>OX439475.1:33757533-38557533 GCA_949320105.2 Crepidodera aurea | reverse complement strand
ATGTGAGAGAGACGAGAGATAAAAGGGAGCGCTTAGCTTCTATCCCGACATCTAATTTTACAACGACTTAGCGAGCGCACTCGCTTTTATAAATATATCACGCACACCTGCGGTCCCTTATAAACTTAGAGCTTTGTAGTAAAAAAATCTTGAAAGAGAACTGATTGCCCTTGAAAATGAGCCTAGCACGAAGTCACTAACCCTATCATTTGCCCTTCTACAGGGCAAAACGCGTTCATCCCCTCCCTCCCTTCCTGATTATCGGATCGAGTTATTGTAGGGCTCAAATCAAAGAGAAAAAAATTCCGCAACCGATGACGCATAAAAGATTTTCCTCATTTCACTCTTTCGTTACGAAAATCAAACATTAAAATATGCAAAATCTGAAATTCGGTCGCCATTTGTCCGTTTTTGCGAAAACCATCATCTCCTTAATACATCCTGTAGCAGTGTCCTCATGAAAGAGTTTGCCATTTTGATGAACCGGATTGGTCAAGAAATAAAAAAGTTACCTCGAGTCAAAAATTATTCAGTGTTTGCCTTCAGATTTTGATAGATCATCAACAAGTAAGCTTAGGGTTTGATTTGCCCCGCTGTACCTCTTCAAGAACACCTTCAAAATGGCGTCCGAAATATGAAAATTTTGAATTTTAAAATTTCATTGATTTTAAAGTAGACACAGCGTGAATGACGACTTTGGTAAAAGTGAGTAGGCCGTGGGTGTGTTGATTAGAAGAACTGTCAATCTAAAATTGTATTAGTACTTTCAATACAATTTATTTGGTATATGGCAATGCTAGAAGAGCATTCTCAACTGGTTTTTTTAAATTATCTTAAACATTTTTAGGTGTGTTTTCTTAATGGTTGAGTTAATAACCGGAAATTTCCGGTAATAATTCAAGCACCAGGGAGATTCCAAGTGAAAATTGTTACCAAACACATTTCTTCTTAAGGATTTTTTTCAATAATAATTTTTTGTAAAGGTTGCAATGTTTTGCCTTACTTTGCGTAACCTTATCAATGTTGATTTACCTCCCCACATACGTACATTTTAACCTACATCTCATATTTTACAAATTCAAATTTTTTATTGATACCAAGATCGTTTCGCCGCTCTTGAAGATTGCTTAACAAATAAAATTGAAAAGGTAAACGTTGTGAAAGGCCTACAACAAGGGGAATAGAAGTAATGCCAAAACGACAGTATTAGAAATTCAAATTTTCGATTTGGGGTGGCTTTTGCAATATCGTTTATTTATATTGTCAAAACAATACGTCATAACCGAATTTTATATATTTTCAAATTCAAATATTTCTTTGAATTTAATTTTAAATGAAACAAACATGCCGTTGCAGGGCTGGATTAAAAGGTGTGGAGGTCCTGAGGCAACAAAAGAGTGGAGGCCCCTAATTCTTTTTCGAACAAGTTAAACATTTTTTTCTGTCAAGTGTTTCAATAATTTATTACGGAACAAATTAATCGAATATAACAATATACTGTGCAACTTGCGAGTTTTTTTCTAAGAAAAATCATTGATGATTTCAATGAAATCTAGCTCCCGTGGTAAATCACTTTCAATCCTAAGAACCCATAACTTTGATAGGCGGCTTTGTCTCATCGTAGTTCGCAGCCTATTTTTTACAATTTTCATTTTGGAAAATGAGCGCTCTCAAGTGTAATTCCATCAAAAGTATATTCTCAGTGTAATTGCATTGTTTGGGAATGTAGTTCTGAAAGTTTGATTTTCAAGAATTTGATAATAGAACAGCTCCTTAGATTGGTCTTTTTGATAGTCCTTTTTGTAGAAATATATCAACGATACAAATTGGACCAACTCATTACCAAGACTCCCTTAGATCCGGCCCTGTACCGTTGATGCGGAATAGATCTATTCCCAAAAAGAGGGTCTTCAAATCGCTATAGTGTATTTTTTGTGGTAGAGCAGACACTATATGGCAGCCTAAATATATCTCGTCCCCGCCATACTGTTAGTCTTTTTCATTTCGAAGAAATATTTCCTTGAAGAGATTTTGGTAATATTCTAACATAAGTTTTAGATAATTTCTCGGACAAAATGCATTTTTTTTGACAAAGACAAAGAGTAATTATTGGAAAACATTTGCAATCGCTAAGTGGTTATCGAATAATGCGTCGGTTACGCGACCAAATTTATTTCACGGTGCGGTGAACTTATCTTTGCGATCCTATTCGCTATTAGCCAAAGAGCATACGTTTTAAGTCAGGTGAAAAATATGAAAAACATCCGTAGGACAATCATTGTTGGAGTTTCTTGTGAATTGTATTTTATATTTTCGCCCTTGGTCCAAGAGAGCTCAGAAATCTGAGTTACGATGTAACTATTTCGGGTCGAGAACGTAATTGTGTTGAAGAAATAAATTTGCTGAATTGATGGTTTACCTCCGAACAATTTTTCTCGCATACGTGCTCAGCATTAATTCAATTACGATGTTGTCAGATCTTCAGAAATCGAACGGTCAGTTGTAGGCGATCATTGTGGTGATAAAATAAATATATCCACTCAGAAATGAAATTGAGAGCTAAGCATTTTTTGTTTAGATAAATCAACTTAAAATATACTTTCATAGTAATGATTTTTTTATGTTGAAATTGTTGTAGCTATTGTGTCTGACCATGTTTTAAATTTTAAGGATGTTAACTCGGAAAAAACTACTTTTGAGCCTTGAGGATGAATTTAATTAAATTCGAAACGTTGGCAGAAAACAATAGTTTTTTCTTCAACATACGCTGATCCCAATCCCAACTAAACTCCAACAAAAATAGATTTTAAAGTTCAAATTCGTCGTATCTTTATTTTTTTTATCGAAAATTGTTATAAAGAAAAAGTGTTTAGATTAAAAAATAACGTTTAGAGATCGGTAAGAACATGAGAAACTTTATTTCTTTGATCAATCTGCAAAGAGGGCGAGAATGAAATAAGAATCTAAACAACGCTTTCTGATTTTTATATTAATAAGGTATCAATATTACAAAAATAAGGTAAAGACGGAGACAAGCCACTTTCATAAGAAATCTTTTCATCATTTTCGTGAAGAAATTGGGAAAAAATGTATAGCTCTGAAAAATTCAGGCACTGAAACTGGATTTTACTGAAATTAAAGACAACCAAATATGTCCATGTATGTATAGAGCTCTGAATAACTAATGATTGACGTTTTCAGTGAAATGAGAAGCAGTTAGTTAATAAGCAGTTTGAAGTACAGGAAAATTCGTGAAAAACCATCCACAGGAAGATAATTCCGACTGCTAGATACTGCAGGTATGAAATAACTATCATTTTGGTCGGTTCTAATTGTTTGAAGCTGGGCCATTTGGGTGAATTATTACTCAGTTGTTCAGGCTGCTCCGACCAGTGACAGAAAACCAGAAGAAAGTTCGGAAGTGCATTTACATTTAGAATATTGAAAGATCACCAAATTCAATACCTAAATAGGTCACTATTAAAGCTTTTATTACAGTCGCATGTTTATGCTATGGTGCATATACTGAGTATTGTGCAAAAACATAAAAGTAGTACAGGAACGAAATATCTAATATTAAAAAATCAATAAAATACATTCATATGAGAATGCTAATTTATTTCAACTCCTTCTTTCCAGCAATTTTACCGTTTATTTTATACTAAAATTTTCATTTCCAAAAGCCTAGATAATGATTCCTTATCATATTCTTCATGTTTTTATTTTTCTCTTATTGCGATCTACCATAATTATTTCTAAAATATTCTAAGCAACACATGGCTTTCTCCGTAGTCTATTGTCGGTAAGTAATTATGTACCTCTGGCAATTTACAAAGGTAAACTGAAGGTAAATGGTAAATAAACTGCCAAACAAAAGGGCAGAAGGGTTATTTTAGCAGTTATACAGCTCGTGTCGTCTTGTTCTATGTAAATTTCAAACAGGGTCGTTTCAAGCAACCATATCTATCCATATGATATCGTAAGTGAATAATTAGTCCTATTGATATGCAGACCAGAAATACAATCAGAAAACAAGACCTGGTCACTCACTAAGTTTGAAGGATGATATATAGATGGAGTCACTATTGACAAATCCATACGATTTTTAGGAAAGTCCTCCATTTTCTGTCGGTAAAATTGCACGATTCAACGGGAGTGCTCACGATGTGGACCTACCTCACCTATATAAATATAATATTCTATTCCCACACTAATACAACCCCTCCTGTATGTTCATTCATCATAATCAGGTATACCATCAATCATTACGTTGTGTACCCTTAAAGTATAGCAGAAATTCACTGCACTCAAATAAAAATATAATGAATTATTTCAAGTAATTGAGACTCATTTCCTAGTAGTGAGAGAGAGAGAAGAATGTCAAAATTAAGACATTGCGGGAAAAACTCAAAAGAAAGTCAAAATGTAAATAATTGTTTATGTGACATGCAGAATGAGACAAGTGGGCCAATAAGAGACTGGAGAAATCTAATTGACCATAAGCATTTGCTTGTCTTTAAATTCTCCATAGTTTGAGCTATGGAACGGGTTGTAAAATGAGTGGTGCGCGAAGGTACTTAGATTTTACATTATACTTTGCCGTTTATGACTTTGTAAAAGGATACCAAGTCCCTGCGTTTTCTCCTCACAGATAATGGAGATAGATTCGTAAGTTGCTGGGATTGTTGATGATCAAGGAATATATGAAGTTAAAAATTGACGAAATTTAGAATTCGTTCAATATTTTGGGAGTAGACATTGTAGTAAGGGTTCCAAACAAGGTGGGGTTTGACTAACACACAATATAAGGTTAGTAAAGAGGTTATGATTGTGAAGTTTCAATGATTTGTTTACTAAATATGTAAATTGAAGTTCAATGTCGGATACAGGATGACTCCCAGGTCTTTGATGTTAGGAACAGCATCCAAAACTATGATTGGTGTTTTGCAACGATAGAATCTCATCAGGTAACATTTTTTGACATTTATAACCATACCAGATTGAAGATTTAGGGCATCACTGGGACAAGCAATCATGGAAAATATTTTGGACCAGTTTGCGAAGAAAAGTCGCTACAAACGCCTACAGAAAATATACAGGGTACTGAGTATATAAAACATTTAAATTTTTCTATGTCAAATCTATTAGGAATTATAAAAAAATCATAAAAACATTTTATACATTAAACATTAAAGAGTCTTTTACCCCAATAAAAAAAAATGAGAGTGAGAATATTCATGACAATTTGATGTATAATGAACCGACTTTAGAGCAATATAAAATTATTAAAAAACTGCTGGATACCCTGTTTACCAGGAAAGTACAAAATTTTAACTCTGCTTTTGATACTTGCTTTATTTTCCTCTTTCTTCCACAAGTTTAACTTTTGAATAATACATCAAAGGAACAAAGAACAATTTGAGCTTCAGAGGGACTCATACAAACGGCTAATTGAAGTTCTACACACATGTACGAACTGGGTTAAAAAAATGTTATTCTGGAGAAGGGGTAATGCTTTTATACAATGTAAGTTTCATATTAGGCAGATATAAATTCTATTTTGGTATTTTGTATAAAGGGTGTGTATTGTAATATTTTTTCAAATATTCATCATAGATTTTATTTAAATCTAGAACATTTCATTTTGTTTCATTTGTTATTATTGAATGTTTCTTATACAGGGTGAGTTACGGTCGATTGTGGCTAAACGGTTAATATTTTGAAAATTTATGGATATGTGGGTTGATAAAGGCTACATTTTAAAATTATTTTGAAATATACAGGTTGCCCCAAAAAAGTGTGGCGTATCAAAGTTATATTATTTCTTATGGAAGACCCTATATTTTGTAGCATTCATAGATTATACGTTAAAAATAAGATACACTTTCTTAAGTTTTCCTCATACCTAAGCTTTTTAGTTTTCGAGATATTTCTAAAAATGGAAGTACTTACAAGAAAACCAATAACTTCGAAACCTATAGAATCAGCCAAATCCAATTTTAACTGAAAAAAATTGAAAGCAATAATGTATTTAGAGTTGTTTAAAATTATACAGGGCGTTCAAAATGGGGCCATGCTCTAATGACATATTCAAACGACAATATCGTTCTTATTTTAAATAGGACACCCCTGTCTTTTATAATCCTATTATGTAGCAAATTCCATTACCTTTTAAAAATTCATTAGCACCCTGTATAACAAAATTGTTTTATTACTTAATAGACACACTCTGGTAGACATAGAATCGGTTTGCTTACAGTAGACCATTTATCTCTTTGGATTAAAAAGTAATTAGTTTTATTTATTTAATAGAATCGAAAAACTTCATTACAATAATCATGAATTTACAGAGTATTATCTGCAGTCATCAGAACGCCGGCGCCCGGCTTAGCTTGAATTTTAAATTTTAACGATTCCGACAAATCATTGCGGAAATCTTGAACGCCTTAGTCTAATGGCCATTTTAGAGCTGTAAGTTCAAGATATAGGGAATTTGGAGTGAAGAACGGTTGCTAATTACCATTTATTACAGGGAATATTTCAAAGTCGACTGGCTCGAATTAGCAACTACATGATTATTCACTTCAAGTACCTACCAGAAATAAGGAGCACTCTCGGAGAAGAGCGTTGTAAATGTAGATTTTAATCTTGTGGAAGTGTGAAAAATGAGCGCGGTTGTAGGTTTTATGAAAGATTTTATGAAAATACATTTACTGCACTTACTAGTTATTAGACTAGTTATTAGTTGTCAAAAGCAAAGTAAGAAAATACGCTATATCACTAGCCGGGCTATTTTTTAAAATACAGTTTTGATATTTGTTGTTTATTGTCACCTATTCTAGTCCACTCAAATTATTTATTTATTTATTTATTTATTTATTTATTTATTTATTTATTTATTTATTTATTTATTTATTTATTTATTTATTTATTTATTTATTTATTTATTTATTTATTTATTTATTTATTTATTTATTTATTTATTTATTTATTTATTTATTTATTTATTTATTTATTTATTTATTTATTTATTTATTTATTTATTTATTTATTTATTTATTTATTTATTTATTTATTTAACAAAACGGAATACAATACGGGACGAACCCAGAAACAGTACTCATTTTTCAATATACAAAAAATTATAAAATGAATGGGGAAGCTCACAAATGAGTAAATCCAGTTTAAATGTACAAATAATTAAAATATAACCACTAAATGACATGCCTGCATAATTTTTATTACAAATTATTCTGTAATATTTTGAAAAACACCTTTTGAAAATCATAAAATTTCGGTGAACATTCAAACAGCTACTTGGAGGCGCTGGATGCTACACATAGTCACAAGTACTATGAACAATTGTGTGTCGTCTACCGATCGATAGATAGAGACGGCAACGATGTTTTCCTAGCTTCGATTGACCTCGGCAGCCTACGAGCGCTATGTGATTGGCCAAAGCCGCCAAAGTACTTGTGACGTAAATTCCCGGTCTTTTTTCGGCGTTTGAACGAGAGTATTTTTTCGGGATTTTTTTAAAAAAGAACTACTTTGACTAAAAAATTGAAAAAAATATTTTTCGACTTGACTCGTAGTAATGTGAGCTGTGGTATTTTTTTCCAGAAATTAGTGTTCTCGCTCATTACAATTTATAAGTTAAAAAAATTACAAGTTATTAAGAACTAAGTATTATTGAATATGACCCTTGTAAAACTTTTTTAACGTGGTACCAAATCACTGCCTCTAGTGAAAACAGGAATAAGTTTAGTTATGCCCTTATGTTTTTATTTGGTTTTTAGCACCGGCAGGTCCAACTCTATACCCTAGCAAAAGGGTATAACTCTATCTTACTCCTAAATAGTATTTTCAAAAGGACTAAGGGCATAACTCGTCGTGTATATCGATCTAAATCCAGACATGAGTAGGTCCACAAAGGCATAAATCGCGCTACGTCAGATTTTTTAGATACCTTAGAGACATAACTATAATTATAAAATAGTTTGATGCTGTTACTAGGGAACAACTAATGATGTGGAAAGCAATAATTCGTTCATAAGGGCATATTTCAAATAAATTGCAAAAAAAAATTATTGAATTGCAGTATTTTAAGATATAAATATTTCGCTAAGAAATAGTAACCCATAATCTTTTTATGACAGCAACTACTTTACCTAATATTGTTATGGCTTAGGAATGGTTTAGACTATTTTATTGTAAGCAGCTTCCTGAAAAGTACCGTTTTCCAGTTATGCCGTTTTTCACTAGAGCCAGTGAAATGTTGTTAAGGAAAAATAAATATCTAAGTTGGTTAAATTTGCCAAAGTATTGTAAGATTTCCATCAACGATAAAGCGGAGAATTAGAATGATAATTAGTAGAGCTGTGATTGATATCCACATCGATAAATTGGTGAAATCATATTAATTATTAGATTGGTGAGGTTCAATTATTTAAATATAATTTTTTTATCTTTAATTTCTTATAAATTATAATTTTTGATATTCTTACATTTTATTCCTTATTATAATTGGTGGAATATTAATTTTATTTTTAAGCATATCAGACTTCCATCGTACTTTACGGCCAAAAGCCCAAGCATGTTCACGTAGTTATTTCTGATTTGTGTGTGTGTTTTTAATGTATGATTGGTGTTCATTAAAATGTATAGATGTTTCTCCTATATATAATTTATTATATTCACATGGAATTTTATAAATACATATTTTTGTATTCTTGATTTCTGTAAAAGGTTTTCTATTTCCTATTAAAGGTTTCAATGTATTATTTGTTTATATTAAACTTACCGCCTATCCTAATATTTTCTCGATAATGTTGGAATATAAGTGATTCATTTCTGTAGTTCATAATGGTTTCTTTGTGATACAATTTTTATTCTCATGGAGATAAAATCACTTATTTTAAAGAAAAAGGGGACTTTAATTGACGTTTCGACTTTTTTAATCGAAAGTCGTTTTCAAAATTGAAAAAAGAAAGTCGAAAAGTCAATTAAAGCCCCCTTTTTCTTTAAAATAAGTGGTTTTATTTTCATGAGAAGAGAAATTGGAATTTTTTAATATGTTTGAAGGAAGCAATGTGCGATTTGAATTTTCCTCCTTATTTTTAATATCTCGGTAAAGTTTACGGTCTATAAATTTACTTGGGTAGGTGTACCCTTCTAAACTTTTAATTGATTTTCTTACTAGAAGAGAGAAAAACTAGAAGAACTTCTACATACATGACTGCACTGTAGTCATTTAAAAATACGAAGAAAGGTAATGGGATTTAAATAAATTAATATAAAAAAGATCATACTCACAATATATTTTGTCTATAATATTTATCAAGAACTCATTTAAAATTACATTAAAGTTACATGATCTCTTATCACCGAAGATCAAATTAGTACGAAACTAAGCTTAAGTTTCTATTCCTTTGAAATAAAGAATCTCTTTTTTTAATGTTGGTGAAAATGAAAGTTTATTTTTGCAATGGACGACAATATTATCTCTCTAATTTAGGATTTTTTTATTTTGCGTAAATACATATTTAATAGTCATTTTACGTCACTCCGTGTTAAAATGTTGTCTAATAAAAATAACTTTCGGCCATATCTCAGAAAACGTTTATAGAACGGCTTCAGTAGGAAAGCAAAATATTGTTTGGTTGCTAAAATGTATCAATGTTAAAGTTGCAATAATGTTTTGTACAAGAAATGTCAGTCTGAATGTTACAATTTTTTTGTTAACAGTTTTACGTCTCTTCTCATTCACGGCAGGGGTCGAAACATAATGAGAAATTCAAAGTTGTAAGCTCACAATTATCTAATATTTTGCTTTACATTGTTTTTGCCTAAAAACTTTTGAAACTGAACCGTTGTAAATACGAAGCACGAGCGCCCCTTTTTTCGCCTAATTAGGTTATATTATAGCTATAATTAAGGGAAACAGCCAGAAAACATGTACAATGTCGTATCATGTTGAAAGTAGGTGTAATTAAACGCGTTTTAATTTTTCGAAAAAGTAAAGTTGATTAAATACTGGCCATTATTATAGACATTTTGTATCGTTTATATTTGACTAAAATATATGGGCCACTTTACATAGTTGTAAAGGTTTCAAAAAGCGAGGTATAAAGGTAATGGTTGTGAAAATGATGATTTTAATGGTCTCATAAAAATAATTCCATTAATTAAAAGAGCTTTCAGAAAGGATTGTTTCTAAAAAGGTTAAAAATGTTAATACACGCAACAAATTGTATGTTAAGTTCGAGTTGTTTTGCTAAACAATAACCACAAATGGTAAAGAACCACGCAGCAAGTAAGCATAAAAGTGGTGCCGATCAAATTATCTGTTCACTTTTTGATTTTTCTAAACTTTGCGGATATCCCAACAAATTAAATGATCATTATTCACAAAATTTTGCTAACGACATCATTTCTAATTTGCATAAATTTGTCCATTCCTTTTCTATCTATGTGATGTTAATTTCATATATTTTTTCACACTCAATTATTCCGTTACATGGTTATTACCCTTTAGTCGCTGTCAAACTTGCAAGACCTTAACAATATATTTTTAGTTTTAGTTTAATACATTTTAAAAGAATAATTAAAAAAAATTCACGATGGTCAACTAATTAAGTTATCTCGGTGTACTTCTCTTTCGTTGTGCATCCCAATCTTAAGACCCACTAGATCCTATTTCAGTGACAATGGCGACTATCAACAATTGAAGCCCAAGGGTAATCGTAGCTAACAATGTTGCCTTTGTAAGGATGACAAGAGTGGAAATCTTGGACCCGTCTCGAAAGCAAAACGTAAAAAACTAGATAGTGCCTTTTGTGAAAAGTTGAGCACCTTATTTCAACGAGATGATCTGTATTTCGGGATATGTTTCGTATCATCATTTCGTATCATTGTTTTTTTA
Source organism: Crepidodera aurea (assembly GCA_949320105.2). NCBI lineage: Eukaryota > Metazoa > Arthropoda > Insecta > Coleoptera > Chrysomelidae > Crepidodera > Crepidodera aurea. Next base: position 38,546,609 of record OX439475.1, on the reverse strand, counting down.
ATAGAACGGATATTGAAAATGTGTTATGTCGATTCTGTATTAGCAGAGCATAGAAGAAAACGATAATATAATTTTAAAAATTTGGACTGATATAGACTGTAATGGTAGGTTTTAGGTTTTCTTATTTTCACAGTAGTTTCGTAATTATTTAATTGCGTCGTATGAAATGTGATAGAAAACGAAGTAGAACCTTGATAAAAAAAGAGCAGCAAATACGGATGAAAAAAAGAATAGTTGAATTGTCGGGGCATAAATTTATTCATGCAATGAAGCTGTGAAAATAATACCTAACTAAAAGGTTTTAATAGTAGAATTTTTCAAGAAAGCAAGTCCAGGTATGTGTCCATAAGTCAATAACTTACCATGCTTGAGCAAGATGAAATCTACAACTGATTATCTCTGCATCTGGAAATATTTGATCAATCGCCAAATATATTGTTACTTCAAAATTGACCACAATTTTTTCTGGCGCCCAGACTGGATTTTCTCACCCAATAATTGAAAAATCTTCATATATACCCTTATTCTTATTTGGTAACAGACAGAATGTTGTTGGCACATAAATGTCGTTTACATATGTGTGAATAGTAATAACTGACAGAAATATTTACAACAATAATGAAATGTTCCGTCCATATAAAATACACTGACCTGTCATCAATTAAACATCGAAAAAATCGAATAAAATTATATTGTAATGCATTCGCGTCCAAATCGAAAACAACTACTCCTGGGACAAAAGTCACAGGCGTTGAATTACATTGATTTAGACGCGAGTTGGAAGGTTGTTAACCAAACCAACACTTTCATTGTGTTATTTGAGGAGCTTGTCATTCCCAGACCGGTTTCGGCATTTTTGTGCCTCATCAGTGAGAAGTAGACAACCTCAACATCATATCTTTAAACAATGTCTGAAGAAGGCATTGGATCCACCGGGTATTTTTATCCAACGCCCTCTTCATAAATATAATTAAATAGTAATTGTTCTGTGGATATTTCAAAAGCTTGAAAGCCCATCTTACAACCAGTTGAGAATGCTCATGTAGCATTGCCATAGACCGAACAAATTGTAATGAATGTATTAATAAAATTTTAGATTGACAGTTCTTATTCTAATCAACACAGCCACTTTTACCAAAATCGTCATTCACTATGTGTCTACTTTAAATTCAATAACATTTTAAACTTCAAAATTTTCATATTTTGGACCCCATTTTGAAGGTGTTCCCGAAGAGGTACGGAGGGGCACATCAAACCCTAAGCTTACTTTTTGATGCTCTGAAGTCAGAATTTTAAAATTCATAAACACAAAAAATCAACACACACACACAGAGATCGAATTCAGATACCGAACAATCCCTAGTGGAAAGTCAATATTGGTCCAATATTGGCTAAGTATTGCCGAATATTGGCTAAATATTAGAACCCAATATTGGGCCAATATAGAAGTGTGAACATTTTGCAATATTGGTTAAATATTTCTTTACAATATTGGTTAAAAATTTCTTTACAGTATTGGATAAATATTTCTTTGCAGTATTGGTTAAATATTTCTTTACAATATTGGTGAAATATTTCTTTACAATATTGGGTCACTATTGAAATAAGCCATTGCATTACCATCAATTGGATATTGATAATTTATTTAAAAAAAAAACATTATAAATCATTATTTTATGTGTCATTATTTTTTCTCTCTTAACTCTTTCTTAACTTTATTAAATTTAATTTATGCGATGATTTAGAAATATTGAGAGAATTACAGAGGAATCCGGTTAACTGTGTCAATACTCAAGTCAATTTAAACTGCAATTTTAACACTTTGTTTAAACTGTTGTGGGAATGTCAGGATGTCAGATTTAACATGTCATATTTATTTCCTTTCTTTTTTGATTGAGATTCTCAATATCAATTCTTTTGGTTTCAGAGTTGTTGAGAATCTTTGTCAAAAGAGTTATTTTAACGTTGATAGTTACTGTAGTCACTACCATTCAAAGTCAGCTGTCTCTTGTCATTTACTTAAAATACTTTCACTACTTTATAAGATGTCGCATCGATAACAATAATTTTTTTAAATTTTTTTAAATTTTAATATAAAAACCTTCAAACAAATGTAAAACGTTCAGTTCACCCTCTTGAAGAGGTTTTATCAATTTTATTTTACACTTAGTCATGTTTTTCAATATATATTGGAACCCCTTTTTGAGGTATCTCAAATTTTGACGTAAGTTTTTATGTTAATTTCTTGTATTTTTTATATAAAAACGTGTAAACCCCATTTTAGGTGGCGGCTCTGAGGATGACCTTTAAGGTCGAAAGCGCTTAGCTAATTATTAAATTAAAATTTTACACACTTTAAAGAGATTTTTAATTTCTTAAAATTTACAAATTTTTTCTTCGATTCTACATTTAAGTGTGTCTATACAGTCTTTTCAGTTGTTTATTGTTCACTTACTAATATTCACTTACTTAACTTGAGCCAAAACAATTTCTTCCACAAATACAAAATGACTGCTTTGTGCTTTGTTCTCACAACTCACAATCGCAAAATCAACCTTGCGACCCTTGTGTCTAATTCTATAATTTCACTTAACATATATTTAAAAAAAATAATTGACGATTTTATTAATAATTTTAATTTTGACTCTATTTTTCATTTTTTGTATGTTATAAAATAAAACAAATTGGTTGTCATAGATAACAAAATGACTAGTTAATTCATAAAATCTGCAATGCCAAAAGTAGAAAATTTATATTGGTATAAACAATATTGGGGCAATATTGTTTATAGCAATATTGGAAAACTAATATTAGAATAATATTGGCCCAATATTGGTATACCAATATTGGTTTAAAATCCACTGGTAATATTCGACCAATATTGTATAGCGATTGGCAATATTGTCCCAATTGAAATATATTGGGCCAATATTTAACCAATCTCTGGCCAATAATGATTTCTACTAGGGATTTGTTGGGTGAAAAGAGTTAATTGCAAAAAGGATATCCTCTATAGCCTGATAGTATCATGAGTTTTTTCTCTGAGTTTTTCTAATAATAATATTATTATGTAAACGTCAATTATGGCGTTATCATATCTTGTAAAATTGTCCATTGATCTGTTTCTATAGTAAATTATTTTTTGTCATTATCAATTTTTTGAAAACCACTTTAGATTAAAAGTCAAAAATTAAAGACATTTTAAGAAGAGCATTTAAAAGAGCAAACCAATATGAATTACAGAAATGAATTTACTCTTTAAGTTGAAATCATTGCATAGATACTAGCTCAGGAAGCACCGTCCCATAGCAATTTATATTCTGAATTAATATTGAACTGAAATTGTACCGGAAACGATATTGATGTCCCTGATATCCCAGATTCTCAACCACAATGCTCACCGTTACTCTCACTAATCCCTTTACACAATCAATTTATAATGAAAATTTACCGACCAGAGACAAGTTATAAAAAAGAAAAATATCAACTCTATATTCTGAATTTTTAAAGAAACCATATCAGGTAAGTACAAGACGGCGATAAAGTACAGGAGAAATCAAAAGTGCTTCTTGTAAAACATTTTCTCGATAATTTTGAGGTTGTGTTTTACATTTTTTAATTATCTACAACTTATACATTAAACTTTTTTCGATAGGATACATATTTCAGCCACAAATCGTAAAAAAAACAGTATCCGAGTATCCAATAATTTTTTAAGAATTAGGGTATTTAAAATTGGTTTAGCCTTGGTTTAAACGCAAAATCTGATTTAGACTGCCTCATTACCACAGCTTGTATTCTATACAAATCCAGTTTACCGATTAGAAATACACCCAACGGCTAGTTTACTTAATTTAAATTAATGAATGATTAAGACAGTTAAACAATTTATTAAATCAAGTAATCAAGTAATCTGACTCAGTACTTTATACACAAATGTTAACAACTCAGAAACTGTACTATAAGTAGATTTATTGGCTCTAAAACCATGCCGAAAGTTTACTAAAGTAAAGTTATTATGCAATATTTGTCTTACGATGCTCAGAGATGCGGCTTACGTCAGACTTCTGGAAAGCATGCCATAGTTTGATGATAAGCTGAGAAATCAGGACCACACCCGTTTCATTTCTCGAACTTTTTAATGTTCACTCGTTTATTGACACAAGTGGAACAGTTAATTAAAAAAATCAACTGTTAAAATCGTAAAATGTAAATCACAGTAGCAAATATTTGAACTAGTTCAAAGAAATGGAGAAAACATGGAATATACTCTATACTGAAGTGTTTTTGTACCATCCAGTTGTTATTCTAGATGAACGTTTAACCATTAGAATTTAGAAAAAAAGGACTGGACAAAATGTAGGGTTCTTCTATTTGGGGACCAGCAATTTACTATCGGCCATTTTTTTCTCCATCCTGTGCCGTTTTATTGAAGAGAGGATTATATTCTACTCTTCCTAAAAACTAGGATTTTTGAAAATCAGTTATTTAAAAAAATATGTAACTATCTTATTAGTCTATTGGCCAGGGGGGTAAAACCTTCCATTTGGTGGCCGATGATAAAACCAAGTGAATTTTATGTTTTCAGGGTCGCTGAATCCGAATATGCAACTCATTTTGCCCTAATGGTGGGTCATCAATTGTTATTAACAATTTCTTAACAACAATTTGTTTTTTTGTTGTTTTGAAAAAATTCAAGAGCTCCAGGTAAGTTCTACTGAAGCGATATGGTAAAATTTTCGTAGGAGTCCCGCCGGAGGGTCCCATAATAAAACTATTGAGTAGTATTCTTCCAATTTTAATGAGACAGAGCTCGATTTCCTTTTATTGGCGCACATCTGCAAATTCCTTCGTTTCGCATTACGAGCTTTCCTACTAGACTTGAAGATAATATCTTTAAATGGATCAAAAATTATTTTCTACTTCATAAAATATATCACTTGCATTTTTTTTTGCAACGGTGTTCCACATTGTCTTCACAACTAGTTCTTTGTAATTTTCACCGTTTTCTTTCTTCATATTCCACGCCATCTTGCAGGATTAGGTTAACTTGTAGTTTCCAAAAGCTCGTATTTCTTTGCCTTGCAGAACTGTTTCCATATTGACGTATGGGTTTTAACGGTATTGTACTGTACACTTTTCTCAATCGCCAGATCAATATTAGTCATAGAATCGCTTCCAAAGGTCTCATTTTCACTACATAAGCTGACTAGCACTGTTTAAAAACAATATTACAAAATTTATTGACAATAAAATCAGAAAAATTATTTAGCGTCGTCCTAGGAGACCATAATTACTTGTTATCAGAGGTATTGTAATTTTTGGTCGTAATTTTTGATCGATTTTGGACAGTTTATAAAAAAATTTTACTTTTTCAGTTTTTAAATCTGAGTCACTGGACTATCTCCAATTAAATAATTTCATATATTATATACCTTAATTAAAAACTTTTACCTTCCTTTTGTGGCAAACCATAGCGATAGCTTATCAATAACGGTTTCTAGTATAGCCCGTACGATAACTATTTTCCGGTAAATATTTTGTACTTCGGCGGATAATGGTGAGATTAGTTGCTCTATTATTGTACTATTTCGCGATTAAACCTGGCGAGTGATGGCTAGTTTAAAAATTGTGAGGTTTAATAACAGTTGCGCGGTAAGTCATTGGTTTATTTAAACTACTGGATGTACTATTATAACCTATTATCATCAAAAGTAAGGGATGTGAGCACCTTAATACTCTTGCTAAACTAGAGCTAAACTACCCAAAAAACGAAAATCTGACCGACTAAAAGTACCTTTAGGGTTTGATGTGCCACACCTTCAAAATGGGGTCCAAAATATGTAAATTTTGAAGTTTAAAATTACATTGAATTTAAAGTAGACACACGATTGACGATTGACGATTTTGGTAAAAGTGAATAGACAGTGGCTATGTTGATTAGAATGAGTACTGTCAATCTAAAATTTTATTAATGCTGTCACTACAATATTACTGAATAATTCCTCAGATGAAGCTATAAAACCAGAAAACTCAATATCCAATTTGATCAAAAACGATATAAAATTCAATTTCAGGTGTTCCTCCAAATATTAATTTCTACCTGGATTGGTTAAATCGGCGAATTGTTGCATAACGCTAATGCTGAAAAAGCATATATCGGTTTGTAAAATTGAAATAATTGAAACTGTTTTGGGAAGGCCGAATATAAGCCGCTATTTTACATTTTGTATTTAATCTCTTTAATAACCATTTCCAAATAAATCTGTGGTCACAAAAGGTCATGGCAGATTTGAAATGGCCCACGTTTAAGCTGGACTCAATGTAGAAGTATCAACTATATACCATTTTAGTGTTTTTCTATCGCAAATGATGAAAAATATGTTGTTGTCAATTACCAAACCAAAATAAAAAAAAATCTAACTTTGCAGTTTTTTTTATAAAATTGAAAAAAATAAATGATGATTTTATTGAGACAAACTTCAAGTAGAAAAACTAATAAGATCCAAATTAAAGGCAACTCAAACAGAATTGGTGTTAAGAAGCTACTATAGTTTAGAGAAGAAAGGAGTGCAGTAATTTAATTTGTAGAAGTAGTACAGGTTTAAGAGGTAGAAATTTTATTTTTACCTCATCCTTCAATGCTTATTTGTAGTTAAAATGAAAATTTTAATACATTTGATCGGCCTAATAAAAGATTTCGTTTGATTTAATTATGTTTCCATGGTTTTTACTATAATAAACCTGTTCTTTTGACATATAAGTAAGACTTTATTTATTCATAGGTGTATCGTATGTATTTTAATTGATTCGGAATTTTGTATTAATATATATTTCAAAATGGCTTCATCCTAAAAATATTATCAATCCTCCTAAATCCTTGTAATAGCAAAGCAACATAAAAACAAATTCAAAAAATATATTATAGGCGAGAGACGAGAAAAAAGAATTGAAATTCTTAGATTGCCTCCTTACCATGCAGAGTTAAATCCCATTGAACTGATCTGGTCACAATTAAAAGGTTATGTTTCTCAAAACAATACAACATTTAAATTACCTGGTGTGCGAAATTTGTAAAATCTGAATAAAACAAATGAAAACTTTGTTCAAAAAAGAATATAAGTAAATGGCAGATTAAGATAAAAGTGGGAAAAATGGGTCTGAGTAGGCATTAATTTCCTAGTGTTAGCCTCCTGAACATTTGCTACTTACTACTAATGGATATGGTGTGTTATACATAAAATAAACAGAGATATAAACTTAAAGTGTAGGAAATAATTAAAAAAATTTGCAGTTATTTAACACCATTCAAACGTTATCTCCACTGCTACAATCTGAATAAAAGAGGAGTGTAGTAAAAGTGAGGATATAACGTCACATTCCATAGGCGTTGTTTGCTAAAATAAAATAAAATAAAAATAAACCTAATGTTTCTATCAAAATTGTTGCATTTTAATATTGAACGAATTAAATTTAACCAATAAATAACACGGAGGATTATATGTTGTTAATGGGATTATACTTTTTTAATCCCTTGGCATTAAAAGTAGCACTTCAACCTAAAATCAAAGATTAACAAAATAAAAAGATCAAGAACTATCTTTAAAAAAAGTCACTGTCTTCACTATAACTACTGGTATCATTAAGTTTTCCATCGCTATATCCACTTTCCAAATGAATTTTCCGCCTTTTTAACATGATCAATGCGTTTTCTCCAATATTCTCCATTTACATCTGAAACTACATTCAAAAACAAATTTCGCCATTAAGTAATTTAAATGTTGTATTGTTTCGACAAACATAACCTTTTAAATGTGAACAGATCAGTTCAATGGGATTTAACTCTGCATGGTAAGGAGGCAATCTGAGAATTTCAATTCCTTTTCTCGGGCCATCTCGTCTATAATATATTTTTTGAATTTGTTTTTATGTTGCTTTGTTATTACGAATAATTCTACCTTCAAGGATTTAGGAGGACTGATAATATTTTTAATACAAAATTTTACATCATAATTATTTTTTTTTTAAAGAAAAATAAATTCGCAAATTTATAAACACTTTGTTTTTCAGTGTAGCACAAAATTGAGCTATCAAGGTTATTCATATTCATACCAAGTAAATTCAACATATTTCTACACGCTGACGTGTCAGCATAACAAGTAAATATCGAAGCGAGCTGATCTCGAATAATTTATGAAGATTAAAAAAGTCCAAAAATCCCATTACAAATAACCCGTCCTCTCCGAAATTTTGCCTCCTCTGATTCATCCGAACAATCCGTTTAATTATCCAGATAACTCTTGCAAATACTGAAAAATCCCAATCAAGCCATCTCTTTCCAGTAAACACAGGACCGACTTAACACATTTATTTATTTAGATTTTAAACCACAAGTTCGGAATTATGTTGCAGATGAGACGCAACAACAAACGTTGAGCCACCCACCCCCGTTATTCACTTAAGGGGTTTCAATAACGCGTCAAAACTTCATACGATAGGCGTGACTAAATATAAATCTTTTCCAAAGTTTGGCAACACAGTATGTACATTTACCAGAAGATATTGCCACCGAAAAAATTTCTGAGATTTGAGAAAGCACACCCCGTTTCACCTAGGTAGTGAATGGTCTTAATGTGTCTACTTCCATATTATCTAAGTCTATATTGAGTGTGACTATTTTTAGTACAGTCTCACTTTACATGTTAGGCCTCTTTTATGCACGCGTTTTTTGTCGCTTGTCGCGGGGCGACAGAAAACGCGGCGTTTTTATAAGGAACAAAAATGGAACAAGCGTTTCTTGTCGTGAGCCGCTTGCAAATTTGATCAGTTGAAAGTGGACATCCACACCACAACGGCAGTGTTAAAGTAAATCCGTGTGTTATGGTATTTTATATACAACCATATTATTGAAAAAAGACGCCGGAGACGTTGGGATGTGCTAGACTCCTCAGAGGCGCATATTATACACTTAGATTCTGCTTGGGACATAATGGAATCCTCTGATTCCACGCGCTGCATAAAAGCACCAATTGAAATCAATGTATTTTAAAACGCCTGTCGCGACGCGTTCTGTAATTATACGCGACACAGGCGGCGAGCGGCTGATTGACGTCGATGTATAAAAGCGCACATTTAACAACGTGCTTTTAGAAAACGCCGCGTTTTCTGTCGCCCCGCGAGAAGCGACAAAAAACGCGTGCGTAAAAGAGGCATTAGTATGATAACCCATTGGCGCGACACGTCGCACGCGGCAAGCCGCGTGCGATTTCGAAAGCGCGACTTTTGCATAGGCGGCAAGCCCCGGCTCGATATATAATTTATTATTTAGTCTTTAGTTTTAAAATGGAGGTCAATACCCATTGCATCCATTGTTCAAACACAACTGCCGAATTACGCCGTACCTTTCACCTCTCTCTGTGAATCGCGCTCGAATAATCGCGTGTATGGATTATGCTCCATATGAATCTATAGTAACATTGGCCGCGCGCGACAGAAAAGTAGCGGGTTGTCGCGGCCAGTAATTTTGCCGCGTGCGACCACGCTGCTTTGTCGCGTCAATGGGTTTTGCGCCAATTGTTGTCGTACGCGACTTCTCGGGGCATGCCGCGTGCTACGTGTCGCGCCAGTGGGTTATCTGCCTTATCTGCCTTAGTATATTCAATTTGATTAAAATATGGTACACCTATTTTGGTTTTTGGTATTTTATTTATTAAATTCCATTAGGATATATTACGGATGACTTGTATTTCTAACTTAGTTGTATTTACTTTTTTCAGCTTCGTCAAAATTATTCTGCACCCCCGAAACACGCCAGTCTGTCCGATGCGGTTCGCAATGGCGATGTCCAAGCAGTTCATGATTTTTTGAAAACCGGGCGTGACGTCGACGAGACAGACAGCAGCGGAAATACGCCTCTATTGTTAGCTGTGTGTATAAAGCAAGAGGAAATTTACGACGCCATTGTTGCCGTTTTAATTGAAAATGGGGCAGATGTCAATGCCTATAACAAGGGTAATAGGGTGTAATGCCACTTTTCCTTTTAGAGGACCTTCAATTTGGGCCCTATTTTAGTCCATAAGCAAGAAAATTCAAAAAATTCACTAAATATATTTTTATGAAATATACAAAAAACAACAAATATAATTCGTTGTCTGCCGTTTCTAGGAAATAAATTAAAAGCCTAAATTTTCTTGTAAATAACTCGGCAGATTGAATTTTTACAGACATGATACCTGCATTTTTTGCTGGTTTAGATAGGAATTAGTCTACCCTGAAAGTAGCATTGAATTCTGACGAGTGGATTTTGAGATCCTCCGGACACACATACATACAATCCTTGCTCGTTTAATAGTATTTGATACAAACAAAAATTTATTTTATTTCAATTTCTGTACATAAACGTTTTCTCCAATGCAATTTCATACTATCATATAAACTGCAACATTTCCTGGGGGACATTTATTATGTTATTTTTGAATTCTTCGTTAGTGAAATAGGTTATTAGCAACTATATAATCCCATATACAAAAACGAACTACAGTTCAAGAGTTCGATCAGGAGAATGTGCCGCATATTCTATTGATCTGGTCCTGAATATCCACCTTTGACTAAATGTTCTTTATAGAGACTATGGTTATCAGGGAAAAGTGGGGGCGGGACTTGTCTTACTGAAAATATACATCTTAATTATGTCTTTTCTGGGTAGAAAAGTTGTAATGGAATTGTTTTTATTATATAGGAGTACAGCTTGGGCTTTTTCTTGATGTGTCAATATAACAATAATTACCAATTCTTGATTTACTAACACAACAGTTATATTAAGACATCAGTCATTAGAAAGAAAACAAATATATCTAAATTTTCATTGAATGCAAGATGTAATTTTGTTCACTAAATTCCATCTAAGTAGGTAATGAAAATGCCACGACACAACCATTTCACCATTTCTCTAATTCAGAAATGAGAGATATGATTTGTGTTTATACACAAATAATTTTTTCTGGACTTGCTGCTGCCATCTAACAATTCATTATTTGACATCTGTACATTTTCATTTTAGTTTCAAATATATTAAAGTAAATTAAATAGATACTTTGGCTAGAATATTTTAAATGCAAATATCTCGAAATGAGCTCAATTTATGCCATTGAAACAAGTATACCTTTGTTTAAATTTAAAGACTTGAAAAAAATTTAAAAATGCCAGGAACATTTGACCCAGAGTTATTTAGTAAAATATTAATATTTGATGGTCCTGAATCTATGATTTAAATATTGACCAGTCCTTATGAAACACCCTGTATAGATCAACCCTCCTTGTCATTACTCTCCCTTTCTCTTTTTACCTATCGGCTCCTTAATAGTACCATCTTTAGCATTTTGTCTCGCTCCATTCTTTCTACGTGTCCTAGCCATCTTATTTTCTTTAGAAGAGACTGTATGACTTGTACACACTTAAATGTAGAATCGAAGAAAAAAATTTTTTTTTGTAAATTTTAAGAAATTAAAAATCTCTTTAAAGTGTGTAAAATTTTAATTTAATAATTAGCTAAGCGCTTTAGAAGGTTTCTTTATATTAAAATTTAAAAAATTATTGTTGTCGATGCGACATCATATAAAGTAGTGAAATTATTTTAAGTAAATGACAAGAGACAGCTGACTTTAAATGGTAGTGACTACAGTAATTAACAACGTTAAAATAACTCTTTTGACAAAGATTCTCAACAACTCTGAAACTAAAAGAATTGAAATTGAGAATCTCAATCAAAAAAGAAAGGAAATAAATATGACATGTTAAATCTGAAAAGTTCCATCCTGACATTCCCACAACAGTTTAAACAAAGTGTTAAAATTGCAATTTAAATTGACTTGAGTATAGGCCTCGTGCAGATGCGCGCGCATCGCATTTTTTGAGGCCGCTTTTTTATATTTAGGGGAGCTGCGAACTGCGAAACGAAATTTTTTCAAAAATAATACATAAAACGTTAAGATAACTGTTGAAAGTCGAATGAAGTGATTTGCCATAATATTCATGCATAAAAGTAGTAAGTTTACATCATAATATTTTCGTAATTTTTAGTTTTTAATAACATAACCTCATTTCAGTTGTGTTTTTAGAGAAATAATATGATATTCACGTAATTTTATTAAAAAAAAATATGTGAATAGAACAATATTAAATTTACTATTTGATATAGATATTTTAACAGTCAATCGTTATTCTAAATCCGTTTAATTACAAATTTCACATAAATCCTTATGTTAAGTTAATGGAGAGCGGCCTCAAAATGTTTTCAAAATACGCCACCTGTTTCGCTGGTGTTCCACAGTGTTACCCCCACTTAGAAGTCTGCACGACGCCTATTGACACAGTTAACCGGATTCCTCTGTAATTCTCTCAATATTTCTAAATCCTCGTATAAATTAAATTTAATAAAGTTAAATGAAGTAATATTGTGTAAAATTTTACTATTATCAGAAGGAGAAAAATTGTGTCTACTAAACTTTAAATGGTTACCAAAAGCTGATTTATCAAGTCTAGAAAGGTGTTCCTTAATTCGAACATCCAGAGATCTGATTATTCTGCCAATATAAGAAACAGAACAATCACCACATTGTAACTTATAAATACCACTTTTGGACAACAAATTCAAATTATCTTTTGCCCTAGAAAATAAAGACTTAATAGATTTTTGTGTTTTGTAAGCTATAGTTAAATTTGAAATACTGTCTTCTAAAATCTTACCAATATGTAAGGAAGTGAAACCAATGAAGGGCAGAGATCTATCTACAAACTTTATCATTCTTCTAAAGGAGAAGCAGAATAGTCTGATTCTGTAAGTTTTCTTAAATTGATTCTTCTAACAAAATTATCAACAATGTTCCATGGGTAACCATTAGTCACAGCTAACTGTTTAAGAATAAATACTTCTGAATCAAAATCAGTCTTAGAGAGAGGAATATTAAGTAACCGGTGAGTGTAACAATAAAGAGAAGCCATTTTTTGGTTATACGGATGATTAGAACAGAAAGGAATTAAATGATCAGTCTGAGTAGGTTTCCTAAAGATAGAGAAGGATATGGAATTGTTAAATCTAGTTAATGTTAAGTCTAAGAAATTAAGAGAACCTTCAACTTCAGTTTCAGAAGTAAACGAAATGGAGGGGTGTTAATTAAAGAAAGTATATTTTCCATATCAATAGAAGAACCACTTTTCTGTCCTTTATTATTATTATTGGCTTTTGGTAAAGTGCTTCTAGCTTCTTTTTTGAACTCTTTCTCCATCCGTCTTCTAGGTGCTTCTATATATTGCTTATAGTATCTTTGTATGTATGTTGACTTCAATAATTTTCCATATTTTTGGGCTATTCTTGCTTTTATCATATATTTTCTCTTGTCGTTTCTTCAAATACTGCTACGTTAAATGTTTATTTACTCTTCCTTCCTGTAATGTACAAATCAATTCTTCTTTCATTTTGTGTATTTCCCAAATTAATGTACTTTGATTTTAATTGCTTCTCCATCCATCTTTCTCTACCGATTTGGTTCTCAGCGACTAATTACCTGCAGAACTAAAATTTCGTTCCCAGAAACGTCACAAAAATATGATTTTGACATCTTCAATCTCCAAATCTTTTTCTAAGTGTTGATGTTATATTTTTGTAAGATTATCAAGTGTTCTGTATCTACAGTAAATTTTTATTATATATTTTGTTATGTCATTTTGAAAACAACTTCAGAATTCGAAGTCGAAACGTCAAAAAATTAAAACTTTTCCAAGAAAATAAGTGGTTTTATAAAAATAGAGAAATTAAAAATTATACTCCAGGGAGAAGTCATTTCCAAAATTGTTCTTTAAAAAGACATCGAAATGTTAGAGAAGCGTTGAAATGACTGTACTTCTCTTGAATGAGACGATGTAGATATAAAGTGACATATGATGAGATAAAATCGAAATTTGCCTAAATGTTGTTGTTTTATTATTCATCCTACTTACTCATTGAGTGATTGAGAACCTGTGAACATGAGAACATTAGGCAGGCAGCTTGTAAATAGAATCTACGATTTTATACGTATAATTGTGTTAAATAATTAAGATTATTTCATCAAATAACATCTTCATTTATGAATCAATTACTATTTGCAACAATTTGTTTCCTATTGCCATTGTTACCCAAGATGTAGTCTTTAGTCTGGCATAGATACTAAATGGGGTCCCGCCAATTTGCCGTATATTTTACAGTCATTGGGGTTCCCAAAACAAATAAACTAAAGTTAAGCATTTTATGGAGTTGTTTTGGAAAATTTACGGGTTATCTATATTTACAACCATTCATTTTGTTCGGGACAATTTCGGAAGGGTATAAAGTCAATTTAAGGGTGCCGTTCGCCTGCTTACATTTCTATAATGAAATTAAGTAATAAAAATTTGTGCCGATTAAAACTGTAGACGTAGAACATATTATTGAATTCATCATCGTTCCGAAAATGGTTAGTTTTGTAATACTTCAGTATTTTTATTTAAACATGGTAACTTTTTATTAATTAAATTGTAGCTTTTCCTTTGGGATAATTCTGTGGAACAGTAAAATTGAAATATCTCGTTACACGATATTATGTGGACAAAATATTTGTCAACGGGAATTTACCGACAACAATTTCACCGATATACAAACATGCCGACGAACATATTAATCGACAATAGTTTTGAAACATAATTTAACCTAAATTATTTACAAAAAATAAAGTTTTTTGATTGTGTTTTTACTTTTCTGTCGTCCACTATATCATAGTCGAAAAGTAATGTAATCGTGCAAAAAAAAGTCAAAAAAACATTTTTTTTCATTCATTCATTGTTATTTGGCCTGAAAAACACGAAAAAATGGTTTTTACGAAATTTTGTCTGGTAGTGTGTCATCGTTGTCGGCAAACTTCGGGAATTTATTCGTCATCCCATCGCGATCAAAAGTGTCCACGGGCTCAAGTCCATCCAATGTACAGATTTGGAGCTAGCGCGAATTTAACCTAGAGCGAACTCGATATATGCGCATTTATCACCGCTTTACGTTTATGGTTTATATGATGGATATATGTCATACACACCCTCATACACACACCCACATACACACAGAACCTTTTAGAAGATTTCATTTTGATTTCTCAACTTTTTTTAAGAATTTATTTTTTATTGGAATTACATTTTTTATTTTATATCATTCTCCCCCCTAACCTAAAAATTGTAAAAAAAAATTTGCTACAAAACGTATAAAAAGACGAAATTCGTGCAGAAAAAAAAACAAAAAACATTTTAATGCCCCCTAACCAAAAAATTGGAAAAATCAGAAAATGTTACTTTTTTTGAGCGGAAAAGTTCGTTTTAGGCCAAAACCATTTATTTATTTTTAGTTTTTGTTTCAAACCTAATATTGTCTAATAATATGTTTGATTAAACCAGTAAGGAATTTTAATTTATTAGATTCGACATCCTAAGACCGGTTTCTGCCTTTCGGCTTCATCAGTTAGGCTTTTCGAATCCAATAAATAAAATTCCAAACTCGTACAAGTCAATAGCTATATCTGCTATAAGATAACTGATGAAGCCGAAAGGCAGAAACCGGTCTTAGGATGTCGAATCTAATAAATTAAAATTCCTTACTGGTTTACTCACTTTGTATTAATCTCTGAAATGGATAAAAAAGAAGAGAGTGACATCTTGACTAGATTCAGTCAAAATTTAATGTCAATACTCTCTTCTTACCATCTAAAAATATGTTTGATGTTTAATATATTTGAGTTCACATGAAAATCATGTTTGAATTGTTAGAGATTGTTTTTTGTTTTTGACTTTTTGTTTATATAATATTTGAGTTGTAATTTTTTGAGAATAAAATGAACGTATTTCAATTTAGTAAAGGGATAATACACATTATTGTACCTAATCAAACATGCACACTCAATTACTCACTTTTAACCCAAATTTTTCACTTTTCCATACAAATTTTCAGACATTTTCTTTCACACAAACCTTCTTGCAACACAACGAAAAAGAATTAGCCAAATAAGTGCAGCAGTTCTGAAGTTATGCGCTTTCATTCGTCAATTGATTTTTATTTATATACAGGGTCTATCATAAGGAATGGTCAATATTTTAATCATAGGTTCAGGTCCTCCAAATATTAATATTTTACTAAATAACTCTGGGTCAAATGTTATCTACTACTGTTGAAGATAAAATTTATTTTTCGTTTTTTTGCAATAAGTTTTTTTGCAATCAGTTTTTTATAATTTAATATATTGACTTGAAATTTGGTACGGTTATATTTTTAGGTCAGTAAACCATAAGTCTGTTATCAATTTTGAGATTAAATAAAGAGGGCGCCACCTACACTCTACTGGATGAAGAAAAGTATCAATTTATTCCTGGCATTTTTTGAATTTTTTTCAAGTCTTTATTGTAAATTTGGACAAAAAATGTATACTTGTTTTAAAAGCATAAATTCAGCTCATTTGGAGATATTTGCATTTAAAATATTCTAGCCACAGTATCTATTAATTTACTTTTTCATATTTCAACATAGTAGGCTTTGACTAACTAAAATGAAAATGTACAGCCGTCAAATAATTAATTGTTAGATGTATTTTAATTACTACAGTGATAATTTTGTTCACTAAATTCCATCTAAGTAGGTAATGAAAATGCCACGACACAACCATTTCTCTAATTCAGAAACGAGAGATATGATTTGTGTTTATGCACAAATAAATTTTTCTGGACTTGCTGCTGCCATCTAACAATTAATTATTTGACAGCTGTACAGTTTTATTTTAGTTTCAAGGCCTACTATGTTGAAATATGTTAAAGTAAATTAAATAGATAAAAATATAAACATACCAAATTTCAGGTCAATACATTAAATAATAAAGAAATTATTGCAAAAAAACATTAATATTTGGAGGTCCTGACCCTATAATTAAAATATTGACCATTCCTTAGTCAGTAGATAGTTATTGTATTACTTTTAAACCTTGCTTGCTAATATTGTTTTCCTCGTTAAATACAACGTGTACTGGTCGTGTGTTCCTAAAACCTTAATTTAAGCTCGGTATTTCTATGCCCTTTATTGCAATGCTATTTAATAAGCTGTTTTGAGAAGAAAATAAATAAAGTTTTTGAATAAACAGAAACAAATTGACTAAGTTGAAGTACGTGTACAAGGAAATGAAAATGAGTTTAATATCTACGTTCTTTAATGCTATAAAAGCACCGAAGTTGCTGCTTTATCTTCGTTCATATTTCATAAAGTTCTAGTCATAAATAAGTTTTTACATTATTCTCGTTATATTTTCAGAATATATACCTTCGTGTTAATATTTAATATTTTATTCATTTTAAATATTAACCATACACTTGATTAAATGATTAAATGATGAAAGTTTATTAATAACTTCAAAAGTAAATGTAATAACGTATGATCCCATAATCTGTTTTCATAAAATTTCATTTAATGTTCAGAAATCTCCCTAGTGCTTGAATTATTTCTGGAAATTTTTTCGCGTGCATGAGTGTTTTAAAAATTATCCAGAGTCGAAGAAAATTACAAAAGTAGCATCACCACTATAACTTGTAGCGTTTAGGCAGATTGTCATGAAATTTTGACACACCATTTGAAGGTTAGTATTTCAATCATATCGATTTGTCAATAGTGGCATCATCTGTATGTCATCCATGAACTTATTGAGAGACCAGAAGAGGAAAAAAGACGGTGAAATCTACTCTATAGTCCAATAAACGAAGGGTTGGCGCATCAGGTCTGTCCGGCACCATTTTTTTTAATTGCAGGTATTCATGGGTACATCCACCCCCGAAAATCTCAGCTGTCTGAAATTTGTGGAAGTGCGGGAAAATGGCCCATTGGTCTCAACAATGTGTTTTTTTCGGCTATTTTCGCTAATATTTCCGAAAATATGACACTTAGAGAATTTTTGGTTGGATGAAAATGAAGATCAGTTCATTACCTACAAAAATGACTCTTATCATTTTTGTCAAAAATGTAATACTTTTCGACATAACCGGCTCCAAAACGCACCCCCATTTTTAGCCTCTGCCCTGCATTTAGAGAGCACGCTCTGAAGAATGACACTCCCAAGCGAATTACAAATTTTTCAATAAATCACTTAAAAATTAATATTTTTTCATGATTCAAAGTTCAGATGAAAGAAGGGACCTATAGCTATAATATCACGTTGCTTTTTCCTTTTTTATCAAGACTAATTTCACTGAATCCTGATTCCAAAAATGTAATTATATACAGGGTGTTCCATTTGAAAATTGAAAGTTGATGGTGTTTCCGGAAAAACCGGAAGTTGATATTTTTTTCCAAATATGTCAAAAAGTGCCGTTAGTGAGCATATTCAATGTTCCTTATTTCAGAAATATAGCTAGAGAAACAAAGGAGAAAAGACCATGAGTCTGTGTCACACGGTATACAATGTTAGTTTACCATTATTAAATAAATATTTGTGTTTCGTGAAACAAATGCATTTCTTGTTTTTTTTGTTTATAAATATCTCATGATTAATTAATTAATCAAATGTTGTTAAATATTGAAGCAAAATTAAATGGTAAATTATACAAATTAACTTACACAATCGGGAAACTTTGTGGACACTCACCTGAAACAAAAAACGTATATTAAAATTTAAATTATAAAAGTTTTTTCTTAAGGTTGATAATAGAACCGTAACAATATAATAAAAACCATTCTAAGTAACAATTCTTTCCTAAGAGCTTCGCTATTTTCTGTGCAAGTACTTTCTAAACTAATTTAAAAATATTGAAAATGGAAAATCGTTGAAGCTTATTTTCTTTAAGAAAGCCTCCTCGATTTGCAACTTTCTTTCTAATGCAAATGGAATGTGGAAATGATTTTATAATTTCCGAATATTATGAAAGGGTCTGGAAAGTCCTGGATTAATTGACAAGTAATTGTAAAGTAGAGAGAATTATAGTAATCGGGTAAAAGAATGCGAAAGATAATTTGTTGTTTCCGTAAAAAGGAAAGTATTTTTCCTATTTATGTTTAAGAATTTTAGGCAATAATAGAACTCATTTAAAAACCAAAATCTTCTTTTAAGTCATATAACTCGGTTCGATAAATACAAGATCTCAATGAAGATGAAATCATTAGTAAATAATTTATGTGATCACAGTTACGTAAAAGTTTGTAAAATTATTTTTTTTTTTAGTTTTCTTTCCTTTTTTAGCTTACCTAATATTTTATATTTTATCAAGTTGTGGTGTCTTTCTATAGAACGTCTAAGAGCCAAATGATTAATGAATAGTGGTTTTATCATCAATAAAGAAGAGTATATAAATGAACAAGCTACTAAGAACTACAGAAATGAATTATTATTATTTTGTTATCTCTTTGTCAAACTTTGATAACGACTTGCGGAAGAAAGTCGGAACATGAGATAATTGAAAACATTTTTATATAAGTCGTTTTATTAATTACATTTTAAGAATATAAAAATAAACAAACCACTATGAGCCAAAAAAATTCATTATACAGGGTGTTTCATGTTTGATTCTACGATACATCCCTTTTTGTTTCCCTACTATTTATGTCATTTATTTCATTTTATAGTCCAATAAACGAAGTTGCCAACCCGGGCATCAGGTCTGTCCGGTACTATTTTGTTTAATTTGCAGGTATTCATGGGCATACTTACCCCCGAAAATCTCAGCTGTCTGAAATTTGTCGAAGGGCGGGAAAATGGCCCATTGGTCTCAAAAATGTGTTTTTTTACGCCTATTTTCGCCGATATTTCCGAAAATAACACTTAGAGAATTTTTGTTTGGACGAAAATGAAGATCAGTTTATTACCTACAAAAATGATCCTTATCATTTTTGTCAAAAATTTGATACTTTTCGACATAACCGGCTCCAAAACGCACCCCGATTTTCAGCTCCTGCCCTGCATTTAGAGACCACGCTCTAAAGGAATGGCACTCCCAAGCGGATTACAAATTTTTCTTCTCTCGAAACCCCAATTACATATGAAGAAATGATAAGTAATATCACAAAATCAGCAGACCTTGCAATTCAGAAATATTCATCGCATACGAAATAACTTTAAAAGATACATTCCAAAACCTTGGTGGAATAATAACTGTGAAATTGCTGCAAAAAACCGAAAATCGGCATATAACAACTACAAAGAAAATCCTACAATAAACAACCTGCTGGAATTTAAGAGGCTGGATGCCGTTGCAAAAAGGACTTTTAAGGAGAGAAAAAAGAGAAATTGGATTGAGTACTGTCAAAGTTTAAACTCCACAACACCTCTTAACGAAGTCTGGAAAAAGTAAATTGCTTTGAGAATAGAAAACAATGTAATAAAACTTGTATTGACCCTGACGCCCCGTGGATAGCAGAGTTCCACTCCAAAATTTCGCCAATATGGGTACCAAATTTAGTGTTGACGAAAGATATTTCAACAGTATCCAGAGATAAAGATTCGATGGAAAAACCATTTCAACAATGGGAATTAAATCGCAGCCTTAAAGAAAATGACAGTGCGCCAGGAAAGGATAACATACCATATTCTCTATTATATAATTTACCCTTATCTCACAAAAAATCACTGCTAAGCATATTAAACAACATATGTACAAGTATGGCACCGATATCTAATTCCCGGAAAGAGTACATAATCATACCAATTAAAAAACCAGGGAAACCGGAGAAGATTTCAAATTCATATCGACCTATTTCCTTAACATCCTGCCTTCTAAAGACCCTGGAGAGAATGATCAAAAATAGGATGGAAAGTTGGCTAGAAAAAGAACGTCTTCTTCCAAATTCCCAGTTTGGCTTCAGACAATGTAGATCGACTCAAGATGCCAACACTCTTAGTTTCACATATCCAAATAAATTTCACAAACAATGCCACCACAGCAGCTGCTTTTCTAAACATTTCCTCTGCATTTGATAGTATCAACTTAGATTTACTTTACTCACGGTGCTCTGGAAGGTGGTTTAAGTTTCCATACGATAACGAAAAAAACTGAAATGGTAGAACTATGGAGTAGCTGCCCAGAAAGCAGGAAAACTTTGCTTTGAAATCATAACGGTTCATGTGCTCGAGATATTCATTATTTTTTGTTCCTTTCTTTAACACATTAACGCCGGTGCGGGCGCAACCGGACATTCGCAAAAAAAAGTATCTATTCACGTCAAAAAAGGCTGAAAATGCTATACCCGGGATAAAATGGTCCGCTTTTTCCGAATTTGACATTACTTTTGAGTTTTAATCCTTCCTAAGGGGTGAAAAAGGGGTGCAAACCGTGAAAATACGTAAAAATAAAAGAAGCGCGGACAAATGACCGAAAACCTAGTCCACTACCAGGCATAATTGCCAGAAATTATTATAATACAACTATATTTTATATTCCCAGTACAATACGTGGGGTACGCAACCCCCCAGGCGTGTAAATGATGGGTAAAGTGGGCGCCTTCTGGGGTGAAGAAACCTTCGTAACCCAAAATTGATGGGTTTTTGGGAAAAATTATATGGAACAAAAAGTGTATAGAGATTTCTCTATAGTCATCGTTTTTTTATTTGTATACTAATTTCACAGCTCTTCTGGCATTTGAAAATACAAAAAAACATTTGAAACGATTTCCAAAACTTGTTTTTACAAATATAGGATATATTGATAAAGTAATAATCAAGGGTTCGTAAACCATATGTTCTGGACATGGTTTGTGCCGCATTTGGGCAGAGAGAAAGCCCTTCTATGGCCCCAACATCTGTGTCTGGTTTCGAAAAATTACCAGGAGTCCGCGAAGTTATTGGATCCTGATTTCTGTAGGGTTGTGGGCGCAGATTTGTCACTGCTTCCATTTGTAGCAGCATTTAGAGCTATGGACGAAATTAAAAAGTCAACATTCTCAGTAACGAGGATTGAGTCAGATTTAAATAAACACATATCAAGTCTCAAAAAAGCTCTCGCTGCTCTCGATGTGAGTCAAACTTTGAAAATTCATGTAATTTTGAGTAATCGCTTGAATTTTTAGATGAAGAAGAAGGTCTCGGTTTATGGTCTGAACAAGCTGGGGAGCGTGTTCACCATGAATTTTTGGAGCAGACGAAAAATGAATGATATAAAAACTGCAAATTACGGCATAAGATTAAAAGCAACTGAGGTTGACTTTTCTTCGAAGCTTATCTAGTAGTTCGTTTCAAGATGCAAGTTTATATTCCAAAAAACAAAATATAATAGTAATAGCAATAATGCGCAGGGTTTGTTTACATGGATTTTGTTTTTTTTTTCATGATAAATGGTTTGATTGTTACTTTATCAATATATCCTATATTTGTAAAGACAAGTTTTGGAAATCGTTTCAAATGTTTTTTTGTATTTTCAAAGGCCATAAGATCTGTGAATTTAGTATATAAATAAAAAAACGATGAATATAGAGAAAATTCTATGCACTTTTTGTTCCATATAATTTTTCCCAAAAACCCATTAATTTTGGGTTACGAAGGTTTCTTCTGTACTGGAAATATAAATTATAGTTGTATTATAATAATTTCTGGCAATTATGCCTGGTAGTGGACTAGGTTTTCGGTCATGTGTCCGCGCTTCTTTTATTTTTACGTATTTTCACGGTTGCACCCCTTTTTCACCCCTTACGAAGGGGTGAAACTCAAAAGTAACTCCATAGTTCTACGATTTCAGTTTTTTTCGTTATCGTATGGAAACCTAAACCACCTTCCAGAACACCGTGATACTACAAGTTAATAAATATTGGTATACCTCAAAGTACAGCATATTTCTTAAGGTCACTTTATATAAATAGACTGAACTTCCTAAAAACAGGTGAAACACTGTCCAACCCTCGCCTTACTAATATATAGGAATTCCTCAGGGAAGCATCTTAAGTCCACTCTTATTCACTTTATATAATATTGATCTAGAAAACAGTATACATAAAGATACACAACTCGCAAAATATTCCGATGGTTATTATTGCCTTATCTTTTATCTTCAGACAAAAACGGGAGGCTATTAAATTTTTGGGAGGATGTACAAATTTTCCGTTTTCACCACAATAATTATAAAGAAGCGCAGTATTTTGAGATTCTCAAAATTGCGAATTTTTTAAACGCCCTTTTTGCAAAAAATATTAGTGTAGCGAAAAAAAACATAGGAACAACTTTGTAGGTAATGAACTGCTCTTCATTTTTTGTCTAAACAAAAATGTCATATTTCGGCAGATATCGTCGAAAAACGGATTTTCGGGAACTCTAGAGCCATTTTCCCACCCTTCCACAAATTTCACGTAGCAGAGATTTTCGGAGGTAAATGTACCTATGAATACCTGCAAATTAAAAAACAAAATTTGACGGACAGACTTGATGTTTAGGTTTGGGGTATTTGTGGCGTTAATTTACTGGACTATTAGGCGCTGTTGTATACTAATATTTTACTTTTCTCGTTTATTTATTTTTTACCAAAAAATGCTGTTTATTGCGTATTGAATTATATTATAAAGGTTTTTTTATATTGCTTTTCTTTCTTGCAATTTGCAAATAAGTACAGCATCAAACACATAACAAAAAAATGTGACATTCTTGTTAAAATTTAGAAATATCATACACTACATTCGACCTTACGTATTACTTTGTTTATCTATAAAAACTGACCCTTTCTGTTTCCATTTCTGATATCGAAAAACGATTTCACCAGATTTGATTCCATTTCCAATATAGTTCGAGGTAGAAACACAGAGGGCTTTGTGACATTGGGACTGAACTTTATGGACTACACATGTGTCGGTAATATTTAATTTTTAATACAACAACTGGTCGCTTTTTGGTATTATTTCTGTAGAATTTATGTTAGTCCAAAGGTCTGTATTGCGTGCTGAATTATATAGTACGAGGATTTACATACAAACAGCAGATTTTAGGGCCCCTGCGGTCAGATACTACAAAAAGTTTTGTCATAGCTTGAAAGTTCGGTTGTTCGAAGGACTTGATTTGTTTTCAAAACTGGATTATAAAGGATTCCAGTCTTCCATACTTTACATCCTGATAGTATAAATATTTATGTTGAGGTGATTAGGAAATAGTACACTTCAGTCCATTAACGTTATTAATCTTTGATAATGATAAGAAATATACATATTGTTAGAATACTAATATTATTTTAAAGGTAATTCATAAAGCATATATGTAACTACAAATTGTAGGTATAATAAAAAAAAGGTTCACAACAAATGTTCCTTCCAGAAGGCTGTGGTTTTTTTTTCCGTTAACAGTTAATTATGGTGTGCAATGTCCTATGGAAACCACAGAAAAACCTAGGAAGGGAATTTTTACATGAATTTCTTGATTATTTATTTATGGCTATCTTATGATTAAGGGGGCGTAATCTAGAATATATTGAAGTTACAGTGGAAAGTCCTCGCCTTCTTGGTTGATCCTCAGGGGATGATGCCCATTTGAAAAATATCTTTTTATAACATAATGTCCAGATTTTGGGTTTCTTGGAGACCTATCGACTGCTGAAATGAATAACATTGTAACTATATTTTACTTAGTTTACAGGAGAGCACTTGAATTCTTCAGAAGTTTTACCCGAGAAAATACCTGTTACAATCCTGTATTACAAACTTCTTGTTTATAAAGAAAAAGCGAAACTGCTGAAATTACTTTTAACTGTTCTGACGCTAAATATTTTTATAATTTAATTTAGAACAGAAACAGTAAATGTATTAACGAAATTCTGTTTTTAATTTTCTTTCTTTTGCTTTGGATATAAAACGGGAAAAACTTCGGAACATTTGTTGGGTTTGTAATACATTTTAAAGTATTTTCTGATACTTTCCACAAGATTTAGTTTCCCAAAAAAGTAATATAATGGAAAAATGATTACCCACATGAACAGATTTTCTAACGTAAATAATACTCTAAATTGAATAAAAAAAAGAAAAAAAATAATATATGTAGATTTCACATGCCAATAAGGTTGCTGAATTAGAATTAAGTTGCTAATTAAGTTATTATTTAATTTCTAAACTAATAACTAATAACGTTATTCCTTATTTTACAATACACATTGTAGATATTTAAATTTCTAACAGTTCCACCATTTCAGATAGCAGCTGCAACACTTTTCAAGTTCAAGTTTGTGGTTTATATCATCAGCAGAATTACCTATCATTGTTTCGAATATTGCATTATAATAGAACGACTTATTCCAAACTTACTAGATATTTTAATCATTACAAAAAGAACAAGTGCTTTATGAGCGTATACAATTTTTACTGATATAAATAAAATTTTATTTTTACATTATCCTTCAATACTTATTTGCAGTTAAAATAAAAATTTTAATACAGTTGATCGGCCTAATAAAAGATTTCCTTTGATTTAATCATGTTTCCATGGTTTTTACTGTAATAAACCTGTTCTTTTGACAGATAAGTCAGACTTTATTTATTCATAGCCGTATCGTATATATTTTAATTGATTCGGAATTTTGTATTAATATATATTTCAAAATGGCTTCATTCTAAAAATATTATCAGTCCTCCTAAATCCTTGAAGGCAGAATTACTCGTAATAGCAAAGCAAAATAAAAACAAATTCAAAAAACATATTATACATGAGATGTCCCGAGAAGCAGTCCGACTGCACCCATCAAAGGAGGCCAGCATGCGCAACGAAACTGCGCAGTGGCTAGGTGGCACGTCCATACAATGTGGTCCACTATGTGGAGCCAATCAAATTTTTAAACCACTTATTTGAATTAAAAAGGTTTTAATTTATTTTTTCAACTATTGTAGAAGTAGTATAGGTTTAAGAGGTAGAATTTTTTACCTCATCCTTCAATGCTTATTTGTAGTTAAAATGAAAATTTTAATACATTTGATCGGCCTAATAAAAGATCTCGTTTGATTTAATCATGTTTCCATAGTTTTTACTGTAATAAACCTGTTCTTTTGACAGATAAATCAGACTTTATTTATTCATAGCCCTATTGTATATATTTTAATTGATTCGGAATTTTCTATTAATATATAAAATGGCTTCATTCTAAAAATATTATCAGTCCTCCTAAATCCTTGAAGGCAGAATTACTCGTAATAGCAAAGCAACATAAAAGCAAATTCAAAAAACGTATTATAGATGAGACGGCCCGAGAAAAATTAATTGAAATTCTCAGATTACCATGCAGAGTTAAATCCCATTGAACTGATCTGGTCACAATTAAAAGGTTATGTCCGAAATTTGTTTTTGAAGGCAGTTTCAGATGCAAATGGAGAACATTTGAGAAAAGTGGAAAATTCATTTTGGAAAGTGGATATAGCAATGGAAAACTTAATAGACCCTATAATAATAAACCAGAAAAGACAATGATAATGATACCAGTAGTTATCGTGAAGACAGTGACTTATAAGATAGTTCTTGAACTTTTTATTTTTTTAATCTTTGATTTTAGGTACTGAAGTGTTTTAATGCCAAAAGATTAAAAAAAGTTTAATCCCTATGGCATGTAAAGGCACATGACCCAGTAGATTCATTCATGTAGTTATTAGTAATAGTTTAATTGTATATATTTTCATTACGTGTAAATAGGAAGGTTGATGTATCACGTACGATTAGTTGTTTAATCATTTATTGTATATGGGTGATTGTCATGAAATGGGGGTTTTTGAGATTTGCTGGTGAACAAACAAAAAAGTGCTGAAAAAAAATTTTCTCATGTGTTTTCAATATTATTTTGAAGTACTTTCTGTATACATAAATACACACGAGGAATAGACAGTGGGAAGTTTATATAGAAAAGCCGAAATTATATGGCTTCGGAGGCGACACAAAATCAATGGAATTCTATTTCATAATGTAGGCGAGAATTTTTATATTTTGATGGGAGGAAAATAAAAAAAAGGTAATTATTTTAATCTACAAAATGAAGACCCTGGAGGTTTATCTGAGCCATTGGGGTGACGCAGGGTGGGTTATCATCTGATTCCCTGATGATCAGTTTTGGAACACTGCTGCTATCGTTTGAGATCCTAGGCGAGCGGCAATAATGCACTGTTTTTCCGTAAACGTAGTGCCGTGACGTAAAAGCGGAAAATGGACAGGTTACGGAGGGACAAAAACCCCCATTTCATGACAATCACCCATATAAGAACGATTAATCTTTGGTATTCATTATATCATGGAATATGACGATATATCCCCACTTTTACTGCACTCCTATTTTATCCAGGGTATAATGACTAATAAATGAAATTTTTTTTATTTTTTAGGTTTTACACCTTTATATAATGCAGTATTCTACAAGAGAAAAAAATCTGTAGAAATGCTATTGAAAGCAGGAGCTTGGTTAAGACCTTCATATAAAAATGAATTACATCTTTTAGGAGAAAAAGGTAATTAGTATTTTTTTTTATATTATTAGGTAAAACATTCTTATCATCGAAACCTTAATCAATAAAATAAAATATATAATAGGATGAATCATAACTACTAAGACCAAGGGAAAGCACATGTTATCTTAATCAAAATATGAGGATTGGACCAAATATTCCTTAATAAAAGGCTGCTGTGGAAAAAGATAGTTCATACGTTAAAGCTAAAATTTTTTTTCGATTTTTTGGTAATAATTTCACAAAATATTCATAAACCGTTATTAAAATTGACACAAAGGCATAACTTGATGCAAGGAGTAAAATTTTATATAATATTTTACTTTTTATTATAAGGACGCAACATTCCTGATTATGAAATTAGGTCAACATTTTCTGTAAAATATACTTCTTTAAACCTGATAGTTTTAACCGCTATCCAGAAAAATGTAATTAATCATTTTAGAGTCTCGGAAAAGGATTTTAAATAATAATTTTATGAAAAATGTGCTTTGGGCTGTCAGATAACAGATAACTATTGTTATTTATCGAAATTTTATTGCTTTGTTGCAATTTTAAAGTTATTACTATTTATATAAGCATTTTACCAATAAAAAAACGCGGGATGTGATTTGTGTATACCTACGCCCAAGAAAATGTTTCTGCTTAATCGGCAGGCAGAAGGTATGGATTGTTATATGCAAGCAGAAGGCAATCCAACCATAAATCTTTTCCATACCAATATCAGGAAGGTCGACCGAAACAAATAACACTCAATCAGGAAGATGAAAATTTTGAATGAAGTTGAAGAGAATTTTGAAATAAGTTTAAGTCATCTGTCAGCAATAACAGGAATATATCGATCAACTACATATTATTAGAATTCTAACAAAAAACTTCTATACTTATCACTTATACAAGAATGAAAACGATAATATCGACAAAACATTGCATAACTCCATCAGTTTATGCAATATTTTTCCCGATATTTTCACTTTTAAAGTTAAATTTAGAAGTACGCAGTTATTATGTAAAAGATCTTTAAATGTTCGAGTATTACTGACTGTGAAAGGACTTTTTCAAAGTTGAAATTTGTTCTGAACAGACTAAGGAGTTGTCTTTCACAGGAACACTTGGATGCCTTACTCTTGATGTCCGTTGAAAAAGATATCATTGTAGATATAGACACCGACGATATTATAAATGATTTAGCGACTAAAAGCTAATCTTTGAAAAAGTTGTTGATTGTTTGAAATATATTATATTTAAATATGTTTCTAGAAAAAATGTTTTGGGCTGACAATTGTTTGACAGCTTTCTATTTAAATTAATCTGTAAGTGTCAAAACTGTCAGTCAAAAGTAGTCAATTATTCGATTTTAATTTGCAGACTTTCAAAAAATAGTTGAAGGTCCTTTTATAGCATCACCCGGGCCGAAAATTTCTCCTAATCCTGGCTTGTTCCTCTTCAATCAAATTGTTATGTTTAATATTTTTCGCTAATTTTAAATACTGTAAATAGAATTTCTATTATGTCTTCATAAAACTGTACAATATTTACATTTATTCCATTTAATTGGACAACTAGTTGTTTCAATTTTAACTTTGCTTTCCACATGTATAAAAAATATATTCCTAAAATAATAATCCATTGTGATCTTTTTCATTACCAATAAATTAACTTGTATTAAGTTTTTATTAACTTGTATTTCTCCACATCAAATTTGACTAACTTCTTCTAGTTTTTTGTTATTAGTAGATAAAATTTGTAGTTTTTTAATTTTTATCAAATATCCTTTGATTATATCTTGATATTTTCCTACAATTTTTTTTTCATTAATCACTGATATTTGTGATCCGGTATCTAATAAACCCCAAAATTTTTCTTTTGTAATTTCTATTCCAATGTAAGGTAACCAAAATTCTCTTTCTTCTTCCAATTCGATTTTAAAATTATTAGATTTGTTTCTTTATCTTTGCCTTCTTCCTTTTTCTTTCTATTGTTTTTTCTGTGTTTAGTTACTCTTCCACTTTTAGTTTTTTTAAATTTTACGTTTTCTTGTAATGGTTATTTCCATTTTTCCTCCTTGATTCATTAATATTTTACAAAAAAAAATTTAAACTGTCTCTATGTGAATCGCGTTGGAAAACTCAGGCTGTTAGACACCAATACGTGGAAGTTAGGGATGCATTGGTTGAGTTAATCGACAAAATTGATGACCCCCAAAAAGCCTCCGAAGCTCAATCTTTGACTAATCAGATGGAAGACTTTTCCTTCATCGTAACATTGATCTTGTGGAATGACATTTAATTAATTAATTTGCTCAGGGCATTCAAGGGAATGGAGTAGATATCAGTGACTGTTCTGAAAAGTTCTATGTCTTTGGAGTTTTTAAAGAGATTTAAAGAGAATGGATATATGGGCGCAGTAATCTCCGCCAAAGGAAAAACTGTTGAACTTGGTATTGAACCTCTTTTTCCCGAGAAAAAGCCTTTACAGTCTTCTGAGGAAGTGCAATCGTCATCTAAAGTAACCTTTATGAGAGAAGTTTTTTATCCATTAGTGGATAACGTTTTGTGGGTTTATAGGCGACTCATACGAGCATCGTGGACAAAACACCGAATCAACGTATCCGTATTACAAGAAATTCGTCCACGTACAAGGTTGCTAACTAGAATAAACCGCATATAACTCCACTATCTTGGGCATATAGCTAGAAGATCAGGAACAATGGAATGACTAATCATAGAAGGGAAAGTAGAAGGCAAATGCCCAAGAGGCAGATCTCCAACTAGATGGGTAGACCAAACAAAACCCTTAATAAATATGAGACTGCATGATGCTGAAGGGATTGCGCAAGATAGGCAAGCATGGAATCAACTGCTGAATCAAATATAAATGGTGTCACTGCATCCTTTGGAGGATAATGGAAAGAGGTCAACGGCGTTGAAAGAACACCAACAAGTGTGGGGATTTGTGTGCTTTGGGCGCCTACAAACCACGCGACGGCCCTAAACTCTTTTACTACTTTTTTCACAAAAAAAATCAAAACAACAACAGATAAAACAATGTAAGAAACTGAGCAACTAAAGGTCAATCTGTCAATTCTGTATTTTTGAAGATCTCGCTACTGTCTTCTGTCTCACTCAATTACTCACCTTTTATATGAAGATTTTTATTTATATAGATTCGTATAGATATTAATCTAAATTATATTTTTTAGGCGGAAGTACGATCCTAGAATTAATCTTAAACGACGAACGTTGTACTCCTGAAGTAATAAATCGTCCAGATGATGAGGGCAGAACTTCTCTCCATTTAGCTGCCCAATTTTGCCACAAAAACTGTTTGCGGATGCTCATAGAACATGGTGGCGACTTAGCGGCCATAAACGAAGAAAACGAAAGTGTTGCTGACATAGTTTTTCAGCAAATTATAACTCCGGAGCTATTCATTACGGAGATTTTAGATGATAAAATTAGTGTTAAACAAACTGAAAAGTACAAGTATATTTATAAAATAGGTACGTATGTTTTTAAAATCAGTCCACCACCACAATTTCTTTTTATTCAATCTCGAAAATTTTTCACGACATTTAATTTTGACTGTAACTCAAAAAATTATTGCAGTACCCAGATTAATTTCATCCCATTTTTCTTTTTTTCAGATTTCAGTGTCCTAGCGCCTAAAAAGTTTGGAAGACAAATGGATGTAATCTCTAACATGCTTGCAGCGGCCTCTGAAGATGAAAAAATAGAAGTTTTACAGCATCCTCTCATTGGTAAAAAATTGTATCTCATATATAACTTCTTGTTTCGAATAAAAGCTCCAGCAAACGCGAAATAACATTATAATACTTGATTTGTTGAGTAGAACAAGGGTGGATTAAGTATATACAGTGCGTTGAAATAAGTGTTACCCCCTATTAATTAAGATTATTACTGGAACATAAATAAATTGCCAATAACACTAAAGGGTAATATTAAAACTCATTTTAATGTAAAAGGTGTTCAAAATCTTCCCCATTTATTTCTTGGCTGTAATATAGCCTATTTTCGTTTCATCTCTAACACTTGGGAACACATCTGGATCAATGGCATTCTAAGACAATTCTTCGATGCCATTGGTCAATTGTTTCTGCTTTTTTCTGATACGTTTCGGATTGTAAGTAACCTCACAAGAATAAATCTAATGGAGTAAAGTCAGGTGATCTTGGTGTCCACACTTTAGTGAAAATCCTTACCGCCTGAAAGTAGATATGGTACATTTCGCGATAAAGAATTACCAGATGCTACTTCATATGTTACAAGCTTAATTTCTTTGCTGAACAATCAATTTTAAAAAACATTCTTTATGAAAACCTAATTTTAATATGTCTTTACTTGATTCTTAATGATATAATACCAAAAAATGTAAAAGGACACCGCACCATTTAAATGTAAAAAAAGGTCCAGGTCAAATTGGCTGAAAATTTCTTGAAAAATTCTTCAAACCTTTCTGATTTAAGAATAGGAACTCCAAATAAGATCCTATGACTGAATATTTTGTTACAAGCATCAGAAACCTTGGAAAAATACACAAATTCCTAATTTTCAATTTTTCAACTTTTTCAACAACTTTGGGCAGAAGTACATACTGAAAATATCACAAAACAAGTATACATCAGGGTCCGTGGCAAACCTCTGTCGTATTTCTATTAACTCTCAGGGTATAAAACTTTGAAAGGTATCAATTAATGGTGGTTAAAAGCAAAGGATGTGCAAATTGAAATATTTTTGGAAAAGGCTGTTTCCGCCGAAATGGCTGGGAGTTTTACAAAACAGAATTGGGGGTGTATAGTACTAACTATTTCGGTTTTAAAAACGTAAAAAATTAATTTATTTGCTAAAGTTGAAAAATTGAAAATTAGGGATTTTACAAGGATTCTGATGCTTACAACAACAAAAAATTGAGTCAGTCATAGGCTCTTATTTGGACTTCATATTCTATAATCAGAAAGGTTTGAAGAACCTTTTTTACATTTAAATGGTGCGGGTTCCTTTGCGACAACCAATGATGTATGTATTTTGTTTTTTTTAGAACTTTACCTTATCCTAAAATGGGAAAGAATCTGCTATTTCTTTTATTTGTGGATAACAGCATATTTAATTTTTGCCATCAGTATGGGTATCTATACCAACCTAGTCATTCACAATATAAAAGGTATCGATACTTTAAAGACTGCCTTAAAATATATAGTAATGTTGACAGCAAGCGGATTATTAGCACATGCTATTCTACAAGTGAGTTCCTTTACTACTATCTAAATTATTTAAAAGTTATTTATCTAACCGCAGCCAAGTAGATAAAATAGGTAAATTAACAAGTGATTCTAAAAATATTGAATATGGAGTTCCACAAGGTACCCATATTATTTACTATTTACATTCATAATCTATTTTTATTACAAGAAACTGGCGATATTATAGGATTTGCCGATGATACCGCCATATTTTACATGGCCCAGACTCAAAAATAAAGTTGAAACTGACCTTGCAAAGATAAAATGCTGGCTTGACAGCAAACTACTTACTATTAATTTCAACAAAACAGAATGTTTACCTTTTTCTTGCACAAATACTAAAACTCCCAATTTTGAACCCTTGACAATTAATGTTAATGACTCAACATATGCCATAAACATTGATAAACTTACAAATCTAAAATTTATTTTGACCACGTATTTCTTCTATTTAAAGAGTGTAAAATAAACATATAAAACTAAGAAGTTTATAATTATTAAATATCTGTGGCAAATGGTTCATCCAATGCCATCATTCTTTCACACACACACTTCATCTATTTTCTCTGCTGAATTAACAACAATTCTTAAATTTCTTATACTCGTTAAACAGAAACATTCGATAGTAACTAATACACACAGAGCTCTCGTAGCACTGACAGAAATATATCCAAGTCAGCCCATCCTAGGTACGATAAAACATGAGATGAAAAAAATTAATCAAAATCATACCAAACTCACTTTTATGTGGACTCCATCCATGGGAATTGAGGGAAACGAGAGAGTAGACAAACTGCCAAGAACAGCCATTATAAGTCCCGATGATAACACCATTACCTGTACAGTGGAAAAGGACCTCAAACCAGTGATAAATACGCGGCAATTCGATTGCGCTAATTCCAGTGCGTTACTTTTACAGATTAAAAAATTGTGATACCGTGAAAATCGTTAGTTAGCAAAAGTATCACATGTCTGGAGACAATCGACCTACTTGTTTTGTGTGTGAAGTGCCTCTGATAACACAACATATTCTCATCGTCTGTCCGCTTTTTACTGTAGAAAGGGTTTAAAACAACATCAGTGAATAATCGACAGTAATATCCCAAGACCTTGACAAATAGCCGACTATTTTTATTGCATCTAAATTTCGAGTTTATTTTAGGATCAATTCGTCGAGACTTAATTTTGGCATCAATAATCTGAATAACTCCCGAGAGCTTTAGCTCGAGGGAGTTATTCTTTGATTATTAATGCAAAATTGTCGAGACAAATTGTAAAATATACTAGAAATTTAGTAGCAATAAAAATAGTAGCTAATTTGTCAAGTTCGCGTTATATTTAATAAGATTATTTCCCGAGTCAAAAAAAATTCTGTACGTATAAATTATATTTATTTATTACCAAAAACAAATGAACAATATTAAAATTCTATTAAAAGTTAAAAACACAGTTATTATAAGTGACATGGCCGGTATGAGTTATTTGAGCCATTTGCGTGGCATTTGAATTGGTAGCTGTATTTACCATAACTTCTTTTTCTTGCCCTAATTTTTGTAGTATCTTTCCATGGTGTTGTTCATCCATTTGTAAATACGGTTGTATGGAAGATGAACTGGCATGCCCTGTTATTTGGATCAGTTGCTGCTCAGGTACTCCGGCTTTAGCTAACTGTGAAACTGCTGTGGATCTGCATGAATGGTTGGTAATTTTTAACCGTTTCATATCAACACCTACAGATTCTGCTCCTAGTTTAGTCCACTTCGAAAATACATTTTTACCTACAGGCGAGTTCTTATACCACCATGAATTTTCGTTCTTCCAAAACTGATTTGGAGTTAGAAAAAGACGTGGACAAGTGATGTTTGAGCCTCTTTTTTGAATAAATTTTTTAAACAATTTAACCGGACACCGCTGAGGATTCTGTATATTTTGAATTAGCCACTTACTATTTGCACATTTTTTATTTCCAACTTGACAAGTTTTTGTAAATATAGGGTTGTATTCTATTCTACCCGTTTTTCTACCGTGATTATCGATCTCAAACATAAAATGTTCCACTAAACATGAGACACCTTCGCCTCCCCGTTCCTCACAAAATTTGGTAAATTGTCTCCAAATACTAGTTTTGCTTTTTACTGTGTTGGCCGGTACGTTTAATTTAATTATATTATCAATTTCTTGAAGATTTTTACTACCGAATCTACTCATTGTTAATACTTTTTAACAAAATGTGTCAAATTTAATTCTGTAATAAACTTTAATGGCAAACTGTCAAAATTCAGATGACGCGCGCCTACTATGTTTGTCATAAAATGGACGGTATTACATAGAAAGGAATGAATGAATATATTTATAGTTTCAGAAAAAGTGCGAAATTAGTTGGATTTGTGTATTTGCTACTAAAGATCGATAATTTGTTAACTATAAGCAACTTTATAATACTATTAGTATAGGTTTTATTTGAAAAATTTGAAATTTACGGGCGGCTTCTTTATTGTTGGATACCGTCCTTCAGGTGAATATTGAGGACCATGATCAAATAGCCGATTATTTACCACCAAGGTGAATAGTCGCTTTATTTTGTTTTGATTGGCTGCGTCAAATTAGTTTCCAAGCACGTGATTGGTTAAAAATTGATATTTGACAGGCAAGGGAAATAATCGACAGTAATATTGCAAGACCTTGACAAATAGCCGACTATTTTTATTGTATCTAAATTTCGAGTTTATTTTAGGATCAATTCGTCGAGACTTAATTTTGGCATTAATAATCTGAATAACTCCCGAGAGCTTTAGCTCGAGGGAGTTATTCTTTGATTATTAATGCCAAAATTGTCGAGACAAATTGTAAAATATACGAGAAATTTAGTAGCAATAAAAATAGTAGCTAATTTGTCAAGGTCGCGTTATATTTAATAAGATTATTTCCCGAGTCACAAAAAAATTCTGTACGTACGTATAAATTATACTAGTTTTGCTCTTTACTGTCTTGGCAGGTACGTTTAATTTAATTATATTATCAATTTCTTGAAGATTTTTACTCCCGAATCTACTCATTGTTAATACTTTTTAACAAAATGTGTCAAATTTAATTCTGTAATAAACTTTAATGGCAAACTGTCAAAATTCAGATGACGCGCGCCTACTATGTTTGTCGTAAAATGGACGGTATTACATAGAAAGGAATGAATGAATATATTTATAGTTTCAGAAAAAGTGCGAAATCAGTTGGATTTATGTATTTGCTACTAAAGATCGATAATTTGTTAACTATAAGCAACTTTATAATACCATTAGTATAGGTTTTATTTGAAAAATTTGAAATTTACGGGCGGCTTCTTTATTGTTGGATACCGTCCTTCAGGTGAATATTGAGGACCATGATCAAATAGCCGATTATTTACCACCAAGGTGAATAGTCGCTTTATTTTGTTTTGATTGGCTGCTTCAAATCAGTTTCCAAGCACGTGATTGGTTAAAAATTGATATTTGACAGGCAAGGGAAATAATCATTAAAGTTACTAATGCAAGAAAATTCAAACGTGGAGAAAGTAATCAAATATTTAGGGTACCTAAATCTTTGAAACAAAATATAGTGCTTCAGATACGTATATTTGTAACCCTGTAATTTAAATCCTTATGCTAATAACCCTTAGCAATTTCTTTAGTAAAAAATAATCAAATCCATACATTTGAAAATAATATAAAAACAATTTTCTTTAAAATTATTCTTGAAATGTGTTTTTCAGCGATTGGTTGCCACATTTAAATATACTGTAAACATTTAAAATGATAACTGCCTATTTTTTCTAATTTGTCAATTAATAGTAAATATTTTAAGCTATTACTCAGCCCAATGCTCGGCTACTAAAAATATGTGGTAATATTTTTATTTTTATTGCACTGCCACAACAAAAGGGAACATTTGCTTCCTTCTCATACCGTTTTCCTATTACCAAAAAAAAAAGATATCGTTGAAGGAAGAAAACGAGACAGAAAAGGACCGTAAATAGCAGAAATGTAATTAACCACAAAATTTGATTCCGGGAGACGAAATAGTGCATTTCATGGTCTGTGATTACTTCAAACGGGAAAAGTCTTTACTCTATGTCACTTCAAAGGCCTTTCGCTGACAGGGTTGAATTACATTTAGCCTTTTGACTGCATTTAGCCTAGCAGCGACACTTAGATAAAGTGCGATAAAAATAATACATACAAGAAAAATTAAGGTAAAGTGTAAGAAATAATAAATGGAAAACTTTACTAAACACGAAATAGACAAGATATCAATTAGTGGCGTCTCTGAGTCGGAAGGATTGAGAGTACCTCCCCCCCCTCCATTTTCGAGGATTCTGAACATGATGGCGGTATCAGAATTACTGTTTTCGATTGCTGAACCCCCTAAAACGGCCAAAAACTACCCCCTAAAGGGGTTAAACGGGCAGCGCATCATTTCCCTGTAAAAAAATGTCTTTCCCCCCGTTTTCGAGGATGCTGAGCACGGTGGTAATGTTGGAGATTACTTCCGACCCTCACCAACCCCTCCCCAGGCCAAAACTCACTCCCGACAGGGGTGTTTTTTAATTTTTTACTTAGATTTTTTACAAAATATTTTGCCGAATCTACTAGACAATGTTTTTGTTTGTGATTGTTTATAAATAAAAAGACTTCGGGACGACTTCAAGTTGAAATAGAACTGTTTATTATACTAAAGACCATTTAAAACATTAACAACGTTAAAAGCTAAAACTGACAGTTACTTTTGTAAACATCAAAACTATTTATATTCAGTTGTTAGCCAACTTAATCTATGAATAAAAGTAACACTGAATAATAACACTGCAACACTTTCCCTTATTCTTAGATTAAAGAAAATAGTCCAAGATCCCGGCATAAAGTCTGTAATCTGGGGCCAGGAAGTGGCTTCGTCATTATATCCGCGATCTGCTTACTTGTCGCTATATGAGTAACTTGAACTTCGCCTTCTAACACCTTTTCTCTAATAAAAAAATATTTGATCTTTATGTGCTTAGTTTTTCGATGAAATTCTGGGTTCTGGGCCAGTCTAACGGTAGCCAGATTGTCAACATGCAGGATTGGTGTCTCTTGGATCCTTCCCATACTTTTAAATAGTCGGCTAATCCAAATGATCTCTTTAACTGCATCGTTGGCGGCAACCAGCTCAGCCTCTGTGGTGGATGTGGCAGTCATTCCTTGCCTTTGGTTCAGCCAAGAAATGGCTCCCCCTGCATGAGTGATCACCACTCCTGATGTGGACCTCCTAGTTCTACTACATCCGCTAAAGTCTGAGTCGCTGTAACTTTCAAAGTTTCTGTTTTTGGTTGGTCGATATACTATACCAAGCTCGGTTGTGCCTGCAATGTATCTTAGAACTCTTTTCTGCCTCCCTATGTCCTCGAAACTAGGACAGTCTAAAGATCTGGAAAGGAAACTTACGCTGAAAGCCAAATCAGGTCTCGTTCCAACCATCAGGTACATTAACGCGCCCACCGCCTATCTGTAAGGAAAGTCTGGTTTTTTGTCACTTTCCCTGATTTGTTTACTGGACTCTGGTTCTTTTGTCATTGGCGTAGACACTGGCTTGCAGTCTTGAAAGCCAAACCTCTCTAGAATTTTCTTGGCGTATGCTTGCTGGTAAATCTTAACTGATCCGTCTTCTGAACGTTCAATCTCTAGACCAAGATAATATGATGCTTTCTTAACAGTGACTTTGAATTCTCCTTCCAACTCCTTTATAAAGTGCTCAGCTTCTTGCTGACGAGAACTCGTCACCAGACGATCATCTACGTAGAGGGCTGCTATTAATTTTACATCTCCTTTTTGTCTGATGTGCAAACAGGGGTCTGCTTCACTCATCTTGAAACCTGCCTGCTGAAGGAATGTGTTGAAACGCTTGGACCAACATCTTGGAGCTTGACGTAATCCATAAAGACTACGCTTCAGCCTACATACTCTTCCTGAACTGTCTTCGTACCCTTCAGGTTGCTG
Source organism: Crepidodera aurea (assembly GCA_949320105.2). Classification (NCBI taxonomy): domain Eukaryota; kingdom Metazoa; phylum Arthropoda; class Insecta; order Coleoptera; family Chrysomelidae; genus Crepidodera; species Crepidodera aurea. The sequence continues at coordinate 38,507,887 of OX439475.1, read as the reverse complement.
CATAAATATGGTTTCTTCTAGTTCACCATACAAGAAAGCTGTGGAGACATCAAACTGAAGCAGGTACATATTTTCTTGAGTAGCAATACTGAGCATCGTACGGATTGTACTCAGTTTTGCGACTGGACTGAAGGTTTTAAAGTAGTCAACTCCTTGTCGCTGACTAAAACCTTTAATGCTCTTTGCTTTATACTTGTCAACGCTACCGTCTAGATGGTTATTTACCCTATACACCCACTTCAGGTAGAGTTGTCATTCTCTTTCAGCGACTGCAACTCTTGATTCATGGCTTTCTTCCAATGGTAACTGTTTTTACCACTGACTGCCTCATAATATGAATCCGGAGTCTCCGTTTCAGTCATTATATCTTCACTTATCATTACAAAGTCCTTATAGATTTGTGGCTTTCTTAAAATAGAGCGATCTCTCAAATTTTTGGAGAAGGCCTCGAGCGGTGCTTCAAAATCATCTGGAGGTTCAAATTCACTATCTGAAAAGTGCTCTTCTTCAGACGACTCTGATTGATCTTCTGTTTCCGACATAATATCATCATCATCTTTTTCTTGTGTATTTTTCTTTCCCTCATTTTGAACTTCTACGTCCTTTAATGGCAACTTTACATACGCACACTGACTTAATTTTTCTTGAAACAAGACATCTCTATTCAGAATAACTTTATTTTCTTCTTTTACCCAGATGCGATAACGCTCATCTCCGTCATAACCTATCAGGTAACCTTTTACAGCCTTCTTATCCATTTTCTTACGTCTCTGATGAGGAATGTGGGCGTAGGCACACTGAACCAATGACTCTCAAATGCTTTATTCTTGGGTTCTTACCTATCCATAATTCATAGGGACTTACACCTTCAACAGATGACTTCCCAGTTCTATTTAGGATGTACAGTGGCGTTGCTACAAGTTCTGCCCACATGGCTTCTGGAAAAATTAAATTATCATTAGAATATTTAAATGTCCTCGCCATTTCAATGATGGTGCGGAAATCCCGCTCACAAATTGCGTTTTGCTGAGGTGTGTATGGAGCTGTCAACCTCTGTGTGACCCCCGCTGCACTCAGGATCTTTCTGATTTCTTTGTTATCCATTTCACCACCATTGTCAGTAATCATCTCTCTGATTGAATTGCCCAACATTTTTGAGTGTTGCAGTACCTTTTTAAGCATTTCTTTTACCTCTGATTTTTCTGACATCAGGTAGCCATATCTAAACTTTGTATAATTGTCCTTAAAAACAACTACATACTTGTTCTTACTGAATGACTCTGTAAAAGATCCACACACATCCGCTGAGAATAACTCACCTGGTTTTGTTGATTTTTCCCTATGGCCAAATGGCAGCCTGTGTGCTTTGCCATAGATACAGGACTCACATAATTGCTTTTCTTCGCTTGAAATTTTTAGATGTAGCTCTTTTTGCATCTTAGCTTGTACGTGCCTTTTATCTTGATGGCCCCACCTCTCGTGGTACAACTGCAACTTATTATCAACAAAATTTACTTCAGAGTTTTCTTTTGGTAGCACTGGTTTAATTTTTGCCTCGAATAAAGTACCCTTTAATTCTCTTGATCCATTTAGCATCAGCTTTCCCTGATTTGAAAGCCTGCACTTTGTCGCTGTTGACTTAAATACACTCTCTGAATTTTTATCTTGTGCTGCTAGAACAGAGAACAAATTTCTACACAAATTTGGTATGTAGTTTATGCAAGACGGGGCATCACTACATTTCTTAATTGCTGTTCTTCAACAATTATATGTAATGTGTGTAATAATATATTATTAAATAGTGGGAGCAGACACTTTTTAACATTCATTTGATATTCCACATAGGGGCCTCAATACGAGGTGGGAGTATGTACAATTCCTCATTACTCACCCTCTGTATACATTAGGAATTCATCAACATTATTACTTTAGTTTGAAACAATACAAATTGAACAAACAGAACCATTAAACCAAATTAAAAGACGATTATGTGGAATAAAAATCTTGCTGTTATTCAAAAACAGTGCACACTCCTCGTTTTTCAAATATCCGGGGAGCAATAATAAAATATTGCAAAATTTTAATATCGCAGCCATCGATTGGTATCTACATATATATTCTGAATAATGGCAATCATCAATGACTGAACTGAACAGGACATTTATATGGGCTGTACATCCATTAATTTGGAAGGCCATAAATCCAATACAATGATAATGTGTTGCCATAATTTACAGCCATTTCCTCGAATGGCTAAAGTCCTAGTTTCATTATATAACAAAAGTATGAAAATTTCTACCGTGTACATCAATGCGAAAAAGTTTAAATGATTATAACCAAGAAAAATAATGTAGGTATAGTTCGTGTAATACATATAGTAGCCACAATTTAACAGCTTTAAAGCGGCACCTTTGTTGCTACCAAAAAAACTTCAGCCTCGCCAACGTAGCGGCATCCTTTGAGCCAGTCAACGTGAACTGTCGACGAGTCATTAGTCCATGCGCTGTGATTAGACAAAGTGGCTTACTCAATCTGTGGGTAGTTGCGAATAGGACGCAAAAACCAGTTGCATGTTTCTATTTTATTAACTCGAGAAATATTCTCTGGCTCCGAGCTATATGCTAAAGTAGAACACTCGACATCGACTTTAAAGCACTTCTCAGATGGCTACACTAAAGCGATTACGAGGACTATAACATGGTGATTAGCCAACAGACAGTCAGGCGGCACTGAAGGCACTATCAAGTCAGGAAGTGACGTCTAAACAAGTACAAAATTTAGAATGTCAAAATAATGCGCCAACCTAGCAACGCTCTAAGCGACATTATGCGGAGCGGCCTGTAAGTTAACAGTTATGTTTGTTTATCTTAACAGTTATGTTTGTTTACCTAAAGCGACCTAAAATTCCTTTATAGCGGTGCTCGTGTCAAGCGAAATCAAAATGGGTAGGCGTATAGTATTTTTGATCATTTTTTCAAAAATTCATAACTTAAGTTTGAGTGAATACACAGAAATTTTGCAATACTTTTTCATCCTACTTATAGCTCAAGGTATCCAAAGAATAAACACTCCGATTGACTAGAGAATTGCTGTTTTATATTTTTTATATACATATTTGAAATACATACAAACTTAGTTAAAAATTTTGGAAATATACCTGTATTAAAAATTTTGCATAAAAATGTTTCTATTATTTTTTTAGTGCGTCCTGGATCGCAGAAAATATTTCCAGAGATATGAGATGTGGATGAATTTAATTTGTACCTGTCTCGCATTAACAGTGGCCGTAACGGTAGATGGCTATTCAGTAAATGCTAGCGAAAATGGTGAGTACAGAACCGGTTTTAAAATTATGTAGGAGGACGCAGGACATAGAGGACGAGATAGTTGTCTAATCGTTATCGACGCGGGGGGAATGTAAAGACATGTAAAAAAAAACAAGAAAATGAAGAAGTCTTCAAAATACTTGTACCTAAACTTCTTTTTTTACTATATTTTTGTACTCCGAGTGGCTTAATTTCGTTTTCTGTAACGTATTCAACTAAATCATCATCCACTGATGGCACAAAACGGGGCTGTTGATCACCAACAGCCTTTTTTAGCACTAATGAAAAAATTCTTATTTTTTTACAAAAAAATAGACATACCGAAATTTCCCAAATTCATTATCTAAAATAATATATTCCAATTCTGAATCAGCAATTTAAATGTTGGCCCATTACTTACGAAATACCCCGTATATAAGCAAAAATGAAAGAAAAAATTGTGCGAATAATTGCAAATCCGGTTGCGGTTGGCGAAAACAATTTCCAACAATATTCTCAAGTTAAAACCATCCCTGTGTAAGTAGCGGTTTATTGAATTATATTCTGAAAATTTTTGCGGCGGCTGCTATAGCTACCGCAATCAAGTGATGTAATGAAATTGTCAGCAGTTTGATATGATAATAGGAAATATTTTCTGGTATTTTTCAAAACACTTAACGTAAAATCGTTAAAATTGGATACGATTAAAATTGCGAGTGCAATGAAAAGGAATCTACAAATGCTCAGAAATTCGAAATAAACGAAATTTATTGACTGCGACTTTTATAGTTATTTATGTACCAAGTGTATAAATAGATGTTTATGCCCTGAGAGCGACGATTTTATAAACCCGAGGGCCTCTAGCTCGAAGGTTTGTAAGTCGCTCGAGGGCATACATCTCTATTTATACCAGCGGTGCATACAAAATTTTATGTTTTACTTGTTCGCTATTATTGCATGTATATATAATCATTCCCCTTCTACCCAAAGGGTGTAGGGGTTATATTCCTCACTTTTATCCAAATTTATCCGCATTTATCCACCTTTTCCACTCTTCTCTGCTCTGTGCCAAAACCTTTGCATCTCGCCATTCAAGTCCCCTTTTCTCCAGATTTTTTCCCTACCACTTTGTTCCAAGTTTCTTTTGGCCTACCTTTCCTTCTTTTTCTCTATGTTTTTGATTCCCATATCTTTGTCACTTGAGTCGAGTCATTCATTCTTTGTAGGTGTCCCCACCATCCAAGTTGACGTTTCTCAATGAATCCTTTTATTTCCATTTATCTTCGTTTTTCTTGATACCTTTTTCTTATTTAATAAGCTCTTGTTTAGCGCATAGTAGACTTTATTCGCTTTTTCTATCCTATTATTCATTTATATCTCCTGTTTTCCAATTTATTCTAATGTAACTCCCAAATATTGAAAACTATCTACTTGTTCTAGCTGATCATCATTTATTGTTATCTCTATTGCCTTCTTTTGTTTGGATATTATCATTACTTTCGTTTTCACTATATTCATTTTCATCCCATTGTTCGTCAGCACTTGGTTCCATATTTTCAAGTTTTCTTTTAAATAGCTCTCACTTCCTGTTACTAGTGCTACGTTGTCTGCAAAGGCGCACTCGGTGATACAAATTCGATGTAGCTCTCGGTACCCTAGATGATTTGGTTTTCTTTTCTACTTCTTTTGTTATATTCTTCAAGAATGTAATAAATAATAGCGGACTTAAACTGCCTCCTTGTCTAACACCTTCTCTTGTAATTAGTTCTTCAGATACCGCATTTTTACCTATTACTCTATTTCTCGTTTATTTGTACATACCTTTGGTGATTCTTATTAGTTTCCTGCTTAAGTTTCTTGTTTCCAAACAGTCCCATATTCCTTTTCTCGGTACTCTGCCGAATGCCTTTTCTTTATCGATAAATGCTATGTATGCTTCTTTTCCTGTAGCAAGAGTTCTGTCTACAATCTCTTTTAGCGAGAAAACTTGGTCTTGTGTGCATCTGCCTTTCCTAAACCCACTCTGGGACTCTGACAAGGTCGGTATTCTTTCCTCAGCCGTTTTTTCTAATAGTTTTAATTTCATACTTAGCAGTTATCCCCCCCTTAATTGAAACAATCATTAGTATCTCCTTTCTTGAAAAGTGGTAGTATCAAACCAACTTCCATTTCCTTAAGAATTTCTTCTCTTATCCATATTTTTTTAAATAATTCTAGCAATACTTTCGTTTCTTTTTTCCCCATGGGTTTGATCATTTCCACCGTAATTTTTTCAGCACCGGGTGCCTTTCCATTCTCTAGTTCTTTAATGGCTTCGATTAATTCCTTTAATGTTATATTTTCTTCGTTATTATCTACAACTTCTTCTTCTACGTTTGCTTCTGTCTCATTGTTTTCTGTTTGCTGTTGGCTATTTAATAGTTCTTGGAAATACTGTTTCCACCGTGCCATTATGCCTTCCTCTTTTCTTAGTATTTCTCCCTTTTTATTTTTAATTGTTAGTGTTTGTACCTTCCTACTGTTATTTCTAAGATTTTTTAACACTATAAAAAACAATTTCTGGTTGCTTTTGCTATCTTTTTCTAAGTTTTCACCAAATTTTGTCCAAGTTCTTTGGTCCTTATGGTCCAAATATTCAATGGTTAAGAAGACTTTAATGGCAAAAAAAAATTGAGTGATAAATCACACCTTGAGAACAAAATTAATTCCAAACCAATTAAAAACCAAATTAACTTTTATCTTTGGTCAGTTTGACAAACTATCAGATTTTTAAAATTACCAAAAAAATATATTCTCTAAAGTATATTACTTTTGTAAGAAAGCAACTATTAGGAATGTCCGTGAAGCTGGCAGAGCAAGGTCAGCAGAACAAAACAAAAGTACATTAATAATTAAGTGCTAATTTAGTGCCCTAATTAAAAATTTTGTGCTCCTTTTTTTCTTATAAAAAACGCATGTTCGGCTAGCTAGATATGAACCCAACAGAGCAGACTATTTAAATGATGTTAAAAATTATTCAAACATGATGTAAATAAGTTAAATAATTATGTGCTAATTTAGTGCCCTAATTAAAAATTTATTGCTCCTTTTTTTTCTTAAGAAAACCGCATGTTCTGCTAGGTGCATATGAACCTAGCAGAACAGACTATTTAAATGTTGTTAAAAATTAATGAAACATGATGTAAATAAGTTAAATAATTATGTGCGAATTTAGTGCCCTAATTAGAATTTAATTGCTGCGTTTTTTTTAAGAAAAACGCATGTTCTCCTAGCTACATATGAACCCAGCAGAGCAGACTATTTAAATGTTGTTAAAAATGAATGAAGCATGATGTAAATAAGTTAAATAATTATGTGCTAATTTAGTGCCCTAATTAAAAATTTATTGCTCCTTTTTTCTTAAGAAAAACGCATGTTCTGATATCTACAGATGAACCTAGCAGAGCAGACTATTTAAATGTTGTTAAAAATTAATGAAACACATGATGATAAAAACATAAATGCTAATTTAATGTCCTAATTAAATATTTTTTGCTCCTTCTTTTAAAAAAACCCATGTGGTGCAAATTTGAATTATATATCAGTTACCTTAAGGTCGAGGTGCACAAGGGACATTATTAGACCCTACCCTCCTTTTTAAATATTGATAAATATAATGATATTTATTTTTGGTACTTAGTCGGCTCTGCGGAATCTCTCTGAGCTCTCAGAACATATTATATTTTCAGAAAAAACGCAGCAATTAAATTCTAATTAGGGCACTAAATTAGCACAAAATTATTCAACTTATTTATATCACGTTTCATTAATTTTTAACAACATTTAAATAGTCTGCTCGGCTAGGTTCATCTGTAGCTAGCAGAACATGCATTTTTCTTAAGAAAAAAAAGGAGCAATACATTTTTAATTAGGACACTAAATTAGCACATAATTATTTAACTTATTTACATCATATTTCATTAATTTTTGACAACATTTAAATAGTCTGCTCTGCTACGTTCATATGTGGCTAGCAGAACATGCGTTTTTTATAAGAAAAAAAGGAGCACAAAATTTTTAATTAGGGCACTAAATTAGCACTTAATTAGCACCTAATTATGAATGTACTTTTGTTTTGTTCTCCTGACCTTGCTCTCCCATCTTCATGGACATCTATTAGGATTGTTAACAGCTTGATTATATATTTTTTTTTTTCAGATACTCCAACTTGGGTGTTACATGTGACAAGTATCAACATTTTAATGGCATGGATTGAACTAATGCTTTTAATTGGCAGATTGCCCAGTCTCGGATACTACGCGCTTATGTTCTCTGCTGTCTTACAAAATGTTGTTAAGGTAATTAACCACTATTTAGCGTGAGAATCTTATGAGAGTATTGAGAAGTTCGGAATTGATTTGAATGACTATTGTTATAAGGAGAGTTGTGTAGTGCACGGTTTATCAGGCCGCTAAGAAGTGTTATAGCTCAGGAGCCAGAGTGCAAAAAGTATAAATTAAAAAAATGAAAACATGTGCAATCGCATAATGGGTCGGCTACGCGACCATATGCATCTGACGGTGCGGTGAACTTATCTTTGCGAATTATGGTCGAAAGTATTTAATTGTCATTTTATTTCATTACAAGGTCGTACTTTAAATAAGGCGGAAAATTAGCTATAATAAATAAAATTTAGAAAGTATATCAAGTGGTGCGTTATCAGGGCTAGTGGTAACTTTAGGCCCTAAATTTTTGAAGGAAATGACCGATATGTACGTCACTTGTCAACACAAACACTCCCGAATCGTCAAATTCCAGATCATTCGACTATAGTAAGACTTAAAGAAACGGAAAACCCAGAATTTCCGGCAAGAATAGTGTATCCAAAAGTGACGCGAAAATATTAATTTCCCAAAATAAGTGTTTTCAAATTCACTAGAGAAGGAATTTACAATTCCAGAAACAGTCACGTTTGGCATGAACAAAATACGCATTCTATTCAACAACGGGAATTTCAATCTAAATTCTGAGTGAATGTGTGGGTGGCTAAGGTTGCAGATTGCTTAGATGGACCTTATCTTTTGTGTGTTTTTTATGATCGTACGATTTTTATGGTATGATAATAATTTTTCTTCGAGACGAAATAATAAATAAATCCACAATTTAGATTATTAAACACTCTATTTTTTAAATTGTATATATCCTAGATATTTTTGTTTTTGTTTCCTTAGTCAGAATTTGTTTCTTTAATCTTTTTTTTATTAGCTTAAATTACCATTATCTTGAAATCTAATCCTTGAATAAACTTAAATTAATCCATCACAATTGTGTAAAGGGGTGATTGCCTGTAGTAGCCGTGCATGGTATTTGACGGAGATGGCCATTGATGGCGTTGCAAGCAGTCCGACTGCACATATCAAAGGCGACCAGCATGCGCAACAAAACTGCGCAGTGGCTAGATGGCATGTCCATACAATGGGCCATTTAGTGGCCCACTATGTGGAGCTAAGCAATTTTTTAATGGTCACCATCATGGCCATGGTGACCATTATGGGCTATAGCACAGATTAGACAGTTACAGATAGTAAGGTCAGGCAAGACAAACGAAATAAGACAGAGATAGAGTCGCACGCCAATTTAAAACCCACTTTGAAGGCTGTCAGCAGTCTATCTGTCAGATTGAATATTTATTAGGATAATTCAGAACACTATGACAGCAAAAACACAATAATCTTCTTCTTCTTTCTTCGGTTACGACTTGCATACTAGTGCATTTGTATTGGGAAACAATTTTTAATTTTAAGCCACAATATCACAACGTACTCACATTTGTACGTGTCATTTTAAACACAATTGTTTTTTTATTATTTCTGTGTTTTGAGCAGTGTAATTTTAATATGCCCAAGCCTAGTTGTCATTTGGCCTAAAAAAACAATGAAAAACATAATTTTTATGAGCGACTTTACATAACATAATAAAAAAGTTACCAAACATTTTTGTTTCAGTCTCCATTTACATTTCGTATTTGAAGTAAAAATAAGAATTCCAGATTTATTCGTGTTATATTTATTTATATACAATAAAAATTCATCTTTCATAAAATATTTTCAAGATGTTTTGTTTATTTAACAGACGTCCCGTTTTAACATTTTTCTACATTATTCACGTACGAAACAAACACTGCAAAATATTCAGTGCAGGTTTTCGAAAGAAGCATGATTTTGCTATACATACGGCTGTTTGTATTCAAGATCCGAGTAGCGTATAAACCACATTCCTAAATATTCTTTCTAAAATACTCACACACTTTCCGCTACAACATTTTCGCATAGGCGGAACATATTTGGAAAGAAACTGTTTCGCGACAGAACCTGTTTATACTTCTCCGTGTGCGTAAACGTTGTCTTCGACTGTCTATTTAACTGTTATCCACTCTAAGTTCGACTTTACCTTTTTTTCCTCCCATTTTATTTACAATCTGCAAATGTACTTTTAGACGGTCAAATCAGTTCTCCGTTCAGTTTCAGTACAGTTGTCATGACAACCAGCATTGTAAACAAATTTTTGATGACGTTATGTCAATTTTTCTCAAACTTGCGTTATCAGAAAAGTTTTCATTTGTGGAAATGTCGCGATTTGGAGAGTCTTCGAGTGGAGAAATTGAAAAAGCCATCAATGGTAATGTGCCTCGCAATACTGTGAATTCAACTACATCAATTTGGCGACAATTTGCGATGTTTTGTTTGGAAAAAAATATGAACTCATTGCAGAAACTTCCACTGAAGAGTTAGCTTCTATTTTATGTGACTGGGCATTCAACATGAAGAACAATGGAGAAGATTATAAAGAGAGTGCAGTCAAGACGATTTGGAACACTTCAGCAAAAATGTTACAAGAGAAGTATTTTAAAGATTATAAAAGAATTTTTAATCCGTTCACGGACATACAGTTTAAGAAAGCGAGAAATGCACGCGACACCAAACGCAAAATTTTACAAGCAATCCCAGAAAAAAGGAAGGTGAGTTCTAATGTTCTCACAAAACGAGAAATTTTTGAAATTGCACTGTCCTGGAGTGAAGAAGAACCTGTAGGCCTCCAAAGAAAATTTTATCACATTGCTGCGTATGAATTGGCTTGGAGAGGTGGAGAAGCAGCAAATTGTAAGGTATTCTATTTTAAAATCGAGACAGACAACCGTGAAAGAGAGACCCAAAGAGTTGAATATAACCCAGTGTTTTCGAAGACAGCACAAGGGGGAAATCAGAAGTTGGCCGACTGTAAATGGTTGGTAGCAAACACTGCAGAAGATTGTGTTTGTCCAATAAGATTGTTTAAACAAATTATGGGAAGACGGGGAAACCATATCACATGTGAAATGTTTTTTTAACTCCAAATCCTTTCTGGCAAAAAACAAATTCGAAAGGATGGTATAAGAATTCTCCTATTGGGATAAACGAAATATCTAAATGGACCAAATCTTCGGTAAAAAATATTGGACTTGATATCAAGCGGGTGAAAATAACGAACCATTCTAATCGAGCTGCCGCCATAACTGAATTGTCCAGGAGTGGTATAGGTGAACAAAAACTTGTGAAAATTACGGGACATAGCAACCCATGGTCAGTTAAATGAAAAACATCATAGAGAAATCATTGGTTCTATTCGTACTACCATCCAGGAAACAGTCACTACCACCGCTCAAAATACTAGCATGCAGCAAAATATTAACAAAAGACACGAAAGTTCTGAAAATCAAGCTATTTTTAATAATTGTGTTTTTAACAATTGTACTTTTCCGTTAAATTAAATAAACTAATTTACATCTCATTTTTTAATTTATTGATTTACATATTCATTAAATTGTCTTACCGAATTATACTCTAGCTTTTTTTTTGAGTCGAAGTAAACTTGACATTTATAATTCGAATTTTGTTGCCATTAGGTAATTCAACTCAAAAACAGCCAGTTTTTTTCATTAAATTGCCACGCAACAAAATTCTTATTGATACATGAACGGGCAGGTTTGTTTAGACATCCGTTGAACTGATAACTGATACGATAACTGATGGAATTCCTATCGAGCCACGTCTCTGTTTCAGTCTCCATATCCCTTACAGTTTTTCGTATTTACACATACAAATAACTGACAGTTCGACTGAAACTGAGACTGAACGGAGAACTGAACTGACCGTCTAAAAGTACCTTTACACTATGGAGAGATGTCATGTAAAAAAAACTGTTCAGTAACTATTTTCACTCGAGCTTCTTCCATTTCGCAAATATGTTTTCCAATTAAGTGTGCAACTCAGTTGCTTCATTTTATCCTGTTGAGGTGGCATTTGGTGGACTACAGTATGGCCGGCATAAGTAGCTATTGTAACATTGTAGATCCGTCGATTAAAATTTTCGCTGGAGTCGCGCCGGAGTGTCTTCGTCCCATAATAAAACCACGTAGTATATTCTTCCAATTTTAATGAAGCAGAGCTCGATTTCCTTTTATTGGCGCACATCTGCAAATTCCTTCGTTTCGCATTACGAGCTTCCCTACTAGACTTGAAGATAGTATCTTTAAATGAATCAAAAATTATTATTTTCCACTTCATAAAATATATCTCTTACATTTTTTTGCAACGGTGTTCCACATTGTCTTCACAACTAGTTCTTTGTAATTTTCACCATTTTCTTTCTTCATATTCCACGCCCAATATTTCAGGAAATATTACAAAATTTATTGAAAATAAAATCAGAAAATTATTTAGCGTCATTTTCTGGTGTCCTAGGAGACCATAATTACTTATTATCAAAGATTTGTGATTGGTGGAAATTAAGACGAGGGAAATAGTCAAGGGTAATATAACGAGACCTTGATAAATAGTCGACTATTTTTATTGGATCTAAATTTTGAGTGGTTTTGATATCAATTTGTTGAGACATAATTTTGTCATTAATAATCTTTGATTATTAATGACAAAATTATGCCGAATCAAATTGCAAAAAAAACGAAAAATTTAGCAACAATAAAAATAGACGCTAATTTATTAAGGTTGAGTTATATTTAGGAAGATTATTTCCCGCGAAAATTAAATTACTACTCTTACTTCGTACCGTATTCGTAGGTATCAAAGATTTGACTGCTTTTTCTATAGATTTGTTATCTAAAACACCGAATCTTTCCATTTAACAATAATTTATCAAATTGTGACAGAACTGCTTTAGCAAAAACTGACAGAAGTATTTGACATTTTTATGTGACGTATCAAAGTGACTATTTCCCTAGGGAAATAGTCGACAGTAATGTCCCAAGACCTTGACAAATAGCCGACTATTTTTATTGTATCTAAATTTCGAGTTTATTTTAGGATCAATTCGTCGAGACTTAATTTTGGCATTAATAATCTGGATAACTCCCGAGAGCTTTAGCTCGAGGGAGTTATTCTTTGATTATTAATGCCAAAATTGTCGAGACAAATTGTAAAATGTACGAGAAATTTAGTAGCAATAAAAATAGTAGCTAATTTGTCAAGGTCGCGTTATATTTATAAGATTATTTCCCGAGTCACAAAAAATTATGTACGTACGTATAAATTATACTAGTTTTGCTCTTTACTGTCTTGGCAGGTACGTTTAATTTAATTATATTATCAATTTCTTGAAGATTTTTACTCCCGAATCTACTCATTGTTAATACTTTTTAACAAAATGTGTCAAATTTAATTCTGTAATAAACTTTAATGGCAAACTGTCAAAATTCAGATGACGCGCGCCTACTATGTTTGTCGTAAAATGGACGGTATTACATAGAAAGGAATGAATGAATATATTTATAGTTTCAGAAAAAGTGCGAAATCAGTTGGATTTGTGTATTTGCTACTAAAGATCGATAATTTATTAACTATAAAAAATTTGAAATTTACGGGCGGCTTCGTTATTGTTGGATACCGTCCTTCAAGTGAATATTGAGGACGATGATCAAATAGCCGAATATTTACCACCAAGGTGAATAGTCGCTTTATTTTGTTCTGATTGGCTGCGTCAAATCAGTTTCCAAGCACGTGATTGGTTAAAAATTGATATTTGACAGGCAAGGGAAATAATCGCTGATATTTGGTCTAGAGAAATAGTCGCTGATAATTGATTCCGATTGGTCTAAATTTTAAAAATTGTGACATTTCATTGGTTTATATAAATCAAGGGAAATAATCAACTATAAAACTGCATTGTTTATTTCGCTATCCTTTATAGATCCGATACAACAGAATAATAAGTAAAAAACAAACATAAACGAAATAAAACTATCTATACCAAATGGTTCTTATCTGAAGAAATAATATGGACAACTTTGACTTTCCATTTCCGTCAAAAATTCAGCATTGCAGGAGAGCTATGTTTAGTATTCCTGATACGGAGTACGAACCACTACCGTGAATATTGTCCTGAGACTCTCTCTATGCATAAGGCCTAAACTAAATTGCTAAAAATGACATCTCATTTTCACCTTTTCTAAAAGAATGAATAATCTACTACTGTCGCATGTTCATTTCTCATTCATAAGTTATGGTAAACATACTTTAACATTTAACAAGAAGTGTCCATTGAGAAAAGCCATTTGGAATATCTACTCAAACTTTAATATGCTAATCTAATTCCGTTCCCACAATAGTTAAAAGATATTTTTTGTTATAAAATACGGCTTTCTAACTTTCCTGTCGACATTTCTCATCCTATTTAAAGAACCACCCCTGCATCGATTCACCGCAGATATATTTACAAAAAATAACTCCGAATTTTGCGTTTATATTCAAATCGCGCCTAAATCATTCGCACGTTGCGGAAAGTGAAGAAGAGACGAAAATAGTGATGTTTGAGTGTAGAATAAGGACGAGGAGATATTATTTCATAAGGCAAACAGCCCACACCGCTTCGGCATGATTTATTTCAGTCTTTTCATGTAAACTATAGTGCCAAATAAAATGTGGTTTTTCCAAAAGGATCCTCCAAAATAATATCAAGTAAGGTAAAATTCAATTCTTTAACTTGTAGAGGTTTGTAAGCGAATTATTTTTTTTTTATATCATTAATTTTATTCATTCAAATAATTGAAGAAATAAGTACAGGGTGTCCCAAATTGTTGTGTTTTGCAGGGTATCTCGTAAACTAGAAGAGATAGAAGAAAAGCAGTTAAGATGTTATGACTTCTTTTTTTGTTAAAGTAACGATAGCCTAATTAAATCTTTATTAAAACTCCCTGCAGTTGGAAGATACAGGGCGATTATTGAAAACTGTCGAAAACTACAAGGTACTATAACTTCTTAATTAAGAAAAATATAAAAAAACGTTATAAAAACTTTTGATAGATATAATATTAAAGAGTTCAGTGGCGCACAGATTTTTTTTTAGGGGGCTCACTAAGGAAATATAATGCAAACTTATGTTTTTTTAAATGGGACACCCTGTATATTTTGACGTTTTTCGTTTCCTTTTTTAATTCTCATTCACTTGATATGACATATTATATATCTATTTTCAATGGTTGGAGCTACAGTGCAAATAAACCATTTGCGGATGTTATCAGGCGAAACACCCTTAAATAATTGAACACTCAGTAACGAAATTTAACATTTTATTATAAGGATACTGATGTGTGACAATTTTATTTATCAAAATTATAATTAATAAAAAATAAAACCAGATTAAAAAAATAAAAACAATAAACTTATGAAACAACAAGAAACATTGTAACAACTAATCTACCTATAACTAATTTTATTAGAATGTAAAAATTACATTAAATGTTCAAAATGCTCTTCGTTTTCATCGATTAAAAAGTTTTTCGTTTAAATAATCTCCAACCAATTCAGCATTACCAAAAATAAAATCATAAAATAATATTTACAAGACTAACTTCGAGAGTAGAGAAGATTTATTACAAAATATTCATGCCGCATTTAGAAAAATAAAGCCAGTGCACATACTCAGTTGTGTAAGATCAGTAAGAAAAAGGTGTCAATTATTACTACAACTAAACGGAGGACATTTTGAACATTTAATGTAATTTTCACATTCTAATAAAATTAGTTATAGGTAGATTAGTTGTTACAATGTTTCTTGTTGTTTCATAAGTTTATTGTTTTTATTTTTTTAATCTGGTTTTATTTTTTATTAATTATAATTTTAATAAATAAAATTGTCACACATCAGTATCCTTATAATAAAATGTTAAATTTCGTTACTGAGTGTTCAATTTTTTAAGGGTGTTTCACCTGATAACATCCATAAATGGTTTATTTGCACTGTAGCTCCAACCATTGAAAATAAATATATAATATGTCATATCAGGTGAATGAGAATTAAAAAAGGAAACGAAAAACGTCAAAATATACAGGGTGTCCCATTTAAAAAAACATAAGTTTGCATTATATTTCCTTAGTGAGCCTCCTAAAAAAAATAATCTGTCGCCACTGAACTCTTTAATATTATATCTATCAAAAGTTTGTATAACGTTTTTTTATATTTTTCTTAATTAAGAAGTTATAGTACCTTGTAGTTTTCGACAGTTTTCAATAATCGCCCTGTATCTTCCAACTGCAGGGAGTTACTAAAGATTTAATTAGGCTATCGTTACTTTAACAAAAAAAGAAGTCATAACATCTTAATTGCTTTTCTTCTATCTCTTCTAGTTTACGAGATACCCTGCAAAACACACCAATTTGGGACACCCTGTACAGTAACAACATTTCTCTTTTAAGTTCATAAAAAAGAATAGATTACAGATCCGAATTTCTTCACTTTTATTTTCCAGTCTATATTACAGGTTAGTGACCGAAGGATTTTGCTGTAAACACTCGAAATTTATACATAACTTAACAATTCCCTTTCTTGAATACATAATAAAGATATATCGTTTTAAACGAGTATAAAATCCAGTAAATATCATTTAGTCTGTTGTACTCTGATGATATGGGTATAACAAGAGCACTGACGGCATTGCAGAATAGGAAAACAACATAATTGTGAACGTACAATCAAGATTAATGCGAAAATGGATTTCCATTGGGACATAAAATTATTCTGGTAGATTGTTTTCGCTCTGGTACGGCAACGGGCATCGCCTTTCGTCTAAGAACCCTTTCGTTTCTATGTAGAAAAGGAAAAGGGATTGAATTTGACGGTTGAAGAGGGTACAGATATAGGGTGATACAATTGTCAATCTACAAAAGCATTCGCTATCCATTATAAAGACATTTGTTACTATAGTTCGTGTACTGTATCTGACACGGTTTTAACATTATTTATTAATGAGATTGAACTTAGAGATCAAGTTTAAAATAACTATACATCTGTTTTTAAAACAGCATTCGATATGATTATACTAACTGACAAGGTGCTAATCTTATATGACTGTGTTCTTTAGCGTAATCATGAAGATATAAAACTTTCTTTGGCAAATATTAATAAAAGATTCTCCGAATTTCATCCTCCATCTTTGTTTTTGAATAATTGATACTTTCAGATACTAACCACTCGATCATTTTCATTTTAGTCCAACTTCTACATGACACCTTTTCTTTCAATCTAAAATGATAACATTTCTTTTTCGAAGTTGTTGGCATATCGCTTTTTTATTACTTGTAAATGTTATGTCAACATTTTTTTTTGCCCACGTTTAGTTCTATATATTAGTAAGTAAAAAATATATAATGTATATTCAAATTATTTTATTTCATTTCAATCTACAGGTGTATTCAGCTCACCACTTTTATTCTTCTTTATTTTATTTATTTTTTAGTTTTCCTTGATCCTTGTACATACATTATATAATAATAATAATATTTATTTTTATCTGAATTGACAATCAGGGAATTTCTGACACATCATGTCGT
Organism: Crepidodera aurea; assembly: GCA_949320105.2. Taxonomy (NCBI): domain Eukaryota; kingdom Metazoa; phylum Arthropoda; class Insecta; order Coleoptera; family Chrysomelidae; genus Crepidodera; species Crepidodera aurea. The sequence goes on along the minus strand of OX439475.1, from coordinate 38,490,723 downwards.
AAATTCTTTAGCAAGTAAATTCATTTTGCAAATAGCATCAGATTATCAATACTTACATAAAATTCCAGTTCATTTATATATTATATATTATATTGTATCCGTTTTATCTTGCCATGATTTTCTAATGGCGCCTTTACTAAACTCCCAATTTACAAGAAGAAATAACGGCTGAAAAATGTTCAGGTCCTCTGAGCTCTAATCGAAGGCTATTAGTAATTTCCTGTTATTGGATTTTCCAAAATCATAAAATTGGTTTCAACCAATTTTATCGATCCAATTATGTATCAATGTGGCACTGTACACACAATCTGGATAATTGTCATGAAAGCGTTGATTGTTTGTTGTTTCATTTTGTATTTTGAATAAACATTGTATGGATACTTGCACGTAATGTATTTAAAATGCGTTACAATAGAAATAATAATAATTTATGTCTTTAAAAATTGGGCACAAACTACAGTCTATGTTCATCAAATATTAAATCAAGTTCATTGTAAGTATTCTTTAAATATTTGGTAAGCCTATGGATAAAAGCTTTTGTTGATAATTTGATAAGTTGATAAGTCAAATCCAATCAATTGAAAAGGGACACTTTACTAGTCCAGGTGTGTTTAACACAATTCATTTTTGTTATCATCTAGAAGCAGTCAAGTAGATGTTAGAGTAATTAGAGATTTCCTAAAATAGTTTTGTTCTTAGTTCATGTTGCTGAAAATTAATTTTACGTATGAGATAAAATGGAAAGCAAAAAATAGAATTGAAGTTTAATTAAATAATGGTAAAATAAAAGTTCCTTAAAATTAAAATGAAACTTATATAAATAAATAAAATATTGTCATTCTGTTGCTGATTGTTCCCGCTATATGAAAAGTTTTTAATAACCAATAAAGCAAAAAATAATAGATTCCACTTATTTACTCGTGGATCATTATTGAATACTTCAAAATCATTTTTTTTATATAAAAATGAAAGAACGTATAAGAAATTAGGTTTATTAAAAATTGTTGTTCATTTAATCAGCTCATTAGCAAAATGTTGCAATCTCAAAATAAATATTGAAATAAAAATTGAATTGGGAAGTTAATGGTCCTTGTGAATTTGATTTTTATTCAGAAAGTTGAGCACGTAGAAGTTAACTGAGAAAATTGAGAATAAAGTGTAGATAAGAAAAGTCAAGAATCGATGCACCACTGCCTATTTTATGTTTATTTTAAAAGTAAAAATCATTTTGAAAAACCACTTCAGAACTGCTGCACCTATTTGGTTAATTCTTTTTTGCTGTGTTTGTAATTGTCAGGACAAGTTCTTTATGAAAGAAAATGTTTGAAAAATTGTAAGAAAAAGTGAAAAATAAGAAAAATAGGAAATAGAGAATACCTAGACTAAAAAACAAAACTAGAACTAAGACTAAGAAACAAAAATTTGACAACCATTCTAACATTCAGAACTCTTGCAGAGATTAAAATTAAGTGTAACAACAACGTGGTCACTTTAGCTTGGATCAAAGGCCATGGAAAATCAAAAGGCAACCGCGTAGCTGACTCGTTAGCTAAAAAAGCAGCCTCCCAAAAACTCCTGGGACCTGGCACTTTCATAGGCTTAACGACATCAGCTGTGGCGGACCTACTAAAGAAGCATTCCCTTGAAAAGTTTAAGGGTAGGTGGGACGACGAAACAGGCTGCAAGCTAGCCAAGGAACTTCTACAGTACCCGAACAGCGAAACAGCCAAAAAATACATGACTATGAACAGACAGAACCTGACACTCCTCTATGCAGAGTATGTGAACAGGAAGACAAAACTGTCGAACACATTCTTTGCGAATGCCCGACACTCTCACAAATAAGACATTTTCTTTTCGGCGAGCAGAGGTTAAAACAAGCCAACATGAGGGAGCTACCTTCAGGCGACGTCATCACCTACTTCAAACAAGTAGGCTGGCTGAAGAGCTAGAAGGAAGGCTCAACCTAAGAAGGATGCACAATTGGCCAAATGTGGCCTACGTGCTGTGGGGTGACCCACCCTTCTAGCTTTACAGATTAGTGGGTATTGCTTGAATGATTTCAAAGTTACTGAATTGTATTGCTTATAATAGTAAGCAGATTTATAAAAAAAATAAATGTCTCAGTCTTTTCCAGTAGTTGCTTACTATTTTTCTGTTTTATTTTTAGGTTCTACTAGCCTATGCGTGCCTCATAATAGGATTTACGTTAAGTTTCTCTATTCAATTCCACAATTCTCCTCTGTTTAGCGATCCATGGAAAACTTTAGTAAAAACTACAGTAATGATGATGGGAGAATTCGAATACGGAGATATGTTTGCAGAGACTCCTGATTCTCCAAGAGTTTTACCGGCAACATCCCGTTTTATATTTTTAAGTTTTGTCATATTGGCCAGTATTGTTCTTATGAATCTTATGGTCGGCGTAGCGGTAAGTATACAAAAGAAACATAGTTACTAGAGAACTTATCTAAAAATAGAATGCCCCTTGATACTTGAATGCTAAAAATTTAAAGATTTACTTACTTAAATAAATAGTTTCCAAATGCTAATTACCCTACTCATTTTGGTGCTTAGAATGTTGAATCTGATTCGGGATATATTACATATGTAGTTCTTAGGTACTCTATTTTTAGTTTTTGTATAAACTAGTGATTGACTAGTTGCCTAATAATTTACGTACCATGAAAATCTTTAGTACAAAATATAATATGTACGGAAATCAAGGTTTATTTTGTTAAATGTTCTTGTAACAATTCTATTCCTTCGTGCAATAATTTCATTCATTCTCTTAGATATATCAATAACGGCTTATCAGTCTCTATTTATTTAAAGAGTTTTGTATTCTCCTAATTGATGTTTTTTTAACGGATTGCCATTTTTTTAATCTTCTAAAAAAATTTTGACGGCAGAAGTAAAATTTCATTACTCTTAGAATAATCAGATACTAATAGTATTGGCAAGTTCTTCGGGGAATCCTTGAAATGACCAATGTGATATCTAGAAGGATCATCACTTTTTAATACTGTCTGTATTTCTGGAGGATATCTATAATACTTCCAATATATTAAATATATAGCTTGAGACATCTTTAAAAATTGCAACACTGGTAAAATTCATCAGGCAAAAATTTGTCTTTATTATCTTCTATTTATTTATTATAGACGTCCTCTAGAAATGGAGATTTTTTTTATTTCCCTATTTATTTACAATCTGTATCTATAATTAGTACAATAAGTAAATGGTTTATATATAAGAGTGTCTTGTAGGAAAACCACCCATTGGCGGCCTCCTTTTTTTATATGATTACTAAAGTAGTAGTCATAAGTTTGTCTTGGGATGCTAATGGTGTTCCTTAGAATCTATTGATTAGATCATAAGGGGTATATCGTTTAAGCCTACGACGGATTCCTGTTTGAATCGTAAGATTACTTGCAAGAACGTTTGGATGATTCGTCTTTCCCGATATTTGATATAATTATTCTTAATTTCTGATTTCACAGTCTTGATCTGTAGGTCGCGTAATATCACATAGTTAGGCACAAACCACGGAGCATTAACTATCATGCGTAACACTTTACACTGAAATCTTTCTAATTTATCTATATTTGAGTTTGAAGCACATCCCCAGAGCTGAATCCCGTAGGTCCACGTAGGCTTGATTATGGCCTTGTATACTAATAATTTGTTGTTTATGGAAAGTTGAGAATTTCTTCCGATCAACCAGTACATATTCCTTAGTAAAGATATGTTTTTTCCAGGTCAGACGCCTATCTAAGTGAAGGCCTAGGTATTTGACTTCATCTTTGTGTGGTAATTCTTGATTATTCAGTTTGACAGATGGACAGTTGCCCTTTCTATTGGAAAAAGTAATATGTACAGATTTGGTCTCGTTTGCTTTTATTCTCCATCAAAAATGGAGATAGTATTGAAAAATAATGAGTTACCAAATATATTTTCTGCCATCAATATTTTTCTTAAGAGACTTAATAAAAGAGACTGATAAGTTTGGTATTGATATATCTAGGAAAACGAACGATATTATTGCGCGAGAGAAGAGATTTCTTACAAGAACATTTAGCAAAATTGGATTGGCAGTACCATATGATAAAACAACTGAAATTTTACTAAAAATTATATCACAACTTATTTTAACAAAAATTTGTATTACTATAAAAAAATATTAAAAATAAGAAAGCGAATTTAAAAGCTCTACGCGCGCCGATCCGTTGAATACAAATATTGAACGCAAAGAAAAAAGAAAACATTTTAAAGAGGAAACTCTAAGCTTTCTCAGGAAGCCATTAGTTTTTAATTTTTTTTTGTTTTCTCATAGAAAATTTGATTGGACTTTATAATTTCTAAAATTCTCACTGGTTTTTATAAAACTGAATAGAGGCATAACAAAAAAAAATCTTGTACACTGATGATAAACATTATCTGTGTTTAGTGCTCAGAAAAACTAAGTTATTATTCCTTGATTGTGGAATATATTTGTAAGAGTCTTATGATGTTTTCCAACAACGATGTTCAATTATTCTATCTTGTTTTTCAGGTAAGCGATATCCAGGAACTTCACCGTCGAGGCCGTGCAAAAAAATTAGAAAAGCAGGTCGAATTTTTGCACCAATTAGAAACAGTATTGTCGTCAGAACACCTTAAATCTGAATACGTACCAGAATTCGTAAAAAAACTTATAGTAAAGAGAAGTTATATTAATAAAGAGTTTGAAGTTAAATCGTGCGCTGAATTTCAGAGATTATACAAGATACCTAAAAGAATAATTGGTAAGTAGATATTCAAATGTTAATTTTAATATTTTATGTAATTATTTTATTATTTAAATATGTTTTTATTCGTATATGTGAAAAAAAGTCAAATTCGATACAGTACACAATAACAAGAAGAAGAAATTTTCTCTCCTAAAACTTTTTTCGTACTTTTTCGGACGGTAAACTATCCGGAAAAGTAAAATATAGGTATTTGGCTTACCTTTTTATTTTAACTTTAAATTAGTAGTTGTGTTCAATAATATTTGGAGTATTTTATTATCGGAATAATGTATTGACTTGCTGTGATATGTTTTTTTTTTAAAACAAGTGATATTTGTAGGTTATGTTACAATGTCAAAATAGTTATAATTTTTGTTTGACATTTGACATTTCTTACAATTGTGTTTCGTTGCTTTTTGGTGTAAGTAGATAGCACAAATACGTCTTTGGGACGCCCATTGTTACTAATCAGAATGTCTTAAGGACATCCATAATAGAGCACTTCCGACTGTCGAAAATGGACATTTACAGGATATTTTAAGGACGTCCTGAATGTCCAAGCGGGATATTTTTAAAACGTCCGTAAGACGTATTTGTGCTTTAGAATGGACATTTACAGGATGTTTTAAGGACGTTCAATTCAGAACATTCCATCGAAATAATCAGGAGCTTCTAAAATCTTTTATTTGCTAATAATAATATAATAAATAATGAAAAAAAATAAACCTTGATGGCCAGTGACATAAATCATCTTGGATCCAGCTTCAACCAAATTATCTTCATATTTCACAACACTCCAAGTTTTATCACCCATTGCTAACATTATAAATGATTCAAGGGATGCCAAGCTGGTTCGAGTGACGCCAAGCTGGGTCGAATGATACTAATGACATTGACAATGACATGACTTTTTACCAGTGTTACCACCATAATTTTTACGCTTACCATAGGTACTGGTCAAAATGTCCCTATATACACCACTAGAACCAGGTGTATTTTCTTTTTTCTTATATGTTTGTCAACTTTACATTACCTGGCTCTATAGCAAATTAAATTATTGATGTTTTTTGTCCATTTTACTAATGTGGCAAAGAAAAAGATGAAAATACATTGTATGCTCGATTTCCTTCTGGACTATCAACTAAAATACACAAAATTGCAAGAAAGTCTAGATCTGAAATTCTGAGAACAAGGGACATACTTAAAATGTCCAGAATTCGCAACCTTCAAATTTAATGAAAAAGTTCTAATAATACTGGTTTAGTTTATCATAACTCAAAACTTTGTATTGCTACATGTTATTTTGCTTCGAAAAGTATTGTGTATATTTTGTTTATTTTAGTACTTCTTACACTGTACAAGTGCAATGAAACGCGTTTTGTTAAAATTGTGTAGCCTGTATTATACTTTCTATCACAAGCTCTATTGATATTGGCAAACTACAAAACAATAAGTAGTACTAGCATTTTGTATGATAACGCGGAAGAGAATTTTCCTTTTCGGACGATTATGGAGTTACAAGTCGGCAAAAATTACAAGGATTGCAAATATATCTATCTGGAATGTCAATCATCGCCTGATTGCCACGCGATGTGCATTCTCAGAATGCTCTGTAGCACACATTGTATGCCTACGCACAAAACTCGTTTATCACTTTGGACCTATCAACGTGTGAAATGTAGCCGTTGGTATTTCTGTTACATCTCTAAATTGTGTTAATAATTTTAAATGAATTAATCTACTTTCTATAAATTTAATTTTTCTTAAGAAGATGTACTTTTGATATATCATCAAAAAAATACACCTTTTAGAGTAATTTGGGTTTAAAGATAGACTTGTTCATCTCTTGAGAATATGTGGCAAATATTGGTCATGCTTAGAAGACAAAATAACATTAAATTTCGCTATTTTCATTACCTTAACTACATGTCTTTTTTCTTCTTATATGCACAATCGAAATATTTTCTTTAAGTTAAGAATTAAATTTTCTATTTTGTTGTTTAGCGAATTCATATGTCTTCCTTTTTATACCTTATCTAAATAACCTCCAAAGAAGTTGATATCAAAAAAATATGTGCAAAATAATTTAACTTAGGCACGTCTTAAAAAACACACTTACTGAACACTGAAAAAATTAAATTAAAATATGTAAATAACGTATACCCTTAAGTATTATCTAAAATTTGAATTTGTTCTTTCCCCACTCGAAAGATGTTCTTGAAAAACCAATTATCATTGAGTCCTTTACAAAAAAATATTACAATTATTAAATTGAAGAAGGTGTTGTACTGAATCCGCATTTACTCATTTAATACAGCTTGCCAAGTCATTTTCTAACATGGATATATTGTCGCTCTACTTTCTACTGATGAGGCACAATGATGCCGAAACCGGTATAGAAATAACAAGCTCCTTTAATAATAGAATCCAAGGATTGAATTTGTTCCGACAAAGTTTGTGTTCCTACACGCGTTTGAACCGATGGAATTTAATGCCTATGGGGGCAAGGAGTAGTTGTTTGAGGTTCAGATGTGGTGTAACCCTTTTAATAAAATTCCAAGTTTTTGGGGAAAGCAGAAATCTGTAATTGATCAGATTGATGCTCTCAGTTCACTTGACTTTTTATATATCGGATGTCCCTTTATATTTTCCGATATTTCAAGAGCTTACTCTGATAAAAAAGTGTATGTAAAATCACATAATATAACGTTGGCCACATGTAACTAACGTAAAATCATGTGAAAATACAGATATTTATGTACTAATGCAATGGAAACTTTCTTCATTAATCTGTGAATTTACTTGGTAATTATTTGGTGTGAATTCACAGTGATATTCAAACACATAATATAAAGAAACTCTTAATGCAGCCCCGTGTCAAGGGCGGATTTAGCTTTTTTTATGGGGGGGTAAAACTTACCAAGTAGTCCAAGAAAGCTAGTAATTTTTTTTGTAATATCGAGCAGAAACTAGTAACTGATCAGATCGACTTAAATTTTTTTGCAAATTGCTAGTAAAGGTGTCTAGAAGTAGAAAACTTTCGTTAGTTGCGTTTTGAGAGGTGAAAGGTGGGGGTGTGAAAAAAAAGGTAATTACCCCCTGTACCCCCCCGTAAATCCGCCCTTGCCCCGTGTACACTTTGATCTTAGACGGATCCGCCAATTTTCATGTCGTATACGTCGGAAACATTTTTTAGTGAGGCTTTTCTGTCGGAAAATTATTAAATTGACGCTCTCACTGGACAGATCAGCTGACATGATTGCCATCTCATCTTCGAAGGTGGCGATTAAGGTATTGTCAGACGTATGAACATCGGCAGTATATAGAAGGTACAAAAATGGTCCAAGGACGCTACCTTCAGGAACACCTGAGCTTATGGGTTGATAGTTGGCTAGGGAGGATTACGTTTTAACTTGAAAGGATCTGTTATTTAGGTAGCATTTTATCTGGTCTGATAATGCTTGTTTCGCCTTGAATAGTAAGTTTTTGTGCCATACCCTGTCGAAGTCTTGTTGTATATCCAGAAACACCGAGGCACACATTTTTTTATATTCTTTAGTATAGTTAACTAGTCCCCGTATATTGATACGAAATGTCTAAGGTTATTAGTTTTGTTTAAACAATTTCAAATGATAACACAAAAAATACAATTGAATATTGCCGAAAATTGCAAATACAATTATTATCAAAACATTCACACTCACTCACACTCTATAATATAACATAGAACAATAAAAATAACAAAAATAATTTAATACTAAACACTGAAAAAAAATACCTTTGACCTGTATGTCAAGGTCCTTCTAATCCATATTAAATTTGTCTTCTTATCTAAAAGTCCTCGTTCAAAACCTCGCAAATTGGCAAATTCTTCTTGTTAGTTATAAATTTCCGTGTATCATACAACTTAATTAAATAAACACAACTATAACATAAGTTTTCCTCTATTGCAATTTTCTGCTGGTGGTGGATTTAAATTTTACTTTTTAATCTTTCTCCAATTTCCAAAATAAAAACCTTTGACATTCCCTTTTTTTTTCCATCAATCAATCCCCAAAATCCCTGTCACTATCTTTTTTTATTTTTTTTTTGTTCCCTGGTTACCTTCTGCATACAGGGTGATTTATTTCATTGCAATATGTATAATGCAAAAAGAAAATGGACGCAAAAGGCCAATTATCTCGATAGCAAAGTTGAACAAACCCTAACAGAAATTGAATAATGGAGTACCTAAACAATATATCTCACAAGTTATTATAAAGGCAAAATGTGACAAAACATTGCCCAACCATTATTTGTAACGGAAATATTACAATGTAATACCTCGGGAATACAACTCACAAATAATTATGAAGGCAAGATAAACCAAAATGTTACTATTATATTCAACAGAAATAATATAATAGGACATCTCTGAAATTAAATTGATTTATGATAATTTTCTAGGTGTATTTTGGTTAATAGTAGGATATTTTTGTAATGCCACGAACATTCAAATTGCTTTAAGCTTAACCAATTCACAGAGATTATCCCAAAGAACTGTTTGACCCAATAAAAACTTTCTAGAAGAGTTAAAAATCACAGTTATTCTGCGAATTTCATCTGAATTCATCTTATAATCCCTTTATAATTGAAGTTTAGAACAAACGCCACTCCACCTTTATTATTTTGTTTTCAGATTCACTTACTTCTATAGCAAAGGGCCACAAGCAGTTTAGGGAAGTAGAAAATTAATTATGGAATCAAGCAGGGTCGGATCTGAGAAATGACGTAGGTATTAAACTTGTTTGTACTACAGATTGCGATTCTTGGTTACGATTTACTTTCCAAATAATGGGACAGAATAAATTATTAGCATGGAAATATCATACAATTTATTTCATAATATTAATATCTTTTTTCTGATGGTTTGTTTATCTTCAGATTAAATGTTTCTAAGAAATTTAGGAAGAAAACTCAATTTAAATTTAACCTTATATTCATTCAACAGGATAAATCATTTTTATACAGTGCGAACCTAAATACTCCCGTTAATTGTTATCTTCCGATTGCTTTCTATTTTGTAAGATAAGACAAGGTATGTAAAAAGCATATTAGCTCTACAGCCACCTTTTTCTACCTCAGAAAAGATTTGCTTTGACAGATGTAATAACTAGTCATTTGATCCGGTATATTGTAACGGGTAACATCCCTGAAGTTAAAATCAATTTAAGATGGTGTGAATAAGTAAAATTAATAAAGGTTTCTTTCAGTATTTTCAACAGTTTATCAATAAGTAATTAAATTTTATATAATAGGTTATTTTCTTATGACGATTTTCTCTCATCACTCCACCAACGTTTTCGCCGGCCACTGTTTGACCAACATTATATGTATCGCGACTATATTACTGAACGTTGCTCTGGAACACCCCTCGCACAAAAATATGATATGATTTCCATTGATGATCGATGATTGACAATCAACTACTTTTGACAATGCCATTTCTCTTCTAATGGACCACTTATTTTAAAGCAAAAGGGGGCTCTAATTGACGTTTCGACTTTCTTGAATGAAAACAAAATATATGATAAAAAAATACTATAGAAACTGGTTATATTATCTCTGTGTTGTCTGCCGTTGCTAGTAAATAAACTAAAAGCTTAACTTTTCTTGTAAATATCTAGAAAGATCGAATTTTCACAGACATGAGACCTGCATTTTTTGCCGTTTTAGATAGGAATTAGTCTACCCTTGAATTCTGATGAGTGGATTTTGAGATCCTCCGGACACACATACATACACACATACAAACCTTGCTCGTTTAATAGTATTTGATTTAGAAAATTAGGTTAGGTAAAATAGTAATTATAGTGTTTTAAAAAAGGTTCAATAGTGAAAGTGGTAATAAGAAGAGTGAAAATAATAGTGAAAAACATTTCCAAAATAGAAAAATTTAACCATGTACATTTATTTTGAGACAAAAATCAAAGAATTTCACATCTCAGCAAGCTGTGAGATTCCGGTTTCTAAAAACCAAATTTTGATAAAATCTAGGACAGTCCATTATTACCTGTGGTAAGAGCAACATCTATTCGTTGTGTTGTGAAGTCGATAAAGCAGATCCCTGTTTTTCCTGCCAAGTAGATTTTTATGTTGACAGCTGTGACGTTTGTCAAATTGTTTATTTTTTTTTCAACTGCGAGAATTTGAATTATTATCATTATTTTATGGAATAAATTGAATTGAATCAGAATTTTGAGACATTATATTGAGCTCAATAAATCAACCAATAAATAAATCGATAAATAATTCTATCGTCAAAGAAATAAAGATCAGGCCTTATAAAAAACAGAATGCATTTCAATTATTAGTAAATCTTCGTACTGAAATTAATTTCAATAAATATTTCACTTTCTAAATCAGTAGACATTTATTTTAACACGAGGTAGATCTTATTATTTCCTTAACAGCAGTAACTGATAACCGAAAGCAAGTTCCATAATAATCGACAGAATACTACGCACGCGCAGCCAAGAAGCACCTCTGATTTTAAGAGGACTCGACTCATGTTTTGATTCAGCCAATAAGGGGATTATCAAAAAACAATTTAAGTTAGTCAGGGTAGGGTGGTTATTAATTTGTTATTAATTTGTCAAATACAGTAAATCATTAATGATCAATAATATTCTTTCGCAAGGGAATTTCCACTGCTATAAATAAAATTAAATAAATTAAATCAGCGACATTCCCCAGGTACCTTGAACGTTAATAACAATATATATATGCCTTATTTTCCGCTAATATAGTCTATTACGATTTTGGCTTTACATGCGTTTTAGTCGATTGTTTCTTGGATGGAATTTCAACCATGGTACTTCTCTGACAAGTAGATACAACGAGAACAACTCACTTAGGTACGACATTTTAAAACAGTGACGCCATTGTTTCACTTTTTGCTAGTTTCTTCATTTTCCACTTGTTTGGAAAGATATTTTTTTTTGTTATTTAGAATATATTTTTCTTGATTTTCAACGGATATAAAGCTAAGGGTTTGCGGGTGTGCCAGTTATCCTGTTCTGTTACGATTATTCTTCCTTCATTTAGAAGATTGTGAGCTAATGAAGCCATTACGGATCCTGAATGTTTCAAATACAGCAATTTTAAACTCGATTATGTTACTGGTATATCGATACTAATTCCGAAAATTTCATTTTAAATCCGTAATAAATATGCCGGTCCTGAAACTAAGAATTTTCTTTTACGAGAATATTATGCGATTCATTAATTTTGACTATTCACATCACTAAGAGAGAAAATGGATGTAAAGTACGAGAAAACGCCAGCATAAATAATATTTCTTCGGGTGTCCTTAAGTCATTAGGAAGTTTTAAAACTTTTTTGTTATGTAAATATACTTCGAATCTTTATCATTAGTGGAGGTGCTACATACCAAAAATCAAATATAATATCATGATTCACTTTAGAATAGAAAAGTGACAATTCTGGAAGTTGAAAATTCGCAAAAAACATTTTTTTTTTCATAAGATGACTTCCATAATATGCTCATTGCAATTTTAAATACCAAATTTTAAACGTTAGTCCAGTTTTTGATGAAAATCTTCATAAATTCAAGACCCTGTACAATTCAAAACGATTAATAAAAATAAAATTTATAAGAATGATCGATTTTGTTATTATTAATTATTACAGGGTGAGTCAAAACAAATACAATATTAGTAAAACAGTAAGGACTTTTAATTTATTAGATTCGACATCCTAAGACCGGTTTCTGCCTTTCGGCTTCATCAGTTAGGCTTTTCGAATCCAATAAATAAAATTCCAAACTCCTACAAGTCAACAGCTATATCTGCTATAAGATAACATTTTTAGATGTGCTACCATCTATGGTAAGAAGAGAGTATTGACATTAAATTTTGACTGAATCTAGTCAAGATGTCACTCTCTTCTTTTTTATCCCTTTCAGAGATTAATACAAAGTGAGTAAACCAGTAAGGAATTTTAATTTATTAGATTCGACATCCTAATACAATATTTTCCCATTTTTTTTAAATGATGTTCAATGTTATACAGTTTGGCGATATTTTTTTTTTCTGCGATAAAAATACTAATTAGAAAGTCAAAAAATAAGTCTTATTTAAAAAAGTGCCTAAAATTCTTTAAATTTGGATTAACTAATTCTTTGTTTAATATTTCTAATAACACATTGGACTTGGTTTTATGTTTTCTCTTGCAAATCTAAATATTTGCGAAAACTCTCTTGTTCCCGTAGATAAACATCACACCACCTTAGAGTTTGTACTAGATTTTCCAAATGTTTGTTTCTCTAATCATCATGAAAACAGTAATTATAGTTTTAATTGCAGTGGATCTGATTATAATTCAATAAAAACTGACTTAAAGTAATTTTATTGGATAAAGAAATCTTCGAATCTTAATACGGATGAAAGTTTTCAAAAGTTTTAGAATATCTTACATACTAGTATAACCGAACATGTTACTAAGCACGATATTTCTCACCTTCACTAGTTATTTTATATCTGCATTGGCCGCGTCATGTTTGTATTCTTATTGTAAATAAATAAATAAATAAAAAATGACCTCTCATGACATCCTGAATGCTTAAAGGATCAAAAAAATAAAATCCTACGACATAGCCACCAATAATACATCTAGACACGTTTAACGGCCATTTTGTTCGACTATGGGTAGTTGTAGCATAATAATAAAGATTCTGTTTGTTGATATATGAAATGTACCTTTATCTCCAAATGGTGTGTAGATAAAAAGATTGTTGATTTAATTTAATTAATTATATTGAAAATTATGTCGAGGAATATATAATTTTTTACATTATCTTGATCCATTATAATAAGTTCAGTTTTTTAGTTCTCTAGAAACAAAAAATATCCTTTAAAAATTGTCTACAACTGTCTTTGAACCTTCTTTTACACTGGCTAAAATAAACAAACTACTACTCTATTTTAATATTATTTTATAGACATATTTTCTACCTATTTTATTCTTAAAACAACGAATGTATGTAAACCAGTATTTGATTAGTAATAAATGATCACAACTTTGTTTTGTTTGTGCATATATTGTTATAAAAGTAAAGGACACAAAATCAAGACAAAGTAAAACAGAAAAATATCTGAAACTACTTTAAATATTTCCGAACTTCTGGAATTTCTATTCTCAGTGACAGTCACGAAATCTATTTTAAGTGGATAAGAGAAAGCCGAGAAAAGATTTGATTCGAAACCGACAATGTTGAACTTAGATGGGAACTACTGGCAACAAAGCTGCATAGATCAACTGGTTTCTTATATATATATATATATATATATATATATATATAAGGTGGACCAAAGTCGATAACTGGTGTTAAAAAAAGATGTGAGCGAGCTACAATAGAAAAATGGGCTGTATCCATCATTAACGGAAAGCTGTACTTGTCAATCCCATCCTTACATTGACAGTTAATAGGAATCCGATAATACGCGTGGTACATAATCAGAGGCGACACAAAATCTTTACATAATCAGAGATCCGATAGTATTCAGGATGATAATAAAGACAAAACAAAAATATTTCTTTTCAAGCCTATCAAAATAAGAGTTTTTTTTTGGCGAATGCGCGTTGTACAACCACCAACTTTTTAAATATTATCGAAATGTCTTATACGAGATCCAATTTCTGGCGAATGCGCATCGTACCTCCACCAAATTTTTAAATATCGAAAGGTCATATCAGTGTTTTCCAAATAGTGGATAGCAGAAGGGTTGCAGGTGGGTCGCGGCATCTCGATCCTAAAACTATCAGAAACCCTCAGAAAAGATAAGAAAAATCGAAACGAATCGAATTGTGTTTTTTAAGTAACTTAAAATAAAAACATCTTCATTCAATCCTGACGCTGACATGTTAGTTCAATTTAAACAGTCCCAAAAATCTAATTAATATTGTAATATTTTGAAAATTTTATTTATTCATGGATATGTGGGTCGATAAAGGCTACATTTTAAAATTATTTTGAATTATACAGGTTGTCCCAAAAAAGTGTGGCGTATCAAAGTTATATTATTTCTTATGGAAGACCATATATTTTGTTACGTTTATAGATTATACGTTAAAAATAAGATAAACTTTCTTAAGTATTCCCTATACCTAAGCTTTTTAGTTTTCGAGATATTTTGATATTTCTAAAAATGGAAGCACTTACAAGAAAACCAATAACTTGGAAACCTATGAAATCAGCTAAATGCAATTTTAACTGAAAAAAATTAGATTAATAATTGAAAGCAATAATGTATTTAGAGTTGTTTAAAATTATACAGGGCGTCCAAAATGGGGCGATTCTCTAATGACATATTCAAACGACAATATCGTTCTTATTTTTAATAGGACATCCTGTATTTTAGAATTCTATTATGTAGCAAATTCCATTACCTTTTAAAAATTATAAAGGTCTACTATGCCTAAATCTATTAATTTTTGAGTTATTTTTATTTTTGTAAAATTTTACATTATTTTTCCACCGTAATGCCTAAATATAACATCCTGAATTTGATCAACTTAGACTGCGATCCGAAAAAATTACAGATGAATAATGGATGAGTTAACCGTCATAACTTTCATTATTATGATACTCAAAACCAACATTTGTTCCACACAATAGGTCATCAGAACCGGTGGAACATTAATGTATACGGTGGAATTGTTATTGGACCATATTTCTTTGATGGCTATTTAAATGGGAACTGTTGGAAAATGTATCATTAGACATTACACAAAAAATAATGTTGCAAAATGATGTTGAATAGACAACATCCTGTATACGCAATAGTCTAAGCTGATCAAATAAATACTGGATGTTATAAAATATAACTATTGTGTGGAACAAATGTTGGTTTTGAGTATCATAATAATGAAAGATATGACGGTTAACTAATCCATTATTATGAAAAGTGGATTCATCTGTAATTTTTTCGTATCATAGTCTGAGTTGATCAAATACAGGGTGTTATATTTAGGAATTACGGTGGAGAAATATTGTAAAATTTTAACAGAAACAAAAATAACTCCAAAATTAATAGATTTAGGCATAGTAGACCTTTATAATTAATAGAATTTGCTACATAATAGGATTATAAAATACAGGGTGTCCTATTTAAAATAAGAACGATATTATCGTTTGAATATGCCATTAGAGAATCGCTCAATTTTGGACGTCCTGTATAATGTTAAACAACTCTATATAGATTATTGCTTTCAATTATTAGTCCATTTTTTTCAGTTAAAATTGGATTTGGCTGATTTCTAAGTTATTGGTTTTCTTGTAAGTTCTTCCATTTTTAGAAATATTAACATATCTCGAAAAGTAAAAAGCTTAGGTATAGGGAATACTTAAGAAAGTTTTGAATTTTTAACGTATAATCTATAAATGCAACAAAATATAAGAAATAATATAACTTTGATACGCCACACTTTTTTGGGACAACCTGTATAATTCAAAATAATTTTAAAATGTAGCCTTTATCAACCCACATATCCATGAATAAACAAAATTTTCAAAATATTAACCGTCTCATTCACCGTGACTCACCCTGTATACATATACATAAGGAAGGGATTCGATACAAAGGTTTTTTACTCCACCATGGACCAATGGACTATGGAGGTATTCCGATAAGGAAAGGTGGGTCGCCATCTGATAAAGGTTGGGAAACACTGTCATAAAACAATCAATTATATCACGCGTATAAATTTTTGAGTTTTATACTCCATGTACAATAATGAAAGTCAATTTAATTTACATTGTCAAGGTGTCTCCATCTATCGCATTCCAGTGTAAACACATTTACTTACCCGTAGAGTCGCTTTATGCCTTTAGCTGTTAGATAATATACTATTCCTTTGATTTCTTGCAAGAATTAATATTGGTTTAATTTTGTTCTAGGTTTTTAGAAAGAAGACTTACATATGATTTCATTGAATCTGCAATATTTGACTGAAAAACCACAATTTACCAGCGCAAAGATGGTGTTATTTTTGTATACCACCTCCACTAGTTTCTTGAATATATTTTAGATATTCTCCGAGCCGAATTTATAAAAGTTGACTTTTGTATTTATATATACAATATTTTCAGAAGTTTGTATTTTCGCCTTATTTGACAAATTTCCGGAGAATAAAATAACTTTTTAAAATATCTATGGACTTTTCCTTAAATTTTACAAGTTTAGATTGTATGTTGTTTAACGACAGGATAATGTCAATCGACATTTTATTACACTACACTTTTTCCAAAACTTTTCATTAATTCATACAAATATTTGTTCAATCGCTCTAATAAATTTCAGCGTTTTAAGTATTACTCGTTGATTCGTTTTCAATGTTTTGTCAATAAAAAAAAACAATAAATATTCGTTGGAAAATATTTTAAATTTAAAGTAGCCAAAGCAAACCCATTTTATACAAATAATACATTTTTGTAGACCCCGTTTTACCATTATTGGATTATTATTGGATTTGTTTTATATTTAATACGCGATCAGCACTCATGCCACATTTAAATCTTCACCCGAATTGGCGCCATCTTGGATAGGCCACGCCCCCATGTCAGATCCCAATACCTGTTAATTTAAAACTCTTTAATGGCACCTACAGTAAAGCTATGGCGATGAAATATAGAATTTTCTACCTAACAATAGGGAATCTAGTACTCTTGTCTTCAACGGTTTCTCGAAAAAAGAAACATATAAAAACTATAACAACAAACAAGTAAATCCAAGACTATTAAACCTTTGCGTCACTTGTACTCTTAAATATTATAAAACAACATGTATACCTTAATTACCTAAGCGTTTAAAAGTACGCAATTGTCGTCTTATGCCTCTACAAGAATTTCATATAAAACAAGAGAATCTAAGTGAATTTTCCCGATAAAATTTCTCCGAACCTTTCCTGGAAAGAAACCGACCGAACGATCGAAAAACAGTGTCTTTTTGTCAAGTTTCATTATAGAATTTACATCGATAAGGTCTAGAAATTCGTCCAATTACAGAACAAATTGATTCATTTAATATTGGTACCATATTTAAAAAAAAGTTGGAAAAGTTTAAATAAGTCTTTCGAAATAGTCTGGGCTAAAGTTAATGTTAATAATATTGAGTGTTTCTAGAAGACCCGAGAAAGAAGTAAATCATACCAAGTCAGGTCATACATAAATAAAAATTGTAGCAGGGATTGTCGGAGGAGGACAGTAAAAAACACGTTTCGTTTATTACGCATAAACTTCATCAGGGTCTACAAACGATGTTTTAACAGGCACTGCTACAATTACCAGTGAAAGGACGCAATTAATAAAAATAATTAAATATTATAATTATGATTAATAATAATAATAATAATAATAATAATAATAATAATAATAATAATAATAATAATAATAATAATAATAATAATAATAATAATAATAATAATAATAATAATAATAATAATAATAATAATAATAATAATAATAATAATAATAATAATAATAATAATAATAATAATAATAATAATAATAATAATAATAATAATAATAATAATAATAATAGCATTTATTGCCCAACAGTATAAACCATTTACAAAGCAAATACATAGGTACAAAAAAATATTTAAATAAAGATTAAATTACAATAATTATACAGCGCTTTAGATTGGTAGGTACGTATATAATTAGGATAGAAAAAAAACATAAATCAAAATATATGGTATAGAATTGAACAATTTCACATTAAATTAAGTGCAAGGTGCAGGACGATAATGCGTCTCCTAAAATCTAAAGATGAGCACGGGTTTTGTTTTTTAATTCGCATATATTGCAGCAAAAAATATCACAAAAATCAATTATCTTGTTAGCATTAATACACATAAAGTTTATTGGAGATTTCTGCATTAAGTTTGTTTGTGCTCTTTTACATTAGAGGTCAGTCTAGGAACATGTAAATCAATTTGGAATAGTAATTCTGAGGTGTCAATTTTATTATTTAATAGTTTGTGTAAGTATAAAACAGCACCTTGCATCCTACGTTTCTCTAGGGAAACAAAACTAAAATTATTTAATAAAATATTGTAGTCAATACCTCTAATAGGATAAACTCCATCAATTTTATATTGTAAGCATTTAAGAAATTTCTTTTGAACTTTCTCAATTGAATACGTGTATTGGAAATATATGGGATTCCAAATTAAAGATCCATACTCCAATTTAGACCTAAGTAAAGAGATATTAAAGCCGAGATATTATTAAAATTTTTGCAGTTTCTCCAAATAAATCCATAGATACGGTAGGATGAGTTAACAATTTGATTGATTAAATGTTAATTGGCTTTAAAAAATAATTCCAAGATCCCTAATGTTTACAGTACGTTACAATGTTACATTATTAATTGAATACGGGTATTGGATAGTATTAGTTTTGCGTGAAAACGTTATTACTTTACATTTGCCAATATTCAAATATAATCTATTTATGTTGCACCAATTCTGTAAACAAATCAGCTGATCCTGTAATGCAATACAATCATTTAAAGTATAAATAGAAGCATACAATTTGAGGTCATCAGCGAATAATAATTTGTTAGTTTTAATTACATCACACAAGTCATTAATAAATAACAGGAATAGCAATGGACCCAAATTAGTTCCCTGAGGGACTCCACTTGTTGCTAAATAAATAGTTGAACAGAATCCATTCAAATTGACAAACTGTTTCCTTTTAATAAATATCTAAATAAAGATCTAAATAAAGAAAGGTACATATCATTAAAGCCTAGGTATGATGACTTTTCAAGAAGTATCGCATGACTAATTTTGTCGAAGGCCTTTGAGAAATCCGTATACACCGCATCAACCTGACCTCTTCCATCTAATGATTCACATAAAAATTGACTGAATGATGCTAGGTTGCTTACTGTGGATCTCGAATTCATGAATCCATGCTGGTAGTTAAAAATAATGTTTTTTGAAGAGAGATATATGCGGTTATACAAAATTGGCTCCAAAACCTTCGCAACATTATTCAAGATAGATATAGGCCTGTAATTATTAATTGCATTGCGATCTTCAGACTTGTGTACAGGACACACTTTAGCTATTTTCCAACTATCTGGAAAAGTTGAGGTTTTTCAAACTAGGTTAAAAAGTGTCTTGAGTGGATAGAACTCGAATACAATCTTTTAATAGAAATGATGGTATTTTATCAGGTCCAGAAGTAAATTTATTCTTTAATTTACGAGCAGCATCAATCTAATCTCCTTTTCAGCAATTGGTTCTGAACTTATGTCAATCATATCACAATTATTGTAAAAGTTAAAATTTAGATTTGCATCATCTGGATTTGCTAAGGAAAAGACACTTTCAAAGAAACTTCCAAAAGCGTTCACAATTTCTTGAGGACTGTCGTATGATTCACCACCATAAAACATTTTTCCAAAAATTCTTTTACTATTATTTTTTTGGTGTACAAAGGACCAAAAAGATGTAGGTTCATTTTCTAACCATGCTTGGACATTTTCCAGATAGCGTGAATATGCTAAATTGATTTTTTGTTTAACTAATGTTCTAAGTCTTCTGAAGTCCTGATAATAAGTAATATTGTCAGTTCTTTTAAACTTTCTGTGCATTTTTGCTTTGCGCTTAATTAGATTAATGATTTCACCTGTATACCATACTGGATATTTATGTTTAAGTTTTTATTACGCGGAACATAAGCATCAAGAACTTCGTAAAATTTATTGTAAAAACTTTCAATTGCTACGTTAGAGTTAACACAATTGTCAAGAAAGTGCCAATTGACATGTAATAGAGCATTGTATAACAAGTGATAGTTAGTTTTTTTGAAATTGTACATGATATTACTAATATTTGTGTCTAACTTGTCACGTTTAATGTATATTTTATTAAGTTCTAAATGTAGTGAAGGATGGTAGGCATCTTCGTTAACAAGAAATGTGTTTTCTCTGGTGACAGAACAACTCATATTACTTATTGCCAGGTCCAGTAAACGCATATAGTTGTTAGAAACATTGTTAAATTGTTTCATGTCTAAAAAATTCAAAAAGTTAGTAATTAAGCGAGTTTTGTTATCCTCAGTATTATTAAAAATAAAATTAGGAGCAATAAAGTCACCTATAATTAAAACTCTCTGGGAATGTAAAATTTCAAATGCTATCAATCCGTCTAAAAAGCTTTCAAAATTCTCAAAAGGTGTTGACGGTGGAATATATATAACTATTACAAATGTAGTCCAAATATTGACCTGACACTTGCACACTAGGAAGTCAATATCAGGAAAGTTATCGTCCAAATCTTGAATCGAGATAGGCTCCGATTTCATAGCAGGATCAATGGCCAGTAATACACCACCACCAGAAGATAAGTTTAAAAGGTCAAGTTTTCTATCACTGCGGTGAACATCATATTGTCCATAAGGAAATAGTTCATTTGAGTTAATTTCAGGCTTTAACCAAGTTTCAGAGAGAGCAATAATGTTATATCCACAGTCACTTACATTAGTTGAAAATTGGTCAATTTTGGTATTAAGTCCTCTTATATTCTGGTAGTAAATGGATACTTCCTCGTTGTTTATGCTGTTGGGCTGTTCAGGTTTAAATGATTAACTTTGGGTACGATTTTTGGTATATTATTAACGTACTGTATTCGGATGTTAGTATCACCTTTGTTAATTAATGAGATTTATGTAGCTGTAACTTTCAACTGACAATTGTTTGCGATTGTGTATCAAGTTTACTAGTGAAAATTATCAGCAGCGACTTCAAATGTTCATCACTCAATTTGGATCTATAAATATTTTTTGTGTATTTCATTTTGGAGAATGTTTTTTCACATAGATAAGTAGGAAAGCGGAAAAAAAGCCACTAGCAAATTTGTGTAACTTATCAAAGTGTGTGAGTGAAATACTCTTATAAAATTTCTATTGCTACACTGCAAATCAATCATTTCCATTTGAATTTCTGGGGCAAGCGTTTCTAAATCGGCGTTAAAAGGATTATGGAAAATCTTGATATCGTTTGCAGTTGCATCAAAATCTGAAAAATGAGATTCGAAATTTATTTTCAAAGCACCCAAACTTTCAATTGCGAAATCTACCGGAAATGGAGTCTCAATTTGCTGACTAAATGTTTGGTATGTATTATAATTCGGGAAATATTTTTTGTTCAATGCTCTTCTTTTTGGAGAGCATTTAAAATAACAAGCCAGTATGAACTGCAGAAATGAAAAACAATTCTTTGTCGAACGGAAAATACAGTAAATAAATCAGACAGAAGCTGGTTTTCTGCGTGTTATTTTAAATTCAGGTCATTCACATGTTGAGTTAAATCTGTGTAAAATGATAACTTCCATAACCACTCATTGGTTTGTAACTCAGCGATAGGACGATTCTTTTCATTGATTCATTCGCCTTCGAACCTTTCCGCATCTAATCCAACGTACTGCAGTATAATATGGCTGGCTATTTTCTCCAATCTCTTCAATAAACTCTCAAAATTGATAATGTTTGAGAGCATGTGATCTGATATAATTATCAGCTGACATGAGTAGCTTTAAAACTTCTGACATATCAATGCATTATCAATGCATTTTTCGTACTGTTGATGAATGATGCAATCTACAGTTAATAGTATTGATCCACCGTCATTTCCTACGACCTTTGATACGAGAGGAAAGGCACTTTTATTTTTTAGTGGTGGTACAAAAAGAAACACTGTAAGTGTCGATTGCTTCTATATCGTTACCTCTTATTTCGATAATTTACCGCAACAAAGTGTTGATAGCAGCTTTTTCAAGGTAATAGTAATTCTAAAGCTATATGGATGTAGTGGATATAAATATATGGATTTCAATTGGATGAAACAGCACTTTACAACTGACAAAAACAAGTTAAAGTCAAATATGATATTTTGTGAGTTTTAAAAGTACTCAATATCTGCCCCACATAAATTTTTTCCTTAAAAATATGTGTGCGATCTCCAAACGTTAAAGGGCAAAGTGATTATTTAAGAATTGCCCCCCCCCCTACGCTTATGATATTTACTGTTACGTACTATCGGTGAACAAAAGAATATTTATTTTTATTATTTGATTTATTTAATTTTGAGTTTTAGTACATAACCTACAATATAATTATTGATTTTATCAATAGATTAACCAACCTCGACTTTAGATCTTTAATTCGGTTTGTTGCTAATTTAATATTTATAGCAAATTTTAAATTTTACCTATATCTTTTTGTTCTTATTACCTTCTGCCGTAAACTCAGACAGAATGTAGTTATTTGTTGTGGATAATTTTGTTGAGCGCCATCTACTATCAAGTAGAAATTTTGAGAATCTTAAACTCAGGAAGTGTTTCTATTGACAGCTTGATTGTAGAAATTGATAATGACGACTCAGTAAAAATATGTAAACATTTATTAATATTCAAAATAAATAACGGTTAACCTTTTTATTTTATGTGAAAGAGTTGTTTGCCAGAATAAGGTAAGCATAATATTTTTCTTATTTACGAAATCAATAATTAGCACAAATCTTATGATTATTCTCTTACCTTACTCCAATGTTATATTCTAATCTAAGTGATTTAGCTGTAGTTTTTTTAAATCTAACCTAATTAATTGTAAAACTTGTGGTCTTTTTTTATTTTTAAACGTTTTTAAATATCGATATTTGATATAGTAAATTGGTACCTACGACTTAGACTTTTTTATTCTGATTATTAGTAAATTCAAGATGGGATTTAGTACAATATCTTCTAGGAAACCAAAAACGGGAATAAGATAAATTAATACAGGATAAAACTGGATCTGGATAGCATAGTCAGGATACAACAAGATCTGGATTATTTAACAGGAACAACGATAGGATAAATAATTGGACTTGATTTTTCATTAAGATTTCTTGTTTTACAAAAATACAACCTCACTTATTTTGACAGGTAAATTTCTTTAAATTTTATATCTTCAATCAGTATTGCTTTGATTTGATTTTCTTTTGTTTTTATTACGAGGATAGATGTGAACGCTTCAAAAGATTTTGGTGAAAAGCCCCGCTTGATAGCGCGAAATAGTTTTTATAAACCATCAAATCACAGCTTTCTTGATTGGAATTTGACAGTTTTTTAATGTAAATTTTTATAAAACTACTTTTAATTAACACCAAATTATTCTAGAGACAAAAAGATTAATTTTGATATAATTTTCTCACTATTTATACTTATATTAAATTTATACACTGTATTTCTTTAATTTTATAAATCCGGAACTCTATTTCTCTGATTTATATTATTTCCCTTAAATTTTAACTAATTACTTTGATATACCATCATATTGAATTTTAAGGTTATCTTGAAATTTTCTTTTTCTCCTGACGATTAAAATAATAACATTGTCATTGTTATTATAGACGCAGACTTATCTGAGACTTTGAATTTATAAATTCAGTTCTTAAATACCTTAAATTTGTTAGTAAAAATTTCTTATGGGCTTTCAATGTTAAATTTTGATATGTCATATTTTATAGATTTTTTTACAATTACCATGCTAGAACTAGTTTAAAACATTGTTTTTAAATTACAATCTGTCCTGTGATTAATCAAAATACAATAAGTAATGATTTTATTCATATTAATAAACTTATCTGTTTCTTTTTAATTCTTTGTGCTAGATATTAAATTTTTTATTCTTTTCGAGCTATTGGAATTAGTTAACCGTTACATTACATAACTTGGTAATCTTAGCTCAATATTAAAGTATTAAATCAAAATAATAATCCTTTCAGTAGAGTTTTAATTAAATTTTTAATAAAACTTATAAAAAGTAACATAGTATACAAGTCAGACTAACTTCTAACACTAAAAACTTTCTTATTGAGAAATCCGACTCTCAATTAAATGTTCGCAGAAAATTACAAGGTTTAAAAGGGCACTAAAGTTTTAACTTTGCTTATAAAAATAGAACTTTACATTCGAATTTAATGTTAACTGCGATATTGACAACTAAATGAATGGAACAAACTAACTAATTTCAAATTCGAAGTTTTAACTGTAATCAAAGCTGTAAAAGGTTGTATCTCAGAAATAGTTTAATTGTACAGCATAGATATACTAAAGTTGAACAAGAAAAACTTATAGAATAGTAGATTATGTCAAAAGGTTAGAATGAAAAAAATTAGATACCAGTGAAATACAGAAGTGCATAAGTACACAATGAAAATATAAATACGATTTTTTGCCACACTCTTATTGTTACAGAGACAGAAGCAAATATTGATTTAAGGTTTTGATATTCTACACGTTTATAGTAAAATTCCCAACGTTTTTGAATTTGATTTTGATCCGCATTTAGTACTGTTTTTTGCAAACGTTTTTGGTTTCTAAATCACTCAATAATTTTCGGTACAACCTGCATGTTCTCTCCTATAGATAAAAATTGTTAGAGAACTCTTAAATCTACAGTGAATTTTTCATTTCAAGTATTGCTGTATCGTCACCAAAAGTAACCGTAGTAATATCATCGTTCAGAGACATATCGGCAATGAAAATTAGGTAAAGGTGTATACAGGACACTAACTTGGGAAACACCGGATTTTACAGGATAGAAGTTAATTACCGAGGTATTAATTTTAACTTAGTATTCGTTGGAGTAGGATTTTGGGATTAAGTAAAATTTGCTAGTCATAGAGTGTTTTAGTTTAGACTTTATTAAAGGCTTTTTGTACATCAAGGAAAACTGAGACACGTAATTCCTTATTATTATCTTGAAGTGAAGTGAATACAATTGGTAAGTGGTTAGCACGTACTTTTTCTTTATCGCATTAAGCTTCCTTTCTGTCCTTAAAGACGGAGGATGCACTGTAGGTCTATTTAATGTTTTTGTGGATGTCCATAGCATATGAAATTCAGTTAACAGGCAACCTATATGTAAAGTTTCAATGTATCTTTGGTGTTTTGTTGTTGGTGAGTTAACCTACGGACTCGCAATTTTTCCAATAGTTTATTTTTTAATGAACATTATTGGCTCATTTAAGGAACGATTCTCGTCAGTTTACCTAAATATAAATTTTCTTTGTAAGATACAAAGACTGAGAAAGACGCTTATTTAAGGGATGGCATACAAGTACTACTAGGCAGAAAGACTATTCAACTATACATAAATATCGTTGCTCGAAATACTAATCTTAGATCAAAGCAAGTCGGTCTTTGTTGGAGAAACTCGGAGAAATGGTCATGATAGTTTTATGCTCTGTATATAGTATTTTGACGTTGTCAGTTTCTGAATATATTTTACGATAAAATAGTTATTTGTAGCCTCATTTTGAACTGAATCTGATTACCTTTCTCTCTCTCTCTATAACAGACGTCTTTCTTCAACGGGCAGGTGTTCTTTGGAAATGAAACAGTCTTTGTAATGTAGCAAGACTCTTAACATTCGTTTTTATTTTTAAAGGTAGTGGCTGCTAATCAGGTTCACAGAAACAGCTGTCACCCAGAATGAACTTGTATTTTTATAACACTTTGCGAAAAGAAATATTTTTACGTTACATTAACGGAGATGTAGTCAGTTGAACAATCAAAGCCACACTGCTATTGCCGTACTAAGAGGCGATTATGAATTTACGTCGCATGTTAATATACGACGGAGATGTGACCCAGTTCAGGGTTAAAAGTACACTGTTTTAATTTGCTGCACTGTTGGAGCACTTGAAACATACTAATTTGCCGTACTAGGAGGCATTTAAATAATTTAAAAAACATTTGTTGCCTTATCAGAGGGCACTTGATTTGGTGGTTAAAATAATTTGCTAATCCGCGCTTCTAAGCGTTTAGTCCCGCACGCCTGCTTAAGTTCAAGAATGCGTGTACGTGCTGTAATTCGGATGCAGGTGTTCAAAGGAAACGGAAGTTTGAGACGTCAAGCTGAAATTTGTTTATCTCAGTGACGCTGTTGCCAATATCACACGTGTTTGCTTTTTAGTGGCGTTGTTACCATTTATTTTTTATGAAAGCAAATGAATATTTGTTTAATTTCAATAGAAATTAAACAGATGTTCGTCTTAAACAACTTACTGCAATTTTGGTTGGTACTATAGCAGTAATAATAAACTTCTCCCATTCTATTTCATTCATTTTACTTTACGGCCGTAAGTAAGTAAGCGGACGCTTCGATATCAGAAATCGAATACGTAATACAATACCGCAAAAGACCGTGAAATGATGTCCGGTGATAAAAATTGCAAGGCAAAAATTGGCTAGAACGCCGATCACTGGCGAAGCGTTATTAGTAGAGCGGAAAGAGATTCTGATTCAGGAAAATCAAGCTAGGACACAGGAAGGTATAAAATTGAAAAAATGTAAAAGCAGCTCGAGAAAACATAGAAAAAATGGTCTATCGATTGAAATAACAAGTAAATGTATTACAGACAAAACTAAACTAGAATACAGAAACAAGTAATTAACAAGAAAAAAAGAATGGGTACTAAAAGAAAGTATAAGGATATAGAGAAAGAAAATGGATACCCTACTCGAAAAATCATCCATAAAACAAGCTCTCTCCACCAACAAGAACAATACTAAAAAATGAGAAATCAGAATAGATGATAAAAGAACTGCATGACGGATATGCTGTCCTAAGTGCAGAAAATATACTAACAATTTAAGAAAATATTTTATATAACTGAAATGCAAAAATGAAAGGCAAAATAAAAGTGTGAAAATGTCGACAATTTGGACATACTTAACGATACTACAACAAAGAGCCGAGGTGTATCAAATGTGCCAAAAAAATCGACCTAACAGAACATGAAAAACATACGAAGTGGTGCTACTAAATGTGTAAACTTTGGCGAAAAGCATCTAGCAAATTACAGGAGTTTAAAAGGAGATGTTAAACAAAGGTTCGAATTTTGTGCTAGCATCCAAGGACAATTGCAAAAAAAGATATAAAAAATCACAATAAGAACAATCCATACATAACAAACTACAGATTGTAAAACCCAATTGGACTAATGGCATACAGCTTTGAGGCTGTGTCAAACCAACCAACATAGCACCCATTCAACTATTCCAAAATCGAACTTATATATACCAAATATAGATATGCAAAGGAAACTCAACGTTAAGAAAGAACTCGAGATTTGTGCAGACGTACGAAGCAAGAATTTACAATTATTACTTCCGAGATGCTTCAGTTAATCGACCAATATGACATCAAAAGAAAGCTACAGAGGACAAAACCATCAGACCTAGTGTAGTTTAAATGAAAGTCTTTTGAAGCAGAGCACATCACAGAGAAAAATTTTACCGTCAGGAGCTAAGAGACACCAACGTTTTAAGCATTCTTAAATAATAAGTTAAGACAAATGTATTAAATAAATGTACTGTTGTAGACCTCTTCGCTTACTGATCTGTGTATCTTTTAACCTTCCCTTTCCATATTTATATTCCTGTCAGAAATAAAATACTTCTAAGGTAAAAAAAATAAAGTTGGTTGAAAGCAATTTTTAACTTTCTGCATATCAAAAAGACGAGCTACAAATAATTTTCGACAATAAATGTCAGTTACAAACTACTAAAATTTTGTCCATAAGCTGCACTGTAATGTATAAAGTTTAAATTAATGTATGGTAAATGCCATTATACATAGAGACACATAAACCACATATCACTTTGAAATGCGGTTCTTGTTCGAGAGAATGAGACCATAATTCAAAACAAGAAAATTAGCTCAACGAAAATAATTGTCTAATAGGAAGTTTGTAATATTAATTTTCGCCAATTAAGTTACAAATATTAAAAAAATAGCTGTAGCGAAGAAGGTCATTTTAATTCAATCTGTTTAAATTTAGCACCTGTCATAACCTCTTTGACGGCGTTACCAGATGTAATTAACATAGTACATTTTTCCTAATTATCTGCTAATTACTCTTATCACATGCTCTGAAGCTCGATTTGTGAGTAACCAAAAGGTTGCATTTTAATCTGTTTATTTATTTATATAAATCAATTTCTAAATTATTTTTAACTTCATTTAAAAAAAAATAATTTCTGATTTATATAAACACTATTTTGAAAATAAAAATTGCGTGGAATGAATGCTGTAAAAAAAATGATAATTTTAAAAAGTTTTGTTAAACAGAGACAAAGTAAAAGTATAATGATGATAAATGTACAAGGATTTTTTTGTTATGCCTCTATTAATATATATCTTTAGTTTTATAAAAATCAGTAAGAATTTTAGAAATTATAACTTCCGGTCAAATTTTCTATGAGAAAGCAAAAAAAAATAAAAACTAATGGCTTCTCCTCTTTAAAATGCTTTCTTTTTTTTTTCTTTACATGCATTTTAGGCAAAGATACTTTAGTTTTTTCTGAACGCCTCGCATGAATATGTATTGTAATGTATTATTTTGAATTTGTTATTGATTTTATTATATTATTATATCATTCTATTGGTTATGAAGATTTTTTTATAAATAAACTTTCCTTAAAATATTACTATGTAATTGAAAGGAAATAAAAATGTAATTGTTTTATTTTTTTTATATCGCCATTGGTGTCCTAGTGAAATCTAATTTGTTACTGTACAACTTTTACTACCACGCAATCTATTCAATACTTCAGCTACCTTAAATAAAGAAAGATATTATAGGTTATGTTTTTAAAAATGCGACTTTCTCAGGGAGAGTTTCAACACTTTAGTATTAATATGAATATTTCCTTTAAACAAAATGCTTGTGAACTTATGAAAATAATTTAATCTACGAATCAAATGAAATTTCTACACATGTTACAAATTCGATAACTGTAATTAAACAAGGAAAGAAAGCAAAACGTTAAATCTAAAATCTATAGAAATTTAAAGTTATAAAAGGAAACAATTAATTAAATATAAAACTTCAAATGGAGTTTTACATAATTTGGATATCCAATGGCCACAAATTGGTAAGTATGAATTGTTCTATTAGTTTCAAAACTATGGATGTATGAAATATTATTACATACCTGTACAAACGTTCTTTCAACACTTCAGACTTCTAATGATTTTCGTTCTTCTAGGATCCTACACCCAGCGGCGGCGCCACGGGGGGCAAAGGGGGGCAGTATGCCCCCCCCCCCCGGCCTTTACAAAATGTCGTTTTTGGCGCCCCTTCGATTTTATAACTAGTGATGTAATTGCTGAATACCAGTCTTTTAGTTTATTATTTAGAGTTAAAGATAATTAGATAAATTAGTGTAACAACTGAGGAAATATTACCATATATCATTTCAAATGATCTTGAAAATGCATTTCCAAATCTAGTCAAATTATACCGAATATTTATCACCATATAGTTGCGTGAAATTAGACGAAAATATTCTGAAAATGGATGTAACAGCTAAGTCAAATTCGCGCACATTTTTTTTACTGAATTGGCAATAAATAACCAAAGAATCCTCGAGTTTTCTTAAAAATTGGAGAAAATATGTATTTTTATGTCGGGGAGACATGGTAAAAATTTTTAAAAAAATTTATTTGTCCAGCCAAAATCGCCATTTTTCGAAAAAAAATTGAATTGGCCGCCATTTTTGGAAAAACAATAGTAGAGAAAAAAATTTTAGCTTAAAAAGAAGGATTTTGTGTGTACTTTTGTCAAAGAAAATCCAACATTTTATTTATTTATTTAAAGTGGCCAATTTATGGAATAATAAAAAAATTAAAATTCGATTTTCATTTTTTTCCAATTTTTTTATCACTATATTTATGCTTGATTCTCTTAGAAAAACTGTATTTCAGCCCAAAAATGTTTAAAAAATAAAACAAATATTTCAGGTTTAAAGTAAGATTTTTGTTAGGGAACGAATCAATATAAATCAAGTTAAAAAAATGAAAATCGAATTTTTTTTTATTATTCCCTAAGTTGTGCACTTTAAATAAAGAATTAAAATGTTGGATTTTCTTAGACAAAAGTACACGCAAAATCCTTCTTTTTAAGATAAAAATTTTTTCTCTACTATTGTTTTTTCAAAAATTGCGATCAATTCAATTTTTTTTTCGAAAAATGTCGATTTTGGCTGGACAAATACATTTTTTTTTAATTTTTACCATGTCTTCCCGACATAAAAATACATATTTTTTCCAATTTTTAAGAAAATTCGAGGATTCTTTGGTTATTTATTGCCAATTCAGTAAAAAAAATAATGTGCGCGAATTCGTTTTTTGAGGTGAAGCCATCCACTCGAAAAATACCAAAAATGCCGTTTTTGGCACATATCTCGCGAAGCTCCAGCCCAAATTGATTAAAAAAAAATTTACAAGCTTCTCTTTATGTATAAAATCGAAACAATTAAAAAAACTTGACTTAGCTCTTGCATCCATATAAATTCTAATTTCACTTCACTAATAGGCACTAATATTGCAACTGCTGAACGCACTTTTAGTACATTAAAATATATAAGAACCTATCTTAGATCCACAATAGGTGAACAAATGTTGAACGATTTGGCAATATTAAGCATAGAATCAGATGATTAAAAAAACTTGTGCCCCCCCCCCCCCCCCCCCCGCCCTTAATTTCTAGAACCGCCACTGCCTACACCTTCTACTGGAATGTCTAAAATTCAACCTCCAATACAAAATTATAAAACTGGATGTCTTTACTTGTGGTAAGCTTTCTTTTTAAACATCAAAATCCTTTTTTTAAGTTGATACCTCAATATACTTTTTTTATCTGACAGATAAATTTTTAATTTTTTAGCAAGCAGCAAATAAAAAAACAATTGAGAATCCTTCTCTTAGCAGATGAAATTACAGACTCCTCGCTCCCGAATTTGAGGTTTCTTATATAACAAATCCAAATCCAGCTTATTTGATCATCCAAATTTGACATATTTTGTGTTACAAAAACACATACAGGATTCATCAAACTTGCAATTTAAAGTTTCTTTATGTTGGAATGAAACTATACCTGTTTGATAGTCCTTTTCTACCTAAACTTCTGACTGTATTTAATTTTGTCCAAGTCTCTTTAGTCTTGACACTATTTAACTTTTAACCAACTGTCAAATTGTAATTTTTCTTTAACATTTTGAAAATTAATCACTAATTTGAAATAGAACTTACTTACTAAAACATTTTACAACTATTTACTATTGATATTCCATTTGATTCTCTTTATAATATTAAATTTTATGAAAATTTTGAAATATTTGCATCCCTGCATAATTTAGTCAGTCCCAATTTTAAAATTAGCCAAATTCTTGTGCATCCTGTCTAAATTTTATCACAAACAACTGGTTTAACTTTTTCTAAATTCCTTTTAACCATATTTAATTAAATAAATAATGTTTTCTGTACATGAACACAAATTAATATTTCAGATACCACCATTTGTGAAATTATTTTATTTTCAATTTAATTTAGGTAAATTCAAATTGTTTGTAGCTTATACTGAAAATGTCTCTTTAATTCTAATATCTTTTTCAAAATAGATTATCATTTCATGAAATACTACTAATAAATAAGATTAAGATTGAAAATTCTAAGTACTCAATTGCATTTTTATATTCATTTATTCTTATCTCATAATCCAATTATAGTAAATTTACCTATTAAAATAAAAATTACTAATTATACATTTTAATTATGTTCCCCTTTTATTTAAATAATAGTTTAATTAAAAGTGTACTTCTCAGTATATTCAACGTCTCGGCGCGCGTAGTGTTAGATTTTTTTATAATTTTCTACACCCTTTCAAGTACTCAAGCGCCAAGTTTCACCGATATCACAGTTTGTGACAAAGTCTCCGACAACTGGGCTATTTGTCTATTTTGAACATTTTTGTTTGGGTTGTATTTGTTATTTTTATGAAACAAAATCCGACGATATTATTTGAATTTAACCATGGAATAATTATTTATTTATACGGTTACACTATTTTAATTAATTTGAACATTCAAGTTACAAATTCTACATATTCGGCATTCTAAGGTTACACGAAGGGAATACTATCTGCAATGAGTAATTTAATATAACGCATCCAATTTAACATCCTTATGGCTGGCTAGCCTGGTACTTCTGAATCAGAGCATATAATTTCAGTAAATGAAGATAACAAGGAAATATTATATTGTTACCGTATTTCAACTGCTGCATGATGAAATTATATGATACAACATATTGGCTTTACTATGTAACAGAAAAATTGTGTCAATTAGTTAATAAAGTGTAAGTATGTATGTACAGGGTGTCCAACTAAGAATGCGAGGTACTGTATCTGGGAAACTATCCATCGTAGAGAGTTGCGGCAAAAAAATTTATTACTAAAACCGCCAAGAGAAAAACCTGGAAAATATTTTTAAGTTTATGAAATTGCCGCTAGGGGGCGTAACTGCAATCTTGAATCTAAGAAAGTGATGTTTCTGTGAATTCCGCTATATTAACCTAACAAAAAAATACCTGATCTTAAAGTCGAGGATAATCTGAACCTCTTTTTATTTGACAATTTTTGCTGTATCTCTAAAAATAAAGTGGTGGAGGTAATCAAAGGTTTCAGTCAAAACATCCTGTATATTCGAAACGGCTGAGCCGATTTTAACAAACTTGAGCTGCCATCTATGATTAGAAGAGAGTATTGACAATTTTTAAAGCAACAAATTCCCGATGTATTGGGGTTGCATACACAATTTGCATTGTGTGTTACTAAACTTTAGCTGGTTGAAAAGAGCTATTATTAAAGGATCCTGTAATAAAGTATCCTGTATTACGAAATGTCACGATTGGTTTATGTATTAACAATTTTAGATTGCAAAATTTAGAGTCAGTTCAACAGTTCCCAGATTATTTGTTAACTAACATTTGTTAATAACAATTGATAGGACGGTCGCTGAGCGAATCTGACTACGGGATCGTGTTCAGGCGGTCAAAATACCCCCAAAAATATCACGTTCCAAAAAATGACTTGAATTAAGCGGCCTACAGCTCATTTGTTAATCTAAAATTGTTAATAACTCAAGAGCTTGAATTACTATTGGAAATATCTCTTCAAGCATGAATTTTTTTTAAAAAGTTCATGCTTTCGGCAATATTTCCGATAGTAATTCAAGCTCTAGGGAGATTACTAGTGAAAGTATTAATGACATTTTAGATTAGATTGACAGTTCTAATTCTAATGAACACAGCCACAGTCTACTCACTTTAAATTCAATTTTAAACTTTTAAACCTTCTACTATTAAGAACTTAAAATTGTTTTATATCCAAAATATTCTTTTTGGTGAAAATATCTTGTCGTTTTACTACAAAAAATAACAATTTCGATTCTTTGATTTTTGTCCAGCAGAAAATGTATTGAGGCGAGAACTAGAATGTTGACAAAGAACTTTTCATGTTGAGTAAACCGTTCATATTTTAGCAAATAAGGAGAGTTGTCTATCCTTGTTCGAACTTCGCGAGAGAGAAGCGAAGTGAAAAATAGTCAAGGTACTATAATCACCTTAAGGTGTATTTTCCATAACTTATGAATAAGTAATGATCATGCGGCAATAGTATATTATTCATTCTTTTAGAAAACGTGAAAATGGAGATGTCATTTTTAGCAATATAGTTTAGGCCTTATGCATAGAAAGAGTCTCAGGACAATATTCACGGTAGTGGTTCTTACTCCGTATCAGGAATACTAATATATAGCTCTCCTGCAATGTTGAATTCTTGACGGAAATGGGAAGTCAAAGTTATATGGACAACTTTGACGCTATCATCTCGGTTTCGACAGTAAAATGTGATTTTTTCCTTCTTTCTTCAGATAGGAAACATTTGGTATCGATAATTTTATTTCGTTTGTGTTTGTTTTTTACTTATTATTCTGTTGTATCAGACCTATAAAGGACAGCGAATAAACCATACAGTTTTAAAGTTTAATGTTTAATGTTAAATAAAAGACAATTTTCTAGTTTAAATTAAGTTATTTTACAAATTTTATAGGTAGTATATCAGATGCTGCTAATATTTCCAGGAAAATTAATTTCGCTCTAATTTGGGGAAAATGTGTGAAAGTATAGTATTTCAGGCGCAAAGAGAATGATATTTTGTAACAAGATATCCACGAAAATACAGTTCAAAGTTCAAAACAACGGATTTTGTGTTAACTAGAATCGGGGTAAATATTTCAGAAGATTATATTAGACATATTATGTTGGACCTTAAAATATTTTCTGAAGGCAAAGAAGATCTTATCTGATTAACCCAATGTATTGAATTTCAGTGAAATAGTAGACTCCTTGTGATAGAATTTCGATACACAATACAATTATTAAACGATTATAGAAAAATTGGTTTTAGTGCTTCTTCATTTCTGGTAATCTTCTATTTACAGTTAAAATTTTCACGGTACTCCTTGTTCGCGTCAGAAGCTTTAACGAGATATTAACATTTTTATTACCTACTTCATGACTTGAAGCTTAATTTTAATTTAACCTTCCAATATCTCAATTCGATGAGTCCGTACACTGAGTTGGTAATGACGTGGGATTTACACGTAAGGAGGTTGGTTATTAATAGTCCAGAATACATATTTTCTATGAATAAAATTTTTATTATATATTTTATTATCCTGTATATAATAGGAGGGTTGTTATTGGGGTTGTTGCTTTTCGTTGATGTCAGAGTCACATGGAAATCTTTTTGGTATTAATGTATTTTGTAAAGTTATTCTACTATTGTTCTTTTAGATTTATTGAAGTTTATTTGTAAAGAAGTTCAGTCTTTCACGTGTCTGACGAGGAGCCTGCTGACGAATCCAAAATATAGCCAACATTAATCAGAAGTGGTGAACTGAAGACGAACACAGAGTACCAGATCAACTTGAAATTCGAATGATCACAATGGAAGGAAGAAATACCCAACAAGATACAAAAGATGGTATACCAGAAGTAGTAAATGTCGATTAATGAAAATGATGATGATGATGATGATGATGATGGAACAGAATCGTTTAGCTAGTAAGGAGAAATTCTTGAAATTGATTAAAGAGTATCGAAAATTACATAAACGGCCAGCAGAATTTCAACTAGAAACTGCCAAAGTTCATTTGAAAGGTACGGCAAAGAAATGGCTCTGCAAAAAAATCAGACCAAATCAAAACGTTTGATGACTTCAAAATAAAGTTCAAGAAAACCTTCGACATGAAAGTCAGTAAAGATGAAACTTGGGAAAAGATGAAAAGGAGAGTTCAAGGTAAGAATGAACCAATATTTTCATGATAAAGTTTCATTATGTCAAATTCTTGGATATGATTTTGATGAAATCAAAGAACAGATTTTAATTGGATTATATTACAAAGAAAATATTCATGGTTTGATGGCCGCCAAAATGGCTGATACGAATGAACTTTTACATGAAATTTTGAGCCTTTTGAGAAAATATCTGCTTCTGCTAAGTGTTTATATTCGAGCCCGTGGCAGAATAATAACAGATTTGGTCAGGGACAATCAAATATTAAAAAGAATGGGCCTTTTCGAGGAAACACTTTTAAATTGAATATTTGGACTGAAGTAATTCTCAAAGACTGTCAATTCCAAACAATTTTGTACAGGGTGCTGGAATTAGCTTACATAGCGATACTACTGAGTCTTTACAGGCTGATACATCAAATTTTGTACAAGGTGTTGCCCGGCGTAAATTTTATTGCTATAAATACAAGGAAGCTGGTCATCTGAAAAGGAATTGTCTTTCTAATCAAAATATTTCTTCTAGTTCAATATCAGGAAATGTTATTCGTAAATCTTCCACAGAAAATTCAACTAATTGTTCTACTGATGCAATTGTTAATACATAATCATCGTTAAGGATGTCTCAACGATTAGAACAGTTCCTCCAGTCCTATTGCTTTCAAAAAGTTCAGGATGTCGGTAGGCTTCAGGTTAGGTAGATCTTCCTCTTCTATTTGATATTCTTCGAGGTATCGTACCCTTGGATTTTGCAGGGTAATGCATTCTGAGAGAATGTGGATAGAGGTTTCCTCCTCTTCCTCGCAGAATCTGCATTATTCTTTATCTACTAATCCGAGTTTCTTTAGGTGGCCTCTCAGCCGGTAGTGCCCTGTTAGAATACCCGTTAGTATAAGTGAAAAGCTAGCTTAAAATCTTCCTAGAAAATGGAATTAAATTCCAAGGGAGCATACAGAAATAAATTCCTGTACACCAGGGGTGAAAACTACTTGTACTTTCACATTGCGACCCCCACGTCGTATTAGAAAACACCACTCCCAGGTGCAGGGGTTTAATCTCAACAAAGTTTGGGGAAACCTTGGCATCCTGAAAAATTGGCTAAAGAAAGAAACCGTGAAGGATCTGAATTAGGAAGGACATCCCAAATATATCTCCTCTTAACCAGCTAGATCATCGCCGGATTACATGCCTCGGTGGTCTAGCGGTTAAGGCGTCAGCACGGAATGCTGGAGACGTGGGTTCGATTCCCGCCTGAGGCAGAAATTTTTCAGTTTCTTTCTTCAGTAGTTTTCACCCCTGATGTACAGGAATTTATTTCTGTATGCTTTCTTGGACCCGTTAGTATTCTGAGCTTATTTTTACTTTTACTGACGCAGTCGTCAGATCTCTTCTGGTTATAGTTTCCCAGAAGTGACTTGGCCTACCTCATTACTTGTAGTCCTATCCAGTATTGGGATCTTTTGTTATTTACTTCTTTTTCATCAAGTATTGTACTGGTTCTTATTCCGCAGAAGGGTTCAGGTCCTAGAAATGGTGTTTCAGCCCCTTTTTTGTGAGTACGTCTCCTATTTCATTACCCTCCACTCCAGTGTGTCCCGGAACCCATAGTAGGGTAACAGTGTTGTCCTTGCCTAGTTCGTTTAGATTCTCTAGGCACTCCCAAACCATCTGGGAGATGATTACGTGGGAGAAAATTTTTTTCTACGTTGAACTGGACACATTTTTCGATACCGTAGAGTGAGGAGGTTAGTATAATCAATTTTTTCGTTTTTATATAATGAATAGAACGATAATAATATTATATTTAAAGATTCAATTGATTCGCTTAAACAGATAACAAAATTAACTTAAACATTGTTAATGGATCATTTTTTTGAAACTCGTGTTTTAGAATAATGAAAAACATTTTAATATAAAAGTCGTTCGTTTGGCAACTTGTTTGCATTAAATTGAAAAAATATTGATTTTCAATTATTTACAACTGTAACGGAGGCTATATCAAATTAATCGGGCCAGTATTCGTTTCTCCGCAACACGCTTTTTATGCAAAATAGTTTGTAAGTACAAGACAACTTATTACGAATCATAATAGGCAAGCAATTCACCTTGAATATGGCCTCGTTCCAATTTTTCGTTCACCTGTTCGAACCCATTAATCTTACTACGTGGAAACAAAAAATAAAAGTTGACGCTTTACTTAAAAGAAAAATGAACTTGAAGGTATCAAGATGTAAGTCCATTGATATTATGCTTAAAGTCAACGAATAGAAAAAATAAATTATAAATTTTGGGCTTTTTGGATATTATACAGGGTGTAAGCGATATGATGACCATTATTTAAATGGGTGATAGGGGAGGTCAAAACAAGAAAAAAAGTTCATATGACTTTTTTTGAAAAATTCAACAGATTTTTGTCTAAAAGGCTTTAAAGTTGAAAACTTTAGGTACTTATTATGCAACAGAATTTTACAAACATTCATGTGTAACTTTATTAATTTTAAAATAGGATCATTTTTAAATAAACCAAAAGAAGTTTTTCAAAGTTTGGCCTTAAATTTCAAAAATAAAAAAATAAAAAATAATAAAAGTTCCCTTTAGTTAAGATTTAAAAAACACTTGGCAACAGCCGTTTGTGTTCGTGGTGCACTGTGCGTCGTGGCCAATAATCGTTGCGCCATCGCTGCTTACATCTGTAATCTGTACTTAATTCGTTAGTATTTTGTTTATGTTAGAGCGATTACTCATACTCACTATCGCTGGTGTACTGACAATTGTCTCATGTTTTTGTTGTTGTGAAATTAAAATGTTCTCCAATCAGGAATACGCTGACATGTTATTAATTTACGGTGAAGCTCGTCAAAATTCAAATCTTGCAGCTCGAATTTATCGCGATAGATTTCCCGGACGGCTACACCCGGTCAGAAGGACATTTGTGCAAGTGTACCAAAGACTTCGTGATACAGGAAGCGTTCAGCCCACAAATACTCGCGCTCGTGAAAGGCAGATTGCTGTGGAACAGGAAGAAGAAATTTTAAATATTGTTGAAAACAATCCCGGCATCAGTACTCGCGAATTAGGCCGCCAAGTAGGACTATCCCATACCACCGTCCATAGAACCCTACGGGAAAATTTGCTTTATCCCTACCACGTGCAACGCGTGCAAGCTTTACTACCTGAAGATTATCGCCGCAGATTAGCGTTTTGTCAGTGGTTTTTGCAAAAAAACGTTGAAAATCCCAATTTTTTCAGAAACATTTTATCAACAGACGAATGCACTTTTACCAGAGACGGAATATTAAATTTTCATAATACCCACACTTGGGCCGAAGAAAATCCACATACCATTCGGGAGGGTCATTTTCAACAACGATTTAAAATAAATATTTGGGCGGGAGTTCTTGACGATCAGGTAATCGGCCCCTTCGAGTTACCCCCAAATTTGACCGGAGAAGCGTATCGAAACTTCCTAACCAATAACCTACCACAACTTTTAGAACAGACCTTGGATAACATGCCATTAGAACGGAGACTAAATTTGTGGTTTCTACATGACGGGGCACCACCACACATTTTTAGAGGCGTCATTCAGTACTTGAATGAAAATTATCCAAATCGCTGGATTGGAAGAAACGCTCCCGATCCCCGAAAATGGCCACCAAGATCTCCTGACTTAAATCCCTTGGATTTCTGGTATTGGGGGGACCTTAAAGAGTTGGTTTATGGCGAAGGTCCAGTTACAACTGAAGCACAACTTCGTGAAAAAATTTTTGATGGGGCTGAAACGATTAGACAACGAGGGCGAGTAGCCAACGTAAGAAGAAACTGGATTCGTCGTAATGAAGCTTGTGTGGAAAGTCGGGGACAACACTTTGAACAACTTTTAGGATAAAGTGCAGGGTGTGTGATGTACGTGTGAAGTGTTTCTCCAGAAAAACATGTTAAAAACTTTATTTTAAATAACTTTTACAACCAGATAAGGTGATCAGACAATTATCGGTAAGTAAAAATTTATTTGTTTTGCTTTTAACATTTTAAAATAAAAAAATTTGCGCCTTGCACTACTACCTACTTTATTCGAACATCGCATCGTTGCCAAATTGTATTTACTTTTAAAGTCGAATTTTTCGAAAACCATTAAGTTTTGACACCTATGTTATATGAACTTTTTTTCTTGTTTTGACCTCCCCTATCACCCATTTAAATAATGGCCATCATATCGCTTACACCCTGTATATACAAAGAAATGACTGTTAGTAATAATAATGAATAACTTTATCTACTTTCCTGTAAAAATTTGGTCGTTGTTTAATGTATTTTAAATCAAAAGTGACATTTTCCACACAGGTTACATTTACAACAAGGAGACACGCATGCCTTCAAGTCCACATAATTAATAATAATCAAGTTCCACAAAAATCTGAAGTAAAATACCTAGGACTTCATTTGGACCAAAAGCTTACTTGGAAAAACCACATAAAAGCCAAAAGAACTCAGTGAGGCAAATGCAATGGCTACTTGAAAGAAGGTCTCAACTCTAACTTGAAAATTAAATATTGATGTACAAGATTATTCTAAAGCCTACTTGGACGTACGGGATTGAACTCTGGGCTTGCAGTAAACCTACAAACACCAAAATACTACAAAATTTCCAATCTAAAACTCTTAGGATGATAACTAAAGCTCCATGGTACGTCTCCAACATATCCCTCCATAACGTCCTTGGAATTCCATTTATAAGAGTTGCAACTGACCTTTACGCTAATAAAGCCAAAGAAAGAAATTCTGCAAACGAGTGAGTAGATTGTAAATTAACTGTGGATCAATAAAAAAAAATATTTTTTCGTCGACCACTACAAAAAATAACATTTTACGTACTAATTTCCGAATGAAAAGTCAACTATTTTTTAAAGCAAGTACTTTTCGTCCTCAAATCACTCGTACCGTGCCCTATCCTAGTGACCATAGCGGACGAAAAGTGTTTGCGAACGAAAAATGCTTGCCTTCAAAATGGTCGATTTTTCTTTCGGAAATTAGTGCGTTTTTGTAGAGGTCGACGAAAAAATGTAATATGCTGTCTATTGTCTCGCCTGCTTGCTAGCCTCGGCTATCAATTTGCAGACTCGACTATAATAGACAGTTTTTCGTCCTCGGCACATAAATAACTATTATGTACGATTGCGTCAATAAAGTAATTGTCAAAGTCATTAACAAATTGCAAGATAACTCTCTCTCTCTCTCTCTCTCTCTCTCTCTCTCTCTCTCTCTCTCTCTCTCTGTAAATCTAGAAGGGTGGGTCACCCCTTCCTTCTAGCTCGTCAGCCAGCCAACTTGTTTAAAGTAGGTGATGACGTCGCCTGAAGGTAGCTCTCTCATGTTGGCATGTGTTAGCCACTGCTCGCCAAAAAGAAAATGTCGGGAATTCACAAAGAATGTGTTCGACAGTCTCGTCTTCCTGTTCACATCCTCTACACAGTGGAGTGTCAGATAACCCCATCCTGTAGAGGTGTTTTCGTAGATGACAGTGGCCAGTCAGGATACCTGTGGCTGTGCGCAGGTTCTGTCTGTTCATAGTCATGTATTTGATCCAAGCAAGATAACTAATTTGACATGTTTAAAAAAATAAACATCTACTTGTCATCGCAACTGCTGTGAGCTAAAATCGTATACAGGCATAATCAAATTTTCACTGACTCATTAGCTAAGAAAGCAGCCTCCCATAAACTTGGCATCTGGCAGGTGAAAAACTGAAAAATTTTCATCAAAAAAACTTCACTTAATTTCGCAGTCATAAAAATTTATCAGATGATGGCCTACATTATGATTAAAATACAATCTTGATAATTTGGATCATCCCGAAAACCTTGCCAGACTCTAATGATCGTCAGGCGCGCTAAATTCGGCACATATACAGGTGATTAGTGTCATACGTATGTTCTTAAAGAGTACAGAATTATAATGAGGCCAGAGTCAAACATTCTGTTTTTGTCACTAAGAGGACAGATTATTTTCATATATACCGACTGCGAAAATAAGTACAAACAATTCACTGCCTCCTGGACTATTATATTTTAAGAGACATGGTAAATTTTGTCAGTAGAGTTTTTAAAATTGTTATCGTTATTATCTTTACTGCTTACATTTTACATGAAACTAATTTTTTAAAGCACCTATTTTTTTGTTATATTTTTACGAATTTAAAATTAAATACATTTCGAAATTTAGTTCTTGAATTATATAACAATTTTCACTTTATAATACTATTTAGTCCGAACATCATGAGCTTCTCCTCCACCTCCTACTTTGGTATATCGGCAGCAGAGTTACACAACTCAGATCTTATACAATGCGCTAAAATAAGGTGTTACCTCTTGCCCTCCTATTAATAGGTCTATTTGAGAAACATGAGCGAAACCGAAAAATCGATTTATAAATTCAGAACGTGCTGTGGCATAAAAATTTCGACCAATGCATGATCCGCTTTTCAAGTAAGATGTCACGTCACTAGAAAGCTATTAAAATCAAAAATAAAATGTTATAATACATACTCTATATCAACTTAAATGATTTTTTTTTCGATTTTTCCAATTTTTGGATGTTATAATGCCTTTTGTGTTCTGTGTTTGATGAAAAAAAAATATTAACTTTGCAACATAGCAGAGAGATGCGAAAACCAAAAAGAGTAATCTAGAAAAATCAATAGTTTGTTAAATTCTAGTAATTAAAACTTTACTTACATTCCTCCATTTCCTTCGAATGGATCTCGTTCAAAGTTTTCATACAAATGCCATTTAACAGAAAATTGATAAATGCGGTTGGAAAATAGAGATAGGAGTATCCACGGGGACTTCCTTATCGATCCCCTTTTACTTGGAAAATCGGGAAATAGAGGAAAAACCTCCGATCTAAAGCTGTCGTACATAAAATGGCAGTGACCTTGTATACCATTCTCGAAGATATGATCTCTATTTGTAGAAAGTTTGAAATGTTTTCGTAGTAAATAAAAGTCCATTGAGATATATCAGACGTATACTATCAGAGCCGAACACTAATGCAAGTATATAATAATAGGTTTTTATTTTGGTGTACAATAACATTTTTGAGAGGGGTGGGTGGCTTAGCCGTATATCATTCGACTTATTTTCATATACCAGTTGTAATTCCCCAATCAAATATTTTCTGTGTGATTCTAATTAACAGTGCTGTTTCTAAAGTACTAG
Source organism: Crepidodera aurea (assembly GCA_949320105.2). Lineage (NCBI taxonomy): Eukaryota > Metazoa > Arthropoda > Insecta > Coleoptera > Chrysomelidae > Crepidodera > Crepidodera aurea. The sequence goes on along the minus strand of OX439475.1, from coordinate 38,447,470 downwards.
CAAAAAAAAGGGGCTGAAACACCATTTCTGGGACCTGAACCCTTCTGCGGAATAAGCACCAGTACAATACTTGATGAACTTGGAAAAGAAGTAAATAAGAAAAGTTCCCAATACTGGATAGGACTACAAGGAATGAGGCAGGCCAAGACACTACTGGGGAACTATAACCAGAAGAGATCTGACGACTGCATCAGTAAAAGTAAAAATAAGCTCAGAATACTAACGGGTATCCTAACAGGGCACTGCCGTCTGAGAGGCCACCTAAAGAAACTCGGATTAGTAGACAAAGAAGAATGCAGATTCTGCGAGGAAGAGGAGGAAACCTCTATCCACATTCTCTCAGAATGCATTACCCTGCAAAATCCAAGGGTACGATACCTGGAGAATATCAAATAGAAGAAGAAGATCTACCTAACCTGAACCCTACCAACATCCTGAACTTTTTGAAAGCAACAGGACTGGAGGAACTGCTCTAATCGTTGAGACATCCTTAACGACTGGGCAGCAGTAGGGGGCACAATAGATCTTATAGGTCGCAGTGTATCGACATCCCCATCACAGATAGATAGAAAGTGGCATTGGGAAAAAGACTAGCTCTTTAAAGCTTGAAGATGGCTCGGGTGACCGAAACTAGTCGCCATTCAAATATTTATACCTTTATATGTGATATTGATTTTGGAATTTGGAAGTCTGGTATACCCTGTCTTAAGAACTTTTAAAAGCCATTTAGTGGTTAAACGTCTGATGATTATTATAGCAAATATAGGTTCACAGAATAGAAAGGGTAAGCGGTAAGGGACTAAAGATGAAACTAAATGAGTTGCTTTAAGCTAATGAAATGCATCTAACATTCACATTACGTAGAGAAACATGTCCTTCAGTGAATATTAACAACTGTCAATTTCCGCAAGTCGAAGATGCTAAATATCTTCTAATCATAACAAACTCTTATTGCCAAACAGGCAGCTTGCAGTATTCACTAGAAGTTATATGAAGAGGATTAAGTGGACAATAACAGTAATCAGTTGGTTGCCGTACTGTACGGATCTGTTTGTTTTGCATTTTTTTGCACTCCGACTATTACTCAACATTTGTGTTTGTTTTTGCTGTGTTTTGGTTACTAGAATTCTTGTGTTAATTAGTAGTAACCTTCTTATGAAAGCATTGGCAGTGACCCTGATCTAGTAAATGAAGCAAAGTACCTAGGTACTGCTTTTAAATTAGGTCAAGAGTTAGGTCAAAGTGCTGTCTTAATTTTTAATTTGTATATCAAGAAAATATGGAATGTGTTACTTGTAAACATGAAACTGGCGATCCTATTGTACAATGTGACAGCTGCCAAAGAACAACTCACAGGGAATGTTCAGTTCTTAATGCTATGAACTGAAAGTAATGGACCTTAAAGCTAAAGGCTCTTGAAGTTTTACTGTGAGGATTGTCAAAATGGTATTAAGCTAATACCCAAATGATTTGTGAAGCTCGATAATCTGGAAGCAGAAATAAATGAGATAAAAAATTCGGTGAAAAATCATGAAAGTAATGGTTCATCTTTGTGAAGAGATGAAGAATTGGTGAGCGAAATGGTGGAGAGACAAGCACGTGCTTTAAACTTTATTGTCTTCAATGTAAATGAATCGAGGAAAAAAACCCAGGTAGAAAGAAGTTCTGATGATGGAAAAGCTGTTGAAGCTGTACTTAAAAATTTTGATGTAGATAAAAGCAATTTAAAAATGTTTAGGCTAGGAAAATATGTACCAAACAAGGTTAGACCACTCAAAATTATTCTTAAGTCACCAGAGGAAGCAAAGTCTGTACCTAAAAATAGACAACTCAGTAATGTACCGTGTTAGAATTTATAGCGATCAGACAAAAGCACAAAGCAATTATTTTAAAGCCCTTAAAACAGTAAAACTATTAAATTTATAAATAACATACCTACAATTATAAATAAACAAGATCCAAAAAACATGTCATAAATCCTAATATACTTTTAAATTCGGATATAATTTATCTAAATGCTCAGAGCGCTGTAAAAAACCGAGATCAGATTCAAGAAATAATAACTTCTTATAATCCTAAAGTGATTCTACTTAGTGAAACTGGAACAACGGATGACATCCAAGATATTGAAATAAACCTTAAAAATTACAAACATGTACGATGTGATTCATTATTAGGCATACGGGTGGTGTAATAATTTATGTAAAAAATAATTATAATTTTACAGTTTTTAAAACATTCTATCTACGTGAAAATTATTGGTGTAAAGTGTTGAAAATTAATTTTATTAATATGTTCTGTCTTGTTGGATGTCTCTACCATTCACCATCAAGTTTAGATTCAAAATTTATTGAAGAATTCGAATCAATTTGTGATGTTTTATTTTCCACTAACAGTGTATATTAGTTGGACATTTTAATATAGACTGGTTAGTTCCTTCTTTTTACGGTGATAAGTTAAAAAATCTTATAGAAAACATATGGTACAATGCAATGTGCAAAAAAAACCTACTCGGGTTACTGATACGAGTAGCACACTAGTTGATTATGTGCTGTCTAATTATGATAATACTGTGACCAATGTACATGATCGTCCAAAAATAACGGACCATTCTATAATTTCTGTTAATGTTTGCAATAGTGCTGAAATTTATATGAAAGTAAAACATTTTAGAAAATTAAATATTCCAAATTTAAATAATACGAAAACCAGTGTTATTGTGCGCGAGTTTAATTTGAACTCTACTGATGTTGATTTTATTTATAATGAGATTTTTGAAACTTGTGAAACTGTAATTAATAATATTGCTCCTATAGAAACATGTCATTATAAACCTAAATTGCCTTGGTTTGAGATATTTAAATCATGTCCTGAGAATGAAAAACAAAATAATTGGCAAATTTTTAAACAACATAGAAATGAGGTAGTTAATCTTTTTTAAAAAAAAAGGAGCAGTATTATTTTGACAAAGTAGATCGCTTTAGAAATAATCCAAAAGAAATGTGGACAACCTTAAAACAACTCATTAATAACAGAGAGTCTGTTTTGCTGACCAAACATCCTGTGATATAAATAATGATATAGGGATTCCTCAGGGGAGTGTATTGGGTCCTCTTCTTTTTATTTTATATATTAATAATGAACTCTTTGTTGATTGTGAATTCATTAATCTTTTTGCTGATGATACTTTAATAACATGTAGTGATGCTAATCTGGATAAAACCATAGAAAAAATGAATGCCTCATTATCATCATCATAAATACTTGAACATAAATAAGCTAAAATTAAATGTAAGAAAAACTAAAGCAATGGTCTTCACAACGAAATTCAAATATAGTAGTATCGACGTTAAAAACATAAATTTTAACATTAATAATGAACACATTGAAGTTGTTTCTAATATCAAATATTTGGGATTTCAACTAGACAATTACTTAAATTTCGATAGCCACTTTAACTATATTAAAAAAAATATCTAAAGAACTTTATTTCTTCAGTAGAATTTCGCAAAACTTATCAACTGAAACCAAAATTACTGTATATAATACCATAATAATACCAAAAAACTATGAATTCCTTATTCTTTAAAGGTTTCAAAAAATTCAATGATCTCCCTTTATCTATACGCGAATCAATCACAATAAACTGTTTTAAAATTAAACTTAAGGACTTTATTAAAAATTCAATTTAATTAAGATTTTACTAATTCCATTACCTGATGTTTTTAATGTATATTATTTTTGTCTATATTATTTTAAACTTGTATTTTATATTTGAAATGTGTATATGTATTTTAAGGGTTTTTATTTATTTATGCTACTTTTAGATTTCTATGTAATTTTTAGTCTAGATTTATATGTATATTAGGATTCCTAATTAATAAAGATCTATCTATCTATCTATTAAGATTATCGGAATTCCTTATTTTTTATCCTACTGTAAAATGTAATGCACAAATTCTGTTCTTATTTTTTTTAGAAAGAACGACTTTTCTACTACACATTCACCAGATTTTTAATTTAACGCAGCACTCGAAATCCTTTGCTTTATTAATTTCCTTAACTGTGTCATTTAATAAAGAACAAGGCTAAGCGGGCTCAACCAATTAGCATTTCAATTTTCGTCCTTCTAACTCGATTTTGTATACTTTTAAAACGGAATAGAGTCCCATTAAGGCTGTTGCGAATTTTTCAACCGTTCTATTTGCTGTAATTTACCAAATTAGAAAAATTAGAGACGTCGTAAAAATTTTACGGTCCTTAAAATTAAAAACCCTTTTTTAAGGTTGTATATAAAGGAATACGGCTTTTAGAATATTTCTTCGTTTTTCTGTTATTAGAAAGAATAGTTTGATTTAAATATTAAACAAAAAAGAAAATGAATTTGTAGAATTGTAAAGTAATTGTAAAGTTCTTTCTCAAGTTAAAAGAATAATTTCTTTATAAAATATTTAGTTGTTCCTTGTAGTTTTGCTTAGATTACACTGGTCAACATTTTATCTTGGCTTGTATAGTAGAACCCATCGCTTTATGAGAAAGAAAAAACGCTATAAAAACAGCAAAGGATACCGTCAATAGAAGAAATGCGTATTGATCTGGACATTTTTGAGTATTTTAATGTCGAAAACACCGTACACTGTCCATATACGTAAAAATAAAATGATATTTTGTCTATTAGGACCACTGTGCAAAGATTCAATAACCAAGTTACTGGAGATCGTTAGGGGTAATTTGCGTAAAATTTCTATATTGATTAACTTTCTTTAATATGAATTTACATTTTAATTTCTATAACGCATATTAGATTTGAATAGAGGTTGACCACTCCACCTGTCCTATAGCTTCATTTTCTGATCACTTGTGAGATTCAGAAACGTTGCTAATTAAAATTTTGTCTCAAATTTTAATTCTAAAATTAAAAACACGGTGAATAAAGTCATAAATATTATAAATTAATTAAGCTTACCTACCCTATCTCAACCCTCACCATCGGAATCACTGTCATCAACATTGATAATAAATTTGGTCGGACTCGTTATATAAGAATTTTCTTCTTTGATGACATGTTTGATTTTTTTCTGCCAATCATCAGCTGAAATTTTGTTAATTTCTTCTTTTACCAAATTTGCTATCAACCCATCAAATTTGGGAAACACGTTATGACGCCTTATTCTTTTTTTAAGTTGTCCCCAAATTAATTCTATGGTGTTAAATATACAAAAATAGGGCGGAAGGCGCAATACCTCGTGGCCCCTTTTTGATGCCAAGAATCTTTGGGACTACAACCTGATGCCACATAATCCATTGGAATATCATTTAGTGATTGTTCCGCTTCTTTAGATCCACTTAAAGAAACTGTATTTTCCCAAGGACGAAACATATTGAAATTGACTCCGAATAAATAAATAAGAAGTACACTGTAACAATGTTTCAAAATAAAAAAAGTATGTATATACACGGAAGCCAAGAATAATATTAATTGAAATAAACTAACGCCACGAATCACCTACCACCTACTATTTACTAAATCAAAAATCAGGTGCGAATACAAGCACAGTGTATCACTACTTCCTACTTTAATTGCAGAACAAAATGATCCCGCTTTATACAAGACGCTAATACCAACAAAGCCACTTGTCGGCACATCTACATGCCGCATGCCGCTAATACCGACAAAGTCACTTGTCGGCACATCTACATGCCGCTAATACCAACAAAGACACTTGTCGGCACATCTACATGCCGCTAATAACGACAAAGCCACTTGTCGGCACATCTACAAGCCGCCAAAGTAACCTGTCTGCACATCTGAGAATTTTGTTTCTGTAATTGAAAATGTAAAAACTATAACCACACTTCCATTGTCGCCTCTTATGAGTGTAACCTCACACCCCACAGTTTGGTTAAATTAATTTAAGACAAAATTTTAATTAGTAATTCAAATCTAATATGCGTTATAGAAATTAAAATGTAAATTCATATTAAACTCATAATTAATAATTATACGCCATTCTCCCCTATAACGATACCCAGCTAAGTTGGTTATTGAATCTTTGCACAGTGGTCCTAATAGCCAAAATATTTTTATGTATATGGACAGTGCAGGCTGTTTTCGACTTTAAAGTGCTCAAAAATGTCCAGATTCATGAGTATTTGTTCTATTGGCGGTAATCCTTTGCTGTTTTTTCATTCTCATAAAGGATTGAGTTCGACTATACACGGGCATCGGAGATGGTATCCTAGGGTTTTCGGGGTCGCTGATTACGATGAGTGGGTCGGTTAGGCTCTATCAGGACAGATTCAAGGTCATTTGATGGTCAAATCCAGGAATAACCTAAAAAAAATCTGAAAAAATTCATACATATGTTTTTTTGGTTGCTGATTTCGAATCCGTTATTTCTTTATCCCTTGCTAGAATCCTAGAGGTTACTTTAAGTTATTTTAGATAAAACAGTCAAGGGCATGTTGAAAAATCTGAAAAAACTAATTCAGGTCAGTTTCAAGGTCATTTGAAGCTGAAATCCAAGAATAACCTCAAGAAAATCTGAAAAAAGTCATATATATGTTTTTTTTGCCGCTGAATTCGAACCCGTTGTTTGTTTATCCCTTGCTAGAATAGAGGCCACTGAAGGTTATTTCAAGGTCATCTTGAGGTTATTTTAAAACAGTCAAGAGCATGTTGAAAAATCTGAAAAACTCATGTGTACGTTTTTCAGGTCACGTAATCTTAATCCGAGGTCAGTTGAGCTCCATCAGTCAGGTTCAAGGTAATTTGAAGGTCATATGATAGCTAACAAAAGAAAAACTTGAAAACGTATTTGATTGAGAATAGAATTCAGATTTATGTCTGTGACTCCAATTGCTTATGTTCATATTAAAAAATACAAAGAAATTAACATTTGACCTTCAAATGACCTTGAACCTGACCTCATGGCGCCTAACCGACCCGCTCATGCCTAGATAAAATGTTGACCAGTGTTATCACTCTTCTTATGGGTTTGTTTTGTTAAAAAATAAAGTATCACTGTGTTTACTGTGTGAACTAGTTTTTGATAAATATACTTATTTTATTTAAATTTGGTAGTTTGATTTACTCAGATTATCGATTTTAGTAAAAAAATTAAGTTGATTACGCTGTCACAAGGTATAATTTTAATTAATTTTTATTTATTTTTTCTTAATGTTGGTGCCATCCAATGCTGTTGCAAATTAAATACATCTTGTTCTGCAGTAGATAACTAAAACGCACCAATGTAATTGTTACAGTCTACTTGGAGAATTTATTTGGTTAATTTCTGAAATTCCAGTTAGAATTCTAATTAGTAAAAGGAAGAATTATTTACAGGAGGAAATTAGCTGATTCTCTAATCCAAATAATTTATGTGCCGTGTTTTTTTTACAGGAAAAAGGTAGCCAAAGGGATGAAAAACTTTCGTTAGGGGATTATTCCCCTCTGTCTTGGATTCGAAGAGAAAAATGCTTCTTTTTAATTCAGCTAAAATTTAGTATATTTTGTAAATGAGGCAAGAGTTATTATGAGATTGGGAGTATATAATTTATTTATTAAACTCGTTTTTCCAGAAAATTAGAAAACTTCCCTTAACGTTCGCGAAATTTTATTAAATCGATTGTTTTATTGTTACTCATAATATTCGTTTATTAGAATAAATAGTAGTAGACAAACTGTCAAGTATATACTCATAAATAATAGCTATTTATATTACAAATACAAAAATAAGGGCTTTATTGAACGAATAGTTTTATGGCCGAACGAGCTTGCGAGAGAGGCTATAAATAGATGAGTCAATAAATCCTGTTTATATACGCGTTATATACATGATTTTATGTACGACTGCAATTCAAGCAAGTTGAGAATGCTCTTCTAGCATTGCCATAGACTCAACAAATTGTAATGAAGTATTAATAAAATTTTAGATTGACAGTTCTCATTCTAATCAACACAGCCATAGTCTACTCACTTTTACCAAAATCGTCATTCACTGTGTCTACTTTAAGTTCAATTAGACCAGTGCAGATAATTTTTGAAACCAAATAAAATAATAGTAGGATGAAACTCATTGGAAAAGGAAGAGAATATGACAAAAATGGTAGGAAAAATAATTTACAGGCGCTCTGGGGTCGGGAAGTGGACGAGGGGGAGTTTTTAAGGGTAGAAAACGGTTTATCCGGCAAAACTACAAGTCCTATGGAAAAAAGTTAAATGGCAAAGTTGTAGGTAATGAAAAGATCTACAACTTTTGTATTTCGACTTTTTTCACATAACCTCAAAATTTATGTGAAAAATTCAAATAACCAAGTTTTGGTTTTGGTTTTTTATTTTTATCTTTTACAAAAAAAAATTTTTTTTCACGAAATTTGATGTAAACTTACCTTTGTATGTCCCAAACACTCTGTAATTTTTTTGTTTTAAAATATTTATTTTTTTAACCTTATTTTGACTTAATATCGAAAAAGCAATCTAATTTTCAATCGAAAATTTTCACGCCAAAATATCTGCTTTTTTAAAAAACTCGGTGTGCTTTTGGTTCGTTGAAATCTCTACTTTTTGATGGTGTAAAAAAATGTACATTACTATGGTAAATGTTCTCAAAAAATGCAAATAAGAAACGAAGAAAAAAAGAATTTCTTTTTTTTTTAAATCATCATGTACAATTTTGAGCTATTTATATAAATTTATACTTTAATTACTCGAAAAACGTAAGATTCCGTGTTACATTGATAAACATTTACCATAGTAATGTATATTTTTTTACACCATCAAAAAGTAGAGATTTCAACGAACCAAAAGCCCACCGAGTTTTTTAAAAAAGCAGATAATAGACTGCTTTTTCGATATTAAGTCAAAATAAGGTTAAAAAAATAAATATTTTAAAACAAAAAAATTACAGAGTGTTTGGGACATAAAAAGGTAAGTTTACATTTCGTGAAAAAAAAATTTTTTTTTGTAAAAGATAAAAATAAAAAACCAAAAACTTGGTTATTCGAATTTTTCACATAAATTTTGAGGTTACGTGAAAAAAGTCTAAATACAAAAGTTGTAGATCTTTTTATTACCTACAACTTTGCTAACTTTTTTCCATAGGACTTGTAGTTTTGCCGGAAATCGAGATAAACAGTTTTCTACCCTTAAAAACTCCCCCTGTTCCACTTCCCGGCCCCAGAGAGCCTGTAAATTATTTTTCCTTTCATGTTTGTTATATTCTCTTCCTTTTCCAATGGGTTTCATCATACAATTATTTTATTTCACTTTTTACCATTTTCAAAGCTATCTGCACTGGTCTAAATGTCATTTTTAAACTTCAAAATTTTCATATTTTGTACCCCGTTTTGAAGGTGTTCCCAAAGTGGATCACGAAGTGAATGACGATTTTGGTAAAAGGGAGTAGACTGTGGCTGTGTTGATTAGAATTAGAATAAGAACTGTCAATCTAAAATTTTATTAATACTTCCATTACAATTTGTTCGGTCTATGGCAAAAGGTGGAAGAGCATTCTCAACTGGTTTTATCACTGGAATCGTCACTGTCTCCCGGGCTATAATTCATTATATTTTGTGAAATTATCCAGTGGTCTATTTCTATAATAATTAATTATAATTTGTTTGTTATTTTCAGTCTTTCGTAAAAGCAAGTCGAAAAAACAAGTTAAAGAGTAAAAATAGTTTTTTAAATAGCTAATTTTATTAAACCAACTTTCAAAACATCATCAAAAATCATACGTTTATGTTAAAATACAACTCTAGAATAAAAATAAACATTTTTTTCCTACAACAAAGAAATTTTTAAGATTGGGGGAAAAAATCTCAACTGGAGCAATTTCGGATTTTTTCATTTTCATAGGTAAGACGGATATTGGAAAAATCGTTGAAAGAATTTATAGGATTTTCCTCTATAATATTTCCCGGGTCGGTCGAGATGCTATTTTTAAAATATGATTTATGAGAGAGAAAGGGTCCAAAGGAATTTTTAGGAAGGTTAGGGTAGTAGACACGTGTCGCAAAAAAACTGTGAAATGAACTATATCAGAATTTACATACCAATTACATTTTACACAACATAATACTAATACCGAGCTGTTAAAAAAATGTGAATTGTTTAATTTAAAATGTCACAGTATTGGTTTGGATATTAAACGACACTTATATACTTGTTAAAAGTGTTTTTTCATATAAAAATCAGGACTTTTTCAGTACATTATTAAACACAGTCAAAGGACCACGCACCTTTCTTATGGAAAAATGGCTACGGTGATTATTTATAAAATATTAATGTTAAATAATCTATAATTCATGTTTTTTACAATAAGTGCCAATAAAACTGGTCTGTCATAAAATTTAACGGAAAGCCATTTTTCCATAAGAAAATATGTAGGTATGTTCTTTGTGTAACCGGGATTCACATTTTTAATAAAAATGTCGAAATGTATTTATAGTTAAAAAATAATCTTAAATAATGTTAAAAACTTACGACATTTAATTATCCAGTAATAAATGAAGACTTACCTGAAACAAATAAAATAAATTAATAATAATAGTATATTATCTAACAGGCGGACCCTGGAAGTCGCAGCCGAGGCCAATTGCCGAAGCAATTAATATGATTTTTTTCGGTCGTGTCAGTCATATCGTACAAATAAAAACGCTGAAATTACAATAATTGCGGTAAACTTGCTCTTTTGGTATGTTGTTTGGGTCCACCTAGATAGTATTTATCCATATTTGCAGCAGTCTGAAATTCTCGCGTGCTGAGTAGTTGCTAAAAAACCACCATTTTTTTTCTTTCTTTTTTTAGTTTTGTGCCAAAAAACCGACATTGGAAGGCTCTGACGACAAAGGTCACTACTACTTTTTTAAAGTGTATAAAATTCCTGACAGTTTGAGCCCTAATTCAATTGTCTAGGTCTAATAGGTCACATGATACAGGGTTCCCAATGTTCACTATTTTCCCCAAAATGTTGAAAAATTGGAAATGTCTAATTTTCGACCAAAATATCAGATATAATGAGGTATCTCAGGGGAAATGATTGAAAGGTTAAGTTGTAGCAAATTTAATTACCTTCATTTTGAGACTAAAGGTGCGTCCGTAGGTGTGATAGTTTCTTCAATGACGACCATAAACCAAAGAAACCTAAAAATCGAGTGTTATAATAAAATTACTAGAATTCTTTTCTATGTGTTTATTATCTAGTAACAAAAGAATTATGCTAATCTAAATTAAATTTTAGTGATAAAAAGAGACAGTATACAAAAATATTCTTAAAAACTATCATTTTAAATAAACCTTGTCATTATTAACTGTAACCACTTTTGGGCTTAAGTTAACCTACGCGTCTTCTTTGAGGGCCCAGGAGTATCAATATCAACTTCGACGATAGGGTCTCCCCCTTCGTTGTTGTCGTTGGGGAGGTTGATGCCCATTTGAAGTGCAGGAGAGACATCAAACTTTTCTCCAATAGCATCATCGGGATCATCACACACGTGTTCAATAGCGTCATCGCGATCGTCTCCACCTTCTTCTACATCCTCGATTGGTGGGAAATTCGTACGCTCACTTCCCTTACAGTATTTTCAGAGTGTAGAGCACTTCATCCCAGCCTTCATGCAAGAGCAAGACCCAGTACAACCTTTCTTGCACTTGCAGGAGAGGCTTTTCATAAGTAGTTCGGGGACTGTTTGATGCCATCCCCAATCAGTTGGGGTCTTGTGCACCCCTAACTACTCCTGAATCTGGTGGTAGGTCCTGAATGAGTGGAACTTAGCCGCGTCTTTGGTAGGTGGAAGGCCAGATAAATTTATTTTGTTGCTCGCCGAGGCCCTTACAAATAGGGTATAGCGCAGATTGTTGAGAGCTTCTTGGCCATTTCCACCATACAGATACAGAGCAATCAAAAATGCCTCGCCTGCACTCTCGATCTCCTCTGGAAGGGAATCTGGCTGCAAGAACACTTCCAGCTGGTGAACTAGTTTGTTTGAGGACATGAATAAATTTCAATATTCCCTGCCCAAAAAGGGGTATCACACCCACTAAATGCATGTAGGAAAAGCACCATGCCTTGTGGAAGGCCATAAATCCCGCTATAACTTCACCTTCCATTAATTTTCCCTGGATACCTCATTATACTTGACATTTTGGTCGAAAATTAGAGATTTCCAATTTTTCAACATTTTGTGGAAAATAGTGAACATTGGGAACCCATGTGACCTATTAGATCTAGACAATTGAATTAGGGCTCAAACTGTCAGGAATTTTGTACACTTTAAAAAAGTAGTAGTGACCTTTGTCGTCAGAGCCTTCCAATGTCGGTTTTTTGGCACAAAACTAAACTTTCAGCAACTACTCAGCGCGCGAAAATTTAAGACTGCTGCAAATCTGGATAAATACTATCTAGGGACCCAAACAACATACCAAAAGAGCAAGTTTACCGCAATTATTGTAATTTCGAATGTAACATATGACTGGCTTAATGATATTTAAATAGAAAGAGCAGTTGATAAAAAACACTCTGTGATAAGAGTAACAGCGAGCCCTAAACGAAGAGCTTTTGTGGAGAAGTAGACAAAGAATCAAATATAAGCTTTGCAAGTACAAACTCCCCGATAACGGCTTATAACAATTGAAAAAGTTCCACCAAAATAAACTCCAGAGAAGGGTTTAACCATAGAAATATTGCTAATGGGCTAATTCCTTATATGAGATTAAAAAGGTTTAGACGAGATGTTCCAACACCGAAAGCACTTGAATAAAACATAATTAATGGTTCTCTTTGGAGACAAAATCCAAAATTGTTGAGAAAGTAAGAATTTAGTAGTTGCAAAGCCACGGTGTAAATATTTTTTATGAACATATTTAATAATAAATGAAGTTAAGCGACTTTTACGGGTTCTTAGAGTGGGTACGTCAAACAGCATCCAACACTTTCGGAGTGATTTAGAATAGCGTTAATTAATTAATTCTTCACAAAAATGAATACGTTCAGTAAATTTCAAGAGTGAGTAACACGTCAGGCAATTTAGACGTAGATAAAATTTATAGCGGTTTTTGTATGAATAAATACAGGGTGTCCCGTTGGTAAACGGAAATATTTTAAAGGTAGGTAGAGGTCATAAAGGCGATTCTAAATAACCCATATATAATGGGTCTCTTGGCTTCCATAACCGAGTTACAGGGTGTTTTATCAATTATGCATAATTATTCATTTGGCCAGAACTTTTGAATTACTTAGTATATTTTTTCCATTTTTGGCATACAGCTTACACTTCTCACAAATAATTTACTGAAATATTGAGAGATATGAAAATCCAGGTTCGGCTTTAGGAAAAATTGAAATATATTAAAAATATCAAAACAATACCCTGTATGTCACAATTGTAATATTCCCATTTTAGATTTGAATAGACGGGAAAAAACTGAATTGAAACAAGTTGTTGTTTTTATCCCGCCACCAATTCAAATTGGTAAATTTTGAAACTGAAATAAACGCTCATAGTAACTAACAAACATTTATTAATAATTAACAAAATTGCTCAAAATATCCACCATTTTGTTTTATGGACTTTCTTGCTCGTTTAATCATGTCCCTTACTGATTTTCTTAATAAATGGATTGTTTCTCAGTTCCTCGCAGGCTTCCTCAATTCTTTGAAGCAGTTCTTCTCTATTGTTTATTTCTTTAGAATACACCTTGGATTTCAGGTATACAGCATAATCCACTGTGCTAAAATAAAATTATACGAGGCGATCAAAAAGTAATCAATTTAATACTTTGTTTAAAGTACGGATCTGCAATATTACTTAAAATAGTGTTAAAACGGACAAATAATAAAAATATAAATAATATAGGACTTTTTAGATGTGATGCCATCTATGATTAGAAGAGAGTATTGACAATTATTAAAAGCAAAAAATTCCCGGTATATGGGGGTTGCATACACAATTTGCATTGTGTGTTGCAAAGCTTTTATTTGACTGATTCTAGTCAAAATGTCACTCTCTTCTTTCGTATCCCTTTCAGAGAATAATACAAAGTTAGAAAACGAGCAAGGAATTTAATTTATCAGATTCGACATCCTAAGACCGGTTTCTGTCTTTCGGCTTCGTCAGTTAGGCTTTTCGAATCCAATAAATAAAATTCCAAACTCGTACAAGTCAGTAGCTATATCCGCTATAAGATAAAATTTTTAGATGTGCTGCCATCTATGATTAGAAGAGAGTATTGACAATTATTAAAAGCAAAAAATTCCCGGTGTATTGGGGTTGCATACACAATTTGCATTGTGTGTTGCAAAGCTTTTATTTGACTGATTCTAGTCAAAATGTCACTCTCTTCTTTCGTATCCCTTTCAGAGATTAATACAAAGTTAGAAAACGAGCAAGGAATTTAATTTATCAGATTCGACATCCTAAGACCGGTTTCTGCCTTTCGGCTTCGTCAGTTAGGCTTTTCGAATCCAATAAATAAAGAAGAGAGTGACATTTTGACTAGAATCAGTCAAATAAAAGCTTTGCAACACACAATGCAAATTGTGTATGCAACCCCAATACACCGGGAATTTTTTGCTTTTAATAATTGTCAATACTCTCTTCTAATCATAGATGGCAGCACATCTAAAAATTTTATCTTATAGCGGATATAGCTACTGACTTATATGAGTTTGGAATTTTATTTATTGGATTCGAAAAGCCTAACTGACGAAGCCGAAAGGCAGAAACCGGTCTTAGGATGTCGAATCTGATAAATTAAATTCCTTGCTCGTTTTCTAACTTTGTGTTAATCTCTGAAAGGGATACGAAAGAAGAGAGTGACATTTTGACTAGAATCAGTCAAATAAAAGCTTTGCAACACACAATGCAAATTGTGTATGCAACCCCAATACACCGGGAATTTTTTGCTTTTAATAATTGTCAATACTCTCTTCTAATCATAGATGGCAGCACATCTAAAAATTTTATCTTATAGCGGATATAGCTACTGACTTATACGAGTTTGGAATTTTATTTATTGGATTCGAAAAGCCTAACTGACGAAGCCGAAAAGCAGAAACCGGTCTTAGGATGTCAAATCTGATAAATTAAATTCCTTACTCGTTTTCTAACTTTGTATTAATCTCTGAAAGGGATACGAAAAAAGAGAGTGACATTTTGACTAGAATCAGTCAAATAAAAGCTTTGCAACACACAATGCAAATTGTGTATGCAACCCCAATACACCGGGAATTTTTTGCTTTTAATAATTGTCAATACTCTCTTCTAATCATAGATGGCAGCACATCTAAAAATTTTATCTTATAGCGGATATAGCTACTGACTTGTACGAGTTTGGAATTTTATTTATTGGATTCGAAAAGCCTAACTGACGAAGCCGAAAGGCAGAAACCGGTCTTAAGATGTCGAATCTGATAAATTAAATTCCTTGCTCGTTTTCTAACTTTGTATTAATCTCTGAAAGGGATACGAAAGAAGAGAGTGACATTTTGACTAGAATCAGTCAAATAAAAGCTTTGCAACACACAATGCAAATTGTGTATGCAACCCCAATACACCGGGAATTTTTTGCTTTTAATAATTGTCAATACTCTCTTCTAATCATAGATGGCAGCACATCTAAAAATTTTATCTTATAGCGGATATAGCTACTGACTTATATGAGTTTGGAATTTTATTTATTGGATTCGAAAAGCCTAACTGACGAAGCCGAAAGGCAGAAACCGGTC
Source organism: Crepidodera aurea (assembly GCA_949320105.2). Taxonomy (NCBI): domain Eukaryota; kingdom Metazoa; phylum Arthropoda; class Insecta; order Coleoptera; family Chrysomelidae; genus Crepidodera; species Crepidodera aurea. The sequence goes on along the minus strand of OX439475.1, from coordinate 38,431,742 downwards.
TTAGGATGTCGAATCTGATAAATTAAATTCCTTGCTCGTTTTCTAACTTTGTGTTAATCTCTGAAAGGGATACGAAAGAAGAGAGTGACATTTTGACTAGAATCAGTCAAATAAAAGCTTTGCAACACACAATGCAAATTGTGTATGCAACCCCAATACACCGGGAATTTTTTGCTTTTAATAATTGTCAATACTCTCTTCTAATCATAGATGGCAGCACATCTAAAAATTTTATCTTATAGCGGATATAGCTACTGACTTATACGAGTTTGGAATTTTATTTATTGGATTCGAAAAGCCTAACTGACGAAGCCGAAAAGCAGAAACCGGTCTTAGGATGTCAAATCTGATAAATTAAATTCCTTACTCGTTTTCTAACTTTGTATTAATCTCTGAAAGGGATACGAAAAAAGAGAGTGACATTTTGACTAGAATCAGTCAAATAAAAGCTTTGCAACACACAATGCAAATTGTGTATGCAACCCCAATACACCGGGAATTTTTTGCTTTTAATAATTGTCAATACTCTCTTCTAATCATAGATGGCAGCACATCTAAAAATTTTATCTTATAGCGGATATAGCTACTGACTTGTACGAGTTTGGAATTTTATTTATTGGATTCGAAAAGCCTAACTGACGAAGCCGAAAGGCAGAAACCGGTCTTAAGATATCGAATCTGATAAATTAAATTCCTTGCTCGTTTTCTAACTTTGTATTAATCTCTGAAAGGGATACGAAAGAAGAGAGTGACATTTTGACTAGAATCAGTCAAATAAAAGCTTTGCAACACACAATGCAAATTGTGTATGCAACCCCAATACACCGGGAATTTTTTGCTTTTAATAATTGTCAATACTCTCTTCTAATCATAGATGGCAGCACATCTAAACATTTTATCTTATAGCGGATATAGCTACTGACTTGTACGAGTTTAGAATTTTATTTATTGGATTCGAAAAGCCTAACTGACGAAGCCGAAAGGCAGAAACCGGTCTTAGGATGTCGAATCTGATAAATTAAATTCCTTGCTCGTTTTCTAATATAGGACTGTTTAAATGTCGAAAATAAATACATTTTGAATATTAAATAAATGATAAAAAAATCATTTCTCTTTTTTTTTCTAAAATTTTACTTTCAGATTCAAAAAAAAAAGAGACGTGCAAGAGCAATTTCGTTAATTAGTAATAAATGTTTGTTAGTTACTATGAGCGTTTATTGTCCCGCTTCAATTTATACTGGGCGTTTAAAAATTAAATACCTAATTGAATATTTTCACTAAGTACGGGCCTGCAGGTACACCAGTATACAGTGTAAAATTATTTTAAGCCGAATAAACAAGAAATAGGTAAATGACGCGAAGTGAATTTTTGAAATTGTTAAAGAAAAAATGAGTTTCATAATGTTTTTTCTACATTAAATGAAAATTTTACTTTCAGTTTCAAAATTTTCCAATTCGAATCGGTGGCGGGATAAAAACAATAATTTGTTTCAATTCAGTTTTTTCCCCTCTATTCAAATCTAAAATGGAAATATTAAAATTGTGATATACAGAGAGTTGTTTTGATATTTTTAATATGTTTCAATTTTTCCTAAAGCCGAACCTGGATTTTCATATCCCTCAATATTTCAGTACATTATTCGTGAGAAGTGTAAGTTCTATGCCAAAAATGGAAAAGATATACTAAGTGATTCAAAAGTTCCGGCCAAATAAAAAAATATGCATAATTGATAAAACACCCTGTAACTGTAACTGTAACTGTAACTGTAACTGTAACTGTAACTGTAACTGTAACTGTAACTGTAACTGTAACTGTAACTGTAACTGTAACTGTAACTGTAACTGTAACTGTAACTGTAACTGTAACTGTAACTGTAACTGTAACTGTAACTGTAACTGTAACTGTAACTGTAACTGTAACTGTAACTGTAACTGTAACTGTAACTGTAACTGTAACTGTAACTGTAACTGTAACTGTAACTGTAACTGTAACTGTAACTGTAACTGTAACTGTAACTGTAACTGTAACTGTTATTGAGAATCGCCTTTGTGACCTCTACCTTCCTTTAAAATATTTCCGTTTACCAACGGGACACTCTGTATAACGTAAAATAAAACTAAAATTAGAATGTTTGTTAAGAAGATCTTTAAAATGAGTTGTAAGTACTGAGAAGCCACAGACACCACAGAAAGCAATCTTCTCGTGCAACAAAATCTGAAGATAAAACAACTCTGGAAGTCTTGTATTAGTCGCAGTATTTTTTCTTATTAATATGATACCAACAATCAACAAATTTTATAAGTAATATAAGAAATGCGGTTTTCGAAAAGCTACTTGTGTATGTGATCACGCGAATATTGATAAAAAGTTTGGATAAAAAGTTTGGATAGCAGAACTGCAACATATAGTTCAAGCCATGGGATTGTTAATTATTTTATAGGAGTGACTTTAGATTTTGCCAAGAGGAAATAATGAATATTTAAGCATTTAATTTTTTTTTATTGTTGCTGACATACCCTTTTTGGTTATAAATTCGCCTAAGGAAAAGTGAAAAGGTTTTTCCAAACAACTTTAAAGCGTTATTCTGGAAATATCGTGACAAAGAAAATAGATTATAGATACAAAAGACACGGATTTGTGACACAAAGCGCTGCATGCGGAGATTTTCCAACTGAAACGTGACCTTCTATATCACCTTTGTTGTATTGCAGTTTTAAAAATAAAAAACAACGCTTACTTCTACGTTGAATTTTGTGTAGAAATAAAGGATTACGTTTATTTATTTTTAACAGAGTATTTTGATTTTACGAAAACTGCTGCCTTCAGAGATTTGAACTTAAAAATATTAAGAATATTCTTAATTAAAATAATATCAAATGTTCAAAATATTGAACATTCACTTTAACGCATTTTTGAATTCTATTGGGCGTTACAAATCCCCTGTAACATATAACATAAGAACCACTATTTACAGAATCGTGATTTAGGTTTTCATGGTTTCCCTAAATCGTATTTCCCCCCTTATACTGGGTATCGTTTTCCCCAAACATAAGAGTGGAAATAGGTAAATGGCGATTCTTAGACTACAATGGGAAACAGCTCTTGTCCACACAGGCCCCAACCAACACAAAATAAACACCTGCGCACATAGAACACCCATAGGAATTAGGTTACTTATTGTAATCAGGGCACTTTATCCTGAAAAGGAAGAAAACCCCTATAGTAGGGTTAGTAGGAAATTAGGAAAATGAAATGTCCTAGAAAAATGTAGCACACAACTAAAAGATAAACTAAAAAAACTAAATAAATTATTATGGGTCCGACTCTGTCTAAATAAGTGGCTATTGGTAAATCTGGATTAATGGGAAAAGGAAATTATTCTTCAAAAATAATTGTTTAGCAGTGCATAACTTAAAATCGAGTTACAATATTCCATTCTTCTAAAAATCATTCAATTTTTTCATTAATAATTATGTTTTTTTCCTAAATTGATTTTCGAGATGACCAAAATAGTTTTTTCCTGGGCATTGTCGATCAGAATATTTTTATGAATATAGATTTGAGCAGCAACGGTTTTTTTTGACATTCGAATTTTTTCGAGCATGTATAAATTTGCAGCACTATTAACTAACTGTAGGAGAAAAAATTTTGAGGAATAAATAATAAATCAACAATAATGAATTACTTAACTATCATTATATTGAGATTAGTATCTTATTAATTGTACATTTAAGTATGGTAAGGTACCATTTAAAAAACCTACTATTTACACCTCTTCACCGATCTTCCAAATCTTACATCTCATTGGCAACAATTAAAAACATTAAAATGTGTTCATTTTCCCTAATAACCTTCAGTAACACACTTAAACAAATTTTTACTCAACTTTTTCTTTCAGATTGGAAGATGGTAAATGAGCTAGAAATAATGAGCAAAAAGCAACAAGATTTCCAAATCATCTAGAAAAAATCTTTCAACCTCATGAAGATCAAGATGAAGAACCTACTCTCCCTCTCCCAAAGAAGTAATTACCGAAATAAAAGAAAATATCAATCCGAAAAAAGCTCCAGGTTTTGATTTAATTACTGAAGAAATTTTAAAACAATTACCCAAAAAAGCAATAATTAAACTAACTAACCTAATAAATGCCGCCTTCAGACTGAAGTATGTACCCAGCCTTTGAAAAATTGCGGAAGCCATAATGATACCCAAGCCAGGGAAACCACCACATGAGGCATCGTCATACAGACCGATCTCATTACTGCTTGTTATATCGAAACTATTTGAGAAACTCCTACTCAAAAGACTAAAACCACTTATCGAAGAAAGAGAAATTATCCCTAATCACCAATTTGGATTTAGAAATAAGCACTCAACGATCGACCAAGTTCACAGAATAACCAACATTATAGAGAAAGCATTAGAAGAGAAAAACATTTGTGCTACTATCTTTCTTGATGTAGCACAAGCGTTTGTTAAGGTTTGGCATGAAGGCTTAATACATAAGCTCAAGCTTTTCCTTCCAAAACAATATACAGATATCCTCCATTCATATATCGGAAAGATATTTTAGAATTAGGCAAGAAGAGGCCTATTCCGATCTTAAAGAAATTAAGGCTAGAGTACCACAAGGGAGTGTCCTAGGACCTGTCCTATACCTACTGTGATATTCCAGAGTTAGAAAACAATACTATAGCTACCTTCGCCGACGACACTGCCATTATAGCAGTAGGAAAGAGCAATGAAGAAGCAACCAGCAAACAGCTATCCACCGTATCTATGACTGGATGGTATCCAACTATAGGGATGCACCAAAGCAAACAACTTAGCAATCATCCAAATATTTCAAAACAAAGCACTGAGGAACATAGTAGATGCCCCTTGGTACATTCCATAGGGATCTGGAAATGGACACTGTTAACCAGATCCTCAAGAAATTAGCCAAGAGTCATGAAGAAAGATTTCATCATCATGTCAATGTCGAGGCTATCCAGCCACTTGACAATACTGGGTTAGAAAGAAGACTTAAGAGGATGAAGCGCTTTGAGTTAGTTTAGTATTTTTAGTGCACGTTAAAGTTTAGTGCAATTCATTCTGCAGAACCTAAGGAACGCTGATGAGTATCCCTTAATTTTAAGTTTCAAACTCTATAAGATTAAGTTAGAATTAAATTGCTCATTGGTCACTGTTGACCAGATTGTTATATACTAAATGCCTTTATGGGTGTTTAATAATAATAAAAAAAACTTTTTCTTTTTTCTCACACCTGATCAAACTTCTGTATATATCTATAGGTCAATACTGTTCCCTGGTCTGTTCCGTTGTATGTTCCTTAATAAATAAATAAAGAACTAGGAAAAAAATAAATAAATAAGAAAACAAACTTTTTGGTTTCATAAAAAAACTTTTAGAGAAGTTCCAAAGATGACAGTTAACAATGCCGGAAGTTGGGACTTTTGTTAATAAAAGTTTACAAACTTTAAAGTTTTTTTGAAAAAATATAAGCAATTTTGCCATACGTGTATACAAAGTCAACAGTATTCATTTGACTACTGATATATTGTTCATCAGATGTTCCGTCTATACATTATCTATATCCTCATTTAAACTAAAGTCAATCTGGACATAAATCTTCTCGTTTTTGCCTGACTTGCCGTCTATGTTTAGTAATCCACTGAAATATTATCTCGCAAAACTCAGTTAGTTCTATCAGGACAAATAATATCTTTTTTCTTGTGCCGAGTTGCATACAATATTCTCTATACCGCACCATATGATTATAAATATCTGGAACAGATGTTTTTTGACATATTTAATAGCCAGTTTTGGAGAAAACGTTCGGGAGTTAGAAATTAATCTGATATATTGTTTCCTGGTGGTTAATTCTAATTCTAAATGGAGGTTGAAGTTTTGTTTATGAAGTACAGTTTAATAAGTTTCATATACAGAAACGTTTTGCAAATGACTACCGTTTTAAGGCTAAACCTTCTCTTGGTGTACGTCGGGTAACTCTAATGCCGAAGGTCTTATTTTTTTATCGGAAACATTTAAAGAATAGTTATGGGTTCATGAGGTTATTAGTTGGAGTTGGGGAATTATAGGGTTAAATACATTATGTTTATAGAGCCCCAATACATCCCGCGATGACAGATCAAGTCAAACTACTGAGTAACGTGGTTATTGGAGGGGTTCAAATGGGATCAAATGATCAATTATCTTTATATTATGTGCCTAATAAAATTATTTAAATCAATCTTAACCAGATGTTATCTATTTTGAATTCTCATGGACTCAAAAACAATTAAATTAAAATAAAATTAAATATACCTATTGTAGTTCAGGACAGAAAAGAAAACGATTATCGGATTTCCAATATCGAAAACAAAAACTGCATAAAGCAGAAGAATTGAATTTAGAAAATTGAAATATTCTTTAAAGAAATATCTTCAAATAGATCTTTCACAAACGACGGCTGGTCCGATTTGTAAAAGTAAGTAAAGAATAGTATGAATCTGAGACTTGCTCCAATGACGACATTAATCCAGAATTAATCCAGAATTGATTAACATTAAAGAAATGAATTTAAAAGTAGACGTCCTGGGGAATGGTCGGTAATTATAACTTCAGAATTTGCGAGGATTTTTGAGGGAAAACAAAATTTGTTGAGGGTCTATTTAGCTGAAACTATAATGTACCACATGCAAGAAAATTTGCATTCTTTGCAATACGTTTGAATATAATTATTCGTTCCTTCAAAATCATGTCATGTACATTAGAACTCCTGGAGTGATCACAGAAGTGGGTCTTCCGAAAAAGTGTTCATTTTTGATGTCTCTGATTCTTAACCCATTTTTTTTAATGGCGTGTGAACGACATGTAATCCATCAGTGTTTCCATAATAAAAACACTTTTTTCAACAATTGCTACCTAATTTAAATTAAGACCTTTACCTGACACTATTTCGTTAGTTCGCACAATTTATAAAAAATGATAAGTTTGATGTTGAAAATTTCAGAGCCATATCAATAATATGTAATTTCGCTTCTGTAGAGCAGATTATATCCTCATCTGAGCAACCAAATTTCACCACATGGTTTCATGAAAGGTCGCTTGACAACCACCAACCTTCTCAACATTACTCAATATATTGCAGAAACAACTGATGGGAGATCCCAAACATTTTTGTGTATAAAATAGTTACCGTAAATGTTACATCACCTACCTTAAATAACTTGCAGTTATGTAGTTAGGTAACCGAACTATTACCGTTGCCCTTATAAACCAAAGAGCTTAAAGATAGCATTTAAGAGAGGTTACGAACACCTTTGTTTAGTAACGCTATATAGCTTTAAGTTTTATTACCGCTATATAACTTCCTAAATAATCTTCCTGTCATTTGTCAATCCTCTCTTATTCTTAATAGGTTATACGTTTCTCTCTCTTGAACACATTTATTTTATGTATAGTCTTATCTCATTTCAAAATTATGCTTTCACATGATGAACAACAGAATAATAATAAGCTATAACTGATATATTTCGTAAATCTCTTTGAGACTTTATTATTAGTATGACATAAAATTGAAGTGGAAAAATTTTTTTGCCGCAAATTTTAACAGGATACTTCGAAAAAAAAACAGGGGCCTTCAAAATTCCCAGTAATAATATAAGTTCAGTTTACATTTTATGGGATGCATATATTTTTTTTAACACAATTATCATTTTGATCAAAGATCATTCGCATCGCTTCTATTCAACAAGTGATTATTCATTTGGGTTGTTTCGGAAAATAAATTAAATAGCACTAAGTATAGTTATGAGATTATGGAAGCGTCTGATATATTTGGTCAAACAATCATGGCGGAATCAACATTAGTAACCTTACAATTATTAGAAAGCCTTATATTACTCTATATAACCTAATATATTCTAAAGTAATAGTATATACCTCTGATTAGTGATATTATATAACTATAGGTTGACGAGTTATCTAGTAGTATCTAGTGTAGCTTATAGTGATGAAATAAAACTTGACAACCTCTAAAAATCATTATATAAGTTATAGTACTACAAGTGGTGTTATATACCTGAGGTTAGGCCATTCGTAATTGAAGAGGTATGATCTAACCTCAAAAATTTTGTTATCATCAATTTGCTTATTGTGCATGTATTAGGTACACACACAGCAAATTTCTTTCAAAATTGTACAAACGAAAGAACCAGACCGCAAGTTACCTTCATGTCATCAGCGTGGGAAAAGAGCGGTTTATGTATTAAAAACTATAGATCTGTTTCGATAATTGTTTTATTTACAAGGTTGGAATTCCCAGCAATGTTCTAGGACCTTGTGGTAATATATTTGATAAAAACGATTATTAACAATTCTCATCACTTCCTTTCGTTTTAGCTCTGTAGATATTTTTCATTTATACTTTTATAACCTGCAAAAAAGTGCTTTTATTTGTCAAAATAACTTCAATCTGCTATGATCGTCCTTTCTGTGGCCGCCGCCACACAGGTTGAGATTTGTTGCTTCCGACATTGGTTGATTTTAAAAGTTTACACATATAATTTAAAAAAATAATGTAGCGTGATGAGTCATTTTAAGTAACTTACTTTGTTTAAAAAAATAAAAAAAACCCAGAGGAAATTCTATTCAACAAATCACGAGCTTTTGGTTCATCTATATCAAAAATGCTATTATTTGTCAAAACAACTTCATGGTAAGAAACGATCGTTTAGATCGTTACCAACATGATCACCAAAAGTTTTATTGAGGTGATCAGAACACTAATGTGTAAATCAGGATACATCAGTTATATTGAAGAGGTTCTGACAACCTTTATATACCTTTCTTATAAATACATTGGTGTAACCACTACTATAAGTTCTTTAAAAATTGTTATATAAGTTATATAACTCCATTATATTACTAGAGTTTACAGTTGTGTAATAAAACCATTATAAAACTACATTACTAAAGTTGAGAATATAAAACTCCTTATATAACCCCGTTAACATTATATTTCCTTTATAAAACTAGGCGTTACTATAAGTTACCAAAATTGTTTATTGAGATATATACGGACCTCTCGAAAGCGTTCGACAGACTTGATCATGGAATACTACTATCGAAGCTATACAGGTATGGCTCTTCTCCTCAGACACTCATCTAACTCTTTGTGTCGTACTTCACTGACAGGCGTCAGTATGTCATATTCAATGCCTTCTCGGGGGGGAGGGGGACACGTCTAACATGCATCATTTTTGGTTTACTTGCTCTAACTTTAATATTTTGCTCGCGCAAATTTTAAATTGTTATTGATACAAAACTGGGAGATATCTAAGTAATAAAGTGGCAACGATTTTGCCGATTTGTAATGATGACAATCGTGTAACCAATCTTTGGAATCATTACTGTTTAGGATTTTCGAATTGTTTCATTAGCATAGTTTAAATGTAAAAAAATCTGCTTTGTATTAGAATTTTCGGATATCAAGAAAAAGGATTCTCTTAAACAGTTGGTCCTTTTTAACCTATCGGATGTTTTCGTTGAGATTTTCTTTTGGCCTTTTGCATAGCTTTTCAATTTATTTCGAAAACTTTTTTTTGTCCTTTTTCGTTGATTTACAGCGGCCATGCGTCAAGCTTTCTCACAGCTACGGCTCTCTAAATGGGGCGAATAGATTTATAAAAAAGAGATTAATTTTAAGTGGAAATCGACTCCCACTCCCACTAATGTCACCGTATAAATAAGTAAGAAACTGAAATATCTTTCGAAGGATTTTGTTTATTTTTTAAGACATGTCAATGAATTTAATTTAATGTCAACTTTAGTTTATTGTCTTTTTTCCATATTTTACTAATTGTTCGCATTGCTCACATTCTTCAGTACGCACGTACATTTGTTAACAACTATTTTAAAACCTTTTCGTTTTTTTACTTTAAGCTGATTTTAAATGAACTAATTTCAAAGTAATTTCTTTAGTACCTAAAATCTATCCTACTTATCGAGGTGGAATAAGGAAAATCCCCATTTCACCTACTTTCTAAATGCAGCTTAACTGTCGAGTTGTGTCTCTTTGAAATTCGTATCAACAACATAACTGTCACGAAACTATAAACTTGGGGTTTATCTTTCCCACGCTTTTCATACGGTTTTCTTTGTTTTTATTAATACGTAGTTCAGATTTTTAGTACAAGAAAATATAATAATTATTTAGTTTTTCCGCAATTGGATAAAGTTAGTTTTTAATAATATTTGCCGTCAAAAACAATCATGCGCAAAAATAAACCAACTTAGCCCACAGCAAAATAAAATTTAAAATATAAATGTGCTAATTATTTTTTTAAATCAATACTAAGTCATTTCGGAAGCTCATTGTGGTTTGTATTTTAATTTCTCTCTCTTTCCACTGGATTAAAACCACTTAGTTGTTAAAAAATAAAAAAACTTTTTTAACAACTAAGTGGTTTTAATCCAGTGGAAAGAGAGAGAAATCAATACTAAGGTTTAAAGCCTGTCAAGTTCTTGTATAGAGGTTAAGTTCATTAAAAAACTTAAATTTTAAAATTTAAACTTTAAACTGGACCAAATAGATTGTGGTCATAAAAAAGGCCATTTCTTGGGATACACGAAAGCATTATACTTATATTCTGCATTAGAATGATCGTTAAATAAATATTGTAAAGAGAAACCATGTGCAACTTTTCCAGTTATCTTGCAACAAATTGTACATTCTAATTGTTTTCTGTGAAGGGAAACTGAGAATTTCAGAATTAGGTACTGTTTTTCAAATTGCTTTGTAATTTTAGTCTATTAACATCCTTATTCCTTTTTGTAGCTCATAGTGGCTTCCTCGTTTGTATGTTATTTTAATTTGATACTTTTAATTATTTGATGTTCCGACTTCCAAAAATAATTATTAAAGTTAGGCGATTTAAATTTTCATTTTTTATTTTAAATAGTTTTGTAAAGTTCGCGGTCTATAAACTTTTGGGTAATTATTTTTAACTAAAACGATTTAACAAGTAATGAATTAATTAAAATGTTGTCATTTGAACAAATTATTTTTGCTCTGTCCGAAAGAGATTTGTTAAGGCCTTGCTTAATAAACATTGAGTGGTTTGAATGAAAATTTAATATCAGTTTGTAACGTGTTTCCTTTCTTAACTTTTGTTATTAAGAATCGATAATCTTTTGGTATTTTCAATTTAAATTGGAAATTTAATAGTAGATTCCGAATTGTTAATGTTATATAATACTTTTAACTCAAGCAGAATATGCCATGGTCAGAAAGAGGATTCAATTCTACAGTTTTCAATTTCAAATTCAATTTCAACAAGATATAAAGGATATTAAATCGTATTTGTATGGAGAGATATTCCAGTTTGTTTCTCATATAATACAATACTGTGTTTTAAAATGTCATGAGACAGAATCCAAACCTTCAAAACTAGACGATTAAGAAAATTTCTAAGGTCTTAGAAATTCAGACTAAAATTTATAGGTTAAAGTAAAACTTTTAACCACATCAAATTTGTTATTTTCCAAAATTCGATATTAGTTCTATAAAAAATTTATAAAGTGACAATTAGTATAAATTATAAAAAATAGAATTATTTAGATTATCTTAAAAGTAATTTTCAGTAAACTATTGATAGTTCAACTGGAATAAATAATGTTTAATTTTTATATTTCATTGCCGAAAATGAAAAGAACTGAAACGTTCTCCAAAAATGTGTAATATTTTTCTGCAACACAAAGACGAAAGGCAGTGAAACGATAATATCCAAAAATGTATTTCCGATCGTTTTCCAAGATTCATGGTCCATTAGATGAAATCGAAGAATGAATGCTATACAGAAAAAAAAAGGAATTCGGGAAAGAATATTATTTTTACACCTACATCTATAAGGGTAAAAAATAAACCTTGCCGAAATATTCAATTCAACACAGATTAATTATGATATATTTTGGGGATGTTATTAATTATTAAATGATAAGGCACCATAATAGTATATTATCTAAACTTGGTTTTCAGCATTTTTCAATGATTTTACATCCGTGTAAAGCTGTTTTTTTTGTATTCTGATGATGCTAATTTAACTTCGAATTATAATTTAACAAATGCAACATAATTTGTTAAACAAAACGTACACGCGTACACGTGTAGTGTCAATTTTCAGAGACAAGTTTTTGTACAATTGCAGTAAAAAGGAAAACATAATTTCCTTAATTGTTTGACCTAGGTTATTCTGTAACAGATTCAAAAGCTTGCCGCACAAGAATACTTATTTTGTATTCGCGGCCAAGGGCGTTGATATAATAATAACTTTATTCAATCATAAATGAAAAATATATAAAAGTACAAGTGAATAAAGTAGTAATTAAATAAAGTTTACATCAGACGATAAGTCAGTGACTTGTTTCGTCAAAAAATGTATAAATAAAAATATAGAAATACTTAATATAATTAATATAGAATACTTAATAAAATAAAACATATAAAACGCAAACTGATTAATGATTAATAAATTGATTTGATTTTAAAAATAACAAACTAAAACTAAATTTAACAAGAATATCCCTTTATTACTATTATTTTCTTTAATCGAATAATTCTATCTGTCCGTTCGTTTCTTGTGTAATAGGTATTTTTTTAATTCTTTTTTAAATGTTTTGTGTTACTTATTGTTTTTGTTTTCTGGAATCGTATTGTAAATTTTAGGAGAAAAATAGCTGTAAGATCTTTGTGAAACCTGTTTCAGTATTAACGGAACAACAAATGTCTTTTTTTGACGCGTGTCAAACTGATGACTTGGTAAAATGGCGGTATTTTTGTTAATGTTATATTTAACATTGGTATATAAGAAATACATTTGTCTTATATCCAAAATTTGTGTGTCGGAGTATAGTAAATCAGATGGATATCTACTTTTTTTATTGTAAATAAGTTATAGAAAACGTCTTTGCATAACTTCTAATTAATGAATATGTGTTTTTAAAGTACCTCCCCATGCTACTATTCTATAACGAATATGGCTTTCTACAAGAGAATAATATACTGTTTTTTAAACCTATATAAAATAGGAGTTTGTTGACAATAAATGGTATGTGTGAATCCCATTTAAAGTGTGATTCAATAATTATACCCAAGTATTTTATTTTCTTTTCAGGATAGATGTTAAAAGTAACATTAGTTATGATAGTTAGTTGATCAAAGGGAGGCATTCCGGAAGTGTTACAACAAAAGGGCAAATATTGTGTTTTGTCTACGTTTACTCTTAATAATTTATAAATAATTTATAATAATTTATCCAGCCAACATTTTATTCTTGCAAAGTCAGTTTCTATTTTTGTTTTTAGGTTAATCCAATTATCGTCTTTGTAGAAAACAAGCCGTCAATGTAAATATTAAATAGGGTGGGCCCTAGCACTGAAACTTGAGGACTCCATACTTTATCTCCTTGTAACAACTTATAACAACATCTACCCTTACAGCATGGTATCTTCCTGTTAGATAGCTTTTAAATAGTTTAAGAGTGTTGCCACGCATGCCTATATCTTATAAGGACTGCAGGAGTAGATGATGACTGACACTGTCCAAGGCTTTTGCTAGGTCTATAAATAGACACAAGGACGGATTACCCTCATTTAAGGCTTCCGTGATATTGGATGCCAATGAAAGAATTGCATCTTCTCTAGCAACCTTTTCCCTAAATCCAAATTGATTTATCGAAAGAATATGAAATTTATTGATATATGGGGGGTTATAGTAAACAAAAAAGGTAAATGGTAAATTATTACATTGATATTGTTTTTATTTATGATTGATTGATTGATTAGGACGATGTACCTGACTGAGGTTTATAAATGCCTCAATACTGCAGCCTTAAGGCGTATTGTACTATGTCAGTTACATGTTAAGTTCAGGTAAAGAGGTTTGTTACCTTTATTAGGCTGAGTAGCCTTTTCACTAGATTTTCTTTTGGAAAGTCCTCCTGTGGGTTTACCGGCCCCAGTAAGTTATACCTCCAGTGCGTGAGTGCCTGGTACTCTAGTATGATATGAGAGGCTGTTTCATCCTCCTCATTGCATATTCTACATATGGGTTCATTTTGAAAGATGCACATTTTATGTAGGTGTTTCCTAAGGTGACAATGTCCGGTTATTAGTCCCGTGACATGCCTTATCATCAGTCAGTACTTTTGATGATCAAAATCAAAAACCGTCCGTATTCAATATACGGAGAGCCAACTTTGTTTGCCTATAATGCTCGACTGATTTAATATCTATATAAAAGGATTCTGTTGTCAATTTTGGGTTGACTCTATGGTTGACTTAAGGAATTTTAAGTGCCTTAAAACTTACTTGATTGTCAGTAATGTTTTTAGAAATGTTGAAGCTCGATTTCCTGGTAAAATGCTCATGTTAATTTGTAATAACGCCAAATATATCTTTTTATATAATTAGCACAAAAGTGACTTATGTATCACAACTTTTAATATGTATGTCATTTAATTAGAGGCAGTAAAAGTCATTGCACATAAATCAGCTTATTCATTTCCTGTAATAAAAATAATAATCCTTAGTTCGCATGAAACATTCGTAAATACAAATTGTACCCTTTTGAATTATTAATTTTCCTTAATTAAGTAGCTATCACATCCGTATAATTGCTTATTTTTGTTCAGGTAACGAAAAACAAGCTTTTCAGTCAAGATAAAATGGTTTTTGATTAACAAAACGAAGTCTGTCAGAACAAAATGAAGACAAAATTGCCTAATTGGCTATACGAAACCAGGTGAAAATGAAAATGATTCATTATATGAGTAACTGATGAAAGTTGATGGAGTTGATTTTTTTTTTATTAATTACTCAAATCAAAAATTGATATTATATTTATTATGTCATAAAAAGGTACCGTCTGAAACACCAGAAGTTGACTCTTTGGAGCGCGAGTGTTTTCAATATACCGGGTGTATCAAAGGGTCAACAGCGCTTCTCTTTTTAAGTTAGGAAAAAATATTTAAAAGTTAAAGAGAGCAATATAAAAATTCTTATAATAAAATTATCTCATTTATATGTAGACTTCATTAACAATATTTTATTAAATTTTATAAATATTGTGGGGTTACAATCAGTATTATTATTTGATTTGAAATTATTTTCATTGTTAAACATTAAAAAAAATAGTACCGTTATTATTCTGTCACGTAACTGTTTGAGTTATGATTTTCTCTTTTGGACACCAGATTGTAGTCAGAACATCAGTTGTAGCTAAACTGTTTGTATTAAGGTAAAACCCTTGACATATATTCAACTCAAATAAATTTAGTGTATTAGTAATAAAACAATCAAGTAAGTAATTCCACGGAAACAAAAACTAAGAACTATAAATCTACAATTAAATACTATTTGTAACTAGGGCAGTTATAAACAAAGGTCAAATAATTTTTCTCCCTCCGTAAATTAGTATTTGGTTATAGTGTTTTTTTATCAAGGGTAAGTAAATTTATATTTATTTATTCATTATTCAACATCATTTATGTGTCATTTAAGTATCTCTGATATAAATTCGTAGTATATCAGTGTAAATATGAATATTGTAACGGTTAACTAATTCAAATAGCTCAAAAAGAGAATACAAAATTTAATATCTAACACAAGAATTAGAAAGAAACAGATAATCTTATCAATGTGAATACAATCACTACTTATCATATTTTGAGTAATCACAGGACAGAATGCGATTCTAAAACAATGTTTTAAACAAGTTCTAGCATATTAATTGTAAAAGAAACTATGAAATTTCACATAGCAAAATTTAACATTGAAAGCCCTTAAGAGATTTTTACTAACAGATTTAGGGTATTTACTTAAAATGTAGCAAAGAACTGAATAGATAAATTCAAAGTAATGTAGCCTCATATAAGTCTGCAAATATAATAACTATGAGAATGTTGTTTTGTTAGGAGAAAAAGAAAATTACAAGCTAACCTTAAATTTCAGTATGATATATCAATGTAATTAGTTAAAATGCAATTATAAATCAGAGAAATAGAGTTTCGGATTTCTAAAATTTAAGAAATACAGTGAAAAAAGGCAATAATAATAAAGTTTTATGGAATTTAAGATCTCAATAATAACGAACATAAAAAGTATTTGTATAAAGTTAATATAAGTAGGAATAGTGTGAAAATTATATCAAAATTATTCTTTTCGTCGCTAGAATAATTTGTTGTTAACTAAAACTTATATAAAAATTAATATTTTTTTGAATTTGTAAAAATTTACGTTAAAAAACTGTCAAATTTCAATCTAGTAAGCTATGACTTGCTGATTTATAAAAAATATTTCGCGCTGTCAAGAAAAGCTTTTTCTAAAAAAATCTCGAAGTGTTCACATCGCTCGGCACAACAAAAACAAATGAAATCGAGTCAAAGTAACAAAAACAAATGAAATCGAGTCAAAGTAACACTGATTAAAAATATAACATTACCTGTCAAAGAAGTGACGCTATTTAAAAAAAAATTTAAAATCGAGAGAGGAGCCAAATTATTCATCCTCTTCAGTATCCTGATAAAGTGATCCAGTTGATTCAATTTTTTCCCGTTCCTGTATTGAAAAGTACTCCAGTTGTAAATCTTTAAAAGGAATATTTATCCATCCATAATAGCTAAAGGAAAAAGAATAAAAAGACTAAGTCATAAAGAAAGGTACCATATTTTTTATTAAATATCGATATTTAACAAAGCATCAAAACAATAAAGAGGCCACAAAACAATTAACTAAGGTTAATATTTATTTAACCTAGAAATAAGTTAGGTTAAAGTATTAATTTGGAGAATAAGATAATAATAATAATCTTTATTTGCAGCTACATATAATAAAAACAACAAAAAATAAAAATATATAAATATCGTACCCACAGTAACTACAAAAAAGAGCCGACAAATAGTAAAAACAGATACAAAGTGTCGGACCTAGCAAACAAAACAAAAATAAACAAGATTTAAGATAAACAATAATTTATCTAAAAGCATAATGCACTATATAGTAGTTTTAGAGAGAAAAAAATGTTATGCTGGAGAGTTATATAAAATTCTTTTATATTCTTTTGAAAAATGGCTGATTCCAATTGTTTAATAGACTGGGGATAGATAAGTAGGTACTTGCCATTTAATTAAAAGGTTTATCGTTACTTAATTTATTAAGAAAATTTGTGATAAATCTGCTTTATTTATGAACTAATATGGCTTTATATTTACTAAAAGCGATATTAAATACATATTTTAAGATTTATGTTTACGGTCTATGTGACAAATATAAATTGAACTAATTTGATTTTATAAAACTTGACTAAAAATCTCTTCAAGGAGACAAAAATTCGAAAGTTAACGTGCGTTGATAAGTATGTGCGTCTTTTATAGGCAAAAGTTGACGAAGCAATAAAGACCCTGACAGAAATTTATGATCCCGAAAAAGTATCAGCCTTCATAAAAACCGCGTTACAAAATCTAGATAGCGATGTAATAGATTTTATTTTTCATGTACAGCCAAACAAACGAGAAATAAATGATGAAACGATGGCCTGATTTATGTATGGAATCTTTTTATACCGTTTTATTTAGATAATAACAACGAATAAAGAAATTATTTATAATACAAGGTGAGATCAGGAATCGAAAGGATCAAATAAATCCAGTGCTTACAAAAATTGTTTGATATTTATATAAATGGAATAAATAAACTATTATACAGATTATTTCATATTTTGTTAAAACATAATGTAACGAATTTCATTCTGATATCCTTGATATCAAGTCTAGCTAAAGTTCTAGAAAAAGTAATAAAAGCCAGAGTCAACACATTCCTTGAAAAAAATAAATTACTCTCTGACTCTCAATTCGGATTTCGGGAACATAAATCTACTCAAGATGCGATACTCTCATTAACAAACACTATTTTTGATAGCTTAGATAAACGAAAACCAGTAATAGGTGTTTTCCTAGACTTTAGGCTTTAGACACCATCAACCATTCAATTCTTCTGGAAATACTGGAAGATATGGGAATTAGAGGCAAAGCACATTGTTTATTCAAAAGTTATTTACAAAATCGAAAACAACAAGTTAAAATAATAAATAAATTGAGCGAAACACAAAAAATAACATGTGGTGTGTCCCAGGGAACTGTGTTGGATCCCGTGTTCAACGTTATTATTCAGTATGTAGGTTGCTTCCTTGAATTTTCTCTTGAACCAGTGCTCCTCCTTGTGAATTACCTCAACTTCGGGCCATTTAATGTTGTGTTGGTGGATCCAGACATGATCTGCTATTTCTGATTTGCTGGTTTCTCCTCGTGTTCTTCTTATGTTCACCAATCCTGGTTTCCAGCGGTCTCCTGGTTTCTCCGATGTATGATTGTCCGCATTCTCAGGGTATCCGATAAACACAGTTCTTGGAGTCACTATTCGTGTTTTGTGGTTTGGTGGTGGCTGCGGATTGTGTTTCCGGACTTGAAGCAGGTTTTGTATTGGGAGCCAATTTTCTTTATCTTCTCTGATATACCTTTCACGTAAGGGAGGCATAATATTGGTTGTGGTGGTTCTTCTTCTCTGTGGTTGATTTTTTGTTGTCTACGGGTCAACATCTGTCCCACTAGTTTCTTTGAGTAGTCATTTCCTTGGACATCTTTTCGGATTTAATATAATTCGGCGTGGAGGCTTTCCTTGGTGTTGCAGAGGTTTAAAGCCCGATCTATTAGCGTCTTCACTATTTCCCTCTTCGTGAATCCATAATGGTTAGATTCGTAGTTGAGATACTGTCCTGTGTGGGTTAGTTTTCTGTTTGTCTTCAGTCCTTTTCACTTTCACGTCAAGGAAAGGGAGTTCGTTTTGCGATTCCTTCTCAATCGTGAATTTTATGGATGGTCTTACGTTGTTGTCGTTGTTATGTTATGTTCTCTGTCTCCATGGTTCCAGACTATGAAGGTGTCATCTGAAGAAAGAGTCCTTTTAATCTGGAAGTAGCAATTCCGAAGGCAGCGTTCTGTCTTCGAGATTTGCGTCAGTTTTTAGTTTCGTTTTTATGATCAGGAGTGCTTCTTCTACTGGGACGTTGGTGTAAAGGCTTTCTACATCAAATCTGACGAGTTGGTCCTCTTGTGTGGCCTCAATTTCCTCTAAGATCTTAACGAAATGTCTGGAGTTCTTCACGAAGGTTGGAGAGTTTCCTTGTAGCGAATCGATGATCGGTAGTAGGAATCTTGCTAGCTTGTGGGTGGCTGAATTCCTAGAGATGACAATTGGCCTGAGTGGAACATCTGTTTTATGAATCTTTGGTAATCCATACAAGTGAGGCGATTTGCTATGGTGGGATGTCAAAGAAGATCTCTCCTTATCAGAAAAAAGGCGTTAATATTTTTCAAGGTAAGGTAGACCGAAACGTCGTGACAAAAGATTGAAAAATCTTTATACCTTTAGACAATGGAAGTCCGAAACTCCACTTTGCTACGTTGCACCTGCTATGAAGAAAACTATCGGGCAAAGGAGTTATTCATACCTGGGAATTAACTTTTACAACCTGCCAGAAGCTGTCAAAAGTGAGTACTTCAAGAAAATTCAAAAGTGGTCTTTATTCCTTCTTGTTTTCTGGCTTCTTTTAATATACCATTCTTTTAATCTTTCAATTTTTTTTTAATTGTTTTTATATACCTATTTATAGACACTTTAGGTGATGCTTAATGTTTTAAATTTATTAGATGTGTTGTTGAGGCTCTGTGGGTTATTTGTAATGTTTATTGTTTTTTTTTTGTATTTATACAGACATATTGTACGTATTTTCTTCAATAAACATTTTAACATTTAACATAACAGGCGCCATATGAACGATTCCTGATGATAAAATTCGGTCATAACTTTTTTTGGCCAAACTTTTTTGTAATCTTGATTAGAAAAGTCATTTTTGATATCCATCATATTTTTATATCTCTGTCTAGTTCATCCTGTGAACCAGGAAAGGAAGGTTTGAAAGAGTGGTTTGTGTTTACTTTTCGTTACTTGGCAACTGCCGCGTCAATTAGAATGGGTACATCAACAGTGGGAAAAATAGACTTCAGTGACAATTAGAACTATTCCAACAGTTTAGGCTGCATCCATCCTAATTCATTGGATATTTCATTCCACAATACGTTGAGAATGTGGCGGTTCTGGTGATCCGGAAGGGCTTGGTTCCACAGTGGTTCACGTTTGTAAACTTCAGTTATTAGGTTTTCCACATCCATTCTCGTTCAAACTGACTTAAAAAACTTATCAACAACACAACTATCTATAGTGCACAGAGAAAGCGCAGTGAAGGATTCCGTGTATAATACCTCACATAAAACGTGTCAATGCGCTTGCGCGTGCCATGACCATCACGCTTGAAGCTATGTAACCAATCCAATTATTATGTCAGCTGCTTACAGCCAAGCTTACTGCTACTTTCACGATAACTGCTATGCGCCGGGCCCGACCTTGAGTGACTGTGAACGGGCAAGCTTTGAGCGTGGAGTGGCATTCAACGAGCTGTTGGATTCCGGCTTTAGGAATCTCGCTTTAATTCTACATCGCTGTAAGCGAGTATGCGATCACCTAGGCTACCAGCGATCTGACCTGCTCCACTGTGCTTTTAGCTTTATACATTTTAATTAGAAAAATGTACTTCTAATCGATCGCAAGAAATAAATCAATATCTATCAGACATGCTACAGTTTAAATTTGTCAAATACGATACTTTTACCTAAGAGAATTTTATTGACATAACTCGCAACTTTTTCCATTTTCCTGGAAGTCTAAATAAGACATTTCCTTCAAAAACTAGACCAATCCCTTGAATCAGCTATTAATCGGGCGAAGGGCGAATTCTTAGGGTCTTATCTGTCTGAAACGGTCGATGAATTGAAACATAAAGACTTATCCGGGAATTCCCTTAAGAAATATGTGCCTGTGTTGCTATTTTATTTTCTATTATTCTTTCTCCAGAGTTCTATTCCATCGTTGTTAGATTGGATTTATTTTTCTGATTTCTTAGTAAGAATTTACAGGTTAACTTTTTATTCTCGACAAAAAACTAAAACGTGTAATTATATCGAAATACATTCAAATATTAATTTTAGTTCAACTCTACTTCAAACCTACCGAAAAGAAATCTACAGATTTTACTTTTTCAGTAACTAAATCAGACAATTATACAATTTTTTGAATAAAGGACAAACCCATTGGTATTTTAAATAGCTTTGGATCGGTGACCACGGTTTTTGGCCCTTTTGTGAAATGGCAAACTAAAAGTTTCGTCTTGTTTTAACTAACTACAGCATACTTTCTATTCTGTTCTGTGAATTGATACGCCTATGGATAACAAAGTGTATTCTCTAATATTCAATCGTGTTTGCAGAGAATTACGGAATATAAGAAAACTTTTCTTCGACTACTTTGTATCCATTGTTTTTCTGTACGATTCCAATGGACTTTAGGAGCGCCCTTACTGTTACCAGTTTTCCTGTTTCTTGAATTTACGTTTTTATTTTTCTATTTGAAAACATTTATTTCCTTTGTAAAATGTCCATTCATAAGTTTTCTGATGGGATCAAGTGTCTCACATCGAACGAATGAAAACATAAAAAGAAATACAGTCTTTGTTTATGGTCTTTTTACATTTTTTTGCATGAAGCCAAAACATACAATGGTGTAGATGTTCCGTTTATCTATTTTCAATTGCAAAACAAATGTCAATGTCGATCAAAGCAAATTGTCGGCACATCAAAGCAACTTATCGGCACATCAAAGAAACTTGTCTGTACACCTGGAAATTTTGTTTATATATTCCTGAAATTGAGAATGAATAAACTATATTATTGCACAAATGAAAAGAAAAATAGTATAATCTCCCAGGAATTGGACATTGAATGTCAACGTTGCCACAACGCCTGGACTTCAAACAACTACTCCTTGGGCTATATGCCCCAACAGGTATTGAATTATACGTTGGGACTTCTATAATTCAATACCTGTTGGGGCATATAGCCCAAGGAGTAGTTGTTTGAAGTCCAGACGTTGTGGCAACGTTGACATTCAATGTCCAATTCCTGGGAGATTAGACTATTTTTCTTTTCATTTGTGCAATTTGTTTACTCCCATAAAATATTTCGGTAGAAATATATCAGTACTAAAACTATATTATGCTTACTATTGTTATAAAAAAGTATTTTTAAACCATAAGAGAAACATTTAATAATAGTAATAATGTTTATTCATCCCAAATATTTTTGAAACGATTTAGTGAATAAACGAGGGAACCACAGAAACTGAAATTTTCAGTTTAACATGGATTAGCATGGACAAAAATTGTTAAATATAGTAAAAATATAACAATAAAATATATAATTCATTACTAATACTAAAAGCTTATTATACAGGGTGTTTACAAATGATACTTACAACGTCTGGCTGTAGATTCCTCTCGTAAAATTGGAAAAATGATATAAGGAATGAGGGGTCCAACTCGATTACTTTTCGAAAAACAGGACTTTAAAGTTAAAAAAAGAATGTTTTTATTTAAAAACTTTAAAACGGATTAATATATTAATTTGAAATTTAGCAGGTCGTTTTTGAATGTATAATTACATATTTTAGTAAAAAATCATGTTTAATATCTAGATCCAGTGACGTGCAGTTAGAAGAGTATATCCCCTTTTCCCAACCATTTTCTACCCCCATGGTATTTGAAGCTATTTTTATTTTTTTTGTATTGCTTAACAGTTTTCAAGTAAAAAACGAATATCCTTTACATACCGAAAATCTTGTGGTTTTTAAGATATTTAATGTTTTTATGAAGTCTGTAAGATCTTTTATTAATGAAACCAACAATATTTTTCTTGGATTTCTTTAATAATTTTTTCTTAATTTTTTATAACCACTAGACTTTTATATAGTGTTCAGTATATAATTAAGTATTTTTTTCTTGAAAACACCAGTTAGAATATTCAAGCTGTAAAGTTGCCTAATGTCATATATTTGGGCTATGATGAATAGATCATCGGTGGGATATTCCGTGGGTTATATAGAACATTCAGATTTTTGAGATGTACGTCGTTCAGTCCTTCCTAGCCCAATATTCCGTAGGAAAGAAGAGACTGCACTGAAGAATAGTAGATTATTTTGAGTTGGGGTAAGTCCAAGAATTCTTTCAGATACCTGAACCTTGATAATAGTCCTCTGATTTTCCCCACATTGTTTTTTAGTTGAAGGTCCCACCGGAAATGTCGGTTGACTACAATTTCTAGGTATTTTATAGACTCGGCTTTAGAAATTTCAGTAACTTCATCAATTTTTATGTTTCCCGAATTTGGTAAATGATTGGCATATTTATTTTAACTTAATCTAATAGAGTTTAAAACTTAAAACTAAGGTATACTCATCAGCGTTCCTTAGGTTCTGTAGAATGGATTGCACTAAACTTTAACGTGCACACACAAGCTCTGCTTTTGCACTAAAAACACTAAACTTACTCAAAGGGCTTGATCCTCTTAAGTCTTCTTTCTAACCCAGTATTGTCAAGGAGCTGGATAGCCTCGACATTGGCTAATTTCTTGATGGTCAACAGTGTCCATTTCCATATCCCTATGGAGGTCACTATTGCGAATGTACCAAGGGGCATTTCCTCAGTGCTTTGTTTTGAAATTTTTGGATAATTGCTAAGTTGCTTGATTTGGTGCATCCCTATAGTTGGATATATAAAGTATAAGCTTATTATGTAGAGACAGAGTGCAGTTTCTTCCAATTAGCCAGTACATTTTTCTATATTTCAGTCCAAGTTCTTCTCTTTTCTTTTTAACATGCACTTTCCAACGGAGTTTGACATCTAAGGTAATACCTAAGTATTTTGCTGTGTTTGAATATGGAATCAGGTTATTGTTTATTCTGACTGGAATATGATCTATCACTTTATTTGTAAAGTTAATGTGGAGTGATTTAGTTTCATTAAGTTTAATTTTCCATCTCTTCGTCCAGTCATACAGCTGTTTTCAGCTTGTGGGTTGCTTCTTCATTGCTCTTTCCTACTGCTAGAATGGCAGTGTCGTCAGCGAAGGTGGCTATGGTATTGTTTTCTAACTCTGGAATATCACATGTGTACAGTAAGTATAGGATACGTCCTAGGACACTTCCTTGTGGTACTTGTGGTATAATGTTAGTTATTCTATGAACTTGGTCGATCGTCGAGTGCTTATTTCTAAATCCAAATTGGTGATCAGGGATAATTTCTTTTTCTTCGATAAGTGATTTTAGTCTTTTATGATTCGCATATGAGACGACAAAAAGCAAATACTCGGTTTTTTCCGCAAATTGATGATGATGAGAAAGTGATTTTATAGTTGATGATTATTTCAAGCAATACTTGCCTTAAGTGTGTGGATTTTGGTTAAATCTGTTCTTTTTCACACTGAAAAGTAGACACAATTAAAATAAGGACCACCGATGAATTTCATGCTAACTACTGTTTAATATTTCATTACGTCCCTCGTAGATAATTCTGAGGAAATATAGTAGTTTCTAAGCTTAAACAAAGACACTAGATAGACAGAGTTTGAGTTTTCTGCTGAACAGTCCGTTTTCTACGCCAACAGCGGTTTTAAAGCCACCATTGAACGCCTTTGGTAGGAATTTATCCCACCCTTCCATCCCTGAGTTATTCCCAGATATTTCATCTCCTCCGCAAACTTGCGGACATCCTCTAGCCTATTTAAATTTAGCAAATGTTCTAAGTTTAACAAATTCCCTTACTGTTAAATATAAATTGTTTTTATGTCACCTACTATTGAATTTTTTTATCAGATATGATGAAATTATGAAAAAATTAACCCCAGACCCCAGACTGATTTCAACATACATTAGAATTAAATCAATTTGTAATATATGTCAAGGGATATCATTTATAAGTTTTATACAGATTTAGATGTAGATTTTTTTTATTTAAGTGTGTTATAAAAGTCTGGCAGAGCCAAACTTTTTATTGTAGTTTAGCTCTCGAAGAAAATTGATGACTTTATAATCTAAATAATTTTTTAGACTGTCTGGTTCATATATTTTTATCTAAAAATATATACAAGGAAAGTAAGCCTGTTTACCTCAAAGAATTAGAGAAATTTTCAACCACATTTATATATAAAATTCATTAAAGTTACCAACACAAGATATTTGTGTACAGTGTACAGACATCAGACATCCATGGCTGTACAGTAATATTTCATCCTACAAAACCACCAATATACAGGGTGCGGCAGATAAATGGTCAATTAGAAATATCTCGAGAACTAAAGGTATCTGAATTATGAACATTGGCATGAAGGGGTTTTGAATAATGAGCTATTTAATGAAAATATTGCCGTCACCATTCTACTTCCGGTTATTTCTTGCCAGATTTAAAAATAGGAACAACGAGAGCTGTTTCCCAAACTGTTGGGAAGCATCAGCCTTCGTGAAGTGATTTGTTAAATAAAATGTGTAGTATTACTGACAGCTAGGTTGCACAGGACTTTAAGAAAGAGGTAGGTATTTCAGCACCAGCGGCATTTGATTGTAATCTTCAAAACACATCTTATACTTCGCACAAATGTCTTCCATTTCTTTAATGAATTTATACTTACTAACTGTTGATTCGAAACATATTTTACAAAATATCAAATAAACTGTACATTCTGTAAAAAAAATTAAAAATTACAATTTGTACCATTTATTTGACGTTCGCCAGAGTTAGTCCTCAAAATCTTATTAAATATTGATTATTATCCCTTTTTAAGTACTCCAAATATATGTTTTAAATTCATCCATTTAAATTTAACCTCGAAACACTCTAACGAACACAAACTTCTCACTAATGAACTGCATGTAGATTCTTAATTGTTTAAGTAACCGTTAAGAAACTGCTCGGATGAATTCGAAGATGAACAAACCACTGGAAGGGATTAAAACCTTATATATTAATATTTAATCCAGAAAATCGTATTAATGCTACTCCGAGATTCAAATAAGAAGACACGTGTGGAGGAATACGTCTTTAAGGGTTCAGTAACATTTAGAATTTACCTGGGAATTGAGTTAAGTTTGAACTAAGGATCTAAAGGAAAATCCTATTTAAAAAAAAAACTAAATCAATAGACGATCATGGGTTAAGTATGGATTAAAGTAACACCTCAAGAATATGATTTAATAAAAAATGTTGTTCTCCTTAATTTAAAAAACTGTTTAAAGTAGAATCTTAATAATATATTAAATGCTGTTTACGTATGGTTTGTTCCTTGAGTTTTGGATTAGATATTCAAGGAAATAAGATAAAACAACTTTTTTATCTTTACGTACGGAGCAACACAATGCTGAAAGTAGAATTCTAATCTAAGCTAATCTAAAACAAAAATCATAACATTTACACGTTTTTAGGTTTTCGCTGATTTGTTGGTATTTAGTCTACTCGTTTATTTCGTGCTGAAAACTATATATTTTCAGTAATAATATAACAAGAGAGTGAGAATAAATTGAGCACCTTTGTGCTCCACCCTGTGCAGTTTTTGTAAAGATGGGAAACATTTCGTAGCTTCTCCTTCCCTCCAAGCTAGTTCATACGACGCAACGTGAAAAAACTTTCTTTGCAATCCACAAGGTGTATCTTTGTCCCAATAGTTCAAAATTTTCAACAGTTTGTATTAGAAAGCGTCACCGAACTTTGTGCTTTTCAGGATCTTATTGTAAAATTTTTCTTTTTGCAT
Source organism: Crepidodera aurea (assembly GCA_949320105.2). NCBI lineage: Eukaryota > Metazoa > Arthropoda > Insecta > Coleoptera > Chrysomelidae > Crepidodera > Crepidodera aurea. The sequence continues at coordinate 38,404,937 of OX439475.1, read as the reverse complement.
CTCTTGCATTTTTGAATTCTATATCATGGAAAGGATCAAAGGACCTGTTATACTTATTAAAGTAAAGTTCTTGAACTAATTTTGCCGTTTTATTCCACATTGTCTTTATTACTGCTTCTTTATAATCATTTCCGTTCTTTCTTTTCACGTTATAAGCCCAATCTTTTAAAATCAATGCCAGAGTAGCTGTCGTAGTAGATTGATCCAGAATATAATTTATTTCTATGGTGAAGGTCTTAAATTGTCTCCATATCGACTGATTACTTATTAGAGTATTTTTCGAAGTAGTTTCTAAAATATAATTATTTTGACAACTATGTGACACTTGCTAAGCAAACAAAAGCTACAGTGATTATTCCCGAGAATAATCACAAGAGATTTATTCCCACTATAGTAATGACATAATTGGTTGAAACTTACCCTTGTGACATTTGATATTTTCTAATTTCTAATTTAACTGCGCCCTCTATCATCAACTTTACTTATTAGATTGGTTCAAAAGAAGTTAAAAAAATGTTTTCACTTACAGTGGAAGCATAATGTGCGTTAGCTTTCTCAGCAATTAATGCTAATTGTTAGATAAAGTTGATAAGAATTATTATCCTTAACATTTTCATATATAAGTGTGTGTGTCTAAGTGTATAAGTCTTCTGAGACTTTTTGTTTCTTATTATTATTAACATTTGTGTCAACAAAAAAATAATGCTAGTTTATTTGTCCTCCGTTTCACGCAGCCAAAAAATCTGGATGTTGCACACATGAAATATTATAGGAAAGATTTATGGCAGCAAAATGGCATATGTGTGTTGGCTGGTTGTGCTTATATTCGCTGCTGTCTTGCCTCTAAGAATTTATTGTAAAAAAGGGCTTTTTGACACTAAAGTATGGGTGGCCATAATATGAACAAATGTGGGACCACAGATGATATTTATTGAAAAAGATTGAATATAAACCTTTTCTTATTTACGATTTTTTTATTCGGTAGAATAATACAGAGGGTTATTCTAAATAGAATTATGTTTAGAGTTCTATCAGCTTTAGTTTACAGTTTTCGTCAAAAAACACAAAATTGGAATATTAACTGGTTCAGTTATTATTTTTTCAAACATCTAAAATCGACAAACTATATAAATAAAGTTCACCCATGTCCATCAATAGATTATTCTCTTCTAATTATAGCAATACATAACGCTCATAGGCACTGTTTTTAGCACTTTGACAATACAAATTTTTTGATCCAGTAGTTGGATGCCCTTAGGATTCTTGTAGCCCCTCTAGGAAATTTCTTTTAAAGATGCGTGATATAAAGTAAGTACCATTGCCACAAAGTAATAATAAATAAAATTAAGTAGGTTATTGCTAACGTAACATTTTCTCGATAAATGTTACAAAAACTAACAAAATCTAATTGAAAGTAACTACTTGTTAAATAACACATTGCAAATAAACAATTCGAAAAATCAAAAATATGTGAACTTGCTTGGGATTTTGGCCATAAAATATAATGGAATTCTTCAACTAGATTATTAAAAGAACATCTCACTTATAAAAGGTAAATTAAAGAAGCGGCACTGATATTGTAGTAATGAATGTGTTTCTAATTATTGAATACTGAGTGTTTGATAGTCTTCTAAGTCTTCTAACTGTAATTTAATATTATCTTTACGTATAATACTTATTAGTCAGTTCTTTAACAGAAGTATAATTATATCGTATCGGTTAAACATTTTGAAATCATTAAATTATTTACTAAAAGCTCAATAAAACACTTTAGGGGGGAAAGTAATAATAAAGTTTTGTGTTTGCGTTTGGCCCTACAATCTTTTTTCAGAGGCAGGTACAAATATTCGTTCTATCAAAAAATTTTCCCTAATTGCGTATTAATTCAGAACCAAAATATTTATTATTGATTAAAATTTTGGCCTAATTGGAAACATTTAGGTAAACAGTCAAAATTATACAAAGAGGAAAAAGGGAAATTTCGACTTTGACAAGGAGGGTAAGTTAATTTAATCTAAATTGGGAAAATGAAACGAATGTTGGTGGATTTATACCACTCTTTTGATGAGTTTGAATTCAAGTCTAACTATAACTTGATATTAAGGTACTTTTAGACGGTCAGTTCAGTTCTCCGTTCAGTCTCAGTTTCAGTTATTTGTATGTGTAAATACGAAAAACTGTAACTGATACGGAGACTGAAACGGAGACGTGGCTCATGGGAATTCCATCAGTTATCGTATCAGTTGTCAGTTAAACGGATGTCTAAACAAACCTGTCCGTTCAGGTATCAGTTTTACTCTATTTAGGTACTTCTCTTTTTTCGTGTTTTTTTAGTGTTAAGCACAACGCGACCGCAATTAGGTTATAAACTAACAACTAAACTGATCGTCTAACAATGGCAGAGTCTTCAAACTGAACTAACAACGGAACTGAAATTGAAACTGAACGGAGAACTGAACCTTTAGAGAAAAAAAAAATCATATGAAGTCATTTTACATTAAGTAATCCTTTAATGAAAGATCACTTCTGGTGGAGAAGGAGCATTTGGGGATGCAGCAGTGAGCACAGTGATCAGTATTGGACCCATTACTGTGGAACTTGGTGCACAATGGTATCCTAAACTTGGAGCTGCCGGAGAGATGCTTGACGGCAGGTTTTGCGCAATAATTCCCTGACACCAGGTGCGTGAACTGCACAGAAGAGGTGGACGACCCATAGCATACCCTCCTCCGCTGCCATAGGTGGAGTATCAATAGAGAGAGCGTGGGAATAGAACTAGAGGAAATGAGCCTTCCCAAACCGGTTGCTGAATGACGAAGAAAACTATCATCACAGAAGTATTGAGATAGAAAGCAGTGGAAGAAAGGAAACTAAGAGGTTGACATTCCTAATATTGAAATCGTTGAGATGCACTATGATTTCTTTTTATCTCATTACTCACACTTTTCAGGTAATATGATGACATCCAGTGAAGAGACTACGGGCGATGCGTTGTTGGATCTTGTATTGTTTTAGTCATTGGGTTCCTGAAGATCTAGGGAGTCCGTAAAATGAAAACTGTCCCTATTCCTATCATTTTCTATATAGTAGAAGTATTTTTTCGTAAGGGCATTTAATTTTTCCGAAAAAAATCGAAAAAACACGTTGCTAAGTAATATGTTAAACAAGAAGCATGAGTGCTGGTGGCAACAAAAATCCGAGTCGAAGACGAGGATTTTTGCACCTGCACGAATGCATAAAATAATGAACTCTGTAATTGATTGATTCTCCACCTCTCCAGGCAAGTTCTACTGAAGCGATATGGTAAAATTTTCGCTGGAGTCCCGCCGGAGTGTCTTCGTCCCATAATAAAACCATTGCGTAAGATTCTTCCAATTTTAATGAAGCAGAGCTCGATTTCCTTTTATTGCCGCACATCTGCAAATTCCTTCGTTTCGCATTACGCATCCCTACTAGACTTGAAGATAATATCTTTAAATGGATCAAAAATTATTTTCCACTTCATAAAATACATCTCTTGCATTTTTTTTGCAACGGTGTTCCACAACTAGTTCTTTGTAATTTTGACCATTTTCTTTCTTCATATTCCACGCCCAATCTTTCAGGATTAGGTTTAGTTGCTCTAAACTTTCCAAAAGCTCGTATTTCTTTGCCTTGCAGAATTCCGTAAACTGTTTCCATATTGACGTACTTATGGGTTTTAACGGTATATATTAGTCATAGAATCATTTTCACTACATAAGCTGTTTAAAAACAATATTACAAAATTTATTGATAATAAAATCAGAAAATTTTTTTAACGTTAGCGTCGTTTTCTCGTGTCCTAGGAGACCATAATTACTTGTTACCAAAGAAATTGTAATTTTTGGTGACAACAGCTGTCAAGTTTTGTAATACCACGAGTCCTCCAAATTTTATCGATTAAATCTTTGGTTTTCACGAAAACGGCTTTATTTGGAAAACTCCACGAAAACAAACTGATTTTATCTCAAATCAGTTTGTTTGAGTGGTTTTGTCTAAAATAAAGGCTTAAGTATGGAGATCAAAAATTTAATCTATAAAATTTGAGAGTACGAGTGGTATTTTGAAAGATTATTTTTTGAATCATTTTGTATTAAAAACAGGGAACATAGTCATTTATGCAAAAGACACTTTACACACAAATGTTGAAAATTTTCTTTATCAATTTAAATTGATGATGAGCTGTTATAGTTTTACATACAGGGCCACCAAGGCATACGTGATTTTTTGATTCGCTACCCTGCGGAACGGTGCCTTAAATAAAAGCGAAGAAGAAGAATGTTTATAAGTTTATAGTCTGAAATGAAGTCTTTCTTAATTTAATTAATTTTAAGTGTTTGGGTATTCAAAAACTAATATTTAATGAACAAAAAGTTTAGTGTTGAAGTGAGGTATATAAAAATGTTAAGGCGATTTGAAATAAACTAATAAAAGCAGGTTAGTTTACAAATACATTTTGAAATTTGGGTATTAACATAGATTTGCAATTCATTTTAGTATAATAAAAGTTGTTAAATGTTTATATTTTACAAATACATTTTGAAATTTGGGTATTAACATATATTTGCAATACATTTTAGTATAATAATAATTGATAATGCTAAATAAAAATTGTTAAATGTTTACATTTCAAAAAAAGGTAAACACAGTTTAATCAAAAAACAAAAACGACGAAGCGGTTTTATCAAAGGTAATACCACGAGTCCTCCAAATTTTATCGATTAAATTTTTGGTTTTCACGAAAACGGCTTTATTTGGAAAAACCACGAAAAAAACTGATTGATAAAATCACGAGTCCGCAGGACGAGTGATTTTATCTTAAATCAGTTTGTTTGAGTGGTTTTGCCTAAAATAAAGGCGTTTGAGTATGAAGATCAAAAATTTAATCTATAAAATTTCAGAGGACGAGTCGTATTTGAAAGGATTATTTTTTGAATCATTTTGTATTAAAAACAGAGAACATAGTCATTTATGCCAAAGACACTTTACCCGCGAAACGGCGCCTTAAATAAAAGCGAAGAAGAAGAATGAAATGAAGTCTTTCTTAATTTAATTAATTTTAAGTTTAGTGTTAAAGTGAGGTATCTAAAAATGTTAAATGTTTTGAAATAAACTAATAAAAACAGGTTAGTTTACAAATACATTTTGAAATTTGGTTATTAACATAGATTTGCAATACATTTTAGTATAATAATAATTGTAAATGTTTACATTTGACATCTCAAATAGGTAAACACAGTTTAATTAATAAACAAAAACGACGAAGCAGTTTTATCAGTATAAAACACAATGATTGGTTAGGATCCTGAGTTGTTATTGGCTGAAACCACAAAATCTGACTGTTTTGACAGATGAAAAAAATAATCAGTATAAAACACAATGATTGGTTAGGATCCTGAGCTCTTATTGGCTGAAACCACAAAATCTGACTGTTTTGACAGATGAAAAAAATAATCATCTAGAAACAATTTGTAATTCAAAATTGCGCGTTCGTGATTGGTGGAAATTAAGACGAGGGAAAAATATTCCATACAAATTCATTGGAAATAAAAGTGTATAATATTAAACAATGTCTGAATATTACGGGATTTGCGGTACTCTTGTTAAAGAGGAATAGGGAAAGTTATGGGGTAGGTTGAGTATCCAAGGGTACAGGGTTTGAAGTAGTTGATATAAAAGAAAAGGAAAAGGAACGAAAAATTAATGTTTTCTAGAAGACAACTTATTTTTTCATGTAAAGGGGGATTTATCGGAGAAGGATTGAAAACAGTTGAACAAGAGGTTATAACCAACAGGATTCCTGAGAATTCTGAAGTATCTTTACAGTATATTTGAGTGAAAGGTAATTCATTCTTATTTTGAATAGATTATCTCGAGTGGCCTCGTGCGGAAAGCTCCAATGATAAGTCTTTAGGAACAATTGTGTATTGGATCCAATTCTCGTAACGTTGATTTATTTATTTAGATAGCAAATTAACGATGTTTGAGCGAATACATTATTAATGAGTTGGTTTTAAATTACGTCTTAATTGTAAATTTATGTAGCATTATCAAACGAAACCGTTAGAAATTACATAAGAATTTCGAATTTCATTGGAAGAAAGAAAAATACTAAAGTGTTATCGTTCACTCCTTCCGCTAATGTTCGCCGAACAAGAAAGCTAGTTTTCCCGTGAAAATCTCTCTCTAAAACGAGGGCAACTATAATGATCGCCAATTCCAAGAAAATCTTGAAAACTAGGAGAAATCTTTTCTTTTTAGAAGCGGAAAATATATGTAAGGTCGGAGTAACTATACGTGAATTTCTTGAAAATGTTATTTTCTCGGGTATATGCTTAGTTTTAGTGGGAATTTAAATGATTCTTTTTTAAATATACAGACTATTTTGTTCATCTAGTTATTTTAGAAACATAAAAATCCTCGAAATATTGAAAAAAGACAACAATAATTAAACGCTTAAAATGATTTACTCGAGAGGCTTACCACTAGGTCGGAAATTCTAAATGAATTTATGCAGAAACGATAAAGAAGAGTATTTAGTGTTTCTAGGTAAAAATATCTCAAGATATAATTACTCGTTTCCAGAGAAATTGCAATTTAAAGAATAATTAGTATTAAATCTCCCGGGTAAATCTAACCAATGGCGTATAGATCTCAAGCGATTAATTTCGTCGATTAAATTGTCTTAGCACGTGCTTACACCAGTCCCCAGGTCGCCGTAAGTCTGTCATAGAAACTGTTGATTACTTATTTGTTATTGTCGAATGTGAAATTCTGGATTGCCGTTTGCCGTGTAATTTTTTTATTTCTTGACTATTTGTGTAATTTTAGTGTAATTATTTGTTTAAATTTTACGAAAAAACTTAAATCACAGTATTTCGGAATAACATTTGAAATAAATGAGGTTATATTTATATCCAAATGTCACGGCCGTCAGCTGATTCAGCTCAGTGTCTGGTTGGTTCTTAATCTATGTTGTACTTTATATAAAAAATCAATTAATTTAAGTGTTGAGTTACGTGACAAAAAGAAGACAATTTGAGAACATTGAGATATAATTTTTTTTTTGGAAAATGTATAACACTAAAAGTAAAAAGTATACTTTTTATTCAGAAAAATCTCATTGTGGATTTGAAAATTCTAATTATACTCGTTCTGTATTCTTATACATCTGAATTCAATGGGTCACATTATTCCGGTATCTTTTTCCAGAATAAAGAATTTTTTGTACAATGTTTAAGCTCGTATTTCAAAGGTACAAAAAATAAAAACGTAATGGAATACAGATAAAACCGCGTTGATAAAAATACGCCAGCGACGAGAAAAATAACACGGGAAAACGGATACGCAAAGAAAACCTAATGGTGTAAAACAATATCTTTTGGGGATTTTTTTGTTATATTTAGATTCGTACGGATGCTCTGATAAAGCTTGATTACTAATTTCATTTCGTTTTTTTTTTCGGTGGGACGACATTACTTGGTTTTTGTATATTTTATTTAATAACTAGCTGCTCGTCCGGGCGTATTAATGAAGAAAATCTTCCCTTTACGACCATGTTATAATGAAATAAAATGACAAATAATTTCCACCACAATTTAATGCAATGCTTTGTAATGTACAATATGTTTTGTCTTTCCTTCCGAAGAGAAAACAAATAATATCTACCGATGGTTTGCCGACTCTCGAGCACTCAACGTAAACAGCGAAAAACACGGCAATTCAAGATTTATTCCACGCACTTCCAATGATTCGTCTTGTAATTATTAGCATACTGTTTCCCTCCGTTCGCTATCTAAGCTCTTCTTCAGTCTCATTGACTCGACGACTATAAACTTTTTGACAGTTGTGACAACTATTTAATTAAAGCTGTACAGCAACTGAGTTTTTGTCGATTTTTGTTGATTCTCCATATTAATGAATGTGGTATGAGCAAAGTGCCGTGGGGAAAAATATTCCCGCATAGGATTAGCAATACATGGTTTTGAAATTAAGTAAGCTGGGAGAAATACTCTACTTTTCATATCAGTTGTAGAAAAAATTATTTAAATGTCAATCTGTCAATTCTGTCAATATTTTTGAAGATCTCGTGTGATGTACATATCATTTGAGGAACAAATATGCAAAAACTGATAAATCCACTTTCCGAATAAGTATTTGATTGTCACTGACTTTAGTGCGTTCGTCGAACTAGCACATCAGATACAAACAAAAGTCCTCAAATCCCCTTGAAAATGGTATCTAAAAGTGACCAGTTCGAGCAACTACCGATAAATCCAAATTACAAGCGAAACCTGATAAAAAATTGAATAATGTGTTGCTATTATGCAAGAACGCGCGCACTATAATGTTGCAGATTTTTTAATTTTTTGGGCATATGTGTTATACAGGGTGCGCCAATTATTTCCACTCGATCTCTAGCACCGAAACTAAAAGAGATATCAACAAGGTTTTTTGTAGGGGTAGACAGTGTCACTCGGACTACAATTTTAAAATATTTCGATATATACAGGGTGGCTAATTTTTGTGGAATGAAAATTAATTTGGTTTTTTTAAATTGAACACCCTGTATACGATTATGTCTTCTGATTCTACTTAATATTAGATTTACGGTAGTTTTTTGTATTTGTAAATCCAACGCGGCGTTGACAAGTTATTCCTATTTTAAGCAGATTTAATGAAAAAACAGCACTTCAGAAATATTAGCACAAAAACCACATTTTTTAAAAAATTCCTCAAAAAAGCTACTATGATGTAAATGAAACATGCACCTATCACAATAATCACACAACATCTTCACCTGTTGCACAGGGTGTTTGCCGATGGCGTGCCAATAGTCTAGTTTTCAAATGGCAATAACTTAAATAAATAAATTGTAGTCCGAGTGACACTGTCTACCCCTACTAAAAATCTTGTTGATATCTCTTTTAGTTTAGGTGCTAGAGATCGAGTGGAAATAATTGCCGCACCCTGTATAGTAATGAGTAAATAATAAAGATGACTCTGGCGTCTATTATTGTTTATTCTTCTTGGGTTTTACTGACAGTGTAGAATGAAATAAGTTTGCAGATTATTTTGTACATCTATTTGGTTTGCATCTTTTGAAGTTTTTATAATGGAAGAAGGAGAAACTAGTGTATTAGAAATTAGTACAGGAAGTAGGAAGAGAAAGAATGAGACGAAACGACAGAAGGCTCAAAAGCAAAGGTAAAAGTTACGAAAAAAGTTAAAGGAATATCAGAAAAAAAGAAAGTAATCCTCCAAAAATTCAATGAGGGAAGATTGGTTAAAATATCCACATTCAAAAACTTCCATTTCACTAATGGTTCAGAGAAATTTGAAAACAAAATTTTCTGATACAGATTTAACTATAATAGAAAAAGATTTAATACGGGGGATTCCGCAAAAGAAAGTCTCTTCAGCATCTACTAAATCAGCAGTTTGATAAGGATTTGGAGGAGTTACATGATCCGCACTGGTATCGGATATTACCACACGGTCCTACTTCGAATGATCCTGAAGTTCATGAGGAGGACTGCCTTGAAGAGGAACCAGCTATCCATATTTAGTTACTTTTCCTCAGAATGCTTTTTGTAGAGAATACAAATACGTATTTAAAAAAAATATGATAATAAAACAAGGATAAAAAATGTTCGTTATAATTTTTTTTTAATTTTTCTGGGATCGCGCTGTATTAGTTTTTCGTCATTATCTTAAAATGTATAAATATGGATTTATGCGTATAAATATACTACAACTAAAATCAAAGAGATTCGAAAACAAATGGTCTTAAACTTCCGGCGGAACAAAATAAAAATATCTGGAAGTTATCCTGGATAAAAAAAGTAACCTGAATTGCACATTTAAAAGGTTCTTACTAAGTGAACGGCCACTGGCAATTTAGTAAAATATCCAACGGCAAGCGCGTCTTTAACCTGGTGACCCAAATCTGTACACAAAAAAAAACAGAAAAACGGAATGTAGATAAAAAAGGTTTAATCGTTTAAGTTGCGCAAAAGAAATATAGAGGAGCAACGTTGTTATATCTAACTAGATAGGGAATTGAATGCTGCAAAGTAAATGTGGTACATACATTAATGACATTTTCAAGGAATTAATTATTTTCCTTTAAAATTCTAAACACATTCGACGGTTTCCGCAGCTGATTGGCAATGATGGGAATGATCATTAAGCGATAATTGACATCTATGTCATATGTAAATTTATAACTGTAATTGAATAACGATCTTGTGATGTTTAAATGAAGTATTTTTTAATTGAATGTGCTTGTTTGGTTGAACAACGTCGCGTTAAAAATGTTTAGAAATATTTAAAAAGAGAGATTTATACTTTTTTTTAAACAAATTATTAATTTAGTTTTAATTTATAGTTTTTATTTTAAACAAAAAACAAATCATCAATTTTGTAATATTAGTATTTTCTCATTTTAATATTTCAAATGTATCTTCTTCTAAGATAGAGAGCAATAAGAAAAAACTTAATCTTAATTTCAAGTTCCTATCTAAATGTCTATAGCAGTAATCGACTTAATATTTATTTATTTTTTATTTATTTATTTATTAAAACTACACGGACAAAAGTCCATTTACAAAGATATTTAGAAAAATTTACAAAAAAGTCCAGTAATAAACCAACAAGTAAAAGATCTTATAGGTATACAATAATAAACGAAACATACTAAAATAGAAAACTATACAAACATATAATAATCAAGAGGACAACAATCTTCTTAAATTTCTTGTAAATCCACAAAGAAATCCAAGTCTTGCGCAATATCGTTAGACATTTTTATTGCTCTGGACAAAAAGGAATGAGATTCATAGGTTGTTCTATGAGCAACTTCTTCAAAGGTTCTTATTGAACGAGTAGATCTTGGAGGTACGTGTAGACCAATGTTGGTTAAGAGAGAAGAACATAATTTGTGACCATTAATCAAGTTATATAGAAGCAGAATATCTTTGTAGTCACGCCGAAAGTGTAAGGAGTCAATTCCACAATCTGATTGAAGAGTTTCATAACTGTGATCAGTTAAGTGCATTTTGTAAGCATAGAATTTCAAAAATTTGTGTTGAATCTGCTCAATTTGGTTTATATAAACGTTATATTGAGGACACCAAACACATGATGCGTATTCAAGGTGAGGTCTGACCAGAGTACAATATAATAACTTTAAAGTGGAACTTTCTGTTAAATCAACACAACATCTCTTCATAAATCCTAGCATTTTGACAGATTTAGAAACTATATCATTAATATGTGAATAAAAGTTTAGAGTACTCTCAAAGGTCACACCAAGATCTTTTATTGAGTTAACAGTAGTTAATGGTGCATCTTCTATATAATAAGTGTAAGTATTATGTTCTCGAGCACGAGTAAAGGTTATTGCATGACATTTATTGTCATTTAAATCCATGCCGTTTTGTCTGCACCATACCACTAGATTATTTAAATCAGATTGCAAATTGAAATAGTCGATGCTAGAATTGATAATAGCATAAAATTTTAAATCATCTGCAAATATCAAGAATTCGGAAAATTTGAAACAGGAAGTGATGTCATTAATAAACATGTTGAAAAGAACGGGACCAAGGTGGGACCCCTGGGGTACCCCGGACTTAACTGATATTTCACTAGAGTAATTGTTTTTTACACGAACTATTTGCAGTCTGTCTGTGAGAGAACTCCTAAGCCAACTTAGTAGAGGGTCCGAGAACCCCATCTGCTGCAACTTGCAAACCAAAAGCTTTGGAAAAATCCCTGTAGTTTCTGCCTTAAAGCATCGCTCAGGAAGCTATTATATTTCTGTAAATTCATTTCTGTGGATCTACCATTAACACAGCCAAATTGTTGGTCAACTAAGACTCGTTCTATAATAGGCTTGATCTGGTCACAAATTATACTTTCAAATAATTTAGGAATAGTATTTAAAATGCTAATAGGTCTATAGTTTTTAACATCACTTTTGTCCCCGTTTTTAAAGATTGGTGAGATGAAGCTAACCTTCCAGATGGAAGGAAAACTTTTGGTTACTAGAGATTTTTGAAAGATAAAAAACAATGGGCGAGCTAGGTTAAAACTACAAAACTTAAGTAAACTGGGTGGAATTCCATCCGGTCCAGGACCTTTGTGGATATTCAAGTTATTTAGCTTATTATAAACTTCAGATATAGATATTTTACAATTAGATATGTTCAAGCCACTGTTGTCAAATGTATTATATGGAATATCACATTTGCTATCACTGTATGTAGTTGAGAAATACTGAGCAAACATATTAGACATAGTAGTACCATCAGAACTAAATCTGTCATTGTAATTAACTGTATTAGGAATCGAATTATTATTTCTCTCAGAGTTAACAAAGTTCCAGAAATTTTTGATATTGCTAGGCAGGGTTTGCTCAGTACTTCTCACGTACTCACTGTAACATTGTCTCGACAGGGTTTTTGACAAGTCTCTTTGTCTAGAGAATTTCCTATAATCTTGAGGTAGATGTGTAGTTTTATACTGTCTGTGAGCTCTCTTTTTAAGTATTATACATTTCCTTAGCTCTGGGGAGTACCATTTGGGAAAGTTGCCAGAATAGATCCTTCTAATGGGAACAAAGCAGTCTATAGTGCTATACAAAACGTCAAACTTACTCATTATAGTTCCTCATGCAGTACTTTCTTGGCCAGAGTATAGCGTACAGACAGAACTTACCTATAACAAAGAAAATAAATATTGATTCTTAGTCAATGCATTATTAAAAAAAATAGTTTTTTGTTTAAAGGTTCAATTATAGGTTCAACGATACAAAAATTTATCGAATGACTGATTCAACATGTAAATAAATAAAACAGTAAACATTTAAAATACAATTGAAGACCCCTTTTGCGGACCCTTATTTGCTAAAAATCCGGATCAGCACCTGCGGTTAGCTGTGAAGAATATGTGATGTTTTATATATTTGTTAACAATGTTAAAATGTTAATGTTAATTCAGCGTTCTCCACATTTCAAGAGATCGAAGTTGAAATTTGGCAATTTGAAAAAGCAATTTTTAACAATCATGAACTGGTGGTTGAAATTTTATTTCATAACTACAAAGTTTAGTTTAGCCTAAAAGTTGTGAACTCATGAATTGTATGATTTATGAAAAAAAAGTTGATACTAAAATAATAGAATTTTTTTTTGAGGAATCTGCAATTCTACCACTTGATGGTTATACATGAAAAAAAAAGAATGGTTTAGCCAAGTGTGAGGTGTGATTCATGTTTGGTGTGGGTACATAAAAGTTGTTCTGGGCTTTCTAAACTACCCCGTTCAAATGCTAAATGGATTTGTATTTCATGTTGTTAGTTTTCGCTTACAAAATGTTGATTTTATATTACCTGTAACTATGCACTGCCAATTATTTTCTTTATAAATGTTATTTTTGATATTTGGGCAGTGTGTGAACAGATTGTTATGAAATTGTAATATAATTAACCATTTTATGGACTGATATTTAATTTTTGAATGTTTGCTTCCACACCCATTCACAGTAAGGTGCTTATAGTAGGTAAGTGACAAAAATTAAGACACATGATCCTACAATTAACACAATTTGCAGATCCCTATTTTGTACACGTAAAGATCCGAAATTTTCGGATCTTTATTGTTCATCATAGAGGTCCGCAATTTGCGGACCCCGAAACTCTTCCAAATAAAAAACTTGTATTGTCATTATTTAAACACCATTTCTTCTTTTTTAAAACAGTTGCTGCTACAAAATTGTCCTTAACTAAAACTCAAAATAATCCAAATTAATAATATAAATGAGATAAACCACTAATTTGCACAGCTATAAATAGTAGTATCGCCCATGCTATTTGATCGCCCGGTACGTTCATATTTTTAAAAATCTCTGGAAAAGCCACATTTCGAGAGCTTCTATGAAGTTTATTTGGTCTCGATTTTAGGAATTTTATGTAAACAAACTATCACTATCACTACCTACTCAATTTTACGAATGTATTTCTGGTCATTGTCATATATTTTTTGTCTTATCGCAGTCATGAGATTTTTGAGTCATTTATCCATATTCTTTTTCAATTCGACTGAGTTTTTGAATCGGTGTAGATATTTCAGATTGACAGCCAAAGTAACGGTTACGTCTGCAAAGCTTTGGTTTTTGATAGGATATTCATTATCTTTTACACTTTCTCTCTCTTGGTTCTATAATGTAGTAAACCCTAAATATTTTTCGACATAAAGTAATCTCGAGGAATAAATCGGATTGATGGACCAGCTTCTCATTCTTGCCTTACTCCCTTAAGCTTTTGAGTATCGGCTGGTCAGAACAAAACTGGATTGTATATTTGAAAGTTTGCTGGTTTCCTCAATGGCGTCATTGCAGGATTGGATGTAGAAATACATACATATATTAACAAAATAAAACTTTAACATAGTTGACAATTTGCAACATTCAACAATTTACAATTATTTAAAAGTGCATTATACAATTGCTCAGAAGTTAAGAACTTGAATTTGGTTTGATTGATTGTAGACTAAAGATTTGTTTTGTAATTTGGTTTGTACAATAAAAAATTGTTTATAGTGCTTAGTTGCAGCTAAGATGCTAGTGTCCGACTCTAATGATAGACAGCTAAGTAACAAAAGCGATTGGGACAAAGATACCATCCCAAAACTCAAGAGAAGTGCCATTAAATGGTACACAGATGGTTCTAGAACAACAGAAGGAACAGGAATAGGAGTATATGGGCCTGGAACTAAATATTCTGAAAGTTTAGTCAAATCTCCGAGCATTTTCCAAGCTGAAATATACGCCATCGGAAAATGTGTCCACTTCAACATAGAAAGAAATTTTCGCAGACAAGAGATCATCATCATGTCAGACAGCCAAGCAGCGAATGCCTTGAACTCCCACGTAATCAACTCCCAGATGGTTTGGGAGTACCTAGAGAATCTAAACGAACTAGGCAAGAACAACACTGTTACCGTCCTATGGGTTCCGGGACACACTGGAGTGGAGGGTAATGAAATAGCAGACCTACTCGCAAAAATGGGGCTAAAACACAATTTCTGGGACATGAACCCTTCTGCGGAATAAGCACCAGTACACAATACTTGATGAACTTGGAAAAGAAGTAAATAACAAAAGATCCTAATACTGGATATGACTACAAGGAATGAGGCAGGCCAAGACACTACTGGGAAACTATAACCAGAAGAGATCGGACGACTGCGTCAGTAAAAGTAAAAATAAGCTCAGAATACTAACGGGTATCCTAACAGGGCACTGCCGGCTGAGAGGCCACCTAAAGAAACTCGGATTAGTAGACAAAGAAGAATGCAGATTCTGCGAGGAAGAGGAGGAAACCTCTATCCACATTCTCTCAGAATGCATTACACTGCAAAATCCAAGGGTACGATACCTCGGAGAATATCAAATAGAAGAGGAAGATCTACCTAACAACCTGAAGCCTACCGACATTCTGAACTTTTTGAAAGCAATAGGACTGGAGGAACTGCTCTAATCGTTGAGACATCCTCAACGATTGGACAGCAGTAGGGGGCACAATAGATCTTGTAGGTCGCAGTGTATCGACACCCCCATCACAGATAGATAGATAGTGACCGACTCTAATGATAGACAGCGTCCCTGTCTTTCTTCCCGCATAAATCTGATGATCGTAACTGGACCAATAGGGGACGTTTTAGCCACCTGCATGTGTGGAAGGTCAGATGTTAGATCCATTTATAACTTTACAGTTAGTCTTTTATTTTTTTAAATTTGGGTCTTACGCCTCTATTGTTTTACTTTTCTTGTGCTTGTGTCGAAATAAAGAATATATTAGTAAAGATAGCATATATTCCGATGTTTGACGATGATTAACAATTGTCCTTGTATATTCTCTCGTTGCGAAACTCCATAGCATATATTCCGATGTTTGACGATGATTAACAATTGTCCTTGTATATTCTCTCGTTGCGAAACTCCATAATTGGTCACTCGGTGCACTCGTATTTGTAGAAGCTTCCGGAGAAGCCACAGTTCAGGAGCTTCTATGAAGTTCATTTACTTGATTTTAGTAATTTTATGGAAATACCCATCACGTAGAAGTAACAGTCTACTGAGTTTTATGAATGCAACTCTAGCTATTGTCGTGCGAGTTTTTATGTCTTGTCGCAGCCATAAGATTTTTGTTGCATTTATCGTATTACCTTTACAGTTTATAGACAACGTAGATGTTTTAGATTGCCTGCCGTAATCACTGTTTCGTCCGCAACTCTTAGTTTATTGATGCGTATTTTCATTTTCTCTTATACTTATACAAAAAAAAAAGAAATAAAGTATATTAGTACCTTGAGAAAATCGAGAAACATTGATAATAAGAATAATAGAAAAGAAGCAGAATGAAAATGATACGGTGGCCTTGAGACAAGTGAATTGTTACAAGTATCTAGAGGCCAAAACAAATAATTGAGAAACAATGAAGATAAAATTAGCTACAAACTAGCAACAACTAGGAAATAAGTTAATTTTCTGAAAATAATTAATGATAAAACCAGAAATAGTACTGGATGAAAAGTATTATGTTAACCACAATTCATTTATTGTTCTATATATTACTTTTTTACTAAACTAAGACACCCTGTATCTTGCAACCGCTAACCAAGTTCCGCTAAAGCCATTGCGTAATTTTTAGCGAGTGTCAAACGGGCTGGGATGCGCTCGGCACATCCCTTTGATGTTTCTGGTCAAATATGCTGGGTTGGAATTTCTTATTATTAATTTTCTTCTGTTCTCTTTTCCTTCGTGTACGCCTCGAGGGCAAAAAGGGCCTTAGTTGGTTGACAACGAAGAAGCATTTTAAGGACACATTAAGGATATGACGGAACAATATCAATAGAATTTTTTTCCATTTTATGAAAAGTTCTCTTTTACGAACTATTTGACAATATAAAATATGACGTTTGTTCATTCCATTTACTTTTATCTACTTTAACTTTAATTCATTCACTTTATTTTGATCGTCTAATTTAAATATGAAGAAATGAGAAGATTTTGTATAACGTGTAGAATTTTTTTATTTATTTTAGCATAGCATGCTTTCGAGCCTATTCATAGACTCATCATCAGTGCTTAATCTACAATACATATCAATTCTAAGTTGCAAGAGTGAAAAAATTATAATGTGTGAAATGTTGATATCGAATTGAGTATTAGAATTAAATTGAATGACATTAGAATAAAGATATTTAAGTGAAATTTAAATGAAGTATTTTTTGATAAATTGAAATTAATAATTCAAGTTGAAATTAAACAAGATATCTAAAAGGTATATTGAATTCCGAGTGAGAAGTTAAATAAAAAAGTTAGTTTTTTATGAAATGAAATTTAAAAAGATACATAGGTACTGTCAATTTAATAAATAAGTATCATGACTTCATTGCCTAATTTGGTTAAAATAATTTGTAACATTATACATACAACACATAATGCAAAATTGCGACTCCACAATAAAATTAAATTTTCAAAAATTGTTATATTTAATTCCTCGCCTTCATCTGATTCTATTTCGAGTTTAACTGACAATTATAAGGTTCATCTTTCAACTCAGTATTATTTGAGGTGCGTTCGTAAACTTGGTGTAGGTGTGTTTGTATGAATTTTATAACGCACAATCAAAATTCGTATCATCATTGAGGGTTTAGATAAGCTGACGATGTAAGGGGACATAATTTCGGTTTAAGTTTACTTGCTTATTTAGACATTTATTGTTCTTTTTCAGCTCACTGTCTTCTAATACAGTAAAGTTTTTTGAGTTGTTTTCAATTAATATTTTTGTATTTTTGGAGGGGCTGAAGTTATGTTTATTAAACTTAATGTGATGTCCGAAAGATGAGGTCTCTGGTCTCCCAATATGCTCGTCTATACGAACCCTCAAATGTCTACAAGTTCTTCCTATGTAACTTGCTGTGCAATCACCGCAATTTAATTTGTATATTCCACATTTATTTAAATGACTGATTTTATCTTTAGAGTTAACCAAAACTGAGCTCAACTTATTAGATGTTTTATGTGAAATTTTGATTCTGTCATTTATGTTTTGGAAAAGTTTAGAGAACGTTTTTGTAGAATCTGAATTTAAGAAAAGTAAAGAAACATAAATGTTATTGGAAGTTGAGATATTGGGGTATGCCTGTTTATGTAATTTTTTTGAGTTGATTTTCTTAATTATGGTGTCTATTAAATTTGGTTCGTATCCGTTGTTATATGCGATTTGTTTAATAATTTTCAGCTCATTCTTGTATTCCTCTTTTTTTAAAGGGATCTGTGGATATAGCAATAAAATGCAGCCATTTTGTGTTGGAAGGGATGATTTGAGGATATGTGGATAGCATGGTCTGTCTGAGTAGGTTTCCTATATATGCTAAACAAGAAATTAGTGTTTTCTCTATCTATTGTGAGGCCTAGAAAGTTAATTTTGTGATTATTTTCTATTTCTAAAGTAAACTTAATGTTTGGATGCAAATTATTAATTGTTAATTGTTGAAAGAATGTTGTTAGCTGTAGAGATATTTCCTTTGATCAAACAGAAGATGTCATCAACGTACCTCAAATACACTACTATTTCCTTATGTTGTGGGATAATAAAGTTACACTCTAAATTATTCAAAAAAATTACATAAACAGGCATACCCCAATATCTCAACTTCCAATAACATCTATGTCTCTTTACCTTTCTTAAATTCAGATTCTACAAAAACGTTCTCTAAACTTTTCCAAAACATAAATGACAGAATTAAAATTTCACATAAAATATCTAATAAGTTGAGCTCAATTTTGGTTAACCCTAAAGATAAAATCAGTCATTTAATTAAATGTGGAATATACAAATTAAATTGCGGTGATTGCACAGCAAGTTACCTAGGAAGAACTTGTAGACCTTTGAGGGTTCGTATAGACGAGCATATTGGGAGACCAGCGACCCCAGCTTTCGGACATCACATTAAGTTTAATAAACATAACTTCAGCCCCTCCAAAAATACAGAAATATTAATTGAAAACAACTCAAAAAACTTTACTGTATTAGAATTTTTGGAAGATCTAGAAATTGACAGTGAGCTGAAAAAGAACAATAAATGTCTAAATAAGCAAGTAAACTTAAACCGAAAGTATGTCCCCTTACATCGTCAGCTTATGTAAACCCTCAATGATGATAGGAATTTTGATTGTTCGTTATAAAATTCAAACAAACACACCTACACCAAGTTTACGAACGCACCTCAAATAATACTGAGTTGACAGATGATCCTTATAATTGTCAGTTAAACTCGAAATAGCACCAGATGAAGGCGAGGAATTAAATATAACAATTTTTGAAAATTTAATTTTATTGTGGAGTCTCAATTTTGTATTATGTGTTGTATGTATAATTATTTTAACCATATTAGGCAATGAAGCCAGGATACTTATTTTGACAGTACGTATCTTTTTAAATTTCATTTCATAAAAAACTAACTTTTTTATTTAACTTCTATCTTATCACTCGGAATTCAATATACCTTTTAGATATCTTGTTTAATTTCAACTTATAAATTATTTATTTCAATTTATCAAAAAATACTTCATTGTAACAACTTAAATATCGTAGTTTTATTCTAATGTCATTCAATTTAATTTTAATACTCAATTCGATATCAACATTTCACACATTATAATTTTTTCACACTTGCAACTTAGAATTGATATGTATTGTAGATTAAGCACTGATGATGAGTCTATGAACAGCCTACCACATCGTTGATGTCTTCAATAATTTAAATATATTTGGCGAGTTACTAGTGGCGCAGTTGGCAATTCTGTTCATTGTCAGTGACGCGGTTGGCGCTGTTGCCAATTTGTTTATTAAATATGAATGAAATGAATTATGTTTGTAATTGGAAATTAAACAATTAATTACTTTGATGTTAGTTTACGCTGCAAAGATTTCAATCCTGGAGGAGTCCATCGTTGTCGATGATGGTGTTGTGAAGTTTCTCTGGATTTTCCCACAATTGTAAAACAAATGCGCCAGCAATCTTCAGTAAGTCGCCCCCGAGCGCCACAGAAAATAATAATAATAGCCGCCCCTCCCCCGCACAAGCTGCAGAAGCTTCTGGGGTTCAATTGTAAGGGGGTTAAATGTTTTGCTTATTTTTCGTTTTTAAGTTATTTTCAAGTATTGAAATCAATTAATTTTGTGCTGTTATAACAATATTATAGTGTTTTTCCAAGGTTTACCTAAAATTTTTAAAAACCAAAGTTTATACGTTCTCTTTTTGGTTTGTGGCATTTTTCCAACTAATAGTAGCAAACAGTATTTAAATAAACATTTTAAAATAAAAATACATCTGTTGTAGACTCGTTTTACATCACCGTAAAAACAATTTAACTCCATAAATCCAAATGACTAAAACTCGCAAAAAACCGGCTTTATCGTTTTCATTTAAAACTCCTACATTTTTTTTTTAGTAATTCCTAGTTGAATATGAACCTTTAAATGCACATGTATATATCTGCTATTGCGAATCGCCATTGCGTTTTCTAACGGTGAATAGTGAATTCGAAATGCGTACTCCAATTAAAGGATAAATTAACACTGGCAGATAAACCAAAATCCGAACGATTCATCGATGAGCTGCGAAATTTAAAAGCGATATTAATCAAAGGTCTTTTTGGGCCTTAATTAAAAAACGATATAGAGTGTAACTGGGTACTGTGTACTAAAGCAAACTTTTATTTATTTGACCTACAATTGTTTGAAATAACAAATGCAAGAGAGAAAGTTTACTATAAGATAATTCCTCCTTCGAATTCATTTCTATAGTTCATAGTGGCTTGGTACTTCAAATACTCTTCTTTCTGGATATTAAAACCACTTATTTTATCAAAAAAGTTTTCAAAACCTTAAAATTTAAAATTTTTTTGATAAAATAAGTCGTTTTAATATCCAGAAAGAAGAGTTTCCTTCAAAGTCGTTTAAAGGTGAAATAAATCTGTTTTATCGGAATATATCTATAATTTTTTTCATACACAAATAAAATTAAATAATTATATAATTAGTTTTACTTCTTTCCCAATAGCCATTCCCATTTTAAAATATTTCTTGCGAGCATGTCTTATCTGGAATTAACAAATTTTCACTTCATTTTTATTATTTTTTGAGCCTAATATCTAATAAAAAACCAACTTTTCCTCCTTTTTTCTGAAAGAAATTACTTAAAATATACTTCTTTAAATAGTGTTTTCCTTATACAGTAAACTTTATAATTTTTCTTAAATGTCTATGCGTTTTCGAATAAATATGGTTGATTATTTTTTTCATCTATCAAAACAGTCAGATTTTGTGGTTTCAGCCAATAACAGCTCAGGATCCTAACCAATCATTGTGTTTTATACTGATAAAACCGCTTCTTCGTAATTGTTTTTTGATTAAACTGTGTTTACCTTTTTTGAAATGTCAAATATAAACATTTAACAACTTTTATTTAGCATTATCAATTATTATTATACTAAAATGTATTGCGAATCTATGTTAATATACAAATTTCCAAATTTATTTGTAAACTAACTTGTTTATTCACACACACAACATCAGTTTTTGAATACCCAAATACTTAAAAATCGATAAATCCCTTTAAAACTGACAAATGTCAAACTCTATATCCAAATTAAGCCAAACGCAATCACGTATGCCTTGGTGGCCCAGTATTTAAAACTATAACATAATTTGATAAAGAAAATAATGAACATTTGTGTGTAAAGTGTCTTTTGCATAAATGACTATATTCCCTGTTTTTAATACAAAATTATTCAACAACAACAACAACAACAACAAGAACAGGTCCTCTCAAATTTTATAGATTAAATTTTTGGTCTCCATACTCAAACGCCTTTATTTCAGGCAAAACCACTCAAACAAACTGATTTGAGATAAAATCACTCGTCCTTCAGATCAGTTTGTTTTCGTGGTTTTTCCAAATAAAGCCGTTTTCGTGAAAACAAAAAATTTAATCGCTAAAATTTGGAGGACTCGTGGTATTACCTCTGATAAAACGTACACAAAATTTGGGTAAAGGGTTGCCACGATATTAATCGAATATCAATGTTTGTTGTAATAACCCACCCTGTATATTAGCTA
Organism: Crepidodera aurea; assembly: GCA_949320105.2. Lineage (NCBI taxonomy): Eukaryota > Metazoa > Arthropoda > Insecta > Coleoptera > Chrysomelidae > Crepidodera > Crepidodera aurea. Next base: position 38,382,721 of record OX439475.1, on the reverse strand, counting down.
TCTCCAAATATAATAGCCAAGAATTCCTAGGTTTCTTTTTTTACAGCTGCCCTAGAGGGCGTTGGCCCCCAGGCCAATAGCACTGATTACTTTTAATCTTAGCGGGATGTGTCAAAATTCTCGTGGCTAATCTGATCTTAGTAAATAACTTGCTTAATGGGGCTGGGGATTTATTTAAATAAAATGCAGTATTAAAACTTAAGCAGGTCTCTTAAAAAAATCTAATAAAAATGGCTAACAAAAGAAAATGACAAAATTATAAAAAAACAAAATTAATCTACTTTTCAATAAAGAAAAACTATAACTTGGCCTTATGCAACAAGGCTTAATACATTAAGGCAAAATTCTAATAATGAAAGAAAACTCTAGTTTCTCATTGAATCGCAAGTGACAAAAAGTCTCTCCCTAGCAAATTATTTCTGGGAACAATGTACCTTCGTGACCGCTTGTTTTATGAAATTTAATATTTGTTTTCCGGTAGAATAAAAAATAAAATATGTTGCAAGTGAATTTTAGTATTCGTTGTAAAGAATTTCTGACTAAATTCTGTTTCGAAAGATTTGCATTGGTAATGAAAAATCGTACCTACTTATTTGACTATTTCATTGTAAGTTAAATAAATTTATTTACACCGAGTGTCTCAAATAAAATCTAAAGTTTTAATCTAATACATTCTCTCAAAAATACCCTGCTCATTACATTGTTGATACTCTTTTTGTTTAGAAATATAGCGGGATCAGATTAATTTTTCTCACGAGAGCTTTTTTTTTGTCGAAGTAACCTTGACATGTACCAATAAGAATTTTGTTGCCTGGCAATTTAACGAAAAAAACTGCCTCTGAAAAAATTACGAGTCCTTAGGACGAGTAATTTGTTCTGGCAGTTTTTTGAGTTGAATTACCTAATGGCAACAAAATTCGTATTATAAATATCAAGTTTACTTCGACTCAAAAAAAAAGCTAGAGTGTAATTCGGAAAGACAATTTAATAAATATGTAAATCAATAAATTAAAAAATGAGATGTAAATTAGTTTATTTAATTTAACGGAAAAGTACAATTGTTAAAAACACAATTATTAAAAATGGCTTGATTTTCAGAACTTTCGTGTTTTTTGTTAATATTTTGCTGCATGCTAGTATTTTGAGCGGTGGTAGTAACTGTTTCCTGGATGGTAGTACGAATGGAATCAATGATTTCTCTATGATGTTCTTCATCTAACTGAAGGTACAGTTTGAATGACGATGGGTTGCTATGTCCCGTAATTTTCACAAGTTTTTGTTCACCTATACCACTCCTGGACAATTCAGTTACGGCGGCAGCTCGATTAGAATGGTTCGTAACTTTCACCCGCTTGATATCAAGTCCAATATTTTTCGCCGAAGATTTGGTCCATTTAGATATTTTGTTTATCCGATTGGGAGAATTCTTATACCATTCTTTCGAATTTGTTTTTTGCCAGAAAGGATTTGGAGTTAAAAAAAACTTTTCACGTGTGATATGGTTTCCCCGTCTTACCATAATTTGTTTAAACAATCTTACTGGACAATCACAATCTTCTGCAGTGTTTGCTACCAACCATTTACTGTCGGCCAACTTCTGATTTCCCGCTGTCTTCGAAAACACTGGGTTATATTCAACTCTTCCGGTCTCTCTTCCACGGTTGTCGGTCTCGATTTTAAAATAGAATACCTTACAATTTGCTGCTTCTCCACCTCTCCAAGCCAATTCATATGCAGCAATGTGATAAAATTTTCTTTGGAGGCCTACAGGTTCTTCTTCACTCCAGAACAGTGCCATTTCAAAAATTTCTCGTTTTGTGAGAACATTATAACTCACCTTCCTTTTTGCTGGGATTGCTTCTAAAATTTTGCGTTTTGTGTCGCGTGCATTTCTCGCTTTCTTAAACTGTATGTCCGTGAACGGATTAAAAATTCTTTAATAATCTGTAAAGTACTTCTCTTGTAACATTTTTGCTGAAGTGTTCCAAATCGTCTTGACTGCACTCTCTTTATAATCTTCTCCATTGTTCTTCTTCATGTTGAATGCCCAGTCACATAAAATAGACGCTAACTCTTCAGTTGAAGTTTCTGCAATGAGCTCATATTTTTTTTCCAAACAAAACATCGCAAATTGTCGCCAATTTTATGTAGTTGAATTCACAGTATTGCGAGGCACATTATCATTGATGGCTTTTTCAATTTCTCCACTCGAAGACTCTCCAAATCGCAAGTTTGAGAAAAATTGACATAACGTCATCAAAAATTTGTTTACAATGCTGGTTGTCATGCTTTCAAAAGTTAGGTTCCGTTATTGTCGCTGGAAAAGTTAGGGTAAACTTTTTTCGTTGTCATAATGACAAAATCACGCAACTTATGGGATTTTTTATACATGAATTAAATTGTCGTTAAAATAAGTACATAAAGTACTTTTTATGAAAATGGACCCTAAAAAATACTGAAACTACGCCAAGCTGCAACGGTATATACTCGAAAGGGACAAGAAAATTGCGCGAGAAGCGAACTCGAAGACGATGGTGACTTGTCGGGTAGACGTGATGCTGAAAGTTGACAACTAAGCGGATTGGAAGGAGGCAATGCTGCATAAATTTCAGACATTAACGAAACTTTGGATGCCCGAAATGGGCCGATATTACAAATTATAATCGATGTTAAAAACTTTTATTATTTTCGGCTACATAAGAATTACTGTTGAGCAAAGAGTATTGAAAATTTTACTAAAGCATTACCGCTTCGTTCTTCTACATAGATTGGAATCCTGAAACATGTGACACCATATATGATATTTTTACGCCACGCCGCCGTGCTCGATAAATCGCACGTGTTTTAAAGATTTTAATATCCACTCATACCACTCACTTCGAAAGGGGGGTGGGGGTAGCTAAACATACGTTTTGAGTGTTGAATATTGGTATTTTACGATTTGCAGCTGAAATGTGCATTCTATCGAAAAAAGTTGAGAATTTCATCTTTAAAACTGTGCAAGTTATAGCTTATTACATAGTCATTATCCCACTCTGTATTAATCCAGCACATATTATTTTATAACACAGAAAAATATTAACATTTTGTTGTTGAACAAATAATATATTAAAATATTAGATTTATATTTAAAATAAAGGGAAATACTGAATCCTAGAATAAAAAATGATATTTTTTATTATCTATTACATCTATTATAAGGTCAATCAGCTAGTATAAACTATTCAGAAATTAGTTTATGTATTTAGTTTAACCTGAACTCAAATCCCTCTTATATATGGGACAGCACGGTACATTGTTTGACTGGCGTTATGATTAAGGATGAATTTTGATATTCATTTCACTAAATAACAGAGTTTGTATGCATATTCGTATCATGTGTCTATTAAGATTGTATCCATGCTAGAAACTGTACTATCGCCCAGTGGCTACGATAATAAAGTATAAACATGATTTATTAAATCACCAAATATGTTATACTATATTTGAAAATGAATGATAGCTAAATTTTTAGCATTATTTGTTCCAAAATAATTTCTTGGGTTTTCTTCCTAAAATTTTTAAAAATACCAATTTATTTCGATTCTTGTATTAAATTTTCTAGTCAATAAGGTAAGTATACAGGTATGTACAGGTATGTAGAAAATATTTACAATTCTATGCCCTCAACTTTCTTAGAAAGGATTAAAATTTCTAATCGGCAGAAAGTGTTATGCAGATTGTAAATTATTTTAGTTAAAATTTAATGACCGGAGTTGGAGAAGCAACCATTTATAGACTGTTGAAGCAACGAAAGGGTGGAAGTATTACAGTTGCAGCTGGGAGAAAACCCATTCAAATAGACGGTACTATGAAACAACTGATCCGAAGAAAAGAGATACCTACCTTCGATAAACTTTTGGTAGACATTAATAGAGACGAAACTTTTCCAAACGTTAAAAGAGACAAATTTTGAAAAACTTTACGTTAGAGAATCTACGCTCATAGAGAAAGATGAAATTATTCGTTGGAGAATGCTATATATAAGGAAAATTAGAAAATTAAGAAGAGAAGACAAAAATATTTTTTGTTTGGATGAAACATGGATAAATGAAGTACATTTTGTAAAAAAAGGTTTGCACGATAAACAGGTTACAATGCTCGTCAGGCATTTATAGAAGGTTTGTCTACTGGCTTAAAATTTCCAAAAGGTAAAGGGCGCCGTTTAATTATCACTCATATTGGAGGAGATAAAGGATTTGTTTATAGAGGCTTGTTATAATCCTTATCGGGAGAAAACGACTTATTTATTTAGGTATGTAACTCTATATTTATATTAATTATAATAAGTTTATATGACGCTAGTACCCGAAATACAAACAAACAAATTTATATGGAATCACCCCGTATTTCTTAATATCTAGTAGGTATACTAATTTTATAGAAATTAATGTGGGTACTTAATATTGACAGTTTACTATTTTTTAGATTAAAGTAATTTCGTGTTCGCTGAAGTATAGAACTATTGGTTAATCCCTTAGGATTTGCTTATTTACATTTTATGATGTATTGTATTCGAGGATTTTCAGGGTGGTCATACTAAAATCTAATGAAAATACAGATAAGAAGGTTACTTTTTTTCTGCTTTGAACAATCTTGTATATATAGACCTTTGCCTTGTATAAAGGAAAGTTGTTTTGCTGAAATACTTGTCCAATTTTGAAAATATCTGCGCTAAAATAATTTTAATTGTATGTATTACTAAAGCGAAACACACGGAAGATTGTAGAATCATTTAACAGACAGATATTTACTAAATAGGCTCACCTCTGCAGTAATAAGGCTTTTATAATTATGACGTTAAATAACTTATGTACTTTTTTAGTTTAAATTTCTTAAAACAATTTGCTTGTTATACCAAATAAAACCCCATCCAAAATTAAAATGTAAAAAAGTATGTTTATTAAATATCGTCGGAAGTATGCACAAATCATAATGATTGCAAAGCCAGGAAAACCTACAACAGAAACCAGCCCATACAAGCCTATTAGTCTTCTGCCCATATCGTCACTCACCAGACTTGAAGAAGAAATACATATAGGTGACGTTATACCAGCACATCAGTTTGGGTTCAAAGAAAACCACTCTACAATCCAACAGTGCCATAGGCTTGTCAACAAACTCAAAGAGAGCATCGAAGGAAAGAAAATGTGCACTTCTGTCTTCCTCCTTATTCAGCAAGCTTTTGACAAAGTATGGTACAGAGGATTGCTATATAAATTAAAAATGTGTCTACCTTCCCAGCTGACCCAGCTCTACTTAATCATGCAATCATATCTAAGCGAACGTTATTTCCAAATAAAAATCGATGAAGATTTGTCAAATTATCATCCTATTGGAGCAGGAGTACCACAGGGCAGTGTCCTTGGACCCCTCCTATACCTCTTATATACAGTGATGTACCTGTAACAAACGATACACTTATGGCAACGTTCACAGATGATATAGCAATACTCTCAACAGATTTTGACCCAATAAGAGCAACTGAAAAATTACAAAATCATCTCAATCTCCTTCAAAACTGGCTGGATCAATCAACACGAAAACCCATGCCCACAAGTAAACATAAACAGTAGTCATATTCCAATGTCAAAGAAGAGGTGAAATATGTCGGGATTCACCTAGATGCCAAATTAACATGGAAACTGTAGTATATGTAACCTACCTATGGAAGTGTAGCCACTTCCATAAGTAGGAATTCATAGAAGGAATGTTGGCGACACTGGTATTAAAAGAAGGAGAGAGGGGACTCTCGCCATTGAAGTAGTTAATAAAGATTTAAGTGTGTAAAAAGTCAGCGTTTTATTGGATTCCCTATTAAAATATATAACATATTTGGCGACGAGTAGTGTCGAACTCACAACGGTAGACGAGTGTTAAGTCCAAATTAAGTCGAAGTCGAAGAAATTTGAGAGAAAAAATGGCGTTAATAGGAACCATTGAGCCGTTCAACCCGCGGGAATCCGATGTTTCAACATATATTGAACGATTAGAACAATTGTTCTTGTGTAATGTAGTCGAAAATGACAAAAAAGTCCCATTATTCTTAACATTAATAGGAGGAGAAACCTACAGAGTGTTGAAGAATATTTTAGCACCGGCTTGTGTAGCTAGCAAGTCTTATGAAGAACTTAAACATGCCTTGCGTGAACACTACTGTCCGAAGCGTCTGGTAATTGTAGAGAGATACAATTTTTATAAGTCAAGTCAGTAAACAAAGTCAAAATCAAGTCAATAAACAAAGTCAAGTCAGTAAACAAAGTCAAAGTCAAGTTTGTCAGACAAGTAGTCAAAGTCAAGTCAGTAAACAAAGTCAAAATCAAGTCAATAAACAAAGTCAAGTCAGTAAACAAAGTCAAAGTCAAGTTTGTCAGACAAGTAGTCAAAGTCAAGTTGGTGAAACAAGTCAAGTTGAGTCTAAGGTTTTAGAAAGATATGGAAAACTAACCTCACAGGTAAAATGTAATTTTGAAGAAGTCTTTAAAGATGAACCAAATTCTTACATTAAAGGGTACAAAGTCGATATCAGATTAAAAGAGGGAGCAAAACCTATATTTCAAAGGGCTTACGAAATGCCATATGCGTTGAAAGGAAAAGTCGAATCTGAGTTAATGAAAATGGTAGGATCAGGTATATTGTCAAAAGTTACGAGTAGTAGTTGGGCCAGTCCCATTGTAGTGGTACCAAAAAAGGACTTGTCAGAGATTCGTATTTGTGTTGATTTTAAAAGGTCCTTAAATACAGTTATAGATACTGACCACTGTATTTTGCCATTACCTAATGATATATTTGCCAGTCTTAGTAGTAGCAAGTGCTTTACGGTGCTTGATTTAAAAAGTGCCTACCAACAACTCTTAATTAATGACACTTCTAAAGAACTTTTTACAATCAATACCCATTTAGGTCTGTTTAGGTTTAATAGGCTAACTTATGGAGTTAGTTCTGCTCCCGCAATATTTCAGTCAGTAATTTTAGCAGGTTTACCAAAGGTAAAAATTTATTTGGATGACATTTTTATTCATGGAAAAATGTTAGAAGAATGTCACCAAAATGTAATAAATGTGTTAAGCAGACTAAGGGAATATAATGTTAGAGTCAATGTAAAAAAATGTTTGTTTTTCAAGCCGTCCGTACAGTTTCTAGGCCATATTATTGATGGTCAGGGTATTCACCCTACTAAACAGAAAATAGAGTGCATTGAAAGTGCACCTTCTCCTGAAAACATAACCCAATTGAGATCTTATATTGGGTTGATTAATTATTATAGAAATTTCATACCTATGCTATCAACTAAGTTAAAACCTCTTTTTGATTTGTGTCAAAATGATATTGCTTTTAATTGGTCTGAGGAATGTGAGAAATGTTTTCAGTTCAGTAAAACACTTATTACCTCAGATGAGGTACTTACATTCTATGACCCTACTTTACCTATTTTCATAACATGTGACTCAAGCGGATATGGGGTTGGCGCGGTGCTGAGCCATCGAATTGATGGAGTCGAAAAACCGGTACTGTTTGCTTCAGCCACATTATCAAAAGCTGAAAAGCAATATTCAAATATAGAGAGAGAGGCGCTCGCTATCATGTTTGGAGTGAACAAATTTTACAAATATATATTTGGTAGAAAATTTACGTTGGTCAGTGATCACCAACCATTAAAATTTATATTTGGTAGTCACAAGGGTATACCCGTCAAAGCTGTGGCACGAATAACCAGATGGGCTATCACATTGTCAGCATATAATTATGACATTGAGTACCGAAAAGGATCACTAATAGCAAATGCTGACAGTTTATCACGCTTACCAGTATCAGAGGACACCAAAATTTCAAGTTCAATTTATTCATTTAATGTTACAAATAGTATGCCCTTATGTGCATCAGATATAGCATTTGCCACAAAACATGACCCTGTGTTGAATAAAGTATATGAACTAACAATGACTGGTTGGCCTACAGCTATCACAGATGAAATATTAAAACCATTTTGGAAAAAAAGGTTGGAAAATAATTGTATTTTGTTGGGTAACAAAGTGGTTATTCCTGGGTCGTTGCAACAGGAAGTCTTGAATTTATTTCATGAACAACACCTTGGGGTTGTCCGAAGTAAGATGCTGCTAAGGGGATACTGTTGGTGGATTGGAATTGACAATGATATTGAAAAGTTCATTGCATCATGTGAAATTTGCCAACAAACCCAGAATTTTTCAAATAGGGAAACATTAGTTTCTTGGCCAATGGCACCGGTCAACTTTTATAGATGTCATATTGATTTCTTTTACAAATTCAAATATACATTTTTAATTTTAGTCGATCAGAAAAGTAAGTGGATAGAAGTAAAACTTATGGATGAGGGAACCACTGCAAATGAAACTATTTTAAAATTAAAAGAAATTTTTTCTACCTTCGGATTACCCATTGAATTAGTGTCAGACAATGGACCACCTTTTAGTTCTGACCAATTTATTAAATTTTGCCAAGCAAATGGAATAAAGCCTGTAAAAAGCCCTCCTTACCATCCCCAAAGTAACGGTTTAGCCGAACGGGGGGTACAGACTGTCAAAAAAGGATTAGAAAAAGCGTTTTTATTTGAAAGGGGAGAACATATTAGTAAGAATGTTATAATTAGTAGATTAACAAACTTTTTGTTCACTTATCGTAATACACCATCTACAGTTACTGGCTTGACCCCATCTTGTACCATTTTTAAAATAAGACCTAGAACTAGACTTGATCTGCTAAAACCATCATTACAACATGTACAACATGCTCAGTCAAAAACAGAATCGGTTATTCCAAGAAAAAAACAATTGTACTCTGTAAATGACTTGATATATGTAAAAAACATTCATACAAAGATGTGGCAAAAGGGAAAAATACTGAAAGTGCTTAGTTATTGTACATATTTAGTTCAGCTCGAAGATAATGTAAAATCGGTGCATGCTAATGATATCCGTTTATGTAGTAACCCTATAAATAACAACGCGACACGTGAAAACTGTATTCCGATAATATGTGGTAGAAGTGACAGTGAATCAAAGATCTTTTGTAGTGGTAATGTACCGAACACTGATGACAATTCGGCCAATGTAACTGACAGTCACAGGTCAGCTAACGCCCCCTCTGCCACTTTGGAGCTTCACTCACCTAGTGTAACTAAGAATATTGTAGTACCTAGCATGCATAATACTTGTTTAAGCACTTCAACAACTCCCGTTGTACAACAAACAAAATGTAATTACAAAAATAATATAGAGGGCCCTCCGATTCAAGTTTCACAGGGTATAATGACCAGGTCCAGAAGGATTGTTAAACCACCTACCAGGTTAGACTTGTAATCGTTGATGGGGGGGGGAAAATGTAGTATATGTAACCTACCTATGGAAGTGTAGCCACTTCCATAAGTAGGAATTCATAGAAGGAATGTTGGCGACACTGGTATTAAAAGAAGGAGAGAGGGGACTCTCGCCATTGAAGTAGTTAATAAAGATTTAAGTGTGTAAAAAGTCAGCGTTTTATTGGATTCCCTATTAAAATATATAACAGAAACCATATATAAAAGCCAAAAAACGTTACCTAGAATTCAAAGTCAGAAACATGAACTGGTTAATGAACAAGAAATCATATCTTTCCACTGAAAATGAAATAACTATATACAAGACTATACTAAAACCAGTGTGGACATACGGATTTGAATTATGGGGATGCAGTAAGCCATCCAACACAAAAATCCTGCAAACGTTACAGTCAAAAACGCTGCACACAGACCTAGACATTCCCTACATTACGGAAGTAATCAAAGAAAATGCAAACAAACAAAAAAATCAAAGCACTGAACACAACAACCAATTGGTAAAAGAACTCTTCAACCAACACATTGAAAGAAGAGTAAGAAGAGCTTGGCCAGAAGACCTAGTTGAGTAAATTCCAGTGAACCATCGCTGGATGGTACCTGCCTCATGTAATAATTCTTACATCATTTGTACTAATTACTTTGGATTACTAAGTAGATTGTAAAGCGCAATAAATAAATAAAAAATAAATAAATATCATCGATCTCAACAATTTCTTCGTTTATAAAATATACTCCTAAATAACCCATTTCTGTTTATTATTGGCTTAGTACCTATCCTTCGCCAACATTAAATTAGATGATGGCAAATTGAAAGAAAAGTTTATAAAGAATTCATAATTTGGCTTTATAAGTTTCTTTGTATCAATGGACAAACTTCCCTTTATTTGCGAAAATCCGCTCTATGTGGTAATATTGTGCTGTTTTTCTTTATTTTCTCCCAAACAGTTGTCCGAACAAAAATTAATACGGACGGAGATATTGGCCATAAAAACAATTCCAACATGCGAAGTTGAATGCTGTTTGGAAGGTCTAACAAAAAATTCCTATCTAAATCACTGCAAATTTTTCAAACGGGTTGCTTTGTTCAGATAAATAATAAAACAGTAAAACATGTAAAATAAATATTGCGTATTAATTTACAAACAATTTCCTTTCAGTTTATTTGTTTTTCACAAACGCAATGTCATTTTTACCTTTGACTTTTTATATACGTGCAATTTGATATTTGAATTACTTTCCAAATTCATTCTCACTAAGAAAACTATTATTTTTCTTAGTAGAGTAATTTAAATTGGTTTTTTTTGTATTACAAGTCAAATTAAAAAAAATAATAAAAATAATAAGGTTATTTTTGTTTTGAAGAGAAATGGCATAAAACTTCATAATCAAAGCATCTTTTGAATGAAAATAAAATAATTTGAGAGCGTAAAAAGCAAAGTAAACAAAACTTTAAGATAACTTTCAAAATAGCTAAGACATGTTTTAGAGAAAATATAAAACCATTTTATGGAATCATAACTTGTCAAAAGAAGATCATTCTCTAAAGCAACATATACAAAACTTGAAAAGACGTTAATTTGAGAAAATGGACAACTTCAGTAACAATATCTTGCGTCTTCATGCGGAATCTACACGTTTTAATAATTTTTCCAACGGTCAATGGACGCTTGAGAAAGAGACCACTTTTATTTTTGAAACTTACCGATTAGGGAAAGTCAAATAGTATATCATAGCTTTTACCATCTTCTGTGTCTAACTTTTACTGGAATTTACGATTTAGGAGGGTTTTAGATAAGGAAATTTGCTGTCAATAACATTGCTTATTTGTAATGGAGAAGGTAGTAAACTAAGACTGGTCCTACTCTATCCCAGTCATAGACAAATAAAGGTAGACACCCGGATGAATACACCAAAATGGCAACCAAGCCCATAGTTCTTGCCCTCCTAATAGTTAGCGCAACGGTCGATCAGATGATTCAGATGTTGCCAGTATTCATCTAAATTCTAAGCGAAAGCGACAATTAACCCAATAATGCAATGTTTTTCATATGAGTCAGATAATTTTGTTACACAATGTGGCAATGCGAAAAAAATTAAACTTCAATAACGGCCTTGGAGGGAAATATGTAATATTCTGTGATACTAGGCCAATTTAATTTTAAGTTATGTTAGGAGATTCTAGGTAAGTATTGTAAGTATATTTTTAAATTAATGTAGATTTAGTAAATTTGTTTATCATCATCATTAAGGTACTTTACTTATTTGCATTATTTTAAGAAACATTTTATAGATACAGTATTTTTGAAGATTATAGTCCTATTTGAGTGAGACGCCGCAGCGCCGGCGATCTTAAAGAGGTTCCTTTCTTCAAAGGAAAGCCGAGCGCTTGGGTCTCAGCGGTACCTTTGACGGTGTGGTCCTTTATTTCTGACTTATCACTTAGACAGACTATACCTGATCCTTAAACCGAAATTGAAAATATGTCTAGCCCAGGAAGATTTAGATATAAATGTCTAGTCCAGACTTGCCATAACTGTTTTTACAATCCCATATTTGATATTTCTTATAAGAACAAACATTTTTTTAAATTTCCTAACCAATTAGATAGAAGGCAAAGCTGGTTTCAAAATTTAAATTTGCCATATACAGAAAATATTTCTGTTATTTGCGAAGATCATTTTTCATTAGATTCATTTAGTAAAAGTTCATTACTTCGCAAATGATAAGTTATAAATGCAGTGCCTCTTAAAGTTAGTACTAAATGTAATCCAACAAACAATGTAGTTTTTATACCCGAACCTGAGGCTGGACACGGTGAAATAATAAATCAGCCACATGATTTAGTTTTGTCTGTCAGCAATGAAGATAACAACTGTGCAAGCAAAACGTAAACTTAATTTTATAGATGAAAAACCAAATCAAAAATTATGTACTTATTTTAAAGAAAAAAAAATGTAAAAATAAAAATTAAAAAAAAAATCAGAATGTACCTGTTCAGTTCCTTATTAGTATTAATAAATTATTTTTTGTCTCAGTTTAAATTTAAAAATGTTTATTGTTTGTGTTTATTTTACAAATAATACCTAAACCTGGCACTTCTAAATATTTAAAATGTCTAATATTAATAGTTTAATTATAAAATGATTTGTTAATATTTATTTATTAATAGAGATTAGGTATTGTTTGTATTAAATCTAAAAAGCCTCCCTAGTGTTTTAGTACACTGCTATTACCTCCACGTGGTGGGAAGCGGACAACAATAAATTGCAAGTATATTTTTATTTTCAAGCAATTGATTGGCTAAAAGTAGCAATTTTATTTTCTTTTAATTGTTTAATTTAATTCTACTGAACCTTTATGATAAATGGTTTTTAAAAACATTCCAAAAACTTTTATGAATGGTCAGATAAGTAAAAAAAATATATTATTTACTTTAATACAAAACTAAAGCTGCATATATTTACATAACTCTTTTCTTGTTTTATAGGCTCTAGATGTATGCATATGGCCATCTTCAATTAATTACATCTTTTATCATAATTTAAATTGTTCTTGTTTTGGTATTGTTTTTAATAAAAATGTTTATTTAAATGTGTTTCAATTATTGTTTTGTCGTTTTAATAACAATATCTTGTTTCTGAACAAACTTTGCATATTAGTTTCAAAGCTACTTAATTATTTAAATAGCCTTGAGCTAATTTGTAAATATTGGTCGGAAACAAGAGATGAGGTATAAATAATAATAAATAATTTTAAATGAACCGCCATTCTACTTCTTTGTTTCTTCTTTTTTTAAACGTTATCTTTAACTATTAGGGTGTTCGCACACCTAAATTAGTTCCAATAAGATCCGTGCCCTCTTATCTGGCGTCGGAATGTTGTGAATTTGTTGACACTCATTTCCACGGGGATTGCATATCTCGTTTACTTGTTATTTTATCTATGATCCCAGTGCTTAATAATGTTTCTTAGCACTTTAATCCCTATAATGCTCTAAATCACCTGACCTGATGTATTTTTTATTTGAATCTTTCTTTGCAACACTGCAATTCCTAAGATGGACCTTGCTCCTCATTTTCCATCATTCTTTTTACAACCGTTTTTTATATTTAATGTTTCCTTATTTACGAATGTATTTCCTGACTCTAGACCAAATACTTTCTCTGTCATCTCCTTCCTCTTCTGGATTTAATTAAGGACTAACAACAATCTTTCTTACGGTGTTAAACTTTCTCCTAAAATTTCCTTACAATCTCAAGTCGTTTTTTCTAATTAAAAATATGTCTGTTTTTGCCGGTTTTGCCTTTTATACTTTTTCTCGTAATTAGGTGGTCCTTGTTATTCTGAAAATTGTTATTAAACACTGCTACATCTAAATTTATTCCAAGTTCAAGTATATGAATAATTAATTTTAAAAACTACGTTCACTTACTTCTTAACGCTTAACAGACTACATCAAATAATTAGTGGCGTCTGTGAGTCGGAAAAAACCTCCCCCCCCCCGTTTTCAAGGATGCTGAACACGATGGTGGTATCAGAATTTCTCTTTTCGCTAGCCAAACCCCCTAAAACGGCCAAAAACTAGTAATGTTGAAAATTACTTCCGACCCTCACCAACCCCTCCACATGTCAAAACTCACCCCTGAAAAGGACACCCGTTTTGCCGCTAATATAAAACAAAATACATCCGTTTCGGGGCTGAATTTTGCCCTGTGGAGGGGTTGGTGGGGTCGAAAGAGATATTGAACACTACCATTGTGTTGAGCATCCTCGAAAACGGGGGGACAGACGTTTTGCCGCTGATATAAAAATATAAAAAAAACAACCCTCTCGGGGGTGACTTTTGGCTGGTGGAGGGGTTGGTGGGGGTCGGAAGTAATCTTCAAAACTACCACCGTGCTCATCATCCTCGAAAAAGGGGGAAAGACATTTTTCTTACAGGGAAATGATGTGCAGTTGCACAAACATTAATGTGGAAAATAATAGTTACGGCCAGCAAATAATATCACTTAAATACCACTTTAGTGTAGTTTTGGGAACCGAATTTAAACTGGCGGCGCTTGATTATATGATTGCAGTTTTAAATTTTCTAATGTTGTGGCAATGAAAAATGCTACTTGGGTAAATTTTATTTTATCATTTAATTTTATTCATTTCTTTATGTCTATTGTTTCTCTATATCATTTTTTTATATTCAACCTGTTTACTTTACTTGTTAACTAGTTGCATCCCGTTTGTTCTACGAAATAATTAAATTGCTTTTACTATTATACATACTTTAACAATATATACCCCTGTATGTTGTGTATAATCGTCCTAGAGAACGTAAACATAAATTCCACAGCTTCGAATCCATAAAATCTGAAATATCCGGAAAAGCACGAACCGAATGAACAGCAGTAGCTATTCTAGGATAATATCTCATTGTTAAGCTACTAAAGTGTGAAATGAGCTTCCAGGCGATCTCAAGGTTGTAATAAAGACTCTCTGACCCTGACGAGAGATGCGATAGATATCGAATAAAGAAACAAAGACAAAAGGCATAGGGGAAATGGAAATATCAACTGGAGAGGGGTTATTTAGATATTTTATTTATTACTCACATTGCATACCACACACAAGTGTCACTGATCGAAGCAATTTTCAGTTAATTCCACTTATTATTTATTTAAAGTTTTCAAAAATGTAATAACTTTCATTAATTCGTTCATTTCTGTAGCTGCCTGTTTATATATCCTTCCGATTGGATAATAATTCTAATTAGTTATTCAAAAAACGGTTTTTAATAGCTATTTATATTACAAGCACATAAACAAGGGCTTTACTGTACGAATAAGTTTATGGCCGAGCGAGCTTGCGAGAGAGGCTATAAAATGATGAGTCACAAAAAGGCAGTACTAGAAAACTTAACTTAAACAAGAGTGATCCATTATCGCCGACAGGTATCTGTACTGCTATTTATGTTGCTGTTCCTAACAAGAACAATAATATTAGAGAAACAAAGCCAAAAATAAAGTAATTATTGAACAGATTTGGCACGCAGAAAATATCGAAATCATTCATGTGATTTATTGTCATATCAACAGCGATAAATGTAAATCATAAAGAAACATTATTTAATACAGCCAATAAAAGTGTTTAATTAAATTAAATCCCAGAGGTCGACAATTCTATAATACAATAATAAATAATGCTTTTAAGCATTTATCAACTGGTGAACCGACATATTGGCCAACAGACAGGAATAAACTACCTGACCTAATCGATTTTTGTGTTACGAAAAGCATTCCAGATAACCTAGCCATTGCAACATTCTGCTTTGACCTATCGTCAGATCATTCACCGGTGCTGATTAATATAAGTACAGAAATTATTGTTAAAGAAATTCTACCCTATATATGTAACAAATACACCAACTGGAAAGAATTCAGAGAATTACTAAGCGGTAGCATAGAAACCAACATATCACTAAAAACAGATGCTGAAATAACTGAAACAGTTGAGTTGAGTCCACAAACCTGGAAAACCAATCGAAGAGGTTACTTCTTATAGGCCTATCAGTTTGCTTCCTATTTTAGCCAAAATATTAGAAAAATTAATAAAAACAAAATAATCAAATAATTCCTGAACATCAATTTGGATTTAGAGAAAAACATGCCACAATTGAACAAGTACAATGCGTCACCAATAAAATAATGCAATGCATAGAGGATAAAAGAATTGCTCTGCTGTGTTTCTAGATGTGAGCCAGGCGTTTGACAAAGTGTGGCATACTGGACTGTTATATAAGCTCAAAAAGACCCTGCACCTCAATCTCTTCCTCATCCTTAAGTCTTACTTGAAAGATCGCCATTTCTTCGTTAAACATAACAATGAATACTCGACGTTTCACTCGATTAATGCTGGAGTTCCACAAGGTAGTGTACTGGGTCCTTTTCTTTACCTACTGTACACATCTAACAACGTCTTAATGGCCACATTTGCAGATGATACTGCTTTTTTGTCGTCTCACGTAAACCCCCCAATAGCATCAGAAATTATACAAACTGATCTCAATAATTTACAGACGTGGCTATACTCGTGGAGAATTAAAGTTAACGAAATAAAATCTGTGCACGTAACTTTTTCAAATCGACGTGGGAACTGTCCACCGGTTAGGCTAAATGGAAAAGAAATACCACATCGTGATGACGTCAAGTACCTAGGGCTACATCTGGATCGAAGATTAACGTGGAAAAAACACATCTTTACAAAAAGAAAACATCTTGGTCTCAAGCTGCGTAAACTCTATTGGGTTATAGGTCGCAACTCAAAGTTGTCTCTAAATAACAAAGTGTTAGTGTATAAAGTTATCCTTAAGCCAATTTGGACATATGGTGTCCAACTTTGGGGCTCTGCATCAAATGCGAACATAGCTAATGGAGAGATTTCAAGCAAAAACTCTTAGACTGATCGCTAACGCTCCATGATTTGTGTATTATTGCACGTGATTTAAATGTACTGTCGGTTAAACAAGAAATTGTGAAGATAAGTGAAACTTACACAAACACAAACTTGCGAAAAACTTTTTCAGAGTATCATGAGGCGCAGACTCAAACGTTTTAATCCGTATGACTTAGCGCGGGTCTACACTATGCGTATTCAGCAGATGCGTATTTCGGCTGCGTATTTTCGGCAACGTGACACATTGTTTGAAATTGAAACGTTCACATATATGCGTAGAATACACAACCACGCAGTATACCGCCGAAAAGACGTATGCTGGTCCCGAGCGCAATTAACCGGTTCGTTGATACAAAACACGTATCATAGACGAAAATCAATACAATATGTGTACGCAACAATTCTCTTGCCGAAAATACGCAGCCGAAATAAGCATCTGCTGAATACGCATAGTGTAGACCCACGCTTAGCCAACAGATTTTAAATTTAATTTTAAATTTTTTATCATTTATCTTTATTTATTTATACTTATACCTGTTTGGGAAATAAAAAAAAATAAAAGTGTTTCACGAACTTCTCTAGTGATAAAAAATATCAGAATATACTTCTTACTTTGCCATTTTGCGGTTGACTAGACATTTTTTCTTTTACATTCTTTCGCAAAGTAATATATTTTCAGATGTACCTTTCGACCCGTTTATAGCATACTTTTTCTAAATATTTTCGCAAAGGAATTGTTACTTTCGCTGAATAGTTTTTTCTTCTGGTTGAAGTATAGCGAAGTGTCGAGAAAATAAAAAAAAAATTCATGCCAGATCCATTTGGAAGATTATTAGAAATATATTTAGGAAACGTTCGCAGCAGAAGTCATTTGGAATATTATCAAGAATATATTTTATAGTAATGACGTGGGGAAATCCTAAAAATGTTTCCGAAGAAAATAAGCTTTTTCTACATTATTTAGGGTTATAGTGCGAGTATAACAGTTCCTTCTATTTACGGTGTAACTGAAATGCTTTTGTAGATGATAAAAATAGAAGGCCATTTAATATCTGGCAGCTCGAATTTTACTGGTTAAATTTAATATATCGTTTAAAATTAGATAAACTTAATATTAGATTTTTTAAACAAACCATTTCCACGAATACAACAATTACCGATTTAAAGAGCGATAAGTAGAGAGCTTATCCTACAATAACTTACTTCTTTAGTGAAACTAAGATTATACAGGGTGAGTCATGAGAATCTCCCACCACGTATTGATGCCCCTATGGAGAATATCAATGACCATTATAAAATGTCTGCTCCCATTGTTTAATAATATACTTGGGGAGTGAATTTTGATGGAAATTTCTTTTGGTCATTACTTTTGAACAGTAAGTTCGATTTGTCTCATATTTTAATAAAACGTTACACTACTATCTCACCTAATTAACTGACTTATTCAAGCTAGAAAGAAATCAGGCCAGGTGTTAAAAAATAGTACGCTTTGTTCATATAAAAAATTTCATACTGTATATGGTTTTTTAAAATTCTAATAAGGATCTTACAGAGTACACATACACAAAACAAAAATGTCGTATTTATTTTTTTTCAAAAGAAAATAAATTAAATGAACCATAGATTTCAAACAATATAACTTTTCTTGCAAAAATTTATTTTTTTGTACAATAAGTCATATTAGTTGTCTGTCTATTACTCACTCACATGAGATTCGCGAATCGCTTGAGGATTTTCGTCCTCCACCAAATAATACAATTCCCAAATTACTTTCAAAAAACATAATTAACCAAGAATAATAAATAGTGGAGGTCAGGAGTCGGAGTGACTCCCGAATATCCCCCCCCCCTCGTTTTCGATGTCGCTGAAACCCCTTCAAATTGGCCAAAAACCACCCCTAATAGGAGTTTCTTCGATTATCAAGTTTTCTATCCCTTTTTTGAGGGTAGTAGTCTCTCCTACGACGAAAATTTAAAGTTCCTCAAAACGGGGGGAGAGACTAAATTGGCCCTGTCCGGAATATTCGGGAAAATCACTTTAAATCCCGACTCCTGACCTGAATAATTTTATTGAAAACCTTAAAACTTAAGCGTTTCTAGATACGAGTGTGTTCATGAACATGACCTACTTCGTTGACAGTCTGGATCTTCGAATTTTCATCTGAAATCAATTTTATTGTCAAATTCACGTAAATCTAGCTCCTACTTAGGGATCTCTTGGTTGGATTAAAGAATTTTGAGCAGCTAAATTCAGTAAATCAAAATATCGAAAATCCGACCAAGGGATCCCTATGTAATGCAAAATTGAAACCAAATAGGATAAAAAATGCGATCTGAGGTAAAAAAACGCGTTTAACGGCTGAAGTTCTGTTTTCTATGTGAAAAATCAATTATTTAAATGGCTTACCTTCAATCCGCTATTCCGGAAGCGTAGTAGGAGTTCCTCGAATACAATTCATCTAGACCGGCCATGAATTTAAATAGCATAAATAAATGAATTTAGGTAGCAGAAACATCTCCTTTAGTTTAAGCGTAAAAAGGGACTTAGAACGCTTTAAGGTGTTTACTGGAAAATGACTATTAATATCAACCATTAAAATTATTAAAGAAAAAATAAAATTTCATCGATACTGGAAAAAATATAAAAATGGCATGGACTATTTAACTTTTAAAATCTTAGGCGGTATATCAAAATTTTCTGGTAGTAAGGATTACAAAGACTATTTGAATCAGGTTGAAACTAATATTACTGATTATTTCCCTTGCCTGCCATGCAAATATCAATTTTTAACCAATCACGTGCGGAAACTGATTTGACGCAGCCAATCAAAACAAAATAAAGCGACTATTCACCTTGGTGGTAAATATTCGGCTATTTGATCATCGTCCTCAATATTCACCTGAAGGACGGTATCCAACAATAACGAAGTCGCCCATAAATTTCAAATTTTTCAAATAAAACCTATACTAATGGTATTATAAAATTGCTTATAGTTAATAAATTATCGATCTTTAGTAGCAAATACACAAATCCAACTGTTTTCGCACTTTTTCTGAAACTATAAATATATTCATTCATTCCTTTCTATGTAATACCGTCCATTTTACAACAAACATAGTAGGCGCGCGTCATCTGAATTTTGACAGTTTGCCATTAAAGTTTATTACCGAATTAAATTTGACACATTTTGTTAAAAAGTATTAACAATGAGTAGATTCGGGAGTAAAAATCTTCAAGAAATTGATAATATAATTAAATTAAACGTACCTGCCAAGACAGTAAAGAGCAAAACTAGTATAATTTATACGTACGTACAGAATTTTTTGTTACTCGGGAAATAATCTTATTAAATATAACGCGACCTTGACAAATTAGCTACTATTTTTATTGCTACTAAATTTCTCGTATATTTTACAATTTGTCTCGACAATTTTGGCATTAATAATTAAACAATAACTCCCTCGAGCTAGAGCTCTCGGGAGTTATTCAGATTATTAATGCCAAAATTAAGTCTCGACGAATTGATTCTAAAATAAACTCGAAATTTAGATACAATAAAAATAGTCGGCTATTTGTCAAGGTCTTGGGATATTACTGTCGACTATTTCACTCATCTTTGAATTTTCACAAAATCTGACCAATCACAAACCAAAGACAGCTGGTATTATCGCGATAATACCAGCTGTATTTCAATCCTGATTGGCCTATCAGCGTGGTATTTTCACGGCGTAACCATGGATACGAATTGCAAAACAAAATTTGACATTTTGAAAGAAATAATTACAGCTAGAGACGTCAAAATGAGACCTTTTACTTTGTATAATTACAGCTACTGACGTCAAAATGAGACCTTTTACTTTGTTTGTGAAATAGTCTAATAAAATTCCACTTGTGATTGAATTCATCTCATAAGTCTGTCTCTTATTTCATAACTCAACTGAGTTGCTTGAAGAAAACACCACTCGTCCTGCGGACTCGTGGTGTTTTTAAGCAACTACTGAAAATCCTAAGTACTTTTTTCAATATGTTAAAAATAAAAACACTCCCCGTTCTTACCCGATAATCTAGTAACCAATAAAGTTCTTATTACACATCCTCAGGATATCTGTAATGCCTTTTCTGATTTCTTTTCATCAGTTTTTGTGCCAAGTGGTCCTAGTGATTTACCAAAATCGTCATTCACTATGTGTCTACTTTAAATTCAATGTCATTTTAAACTTAAAAATTTTCATATTTTGGACCCCATTTTGAAGATGTTCCAGAAGAGGTACGGAGGGGCATATCAAACAATTTGTTCGGTGAAAAAAGACCCTGGCAAACTAAATTTTAAATAAGCTGAACGCATTTTTTACGCTAGACACTTGGCTAAATGCGGGAAAAAAATTAATGAAAGTGACTGTGTGGACGTAGTCGCTTTCTGTTTATCAACATCGAAATTGCGAGGTCGAAATCGAATGAAGAGAATTGGTTATAATTATTTGTTTCGTGTAAACAAGTTTATTCACAATCAGTCAGTAATATGTCATTTTCATAGCCTAAAAGTTCGAAAGTAGATCTTTTCTAACTCATTGATAATGTCAGAATTTTATTGTTTGAATGGCTTTCTCCTCTTGGGGCGAGAGTATAGCAACTTAATTTTTATGTTTTCATCTTTTCTGTAGTTTCTTTTAGTTCAGAATCAGACATTTTAGTAGTTTTATCTTTTCTTATTAACGGAGATTGAATTTAGACTAAATTTAATGATAAATATTTTGTACATTATTAAATTTTAATTAAATTTAGGTTATGTAATTCTGATTGTGAATAAAATAGTATACAAACTTCGGTGGAAAATGTCATTCTAGTTTCGCGCTATGGCTAACCTCGGCACTGTAATGACATATTTTCCACCTCGGTTTGTAATATACTATTACCGTTTGATATATGTTGTAAAATTGAGAAAATATGAAATGAGACGTGTTATTATGTGAACACAATAGCTTTTACGGGTACAATTTTTTTAAGCATTATACTCGTATTTTCCATCATTCTATTACAATGGAGGGCTAATGTGACGTAATAAATTGTTACTGCAAACAATACAAAATGAATATTTTCTTTTCACTAAAATAAAAAATGTATAATCCCCCTTCTTTGTTTTATTATTAATGGTACAAAAAAAAATGTTTTCGAATAAAATTTGAAGGAGTATTGAATTTCTTGATTGTAGGGGAATTTAAGGACCTCTGCTGGTTTTTTGTTTTTCCCAACAAATCTACTCAATATGTTTTTATTTAACAATATATGAACCATAACAACTTTGAACAGTTGGGGGACAACATACAAACTTTAAGAATGTTACAATTCTTTTTAACTTTCATTTCACATTATTTTTATATCGCTTATACAGGGTGGGCCAAACTTCTGACATCGGAGGTTTACGTCGTTGTGGTTAGCGATAAAACTTTCAAATTTTGTGTGAGCTAGTACAGTTACTGGGTGCACATTTTGAAAATAGTTTCGATTATACAGGGTGTTCCAAAAAATCGTAGCAGCACAAACTTACATTTTTTTAAATGGAACATACTATGTATTATTCAAGAATCGAAAAGATATGGCCAATTATTAGCAAAAACGACCCATCTTTAACACTCCGTAAAACAGTAAATCAAAATAAATCAACAGGTCTTTGTATTCAAATGTCATTCTCATATCATTGGCTGTGCTCACTATTAATTACTTTTTTATCTATGGTTTCTTTAATACAGGGTGAAACAGAACTCAAATCAAGCAATATCTCAAAATTTTTAAATGGATCACCCTATAAGTCTTTTTACAATTTGATAGTACAATTAATAAGCATATAACTTGTAAGTAGCCGTGAATGGTGTATGATGGAGATGGTGATGGCCATGGATGGCGTTGGAAGCGATCCGACTGCACACATCAAAGGAGGCCAGCACGTGCAACAATACTGCGCAGTTGCTAGGTGGCATGTCCATACAATGGCCCATCTAGTAGCCCACTGTGTGGATTCAACCAATTTTTTAATGGTCACCTTCATGGCCATGGCGAGTGTAGAATTATGTACCTTAGCTTCGTGTTGACTGTATTTTTTGTTTATTACTGGAAGCTTACGACTTGCATTTCAAAGATTGTAGTGTCGATGAAATGAAAAGCACAACTTCCATTGAATTTTGTATTAACCAATAATTTATTAACAAAGTTAACAACAAGGGGGGTGGGTGGCTCAGCGGTAGAGCACTGGACTCATAATCCAAGGGTTGTGGGTTCGAATCACACCAAAGGCAGAAATCTTTTTCTGATTTTTAATTAATTAAAAATTTAGAAATTGATTTTCATATACCAGGTGTGATTCCTCACTCGACCATTCACTGTTGGGTTCTAATTAACAGTGCTGTTCCTAAAGTGGCGCTGGGAAATAGTAACAAAGCCTACATAGAACACGAGGCTAATGGCCATAGTAGTCGATGCCGTTGACACAGAAGTAAAAAAAAAAAAAAAGTTAACAACACTAAATTCTAACAACGTGCCTATGTACTATAACAGCAAGCGCTCAGATTGTGTTTTGTGTGAATTAAATTGTTAGGACATTTTAGAAGTATTTGTTAACATACCGACAATTGAGAAATGATTTATGGCCAAGCGGCTGGACTTGGTTTAATTATGTTATTGAATTTTAATTTATTTATTTTGTTTCGCGTGCCAGTGACGGCGTTTATGTTGAATTTTCAACAATCAATAACCATTATGACGGGCCATATGTAGAGGGGTGATAAGACTATTTTTATTTTAAACATGAGCAAATAACTATTTACTTTTAGACTTCTAAACCCTAAAGTTTAGAAAAATCTTATGAAACGCTTCTGTCTGTCCGTCTGTACGCATTTATAACTCAGCTTCCAGAACCGATAGAGACTAACGGACAACGGATATGAACTCAGGATACCTTGAATGTGTGCAGCTTTCTACGACTTCCGGTTTCAAAACTGGTTTTAAAAACTTTAACCGGAAGTGATGTTATATACACACAACGCCATCTGTATCATGTTTTCAACTATCCTACCAATTAGTAAGTTTGCACGTTTGATCTAATCAGGGCAAATTTATAAAGCATTTTTCTTGTGGTCGGGTAGTATGGCTCATTTTTAAAATACCTTGTATATTTTTAATAAAATTTTCCTTTCCGAACATTATACTTTCGACCGTCGCCAACGATACATGTAGCGGAAACCGATGAGCGGCTTTTCACTTTTCCACTAGGCAAAGTGTGAAGTGTTGGAGAAATTAAGGGCTATCTGATTTGGGCCGATGGTTTTTGCAAACGCCATCGCCATGGCGATCAATTAACCGCTAAGTGGAGGGTTCCACTACTGAAGATTTAACTGTCACGTGTGTAATTGGACAAGGAACTTTTTTAGACCTTTTATTTTAGGCGAAAATTTTGTCAAATATCTTTATCGAGGGAATGCTTTTTGTAAACCAGTGACGCATTTTGAGTTTAGTAATTTAAATTACACGTTAGCAAAGTTCGATTTCTTTATACGGTATTGGAATTTCGACGGACAGCGCTATATACCTGAGAGTTCTGATGAATTAATGACATTTGATATAGGTACATGAACCCTTTAAAAATTTACAGAGTAATAAGTAAATATGTTGGTTGTTGTTGTCTTGAATTGGTAACCATCTAATGATGTGACTCTACAGTCATCTACAAAGGCCTTCTGGCCACAGACGTTTCAGCCTTCTTCGTTCATCAAG
This sequence comes from Crepidodera aurea, assembly GCA_949320105.2. Lineage (NCBI taxonomy): Eukaryota > Metazoa > Arthropoda > Insecta > Coleoptera > Chrysomelidae > Crepidodera > Crepidodera aurea. The sequence continues at coordinate 38,358,120 of OX439475.1, read as the reverse complement.
TTAGTAAGTTAATCTATTTATGAGTTGGTTGTTATGACCTAGATTTCTAGCTGTAGCTTTGTGCATGCTTTTTTATGACATCTGTTAGTTATGAAAGGAATCCTTAGGTCTGTATGGATATTTTGATTTTGTGATGTCTCTAGGATTTTTGTATGAGTTTGCTTGTTGCATCCCCATAGTTCAATACCATATGTCCGAATGGAGATGTTGAAAATTCAACATAAAACGCCCGCCACTGACAGTGTGCAAATAGTAATTTATGTATCAAGGGAATTATAAGGGCCTTAATTCCTGAAGGCAAATTTTTCATCCCGAGGGCCTCTGGTCCGAATGACTGCAATTTCCTAAGGCTCATTAATTCCCGAGATACATAGATTATTTTATTTCTGATCGATTTTAATAAAATAAGCAGCAATCACATTCACTAAATATAATGAAACGCTGACAGCAATATTCAACAAACGTCAAAATATCCTAACAGCGGGAATTAAGCCTGACAACGGGAAATTAAGGCACCTCTAATATCACAAAGGAATTATGACCCTGTTTATTGATAGCGTAACCATGATGATATAAGCTTATAATAGCCCGGTCAGAAATAAACAAATAAATAAAATATTAATCAAATATATAACTAATAAATACATCTACGCCCATGAGTTGAAATTGAAAATTGAAATTAATCAAAACAGGGGATTAGTATTGTTTTGTAAACAAGTACTTTATTTTGTAGCGATAACTGTGAGTTTCTGCCTATTAACCAGGACATTTGTCTAGCTTCCAGATGTAGTTCCATGTCAGTGTTTCGTCATCAAGATCAAGATATTTAATTTCTTCTTTTACTGGTATGGGTGCGTTATTTATTGTGATTTGATTTATATTTTGCAAGAACATTTATGACAAACCTTGATTTCCAATACAACATATTTGGTCTCAAATGATTTGGTATATTTTGTCTGAAATGAAAAATTAATTTTTACACTATAGTGAACTGTTATGAAAACTTTCACAGTTTGATATGATAATATTATACAATGTTTAGATGTGCTGCCATCTATGATTAGAAGAGAGTATTGACAATTATTAAAAGCAAAAAATTCCCGGTGTATTGGGGTTGCATACACAATTTGCATTGTGTGTTGCAAAGCTTTTATTTGACTGATTCTAGTCAAAATGTCTCTCTTCTTTCGTATCCCTTTCAGAGATTAATACAAAGTTAGAAAACGAGTAAGGAATTTAATTTATCAGATTCGACATCCTAAGACCGGTTTCTGCCTTTCGGCTTCGTCCGTTAGGCTTTTCGAATCCAATAAATAAAATTCCAAACTCGTACAAGTCAGTAGCTATATCCGCTATAAGATAAAATTTTCAGATGTGCTGCCATCTATGATTAGAAGAGAGTATTGACATTTTTTTTTTGCTTTTAATAATTGTCAATACTCTCTTCTAATCATAGATGGCAGCACATCTAAAAATTTTATCTTATAGCGGATATAGCTACTGACTTGTACGAGTTTGGAATTTTATTTATTGGATTCGAAAAGCCTAACTGACGAAGCCGAAAGGCAGAAACCGGTCTTGGGATGTCGAATCTGATAAATTAAATTCCTTACTCGTTTTCTAATTATACAATGTATTGAAAATCTTTGCAAAAATTATTTTTGTACCTTAACATTAATATACTTAGTTTTATTTGCAACATCTATAAGCGTTTTCAGATTCTCAAACGTTTAGAGGCTATTAGAATAAACTTTGAATTTAAAATGTACCCAGAAAGTAATTTACAGGGATTAGATATGATTATCTTGATGAGTAATATACTTCACTCCTTTTTCCACTCCAGCGATTTGAAAGGTCTAATTTAAATGTTGGCGGACTGCTCGGATGATGCCCCATAATGATAAAACCATTAAAATGTACTTAAAATCTGAATATGAATCTTTTCAGCACATTTATTTAATCCGGAATCGGTATTCTCTAAAAAATCAATTACACCTAATATAGGGGTTTGTCATAGACTATTTCCCTCTAGATGAAAAAACTGTATGACAGCACCTGTTTTTGTTGTCAATAAATTTGGAATATTGTTTTTAAACAGTGCTGGTCAGCTTATGTAGTGAAGATGAGTCGCTTTGGAAGTGATTCTATAACTAATATTGATCTGGCAATTGAGAAAAGTGTACCGTACAATACCGTTACACCCATACGTCAATATGGAAACAGTTTACGGAATTCTGCACGGCAAATAAATACGAGCTTTTGGAAACTACAAGTTTAGAGCAACTAAACCTAATCCTGAAAGGTTGGGCGTGGAATATGAAGAAAGAAAACGGTGGAAATTACAAAGAACTAGTTGTGAAGACAATGTGGAACACCGTTGCAAAAAAAATGCAAGAGATGTATTTTATGAAGTGAAAAATAATTTTTAATCCATTTAAAGATATTATCTTCAAGTCTCGTAGTGAAGCTCGTAATGCGAAACGAAGGAATTTGCAGATGTGCACCAATAAAAGGAAATCGAGCTCTGCTTCATTAAAATTGGAAGAATACTACGCAATGGTTTTATTATGGGACGAAGACACTCCGGCGGGACTCCAGTGAAAATTTTACCGTATCGCTTCAGTAGAACATGCCTGGAGAAGTTGAGAAGCAGTCAACTGTAGAGTTCATTATTTTAAAGAGAAAGTGGATAATTCTGGGATTAAAACATAGTTACATATAATCCTCTCTTCAATAAAACGGTACAACACGAAGAATCCTACCTTTTGTCCAATCCGTCGTTTTAAAATTTTTATGGTTAAATGTTCATCTAGAATAACAACTGATAGATTATTCTTAACAGTAAACCTATCATGGAACAAAGAACAGTCAAGTGGATGGTACAGAAACACTCCAGTGGGAATGAACTTTCGAAATGGACTAAAGAAGCAGCAGAGAAGGCAGGATTAAATACAAAAGAAATAAAAATAACAAACCACTCTATGCGGTCGACAGAAGTCAGTAACCTGGCTAAAGAACGATTGGAAGATCAACAATTAATTAAAATTACTGGCCACAGTTCAGCCAACTTAATTAAGCCTTATCTGCAAATGGATAATGAGCATTATTCCATCATCAACACCCTTAGAAGTGACGCCTTAGAACCTCCAGCTAAAGAACAGAAAACAGAAGATTCTGCAGACACTCATCTAGCTTCTCTCTACAGCTGGACCCATCAAAAACATTAATGATTTACCTACACCCAAAGTTATCAATGAGTTAACAAAGATCTCAAACAATATCCTACTATGTACCAAAATTGCAATTTATATTTTAATTGTACCATAAATAATTAAGTTTGTAGTATTTTGTGATTAAATAAATTACCTGTTTTTCAGTTTTCAAATTAATACCTACGTATTTATTATGTATGCATATATAACAGGTAGTATTTTTAGATGTGCTACCATCTATGGTTAGAAGAGAGTATTGACACTAAATTTTGACTGATTCCAGTCAAGATGTCACTCTCTTCTTTTTATGACTTTAAGAGATTAATACAAAGTTAGTAAACCATCTAAAAATGTTATCTTATAGCGGATATAGCTATTGACTTGTACGAGTTTGGAATTTTATTTATTGGATTCGAAAAGACTAACTGATGAAGCCGAAAGGCAGAAACCGGTCTTAGGATGTCGAATCTGAGAAATTAAAATTCCTTACTGGTTTACTAACAGGTAGTATGTTTTGAAAAGCTATGTGTATGCAGATCTATTACTCATGAAATATATATATATCCTCTAAAGGCCTTGTAGACCCAGGGCAGTTATTTTTCTCCATTCCTCTCTATTCTTAGCTTTCTGTTTCCAATTTCGTATTTTCAGTTTATTTATATCAGACATCACACTTTCAAGCCATCTTTTTCTAGGCCGCCCTCTTCTTCTTTTGCCAATAAGAGCCATTTTTGTCATTCTTTCTTTGTTTAATCTTTCTACGTATCCCAACCACCTTAACCTGTATGTTTTTATTCTTGATGTTATCTTTGATTCTCCGTATTTCTTCATTCGTTCTCCTTCTCCATCCTTCAGGTGTTTTTATTCCACCGAAGATTGCTCTAAGAATTTTATGCTCCCAGCGCTCCAGCTTTTCTTCCTGTTTTTTTGTTAGAATCCATGTTTCACTTTCGTATAGTGGGTTTTATAATGGTATTATATATTCTTATATTCATCTTTCTTGAACAGTATTTTGATTTCATCAGTGACTGGAGCATTCCAAATTTTCTGTTGGCTTTCGTGATTCTTGACTGTATTTCTTGTTCTTCGTGGGCATTGCTAGATATTAGCACTCCCAAATAAATAAATTCATGTACCCTTTGGAAACTGTAGTCCGTTTCCCTTGTCGTTTTTACTATCAGATTTTCTCCGATAGTTCCAGTTTCTCCAAGGACCATATATTTTGTTTTTTCTTGATTAATTTGCAGTCCTAAAATGTTTGCTTGTTCTGCGAGATTTTTTGTAATTTTAGTGAGCTCTTTCTTTGATTTTGCCAATACTGTCAAGTCATCTGCATACGCAATCCACTGATGTTCGTTATTATAGATTGTACCATCTGTTTTTACTTTAGATCTTCTGAGTGCTAAGTTGAATAAAACAGTTGCTAACGGATCCCTTTGCCTTACACCATTTCCGACCCTGAAGACCGTTGATTTGTACCCATTCCAAGTTATTTTGTTACCTGTGTTCAAAAGACTCATTTTTGTTAACCTGTTCAATTTGCCTGGTAACAACGACTCATTTACATTATGTCAGAAAATAAAAAAAAATTCACGGATGATTTTGTTCCGAAACATCGCTTCTCCATATTTTTTGGACCATCGCCGTAACTTTATTTGGATTTAGATTAATGAGCACAGACGTTGACACATTTGTATATATATTAACTACATAGTTTCAAAACATCAGCTAAATATGTTGGTGGAAGCTGACTATACAAAGGGATACATTTTTCCGAAATAGAAAATATATTTTTGATCGCCCAGTATCTTTCAAATATTTAAAGTTGGATGGTTGGTTCAAATGCAAAAACGAATATTTTCTCGAAAAAGGTTCAATAAAAATTACCAAAAACAAAGTTTAACCCTCTGTATACCCGCCAGTTTTGATTCTAGAAACTTTTGTCATTTGAACTTTTTGATGCACATATTGTGGACTATTCCATTATAAAAATTCAGATCGATACGATGAAAATGAAATTCCGGATTTTTTGAAAAATCGTCAAAATATCAAACTTTGGCCTCCTGTAGAATCCAAACGCTAGCATTCAGAGAGTTGGCGCAATGGTAACTTTTGTTCAGAATGGCATGGGCTAAATCATATTGAAATTTCAGCGATTTTCACCGAAACCGGTTTTCCATAAGATTAGTGCGGGGTCCTTTGAAATTTCTACGTCACAGTTATTGTTTCCAATGTATTTATACCCCGTAGGGCTGTTGACATTGTATTTTTTTTACTAGTTATTAAGATACATGAACCAAATTCCAAAGTTCGATATTGGTAACGCACCAAAAATCTGTTAATTGGTTATTATTACTATATTCAATTTACTATTTTTTTTTGCTTCTGAAATTAAAATCTTAAATATTAAACGGTTTAAATGTTTAAAATTATGTCATCAAAACCACCCCTTCTATACACCAATTACTTCTCGATTTAAATTAGATCTAACTAAATTATTCGAATTTAGATTAACCAATTTTCCGTTTGCCACTCCTCAGTGTAACCGTGTTTCAACTGTTGTTATTACCTTGCGTACAATTATTTAAATAAATATCTGTGATGTAAACACGATAAGATATGTCTAAAATTTACTCAACTTAGAAATATAAAATACTTAAGACGATTTACGTTAATTAAAAATAGCGGAGCAATAAAAATCATTTAATTCAAAAACAGTGTAATTATTCGGTAGAGTACAATATAGAAATACCCTAGATAAGATTACAAATACCTGTTAACTGTAGTACATATTCTGTTGTCTGCTTCATTGTCTTCGTTTTGTAAATAATATAATGTTATATAAAATAGTTTCGAATTAAAATTATATTCCTTTTTGATCTTTGTTCCAAATTCTTGCCATGATCTTCTTTTCTTTGTAATTTCTTTTTGGTTATATATTCCACCAGCGTGTATACCTTTTATTTATTTTTTTACCCCACACGTTCATCTTTCTGCGGTTATATGGTTATTTGGCTACACAATAATTCTTTTCTAACCTAACCAATTTTTTTTGTGTTTAAAATAATAAGTACAACTCGGATATTAGATAATCTTTCTGTTCAATCATCAATATATTTCGCTCGTGTCTTATTATTTTAATAATTGGTTATTACGTTAGTTCACTTATGCTTATTGCATTTTGTAGTAAGCTGGTCATGAAATATGTATAAGTTACTTTAGATTAAAGCCACTCTGTTGGAAGTGAATTTGGTTTCAAAGTGCATACGTGATGCCTATACCTGGCCAAAATGTGGTTATACGAAATGCAGTCTAGATCTTATTTTAATCCCCAAGGGTATTGCAAGGGACTGCCAAAATTTTAACTTTATGGACTATGCTTAGTGAGCAATATTTAGATACAGTTCCACTAAGGTTTAAAATTAAGTATTTATGTACCAAATATTCTACAACGAGGTAATTTTTTCCAAATTTCAACTATAAGAATATTCTAAATGTGCTGCAGTTCACCATATTATTTATTTTTAGAGTAATTAATATTAGGAATACACTGAGGTCCGATTAAATTTTATATATAAGTTGGTTTTTGTATAAGGTCTGCAATATTACGTAATATTTTGTTTAAAAACTACATATGTCATTAAATATTTTTGCTACTAGGCAGAGTTGAGCGGCTTAAATCTATAATTTTTATAAATGTAGCAATCCCTAAAGCGAACATCTTTTAAACCGTGCACAATCCATTCAATAGTTTCCTTTTGTGTCATTCTACATTTTACACATTTAGTAAGTTTTTCAAAATAATATTCTACAATATCTTGATTGGTTTCCATTTATGGTTTTGTCTCAAATCAATATTACTTGCTTCTACTGTGAAGGTTTCTTCCTTAGATTAAAGAGACCAGAGATGTAACATGCACGCTCGTTCAAGCTGCGCGAATGTTGCCAGTTTTTTAAACTGGGTGAATTGAGCGCGGGAACCGAGACTATACGAGCTCTGAGTAGACGAGAACTTGGTCAGAGATGGACTAGGGTCAATTTTAGTTCGTTTGAAATTGTTAGAATCACAATTATCCACTAACTGGGTCAAGTCAAAAATAATTTTATATAACGCCATCGTATTCAGCATCTTTGAAAACGGGGGGTATGGAATATTTTACAGATTGAATATGCGGAATACGCGATTCCCACCATTTTGAGGGTGGTTTTTGGCCGTTTGGGGGGTTGGGCAACCTCCAAAAGAATTTTAACCACCGTCGTCCTGCTCAGCATCCTCGAAAACATGACATAGATTTTCATTTGTTTACGTTACAAGCATTGATGTGGACACTTCGGAGGTTTTTAAGCAAAAACCTCGCTTGACAGCGAAATTTGGTTTTTATGAACTTATATGTCACAGCTTCCTAGATCGGAATTTGACATAAAATTCTTAAATAAATTATTATAATATAAAAAAAATACGCGATTCCCACCATTTTGAGGGTGGTTTTTGGCCGTTTGGGGGGTTGGGCAACCTCCAAAAGAATTTTAACCACCGTCGTCCTGCTCAGCATCCTCGAAAACGGTGGGAGAGGTGGTTTGGAAATGAAAATGGTACGTGGCTTGGTGCTGTTCGGATCTAGTCGGACACACTTTGATTATCTATTGGTGGGTGAATTCATAATTCATGTCGAAACAGATAACATGCGCAAAGACAATGTTACATCTCTGGTCTCTTTAATCTAAGGTTTTTTCTAACAGATCCTTTCCGTCATTCTAAGAAATATTCTCGCATGTTAGACTATCTTTCCTCCAAGTTTTAGCAACTCCATGTAACTTTGTCAAAGCATAATGTTTAATTGTTACCTACTTCGTTCCAGTCGTACAACTCTCCAAATTCTTCGCAATCCAATGGCTAATTTTTTACAGGATCAAATGAATGTAAAACATCTTGAATATTGGGAAAATATTTGTAACCAACGGTTTGATTCGTCACCTGGTCTACTCATCTTGCTTCTCACAAAGATCAAATGTTTACTGCGTAAAATAAAGTAGAATCTTTTGCACAATACACGTGTCAACCAACTTTTTATGCGTAAAATAAGGTTGAATCTCACTTCTGGAAAACTGTAGCAATCCCTTCTCATGTTGCTTACTTTCGGATGGCATTTTTTTTTATTAAAACAAAAATATTTATCAGTTGAAACAATGTATGTTTTTATTTTCTCAAAGTGTAAATAAATATATTATTATTATATTATATGTATATATATAAATAGAGTAAGTTATCCATTATCTCAAATGTCATCCAACCCCCCAAATGGCCAAAAACCACCACCAAAGTTTTGACGGGTTTTCATGTGTGCTCAAAAAAATATTTCACCCTGTAGAGGGTGGTTGTTGGCCGTTTGGGGGATGTGGCGAAGTCGGTGCACAGATCTAACATCACCATTGTGCTTAGCATCCTCAAAAACGGGAGATGACGCGGTTTTTCTTGTTGACAGCAAAAAAAATTCACCCGGTAGAGGAGGGGGGAGGTGGTTTGGTTGCTGCTTAAAATATTTGTGTTTTTCTAAGTTTTTTCCGACTCACAGAATGATATATATATATAGACATTACTTTCGGTCATTGAAAAATTTATTTTAAGGATATTTCGTAAATTTTAATTTTTTCGGATAAGTTAAGGTGATATCGCTTTTAAAAACATTAGAAATTTTTAATGTCTCATTTTTAGAATTTATTATTTTAAAGGTAATTACAATAATGTTTATGATGATTTAATACTATTTGAATTAATCACGAAAATAAAGTTTTAAGCAGTAACAAGACCCACACTGCACAGGATATTCCCAGAATATCCTCACAAGATACCAATGTTCTTTTTGCAGAATATTCCTAAGCAAATATTCTGAGAACGATCATAGAATGTATTGGATATATTAAAATATTCTATGAATATTTATATATTATATTCCTGGTACATTAACATTTTGTAGTTGTAAAATCTAAGTCGTAATGTAAATCAAATGCGCAAGCTCAATACAGCATTACCATCTTGTAATATAAAGCTAACATGAACAAATTAATTCATATTTTTATTTATATACTGCTATACTAAAAAAATTTAATTATGTTTGTACATTAATTTTTACTGACAAGAGTTGCAATAAACATTTAATTAAAAGTTAAAACCAAAAATCAACTTATGATAAATACTATACGGCAACGTTATACTGTGGCAACGTGTCGCTGTCACGTCACCTGTCACTCACGTCAGTTTTGCCGAGTTTTGCGGTTAGGTGTTTATAAGTATTAGTTTATTGCAGGGCTATTATTATAACATATATACTAAGAACTCTGGTTTATTGAAAAAAAAAGCCATGGAAGTAAGATAAGTCATGACATATTTTTTTAGTTGTAAAATTGGAGCCCTACCCCTACATTGACAATCACTTTTTACATAATCATGTTTTTTTGACAAATTATTATATTGACGGGATTCTTTATAAAAATATATTTTTGACAGATTATATTGTGTATATTCGTATAGATAATATTTAAATAATAAGTAACAACTTTAAAGAGTTTTTAAGTTAAAATGCCAAAAGGACGTCCAAGGTCCTACTACCAACAGTCAACAGAAGGTTGAAGAAAACTCTAGCAACTGACGATGCTCATGTAGTGCTGTTCGATAGTGTTGATGACAAGAATGTGGATCAGTGATGATGAACTATATATATTCTTTGTAACTTAATAGAGAATTCTTATGAAAAACCATTTTGTCTAATTTTGGCTTTAATTTCCTATAACTAAAATGGTTCATTTTTATTACATATTGTCACTTTAATAAAAAAAATATTAATACATATATTTTTTATTTTTAGATAGTGTAAGAAAACAATTTGGGACATCCACAGAGTCAGACAAGGAAGCTGCCATCAAACTATATGGCTAGCGAAGAGCAAAATGCATCAAAAATTTGAAGTTCTAAAACGTTTTTTATAACTTAAGTTTTAAGAATAAAACATAAGAAAATGTTTATAATTTTTTTTGGTCTATCCTCCTTTTATTTTATAAAATGCTATAAAAGTACCTAAAAGTATGGCATAGAATATTATAAAAACATTCTAATGGATGTCTCAGAACATTCTCATCATATTCTAATAGATGTTCTTAGAACGTCCTCAGCACTTGATAAGACCCTGGCCTTTGCCACATTCTAGGGACATGCATAGAAGAAATAAGTATATTCATAGAATATTCAAATATACTTCTTCAATATTCTACGCATATTCTAGGAAGGTGGTTGTGCTGTGTGGGGAATTATACATTCCACCAGCTCGTCGTATTTCTTGCATGATAGTTGTTTTTCCTGTGTTATTTACCTGTAAATTGGTGAAAAACGTTTTCCTCCGGACTCTTCCCACTAGCAAGTTAGTTCACTTTCTATTAGCTGTAATACTGTAATATTTGCATTCAAAACGCCTTGGTATATTTAAGGTATAATTCTACACACTACAATGTATAAATTTACCAATCGCAAACTATCATATTACAAACACGAATAGGAAAATTTGACTGAAACCACGATTGCATAACTATGGATTCTCCATTCATTAATATGGATGTATATATGATATTCTGCTATGATTATATGGTCTTAAAATTTACATTCCATCTAAGATTTACTAATATTTTCCAGTGTCGTAGCATCGTTAAAGTTTTTAGGATATTTTGTAATTTTAGGACCCCAGATATATGTAACTTTATCTATCGTTAGCAACCATGATAAGAACTATTCGAGATCAACTGAAATATCTTGAATCGTATCAAACTTTGTCCTGCAAAAATTTTGAGATCAACGATGAGTCAGGATCGATTATTAGGTTTGACATTGCTTTCAATTGAAAATGAATGAGCTAAAGAAACTTTTCTAAGCTCATTGATATTTTTTCATCCCAATTTAAAAACACCCTGGAATCACACAAATCGGATGCAATTATTAAAAAGTAAAAAACGCGCAATTTTTCCACGTGAGTATTTCTTTATAAAATTCGAGTGATTGATTTTTCGTTTCTTTAAATTGCTTCCCATTATCACGTCACTGTGTTCTCTATGCGAAATCGATCATGGCAAATTTAGGTGGAGGAATGTAATAGCAGAATAACGTGGATATCAAATAAACGCGCTCTCCTTGTCGAATTATTTGTGACATTTCATCGATTCATATTCAAATATCGGCCTAAAAGCCTTATTGTTCATTGTAATGCCAATAACTCTAATCTACTACAGGGTGCGCCAATTATTTCCACTCGATCTCTAGCACCGAAACTAAAAGAGATATCAACAAGATTTTTTGTAGGGATAGACAGTGTCACTCGGACTACAATTTTAAAATATTTTGATGTATACAGGGTGGCTAATTTTTGTGGAATGAAAATTAATTTGGTTTTTTTAAATTGAACACCCTGTATACGATTATGTCTTCTGATTCTACTTAATATTAGATTTACGGTAGTTTTTTGTATTTGTCAATCCGACGCGGCGTTGACAAGTTATTCCTATTTTAAGCAGATTTAATGAAAAAACAGCACTTCAGAAATATTAGCACAAAAACCACATTTTTTAAAAAATTCCTTAAAAAAGCTACTATGATGTAAATGAAACATGCACCTATCACAATAATCACACAACATCTTCACCTGTTGCACAGGGTGTTTGCCGATGGCGTGCCAATAGTCTAGTTTTCAAATGGCAATAACTTAATTTTTTCAAATGGGACACCCTGTATATTTTTCTTCAGTTAGAAGCTCTCCCTAATACGCATTAAAAAAATATAGGGTTTTGCACATCTAACTTTACTATTTACTTTAATAATTGACGTTAAGTGACAAACATATTTTACACAATTTTTAATAAGAAATCAAGTTATCTATGAAAATGACAGTAGGTATATTTTGTTATGGCATTAATTGTCAACATAAAATTTTGTATTGTATCACGTCTACTATATTTAATCGGTATTGTGTATAAAAAATGGATTTTAATAAGAATTATAGTGTTCAAGAAAATATTGATATGATATGGATACTGGGTGAATGTCAAAAAATGCTTTTCTTGCTAGTAGGGTCTATCGTCAAAGATACCCAGAAAGACGTCATCCACAAAAGGATACTTTTGAGAATTTAAAGAATAGATTTGATAGAACAGGAACCGTCAAGTATGAAAAACATTCACGTGAAACTACAGCTGTTAATATTGACAACGAATATAAGGTAATGATCAGTATAGTTGAAGATCCCAATATAAGCACAAATTAAGCAATCAGTTAGATATTTCCAATACCACAATTAGACGCATAATAAAAAAGAATAAACATCACCCCTATCATATCCATCTTCACCAAGAATTGTTACCACGTGATTTCGCGCGTAGAGTGGAATACTCTAGATGGTTAATAAACAAGATAAATACAGAACGTAACTTTTTAAACAAAGTTTTATTCTCCGACGAAGCCACGTTTCATAAGAACGGTTGTGTAAATAGACACAACTTCCATTATTATTCGGACCACAATGAACATTTATTTAGAACCACATCACAGTATCGATGGTCTTTGAATATGTGGGTGGGAATAATAGGTGATTATGTAATTGGTCCCTATTTCTTTGATGGGACTGTAAATGGAGCTATATTTTTAGATTTTTTAGAACATGATTTTCGCAACTTATTGCAAAATGTGCCTCAAAATTATCGCAACGGAATGTGGTTTCAATTAGATGGTGCCACACCACATTACCTATTAGATGTTCGCAATTGGTTAAATAGGGAATTTCAGGATCGTTGGATAGGAAGGGGAGGGCCTATAAATTGACCTACTAGATCGCCTTGCCTTACATCTTGCGATTTTTTCTTGTGGGGTTTTATTAAAAATATTGTTTACAAAGAAGAGGTTACCACAAAAGAAAATATGAAAGAAAGAATTACTGCGGCATTTAGACAGGTGACCCTGCAATGCTAAGAGATGTGCGTAAATCAATGAAAAAAAGGGCAAGAAAATGTATAAATGAAAATGGAAGACATTTTGAACACCTACTTTTTAGTTTTCTTACGATTAAACTTTGTAAAATTTTATACTTATTAAAAATTGTGTAAAATATGTTGTTTGTCACTTAACGTCAATTATTAAAGTAAATAGTAAAGTTAGATGTGCAAAACCCTATATTTTTTTAATGCGTATTAGGGAGAGCTTCTAACTGAAGAAAAATATATAGGGTGTCCCATTTGAAAAAATTAAGTTATTGCCATTTGAAAACTAGACTATTGGCACGCCATCGGCAAACACCCTGTGCAACAGGTGAAGATGTTTTGTGATTATTGTGATAGGTGCATGTTTCATTTACATCATAGTAGCTTTTTTGAGGAATTTTTTAAAAAATGTGGCTTTTGTGCTAATATTTCTGAAGTGCTGTTTTTTCATTAAATCTGCTTAAAATAGGAATAACTTGTCAACGCCGCGTCGGATTTACAAATACAAAAAATTACCGTAAATATAATATTAAGTAGAATCAGAAGACATAATCGTATACAGGGTGTTCAATTTAAAAAAAACAAATTAATTTTCATTCCACAAAAATTAGCCACCCTGTATACATCAAAATATTTTAAAACTGTAGTCCGAGTGACACTGTCTACCCCTACAAAAAATCTTGTTGATATCTCTTTTAGTTTCGGTGCTAGAGATCGAGTGGAAATAATTGGCGCACCCTGTATATTGTCAAATTTATTACCTAAAGATTATTATCGACAATACCTGTATAACCGATTCTTCCTTTAGAGACATCAAGTTTGTGTTGATTCTAGTATTCCTGGTGAGCCTCATTCATAAATTCTATTTTGTTTGGTCCCGATATTAATGCGTTGGTAAAGTAAGTAAATACGGAACAAGGAAAACGTAGAGGGGGTGTCTGCTAATGAATATGGCGATGACGTGGTCTTTATATTGCAACCATAGGCGTATCGTTACATGGGAAATTGATATATAGATTAATGTTTTTTTGCGATAAATGTTTTATAGGTAGCCAAGTTTTGGATTGTAGTTGTGGTATTTTATGTTTCTTTGTTTCAACTGTAAAGGGTATCTAACTTTCAAATATGTAGATATTTATCGAACAATAATTTTGACAAGCTTCAGCAAAATTAAAAATAATAAAAGGCCTATATTAAAAAAAATATGTGATCTATGAATAGTCGCATTCTTATTTAAATAAAAATAAAAACTAGTAAAAATAAAGTAGTGTTAGATTAACAAATATTCAAATACTATTAAACGAGCAAGGTTTGTATGTGTGTATGTATGTATGTATATATGTATGTATGTATGTATGTATGTATGTATGTATGTATGTATGTATGTATGTATGTATGGATGTATGTATGTATGTATATATTGTTACTTACCGCTAATTAGACAAATCGTTTCATGCGAAACGAAATGTGTCCTTTTTTGTTTTTGTATAAGTTTTAATTTGTTTTGTAAGTAAGTAACTTTCTTAAAAGATTAATTTCACCTTCTGACGTAATCTTAGCCAGAACGTGTTTATTTTTGTGGGGCGACCTCTTTCAATTCAGCCGGAAGCATAAAAACCTTGAACCTTAGTTGTGTTTCTATTAATTGACTTTAAAGTTATAACGTTCAATAATAACGACTCGGTTAGAAGAAAAATATGTGTGCATTTATTTACAATCAAAACCAGAAATCAAAATTTGCGATTGCAGTGTGAAATATTTAAACAGAAGAAAGTAAGTGTAATGTTTATTATTATTATTTATTTTTCAAATTTTATAATTGTTATTTATTATGTAAAATTCTTTCTTACGTTATTCTGTTTTTATTATTATAAATTAAAAATATAGGTTAAATTAGTTGAGTACTCTGGACTTATTGTTTATTTTAAAGTTTTAAATATCGATATTTAAGAAAATGAAAAGGTACCTTTAATACTTTTTGAATTCTTTTAGCAAACTTTAGTTGCTTGTTTGCAAATCGACGATGTGGTCCAAATGATTCTACCAGGTTTCAATCAGGAATACGGGAATATGTTCTACAGGATACATTTTAAACTGGATACAAATTCAGGAAAAATTGCAGGAACTGGATTTACTTGAGGGAAGGATGATGAAATGTTGATTGGAAAGTCTATTTTATTTAAATTCCAAAATCTTCAGATGAAAAATTAATTCTAACGTCACTTTAGAAATTGACAGGTAAATTTGTACAATTATTTCATCGATCTATAATGACATAGATTTTCATTTGTTTACGTTACAAGCATTGATGTGGACACTTCGGAGGTTTTTAAGCAAAAACCTCGCTTGACAGCGAAATTTGGTTTTTATGAACTTATATGTCACAGCTTCCTAGATCGGAATTTGACATAAAATTCTTAAATAAATTATTATAATATAAAAAAAAATTACTTTTATACATCTTTTAACTATTACCAAATCATTCCTTAGATAAAAAGAATGATTTTGGTGTAAATTATTTGCTATTTTGACTAATATTAAAAATACATGAAGGTTTTTCTGTTTTCGTTATTATTGAAGTTATAATTCTGTTAAACTCTATTATTATTGTTTATTTTACAATAATATTATGATTTTAGCAATTCCCACGCTTTGTTTTCTAATTTTCATTGACTTTCCCCTAAATTTAGATTAATGATATGTTTAAATTTGAATATTTCATTTTGAGGTTATGTGGAAAATTTCTTTTTCACATAGTGTTTAAAATAATAACTTTTACTTAGATGTGACGATTCCAGACTTGTCTGAGACTATTCAGTTTTGATTTTTACTATTGTATTATTTGCCAAAATATTTGTAATTGTCATAAAATCGTCGATGAAAGTTGCTTATGGGGTTACTGCGTTAATATTAACCTTCATTTTATGAATTAATTGCTACTTCTAGATTGATTTGAAATTGTATTTAATTAAGTACGTTCTGTATAATGTTGGTTCAGATTCAAATAAATGATTATTTAATGTTATTAATTTGTAAAATTTGATGATTATTATTATTCAACAAAAGTTAGGCATTTCATTCATTTACACCTTGTTTGACCGTTACAATATGTATGTATGTATGTATGTATGTATGTATGTGTGTAAGGAGGATCTCAAAATCCACTCGTCAGAATTCAATGAAACTTTCAGGGTAGTCTAATTCCTATCTAAATCGGCAAAAAATGCAGGTCTCATGTCTGTGAAAATTCGATCTTCTGAGATATTTACAAGAAAATTTAAGCTTTTAGTTTATTTCCTAGCAACGGCACACAACACAGAAATAATATATCCTGTTTCTATAGTAAATTTTTTATTATATATTTTGTTATGTCATTTTGAAAACGACTTTCAATCAAGAAAGACAAAACGTCAATTAAAGCCAACTTTTTCAGAAACTGATAAATATTAGTTTAATTTGTCAGGTCATAATGTTGGTTTAACAGTGGCCGGCGAAAACGTTGGTGGAGTGATGATGGAAAATCGTCATAAGAAAATAACCTATTTTTGTAAATATCAACGTCAAGGTTTGACTTTATTTAATTTCGCCATAATAACCTACAAATTAGAGTTGTGACAACTATTTAAAATGAAATGTCAGGATACCAACTTTGATAACTAAATTATAAATGGATAAAATGTAGAAAATTGAACACCAGAATATAAAGGGAAAGTATGTTAATTGTTATAATTAAAATTATGAAATTCAAAACACATAAAATTGATAATAAAGTATAATAGAATCAAAATTTTGAAATAATTTGAGAGTTTCTGCATGACGTCAGAAGGGAACCTAGCAACGAAAAAAAAAAAGGAAGGTAGTTAGTTTATAAAATGGTAGAAGGAGTTTAGTAGATGAAATTTAAGAAAATATTTTAATTTAAAAAAGTTTAAAAGAAGTCAAAATAAATTTTGAAAAGTTAAGAAAATATTAAGGAAAAGTTACAAATTTTGAAAAAGTACATTTATATTCTGGGAGGACAATTATTACGGCGAATTTGTTTATGAATAGTAGGTGGTTAGTATTAAATAATATTTAAACAACTTACCTGGAAGTTATTTGGCTTGTTGTGGATATCATCTGGATATTAAGTTCGTATGGCGTGATCAATCGGGCATATATCCATTAAAAAAAAAACCAACAGAAAGTGGAAACATCACATAACTAGAAATCTAGTTATAACACATCACTGGTTGTACGATGGAGAAGAAGAAGAAATAAGGATATTCAAAGGTATCAATTCATTATAATCAATTATCACATACTGCAGATCGAAAACAACGAGTGAGGTATGCATTTGTGTGGTTAAGATAGACGTATTAATCACTGTTTAGAATTTCGGGGGTGCCAACCTTAGTTAAATTAAAATTTATTGCGCCAAAATTTTCTATTTTTTTTAAATGAAAAATGTAAATGTTTCTTATCGTTATAAAAAATGCGTGGTAGAATCAAAAAATTTTGTAGGTCCAGATATTTATTATTTAAAGAATTTAAGTTATAAAAAGTATTCAAAACGTAAAGAAGTAAGTACTTGAAAATTGAAGTTTCCATATACAGGGTGTTACTATAAATTGTAGGCAAAATTTGCAAACGTAAAATTGAAATCATATCAAGATATACACATATCTAACTAAGAGTAGCGCCATCTATCTAATACAATTTCAGTTTGGAATTTTCTTAGTATTTTTATTTGTATTTGACACTGCAATTAAATAAGATTAATTCAGCAATCTTGCAGTTATAATAATCTCTTTTCGAAATTTTTTGTTTTTACGTTAGTTTGCGTGACAATTCCTTGATTCATATTCAAATTTGGCGCCAAACCTCTTTGTTATGATCTATGGTCATGTTATTCTCTGAAACAATAACTAATAGTCCATTCCAAAGGCAGATGACATCTTTGTGAACGGCTTTATAGTAATCCGGACTAGAATTTAACTTATAATAGATAGAGCGAAGAAATACTGTCACTGTTTTGCATTATTCAAGGATCTAAAGTCCTTTATCAGTGTCACGGCCCTTTTAAATTTATTGTTTATAATAGTTCTGGGGGCCCTAATCATTTATTTAACGCATTTGTGGAGAGTTTTGAAGGTATTTAATAACAAAGAAAACACATCAAGAATTTGAGAAATATTACATAACGGAAAAAAGTATATTAACAAAATATTCAGAACGAAAATTACAAAAATTGTCACAATGTTAGAACAACAGTTTAATATTTCTGGAAACTCACAGCTGATATATTGTGAAAAAATACGCAAACCTGTAAAACTGATAGATGAAGAAATGAGTTATGACAAGTTTACAAAGCAAAAGTTACCAATTTCCATTGGGGATTCCAAAGTTTTTGACTGATTCGTATCCCTTTAAGGAAAAAATACAAAGTAAGGAAACGAGTTATGAATTCAATATATTTGATTCGACATCCTAATTTTCGAGTAAACGTAAAATCGAACATGTAGGGCTTATATTTTTCAGTTATAAAATGTAGTTACCATAAAAAACGGTTGCTCACCAGGAAGTGATAACATAACAACAAAAATGATTAAAAATAACTATAACCACTTTATATACCCACTTACACATATAATAAATTTAATATTTCTGACCGGCCTTATACCTGAGCAGTTCAAAATATCAATAGTTGTACCTATACACAAAAATAGAAATAAAAATAATATAACTAATTACAGACCTATCAGTCTTATAAACACATTTGCCAAAATTTTTGAAAAATGCATTAAAATACGCTTGTATGACTATCTACACAAGAATAACATTCTCAGTGAAAAGCAGTTTAGGTTTAAATCAGGGTTTAGCACCAACGACGCAATGTTTGAGCTTGTTAACCGAATCAAACTTACTTTGGATAAGGGTGATAAATGTATTGCAGTGTTCTTGGATTTAGTAAAGACATTTGATACAGTGCCTCATCAATTACTTCTTAATACTTTACAACAGTATGGAGTGAGGGGCACTGTATTAGATCTTTTCAAAAACTACTTGTTAAATAGAAAACAAATGGTGAGAATAAAGAATATCTTAAGCGAAACGGAAATTGTTCAAATGGGAGTACCCCAGGGAACGGTTCTTGGTCCAATTTTATTTATCATTTATATCAATACTATGTTAAAATCACAAATAAATGGTTCAATAATTTCATATGCGGATGATACTGTCATTGTATTCGAGGATAATAGTTGGGAAGCAGTCAAAGAAAAAGCCAAAACGGGTATAAGTATTATTAAAAACTGGCTTGATTTTCATAAACTCTCTTTAAATGTCTCTAAAACCTCCTTTCTAGCATTTACTTTAACTAACGTTAATAGGCATTCTTTCGACATAAAAATAAGTGAAAACTTTATAATTAAAATGAACAATACAACAAAATACCTCGGTATAATAATTGACTAAAATTTGGAATGGAATGAGCATTCAATCATTAACAACCAAGGTTAGAAGATTTATTTTGAAATTTTATGAGTTAAGGAAATTCATGACTAGAAGTCTACTAATTACTATTTACAATTCGTTGGTTGAATCTATTCTCCGATATGGTTTAATAATATGGGGTGGATTATATGATATACCGCTTCAACCTCTTAATATAATCCAAAATCGTATTATTAAAATTATTTACAAAAAATCGATATTATATCCTACCTCTCTCTTATATAATAAAGAAGTGCTTAATATAAGAACATTATATTATCATTGTTGTTGTACTTTTATTTATGGAAAGCCTGAACTGAGACACACTGCTAAGCTGAAATATACGCCATCGTAAAATGTGTCCAGTTCAACATAGAAAGAAATTTTCGCAGACAAGAGATCATCATCATGTGAGACAGCCAAGCAGCCATTAATGCTTTGAACTCCCACGAAATCAACTCCCAGATGGTTTGGGAGTGCCTAGAGAATTTAAACGAACTAGGAAAGAATAACACTGTTATCCTCCTATGGGTTCCGGGACACACTGGAGTGGAGGGTAATGAAATAGCAGACGTACTCGCAAAAAAAGGGGCTGAAACACCATTTCTGGGACCTGAACCCTTCTGCGGAATAAGCACCAGTACAATACTTGATGAACTTGGAAAAGAAGTAAATAACAAAAGATCCCAATACTGGATAGGACTACAAGGAATGAGGCAGGCCAAGACACTACTGGGAAGAGATCTGACGACTGCGTCAGTAAAAGTAAAAATAAGCTCAGAATACTAACGGGTATCCTAACAGGGCACTGCCGGCTGAGAGGCCACCTAAAGAAACTCGAATTAGTAGACAAAGAAGAATGCAGATCCTGCGAGGAAGAGGAGGAAACCTCTATCCACATTCTCTCAGAATGCATTACCCTGCAAAATCCAAGGGTACGATACCTCGGAGAATATCAAATAGAAGAGGAAGATCTACCTAACCTGAAGCCTACCGACATCCTGTACTTTTTGAAAGCAATAGGACTGGAAGAACTGCTCTAATCGTTGAGACATCCACAACGATTGGGCAGCAGTAGGGGGCACAATGTATCGACACCCCCATCACAGATAGATAGATAGATAGAGACACACTGCTAAGCATTTGCACAACACAAGATCCAGATTAAATGAGTATCTGAGAACTCCAGCAGTTCAGCGAGATGCAAGTCAAAGATTTGTAACTTATGTTGCTCCCAAAGTCTTTAACACCTTACCTACCAATGTGAGGAATATAAAAAATTATAAATTATTTCAGAAGAAATCAAAACAGTATATCACTTCTAATATTGATGCATATGGAGATGTACTCTAGATAACTTTGTATTTTTTGCTACCTTTTCACATCTATTATATGTATACTATAAGTGTATGTATATATGCTATTACTTACTTTAGCACATACAGGTGCTTGCACCTAGGTGCTTTAATTAATTAATTAATTTGATTATTATATTAATTTAATTTATAAATTGTAAAATTGTAAAATTGTAAATAAATAAATGTGTTAAATAATTTCAAGTTTAGAAAAATCCCACTTATATTTTGCGGGAAATGTATTTTTGATTATTTTTGTCAGGGACAGTAGGCATCCCATCCAAATGTTGTAATTCTGTGATACAGTTTAACATTTCTTTCGAGCTGTTCTTGGAGCACGAAACCGGCCTAATTTACTCAAGTTACCATCAAAGACCAACACACAATGATAATGAGTTTCGAATGAATATCAGGGGCTTAACTGTGATTAGTCCTGGTACCCCTTGCCCATTATTGTTACTTTGTCTTGGATAACCTAGACCCGAGAATCCAGCATGGCGTGTCGAGCATTCCTCATGTTATTAAACCATCTTGAAGGGACAGTGGCATAACTTTAGGATCGCAAGCCGTTACGACTGGGTCAGTTGAATACAGAGTTGCAACAATAAATTATATAGAGAATAAGTTGAAAGTTTGTCACAAAATTCAGCAATAACTACGTTTGCCAACAGCTCCTATGTTGTTTACATAATAATTATATTATTCACAAAAACTGTATTTGTATTTGTTAGGCTTTGATTGAACCGGAACTCTTCTATAACAAATCAAAAACAAAAATAGGAGCATACAAAAGTCAATGGATAGAAATTTTCCTTAAAACTGACATTGCAGACTTATCAAACTTGTGAGCATCATTGGCTTGGCATAGGAGTGCCCTAGCAAAATCTGCTAATTATCTATCATTCAATTGCATTCAGGCTTGGTTTTTTCATTGTTAAGAAAATAGCACCGGTGAGGCACGATCGTCGGGTCAATGAGTTTTTTTTTAGTTCATTATTTATTATCTTTTGGTACATAATACATAATCGCCAATTTTGCTATTTCCACCCTTATGTTTGGGGAAAACGGTGCCCAATCTAAGGGGGAGGTCTTGGGCGTCGGCCAGAAGTCTGAGGTTGGACTGTGGGAGTTTTGCTTTGGGTTTCCTGAAGAGGGGGTGACGACGAGGTCGCCAGGGGGTGAGGAGGGTGTTTTGGACGTGGGTGTTTGAGTTGGAAACGAGAGAGAATTGGGGCGCTGGAGACGTTGTTGTAAACTTCTCCAGAAGGAAACAGATAGGGGATATATTGGTATCGTCGTAGGATACGTCTCTCGAGGAGGAGATTTTTCGAGCTAGTACGCCGTATGGGACTGCTCTGTATTCGGCAACGGGGCGGATGAAGGAGTTGTAGGTGTGTATAAGGGTTTTGGTGTAGAACCGTCCAAACCGGCCACATAAAGCACCAAGGAGGCCAGCTCGTTTACGCATTCTGTTAAGTGTGTTATCAAGGTCAGGAGACCATTTAAGTGTTTGAGAGAATCGAACACCCAAATAATCTACTTCCCTTTGTTGAGCGAACCTGACTCCATGGAGGTTTACATTGACATCTTGGGGGAGCTGGGTGGGTCTTTTTGAATTCGGATGTTTAAAGATGATGAATTGGGGTCAATGAGACTGAAGAAGAGCGTAGGCAGCGTTTGGAGGCACACAGTATGCGAGTAATCACAAGGTCAATTATTGCAAGTGTGTGGAATAAATCGTGTTTTTCGCAAAAAATATTGTACCCATTGTCATTTTATTTCATTACATGGTCGTACTGTAAAGGGAAGATTTGGTCTCATTTTCTTCATTAGTACACAAGTGCGAAGCTGGGACGTACCAACAGACTAACTTCTATTTAATGAACTTTATACACGGTGCTAGAAAAAATGTTTAATTCCAAAATCAGTAGCATGATGTTCTTAGAATTAGAAATGCGAGCCATCATTATATTATTGTACTTTATTGTCTCTCTATCATGTTTTATCAGAAGTTTTTAAGATTTCGCCTTTTTTTTAAGAAAGAGACGTATAATAAAACTGTAGAATTGATCAAATTTAAAAATAGTTTAACAAGTTGTAGTCTTTTATATTTCAAATGGCGGTTTCATCCCATCCATTTTTCTCTCAGGGTCGTATTGCAGCGAGTTGTGAGATATTGCAAGAGTTTTCATTAAATGTCTAACAACTTTTTCAATTGGAAAACTAAAAGGAGAGTAATGTTCTACACTAAAAAAACCTCACCTGCTAAAACGGATATAGAGCACATAGACGTAAATATATCTAACTGACAAATATCTTGAGAACATCACGACATAAATATATGGAATATATGAAATTGTAGTAAAACACCGTGAAAAATCGAAAAATAAAGTGAACGAGGGTGTAATAATAACTCTAATAAATGTCTGGACGTTGTTTTTCATTATTTTTTGGAGCCGGATAAACGTTTTGTACATAAACAAAACCAAAAATTGATCAACGAATAAAGAGAAGAAAGAAATCAGAATATTGGAACAAGAAAATCAAAGCAAGGAAGCAGTTCCTGCAGAATCAGCAGAATTCAAGGACGATCAGCCCATTATTGACGTAGAAGCCTTGCAGGAACAAACAACACTCATCGCTTGTCCATCTCCTGCAATTTTCCCATTAATTTGATGGGAATGACCTCGCGGAGATATAAATTAAGGAAATTTATTATACTATTTTATGTGTAGGCATATTTTGAGTTCATAAAAATTGGAGAGCTCTAAATTTGCATTAAATCGTTAATTAATGCTTGGAATAAACGGAATCATTTCTAGAAATAATTAATGGACAGAACAGAGCTCATTGTCGAACTAGATCAGAAACATACTAAGAATTCAGTTGACAATAATTATATCCTCGAGTAGTATATACTGTAAAGTTGCTAAAATCAAGAATAAACATGAAAGCTGCTTAAGAATCCTAATCAGACAAATAATAGAGATGTAATATGAAAATTCACTTAAAACAAACCAAAACAAAAAGAAAACAACGTTAGAAAAGCACCTGATGTTGACAAGAAATAACTTTCAAAGTATTGTAAAATCAATTCGGTCTTTAAGTTGAGAACTATGTCAAGCGAAATAAAGAAAACTTATTTATTGGATAAATTTTATAGTTGTTGAGAATGAAAATAATTTAAAAAATATACCAAAATATAAAGAGTAACAGTCTTTTTGGCGTACCTTCCATGGAAAAAATGTGTAGGGATGGGCTATATTTTGAATAATAACAACTAACAAACAAATTTCATACTTTCGTAGTAGATTAATCTAAAAATAGTATAAAATTAATTAAATTATAGAAACTCAAGAAGGTATTTTCTTAATTCTTAATAAGAATATTGCATATTTAATAAAGAAAATTAATTTAAATTAAGTAAACAGGGTTTCTTTCATAATATAAAACCCATTAGTTAAATGAATCCACGAATGTTGCTCGGTCAATCTTTCAACCTGTGTCCAAATCAAAGATTTATTTAATTAAATTCACTATTATATTGTTGATTCCAACTTCAAAATATTTATACGTGTTATCAGATATAAACAGCAATTCAAATTCAATTTTGATACACCTAACTAGGCTAATTATATCAAACTTTAAACATGTTGCCGTTTCCAATTTCAAATTGAAATAAACAGAAGCTGCCAGCAATATTCGCTCAGAAATTCTGAGCGCGCTTTTCTTAGACTTGTCAGTAATAAAAACAAACCGTTGACCAACGGAATTTCAAATGACTTCTAGCAACCAAACTTGGGGCTTTGTTTGCTTATCGAATCATTGCTGGAGTGATTCTAAAGTGCGGGGTACTTAGACATGAAACTGTATACTTGGAAAGTTTTAGTGAGATACAAGAAACAAGTTTGTGTATGCTTAGGAGAAATACTTTTATAAATGTTTATTTTTAAGCGATTGACTTTTCTCGATAACTGCAGTTCTAGATTGACTAAAAGTTTTAACTTATCAAGTGAAATATTGGTGTCTTGTAAAAAATCTATTTTACCAGAAAACTAAAATTATTAGATAAACTCCATTTGTCATTACTTACGGCTAGAGATTCACGAGTCTGATTTTTAAGAATTTGATTTGAAATCAAATCAAGCCTAGCAGTGCTCTGACTCAAATCAAATTATAAAAGTTTGAAGTATCAAATATTTTGAAAGTTTTATTTTATTTTATTTTAAAAGTTTTAGAAAATATCTAGCCCTTTTAGATAGTATTGGAAATGCAGTCTCATACATTTTCCTGAACTATCAGCCCTTCCTTCAGATAAATATTTTTCTTCATCGACTGGAACTGGGTTTTTATTTATTTATTTATTTATATACGGACATGTCAAGTAATAAAAAACAAACATAAATATTTAAGAGTAAATTTTTACACTTTATCTACAAATATAATCATAATCAACTAAAACCAAGTTACAACAAATGAATGTACCTCATTTGATTTTTGAATATATCAAATAAATCAATGATTTCACTATTTTTATTTGCCCATTTAACTACCCTTGTAATTGACTCATTTTGACCATATTTTGTACTGTGATGAGGAACCATGAAGAATTCTGAAATTCTTGTTCTTCTGGGATTGACATTCAGATTAAAGAGTTCAATTAAATTTGGGCAACTTATAGTTCAATTTATAACGTGCAGGAATCTCAAATCTATTTCCGTTCTTCGATGTTCCAAGCACGATAAATTTAAGATGTTCAAGATGTCAGGATATTCATAGTGTCTTCTCTGATTTCTTATTTTGATATCCGCTTGATAAAACGAACACCATATCATACAATTATATTCAATAACTGATCGAACGAGAGAGCAATATAATAATTTAGAAGTGTACAGGGAAAATTTGTCTGAAGATCTTGTAATGAAGCCCAATAATTTAAATGATTTAGAAACAATATTATCAATGTGGGTCTTAAATGTTACTTTGGAATCATAATATCTCGAACACTATCAGCCCCTTTTCACTTAGTAAGAGTATTCAATTGGATTTATAACATTTGTTTATATTTAGATGAAGCATATTTATATCGCACCAACGGGACAAATTGCTCAAGTCTGTTTGTTACAGTTCAGCACCACAGACATTGTCGATGATCCTATAAAGTCATCTGCAAACATCAAATAAGGGCAAACCTGGAGAAAGGATCTGGTATACAGACGGATCCAAAACCAGGGAAGGAACTGGTGCTGGAATATACAGTGAGGGGAGAAACTCCCAAATAAGTGTCCACTGGGAAATGTATGCTATCTTGCAATGCGCGAGAGGAAACAATATGAGGGAAGTGCGCAATGCACGGATCAAAATATCCACAGACAGTCAAGCGTCACTGAAGGCTCTCATGAACCCAAAAGTGACCTCAAGACTGGTATGGGAATGCCGTGAAGAACTCAGTGTCCTCTCAGAACACAACAAAATAAATTTGATATGGGTTCCAGGACACTGTGGGCAACAAAAAAGCTGATGAATTAGCCAGAAAGGGTTCATCAACTCCAACTTGGTCCAGAACCCGCACTTAGTGTTACTAAATCTAACATCCGAGGATGCATACGGGACTGGATCGAACGAAAACAAAGAGAAAGGTGGAAGGAAGCCCCTCTCATGCACCACGGGAAAACATTTATTAAAGACCCGTCCAAACACAAAGCTGAAGAACTGCTTAAGATGAGAAGAAATCAGCTAAGAACAATAACGGGCCTTCTCACTGGACACAGTCCAATGAGAGGACACCTGTACAAGATGGGGCTGTACAACGGAGACCTTTCCTGCAGACAATGTGGTAAAGGGACAGAAACAGCCAAACATATACTGTCAGAATGCGAGACATTGGATCGCAAAAGACAGGCAATTTACGGGCAGCCTAGGCTAACTCCCGAAGAATACAGCGCCCAACCGGTGAAAAACCTGTACTACAAAATGGTACAGGGGTCAAGAGTTACGGAGTGGGTGCTGTGAAACTAACCCGGAAGGCACAAAAAGCACAAGAGGCTGAGGTTCAGCTGGCGATGGGACAGCATCCGAGTATTAAAAAAAAACATCAAATAGCAGCTGTGTTGTGTTACTTCTGATATATCATTAATAAATAATAAAAAGAGTAGTGGACCTATATGGGATCCCTGAGGAACCCCAGATGTTACAGAAATTCCTGATGACACATAACCAGCATATTTGACATACTTACTGAGTTCTACCACTCAAATAAGATCCGATCCAGTTCAAAAAGTTATTGCTTTTGAGAAATCAGTATAAATAGAGTCAACCTGATTCCTTTTTTCCAAACTTTTTAAAAGAAAATGTTGATAACTAACCAAATTTTTGTTGGTGGATCTTCCTGAGGTGAAACCATGTTGGTTTTCATTAATTACTGAGAGATATTTGAACATCTATATCAAAATTTTCGCAATCTTTATAGGGCCGATTTTGCTATTAATTCGTTTTGACCTTTTCGCTAAAATTATCTTAATATTAAGTTTTGTAAATAGTTTCAAACTTTAACAAAGCTTCTGCTTTCAAATCTTTGCCCCATGAACTTGAAGAACAAGTTTCTAGTTTGACGTGGATCTAATATGCACACAGAAATAAACAAAGTCAGGCAAAACTGAAAGAGAAACCAATAAACTAGTAATCGTACTTATTTGTTAAAATATTTTGATTTGATTTTATAATAAGCGTTTGTTGTTTTGTCTTGATATTTTCCTGAAATTTTTATTATTAAAACTGTCCACCGCTTAAAAATAAAATAAAATGAATTGAGCAATATGCTGGAAAGCCTGACATATCCTCAGAAAACTTACCTCACAATAACACCATATTTTCTAAATTTAACAAAAAACTGTTTTCTTTGTCAATCGCCCAAATTTATTTTTAGAAAATCACTTATAAAACTTTTACTCATTCTTTATTTGCTTTAAACTTCTTGATACCGCTAACATTCTGAGCTTTCTAAACTACTCATAAAGACAGGCGGCACTTCAAAGTTGCATATAATACTAAAATCAAAGTAGGTGGTGAAAACTTGCACACTTAACGACACTTTTGTTTACTTGCTGTAGGAGGTCGAGTCGTAGAGGGCTTATTTAGTGCTTAAGATGTAAAATAGTCAATGGGTAATAGTATTTGAAAAGTTATGGTACGATTCTACCCGGAGAAACGGGATACCAAAGGAATGGTGGTAGGTTTTTATAGGATCAGCTCCAAAAGTTGTTCCAACACGATAATAATGCATTTAGTTAGAATAATTAATAATTTTTCATTCTTAATAAGCTAAAGTATTAATGAAACTATTTATTGATTAAATGTGATTAAATTCTAATAATAAAAAATAAACTTTAAATTTTCCAACACTACAAAATAATGAGTTATAGTTTATCTAAAAATTGTCAATACTCTCTTCTAATCATAGATGGTAGCACATCTAAAAATGTTATCTTATAGCGGATATAGCTATTGACTTGTAAGAGTTTGGAATTTTATTTATTGGATTCGAGAAGCCTAACGGACGAAGCCGAAAGGCAGAAACCGGTCTTAGGATGTCGAATCTGATAAATTAAATTCCTTACTCGTTTGCTATAGTTTATCTATTTTCAACTATTGCAGAACAAAATAATCCCGCTTTACAGAAGCCGCCAATGTCGGCAAAGCGACTTGTCGACATACCTAGAAGCCACCAAAGCCGATCAAAGCAGGAGATATTAAACCATAAACCAGATTATACGTTCCTACCAGTGCGAAAAATACGGTATTTCAATATTTTTGAAGTTATGTTACATCACAAGGCAATTTTTACTCACAAAACTTGTTACAGAATCTGAAAATTCTACACTTCCCAAAAATTTTTTTATTTAGTTCGCAAATTAAGTAGAAAAGGATCAAATACTTACTAAAATAATAATAATATCTCGCGAACGAGCCGCATATTTTGGAAGTAACAGAATATTCTACACCGCAGATTTCCCGACCTTGTAGCCCTCAAGATAGGATTGTCTCTCGAGAGATGTCTCTGACATAGGTCTGGTGATCAAATTATTATATCGTCTGTTATAACTCTACGTATCCTGTTCCTGAAACTATACATAATACAAAGCGTTAAACAACTCATACTCCGTGTTCCATCACACTAAGAATATGTATAGCAAAAATAAACTTATAGAGGGTGTTAATGAACACGTGTTACATGCTCAACCCGTAGGAAATTATGCATTTCCTACAGATTTCATGTACATATGTATTTGATTGCATTGGACAAAATTGTAGTATTGTGTAGTGAATTTATAAATATGTGCCCCTCGCAAATACCATTGAATTAATTTTTTTTTTCATCATTTATTTTATTTTATGAATATATAAACATCTAAGATTTACAATTTGTTTTATTTGTATTATTTCTGTATATTAAACACAATTTTCACAATTTGGCTAAAAAACTATGAACAGCAGTGGCCTCATACTGCTTATAGGCTTGCAAACTTTTGTAAGCCTTAAGCTGTTGTCCCGAATAAAAACTAGAAAAGAGGTTTCTATACAAGTTGCACATATTAGTTTCGTTCGTGCTCAAATTCAAATGCTCAAATGTCAAACTGAAGATAAACAAACAAACATTACGCGTTTCGGACAGTTAAAATTAATACCGCTAGATAGCATTAAGTTGTGTTCATGTCAATAGAAATCTAATTTCTATCCACGACTGAAAATGCTACCTCTAGATGTTGTCCTTATCCGAGAATTGGTAACTATGCAACCGCAAATACACAGATGTATTTCATGCTGCCTAACAATTTCTTTAGAGCGGGTTCAGCGAAGTTGTAAGAGGCGAGGATTTCGAGGTTATGTATGAAATTGACAGAGTTGATGGTTATAAAACACTCTTAACAGCACGGCAAGAACGAATTCTGCAAAAGTTGCCCATTTTGAAATAAAAATCGACTATTTTTATTAATGATTCACTATACCGATATAATGAATTTATGCGTTACTTCATGTATGAACGTATGAACGGCATTTCTCTTTTAACTTTGGACCTGTGTGGCAGGTTTTGAAATCTGATTTTCACGGAACCGAGATAATGAATTTACGCGTTATTTCATGAATGTATGTGAACATAACGGAATTTTTAAATGTTCCTGACCTTTAAACTTTTGCAGGTATAGAATAATCAGCTTTTCATTTAAAAGCAAAAAATCACACTCATTCCTTATTTTATGCAATACTTGTGTATATTAGTCGACACGGACATCGGTTGGAACGGGCAAAGTGAGTGACTCATGAATTTACAGGTAGTCCGAGAATCTTATGAATAAATGTACCGATTAGAAGAAAGCAAAGAAAGGGAAATTTATGTGTATCTCTTATATTCATATTGTACCGATTTGAAAATATGCAATAAAATAAAGTATTGGAGATAAGGTTTTATTAGTTTTAAAGTTTTATATAGGTTTGAATCGATCTTATCTTCTAATAGAAGTATATTAACGTCGAATGCAACAAGGCAGATTTGGAATTAATGAAAAATTGATTTTCAAATCTGAAATAAAGTTTAAATCCTATTTCATTATCAATTCAGTGGAAATTAACAATTTGAATACGTTTTGTCGCATATTTTGTCAAATTGCCGATTTACGATTTTGAATGTCAAAACAATAAATTTAAAATTATGCAATCCGTTAATTATTCATTGTATTTATACATATGGTGACTTCCCCGGGTTGGGATTTTAAATTTAAGAATTTATTTTCACTTAATAAAAACAACTAAATAAAGTCATGCCGAAATTTGTATTTTTAAAAATCCAGAATGGAGCCAGGATGCGGTTTTTGTAATGCCTTATTTTTGTTTTATATTCATCATTCATTCATAATTTTGAAATGGGAATTATAAATAAACCATATCAAGAGGATTATATACCTTTTAACAAATAGCTTGGTTGGTGAAAACAGCACAGTTCAAAAAGAGACAGACAAACCACCATATTGGTTACGATATAGAAGTTACAATCTGGCAAAAAATGATCGTTGAAGAAAGAAAAAAGAAACGGTTTCATATTGTTACCCCAAAACTCATCATCTCTGGAAATACTTTCAATATGTGGTTTCCCGTGTGAGGACCATACTACAAAATAACATGATTCCCTCTGACTAAGATGCAGCTGACCTTGAATTTGGTAATAATATGGATGATTTCGTTTTAACTGAATATCTGCATTGTCTGTTAATTTTAAATAATTAATTTTTTTGTTTTTAATCCATACATCTACCTACCTAAAACCAATTCTTATAGACCTAAAAAAGTATGTAAAATGGAATTCGACCACTAAATTACAGACCTTGAAACAGACATCCACGAAATTCAGTTATGCCAGATTTAATTGTTTATCGGACTGTACTGTCTTGAGCTTATAGACGCATTCCGCCAGATGGGGCAATTTGTTGCGAGGAAATTATGTTTTTTTTAATATTCCTAAAGGCACATTTTTAAAGATTAAGAGCTGAAATTTGGCAGACATATTGATTATAGAGTTCTTGAGGGCTAATAAGTATTGATTTTGAAAAATACCGATTTATAGAGATTTTTATCTTTGTATCTTGGTATCCAAAAACGATCCACCTTTCTGGATACTAAAAGCACTAGAATAACACGTATACATAATTGTGTCCAAATTTGAACTCTTAATATAACGTAGTTTAAAAGATACGAGTCTGCTAAAATTACAGCTGGGACTATACTCCTCTTAAGGACCTTCTGGCTGGTTTAGATTTGTAGATCAGATTTTGGAATTTGGCAACATGGTAGGGAAAATATTGACACATTTTTATATAATATTAATAAATCAAATCTACTATTAGATTATAACAGATTTTGAAATCCTAAATTTCAAAATCTATTTCTTTGTTTCATATCTTGTGATTGTGTAATTGTCTGCTCATCTGTTTCTATAATAAATTATTATTATATTTTTGGAAGCCGAAACGTCAAATTAAAAACATTTTAATATAAAAAAGTGGTTTTATTATCATCAAACCATTTACGCTATATTTTTTATTGGTATCTACACATAAATGTTGAACCTATTATAGTTCAATAAGAATATTTGTCGAGATGATTTTAGGTTGCGTACGGACTATATCTTTCTGGTGAAACTATTGATCAGGATTTGAGGATAAAAAGGCCTTTGGAACAGATTTCAAGGGACATTTAACGCGGCTGGCGTCTGAAATTCTGAAAGAGACGTGCGGGTGACAACTTAGAAGAAGACATGGATGCTTTCTTAAAGGTGACCTTGATTTAAGGACAAACAAAACTTGTGAAATAAAATCGCCGTCATAAAAAAAATATGCGGGTAAAAATTAAAGTTAAATCTATAAATAACTTAAGCACCAAAGTTTTTATGAATAAAAAATAAATACTTTGAATAAGAAGTTTAGTTTTGCTGTATTCGAAAAAACTTTCTATTATAAAATGTGGAATGTCATATCGGGAAATAAATAATATTTAAAAAATGTACCTGGATTGTGCCCTTCTAGTTGAAATTTTTTGAGAGAACTTGGGGAAAAATCGTAATAAAATTATTATTTTTAATTAGTCCACATTTTTTGCTTTCGTTTAAGTCTAATACTAAATTAAAATAAATAAAATTTCATGGGTAGTCAGGAAGTGCCCGTTCCAAACAGGAGGAAGATGAACTTGACCTTGAATTGAATGGCATTGCCCTTGACCTTAAATAGAAAGTTATAGTTCTCCTAAACTCTATTGAATAAGCTGAAAAAACCGATAAAAACATTAATGGATTCACCGCTTTGAACTTACACGCCGACCATGGGCGGAGATATTTTCTTTTACTTGAAATATAATTTTGTGTATTTTTGTTTAAATATTATATACGGTACGCTACTGTTCTTCATGTCATAAATAACTTCAGATTAGCAATAAAAGTCTGAATCTGGTCTACCGTTTACTTTATATAGGGAATAATATTCATTTAACTTTCCGTATTGATCCTATGTTCTCTCTATCCACATTCTCCCAGAATGCATTACCCTGCAAAATCCAAGGGTACGATACCTCGGAGAATATCAAATAGAAGACATGGATGCTTTCTACCTAACCTGAAGCCTACCGACATCCTGAACTTTTTGAAAGCAATAGGACTGGAGGAACTGCTCTAATCGTTGAGACATCCTTAACGATTGGGCAGCAGTAGGGAGCACAATAGATCTTATAGGTCGCAGTGCATCGACACCCCCATCATAGATAGATAGATAGATCCTATACTTTACCTAACCCTATATATTGAGCTGAATAATAGAGGAATAATAATAGCCTATAATAGAGGTTCTACTTCCATTGGAGGTAGAACTTAAAGAGGCATTAACCTTGAGATCTCCTTACTCCAATGATTCCCAAAGTATTAGCCGCGGCTCCCCGGGAATCGTTAATTTTAAACTTGCGAGAGTGGAAGTAATTGTGGTAAGTATCTAAGAGGTTCTTATTGACCCAGCATTTCCCCACTGCAATGAAAACATTACTGAAAGAACTCATACCAGGTCAGGCGACAGTGGAACTCGAACCCATTACTTTCGGAGTGGGAGGCAGATGCGTTGTCGCAGAACCACCCCGTTTGGTAGTGTAACTAATTTTTTTGTTTTCTATTTACTATTTAAAATCCACATCTCCTCTGCACTACGTCATGGCTAGGGGCATGAGAGTAAGAGTGTCAAGATCAGTCAAACAAGGGTCAACTTTCAATTCGAGGTCCACGTTGAAGACGTTCTACTATCAAACAAATAATTCACAAAGAATCCTATTTTTGTTCGAATCCTTAGATGTAGCTGGAAATTTAGATTTAGCTAGTCTTGTTTTAATTTATTTTATATTTATATACTTGTCTGCTAGAACTTCTTTCACTTCCTTCAGCCGTCTGACATGATCTGGGTCTTCCACGTCTTTTTCTACCTCCTGGGTCCCATTGTAGCATTGAATGAGCTAATGCTTCACTTCCTGCTGTCCACACGTGCACTAACCATGTAACTCTGAATTGCTTTAGTTCTTTTTTAATGTCTTCTTTTGTTCTAGTTCTATATTAGTCCTAGTATTGCTCCCATAATTTTTCTTTCTAATTCCATCGTTTTTCTTGTTTTTGCGATTAACACTAATCTCGCCTGTTAGTGTACATCAAAGTCAATCCCTAAAAATATGTACCAAGTAGAAGATGAAGCTGTAGTCTCTGCCTAACATTCCGATAAGTAGGCGTCAGTTATGTACATAGGAATAGAGATACGAAAGACATTTAAATATGGTTTAGTGTAGGAATTGAAGCGTGTGAAGACAAATTTGCCGTTCTCTATATGTCTGGATTATGCAATCACGATCCATAAAAGTCAACAGCATACTCATCGATATATATTCTTTTGGGAGTCAGCCCTACGTTGCACTGCCTAGAGTGAAACATTTAAACCGAGTCCACATTATCAATTTTTACACCAGCCAGATAAAAGAGCGGTCCGGCGCTCTACTGTTCGCTTGGACTTGTTCACTTAACGGCTTTTCCCTTTGTTGCCTTTTTGATATTATTTTCTGTTAATGTTAGTAAAATTTCATTTGTGGC
This sequence comes from Crepidodera aurea, assembly GCA_949320105.2. Classification (NCBI taxonomy): domain Eukaryota; kingdom Metazoa; phylum Arthropoda; class Insecta; order Coleoptera; family Chrysomelidae; genus Crepidodera; species Crepidodera aurea. The sequence goes on along the minus strand of OX439475.1, from coordinate 38,323,417 downwards.
TGAAATCTGCATGCTGAAAAAAGTTTGATGTTAAAGATGTAGATAATTAAAAAATCTAAAACGTTATGTAGATTACTTTTCATTATAACCTCAAAATTATCGAGAAAAATTTTTTCGTTTTTAATTTGTCTCCTGCAAAAATAATTTAAAAATGTTTTAATATTTATTGCTTTGTATTTAGTTAAATAAAGTTAAATTAAATTTAAAGATTTCTTTATTCATGGAATCGTTTTACCAAATACCATACGAGCTCAGATTTTGAACAGGATATTTTTTATAAGTTTGATTTCTCGTATTTACTTTCATATAGGCAATTTAACTCAAGCTGTTTGACAAAATAACTCGACCTGCGGTCTCGTTATTTTTTCACAGATCTCGTTAAATTTCCAATGAAAGTAAATACTCTAAATCAAACTCAAATTAAAAATATCCAGCAAAATCTGAGCTCTAGTGGAATTACCTTTGATAAAACCGCTTCTTCGTAATTGTTTTTTAATTAAACTGTGTTTACCTTTTTTGAAATGTCAAATATAAACATTTAATAGCTTTTATTTAGCATTATCATTTATTATTATAATACTAAAATGTATTGCAAATCTATGTATACAAATTTCAAAATTTATTTGTAAACTAACCTGTTTATTCGTTTATTCACACACACAACATCAGTTTCTGAATACCCAAATAATTAAAACTCCATAAATCTCTTTAAAACTGACAAATGTCAAACTCTATATGCGAATTAAGTCAAACGCAATCACGTATGCCTTGGTGGCCCTGTATTTAAAACTATAACAACTTAATATTTTTTTATGTTTCAATTTAATTTGATAAAGAAAATAATGAACATTTGCGTGTAAAGTGTCTTTTGCATAAATGACTATATTCTCTGTTTTTAATACAAAATGATTCAAAATATAACCTTCCAAATACCACACGTCCTTTCAAATTTTATAGATTAAATTTTTGGTCTCCATACTCAAACGCCTTTATTTTAGGCAAAACCACTCAAACAAACTGATTTGAGATAAAATCACTCGTCTTGCGGACTCGTGATTTTATCAAGCAGTTTGTTTTCGTGGTTTTTCCAAATAAAGCCGTTTTCGTGAAAACCAAAAATTTTCTCGATGAAATTTGGAAGACTCGTGGTATTAATTTTTTATTTCTTATTGCAAATAAGCATTGAAATTGATGAGAAAGGTTAATTTTCCTGTAATATGTTGAAAATTAGGCTTTTTATAATTTAAATTCGTATAAAATAGAAATATCGAAATATTTTGCTTTGAAAAAATTATAGCTTATTTAAAACACAAAGAACGTTTTCAACAAATTTCATAAAAAAAATATTATTTTTGCGGGAGATAAATGAAAAGCAAAAAAAAACGGTTTTTATCTTATCATCGATATCATCGATAATTTTGAGGTTATGTTGAAAAATAATCAATACAAAAGTTTTAGATTTTTTAATTATCTACAACTTTTATATGAAACTTTTTTCGATAGGATGCATATTTCAGCCACAAATCGTATAAAAACCCATATCGCACCCTCAAGTTGTATATTTAGCTACCCCACCCCCCTTCCGGAACTTTTAATTTGTCCAATTTATTTTTTTAACTTACTTATAATTTACACTAAATTTTCTGACCATCCACCTAATGCTACGATTTTTTTTTGTTTCAAAAATGATTGGCCTTGGTGAATGAAAAATACGTTCTCATTAATGCACGCCATTTTATAAGATTTGTATACTTTTTTTTATTTGGATTTATAAGGAAGTACGTCCCGATTCAACAGAACGTTTACCACGTTCATCATCTTTCTCTCTTGACAGACTTTTTTTCTTATTCACTTTATCATCTTTTACTTTTTTTTTCTATTCTTCTTGGGTCACCGATTAATTACTCTTTATTAGGTCAGACTCAGTTGAGCGGTGTTAATAGCCGATCTTTTCAGTCTCAATTAAAGTCGATTAACGAACGCGAACTTCGCTCTGGGTTGGACTTATCCAACGAACTTTTTTTCAGTGATGGACTTGGAGATAAAAAGTCGAAAATCCAAGATCTTTTTAAAGCAAAGTTAGTAGAAGTGCATATAATGTTCATGACAGCTTTATTATACTTTAGAAATAAATCGAAGCCACTTGAAAATCATCAATTTACGTTCTCGCCAAATGATACTGAAAGGTGTTATTTACGGCCACTTTAAATTATACCTACGCTGTTAGTAAACGAGAAGATATTATACAGATGAAGCAAAATTTGAACGAAACATAAAATGTATTTTGGACGAGAGCTGTTGTTAATACGCCATCGCGCACATTTCTTACATTTTATGCTGGTCGACTTCTACATGAGCTCTCGTCCAAAATACCTTGAAAATCTTATGTTCCGTTAAAATTTTGCCACATCTATATACAACAGGTCTCTTGGCAATAAAAAAATGGCAAGAAATAAATATTTTCTAACAATAGCAAGAAATTTTGTAAATCATAATTTAAAAAATGTCAAGAAAATACAGACGTTTTGTTGTATATGTTCCTTACCCGTTTTATATACAGGATGATTCACAAAAACTCTTTGGGTGAATATTTTTTAAAATTAAAATTATATTCAGGTATTTTGAAGCTACTGAAGATAGCTTTAATTTTCAATAATTTAATTTTTCGCCAGCTTATACAAAGATGACTACAAAGGCTAAAATTGGGCGCTAGCAGTCAATGCTGGTCAAAAATGGCGGATTAGAAATGTCACATATGTATCTGTAAACATCTCTTCATCTTTGGATTTGTAAACTTTTATCGGCGTCATATACTTTTGACTTAGAACACTGGTCTAAAAAAAAAACTTTGCCAACAAAAGAATAAGTTACCTTCCAATCAATCTAAATAACAGTATTGTTCCTAATAAGAAAACAGCTAAATATCTGGGTTTAAATCTGGACAGTTGAAGATAAAATATAAAAATATGTATTGGTTGACAGGTAGGCACTCGTAGCTTTCCATTCAGAACAAATTATTAATTTACAAATAGGTTCTGAAACCAGTGTGTGCCTGCAACTATGGGGTTGTACCAAAAAAAGCAATTATAGATGGCTATAAACGTTCCAAAACCGAATATTAAGGAATATTGCAGGTGCTCCTTGGTATATTCGGAACAATGATCTACATAGAAACCTCCAAGTCGAATCTATCTCTGATGAAATCAAGAAAGTCACCAGGAGACATGAAGAGAGGCTCCATAAACATCCCAACCTTGAAGTGATCCAACTTTTAGACAACCAACCACAGATCCGAAGGCTCAAATGAACTAAACCGTTTGAGCTTGTGTAAAGCAGAGTCAGTGCTGTGATGTGTAGCCATAACAAAGAAGTGGGCTTACGTTAAAAACTAGGATAGACCACAGGTGACATCTAGACTACAAACTTTTAGGAACTTAGGTTAAAGCAAAAATGCCGATTAATCTTTTAGATTAGGTGCACTCCCATTGTTAAATAAAAAAATATATATACTTTTTTGGAGCCAAATAAGCGTTATATGCGGAAAATTTTGCTCTTTGTCTGTTAACATCGAACGTTTCCAAACTCACGCACATTTGTAATAGCTGTTTAACATTTAAGAAACTGTGTGTATCCTTCCATTCTTTTAATGCCAATAAAGTGAGACCTCGCTTCATAAGAATACTTGATGCCGAAGAAAAAATACTGGAAACGATTGAAAATAGACCTGAAGGAAGTTTTAGAAGACTTGCTTCTGAAATAGGAGTATACCATTTTGTTGTTTGGCGAACTCTAAAGGAACATGGTTTACCACCTTACCACGTTTGGAAAGTACATGCCTTAGATCTAGAGCACGAAAAGAGAAGAATCGAGTTTTGTCAGTGGATATTACAAAGAATCGCTGATATGGAAGAATTTTTAAACAATATTTTATTTATCCGAGATGGAATATTTAATTTGGACAACACTCATATATGGTGTGATGAAAATCCTTGAACACAGTAATCAGCTAAAATTTTCAATAAATGTTTTGGCTGCCATAATTAGTAACCATCTTATCGGACCCTATATCCCAAGTTTCCTCAGGGAAAAATTACCTATTCATCTAGAAGAAGTATTTGTCGTGATATGATATCCCTCCTCACTTTGATTTGCTTGTGCGACAGTTTCTAACTGGACATTTCCCTCAGAGGTGGATTCGGAAGAACGGACCTAAAAGTTGGCCTCCCAGATCTTCAGACTCAAATCCCTATAATTGTGGGGCCATATGAAACAGATAGTTTATGGTGTGAGACAAGGTTACATCCTGTCACTATAGCGAAGCTATTTTCAGGGAAACCCTAGAAGATGAGTTAGTGGGGATAGTTATAAATGGAGAAGTAATTAATAATATGAGGTATGCTGATGACACCGTCTTGTTAACGAGCAACCTTGAAGACACACAACACCTTTTATAAAAATTAAATGATCGATGTAATGAATACGGACTAAAAATCAACTTTAAGAAAACCAAGTTAATGGTAGTTACAAAATTCCCACAAGATCTGAACCATGCGAACCTGGCGGTGGCAAACACCACAATAGAAACTGTGTCGACATATAAATATCTAGGAACTTGGATAGAACAATAGGGAGACCAAACAAGAGAAATAAGAACGAGGATAGAGATAGCCAGATCAACATTTGTAAAATTGAAGAAGTTATTTACGAGTCGGGATATTAAAATGAAACTTAGGATGAGGATGCTGCGTTGTTTTTTCCACGCCGTTGTATTTAGGTGAAGTATGGACCCTCAAGAAAAACCACATCGATAAAACTACAAGCATTCGAAATGTGGTGTTACCATAGAATGTGGCGTATTCCCTGGACCGTTAGTCGAAGTACACAAGGAATGCGAAATCATTAACACCATGAAAAAAGAAAGCTTCAATACCAGGGTCATATAATGAGAGGACAGAAATACACACTTCTCCAACTGATAGTCCAGGGAAAGATTAGTGGAAAGCGGAGCATTGGCAGACGCCGTGTATCGTGGCTAAAGAACCTGAGGAATTGGTTTAACTGTAGCAGTGTCCAACTATTCAGAGCTGCAGTCAACAAGGTCTTGATTGCAGTGAGGATAGCAAACCTCTGATAGGAGAGACAGAATGATTATGGCAGCTGCAGACATTTGAGAGAATCCCGAGATAATTATAGCGGAGAATGATGGTCTAAAAATAGGAATTTTGCCACGTTAAAAAAAATAAAGATATCGGTTATGGATATCACAGAGACCTCGCAGTTCAAATATTTGTACAATATCAATTACATACTCTGTTATAAATACAAAAGAAACAAATAAATACGTAGTTCATCGTTTTTTTAACGTTTATATCGAACAAGTAAAATATTCTAAGCCCTATAAATTGCTGGATCTAGAAATACGGAATTTTAAGAAAAGAATCAATTTATTTGTCACGTAGGAACCAACTAAGAAGGGATTTTCCGATATTCTACTTCTAAAGGGGTGAAACAGGATATTCAATTTGTATGGTAAATTGAAAAAGTAATGGAGATAGGAATTTAAATTTGAGTCTTGGTTTATAAGCTCTACGTAAGAAAAAAATAAAAACATTTTACCGCTTACCGAATTTTAAAGTGTGACTTAAAATCAACTTACCAAGAATTTACTAGCTCAGTTTTGTTTAGATTAGTTTAGACGTACATACCTGAAACAAAAATGTTAATTAAAAAAAAATGTAATCAATTATTTTAAATATTCGTTTTTTCATTAACAAGAAAGCCATTTTTATTGGGTCACCCAGTATATTTTCACACATAATATTTTTGTCTTATTCCAGATTCTGATTTAGAAAATTTCATGCCTCTTGATAGTCCATTTCATTTGGAGATTCTAACTCACAACGAATGTATTTTTTAAAAAGTAACAAAACATGCTCCTGAGGAATCATCTCGGTAAGTAGCTAAACGTAGCGGCGTCTTAGAATACCGTAAACAATTGACTTTCAACACAAGAAGCATTCTATTTAGTTAAAACATCAAAGGTAGCAGGTGAACCGACATATCACAGCAATTTTCTTAAGAGGAATTCTTCTAATGTATTCCTCGCTTGTTTGCAGAAGATGGATGCCAGTGGCGTAGTATCACTTCAGTTAAACATTTTTAGTTAATGATAAAAGCCTTATCAATATAGTCTAAGTTTATAGATAAATAAATATATAAATAAATAAAAGAATGTACCTCAAAAATATGTAATAGCTTGCAGCCTATCAAATGAATAAGTAAACATATTACAACTATCCAGCTTTAGATAATCTGCGTTTGGGAAGAGGTGAACAAACTTAGACGAACCACTCTACTTTATCCTCAGGTAGATTATGATGGCTGAATTAAATAAAAATATTTGGAGGCAGCACAATAAGCCCGACTACCATCCAATCACCTTTGAACATCCAGAAATTACAGTACAATCATTAAATAGTGATTGCAAAATACGCTAAAAGGACCTACAGATATCTGGATGCACAGAAAAAAAACTGATGCTAGCACCACAGAAAACAGAAGTGGTTATGCTGGTAAGTGGAAGGAAGGAGAAATGCGTCACTGTCAACGTGGAAGAGTCGCAGATACATAGCCAAGATGTATCGAAATTTTGACAGATATAAGAGTATGGGACAACACATAAGAAAGACAACCGAGAAAGATACTAAAGCAGAATAATGCCAAACGTGAGCGGCCCAAGAGAAGGAAACAAGCACATACATGTCAACATCATCATCATCATCACTCAGCCCTTTGCATCCACTAATGGATATAGGCCTCCTCCAATATTTTCCTCTGCGTCCTATCTTGAGCGCTCTACATCCAATTGCTTTCCATTCTTTTGATGTCGTCGGTATCTGGATGAAGGCCATGGAAATAGAAATATACAAAAATACATTCGTGAGAGTACAGACGAAAACAGCAATAAGAACTGTCAGTGCCTACAGAACCACATCGACCAACGCCAATACATCTCCTTGTAGAAGAAAGAAAGAGGGTTGGGGATAAACAGGCCAGAAAAGAAGCCCGTGGGAAAGAAATGATGGCAAAGCCGAATGGACAAAGAAGCTAATTCCAGATATCACTCTATGGGTAGATAGAAAGACCTGACCCAGATACTGGACATGAGGCCTTCCAGACATACCCTAGTATTTTTGATTTAAAAATGTGAGGAGTTTTAACTTAGATAATATCTAATTCTTCACTGTAAAGTATGTTGCCTAATCTAAATAACCAATCATAAGAGTTGTGGTAATGATTTTCTATGTTTAAATCTAAAGATACAACCAGTACACAAGATTTAGGTTAAAAGCCTACATGGATATTACTCTTTTTTTGATAAAATTAAAATTCACTCAAAATAGCAAAAAGATGTTTAAAATAACTCAATTTGGGAACGTACATTTGATTCAATATGCAACAGAGGAAATAAACGTTTAAACTGAGAAATGTCTACAAGTTTGTAGAGAAAATGTCTGAAAGCATTTTACGTGAAGGTCTAGACACGTATTACGTGCTTATTTTACTTTTGTATGTACCATTCTCAACATTTATTTGGTTTGTTTGAGAAAATAAAATTTTTAAAAGCACCGGAAGAAAGTCTATTATTTTAGATTTCTCATACGGGAGGGCGCGGGGGTACATCAAAAAGAGGGGGAAAAAAGAAAAAACTTTAAGAATTAACGTTAAATACAATTTTTCATTTAAAAAAAAGTATTTTTTGCCCGTAACTTTTTTTTGGCTGATAATTTCTAGAATCTCAATAAACCATTTTAAAGCTTAGGATATCGCCGAAATATGACAAACTTTTTCATTGGAATAACCGTTTTTTCAATATTTGACCCGAAAATAGACGTTGACGGTTATAAATGCAATTTCAAACGGCCATATCTCGTTACAGACAAAAGATAAAAAAAAATGGAAATTATTCCAAAGAACATTTGCTCTTGTCTCTTTAAATTTTTTCAAAAACATTTTTTTGTAGAATTAATATTTTTCCAGATATTTACGTTAGAACGATCCAGATTCTTTAAACACCCATTATTGAATAGCCATATTTTCCTTTTCGTATTAATTGTAGAAAAATAAAAAACAATCATTTTAATTGTTAGCTCAAGACTATAAAATTAGTTCATATCAATTTTTACGAAATACTAACAGTTTTTCGGTTATATTTTAAAAAACTTTGTGGTGAAAATCGTAATTTTCTACGCCCTATAACTCGGCAGGGGTGTATTTTCATGAAAAATTGTATTTAACATGAATTCATTAAAAAAGGATAATTTATCGATTGCGCAAGTGTTTTTCCCCGCCCTCACCCAAAACGCCACTGACGAAAGTTTTCTACTTCTGAACTAGACACCTTTTATAACAATTTGCAAAAAATTTTAAGTCGATCTGATCAATTACTAGTTTCTGATGAATGATTTTACTTCATTTCTTGGACTATTAGAATTAATTACTTTAATAAATTTAAAAAAAAATCAGTATAACGAACCCTTTTTGGTCAAATAACAAAGCTCTTATAATATTTCGTCTTTTCTTTACCTATAAAATCGTAATTTTTCTGGAAATTGTTTAAAGAAGAAAAAAGTACTCATTATTGCAGTGCAAATATAATTAAACATTGGAACCTTCCATGCAGGACCGCATTTAGCTTTTTAACATTGCATTGTTCTGAAATTACATGCTACAACGATCTAAATCAGTTTTAGTCTGAAAGGGGCTAAGTCCGGTTAATACGGAGGGTAAGGTATAACGTCACATTTGATGTTTTTCAAATGATTTTTAATAATCGTCTCTTTGTTGTGATGTTGAAGGCTGGCTTGGAACTATCCATAATTTTCTGCGGTTTGGATTGCAATTCTTTCTCTTGTGTCTGGTAAGCAATATTTTACAAGCCTTTCAATATCCATTTCGTTTGAATCATATGAAACCCACTTTCCTTCCTGTTGGATCTTTTCCAACGTGTGTAGATGTTCGGAAATGGTAGATTGTGCTACATTTAGTCCTTCTGCCAATTATTTTAACGTTTGAGTTGAACCATCGGATCAAATCAAATAGAAAAGTGAGGCTCTGGCATATAAAATTTGGTTAAATTCTGTCCAGATTGTTTTCCAATCACTGTTTAGATGGTAACACAGTCAAAAATTGGAGTTTCAGAATTATTAGCCTTAAGCAATGTGATACAGAAAAATAATAATCCACTTTGTAGAAAAGCGACTTGTATATTAAATAATTCTAGCCGGTCCTGTATGACTCTGGAGTGGTTTTTATAATGAAAATGGCCGTGACTAGTCGAGTTAATCCCGTTTTTCATTTATGAATTAATGCCTTACTACAGGGATTCCGCTCCCTGTTCCCCATACTCTTCCAAACTTGTACGTAACTTTTCCAGGGAATCCTCTTTCTTAGCCCAAAGGGAGTGATATTAGCAATAATAAAACTTTTTAGGAATTCAGTAGCGTGACGGAAAAGTCAAACTAATTTTTTATATGGAACAGTATATGAGAAATGGAGATTTGTCTAGTTTTGTAAAGTTGGACCCTCTGATTGAATTTTTATTTTTATTTTATTTATTTTTTTTATTTATTTTATTTATTAGCAGCAGGTACAAATTATACAGACTTTTCAGATACTTATGTATTACATTGTAATGAAGTAACTAGTTTCCGATTTTTATTTTTAATTAATCTGTAACCAATTTATTATTTTCCGATTTATTTACTTTTGATTCCCAAACGCATTTCACGTTTAATATCTAAAATAACTTATATCATCATCTATCGTTAGTCCTCATGCGAGATTCAGGATGCGCGAACTCCAACCGCAAACTCGTCCGCGACGCGCATAAGAGAGAGATTTCGGCTCAAGCACTTTTACCGTGATAGACAGTTAAGATGTTAAGATGTTGCAGCGATCCTCCGGGTATTCGAACCAGCCGAGTAATTAAAGCCTACTCTGCTGGTCGCCATATAATTTGGTCAATACCATAGAGACCCTTGGAGTATTTATTTCTCCACTGAAGCAGCCCGAGTACAGTGTCCTTCGGCACTTAAATCCGAAGGTGGCGCTCGAGGCAACTCGAAGCCTGCACAAACGTGCCAAAAGTGAATCGCGAGACGAGAGTACGTCGCAACATTTTACAGTTAAAGTTAGAATTTCTCATTACATCAATCCTATAAACATTATCTTACTGAAGAGGAACAATAATTCCGAAACCGGTCTAAGAATGGCAAGCTCCTCTAATAATAAAATCGAAGTTTTTGGTTTAAAGCCCCGACTTGGCCGGGCGCCAAACCACGTCTGTACTTTCGTAATTCAATACCTGGGGGAGGGGGCATATAGCCCAAGGAGTAGTTGTTGAAGTCCAGACAGCCTTTATCGATAGGATGTCGAGCTAGCCTGCTTCTTACTGAAGAGGAACAATAATTCCGAAACCGGTCTAAGAATGGCAAGCTCCTCTAATAATAAAATCGTAGTTTTTGGTTTAAAGCCCCGACTTGGTCGGGTGCCAAACCACGTCTGTACTATATAGCCCAAGGAGTAGTTGTTGAAGTCCAGACGCTGGTGCAGTGTAGGACATTTTAATGTCTTTGTTCTTGGGAACAAGTGTGATTTCACAACCTCAGGCAATGGTATTTGAAATAATTAATGAATGAATGCTGACTCCTATTTAACAATTTAGTCCAAGTAAGCTTTGATCTTTGTTACAAACAAAATATTTTACACATATACTTAGCAATTATCATGTAGTATAAAAATTGGAGTTTGACTGACCAGAACAAGGTTCCACTTATTTGGCTGTTAGGTAAAAAACAGCTGAGCCTCTAAAAAGAGTGACGTAATAATTAATACAACCAGATGTACCCAAAAGTATAGATGACATATATGAAAGGGGCTAGAACAAAACACAATTACTGGGCAAACGTCCAATGACAAAAGCGCGAAATACATACATTGGGAGGCATTTCATGACTGAACGTAAACAAGTATGGAAACAACTGAATACAATAAATCTGTATAATGTATGTTAATAATTAAGATAGTGACTCAAAGTTATGTTCTCAAAGTTATTTTCTCTAATTGTATAGTTGATTCTGGACTTGTGCAGCCCATCCTGTATAATGTATTATCATTCCAACTCTTTCTACATTAAATATTTATTTAACAGAGAATACAATATGTTTACCTATATCTGAAATACATTTTTATTTTAGCTCAAAAAGCGAGTATAAAATTCACTCAATTCATCCAATGAAAACATCAGAGAACCACAACCACATACATAATTTTTTAAAGCCGAGAGATTATAGGAGATTCCTCGGAAATGTTAATAAAACCGCGTAATAGTTTACAACAAAGGAAAGAGTCCATTGTGTTGGTGGTGTAACAGAAAAATGTTTTTTAATACTCCGTAGCTTTAAATAGCTCGTTGTTTCAGCTATATATTAGTCTGCAGGCTTGGAGAAATACAAAAAATGATTGAATAAAATGAAACTGCTCTATCTTGGATCACTGTCAACGAGACAAAGAAGAAATTCGAGGGCACCGAATTGGGACCTAGTATTAACGTTTCTATATTAATATTTAGTCAATAATTGCTAGCAACTCGTCTTCTATCTTATTTTCAATAAAAAACAATGTCTTGATTTTCTATTGACTTGTCAAAGCACTGATTAAACAGAATTCTTTAATAAACTAATTTAATACCTATATTTTTTTATTATTAAACACCCATAAAAGCATGTAGTATATTACAATCTGGTCAACAGTGACCAATGAGCAATTTAATTCTAACTTAAACTAATAGAGTTTGACACTTAAAACTAAGGTATTGATCCTTAGGTCCTGTAGAATGGATTGCACTAAACTTTAACGTGCACACACAAGCTCTGCTTTTGCACTAAAAACACTAAACTAACTCAAAGTCTTCTTTCTAACTCAAGCTGGATAGCCTCGACATTGACATGATGATGAAATCTTTCTTCATGACTATTGGCTAATTTCTTAATGGTCTGGTCAACAGTGTCCATTTCCAGATCCCTATGGAGGTCACTATTGCGCCAAGGGGCCTGCATCTACTATATTCCTCAGTGCTTTGTTTTGACATCTTTGGATGATTGCTAAGTTCTTGCTGTGGTGCATCCCCATAGTTGGATACCATAGGTCCATACAGGCTTAAGTATCTGCTTATAAAGCATAAGCTTATTATGTAGAGGCAGTGGAGTTTCTTCCAATTAGCCAATACATTTTCTATATTTCAGTTTAAGTTCTTCTCTTTTCTTTTTAACATGCACTTTCCGTTGGAGTTTGGCATCTAAGGTAATACCTAAGTATTTTGCTGTGTTTGAATATGGAATCAGGTTATTGTTTATTCTGACTGGAATATATCCTTTTGTTTGTAAAGTTAATGTGGAGTGATTTAGTTTCATTAAGTTTAATTTTCCATCTCTTCGTCCAGTCATAGATAAGGTGGACAGCTCTTTGCAGCTTGTGGGTTGCTTCTTCATTGCTCTTTCCTACTGCTAGAATGGCAGTGTCGTCGGCGAAGGTGGCTATGGTATTGTTTTCTAACTCTGGAATATCACATGTGTGCGGGAAGTATAGGACAAGTTCTAGGACACTTCCTTGTGGTACTCCAGCCTTAATTTCTTTAAGATCGGAATAGGCTTCTTCTTACCTAATTCTCAAGTATATTTCCGATATATATGAATGGAGGATATCTGTATATTGTTTTGTAAGGGAAAGCTTGAGCTTATGTATTAAGCCTTCTTGCCAAATATTATCAAACGCTTATGCTACATCAAGAAAGATAGTAGCACAAATGATTTCTCTTCTAATGATTTCTCTGTAATGTTGGTTATTCTATGAACTTGGTAGATCGTCGAGTGCTTATTTCTAAATCCAAATTTGTGATCAGGGATTTCATGTTATTGGACTATCAAATTAAGGGAATCTTACTTACTTTAGTTCATTTACTTTAGTATGAAAAACCTACAAATAAGCCCACAGACTAATAACTGGTGAGTAACAATCTAACACTCCTTTAACCGGAAAACTTTTGTAAAATGACTCTTTTCTATTACACTACGTGCACAATGACGGTGTTGAGGGAGCTTTTAAAAGCTAGCGCTTGTCAGATATAAGAATGTTTAATAACCTTTACAATGTTCGAAAGCTTGAGTAGCTTAACATGTTAATTGTTTTTATTGGCCAAACGTTAGGTAAATAAAACTGGCGGCAGGTATAATCTGATACTTTTCTGATACCTCTCGACTATGTTACTTCAATTTCAGAATTGCCGAATCGACAATTTGATGTCTTCTAATTTATTTTTAAAAGTCAAATATTCAAACTTTGTTTCTTATTACATTTTTATGGTATTTTGTTTTCATATCGTTTTGGACATCTTTGGACCCAGAGGATTTCTCTCTCTCTCTCTCTTGGGCTTCGTTGTACGCTTTGATTAAATTCCTTTACTTATATTTAACAGTTTTTTCGGCATTCTACGGTATTATAAATTTTAGTGTAGTTGTATATCTTAGGAAATTGTTCAGGGTGGTAAGGAAGCAACTACTTTAACTATAACACTGTGTAATAATATTTTTTCATGTTTGTACGTGTTTCTATATTTCTATATTTAAATTTACAACAAGCAGATGGTGTATTTTTTTTGTGCATGTGAAAACAAAGTGTGTTGTGGATATGTGATAAATGTTTTCCATGTATTTTTCTGCGCTGAATTCAAATTTCATATTAGTTTTCATGGATTTGCTCGAAAAATACTAAAAACTTCAATCCAATAAAATTAAAAAGAAATTCAAATTCAGCACAGAAAAGTACTTCAGAAAACATTTCTCGCATGCCCAGAATATGAAAAAACCAGTTGAGAATGCTCTTCTAGCATTGCTATAGACCGATGGCAGTATTAATAAGATTTTGATTGACAGCTCTCATTCTAGTCAACACAGCCACAGCCTCTATCAAAGTCTGAAGTCAGAATTTTAAAATTCATAAACACAAAGAATCAACACACACACAGATCGAATTCAGATACCGAACAATTTGTTCGGTGAAAATTGTGTTCCTGTGTATACAGGGTGTGTCACGAAGGTGGCTCATTAGCCATATGTAGAGAATTATAGATATTTGAAATTTGAAAATTGGGTAACGGGGCTTTATCATTACGATCTATTCAATGAAAATATTTTCAACTTCCAGTCACTTCCGGTTATACCGGAAGTAGACATCAACTTTGTTATTTCAAATGGCATGTATAATTTTTTTTATTTTTGGATTCAGCATCAAATTATAAACAAAAAATTATCAACATACCACAGGTCTAAGTTTAACAGTTTCCGAGATATTTGAGATTTTTGTAAATTTTTGAAAAACACGCATTTACTTTAATTTCCGTATCTGGCTTAGTTATTAAGCTATTAATTTCAAATTTTATACAGAGATTGTGAGAATTTCCTTCTAGCATACGGTGAAACGTCAAATGCGATATTTTATACAGGGTCTCTAGAATGGAGCGACCAATATTCATATTTTCAATTCTCAATAAGTCGATAATTTCAAATGAAACCCTGCATTTTATTATCATGCCTGAATCAGTATTTCATTCTCTTTCTATCTGCCTTAGCATTCCCTATACCTAAAGTTATGTATTTCTGAGTTATTGCTAGATTTATTATAATTTGGAGATTTTTTACATAAATTGGTGTCTAATATAATCTAGCGTGCCATGAAAATTGAAAAGACAGTTGTAATAAACAAACTACTGGATAATTAGATTATTTTATTTTCTAACTTCGTTCAATTTGTAGTGAAAGTGGCTTTTCTGGGTTGAATGAAGATTTATTAAATCTGGTAATGATTTATGGTAAATGCAATCTAGCAATAACTCAGAAATACGTAACTTTAGGTATAGGGAATGCTAATGCAGATCGAAAGAGAATAAAAAACTGATTCAGGCATGATAATAAAATACAGGGTGTTTCATTTGAAATTATCGACTTATTGAGAATTGAAAATATGAACATTGGACGCTCCATTCTAGACACACTGTATAAAATATCGCATTTGACGTTTCACCGTATGCTAGAAGGAAATTCTCACAATCTCTGTATAAAATTTGAAATTAATAGCTTAATAACTAAGCCAGATACGGAAATTAAAGTAAATGCGTGTTTTTCAAAAAAATTTACAAAAATCTCAAATATCTCGGAAACTGTTAAACTTAGACCTGTAGTATGTTAATAATAATAATAATCCAAAAATAAAAATAAAAATAAAAATGGTACATGCCATTTGAAATAACAAAGTTGATGTGTACTTCCGGTATAACCGGAAGTTGAAAATATTTTCATTGAATAGGTCGTACTGATAAATCCCCGTTACCCAATTTTCAAATTTCAAATATCTGTAGTTCTCTATATATGGCTAATGAACCACCTTCGTGACACACCCTGTATATTTTAGTAGGAAATGTGATATTTCCTATTATCACAGTTCAGACAATTGGACCAAAGACTATGTTTTTGCGCAAAAAAAAACATTATCAATTTTCTATTAATGCAGACAGGAATTATCTCATATCACCTTTCATTTTACAGGCAACGTTAACCGGTGTAGAATATTTGGCCTTTTTGGTAAACAGTTTAATAGCGTAGTTAGATGAAGTGCCAATTTAAATTGAATGGAAAATTATAGCTGCAACTTATTTGCTTGACAACTTCAGCGAATTAATATCTATTTAAATAAAGTGGATTTAGGTATTCATTAAATTAATATTTTTCACTATCCTGTATCCTGTAGACTGTAGATAATAAATATTTTAAAATACATATATACATGAATATGTGTTACAGATTTTTAGGGCATGTAGAACATGCAAAAATAGTGTGAAAAGTTTTGTCAACTTATTCTATATTTTGTGCTTAATTTTCTTTATCTATCTCCTTTTTTTATGTTAAACGTTTCTGATCGAGTTCAATTTAATTATACTTTTGCCAGTGTATCTTCTTGTATTGAGTTTATGTATTATGTATTAGTTTCTTCGAAGTAACTATTAATTTTGAACATTTTTCCATTGCTTGTTCTTATATTGACTAGAAAGCTGCCCTTAAATCAATAAATGCTGTTTGCTCGTCTTCTATATTTATTTTTAATTTATTTTGTATTATTTTTGTGAAAGTTTTGTGTGCTACAAATAATAAACATGTTATAGCATAACGTCTTGTCATCTTTTTAGAATGTAGATATTATCAGCTTATTTATCTATTACTAAGGTAAATAGAAATATAGTTCTGGCATTAATATAAACAGCAAGAAATTAATAGTATCTGGAGGAAATAGTCCATTCTCAAAGTGGAGTTTCAGTTAGATCAACCAAAATAAAACTCTTAGTCGTCTCTAAAATATTTTAAACCCTCATATCACGCGGAAGTCAAGAAGTTATAGTCAAATACTATTTGTAACAGTTTTAGTATTTGACTATAACTTGTTTGACTTCCTCATGAGGGTTTAAAATATTTTTCAATATATTTGTGGAGACGACTTAGAGATTTATTTTGGTTGATTTAATAGTATATCATTCAATGAGTTTGGGTGGGTTATTTTATTACACGAGGATGAAGTTTGCAGCACGAGCGAGCTTGCGAACAAAATATCTTTTTATCCATTAAAAAATATTTTGCATCGACGCTCAGCCTAAGCGCAATTCCGCCTATAAATTAAAGGTCGAGCTACACAGTAAATGTAAATGCGTTCTTGATCTTGATTGGTTAAATTTAGTTGACTTATGATTATTGGTTATTAAAAGTGTTAAATTTTCATTATTCAACGCTTTTGAACACTATTGTATAATGAAGCTCAAATTTCGGTTTGATTTTTGGTTTATTATTTGTCATTAGTAGATAATTTTTTTTATATTTATGATAAAACAAATTCTAACTTAATTAAATGAGTTAATTTATTTATTTATTCTGCTTTTAATAGAAAACCTTATCCAATTTGTATCTACTCTATATCAAGAGGTTAATGTAGTTTCCATCATTGACTTACAGAAAGAAACAAACTTGTATTTGAAGTCCGATACAGCCGAAAGGTAATAAAGTTAGTCAGGCTTCAGTAATCGATTCTATGGAATTCAGAATTCCCTTTTAAGACGAGATGCTATAGCAGCAGCAACTCGTCGGATTAAAGTTTAACTTAAAACAGTATTTTTTCAAACCGAGGGCAAAGAAGTATAAAAATTAATACATCCAGAAATATGGATAACAAAGTCTATATTATTTCCACTATACTGGCGATTGTAAAAAGCTCAAGTTTATTAATTGAAATCAAAATAAAACCACCGCAAATCAAAAATAGTAATTAACTATAAAAAGAAAGAAGAAAAGAAAAAGAAAGGAAACAGATAGTCATAATTTACTAGAGTATACCAGAGAAAATGATAAGAGAGAAAGAAGATATTAGGGATTACTGATATATTAGAAATTAGAGTACAAAATATTCATTGCGAAGAACCAAATTTGTACTCCATCGTAAAAGATCCCAAGCGTATACAAAAAACTATTGTGCTAAAGAAGGAAAATGGGACAATTGTATTACCAAACATCTGGCTAAGGAGCGTTACACTTCTATGGGTTCAGGAACACACTGTAGTGGAGGGTAATGAAATAGCAGACGTACTCGCAAAAAAAGGGGCTGAAACACCATTTCTGGGATCCGAACCCTTCTGCGGAATAAGCACCAGTACAATACTTGATGAACTTGGAAAAGAAGTAAATAACAAAAGATCCCAATACTGGATAGGACCACAAGGAATGAGACAGGCCAAGATACTACTGGGAAACTATAACCAGAAGAGACCAGACGACTGCATCAGCAAAAGTAAAAACAAGCTCAGAATACTAACGGGTATCCTAACAGCCCACTGCCGGTTGAGAGAGCACCTAAAGAAACTCAAATTAGAAGAGGAAGAATAATGCAGATTTTGCGTGGAAGAATGCATAACCCTGCAAAACCCAAGGGTACGATACCTCGGAGAATATCAAATAGAAGAGGGAGTCTACCTAACCTGAAGCCAACCGATACCCTGTTTCTTTTGAAAGGAACTGCTGTAATCGTTGAGACATGTTGTGAAATATTAGCCCGCCACAAGAAACCAATAATACCTGAATCTTGGTCAAAAGACCTCAGGTGCAAAAATAAATAACCAAATAAGATTACAACAAAGTAACTCCACAAATTTACCCTAAATTTTTCGACCACCCACATACTGTTTTGATATTTTTTTTCTGGTCTAAATCATCACAAACAATACTTTGATTTCCCATTCTAATAGAGCTAAATAATTATGTATTACTTTAGATATAAAGTTACAACGAGATGGTCACGCTGAATAGAGAAGAACTCGAAATAAAGTATAGAAAAATGTATTAGCTGATTGGTAGCCATTTCACTCATACCTTTTTTTTTGCGGATGTGAAGAAAACCCTTTATGGGGAGGTTATGAGACTAAAATCTCAAATCTCAGTGTCTCCTCTCCACGCATACTCACTAAAAACTTCACCCCGTAGTTGGGCCAGTCTGACCGAAGCCTTCGGTGACACTTAGCCCTATCGGTCCACTGTATATGTATCACCACTCTTTATGTGATTACAATACCCAATCACTCAGACCTTATATTAAAACATATATGGACTTAAGACAGATAGCTATGGAGTTGCAGTAAACAGAGTAACATCGAAATCATTTAGAAATTCCAAAACGAAGTACTTAGAAACATTGCTGATGCACCTTGGTGATTTAAAAATAGTGATATCTAGCGGAACTTCATTGATGAAACTGTAACTAGAACCATACAGAAGTTTATCAAGAAAGGCTCCATCAATAAGTATATTCAGCTCCTGGACTGTACAAAGTTAGTGAGAAGAATCAAAAGAGTTACTTTAAGTGCTCATTGGTCTTTACTTATAATTTCATTATAATAAATCTAAGCTATGGGTTTATTAAAAAGAATAGAAGTACAAAATATTGGATAGGCAAGAATTTTTCATTAAATGATGCAGAAACAGACGCTCTGAATAACTTATTTTAAGGCAGAAGTTTAAACATGTAAAACAAAATGTAAAAACAAAATGAGAAAATTTTGTTTTTTGAAAGAAAATAATTTACCTACCAACGAACGGATGAATTCTAATGCAATTATCTGCAGGATATTAAATTACAACTCAAACTCTTATGAAGTTGCAAAAACTAAAACGAATTAAAAATTTTAATATTAAAAGTTCAACAATAATTTATGTGGAATAGAAAGTCCGTGTAACCAGAAGCAAGCACAAAAAATCTTTATATACCCAGTTTATAAAAGAATAGTATATTACAAACCGAGTTGAAAAATATGTCACTACAGTGGAGCGCTAAAATGGCTAGCCGAGGTGCGAATCTAAGTATTCTTGTGCATACTCAATACCCACAAAAACAATGTTTGGACAGGGATGTTAGGAGACTATATTATAGGTCCCTTCTTTATCGATGGTAACCACAAGGCTTTAAAATATCTGCAGCTCCTGCAAAATTAAATTATTCTAACAGTTTAGCTACTTCTTATTAATTTGGGGGATATTAGGTTTCAACAGGATGGTTGTACAGGTCACAATGCACGACTAGTGACACAATTTCTTCTAAATACGTTTCTTGATTGATCGATATCTATACCTGGTACGATCAAGTGGCCTCCCAGATCACCAGATTTATTTCTTTGGGGATAGCTGAAAGAATCCTCTTATCGGCATGAATTAAGGGGGAAAATTATCCAACTTTATGCCAACGTTACGCCAAATCTACTCAGCGATTATCTCTGTTTCTCCCTTTATTACGTTAGATTCTTATTTTTTTTAGTTACTTATCCATGGCTGATTTCTATTATATCCTTCGCTCCTTCACTGTCGCACTGAACGGCAGGTACGTGAGGTACGTCTGTAGAGGTGCCTTCTAGATTACCCCTGCCGCCCTGCACCCTAGATTGCCTCTGCGGCAGGCGTGTGAGTAAAAACACAGTGGAGCAGAGCAGGTCGCCGGTAGTCTAGCTGGTCGCTTACTCGCTTACAGCGATGTAGAATTAAAGCGTGATTCCTTACGGAAGTGTACACGATGGAGCATAGCAGTAGCTTAGCTGTAAGCTGATATAATTGCCAAGTCGATTGTTTACATCGCACACGCACATTGACACATTTTATGTGACTTTAAATAATACCATTTTCTAAAAACACAATATAATTAATAATAGGTGAATTAAATATTAAAGCTAAATAGATTGGTAATTCAATTTTATTATTATTAACATAATATGTAGCATGTAGCGTAATTTATACTACGAAAATTAAATGGTATTTGTAATTTAATTCTGTCGAAGAATAAAACTGTCTACCTACATTATAAATTACACACATGGATTTTTTTTAAGCAAGACACACTTTTGTATGTTGAATTTATACCTCCTTTGGATATTCTGGAGATACAATGTTTTTAAGTATGAAACAAAATATTTTTATTGTTAATAAAAATAAACTCTCCATCTTTAACGGGCCGACAAGTGATTGACTGACTCTCCAGTGTGTGTGTTTACAGCTTCCTGTCAGGTAACCAGCGAGTAAGCGACCAGCTAGGCTACCAGCGACCTGCCCTGCTCCACTGTGTTTTTACCCTTAAATCACGGGTCAGAGTAGGCTGGTTACCAGCCTAGAATTAAAGAAACGGCTACTATCAGCTTGGTGTGATCACAAAACTCGCAGCGGACACCGCCAGCCGGCGAGTATTTGTCAGCAGCTAGCAAAGTTGGACATGTTCAACTTTTGGTAGCAGACAGCCGCTGCTGCCAGCCAGTGATCAGCAGCCTAGTCTGACCCGTGCTTAAGCTAAAAGAGACACGCGCTCTGCTAGCTGAGAGCAGGGACACATCAATGTAGAGTGGTTCATACACACATTTTCATACTGCTGCCGGTCAGTGCTAGTATGCTAACGCATACACGCGCTCTGCTAGCTGAGAGTAAGGATACAACAATGTAGAGTGGTTCAATTGAATAGTTGAAACGCACTGGAAATCCTGTGTGCCGGTACAATTTTCCATATATGTATAAGCGTGTCTTAAGTAAATGATGAAGATGAAAATACTATATTTTTTTAGACAGATTAGTCATATAGGAAGTTTGTAAACATTATACAAAAGTTAAATTGCTTAACGATAAAAGTAAAGTTAAATAAGTACACGACTATTTAATTTTTTTTACCAAAGCAGAAATCATCTATGCTTTTTTTATTTTAAACTACGGATAACGGATATTTTGCCCAATTTTTTTGAGGTTTAAGTTTAGAACTAACTTGTATTTTCAGTGGACGTGTTATTTGTTTACAGTACAATAGTCCAGTGTGTTATAGTTTGTTCATTTTCAATTACAGACAAATAAAAATAAAGTTCCGACAAGTTGTTTTGATCGGCATTGGCGTGCTGTATTAGTTTTAAAAATAGGTTAAAAAATCGGATTATCAGATTGCTGGTTATTTTCCTTTCAAAGACAATCGAACATATTCAAAAAGACTTGTTGAGTGTGTATTTGTAAGTCTTTTTATCGAATTCATACCTGTCCTACCAAAACCCTCGCTCGTTCCGACAATGTATTGTACCGAAGCAATCGCTTAACCGCAGGGATAAAAAAGATTTATGAGTTGAAATTTCTTAGCCAGTCGAATGCCTCTCCAAGCGACGAGCTTTGTTCTAATTGGTTAATTCGGTAAATGATAGACTAAATGAGGGTGTGGCAAAGACTAAATTTATACAGGTAGAGATCATTATATTTTGTCCCATAATTTCGCATTAGCTCTGTACTTTATTCATACTTTTTTTAAATGATTGATATTTGAAAATAGTGAAGAAAATTGTGTTAAAATTTGTAAAAATAGATATTTGTTATAATAAGTGAGAATATTATTGAGTTGATACATTTTCATAAATTGTAAAACGAACAATAATATTAAATAAATAACTACTTACCTTTCCGAACCTGTGTTGTACCGCCAATGGTTGGAAACATCACCCAGAAAGCAAGAGACAAGTTGAAAGAACTGCTTAATGAAAAACGAAAATCTACTTAGAAAATTCCAATAAAAGAAATACTTTTGTCGAGTTAGGTAAATGGAAAATTCTATTGTCTTCTCTTTTAACAAATCTTAAGTACAGATTGAAGAAAATTTTGAGAGAGCTTATATTATATGGTAGAGAGGGTGGAAAGAATTATTAAAAATGTACAAGTCTCTTTGTTGTTTCGTAAGAAAGGAGTATTTAACGATGATTCACGCTGGAGATATTGATGTTAATATTGCCTTTGCATTGTTATACGATTGCGACCTCACTCACAAAACTATGCAAAGTATTTATGATTGTGACATCTCTAAAACTTATTCAAAAGTAGTTGAAATTATTATTGATTATAATAAATACATGAAAAGTATAATTTCACCCTACACCTCATTTAGAACTGTTTATGGTTTATACAGGGTGGTCCATAAGTAATTGTAAGGTAGATTCTTCACTTTAAAATTTTACGATTTGAACCTACTTTTTCTAGTAAAATGTTGCTAATAAGGAATATACAGGGTGTTAAAGGTTAAAGTTTAAGATTTATTTTTTGCAATAACTTTAGCGTTTTTGGATATGTATACATAAAAATTTGGTACCTACATCGATGTAATTTGTAGAAGGCGCTAGTTAGGCCACATTCGTGGCATAAATGTGCGATAAACTTTTTTGCTCTTTAAGTTAGCGCTATTCATGTAAAAGAATATTAAAGCCACGTAGTAGAAAAAAGCATACCTACCTACTTGTTATTAACCTTAAAACTTAACGATTTACTAGATAATCGCATTTTAGGGATCAGCTGTATGACACTATTGTTATGTAAAATGACCTTATGAATCCGAATATGACCTCAATTTTTCGACATCACCCACTGTTTTTTTTCATCCCTCCAAATTATGGAAAAGTGATGGAAATAGATGGGGGGCAACGGTGGGTGATGGGGGGAAACTGAGGTCATATTCGCATTCAGGAGACATAAGATTCAGCAAGAATGGTGTCAGGACTTGTTGTTTTTATATGTCTGCAATTGAAAATGAACAAACTGTATCAGAGCTCTGTTTGTAAGTTTGTGTTTTGTATTTCTTTTTTCAATATAAAATATATAAAAATAAAAATATGTGAAAGAAAACACTGGAGTCTAGAAGTAAATTAGATAATGTATTTATAAATTACACTTACTTTTAAAAAAAATCATCGTTTTCAGCGTCTAGTAGAAATTTTATGACTTGTTCTTTTTTCAAAATCGTAGACATCGTTGTCCTGTAGGTAATCCAACTCATGTTGTAAAAAAGCTTTTAAATTTAAAGATTTTTCTGTAATTTGATTTTCATAGAAAACGAAATATATAATTAATGTTTCTCTGACTCTGTCCACATTCTTTCCACTTGAGTTGACAAATTTTTGTCTCATGATCACTGTACCGAAAATAATAACGTTTTATTCAAATAAGGTTTCGAAATGGGCTCTCAGACCTATTATTTAACTTTAGTTTAATCACAAGAGACTTGACAAAAAATATATTACCAATCTACAAGACATTGTTTCGTACCAAAAATACACAATGCCAGTCTGGGATTCCGTATTTGAGTTAGACCAAATTTCGCAAAGTGTGAAACTTACCTCTACGCCTTGTTCACGAATTGTAAACTCTAAATTGATTCTGTCTAAAGATAATTAGTTTAGTGTTTAACGAGTTTCCATTTCTATACCATGAACGTTATTAATGAAGAGAAATACGAGGACTTCCCCTCCTTTTTCTGGTTTACATTTTTCATTTCTTAACGTTATTCTGATTTTATGATGATATAAACAAAATATATACCTGGTTATTCTGAATATATTTTGGTTTTAAACAAATGAAAAGTCATATTTTAGAAATAAGGTTAATGATGGTTCCAAAGATAAGAAACGAAACTAAAAATTAAACAAATTTGGAGACATTGAACGAGTGACTTTAGGTTCTTCCAAAGAAATATAAGAAATGCCTATATGAGTATTTTGACTAGTTTCAGTCTGAATCTTGTGTATACACCAATAATGGTAATAATCATAGGACAGAAAGAAATGAGTTATATCTTTAAAATTTGCTCAAATTCCTATATAATTCAGTGAATAGAGGGGGGTTACCTTACAAACGGTCCTGTAGTTCTAAATTTTTGATATGTGAGCTAGGATGGTTAGTGTGTGTTTAAAATGCAAAACACGTAATTCCTCCCACTCCGCGCCCGTCGCCATATTGGAAAAACCGAAAAAAATCGGCAATTTCTTCAGATTTTATAGTTTTATACAATGTTGTAGAGAATTAAATTTCCTATAATTTACGTTTTAAATTTTGTTTCTAGGACAGATAGTTACAAATATATGATTTTTTTAAAAAAATGAAAAAATCACATTTTATGGAAATTTGTCAAACTTCTAACTTTAGAACGCTGTAATTTAGTTATGGCCCATCGTCACGAGATCCAGTATTGGCCTACGTGTTGCTGCTACGTATCCATGGCGAAACGACTTTTCGACCTTTACGAAGTTACGGAGGTCTCTCTCCGAATACTTAGCAGTTATTATGCTTTAATACCACCACTCACTGTAAGAAATAAAACAAGATAAGTACAAAACAAATACACTTTTATTGGGTCACCCTTCAAACATACATAGATTAAATATAAACTAACAATAAACGCTTACCTAAGCATAACGGATTTCTGGGCCTGTCACGATTCCTCAATTTACTTGTCTGTTATTCAGAGGGCTTCTTTGGCTTTTACTCAAAAACGGAGCTGTGATAATTATACAAACGACTATTATTTTACTAAATTCTTTATAAAACTTAATTCTTCTGACGATCTGGCCGATCTCTTCTCTTCGGGCAACCTTTTCGGCCACCCCGTCAATCACTGACTGCCTCATTTTTCGCGTCCTGGATAGTTTTTAGAGAAAATCGCTGACAGTTTCGATAGATTGCCCTACATTTACTTCTACTATACTCTCTCAATTAGGCAATCTAACATCGATTTTCGGGGTTCTGCACATCAGCGAAGTTCTGCAACGACCTGGTTTAATTAAATGTTTATATTTTATATTTCTATTGAGTAAATAAGTTTAACTAAAATAATTTTGATAAATAAAATTCCTAATGTTTTTGACTTTCTTTTTTCGGAAATTATTATTTTATATATATTTGGGATTTGTGACAGTATTATAGGAAAACAAGTATCAGAATAAAATTTGTAGGGAATTTAATTACCTACAAAACTTATGCACATTTTTTAAACCAACTGGACGGAATATTGCTTTTTTTGCTATTCCTCCTTGAGTTTCTTACATGTTACAGCGTGAGGCTCATGATGCAGGTACCATTTTATTTGAATATCTACTGGTGAGAAGGGATGTTCAATTTCAAATAACCCACCTAGACAGCAGATACATTTTCTAAATATCAATTTATTTAAACAAAGTAAGAACAAAAGGCAGTAATAATCATACATCAATCGAAGGGTCTTGGTAACTAAAATGAAAACAAAATTACAAAAACAAATTTACTGCTTCGCTCGTTTCGTAGAGGGTGAGTTAATGAAGTCGGTTTCTTCATTTTCGTCAATTAGTCGACGATGATTTCAATCCTGTTTTTACATTCTCCGCCAGAACAGAATTTGTAAAGGTCGAAACACTTTAGGGTCGCCTTTCTACAGCCAGTTGTGCATCTGCATGAGATGGTCTTGCTGGTTTTGCTCTACTCATCTTGATGGGTTCCAGACCTCGAGCTTTTCTACACCAGTCTACACCAATCCCCATCCACTCCATGACCTGGTGGTATGTCCTCAGCAAGTGGAAATGTGCTGCGTCAGGTAGTTTAGCCAGATTGAGCTTGGTGGTACTTGTCTTCAATTTGCTATATCAAAAAAAGCAATATTCCGTATAGGGCTGCAAAAAAAAATGATATTAATATTTACAATATACACACCTTATCAAATACTATTAAACGAGCAAGGTTTGTATGTATTTATGTGTGTGTGCCCGGAGGATTTCAAAATCCACTCGTCAGAATTCAATGAAACTTTCAGGGTAGACTAATTCCTATCTAAATCGGTAAAAAATGTAGGTCTCATGTCTGTGAAAATTCGATCTTCCGAGATATTTACAAGAAAAGTTAAGCTTTTAGTTTATTTCCTAGCAACGACAGAGATCATATAACTTGTTTCTATAGTAATATATACTATAAAGGAGAGAGAATTGCAGTAAAAGTGGGGATATAACGTCACATTCCATAGGCGTACTTTGCAAAGTTTCTATAATATAAATAAGGTCACAGCATATAAAATGTATATACGCACTTCGTAGATTAAATTTTGAAGTTATATTATTTACAAAAAATAAAAATAAACCTTATGCATCTGACACTTTAACATTGAACGAATTTAACCAATAAATAACAAGGAGGATTATTATATGTTGGGATTAAACTTGTTTTAATCTCTTGGCATTAAAAGTAACGCTTCAGTACTTACCTAAACTCAAAGATTAAAAAAAAAGTTAGTTCAAGACCTATCTTTAAAAGTCACTGTCTTCACTAAAACTATGGGTGTCACTATAATTTTCTTTTCTGAGGTTTATTATTACAGGTTCTATTAAATTTTCCATTGATAATCCACTTTCCTAAATGAATTTTCCACCTTTTTAACATGATCAATGCATTTTCCCCAATGTTCTCTATTTACATCTGAAACTGCCTTCAAAAACAAATTTCGCACATCAGGAAATTTAAATGTTGTATTGTTTTGAGAAACATAACCTTTTAATAATTGTGACCAGATCAGTTCAAGGTAAGGAGGCAATCTGAGAATTGCAATTCCTTTTTCTCGGGCCATCTCATCTATAATATATTTTTTGAATTTGTTTTTATGTTGCCTTGCTATTACTAATAATTCTGCGTTCAAGGATTTAGGAGGACTGATAATATTTTTAGAATGAAGCCATTTTGAAATATATAGTAATACAAAATTCCGAATCAATTAAAATACATACGATACGGCTATGAATAAATGAATAAAAGTCTGACTTATCTGTCAAAAGAACAGGTTTATTACAGTAAAAACCATGGAAACAAGATTAAATCTAGACAAAAACTATATTAGGCAGATCAGACGTATTAAAATTTAAATTTTAACTACAAATAAGCATTGAAGGATGAGGTAAAAATTAAATTTCTACCTCTTGAACCTGTACTACGTTCTGCAAATTAAATAATGCACTCCTTTCTTCTGTATAGTATAGTAGTAAAAAGGTTTGACTTTATTTAATTTCTGGCATTTCAATCTGAAAGAATTCAATTTTAAATTTGCCGCTTTTTATCCATAATGACCTACAAACTTTGACAACTACTGACACGCACATCTCTGGGTAAACGTTAAGAAAATGGGGCCGGCTGGGATTTTCATGAAATTTTCACAGATGCTATAAAATATGATAAAATCAATATACTTAGCAATAGAAATTTTTGCGCGGAAAAATATTTTTCACATTTTCTTATGAAAAAATATATGTTGGGATACTCACTCCCAAGACAAACAAATTCAGTGCGTTGAAACGATTATTTAACATATTTTTCCAGTACAAACGCATACATAACTTTTCTACAAATGCCCAAGTAGCAATTTATGACCAGAATAAACCTGAAAAGTATAAAAAAGGAAAGGTTGTTTTGACGGACATAAATAAATTGCTTGTCAAATGACAGCCATCTCATAAATTCAAAGTTGAAAATACAACGTTGCCAATTCAATTTCAGAACTCATGGGTTTAGGTAAATATTTATAGGAACATTGAGTAACACTGTTAAAATGGACACTTGTCAAAATGTGACACCTGTCAGAACGTGACAACTGTTAAAATGTGATACGTGTCAAAATATAACAAATGTCAAAATGAACAAATCTCAAAATGAACAAATGTCAAAATATGACACCTGTCAGAATGTAACAAATGTCAAAATGTCACACGTATCGTACTTTTCTTTATTTATTACAAAGATCTAACCTAACCTAAAGCTAATCTTTTTTTTGTCGGGTGGAAATGCTTTATGCATGTCGGGTAAAGGTTCTTCCCTTCCCCGATAGTGTGAGACTACCCCTTACGGCTACTCACTAAAACCACCCCATAATTTGTCAGGTTATAAATATACTTAAATTATATACTCATTGGGCTGCTTAAAAATGTAGATTTGAATTTTAAGAGCGAAGCTCGGTGACCAGATATTGGCATTAAAATCGAGCTTATAGGAGGTAATTTTGTTTTGTACAGAATTGAATAATGGAAGCAACACAAATTTTTACGTACTGGACAAATTCATTTTGTAGACACCTATGTTTTAGTCCAAAAGATCTAGGCTTTTGAGAAAGCCTATTATTCGAATAAATTAAATTCCTAACTTGTTTGCTAACATTACAAATATTTTGTTCCGATTTATTATTGTGCTTCGTGGAGAGACCCAACGAAACCATTACCGGAAACAGTAACCATTTCTAATTATCAGCTCGTTAATTTTTGGAAATCGGCTAATCACCAATCAATTAAAAGCTCAACCTATTTTCGCTAACCAATAGAAAGATAAATTAGGGAAATGCTAGATTTCACAAAGGCACTCACCGCATCATTTAGTAAAATCTAATTGATCGCTTCGGTTCTTAGAACTCAAATTCATGGGGAAGGATTTTGTGTAATTGCTGTAACTTTTAAATCGTTTGCTAATAACGTCCGCCATATTCGTCGAGTATACGGTATTGATTTATATCGTCGTTACGTTATTGGATAAATGTTAATAGTTTGGGATTAAAACTAGAAGTTATCAGCTTTGCACGTTAGCCCAGATGTCAGAGACTTTGACCTCTCATAAAATGTGGTATCGCTGAATCTAGGCTCTTAGATACTTTAAAGGGTGTAGAAAACGATAAAAAAATCTTTGCTAAGTTCACAGTTTCGAAAACAATATCGGAAATATGTTTTTCTAATTTTGACATATAATGTGACACCTTTTAGAACTGATTGACGTTATGAAACGTCTTACTTTGTGTAACTAGTTGCACAAAGTAAAATATTATGTAACTGGTGACGAAAAATCCATTTCACAATTGGTGACAAAAAAAATCAATTTATTTAACTGTTATAACACAAGATAAATTATAAATTAATTAATTATAATAATTATTGATAAATTGATAAATATTGATAACACAATTATTACAATTGTTTCCCGACGACAAACATGTTTCATGGCTCGCGCTGACTGTTATATGGAAAGTGGGGCACACTACATTAGATGTTTCACCACACTGAGGAAAAAAAGGGTGTGAGTTCGGATGTTAATAGCATCCGAATAAAGGATTGCTCGGATATAAGTCCGGAAGGCCGAGCAAACAAGATTTCAATTGTAAAAGAGGTGAGTTAATAATATGGATGATAAGCAGTCGAATGAAAAAATAAGAGACGTTACGTCATAACTATATGACGTCACAATGTTATAGTACTGTCGATAGCTTAGCATACGAAATCAAACAAAAATAGAATCTTGAAGATCCGATCATCTTCTCTAGATAAGACGAACACGAAATTTATACAACTGAAGAACATACGATCTACAATAGAATTCTGGTTTTTGAGCTTCCGATCTTTGATTTTATTTGGTGTCAGAGCATACGAGCTTTTATTCGCTCAGTTCCTAAATAGTAGAGCACGAATATTCTTCGGATCTTTAGGAAACGTGCATATTACCTCCTAGACTTCTTCTGGAAACGAGCGGTACCTTCAGCTCTGAATATTGCCATCCGATCAAAAAAGATGCTCTACCCAATAACAGGTGAGCAAGAATGATAGTTATTGGAAGAAAATGCTAAAAATACAAGCGACTGAAAAGGTAAAAGAAAAATATAATATACTTGACATAGTTTTATTATCCAAAAAAAGGTTTCCTTAATATTACATTACCAAAATGTAAAACCTAGTTTTACGATGCACAGGAATTACAAATCGGCTGTCGCCAAAGTAAAAAATACACTTTCTTAAAGTGTGATAAAAAACTGTATAAAGTAGGCCATGGCAAGCAAAGACGCATAGAAACGAGTCATATCCGTGATAACTACACATTTTTCTGAATTAAATTCAAACTAATTTTAAAAAGAAACTTTTTTAGAAGACGAATTGTAAACTCTGACTTGCGTAATTTTTTCCATGACCTTCTTTTGAAACACTTTTTGTGGATCACTCCATTTAATTTATAGATATAATTGCATTTTAAAACATAAACCCACGAACCAACTATATTTCCAACGACATCCTCGGGCATTCCCAACGAATACAGAAACTCAGCAGCCATGCTTCAAACACCTGTTTTAAAAAAGTTAAAATAGAAAATGTATAGCTTTTTCAGTATAGGTGCTAGATACAAACATAACCAGCTATCCATGCCATTTAAATACCACCCAGAAATAAATCATATAAATTGACTTTTCCTTTACATGAATGTAAGCCACTAAAAAATCACACCGCCAGTCACACTCTTTCCTCTGTGAAATTATCGAACAGACAACAGTTTTAAAGTGTCTGTCATCTTCGATTGCTCTAAGGTAGAAATACATACCTTGCTCGGATGCTGAGCTATCGAGCACAGTAGAAGTAACTACCTTGCTCGGATGCTTAGCCATCGAGCACCCCTTATTCGTTTGTCCGTCATCCGATTTACGAACTTCATACAGTCGAAATATTAACAAACACTTTGTGACTACATATTTGTTATTTTAGAATGCCAAATTTAAATAGCTTGGCACGTAGATTTATTGAATAATCAATTCAAGCTGAATTTGCAAAAATTTAAAAACTTTTATGAAGTTTATTTTCGGCTTGCGAATTTTCAGTTAGATATTAAATTACAGATTGTTTCTGGATATCATTTCTTCTGGAATTTCAGGAGGGAAATGTACCTGCACAGAGGTATGTGCAGTTGTCTCTATCAAACTAATACAAAATAAAGCAAAGCAATACCTATTTCATTCTATGAGACTTTTAAATGTTTTATTTT
Source organism: Crepidodera aurea (assembly GCA_949320105.2). Taxonomy (NCBI): domain Eukaryota; kingdom Metazoa; phylum Arthropoda; class Insecta; order Coleoptera; family Chrysomelidae; genus Crepidodera; species Crepidodera aurea. Next base: position 38,292,164 of record OX439475.1, on the reverse strand, counting down.
TAATTTTTAGATAAATAAATAGTATGTACGTATTTCTAAAGGTCTTCTATGTTTCTCTGAAGACAATTAAAAAAAATCGTTCAAAAATGGAATTTTTCAATCACTTCAATCACTTTTTCTTCCAAAAATAAAAAAAAAATGTGGCAGAATGTAAAGCTTGCATATGCCTAGATACCTACCTATATATTTTCTCTTTGTTAGGCAGTGGCACTTTCTTATTGGGTTTCAAAACCAACTGTAAGCTGAGTAAAGAATTTATTAGCAAATAGTTAGGCAAATATCCTCTATTATTTCGTACGAAGTTTATTTTTTGGGATGTTTCTCCATTAGGCAACCTTTATGTATTTGGAAATCTAAAGCAAGTTAACTCACCATATACGTAAATGCCTACCTAAAATATCGTCATTTCAAAATGCTCGTCTCCTGGAAAGAGTTAAAATAGTCTGCTAAACATACTGGCCATATTGGTCCGGATGTCGTTAGGCAGAAATAATCGACATATTCGGTTCCATTTTATGACAGATCCGAATAAACAGTACATCGTCTGCTTTCGTTCCTAAAGTTTGAGAGTACTCGCCAGTTTTTCATCCAAATTAATGTCCACTCTGTTGTAGAACATCTTCTAATTTGCATTCGAGTCTTCTTCTTCCTCTATTAAAGTTGCACGTTTTTTCCATAGCTGAGCAAAAACGATCGCTAGTATCTTGTAAAGCCGATCTTTCCTATTGTTCGTTTTTTCTGCAAACGAAGAAATGTACGTCTTCTCAGAACTCGAGCAAAAGTCGTCCTTCATCACCTCTTCCGCGATCGATGACAAAATATTCGTATTTTAAACAGCAGAAAATTATGGAAACGCTTGTTCAACAAACGAATTTTTAACAGTTCTCCTGTTCAAGATCTGACGTCGGCTCTTCGCCATATTAGCTTCGTTGCTCGGATGTTCCGTTTTTTTTTCAGTGCAAGTATATCTTGTGAAACACGTTTTTTATTTTCTATGGAATTCTCAACATATCCCTCCGCCACAGTGCTTGATTTCCAATCACCGTGCCTCTTTAATTTTAAAATATCAGCGCCACTGTCAGCTAATAAAGTGGCAGAGCTTCTTCTGAAGCAGTGGCCAGTACATAAAGCAGGAATTGAAAGTCCAAGAAATTGTGCAATAACTTTTGGCAGACTGCTAAACGTGTTAATTCCCACAGGATTTTTGGTACATTTTCCATTTACATATTTTACAAAAATCTGTTGTGTTTAAGGTTCTGAGGACGTAACTTAATATATTTTCTTAAAATTTCAACAAAATTCATATTTTCAATGTCACCAGTAGTAACTGCAAACTTCCGTATAACTTTTGTTTTTGAAGGAGCGATATCAACAAGAAAATGGCTTTCTTCATCTATAACATTTTCAAATGGAAGAAATGTTAACTCTGCCTTTCTGCAAGCTCCTGCAATTCCAATAATCATTACAACCTTAGCCATTAAGTATTCTTTGTCATCAGCTTCTAACAGAAATTTGGCAAACTCTTCTTTTGTAAAAACTTTTGACTTCATAGCACTGTAGCCATCCGATTGCCTTTTAATATACGCTATCAAATTTGTGTATTTTTTAATATCAATATTCTTGTTTAGATTTAGTTCGGATCTTAACATTGAGTAAAGTGTCCATAATGTGGACACTTTTAGATCTTTCTTATCATCAAAATATGCAAGTAAGACTTTCTCATTAATATGTTTATCTTCTTCTCATCACACCAAGTTATAAATGTTTCGTAAGTCAAATCGTAAACTGCCCTTGACTTTTTGGGAATTACTGATGAAAGAGCATTATCTGCTGCCTCTTCAACATCGCTTGGCAGCTCTTCAAAACTTGAATCACTCATTTTGTAAAAGTAAATAAAAACCGTGCGTTCTAACTTATTTATTTACGAAACGTCAAACTGACATGAAGTGATAGCAGTCAACAGACTTGATTTCTGTTTTCACAATTTTTATCAATGATAGTCTATATTTACTATTACTTTAAAATTAGAAAACATCTTGTATGTAATACGTTAAGAAACGCATTTCGTAACTGATTACATAAATACCTATTTTTTTCCTTGATTTTGTTGCAAACCATAGGATAACTCTCTACAATTTTGAATTAACATGAATTTGTAATTAAAATATCTTATCATTTTCTGTAGTTTGCTAATATGTTTTAAGTAAACATCTACTATTTAACTTGCAAATTTAGTAATATTTCAATACGACTATCTCGATTTCAGCTCTAAACTAACTTCAACTTATCCTACTCGCCCAAAAAACATTAAAACATACATATATTATGAGAAATAAATTCTGCACAGGGTGAAGTTTTGGCGGAACGAAAAGTTGCTGGTTTCCATTAAACTTGTGGGACTTCATTTTATGTCCATAGATTCGCACATGGTCTACAGAATTTGGAATTTCTAGTTTAAGCTATCATGGGTGTCCCAAATATTATTTGGAGGGGCTTTATGATTTTTGTTTTTGGTAATTTCAATTATACACTGCAGCAATTTAACTATGGCATTTTTTAATTATTTATACAATCTGACACGAGTTAGGAATAAAAATATTAACTTTGATACTATATCGATCAACAAAAAGTAAGGACAGAAAGAAAAATAAAGAAATGCCTCTTACAACGTTGATAAAACAGGACACGGATGAAGACAAATGATCTAAGGAAAACTTAAGTCAAACGAAGGAAGACCAGAAACATGAGAACTGCCAGTAAATGACTTAAAATAAATAGTTGAGAATATTCTAACTAGACCTACAATTCCTCTTGTGCACAGTCTGAATAATCTTAAAAATTCTAATCAGAACTGTGTTAAGTATTAGGTAGGTAAGAAATCAGACAGTCTAACTCCACCAGAAATAAATCTAATTTTTATTTTTTATTTTGCTGAAGATGAACGATTAATCCTTCGAAACATGTCTAGTTAGATTTTGATGCTAGTTTCGGACCACAATCAAAGAAATTTACCAGTATATACAACAGGAATTCGGCGAATTATACAGGAAATTCCCACTATATAAGCGACAGCAGGAATATTTGTTAAAGGACCCCGCAATACTCTTATGGAAATTGGGTTTCGGTCAAATCATCTGAATTTTGGATATGTTTTAGGTTTCGTCATCCCAAGCAAAAGTCTCAATGGGGAGTCTTTATAGATTTTTAAATAACTTATTTTTTCGATTTTAATGTCTATATTTATGTTTTTGAGGTTGCTGAATTCAAATCCGGTGTCAAATTGTCCAAATTGACACTTGACAGCTGTCAATTAGTTATCAAAGTGCCTTAACAGAGTGTAAATCTTATTTTTATGTTATGAGTTTATGCTGTTTAGGTAACTCATTTCATGTATGTCAGCTAGCTGTCAAAGTCCAATAACAAAGTGCAAATCTTATTTTTTTATTATGACTTTATCCTTTTTATGTAACTCAGTTCATACATACAAATATGATGTTAGATTAACGAAATTGGCAGATGTTAACTAGTTGTCAAATATCGATCAGAAAATAAAAATTTTTAGTTTTTTGTTAGTTATAATTAGCTAGTGTTATGTTACACTAACACATGCTTTTGGGTAGCCATACGTATTCAAAAATGTGAACAAAATTCAGTTACATTTAGTTATTTTCATAAATGTTTGCGTACTTTCCCAATTCCAAATAAGATTTGCAATTTTTTATTGCACTTTGACAGCTATCTGACAGCCTGTTGACAGCTGCCAATTATCGAATTATTGTATTCACATTATACATGAACTGAGTTACCTAAACAGCATAAACTCATAACATAAAAATAAGATTTGCACTTTGTTAAGGTACTTTGACAGCTGTCACGTATCGATTTGGACAATTTGACATCTGATCTGAATTTAGCAACCTCAAAAACCTACACCTAGACATTAAAAGAGAAAAAATAAGTTATTTAAAAATCTATAAAGACTGCACGAATAAATGGTGGAGCTTTGGAGCTTTCAAGCTACATAGCATCCAAAGTATTGATTTTCCCATTGAGACTTTTGCATGAGATGACGAAACCTAAAACATATCCAAAATTCAGCGATTTCACCGAAACCCAATCTCCATAAGATTATTGCGGGGTCCTTTTACGTGACAATTCCGGTCTCTTAATTCATCTAGAAACAACCGGAATATGCTGTGCTGTTTACAGAATCGTTACATTGATTTAACTGGAATATTCCAGTTATTTTAACGAACTACCTTACTTTTACCGAAACTTCCTGTTTAATAAACAAACTAGATAATTGTATTTGAAGCTTCGAACTTCAGTTTTTACAGGAATTTCCAGTAATTAATCGGAACTGTAGTATCGATTTAACAGGAATTTTCCGTTGAACTAAAGATCTTTTATTCATACATTACAATTAATACTAGTTAGTTGTATTCGAAGCTCATAACCTGAGCTTTTACAGAAATTTCCTGTAATTACCTAGTATTTAACTGGAATTTCTTGTATTTCCTATTGTAGAAAGTATATTTATTTCAATACACAAATCCAAAAGTATCTAATTCATAACAAATAACAATTAAAATTAATTAGAATTCAGAATCAGAATTAGAGAATATCGTATGCTTCCTGTCCGTCGTCCCTATGCATTTGCGAGACGTCGTAGCGGAATGCAATAACGTGGCCGACACCTCGCCCTCGCTGTGGAACTGCAGACTGCAGGGGCCTTGGCCAGGAGAGTAATACAGGTTGAATACTCTACAGGGAAATCGTAATGCTACACTATTTAATTTCCATGGAATTTTACGAACAAACACGAATGATACATCTACGTATGTTTTACAGTAATATCTTGTAAATATAGCAAAATATTATTCTGTATACACAGGAAGTATTCCTGATAAATTAACAGTACCTTATTACTGCTATACTTACCGGTTTTTCCTGTTCATACAACTCAAATCACTTTAACTGGAATCGGCCTGTTAGATTGCAAGTACAGATTGTTCTCAGAACGGTTTTTTCTTGTTATAATAACAATAGTTGCGTTTAAACAACAGGAATTCATTTAACCAGAAATTCCCGGCATTCGTTTTTTTTTCAGTGTAAAGATTAGACAGTATGATTTCTTACCTACCTAGTACTATCACATCCACTGTATGTTATGGATCGCCTCTGTTGGTGTGTTAAGTGTTCCTACAATCCATTTTACTTCTCTGGGGGTAGAACCATTTAGTGGAAAGACATACCTCATTTAGAAAAGCACTTACGTCACACGTCACAAATAAAACGCATCCTTAATGAACAGAATACGGTAGCTTTCCTTGAATCCTTAGCAACTCAGGATTGGTCAACTGTATTTTCGTCTGATGATTTAAACAATGCTTACGAAAATTTTATGAAGGTATTTCGTTTAACAAATATTTTCTTTTAAAAAAATGTTACTATTCCCAAGACAAGAATAGTAAATGGGTAACCAATGAAGTTATAATGTCTAGTACTAATTTAAAAGATTAACTTTAATTTACCTTACTTTGTTCTGTTAGATAAATATTTTATTTATTTGTATCTTTATCTATTTTTTTTTTGTTACTTAAATTTCTTTGTAAACTGGACGATTCCTATATATGTAATGTACATGTCAACAGGTTAATAAACGTTTTTATTTTTTTATTTTATTTACAGAGACATATAGAGTTAATCTTTCGCTTAAAGATGGAATTGGTGACGGGATAACAACAACTTGTTTTAAGTCAGTTTTTTCCGCTCTATTTAAATCTAAAATGATATACAGGGTGTTGTTTTGATAGTTTTAATGTTTCAATTTTCAAAAATGGAAAAAATGTAGTGAGTGATTCAAAAGATCTGGTCAAATGAATAATTAGCCATAATTGATAAAACACTCTTTAACTCTGTTATGGAAGCCAAGAGACCCTTTATATACATTTAAAATATTTCCATTTACCTACGAAACACCCTGTATGTACTTATCGATGAAATTTGTGCTTAAATTTAATAAAGCTTTTACTAAACTGACATTGAGCTAATATCAAAAATGTAATAATTTACAAGATGAAGAGTCTGTCTAATATATCCGTTATTTTTAGGAATAGCGTATCACGTGCAATATTTCATAATAATAAAACTTTCAGGCACTCGCTGAGGTATTTCGCATTTTCTGAATATACTTTTCAGAACAATGCTTTATTTTTATTTTTTTAAATATATATTGTACATTATACCTTCCTGTTCGAGTAGAATATTTTATATAAAAAATAATCTACTTCGTATGAGAGAAAAATAAATAATTACGTTATGATATTAATATTCCGTTAGCTTTTAGTGGAGTGAATTTAGAATTTTATATGGATGTAAGAGCTAAGTCAAATTTTTCAATAAATTTGGGCTGGAGTTTCGAGAGATATGTGCCAAAAACGGCATTTATGGTATTTTTCGAGTGGATTGCTTCACTATTTTTTAAATATCGCCGGCTCCAAGAGGCGTGGAAAAATAAAAAAAAAATAAAATGAAAGTGATGAAGTAGAGTATCGATCCGTATAGCAGGGTTTTTTTTAAAAAATGCATCCTAACCTCAAAAAACGAAATCGCGCACATTATTTTTTTTACTGAATTGGCAATAAATAACCGAAGAATCTACGAATTTTCTTAAAAACTGGAGAAAAGACATGGAAAAAATTAAAAAAAAAATGTATTTGTCCAGCCAAAATTGGCATTTTTCGAAAAAAAATTGAATTGGCCGCCATTTTTGGAAAAACAATAGTAGAGAAAAAATTTTTATCTTAAAAAGATGGATTTTGTGTTTACTTTTGTCTAAGAAAATCCAACATTTTATTTCTTTATTTAAAGTGCCCAATATAGGGAATAATAAAAAAAATTCGATTTTCATTTTTTATATTGATTTATATTGATTCGTTCCCTCACAAAAATCTTACTTTAGAACCTAAAATATTTTTTTATTTTTTTTAAACATTTTTTGGAATGAAATACAGTTTTTCTAAGAGAATCAAACAAAAATATCGCGATAAAAAATAAGATAAAAAACTTTTCTCTCCTATTGTTTTTCCAAATAGATTTTTTTTTAAATTTTAACCATGTCTTCCCGACATAAAAATATATATTTTCTCCAATTTGTAAGAAAGTTCGAATATTTTTTGGTTATTTATTGCCAATTCAGTAAAAAAATAATATGCGCGAATTCGTTTTTTGAGGTTAGGATACATTTTTAAAAAACCCTACTATACGGATCGATACTCTACTTCATGACGGTCATTTTATTTTATTTTTTTTCCACGACTCTTAGAGCCGGAGATATTTAAAAAATAGTGAAGCAATCCACTCGAAAAATACCAAAAATGCCATTTTTTGCATATATCTCGCGAAGCTCCAGCCCAAATTTATTGAAAATTTTTTTTCAAGCTTCTCTTTATGTATAAAATCGAAAAAATTAAAAAAATTTAACAAATATTTTAAAAAACTGATAGATAACTGACATTCTGAAGAACTTTTTCAATACAATGGGATTGAGCACCGACATTAAATTTTTTTAATTGAATAGAAAATTGAATATCGCCTTAATTAATGTGGAAATTAAAATTTGATTAATAAAAGCAAATTCCGAGTAAGGAAAGTCGTTTTTTTATTTATTATATACAAGATATACAGGTAATGGTGAATTAATCAATTATTCTTTAAGCAAAAGTTGACACAAAAAAAAATCTAAAAAGAAAATGTGATAAGAACAAAAATATGGAAAATATATATAAAATTTATATTTAAATTACAAACTGAAACAAAAAGAGAAATATTGAATAAAAACTAGAATTTATGAAATAAAAAAATTACTGGGAAAAGGGAAGAAAAAGCCTGAAAAATGGAAAAAATGTTTAATAAATCCTAATATCGACGCCAAAATGGTTGTTTCGGCGAAAATACACACAAAATTAATAATTTCAATTATTTGACCTTCTAATAAATATCTGTGGGTAAATTTATTAAAAAATAAAGATAATATTAGTTGTCTGACAAGGACAGTAATATTTTATTAGGCGAAAGTTAAATATAGACTTCAGGATGTCCAAAAAATCAAAATAAATGTTGGTATAAATCTATGATTAGCTCCTAAATAGTCGAGTCAAGTGTTTTCTATTTTTTTTTTAAATAAAAACAAAAATCCTATCGATAATTTTTTTTTAGTAGCAAAACACTTTGTGGGAATGTTTTCTATAATTACAATCTGATCATGACGATCAATAAGCAATTTTGTTCTAACCTAACTTAACTAGAATTCTTAAATACTAAGGTCCTACTCACTAGTGTACCTTAGGGTCTGATAATTTTAGTAACACTACCGGTAACGTGTAACACAAATCCGCACAATACTCTGTTTGTAACCAGCACTGTCACTGAACTAGTTCAAAAGGTTTGGTCCTCTTGAGTCTTCTTACTAAATCCAGGAGCTGGATGACCTCAACGTTCCCATGTTGGAGCAGCCGTTGTTCATGGCTGCTGGTAGCTTTAGATATAGTCTTGTCAACAGTTTCTACATGCAGGTCCCTATGAAGATCACTGTTGCGACAGTACCAGGGTGCATCGACGATGTTCCTTAATACTTTGTTTTGAAAACGTTGGATAACTTGAATGTTACTTTTACTGGCGCAGCCCCAAAGCTGGCTACCATACGTCCAAACGGGTTTCAATATCTGCTTGTAGAGGATCAGTTTGTTATGTGTGGACAACTTGGAGTTTCTTCCTAATAACCAATACATTTTTTTATATTTTATACCAAGTACTTCACGTTTCTTTTAATGTGGACTTTCCAGCGAAGTCAAGCTTCGAGTGTCATTCCAAGATATTTTGCTGTATTAGCATAGGGAATCTGAGCGTTATTTATTCTTATGGGAATGTGTTGGTTTCGTTTATTAGTAAAGTTAACATGAACAGATTTATTTTAACTTAAATTAATACGCCATTTTTTAGTCCAGGTGTTAATCTGGTCTACAGATGTTTGTAATTTTCGGTTAGCTTCTTCATGGTCTTTTCCAACAGCCAGAATGGAAGTATCATCAGCAAATGTTGCAATAGTATCGTGCTCAAGGTTAGGAATATCACTGGTATCTAGTAAGTAAGTAGTAAGTAGAGTACTGGACCTAGTACACTACCTTTGGGTACTCCTGCCTTAATTTCTCTTAGATCAGAATATACATCTTCCTGTTTTATTCTGAAATATCTGTTTGATAAAAAGGTTTTTAAGATTTCTGAATACTGACGTGGTAGTCACAAATTTAACTTGTGGTTAAGGCCCTCATGCCAGACTTTATCAAAAGCCTGGGCCACGTCTAGGAAGACGGTGGAGCAGACTTTCTTATCCTCTAAAGACTTTTCAATTATGTCTGTGAATCTATGCACCTGGTCGATCGTTGAGTGTTTTTCTCTAAAACCAAATTGATGGGAGGGAATGAGGTTCTTTTCTTCTATTGTAGGTTTTAATCTCTTAAGAAGCAATTTTTCGTAGAGTTTCGAAATAACAGGCAACAAAGAGATGGGTCGGTATGACGTTACTTCTTGGGGATGTTTACCTGGTACCTGGTATCATTATAACCTCTGCTACTTTCCATAGCTGAGTTACGTATCTCATTCTAAATGATGCATTGATAAGGTTGGTCAGTTTGACAACAGCTTTACGTGGGAGTTGTTTCAAGATTTCCCCTGTAATGAGATCAATTCCAGGGGCTTTTTTAAGATTTATATTTGTTTCGATTTCCACATAAACTTCTTTTGGAGAAGTAGGTCTAACGACTGAATCTTTCTGTTCTGGTTCATTCCAATCTTGGGTCTCTTCACCATCGTTGGTCTGGAAAGTCTTTTCTAAATGTTCTGCGAATCTGGTTGCTTTTTGTATATTATTTCGTGCCCAACTCCCGTCTTCCTTGGCCTAATCAAGTACTCACCAATCGATTCATTTTTAATACGCTCTATCGATAATTTAAATAAGAAATTATGATCCGTTTTGATTATATGTGTCAGATAATATGTTTCTTAGATCATCGTTAAATAAAAACATATGATTTTTATTTTATAAGACTTACTTATACTGTAATATTTACCAAAATAAACTGTCACGGGCCGGATTTTTGGTGTTCGCGAGCCGTAGTTTGGAGACCCCTGACCTGACACAGGATATTTGAAAAGTTTTTCCTCGTGAAAGAGCAGTAAAATTTTTTACAGCAAATATCATAAAAGCATTATTAAAAAAGTCAAAAGATAGAAAATCATAAAACATATAACACGGCAAAAACCGAAATACAAGCCTTAAAACAAAAAGTACTTATTAAATACATTTTTTTACTTTCTCATTAAATAAAACCTCATATTGTGAGCGAATAAAAATCGCAACTACAGGCCACATCCAATTTAAATAAATCTAGATTTAGGGGATTTGCTAGTAAATTAAAAGAATAAAAGGATAAATAGTGCAGTTAAATTCAAAGGAACATCGATGATCAGAGGGATGAGGAAAGAGATTTAAATAAATGAAGCATATCCAGTGCAATGAAGAGCGACGCCAAATCAGAAAAAAAATCAGAAGTGGGAGAAGACGGATTACTGTTGATATGACACTTTAAAATTTATTTTTTCTAGCTGTTTAGAAAATAAAAACCAAAATTTAGAAATTAATGCACTTATATATCTCTACATTAACTGTAAAATAATGTTTCTAAAGTCAAGCTTTTGAGTAAACTATATAAATCCAGTCATTAGCTAAGCCTGCATCCTATTCCTAATTAAGGAGCGAGGTCTATGTGATGTCAAAAATCTGTCAACATATTTTTTGTGACGTTTCTGGGAACGATTTATAAAAGGATTGTGCATTTGCATATTATAAGAACATTTATACTTCGTCATAACTGAAGTTTTCATAATATCAAGAAAAACCCTGAAAAAAAGCGTTATAATTACATATATTTTGTTATTTTTGTACAAGCGAAGATCTATGTAAATGCAAACATTATTTTGGGCCCCGATTAACTAATTTATGCCAATAATATAAACTGTTAATTATACAGTATTGAAGCTTATTCGAGCTCGAGTGATTGGTGTGGAATGTCTATAGGGTAACTGATGTGTAATTTTATGCTCAGTGATTATTAATAACTATTTACATATCAAGTACATAAAAATTATCTTTTACTGGACAATGAGATCTGCTGAAATCTTCTTAATTTAGAAAAATAATTTTCATGACGAGATCTGAACAAAATTTTACCTTAAATCTTTAAGGAAGTCAAACTTTTAAGGATAAAACTGATTCCAACATTGAGAATTTGTAAACCAGAATTTGGTTCAGTGATTGTTGTTAAATCCTGGAATAGACAGTTTTTTAATAACTAGCGTGGAATAACAGAACTAATTTTAATTTGACGTACTAAAAAAAAACAATGAACAAAAAAGTCTGCAAATTTGTTTAGTAAACTCTATTCAGTACATGTTCTAAACACATAAAAAAATCATCACGTTCGTGCACGTAGTTTACAAAAAGTTGGTTCAAATGTAAAAAAAACATGATTTTTCAGGGGAGCCATTTCATTTCATCAGATAACAATATTCAGCCTCGGAGGCTGCCAATCTGGAGTAGCATTTTTGTTTCTACTTTTACTGCTCAGAATTAAATATTTTTTTACCAAATTATTTAGTACAACTTCTAGTGTTAAGGTAGCTAATAAAAAAATATTAGTTTATGACGCAAGGACGAGAAGTGTCCGTGTTATCATACAATATATTTTTTTTCGAATATAAAAAATATTAATAAAGAAAAATTCTACCTAGTTCTACTTACAGTTTTGTAGTTTGCCAATGTCAATGGAGCTTGTGTTAGAAAGTGTAGTACGGAGCTACCTACATACGTTTCTTTGCATTTCTATAGTGTAAAAAGTACTAAAATAAATAAAATATACACAATAATTTTAGAAGCAAAATAGCATGTAGAATTTATAAACACAAAGTTTTACGTTATGATAAACTAAACCAGTGTTATTAGAACTTTTTCATTGAATTTGAAGGATGCGAATAGCTGATCGGTTCTGTCAGTGTAATATATTGTTACTTACCGTTCGATCTGTTCGTTACTTTTATTTGTGGATCGTAAAACAAATCGAGAGAAATACTCAACTTATATTTAATTTTATTTTAGCTTTGATTTGTTTAATTTAAGTTTAATTTCTAGTAAGCACAAATTAATTATCAATTTTATTTCCTTTTTTTTTATTATTATTAAAAATTCTATTAATTGGTTATTTGTTTGTTTATATCCCTTCGTGATCTTAAGTAGAATGTTGTTGAGCGCCACCTACCTATTGGTAGGAAAATCTTGAGCCGTGTTTGAATAAATTAACTGTGAAAACTTTTAAATCGATAATAACGTAATAAATCGTTAAATATAGAAATCTTTATTAACAATCAAAATAAAATAACTAGAAAAATGTGGTTGTACGTAAGGGTTATTGCGAGAGTTTATTTGAACGGAAAAAGGTAAGTGTATGTTTTTTTAATTGTTTATGAAGTTGATAATAATACTACTTTTATTGTAATTATACTCTTACCTTGTTCTAAGCTACATTTATTTGTCTGTTGAAGTGAAATCTAACCTTACTTAAATGAAATTATTATTGGCCTTCTTTAATTTTATAGACGTCTTTATGCTCTTTTAAATATCGATATTTAATATTAAATGATTGATACCTTTATCTCTTTATTAACGAATCATCAATTTTTTTAGCTACTTCTGTTATTTTCTTTCCAATCTTCAATAATGACCGATATGATATTCTTCAAAATCAATCAGGATAACACAGGATAAATTACCGGATACTGTTGGATGGGAATGACTAACAGGGTACTAACAGGATCTGGATTCTCCTTCAGGAGCAAATGCAGGAATTAATGATTGGAGTCCTTTTCTTATTAACTTCCTTTTCTTTTTGTGTTATATTCAATCTAACCTCACTAAAACTTGACAGGTAAATTTTTTTTTTACTTTGTGTTAATCGCAGCAGTTTTTACTTGAGGATTCTTTTGTTTTTATGAAGAGCTCTGATGTGGACAGGTCAAGAGTCTTTTTGCAAAAGCCGCGTTTGACAGCGAAATTTGGTTTTTATAAACGAGCATTTCACAGCCAACTCGATTTAAATTGGACAGAATTTTACATTAAAATTATTATTAAATTAAAATTATTGATTTTTATACACTTTTTGACCACCAAAACATGATTCTCTAGATAAAAAGAATGATTTTGATATAAATTATTTGCTATTTCTACTTATATTAATGTTACATGACAACTTTTTATTTCATCATTATCGATTTCTTATAATTGTGTAAAACCTTATTACTACTGCCTTTTCTACCGTAATATTATAATTTTAGAAGCCCAACACTTAATTTTTTCTATTTATTGAATTCCCCTTGAATTTAAATTTACCATATTAATAAATTGAGACATTGCATTTTTAGATTAGATCTAAAATTTATTTCTCTTGTACCAATTAAAATAACAATGTTCTCATTGTTGTAGTGATTGCAGACTTATCTGATATTGTTCTACTTTAACTTTTTCTCTTTAGATCTTTGCTAAGTTAATTATAAATATGCTAAAATTATTGATAAACATCGCTTATGGGATTTCCCTGTTAAATTTTGATATCTAAAATTTTATATTTTATTATGTAATTTCCACCCTAAAATTTATTTCAAACTTTGTTTTCTACTTTACATTCTGATTAAGATTATTTGAGTTAAATTACATAGTTATTTATTGATTTTGATTAATTTATTTGTGACTTTATATTTAATATAAGCTTTGTATTCTCTTCTCCACATTAGTCAACCGTTAAAATATACTACACTAAAAAGTAATAGAACACAAGCGTAAGAAATGTCAAATTGCAAACAAAAATTATAACTATTTTGACATTTTAACATAACCTACAAATATCACTTGGTTTAAAAAAAAACACATTAAGCAATTTAAAATCATTAAAATCTGTAATGATTTAGTTAAAACTTTAATGATAATTTCTTAACCAGTGGGGTGTAGACATATTTAACATAATTTAAAATAATGTGATACAATTCACAAAATATGAATAAAAATTATACAGGGTGATTCATAACTATTGGGACATAGGCTATTGGGACCAAAATATGGCGATAGGACCAAATAAACCTTTTTTTCGTTTTTTTTTCTGATAATTTCACTGTATATTTATCAATTCTTATCAAAATCGGTACAGAGGCATAACTTTGTACAAGGAATATTATTTTATTTATTATTTTACATTTTGTTACAGGAGGCGCCACGTGAATGATTCCTGATGATGAAATTAACTGGTAGCTTTTTTTGACGAAACTTTTTAGTGATTTTGATTAGAAAATATGACGTAAACATCATTTCTACATAATATTGGTACTCATGTTTAAACCCGATAATTTCACCCGTTTTCGAGAAAAACGCAATTGAACAGGTAATTTTATAATGTTTTCTTTGACATCCTTTATTACAAGAATTAGAAAAGGCATAGAAGTCGGAGGAGGCCACATAGAACATTTAATTTAAGTTTGCTCTTTTTATGTTAAATTATTTTTAATTCAGCTTTATAAACCGTTGAAATAGAAGCCTTATGTTACAATTTTAGATGTGCTACCATCTATGGTTAGAAGAGAGTATTGACAATAAATTTTTACTGATTCTAGTCAAGATGTCACTCTCTTCTTTTTATCCCCTACGAGATTAGTACAAAGTTAGTAAACCAGTTACACGTTTTTGTTTGTCTGCTATTTGAAATCACCTTCTCAGAACTGTTCAATTGCGTTGAATTGACAAATATAATATATAATTTAAAAATTAGATTAAAGCTGTCTCATAATATCCAATATCATTTTACAATATAACTAATAGTATATTACATAACGATAGTTGTAACAATCTTACAACTTTTTCGACGAACACTTTTATTCATACAAATAAAAAGTATAAATAACAAGTAACCCTAACAATACGCGTATATTACTGGTGTTTTTGACAGTACAATATTTGACATTTACAGTGCAAGCCGTAAATTATAGGAATCGACTAGAAAATGTACCTTTCACTTTCACATATTTATTAACCAAACCTCATGCTGTAAATATAAAAAAACCACATCTTTTTTACATATTCCACACACGTACAACGACGAAATCTACTCACTAAAAACACAAGAAAATTCCGGGACAAGCTTTTTTGGAGTTGAAACAGCTTTTATAAAAATCAAAGTGTGCCAAGTAACCTTTCTCCAGAATCCAGAATTTATGTTAAAAAGCGTTCCCGTAGGCAGGTTTTCCACGGCTACATGAAAAGTCTGGCGCCCCGCCTCGGTGGATATACGAGAATCAAGGTGAGACGTCAAACGAACCACATGAAAAATCTCGTATAAGTTTACGTTCGCCTATATAAAAGATAATTCTACTATATAAGGAATTTTTAAAATTCATTTTGATGAAAACATAACATGTCGTCACTCTTTTGTTGAAAATAATATTAATTTACCAGATCTGAAAAATTACAATTTTGTTATACATATTAAAAAATAAATAGAAGAAGGATGGGACATGAATTCTGATCATTCCGCTATCATCTTAACACTTAGTGAAAACATTATTAAAAAAGAAAATAATCCTACATTGACTAACAAATTAACAGATTGAAATATCTTCAAACTCATCCTTGAAGAAAAAATTAATCTGTTTCTTTAAGAAATAACAACAACATCGAAATGAACTTGCTTAATGATAATATCCATCAAGCAGCTTGGGAAACTACACCTGCTATTAATAGAAGAAAGGTAGGAAACAACTATCCTAGAGAAATAACGGCACTAATCTCTGAAAAAAGAAAGCTTAGAAGAAAATGGTAGCAAACTAGAGCCCCACAAGATAAAACTATACTCAACCATTCTACCCAAAGAATCGATTACTATTTACCGAAGAGAATTGACAGACGACAGCAGTACTGATTATTCATTCTGGAAAGCTACTAAGAGATTGAAAAGACCCATAACCCGAATACCACCTGTCAGATTGGAAGATGGTAAATGGGCTAGAAATAATCAGCAAAAAGCAACAAGATTTGCAAATCATCTAGAAAAAATCTTTCAACCTCATGAAGATGAAGAACCCACTCTGGAAGAACATCTACAGATTGATCAAGAAATAGAAATTACCTCTCCCCAAGAAGTAATTACCGAAATAAAATAAAATATCAATCCGAAAAAAGCTCCAGGTTTTGTCTTAATTACTGGAGAAATTTTAAAACAATTACCCAAAAAAGAAATAATTAAACTAACTAATCTAATAAATGCTGCCTTCAGACTGAAGTATGTACCTAGCCTTTGGAAAATTACGTCATAAAGATACCCAAGCCAGGGAAACCACCACATGAGGCATCGTCATACAGACCGATCTCATTACTGCCTGTTATGTCGAAACTATTTGAGAAACTCCTACTCAAAAGACTAAAACAACTTATCGAAGAAAGAGAAATTATCCCTGATCACCAATTTGGATTTAGAAATAAGCACTCGACGATCGACCAAGTTCATAGAATAACCAACATTATAGAGAAATCATTAGAAGAGAAAAACATTTATGCTACTGTCTTTCTTGATGTAGCACAAGCGTTTGATAAGGTTTGGCATGAAGGCTTAATTACATAAGTTCAAGCTTTTCCTTCCAAAACAATATACAGATATTCTCCATTCATATATATCGGAAAGATAATTTAGAATTAGGTAAGAAGAAGCCTATTCGGATCTTAAACAAATTAAGACTGGAGTATCACAAGGAAGTGTCCTAGGACCTGGTCCTATACTTACTGTACACATGTGATATTCCAGAGTTAGAAAACCATACAAGCAACCCACAAGCTGCAAACAGCTGTCCACCTTAACTATCACTTGATGAAGAGATGGAAAATTAAACTTAATGAAACTAAATCACTCCACATTAACTTTACAAACAAAAGGATAGATCATATTCCAGTCAGAATAAACAATAACCTGATTCCATATTCAAACACAGCAAAATACTTAGGTATTACCTTAGATGCCAAACTCCGATGGAAAGTGTAAAAAAGAAAGAAGAACTTGTACTGAAATATAGAAAAATGTACTGGCTAATTGGAAGAAACTTCACTCAGTTTCTACATAATAAGCTTATGCTTCATAAGCAGATACTTAAGCCTGTATGGACCTATGGTATCCAACTATGGGGATGCACCAAAGCAAGCAACTTAGCAATCATTCAAACATTTCAAAACTGAGGAACATAGTAGATGCCCCTTGGTACATTAGCAATTGTGATCTCCATAGGGATCTGGAAATTTTACAATTTTGATCAGACCATCAAGAAATTAGCCAAGAGTCATGAAGAAAGACTTCATCATCATGTCAATGTAGAGAGGTGGGTGAACAACAATTAATTAAAATTACTGGCCACAGTTCAGCCAACTCAATTAAACCTTATATGCAAATGGATAATGAGCATTATTCCAACACCATAAACACCGTTAGAAGTGACGCCTCAGAGGCTAAAAAACAGAAAACCGAAGATCATGCAGCGACTCCTCGAGCTTCTCTCTACAGCTGGACCCATCAACAACATTAATTTAGCTACACCCAACGTTATCAGTGAGTTAACAAAGATTTCCAACAATACTCCTACTGTGTACCAAAACTGCAATTTATATTTTAATTGTTTTGTAAGCTATGTGTATGCAGAATAATCTGTTACTCACGAAATAGTCTTGTCAAATACCATTCGGGCATCTAATTTTTCCTGTGATAAAAATCGAAAAAACACAATGTAAAGTAATATTTTTTTAACAAAATGCATTCGTGCAGGTGCAAAAATCCTCGTCTTTGACTCGGATTTTTGTGAAAATATTACTTAGCAGTGTTTTTTCGATTTTTTTCGGAAAACTTAGTTGCCCTTATGTACACATAAATAAATATTTTTCGAGAAAAACGAAAACATATACGATTCATATTTCAAATGATCATAGTTTATTTAACTAACAAATTCTGAATACCCAATTATCGGAATTTTGGCGTGGTAACATTTGTTTTATATTGCATGACTTTTCATTGCTTTCTCTGGGTAGACATTAAATAACATCTCTGTAATGGCGTCTTACACCTCTTTTAAACTGTGTAGCAAAAACAAAAGTTTCATAATTACTTGATTCAAAATAAGGTCATCAAAACTCTTTACGTGCCAGTTTATCACTTGTTGCCATTTAACAAGCTTTCTAAATGGCTTTAAAGTAAAGCCACTACCCAGAAAAACGAGCAACAGCAAACTTTTCTCATGTTAATGAATTCTGAAAAAAGGTCCGGAGAATGAAGCTTTCACTCAGCGCATCTGAAAGGTCCACTCACAGATGCGGCTTTAGGATAATTTTCTCAAAAGATTTGTACGCATTTTGGCTTTTTTAGATATAGAGTATCCTAAAAGTCTTTCTACATTATGGTATGTTGCATTAAAGGACTCGAAAATAGAAGTAAATTGGAGTACACCCGAGATCTGCATGTTGTGTTTTAAAAACAAGGTAGTATAGTATAAGAGCCTATAATTAAAGTAGAAACAAATGGTACACCTTGATCCAATATTTGTAACAGCTAGAAAATATCTTTATCATGAATTTTCTAGTCATTAAATTGGACGACATGCAAACAATAATCTTTTAAATTAAAAACCAAATTTAATTTACCTTGTTCGTTATACCTTTCAAATTAAATTAAAATGAGTACATCGAAAACAAAAATATTAATGGTACATATCACCACATGAATCGATAAAATTAATTAAAATAATCCGTACCTCGCCTATTTCACCATTTTTAGAATCCACTGGAGTTTCTTATATTCAAGAGACGGGTTTTAAAATTATATAGGTACATGGTGAATTGAGATATCGAAATAAAACAAAACCATTACAAAAATCCCTACAATTAGAGAACAGTTTTATTTATAAAGAGTGATTTTTAAATTAAATATTCCTAATTAAAAGTTAAAGAAAGAAAAGTGTAACATGTAACCATGGGCGTAACAAAACTACCTAAGGTTGTGAAATAAATCACACTTGTTCCCAAGAACAAAGACATTAAAAATGCCCTACACTGCACCAGCGTCTGGACTTCAACAACTACTCCTTGGGCTATATGCCCCCCCAACTTTGATTTTATTATAAAGGAGCTTGCCATTCTTAGACCGGTTTCGGAATTAGTGTTCCTCTTCAGGAAGAAGCAAGCTAGCTCGACATCCTATCCCTAAAGTTTGTCAGAAAATGGCAAGCTCCTTTAATAACAAAATCAAAGTTTTTGGTTTAAAGCCCCGACTTGGTCAGGCGCCAAACCATGTCTGGACTTTCCTAATTCAATACCGGGGGGGGGGGGGGCATATAGCCCAAGGAGTAGTTGTTGAAGTCCAGACGCTGGTGCAGTGTAGGACATTTAATGTCTTTGTTCTTGGGAACAAGTGTCATTTATTTCACAACCTTAGGTAAAAGTGTAAAAGTAAAACACACTTCACCTTATCAAATTATTAATAATAATTATTAATAAAATAAAATACTATTTTGTGATTCGGTTTTTATTGATTTAAAATTTTGTTTTGTTTTGTTGTAGAATGAAGAGCTTCTGAAATCCCAACTCTATACTGCATTAGAAGTTTATTATACATTTAAAAGATTACTGTTAAAACATAACATTAAAAATGTAAAAAGAAATTGTTTATATACTCGCAAAAAAAGGTACTAAAACACCATTTCTGAGACCTGAAGCCTTGCGGAATAAGCACCAGTACAATACTTGATGAACTTGGAAAAGAAGTAAATAACAAAAGATCCCAGTACTGGATAGGACTACAAGGAATGAGGCAGGGCAAGACACTACTGGGAAACTATAACCAGAAGAGATCTGACGACTCCGTCAATAAAAGTAAAAATAAGCTCAGAATACTAACGGGTATCCTAACAGGGCACTGCCGGCTGAGAGGCCACCTAAAGAAACTCGGATTAGTAGACAAAGAAGAATGCAGATTCTGCGAGAAAGAGGAGGAAACCTCTATCCACATTCTCTCAGAATGCATTACCCTGCAAAATCCAAAGGTACGATACCTCGGAGAGTAACAAATAGAAGAGGAAGATCTACCTAACCTGAAGCCTACCGACATCCTGAACTTTTTGAAAGCAATAGGACTGGAGGAACTGCTCTAATCGTTGGGCAGCAGTAGGGGGCACAATAGATCTTATAGGTCGCAGTGTATCAACACCCCCATCACAGATAGATAGATAGATCGGTACATGTTAATTATACTAACAAAAACAATGAGCATATACCAGTCATAATAAGTAATACTTAGATGCTGGAAGGTCCATGTCAAATAGAAACGTGAAGAACTCAACATAAAATTCAGAAAAATATATTGGATGCTTGGACGAAATTCTACCCTGTCATTATATAACAAAATATTGTTATACAAACCACTTCTGAAACCGCTTTGGGGCTGTGCCAGTCATACAGAAATTCCAGAACAAAGCATTAAGAAGCATAGTAAACACTCCCTGGTACTGTAGAAATAGTGACCTCCACCGGGACTTGGAGATGGACACTGTTAACCAGAGAATTAACAAATTTGCAAGAAGTCACGAACATCGACTCCACCAACACGTGAATGTCGGGGACATCCAGCTCCTGGACAACAGTGATCTAGTAAGAAGACTCAAGAGGAAGAAGCCCTTTCAGTTATGCTTCTGGGGTTGACTCGTAAGGGGGTGAATTGAAGAAGAATTCATCTTATTCAAAACAAAACTATACAAGAGATAAATCAATTTAAAAAGTAGTAAAAAGAAATGTTTACAACAAAATTGGGTACTACAAAAAACACTAAATGAGAAGAGAAATTAAATCAATAAACCATCATAGAAAGGTAGCAAGGAAAACTAATTGAGATAGGATAAAGAATGTCAAAAATATATAAGAGATACAAAGAGATACCAATAAAGAAAGAGATTGAAAATAAATAAATGGTATGGTCATATCTGAAGAACAGAACCAGAGAGATTAAGAAAAAGTATGGAAATAGGAAAACTACCAAAGAGACAGACCAATAAGAAAAGGCCTAGATCAAATAAAAAAATGGAAATAACAAAGAAAAAATCTACATTGGAGGTGAAATACACGAGGACATAATCCCAATCCGATGCATAAAACAGTCTAGGGATTAGAAAAAGAAGTCGGCTTTTATACATAACTCTCAGAATACTATACACAATTCCAAAAACTTGTATATAACTATTACATCATATAAAGCACTGAAGAAATTACTTAAGGTTATAACATTGTAAAAAATAATACTTAAATTATTTAATATATTATGCCAATCAACATTTTTAAATCTGTATTTAGGTTATATTTGAATAAAAATTATTCTAGAAACGATCCTGCTTAGAACGGTTCATCTGAAACATGAGTAGCATTAGACGAGAAACAGTTAATGAATTACGAAGGCCGGCAAAGGGAACAATTTGAAAAGACAAAGGTCCTTGTGGCACACTGAATTAAGAGGTGCTGCTTAGCTCGTCTTATTTTCGTGAATATTTAAAGAAAGTTGTGTATAAGGAACACCTGGTTTTTTTAACATGCCTAATTTTTTACTTACAAAAGTAGGCACCGGCTAAATTATCATCTTATTCTTAAACAAATAAGGAGGGAAAACCAATATTATTGGAACTCCTGTAACTTCTGTACTAATTGAGCTGACGCAACCAGCCAGGACTCAAATTGTTTACTTTTTCATCCGCTAAAAGATAGCACTACCAAAAAAAAAATTATTTTCGCAAATGCGCGCTTGGCACGCAAAATAAAAGCTGGATAATTTTTGCTCCGTTTTCCCATTTGTAATTCGCGCGGGCGGGCAAGATACTGACATGGCAAAATAATAAAATGAATAAATGGTTAGAAAATTTTCTCGTCTTTCTTTTGAGCTCGGTTAGAACCCTCTACTCTTCTCCATTCTCCCACTATAAAGCAAAGAATTTTACGGCCCGTTGCGCCCTTCCTAATTATCGCATCGAGTTACTGCGGGGCTCAAATGAAAGATAAAAAAAATGCCGTCGAGAGGTGAAAGTTTTTTTTGACCAACCCCCTTCTTCATTATCCATTTTTTATTTGGGCGCCAAGCGGGCATTTATGAAAAAAATCCGTATTTCTATCTTTTACCGGATGAAAAAGTGAACAATTTGAGCCCCGGCTTGTTGCGCTAGCTCAATTAGTACAGAGTTACAAGCGTTTCAATAATATTTGTTTTCCCCCCATATCTTCCCCCCTACTTGTCCCACCACCCCCATCCTCCGGCACTTAAAAGTACCTGTTACTACCCTTTTGTTCACAAAAAATTAAGACCCTTAAACGAAAATATATATTTTTTTAATCTTTCTTAATTATTTACTGCCTCGCAACATTCCTAGATATCCAATAAGAATTTGACCACACCTTCTCCAATTTAACTATAACTAAAACGACAATATGAGTGTCAGTAGTAGATAATTTACTACCAGATATTGGGGAAGGATTTGACCACACCTACTACACACAAGATTATGGAAACGTCCTAATGATGAAAAAAATAAGCCACGGATATGGGATCTCATGCAAAACGCTATACTGATCACGAAAAATGTTGCTAAAAGAAAAACTACAAGTCAACCTTACACGTCAACGATATTAGCACCCTCAACAAGGAAATCTCTGCCATTAAGATCTAAATATGTGTAAGAATTTTTTTATTTAACCGGAAAAAATGTTGAAAAACTAACAACATCGCATTGCAGAGTAATTGGAAAAACAAACAAACTTAAACCACATCTAGAACACGCAGAAAAAAGAATCTCTTAAATCAAATATATAATTCTTGAATTAAATAATCTTCCATACCAAGAATTTCATTGTTTGCCTGTTTAGAATTTTCTTGAAATGAATTTGGTTGAACCGAAACATCCGTACTCTTCACCTCAGAAAACAATTTCAGTCAATCATAGTTCTTTCGGCTCAAGAATAACATTTCTTATCAAATGTGTTCTGATGACGAAAGCACCTACACATGACTCCCTCGACCAATAAGCAGAACTAAGTATTAGCGCCGACGATGCGTATAGAGTGTAGAATCGCAGACACATGTGGATATTTGGATATGAAACAACGCCATAGCCGCCATAGTGAATAGTGAACAAGTGCGTTTACGTTTTTAATGGTGCATAGGCCCGAGCTCTGTTCTGTTGGAAATTATTTAAAACAAGTCAGCATGGTTAAAAGTTTTTTCAATCAACTGTATACAAGGCGTCGTATCACTCAATGATTTTCATTGTGTATCATTTGCAATGCTCTTGAAACTCTGTTCAATCATAACTATTTGTATATTGTGTTTTGTGTTGTCAATCACTTATTACGATTTTTCATAAGTCAGGGTAAGTTCATGTTCGTAAAATAATGATTAATTGCTGTATCCATACCTCAGCCCCAATCAAATTCCTCATTGTTCACATGGGCTGAGAAATCAGCGTCATCCAAGAAAATTGTTTCTCAACAAAATTGAAATATTCTTGCCTCAACCACACCACATTATTTAACAAGACACAAAACTTTCTGTTACCAAGTAGTCAATAATATTTTGTCAAAAAATCAAACTAATATTTGGTTGTACCTATACAAGAGTACCATTCTCTTGAATTAATGCGGTTACAATTTGATTTAAGAGATTCTTTTTTTCTGTACACTGGATGTTAACTACTGTGGTTAATTTCATGGGCATACTCGAGATTTCCTCTACACATATAGGCCGAAAACTCTAGCATTCTTCAAGTTTTCATTCGCGGTTCAATACATCGTTTTCATATCACATTAGGTAATAAAAAACCTGACTAAAATTGAACTTGTAAAAGTAGTAAGTAGTAAGTAATTATTTTGAGATTCGTAAGTAAATTAAAGTTTTTAGGCATACAAAAGTAAAAAAATCGTTTTTAATAATGTATTTTTATTAAAAATAAATAAATACTTGTTAATAATTCTAATGTGTTATTATTTATTTGGGACTATTCGAGAAAACCAGATTAGTTTATTAAATTTGCCAGGGGGCACCCTCAGGTAAGACCGTTTCAAGGTATATTCGTCAAAAGTGATTTCGATGAATTAATTACAAAATAAAAGGCTTTTCACCAATTTTTTAATATATAAATTTATCAGATGTCGCACGCGAAATTTTCCACAGAACTTTTTATTTAAACCTCACATTTTTTCTTTTTTACATACATTCAAAGTTTAATCCATATAGATATAGACTAGTGAATGGCAGGATATTCTAAAAATTTCTCCCGCACGGTGGCGCTGTTGTAGATGTAGACCTGTCAAAAATCATCTGTGAACTGTTTTGTGTGGATTTATTCGGGTTTCTAAAATATATTTTGAAAATGGTCGATAAATACGGTAGCTGGACCGTTAATCAGCTGAAAATTGAATTAAAGAATCGAAATGCGAAATGCGTAGGCAAGAAGGAAGCTCTAATTGAGAGGTAAGTGGTAGAATTTAACCTCATCGTCTTAATATATAAAAATTAATGTGTGTATGTTTGTATCTTATGCATTCCTAAACTTTTCGACCGATTTTGATGAAATTGTGAGGGGTTGTTATATAGACCCCAGAGAATGTTTACCACCCTTTTTTACACCATTCCCTATGGGGAAAACAGTGACACTGCGCGAGATCTCAAACAACATAAAAGATAGAGATAAACGGTCAACGGCAATGAAATCTGGGGGTGGGGCGGAGGTCATAGGCGTATTTTTACACCATTCCCTTCGGGGAAAATAGTGACACTGCGTGAGATCTCAAACAATGTATAGATGCGAGTGAAGAAAAAGGTGTATATAAGGACAGGATTGGGTGGAGAAGAATTGTAAAGAGTGTTAGTAGTAGATAGATACATAGATAGATAGATAGAAAGATAGATAGATAGGTAGATAGATAGATAGATAGATAGATAGACAGATAGATAGATAGATAGATGATAGATAGATGGATGTCCTTATATATACACCTTTTTCTTCACTCACATCTATACATTGTTTGAGATCACACGCAGTGTCACTATTTTCCCCGAAGGGAATGGTGTAAAAATACGCCTATGACCTCCGCCCCACCCCCAGATCTCATTGCAGTTGACCGTTTGTCTCTATCTTTTATGTTGTTTGAGATCTCAAGCAGTGTCACTATTTTTCCCATAGGGAATGGTGTAAAAATACGCCTATGACCTCCGCCCCACCCCCAGATTTCATTGCCGTTGACCGTTTATCTCTATCTTTTATGGCGTTTGAGATCTCGCGCAGTGTCACTGTTTTCCCCATAGGGAATGGTGTAAAACATTCCCTGGGGTCCATATAACAACCCCTCAAAATTTCATCAAAATCGGTAGAACAGTTTAGGAATGCATACGATACAAACATACATACATACATACATTAATTTTTATATATAAAGAAGATTGGAAACATCAGTAATGAGCAAATAACTTAAGTAACCAAGTCCCCTAAATGTTATTAAAATAACAATCTTACGGTTTTCACTTGTAGGGTCCAAGGGCATCATATAATCGGATTTCAGAAAGTGGTTTTTGCATATGCGAGAATATGGTGTGGGTTTGAATTTATCTCGACGTATTTTAACGAGCCACATCTTTCTCCTATTTGTATCGCTAGGAAATCGATGTCCTGTTGTTCTTGAAGAGCAATATGGTACAACACACAGCGAAGGCATGCTTTTATGGTTGATTACGTGAAGACTTATTAATTATAATCACTGAACCCATGAGACTAATGTTTTTTAGTATTTGAAACTACGAAAACAATGATTTGACAGGTCTACATTGACTAGTGCGCCAACTGGTGCAAATTTTAAGAACTACGCAAAATATCTAGCCATTGAAGGGCGTATATTATTATTATACTTTCAACCATTAAATATGGTGAATGCTCTGAAGCGCTACCACCATTTTTTAAATTGTTAAGTTTGCTTTTATTCAATATCAATTTTGGAAATCATTTAGTTGAGTGTATTAATGATGTTTTTATAACTTTACGTATTAATGCTTTAGAAATAATACAATATAATGAAGTATTCCTGTACTTTTTGTATTTTTTTTTTGGGTTTATACGGCCGACCATTTAAAAATTTGGTGAATGAATACGCGCATTCACCAATTTTAAATATACTAAATTTAGTGGTGAAAAATCTAATCATAATGACAATAATTATAGGTACTAAAAATTTGCAATTATCGCTGATATGTAAAATACTATTTAAAGTTGAAGAAATATTATTAAAAAATAGTATATTATTTGTCATAACAGGATTACGAGTATTGTAAAAACAGTAATTTTAAGCACCGTTAGTAGTTCTACGTCGTTATATAAATTTAAATAAACTGCACCGTTTAAATAAATACTCTCGGGCGCTATTCGACTATCTTTTCAGAGGATTAAAAAATTTCATAATACTAAGAAGGAAAAAAGAAACTTTCTTTAACTATATAAATCCTAATATACATACAGTTTAAAAATGCTGTTGTATATTTTATAAATTGCAACAGTAATTGAACTACATTGATGTATAAATATAATATGAAAATATAAAAAATCACAGACAAAAAGCTAAACAAGATATCAAAAAATTAAAAGAAGGTTGATTATAGGTGTTTTTCTCTCATATGAGAGGCCATTAAATGATATAAAACCATTAGAAAACCTTGAGTTTATATTGCAACTATAATTTATTCTAATTACATAAACCTTTTATCGTTGGATAATTATAAACTTTGTGATTTTTGTAGTGCGTCTTAAAAGATTGATTCTGATAATCCTAACATGATCGAGCAGTAATCAAAGTGAGGTTGAATGATGGAGTATTAAATGTAAAATTACAAACATTTTTTTGAAAATGCTGTTAGTCCGATAAGACAATCGAGTTCTTGCGCCGCCGTTTTCTATTCCTCTTTACAGAATCTACAAATAAATCCATTTGAAAAATAAATATTTCAGGTACATTTGCGCCAAGTTTACAAGTATTGGTAAAAAAGCGGATTGCAGCTTCTGCGGCGTTTTATTTTCTGATGTTAATTGTTATTGCTATATGTACTGATAGTCCTACTACATTAATTAACTAACCCTATCCCATAAAAGCCAATTAGTGTCCATTTATTTATTCTTTTAACTTTTTATCTTAGTACAATTTTATTTTTAAAACAGTTTACGCATTTAACTAAATACATTTGCATTAAAAGCTTTAGTCATTTTGTATACAGAAACTTCTGACTAAAATATATATTGATACGTTTAACCAACTTATATACAAATAATTTACAGCATCTGGGTTTTTGATATCTTTAGCAACATGTCACATACGCTCGCTCGTTTTAATCGCGTGGTAATAATAATTCAACATTTAAAACCACGTTTGGCATGTTGGCTTTGGATAAATATGCTTGTTACTGAAATTGGATACATACATTTTGAAAATGGACACACATTGAAATATGTTAAATGCATTGTTGCGTCCAACAGTTTTGACTAGTAATTACTTATGTTAACATATTAATGTTCGTTTTGCTAATTGCTACAAAGTGCTTTTGGAGATAATTTATACTAAAACTGTTCAGATCAAAGCATCTGTCAGTCATATTAGATTAGTATTTAATTAATTATACATTGTATACAAAGTATATTTTATTTTATATTATTTTTGATACACTACCCAACAGCTTTACCAACCATTTAATGAGTGGGAAAGACAACATAACAAAAATGGTAATAATATATAGAAAAACTGCCAGCGGTCCAGTGTTAACATCCATTAAAAAAACCGGAGTTTGCGAAGGAGACAGAAAAAAAAATGCATGTTAACATTGGACAGCTTGGTAGTATTACGGAACATCTACTATGCAATTGCACAATTTTCTAAAATTACATAATATTTATATAATAAACACTTATAATGCAGTAACTAGAGGATTACACTTTTAATTTGGTATTTATTACAGGCAAATATATCCAAGCTGTCCTGGATGTTATGAGACTCATTAATTGCTTTGTATAGTGGGGATAAATTCAAAATATTTGTTCTTGAAGTTGGTAAATAGAAACTAAAATAAACTCTTAGACCCGCGCGTGGTATTTTGAAATGAACATAATTTAATAAATCAATGATATTTATTTGACCATTAAGAATTTTTCAGAGTAATGAAATTTGCTGATTAGTTCGACGTTTTTCTAGATCAGGAAGTTTAAATCGTGTTAATAGTAGATCATAAGGGTAGCCCCTTGAAGGGTAAATACCATCCAATATGAAAGAAGCCGATTTCATAAATTAACTTTGAACTTTTTCAGTTAGGTCAATATGGACGTTCTGTCTAGGACACCATACCTCCGATGCATATTCGAGTTTCGATCGGACAAAACTGTTAAATGAGGTTTTTAATTTAGAGATATCTGAGAATTTTTAACATTAATTGGGACACTACATATTATCAACACTAAAAACACAAGAGCTTTTTTTTTATCGGATAAATTTCTCTTTGTATCGAAACATTTTGCCAATCAGTAACTTTATCAAATGTCAGTTTTTAGAGTAAAATTACTGATGGAAAAATGTTGAGATAAAAAGAAATTTATCCATAAAAGAAAAGATCGCCTGTTTTTTGATAAGATAAATTAACGACAGAATATAAGAATAAAAAACAGAAACTTTATTTGTGTTGAACAATTAATAATTTAGCAGAACAATTAATTAAAGGACCAGGTATTAAAAATACAATTATTATATATTTTCATTTTCTCTTAAATTACTGACAAGATTTTCGTGATGTTCAGGATCTATTTGGAGGTATGGTTTAATTGATTGTGATGATGAGTGCCCTGTTATTTTTATTAGTTGTTGATCGCTTACTCTTGCTTTGGCTAGCTGGGAAACTGTACTAGCACGGTGAGAATGATTTGTAATTTTATTATTTATTATGTCTAGCCCAATTTTTGCGGCCGAATTTTTGGTCCAAGATGATATTGTATTAATTCCCAGAGGAACGTTTTTATACTAACCTTTTGAATGTTTAGTTTTCTAAAAACGATTTGGAGTTAAAAATAAACGATCAGTAGTTATATTTTCATTTCTTTTTTTAAGAAGTAAATTAAATAATTGTACTGGACAAATACTTTCATCAGTGTCATTTTTTGTTAACCAAATGCTGTCTGCTAATTTTTTTGAACCACCCTGAGCCGTTTTTGAAAATATCGTAT
The DNA here is from genome assembly GCA_949320105.2 of Crepidodera aurea. NCBI lineage: Eukaryota > Metazoa > Arthropoda > Insecta > Coleoptera > Chrysomelidae > Crepidodera > Crepidodera aurea. The sequence goes on along the minus strand of OX439475.1, from coordinate 38,262,713 downwards.
TGTATTCAATTCTACCTGTTGGAGTTCTATCTTGTTCTTTTTCTTCTTTAAATAATAAATTTTACAGCTTCCCCTCTTCTCCAAGCCAATTCATAAGAAGCTATGTGAAAGAATCTTTTTTGTAATCCTTCAGGTTCGTCTATATTCCACAATTTTGCCATTTTTAATATATTTTTTCTGTCTAATGCTACAGAACATATCTTTCTTTTTTCAGGAATAACTTTCAATTCTTTTCTCTTATTATTTCTAGCATCACGAGCTTCCTTAAATATTATGTCCGCAAAAGGATCAAATTTAATATTGTATTCTTTAAAATATTTTTCTTGCATTATCTTTGCAGTTGAATTCCATATCGTTTTAAAGGCATATTCTTTGTAGTCATCCCCGTTTTTTTTTCATATTGAAAGCACCTTTTTTATCGATGTCAAAGTGACAAAAACATTTCTAAGTATATGACGTTTTAACATTGGAGTTAATTTATCATATTAAATTTGCAAATACACCTTTATTCCCTTGTTAAATAAATATTTCCAGAATCCCTAGTTTATAACTAGGTATACATGTTATTTACTTTGCGGGTTTCTTTTTGCTTCTTTATTGTATGTACTAATTCTTAATTCGTTTGGAAGTTGATTCTATCCGATGTGATCCAGCAAAGCGAGTTAACTTAGATAAAACGTTTTCTTTTTATTTCTCTCAAGCTTAAAAACACTCGAAAGATAAAACAAGCATCTCTGACAACTCTAATTTCTTCATTTGTTGTTTTTGTTTCATAAGAAAATCGTTTTCCAAGAAAAGAATAATTTAATTTCTTGTTAGAGATGACAGTTCGTATTTATTTTATTTCGTAGTGGATTTAATAAAACAGATGAAGAGCCTTTAACTACGTACAAGAGACGTTCTTTTGAGAGATTAATAAAAATTATTTAATTGGTAGATAATTTATTTATTGTAAAAATAATTTCATGTCTTTTCCATTTAATACCTCGCATTCTCATAGTAGAGTAACTCCGGGAGAGTCGCCGCATCCGGGATAGATGCCATATCCCTTTCATTTCTTGTAATTATCGATAGATGGAAGTCAAACGCGCAGCAAAGGTGCGCAATGAGATTTCTCTAACCAATGTATAGCCTGATAACCATTTCGACGTTTACTTATATCTGTCAAATCCAAAGCGCAGGCTTCAAAGTAAAAATTTAATGTAGTGTCTGTAAAGAGTACTGTGTGTATCTTAGATCATATATGCTACGCTAGATACTGTACTCAGGTTATTTGTTTTGGTCACCAGTGGGAGAGTTTAAAGTACTAATCCACTGATTGGTTGATTTCAAATTTCGACGATGCCCGCTTATATCGTAAAGTTTGACAGATGTCAGATATTTTGTTTTTTGGGAATTATTGTGCTGATCTTGTGTATTTTTGTAGTTTTTTGGAAGTTTTTGCTATGTACAATTAGTTTAGAAAACAGTGGTCGCATTCCTCAATAAAATGCCAAAGTCTTGTTAAGTGTACAATATCAAATTTGAGAAAGGTGCTGTCAGATATTTTCATTGGTATGTTTTTCATAGGACTGCTGTTGGATAATAAGTACTAATGGAAAATAAGAACTAAACGTAAATTATGTAGGTATACTTTATTTGAATTGTAAATGAATTGTCAATTTATGTTTTATTAAAATAAACCATGTTCATCAGCAAATTTTTCATTTATTACTCAACCCAATCTATACGAAGGTACATTTTGACGTATCTTTTGTATTAATATACCTACCAACTTTTCATTTTGTTTTTTCTGTATTAACGAGTTTATACTCAATGGGATTTTTAATTTGCTATAAAAAACTATTTGAGTTATTGATTGAATTGACATAATTGCTAGGTTTAATTATTGTTGCTAATGACGATTTGAAACCAATAAAGGCGATCATTGATAACATGATAAAATTAGCCAAGAAAATTTAGTACAACGTGAATAGAATGTATTATTATTTTCAAATATATGGGTATATTGCTGGCTACCAAATGAATAATACAATTATGTATGGCATAAACATAACATCTACCAAATTAATACTAGATACATAAAGAATATTATATGATACAGCATTTGAAATAAACAGAAGCGCGAGATGATGGTATTCAACCTCTCAGATTATTCCCATTCCAAACAATTTTCGTAGTCTTCCATGGTATTGTATTTATTTTCGATTCACATTAATTCCCATTTTACTGTAACCTACATGGAAGTCACTCATTCTTTAAAAAATAAAATTGAAATATGTGTTGTATAAATATTACAATATATTACACTGTGCCAAAATATTCCAAATGGTACGCCAATGTATCATAGTACGCTATTACCCCTTCACCCCCTCTCGTCATTACCCCTCTAGAACCAAACAAACACTAAAGGATGCCGTATCTAGCGAAGCATATATGATCTAAGATGTGTATGGTTCCGCCATTTTCCTTTGCGAGGGCAGACAACTGTGATGTGCCGTACAAAATGGAATACATGCCGCAGTTTATTTTGTAACCCATGACAGTTCATCAGACATTGACGAATGTTCAAACAGTATCAAGTTTACTACACCAAAAGAGAAAAAGTGAAAAAATAAAAGTAAGAAGGCGAAGAAAGATGCATTTGAAAGTATAGAAATAGGCAAATGTAAAACTAGTTCAAACAGAGACAATGGACCAATTCCTCTTAGTCCGCTTTTTAGTTTAATCCATTAGGTACGGGCGGGTTACTCATCCTTGGCTGATTAGTCACCTTTGGATGATTAGGTCACCGGGGATGAGGGTGCCAGTCACCGCCGGGGGACGGGGGTTAGTCATTTAGTATAAATAGCTGTTAGAAATAGTTAGTTGTTTAGTCTATCATCAACTCCTGATGATGCCAACATAGTTGGCGAAACGCGCGTAGAGTGTGTTAAAATTGTGTTTCGGTTGAGTGGTCGACGATAGTTTTCAACTTAAAACAATTCTTACAAAGTATTAATTATATTTTTATATTTTGTCGCAATACACCTGTGGTATATTTAACATTAAATAGCACAGCATGATTTTTTTTAATTTTATGTGCACTATGTGATTTTATATACAAAAAAAAAATGCGTTATCTCAACCGGAATTACTTTATCTATTTGACTACCTCTGGCTTCTGTCCGCATAATCTGCATGTAAGGTCCTCATTTTGTAAGTTTACTTTATTCATGTGTTCCTTAACTGGTGCCGTCCTTTTTGGATACGGCCCTCCCAGTGTATGCCTTTCCGTTTCTTTGTGCTGGGTTGTTTGTCCAGTATATTTTTTGTTTAGTTTTAACCTAGTCTCTTATATGTCCTCGTACTTTTGGGTTTAGGTTCGATCCTGGTGATATTCATTCCTTTGATTCTTTTTACCAGTTGATGGGGATGACATCGCAAATTCGACTTGACAAACAGAAAGCCACTACTTCCACACAGCCACTGTTACTTTCATTAATTTTTTTCCCGCATTTAATCAAGTGTCCAGTGTATAAAATAAGTTCAGCTTGTTTAAAATTTTGTTTGCCAAGGTCTGTTGTAGCCAATTTACAAAGTTTGTCAATCATGAGACTCATTTTTTATACTTAACTTAACCCTAATTGACGCCATCTTGGATAGGCCACGCCCCTATGTTAGATCCCATTAGAAACAGATTACAGTAAAATTTTGACAAGTAAGACTATTTGTTCAATAAACTATTTCTTACAATTACATTATAAACAAACAAAAAATAATTGACCAAATTTATAAAAAAAAATTGTTTAAAAAATAGTTTTTAGTTTCTCCCCCATACTTCTAAGGGCCCATCACTCCATAAATTCTTTTTTTAGCTCGGTGGATATAAAAAAAAGAATGTGTGTTAAGCTATCGCTTTTTGCACCGAAAACGTTCCTACTTGAGTTAGTTTAGATTTAGAAGAAAACTTACTATATATCCAGTTAGAAACGAATTGGTTTCTTTGCTAAAAGGATGAATCCTGCGAGATTCGGATCGATATCAGTTTTATTGAGAGAGTGAGTAAGGTTAGTACTTTGATAACGGATGGGAACAGAATAGGGGAAAAACATAAAAAATATCGTAAAAATTTCTGAGCAACTAAAAGGATATTGAATAAGGTTAAATAAGTAGGTTTATGTTGTAATACATACTAATAAATATTATTTTATTTTTATAAGAACAGATTACGGTTGTTGAATATAAGAATTAAATTTTACTATTTATAGTTTTATGTCTGCCAGGTAATTTCCTTTTTTGTTCATTATTAACACTACACCTAAATATGAAATGAAAATCAGAAAACACACAAAACCAATTAAACTAAATTGAAATATAAAATCTAAACATACCATCAGCCGTTTGACGACTGAATATTCCACTTAAAATGTGTTAAATTCGCGATTAAGAAAAGCTATAAGATTTATTCTACTTTGATAAATACCGAGTTAATTTTTAATTTTATAATCAAATAGTAGTTGCTGCCTTTAGACTGAAGTATGTACCCAGCCTTCGGAAAATTGCGGAAGTCACAGTCATAGAGAAATCATCAGAAGAGAAAAACATTTGTGCTACTATCTTTCTTGATGTATCACAAGCGTTTGATAAGGTTTGGCATGAAGGCTTAATACATAAGCTCAAGCTTTTCCTTCCAAAACAATATACAGATATCCTCCATTCACATATATATCGGATATTTTAGAATTAGGCAAGAAGAAACCTATTCCGATCTTAAAGAAATTAAGGCTGGAGTACCGCAAGGAAGTGTCCTAGGACCTGTCCTTTACTTAATGTACACATTGCAGTTAAAAAGAAAAGGGAAGAACTTGGACTGAAATATAGAAAAATGCACTGGTTAATTGGAAGAAACTCCACTCTGTCTGTACATAATAAGCTTATGCTTTATAAGCAGATACTTTAGCCTATATGGACCTATGGTATCCAACTATGAGGATGCATCAAAGCAAGCAACTTAGCAATCATCCAAAGATTTCAAAACAAAGCACCGATGAACATAGTACATTCGCAATAGTGAGCTCCATAGGGATCTGGCAATGTACACTGTTGATCAGATCATCAAGAAATTAGTCAAAAGTCATGAAGAAAGACTTCATCATCATGTCAATGTCGAGGCTATCCAGCTCCTTGACAATACTGGGTTAGAAAGAAGACTTAAGAGGATCATGCCCTTTGAGTTAGTTTAGTGTTTTTAGTGTAGTTTAGTTTTTAGTAGCAAAAGCAGAGCTTGTGTGTGCACGTTAAAATTTAGTGCAATCCATTCTACAGAACCTAAGGAACGCTGATGAGTATACCTTAGTTTTAAGTTTTAAACTCTATTAGATTAAATTAGAATTAAATCGCTCATTGGTCACTGTTGACCAGATTGTAATATACTAAATGCCTTTATGGGTATTTAATGATAAAAAAAATAGTTGCGCCCTAAGTTTATTGAGAATTTGTGACAATTTAGATTTTAATTTCCATATTTTGCTCTTCTTGGTTCCGACACTGACGATTTCTGTTTTCTTTTATAAAAGTCACTTCTAATTATCTTAAGTATTCTCCAATCTTATTTACATCAATTAGTACTTGCACTATGAAACAACTTTGTACTCTGCAGAAAATACTTGTTTTCCTGTATAATTTCACCAAGATTCATTAAATTCAACAAAAAGTCAGCTAAATTGTTTTCCTCAAATGTTTCATAGTTTAACTCGAGAAATAGGACCCTGTGTTAATCTACTGTGATCCAAAAACGTTCTTTAAAAGCTACTTCAAAATCAACAAAATTTGTTGTTTTATTCACTGCTTGCAATTCAGTTCGCTACTGACCCTTGCATAGCATTGCAAATTAAATCTGGTTTGCTTTCGTTTGGAACATTGTAAATTTTTTTTTCGTAATACAGGGTAAATCGTGAGGTTGGGTCAGTAGATAAACAAAGCCGGCATGATTATCAGCAGAGGCTATTCAATGTGTTAGAGAGAGAATCCGATATTATGTGACGTATCTCCGTTGGTAGGGCTGCGATCTGAATGGGACAAACGGCATTGTAATATAGATAGGATAGGGTAAAGATTAGGTATGTAAAGAAACATCATACGCAGCGACGTTGCCAGATGGGCCGTGGCGTCTAACTTCGTTGCGCATGATTCTTCTTTACGTGTCTGATCTTTACAATGCCGTTTGTCCCATTCAGATCGCACCCCTAACAACGGAGATAGTCATGACATGCCGGCTTTATCTACTTGGGTCCCTCCAACTCTTAACAATTTAATAAAAATGACCTATATTGTGTAGTTTTAACATTACCTAAAAATAAGTAGAACATTTGCTTGTGGCGCTAAATTATTATCATATTGTCACTACTAAGTTCCACTTTTAATGGCAAGTTTTTAACTATTTTTAAGTATAATACCTTGCAAAACAGAACCACCCTGTAAGTTATTTTCTTTTTTTATTGTATGTCAACGGTATCGACGGCTACGGTGATTAGCCTCGTGTTCTGTGTAGACTTTGTTACTGTTTCCAGCACTGTTAATTAGAATCCAACGGTGAATGGTCTACTGGGCAATCACATCTGGTATATGAAAATCGATTTCAAAATTTTTTAATTAATTAAAAATCAGTGATTTTTGCCCTCGGTGTAATTCTAACCCACAACCCTTTGGTCATAAGTCAAGTGCTCCACCGCTTTATAAAGGGGCTTTCACTAAAGTTGTCAGGTGTCAGAAGAAAACAAAAATTTTACGTTTCTAGATTATTCTATCCCTTTAGGAGAGGGCGTAAAGACAAACCTTAGAGGATATATATATAATGATTATTTTTTTCATCTGTCAAAACAGTCAGATTTTGTGGTTTCAGCCAATAAGAGCTCACGATCCTAACAAATCATTGAGTTTTATACTGATTATTTTTTTCATCTGTCAAAACAGTCAGATTTTGTAGTTTCAGCCAATAATAGCTCAGGATACTAACCAATCATTGTGTTTTATACTGATTATTTTTTTCATCTGTCAAAACAGTCAGATTTTGTGGTTTCAGCCAATAACAACTCAGGATCCTAACCAATCATTGTGTTTTATACTGATAAAACCGCTTCGTCGTTTTTGTTTTTTGATTAAACTGTGTTTACCTATTTGAGATGTCAAATGTAAACATTTATCAATTATTATTATACTAAAATGTATTGCAAATCTATGTTAATAACCAAATTTCAAAATGTATTTGTAAACTAACCTGTTTTTATTAATTTATTTCAACATTCATTTTAACATTTTTAGATACCTCACTTTAACACTAAACTTAAAATTAATTAAATTAAGAAAGACTTCATTTCATTCTTCTTCTTCGCTTTTATTTAAGGCGCCGTTTCGCGGGGTAGCCAGTCAAAAAATCGCCTTGGTGGCCCTGTATGTAAAACTATAACAGCTCAGGTTTCAATTTAAATTGGTAAAGAAAATTTTCAATATTTGTGTGTAAAGTGTATTTTGCATAAATGACTATGTTCTCTATTTTTAATACAAAATGATTCAAAAAATAATCCTTTCAAATACGACTCGTCCTCTGAAATTTTATAGATTAAATTTTTGATCTTCATACTCAAACGCCTTTATTTTAGGCAAAACCACTCAAACAAACTGATTTAAGATAAAATCACTCGTCCTGCGGACTCGTGATTTTATCAATCAGTTTGTTTTCGTGGTTTTTCCAAATAAAGCCGTTTTCGTGAAAACCAAAAATTTAATCGATAAAATTTGGAGGACTCGTGGTATTACCTTTGATAAAACCGCTTCTTCGTAATTGTTTTTTGATTAAACTGTTTACCTTTTTTGAAATGTCAAATATTTAACAACTTTTATTTAGCATTATTAATTATTATTATACTAAAATGTATTGCAAATCTATTTTAATATACAAATTTCAAAATTTATTTGTAAACTAACCTGTTTATTCGTTTATTCACACACACACAACATCAGTTTTTGAATACCCAAATACTTAAAAATCCATAAATATCTTTAAAACTGACTAATGTCATACTTTATATCCGAATTAAGCCAAACGCAATTACGTATGCCTATATGACTATATTCTCTGTTTTTAATACAAAATGATTCCAAAAATTACCGTTCCAAATACCACACGTCCTCTCAAACTTTATATATTAAATTTTTGGTCTCCATACTCAAACGCCTTTATTTCAGGCAAAACCACTCAAACAAACTGATTTAAGATAAAATCACTCGTCTTGCGGACTCGTGATTTTATCAATCAGTTTGTTTTCGTGGTTTTTCCAAATAAAGCCGTTTTCGTGAAAACCAAAAATTTAATCGATAAAATTTGGAGTACTCGTGGTATTACCTTTGATTATCCAATTATCTATCTGCATAATAATTCATGTTATTTTATTAATTTACCTCTAAAAATTATTAAAAAACGAAGATGATAAAAATATATTTTGTTTATAAAAATTTAAAAGTACAGGCTTGCTTTGAAAGAACTTGATAAATGCTAAGCAATTCATGTAGAATATATTTTATAAAGGCAGTTAGTTAAAATATCAAGGGGTTATCATCAAGGTTGGAATAAGCTCTTTATGAAGTAAACACATTAAAAAATACAGACTACACAGAACAATAGAAGCAACGCCCACATACATGTCAACAAAGAACAAAACAATATTTCTTTCATGTTATTTTATATTGTTTATCTTTTCGTGGTAACAAGATCACCTTTGATATTAAATATGAAACTTATGAATACCTAAAAGGATTTTGTTAAATATGAGAATTCCATCGGCCGCGTGCATGTAGGGCAGTATTTACATAATGCAATTCAAGTCTCTTTTCACTGTATCTATTTTTTTCTCTTTAATAATTTCTATGTGTTTCTAATGTTCTAGTAATCATCAGAATATTCAATGCCAAGGTTTTTGTTGACAGCCTAACGAATTTTAGTCTTTATTATTTTGTTTATGCTTAACTTAAAAACTAGTTTTCACCAATCATGTTCTTTTATTAACCATAGATTAAATTATAAAAGTGTAGTGCCAAAGAAACACGAGAGAAAATGTATTTTGAGAAAGTTATCATGCCAAGTCATGCTATAGGAAGTTATGAAAAGTTATTTGCTTGCTGGAAAATTGTCCAATATCTCATAGATAATCGCCTACTTACTAGTCAATTGTGGCGTCGACCTATAATGTAGCAAAGAAGAAACGATTCGACGTTAACAGAAAATCAATAAAGTTAATTCCAAAGTCATGAGTGACGAGTTTTTGGTCTCTATCCATCTTTCTTTCGGATGCAACACATGTCACCGCATCAAATTCATTTTTCATGAGAGTTCATTCTACGTGATTTATAGTATAGGGAAATTTATTGAATAATTTTTAAAACGACTTGCTGAAAAGTCATAAAGGAAATATAATTAAAGTCTAAATAATCAGCAACTAGAAGTTAGTGAAAAAACCAGCAAACAAGACAAGAACAAGAAATCTAGAATAAGTGAAAGTACAAAACGTTTGATGATGGAAAGTAGAATGAAAAGTCAACACGATGGAACATAAAGATCTAAAGATCTAATCAACAAAAAACCAATCCTCAAAGAAGACCTAAAGAAATCTAACGAATGGTTAGAACGTTCCTGCGACAAATGCTGGTTAAAGGTAGAATAGTTTTCATAGGAAATGAAAAAGAGGGTGAAAATTAAATTTTACAGGTAATAAAGGATTTTGATCAGGATTTGTACACCTCCAAAAAGGATCCAGAAACATTTACTAATTCAAATCTATGACAAATTGAATAACGTCGCAACTTTGTATGAAATTAACATCCAAATCAACCTATTTTTTATCCTCCTACGTTCTAAAAAGAGCATCATAATACATATAGATTGTTACAGACAGAAGGAAGTTATCAAAACAGTATTGTTTTAAGAATGTAATTTGAAACCGATGAACGCACCTTTGGTTTATAAAAGTTGAACCGATTTTGTAGTAGAATTGTTTGAAGAAACATGTTAAGTTTGAATAATTTAAAAAAGTTAAATATGGATAAAGTCTGTGATCTATCTTGGAAAGACTTATCTTGCAGGGAAATGTATGCAGGTATGATAGATGTATCCTAAAGGATTGTTGTCCCTTGTAAGTGAACAACAAAATTGGCATGAGAAATTTAAAAGAAGAAGAACAAAGTCCGAGTAATACTTTGTCAGGACACCAATTTCTGAATCAACTCCACATAATATTATTATAGGGTATCAGACTTTGAATATTTTCATTTTTCATTCATATTATTATGGCATTATATAACTTTTTTTTTAATTGTTCATTCCCTGGTCCCGATGGAGGTTGGTAATTTTAACAAACAAGATATTTTTTAATATTTGAAACTTAGGAATTCCAGGAAATTAAATTAATTAATTAATTAATAATTATTATACAGTGAGAATGCTCTTCTAGCATCGCCATAGACCTAACAAAGTTTAATGAAAGTACTAATACAATTTTAGATTGACAGTTCTTCTAATCAACACGGCCATGGCCTACTCACTTTTACCAATAATAAATTATACAACACTAATTTTATTTTGAATAATCAGCTGAAAATACTAGGAATTAAAAATTTAATTATTATTCCTTCTATGTACATTTATACTTTATGCAATATATTTCAGAATTAATAGTTCATATCACCTGGCTACATCATGTACAAACGATACTTATGTTGTTGCTCAGTGATGCCCTTATTTATTTATATCTTCTAAATTTACCTAATTTTTTATTTCTATGTAAATTATTATAGTATTTATAGATTTATATTTCTAAGAGTTTTATTTCATACAAAAATTAATTGAGACCTGCATGTGTGCAAAAATATAAGAAAAAAATATTTTAATTTATTAATGTGTCAGCTTTCTAACAATTTAAAAAATGAACTCATGTATCTAAGGCGACAATGCGATAAAATTTCACATTCGGCAATATCATCCAAGTGTATTCAGATCAAACCATTTATCTTTTGTAATTTAAATTCGAAGCTATTCCCAGAATCAGCATCGTATTGTTTACTGGCAAATAAATCTTTTTTTTCTGGATGAGCGTTGTGAATACCGTCATATACAGGGAAGTCACTATTTTAAATTTAATTGTGTACCAAAAAATGAAAAATAATATTTTTATTTAAACTGAATTAATAAGGTTTATTAAAAAATTATTTTTAATTTTAATCTACATTTCTTGTTATGTATGTCGTATAAAACCAACTAATAACAAGTGAGTTTGGTAGTATTCCAACAGAAAAAGTTACTTGGCATACCTCAAAAGGGGCAACGAACCAAATCTTTAATTAATCGATACTTTCAATATTATTGTATTTTTTTTATAATAATCGAATACTGTCTGATTAAGACCATAATATTTTAAAGTTGAAGATAGATTTTCTATAGTTGTTTGTTAAGGATTCAAATGCAGCACTTTAATAATGCCAATTTATTCAAATTGAGACAAATAGGAACAAAAATTATGATGATTCAAGAGCTATTAAACTTTAAAATAAAATAAAAAGAACAAAATTGCTACTTACATTAATAGACTTGAATTCTGTTTTTGATACCCCACAAAAATCAATAAATTGTAATTAGGTATCTAAGAAGAACACAGTAAACTTCTAAAATTACAGAAAGCTGTTATAAAAACATTTATAGATAAGTGAGTCCATAAAGTAAAAAGTGTTTACCCTCTTTAACTGTCAGTAAGTTGGCATACGTAAATAGGAAAAAAAAATAATGATTCTGTTAGTAACATGAAATAATTGCCAAAGTATCATCTAATTTAAAGGTTTATTCAACCGTTATAATGTTTTTGAATTGTGACTTTTAGTCTTTTAATTTATGTGTAGCAAAAATCAATCATTATAGACATGCACACTAGATAAAATTATATTTAAGAAGTAAAACATATATATATATAAAATATAAATAATAAAAATAGTAAACCAGGAAAGCAAGGCGTGATGTGAATAGAATAAAATAAATAGCAAGAAATTAGGAAAATGGATTAATATATAAAGGAAATGACATCTAACAACCCGTAGGGCGAAAAGGATAAAAAAATAGCCTATTTCCAGGACATTAGTAAATTGCTATTTATTATTAAAGAAACAATATAAAAAAATATTATTAAATAAATAATATAGTGTTCAAATGAGGCCTACAATAAATATGAAGTCAAACAAAAAGTCCTTATTCTTATATTAAACGTAAATTTTTTTAGAATAACAAACATTTTTTTTCTTAATTAATCATATTCAAAATGTTCCGCTAAAATATTTTAATTTTGCTTTTCTTTCGGAAACGGTATAGAAGTAAATAATAATTAACTTGTTAAAAAGTTGTTTTAGAAAGTTGGCAGATAATTAGATGAGGAGAACTTCACGGGAAAATTCTAATCATATTAACACAACAAAAATAATTCATAATTTAGTTATTTTGCAGAATGGAGATAGATTATCTAAAATTAGTAATGTAATTGATATAGGGAGTATTTTTAAAATATTAAAATCTAATAAAAAGCTAAAACATGAAATGTTTTTTTGATCGATTTACTAAAACTGTTAAATTAAAAAATCAAAAAATGGTTTTCATCGTAGCTTGCTGTCAAGGTTATAAATATACTTGGGATAAAGACTAAGTAATTATAAATTTATCAAAGGCAACAGCAAGTAAAGCAATAATTTAGAAAACTCAACTATTTTACCAATTTTCTTGTTTCAATACTGACTTATGAAACACGCTGTATAAGAAAATTGGATACAATATTGTAATTAAGGGTGGATGGCTAAGCACTGGACTTATGACCAAAGAGTTCGAATCACACCAAGGGCAAAATCACTTTCTGATATTTAATTAATTAAAAATTTTAAAATTGATTTTCATATATCAGATGTGATTCCCCACTTGACCATTCACTGGTCCACACGTCCATTTTTGCGAAAACTTGGTGCACTTAGATATGTACTACTTTTTGGCAAATAAAAATGTTATGTTTGCACCAAATCTATGTTGTGAGATACTAGTAATTTTAGATATAAATTTGAATAAAGGAAAAACTACATTTATTTAAAAAACAAATCGGCTTTAATTAATCTTCGGTTTCAACTAATGGGAATACAGATGAAATCCCAGCGAATTGAAGCATATATTAATCCGGATTTTAACATCAGGAATTATCTATGAACCAATTTAAAAATAAATGGTTTTATCCTAAAACCAACTTTTCCGCTCAAAAAAAGTAATATTAATACAACGTTTTCTTATTTTACATCATTTTACCATTAGTAGTTCAGTTTTTGCTCTTGAGGTAAAACAACAAATTTTACTATAATAATAAACATTTCAAACTTTAAATTAATACTGATTATAATAAAACATAATCCATGAAATTGTTAGCTGTGAATGAATTTAAGAATCGTTCAGCATGTGAAAGTGGGAAAAGCTTACTAAATGTCTTCAAACAAAATGTACAATCCCCACGACATATCTACTGAGCAAGGACAGAAGGTCCGTAAAAGCAATAGTAGACATGCTTACAGGACACTGTCAACTCAATAAACACATGCCCCAAGATGAGATGACAAAGAAGTTCTGATTGGTGAAAGAATTCAACACAAAGCTAAGTAACAAAAGCGAATGGAACAAAGACACCATCCCAAAACTCAAGAGAAGTGCCATGAAATGGTACACAGATGGTTCTGGAGCAACAGAAGGAACAGGAATAGGAGTATATGGGCCTGGAACTAAATATTCCGAAAGTTTAGGCAAATCTCCGAGCATTTTCCAAGCTGAAATATACGCCATCGGAAAATGTGTCCAGTTCAACATAGAAAGAAATTTTCGCAGACAAGATATCATCATCATGTCAGACAGCCAAGCAGCCATTAATGTCTTGAACTCCCACGTAATCAACTCCAAGATAGTTTGGGAGTGCCTAGAGAATCTAAACGAACTAGGCAAGAACAACACTGTTACCCTACTATGGGTTCCGGGACATACTGGAATGGAGGGTAATGAAATAGCAGACGTACTGCAAAAAAAGGGGCTGAAACACCATTTCTGGGTCCTGAACCCTTCGGCGGAATAAGCACCAGTACAATAATTGATGAACTTGGAAAAGAAGTAAATAAGAAAAGATCCCAATACTGGATAGGACTACAAGGAATGAGGCAGGCCAATACACTACTGGGGAACCATAACCAGAAGAGATCTGACGACTGCATCAGTAAAAGTAGAAATAAGCTCAGAATACTAACGGGTATCCTAACCTGAGAGGCCACCTAAAGAAACTCGGATTAGTAGACAAAGAAGAATGCAGATTCTGCGAGGAAGAGGAGGAAACCTCTATCCACATTCTCTCAGAATGCATTACCCTGCAAAATCCAAGGGTACGATATCTCGGAGAATATCAAATAGAAGAGGAAAATCTACCTAACCTGAAGCCTACCGGTATCCTGAACTTTTTGAAAGCAACAGGACTGGAGGAACTGCTCTAATTGTTGGGACATCCTTAACGACTGCACAGCAGTAGGGGGCACAATAGATCTTATAGGTCGCAGTGTATCGACATCCCCATCACAGATAGATAGATAGATAGATAGATAGATAGGTCTGGTAGAAGAAACCACACGTAGGTTTTGGCAGACAGAAGAAGAAACCTCCATCCATATCCTATCCGAATGTAAGGAATAGCAAGGACATGGTTCTCGCAGAAAGGAACGAAATACTCAGAGACAGAAAGCTATGTCAGCCATTGTCAGCTATTCTAAACACACTTAAAAAAACGAAGCTCGCTCAAGTCATCTAACTATCAACTATTCACAATAGATGTACAAAGGGCGCAGTGGAAATCGGTCACAGAGACATCCTTTCTACATCTAGGAATTTTTGTCAAATTAATAATAATAATAAATTAGAATACTCACAAATCATCCTTTTTCTACGATCGTTAAAAGTTACTACTTTTTGCACTCTCAACTGTGTTAAAAGTTTTACTTTGTTGCACTAGTGCAAAAAGTTACTTACTTTGTTGCACTAGTGTAACAAAGTGCTTTGGTACTCTGTAATTAGGAGTTCGATCTGAAGATAACATTTTTTCCTTGTAATTTGAGTATACTTATAAACGTGATAACTGTAGGTACTTAGGTACCATTAAATATTATTCAAAACATTATTGTTTGATATTAAAAAGAAACATTTTTTACTGTAGTTTTGATTAATCCAAATCTTGTTACTAACGAAAGCATATTCATAGTTAGCTATGGATGGCGTCTGACAGTGGCAGTTTACGTAATTCATCTCAAGTTGTCAATTTAAAATTTTAATATTTTGTCATCTGTTAAACATGTTTGATTCGAATAGTGAAGAAGAATATATTTGTACTCCTCCAGATTTAATTCAAAGAGCAAATGAAGCCACATCAGATTTATTACCCGAAAAATTAAAAAAAAAATTATGAAATTTGTTATAAACGCTTTACAGACTGGTGTGACACAAAGTGTGTTAAGAACATTAGTGAGAACGTCCTCCTAGAGTATTTGAAAGGAAAATCGGAGATACTAAAGCCATCGACCTTATAGTCAGAATATTCAATGGTGAAGACTGAAATTAATTCGAAACTTCATGCATCGTCCAACAAATATACACTTTTTGCACTAGTTACACAAATACCTATTGTCAGTGGACTAATATACAAGAAACTTTAGAATCTACCATACATTTTATTGATACTAGTTAAATTTTCCATTTAAACATTCAGATTTTTACGCTAGCAGGACCAAAGAGTAGACATTTGAGATTAGTTTAAAAGTAAAATAAAACTGCGACTGTCCTGGCGTAAAGTATAAAGGTACGTGTTAAAGATTTATGACATTGTAATGGAACTGGTAGTCCTATATCCGACCAATTAATATATTTTCGAGTTTAGAGCAACAAAGTACTAAAAAAAGACATTTTGCAAATAAACTAATAAAATAAGTATTACAGACTCCTAAAACAGAAGGTATATAATAAAAAGTTTCCTTATATATTTTTTTTCAGTGTACGTTAACTTTATACGCACAATAAATGTAAAACATTTACTTGATCATAAAGAAGAGAAGCAGTCCAATAACTTACTCGTAAAATAAATATCTTAAAGGAGCTAAAAGTTTTTATTGTCCTTACCATCGACTGGCTATATTCGTGACATTTGCCTTTTATTTTTGTTTTGTATTCACTATTTAATGGGGAAGGCTGAAATCGTTGAGAAGACACGAGAGTATAATTTTATTTGAAGGAATAGAGCCAATAAATCTACTGTATAATTCGCCAATGTAAAAAAAACGGTTTCTAAGGACTAAATATAAACATAAAACGTTTGAATAGCTAAAAGTTAACAAACCAAAAAAAATATGCAATGATATGCAAATAAATTCAAAATTAGGTAAAATCTATTACATAAATTAAACAAATTATTTATTATTAATTAAGTAATTATTATTATTATTAGTTGTCCGTATACGGGGTGGTCCTTAAGTAATTGTAGTTGAGCCAATAAGACCAACCACACCAAAAGAACTTAAAGAAGAAATTATGCGGCTAAATATAAAAAAGCTACCAGGAATTGATCTAATAACACAAAAAATGATAAAAGAACTACCCAGAAAAGGTATTGTCTCCTCATTAAAAATAGCAGAAATTCTATTGTTCCCAAAACCAGGGAAGGATCCCAGTGATGTGTCATCCTATAGACTTATCAGTTTGTTACCAACAATCTATAAACTTCTAGAAAAACTGCTGATAAAAAGAATAGATCCGGACTTTACCGGCGCAGATTGGATACCGGATTATCAGTTTGGATTTCGGCGAGCACATTCGACTATTCAGCAATGCCACCGAATAACCCATAAAATTAATACATCACTAGAAGAAAAGGAATATTGCCAAATGGTATCACTGGATGTAAGCCAAGCATTCGATAAGGTTTGGCATAAAGGACTGCGCTACAAAATTAAACAAATATTACCACCATTCTTTCAAAACAGACTGTTTAGAACAGAAGTAAATGGAGAAATATCCAAAATGTTACCCATCAAGGCGGGAGTTCCGCAAGGCAGCGTCCTGGGACCGTTATTATATGTATTATATACATCAGATCTACCAACATCAGACAACGTAACAATTGGCACATTTGCAGATGATATAGTCGCACTGACAAGTCATGAGCAGATTAATATAGCTATACAGCAACTCCAAGACTATCTCTATAAACTCGAAAAATGGCTAAAAAAATGGAAAATAAAAATAAATGAAAGTAAGTCAGCCCATATAACATTCACTCTACGCCGAGAAACACCACCACCTATATACATCAACAATACGGAAATACCCAGGACTAAAACGACGAAATACCTAGGACTACACCTTGACCAAACCCTTTGCTGGAAGGAACACATTAACAAAAAAAGGAAACAAATACAACTAAGACAAAAAGAGATCAATTGGTTAATTGGAAAAAATTCTCACCTCTCAATAAATAATATAATTCTAATATACAAAACAATCATCAAACCAATATGGGCATATGGTATAGAACTGTGGGGTTGCAGTAGTAAATATTGTAATAATGGAAAGATGCCAATCAAAAATTATAAGAGCAATAAGAAATGCACTCTGGTACGTAACCAACCAAAGAATCTACGAGGACCTAAACATACCAACTGTGAAAGAAGTAATTCAGCAAAAGAAAACACAGTATATCCAAAAAGTAAACATACACACCAATCCACTAGTCTCCATACCTCAACACCAAGTCATCAGAAGATTAAAGCGACGTTGGCCAACAGACCAGTGACAGCGACACGTGATTCCCTCATTTTAGGAGACCACATCACGTCAGAAGTACGGTTCCGCAAGAACCCCGATGAGCACATTAACTTATAGAATAACTATTATGTTCTGATTGTTAATTTATTCAATAAAAAAAAAGTAATTGTACATAGAACTTTAAACTTTAAAATATTACGATTTGAACCAACTTGCTCTAATAAAATGTTGCTAATAAGGAATATGTTAAATGTTAGATTTTAAAATTTATTTTTTTCAATAACTTTAGCGTTTTTGGATATGTATACATAAAAATTTGGAACATAATGATTAGCAAGAATACTGTCAGGGCCAGAAATAAAAAAATTTGCCGACCAGTGTAATCATGCAGTTGATCCCTAAAATGGGCCTTTTTTCTATTAAAATAACTTGGCTTTAATATTCTTCTACAAAAGAATAACGCTAACTTAAAGAGCAAAACACTTTATCGCACATTTATGCCAGAAATGTGGTGTAACTAGCGCCCTCTACAAATTACATCGAAGTAGGTACCAGATTATGATTTCTCGTGCCCAAAAACCCCCAGTTCCAAATTTATTGCAAGTTATTGCAAAAAATAAATCTTAAAATTTAACCTTTAACACCCTGTACATTCCTTATTAGCAACATTTTACTAGAGCAAGTTGGTTCAAATCGTAATATTTTAAAGTGACGAATCTACAATACTTCTATGTACAATTACTTAAGGACCACCCTGTATAAAATATTATAGAGTTTGCTGCTCCTGTATTCCTTTGGTGTACATCTGTGGTCAGAATAAGCTGATAATTCAGATATTCAGGTAATAAATTGTTTACTATTTTGTATACAAAAATCATTGTTTATACATACGTCAGTTTTTCAACATTTAACTAATTGAGGGCTTCCAACATAAAGTGAATACTTGTATATCTATTACAAACTATAATTACTCGAATTGCTTTATTTTGTAGGACTTGAAGTCTATCGAAATTGGAACATCCTGTATATATTAAAGAACAGCCGTCATCTGCGTATTGCGATATTTTACTGGATACGTGGAACTGTAAATCACTTGTGTAGATTTGTAAACAGTAGTGGGCCCAATACTGAGCCCTGTGGAACTCCAGTTTTAACTGGAGAAAAGGCTTCATCAACCTCGAACACCAAAGTGGAACTTGTATAGGAGTTTTTCCTTCGGAACTAGGTCAAAAGCCTTGAAGAAATCCAAATATACTACGTCTATGAGTTCTCGATTATTCAAGAACGATGTCCAGTCAATAACGCAATAAAGTAAGTTGGTAAGTGTTGACCGTCTTGGGATAAATCCATGTTCTTGGCTCGGGATAATATGTTTTTCGAGGAGAAAATCCATCATAGTCTCAGAAATAGAAGTTGTAATATGCAATGTAATAAACTTATATTATAAAAAGTTCAAAACAGTTTCCAAACCTAGTTTTAACTTCTGCTACCTGTCAAAATAATTAAATAAAGCCATAAAAAAAATTTTGATATATTTTTTGCTTGCTGTTTGTAATAATAGCCGATTAAAACATTTTAATGTTCGTAGAATTTGGGTGGAAAATTTTCAGTTGAAAACTTTAGTTTCAAAAACCTTTTTATCTAAAACAAAGAGAAAACTTGTGAAACACATCTGCTTGTTAGTAACCTTGCACTAGTGACATAATAGCCTTTACCGTCGGCACCGGGATATGCTCATAAAACTTTATGGAGCACATCTCCAAAGATATGTTATCAGTTTTTAGAGGAATGTAGGTACACAAAAAGACTATTATCGTTAAAGTGAAGGAGATATAAATTCAATGATATACGCAATAAATTTCGCATGAAGATTATCGATATTTTGTATTAAGAAATAAGAAAAAAAATGGTGTCTCTTTTTTTATCCATTTATAAAGCTGTACCTAAAGTCGCATATTAAGTATAGTATAACCAGAAAATAGAAAGAAGTTCATAAATCAATACTAGCGGACGACCCTTGTTATTACATGTCGTTAGAAATGTAATAAAGCAATAAATGTGTGTGTCGATTCCTGGTCTGCATTAAAATATCTTATGAAATAGATAGACATTTTAATTTACTTTAAAATTATTACTTTACAGACAGAAACCGATAATAATTATTAAGTAATATAGTGCCTAAGGTTGTGAAATAAAATCACACTTGTTCCCAAGAACAAAGACATTAAAAATGTCCTACACTGCACCAGCGTCTGGACTTCAACAACTACTCCTTGGGCTATATGCCCCCCCAGGTATTGAATTCCAAAGGCCAGGCGCGGTTTGGCGCCCGACCAAGTCGGGGCTTTAAACCGAAAACTTCGATTTTACTATTAAAGGAGCTTGCCAAACTACGTCTGGACTTTCGTAATTCAATACCTGGGGGGGCATATAGCCCAAGGAGTAGTTGTTGAAGTCCAGACGTTGGTGCAGTGTAGGACATTTTTAATGTCTTCGTGCGTGTCTAAAGTGTGATGTTATTTCACAACCTTAGGCAGTTTTGTTACGCCCATGGTCCTTTTTTGGTATTTTTATGGTTCAAAAAATTCCACCGTCGTTATATTAAGTAATGTATAAAATTTACTTACCTGACCACCAGACTTTCACTACTTTCATACTAATGGGTTGTTCAATTGTGGCGTCAACGTGTTCAACCTGCAGCCAGTACTTCAAGTAGTTGTGGTAGTAACACTAGTCAACAATTATTCTTCCCTTAAGGAACGTGAAATGTACAAGAAACTGCCTTTTTAACAAAAACACAGTATTCCACCGTATTTAAAATAGTAAGTAATCCTACTTTAGAAAGAGAGAAACTAAAAGACTGGTGGATCTAAGAATATTCTATATTAATGTAGTAGGAATATAATATATAAATATTCATAGAATATTTTAATATATCCAATACATTCTATGATCGCTCTCAGAATATTTGCTTAGGAATATTCTGCAAAAAGAACATTGGTATCTTCTGAGGACATTCTGGGAATATCCTGCGCTGTGTGGGTAAGTAAAGATATTCAGAGGTATATTATATTCCTGAACTCTAAACACGATCGTTAGAGTAAACAACTATACATCGACTCCTTCAGTCATTACTTCTTAGTTTGAATAACAATCTTGACAAACAAAACAGACCGAATGAGGCCTCTAACACGGTGGAGAAGTACTTGAACACTCTCAAAATATAATATTAAACAAAAACAAACTTAAAGATAATCTAGTGATACTATCAGATAAAACAGTTGAAACCATTAGCAAAAAATCTAAAATACAATGGAAGAGTGCATTTTCCTGTAATCCGTTTTCTGAAAATATCTTCTGAAAAGCTAGACTTTACTCGTAAGATATAAACTGCGTGATACCCAGAATAAATATCTACATTCATTAAATTTTTGTGATTTTGATATGTGTTGTGCATGATAAATACAACCACAAGTTTTAAAAACTAGTTTAAAATCATTTCGTTTCCATCAGTCATACATACACCACTTCCTGAAAGTAAAATAATAAAACACGATGATTAATTCATAAAAATGCCCTAACAGTGATCTATTGTAGTCATTCCACTCTATCTTTTTTGCTGAAATATACTGGCTCGAAGAGAAATATGCAGACAGCCATGTCATAAATAATAAAAACACGGTATCGAAGTATTTCTATAACTGTAAAAATATTCATTGTTGTGCACTACAAACCTTTTAACAAAAATATGCAGAAATGTACTAAGGTCATGATTTAGTTTGCATGAATAGTAGATTCAGATTTATTTTTATTTATACACTCTAAAAAATGGTTGTGAAAGAACTTGATAAGTATGGTAATTTTCACAAAATATACTATGTGACCTACATTTTACATTATACAGGTTGTTTCATAGTTAAACCGACATAGGTTAACTGTAAATAGAGGGAACTTAGATTCCAAATAACCTTGGTTAATGGGTCTAACGCCTTTAATAACCGAGATACGGGGTGTTTCATCCATTTCGGCCAATATTTTGATAAGATTAGAACCACCCTGTAGATTTCGCTCATACTTGGTACAGATATAGTGTGCCAATCCTATAGTGTAAAAAAATTTGAAAATCCGCAAAACAACACCCTGTATATCAGATTTTTTAAAATGGGGTTGGATATTTGAAAAGAACGGAAAAAAATGAGTGAAAGTAAAAATTTTTTTAAGTGCACATCCCATTCTACTACTGGAGTTTTAACGTCAAATTACATCAAATGCAGTTTTTCATTTTCACAAGCAGTAACTTTCGAAATACCTGGTAGATTTCTTTCATATTTGGTACATGTATCATTTTTTTGTAGCCCAATCGTATAATGTAAGGACTATACTACAGTTAAAATCCAGATACGGATTTAGAAAAATTTGTAAAATTTGAAAATCCCAACGCAACACGCTGTACATTAGATTTTTTTAAATTGGATCAGACATTCGGAACGAATGGAAGAAACTGAGATATTCTGACATATTTTTATAAATGCACATCTTGTTCTACATATTACTAAACTTTTAAAGTAAATTTAATTAATTTCGTTAACCCTTATTCAGGCACGGATAGACATAGCCCTCCAAAAAAATATTTCTGTGGAGTATCCTATTATTTAGGGTGTTAGTAAAGCAAATGTAACCAAAAAATTATTTATTTGGTAAAAACAAAAAAATATATCTATGTATCACATTTGATACACTGCCAGAATAACAACAATCTATTATTTTTTGTGAAAACCTAAAAGTTTCTATTTTCGACAAGACATAGGCTTGTATCACATTTATGACAGGTAACATTAGTCTGGCCTGTCTGACAAAATTTACAGCGGCCTCTACTTCCGTATATTGGAAAATGATCCTCATTATCATAGCATATACAACATACATTGATGACACACATATCTTAAGCATGAGCAAATATAGTAAGGTACCATCGCCAAGACCTAAGTTTGGTCCGAGATAGCGCCACAAGCATATATGATAGGTCGACTCCCCCCTGATCTTGATAACGCAGTCTAAAAGTATAAATAAACACTATAAAAAACATTACTGCTATCCCTGATACTAACATTTCAAAAATCTTTCATGGTTATACCTGATACATTTTGTATCTAGCAGCTAAAAATATTTATCTATCATACTATAATTTATGTCCATATTATGTTCAAAGAAATATATTAGTGATAATTTTGAAACCAACTTACTTTTTTAGTCGTAGAACCGCCAACTGTCGCCATTTCTTGAATTTTTACAAACACTGACAAACAAATTGGCTCGTACAGGGTACGATAAGTCAAAAACGAATAGGGATATCGAGATGCGGTTTTCACTAAAATATAAGAAATTTAAAGCTGCTTCAGAATATTTTACTAAAATAATAACGTTTCATTTAATTTTTTTAATAAAATCGTAAAAATAAGTAATCGCTGCATAAAGCGACCTCTAGTTTATCTGTTTCAAAGTAATCGATAAGGTATATGAAAGGTCTTCAAACTCCACACAATTCTCTTTCATATGAGTCCAGAAACAGTCGGTTAGGTTGAATAGTTAACGAAATATTAAAATTTAAAAAATGAAAAATAGATGGTCTTCCTTCTCGCTTATTATGACAGATAAAATGAAATGTCACTAGAAAAAATTATCTAATATTAAATGAGCTTTCAAGTGATGATATCAAAGTAATAGCTCATTCGGCGATTTTCTGGAATAATAGTAATTTTAGATTTGCATATAGCAGTAACGCCGCCAGGGGGCGGAATTTAGATCTTAAAAGTAATTTCCAGCAATTTCTCTTGGCCACTTTTACTATCGATATTTTTTTCCCCACAACCTGGGACAAATACTTTCCAAGATACTGCCGGTTACCTCGCTTAATGGGCCACCCTGTACATAAAGAAGTATTTAGTACCGCTCTATCTATGCAATTGCATAGTTCTACTATCATGTACTAGATGCATCTTGACGCACTATCCTTACAATTTAAATATTTTAGCTTGTACGGTCGTCCCATAATAGTGTATTACCGGTGATAAATTGGCTAAATAAGGGTTAATAGATATTGTCATTTTCATAAGCCATAACTTTGAAAACACCCTGTAGATTTCTTTCATATTTGATACAGGTAGATTGTTTAAATAGCCCAATTGTACAAGAACTAAAGTTAAAATTCAGATCCAGATTAAGAAAAATTTTTAAAAGTTGATAATCTCTAAAATAGAACGCTGTATATCAGATTCTTTAAAATGTAATCGGATACCTATTTGCAAAAAGAAAAAAAAGAAAAAAGATGTGTTATTGCCGAAGCTTACTGGATAGTTTAATGAGTTTTGTATCCGGAATTAATCCGAAAAATTAAATCTACATTTCTTTTGTAGAACGCCCTTGTGCACTTATAAAAATATTTTAGTATAACACATCTTTTGTCTTTTTTTCTTTTTTTAAGTAGGTATCCGATTACATTTAACAAAATCTGATATACAGGATGCTATTTTAGAGATTACCAACTTTTTACAAATTTTTCTTAATCCGGATCTGAATTTTAACTTTAGTACTGGTATTGTACGATTGGGCTATTTAAACAATCTACCTGTACCAAATATAAAAGAAATATACAGTGCGTTTCCAAAGTTATGGCTTATGAAAATGACAATACGTATTGAATTAATTGAACTTACTTTAAAAGTTTAGTAAAAAATATGTCAGAATATCTCAGTTTTGTCCATTCGTTTCGAGTGTCTGATCCAATTTAAAAAATATCTGACATACAGCGTGTTGCGTTGCGGATTTGGATTTTAATTGTAGCTCTTACACTATAGGATTGGGCTATTAACACACTATACCTGTACCAAGTATGAGAGAAATCTGCAGGGTGGTTGTAAAGTTACGGATTAACAAAATATTGCCGAAATGGATGAAACACCCCGTATCTCCGTTATTAAAGGCGTTAGACCCATTAACCAAGGTTATTTGGAATCACCTAAGTACCCTCTATTTACAGTTAATGTATGTCGGTTTAACTATGAAACACCCTGTATATGCCTCAAACGCACATTGAAAAATTATTCACAAAATAACGTATGTGAAAAATATCGCCAACGTGAAAATACATTGTGAAAATTACTAGTTTACAGAATTCATTCTTTGAATGAAATTCTGTGCACTATCGGATTTCTATTTTTATAACTCGGTGTCTCTGAGGAACACTGATTTTAGGCAAATTAGTTGAGGGTTACGCGAGATTGGAACGCAGTACATAATATTGTTTTTCTCCCTAAGCTAAGTAATAGAGCTCGAGGTTAAGTACCTACTTATTCCTTTAATATATAAATTATGACGTTTATTTTTCCTTTCAGGATATAGTTGCCACAGAAAAATATGAACTACCTCTTCCTCCAACAATTGTTAAAGTACGTGAGTATTCAATTGTATGAAATTGTAGTTCTTCTAGTGTCCACAACAAATGTTGTATCACTAAAGTCTATAATTTCTAGGACTAAAGACTAGGAACCCTAATTGTAATTATTTTTTGTTAATATATTAAATTTTATTTCACATATAGTTTTAATAATCAAGTAAACTTCATGGAAGGATAATTATCTTTAACTTTTATATCTTTGTAATTAAAGTTTATTATTTTGGATTTATTTCCAATCTTTTGACTAAATAACTATTATTAACATCAAACGAATTTTAATATGCCAATTAGTAAATTTTTATTTTCTAATTGAGGATATAAATATGTTAAATCTTACTAAAATTTGAAACGAGGTTTAAGGGCCTCAAAAAAATAATGATTAGAATATGGAGAGAAATAAAAATTTGGATAATGTAAGTGCGATGTAGAAAGTTGATACACTTATAGCTTAAGGGTCTTAATAAACGAAAAAATGCATTAAAAATTTGATACAAAATTTTATGGTTTTATTAAAAAATAATTCTAACTTTCTATGAAATAATAAATGATATACGAAGGTAAAATTTGAAAGGAGGAAAAACAAAAAATATTGTAGATTACAAAGCATTCCAATAAATTATGGTCGCAATTATTTATAGCCCAGTTGTCAGACACTTCAGAATTTCGAAAACAAAATCCAAAATTTGGTTTTTATCGTTTTGTACACTCTTTCAAGTACTTAAGTGCCAAGTTTCATCGATATCATATTTTGTGCGAGCTTTTGGTCAATATCCTTCACTGGGCTATTAATTGTCATTTTATTTCATTTATTAATTGTCATTTTATTTCATTTATTAATTGTCATTTTATTTCATTTATTAATTGTCATTTTATTTCATTATATTGTCGTACAGTAAAGGGAAGATTCACCACTTATGGGGCACCAGAACTAAGTTGGCAAGTACAAAGGCAAATCTAGCGAAAATCCAAAGACTAGCCTGCGTATGCATAACAGGTGCAATGAGAACGTGCCCAACGGTCGCCATGGAGGTAATCCTAAGCCTTTCACCACTCCATATAGTAGTGGAGAGTATAGCGATAAGGACAACCTACAGAGAAGGATCAACCAAACGCAAGTTACGACTCCTTCCTGGAAATCCCCAAACCTCTGACATGCCACAAGATGAGATAACAAAGAAGTAACAAAAGCGAAGGGGACAAAGATACCATCTCAAAACTCAAGAGAAGTGCCATTAAATAGTACACAGAAGGTTCTAGAACAACAGAAGGAACAGGAATTGGAGTATATGGGTCTCGTCTCGTCATTTTCCAAGCTGAAATATATGCCAAAAGTGTCCAGTTCAACATAGAAAGAAATTTTCGCAGACAAGAGATCATCATCATGTCAGACAGCCAAGCAGCCATTAATGCCTTGAACTCCAAGATGGTTTGGGAGTGCCTAGAGAATCTAAACGAACTAGGCAAGAATAACACTGTTACCCTCCTAAGGGTTCCGGGACACACTGGAGTGGAGGGTAATGAAATAGCAGACGTACTCGCAGGAAAAGGGGCTGAAACACCATTTATGGGACCTGAAGCCTTCTGCGGAATAAGCACCAGTACAATACTTGATGAACTTGGAAAAGACGTAAATAACAAAAGATCCTAATACTGGATAGGACTACAAGGAATGAGGCAGGCCAAGACACTACTGGGAAACTATAACCAGAAGAGATCTGACGACTGCATCAGTAAAAGTAAAAATAAGCTCAGAATACTAACGGGTATCCTAACAGGGCAGTGCCTGCTGAGAGGCCACCTACAGAAACTCGAATTAGTAGACAAAGAAGAAAGCAGATTATGCGAGGAAGAGATGGAAACGTCTATCCACATTCTCTCAGAATGCATTACCCTGCAAAATCCAAGGGTAAGATACCTCGGAGAATATCAAATAGAAGAGGAAGCTTACCGACATCCTGAACTTTTTGAAAGGACTGGAGGAACTGCTCTAATCGTTGAGACATCCTTAACGATTGGGCAGCAGTAGGGGGCACAATAGATCTTATAGGTCGCAGTGTATCGACACCCCCATCATAAATAGATAGATAGAAAGGGAAGATTTGGTCTCATTCTCTTCATTAGAACACCCGCGTCAAGTTTAAAAATTTAAATTTATTGCTCCTCTTAATTTATTTTAAATAATGCTATTTTTCCATGATGTTGAAATCTAGATTGACTTTTAAGTTTAATAGAAAGTATTTATTAATCATAATAATCAGCATTCTTTTTGAACTTGTACAAATAACAACGACAAAAAAGTAGATACATAAGCGTCTGAAATAAACTTCGTAATTAATTATAATTATGATTAATTAATTCATGCCAGCTTAGTAGAAACAAGTTGAAAACAAATTTGATAAAAGGAATTGATATAAGTTTACTGAGAAAGTTAGAAATTCTTGGTTCCATTCAAAGTTAATACCATTTTTATGAAACGTTCATAAATTAATTTTAACTAAGTTATAATACCATCATTTTAAAAGATTCTTACTTTAAACTTTTGCCCGTAGCCAAATTATTAAGTTCTAAATGAAAAATGAAAAAAAATCCTGAATTCTACAGTAATATTTCTTTCACCTGACAAAGGTTTTATAGCCAATATTTATTTTTTGTTAAATTTAGAAAAAAATCTTCCCACCATTTTTGTTCATGTCATTTTACATTAATTGGTCCTTTATTAATTAAAAGCATTACATATTTAAGTGCTTAAATATTCAATTTTTTTTCATTTTTGTTAATTAAAAAGTGCCAACGTAATTCTTTTCATATTCAAATTTAAATCATTCGTAAAAGCTTTTCCGACTGTTATCAAATTATTCAATCTGTCATCGTAATTTTAATTCAAATTCTTTTTCAGCATTTTCTATCTTATTTTTTATATAAAAAAACGTGCTTCTGCAGCGAGATTTCATGTTGTTGACCCTTGTCAGTGTATTTTTTAGTAATAAAATAGGCTTTAACCAATAGGGCGTACTTATACGATTTTATTAATCTGAGCTTGTTATATGTTGTGTTTTTCTACAGAATCTTTCAATCTCTGCAAAATATAATTTTCAGTTGTCGGTGAGAAAAAGATAATATTCTGCTGCATGATCTAGAAGGACAAGTTTTTTTTTAATTATTAAACACCCATAAAGGCATTTAGTATATTACAATCTGGTCAACAGTGACCAATGAGCAATGTAATTCTAACTTAATGTAATAGAGTTTGAAACTTAAAACTAAGGTATACTCATCAGCATTCCTTAGGTTCTGTAGAATGGATTGCACTAAACTTTAACGTGCACACACAAGCTCTGCTTTTGCACTAAAAACACTAAATTAACTCAAAGGGCTCGTTCCTCTTAAGTCTTCTTTCTAACCAAGTATTGTCCAAGGAGATGGATAGCCTCGACATTGACATGATGATGAAGTCTTTCTTCATGACTCTTGGCTAATTTCTTGATGGTCTGGTCAACAGTGTCCATTTCCAGATCCCTATAGAGGTCACTATTGCGAGTATACCAAGGGGCATCTACTATGTTCCTCAATGCTTTGTTTTGAAATCTTTAGATGATTGCTAAGTTGCTTGCTTTGGTGCATCCCCATAGTTGGATACCATATCTCCATACAGGCTTAAGTATCTGCTTATAAAGCATAAGCTTATTATGTAGAGACAGAGTGGAGTTTCTTCCAATTAGCCAGTAAATTTTTCTATATTTCAGTCCAAGTTCTTCTCTTTTCTTTTTAACATGCACCTTCCATCGGAGTTTGGCATCTAAGGTAATACCTAAGTATTTTGCTGTGTTTGAATATGGAATCAGGTTATTGTTTATTCTGACTGGAATATGATCTATCCTTTTGTTTGTAAAGTTAATGTGGAGTGATTTAGTTTCATTAAGTTTAATTTTCCATCTCTTCGTCCAATCATAGATAAGGTGGACAGCTGTTTGCTGCTTGTGGGTTGCTTCTTCATTGCTCTTTCCTACTGCTAGAATGACAGTGTCGTCGGCGAAGGTGGCTATGGTATTGTTTTCTAACTCTGGAATATCACATGTGTACAGTAAGTATAGGACAGGTCCTAGGACACTTTCTTGTGGTACTCCAGCCTTAATTTCTTTAAGATCGGAATAGGCTTCTTCTTGGCTAATTCTAAAGTATCTGTCCGATATATATGAATGGAGGATATCTGTATATTGTTTTGGAAGAGAAAGCTTGAGCTTATGTATTAAGCCTTCATGCCAAACCTTATCAAACGCTTGTGCTACATCAAGAAAGATAGCACAAAAGTTTTCTCTTCTAATGATTTCTTTATAATGTTGGTTATTCTATAATCGATCGTCGAGTGCTTGTTTCTAAATCCAAATTGGTGATCAGGGATAATTTCTCTTTCTTCGATAAGTGGTTTTAGTCTTTTGAGTAGGAGTTTCTCAAATAGTTTTGACAGGCAGTAATGAGATCGGTCTGTATGACGATGCCTCATGTAGTGGTTTTCCTGACTTCCATAATTTTCCAAAGGCTGGGTACATACTTCAGTCTATTAGGTTAGTTAGTTTAATTATTGCTTTTTTGGGTAATTGTTTTAAAATTTGTCCAGTATTTAAGTCAAAACCTGGAGCTTTTTTCGGATTGATATTTTCTTTTATTTCGATAATTACTTCTTTGGGAGAGTTAAATTCTATTTCTTGATCAATCTGTGGATGTTCTTCCAGAGTGGGTTCTTCATCTTGACCTTCAGATTTTTTCTAGATGATTTGCAAATCTTGTTGCTTTTGGCTCATTATTTCTAGTCCATTTACCATCTTCCAATCTGACAGGTGGTATTCGCATTAAGGGTCTTTTCAATCTCTTAGTAGCTTTCCAGCGTGAATAATCAGTACTGCTGTCGTCTGTCAATTCTCTTAGGTAAATACTAATCAATTCTTCTTTAATTTGTTGTATTTCTCTTTTGAGTCTTTGGGTAGCATTGTTGAGTATATTTGTGGGGCTCTAGTTTGCTGCCATTTTCTTCTAAGCTTCTTTTTTCATAGATTAGTTCCTTTATTAAAGTATCGCAGCTGGAAAATGACAAACTTGAGAAAGCGGAATATCGAAAAAAGTTCAAAAAGGAACCAGAAGTAATCGAAAAACAGTGGAAACTAGAGATTCGGTAGGTATGGTCTCAAAATTACAAGAAGAAAATAATATGAAAATGATATTTTGGAGAGATTGAAAGATTCTGTAGAAAAACGACAAAACGGGATTGTTTTAAGGAAAAAATGTTTTTTCTCTTACTAGTGGTCAGGAGAATTTTCCGGACAGGGCCAATTTAGACTCTCTCCCCCAGTTTTCGAGGTCACTAAAACCGAATCTGAGGGCAAAAAAACACCCTCTAGGGTTAACGCGCTTTGCAAGGTTTCCTTTAGAAAAACATACTTTCCCCCCATTTTCGAGGACGCTGATTACGGTGGTGGTGTTGGAAAAAGTATATCTACCTAAGACTTTTTTCCGCATGTATAAATCAGAAATATATTTCTCCATATTTATCAATTTAGTAAAAAAAACATATTTCAACGCCACATATTAATACTGACATATGTAACAATCTACCTTTTTATAATTTAAATAATAACTCATGAAAAATGTATCTTTTTACAATTGACTGACAGTTTAATAAATAAATTTCAATAAATGAACGGTTTGTTCGTAGTAATGTAAATTGCGATTTCCCAACTTTTGGTAAATGTTCTGTAAATGCTATTCATTTGCCCTAAATGACAATAGAGCACATTTCTATCACAGTCGATTCGAAAATATTCGTATAGTAATCGGATTATAAAAATTCTATTGACTTTTAATCGCTAAATTAAAAAGTAAATAAGAAGTTTTAAATATATAACATAATCGATCTTATATGAGAGTAGTTAGTGGATTATCTCATCTTGTTCCAGAAAAATTATTGATCTCTCCTGGTAAGGAATATCTTTAACAAGTGCAAGTATGGCTTGGTGAATGGAATAAATAGTACTTGAAGTTATAATGTCATTTAGAAAGACTAAGTTAAGTGTAGGTTCTAAAGGGTGAACTTACAAAAATAGCCAGACTCTGGTACAACAGTAATGGAGTTTTATTCATTCTATAGTTGTTTTATTATTCCAGTTTTAGTAGAATTAGTGAAAGAAACCTACAATTCGAAAATGATATGTCAGAGACAACTTAAAATGGTGTTGCATAAAATAAATATGTAAGCTGGGCTAACATCGAGTCCAAACTAGCTCTTGTAACTAGAGGAGTTCCACACGGATCAGTTTTGGGACCAGTCTTATTTCTTATTTACGCCCGATATATACAAGCAGAAAAGTAGCACCCTATTTGCGAATGATACTACTATTACCATTCTGTCTGAGTGTTTTCGTAGGTCTTGGGATGCAGAGTCCAATACATTGAATTACTAATTCGATTTTTTACTTATAGCTATCAATCCCAATGGTATTAATGCTTTAATTGGATTCCAAATTGAAAACTTTTTTTCAGATTCGTATATATAATAAATCTAGAAAAATCTTTTGCGGCCGCTTATGCTTCTTTGCTTATTTTTATTTTTTGGTGTTATCTTACGTAAGCAAAAACACAGGAAAATGTTAAAAATGAAATCCCCTTCGCGTATCGCAACAAAGGGTTTTCATCTCCTCGTGGCACTTGGCGTTACGGTAGCGATAAGGGATGAACTGTTAACAATAAATATTCTTGATGCATCGCGCAATATTTTTAAAGGAGTTTTTATTCATACTGATGTATCGAACAAAGATGTTGCCGATACGAATATTCCCTTTTCCGAATAAAAGTGGTGGAAGTTTTGAAAAGGTATTTTTATTGTAAAAAAAAAAGTTAGAAAAGTATGTGGGATTTGAATGTTCTTCCATAGTTTTTTTTTAGACAACTCAACATATCTGGTTAAATGTTTTTTAATGACAAAAGCAATTTTACTAAATTAAGTTTAAAAATAAGATTTCTGTTTCTCTCATTAATCGACTTATTTAAAATTAATTTTATTTTTTCGATAACCCATTCAACTGATATTATTATCCAAAGTAAAATCTTTGTTTCAACATTATTTTCTATAATCGACGTCCAGTTTGGGTTTACTTTTAATAAAAAAAATATTAACACCTTTAAGTGTTGTGAGTAACCAAAATTTTCGAAATTTTTATCCTTTCCGTTGATACTACTTTTTTTTAAATAATATAAAACATTGAATAAAGGCAAACATTTTTTATATTAATATTGTTATAATTTATAATTGGGTTATTAAATGTTTTAATTATTATTATTATTATTATTTTTATACTTTTAATTTTCCCACTTTATTTTTTTTACTGCCCACGTTGGTTTGTTATATTGGAAAATTAAAATAATTTATTTTTATTTAAATTGTGCTCTATTATTTTATTCTTGTTAATTTGTATTTTTAGAATTTTCCTTTTCTTGAATTTAGTTTTAAATTTTTTTTGTTATTTTAAATTTTCAGTTCACCTATTCCACAAAGAGAATTTTCTTGTACATAAAATGCGAAAATAAATCTTATTTTGAAACTCACCTCTTGTTTAATAAATATTACTCACTAGGGCGCCAACTTCTATCAAGTAGAAGAAATATGAGACATCTTACCCCATGGAGTCGGTTCATAACACGGCTTAGTTAAATAATCAGATTCAATAATAAAGAACGCAGTGATTTAAAATGAAAAGAAACAAAACAAAACAAAACGATAAATTAATATTTACAGACAATCTTTTAATCTAAAAAAGGGTAAGTGGCATTACTTGCACTTTTCTTAAATTAAACCCTTTTTTATTTTATCTAGTATAAACAGAAAGAAGAATTCTAACCTTAATTTTTTTAAGTTTAATTGTCTAAATTATTCCTTTTCTCTTTTATTATTTTGTTAATAGACCTTTTTTAATTTTAATTTTTGCAAAATATCTAGATAAGTATTTGTTTTTTACGATCAATTATACGTGTTCCTAGAGATGGAGAGTTGTACAGGAAGGATACTGGGCTCAAATAGTTCAGGGAAACAGGAATAGGGTCGCTCAGGCAAAACAGGAAACAACTTTCTCATGGACCATGTACATTCTCAAGAACCACAGGATTACGCAAAATCTTTAAGTTAAATTGTGCAGTGCTTGTTAATTCACTCTTATTTATCAGGTAAAGTCTAAAATTGCTAATTTTCACTATTTTTTAAGTGTTTTCTAATTTCGGAGCGATGTGCACCGTCTGATGGTTCTAGTTCAAAAGAGCCTCGAAATTTCTGTGAAATCGGTTTTATTGTACCTTCATGTCACAGCACTCTTGTCTAAAAATATCTCAAATTTATTAAAATTTTACATCAAATAATAAAAATGAATTATGTAAACATAAATTTTACAATAATTACATTTTGTAGTACAATAAAAAAAATAACTTTTGCTATAACTTTCAAGTCATTTTAATTATTCTTTATTTTATACTAAGCATTAGAAATTTTTCACCCTGTACTTTTTAAATATTCAAATTCTTTATTATTCATGTTCTTCAATGTTTATAATAAATTTTTGGTAAATTGAGTCTCATTATTTTGATTTCTAATGATTCTTTTATGCTAAATTGATTTTCCTGAAGGTTTTGAGAAATATGAATTTTGAGGTTATATTGATTTTTTAATTTGTAAATAACTTTCTAAAAATTATATTTTTGTTGGTTTTACTCTTTCAGTCTTATGTCTGGATAGTATATTTTAGCTTTATTTAATTACTTTCGCTCTAAATTTTTGACAAATAGCTTAAAATTGTATATACCCAGACAGCACGGGATATTCCTAGAATATTCTCTAAATATTCGAAAAGAGAGAAGAATATTCCAATATCCATGGGATATTCCTAGAATATTCACATGCCTCTAGCATATTCCAGGAATATTCTCTGTAGAATATACTATGGATATTCTTGTTAGAATATTCCTGTAGGAATATTCATAGAATATTCCTGTTAGAACATTCATGGAATAATCATGTATGAATATCCATTGAATATTCCTATAACAAAAAGTGAAACGGGAAGTGCAATTAGATAAGTTTTTGTTCAGGCAAATTGAAAAAAATACATTATTGTAATAAACCAAAGTAAAATATCGAGATGTACCATTACGACCAATCAAAACCATACCACGTTATAGCGTCTGTCGTTTATCGAGTAATCGTAGCTTAACCTCAAGGCAATGACGCTTGTAACTTTCGTGGTATTTGAACGTGAAATATGTAGATAATTTGATGGAATTTGAAGTTGTGTGTTTGTGCCTCATAAGTAAGTTAAGTACCTACACATTTAATAATTACATTACATAAAAATTTCATTGGGTATATCACTGATCATTTCATTTTTAGGCGTTTTGAACAAAATGAGACTTCAAATTCAAAAAAACGTGTATGGAAATATTGGCCAAAAATTGCAAATTGATGAAAGAATGCACCCGACAGTTGCGAGAACTGGCTGACAAAGTTGATACCCTCACAAAATTTTTCAAAGGAACATCTTTACCATCCGTTATTGACAATGCCAAATGTTTCCTAAAAAAAATTCACAAATGTTGGATTATGTAGAAAGAATATTGGAAAATAAAGAAGCTTTCAACAGATTAGTGAGATTTTTTTTTGAAAACCCATTAGGATATTTAGGGAATATTATTATCATATTGAATTACTTTGAATATTCTTGAAATATAAAAGGAATATTCTCAGAAGATATACGAATATTCTTTTTAGGATATTCCTGGAATATTCTGGGTATATTCTGAATATTCCGGGAATATGAGAAAT
Organism: Crepidodera aurea; assembly: GCA_949320105.2. Classification (NCBI taxonomy): domain Eukaryota; kingdom Metazoa; phylum Arthropoda; class Insecta; order Coleoptera; family Chrysomelidae; genus Crepidodera; species Crepidodera aurea. The sequence continues at coordinate 38,227,526 of OX439475.1, read as the reverse complement.
ATTCTTGAATCACTTTGAATATTCTTGGAATATACAAGGTATATTCTCAGAAGATATTATAGGAATATTCTTTTTAGAATATTCCTGGAACATTCTGGGTATATTCTGGATATTCCGGGAATATTCCTCATAGAATATTCTGGGAATATCTAAAATTTTCGCCAGCAGCACATTCTAGGAATAATCCAATATTCTATGAATATTCATGGAATATCCGGTGCTGTCTGGGTACAGTGCTCTTATGGGACTTCAATGTTAAATTTAGAATTGAGAATTTTCAAGTTTTTTTGATTAAATAAGATTTCGTTTCTTGTAAACTGTTACTTTCTATTAAAATCTACTTTATTAACATGTTTTAAAGCAAGGTGACTCGAATTTTGATCAAAATTTGAAGTATTTCTTAATTTTCGTTCTTCCTTCGACCTATTCAAAAACTATCTTTGAAACATAGGTTCTGATCTATATTAAATAACATTTATTTTTGTTTTAGATTGTACTCCATTGATTACATTTTCTAAATATTTCAAACTAATAATAAAAAAAACAAACACCAAGGTTTATTCCAAATGAACAACTTGATGCCTTTTTCCACAAAGTCTTCAAAATATTTTTAATTTTTTTATTTCTGTTAAACGTAAGTCTCTATTTACTAGTATCAATATATTTTTGCTGGTTCTCTACAGCTCTTTAAAATTTTAGCTTGTTCATTATCTTATTACTATGTACCTATATGACAAGTTTTATTAAATTCTGAATAGTAATTCTACTACCTTAACTACTAGTCATCCTATTTCTAAAAACATTAACGTAATAAAAGAAAAGCAGAAAATTGAAACAGAAACAACGTCAGCTCAACTACATACAAAATAATTTTAAGGGAAAAATACAAACTCACTTCAATAACATCTTCATTAAGGTCCAACCCCACGAATTACTTAAAATTCCTACATGTTACCAGTTTGTCGGACAGCTTCGGGAAGTGTGTTTTAACAAAAAAAAACGATAATTACGGTTGCACTAAAACCCTGCAGAACGTAGAAGAATATTCAAGGCATATAAAACTGTAACACACATTTTATAGAAATAAACAACTTCATACTGAAAAACTTTATTGCAGGTTTGTTATACTTATTATTGATTCTATTTTTTTAATAAATATTTTCTGTTTAATGAAAATTGTATGTAGAAATAATTTATTATTTCCACGCACAGTGACTTTGACAGGATATAAATTACAAATACACATCATTAACAAAGTATTTTATTGATAAATGGAGAATATTATCCATACTCAAATATGGTTAGAATTTGTAACAAAAACAAGCCCAAAATCAATATTACATAAATAGGTCTAATGGAAAATGGTCTAATTTTATATTTTCACCGAACAAATTGTATCTGAATTCGATCTATGTGTGTGTAGCTTTTTTGTGTTTATGAGTTTTAAAATTCTGACAGATTTTGATAGAGCATCATAAAGTAAGCTTAGCTTCGAGAACACCTTCAAAATGGGGTCCAAAATATGAAAATTTTGAAGTTTAAAATGACATTGAATTTAAAGTAGACACATAGTGAATGACGATTTTAGTAAAAGTGAGTAGACTGTGGCTGTGTTGATTAGAATAAGAACTGTCAATCTAAAACTTTCTTAATACTTTCATTACAGTTTGTTCGGTCTATGGCAATGTTAGAAGAGCATTCTCAACTGGTTTTGTAATGTCTTATTTTTGCGTCTATAAATATTTAATATTTAGCAACGGAGAAAATCTCTTGTAAATTTGAAGAAATTAAAATCTCTTAAAATTTGCTAAGCGCTTTCAACCATACGGTCATCTTCAGAGCAGCATCGTCAAAATTTTAGAGATACCTCACAAAGGAGTTCCAAACTATTGTAACACATGGTTATATATGAAATTGATAAAACTTAAAAAAATTTAAAAAATATTCAAGTGAGGCCTAAAATGTACGCAAAGAAAAAAAGAAAGCATTTTAGAGAGGAGAGGAGCTTTCTCACGAAGCCATTAGTTTTTTTTTGTTTTCTCATAGAAAATTTGACCGGAAATTATAATTTCTAAAATTCTCACTGATTTTTTTTTATAAAACAGGATATATATTAATAGAGGCAAAACAAAAAAAATCCTCGTACATTTTTCATCATTATGCTTTTAATTTTGATGTAAAAATAATTAAAATGATGAACAATTGTCTCTGTTTAATAAAACTTATGTTTTAAAATAATTTTTGCCATTTTTTTTCTCAGGATTTAACAAAGACAAATTATTCTCAGGAGTCCCTTAAAGCAGAGAACAGACAGAACAGACCTCAGAAAACGAAGAAAACATATACGATAACTCAGGAGAGTTACATATCTATATACAGTGTGTCCCAAAAAGTTTTATACAAGAAAGAGTTATTACATATCTTACAGTTGTGAAGTGTACAGGGTGGCCAAATAAGAATGCGAGGTACTGTATCTTGGAAACCATCCATCGTAGAGGCTTGCGGAAAAAAAAAATCAGTACTAAAACGACCAAGAGGAAAACCTGGAAAATATTTTCAAGTTCCTGAAATGGCCGCTAGGGGGCGTAACTGCGATCTTGACTCTAAGAAAGTGATGTTTCTGCGAATTCCGCTATATTAACCTACCAAAAAAATACCTGATCTTTAAAGTAGAGGATAATCTGAACCTTTTTTGTTTAACAATTTTTGCTATATCTCTAAAAATAAAGTGGTGCGGGGTATTCAAAGGTTTCAGTAAAAAACACCCTGTATATTCGAAACGGCTGAGCCGATTTTAACAAACTTGGGTTAGTTGAAAAGTGCTATTCTTGGGCTATAATATTTGAAGTTTTGTTAGTTTCAGATGTCGCCGCTAGAGGACTTTTTTCGACATCTCGTCAGAAATGGTTAATTTTCTCAAAAAAATTAAACGCAAATTGTCAAACAAAAAAGATTCAGATTATCCTCTACTTGAAAGATCATGTATTTTTTTGTTAGATTAATATAGCGGAATTCACAGAAACATCACTTTCTTAGATTCAAGATTGCAGTTACGCCCCCTATCGGCCATTTTAGAAACTTGAAAATATTTTCCAGGTTTTTCTCTTGGCCGTTTTAGTTGTAACTTTTTTTTCCGCAAGCCTCTACGATGGATAGTTTCCCAGATACAGTACCTCGCATTCTTATTTGGCCACCCTGTACAGTTTTATCGGGGTGCCTATTATTAAAGATTTCTGTTGTTCCTCTACATGTTTTAGAATTGTCTCTAACAATTTCAATTTTATCTTAAATAGTCAATTTTACTGGCATTTCTAATTATTGATGTTAGATTTGACGTTTGTTTACAGGTTAGATATTTCCAAAGCACTACATATAGAGTTATTTGCCTAACATTTGTATTCATTTTCTTATTTATTTAATAAATAATCTAACAATTGCTAAGTTGAATATTTTTGCATAACGCGAAAGAGAACTTTGCCAAGAAAATTAGCACGGTGGTGGTTATTCTAGACATGGAGAGGGCTTTTGATACAGTTTGGAGAGTGACCCGTTTTCAAAATGTATTCATCCGGATATAGTGTTTACGTCATAAAATTGATTTACTCCTACTTAAGAACTAGAGAGTTTCAAGTTAAAATAAATAATGGTATAGCAGGTCCGTTCATATCCAAGATGGGCGTTCCTCAAAGCTCATTTATATAAAATGATAATTCATGATTTTTTGAAACACGACGACACTTAAAGGCACTTTATGGCGATGACAAATATCTATTTCATATCCGAGATGGCCAACAATAATATGTAACATAAATATGTTGTAAAACTCCCATCATGCGAAAAATATTCTAAATATTGCAACTTCAATCAAATTATAACTAAATGGTCTAAAACTTCAGTTGATCATATTTATACAAATTTTACTGATATACAAGAAATAGACAAGATATATCGCATCTTAGGTGATCATGAAACTACAATGAAAAAAGCGTTTTGTGAAATTACAGTTAAAATCATGGGTTATTTGTGGCCCTAGATATTGACTATAATAATTGTTACCTTTGTAGTTGTGAAATTTTACAAGAAAATTGAAAAATTCCCAAATTCATTGTGAAATCACAGTGAACACTGTGGGCTTGAGTAGATTCCAGAATACTTGTGATATTAATATTATTTGTATTTCTATTGTGTGAAATTACAAGAAACTTGTGAAATGACAATGTAAAATCACAGTTTAACTAAAAGAGTATTGTGATTTCACATGTTACTTTCTCCATAAGTTTGTGAATGTACTCACTAATTATGCAAAAGTGTTGTGAAATTAAATTGTGGAAATGATTCAATATGGCGAATTCACAATGTAAGTGTATAATCACATCAATTGAGAATTTGTATGTATTGTATTTGTATGGTATTAGGTAAATATTAATATTAAGAAACTGTTTTTTCTTCAAAAATCATAATTTATGTTGCTCTTTCATATTCTGAAGAATTTTTTTTTTATAATTTTTTATTTGTTTATTCAGTAAACAAATTGTTATAAATAAATAAATTTTGGCGTTATATTTTTTATTGAACAAAATAAAAACAAACATGTTTCATTTTTTTGGGATTTTTTTAATTTTAAATACTTAAGTAATTTTAAAAAATCAAAAAAAAAATGAAACATGGTTATTTTTATTTTGTTGTATCAGTACAATTGCATTGCATTTCTATATTAGAGTTTAACCTCCTATTATAATACTGGAATTAATTAACAAATCCATGTTTTTCTTAAAAATCATTATTTTTCTCAATGATTAGGTTTCCAGAAAAAAATTCCATACGTAACATGTGAAAATTTAAACACTACCCAACTAGTACAGAACGTGATTATCACGTGGAATATACGTCACCTTTCACGTCGAAATCACCAAATATATGACGTTCTGGTGACGTGACTATGACGGCAATATGTCACAGATCAAAGACGTCACATGGCAACGTGATAAACACGTTAATGGTGACGTATTTATGGCAACGTGATAAATAGGTCACAGGTGACGTGTAGATGTATAAAAAAACAATAATACTTCTATAAAAATGTATAATTTATAAAAAACGTTTTCAAAGATACAGTGGCGTATAATGCGTACATTTCAAAATCTAGTGTGTGTTTATTTTTACAATTATTTTTTATTCAAAGTGTGAAATAAGGGAATAGAGACTAAATTATTTTTGAGTGGTAAAATTATACATTTGCCAATTACTTCAGAAACAGACCAACTTTCTAAAGATCTACTTAAATCAGAGACAATAAAAATATGAAGGTCACTTGATTTAAAAGGATAATAATAAACGTCACTACGCTTAGAAAAAAACCTTCCTAAAATACCAATTTCTCCAGAAGAAATGTTTTTAAAGTATGTTTTATGGACCGGATAAATTTGCCAATTTTTACTTGGCGAATCGCCCTTTTTCAGACTTTTTTTAAAAGACTCTTGTTGCTTATAGGGTGGCAACCATACCTCCTGCTTTGGCGGTGTTAACCACTTGTCGTGGACTAAAGACACGCCGCCGCCATGCTCGTTGGTGAATTGAATGCCTATAAATATACTAAAATGACGCACTATGCACTTTAACTCGTTAAAATCCAACCTGCTGAAACGTACAATCCACAGATGAAATGGCTTTTTCTGCAAACTGTATATTGCAATCACACTATACACTTTAACTCGTGCAACTATTGCAAATGGCGATGACCAATGAAATGACATTGCGTGATGCGCGGATAGCGGCGTAATAGATAACTTGTAAAGGCGCACGCGCGTACTGAGTGTGATGTTGCCAGTTCCAGTGGCTTGAAAATAAAAGTGACATCGTAAAAATTTACTGAAATACAAAATGTAGTACTTAAGTTCATTCAAATGTACTGAATTCAGTACGTCTGTACTGACCTGGCAACGCTGGGCGGGAGGCGGGAATAATCACATAAAACAGTGTTGAGTGTTGACAAAATAAATTTTGGTATGACGGAACATTCCCATTATGTGAAAAAACAATGAAGGTATAGAACGGACGTGTATGTTTGTAGGCCAATGCAGGATATTTAAATGTTGTAGGCCCAGATCAACTCCTCATTTTGACAGGTGACAAACTGGTCCCTAAATGACGTAATAGTAAGTCTTATTTTGGTGTCACAGTGACTACTAAAAACGATGTTGTAGCAATATCTTTTTATTTTGTTTAACAATGAGTCACAATTAATTGATAACAAAAATAGGTTTATTTTATTCGTAACTTCTTTGTTTACGTGACAAATTAGTCTTAAAATGACGTCAATTCACCGTGATTATGACGTGAAAGGACTAGCTGGGTATACAATGTCATATTTCTGTCAATGTAAGATTCTTATTAGTGTAATATTACAGTGTGATATTCTTTTTAATGTAATATTATTATTGTTAAATTAACAATAAATTTGATTTTACTCCTCAGGTCTTGTTTTTTCACAGGAGGGTAGGTAAATTGGTTGTATTTTCAAAATGTGAATTCACAAAGTCGACTGTAAAAACACATAAAACTGGTGAGCTTACAATACGTTTTGAGAAAACAATAAATATCTGTCATTTTTACAGAAAAAAATGTGTTTTGTTACTGGCATATCTTGTAAATTATACAGGTTATATCAAATTTCACAATATATCTGAGAAAACACATTTTTTTCACGACGTACTTGCAAAAATCACTTGTTATTGTTGGCAAATTCACAATGTGATCCAAATATTTTTTTAGTGTATACTACAAATAAACTATGAATTTTAGACAATATCCTAATCGAATTGCGACGTTTCTGGCAACTAGTGTTCACCCTTATAATATATTCAAATAATATCTGTTGAATATTGACTTATATATTATCGTTCGCTACGTTAAAAAATTGATGTTCGCGGCCTTTCGCGTCCGATTCGACACATTTGTCGGCTTCGCTGAAAAAATGAGGAGAATATGTTAAGCGTCGAGTTAGTGTCAAAAGTGATGCGGAACGTCAGAAGGAGAGAGATAATGTATGCCAGGCACATCTTCGGGCTTCGTCTGCCTCTTCCAAAAGGGTATAAAGGATTTCGTGATAAGGAAAACCCATTTCGTCCTAAAATCCAAAGTTATATCCACTATTAGTGTACGTCGAGAGTTCCTGTTGAACGACATTTCAGTGCACATATGGCATCGAGTGGGATTCTGGACATATCGAAAGATTTTAAATTAGGAGTATTTGACGGGATAAAAATGTTTAATGCCGGTTGCACAATTTATATAGTGCGGCATTTCAAGTTTTCAATCTATATAAATAGAAATCATTTGCCGAATGTATGTATGTCACTTCAGAACGTTTTAACGCACCCAAATAACGCCCCCCCCCCCCCCGTTTTCAAGGATGTTAAACACGATGGCGGGGGTTAAAATTCTTTTCGAGTTAGCCCGACCCCCCAAGCCTCTAACGTAACTCCCCGTTTTCGAGGATGGTCACGTAGAATATGTCAATAATGTTTTTAAATACTTCATCTGTAGGCTGACATATGTAGCAATATTAATAGCGTTCTTTATTAATACAAAATTTATTATTATAATTTTTTTAATCAATTACGTGATTTTCCTTTAATATTCTGGCTGCACATATAACATACAAATTCAGTGCTATAATTACTCAAATGCAGAAAGTTTAGCGCTCCGGGGCGAGTTACTGATAATTAAAGGCGCATTTACTTTTGTGGGAAAATCCGATAAAACCTCTGAACGCCATCACCGACACGATGGACTATCCCAGAATTGTAATTTTTGCAGCGTAAACTAACGTAAAGTAATTAATCTCAAATACGCTACAAATCAAGCCCAGAGGCGGAAAATGAAAATTTTTGTTTAAAAATCTCAGTGTTCGGAACTGGAAACGGGCAGACCATTTCAGCGTACACACCGAAATGTAAACGCTCAGCCACAATATCCTCTATGTTATTCTCCTAAAAACTCATAGTTGTAGAAGGAGATTGACTTCATCAGCCCCGATCGCGTAGGCGGCGAATATTTAATGGTATTTTTAATTCGGCTGTTATAATTCAATATTTTTTTTTTTCGTAGCAAAACACTCTGTGGGAATGTTTTCTATAATTACAATCTGATCATGAATATCAATAAGCAATTTTGTTCCAACCTAACTTAACTAGAATCCGCACAATACTCTATTTGTAACTAGCACTGTCACTGAACTAGTTCAAAAGGTTTGGTCCTCTTGAGTCTTCTTACTAAATTGGTATTATCGAGGAGCTGGATGACCTCAACGTTCCCACGTTGGAGCAGCCGTTGTTGCTGCTGGCAGATTTAGATATAGTCTTGTCAACAGTTTCTACATCCAGGACCCTATGAAGATCATTGTTGCGACAGTACCAGGGTGCATCGACGATGTTCCTTAATACTTTATTTTGAAAACGTTGGATAACTTAAATGTTACTTTTACTGGCGCAGCCCCAAAGCTGACTACCATACGTCCAAACGGGTTTCAATATCTGCTTGTAGAGGAGCAGTTTGTTATGTGTGGACAACTTGGAGTTTCTTCCTAATAACCAATACATCTTTTTATATTTTATACCAAGCAGTTCACGTTTCTTTTTAATGTGGACTTTCCACCGAAGTCTAGCGTCGAGTGTCATTCCAAGATATTTTACTGTATTAGCATAGGGGATCTGAGCGTTATTTATTCTTATGGGAATGTGTTGGTTTCTTTTATTAGTAAAGTTAACATGAACAGACTTATTTTCATTTAACTTAATACGCCATTTTTTAGTCCAGGTGTTAATCTAGTCTACAGATGTTTGTAATTTTCGGTTGGCTTCTTCATGGTCTTTTCCAACAGCCAGAATGGCAGTATGATCAGCAAATGTTGCAATAGTGTCGTGCTCAAGGTTAGGAATATCACTGGTATACAGTAAGTAGAGTACTGGACCTAGTACACTACCTTGGGGTACTCCTGCCTTAATTTCTCTTAGATCAGAATATACATCTTCTGTTTTATTCTGAAATATCTGTTTGATAAATCGAATTTTAAGAGTTCTGAATACTGACGTGGTAATAACAAATTTAACTTGTGGTTAAGGCCCTCATGCCAGACTTTATCAAAAGCCTGGGCCACGTCTACGAAGATGGTGGAGCAGACTTTCTTTTCCTCTAAAGACTTTTCAATTATATCTGTGATTCTATGCACCTGGTCGATCGTTGAGTGTTTTTCTCTAAAACCAAATTGATGGGAGGGAATCAGGTCCTTTTCTTCTATTGTAGGTTTTAATCTCTTAAGAAGCAATTTTTCGTAGAGTTTCGAAATAACAGGCAACAAAGAGATTGGTCGGTATGACGTTACTTCTTGGGGAGGTTTACCTGGCTTAGGTATCATTATAACCTCTGCTACTTTCCATAGCTGAGGTACGTATCTCATCCTAAATGATGCATTGATAAGGTTGGTCAGTTTGACAACAGCTTTACGTGGGAGTTGTTTCAAGATTTCCCCGGTAATCAGATCAAATCCAGGGGCTTTTTTAGGATTTATATTTGTTTCGATTTCCACATAAACTTCTTTTGGAGAAGTAGGTCTAATCAATGAATCTTCCTGTTCTGTTTCATTCCAGTCTTGAGTCTCTTCACCATCGTTGGTCTGGAAAGTCTTTTCTAAGTGTTCTGCGAATCTGGTTGCTTTTTGTATATTATTTCGTGCCCAACTCCCGTCTTCCTTTCTAATTGGTGGGTTATGTGTAATAGGACTTTTTAATCGTTTGGTTGCTTTCCAGAGTGAATAATCGGTACTGCTGTCATTAGTTAATTCACTCAAGTACTCACCAATCGATTCATTTTTAATACGCTGAATTTCGCGTTTTAACTGTTGTGTTGCATTATTTAAAGCTGTTTTATCAGCTGGTGCTCTGGACTGTTGCCATTTTCTTCTGATTTTTCTTTTTTCTAGTATAAGGTCTCTTATCTCTTTTGGATAATTATTTCCTTTTGTTTTGTATTTAAAATCAGAGGTGTTCTCCCAAGCTGCTTGTTGAATATCTTTGACAAAACGTTCGACTTCCTGATCTAGTTGTTCTTCTGTTCTCAATGGAACCGAGAGATTAATTAACCGGTCAAGTTTGATTTTGAAGCTTTGCCAGTCCGTTCGTTTGTTGACTAATTTAGGTTGATTTTCTTTTTGAATCACACTATCACTCAGTGTAAGAAGTATGGGTGAGTGATCTGAGTTTATGTTCCAAGCTTCTTCTACATGTATATAATTTGAGGATATATTTCTAATTACAAAGAAATCTATAAGATCAGGAATTTTGTTCGAATCTGTGGGCCAGTACGTTGGCTTTCCAGTTGAGAGTGTTTGACATTTGAGATTGTTGCATGTTGCTAATAGTTCTTTACCTTTAGATGTTATTAGTCTGGATCCCCAGTGGGTATGTTTCGCATTGAAGTCTCCTCCAACTATGAATCTGTCTTCTTGGCAGCAAAATTGATTCGGCCCTTAAAATAAGATATTAATTTAGTAAAACCTAAGTGAAACACAAATTTGTTGGCAAAAATTAAATAAGTAAATAAGAAATAGTAATTATATTAATGTCTTTAAAAGGTAACAAAGAGAACGTTTTGAATTTTATTAATTTTCTATCTAATTTAATAGAAATTATTGCCCTTATTCTATAATTCTACAAAAACTATCGCTAATTTATTTTATTTTCTCCAACGAATAACAAAACGTGTATCTAGCAGTTTTAAAATTTATTTATGTGTTCGAGTTCCAAACGAGCTTTGTAAATCAAATAACTGGGAAAACCTTTGAATGCACTCAGTAGATTTTGTTTTGTGTCAAAACAAACGGCCAGTTTGATGCAAACTGTGCATGCATTAATAAAATGTGTTAGGAACTATGGCAAACTTTCTGCATTTTTTTTTGATGAGTGATCATTTGTGCATATTTACAATGGTAACAAAACATCAAAAATTGAGGCGATGTGGATCGTCAGGAAGAAAATATTATTTATAAAAGTTAACCTTAAAATTCAATCTAATAATAATTCAACATAATTAGTTTAAGTTAAACGAAACGATGGTAAATTAAACGAAAAAGAGTTTAGGATTTATAAAATTAAAGAAATATAGCAAAAAAGTACAATAATAATAAAGTTTAATGATATTTAGAAAATCAATGATGACGAACAAAAAGTGTCTTTGTACAAAGTTAATATAATTCAAAATGATATAAAAAGTATATCAAAAATGTTCTTTTAATCTATAGAATAAGATGTTATTAGTCAAAATTTGCAATAAAATCAATAATTTTTTTAATTTTGTAAAAATTTAGGTTAAAAAAATGTAAAATTTTCATCTAGGAAGCTGTGACATTGTACTTTATAAAAAGCATTTCGTGTGTCAAAGGGAGGCTTTTTACCAAAATCTTTTGAAGAGTTCACGTCGCTCCGTATCATAAAAACAAAAGAAAAACTCAAAGCAACGCGATTTAAAAGAAAAAATTGTTACCTGTCAGAAAAAGTGAGGTTAATGAAAGATAAAAATAATTCAAGAAGAACAACAAAAGGTGGCTTTATCCAAAATTATCCATCCTATCCTGTGTTCCTGTTTGGACATCTCCAGTCCCAGCTGTATTCCAGTATAAAAAATATCCAGATCCAACTATATTCGGCATAAAAATATCCATCATGTTTCCTGAATTTGGTGTTATATGGAAAAACTATTTTAAAGAATCCCATTTATTTTGAAAAACTAAAATGAGAATGAAAAGCTTAAATTGAATAAAAGGTACCATTTTAATTACTAAATATCGATATTTAAAAAGTTTAAACTATAAAAGGCCATAATAATAAAGTTAGATTCAAAACAATCTAACCTTCTAAAAGTTTAATTATGTTAGGTTAGAAAGTGAATAAGGTAAGAAGTTTAAGAAAATTTCGTATCACACTTGCAAATATTCATTTTAATAAAAACTACATTTACCGTATTCCACCAAACAATTGTTCAAAGTTTATCGTTAATTTTTCTTTAATAAATGTTTATAATTTTTTTTACTGCGTTCGTTGTCATTGATTTTTATAAAAATCTAACCTCTTAGAGAACCCTAGAAACTGAGAAAGATATTGTCTATACTTTCCTACGAAATAAGACAGATGGCGCCCAACTTCAACAACAATATTTATAAAACACATTCTGTCTAAATTTACGAAAGAAGGTAAAATAAATAAAAAATTAATAATAAATAAAAAGATAAATCACATACCATTATAATATTTATCAAAGCGGGTTCTATTTATATACATTAGAAAAGCATAAATATTCAAAAACTATTCAAACGGAACTTCCATGGTTTTATGACGAAAGTAAGTTTTCGCAAACTAAGAAAGCTGGTCTTTTAGATAAATTAAAACATCTCAATAATTTAAGACACCTCTGTTTTTCAGTAGTCAACAAAATAAACCACGTTTTTTAATTTATATATTCCTGAAAGGATAAAAGCACAAAATACTTATCTAGTATAAACACACATTAATTTCAAAATAAAAACTATTATTGCCAAATAAACCTATCGGAATTCTCAGAAAACAGTCTGGGAGAAATGCAAAGTTGCCCCATTCAAATCAACGCAATAGTAACGAAGTTAGAGGCTAAGGTCCTTGTAACGTACGTATTTTTTGTTTACGTATTTAATATGTACCCCATTTCAGATACAGTGCCTTCTGCCTCATTCAATTCGGACTAATAATGACCTAGTTACCACGTGTGTTCCATGTTTTGTGACAATAACGTTGTTCCTATAGTCTAAAGAATAACCTTCCATAGATAAAAAGGACGATAATAGAACTAGAAATGACAGTATAATAATTTAGTAATGCTGTTATATCTGCAAACAACAATACTTCTCAATTTTTAATAAGGATATTCACCAAGAAGAAGAAGAAGTGAGAAATTCATGTGAGAGACACTTAAGAGATTTAAACAAACTGTTTCTAGAAATCTTTAACTATCTTTATGAATGGATTGAGAAAGTACAAGACCAGATGAACAGGGACCATAAGAGATTTGTTCATTTCCATAGCTCAAACATCACAACCTCACATCTAAAATACAGAAGAACTGGAATACTACAAAAACGGTACCAGGGAAAATCGGATAATCTCCAAAATATAATCGACTATAATACCGTACCTGACGTAATTTATACAATACTGCTACAGGAGAGAAAGTAACTCCCGTATAGTAAAAAAATGGGGTGATATTCCATTAAAGAGAGAGATGTGAAGTATCAGGGCGTCCTAACGGATTTGTGCCTTATCTGGAACCTAAACCAAAAAGAAAACAGTCATCACGGTATTTCTAGACTGCAAAACAGACTGAACAAACTAGACATCAGACCAGGACACATAAGTATAGCAATAATAGTGGGAGGGGACGTGCTAAACATAAATGTTTTGGCCACTTAATGGGATCAGTGCTCTCTAATCCTGCTAATGCTTTTAGAAATTTATCACTATCTCCTTTGTTGGCACTGTAAATGTTAATAACGTGACCAGGATATTTGTCATTTTCACTATTGGAATCAGCATCTTCAGTGTAGTCTCCATTTTGTGCACCATCTAGCAGTGAGGCTGCGGCATTATTAAACATACTATCTTCGTATTGAAGTTCAAGTAATAAATTCAGTGTAAAGTTTATATATGAAACCTCTTAACAGACAAACAGATGTAGTGAAACTATAAGAGTTCTCTAAATTTGCTGGAAAGTTTAGAATATGGTCCCATCAGATCTACTGTTATAAGGTTTTCCAAAAGTTATTTAAACTAAATATTTCCAATTATGTTAGGTACACTTTTCCTTCAGAAACTTTAACGACATATCACATGTACTTCCTTTGTGACTATTCTATTCGACATCTTGTAAATCTTCCATCCCATCTCTAGATTTGTAGAACACCTCGCCAACCAGATAACAAAAGCTACTTCTCGCCGGCTTCTATTCGAAAAATCATACCTTTTAAGTTTTTTTTTTTTTTTACTTTTCTGTAATCGAGATTTTTATTCGTAGACGATCAGAGCGAGAAATTGCGGTGTAAAATTCCCGGTGCACCATCGGGACCGGCTGATAACTTTTGAATTGTTACAGTCGCAATCTCCGAATTGAAAAGAAGTAAATCGAGATGTAGCATCCATTGAAAAAAAAGAAGAATTGCTTGCCTGCTTTTAACTTGATTTACTTCGTTAAATTGCTCCATTTCTGATTTATTCTTTTTATTTTAATAATTAAACAATTATTATCAAGAATCAGTCTTTTGTTGTAGGGGAATCTTAAGACTTGGTTTCGGACTATTATTTTATTTATTTATCCTGATAATTTGAAACGAATACAAAGGCTAAAACGTAAGGTATTAAAATTTAAAAATAAATTAACTAAAAAAATAATTTCTTTCTTCAAAATGATTACAGAGATTATGAGACAAGTACAGTTACCATTTTCAAAATAACTGCTAAGAAAGTATTATGCTACAGTCATTGTATAAAGATAACATCTTATGGAGTTTTCATTGGACCCGAAATGAGCCGTGCGATAGATGGCAGCACGCTATAAATGAGCCCACCGATTTCATTGGTTGTCATTTAGGTCGAAAATTGATTGTCATGTATTGTTGTGCAGGTCCGTAGATCGCGTTTTTAGTTTCGTAATTTAAATTTTAGATTTATTTATCATTCTCTAGTTCATCTTTGGTTTCTCGACTCAATCTCGTGTGTTTATGTGTTGGAATATGTTGATTGTGTGATGTGGTGTTTGGAGTTGATAAATAAATAATATATCTACGTTTTATTCAGTTCAACTTCAACGATGTTTTAATTAGACCAGGGTCAATCATTTTTGAAACAAAAAAATTCTTAGCAGTATGTGGTTGGTCGAAAAATTTAGAGAAAATTATAAGTAAATTTAAAAAAATCAATTGGACAAATTAAAAGTTCCGAAAGGGGGGTACAATTTGAGGGTTGGATATTGGTTTTTTATGATTTGTGGCTGAAATATGCATACTATCGAAAAATGTATAATGTAGAAGTTGTAGATATTAAAAAATGGAAACTTTTCTATTAATTATTTTTCAACATAACCTCAAAATGATCGAGAAAAACTATAAAAACCGAGTTTCTTCCGCAAAAATATTTTTTTTTACGAAACTTGGTGAAAACGTTTTTCTGTCTGTTATAAATAAGCTGTAATTTTTTCAAAGCGAAATATTTATTTTTCGATTTTATACGAATTTAAATTAAAAAAAAACTTAATTTTCAATCGAAAAAGTTACAAATTTTCAATTTTTTAACTTTATCTACTCGGTATGAAAAAAATATAATGTATGGAAAAATGTCGTGAAAAATATAGAAAACCAAAAAGAGTGAAATATTTAACGAAAATATTGGCATCCTTTTCGCCTCTTCTGGTTATACCGGAAGTTGGTGTTAACTTCAATTTTTTCAATGAGACACACAACTTTAGGAATATTTATTTATTTATTTTTATAATTACGTTATTCTGAACAACTTTTCCCTATATTTATCTTTAACTGTTTTTGAGTTATACAATTTTTGTTGTATTACAAATGCACTTTTTCAACATTAAGAAAAATGTAAACTTCTAAAGGTACTTCGATAAAACCTTAATTTTTTTTACAAAGTGTAAACGACATAACGTTCTGTCGTTTATCTTATGAAATTTTTATTTTTATTATACGATGTCAAAGTTAAAATGAAATTATCAAGCAAAAAATTCGCATATTTCATTTTTTTAAATGGAACACCGTGTATAAGATTTATTTAAAAAAAACATTATCCGCTATCTAAAAAAACGGTTTTTAACGATTTTCTCAATAATTTTGAGGTTATGTTGAAACACGATTAATACAAAAGTATTGAATTTTTTAATTATCTACAACTTTTACATTACACTTTTTTTCGATAGGGTGCATATTTCAGCCACAAATCGTAAAAAATCATTATCCAACCCTCCTTCCTTATAATTCACCCAAAATTTTCTGACTACCCACATACTGCTAAGACTTTTTTTATGAATTCGCGTATTTAAAATCGGTTTGGCCCTGGTCTAAATTTAATATAAACCTTGTAATCGTTTTATGTAATTACAAAATGGACCTTCGAGTTAATTAAATAGTTTACAATTTCCACGAGTTTTCTTCTTCGACAAATAGACCTATGGTGTAACGAACGAGACGTGTAGATCTCCTACAAAATTCCTGAATGTCACAGAAAATGAGTCCTGTATAATTTTCCCAACAAATTTTTTGTTCTTATAGTATCGACTAAAATAATATCTGTTGAAGGTCAATTAGTTCATATTTATTTTAATAGACGGCGAATGGATATTCCACAAGACAACACAGAGTTTCTGATTGCATTTGAAAATATTTTTGCCGAATATGATTTAGCGTATACTAAAGTTTCTGTTAGCTCTATCCCCTGAAAGTGCACATGCTCAACCCCTGAATCCGTTCCTGACTCAATTACATTACAGCAAGTTTTAATGAAATCTGTGTGGGGTCACTACCTCACTTGTTGAAAAATGGATCGTTTTCTTCGGTTTCTGGCAGATGGCGTTAAAAAGCGTCTCCAACAGTTGATACACAGGTGATCCTACTATATAATCCTTATACAATGCTAGTTTCTCAAAAGAAAAGAATGCTTAGTGTTAATGTTAATAATATAATAAACTGGTAAATAAATCAATTGAAAGGCATAAATTTAAGAACACATTACGGTACTCCAGGAAATACATTGTGACAACTAATAGGGTTAACTATATAGGTATACTCGGTCTCCTAAGTAAGACAGGGCCTCTACATTGGTATCGCATCCAATTCGTTTCAAATTTCAATTATGCATATAAATCCTGTTCATAATTTAACAAAGATTAGAATCAGTCGCTTGCTTTGTTCCGACATAGAATATCGGATTATGGGTTTTGGTAATCTTTATCTCATGAATTACAATTTTAGATAACGCACATATAGGGGACATATTTTAAATGAATAAACTATAGTTATTATACGGTTCAAGATATTTGAGACTGACTGCTGGCCTTTTACTTGGTAATTTTATCTAATCCTAAACTTATCAATTGTAATAATAAACGATCAGATCAGGGTTGTACCATACAAATTGACAATACCTATTTGTTTAACTAGTGAGGAAAGTGTCACTTTTCCTTACGTATGCAAGGTTTGCTGCCGAGAACGAAAAGTTGGAACGATTGAATGTTTACTGTCAAATATAGGTGTTGTAACTCGAAATATGGGCAAGCGCCATTGGAATACTTCATAATTTAAGAAAAAATTTGAAATATGTGAATTTCATCATTGACATTAAATACTTAGATGCTTCAAACTTTGTTAATAAAAACATAAATTATGTATGGAGATGAAGTATTTTTTATTTCTCTACAACATTGTGTAGAACTCTTTTCTAGCTAAAAAGCACCTAAAGAAGATATAAGCGAAAATCTGAAGAAATTGCCGATTTTTTTCGATTTTTTCAATATAGCTTCAGACCCGGAGAGGGAAGAATTATGCATTTTGCATTTTAAATAATCCTAGACAACTAAGACAACATATAGGTAATCCCCTCTTTTAGTCTCTATTCACTGAACTATAATGGACTTTCTTATGGGCTTATAATACGAAGCGGTGATTGGTTGAATTGTTGGCGCGACAATTTAAAATAATTAGAACTGTTGTTATTTGCTTGAAACTTTTCAGAAATAACTTTAATACGGCGATTTTCTTATTAGTTTTAAGAAAAAAATTTATTCTTAATAAAATGTCCTGCATCACTTATAAAAAATTAAATTTGTAAATTATTCGGTATAATATACAGGAAAAATAAAAAGTAATGATTTATGCTGAAGAGAAAGTAGTTTTCAACTTCTTTTTAAGTGATTTCGATTCAATAAATAATCCAAAACCAATATTAAATCATAAAGTGTATATTGGAAATTTTTGAATTTTACCAATTTCCAAGTGATGCAGAACTTTTTATAAAAATAATTTTTTTGTAAATTTTTTTTCATATGCTGACAACTTAGGTAGACACCAGAAATTATTTCTTTCCCTTAAGAAAAACAAAATTATGAAACAACAAACTTATTTATTTAAGGGAGGGATATACAAAATCAAAATATTATTATACCTATACCTGATAGTAAACTTGAAAATTTATCATATGAAAAAATTAGTCATAATAATTATAGCGTTAGAAATAATAACTGCCTAAGGATGTGAAATAAATCACACATGTTCCCAAGACCAAAGACATTAAAAATGTCCTACACTGCACCAGCGTCTGGACTTCCTATCCCTAAAGGATGTCTGAAAATGAATTCGACTCGCCTGCTTCTTACTGATGAGGAAAAATAATTCCGAAACCGGTCTAAGAATGGCAAGCTCCTTTAATAACAAAATCGAAGTTTTTGGTTTAAAGCCCCGACTTGGTCGTGCACCAAACCTCGTCTGGACTTTCGTAATTCAATACCTGGTGGGGCATATAGCCCAAGGAGTAGTTGTTGAAGTCCAGACGCAGGTGCAGTGTAGGACATTTTTAATGTCTTTGGTCTTAGGAACATGTGTGATTTATTTCACATCCTTAGGCAGTTTTGTTAGGCCCATGGTCCTTTTTTTGGAATTTTTATGGTTCAAAAAATTCCACCTAGTGTAGTTAGAAATAATGTAAATAAAAAAGAATATGTCTCTTTTGAATTTCCAAAATAAAAACTAAAGCAAATAATACATTTACTTACATATATTTATACGCTTTTCTATTTACGAATGTGTGAAGGGGTGAAGGCTACACAATAAAGTGTTCATAAAAAGTAATTATAAACAAAGTAAGCTCAAAAAACTACATACCTTGTTGAACTTATAAAAGACAGAAATCTAATTTTGTCAGTCATCCACGACCGAAAATGCTACGTCTAGATGTCGTTCTTATCCGAAAATTCGTAAGCTATGCAACCGCAAATGCACAGATGTAGTTCAGGCTGCCTAACAATTTCTTCAGAGGGAGGTTATTTGGCGAAGACGTAAGGGACGTACATTTCGAGGTTATGTATGAAATTGACCGAGCTCATGGGTATAGAACACTCTTAAGAACACTGTCATTTCTGAGTGGTATTTAAGTGACATAGTTTTGTGGCCGTAACTATTATTTTCCACATTAATGTTTGTGCAACTTTGAGGTAGTCTCGCTTAGTAGTTATAACGTTTCAAACACCTTTAATGGCATCAAAATATTATAAAACTATTAAGTGAACCGAGCGGTAAACTGTATGTGACT
Source organism: Crepidodera aurea (assembly GCA_949320105.2). Taxonomy (NCBI): domain Eukaryota; kingdom Metazoa; phylum Arthropoda; class Insecta; order Coleoptera; family Chrysomelidae; genus Crepidodera; species Crepidodera aurea. The sequence continues at coordinate 38,208,141 of OX439475.1, read as the reverse complement.
ACAACTAGGCAAAAATAAAATTAAGTTATCCTTACTGTGCATGTAGAGGTAGATTTAGTTTCACTATAATGGTAGTTGGGGAATTCATTGAGAATTGACTCACATTTTCAGAACAACAAAAATTATGATTTTTTCGTAAATGAGTATAAGATGATAATTTTAAAATCTAGTCAAAAATATATTACTATGTGGGACTAAGAAGGGCTCATCAACAAAATTCTTGCCAAAAGAGGACGCCGATTTAGAAAAGTTTGGAAAATACTTCTGTATGTACCTAATATGCACTTCAACATTATTTCTCGTTTGCTCTGAGGAAACATTTTCTGCTAAAATAGTATTTTTATTTTTACCTCATTCAGCCGGCAATCTTATTTTTAAATTACATGGAATAAAAGTACTTGTTTGAATTGCTTTGAACGACAATCGAAATACCAATTTACCACTTTTAAACAATGTTACTATATTTAATCTTTTTCATATTTAAAAATCTAATTTAATGATAACATTTTCTATAAGAAAAAAGAAAAAATAAAAATGAAAAAACTACAGATAGTGAAAACTTCCTCGAAACACTAATTCTAATTACATTATTTCTGGATTAGGATTCTGTGAGCTTTCCTTCAGCGAAGTAAATGACTTTAGAAGTTCATTCATAAGAAGATAATGTACAGTTTACGGTTAATCGCCATAAGCACCAAAAAATATTGCAAAAAAAATTCACATTCAATTAACTTTGTATTGATTAGGAAAGAATCATAAAATTTTTATTTTCAGTACCTTCTATTTATTTACTGTTAAATTTCAAACTTGAAAATTTCTAAAGTAAAGAGATAAATTTCCAGATTTTTTCCAGGCCATCTGTTCTGGAGTGAAATAAATGATCACTCAAGTGGTAATAACTACTTCCACAGGAACGCACTTTGAATATTAATACATTTTCAGTTCTATAGAGTGTCGCACTTTAAAACTTACTATAAATATGAATGTTTAAATTATACAATATTTTGAATAAACATAAATAATTACAATTACTGTTAATAAAGAAAATTTTAATAACAGCTTTGATAACACAGATTTTAAATTATGTGTCGAGGTATTATTTTTTAATTATATAATAATTATGTATATAATAATAATAATTTTAATAATATATACAGGGTGAATCATGAGGAAATGTACATACTCCTACCTCGTATTTAGACTCCTATGGGGAATATCAAATGACCATGAAAGTTACACGAGGTGGAATTTTTTGAACCATAAAAATTCCAAAAAAGGACCATGGGCGTAACAAAACTGCCTAAGGATGTGAAATAAAATCACACATTTTCCCAAGAACAAAGACATTAAAAATGTCCCAGCGTCTGGACTTCAACAACTACTCCTTGGGCTATATACCCCACCAGGTATTGAATTACGAAAGTCCAGACGTGGTTTAGTGCCCGATCAAGTCGGGGCTTTAAACCAAAAACTTCGATTTTGTTATTAAAGGAGCTTGGCATTCTTAGACCGGTTTCGGAATTATTGTTCCTCATCAGTAAGAAGCAGGCTAGCTCGACATCCTATTTCTAAAGGATGTCTGAAAATGAATTCGACTCGCCTCGTTCTTGATGAAAGTGTTTGCTCCCATTGTTTAATATTATACAGGGAGATTTGTGAATTTTTAATGAACTTTCTTTTAGTCGTTACTTTCGAACGGTAAGTTCGATTTTCGATTTGTCTCATATTTTGGTAAAACATTATAATAACGACCTAATTAACTGATTTAATCATGCTAGAAAAAATCAGGTCCGGTCTTAAAAAATTAGTTCGTTTTGTTAATATAAAGAATTAAAAATTTTCGAAAACTCTAATAAGGATCTTCTAAAGTACATAAATAGACAACAAAAATGGCGTATAATTTTTTTCCCTACACGTTTACTCAATTTCTAATAAAAAAATCAAAACATAGATTTCAAAAAAATATATTCTTTTTTTCTTCTTACGAAAAAACATTTTTTCTCGTTGGAATTTTTCTCACATATCATTACTAAATGTTATATATTGCGCATGACCATTGCTTAAAAAATACTTAAAACAACCCTTAAAATTAAATTTTATATTACAAAGGTTTCATAAAATCCTAAAAGGCACCATTCACGTTCAGTATTAATGTCATTACCAAAAAATAATCACTTTATAAATTAATATGTAAAGTTAGCAAAAATGGAACGATGTTGTGTAATAATATAAAGCAAATCTGGATATTTTCGAGCATAATTATTAGCGAACCGAGGGGATACTGTCACTAATAGTAATCGTGTTAAGTGACTACTTCATTATTTTCATCAATAATGAGTGTACATTGGGAAACCACTACGGACTCATCAATTGTTAACGCAAACTAGAGTGTTACATTTAGCCTACCACTACATATACTACAGAATTATTGACATGTTATAAAAATGCTTAACTATGACAAATTGTTTGTTGATCTTAAAATCAGGAGATATAATTTATTTTAATAAATTATGTTAAGAAATATTAAGGAGGAAACTATACAGTGCAGTGGTTTAAAAAGGAATAAAAAGCAAATTTGGAAATTATGAATAATAAGACAATGTAAATAAACGATAAATAGTGAAAATAAATCGTTATAGTGGTTTCAATTGATGTTGGCAACCCTGATGCCAGGCATATGTTAGTGACCCAATCGAAGTTGGCAATCATGTTGACAGATGACAGTTAAATATCTCTGCATGGGACCTCCGAAAAGTTAGGTTTTCTAAGGTAGTCTGGAAGGACACACACTTCGCAGACGACCTGGCTTCGCTGGTGGAAGCAAACGAGGTAGCGGACCTCGAGCACAGAGTATACACGTCGCTGGACATAGTCGATAGCTGGCTAAGGCAGCACTGTCTCGAGATCGCCCCGGAGAAGACCGAGTCCGTAATCCTTAAAGGACACCACTGGCAGAGCAAGAGAGACGAGGTAACGTTCGAAATCAGGGGGACCCGCTTTAAGCCCCAGAAATCCATCCTCTACCTAGGTATCGCATTTGACGGAAGGGACACCTTTGCACAACATGTTAGACATGCATGCAAAAAAGCAGAGGGAAGAGCCGAGACATCAAACAGGCTAATGCCAAACATAGAGGGTCCCCGGACAAGGAAGATGGAGGTAATGTGCGGGGTGGTCCACTCGATCCTATTGTACGGAGCACCAATTTGGGCAGGAGCCCTAAAAACGATACGGAACAAGAAGGCGATGGAATCCGTATAGAGGAAATGCCTGTTGAGGGTGGCCTGCGCCTACAGAACCGCGTCCTTGAAGGCACTGCAAGTGATCACCGGAATAGTCCCGATACACCTAATGGTGGATGAACGAGTGAGGGTGCACCAAGGGAACGTCGGACAGGACCATAGACGGAGGAAAGAAGAGCGGGACAGGACCCTTAGAGCATGGCAGGCAGAGTGGGCGGACCACGTAGAAACGGCTCAGTGGACCAAGAGGTTAATTCCTGAGAATAGGGAGTGGGTGAGTGTGGGCACAGGGAACTCGATTACTACCTTACCCAGGTGCTGACAGGACATGGATCCTTCAAGGAATACACCCTGCGAATCGGGAAAGAGCAGAACAACAATTGTGAGTACTGCGGGGAGACAGACACGCTAGGTCACACAATGTTCTCCTGTCCGAGATAGGACCAAATAAGAAATCGGGCATACGTGAAGCTAGGGCGGAACTTATGCGAAGTCAACATGACAAACACAATGCTCGAGAGCAAGGCTAAATGGAAGTTAATACAAAAAATGGTTAAAACTATCATGAGCACTAAAGAAACGGAGGAAAGAATCAGACAAAGGTAGGTATAGATGGAGAAGATGAAAACCCCAATCGCCGAGGTATGCCGGAAAACGGCGGTTCCAACGACTGGGAGAAGAACGGAGGGGTTTTAGTGGGAGTAGCGCCCCATACTACCTGTCCAACAGATAAAAGGGCAGGTGCCATGCGGTTTCCCCTCCACGAAAAAAAAAAAAAAAGGTAGTCTGGAATTAGGTTTTCTACGGAAGTCTCCACCAAGCCCGACGGGAGCCCCATACCTACTAAGAGTATTTTATTTCGTAAATTCTCAATATTATTGTATGAATAAAATACTTTTCCATACTTTCTGGACTAAAGTTACAACTTGACTCCTTTATGACAGGGATTGAAGTGTCACTTTTTGTTCCTTATGGATTAAATATTGACGAAAATCCCGGAATTCTAGATCAACTTAAAAACAAATGGATTTAATGTTTAAGTTTAACCTATTCATCTATTTCTGAAAATTCAGAAACTAAAATAACTTCGACGTCTTACTAGGAGTACACAAATCCGAGTCCAAACAATCTCTAGCAAACAAACTATTGTTGTATTAATCAATGTTAAAGCATTATATGGTCATATGGAGTCAAGCAGTGGGTATGTGCCAAGCCAACAAGATTAAAAATAATACAAGGTTCTCATCTAGGTTCCACAGAATACTATAGTAAGCATACAATGGTACGGCAGAAATTGGACTTATCCCATAGACCTAAATGTGCCCCTCTTCACCGTTGAATTCCAGCGGATAACGTAATATAGTCAACAATTAATGAATTGTGACAACGAACATCACGAAGAACTTTCCTGATTTCTCAAGTGTAATCGTTACGAAATATTTAAACTTATTCAGTTTTATAAGATTATCAAATTATTCATTCACTATGTAAACCAAACATAATTTTTTCTAGCTTACTTCGAACCCCCCTTTTTATATCTGAACAATAGATGATTTCTCTTGGGGTTCAACTTAAAACAATAAAGGAAATGAAATGGGTTTATTAAATATTTAGCTACATATTTTGCGGTAACATCTTATTGTAGACCAAATCAGAAAGATAATTTGTGTAAACATAGTAAAGTGGCTAATCTAAAGCGTTGTCTGTTGACTGACTATACCTTTATACAGACAACGCCTTCATCCATATTTGATACATGAATGGAGTTATCTTTCTGAAACAAAAATTAGTCAGAGGATTGAATTAATATATGACTATCAAAATAATGATAACTTCAGTCCAATGGTGAGTGCCAATATATCAATATTTACCATCGGTATGACATAACAGTTTTGTCGGAGTCGCGAACGGCCATGTTTTATGGTTTCAGCTGTTCTACGTTCGTTATGTTTCGGGATATTTTCATAGCCAACGAGATAGTCGATAGCCAATATATAATGGAAAGCGGGCATCGATAAATTCACTGTTATTAAGTTCTGATTCTAGCGATATAACGTTTTTCGATAAATATACGGCCATTTATATTGCATGGGAAGGATTTTTTTTGGAAGGTTATTTATTGTCGATTTTAATAGCTAAACTAGAGCATTTTACAGCTAATACAGTTCAATGGCGTCCATTAGGAGCAAAAAAAGGGATACATTTTAATGTTTATGTCAGTATCAGCAAATAGACAAAAATGTTCACACAATTACATGGATGATACCTAGAAAAAACACGCGGCCAGATCATGTACTTATTTGGAAAAGAGACTCTACATATGAAAAAAAAACCAATTAAACTGGAATATATAAGAAAATAAAATAAGTAAGGTAAAAATATAGACGGGAAGGTAGCGGCAATATATATCATAAGATATAAAAAATGCAACAAAATAAATACAGGATTAATAACGAATGATCGGGAGTAGTATACCTAATGGAAAAAAGAGGCAAGAAATAAATAGCGCAGGACAAAGAATCAAGTCTTCTTGATAGAGAAATAAAAAGGAAATTATAAATTTTTACAAAATATAAGGACAACTGGACGAAATATAAAACAACTACAAAACAAATTATACGATTACATTATACAGAAAGAATATAGAAGAAGGGCACCGATTAAAGTGAAATTCTGGAGAAAATTATTTACCAATAATCTGCATATTAAAGAAGAAGAACCAGAAGGCAAGGAATAAAAAGAATACCTACAGTGAAGTAGAGAAAGTAATTAAGAATATATTAGCTGAATGTGACAAAATAATAGCAGAATTAATAAAAGGAGGAGAGTTATACAAGACAATCTTTAAATGGCTACTAAGAGAGAAAAAAGGATGATGAGCTACTGGAAGACCAGTATCAAAAAAGACGACATACCAAATTGTAATAATTACGGAGCTATTGCACTTTTTAATACAGTGTCTAACGTACTAACGATTATAGTAAAAGTGAGATTGCAAAAATAGATATAAAACAACGTTAGATGTTAATACTCCAAAAAAGCATCGAATATGAATTCGACATTTATTAAGTTTAATCAAGAATTTGATCAAAGTAAGTAAGAATTAATAAAAAAAATTAAAATCATACAGATCAACGAATCTAGCGAAGTTAAAGACACAGAACAAGCAACACACAGCCATATTCCAAGAAGAAAAATGAGTAAGATAGAGGAATATCATTTAACTGGTCTATTGTTCACTATGTCATTGGATATAGTAATGAAAAAAAATAGAAAAAGTATGAATAACTAGAAAAAATTAACACAAGTTACACCGATGATGCAGTCATTATTTCAAAAAGTAAAAAGGGTACCTAGAACCAGAACAAATTATTTAAAATTAATTAAGGAAAAACCAATCACAGAGAGGATAATATATCAAAGACAAACTTTAAATATAAAAGTATAAAGAAATAAAAAAATCGATATTGGTGTCCAACCTAAAAAAGCAAGAAGCAATTATTAACATATGAAAAGGGTTGGAATGCGCAATATACCAAGGGTAGCGTTTGTCCATAGAGAAGATGAGCTTGGACACCTCGCTTAATCTGAATATTACGTTGAATCCTGCCCTTCCAAATTTTCTATTTCAACTGATCAAAAAACGCCAACGCCCAGCTTGAGTAGGGTACAAAAAATCTCATTTTCCTTTTATTTATAGTTTGTTTGAAAAATAAGGCAAAGTAAATTTTATATAAAAAAAACCAGTTTGTAACAAGAATTTACTTCGCCTTATTTTACAATCAAACTATAAATAGACACAATATTATTTGTTTTTACAATAGTCAAAGCCCATATATTAAAAAAAATCTGATAAACTAATTATTCTTTTCGCTTCCTGAAATATTTTTCCTTTAATAAAAAATAATAATAAAAATGGGAAAAATGAACGCTCAGTTATAATCAATGACTTCGTGAATATCCCGTATGGTAAGGATTCATTAATCAAAATGTCAAAATGTTACGCACAGGTTTAGTGTGAACGCTATTCGAATTTAGCGTACTACTTCTATTTTTCGAGAAGCACTTCTTTCTAATAAAATGTGAAAGTTTCATTTTAGTGAGTTGAAAATGTCTTTCAAATTATCACAGACCCTCTAAACGCATTATTAGGTCTAAAACAGCCCACAATATTAACATACCTAATTACCATATCAAAATATCTGAAATATATGATAAAATCTGTAATCTTGATCCAAATAAAGGTGCTGGACCTGACGCAGTACCACCTTGCATTCTCAAATACTGCAGCTTCACGCTCTCCCGCCCCCTCTATTTTATCTTTAATAAGTATCTTTCAACAGGTACCTTCCCTTATAATTGGAAGCTCAGCTATGTGACACCCATTCATAAATGCGGTGACTTATCTGATATAAAAAATTATCGCCCCATATCCATATTAAGTACCATTCCAAAACTATTCGAAAGCATTATAACGGATTATTTATCAAAAATATTGTCAAGCGTCTTGATTCAGGAGCAATATGGATTCCAATCAGGTAAATCAACCGAACTCAACTTGGTTAATTATATAGATTACTTGTTGGATGCCCTGGAGACCGGGTATCAGGTTGATTCTATCTACACTGACTTCTCCAAGGCATTCGACAAAGTGAATCACAAGCTGTTAATACACAAACTAAGTAGTTTTGGCATATCAGGGTTATTTCTAAACTGGATTGAAGATTACCTCTATGAGCGAACTCAAGCCATAAAAGTAAAAAACTTCATATCCACTGAAATTGTAGTAGCATCGGGTGTTCCGCAGGGTTCTCACTTGGGCCCTTGCTTTTTAATATTTTTATTAATGACATAACGTCAGGCATCTCTAATGGAACAACTCTCTTATTTGCTGATGATCTCAAAATTTTTTCCAAGATTGCTTGTCCCAGCGATGCCCTAAATCTTCAAGCCGATCTTGACCTAACTGGTGCCACTCAAATGGTATGGTTATAAATGTCAACAAATGTCACCTGATGAGATTCTACCGTTGCAAAAGACCAATCATTACGGATTATCAAATCAACAATATAGTTTTGGATGCTGTTCCTAACATCAGAGACCTGGGAGTCATCCTGGATCCGACATTGAACTTCAATTTACATATTTGCTCTACAGTAAACAAAGCATTGAAACTACTAGGGTTTATAAAAAGGATAACATCGGACTTTACAAACGTTTCCTCTTTACGAACTTTATATTATGCGTTAGTCAGACCTCACCTCGAATATTATTCTCTTGTTTGGAACCCTTACTACAACGTCTACTCTCAAACTATTGAGCATGTTCAACACAGATTTCTAAATTTCGTCAATTTCAAACTTCACATATTCATTGATCATCAAGAGTCCGAGCAACTTACGAATCTTTCTCCATTATCTGTGAGGAGAAAACACAGGGACTTGGTATTTCTTTACAAAATCATAAACGGCAAATTAAAATGTCCCCAACTACTATCTAAGATAAATTTTCAAATACCTTCACGCACCACTATACATCACCAATCATTTTACAACCCGTTTCATCGCTCAAACTATGGTTACAATAGCTGTCTATCCCGAATTCAAAGACTCGCAAATGCTTATGATCAATTAGATTTTTTCAGCCTCTCATTACCCGAGTTCAAAACTTGCCTCCTTCTGCATGTCACGTAAACAATCATTTACTTTTGACTGTCTTTTTGAGTTATTACTCCATTGGTTACCATATTTTATATTTTATAATTTATAATTCTTATTTAAGTAATTCTCTTAATTGTATTTATGTACTATCATCGTACTATTTTATCTTATTACTTGTGTAATGTATAACTTGATATGTATTGTTTTAAAAATCATGTTTTTGTTTGTTACCTCTTAATTGTCACAGCTTGTACTGATGTCCTGTACTGGGCTTGTCCCGTAAATAAATAAATAAAACAAATATATCCGTCACATGTGATCATACGAAAAATTAAAACAGAACTCTTCGATCTACAGCAGCAGCGCAAAAAAAATTACATTTATTTGGGTACCCTCGCATACAGGGATTAAAGGCAACGAAAAAGCTGATGCAGTAGCCCTAGAAGCAACCACCAAAGAAGACATCAGAATGCTAGATAAATATCCCTGTTCTGACCATAAAACCGTTATAAACGATCACATATTAAAGAAATGGCAAACTATCTGGGAGCAATAAGCAAATAACAAGCTCAGGCAAATCAAGCCTAAAATAGATGTAAAACTGGTCTTGCCAAATAAAAGAAGTCATTTTAAATCGCCTCCGTATATGACACACACGGATTACACACCAACATCTTTTGAAAAAAGAAAATCCAACACAACACCACACAAAATGGGTGTTAGGTGCGAGGTCCTAAAAGTTATTTATGGGACTAGTGTGTTCTGTTCAAAATAACTCGCGAGAAAATTTATAAATTCTCAAGTGACTTAGGAAACGTAACATGCGAGTGGCATACCATGTTTTATCCAACAAGTGGAAGAAATCGTTTTTTATGAAATAATAATTAATAAGCTTTGTGATCAAATCAAAGCTACTTGCGTCTCAGTACCCTATTAATGTCAGAATGACTTGACAGTGACTTTTTCACATTTTGGTCAAAGTAGGTTGTTTGTTTGGTTGCCACGGGCACGATACATTGTTAGCAAATGTTTAAATACATTTTAACACTTGTCAGTTTTCCTTTCGGAAACGGGAAGCTTTTTTGAAGAAAAAAAGTATAGAAAATGGAGGAAACCGATGAAAATTACGTTCCTGAGGATATCCTTACGGAAGCGGAAGAAGCAGCGATGCAGATTTTGCCAGAAAAATTCCGAGATGCTTACGACAAGGAGTTCAAAATGTTTGGGTCTTGGATGAATTCACGGAAGTTAAAAGGTATCGATGAAAAAGTTCTATTGGCTTATTTTTTACATTTTTCGAAAAACATTAGCCCCACCATCGCTATGGTCCAAATACTCGATGCTTCGCTTGACTGTTAACCTTTATAAAAAAATCGACAGGGATATAAACCAAAGAAGTCCAAGACCTGAAATAGAGAAGTTTTTGAACGAAGCTCCCGACAATGAGTACCTGTTGATGAAAGTGGCTTTGATAATGGGGTGCTTGTAGATACGATGAATTGGTCAATTAGAAAATAGAAAACATTCAAGACAAAGGAAAATATTTTCACGTAGTCTTGCCAGTCACTAAATCCAAGAAATCGAGAAGTTTCACCATCTATCTATCTGTGATAGGGGTGTCGATACACTGCGACCTATAAGATCTATTGTGTTTCCAGTGAACCCGATCAATTTGTGTACAAAATACATGTCTTTGAGACCAAAAAATACTAGTTCTAGCCGCTTTTTTGTTTTTTACAAAAATGGGAGGTGTACCAGCCAGTGTGTGGAAATAAATACGTTGTCGAAGATACCTTCAAGAATTGCAATGTTTTTGAAATTGGAGGAACCAGCTCTCTACACCGATCACTGCCTGAGAAGATCTTCGGCGACTCTTTTGGCCAATGCTAATATGACTACTTTGAAGCTTCACGGAGGATGGAAGTCCTCGACCGTAGCAGAAGGATACCTAGAAGAATCGGTGCACAACAAAATACAAATTGCAGAAAAATTACAAGGTTCTAATGCGTCTTCCAGCACTATCAGCAGCTGTACCGATACGGAAGCGTCTGGTTCCAATGAACCAACGAATTTTACAATGACATCAAATTCGAATAAACCGTTAGCGTTTTCCTTTAATTTCAATATCAATTTGAATTCAATTGTAATAGTAATAAATAAATACTATTTTAAATATTTTTAATATCTGGCGAAGATCCATTATAAATGCTTCCTGCGAAAATTGGTAGGAGTAGGTCCTTTCATTTCCTAATATTAAAAAAATACATTTCTACTGTATTTGTAGATTTTATCCAAATACAGATGTACAGTTCCGCCCCAAGCTAAAATACCATAGGATAATCGAGAATCTATCAATGAATATTAGAGCATTCTTAGACAGGATAGATCAATAACTTTCGACAAATATTTAAATCGTCCCAGAAAGGATCTTAAGGTATTGGTGACGTTATTTATATAAATGCTAATTGGAATCCAAATTTTTTTACAGACATCTGCATTTGCTAAGTTTTAATTATGTGAAAGTCTTTTTGAAGATACTTTCTCAATATTTTAGTAACTTATTTTTTTATCAAAGTTAAACAGTCAGACCTATTGCGACTAATAAATAAAAATAATAAAAATATTTAAAAGCTTAAAAAATTTATTCAAGCAGTCATACAAAACGTTCTGTATATTTTCATACACATTTAAACCCAATGAGTTTCTTTATAAACTATTTAACACTCCAGTTTCTATTTCACTTACCCATAGTGTTTGCCGAATCACCAGATAAGTACGATATAGAATAAAAAAAATGAAAAATAAATTACTTCACCAAAAACGTAATAGCTCTCGGTCTAATTTCCCAGCATTTTCTCCGTAAATTTCCCAGGCACTCGGCATAGCGTAGCGCGATCTTACTTCCCTAGTTCGAAATAATTTCGGGCCATTTACAAGTTCGTCGCGGCTCAAGTCTCCGGGGCCTTATGTGGTACATACTTTCCAACAGTGACGATTTTTATCCGACCCTTATGGTCGCACAGCCGAATAAATTAATTTTTCACGGGAAAATATGGAAATGTGGAAAGTATGTGCGGACTGAAATGCTAATAAATTGTACCCCTGATACGTTGTGGTAGTAATGGTGGTTGGACAAAAGCTATCGCTGAGAGAACGCGAAGGAGAAATATTTAGTAAATATTATTGCGGACCGCTTAGCATTTATCCGTAAAGTAAAATTGTGAAATTACTTTTTCTACAATGTGAATAATTGTTAATGAACCATAGAGCATTATTCAGTTTATAAGAGTGTGCTGTAGAAAAAAAAAAGAAGTTGTGAAAGAAGAAATTATTATTTAAAGTTAAAAATCATAAATGAGGGCGTTTCCCGAGGGGTAAACCGCGAGGTCCATTTTGGTGTACAGACCTCGTCCATTACTAGCCATTACTCGGTCATTAGTAGCCATCACTAGCCATTACTAGCCATTAGTAGCCATTAGTGAGCCATTATCGGCCATTACTAGCCAATAGTGAGGAGCCATTACTAGCCATTAGTGTACAAAAATTTAACTCGCGGTTTACCCCTCGGCGTTTCCTAATTGAATGCCGATATTTCGCCGGGAGATTCTTGAAACATTTTTAAGATAAACTTATCCTATGAGCGTAGGTCCGCAAAGGAGACCATTCAGTTGGGTCAAAATGCCTGCTATAATCCGTTGCTGAAAAAGGGTCTAATGTCGGAACAGATAGAAAAATAATACAAATCAACTAAATAATAATTTTTTAAGAAATAAAACTTCTCAAAGTCAGTACCATAAACATATATAATAATAAAAATTATTATATTACCACAATTGCATTGCGTCCGAATCGCAACAACTACTCCTGGGACAAAAGCCCACAGAGGCGTTGAATTACAACGATTCAGACGCGAATTGGATGGTTGTTTAGCCAAACCAACACTTTGATTTTGTTATCCAAGGAGCTCGTCATTCCCAGACCGGTTTTGGCATTTTTGTGCCTCATCAGTGAGAAGTAGACAAGCTCGACATCGCATCTCTAAGCAATGTCTGAAGAATTCGTTGGATCGACCAGGTAGTTATAGCCACTGAATGTGACGAAGCCCATGAGTCGATGTTATGGTACTGACTTTGAGAAATTTTATTTCCGGCCAAATTTGAGAAAATGGATAATTTAGTTTATTTAAATAATAATTATATTTATTCCAATGAAGTAGGTAAATATTTATTTGACAAACATTTAACAAAATTAACACGAAACAAACAGTTAGTCTTAAATTTTATATCATCAATCAAATCTTGCCTTTTTTTCGTATACCCTTTGAGTTGGCAATTTTAGATATTTTAATTTTTATATATGTCTGAATGTTAATAAAGTTAAAAATATCGGGATGTGCTGAATAAAAATTTTAGGTAAATTGGGAGTGGAATGACTCGCATGCATTCGTTGTTCCACACATGCTGTTTGTCACGCAAGCTTGGAGAATATGTTGATTGATCACCAATAGAATTAATTACTCCCAATTCTTTAAAATAGTTACCTACAAGTACATTAAAAGGACATTAAAGGTTGGGGGTAGTTAATGTCTTGATTTTATATCAACTATCTGATCTTTTTGCCCAACTGATATACTACGTCCACAAAGGTTGCCTCTTGAAGATACAGAAGAATATTGCGTTAAAATATTTGACCGTATTCTGCTGAACGTTGCAATGGCATAACTGTGCAAATTTTGATGTATTCGCCTCGATTTTTTAAAATTTAACCGGCAAATATATAAGTACAGGGCCCAATTGACTACTTGTCAATTTTAAATGGATTTATGGCTGAATGTACTTGTATGGAAGTCATAAATGAAGCGAAGAAGAAGAAGAACTAGCTAATTTGAAGTGTTTAGGTATTCAAAAACTGATGTTTAGTTTATTGTTGAAGTGAGTTAGGTATGTGTGCTAAAGCTATTTGAAATAAACGAATAAAAACAGGTTAGTTTACAATTATATTTTGAAATTTGTGTATTAACATAGATTTGCAATACATTTTAGTATAATAATAATTGATAATACTAAATAAAAGTTGTTAGATGCTTATATTTGACAACTCAAAAAATGTAAGCAAAGTTTTATCAAAAAACAAAAACGAAGAGACGGTTTTATCAAAGGTAATACCACGAGTCCTCTAAATTTTATCGATAAAATTTTTGGTTTTCACGAAAACTGCTTTATTTGGAAAAACCACGAAAACAAACTGATTGATAAAATCACGAGTCCGCAGGACGAGTTATTTTATCTCAAATCAGTTTGTTTGAGTGTTTTTGCCTATAATAAAGGCGTTTGAGTATGAAGATCAAAAATTTAAACTATAAAATTTCAGAGGACGAGTCGTATTTGAAAGGATTATTTTTTGAATCATTTTGTATTAAAAACAGAGAACATAGTCCTTTATGCAAAAGACACTTTACACACAAATATTGAAAATTTTCTTTACCAATTTAAATTGAAACCTCATAATGAGCTGTTATAGTTTTACATACAGGGCCACCAAGGCGATGTTTCGATTGGCTACCCCGCGGAACGTTACCGTAAATAAAAGCGAAGAAGAAGAATGAAATGAAGTCTTTCTTAATTTAATTAATTTTAGGTGTTTAGGTATTCAAAATCAGATATTTAATGAACAAAAAGTTGTTAAATGTTTACATTTGATATTTCAAAAAAAGTAAACATAGTTTAATCAAAAAACAAAAGCAACGAAGCTGTTTTATCAAAGGTAATACCACGAGTCCTCCAAATTTTATCGATTAAATTTTTGGTTTTCACGAAAACGGCTTTATTTGGAAAAACCACGAAAACAAACTGATTTTATCTTAAATCAGTTTGTTTGAGTGGTTTTGCCTAAAATAAAGGCGTTTGAGTATGAAGATCAAAAATTTAATCTATAAAATTTCAGAGGACGAGTCGTATTTGAAAGGATTATTTTTTGAATCATTTTGTATTAAAAACAGAGAACATAGTCATTTATGCAAAAGATACTTTACACACAAATATTGAAAATTTTCTTTACCAATTTAAATTGAAACCTGAGCTGTTATAGTTTTACATACAGGGCCACCAAGGCGATTTTTTGACTGGCTACCCCGCGAAACCGCGCCGTAAATAAAAGCGAAGAAGAAGAATGAAATGAAGTCTTTCTTAATTTAATTAATTTTAAGTTTAGTGTTAAAGTGAGGTATGTAAAAATGTTAAAGCGTTTTGAAATAAACTAATAAAAACACAGTTTAATCAAAAAACAAAAACGACGAAGCGGTTTTATCAGTATAAAACACAATGATTGGTTAGGATCCTGAGTTGTTATTGGCTGAAACCACAAAATCTGACTGTTTTGACAGATGAAATTAATAATCAGTATAAAACACAATGATTGGTTAGGATCGTCAGCTCTTATTGGCTGAAACCACAAAAACTGACTGTTTTGACAGATGAAAAAAATAATCAAAGGTAATACCACGAGTCCTCCAAATTTTATCGATTAAATTTTTGGTTTTCACGAAAACGGCTTTATTTGGAAAAACCACGAAAACAAACTGATTGATAAAATCACGAGTCCGCAGGAAGCGGTTTTATCGAAGGTAATACCACGAGTCCTCCAAATTTTTTCGATAAAATTTTTGGTTTTCACGAAAACGGCTTTATTTGGAAAAACCACGAAAATAAACTGATTGTTTGAGTGGTTTTGCCTGAATTAAAGGCGTTTGAGTATGGAGACCAAAAATTTAATCTATAAAATTTGAGAGAACGTGTGGTATTTGGAAGGATTATTTTTTAAATCATTTTGTTTAAAAACAGAGAATATAATCATTTATGCAAAAGAAATTTGTATATTAACATAGATTTGTAATACAATTTATTATAATAATAATTGATAATGCTAAATAAAAGTTGTTAAATGTTTATATTTGAGATTTCAAAAAAGGTAAACACAGTTTAATCAAAAAACAATTACGAAGAAGCGGTTTTATCAGTATGAAACACAATGATTTTATTGATTTTATAAAATCAACTCGTGCCACCATTACTATAAAATTATGCTTTTGGTAGAGAGGATGATTAAAGAATCCCTTTGCGGCATTTAATAAAAAGATTCAGAAAAGCCTATAATTGTGTAGAAAAGGATCTTAATGTGCTGAATAATTAATTTTTCGTTGAACAATTAAAATATAATTAAATGCTTCCAGTTGTCTCTTCGTGGAAGAATTCAAATGAGTTCTTTTTTCAAAGAATTTGGATTGTTTTTTTTTATTGCCTATTACCAAATTTTTTGAAGTACGAGATCTTACAGATAAGTTCTTAACTTAACCTTAACTCTGAATATAATCAGTGTAAAGATCATCAAATTTTTGGCATTTTTAAAAAATATATGATGTATTTCCGTTATAAATAATAATCTTAGGGTGCTAACTATAGGTACTGGGTGGGTTGATCAATTGATTCTCTTGCAAAAAACAACTCTTTGGGAAATTTTTCTAAGACATTTATCTTCATATTTCTTCAAAGATTGGTTAATAATACTTGCCCGTCACAGTTGTACCCTTCTAGGAGAGATAGCGTGTGAGTTGACATAGATAGATTGTGCAAAGGTATGCGTGTGATGTATTATGCGAGTAGGATGGAACATTAAATAATTAAATAAATAAATAATAGGAAGCATGAACAAAAAGTAGCTTAGTACAATTTAAAACTTAATTATTACAAACAAACAGTATAAAGTACGTCATGAAGTGCAAGATAACAATAGAACAATAAATCCAGCTATTCAATTGCTTGCAATGATTTTTTGAAATCTCATGGATCTAGCCGTAATTGGAATGATGAAATTGTATAGCAAATAATACATTACCACGAGTATAAACGTTTACTGTTTGTACCAGTTGTAGTAACTATGGGCAGGACATATCGCCATTTACTACTTTTAACAGTACTATATGGATTTGCCGATAACTGCGTATATGATCAGTAAAAGATAATTTAATATTTAGATCTAACAGTAAAGATAATACAGTGGCACTTGTCTAAATTAAGTGATATTCCGTTTTTTATAGATCAAGAATGTAGAGAAGTGAGATCAGCTTGAAGCTTCTCACGGTGATTTGTATTGTAAGGAGGGACCCATGCGGGACTCCAGAGGTTACCAAGAATGAAAAAAATTCATGCTTTTTGATTCTTACTATCTGAGTTCTGTCTGATAGATAATTTTAAAGGAAAACCAATAGATTTGAGTTTTACTCTATCAAAGGCCTTGCTGAAATCTGTGAAGATCGAGTCGACCCGAAGACCTTTTTCAATAGCCAGAACTATACCGTTTTGATAAAGTAACAAATTAGTAACTGTTGATTTACCACCAACGAAACTATGTTGCTCGTCAACAATGAGAGTTTGATGAGAAATGACAAGCAGTTCGAACAGCTTAATAAGGGCTGGCAGAACGATGATATGTCGAAAATTTTTGATATAATATTTTTTGCCAGTTTTAAAAATAAGGGTTACTAAGTTAGGTTTCCCGATACTATGAAATATTTGAGATTTAAGAGAAGAATTGAATAGTAAGTGGATTGGTTTTGATAAAGTCCAGACACATCTTTTTAAAAAGTAAAGAGTAACATCTCCAAAAATGTTATTTTAATGCTTTTCTTTTAGTACTTTTCGATAACTCGGTACAAACTACATAAATCAGAAATTAATTGATAATTTTTTTCTGAAAGGATCTATTTTTACCTTTCAATTATTTTTTCCGAGTTAATCAAATACCTATTTCTTAATTGACTCAAAAACGAAATTAAACAGCTAACAGAAATAGTAATTAATTGCGATGATATAAGATAAGATGGGATCGAGCAAGCGTAGACGATTCCGGTGAATAAAGCACAGTGGCGGCTGACGATGCGTGCAACCATAGAGTTTAGTAAAATTTCACCTAATATGTACTTACTTCAGATAAAAATCTAGTTAGAGGTTCTAAAAAATTGCGCAAAACTTACTCGATTTACTGCAGATCTGGTTAAATTGATGGAAGATTAAGGTTAATAGTGAAAAATGTAGACAAATTAGTTTCACAACAAGACAAAATCATATCAATAATATCATTTGAACCAGCAAGTAACATGGAATAGTTATTTACTTATCAAGCTCGGAAAGTAATACTGCGGGCGGAGCCCTGAAAGCATGCGAGCCCTGTAAATACACTTTCCGAGTGTGGTGCGTACAATATTTTTTGTGCAGCCACCAATAATTTGACAATAATATATATATGAAACTGCCTGAGGTTGTGAAATAAATCACACTTGTTCCCAAGAACAAAGACATTAAAATGTCCTACACTGCACCAGCGTCTGGACTTCAACAACTACTACTTGGGCTATATGCCCCCCCCAGGTATTGAATTACGAAAGTCCAGACGTGGTTTGGCTTTAAACCAAAAACTTCGATTTTATTATTAAAGGACCTTGCCAACGAGGAGAGCCCAACGCCATCTTCACTTTCATAATAAAATTAAAGCTTGCAAAAATATAGAAAACTATAACGACGGTGGAATTTTTTGAAACATAAAAATACCAAAAAAGGACCATGGGTGTAACAAAACTGCCTGAGGTTGTGAAATAAATCACATTGTTCCCAAGAACAAAGACATTAAAAAAATCAGATATGAACACAATATTTATTGCTCAAAATTAATAATAATACACAAAGTGCATCAATACGTCAAAAACATCTACTGACAGATGGCTGCGGTATCTGTGATATTTAACATACCCTTCGAAAATTCTCTCTGGCTAGACGCTCGTATTTTGTCTTTAATCAAAAGTTGGACATAAACACTCGGGAAAGTAGGTACTTTGCCGAGCAATTATGTCAATTTTTGCGATCTAGACCAACAACGAAGCACTTTCCGAGCTAAAAAATGTTCGGAAAAGCGCATTTTCTAAAGTGACGGCACAAAAAAACTAAAAAAGTTCAGCTAAACCTTAAAGTCAAACAGATACTTTGGTTGCTAGGTAGAACATCTCAGCTGTCATTAGAAAATAAAGTATTGCTGTACAAAATTATTCTAGAAACAATTTGGTTGGATTTCTATCTTCCTATAAACATTTTACTGAAATCCTAATTTTATTGAATATTTATTGTTTGTAATACACTTCTTTGAATAACTACTTTTAAAACGTCCAAACGTTCATAACTTAACCTGACCTAACCAAAGGATTAAAAAAAGCCCCAGAGTTTTTAAAAATATTTCAATTCGAGCATGATTCACGTTATGTGTAGTAGAATGTGCACGGTTACTCCACTTTTTATTTATTGGATAATAAGACGTTACAAACTCCACACAAAAAAAATAAAATAAATTATTTCTGTGGCTGAGGACCACGCTTCCTGATGCTAAAACATAACACACACACTCCCATTAAAGGATTGATTACCATATCTTTTATTCATGACATAATAATTCGTAGATGTGCTGCCATCTATAATAATTCGGTGTTTAAATATGAATATGTTTTCAATCGATGTATATATGTACTATACTACAGTTAAACAATTGTAGACAGCGACTCATTTTAAACTTTTTCGAGGGAATAAACCAGGACTTAAATTCAAATACTGGTTTTGTTCCTAAGCTAGCAGAATAATTAGAAAGTGTTCCAGACCAACGCTTATATATTGTTTTATGAGTCTATTTAGCATCGCTCTTACCACGAAAAGCGAAGTACAAAATGAGTTTAAATGAAGAAGCAGGGTAGAATTAGTTCACTAATTTTTCAGTTAACCTAAGGTGGGTAAAACAGTTTATTGATATAATATAGTGTTGTCAGCCTTGAAACATATAAAACTGAAAATGACAACGGGTCCCGATAGCATCCCTGCACTATTGGTTAAAGATTGTGCTTATGTCCAGGCTTACATCAAAACTAGTACCATCCCAGATCTATAGAAATTGTCTAAAGTTCGCCCGATTTATAAAAAAGGAGATAAGTTTGTTGTTGAAAATTTCAGAGCCATATCAATAATATGTAATTTCGCAAAAGTGTTTGAAATCCTTCTGTGCAGCAGGTTATATCCTCATCTGAGGAACCAAATTTCATCACTTCAACATGGTTTCATGAATGGTAGCTCAACAACCACCAACCTTCTCAACATATTGCAGGTATGGCTTTTCTCAGGCACTCATCGAACTCTTTGTGTCGTACTTCACTGACAGGCGTCAGTATGTCATATTCAATGGCTTTAAATCTATATCATATGCAGTTACGTCAGGTGTCCCTCAAGGCAGCAACCTTGGTCCACTTCTCTTCAACGCTTTGACCCACATATTCTGCAAAAACTCAATTTCAATGTACCTAGACCATCGTCTAGAGTAGTCAATACGTTTTATTTACCAACACCACGAACAGATATTTTGAAATACTCTCCACTGCGTAACATGTGGGTCAAATGTAATTCTGCAAGTTGTTAGCGTGATATTTTTTACTGTTCAATCTCTGTGATTAAATCCTATTTCTTAATTCTGTATGTATTGTTATTTCGTTAATTTTTTAAATTTTATATTGTACTATAATTGAAACTTATATTCTTGTTCTGTAGTTGGGTGTAACCTGTAGAACAGTGTAAGAATAAATAAAAGTTCTCCGTTATACAGCCTCATTTTGTGAGAAGGCCCCTTTAATGTTCTAACTTGATTCCTACTCATCTTGAGTAGTTCTTCAGCTATGTGTTTGGATGGTTCTTTAATGAATGTTTTCCCGTGGTGCATGAGAGGAGCTTCATTCCATCTTTCTCTTTTTTTTTTCGTTTGACCCAGTCCCGTATGCATCCTCGGGTAGTTCATGAGCTTTTTCACTGCCCTCGATGCCACAGTTTCCTGGAACCCACATCAAAGTTATTTTGTTGTGTTCTAAAAGGACACTTAGTTCTTCGTCATTCCCATACCACTTTTGGCCTTCAGTGGCTGTTTGTGCACATTTTGATCCAAACTAATTGATATAAATTATCTAAATAACTAAACAGTAATTCAATAAGTATCTGTAATTTGTATAAAGCCGTATTACTTTTGATTTACCTGAAATGAAATTGTTATTCTATTATTCCTAAACCCTTAAGGTGCGTCACTGATATTTTTGCTTCCAGTATACCAGTCGCGCTGCGCCCCTTCTTGTTCGTGATTAAATTTTTCAGAATAATCAAATTTTACCTTCTTGCTGATGAACTTGTTGCGGAAATATAATTAGAGACACGGTGTCTACACGTCTCTAGCGGATAAAAGGCGAGTAGGAGGTGCTCTGTTATTTTAATTTATTATACACTAAATGTACTAGATAATCACAAATTAGTAAAACGATTAGTCACATTTGGTGACAAGAATATTCTATATCAGTAAACTTTTGGTAAACACAGTGATTGTACAGCAATTAAAAATGCTTTTTTGGTCTATTTTTGTAGCAAGAAACTGGTGGTGGGAGCAAAAGAATTGGATAGTACAATAAAATTTATATTTGGATAACAATTTTGGGATTTTTACCCAAGAATTAGAAACAATTAATCTTTGGAGCTTCGTCAAATCTAAAAAGGTTAGTTCTTCTGCTATTAATGCTATGAAAGTTGGTAATCATATGGTAACGGATATCGAACATATTTGTTATTTATTTTCTGACCACTTCAGTTCAGTTTTTAACCCGCCTTGTAATGAATTTAAGTTAGACAACACTAACCCAAATCCACACCATGGAAACAGTTATTCTATTCCACATACCACCATCCTAAATAAACTTTTAGAGCTTCCAGAGGCCGCTGGTGCTGATGAAATACCTACCTCTTTCTTAAAGTCCTGTGCAAACGAGCTGTCAGTAATACTACACATTTTATTTAACAAATCACTTCACGAAGGCTGCTTCCCAACAGTTTGGAAAACAGCTCTCGTTGTTCCTATATCAATTATAAATTTGGAACAGCATGGCTTTATGAAGAGACATTCCATCGAATCCAACTTATCTATTTACACGGGTTATCAGGTAGACGCCATTTACACCGATTTTAGTAAGATAAAATCGATCATATCATCCTACTTTCCGAAGTCAGTATACATGGCAATCTGCTTAGGTGGTTTGGTTCCTACATCAGCAACAGATCCCAATCTATATCCATCGGAAAATTTTGTTCTCCTATTTCTAGAATAACCTCAGGGGTTCCTCAAGGGTCACACCTGGGCCCCCTTCTGTTCAACATATACATTAACGATATTTCCTCTTGTTTCATTAATACAAAATTTTTGGGAGTTTGCTGACGACATGAAATTGTTTCGAAAAATATCTAATTCTTCCGATAAACTCCTGATCCAAGAAGATTTAGATCGCCTGACTCTGTATATTGCCAGCAAAACCATCTTTATCTGAACACAAAAAAATGTCAATGTATAATATTCTCAAGGAATAAAGACACTATCGAAAACGAATATTTCCTCAATAATGAACTTTTAACAAAAGTTTCGGTGGTCAAAGACCTCGGTATTTATATCGATTCCAAACTCTTTTTTGACCAACATATCGAATATGTTTCAAAAAAGCTAATAAAGCACTAGGATTCCTAATGCGCGTTTGTCATGACTTCAAGGAGGTAGAGTCTGTTAGAAATCTATACATGGCACATGTCAATAGTGTTTTAAGCTTCGGCTCTTCTTACAAAAAGTCCAAGATAAATTTATAAAATATGTTTCAAAAAAATTTCATACTTCGATATTTGCAAACGAGAACTGAAGTTCATATCACTAGTCGACAGACGTCAACTTAAATTTATCTACAAAATCGTTAACGGGCAAATTGAATCTAGCGAAATTTTAAGTAAAATTAATCTCATTACTCCATCCTATAACACGCGAGGGAAAAATCTTTCCAAAATTAGTCAAAGCTCTACTAACTACTACCTAAATTGTCCTCTGCAAAGATGCAGTAAATCATATAATACAATCTCGTATCTCACCGATGTGGATATCTTCCCTTCCTCTTTGATAACTTTTACACTGGTTTAAACAATCAGAAAAAATCCATATCAACGAGTCTCAAACACGTTTACCTGTTATTGCATAAATCCGTTGAAAATAAGAAATTTAAATTCATTTATTCTGGAACACTAATCGTAAATTAAATGAATTTACTATAAATAAAACAGTAAACAGTGATTCTGCTCCAGAAAATATCAGATTACTTAAAACTTCTACAATCAACTATCAAATGATTTAAAAAGAGGAAATTAAATAAATTACGGCAATAAATTTTTCAAGGCGAAAAAATATCAACTGCGGAAACACCCGCGGCCGAAAAGATACATATCAAAAAAGAAAAAAGTTTCACCGTATAATCCAACGAATATAAATCTCTAAACTCTTACCTTATACTTTGGCAATAAGACTTTTAGTTCATTTAACTTTCCGAGCTTTTCAACTCACCTGGAAACAGAAAATATTTAAATTAGATTCAGGAAAATATTAGTCTATGAACAAGAGCGAAAAATATTTGCATTTGCCAAAAAAGATTGAGCATTTTACGAAACATGGGGTCATTTTTTCAATCCAATATAACACATTTAACATATTATATTAATTACGAATTCCCATATAATTACTTACAAACAGTAGTAACAATTTCGAGATCAAAATACACCATTCTGATTATAATAATAATACAAAATTACAATAATAGACTGCAAATAAATAATTATTTTAAAGGTTATATTGATTTACTGAGGATTTATAGCATGTCTGTTATTCAAATCCATATGTATACTTATAATTATACTAATTTGATTTGGTAAAATTAAGTTCCGACAATGAGGCACATTCGAAAAATATTTCTAAGTATATACAGAATGTCCCAATTAAGATCCACAACTAAGTTCTGTTTTTTTAAATGGCAACCCACATTTTTGTTACATTTTTAGATTCGCCATTAAATTGTCGATATAAGACATCCGGGTTTCTTAGATTTATCTGCAATAGTTTTTGACTTATGTCAATTTATATGTCAAAATAGCGTCGTGCAGAGATCCACAAAAACATTTAGAACTGCAGAACTATTCAAGATAACTTAATCGACTGTTTTCCAGTCGATTTCTTAAACTTTAGCAGATCTTTCAAGATGTAGGCGAACTCGGAGTCGATGTTCTGTCGCTTACTACGATTTTTTGAAAGTGACAAATTACAAATAGCAATAACTCGACTTTTTCAAATGCATCACCCTATATTTTATTACATCATTGCATGCCATTTTTTAAGAGCTTTTTGTTGACGGTTTGTTCGAGAAAAAAAGGAATCGAGTAGGCCGCTGTCGTAAAATTTGACAGATTCATACAATTTTAAAAAGAAAATTTTATTAATACAATTTGCAAGAACATGAAAGAATGATTAATAGGAAACAATGTAAACATTTTTGACTTGTAACAAATGCTGGAATAAGTCAAAAATCATTCTTTCATGTTCTTGTATATAGTATTACTAAAATTGTTTACTTTGCAATGTATTTTTGTTTCTAATACAATTTTATTTTGTATTATTAATTCTTTCATAATTCTTTCATGTACTTGCAAATTGTATTAATGGGTCACCCGGTATATGTTATGTATAATAGTATATTATTCGAACAGTGGGTTTGGTGATGCTACTTTTTACTTTTCAAAATAATGAAAAATCTGAATTCTGTTTGTTGATAAAGCTTTACTTTTTAATAGGAAAAAAATACCGTTCAAGCGAAGGAATGACTTGACAAGTGTTATTCGGAATGATATGTTGATTTTAAACGCGACCGTACAAATACCGTTGATGATGAACGAACTTGTCGCTCAAATGTCGCAATTGTTCCAGAAAAAATAAAGTCCACAAAATAGTTTGGACCGATTTTAAATTGAAGTTGCTTGATATAGCGGATACCTTGAAGAAAGCTTCAATCGGCTTTCACATGTCCCACAACATAATTTACACAAAATTCTTAAATCACCCTGTATATTATTAAAAAAGGGGAGCAGAAACTTTCTAATGCTAATAATAATAAAACATTTTTTTATATTAGAATAATTTTCGATGTTTTTTCGTTACCCATGTGTAAGTTGTTAAAAGATTTTAACTGTAAACATTTAATTATTTCCACTAGGAACCCCCTTATTTCTAGGCCTGAAGATGGCTGTTTGAGCCAAAACTAGTAGCCTAAACTTTAATTTTCATCGTTAATAAATATATTTGGTACCGACTTTGTGCTGTTTTATTCCATAAAACTTTTTAATAATTTTCTTAAGTTGACTTTATGTATCACTGATTAGGACAAGACACCATGTGAGTAGATTGTAGATTCCAAGTGAGTCGATTGGCTCAATTGGCCTTATCTTACTGCGACCTATGAGATCTTTTGTGTATGGTACCTTACATCTATGTTTTAGTCCAAAAGATCTAGGCTTTTTAGGTCTGTAACCTAATCAGGCTCTAGTAAGACCTGTTCCAGGTATTTCAGGCGTTGGCGGACAATTACTCTGCAGTTGCAGATAATATGCCGTCTCATCTGCATCATCGCAGAATATGCATGTTCCACTGTCCCCTTTGCCCTTTGGTTACAAGACACCCTGTGAGTAAGGGCGCTTATAATATGTGCTTCAAAATGAACAAGGTTTTAAAAAATTATAATTAAATTAAGCGAAGAGTTTTTCTTTTTTTTACTTGTGAAATATGATATTTAAGGATTGAAAAATAAAATATAAACGCTGCAAAGGTTAAATTCGTTATTAATATTGCGCGTGCAATGGAAACATTGCATTATACTTTTGGTTGGAGTTATACGCCGCATGAAATTAATTAATAGGGTAGAAAGAAAAGAAAAGAATTTTTTAATTTTATTTTAGGTACCATTATTGTATAAAATCTCCTGAATTTAGTCAGTTTAATTAAGTCCTAGTCTTTGGAAAATGTTGAGTATTTCCGCTATTTCATGCAAAATTTATAATGAAACTCTAAAATGTAATAATGCAGACTAAAAAGTTATCAGCATTCATTTAAGTGAATCTTTAATCAAAATTATTTTGTTTTTATTGTTATAGAAGGATTTCATTATCAACGAATTAAAATAAAATCGATTGGATCGAATTTCATTGGAATTTAAAGATTGCAATAGGCTCATCAGGTAGTTTTGATACAAGAACGATTAAAGCATGTCTAGAAGTCACAACATAACCGATATTAACAATTCTGCGCTGTCTCTTTTTACTTTTCCGCCGTCCACTATATCATAGAGGAAAATCGTGCAAAAAGTCCATTTGTTTCATATCTTCATACGTTAAGAGATACATGTCGGAAGACCTCTACAATGGAGTATTTGCCTTCTCCATTACAACGAACTGCCATTCCGCCACCTTTTCCAACACTTGGATGGAAATACAACAGGCCCAATAGAATATTCCGGACCGATTGGAAAGGCCCTACCTAATTGTGAAAGACTACCAGTTGTTGATTTTAATCCTATTGATTGTGAGAATCCAAAAGTTGACAAGCGTATTCTTAGTAAGGACCAATTGTACTTGCTTGAGATATCAGAAGTCATCAAGTCAGAACATTGTTCAAAAGACTTTGTAGTACGTGATGTTTCCTTTCTAGTCTTTATCTATCGATAAACATTGAAATTCGGATTTGTCTGAAAAAGTTGGCCTCGCTGAGAGTGACAGTAATGTGGTTCTGGAACTGTGTCCAAACTTTACTTGAAGCTTCAGTCAATAGCTTAACGCATCTTTTAACTGCGTGTGTACGGCATGGTAAAGCATCTATACTCATAACAGGCTTGAAGTTATTACTCACATACTGTTTTATCTCTTCATTAGGCAATCTTCTTAACAATGGAGGAGGAGTCAGTGTACTGGTGTTCCATTTGATAATTTTGGTATAGTCTTTAGCTTTAAAGTTTTGGTTTGGTGGTTTAAAGAATCTGATAGAGTCACTTTGGTTTCTTTGATCAAAAGTAAATTTTTGGGATGGGAAAAGTAAGCATTCCATTGTAAAACGGGATCAACAATTTGAAGCAGCTCTTCTGGTAAGTACCTTATAGATTCAATAGTTTTGTAAACATGTCTAGGCTCATTTGTAGTTTATTTTTATGGCAAACCACATAGGCATATAACATTTGAGAATGCATGTGACAATCTCTCTCAGATTTTCAGAAGAGCTTGACACACTGATGTAAAGGCGCTAAGCTCGGTTTGCAGTAGTAAGCCATCTTGAATGTGACATTGGGCCAGGATCACTTACTACAAAATCTTCTGAATAATGTCCTGACTCGATGACTTCTGATATCTCAAGCAAGTACAATTGGTCCTTGCTAAGAATACGCTTGTCAACTTTTGGAATCTCACAATCAATAGGATTAAAATCAACAACTGGTAGTCTTTCACAATTAGGTAGGGCCTTTCCAATCGGCCCGGAATATCCTATTGGGCCTGTTGTATTTTCATTCAAGTGTTGGAAAAGGTGGCGGCAGAATGACTGTTCGTTTTATGGAGAGAAGACAAATATTCCATTGTAGAAGTCTTCCCACATTTATCTCTTAGTCGTATGATTAAAATGTACTAAACCGTTAAATTTTGCAAAAACTACTATTTTGTACTATGTTGCGCGACCGGAAGATATGAAACAAATGTATAATAAGTGCATATAGGTATATTGATTTTACATACTTTTAGTAGTTAATTCATGGTATAGGAACGCAATTAAAACCTTCTGGCGTGCTTAAAACATTATGAAAAATTTAGGTTTTCGGTTAACTTCGATAGAATTGCGCGATCGGAAGACAAATTAATAAAAAAATAATAATAAGCGCTTTTTTCACGTCTACCAATGGTAACTTTTGTGCACTAAAGCGATCTGAAATAAAAAAAGGTTTTTTTCGAACAATAAACGAAAGCTTAGTTGATTATTTTACCATTTAGACACATTACAAGCCCAAGGACTATTAGTGCATACCTATTTGAATGTAATACATAAATTATTGTCAAGTTTGGCGTTAAAAGAGCCTAAACCGTCTTTTTTCTGGTTGACCTAGAAAACTGAGCATAATCCCCTCAAGTAAATGGCAACAGCGCAATGAAATATTCATGAAAAAGTTGTTTTTACTTGTCTGAAGTGATAAGAAAAGTAGGAATGCATATTTTAGATTTCGGTAGTTTTCGCGAACAGAAACGGATTTAGAAAGCTTTTAACGAATAAAATTAACTTGCAGGTAATTTTATTAATTTCCTACTAAGAAATTATATAGAGTAGTTGAGGATTAGACAACTGTCTAAGTTAAGGAAAAGAGTCAATTTTATTTGGGTAAGCAGTCATGAGGTTGAAGAAAGTGAACTTTTTTTTTCTGTTCAAGCTTTCGAGATTTTATTGGCCCTTCATCAGGAACTCGACAATGATTTGAATGGAATAATAAACAATTAATAAAATAAAATAAGAAAAATTTTGTTTATTTTTCAAGTTTGCCCCCTTAAAAACCACTTGGCAAATTACATAATTTTTTTGACACATTTTAAGGACCTACGTTAAAATATTTGCAATAACATAAGTCACATTTCATTTATAAAAGCTCTCTTGGAAGTTCCCAAGGTAAGTAAGTTGAGTTTTATTATATTAGCGCCTTAATAAAATATATTTTTTATTCGCTTTAGGCTTTTATATACACTGAAAAAATATTTGTATTTTTCCTAATGCGCAATTTGAGTGTTTAGTCACGTACCACATTCGAAGGATCAAGTTGAGAATGTAAATTTAGTCCTTTAAAATGAAGGATTTGCTTGCGTTTAATCTCGATAATGTGTATGTGAACCTGTCTAATTAGTAAAATGAAATACTGAAATTTCAGATAATCAAGAACATCTAGAAGCCAAGGAAATCTGTGTTTTTACAAAACATCAATGCAAAACTGTAGTTTTCTTAAGGGGAAATGATACTTTATAAACTGAAACACCTGCGGGGCAACGGGTGAGGCGGAGACTTTCCCGGCGGTTATAAAATAAAAAGTAAATAAAAAAAAATTCCTGAAGGTATGGAAGAAAATAAAGTCCTTTTTATCTCACAAGTTATTTATTTGCGTGGAAAAATTATGGAGTTAAAAAGCAAATTTGTTAAGTTTTAAAGTGCGTTTGAGGGAACATACAAGATGCCTTATTACCAACACAACGGGCTTCTCCCATTTCGCTAACCACCTTTTAGACACTGGACATGATTTCTGGTTTCAGAGTCCTACATACAGTGAGTAATAGATTTCTTCTTGATAATTTTGACAATCTAGAAATTGCAAAAAACGTTAAATTCAATCCCACGTATTCACTAAATGCTCAAATTAACTTCAATAGTACTCCAACATTTTCAGCATTAATTTAATTTTTCTCATTTAGTAATTTAATTTCCTTAAAATCTTTTCAATCACATTTACTTACCCTGTACAAATATTTTCCAATTTTATAACTGACTTTTCTTACGTTAAATAACTTCAGTCTTCCATTGTATAGCACATTAAAAAGAACATCATTTCTCCTTTTCATGCTATTTATCAGTGAACCCCCACTTGTTTCATATTTCCAAATTATTTTTTCAGATTGAGACGTTTTGTTTTTTCTTTCATTATCTTTTGCCCTTTTCTTTTCTACAATTATTTTTCTTTTTATTGTCTAACCCTTGACCAAATACAAAAACTTCTAATATTAAATTTTCATATTAAATGTTTTCAGTTTAAATTGTTACATTATATTTTCTTATTTATTTTGAAATAAATCTAAATAATTATATTATGTATGTTAACGCCACCTACCTCATATTCAACAAACCATAACTGGTTTTTAGATAGTTCTTATTACAGATAACTTTATCATTTTATTAATTAATTTTCTGTTTTACCCATATTAAATCAAACACTTTCTATTGGTTAAAAATTTTTGACGTCACATTTATTTATAAAAAAACGCTTGTTGATAAAAATTAATTCCTTTGTCTAAACTAGCTAATTTTTAAATTGGTCTCTTTTGTTATTTTTAATGTTTTAATTTGTTTGTAAATGTCCTTTTGACTGGTTTTATTTAAAAAGTTTTAAATTTTATAACTATACTTTAAATTAATATATAAATTAAATTTATATTATATACATTTTTGTGGTGACATGTTTTTGGTGTGTTCCTGTTGTAATTCCTGCGTGGAAAAGTTATGGTGAGTTTTTGCTTTAATTGAAATAAAATTAAATTAAATAAATTCTTTAAATCATGTAACTTAACAAATTTGCCTTTTAACTCCATAATTTTTCCACGCAGGGAATGATGATGGCGATATCTTGATAGCCGAAACCGGTCGCTTCTTCAAATAAATAACTTGTGAGATAAAAAGAACTTTATTTTCTTCCATACCTTCAGTAATTACTACTCACATCACATGTGGCTAACCCTACTTTAAATAAAAAAAAAATTCGTTTCGAATTATTTTAAAGTAAAAATGACATTTGAAATATAAAGGAAAAAAAACATTTCACATATCAAAAAAAAAGTAAAATAATTTTTTAGGGTCGGAATTTTGCGTACTTTTTTTTTGACATGTCTAATGTCATTTGGATTTTAAATTTTAAAATTTTTTTCCATTGCTTAGTTTTAAAATTAAGGAATGAAAATTTGAGGATGTATTTACAAGCCAATAAGGCACCTAAATACCAAATAAAAATTTTAGATATTTTATTTTTTTGTAATGTACATAGGGCTACTGCGCCTCCTGGTGGGGCGATTTTAGCCAAAAGCGTTTGGACGCTACGGGTTGCAATTTTTTAGTAAAAAAAAAATTTTTAGGTAAGGTTCAAAATTAAGGAATTAAAATTTCAGGATGTATTTACAAGCCAGTGAGGCACCTAATATTTAGTAAAATCTTTAAGTCTTATATTTTTTCGCGATGTACATGTGGCTCCTGCGCTCCCTGGTGGGGCAATTTCAACCAAAAACTAATGTGTTCAATCCCCGATCACCCGAAACCCACATACCAAATGTCAGCTCAATCGGATTAAGCGTGCGGACGCTATCGTGGAAGAATACAGACAGACACACAGACAGACGGACAGACTTCCATCTGGAAATCGTTTTAATCCTCTCAGGGGACCTCAAAATGGATATATCCGTCGTTATCTCAATTTTTTTAGCGCGTTCACAATACTTTCCGTTGGCGAGAGGCCGGGAAAGTAAAAAATAGTTACATGAACATATGTTGTTTTTAAAATCTCCATTTTTTGTTTCCGCTTGTCATCTCGATTAACACTGATTATGTTTTGCTTCTATTAGTATTGTTGTCTTATCTAATACTTCTTAAACCTTTTGTTGTTGAATTTCTGGGTCTTCATTTTCAGTTTCCTCCATTCCAAATATTATACAAATGAACGCATACATTTTCCTACAGTATAACTGCGATCTTTATTTATAATTTTTAAAATAATATTTTATTTTGTTTTTATTAACGGGATGCGATATTTTAGTTAATAATATGACTTGGTATTGAGAGAAAAGGGCCAATCTACAATTTCCAGAATGTTACTGGAAGGAAAACTTCAAATCTAATTCATTTGATTTGCAAGTTTATAGATTTTTTATGTAATGATTAGCAAATATTAATTGTATTAATTTTTCAATTAACTGATGATCTTGAGCTTGTAATCAAATTGCTCAAAAAATCGGATTGGTCCTTTTCGCTCTACACCATCGAAATGTCAACTAAGTTAGTCTAAAACAACAAAAAGTGTTTGCAAATATTTCATACAACCTCTTGTTGCTTCATAAATGTAATGACTTTTCCCTCTGGAATTACACATTCCCGAGAAAAACTTAGTTTTGAGTAATCAGGAAAAGTTTGAGCTTTGTCATTGCATTTTGCTCTTATTTTTAAAATTTAATGGAAAATAAAAGTTTTAACTTTAGCGTATTTACTTCGAATTCATTTAAAATCCTATTTAATATATTTAACTAGTTAAATTTTTTCTTGAACTTTATTCTGTACGACAGAGTGATTCAGTAACACTATTTAGGTTTCGATAATTATGTAGTGTAGAATTAAATTTCTTTTGCAGAAAAATTTTAAAAATTTATAAATGTTTTAAACATTAACAAACAGAAATGAGGAAAAAGGAGAAATATATAACAGAAAAGCTAATGGGTAGGGTGGGCCGAAAAAACCTTTTTTATTTCGAAGTTGTAATAGCGCGGAAAACTTGCAAATCATATAGACTAAAAAGAAGAAAAAAAAATATCAAAATGGGTTGACATCTTCCGATCACGCATAGGCCCTAAAATTTGACAAAATATGAAAAAACTTCATTTTGCGATTATTTTTTTTAATTGTTGAGTTAGATGTTTTCGTAATGTAATAGTTTGTACAGTCTTCAAATAGAGCCTAAAAACATTGTGTTTTAATTTGGTTTAAATCAGTTGATATCTTCCGATCGCGCATAAGCCCCAAAATTTGCCAAAATATTGAAAATTTCACATTTTACGCATTTTTGGTATGACAGGCCCACAAAAAAAAGTGGAACGAACTTTACATATGAGTATACTACTATGGATTTTGACCCGCTAAATCC
This sequence comes from Crepidodera aurea, assembly GCA_949320105.2. Classification (NCBI taxonomy): domain Eukaryota; kingdom Metazoa; phylum Arthropoda; class Insecta; order Coleoptera; family Chrysomelidae; genus Crepidodera; species Crepidodera aurea. Next base: position 38,175,598 of record OX439475.1, on the reverse strand, counting down.
GAATCTGGTGTCAGAATTTCCCCTGACCCCCCCGGTTTTCCCCTAGCCTAGGGGAAATGCGTGAAACCTTAGAAATTTCAGTATCTGTGAAAGCAATTTCGATCTACGCAAAACGATCATTTTTCACGTATCTCGAGTCGCTTAGTTCTAATCTTACTGTAGAATTTCACCAGCCTAGGGGAAAAAGCGTTAAGCTGATCATAACTTGTGTTTTCTGGAAGGTTCTATTTTTGCGCAAGAAAGCTTATATATTTTCGTATTTTGAGTTCCTGAATTCATATCTGACGTACAAAATCTTCCACAATACTTCAGAATTTCCCTAGCCTAGGGAAAAACGTAGAAAATTGTGCAAAAATGGACGTTTCATGCAGGCCTACTTCGTAAGGAAAAGCTGATATCTTTCCGTCTTCTGAGTTGCCGTGTTCATTTCTGTCATCAGAATTTTCATCCAGCTCCTCACAATTGCCCTAGCCTACGGAAAATTCCATTATTTATATATTATTAGTTTGTTCGTCTTTTCCTTGTTCTTTTATCGTCAAACGTCCGACGGAGCAGATTCCTCTTTCTTTTTTTTGCTTTCTCCTGCAACATCCCGGTTCAACAACCAGCAAAAATCTGCCATCATGTGTTCATCCCATCGTCCCTGATAATGTCGCTCAATTTCTTTGATATCTTGGTGGAAACGTTCTCCTTGTTCCTCACTGTAATCGCCAAGATTTTCAGGGAAGTGTTCGAGATGGGAATGAAGGAAGTGTAATTTTATGCTCATGAGGCAACCTTGTTCTTGAAATTTTCGCAACACGTTTTTCACTATTTACTTATAGTCGTCGCTTTTAAAATTTTCGACAACTTCCTTGCACAATTTTCTACGTTTTTCACTAGACTAGGGGAATTCTGAAGTACTGTAGAACATTCTGTACGTCAGATACGAATTCAGGAACTCAAAATACGAAAATATATAAGCTTTCTTGCGCAAAACTAGTACCTTCCAGATATCACAAGTTTTGCTCAGCTAAACACTTTTTCTCCTAGGCTATTGGAATTCTGAGGTACTCTAGGGAAATTCCATAGTGAGATTAGAACTAAGCGACACGTGAAAACATTATCGTTTTGCGTAGGTCGAAATTGCTTTCGCAGATACTGAAATTTCTAAGATTTCACGCATTTCCCCTAGGCTAGGGGAAAACTGGGGGGTCCAGGGGAAATTCTGAGACCAGATTTGGACTCAAAATCCATAGGGGTAGTATACTCACATGTAAAGTTCATTCCACTTTTTTTTGCGGGCCTGTGATACCAAAAATGCGTAAAAATGTGAAATTTTCAATATTTTGGCAAATTTTGGGGCTTATGCGGAAGATATCAGCTGATTTAAACCAAATTAAAACACAATGATTTTAGGCTCTATTTGAAGACGTTACAAACTATTACATTACGAAAACATCTAATTCAAAAATTAAAAAAAAAATAATCGCAAAATGAAGTTTTTTCATATTTTGTCAAAGTTTAAGGCCTATGCCCGCTCGGAAGATGTCAACCGATTTTGATAAGTTTTTTTTTTTTTTTAGTCTATATGCTTCGTAATAAAAAAAATAGGTTTTTTCGGCCCACCCTACTAATGGGCCTTCCATTGCTAGAGCCTTAACAATATTGTTAAAATAAAAAAAGTTTCACTACTACGAAAAAAATATATCGAACAATCAGAATGATATAGCTATTGAAATACGCCTGTTTGGAATTTGATTTATTGGATTTGAAAGCCTAATTGACGAAGCCCAAAGGCAGAAACCAGTCTATCAAATCAAATAAATTAAATTCCAGACCCGTTTACTTACAGAATTTTAACTTAGTCAGTAGAGGGATCTAAAGGAGCGATATTTTATTTGATACACAAGACTCTATACTGATTTTAAATGATAACCAAAGTCCAATTCAGTTTAAACATATTGATATTGTAATTGATATGAGTTATATCTTCGTGACCGAAAATGTTTCCGGAAGTATGTACTCGCCCACTCATGAAATGATTTTCTTACTAAATCCCCGAGCAAACCCCCATAACACCAGAAATAAAAACGAAGTTCTGCAGGTTACCATCATCATGAATATTAAAAGAAATCGCTGAACTATGTTGTCGTTACGTTTTACAACTCGCTTCCTGAAAGCATTACTTCTAGTTCTAGTTCTATTTTCAATTGTTAAAATAGATCCTTAGTCCGTTTCTGCTTTGTTGTTTATTTTATTAAATATTTGCATTGTATCTAAATGTGGTCAATGTAAAACACCAGTTGTAACTGGCACAGAATATGGGCGAATGTTTTTATTCCAATAATTCGGATTTTGTTCCATAGATAGCTTTCTAATCAACTTGTCAGATTTGTGAAAAATCAAAAACGTTCTAATTTAAAAAGCACCACAATATGATATACTCGATTGAAAGCGTCTAAATAAATTAAATCTATCTGGGAAACAGATAACAGGCAGTAATGATACATGACATACTTGAAGAAGTTGATTTTCGTTTTACAAAATCCATATTGGTGATTATTTATTAAATTTCTAATGTTCAATCAACCGTTCTAACTTTTGTAGCAATGTGCGGCATATTACTTAATCAAAAGTTTTATTAAAACCAGCAAATTTAACGTACTTTGTAGTGGACAAACTTTTAGCTTCCTAATCCCTACTCTATCTCAAACAGTTTTAATGTCATTACGTTTTGCAATAACGTTATGGCCATTTATTCATTGTAGCGCCACTGACTACATGTACCTTAATTTAAATGAAATTGGATTAGAACGAATACAATTCTAGTTTAGATTCTAATCTGAATAATGTTAATTCAAATGAAATGTTGCTTTAAAAACATGCTTTTACCTTCACCTCAATTTTTGCAAAACACTTCAAGATCCAATTATCCCTGAAGAGTTGTAGCAGAAAGAAGGAAGATTGCACTGTAAAAGCTATGCATTTTCAACGTACCTATTTTAATATTAACGTGAAAAGTCGGTTAAAAAAATAAAAAACACTATAGGGGCTTATTGAACTAAAATAATTTACATAAAAGCAAATTAGATAGATCCTAGATCATTATTAGTTTTGTTCTAGTTGAATTTTAAGAGTGTTTGCATATAGTAATGGGAAACTTCTCTTCTTTATATTCATCGAAGTTCAGGAAAGGAAATGTCTTTTCCTTTATTCATTATTTCATTTTATTTATATTATTTTTTTCAGAAACCACCTAAAAAGGTATGAATCTCAAGTAAACATGTACGGTGAGTTTAATATTCGAATTTTCTTATTAGTGCAAATATGTGCCCAGAGAGTTGTTATCAATCATCCTATATATCATCAAAATCCGTAGGACATGTTAGAAAATAATTAAATAAAAATATTAACATACCCATCTTATGCAGCTTTATCTTTATAATTAAACTTATTCGTTTGAACTTTATTTAGGTATTTATTATTTTTCATTAAAAACAAGATTGTTTTACATCAATTAAATAACTACTATTTCCAAAACTGCTAAATACAAAACTGAAACCGTAACATTTCAAACAAAGTTTAATCTATTCTTTTAACCCAGAATTAAAAGTTTTTTAATCAGAAAATTTACATATGTCTGTAACAATCTAGCTGTTGCTAGACAGGATGCAATCCGAGGGAATAAAACGAGTGTTCGAGTTTCAAAAAAACTCACTTCATAAGTAACGCTTTTTAAATGTAAACAATGGCGAACTGATGGATCTGCTGCAATTTGTTGGTGTAAAATAAAGCTATTTTATCACTGGAATAAACTCTTTTTTTTTATTATTTTCTTTTTATTCTTAAACACCCATAAAGGCATTTAGTATATTGCAATCTGGTCAATAGTGACCAATGAGCAATTTAATTCTAACTTAATCTAATAGAGTTTGAAACTTAAAACTAAGATATACTCTTCAGCGTTCCTTAGGTTCTGTAGAATGGATTGCACTAAAGTTTAACGAGCTCACACAAGTGCTTTTGCACTAAAAAACACTAAACTAGCTCAAAGGGCTTGATCCTCTTAAGTCTTCTTTCTAACCCAGTATTGTCAAGGAGCCGGATAGCCTCGACATTGACATGATGATGAAGTCTTTCTTCATGACTCTTGGTTAATTTCTTGATGGTCTGGTCAACAGTGTCCATTTTCAGATCCCTATGGAGGTTATATTCTATTTCTTCATGATGTAAGACATTATCCTTAATTATTATGGCACTTCCACCTCTCGCTGTATTGTCATTTCTAAATTTAATATGTGACTGATTAGTAAAATGCGTTTCAGAAATGAGACATGCAGGAGATAATTTCTTTAGCAGATATGAGTGATCTTTTTGCACTTGTTCTAATTGTTGTTGTATATATATATTTTGTTTACTTTTTTCATATTCGGAATTTTTCCAAGCACTGTATATTTTTGACTTTTTGTGACTTTTTCGACTTTTTTACTAATCCCCCCTTGCTTGTGCTTGTTCATTTTGCGATCTTGCACTATTTTCCTGAAACAGGCGATTGTTGATGCATTGCCACACTTTATTTATTGCAACACGATAATTTACGGCCGTCCGGGTATCACTCACGTAACATGATTTTAACTTTTGTTTTCGTATCGAAAGCGCTTCTGAACACTTGTTTACACTTCAAAGGTAAAATGAATACTCATTTGCGATAAAAAATAAACCAATCGGATCTTACTAAAAGTTGGTTTATTGGTAGTGTGTGTTAACCTAAGAAACATAAATTCTCCTTAAGATTATTGCTGTATCACATCAACATCAGAACAAGTAATCTCAAAATTTTGAACTTGTGGAATTAAATCTAGCTAGGTATATACAATGAATGTGAAAGGACAAGTAAATGAAAATTAATTATATACTTTATATTGAACATTTAGGAAAGAAACCGCATAAATAAAGAACCAGACAATTTTCTTATGGAAAAATGGCTTTCCGTCAAATTTTCTGAAACGTTGGTATGTTGTAGAACTCGATGCACTGACAAAAAGTATCCATTGGCTCAAACCGACCCTATGGCTAGTTTTCAAGGTACAGGATGTCTCATAATAGACCTGTTTTATTGGCGTTTGGTGTAGAAAACATGAATTACAGATTATTTAGCATTAATATTTTATATTTTAAGGAATTACTTCTTGGTGATTAATCATATTTTATACAGGGTTACAGAGAGCGTATACTGTTTTTAGCTTTAACGATCTGTATAAACGATGTGTTATAAAAATTTTGTATTTTCTTAAACAAATGTACGACCTGTCACCTCTCATACAGCGTGTTAAATTGATTGCAAAAACTTAAAAAATAGAAGCTATGTTTTGTACACCACCCTATATTTTAAAAGTTTCTCCTTCAATTTTATAAATTAATCCATTTTCATATTAACAAAAGTTCAGTATTTAAAATTTGTTGTTATCCTATGACCAGTTTTCCTAAAATGTGTACCCATATTTACTAGTTGAAAGACCTTTTTAAAATATAAAACAGTTAAATTTATTTTTTTTATTATATTGGCATTATTTTCTCACACACGTTGTGTTTGAATATACGAAAAAATTCCTAAAATAAATATTGATGAATCAATATAAATATGTATTCATTCGTTAATCGAAGTTCTAGATATAATAAAAAATAACACCCGTGCGGTCCTTGTTGCGAATTTAGAAGGATTAGAGTTGCAACACATTGTATTCCAGTTGAGGAATCTCTAAAAAGTTTATTTCCAATAAGAGGAAAATTCAATTTTCATATGGATTCTATTCGAACCTTTAACACCATCCGATTTTATAATGTAACATTTTCAGAAGATTTAGCACCTACTCAAAATCCATTTGAAATATTTTAAATTTATATCTTTTATCATATTATTGGCTTTTTGCGTTTATTGCACGATTGTAGAATTTCCAGTCGATGTAGAAGCCAAATATATGTTGTAATGGAATTTGCAGGCAGAATGTAAACACCTAAAGTTTGTATTTGTAAAATTTAAGAAGGTAAACAAGGTTATTCGTAATAGTATATTACGTATTAAGAGTTGTAAGTAGCATATTACGTAAGAGTGGAAAAATTAGGCATCATCATCATCTCTATTCAATCCGAAATCTCTGAAAACATTAGATGTGCTACCATCTATGGTTAGAAGAGAGTTTTGATACTTTACAAAGCAACGATTCCCGATGTACTGGGTGTTGCATACACTGTTACATACACTTAATTTGCATTGTGTGTTGCAAAGATGTTATTTGACTGATTCTAGTCAAGATGTCACTCTCTTCTTCGTATCCCTTTAACATTTGATTTCACCGGAATTATTGACAAGTTTGGTTCTCAGAAAGCCATAAAAGTTATTTTATAATTAATTATTAGGTAGTCTTTGTAGAAGGACTGATTTATATACTTTTAGTCTCACGAGATTTATGCTTTAGTACTTTTTTTATTAGATTATATTTTCTATGTAAATACTGTAGTTTTGTATTTCTAATTATAAAATGTATATTTTTATTTCAAAGATTATATTTTTGTTTGCTTATTATTTTGTTAATATTAGTTAAAATATGAAAAATTCTCTGTGGGCGGCACATTGGGTCTTTGCACGCGGGCGACCGACACCCTAGGATCGGCCCTGATATGTTTCTCCAAAAAAGCCAATAATTTGAGCAAAAAAATAAATTTAGAATATTGCAGTTGGAGTTTTCTCAAATTGTAAATAAACTTTTTGGAGTTTACAGTGTATTACAACTCTAATCCGTCTAAATCCGCAACAGGGACCACACGATGTTATTTTTTACTATATCTAGAAGTTCTATTAACGAATGAATACATTTTTTTATCGATTTTCCCCTTTAGGCTTTGTTGAGTTATGTTTGCGCTAGCACCATAATGATATAATGAAAATAGTTTATGCGTTGGATGATAATTTAATGAAAGTAGGTTTTGTTTATACTACAGAGCTTATATTCAATGTATATTGACTACCTAAAAATGTATTGAGTCAATTTTGATTTTGACTGTTAACATTTTTATTGCACACGATTAAATCAGTAAGAATAAGGGAAGAATGGATGATATAGTATATTTTTTCTACGTTCATGCAAAAAACAAAACTTTATTGAACTATTTTTGCATATTTTGACATGTAAAAGATAAATAATCAGTAGTAATATCACAAGAGCTTCGAAAATAATCGATTATACTTCCGAATCACGAGACGTATTTTGCGAAACACCACGAGAGCGGAGCTCGAGTGGTGTTTTCAAAGAAATACGTCGAGCGAGGAGGAAGTATAAAATATTATTTTCGTATGCTCGCGTGGTATTCGATACGATTATACAACGAATTATATAATTATTTTGGTTGACGTTTGCTTATTATAGACTTCAAACGTATTGTTACTATGACAAACTTTTCAAGATGGAAGGATGCGAAAATCCAAATCGGTTATACCACGTCGTCAAGGGTATATTCGCTTATCAATACATGGTAACTAAGTAAAAATTGCAACTGTTATTGGCTAAATTTATGATGAGTTGTATAATCGTTCAAATCGACGCCATAGTCCATTTTCTGTGAGGTTGCATTACCTGATCCGCTTTGTTCTAAGCCGTCAACGCGGCGTATGCATAGAGCAAGCAAACTTATCAGCGCGTACTATGATTTGAATAATACAAATGAAGTTCTAGAAACGTCAGTCAAAAATTATTCTGACACCTACACAATTTGAAGTTTTAAAATGAGTAATCAGTAATAATATCACAATCGAAAATAATCGATTATACTTCCGAGTCACGAGACGTACTTCGCGAAACACCACGAGAGCGTAGCTCGAGTGGTGTTTTGAAAAATACGTTGAGCTAGGAGGAAGTATAAAATATTATTTTCGTAGGCTCGCGTGGTATTGCATATGATATAACGAATTATATAATTATTTTTGTTGACGTTTGCTTATTATAAACGTCAAACATATGACAAACTTTTCAAGATGGAAGTATGCGAAATACAAAAACGATTATACCACGTCGTCAAGGATATAATCGCTTATCAATACATGGTAACTAAGTAAAAAATGCAACTGCTGTTGGCTAAATTTATGAAGAGTTGTATAATCAGAAAAATTGATGACAGTGATGAAGAAGAATTTGTTGGGATCCCACCAGAAGCCAGTAAAATAGCGTCAAACTTATTACCCAGTAAATCAAGAAAAATTTATGAAATATGTTACAATGGTTTCAAAGATTGGTGCTTCGATAAGAAATAAAATATGTTTTGGTTTTTGCATGACGTAGAAAAAATATTGTATGCAACTCGTACAAAAAGTAAGTGCACTTGACGTATTGTCTAACTCGGCCTAACAGCCTCGTTGGAAATTTTTACGTCGCGTGCAATGAACACTTACTTTTTGCACGAGCATAAATAACTATGTTTCATATATTTTTTAGTACATCAAAACACAAAAAGTAATTTTTGAGAAAATATTGCTATTGTGCTTAATTGAAATTTAAAAAAGTTAAAAGTTTTAAGACTAAAAATCTCTTTAAAATTAATTAATGCAGGCTAAACGAATTGCGAATTTGTTTCCAAAGAAGGACTCTTGTTAACAGAAAAATCCAACGAGAACATGATCGTTTGTGATGATATTTATATAATAAAAAATAAGGGTATAAATTTAAAATTTAATTTTTTTAGTTACTTAATTGTTTTTGATATAAGATGTAGCCATTTTTTTAATGTGTTTTGTGATAAGTAGGAAAATCATTTTAAAATCAATAAGAGCCAAAATTGTTCCACCAAATTTTAAACTAGGTGTCGCCTATTTTCCCATATCAAAAGGAGCACTGACTTTCTTCTTATGCAAAAAAAAGAAAGAAGAAAATTAAATGGTATGTTGTACGCTGTAAAAAGTCATTAAATTGGTCTTACAAATTTTATAATAACTAGTGCATTGTAGAAGGTAAGCTTGCACGTTTTCTCGTATTTGTTGCTTCATTTTTTTAGCACATTTATCTCAGTGCCTCTTCAAGTCCTTGCATTTCTAATTTACATTTTGTACATCTTGCAGCTCTACTTCCACTATTTCCAGTAGGTTTATTAGATTTTTCAATAAAATGTTGCCCAATGGCATCCTTCTTTTTACCATTTACATCATAAGATGACATATTAAACAAACTATTTAGTATAAAAGTACGACAACCTGCCTTAGTCCTTTGTTACTTGTTTGGTGGTAGAATAGGAAATGTCTTAACAAAAATTTTCTTGAATGTGCACCATGGCGGCAACTTATTTTATTTACATTTACAAGTTTGGAGAAGAAGTATATATTAAATTAACATGTAAAGATATGGAAAATCGGTTTTTCGCACGTAACTCGCTGCTTTATTTGGATCGAAACGACTTCTATATATATAAAATAAAGTGCTCGCAAAAACGCATAAACTGAATTTTAACCCATCCAAATCGGTCTAGCGGTTCTCTTGATATTGCGATTTAAAAGCATATGGATTTTCGCCGTGGCGAGAACACTCCTAGAGTCCAGTTCGCGACTTTCGCATGGAAGAAGTGACTTCGACACTTGATTTTTTCCTCCGATAGATAGTCATGACCCAAGCATTGTGTCCAAATTTCAATCCGCTAGTTTAATTTGGGGGGGAGAGGGAGGAAAAACACTGACTCGAGGTAACTTTTTTAATTCTTTCTTTAAATCCGGGTCAGCAAAATGGCAAACTCTTTCATGAGGACACTGCTACAAGATCTATTAAGGAGATGATGGTTTTCGCGAAAACGGACAAATGGCGACCGAATTTCGGATTTTGCAAATTTTAATTTTTGATTTTCGCAACGAAAGAGTAAAGTGAGGAAACATTTTTATTCGCCATCGGTTGCGGAATTTTTTTCTCTTTGATTTGAGCGCTACAAGAACTCGATATGATAATCAGAAAGAGTGGGAGGGGGTGAACGCGTTTTGTCCTATAGAAGGGCAAGTGATAGGGTTAGTGACTTTATGATGGGCTCATTTTCAAGGGCAATCAGTTCTCTTTCAAGATTTTTTTACCACAAAGCTCTAAGTATTTTTACCCCAAAGTTCCATCTATATTAAGGCCTGCAGGTGTGCGTGATATATTTATAAAAGAGAGTGCACTCGCCGAGCCGCCGTAATATTAGATGCCAGGATAGGAGCTAAGCGCTCCCTTTCATCTCTCGTCTCTCTCACATCATCTCTCTGCTATGCACAAATACTATTCTGGCATCTAATTTCACGACGGCCGAGCGAGCGTATTCACTTTTATAAATATATCACGCACTCCTGCAGGCCTTAATATAGATGGAGTTGGGGTAAACATTTTTTGAAAGAGAACTGCCCTTGAAAATGAGCCTAGCACGAAGTCACTAACTCTATCCCTTGCACTTCTACAGGGTAAAATGCGTTTACCCCTTTCCCTCCCTTCTTGATTATCGTATTGAGTCCTCGTAGGGCTCAACTCAAATAGAAAAAAATTCCGCAACCGATGGCGCATTCATTACGAAAATCGAAAAATAAAATTTGCAAAATCCGAAATACGGTAGCCACTTGTCCGTTTTTGCGAAAACCATCATCTCCTTCATATATCCTGTGGCAGTGTCCTCATGAAATAGTTTGCCATTTTGCTGTCCCGGATTGGTCAAGAATTAAAAAAGTTACTTCGAGTCAAAAATTAAGCAGTGTTTGCCCTCCCTCTCCCTCCCAAATTAAACTAGCAGGTTGAAATTTGGACACAATGCTTGGGTTATCACTATCTATCGAAGGAAAAAATCAAGTGTCGAAGTCACTTTCTTCCATGCGAAAGTCGCGAATACGGCTCTAGGTGTTTTCTCGCCGAGGCGAAAATCCAAATTCTTTCAAATCGCAATATCTCGAGAACCGCTAGACCGATTTGGACGGGTTAAAATTCAGTTTCCGTGAGCTCTTTATTTTATATATGTAAAACTCGTTTCGATCCGAATAAAACTCAGCAAGTTACGTGCGAAAAACCGATTTGCCATATCTTTACATGTTAATTTACCCGCCCTCCACACCTCCCTTAGCTTTTATATAGTGATCACGTGAAAGAGAGACCTCGAATCTATGAAATCAAAATTTTTTTTCGAAAAGAGCGACTTCGTTTTCAAAACCAGATCTACTCTACTAAATAACAAATTTTTTTAAATATTTCAAGTATATAGCAAGATTTTCGTGCAACATTAATTTTAATTTTGTCCAATTTTTTAGGTATTTTGGACGAATCTGCTCTCACGCTACTGAATACTTTGCGAGTAATATATATCGACAAAATAGTGTGACTAGCTCCAGTGAATCAAACTAGTAATCAGATAAGGCGTTCAGACGGGCTCTGCCAGTGACAAAAGAAATTACTCTAAAAACCATTAAATGTGGCCCAACTTCAATACTCGATTACAGTAAATGGTAATGAACGATTCCGTTCTTATTAATCTGTGGTTTTTTTAACTTTATAAAATAATTAAATAATTAAAAAAACTTGACTTCAGATTTTATTTTACCTAAAGAGAACTAATAAAACGCTCTCTTTAAACAATATCAAGTATCAAATGAAATTATCATGTAGCCTTCAACTTTTATAAATTACGCCCAACCAATTTCTGAAAACATTTTAGGTAGAGCGTTGTGTCCTTGTTTGCTTGAACGCAAGACGCAAATTAAGATTGATCTTAAAGTCATTATTTTTATAACTTTTTTGTTAGCGTCTTATTATAAAACAAAACTGACTCGTGTCCTTTTCTGATTAGCTTGGACATACTCACCATGTTGAATTTACCTAATTATATATTAAAAAGTATTAATCTTTGAAATTGATCTTTATACAGGGTGACACAGCAACCATGTAACAGGCTACAGTATCTGTGTTTCTCAAGATAAAATTATAAAATTTTAGGGCGTTAAATGGGACCTTAGTGGCCTCATTTTAGTCAGTTTGTTTCACTTTTACTACTTCCGGTTTTACCGGAAGTGATACCAACTTTTGAATTTTAAACGGGTATATTATTACATTTTTGGAATCTACATGTGAATAGTTAAGGAGCTGCACACAAAAATACGAAAAATCAAAATTGGCTCAAATAACATACCAAAGAAATAAACAATAAATAATATTTATTCTTCATTTGACAATTTTAATAAAAAAAATACTAATCCTTAAAAACACAAAAAAATATTTACAAACTAAATCAAATTTTCAAAATGTTGTCCATTATTTTCCACACACAGTCTTGCTCTACTAACAGTTGTCTCATAGGCTCGATTTATTTGATCTGCTGTTATGCTGTTAATAGCATCTCGAACAGAATTGTTCTCTTGTAGTGTATGTTCTTTTATAAACAATATTTTTTAAATGTCCCCAAATAAAATTCATGTCCATTGGCGTAAGATCAGGTGATCTTGCTGGCCATCTGATAGGACCGTTATTTCCGATCCATCCATTTCCAAATCGCAAATGTAAATAATTTTGAACCAGACCAAAATTATGAGGGCCAGCCCCATCTTGTTGAAAGGTAACTCTTTCATTTACTTCATCTGGAAAATCGTCGAAAATATTCTCAATTTCATTTTGTAAAAATTCTAAATATCTTTCTCCTCTTAAAGCTCCATCAAATATAATGGGACCAAAAATTCTTCCCTCTAATATGCCCAACCAGACATTAAATCCAAATCTTACTTGTTGATGTCCTTGTCTTATTAGTCATGGATTTTCTGTAGCCCAATACCTTGTATTATTTTTATTAAATATACCTGAATTCGTAAATCAAGACTCGTCAGTAAATAAAATGGAGTGATGAAAGTTATTGTTTAAATTGTAATAATTTAAAAGCCAATTACAATATGTAATTCTTCTAGAAAAATTGTTTTCATACAACTCTTGATGAATTTGATACTTGAAATATTTATTTATATTTATATTTTTTTTAAATTCTTCTAACAGATTCCCTGCTTACATCTATTTCTCTCAAGTTAGATGTTGGGTCATAATTTACATATGCAAGTACATTTGTCTCAATTTCTTCACTTATTATAGATTCGTCATTTTCAGCAATCGGTTCCCTTCTCAACTGAGTTTCAAGTCTCCAGAAATAATTATTACTTGGATGATTCCTGTTGGGAAATCTATTTCTATACAACTCAGCAGCAGCCCTTGAATTTTTTCGACATTCACCAAATATTAGTAACATGTCTATTTGTTCATTACGAGTATACATTTTTATCAAAAACGATTTTAGATCATTTACTTAATTTTGCAGTTTAAATCACCAGCTCTATGATAGCTAACTGTCAAATTCACCGTCACCTAAATAAGTCAAAATAATGTCATAGTCACCGCCGCCTTGATAGTATTAAAAAATTATTTAATGTATTGCTTTAAGTATGATAGTTTTCTCATTTGAGAACATTAACTAAGAAATGTACAAAAAATGTAATTTAAAATTATGCACTTAATTAGAATAGAATGCGTTTATTGTTTTAGGCAGAAAAAAAACAAGGGTTGCAATTTAAATAAGGTATGAAAACAGGGGGGGAAATGGGTTAAATTAAAAAAAAAATAAAAAATCGTACAATTCAGTTCTGTTGTATTAAATTTATAAATTTTTTGAATTACATTAAATAATTTAATGTAATATGTAAGTTAGTGCTGTTTTTCCCGTTGTTTATTTCTTTGGTATGTTATTTAAGCCAATTTTGATTTTTCGTATTTTTGTGTGTAGCTCCTTAACTATTCACTTGAGATGAAATCAGGTTGTCATGTAGATTCCAAAAATGTAATAATATACAGGGTGTCCCGTTTAAAATTAAAAAGTTGGTATCACTTCCGGTAAAACCGTAAGTAGTAAAAGTGAAACAAACTGACTAAAATGAGGCCACTAAGGTCCCATTTAAAGCCCTAAAATTTTATAATGTTATCTTGAGAAACACAGATACTGTAGCCTGTTACATGGTTGCTGTGTCACCCTGTATAAACCAGCGGATTTTTTCTCATTTCTATTCGTTTGTAAAGAATTGTACAGGACATTCTGTAGAAATCTATTAACAAAACTTTAAAAAACTTATTCCCATAAACTCATATCTATCTAATCAAAACAAACTTCAATACAAAAATAATCCAAGTTCTTCGAAATAGTTATCTTGTTTTTGGCAATGGGTACAAGAAAAAACTCGCAGTTTCTCTCTTTGATTGTTGCCATTATATTCTTGATGGAGTTTCAGAGTTTCGGGTCTAGACTTCGGAATACCATTAGCAGGAAAAATAAACATTTCTAGAATCAATATTAAGGTAGGAAACTCCTTATACTTTGTTTTCGTATAAAGTTTCAAGATGAAGTTAAATTCGATAACGAATAACTAAAGTTAACCTTAACTTTCACTCTTTATGGTGCTTCCATTTTAAAACATCCTGAAGGCATACTGCGAGGTTGTTTGACCTAAATTTAGCATATCAACTAGTTCCTAGGTAACTAACAATGCCCACTTTTTGCATATTTGATATCTTCCAACTCGGAGAAAACAATGAAACTATAATGCCTAGTAAATCTCATAAATTGCAATCATTTATAGAAAAGGAAAGACTTTTAAATATCAAACATATAAGAGGTTCATCAACCATTTCATGTTTCTGACTTTGAGTTCGACATAACGTCTTTTGGCTTTTATATATGGTTTCCATGTTAGTTTTGTACCTAGGTGGATCCCGAGATATTTCACCTCTGCTTTGACGGGAATAGGAGTATTGTTTATGTTTACTTGTGGGCATATGTCTCTTCGTATTGTTAACGTTATATGTGCAGACTTAGTGGGATTTACCTTTATTTTCCATTGATCCAGCCAGTTTTGAAGAACATTGAGATGATGTTGTAATTTTTCAGATACTCTTATTGGGTCAAAATCTGTTGAGAGTATTGCTGTATCGTCTGCGAACATTGCCATAAGTGTATCCTTTGTTACAGGTACATCACTTGTATATAAGGGGTCCAAGGACACTGCCCTGTGGTACTCCTGCTCCAATAGGATGATAGTCTGACAATTCTTCATCGATTTTTATTTGGAAATAACGTTCGCTTAAATATGATTTGCATGATTAAGTACAGCTTGGCAGGTTGACACAATTAACACCTTTTAAAGTAATATTCTGATTTAAATGAGTTCCCGAGCTTCACCAGAGATTATCAACATCCCGGTCATTTCTACGAATGAAAAGTTCATTTTTTTAACGCAAAAATTAATGTTGTCAACAACCAAACCATTAAAAATTTAAACTAGGTAGGATTTTGGAAATATTCAGTAATTGTAAATTATAAATTAAGTTACAGTTTACATCACTTAACGTTTTCTAATATTGAAACATTAAAAAAACTGGAAACTTAGTAATTAAAATAAATAAATAACAAGATGAAGAGGCAAAGATGAAAAATAATCCATTAAGGCAACGAACAAACGATTATCCCATAAAATATTTATAATTAATCTCTTTTTAAAACTTTCTTGTATTAAACTTCTAATTGTGGAAATTGTGAGAGTCTAATCTTAAGCCGCTTATAAGTCATTGTGTTTTATTTATTTTATAATTGCAGGATTTTGGTTTAAGACAAATATTACTTTAGAAAACTATTAAGCCATAATCAGTTAAATAACACTGCAAATCAAAATGTAAACATATTTAATATTGCACGTAAATCATTATACAGGGTGAGCCTGTAACAGGGCCATTGGACACCCTGTATGTAGAATTTACAAAAATTTGAAATCATTTAGTCACGCAGGGGTAAAATAGCTGAGACCCAAAATTTCAATTTAAAGACTTTCTCGAACTTCTCAGAAATATGTCACTGTAAGTTCGAAAACAAACTAGTTAATATGATTTAGACGTGTGTCCTTTCAAGATAACAATCGAGTAACATTGATTTCCTGTAAAGTAAAAACAATTCATTTGTAAGAAATACTCTTATTTGCACGAGAAGGCGCGCCGCGGCAATCTGCCGCATTTGGTTTTTCAGGTTTGTAGTTTACAAATAACGAAGAAAATTTATTTTACTTAGTAAAATAAAACAAATATGCCATTCATAATCATTTTATTGTAGTAAAAAAAATCGGATGTGGCCATGCACATGACTTTACCATACTTTAACGGCCCTACGGGCTCATAATCCAATTACTCGTACATATTTAAGGCAGACCATGCCTGGCAAGAGCGTACAATTGTCTCCAAATTGTCTACTGCGCTTGCGCTATTATGCAACTATGTTATTCCATTTTATTTTTAACTCGCTTATAATACAAAATTTGAAAAAAAAATTTAAACAAAATTTATAGTAAATTTAATTTAAAATAAATTTTTTCTCTTAATATTTTTACATAAACTTAATAGAAACGATAATAATTGCGAAAATCTGAAAATTCTCAAGAGTAAACCCCCACTTCCGGTTGTCCGATTTTGCCCAAAATCTAATCAGCTCATTAGCATGTTGTAAAAATACTAAATATAAAATTTGGTTGGGAAATTCCGATCGCAGTTGGAGTTAGAGCGCACACAAATTTTTCCGGACTACATACTCCATACTCCATACTCCATACATACATTTTCTGGAAATGGTCTTAAATCACTTAGGGGGTCTCAAAACATGTAAATCCACTGAAAGCTGGACTTTTTTTTTTGCGATTACAATACTTTACCACTTGGTATGGTAAAGTAAAAATATAACATTTCTAAAACAAACAATCTAGGTAAACTGAAAAAAATTAGTAATAAATAAAATTTACACGAACGGGAGCACCAGCGGCAATCTGCCGCAAACACGTTGCAAATTCGATCTGGTTTGGAACTTTCGCTTGTACCAACTGAACAGAAATATTATATTGCACCAGATGTGTCGATAAGCGGAGTAATAACATAAACAAGGAATACCTAAATGCCCAGTTCCTAAGGAATCGTCACATTTTAATTACACACAGACGTCTCTCCTAAAGTCATAAAATTAGTTTTGCTCTCTCAAAGAGTCGTCACTGGGACCGCATATTTTAGATAATTCTTAGAATCAGTAAAATTAGCGATGACACCCCGAAATAGATTGATCGTTCAAGAAGAACTTTCGCCAACATATACATATGTAAATTAGGTTAATAAATTGGCCTATGGATTTGCGACCTTCCGAAATTCAGTTAAGTTTTCATAGCGTTTCTTAGCTGTGTGTGAAAACAGATTTCGTTAGGATTGTGAACCTCTATTACGTCAGCGAATCCATCTGAGGAAATTTAGGTTTATAAAAATAATTAATAATGTGCTATGATCTATAAATAAGCAATTGCTATTCAAAATAAATTCAGAATTCGGGAAGAGGTATCTGTCACTGGTCAGTGTTCGAAATCGATCGTTTTTGGATTTATTGCCTATTGAAAGGGCCAACCAATGGACATCGAAATGTCCCTTCGCCAGGGTGGGAAAGGGCGCGACTGAAAGTTCAGCTTAGTAAAAACGACGCGATTTCTCACCAGTTGATTTCTGACTTTTAAATCGAAAAGTCACTTTTTGCTTCGAGTAATTATCTGAATGTGAGTAATTGTTAAACGGCCGGATCCGCTAGATTTTGGGAGTCAATTAAGGGTTTTTCTTTTGCTTAGTGGTCAGAGTTAGAGTAATTTTATTAATTGGGTTATAATTATTAATAGATCACAGCAAGAAAGTATTTGTTTCGTAAAGTTATCTTTAATATCTCCTAATCACTATTCAGTTCAGTTCAGTTATATTATAATTGTACATTGTTATTAAATTCTTTGTTATAAATGCATTTTGTTAATTTTGCATACCATTGCCTCTGTCAATAAATAATTAGAAAAAATAACATCTTTGTTTGTTTGGTAATAATCGACTCCCATATCCTAGTGAGCAAAGTTAAGTTAAGCGTAAGGCCTCCATATGAAATCACCATGGAATTTCGGATATACTTATAAGACGACATATGGTAAGTGAATTTTATTAAACCCAGTATGGCTATCCACTAAAATATTAGTGCTATAATACAGGTATGGTCAATAACGTCTCAATCTCACCATCACAAGAATCCACGTGTTTCGCTCGGCACAATAGGAATTCTTTTGTTATTAAGTTAAATTAGAGTAAATATTAATTAGAATCTCTGAGGGGGTTCTTCCCTTAAGGAAGAAGTAACCCCCTTGTTACAAGCCAAACTTGTGACATCGGAGGATTACGTCGTTATGGTAAGAAATAAAACTTTCAAATTTTGTGTGAGCTAATACAGTTACTGGATGCACATTTTGAAAATAGTTTCGATTATACAGGGTGTTCCAAAAACTCGTGGCAGCACAAACTTACACATGGAACATGGAACATATCTCTTACCACAACGACGTAATCCTCCGATTAAACGTTTATTATTGTCTAGCCCACAGCCATTTGTATTATAATGTAGTTCTCTGGGGCAACTCTGTTGACAGAGAAAGAGTGTTTATATCGCAAAAGAAAATCATTAGATTAATTTATAACATACCCTGGAGAGAATCATGTAAGCAGGTTTTCATTTCGAAGCAAATGTTAACATTTCCCTGTATTTTCATTCTTAACTGTCTTTTATACATTAAAAGCAATGCTTCAGCGATTAACCAGAACTCCTTTTATCATAAATATCCAACACGTAATGCTGATTAACTAACTATTCCAAAACATAATTCGGCTAAATTTGAAAAATCACCAAAATATATAGGAATAAAACTTTTCAATCACCTCCCAAACAAATATAAAACTATGCCTGAAACTTGTTTAAACGGACAGTAAAACAATTATTATTGTCAAAAGCTTATTATAGCATTAATGTATATTTATATGATTCAAATTTGTAAATAATTGCTGCTTTTGTAGCCGAAACAATGTATATACTTATTATCATTTTATTATAATTCTAATGTTGTAACTGAAACTATGTATATTATTCATGTTTGTCATAACCAATATTTTGACTTGTCTTATACAATTTCTTGTCGATTGGATCAATAAATATTATTATTATTATTATTATTATTATTATTATTATTATTATTATTATTATTATTATTATTATTATTATTATTATTATTATTATTATTATTATTATTATTATTATTATTATTATTATTATTATTATTATTATTATTATTATTATTATTATTATTATTATTATTATTATTATTATTATTATTATTATTATTATTATTATTATTATTATTATTATTATTATTATTATTATTATTATTATTATTATTATTATTATTATTATTATTATTATTATTATTATTATTATTATTATTATTATTATTATTATTATTATTATTATTATTATTATTATTATTATTATTATTATTATTATTATTATTATTATTATTATTATTATTATTATTATTATTATTATTATTATTATTATTATTATTATTATTATTATTATTATTATTATTATTATTATTATTATTATTATTATTATTATTATTATTATTATTATTATTATTATTATTATTATTATTATTATTATTATTATTATTATTATTATTATTATATCAGAAGTTTGGCCCACCCTGTACGTTACAGACCTTTTCCAATATGTACCTATTTTTTCATTCTCTAAAAATGAAAAATGAACCTACAAACTCTTGTATCCATTGTTTTATAGCATAGTACAACTTAATAACAATTTCAATAAACATTTTGCTCTTCATTACAATTTGAATATATTTTACGGTTTTTTAATTAAAATGTTTATTTTTTATTTTTTATGAAATGCTAGAAAACTTTTTGGGACACACTGAATATAAAATTAAACATGGCAGGTAAAATGGAAGATTTGACCTTTTCAATTAAGACGGCTGTGTTTGTTGCAGACTAAAAAGAAAACCGGGCTACTTACCGTTTATTTAATACACCAATCATGTTAAAAACCTAAATTAAATGTATTACACACGAACAATAGATTTCCATCACGAAACGAAAATGTGACATTATTCTTGACCTAGCGAGTCCCAGTAGTAGTTTAGTTTAGAATTAACCTCGATGGATTAATTTTATTATGTGTATAGGAGTTGCGAGAAGATAAGCTCCATGATTAATAGCTGTATGTACCAGTATGCAAGTTAATACGTTGACATTGCATGTAAATTTACTAGTAATAATTATACCTATATAGTGTTATTAATAAGTAGATTGTGAGTGATAAAGTTAAGATTTTCCATGTACATTACAGCCGTCGCGTCGTTCTTATTGTGTATAGGGCTGTAAATTAGAATTTCTAATATATTTTTTTTATAAGCAGGGTAATTATTTTTCTTGTAAAAATAATTTTTTGACGGCTATAGTCATTAGCATCGTGTTCTGTGTAGGCTTTGTTACTGTTTCCCAAGGCCACTTTGGGTATATGAAAATCGATATCTAAATTTTTAATTAATTAAAAATCAGATTTTTTCTCTCGGTGTAAGCAAAATCTTATTTATTACTAGTAATGTAGAAATTAAAGTAATTAAGTACATTTTGACGCACCAAATTACGCTCCCCCCCCCCGTTTTAGAGGATGCTGAACACGATGGCGTGTGATTCACCAAGAACTTGTTCACTGTAAGCTTCACAAGTATTGAATGCAATTCTGCAGCAGTTTTATTCAAATGGTAACAGAAAATCAATATTGAGTATTTTTTAAAACATGGGATCGATAATACTCTAGTTTTCCTAATATTGTTAATGCACATTTTTTGTGGGATTACCTGTATTTGAGTATTCCTATAACACTCAATTGTTACAGATTAATTAATTACAAATTAATGCAGTCAATACCACACCACGTTATGTGAAGGTTGTGTTGTCTATTAATTGAAATTGTTAGTGCGTAGGTAAATGATTATTATGCATTAGGGTGGGCCGAAAAAACCTTTTTTTATTTCGAAGTTGTAATAGCGCGGAAAACTTGCTAATCATATAGACTAAAAAAAAGAAACAAAAATTATCAAAATTGGTTGACATCTTCCGATCGCGCATAGGCCTTAAAGTTTGACAAAATATGAAAAAACTTCATTCTTGCGATTATTTTTTTTTAATTAGATGTTTTCGTAATATAATAGTTTGTAAAGTCTTCAAATAGAGCCTAAAAACATTGTGTTTTAATTTGGTTTACATCAGTTGATATCTTCCGATCGCGCATAAGCCCCAAAATTTGCCAAAATATTGAAAATTTCACATTTTTACACATTTTTGGTATCACAGGCTCACAAAATAAAGTGGAATGAACTTTACATGTGAGTATACTACCCCTATGGATTTTGAGCCGCTGAATCCGAATATGGTCTCAGAATTTCCCCAGGACCGCCCAGTTTTCCCCTAGCCTAGGGGAAATGCGTGAAATCTTAGGAATTTCAGTATCTGTGAAAACAATTTCGATCTACTCAAAACGAAAATATTTTCACGAATCTCGAGTCGCTTAGTTCTAATCTCACTGTTGAATTTCGCTAGAGTACCTCAGCATTCCACTAACCTAGGGGAAAAACTGTTAAGCTGAGCAAAACTTCTGGAAAGTTCTATTTTTGCGCAAGGAAGCTTATATATTTTCGTATTTTGAGTTCCTGAATTCGTATCTGACGTACAAAATGTTCCACAGTACTTCAGAATTTCCCTAGCCTAGGAAAAAACGAAGAAAATTGTGGAAGGAAGTTGTCTAAAATTTCTTAGGTAACATTAAAAGCGACGACTATAAGAAAATAGTAAAAAACATGTTGCGAAAATTTCAGGAACAAGGTTGTCTCATGAGCATAAAATTACACTTCCTTTATTCCTATCTCGAACACTTCCTTGAAAATCTTGGTGATTACAGTGAGGAACAAGGAGAACGTTTCCACCAAGATATCAAAGAAATGGAGCGACATTATCAGGGACGATGGGATGAACACATGATGGCAGATTTTTGCTGGTTGTTGAAGAGGGATGTTGCAGGTGAAAGCCAAAAAAAGAAAGAGGAATCCTCTCCGTCGGACGTTTGACGATAAAAGAACAAGGAAAAGACGAACAAACTAATAATATATAAATAGTGGAATTTTCTGTAGGCTAGGGCAATTGTGAGGAGCTGGATGAAAATTCTGATAACAGAAATGAACACGGCAGCTCAGAAGACGGAAAGATATCAGCTTTTGCCGTACGAAAAAGGCATGCATTAAACTTCCATTTTTGCACAATTTTCTACATTTTTCGCTGGGCTAGGGAAATTCTGAAGTACTGTGTAACAATTTGTACGGCAGATATGAATTCAGGAACTCAAAATACGAAAATATATAAGCTTTCTTGCGCAAAAATAGAACCTTCCAGAAATCACAAGTTTTGCTCAGCTTAACACTTTTTCCCCTAGGCTAGTGGAATTCTGAGGTACTCTAGGGAAATTCTACAGTTAGATTAGAACTAAGCGGCTCAAGATACGTGAAAACATTATCATTTTGTGTAGATCGAAATTGCTATCACAGATACTGAAATTATACATAAAGGTGGTATACTCATATGTCATATGTAAAGTTCATTCCACTTTTTTTTTGTGAGCCTGTGATACCAAAAATGCGTAAAAATGTGAAATTTTTAATATTTTGGCAAAGTTTGGGACTTATGCGCGATCGGAAGACATCAACTGATTTAAACCAAATTAAAACACAATGTTTTTAGGCTCTATTTGAAGACGTTACAAACTATTACGTTACGAAAACATCTAATTCAAAAATTAAAAAAAATAATCGCAAAAATGAAGTTTTGATAATTTTTTTTCTTTTTTTTTTAGTCTATAAGATTCGCAAAAAAGGTTTTTTCGGCCCACCCTATAATGCATGCCTCAGTAATAGCAATCCTTTACATTTTAACCGAAATTTATAGAAAATTGGTCAATATTGATTAGGCAAATTTCTCAGAAACCATCCCTGATATTTTTTATTTAAAGCACATAAATTAGTTGTGAAATATAAAACTTTTCTCCCATGTAACACTTTTTCTATCTCTTATCATTTCCTAAATCCCAATGTTAGTTCCAGTCGTCAGAGCAACTCAGTTGGTAAGGTTGGTAAGCATCTAATCGATCTAATAGTTAAGCACGTTTCGCCGCGGTTAGACTGTGGATGTGTGACCACTGGGAAATCGCATGTTAAAAGGTAAGGCCTCGTAATTTCTAAGACTCTTTTAAAAGAGAAATATAAAGGAGCCAACATGTATATTTTCTTTTTCAATTTTATTTAGATAAACATTAATTACTTGTCGTTAGAAAAAGGGATAACATAGCTTTTAAAATAACTCGATTAACTGATTAAAAACGATTGTGAGTAAAATTGTTAGCTGAGCGGCACCGTCTCGGCGTTTATCGGAAATGAAAATATTAACCTACAAACAAGTTCCCACAAATAGCCATCGAGTATGGCATGTTTTTAATATGTGTGCGATACACATCAAGAAAATAATTTTTATTGCTTGCGTTTCCAATCACTTTATACGATATCATTATATTTTCATTGAAAACGAAAACTTTGACAGCAACAATCATATTACTTTACTTAAATCGATTTTGACTTTATAGAGCTGAACAAGTAGGAGAGTTCTTCCCATTTCAACGTTTCCAAGTACGTCTTTATCACTTTCGCAACTTGAGGCATTGTCATGTTGCGAAATCACTTTATCGTGTCTCTCGTTATATTGCGCCCGATCGTCTTTCAATGATCAGCATTAACTGCAATCGATAACTATCGGTTTTAACAGCTCATAATACACTATTAGTGGAGTGCAATTAGACGAAAATATTCTGAAAATGGATTTTACATAAAGAGAAGCTTGTAAAAAATTTGTCAATAAATTTGGGCTGGAGCTTCGCGAGATATGTGGCAAAAACACAATGGGCATTCTTTATAAAAAATTTAATTTAATTTCTGCTAAATCATCGCATAGTTAATTTTTTTATATTAAATTTTCGGCTTTTCTATGTCCATTCATCTCAGGAAATGAAACAGTTTGTTTATTTTTTTATGCATTCTGACAAATAATTTTGAATGTACTAATAATAAATATGAACATTAATTATTTTATATTTTCTTTTATTTATGTTTAGTTATAATTATTATAGTCCAGTAAATGAAGGACTGAAAAGATCGAAAGCTGGGAATAAGTCGGGCATGAGTTCCCACATAGCGCAATTTGTAGATCATCGCAGGTGTTTTAACATGAGAAGATCCTTAACGCGTTGTGGTCAAGGGGAGGAGCTGAAAATGGGCCCCAAAACCTGGAAAATGGGTTTCCCGCTAATATCTGGCTAAATATGCCAATTAGAGAATTTTTGTTCAGACAAAAAATGGAGATCAGCTCATTCTCTACAAAAATGATCCCTACCAATTTTTTCGCAATGCCAATATTTTTTGCACAATCAGACTTCGAAAAATCCATAATTTTCATATTGAATAGATATGGTAGTTTCTTGCCGAATTTCCACTCGATGGGATTGGAAATGCACTCATCTTCATCTTTTGGACTTTAGAGACCAATTGCAGATGGCACCAGCACCTTTGCTCTTCTCGCTAAATTACGGAGCCCGTAAATGAAAATCTCGGAAATATTCGATTATTTAACAATTACTGGCGGATTTCACCTGTTTTTTTCCTGCAAAGTAGCGCTTGGGCTCTCTCAATTGTATTAGCGAATGTTCTGTGCAATTTGAGTTGCAAATTTACCAGAAAATTGCTAAAATTTATTTTTCCTTGTGCCAAGGTCTTGAATCCCGTTGTTTTGGCTAAAAGCAAATGCCAACTTTTAGAGCGTGGTGAATATTCACCATACAACCATTCTAAACAATTTTCGCATTTTTGCGATTTTTTTGCAAACTTTTTTCGGAATAATATGGGTGCAGGATTTCGGAAAAAATACGCAAGTCTTTGAAAAATTACATTTAATTTATACAATATCATGGATCTCAGAAGGAGAGCGTAAAAATGAGCGTATATAATTGTAACAACCATTTTAGAACACAAAACGAATATGGGGATTGACTTATATCAATGGAAAGGTCAGAATATAAGCTTTACTTTCATCTAATTATTAATCCTCAAGAAATAAAGAGCGGGGAACAAGAAATGGATAAACAAAAAAAGGCCGGTTTTGACTCGTGTGACCAATTTTCCTCATTTCTCGAAAATTATTAGACTCTATTAAAAATAAAAAAATATATTCGAAAAGTAGACCATCTAAGCTTTGAAATGATGTGCATTGGAAATCAATATAACGGATCATAAGATTATAATTCGCGCTTGTTCCGAAGATTCTCTGGAACTCCGAAATCGGCTAAAATATGCAAATAAACAAATCAATTGTATATTAGAACGCCAGAAAAGTATTGCAAAAAAATTTATGAGGTCATTCAAGACCCCCTAAGGTCCCATTATCAAGGCAAAATTAGAATAAATGACTATTTTTAAAGAAAATATGAATAAATTAATAAAGCAGCCTCTAAATATTGTTGAAAAAAACTTTGACCGCTTTTTTAAATATTTTTGGTAAATACGAACTGACTTCAAGTCACATGGAATTGTAGCTACGGGTTTTCCCATTCGGATGAACTTTGAATCATCGAAAAATATTAATTTTTTCCCGAGATATTGAACAATTCGTCCGCCCGGTTACGCGTTAATTCATAGAAAGCGGAATTCCTGAAAGGTAGAGCAGCAGCTGAAATGAGGGGACTTTTGAGTGCCATTATCTCGAAAACTATTATTGAATTTTCGAAGAAAATGATAAGAACCATTTTTGTAGAGAATGAGCTGATCTCCATTTTTTGTCTAATTTTTCTCTAATTGGCATATTTAGCCAGATATTAGCGGGAAACCCATTTTCCAAGTTTTGGGGCCCATTTTCAGCCCCTCCCCTTGACCACAACGCGTTAAGGATTTTCTCATGTTAAAACACCTGCGGTGACCTACAAAATGCGCTATGTGGGAACTCATGCCAGACTTATTCCCAGGTTTGACCCTTCAGTTACTGGACTATTATGTAAGATTGATAAAAAAACACTTTAATGAAATTATAATCTACAAATCTACAAACAGTTATTCTTAGTTAAAAAATAAAAAAGTCAAGGTAATGTTTTTCCTTTTTTTAAGACTCCCTGCATCACTAATTTCACTTTCTTGATCACTCTTATAAATATCATCGATTTCACAAATTGGCTCAATATCCTTCTCACTTACGTTATCTGTACTTGTGTTATTTTCAAAGTAATCTGAACTACTGACTACAGAATCTTGCATTACATTTGTATTTTCTTCGAAAATTTCTGATTCGTTGTCTGCGAACACATCATTTTCTTCATCATCAGCATCTATTAACTACTTCAATAGATATATTTGAACAATTTTCCCCTTTGCAATGACGGCATAGTGCACTGCAGTGAGTTCCCTCACAAAAATCTTACTTTAGAACCTGAAATTTTTTTTTATTTTTTTAAACATTTTTTGGACCGAAATATAATTTCTAAGAAAATCAAGCATAAATATCGTGATGAAAAATTGGCAAAAAATGAAAATCGAATTTTTTTTTATTATTCCCTAAATTGGGCACTTTAAATAAAGAAATAAAATGTTGGATTTTCTTAGACAAAAGTAAACACAAAATCCTTCTTGAAGATAACAAAATTTTTCTCTCTATTGTTTTTCCAAAAATGGCGGCCAATTCAATTTTTTTCGAAAAATGCCGATTTTGGCTGGATAAATACATTTTTTTTTATTTTTACCATGTCTTCCCGACATAAAAATACATGTTTTCTCCAATTTTTAAGAAAATTCGAGGCTTTGGTTATTTATTGCCAATTCAGTAAAAAAAAAAGTGCGCGAATTCGTATTCTGAGGTTAGCATTTAAAAAAACCCTACTATACGGATCAATACTCTACTTCATAGCGGTCATTTTAATTTTTTTTTATTTTTCCATGACTCTTAGAGCCGGAGATATTTAAAAAATAGTGAAGCAATCCACTCTAAAAATACCAAAAATGCCGTTTTTGGCACATATCTCGCGAAGCTTCAGCCCAAATTTATTGACAAATTTTTCTACAAGCTTCTCTTTATGTATAAATTCAAAAAAATTTAGAAAAATTGACTTAGCTCTTAAAAAAATATAAAATTCTAATTTCCCACCAAATACAGATCTTCTGTGCTTGGGGTTATTGTAATAAGCTCACTTTTCATCCCCTGTCACATAACTATCTATCTAGATAACAGAGTTCAATACATTCAAATTAATGATAAAAAATCTAAAAACAATGTATGGTCCATAGGTGTCGCACAGGGATCTGTGCTAGACCCACTTTTATATATAATATATGTGAATGACTTCAATACAAAAAAATCGGCAGAAGCAAAGTTGTATCCTTACAAGTCTAGGTTGTTACTAAAAAAGATGAAGCTGCAAAAGAAGTGAGGGGATGAAATAATTTTCTAAAAATTCGTTATAGAAATTTTTACAGTATATTCAAAGATAACATTTACAGAGATTGGAGAGAAATAATAAAAAAGTCCACAGCTCATATTTTTCTACCTACAAAGAATTGCCAAAGAAAACCTCATATATTCAGTGATCAAGTTAATAAAAAGAACTAGAATCACTCGATTGAAAATGAATCATGGGTGCTTTCCATCATATACTTTTTGGCTGTAGAAATTTTTCTAGTAATGAATTGGTGGATAATCTTATGAAAGTAGACGTTCATGTTAGTATAATTATTTATGACTTAAAATTAATTCCTTTCTCAATTTGTGTGTGGCTGAAGAACTAGCGTCCATTGCCAAAGAACCAAACAAAAAAATTCACAGTAGTAGACATTTAAAGTTCCATTGAAAATCTAAAATTTTAATATTCCTATCCCCCTAGCTGGTTGACAAAAGGAGTAATTAGAGATGTGTCATTATTCAGTAATGATAATGATCTCCAGTATATAATATTTGTAGTGCCTAATCGCGTTACCATGTAATCAAATAGCAGAATAGTGATAATTTCCAACTGACAATGTGATAATCCTTTTTTATAACAATGGAAAGACTTTGGTATTTATGAATTAAATGTTATAATAAATTGTCACTATAGGCTTTTGATTAATACTACAAATATCTTCGAATGAAATTTTATAACAACAGGTTTTATCATTATATTCTTGAAATTAGATTAATAAAACCATTTATTTATTGCGCAAATTTCTGCGTTCCCTCTGCTTCCCTCATTAGTAGGAAGTATACAGCTCAACATGGAGGCCATATTAGAAAATGACGGTGTGCAGAATCAAAATTGCAGAAAAATTTATTACCCACAACGATGCCGAAATGACAAGCTCCTTTATTAACAGAATCAAATGGTTGGATTCGTCCCGATTAAGTTTGAGTTCCAACACGCCTCGTGGACTGATATAATTCAATACTTGTAGTGGCAAGTAGTCCAAGCAGTAGTTGTTTAATTACGATCATATTAATTTAAACTATTTATTAACGTGTGTCAGTTTCTACCTTGAGCTTTAAGTTTCCCCATGTATCTGCAGTATAAAATAATATCGTATCATCAGCAAAGCTGAGAACTGTCTCTCGGGAATCAATATTTAAGAGGCTATTTATATACAATATAGGGGGCCCAACACAGTGTCTTGTGAAACACCAAATGTAACAGTTCTCGGTTCGCTGATGTTTTCATTTAGGCAGACTTGTTGTTGACGATCTGTCAAATACCTTTTCAGAAGATCATGAGTTTTACCTCTAATACCGTATGAATATAGTTTTTCAAGTAATATTTCATGATTTACGGTGTCAAACGCTTTTGACAGGTCTATAAAAATACTTAAGGCTGGAATTTGTTATCTATTACCTTATATATAAGTCAAGTTAATGAATAGATCGCATCTTCTATGGACATCCCCTCCCTGAAACCATATTGTTGATTTGAAATAATTTATAACGTACGTGTAACAACAACGTACTATTTATAATGAATTTTTATTAAATATTATAATTATCTTTAATCCGTAGATTGGATTTCAAAAGATAGCTAACCACTAACTTGATTATAGTAATCAAGTAAAACCTCGAGTGTTGGGGAAAGACGGCCGTGAATTTCCTTCTCACGTCTTTTCCCGCGGCGAATTTTGACAAATACGATCTGTCACACCCCATATTCTCATAATAATTTCCTTCCGTGTTGTTAGAACCTCCCAGAATGCAATCAAATCTGATTTCAAACATGAGGAAACTCCAAACAAAATTTATGCTTACAGAGAGCCAGAAAAAGACTGTTTTGGCCAACATAACACTTTTTAAATATTTATTTAAAAGGGAAAAATTAATATTTAGTTATCACGCAAATTTTCCTATTTTAAAATCATCAATTTATGAGAAGAATGAATAAACTAAATAAGTTCTAGTATGAATAAAATTACGCTGTGCAACTTTATCGATCTTTCAGTGATGCACAAGCAAAGGAATAAAGAAAAAGTGAAAAATACCAGTTTAGTTTTCTTGCGATTTCGGACAATACACTAAAATGGCTATAACTTTTGAACGGTTTTATTTAAAAAACCAAAATAATATATATTCTTAAAGGAAATTTAATGCTCTACAACTTCTTTTCTCATGACTTTTTTATGGTAACAATATTTGAAGAGTTATCTTAACAAATAAGCCAAAAACTCTCAAGGCGGATATCTCGTGAACAGAACAACATATCGACAAATATAATGTAGTGATTCTTGTAGCATATTCTGGCAGCTTTAATTTTATATAGAATGGTCAAGTCGCTACGACGCACAGTTTCCGCGATATAAGCGAAAAACTAAAAAATAGGACCTTTGAAGTATCCCCACCGCTTACCACCTAGGAGTGGGGACTTTTGCTATGTTGTTCTTCAGACTATTCCAAACAAGTCAAATTTTCTGTCCCTCTTTTTTGAGCGGTCTGTATGGCTAGATGTTACATCGCTAATACGACATTAATTATCATTTTGTAAGAGATACAAAGGTAATTTATTAAATAAAGAAAAGACCTCTCACTATGACACATGAATATAATAGTCAGCACTTCTTCAAAACTAACAAAGTGCTTACACGTTTCACTCCTATTCAAATATACTTACTTCATTATAAAGCACCCTAACCTACATAAGACCATCCTACGGAGATAAGCAATTGTTATTCAAGAATTATAACTCCTATAAGTAAGTAGCATGACACATCACATTAAACAGAGCTTCCAGGATATAGCGAAGAATGCATTTGCTTGTAACTTATGACATACGGCTTACTTCATTTTGAATTATCCGATCTTTCAACTCGAGAGCAACTTGGAATAGAGAATGGAAATGATACGAACGCAAAAAACATTTTCTTAATGACTGAAATCAAAACTGATATTTTAGGTGGTTTTAAGGTCAAATTTCACCAAAAATAAGCATTATTTCTAAGTAAATATTGTTGAGCCAATAAAAACAGGTTATTCCTTTGAGGTCCTGTATTAAAAGGTAAAATTGACTACCAAATTTAAAAATGCTTCTAAGACATTGTAACGTTTAAATTCGGTATTAAACCTTACTACATTAATTAGTTTCCATACCTTGTTTTTCTTGGGTAGATGTGAGCCACTGTAGGGACCGAATTATATTATTTAGGAACCATATATCACATAAGATATGTAAACCAGTAAGGAATTTTAATTTATTAGATTCGACATCCTAAGACCGGTTTCTGTCTTTCGACTTCATCAGTTAGGCTTTTCGAATCCAATAAATAAAATTCCAAACTCGTACAAGTCAATAGCTATATCCGCTATAAGATAACATTTTTAGATGTGCTACCATCTATGGTAAGAAGAGAGTATTGACATTAAATTTTGACTGAATCTAGTCAAGATGTCACTCTCTTCTTTTTTATCCCTTTCAGAGATTAATACAAAGTGAGTAAACCAGTAAGGAATTTTAATTTATTAGATTCGACATCCTAAGACCGGTTTCTGTCTTTCGACTTCATCAGTTAGGCTAAGATATGTTACATTCAGCCTCAAGTTTTTGACTCACTTTATATCCATTTGAACGAGCTATTCAGTTTCGTATAAAGCATTTCGAACATCAAAACAGTGTTGTTTACTTTATTTTTATCGATGTCATGTTTCGATCTGTCGTTCCGGTCATTTCTTCTGTTCAATTTGAGGTACTGTACGGCTGTGTTAGCCAGTCACCTGTTATGTGATTGGTCAAGTCGCAGAGTTTGACCAGTCGTGTTATATCATTGGTCAAGTCGTTTTTAGTGACCCGTGGCGGTTAATAGGTGAATCTTTTTCTGGACTTGCGTGGTTGAATTCGTTCTAGAATGATTTCGAAGGAAATTTCGGGCCGGCTTTCTTTCTTTTCTTGTGGGTAACAAAGTATAACGTGGTTTAGACAAAATTTTGAGGAATCGCCGATGTTTTATGAAGATTATTTCGTACCATTGATTGGGATAGACGAGCGGTTCCCGTATTGTTAGACTTGCAGGGTGCCTATTTGATTTGGTGTGTTTACCCTGGTCTGATTCTCTTGAAGAGGAATTGATATTTTGTACCAAACCAAGCCACGTTCGTAACGACGCCATTTTTTTCAGGTAAGACGTTTTTCATGAAAGAGGAGTATTATGTTATTTGGCAAGTGTGTAAGGCCTATTAATATTATAGGGATAGTACCTTCCACGGGAGACGATTTGATTCTCCGAGGATTCACCACAGAAGCATCTGTCAGGAAAGTTCCTGATTCGCCGAGAATTCCCCTTTACTGTATAAAAGGGTAGCTTGAGATATTTAAATGTTTTTATTGTATAAACTGTTAGAGTTTGTAAATTTCTTTCTGGGCCGAGGGGTATTCGATTAGGGGTTTAATGTATATTATTTTAGGGTTCTCGTGTTGGGCAGATTGTTAACCACATTCTCGTATTGGGCGGATGTTAACCAGATCCTAGTACTGGGCGGAGGTTACGTACATTCTAGTACGCGTTCAGCGATCTTCTGACGAGTTAGTAGCCACTTTTAAAAGCTAGGGAGTTTTGGAACAAGTTATTCATATTTTTTTTATGTTTGTTCATGTACATTTATTTGTTAATTAGTAATTTTTAAAGGTCTCTAAATTAATATTTCGATATATTTTCTCTAATTAAATTTTTGGAATTTTGTAAGCGACTTATAGGGGCGAGTGGTATTTTTTTTTAAGCCCAATTCCAACGACCTTGAGAGCTCTCGCGGACGGTGTAACACCCCTATTTTTCGTAATTATTTAATTAATTTAATCATTTTTTTTAAACTAGCGCAATTTTCTTGCAATTTTAGTGGGATCCCTTGGGTTCCTTTTTCTTTTTTTGACCTGTGTAACCTTAATTAAGTGGAAATATTAAACCGTTATTGAGTATATATTGACTATATTTTGGATGAGGGTAAAACAATCTCCTGGCGCCCATTTTTCTTTTTAATTAACAACATTTATCAATCCACACCCCACTTCACTGTGGTTAGCCGGCATCCAAAGCGGATTACATAATCCCAAGGAATATCTTTAATCGAGAATAACTCGTGGCAACATCACCAACTATTTAAGTGAATTCATTTTAAAGAAATGTCAGATAGTTTCCAATATTTATTCTTCTAATTATTATTATGTGATTTTAATTGGTTTATGCTAATATTTTGCTAATTATACCATCTTTATGTTTAAATTTTTTAAGCTTGTTTGATGATCTCCAATAAAGTTGGGTATTGGTTCTTTTTATATTTAGTATGTTCATCTGGGTAGTTAATTAAACTACAAAATTGAGGTGAAAGGACCAATCGTAAAGGGACAACCTTTGATGATTAGAACTGAATATAGATTTTCTAATTATTAAAAAGAATCGAGGGCTGGTTGGTATGAAAAATTTTGATTGGTTTTAGAATGATTTACCTGCCATCCTTCGGTTTGTAAATAACATTTAATTGCCTCGACGCTAAAGTCTGATTTACGCTAGTCAAGTAAGTAAGGTATTTGTTTTTTATTCTTGTTCGAACAACTGGATTGGTAGGTGATGTTTCAATTCGGGAAGATTAAATTATTGTTTTTGTTGTATCTGCCAGTCCGATGTTTTTCATATGTTTGTTGAGTAAACAATAACCTATCAGAAGCTCAAGCATAATCCCAGTTGATCACATATTCTGGCTTAGTAGCTACTCGGTGAATTTGGCGAACTCTTTAGCACCTGCCTCATGCTCGGCGCCCTGTTCCAGCATTCTCATTTTTGATTATTCATCAAAGTACTGTTATATGATTTTGCATCATTGTCGACCAACTGAGGCATATCGCGCTCCTTCTCGGCCTAATGAATCAACCTCTTCATTGCCATTGTAACCTGAATGATTTGGTACCCAGGCAGAAGACATCCTCCCAACTGTTGTAGAGTTTTTAAGCTTTTATAGCCACTTGGCTGCCAGAGTATATTGCGATGGTTTTTTTGTTAAACTCTTCCCTTAGTAACTCTTCTGCATATTGATGTCTTGGTGCAACATTTGCCTGTAATATCGTCCCGTGTTTACCTAAGCTAAGTGAGACTCTTGTCTTTGAATTGGCTATATATAATATAATAATTGGAGGTCTGTTATGACATTACCAACTATTTGTATAGCTCGTTGTTGATAAGCTCTTGATCTCTGGCCAATCCGCTAGTGACTGATTTGGCTTTGCCTTACATAAATTGGGGGTAGATTCACCAAGGATTCTAATGCTCCCGTAGCAGACAGGCAAGCGCATTTTGCCACTTAGTCATCGAATCGCCCCAGCCTGCTGAGTCTTTGGCCACTACACCTCCGAACAAGATACTATCATGGGTCTGATGACCATATGATCATTATTGGTTGTAGTCTCTGTTTTTCTTGCAAATTCTTTTGCATAGGTTGATGATTTAAACTGAATACTAAAGAATCGATGAAAGTCTGAATTGGTTTTATGATGTCTTACCTGCCTTCAGTTTGAAAATAACATTTAATTGTACCGACATAAAAGGCTGCTCAAATAAAAAAGGTATTTGGTTTTTTTTGCTCTTACAAGTAGTTTGGTAGATGATGTTCCAATTTGGGTAAGTAAACGTGTAGGTAAGTTCAGTATTTTTAAGCTATTAAAGCAAAAATAACGTGAAACAGATTGTCAAAGTTCTGTATCTGTATCTGTAAAGCTAGAAGGGTGGGTGACTCCACAACACGTAGGCCACGTTTGGCCCATTGTGCATGCTTCTGAGGTTGAGCCTTCCTTCTATCTCGTCAGCCAGCCTACTTGTTTAAAGTAAGTGATGACGTCGACTGATGGTAGCCCTCTCGTGTTGGCATATGTTAACCTCTACTCGCAGAAAAGAAAATGTCTTATTTGTGAGAGTGTCGGGCACTCGCAATGAATGTGTTCGACAGTCTCGTCTTCCTGTTCACATCCTCTACACAGTGGAGTGTCAGATAACCCCATCTTGTAGAGGTGTTTTCGTAGATGACAGTGGCCAGTCAGGATACCAGTGGCTGTGCGCAGGTTCTGTCTGTTCATAGTCATGTATTTTTTGGCTGTTTCGCTGTTCGAATACTATATAAGTTCCTTGGCTAGCTTGCAGCCTGTTTCGTTGTCCCATCTACCCTTAAACCTTTCAAGGTAGTGCTTCTTTAGTAGGTCCGCCACAGCTGATGCCAATAAGCTTATGAAAGTGCCAGGTCCCAAAAGTTTTTGGGAGGCTGCTTTCTTAGCTAACGAGTCAGCTATATGGTGATTGTCAAAGTTGTTAATAAATGAATAAACAAAATATTAAAGAAATACATTTTAAAAGTCAAAATTTTCTGTTCCAATTGATATGTTACAAGAAAGTATTGTTCCTGAACATACAATATTAGCACTTGCTTCACCTGGTCATAAGTGAAACATTTCGTGTTCTAATATGTCTCATATTCAGGCAAGCGAGTGAAACGTAACCCAATTTGTGTGTAAAATGGAACTACTTTTTCTTCACTTAACTGCCTGGTTGACTTATTAGGCAATTTTCCTTGTTTGTTTTGTTTAACAAGTGAAACTTTTACTACACAAGGGACTTGTACCAAATTACTTGCTTACTTGACTTATTTCTTTAACTGCTTAATGAAAATTGGACGTAATTGCAGGTAATTCCAAGTTAGATAACATATATAAATATTACATAAGTAAGTATATCGAAAATTGATAAATCTTTCCGGATTTGTATATTATTTTACGTTCTTTTTCTCTTTCTTTAGAGTAAATCAAATGCATCTGTCGATTTAAATGGTAATGTTTACTATGAACACAGTTAGGTAAGAAAACAAAGTTTTGCAATACCCGGTTTAAACTAAAATATCTACTTTTCAATATAGCCCTCGTAGAAGTGCAAATCAATGTTTAAATCACACCGGAATATAAATGGTCTGGAAATGATGCTGCTATTAATTACTATTAGCTTTTCGCATATAATTTATCCTCTTTTTTATGGAACTTGAATAGATCAATAAACTCATTTTGTTTTTAGCGCTGAAGAGTTTATTTATTTCATCATTTAGAGATGTCAAATATCTACATCGCGTTTATTTTGATTCCCCTAAATACCGTTTCTCTTAACGCGAAAGCGTAACTGCTCTTAGGGGTTACTAAGACAATAGATCACCCTATTGTTATATTTGACCTCGTTATTCCCTGCGACTGCCAACTCACAGATAACATACATGCTGCAGACAGTTCCATCATACAATTATCAACTAATAATGTTTGTAATTAATTGAGTCACTGGGCTCGTACAATTTCACTAAAATCTGCTTATATTATAACAATGAAACGTCTTAAAATTGCATTTTCGATTGTATACAGACGCTTATGCTGACAATAGTGATGGTATTATCAACATTATCGCTAAGTGTCGTGGAGATATGTGAGAATTTGGATTACTACTCATGAAACGGTGTTGAATATCCCTCGAAGGCGATGGAATGGGGAAATAACTTGATTCCTGTAATCTATAGCGGGAGAGGATAAACATTATTAATTTATAATACCGGGTGTCCCATTTTATGTTCTGGTATTTCAAGTACTTAAAACTTTTAAACGATACACAATCATACACTCATAAAAGTTTTTTTTAATTCCTCTTAACAAAAAAACAAAATT
This sequence comes from Crepidodera aurea, assembly GCA_949320105.2. NCBI lineage: Eukaryota > Metazoa > Arthropoda > Insecta > Coleoptera > Chrysomelidae > Crepidodera > Crepidodera aurea. The sequence continues at coordinate 38,139,358 of OX439475.1, read as the reverse complement.
GAGTTTATTTTTATTTTTTTTGTTTGCTTTTTTAAATATAACACCCTGTATATTTTCTGATGAAACGAAAGACACTTCTTTCAGCTAAATAAAGAAAATAATTTTCTCAGCGTCATTATAGTTATATACCAGTTGCCAACAACGAGGTCACTTTTAGCTTGGATCAAAGACCATGGAAAATCAAAAGGCAACAGTATAGCTGACTCGTTAGCTAAGAAAGCAGCCTCCCAAAAACTTTCGGGACCTGGCACTTTTATAGGATTATCAGCATCAGCTGTGGGTGACCTACTAAAGAAGCACGACGAAAAAGGCTGCGAGCTAGCCAAGGAACTACTACAGTATCCGAACAGCGAAACAGCTAAAAAATATATGACTATGAACAGACAGAACCTGCGCACAGCTACACGTATCCTGGCTGGCCACTGCCATCTACAAAAACACCTCTGCAGGATTGGGTTATCTGACACTCCACTGTATAGGGGATGTGAACAGAAAGATGAGACTGTCGAACACATTCTCTGCGAATGCCCGACACTCTCACAAATAAGACATTGTCTATTCGGCAAGCACAGGCTATCAAATGCCAACATGAGGGAGCTACCTTCAGGCGACGTTATTACTTACTTTACACAAGTTGGCTGGCTAGAAAGAAGGCTCAACCTCAGAAGAACGCACAAGGGGCCAAATGTGGGCTACGTGCTGTGGGGTGACCCACCCTTCTATCTTTACAGATACAGATATACGAGTAGCACCACGTCTGGACTCCAGGGGCTAATGCCCCCACAGGCATTGAATTAAGCTTCTTTCAGCTATCTACGGGTGCAAGGATGCAAAATTAGCAGATCAATTAATTGCATTCGCCTGCAAAATCAGCAATAATTATCAAAAATTTTTTGGGAGGCCCTGGAATATTGTATTAGTAATTACAATTAAAACATATATTTAAAAGCGAAAATAAAAGGCATTAACACAAGTTTGTGAAGTAAAGTTTCGACGATGGATCCATATCAGCAATCCGTTTTTCGATCTATTATAGTTTTCGTCTTGTTAACAGACAGACAGACAGATGGATAAAGTGAAGCTATAAATTTTCTAAAACAAAGTTTGGACATCTAATCAGCATGTATTATCAGTTTAATATTATTAAAATTAATATCTTTCTTTTAACTAGTTTAATGGCACAATAAGCCAATAGGCCAGTCAGGTTGTTCCATTAACAAAAGTGCGTATATTTCTAACTAAAATTAAGATTTACATAATTTTTTTTATATTTTCACAAAAGTACCAGTAGGTACTGCATCTATTTATTGGTGTTAATATTGAAGTCAATATTTTTTTTTCTTAGTGTGTGCGTAAGTTTTGTTTTGTTTTGTTTTGTTTTTTTTAATTATTTTAACTTGATTTGTTGCTTACTGTTTTTGTTTTTTTTTTATTAATATTTTGTACCTACAGAACTCGTTTTAGTGAAAGATAAAATTAGCATCAATTACAATAAAAAAATGCAGAATTTCATTAAATAGCAACAGTAAATAATATTTTATTCATTCACTCCAGTAATAATTTCCTAAACAAAGTGCGCCTATTTATTTCAGTTTTCTGATACTCTAACTTACAGAGAAAATAATATACAAATTAAACTGGTGTTGTAACAATAACAATGGGTCGTTGATTGAACACTTGCAATTTATTTAATACTACCGAGACTCGAAGCGACGTTACATAATAGCATAAACACTTTAATATGACAAGATGGTTACATCAATCATATTCCATGTCAATAAATAATTTCTGATAGTGAGGAGATGAGTTATTTAGGTTTTACACACAGCATTTCAGATGGCTTCGGTCTTAAAAGATTGATGTTTATTTGAAAAATTTTGGTAAGAAATATTTCAAAACAAACCGTAAATATGTGGTCAAAATTAGTAGTAATATTGACAAGCTAAAATTGGTTTTATCTACGACTATTTAATAATAGACGCATTCTGCTTATGATAACAAGTACAAATTGTGTCTCATATTCCACATCGGTGGAATATGAACTAATTTCTTTTGACACAAATAAATGACTTTTGACGCTTGCAATAATTTTGCGATTTTTGTGTGAGCTTAATTCGCGTTTGAAGCGTTATTATAATGAATTCAGACAGTGAAAATAATATTTCATGCATCCCAATTTTTAAAATGGTTTATTATAAACAAGAAAGAGTTGAATTAGTAAAATTCCACTCAGCGGTTGAATGATGACGCAGGTTTGCTTTACATTTACAACATTTGTTTCTCCGATGAAAGTGCGATTATGTTGAATGGTGAAGCCAACAGGTATAATTGTCGTTATTGCAGTGATACCAACCCACACATTTTCAGAGAAGGTCATACACAAACGCCCCAAAATTTGAATGTTTGGGCGGCATTCTGGGCGACCACATTATCGGGCCACTTTTTATTGATGATAATTTGACTAGTGACATTGACTTGGACTTCTAAGACCTTATTGATCCTTTAATAACTCAAACACTAGAAGATGATGTAAATCTCCATGAAAACCAACTTTTTTTTCAACACTTTGATGTACGAGTTCGTAACTTTTTAGATGCTCTTTTTTCCGGACAATGGGTAGGCCGTAGAGGTTCTATCGAATGGCCATCAAGGTCGCCCGATTTAACTCCTATAGATTTTTTTTGTGGGGCTACTTAAAGTCCAATGTTTATGTTACACCACCTGAATGTCTTCAAGACCTTCGACAAAGAATCGTGAGATAATGTCGTTTAATTACATCAGAAATTTCGAGAAGCATTTCAGAACAGTCTGTACCATTACACGGAAGTTGGAGGTGGGTAGAACTAATGTTGTTTTCTTTCACAATAATCTAAGCAGTTTTCTCAAAAAAGGGTCGTTCAGAATAAAAAAAGAACGGGGTTGCATTAGATAATGAAAGCAGCTTAACACCCCTTGCCATTTAAGGTTTTTCAAGGGGTGGTTCTGGGCGCTAGAGGGATGAAAAAAGAAGTTTGAAACTACGATAAATATTGAGCCCCCTCTAGGTTAAAATTGACCTGTATTGGCATTTTTTCAAAATTTGAACAAAACTCGAAATATTCGGGGGCAAATTTTAGTTGGGACATCCTGTATATTATACACTGATGTAAATATGTATCCTGTATGTTTTATTTTCGTTCCATTTTTATTCTCGACCTGGTTTCGCATCTTCTCCCATACGGAGACAAAATAAAAAAAACCCGATTACAGTAATAGATTTTTAATATATTATATTATAAAAGGACCTGAAACAAATTTAAGTTATTGCTTCCGGGAAGGATCTTGATTTTACAGTAGATCCTTCGACCTTTCTGATTTAAAACCTTCAAAAGATTGTACATGCCTTCTTACAGAGGTTAACGACTATAAAAATAAAAATCCGCTTCCTTTTGCTCCAATACTGTACATTTTATAAAAGAATTTTATATTACCTTTGAAATATTTCATGGGTCACTATTATCAAGACTGTACTTTTGGAATATACACGAGAAAATTGTGGAAAATGTGGAATTTTGGAGCAGTAAGTCGGATTGAGATAGGGTTTTTTGCATTCGCTTCATTAGCTCGTCTAGAAATTTTGTGCCATATTTTGATCAGGTACTTGTTTGAAATGGCAGCTCTGCATCAAGAAATGCATGCTTCTTTCTAAGTGTTGAAGAAAAAAATTCATATCTTGCACAGAAAACATCCGAACAATACGAATTTCAGTACCCGGGGGTGTTTTGGATTGCTTATCCTTAATATGATGGCCAAATGAGCCCCCGGGGTACATGCAGGTCAGGACGAAGCCAGGAATGTTATCACCTGGAGTTCCCCGTAAACTGATCAAAAATCGATCTAACCTCTTTACTCGGGGGTTTTTCTGGTCGCTCGTGCCAGTTCTGACATCAACATCGACCTCCGGAGGACCTGGTGCACGCGACCTGGCTAAAAACGTCATCTCCAGGAGTGTTACTGAAATTTTTTCGTCAAACTGTTTAATAAATGCTAGTCAATATATTATCAATAAAGCAAGTTCTCCATAACAGTGTTTCGATAGATTTGGTAAGTAATTTCAGTAAAACTCCAGAAGATGACGTTTTCGGCCAGGTCGCGTGCACCAGGTACTCCAGAGGTCGATGTAGATGTCAGATCTAGGACGAGCGACCCGAAAAACCTCCAGGAGAGGTGTTTCGATCGATTTGGTAAGTAATTTCAGTAAAACTCCAGGAGATGACGTTTTTAGCGAGGTCATGGGCACCAGGACCTCAGGTGTTTCGATCGATTTGATGAGTAATTTCAGTAAAACTCCGTGTGTTTAGCCAGGTAGCATGCACCAGGTCCTCCGGAGGACGATTTCGATGTCAGAACTGGTACTAGCGCCCCCTAAAAACCCCCGGGTAAAGAGATTCGATCGACTTTTGATGAGTTTACAGGGAACGCCAGGTGATGACGTTCCTATATATAACATTTCCAAATTAAATAATCTAGGTGAACTGAAAAAAATTAGTAATAAATAAAACTTTCATGACCGGGCGGGCGCATCAGCGGCAAACAGCCGCAAACACTTTGCAAATTCTACCTGCTTTGAATCTTTCGCTTGTAACAACTGAACAGAAATATTATATTGCACCAGATAGGCGGAGTCAATAACATAAACAAGAAATACCTAAATGCCCAGTTTTAAAGGGCTCGTCACATTTTAATTATAAAAACAAGAAGTTGCGGCAGTTTGTCGTTGGCGCGCCCGCGTGAGAGTTAAGCGACCCAAAACACCCCCGGGTACTGAAATTCGTATGGATCGGATGTTTTCTGTGCAAGATATGAATTTTTTTTTCAACACTTGGAAAGAAGAATGCACTTCTTGATGCAGAGGTGCCATTTCAAAAAAGTACATGATCAAAATATGGCACAAAATTTCTAATGAAGCGAATGCAAAAAACCCCATCTCAATCCGACTTACTTCAGCAAATTCCACATTTTTCGACTATATTTTCGCGCTAATATTGGTGCACGAATATGTTTTTAAAATTTCATACTTTGAATTTAAAGCTAAAACCGATATTTTCCACATTTAATCCCAATAATATTGTAAACTTGCAATTCCTTCTGTCAAATATTTATGTCACATATTTCACTTCTTCTTTTGTTAACCAAATTAAATACTTATAGCTTATTATTGCCCACTCATGTCAAATGCCAAGTTAAATAAACTTCTGAGCGATGATGCTAGGGTTAAATATTGTATAAGTTTAATAAATTGAGATATTAAATCAAAATTATCCGCAGACACATTTAATTAATAATCTAGCTTTAATGGGAAGCCCTAAACAACTCTATAATCCTACATATATAATATAGTGTTTTGCAGTCAGTCATATTAGTTAATCCTATTATACTAAAACTCGAAAATAATGATGGAACGTAAGTACCTACTTGACGTCGTCTAACAAGTTCGTAATGTAACATTTCAGTAACAATAAAATTATCAAAGTCAGGTAAAAGTACAAGTAGTTTAAATCTGTATTATGGGTAATATAAATGGAATAATATATTATAGAATTAGTATGTAAACGATATTTTTAAATGTAATACGTGTTTTTAATAGTATATTACGTAACAAATGTTGTAAGTAGCATATTACGCACGAATGGAAAAGTTACGCTAGTGCGTAACTGCTTTACAACACGCATTACGTACTATACTTTATCTACGCCTCAACAAAAATAACTATTTTTTTTAAATATAAATTTTAAACACTGAGATTTAAATTAATTTATTAATTTCAAACACTAAAAAATGTTTAAAATGATTGATTAATAAATAGCAATAATTGTTCATTATAATGTATTAAGCACTAAATTCAAACACCCCACCTGACGACAACCCAAAATGCACATGTTTCCATAAAAAAGAAGAAAGATTAATTTAATTTCGGGCGGAGTGCATATTTCTTCATCACTTGACGACAGCATATTTATAATGTAAATTTAATCAAACTTATTAATAAAAAAAGCTTACGTTTAGATTTAATTATTAACTGACTGACATTTCTGTCAAACTTCCACAGCATTAGTAGATTCAAATTATATAATGCAATGCGGTGCAATGTGTGTTGCCTAATTAGATTAAAATATTAATAATAATAATGCTAATTTATTCAATTTAGGCAATACACATTACAAAAAGTTTGACGGAAATGTCAGTCAGTTAATAAATTATAATGAACAATTATTGCTATTCATTAATAAAGGTGTTATTTTAAACATTTTTAAGTGGTTGGTTTTAATAAATAAATATAGTACAAATAAATCGATTTAGTCAACGTATATAACACTTTTAAATCTGTCATTACGTAACAAAACTGCCCAAGGATGTGAAATAAAATCACACTTGTTTCCAAGAAAATGTCCTACACTGCACCAGCGTCTGGACTTCAACAACTACTCCTTGGACTATATGCCCCACCAGGTATTGAATTACGAAAGTCCAGACGTGGTTTGGTGCCCGACCAAATCGGGGCTTTAAACCAAAAACTTTTGGATTTTGTTATTTTGTTATTAAAGGAGCTTGTCATTCTTAGACCGGTTTCGGAATTATTGTTCCTCATCAGTAAGAAGCAGGCTAGCTCGACATCTCTAAAGGATGTCTGAAAATGAATTCGACTCGCCTCGTTCTTGATAGAAGTGTTTGCGTTAGAGCACGTATATTACGAACGAGGAGAGCTCAACGCCATCTTCACTTTCATAACAAAATCAAAGCTTGCCAAACTATATAAAATAAATATCTTAACAAAAATCTGAACAATGCACAGCTCATATAATAAGCATTATACTTTTTTCAGAATATTATTGTTAACTTTCTTTGAGAACGTTAATAATGCTTTGAAACTTCCTTCAAAACAATTTCTGTTTTCTTCAATTTTAATATCCTGTAAAAATAAAATACGATACATTGGAAAGTAATACATCGTTAGTAGATTTCAAGTCAACTGAACAATTGTTTTAGATGATAAAAGACTTTTATGATTCTCGTCGTTACTTTATCTTAGATTTTTCAACTAATTGGATTTATAAAACCAATTAAGAACACAATGAAATGAAATTGATCATTGGATAATTTTATAAAATATAACAACATGGAATAAGGATTTTAAAATTTCAGATGTTAAAACCTGTTGTCAACTTATATTTGTGACGATTATGGGAAAGATTTATAATTATTCACTTTTTAGTAAAATTTAAGAATAAAATACCTCAGAATTTTCGGATGAAAAATATGCAGATATGATTTACGTTCATGGTTTTTGTTATGGAAATGGACGAAAAGCAAATAGAAAATATGAAAGGTTTCCTGGACATAAAACTTTTACTCGAGTTTTTAACTACATGAGAGATCATGGTCAGTTTCCCTCAGAAAACTTAAACAAGGGTCACGGATGAAGGTAAGTAGCTGCGGAATAAAATATTATAAAAAGTTGAAGATAATTTAGATATTAGCATAAGAAGGATTAGCAATTCTTTAAATACACCTCAATATAGTATTTGTACTCATTTATAGAATTGAAGATGCACTGCAGAAAAAAGAAATGATTCGGATCTGATTAAGATACGACAGACAAATTTGTCTTCCCAAAAACGGTGGTCATTTTCAAAAATGTATGTAATTTTATCGAAATAATTAGATTTTTGATTTCTGACGCGCCATGTGCTATACCTCAAGGAGGTGAAAGTTCTTTATCGGTTCTACCAAGTAAGCATTTGAAATAATCATACAGAGTATTAGAAAGATAAATTATTGTGATATTTGGTCATTAATACAAACCTGTAATTACATTGTTTGTCAAAAAGACCTACAAGTTATAAGTAAGGAAATAAATGTGCAGGATAAATAAAACGCCTTGTATTTAGGTTATAAAGAGCGCAAGTCCCATCAAATGGAGATTCTTAGAATCACCTAGGTGACCCCAATCACAGTTAACGTAATATTCCGTCCCTAATGAAACACCCTGTATATTATATCATTTTAAATACTCGTTTTGGTTTTCTACTGGTAGTTTTAAAATAGATTAATTTACTAAGAAATACCAAACATTTTAACATCACCAAATTAGTATAAAACAAACTCCATAATTATTTATTTTTATTGCTGAACTTTTTTTTCTCTCAATTTTTTGGACTTTGCCAAAGTCGCCAGCAAATAATTTTTCTTGTGGCGTCGATAACTTGTTGAAAATATTAGTTTGAGAATTAAACTTTATATTATGAATGTTCGCAGAAAGTTAGAAGGACACTTAAATTTACGAGGAAAAGCTCAAAAGCTAAAACTCGAGCTGTTTAAGCTATTTCAATGAAACTTTTACGTTTCTAAATTACTTCGCTCTTAAAAGATCATTTAAGTTTGTTTTACTTTAATTTTTTATAACGATGTGACTTTGTACCTATTATCTGAGTATTGAAGAATTATTTTAGTATACAAAAACGTACATCTAATAATTATGCCATATCCAAAAAAAGAGAGAAATCAATTTTAATCTCATCTAAGCATATCCAAGTCTATAAACAAAGTTCTTGTACGCGATTGTGTTTCTGTACATCCCATCCTTCCAATGTAAGTTAATGTCTAGCTACCTTCCAAAAATTATTGGAATAATAGTGGGCTTTTTTGGCGGAGCATGAACCGGTTTTTAATAAAATTGGTGGATACGGGCCACCATATTCTCCTTCACCAAAAATTTGCCAAGAGAAACGACTCGACGCAAGTGGGCTGGATGCCGACAAAAAACGGCAAAATTAAACCAGGGCGTGTACGCAAAAATTAGGAAGCGTTTCTTATGACCTGAACTAGCTGATTTCAAATAGGGAATTTAATTTTCGAAAAAACAAAATGGCGGACCGGAAGTGACTAGTTGTTCGAGTAAAATGCATACGATTTTGGTGGGAATCGGTTAAATTATGTTTTTGAACGAGCTGATTTCAAATTTGGAATTTAATTAGCGAAAAAATAAAATGGCGGACCGGAAGTACTGCTTTACACTACTCACAAGCAACTTCTATCATCACAATTTGATATTTGTGTGCTGCAAAAATTTTAAATCCAAATTTTGAATAAGACAAAACAAAAATGGTTGATTTGAAGTGAAGGGAAAATTAGTGATAACCCTGGAAAAAAAATACACATAATTCATTAAGTACGAATTTAATTACTGTATTAAATCGGCGACGGTGGCTCAGTTGGCAAAGACGGTTACATTTCAATATGTACCATTAATAGGTCTGTCCGTGCTCTGGTTCGTGCCCCGGTCTAGACAATGAGATTTTTAAATAAAAATTTTCATTGCCTACTTCTGGGCGTGATTTGTAGCGTATTTAACATTAATTACTTTGATGTTAGTTTACGCTGCAAAGACTTAAAAATCCTGGAGGAGTCCATCGTTCTCGATGATGGTGTTGTGTGGTTTTTCTGGGTTTTCCCACAACTGTAAAGCAAATGCGCCATCAAGCATCAGTAAGTCGCCCCAGAGCGCCACGGCAAATAATAATAATAATAGCCGTCCCTCCCCCGCACAAGCTGCAGAGCTTCTGGGGTTCACTCGTAAGGGAGTGAATTGCAGGGCGTATATTATTATTATTATTATAAATGTAAAAACAAACACTGTACCTATGTACAATATTTTTACAAAGCAAATCTTCATCATCGTGGTCATCATCTTCAGAAGTTTCAATGGACAGACAGATAATTAGAAAATTAATGGATTGAATAAAATGAAATAATCTTATGTGTATATCTATGGAAATAATATTACTTAATATTATTTTTTATTACGTTTTTTTCTTGGGAGTTGGTTCTAGTTAAAAGCTTTGATGGGATGTACTAACGATTTATTTAGTTTTTTTTTTTAATAGTTCTAGGCCCATGGACAAGCTGTTAAATCAGCCTTTATGGACATTTCTTTTTATTCATTTGTGGCAATACCTGTATTTTCTTCTTAATTTTTTTTGTAAGCTATGTACTTTACCGTTAATGAATAAAAATTATTATTATTATTATTATTATTATTATTAGTTGTGAAATCTGAGTCGTCAGTAGAGGTTCCCATCGATTCATTTAAACCATACTTATCACGAGAATTATCAGAAGAAAGCAACAGTTGCAAGGTTTCTGGTGACAAATTTTTTCCTTTTTTCGAATTCTTCCTGTCCATACTCGATATGTACGGGTCTGAAGTTAAAAGGAATCGATTGAAAATGTCTGGCATGGTCGCTTTTCTTGTGTTTTTTCGAGCAAAACATTCGCGATATTTTTTAATGTCTTTGTTACGCTTCTTGTGTGTCTTCTGACATTTGTCCAAAAATGTTCTGGGTGAGACGCGACAAGCAACTTTCAGTTCCCAAAACCAAGTTCGCATCTTTGCGCAGGTAGTTTTTATTGATTTTGAATCTTAATAACATTTGTAACACTCTACACTGTACAAAATTGTGAGATCTCCTGGGGTCATAACTATTTTGATACTTTAGGTTAGGTTATGACATTCTTTGGAATGTTCAAACTCAATACTCTTCTAAACATACAATATAGGACATTTCGAACAATTTCTTTATATGGAAGTGATCTACAAAGCTTCAACATTATCATCCATTAAATCGTTTTGAAAACGGTAGCGTGGAACAAACAATTTATCACTGGATGCGAGTCGAATATTTTGGAGCACGAAATCACTTCGAACCTCCCTCAAAAAAGTTTATGTTCAGACTGTCGTCAGCTGAATACCATAGGGCTACAAACCGGTTTTAGTGTGGCAATTTATAAAAGTCGAAAATGAACGAGTTCATTTTTTAGGTTTTACCGGTTTTTTTTTTGGCGTCCAGCCCACTGAGCGACGTGTAAATTCGATAAGAAACTTATTTTCGATTATGAAGAATTAATGCATATAAATAATCCACATTATCAAATTAGTAGAAACCAGTCTTAGGATGTCGAATCCAATAAAATTCCTAACTTCCTTTTGGTTAGTTCCTAAAGATATTAACAAAAAAAAACAATAATACTCGTTTGAAATTATACAGATTAAACCTTAATTTACTTAAAAATGTCATTGAGTGACTAAATGAGATTGTGTTGAAACAACAATATTGGCTTTACTAACTGAATTGCAATTTGTTAATGAAATCCAGAAGAAAAGGGTCGAAAATGGCGAAACATTGACATGAAACACTATTATTGGAAGGGCATTACATAACCTTTAGGGAGTCAACTTCGTATTAATGCCTTATTACGAAGCGGAAGGGATAAGGAGCAAAATACGAAATTGTTACACTTAATTTTACGGCTGATGTTTATTAAGATAGATCAATATGGATTTTTTAGTTAAATTATTAGCATTTTCAGTTGGTAAATTCGTGAAAAGTATATTTTAAAAGTTTTTAAAGTGATGATACTCCAAATATGGGTATCAAGAATCTGCTAAAGTAAAAAAATGTCTTATAGTAAAATAAATTTACGACGTATAAACTCTGTAAAAAGTTGGTTATTAATTGTAGTAAATATGTAAAAGGTGAACAAATTTTCCAACCACGATGTTTAAGGCAAACAGCTATTGCGAAACAATTCGTTTGTCGTCCTCACACCCAAGATTCGGTGATCAAGTGCTAAAATAGCTAGTGAGAAAAATGTGATAGGTTATTTTAAACTCAAATTTATGAACTACTTCATCTTCGTCCTGTTCAAAAGTAAAACTAATGCAAGTGTGGATGGTGTTGACATATTGAAAAAGTTATGGAATGCAATGTCATTACCAAATTGAATGCAGTCTTAAACCTTACAGTGGTAAACAATGTTATTGGGTAATTTGTGATATGTGATATGAGGTTTGAAGCCATTGCTAAGATACTTGACCTGTTTTATCATATTAAAATCTCCTAAACCGTTAACTTTATCGATAAGAGAGATATAAGAGAATTCCTTTATCTTATAGAAATATCAAAGGACTACGTTAATGTTATTTTAAGTTCAGTAGTACCTACTATTCGTCTGAAAATTGAGGAGTTAACCCGGGCGTAGTCTGTTTCTGACTTTTTAAATAACCAATTGAAGCACACTCATAAGTTGTGACATCTCTCCTACTAGTCCATTGAAATGTTACATGAGCTTTGCATTTTTTAGAGAACGCAATTTTATTTTTGGGACATGTGTGGGGGGTCAATAGAAGCTTAACCTCAAGTTTGTGGGGTCGCGACCCTTGTCCCCCGGCCGCCTCCTTGGAAAAAGGGGTGAAAACACTTTTTTCGCGATATCTCGGAAACTATGCTTCTTACAAAAAATTTGTAAAGTCATAATTTGTAGCAACTTATTTTGCCTATAAATATGTTTATATAACTTTTTGCCCTAAATTAAAAATTAAAGAAGTTATAAGCAAAAAAGTGAGAAAATTTTTGGATATTCGAAATCCCATCTGATTTTTAATCACCCTGTATACAATATTTTTTAGTGTCACAGTATAGAATTTGAAAAGTTAGGATAGAGACATGTACACCGTTTTTCTCGATTTTCAATCGTTTGGCTACTAAAGCTACTTTAACTCAAAAAATGTGATTTTTCAGGTGGCTGTAGATCCTTTATTAACCAGATTAAACATCAAGTGTGATACATCGTTGAAATCAGCTCATCGAGAGGATTACAAAAATGTAAAAATATATAGGGTATCCTATTTAAAAAAAATATTATTTTTTTGTATCCCCTGAAATCTGCACGCCACTGTACATTTAATAGCATTTTAACAAAAAACAGTTATAACCATATAACTTTTATTTGAAACTTTTTTTTCTATAGGCAATAATAACGATAATAAGGGGTGGGTAATTTATAATGAATAACCCTGTACCTCTGCGTTTGTATTGGAAATATATGTTAAATAATCGTTTCAACGCACTGAATTTGTTTGTCTGGGGAGTGTGTATCTCAATATATATTTCTTTTTAAAAAAATGTGAAAAATATTTTTCCGCGCAAAAATTTCTATCGCTATATTGAATGTATCATGTTTTATAACATCTGTGAAAATTTCATGAAAATCCCAGCCGGCCCCATATTCTTAACGTTTACCCAGAGATGTGCGTGTCAGTAGTTGTCAAAATTTGTAGGTTATTATGGTGAAATTAAATAAAGTCAAACCTTGACGTTGATATTTACAAAAATAGGTTATTTTCTTATGACGATTTTCCATCATCACTCCACCAACGTTCTCGCCGGCCACTGCTAGACCAATATTATGTAACGGGGCTACGTTACTGAACGTTGCTTTGGAATACCCCTTGCACAAAAATATGACTTCCATCGATGATCGACAGGGGCGGTCTGGCTCAGTTGGGGGCCCTCGGCTTACACTGTTTGCGGGGCCCCTACTGGGGGGTCTGGGAGTATGGAATTCCCCACAGCAAAAAGGGGGGTCCGGAAAATTTTTGAAAACTGCATGTCTGAAGATTGATTTTAACGCTATTGTAGCACTTAAAATTAGCTTAAAGTTATGAAAATGTTGGTGAAAATTTCTCTATTGTTTACCTTACCAGTACTAGTTCTATGACGTGCAAATTAGTAAGGCACTCTAAGGGAGGCTATTGTTTTATCATACCTTAGAATTCAATTTAAAGCCTAAACGGGGTAAACGAAGTATGGCAACGCGTCCATTCTAAATTGGGAAAAAAACGAAACTATCGTTCTAATTAGTTTTAATTAGGGACATTTCGTGGAGGCGATAATTTTATAAAACAAAACATTACAAATACATTTCTTCGGACTATATCCATACTAATATTTTATACATTCAGTGTAATACAATACGACGAGACAGATTTGTACGCTCGGATCAAAATAAGATTACGAGATCAAGATGGAATGAGGCTGTATTTTTATTATTTACCGAGCAAATCCAATATTTCTGAAATGAATAAATGCATAAATATGTCTGGAAAACCGTGAAAAACTTTTCTTGAAGGTTAAACAAGAAAAGACCTCACAATTTCGTCAGTGAAAAAATTTTAATTTTTTTCTGCCACGAAATACACTTCTCGGATATAAATTATTCAAATACTAGGCTTAAGAAGCGAGCGTATATTAAGAAGGGTATTTTATATTCATACTTAGGATAAGATGTGAAATGACATTTATCAAAATCGATGGATTCGAAATTAAATGTACGGAGTGGTGTTGATATTTAGTTAGACGTGGAACTTTTTCTTGAATACAACAGCATTGTTTTTCTTGACAATAATGTTTGATAGATAGTTTCTTTATTCCATATAATATCCATACTGGGTGGCCGAAGTAATAACAGTTAAATAAACAGATGAAGTAGTGAAAATTAATAATAGCGTTTATTTTTATTTTTCAGGTTAGACTTGATGAAAACTGAATAAGAAAAAAATTCTAGTATCATTGAATTATAAAAAAATATTAATTATGCTTTATAAATAAATAGATATTAATGTCTTTATGTGTCTGATATCTTGTTATAAATAAATGAGGATATTATAAAAAAAAATTGTCACGAGCTCCCTAACTATATGAAAAAGGGCACGAAAAAATAGAATGAAATAAAAATTAGTTTTCCAGTATGTATTTACCTATCTACCCTTCTCACAACATAAGATTTGTAAAGATCTTCTAGAGAGATAAGGTTCATTCTTTATGGAGGGTTAGGATGGAATCCTAAATAAATAACAAAATAATATAAAGGGTATTAAACTAATTGAAATTTTACATATTTTTATTGGCTATACTAGAAGAAAAAATGGGAGTGGTTTACTTAACTCTTGTGTATTATTTATTTATGGAAGGATTTTGATAAACTAAATACAAAGAAACAGTTGGACAAATTCATTTTTAGCTAAAAATAACCTCAAAACGGAATATTCGAAGAAAAATGATGAGAAGTAATGCTTAACATACTTGGCATTGTTTCCTTATAAAATATACCATCATCAGACTTTCGTTACCACCTTCTTCTTTCCTAGCCTTGTTATAATTTTTTTTTTTGCCCCTCAATTATATTATCAAAAATTTGCTCAAAAAATGTGAAAATAGATGTATTACAGAATTTAGGGTTTATAGAAAAAAGTCATAGGGGTTTAAAAGTATCAAAAAAATCTCGTGTACCGCTACTGTTTGTCATATAAATAATTCTACATATAAATAATTTTTAGTATTAAGCGAAAAACTTGTGTCAAATTTTCTGAGACAGCGACTTTCCATTAAAATATTAAAGATTATTGAATATTGACTGTTGTTTTGTATGCTGAATATTCAACAGATTTTGTTTTTAGACACATCAAATTTACTTGTTAGGTGTTAGGTCTCTTAATAGACCAGTGCAAATAGCTTTGAAAATGGTGAAAAGTTAAATAAAATAATAGTAGGATGAAACCCATTGGAGAAGGAAGAGAATATAACAAACATGAATGGAAAAATAATTTACAGGCGCTCTGGGGTCGGGAAATGGAAGAGGGGGAGTTTTTAAGGGTAGAAAACTGTTTATCTCGATTTCCGGCAAAACTACAAGACCTATGGAAAAAAGTAGTTAAATGGCAAAGTTGTAGGTAATAAAAAGATCTACAACTTTGATGTTTACACTTTTTTCACATAACCTCAAAATTTATGTGAAAAATTCAAATAACCAAGTTTTTGGTTTTTTATTCTATCTTTTACAAAAAAAAACTTTTTTTCACGAAATTTGGTGTAAACTTACCTTTTTATGTTCCAAACACTCTGTAATTTTTTTGTTTTAAAATATTTATTTTTTTAACCTTATTTTGACTTAATATCGAAAAAGCAGTCTAATTTTCAATCGAAAATTCTCACGTCACAATATTTTTGCTTTTTGAAAAAACTCGGTCGGCTTTTTATTCGTTGAAATCTCTACTTTTTGATGGTGTAAAAAAATATACATTACTACAGTAAATGTTCTCAAAAAATGCAAATAAGAAACGAAGAAAACTCCGAATTTCTTTTTTTTTAAATCATCATGTACAATTTTGAGCTATTTATTTAAATTTACACTTTAATTACTCTTTTATATATCAATGTAACACGGAATCTTACGTTTTAGAGTAATTAAAGTATAAATTTAAATAAATAGCTCAAAGTTGTACATGATGATTTGAAAAAAAAGAAATTCGAAGTTTTCGTCGTTTCTTATTTGCATTTTTTGAGAACATTTACCACAGTAATGTATATTTTTTTCTACACCATCAAAAAGTAGAGATTTCAACGAACAAAGAGCCCACCGAGTTTTTTAAAAAAGCAGATATTTTGACGTGAGAATTTTCGATTTAAAATTAGACTGCTTTTTCGATATTAAGTCAAAATAAGGTTAAAAAAATAAATATTTTAAAACAAAATAATAAGTCCGTGCAAATCCTCGAATATCATTGAAACTAGTGGAAGTGATATGACATTTTTTCTAAAAATATGATTTTTATTACAATAATTAATTGTGATAATTTTTAATCCATAATAATTGCACTCAAAACAGCTTTGCATAAGTATGCATTAATTATATCGAATTAACAAAGAACCTCGCACAAAAAGATAGGAAATGGCCGCTCGGTCAAATTGTCTGAATTTTTCATATGTACATTTTGTCATTCTGAACAGAAGCCTCAATGGGCACTAAGCTCCAAAGTCCATGGTTTGGCTGCTATGGAGCTCCGAAGCTCCGTGACTCCACCATGGTATAGAAACCTTTAAAACGCATATCACCTTTTTAAAAATAATATTTTAATTATTTTAATGTATGCCCTTAAGTTTTTGAGGATGCTGAATTTAAATATGATATCAAATCCATAATATTGACAGTTGACAGCTGTCAAATAGCTGTCAAATGCTTTAAAGAAAAAAGACATCTTATATTAAAGAATGTTATCATATGTTTTTGAGGATGCTGAATTCAAATAAGATGTCAAATCGATAATATTGACAGTTGACAGCTGTCAAAAGCTTTTTAGTAATAAGAAATGTTATATTAAAGAATATAATCGTATGTTTTTGAGGACGCTGAACTCAAATGTAATGTCAAATCAATAATATTAACAATTGACCGCTGTCAAAAAGTTGTCAAATGCTCTTCCGTTCGGCAGGCTTGAGAGGTTTACAACTATTATGCAACTATGGTTATGATTGGGCAGACGTGCACAGGGGCGAGATATATTTTTTAACACTGATATACATTCAAAAATCCATTTCACTTTCGAGAAATCTTAAGCAATTATTAAGTAATTAGGAATAGTTAACATTATTATTTGAAAAATAGTATTTAGGCTTAAAAATTCGAATATAATATGATACTGAAAAATTGTCATTTGACTGTAAGGTGACAGCTGCCAACTGTCAATTTCATTGGTTTCAACAAACGTATTTTAAAATCATGTTTGCATTCAGCGTCTTCAAAAACATAAGTTCCTATTCCATAATGTAAGATTTATTTTTTTAAGAGCATTTGACAGCTGTCAACTGTCAATATTATCGATTTGACATCTTATTTGAATTCAGCGTCTTCAAAAACATATGATAACATTCTTTAATATAAGATTTCTTTTTTCTTTAAAGCATTTGACAGATATTTGACAGCTGTCAACTGTCAATATTATGGATTTGTCATCAGATTTAAATTCAGCGTCCTCAAAAACTTAAGGGCATACATTAAAATAATTCAAATATGATTTTTAAAAAGGTTTTTATACTATGTCGGAGTCACAGAGCTTCGGAGCTCCATAGCAGCCAAACCATGGACTTTGGAGCTTAGTGCCCATTCAGACTTTTGTTCAGAATGGCAAAATGTATAACATATCAAAAATTCAGACAATTTGACCGAGCGGCCATTTCCTATCTTTTAGTGCGGGGTTCTTTCCACCCCCGTTGTTAAACATATCTCCGGTAATTTCATGAGGTTCCTTGGTAATCCCACTTGTTTGTAAACAGTGCAAATATCAGTGTGATCTCGTCAGTCTTCTCACTTCCACCAGAAAAAATTAACATATTAGAATGCATTGTTGTTGTCTGATATTTCGAGATTGCACCCTGGGTTAATCGTACGCGACTGTTGGGACTGGCCGGCCATATTGGTGTTGATCACAGCGCCGCGGTGGTCAGTCCTGATCTTAATTGCCACATCTTGAATTATTTAAATTGAAATAAGATTTTATAGCTGTTTCATTAAATACGTTTCGCAAAAAAATAAAGAACATTTGGTTAAATAAACAAGGTGATGATGCTGTACTCTTTTCTTTAATTTTTGTCGTTTTGTATAAACTCTTTTTCGTTTTCTTTTCATTCTCTATGTCTCTCGCTCCCTCTCTTTCTTTGTCTGTCTCCTTCATTGTCGAAATTGTTTATATATTTTGTATTTGATTTGATTTTGATTTTATTTTCATTTTATTTTATGATATTTAATTTATATATTTTTTTTGTTAACTGGAAAGGTTAAAGAGTTAAAGAATAGCTATTAGCTAATCTTCGCCTTTCCAGGACAAATATATATGTAATATTTGTTTAATAAAGACGGTTTATTATTAACATTATTATTATCCTTCCGTTGCTAACATGCCGTCTGTGAGACCAACGTATTCGATATTTCGCGATTATTCCCAAACGGTCCACAATTTCTTAGAGTCGTTCTCAGTAGCTGTTTTTCTTAGAGTCATGAAGTCAGTGTTAAAATTATAGTGGCGGTGGATTGTTCTTGTTCAAGTTATACATAATTTCGGTCTATCAGACGGAAGTTAGTTGTGGCGTTACTGTCTGTGGGTCAGTTTATAATTCTTTTTATATAAATAAATGTAGTTATTCGTTTTTTTTAGTAATTTCTATAATTATGACTTCCTTAACTTGCCTAACTTCCCTAAGAGGAGCAAATAAGACTTCAACGTATGTTTGAAGAAGAAAAAAATTCAGGTCCTTGGAACACTTATATGGTATTTGTATGGAGTGTGAAGGACAACTTCTATAATTTTTATTCAGTTTATTACAAAGGTTCCTACATGTTTGTATAATTTTTTTTCAATGCTTTAGAAGCAACATACTTATTTTTATTGTCAAAAAAATATTATATTCAACAGATGAAGGCAGACCTAGTGATATAAGTTTTTACTGCTACATTGAAGATCTTTATAGTCTCTCAAAATTGAGTTGGTCTCCAGTCTCTAGATCATCATATGAAAAATTATGAGGGGCAGTTTCATCTTGACAACTCCTCCTTCTTACAAATATTAAAGAACGCAATTTCCACTT
Organism: Crepidodera aurea; assembly: GCA_949320105.2. Classification (NCBI taxonomy): domain Eukaryota; kingdom Metazoa; phylum Arthropoda; class Insecta; order Coleoptera; family Chrysomelidae; genus Crepidodera; species Crepidodera aurea. The sequence goes on along the minus strand of OX439475.1, from coordinate 38,120,063 downwards.
GAATTTACACTTAAACTGTTCAAAAAAGGGACCAACTATTTTTTAACTTAAATAAATTAAAAAAAATAAATTGGACAAATTAAAAGTTCTGGAAGGGAGTGGGGGTAGCTAAATATACAACTTGAGGGTTGGATATTGGTTTTTACGATTTGTGGCTGAAACATGCATCCTATCGAAAAAAGTTTAATGTAACATTTTTAGATAATTAAAAAATGTAAAACTTTTGTATTAATCATTTTTCAACATAACTTCAAAATTATTGAGAAAATCGTTAAAAACTGCTTTTTTAGTTTTTAATTTTTATCTCCCCCAAAAATAATTTTTTTCATGAAACTTTGTGAAAACATTCTTCTTTGTGTTTTAAATAAGCTGTAATTTTTTCAATGCAAAATATTTATTTTTCGATTTTATACGAATTTAAATTAAAAAAGCCTAATCTTCAATCGAAAAAGTTCACTAAGAAATTATCAATTTTTTAACTTTATCAGTGCTCATTTTTTTTCAAGTGTTCGAAACTGCACATTTCATATTATACTAGTAAAATTTTAAAAACACACTTTTAAGTGTTGCGAAGTGAGAATTTTAGAAATTATAACTTCCGGTCAAATTTTCTATGAGCAAAAAAAAAGTTAAAACTAATAGCTTCCTGAGAATAAAATTATTTTTTTATATTTTAGGCAAAGATACTTTTGTTATTTTCCGAACTATTTGGTTTTCTAAGTCGTTTTCATATTTTTAATAATTTAGGTAAATAATTAATAATAAATAATAATTAGTAAACTTTTTTTGCTCTTTCACGTGGTGCTATTAGTTTCTCGATTTTTTTTTAAATTTTCGGGATATCGGTAACGCAAAAACCGATTTTGTTTTCGAAATTGTAAATTTAAGCATACACTTTAGAGCAGCCAAGATTTTTTGTTATGCCTTTATTAATTTAATATATATCTTCAATTTCATAAAAATCAGTGAGAATTTTAGAAATTATAACTTCCGGTCAAATTTTCTATGAGAAAAAAAATTAAAAACTTAGATTTTAGGCAAAGATACTTTAGTTTTTTCCGAATATTTCTGAATATTTGTATTTTTGTATTTTTAGAATACGCTTTTTCTTATATTTAATAATTTTTTATAGTAATAAATTTGTTTTAAATAACTTATAATATAAATGTAAGTAAAATTTTCGGCTGTTTCACACGTGGTGCTATTGGTTTCTCGATTTTTTTTTATTTTTCGAGATATTAGATAATTTTCGAAATTGTAAACTTAAGCATATGCTGCCCATGTGCAGTATAAAGTGTATTTTAAACTTGATTTAAAAAAAAATAATTTCTAATTTATATAAATAAATAATCACTATTTTTAAAATAAAAATTTATATTCTTCCATATTTCAATATGATGCTCAAAATTCTAAACAGAATTGATATAGCACATTTTGAAGGTTTTTCGAGTTAAATCGAACATACACCAGAAAAAATAGGCCATAGTTGAAGCTCCTCCTAAAAAACAAATATTATGGTACTTAGATAAATATATAATCAATAGTAATTACACAAATTTAATAACCTCATAAACTGACAAAGTTTTCAAATAACAAGTTAACTCAGAGTGCTTTTACATAATGATTTAAGAGAGATGCCTATATTTAGGAAACGTATAAGATGCTAAAAGTTACCCGATTAACAGACTGTTTATTTATGGATACAAAATAATAGGATAATTAATCAAATCGTGTTTTGAATAGTACAGAATTCCATAATATATCAAACAACTTAATTGCTTTTAGTAGGTAAACCATTATATTATTTAATTGTCTTTCAAGCTGGCGGAAAATTCGACTTAAGCTCTTAACATGATGGCTTATAGTTCGAAAATCATAAACATCAGCAACTTGCACGTCTTGTATGAACATTTTACAGGAAATATTTTTCTACTTTTCTTTCCTCCATTTTCAATAATTACCTATTTTTGACACATCATTTATTTATCACCTTTCTCGTTTATTTCGTTTGTTCTATTTATAATATCGGGTCACCGAGCTTCGCTCTTAATATTCAAATCTACATTTTTAAGCAGTCCAATGAGTATATAATTTAAGTATATTTATAACATGACAAATTATTAATTAATTCGCGAAAATCACAGAGTGGGCGACATCTACTTGAACTACTGAAAGGGAGATAAATAAAAAGTTGATTGGCGATTGGCTTGAAAGTAGGCGGGAAAATTAAAAAAGCTCTCAGTGTTAATTTTCAATTGGCTGCAGCTGTTGTTGACGTTTATCAACTGCTTGTCACAGAGGTTAGTTAAATGCATTAAAGTTGCCTAGTTTCTGGGGATTTCATCCTTTTAGAGGGCAACATCTACTGACGCTTGATCTTCGCGAATAGTCACCGCGGGCAGGCCCCGTTTCCGGGAAGGACAACAGCAGCGTGTAGGGCACAGGTCCCGTCAACAGAAGATCGCTCAGCTCACTCTATTTATCACTATATAAGAAAAACTCTATGTTCAATTGATTTTATTATTTATTGATCTGCAGTGAAGGAAAATTATAGGTCTGATATTTATACTTGGGTAAAAACCTCCACAAAAACCTGTGACCAGACTCTCGACGTGTGGCAGATATTGATATCATATTTTTTCAAAAATTTTCAGTTACAAAAATTACATTACAATTTGTTCTTGGAAAATACGAAGTCACAAACAACCTTACAATGTACTATGAAAATAGAGAATTTTAAATGTCTCTTTAAAGTTTCTTGTAAAATAAAAAATTAAAATCTATGTTAATAGTACACGTGTACAAGCATTCATTCTTTCTCTCTCTCTCTCTCTCTCTCTCTCTCTCTCTCTCTCTATGATAATGAAAACTTAAATATTAAAACTGTCCGCATAATAAAATAGTAGCCGTAAGGGGTAGTCTCACACTATCGGGGAAGGGAAGAACCTTTACCCGATGTGCATAAAGCATTTCAACCCGCCAAAAAAAAAAGATTAGCTTTAGGTTAGGTTAGATCTTTGTAATAAATAAAGAAAAGTACGATACGTGTGACATTTTGACATTTGTTACATTCTGACAGGTGTCATATTTTGACATTTGTTCATTTTGACAGTTGTTACATTCTGACACGTAACACATTTTAACAGTTGTCACGTTTTTACAGGTGTCACATTTTGACAAGTGTCCATTTTAACAGTGTTACTCAACGTTCATATAAATATTTACCTAAACCCATGATTTCTGAAATTGAATTGGCAACGTTGTATTTTCAACTTTGAATTTATGAGATGGCTGTCATTTGACAAGCAAATTATTTATGTCCGTCAAATGAACCTTTCCTTTTTTATATAAAGCGGCAAATTTAAAATTGAATTCTTTCAGATTCAAGAGGTAGAAATTTTATTTTTACCTCATCCTTCAATGCTTATTTGTAGTTAAAATTTAAATTTTAATACATCTAATCGGCCTAATATAGTTTTTGTCTAGATAAACCTGTTCTTTTGACATATAAGTCAGACTTTATTTATTCATAGCCGTATCGTATGTATTTTAATTGATTCAGAATTTTATATTAATATATATTTCAAAATGGCTTCATTCTAAAATATTATCAGTCCTCGTAAATCCTTGAAGGCAGAATTATTAGTAATAGCAGGGCAACATAAAAACAAATTCAAAAAATATATTATAGATGAGATGGCCAGAGAAAAAGGAATTAAAATTCTCAGATTGCCTCCGAACCACGCAGAGTTAAATTCCATTGAACTGATCTGGTCTCAATTATTAAAAGGTTATGTTTCTCAAAACAATAAAACATTTAAATTTCCTGATGTGCGAAATTTGTTTTTGAAGGCAGTTCAGAAGTAAATAGAGAACATTGGGGAAAATGTATTAGTCATGTTAAAAATGTGGAAAATTCATTTAGGAAAGTGGATATATCAATAAATAATTTAATAGAACCGATAATAATAAACCTCAGAAAAGACAATTATAGTGATACCAGTAGTTTTAGTGAAGACAGTGACTTTTAAAGATAGTTCTTGAACTAACTTTTTTTTTTAATCTTTGAGTTTAGGTAAGTACTGATGCGTTACTTTTAATGCCAAGAGATTAAAAAAAGTTTAATCCCAACATATAATCCTCCTTGTTATTTATTGGTTAAATTTAATTCGTTCAATGTTAAAGTGTCAGATGCATAAAGTTTATTTTTATTTTTTGTAAATAATATAACTTCAAAATTTAATCTACGAAGTGCGTATAAATATTTTATAGGCTGTGACCTTATTTACATTATAGAAACTTATTTTGCAAAGTACGCCTATGGAATGTGACGTTATATCCCCACTTTTACTGTACTCATCTATCCTTTATAGTATATATTACTATAGAAACAAGTTATTATTATGTGCCGTTGCTAGGAAATAAAACTAAAAGCTTAACTTTTCTTGTAAATATCTCGGAAGATCGAATTTTCACAGACATGAGACCTACATTTTTTGCCGATTTAGATAGGAATTAGTCTACTCTGAAGGTTTCATTGAATTCTGACGAGTGGATTTCGAGATCCTCTGGACACACATACATACAAACCTTGCTCGTTTAATAGTATTTGATATGCTTAATAAATTAAGGAAGAGTCAGTCACTTAATCTGAAGTGGAATGAGAAAGTATGAACATTATTTAGAAAAGGTAAATAATGTAACGAGGCTAACACATTAGAAAATTATATGTTCAATTGTATACTTGAAAACAATTGAGGATAATAATGCTGTCACTAATTGATGCAACACTGATCCCCTAGGCCGCAAGCAAGCTAAAATTACGGCTACACTTCATACTATGAGCTGATCAAGTTAGCAAAAAAAGGAGCAACTTGAGAAAAATCATTTATTTACATCTATACATCTATGCATCATATTATAAGGTAATTGGATAAATTTCAAAAGAAACACAAATCAAATATTCAAACCAACATTTACTTATTGATAAGAGAGACAATAATTAAGGAGACAATCGAAAATGATCTGGTAAGGAAAAACCATGCAGGAACAAACTAGACACTGATCGAGAAAACCTGCTTGAAAAAAAATAACACGCACAGAGAAAGAAAGAGAGGCAGTCTTTCTTAAATTCTTATAACATAATTATCTTTTCTGGACCTTAATTATTTTGTTCTTGTTTTAGGTTTGTTCTTATATTTTTGGTTCTAATCCAATCTGTTAAAGGGAAGCTAACAGTTTTTTTAATGTTTATTGATCCAAAGGATGGTACAGTTTTGTTTGCTTTAATTTTTTTCTTTGTTACATCTTCATCCTCAGATATTGTGGCAGTATCTATCAGCAAATTAGAGGGAGTCTATTTTTATTGGTTTCATTTCATTACATCCCATTGTAGCCTAATGTTGCGTTTTCCTTTCACTTGCCTTCTTTCACATTCACAGTGTAAACTTTTGTGATTAATCGCCCTTTATTAGTAAGAATATGTGTATTTAGTGGTTTTATACATAAACATCAACCTTCTTAGCGATCACAGAAGAAACAGAAATGTTTTATAACCAATTACTTCAACATTCAACACAATTATTTTCTTTAGCGATCATAGAAATGTAACTATTTCGCCACATAGAAATTTCAGTTTTTTAGACCACCCTAACACAGTTTAAGCAAGAATTTTATAACATTTTTTTTCTCGTGATGTATAGTCTTTTAAGCAAACTTTAGTATTCAAATACATTCCCAGATTGTAAATAAATTACAGTGCTTTCGCAAAAAGAGCCAAATCGAAATATATTAGCGCATTGTAGCCTTCTCGCATTTTGCTTTTACGTATACCGTTCTGTCGTTCGCTTGTGTTCGTGAGTTATTTAATAGTTTCAAACTGCCTTTCTTATGTGGCAAATGGAGTTTTTCATGTGTTATAGCATTTTTGTTATCCCAAACAACGGTATTTGTAGGGTTGGTGGCCAACCTTCAAAAAGGAACATTTTTACTTTGGTGTTGAACCACATTGGTTTTAGATTATTAGTAACTACTTTTTTTTTGTCTATGAATAAAAATTACCAAAGTATTGTAGGCCATGGATTTCTTTATCAACGGGTGCCTTGAAGAAATGAGTTTTTAGGTGAGCTGAAAAACAATAAGTAAAGAGCAATCAGAAATTACGATCTATAAACTATTTTGTTAACTTAGAAACCAATTGGATAGTTTTCTCTCTGTCCTGATGAAGTTTCTCCATCGAGAATACCTCTTCCACCTCATTTAAGGTCTGTTGACATTTTCCATCACAAGTGGTCAGAGGAGGGGGTTTCTTATGTCTTGAATTATTTCTAGAAGGGTTGGTACATGAAGATCTTGGTGTAACATCTGGTTTGTTATGTACCACGGAGCATTTGTTATTGTTCGCAAGGCTTTTGATTGTCCACGTTATATTTTTTTTATTATTTATTAAACACCCATAAAGGCATTTAGTATATTACAATCTGGTCAACAGTGACCAGTGAGCAATTTAATTGTAACTTAATCTAATAGAGTATGAAACTTAAAACTAAGGTATACTCATCAGCGTTCCTTAGATGCTGTAGAATGGATTGCATTAAACTTTAACGTGCACACACAAGCTCTGCTTTTGCACTAAAAACACTAAACTAACTCAAAGGGCTTGATCCTCTTAAGTCTTCTTTCTAACCCTGTATTGTCAAGAAGCTGGATAGCCACGACATTAACATGATGATAAAGTCTTTCATGACTCTTGGCTAATTTCTTGATGGTCTGGTCAACAGTGTCCACTTCAAGATCCATATGGAGGTCACTATTGCGAATATACCAAGGGGAATCTACTATGTTCCTCAGTGCTTTGTTTTGAAATCTTTGGATGATTGCTAAGTTGCTTGCTTTGGTGCATCCCCATGGTTGGATACCATAAGTCCATACTGGCGAATCTGCTTATAAAGCATAGACACGGAGTGGAGTTTCTTCCAATTAGCCAGTACATTTTTCTATATTTTAGTCCAAGTTCTTCTCATTTCTTTTTAACATGCATTTTCCATCGAAGTTTGGCATCTAAGGTAATACCTAAGTATTTTGCTGTGTTTGAATAGAATCAGGTTATTGTTTATTCTGACTTGAATATCATACATCCTTTTGTTTATAAAGTTAATGTGAAGTAATTTAGTTTCATTAAGTTTAATTTTCCATCTCTTCGTCCAGTCATAGATACGGTGGATAGCTGTATGCAGCTTGTGGATTGCTTCTTCATTGCTCTTTTGTACTGCTGGAATGGCAGTATCGTCGGCGAAAGTGTCCATGGTATTGTTTTCTAAGTCTGGAATATCACATGTGTACAGTAAGTATAGGACAGGTCCTAGGACACTTCCTTGTGGTACTCCAGCCTTAATTTCTTTAAGATCGGAATAGGCTTCTTTTTGTCTAATTCTAAAGTATCTTTCCGATATATATGAATGGAGGATATCTGTATATTGTTTTGGAAGGAAAAGATTGAGCTTATGTATTAAGCTTCATGCCAAACCATGCCACGCTTGTGCTACATCAAGAAAGATAGTAGCACAAATGTTTTTCTCTTCTAATGATTTCTCTATAATGTTGGTTATTCTATGAAATTGGTCAATCGTCGATTGCTTATTTCTAAATCCAAATTGGTGATTAGGGATAATTTCTCGTTCTTCGATAAGTGGTTTTAGTCTTTTGAGTAGGAGTTTTTCAAATAGTTTCGACATAACAGTAACAGTAATGAGATCGGTCGGCATGACGATGCCTCATGTGGTAGTTTCCCTGGCTTAAGTATCATTATGACTTCCGTAATTTTCCAAAGGCTGGGTACATACTTCAGTCTGAATGCAGCATTTATTAGGTTAGTTTAATTATTGCTTTTTTGGGTAATTGTTTTAAAATTTCTCCAGTAATTAAGTCAAAACCTGGAGCTTTTTTCGGATTGATATTTTCTTTTATTTAGGTAATTACTTCTTTGGGAGTGGTAAATTCTATTTCTTGATCAATCTGTGGATGTTCTTCCAGAGTGGGTTCTTCATCTTGATCTTCATCAGATTGAAAGATTTTTTCTAGATGATTTACAAATCTTGTTGCTTTTTGCTCATTTTTCTAGCCCATTTACCATCTTCCAATCTGACAGGTGGTATTCGCATTATGGGTCTTTTCAATCTCTTAGTAGCTTTCCAGAGTGAATAATCAGTACTGCTGTCGTCTGTCAATTCTCTTAGGTAAATACTAACCAATATAGTTCTCTTATTTTTAATATTGCTGTACCTAATAACAACAATGATAAATGCAAGAAGAAGAAAGCTAAGTATATAGAATTAGCTATAGAAATATGTGAGAAGTAGAAAATGTCGAAATCATCCCTGTGATTATGCCTTCAACCGGCCTTATTTCACACGCTCTTCAAGAAGGTCTGCTCAAGCTAGGAGTGGAACGAAACACTATTAAAATGCATAAGGCGTTAATGCTGAACACCTGTCGGACCGTCAGGAAGTTTCTACAGGTTTAGTAATCGACCCCAGTCTTACCCCCGGAATTGATATCGTCCTGTTTAAGGAAGGAGTAACCTTTCTATACTTTGTATCTGGGTCAGGATGGGTAAATCTTGTCCGTCTTAATGCTGAATGCTCAAGTCTGTCTGATAATAATAATAATGTTTATTTGCCAAAATACGGACTAATTTAATATTAAAATGTAAGAACTTACCCATTAAAACTTTAAGTTGAATATCTTTAGTGCCATTAATGTTATAATAGTTAGGAAATACATGTTTCCTAATAGAAATAGCAAATAGGAATCGCAAATTTGTAAAACACCAAAAACAGAATAAGATAAAAGGAGAGAAATTCGCAAGAGAGTATTATGGAAGAAGATGTAAATATAACTGTGGCTGTAAACAACAAAGAATTGACCTTTGAGAGAACCAAAAAATTCTTATATCTAGGAATATAACCATAGAGGAAAACGAACACGAAGAACATGAAGTGCAAAAGGATATCGTATGGATATTTAAAAAGCCTCATGAAATCAAAGTTCGTATCTAAAAAGACCAAAGAAAGAATTTACACTACAGTGATAAGACCAACAACAACGTACGCCTGTGAGAAGTTGGTTTTAAATAAAGCATAAAAAGAAAAGATGAAAAGGTGGAAAAGAAAGATGCTAAGAGCTATTCACGGTGGAACAAGGATTGACAGGTGGTGGAGAAGAAAAATAAACCAGGAATTGGAAGAACTATATAAAAATCCTATTATCATAGCAGATGCCAAGGCGAATAAGAAGGCTGGGACGGTTAATTTATTCACTGTAAACAAAGCAATTACAAATTATGAAAGCATTTCTTAAGCTTTTGTGAGCCATCTTATGATTTCTCAAGCTTTTTGAAGTTTTTTTAAACTTTCTCAGGTTGTTTCAAGTATTTCCAAGCTTTCCTAAATATATTCATGCAGTTTCCAAATCTATCAACCATTCTGAAGATGCTTTCAGCCACCTTGTGCTTTTTCAAGGTTTTAAGGTGTCCTCAAGTAGAACTTTTAACATAGCTTCAACAAATCGTTTATAACTTTTTCAGAATAGAATTAGGAACAAATTGGGCCACAACCTGCTCCCAAACCCCCTAATAGTTAGTTAGGGATATTTGTTTTATAGTAGGGTATTAGGACACGAAGAACATGAAATGCAAGCAAGAATTGCAAGGGGAAACCGTAAATATGGATGTTTAAAAAGCCTCATGAAATCAAAGTTCGAAAAAGACCAAAGAAAGAATTTACACTACAGTCATAAGACCAACAACAAAATACGCCCGTGAGAGGTGGATTTTAAATAAATCAGAAGAAGAGAAGATGAAAAGGTGGGAAAGAAAGTTGCTAAGAGCTATTTGGAACAAGGACTGACAAGGGGTGGAGAAGAAAAACAAACCAGGAATTGGAAGAATTGTATAAAAATCCTAATATCATAGCAGTTGTCAAGGCTCAACGAATAAGGTGGCTGGGAAACGTAGAAAGGTTAAATAGAGAAAGACTGACAAAACTACTGCTAAAAAGAAAACCAATAGGCAGAAAAAGAAAGGATAGACCAAGAAAGAGATGGATCAACAATACAGAAGAAGATCTAAAGACAATAAAATCTAGAACCTGGAAAGAAAAAACAGGAGACAGAAAAGAATAGACATGGAATAGTGGAAGAGATACTCGGAAATGGATGGTTAAGTAATTTAAGAAATGAACTTTATAAATTATAGAGGTTGTTGTTTGTTAGTTAATTTTAACGTCTCTTTTCTGACCTCATGGCCTAAACTGGACGGGACCTACAGCTTATCGTGGGCTCCGAACCACAGTCCTCAATCACCTTAAACCCAGGACTATGCCTTTGTCATGCAGGTGATCTACCGACTAACAAGTGTCTAATTGTGTCACCAACCTCTACCAGTTTCACGAGATATCCGAACTCATCCGGCCTGTTTACCGGCGTGAATGAAACTGCGTATGACACAAATACCTTTTTGCACTTGCCCAAAGTCTTATCTGACTTTAATTCCACTTGAAGACGGCATGATTCCTACCTACTCCCCGAACACTGACCAAGCTGAATCGGCAGACGCCTTACCAACTAGGCCACCGTGTCCGGTAGTTATAGATGTACTGATTCAAATTGTATAAAATTTAAAGTAAGCTCTAATACCAATAGATACATCTTGCATATTTAATAAAATCTCCAAAGAAAAAAACAACTATTTTCTCTTACATAGTCTTTTCCCTTACATAGTCAATTTTTTCGCAACTAAATATCCCTTTAGGAGTGATTTGTATTCCACGAAATAAACAGTTTTAATGAATTTCAATAAAGTTTTTCTATGGGTGCCATAAAGGCCATAATGAAAATGAATGGCCAACGATTAAAGTCAATTCCGAAAATGAAACTGGTTGCTCTTGAAGACTCTAGCGTTAGTCTAATAAAATAAATTCTGCAGAGAGTAAAAAACATGTAATACGACTATAAAAAAGAATGATGTTCCTAAGAACTTAAAAAAATTAATACTATTTTCTATCAACTAGGTCAATCTTATTTGGATTCGATTTGTTCCGATTTTATAGTTCTAATAAATCTTTCAAAAAATGTTTTAAATTGAAGTTGGTGGGCTATGACCATCAAATACACAGTGGCGTGTAGGTATATTTCACTAGATACAACAAAACGATAACATTAATAAAACAATGAAAATGGTTTACAATGAGGAAAAAAATATAAAGATTTACCGTTTATAATATACAGAATAAGAAAAATTTATTTAAGAACTTAAGATACAAATAGAATTCAGCAATCAATTTTCAAAAAAAAAACATTTTGTGTGGCAGTGAATTATAATATTTAAATTAAAATGATTATCAAACACAATTTCGAATTCTAGGCATATCAAATAAATGTGAATAGTGCATAGGGCGAAAATGTAAAATATGAATAAGGTAATTTCAAATAGCTAGAGTAGTCGCAAATACTGAAAACCTCGATATTTTATACAAACAAAATCGTTGAATTCTTGTAATGAATGAATGTAATTTCTGATGAATAATTTCACTAAATCGTAGAATTTACTTTATACAAAGAAAATTCGTTTTGCTTGTAGCTCACTGAAAACATATTTAATATTAAGGGCAGTAAGTATAACCAATTGCAGTTATTAACGTTCGAGAAAGGAATTATAGCGATTTACCATAATTTTGGTAATATTGGAATATATTAGAAGATTTCCTCTGTAAGCATGTTGCATTGTAGAGATTATAATTATATCGGTATGAGCTATGTGGAGAGAAGAATTTATCAAAATACATAAAAGAATCCCTGCTTGCACTTGTTGACCTACACTGCAATGTTAATAGTAATTAATGAGTTATTATCTGATTGATGAATAAAAATGGTTTATTGCCGAAATAACACATAAATATTGTACAGGGTGGCCAAATAAGAATGCGAGGTACTGATTCTGGGAAACTATCCATCGCAGAGGCTTGCGGAAAAAAAAGTTATTACTAAAACGGCCAAGAGAAAAACCTGGCAAATATTTTCAAGTTTCTGAAATGGCCGCTAGGGGGCGTAACTGCAATCTTGAATCTAAGAAAGTGACGTTTCTGTGAATTCCGCTATATTAACCTAACAAAAAAATATCTGATCTTTAAAGTAGAGGATAATCTGAACCTTTTTTGTTTGACAAATTTTACTGTATCTCTAAAAATAAAGTGGTAAGGGGTATTCAAAAGTTTCAGTAAAAAACACCCTGTATATTCGAAACGGCTGAGCCGATTTTAACAAACTTGGGCTAGTTGAAAAGAGCTATTCTTGGGCTACAAACGTTATAATATTTAAAGTTTTGTTAATTTTACATGTCGCCGCTAGATGGCTTTTTTCGACATTTCGACAGAAAGGGTTAATTTTCTCAAAAAATTAAATACATTGGTATGATTTCTTTTTCATGAAAAAGTATCTAAATGATGCCTAAACAAGCTCGCGAAAACCGCATCTCGATATCTTGTTCCTAACCTAAAATTTAGGCCAAAGAAAATTTTATACGGAAATCCCTTAAATTTTTATTTTTTAAACTAATTAATTCCTTTTATTAGGTAAGTTGTGGCCCTAAAAAGGACCGATTTAAAAAAGAAAGGTATTTAATGCCCCCGTAAATGCTCTAAATGCTGACCATCACGCTCTATGCATTGCTGAAGCTTATCATGGGTAGACAAACTGCAGCTTCAATTTCGGCACTCGGTATGTTACGTAATACATTACGAATCCAGTTTTTCATATCTCTCTGGACGTAGGTTGAGTCTGAAAATCAAGACAAAATAAGTCTGGTGATCGCGCAGGCCATGGAAACAGACTTCCTCTTCCAATCCACCGCTGTTGAAATACTGCATTAATATTCTCTCGCACAATAATAGCATAATGTGCTGGGCAACCATCCAAATGCAAAAACAAGTTTTGACGTGTTTCCAGTGGCACATCTACCAACAACAACGGTAATTATTGGCCAAAAAGTCAAGAAAGATATTGCCGCTTAGGGATTGCTCGAAAAAATATGGCCCAATAATTCGGTCTCCCAGTATGCCACACCACACATTTAAACTCCAACGTCCTTGGTGCTGAACTTCACGCAACCAATGCGGATTTTCTGCAGACCAATAATGCATATAGTGCAAATTTTAAAGGTGGATTCATCGGTCCAAATAATTTGAAATAAAAATTCCCCATTATTGTGCGAGAGCATATTAATGCAGTATTACAACAGCGGTGGATTGGAAGAGGAAGTCCGTTTCTATGGCCTGCGCGATCACCAGACTTAACTTGTCTTCAGACAACCTACGACCAGAGAGATATGACAAACCGAATCCGTAATGCATTACGTAACATACCGAGAGCCGAAATTGAAGCTGCAGTAATGCATAGAGCGTGATGGTTAGCATTAAGAGCATTTACGGGGGCATTGAAAATCTTTCTTTTTTAAATCGGTGCTTTTTAGGGCCACAACTTACATAATAAAAGGAATTAATTAGTTTAAAAAATAAAAATTTAAGGGATTTCCGTATAAAATATTCGTTGGCCTAAATTTTAGGTTAGGAACAAGATATCGAGATGCGGTTTTCGCGAGCTTGTTTAGGCATCATTTAGATACTTTTTCATGAAAAAGAAATCATACCAATGTATTTAATTTTTTTGAGAAAATTAACCCTTTCTGTCGAAATGTCGAAAAAAGCCCTCTAGCGGCGACATGTGAAACTAACAAAATTTCAAATATTATAACATTTGTAGCCCAAGAATAGCTCTTTTCAACTAGCCCAATCTTGTTAAAATCGGCTTAGCCGTTTCGAATATATAGGGTGTTTTTTACTGAAACTTTTGAATACCCCCCACCACTTTATTTTTAGAGATACAGTAAAATCTGTCAAACAAAAAAGGTTCAGATTATCCTCTACTTTAAAGATCAGGTATTTTTTTGTTAGGTTAATACAGCGGAATTCACAGAAACATCGCTTTCTTAGATTCAAGATTGCAGTTACGCCCACTAGCGGCCATTTCAGAAACTTGAAAATATTTTCCAGGTTTTTCTCGAGGCCGTTTTAGTTATAACTTTTTTTTCCGCAAGCCTCTACGATGGATAGTTTCCTAGATACAGTACCTCGCATTCTTATTTGGCCACCCTGTACATAGGATTATAGGAAATAGTTAATTTCCTAACAAATACGGTTAGATGAACGTGTTCAATATTTTGACAATCCCTTGGCAGATTGAACATTATAGTTTTAAATTAGTTTTAAAATTAATTTTGGCGTTAATGAAATAAATTGTTTTTACGATTAGCGATTCCCCTATCGTCGAGTTCTACATAATTCGCATCGTTTGCAAGTATTGGAAGAAATGGGAAACTTATTAATTAAAATAAATATTGCAGGAACGCAACGAACAACATGAACCGTGCGCCTAAAATGGGCAATAATATATAATATTTGTGAAAAGCTATTTTTAATCACTTAACCTCTGGCTTGTGCATTAAGAATGAGTTCTATTGTATGGAAATGTTATTTTACCGGAGTTCAAGTATTAGAACCCAGAGATTTTCCGGTAAGAATGTAATTTCCAAACTGGTATATCTAAAACTGTCACGAAGATATGAACTATCTACATCTTAAAGAAAAGGAGTGTAACCATACCGAAAAAAATCTGCACAGCACGTCATTAGGGTCAAAAGCTTCAAGCGGAAAAGTACTTTATCGGACGTAGACTGAAAAGTTCTTCTTCTTGTTCGAATAAAAAAATATTTGTATTCCCTTTTTTCTAATTGCAAAACCCATTTATCTCAGAAAGTAATCCCATAAGGAGATCATATTTTTATAACAAATTTTATTAATTAACAAGAGCTCTCTAGACAGCATTGTCGGTCGAAAATCGAAACACACTCTATATGATTGCAAGCATCTTAATTTATAAAACATAAGTAAAAAGTAAAATTGGTTTAGATTTAATAATAGAAATCAGTTAGAACAATGCACCAGACTATTTTATAATGAAAATAACATTGTGGTATTTATTTAGGTACATTTGGTCATAATATTTACACGTACAATGTCAATAACGGCAGAACAAATTTGCATCGAAACTAAACATTTTCAGTAACTGTAAATTACCCTTTTAAAGCGTTAATAATGCATCTTAATATATTTCGCATATCGGAAAATACACAGAGAAAAATTAAACTCTCTATTCAAGAAAAGCTTTGTACTTATTTAAAGTAAAGCACAGTTTGCGCCAAATAATATTTCTCGATACAATAAGAAAATAAATGTTGAAATGTTGAATAAATGTAGTTTAAATCTTGTATTTTAAGATTTAAATTATTAATTTGAAACTAAATTATATAAAAATAAAAATAACCAAAACGCACGCTTAGGTGCCTAGCATAGCAACAGTATAACACGTGTCGTGAATCAAGGCCATCGCGCAGATACAAATTAACGCGGAAGTAAGTCACCGACGAACATGGATATAAAACTTCAATGCGAAAGCCGCCCTTGTCGGCAAGCGCCTTTTACATATACCGCAACACACTGGCGCGACTACAGGCTGCCAGAGAGATAAAAAAAAGACACATCTATAAAGCCGCAAACGCGTATCGGTGGTTGGCCGAAAGGATTTCGCCCAACGGCAAGCGTTTCAAATAGATCAAAATTAAACCAGTAGAACTTCTAACTCCGTGTGAACAGGTCGTAATCGTTGGAAGTTCATACGTAATAAATTCAGCAATTTACATTATACAAATTTCATGATATTACATACATCCCCTTATTTAAACTCACCAATTTTCTTGAGCAATTGAAAACCCAGTTTTAAATCATTGTTAAATTATACATTTGTTAAAAAGTGTTTTTTACGAAAGTTATCGTTAATATAAAAATTGAAGTAACCAGTGCATAATTTCATTACAAACCACATATACAGTCCACAATCTACTCAGCCAACTTACTCTACAATAAGTTGGGACAGACTCATCTACAGGGTGTAGTCTAATAAGTTTGGGTCTCCAAATTTGGTAACATTTGGAATCGCCCAAAACAGTAGAATTGTTAACAAATCCAAGAATACTATTAAGTTTGTTGTAAGTATAATTTGCTTTTAAAACTAACCAATGCGTACCTACTTGATTCAATATTTTAGGACTCAATTCAATTTTATAATGGTATTAAATTCAAATGAATCTAATATTATCTTAAGCATTAAAATTTCAGAGCAAGAATTAAAAATTCGAATCAAAAACCTATGTACTTCACATAAGACTAGTGAGAACAATCTCAACAGCATCACGCGTTCATGTCCCAACAAGATCCAGTTCGAGACCGTTCTTTGTTCTTTCTTATTAGTGCAGCTTGCATTGTGTTTTTGTGAGAAATTAGTGAAATTGAAATGGAAGAATTATTAATTTCTTGGGACCTGGGTGATCTAATCAGCTAATACAGATATTGAAATGTTCACTTACTTGTACTTGTAAATACAATTATTACATGAATGTGGGATTTTTTATAATTTTTAGAAAACTAATGTAAAATATATCAAAAATAAAAATAACTCCAAAAATAAAAATAACTCCAAAATTAATAGATTTGGGTCAACCTGTATATTTCAAAATAATTTTAGAATGTAGCCTTTATCAACCCACATATCCATGAAAAAATAAAATTTTCAAAATATTAACCGTTTAGTCACAATGGACCGTCGCGTTTACCATATTAGTGTTTTTTTTTTACATTTTTGAAAATTTTTACACGCTCTTCCCCCCACTAAAATGGAAAACTTAACATACATTTTTTTCGTTTTAGAACCTAATCTTCACAATCCAATAGGTCCCCATGACGTTTTAGTAACTGCAAATTTAGCATCTCGGCCTCCCCTACTATTACTATAATCTTAAATTGAGACTAGTACTACTTGCGGCTACTTAAAGACAACAAACCATTAAAATAAGACCATTCAGATTGAATATAGTACATCTTTTATTCTATTAAAAAGCAAATAATATTTAGTGATTATTTTAAGGAAAATCATCGATGTACAGATCAATTAAGGTATTCTCCATCAACTTGGTACTATTTTTTCCCATCTCTCAGGAAATTTTCAAATTTCATCTAGAAAAAATGACTGGTCTTTTGAGGAGCTCCAAGTTTGGAGCCAATTTTCGATTTTTGCGAAAGAAGTGAACCAGTGGCACATACGCATTACTCGTTGTCTCTTGTCAATCTAAGTACTTATTGTTTTCAAAAGGCTGTATATTTTATGGAAGTTAATAAGTCCTTTACCTATTCTTTCAGCCCACTCCTTCACTGAGGGGGCAATTTCTAAAAGACATGGAATTCTATTATTCTAACACTGCTATTTTAGTTCTATTCTTTTCCCGAAAGTTTTTCTCAGATTTCCCAACAGAGACTTATTGCGATTCGATATCACAATTTCAGAACTTAGTTTTCGAAAACGAGGACATAGAAACGCCTGTTCGGAAAATTGATTATACAAGTTTTCTTTAACGTAATCGCAGAATTGGTCAAATATCTTCCAGAATCACCATAAATCTCTCGTAGCCAGTGGCGGAATGTACAAGGTGGCATTAACGCAATAAAACGAATTTTGAACCCTCTCGTTGTATTAATTTCAATCAAATTTCAAAAAAAAAGAATGCATCTTCCCATTGATTACGAAATATTGGTTATTACTATGCAGTGTGTAATTGAAATACGTGTACAAACTGTTGAATTTCCTAAAATTTTGAAAAATTGTTATAAGACCAATTACCTATGAATGTAGTAATTTCATATTAAAAAATATCTTTTAAATTAACAAAAAATGTCGACCCTTACAAATTAAAATTTGGATTGGGTCATCAACCGTTGAGTCAGTTCAAAGAAAGGAAATTTGATTGAAACTTTCTACTAAAATTAAGCAACGTACTTGCTTCCTCCCAATTTTGATATATCACAACCAAAAACTACTCCTGGGGCTACTTGTATTGAATTACGTCGGTCCAGATGCATGATTTTTATATTCAATCGGCCGTCATTCCTAGACCAGTTTCGGCATTGTTGTGCCTCAACAGTAGGAAGTAGACTACTCGACACGGCATCCAAGTCATGTCTGAAGAAAACGTCAGTTCAAAGGGTTGGATTGTCTCTTGTAGAGCTCCCGACACGCATCTGGATCGATGTAATTTAATGTGTGGGGGTAGCCTTAATTTCTTTAAGATCGGATTAGGCTTCTTCTTGCCTAATTCTAAAGTATCTTTCCGATATATATGAATGGAGGATATCTGTATATTGTTTTGGAAGGAAAAGCTTGAGCTTATGTATTAAGCCTTCATGCCAAACCTTATCAAACGCTTGTGCTACATTAAGAAAGATAGTAGCGCGAATGTTTTTCTCTTCTAATGATTTCTCTATAATGTTGGTTATTCTAGGAACTTGGTCGATCGTCGAGTGCTTATTTCTAAATCCAAATTGCTGGAGTTTCTCAAATATTTTCGACATAACAGGCAGTATGACGATGCCTCATACCTCATGTGGTGGTTTCCCTTGCATGGGTATCATTATGACTTCCGCAATTTTCCAAAGGCTGGGTACATACTTCAGTATGAAGACAGCATTTATTAGGTTAGTTAGTTTAATTATTGCTTTTTCGGGTAATTGTTTTAAAGTTTCTCCAGTAATTAAGTCAAAACCTGAAGCTTCTTTCGGATTGATATTTTCTTTTATTTATTATTAAGAAGTAATTATCTTTGCGAGAGGTAAATTCTATTTCTTGATCAATCTGTGGATGTTCTTCCAGAGTGGGATCTTCATCTTGATCTTTATGAGGTTGAAAGATTTTTTCTAGATGATTTGCAAATCTTGTTGCTTTTTGCTCATTATTTCTAGCCCATTTACCATCTTCCAATCTGACAGATGGTATTATGGGTATTTTCAATATCTTAGTAGCTTTACAGAGTGAATAATCAGTACTGCTGTCGTCTGTCAATTCTCTTAGGTAAATAATAATCGATTCTTCTTAAATTTGTTGTATTTCTCTTTTGAGTCTTTGGGTAACATTCTTGAGTATAGTTTTATCTTGTGAGGCTCTAGTTTGCTGCCATTTTCTTAATACTTTCATTACAATTTGTTATGTTTTAATATAAAAATTCTGTTATGTACCATATATTTGGCTTGATTTGGCTTTAAAAAATTGGAAAAAATCTATGAAATTTAGATAAACTTCATTCTGGATAATTTATTTATTTATTTATTTCAAAATGGTAATTATTTACATATTAGCGAATAAAGCTCCATGTATATACAACACAATAAACAACATATTGATATTATAAAACAATAAACTAAAAATATAAATCGCAGAATATGTATAATTTTGTTACAGTTTGACCTATCAGATTAAGTTATGAAATGTTTGAATTTGCAATATCCCATATTTTATTTATGCAAAAACCATGTTTTTTAAATTATATTATTTCATTTAAAAAGCTTTTCATATACAAAGCCTATCTACAATTGAAAATCAATTGAAGTTTAATTTGTGATTACATTTGATATGGCGTGCTCGACTATTTGGAATTTTTAGCTGATAGTTTTAGCAATATTTTTTTAAATCTATTTAACGTTCATAAAATAATGTTTTTGAGTTAATTAAAAAATTTAAAAAAGGTAATTAGACTATCGAAACACTAATTTAAAGGACCAGGCACCTTTCTTATGGGAAAATGGCTTTCCGTCAAATTTTCTGAAAAGTTGGTATGATGTAGAACTCGATGCTCTGACAAAAAGTGTCCATTGGCCCAAACCGATCCTATGGCTAGTTTTCGAGATACAGGATGTTAAACATCGGAAATGCCACTTCTTTGTAACCAGATTTCTCATAACAGACCTGTTTTATTCGCATTTGTTGTAGAAGACATGAATTTTAGATTATTTGGCAACAATATTTTACATTATATTGACATAGAGTGGTGGTAGAGTGACACCACCACTCTATGTCATACAGCGTGTTAAACTGATTGTAAATACTTTAAAAATTAGAAAAAGTGTGTTTTGTGCACCAGCCAGTATTTTAAAAGTTTCTCCGTCAACTTTATAAATTA
This sequence comes from Crepidodera aurea, assembly GCA_949320105.2. Lineage (NCBI taxonomy): Eukaryota > Metazoa > Arthropoda > Insecta > Coleoptera > Chrysomelidae > Crepidodera > Crepidodera aurea. The sequence goes on along the minus strand of OX439475.1, from coordinate 38,099,896 downwards.
ATACATTTTCACATTAACTGAAGTTCAGTATTTAACTGAGCAAAATTTTGTTGTAATCCTATGACCAGTTTTCCTAAAATGTGTACCCATCCTTCTGTTTTTATAATTAGTAACCTTTTTTTTTATATTATTTTAGAACAGCCAGTAACTATGGGTACACATTTTAGGAAAACTGGTCATAGGATTACAACAAAATTTTGCTCAGTTAAATACTGAACTTCAGTTAATGTGAAAATGTATTAATTTATAAAGTTGACGGAGAAACTTTTAAAATACAGGGTGGTGCACAAAACACGGTTTTCTAATTTTTAAAGTATTTGCAATCAGTTTAACACGCTGTATGACATAGAGTGGTGGTAGAGTGACAAGTCGTACATTTGTTTAAGATAATACAAAATTTTTATAACACATCGTTTATACGGGGCGATTCGTTAAAGCCAAAATACATAATATGCCTTCTGTAACTACCTTTATGAGTCACCCTGTATAAAATATGATACATCAGCAAGAAGTAATTACTTAAACTATATATTCATGATGCAATGACATTTGCTTGTATTTTTAAAGCTGATATAAAAAAAATGATTTCTTCAAAAAAACCATATTACTTATTTTCGAATCACCCTGTAAATAACCAAATTGTACAGTAATTGTTCATAAAATATTGTTGCCAAATAATCTAAAATTCATGTCTTCTACAACAAATGCGAATAAAACAGGTCTGTTATGAGAAATCTGGTTACAAAAAAGTGACATTTCCGATGTTTAACACCCTGTACCTCGAAAACTAGCCATAGGATCGGTGTGGGTCAATAGACACTTTTTGTCAGAGCATCGAGTTCTACATCATATCAACTTTTCAGATAATTTGACGGAAAGCCATTTTCCCATAAGAAAGGTGCCTGGTCCTTTAAAGGAAAACAAAAATTATAATTTGTTACTTATTCAAGAGTGTATACAAAGTCGTCATTTAGTTCTACTGTATACTATTTATTTACTAACTAACCAAGATATCTTTAGAAGATTTTGTGTAGCGTAAAGAGAATATTTAAATATTAAATATAAAATAATACAACGAAACAAAATACTGCTTCATAAATGTTTTATAATGAGTTTCCTTTAACTTAACATCATAATAATTTGCAATTTGTTACCGTCTTGCACAAAGATGGCGCTAGAGGGCAAAGTTATACAAAGGGTGTCCCAGAGTAGATTTTAAGTTTTAAACTTACCTTACGCCGACCCTGTTCGAAATTTCATTAAAATAGTGTACCTGCACGGTTGAGTCTTATTTTAAAGCCAACGAATCGTCCACAGTTGCTCGACGGCGTTTTGTGCGCAGTACAATATTCGAGGGTAATGCGCCATCGTTAAATATTGGGTTAATTGAATTTTTTAAGCATGGAATTTTATTTCGTTTCTCAACATATGGTGCATACTACCACGAGACAAATTAAGCCTTGTGCATGTTTTCGATTTTTCGAATGGAACTTCGAGTATTACGATTTATGGCCTTGGAATATTGGAAGCAGTTCGAATGGTTTTCTGTTGACCTGGATGTTTGACATTTGTAGCAACTCTTTGTTCTCTAATTTTTTTTACCCACGCGTCAAATATTGTACTGCGCACAAAAACGCCGCCGAGCAACTGTGGACGAATCGTTGGCTTTAAAATAAGCCTCAACCGTGTAGGCATGCCGCGAACTCGTCCGCTGGTAACTTAAATCCGCTATACGCTCCACCTAATATTTTCATGAAATTTCGAACAGGGTCGGCGTTAGGCAAGTTTAAAAGCTAAAATCTACTCTCATAAATGGTAAATAATTTTTAATTTTGGGAAAATCACATTTTTGTTAAATGAGTGGTTTTTTAGAAATTTGAATTTTTACATTTACAATTTCATAAGGTATAATGTAGGTGAACCCTAGTAACATTTTCATTATCAAGTTTATTTAATGATATTTGGTAAAACTTTTTAAATTTTTAATAGTATTTCGAGTATGACTAAAATTGAGTGGTATATTTTTTAAATATAACTTTATCTAAGCATAAGTCGATAGATTTACACAAATACAATAAGATTTTTCCATGGCAAAAAGTTCTACAGTTACACAATGGTCCCGTAAACGATTTTAAGTCTGTAGCCGTGTCATGGTCATCACAACAGCCTCCTTAATCAATATGTCAAGGGGGGTGAGACCACGGATCACCTCCATTGCTCTAGTTGGTGTGATTCTCATGCCCCCTGTTATCTTGAGGCATGCTATTCTTTGGATTTGATCCAATTTGCGTACGACTGTCTGCTGGCTAGTTTTAACTCCCCAGGAAATCGCACCGTACGTTAGCATAGGTCTTATGATAGCAGTGTAGATCCAGGCCTTAGGTGACATTCCCCAGGTGCGGCCAATGGTTCTTCGGCACTGTTCATAAGATATGTATGCTCTTTTGACTCTGTTTTCTAGATGAGAGTATAACTTGCTGTCAAAGGTGACCCCCAAATATCTCTGCAAAAAAGTTTAATTTAGTTTTTAGGAGCTTTGGGGCCTCGATGTTTGCAAGCTTCCTTTTCTTCGTGAAAAGATCTCTCTCTCTTTTTTGGGTTTGACAGTGAGTGGTCTTTATACCACTGTTCTATGAGTTAAGAGCCTCTTGCATTCTAACACAGAGTATTCCTTCAAATCTTCCTGTTTGCAGAATCACTAGGTAGTCTGCATAAGCTATAGTGTAGAAATTGTCATCGTTGGGGCGATTGACTCTGTCTTAGACAGTAGTGGTGAGAGCACCCCTCCATGTGGACAACATTTTACAACCAGGCCTCTTATGGTGACATCATTTACACTGATTCTTATTGCTCTCTTTGAGAACATGTTATATATCCATTCTTTTACTGTGTTGGGGATATTTTTATTAGCTAAGGCATTTGCTATTTTGGGAAAAGTGGTTTTATCAAACGCACCTTCAATATCTATGAATTCACACAAGGTAGACTGTTTAGAGTCCGCTCTCTCCTGCATTCTAATTCTAATTCTAAATGCGAATTCGACTTATAATATTTCCAACAACTTGCACGTGGATAGTAGATGGTTCAACGAACCGATCGGTGTTTTGCAAATCGCGCTAACATTTATAGTTGTCTCAAACACGAGTTCTAAAGTTAAATGCTTTTATCTCTCTAATGACTTTATCTATAAGGAAAAAAGTTCCTATATTAATTAATAAATTCATTTCTGTAATTCATAGTGGTTTGCTACTTTAAATGCTAAAATGTTTTTAATATATAAATTGGTTTCATTATACAGAAAGAAGAGTATTTAGTTAGTAATTTTTTCATAAAACATATATGAATACCAATTATACAATATTGTTCAAACTATTCCCTTCTAATTGATTTTAACCTTTGATACGCCACTGTCTATTGTAGAAAACGGCAAGCAGAAAGAAACGAATCGACTATATATCCAGTCGGTTGTTGTTTTGTGTTGATTTCGAATCAATGAACAGACCTAAACTCAGACCCAGAGAGCTGAGGCCACTGCTTGGTGCTGATGTATTGGGAATTAAGGAGTTCGCACTACTGCCTGCTTCTGCTTGCTGAAAGTAATTGTTCTTTCTTTTTTTGAGGTTGAGATGGAAAATAACGATAGGAAGAAAGAAACCTCTCGATTGATGTGTTAGTTATTTTTTCATTTCTAAAGCATTTCTTTTCCGGAAAATATAACTGGCAAGGGTCTATGAGTATTGAATACACTGGAAAAACTATTCGACAAGTGATTTTTCAGCCTTTAAAAATGCTATTTTTTTAATAATATTACACAAAAGTAATTAATTTAATATTTTTAATAAATAACAACGCAGAAAAAACTCCAGATTCTCCTATTTTGGCGTTTTTCATTCGGCTGTGCTGATAGGTGAGTTTCGACCTTAAAAAATGTATGACAATGACGTATAATTTACTTAAAAAGGTTGTCCCATTTTTTAATAATTATGTTTAAAAATAAAATAGTATACAATCCTCGACAGGAAATTTATTACTGTAATAACTAATTTCCCGTCTCGGAATGTAATATAATATTATAGGCGATAAAAAATGTATATCGTTATTTTATTCATATTCTTAAATTATATTTACAAATAGATAGTCCACATCTAACATAAAACTGTTTGAAATATGGCGTATTTTACTAAATCGTATCCACTTGACGAATAAAAATCTTAATGCGGATTTAGAAAATTAAAGTGAGAAACGACATTGTCGGAAAATTGAATAAACTCCTTCTTGGTCCTTTTTAACGGAACATGTGCTATTTGTGCTTGAAATTTAACATGCCCGAGAAATTTGAGCTGCTTTTTAAATGGAAATTACTAAAAGCTTCGAGGGCGAATTTTGTAGAGATGTCGGAATAGGAAACGAGCCACTTGCGAAAAAAAATTACATACACATATTTTTCGTTGTCGGGGGATGTTTGTATTAGTATCAAAATGTTTTGGGGGAAAATGCTTTTAAGGGCGGTTTTATTTGAATACAGTTTGAATTTTTAACTGAAAAAGATTTTTTTATTGAAAGGGATGTTGACAAATGGACTGTGACGAAAATAGCTGTTTACTTCAATAATTTTTTTTTATTTTAATTTACTGATTGAAAATTAATTCCGAAACACCGCGCTGCATATTAAATACTCTAGTACAATAGTACAACTTTTAAAATTTTGTACCACATAAATATGAAACAAAAATATATGTACCACCATAAAAGCATTTCGCAATTAAAAATCAATGCGTCGCGAAATTGTTCGAAGTTCTTGGAAAATAGTGCATTCTGTGAGTCGGAAAAAACCTCGAAAAACACAAATATTTTAAGCAGGAACCACACCACCTCTCCCTTCCGTTTTCGAGGATGTCGAACACGATGGCGGTGGTTAAAATTATTTTGGAAGCTGTCCAACCCCCCCAAACGGCCAAAAACCACCCCCAAAATGGGAGAATCTTGGATTCCGCGTCTTCTACCAGCAAAATATATCTTCCCCGCCATTTTCTAGGATGCTGGAAAAACCAAATTCTCGATTTTATTTTCGAAATTGTGAAGTTAGCATACACTTTAGAGCAGCAAAGATTTTTTTATTGTTTTCTACACCCTTTCAATTACCTACTTAAGTGACAAGTTTTATCGAGATCACATTTTATGCGAGGTCAAACTCTCTGACAACTGGGCTATAACTCCTTGTTTGAATTTTCATTCAACTTTTTCCTAGCGTTATTTTTTGTCAGCCCAACAACTAATGTTTATTTAACCTTGATGAGCCACCGTCGACTTAGAAAGCCAATTTAAACAAATCAATAGCGCAACATTTTAATTATTTACTGAGTCTTTTTTGTGACCTGAACAATTATAAAACCTAACAATATGAAGTTGATAGTAAAATATTTGTAAAAGTTAATACATTTAAAGTTATACAAAGCGTACCGCTGTGTTACAATGTTTAGGTACTACAGTTTTTGAAAAATGATAAACTAAGTCACGATGCTATACTTGGTCACTCAATAAGTTTGTAAGATGACATACAGATGGCGCTACTATTGACAAATTTTTATGATTTTTAGGAAGTATTAATGACAGTATATAAAACCGTATTTAAACCTATTCTAACGTATATGAGTGAAAGCTGGATCATAACAAAAGGAACAAAAAGAAAAAACTACAAACAGTTGAACTGAAGTATCTTACAGCAGAATCACACAAGGGATAAAATATATAGAAAGAAATCAGTTGACATGGATTGGTCACTTCTCTGTCACTATCTCGTCTTCCTGTTCACATCCTAACTTAACACGTATGCAGAATAAGCGAAGACGATATGTCAGACAAGAACTTCTGGTACGCGACCTAGGGGAAGACCAAGAACAACATAAGATAAGGCAATAGCAGAAATTCCATGAGAATGCGAACTAAATTTGCAGGAGGAAGTGATAATGGCCAGGCATAAGCAGGATTGGGCTAAATTTGTTCATATTTAAAGCCAGACCTTAGGGTACATTAAAGTTTTTTTAATACAGAAAAATATGATAATGAATGACACATTGGTCCATCATTGAAAAACAATGGATCTACAAAAAACATCGAAATATTAGAGAAGCGTTGGAATGGTCTCGCTCTTGAAGAAGCCTATGTTGATAATGAAGTAGAATTTGGCCTAAAAGTTGTTTTATCAGTCATTCTACGTACTTATTGAGGTACTGAGTAGATTAGATACATTTTCAACTTCACAAATCCTGCTGTACTCTAACCAAATTTTTTGTACTAAGCTGTTAGAGATTTAAAAGTTGTCTTTCCCTGATCCAGGTTTTTATAGCCCCTCGGACTGCACACTTCGGTACTCCGGGGGTCTGTTCTGTATCGGGTATTTCTCCTACTCCCCCTTTTGCAAGTTGATCAGCTTTTTCATTCCCATCGATATCCCAGAACTAATCTTTTCTGATCTCCTAGGACTTTCAGTTCTTCGACGCATTCCCATACCATTTTAGACGTCACTTGCTGGCTTGAAATTGCTTTCAGTGCCACCTGACTGTCTGACATGATTAGGATCTGTTGGTTTTTGAGACCTCTCCTATTACTTTCTCTGACACATTGCAGAATTGCGTATATCTCCGCTTGAAATACCGTAGCATTTCTATCTAAGGCGTAGCTGTGGCTAACTCTTAGATTTTTGGAGTATATACTACTCCCTCCTTGGTTTTGGATCCGTCTGTATACCAGACCTTACCTTGAAGGTTGTAGTGTTTTTTGTCAGTCCATTCAGTCCTGTCTATAATTGACACTCTGAATGGGCTGTTGAAGTTGTATTGTTTTGTCCTATGGTCAGTCTCCATATTGAATATGTCGTTTGACACAGTTCTGACAATACTCATATGCCCTGTTCTAATCTATGTTCCTATGTTCTCACTTTTTCAAAATTTGATTTAGTTGTTTCTAAAAAAATCGCAAAATTCCATGTTTTTTGATGACTATTCCAATTTTTTTTAAAAAAAAAACCAAAGCAAATTTTGGAAAAGTGAGAACATAGGAACATAGATTAGATCTTTACCAACAAGTACAAATTCCAAAACAATTCAGTTATCTAACTCATTGAAATATTAAAAAGACAAGGAAAAACAGGATATATTTATGAAAACCGTGAGTAACACCGTGGATAAATATATCCAATGAAATTTGTTATACTTGGTTTATTTTTAAACGGCTGGGTATCCACTTATCGAAGCGATAATCGAGCCGAACGACAAATCAATCGGAAGGGACGAAGCAAAGGGTGAGGAGCAAGGGGGTTATTGGTCGAAGGGTTAATAAACATGACAAAGGGTCATCACCATCATGAAGCAGTCAATAAAGGTACTTCATACTCATACCTGCTGATCTGACTCAGCACAGAACAAATAATGCAAAATGAATTTAGATCGATCACTCTCGTTTATGGCGTGTTCGTACATATATGAGGGAGGATTGTAGTGAATTTCGAATTGAAAAATTATTGCGGAAAAGATAAATATAGCGAAGTGTATGGTAATAAAGGTCAAACCAAGTCATGCTGTAACTTATTGAGTAGGTGTAATATGTGAGTAAAAAATATACCGGGTGTTAGACATTTCTTTTACAAATAAGCGGAGATCTTGTTAGAACATAAATAATAGTGTAGTAGTTTATGATACAACAATTCAGAACATCGACAAGAATCAATTAAATTTAACCTCAAAAGTTGGTCAAAACTATCAAAGACGCTGTTCAAAGAAGACTGAAAAAGTTGGCTCCATACTATATGTTAATTGGAATAAATATGGTGGTAAAAGTAAATGTGTGATTGCATTTTTGCGTGTTGAATCAAAGAAAACTTACCTCAATTCATTACCTATTTAAAACATTGGTTGGTTTGGTCACCTAATTTGTATGTTCTGCACGCCACTGGCCACTGTTTACTAAGAATGCATAAATGATTTATTTATTCGGTGGCAATATCTTTTGGTAAATATATTATGCTGTGTTGCCAAAGTTTTGAAAATATTTATATTTAGTCGCGCCTACTTTTGCTGCGCGGGTCAAGAGAAAATATCGTATGAATTTATGACGCGTTAATGAAACCCCTTAATATGAAATTTTGCTTTGAGAAGGATTTGTTTTTCGAACAGATTGTTTCTGTAAAAGATATATTCATTCATATTCATTTACTGTGGAAAATGTTTGTTGTAGGAATTATACCAGTGGGTTAATAAAATAGAAAATAGCCTATCCTAGGGCTGTAATTTAAACAGTAATTTGCAGTTTTATGAACAAACAATGAAATGGTTCAGCTCAAAGCTGCGCTTACCCCTTACTACTCATTTTTGGTTGGAAAACTCATAAAGAAGGGTCTTTATTCCTTTAGGAAGTGGTGCAGCCATTAAAAATACATCTTGGGTATCTTAAGGGTCGCATATTGTACTAAAACACTTTACATCTGGTGCGTTCCCTTACATTTAATTGTATTAGAGTCATGGACGCACGTAGATGTGTTGTTCTGGAAGGCCACGGGTAAATTTAAACCTCGAGTATATCTAGTTTGAAGCTATCCTGTTTTTTAGCCTTCATATATGAAACAAACGGGCAATGTTTTTTATTTAAAAAATAAATATGGTCTCCCAGGACTTTCAGTTCTTCAATGCGTTCCCATAGAAACTGGTAGAAAAAGCCTTACGTCTGATATAAATAAAAAAATCTTCGTTATCAATAATTCAGTCTTAAATCAGTGATAAAAGTATAGTTGCCTTCGAAATAAGTTGGACAAATTGTTTTGACCGTTTTAACTTACTGACCTATTCCTTCAAAAAGAAAGTGTTTTTATAAGTCGTTATCTTATCTGTAGAAAAGTAATGTATAAAAAAATATATATTTTAGATCTTATTTATTACTATCAATTTGTTATGATTTGTTTTATGTGCCATCTATCATTCTTATTTCGTTATTAGTCGTTTTTCTTAATAAAAAAATTTATTATATATACATTAAACAAAAAGTCCCCACCTAGTGAGACAGTCTTTCAGTCCCGAATGACGTCATTAAATTACATCATGAATAGTGTATAATATTTATTCGGGAACCAACTTCAATCTCTCCTGGGAAGCTAATTGCGGACTCGAGGGGCGGCGTTTTCTTAAAGTTTAAGCTGATCCCGAATTACGTCTTAATGTTTATTTTCCCATCATTCCGCGCGTAGCGGGATCGAGTATTTTTTTATAAGAATCCAAAAATATTGACATTAAATAATTTATAGAAAATATCAGTAAAAAAGTTATCAAATAGGTCAGTCTTATTTTGATTCCATTATTTTCATCAAAATTTGAAGGACTGTCAACTTTTAAGTTAAGTTAAGCTGTACTTTTGGTTCATGTCCCTATTATTTCAGTTTTTTTAATAAATTTTGTATAATAAATGGCTGGAAAGGCATGCCCGATGGTCAGTGTGTTCACCAAAGGGTTTATACTTGGTCTAGGAATAATTATATGAAGTGCACTAGCTATTTCTAAAAAAACACACTTTTTTCTAATATCTCCTTTGAAAATGGACTTTTCCTGCATATGTTTAGGGATGAAAGTGGTACTTTTCCTCCCTATTCGTTCATATTTATATATAAATTTATTAAACTCAGTATTAAATTGATTTAGACGTCAAAATTACTGTCGAAATGTTTAATGTTTATTATACGATTCGTCCTGAAAATAATCCCAATCAGCATTTAAAGTTGGGGTAACTGCGGTAACAGAGATGGGAACTTTGAATAAGTAATTATTACGTAATTATCACTTTAAAATTGACTTTATGGTTTCAGTACTTCTCAGTAGTTTCTGAAGTATCTGGAACGAAATTGTTACTAACAAAATTACGTTCCCGTGAACTTTAAAAGTTATATTTAATGGTTGCAGTTACTTTGTTTTGTTACTTGTTTATCCCTTTAAAGTTGTTATTACTTTATAGTGGGGATGAAAGTAACTTCTACGTTTTTGTTACTTTGAAAATTCCTTTAAAATTACGGTCATTACTGAATGGTAGGTTTTACTTCCCACTTTGTTTGAAAATTACTACAAAATTCCAATTTACTAACACTTCCACATTTTACAGAAAATTGAAGCAGCAGTTGGACGAAATGAAATGCAACGAAACTCGCGCCCAAATTATAGGTTAAAGTTACGAATGGAACTTAAAGTAGAATTCTAAACTTAAACAAGACTTATGGAAAATTACAAAGAATTATAGTTGTGAAGACAATACGGAACGCCATTGTCAAAAAATGCAACAGATGTATTTTATGAAGTGGAAAATAATTTTTGATCCACTTAAAGATATTATCTTCAAGTCTAGTAGGGAAGCTCCTAATGCGAAACGAAGGAATTTGCAGATGTGCGCCAATAAAAGGAAATCGAGCTCTGCTTCATTAAAATTGCAAGAATACTACGCAATGGTTTTATTATGGGACGAAGACACTCCGGCGGGTCTCCAGCGAAAATTTTACCATATCGCTTCAGTAGAACTTGGCTGGAGAGGTGTAGAAGCAGTCAATTGCAGAGTTCATTATTTTAAACAGGTAGATAACATAGTTACATATTTTTTAAAATAACTGATTTTCAAAAACCCTACTTTTTAGGAAGAGTAGAATATAATCATCTCTTCAATAAAACGGCCCAGGGTGGAGAACAAAAAATGGCCGATAGTAAATGGCTGATCCCCAACACGAAGAACCCTACCTTTTTTTCAGTCCGCCTTTTTAAAAATCTAATGATTAAACGTTCATCTAGAATAATAACTAATAGATTATTCTTAACAGTAAGCCCATCATGGAACAAAGAACAATCAAGTGGATGGTACAAAAACACTCCAGTGGGAAAAAACGAACTTTCGAAATGGACTAAAGAAGCAGCAGAGAAGGCAGGATTAAATACAAAAGAAATAAAAATAACAAACCACCCTATGCGGTCGACAGCAGTCAGTAACTGGCTAAAGGAGGGGTTGGTGAACAAAAATTAATTAAAATTACTGGTCATAGTTCAACCTACTCAATTAAGCCTTATCTGCAACTGGATAATGAGCATTATTCCAACATTATAAACACCCTTAGAAGTGACGCCTCAGAACCTCCAGCTAAAAAACAGAAAACAGAAGATCCTGCAGCCACTCCTCGAGCTTCTCACTCTACAGCTGGACCCATCAACAACATTAATGATTTACCTACACCCAATGTTATCAATGAGTTAACAAAGATTTCAAACAATACTCCTACTGTAATTTTACTTTAATTGTACCATAAATAATTAAGTTTGTGATTAAATAAATTACCTGTTTTTCAGTTTTCAAATTAATACCTACATATTTATTATGTATGCATATATAATAGGTAATATGTTTTCTAAGCTATGTGTATGCAGAATAATCTGTTACTCATGAAATAGTCTTGTCAAATACCATTCGGGCATCTAATTTTTGCAGTGAAAAAAATTAGATGCCCTTATGATATTACGTACTATATCCTGTAGTAGTGGTAGAAAAAAATATTTCCTGAATATGAGTACGATGTAAACATGATATAAAGCTTGTTTGTTCTTTATTTTGTCATCCATTTGTAACACAGCTAACTCTTCGAAGCCAGAAATAAACGACTTTACGACATAATCACCTATCAAAGCACAAAGCTAAAGTATATGCTGATTTGACACAATAATTCCTTTTTGTGTTGGCACATTTATTACATGTAAGTTATAAATTGGACGAAGCAAGTTCAGTCTCAATAGAAAACCACAAATTGCAATTTAAACTAAAAACGGAGTTATATTAAAACTGAGTCAGATTCTATCTTAGTTCGAAATAATGCAATAAACAAAGTTCGGATAAATTTTGCGGATACTGCGGTTCCCTAGCTTTATGTTATTTTGTTTCGTATTAGCATAGAAAGATCCTTGTAGTTGGAAACACTGCGAATAGATTATTTCGATCGATTTTATACAAACTAGAACACTTCACTGGTGAATAAATTCACGAAATTATGAAAATTATCCTGTATTTTGAAAACGAATTTTTATTTATTAAATATAATCACTTTTTATTTATCTAAATGACGTATTACACTTATTTGTGCGTGAAAAACAACCTAATGTCCTTTACATATAATTAATTGTTGGTCTCCAAACCATTAACCCATCGAATCTATTATTGCTTCACTAACTATCAAATGTTTGTTTAGTTTGAGAAATAAATGGAAAGGACATGGTGTATTTTGGACAGAGTCGTTTTTTTTTCTAAAATCTGCTTAATTAATCTTTGCACTAATCTGGGGAATAATAAATATAATAATAATATACGCCCATCAATTAAGGTAAAATCGATTTAAAGCCAACTTAATTAAATGTGTATAGCACAATAGGAACAGATACAGGGCGATGTTTTAGTATTATTTAAAACAGCTTGCACCTTTTGAAAACCAATTTTGGAAATTAACTAAAACGGTTGAATTATAAAAAAAAAAAGAACCAGAATGTTTCCATTCCTGTTATTCAACACAGCCACAGTCTACTCATTTTAACCAAAATCGTCATTCACTATGTGTCTATTTTAAATTCAATGTCATTTTAAACTTCAAAATTTTCATATTTTTGACCTCATTTTGAAGGTGTTCCCGAAGATGTACGGAGGGGCACATCAAACTTTTTGATGCTCTATCAAAAATCTGAAGTCAGAATTTTAAAATTCATAAACACAAAAAAGCTACAGACACACACACACACACACACACACACACACACACACACACACAGATCGAATTCAGATACCGAACAATTTGTTCGGTGAAAATATTTTTTAAAATGACTGCATAATTTCTTGAACATTGTTACTATGTGTAGTTTTTAATCAACATTAAAGCATTAGGTAGCCATTTAGCAGATATGTTTGACGTACCTAAATCATGAAAGAAAGACCTGAACCCCATTCTTTCCTGGGGGGCCTGTCATCCGTAAATGGGGCTTCGGGGCTCTGCACATAGAACTTAGTAAGTAAAATATTGATTAGGTTAGGTACTATTACAAAAATAGACCTGAACTGTCATTCAAAAGCACTTTCGGCGAAAAATTTTGCACTTGCAGGATGTTACGTAACAAAAAAAATTTAATACTTAACGCACTAATTGTAATAAAGATTTTATCAACCATGAAATGTTTTTGTCTCGCAACAACAATTTTCCAAAATCAATGTGCCTAATAATAAAAGACATTTTAGGAATAACTACTATTTGATAGATTTTATCTACCTCAATTTGCAAATTTCAGAAATAATTACGTTTCTATTTTTTGGTAGTACAGGTGTGTAATTAGAACACAGTGCAAATATACGTGCATAACGTGAAATACAGACTTGCAGTATTTATTCACGAATTCTGCTGTTAATAGAGAAGTGTACATTGAATAACCAATTTCAGTGAAATTTATTGCAATAATTACAAATACCTAGAATATAGACACATCGGCGTATCAAAACACTATTACGCTTCAATCGGTCTTGTCTAATCCTTCATTTACACAATGTTAACCATTTCTAGCTGATTTAATTGCAAATTGCATCTGATGTCTTTACAAACATTTGTATCTACTTTTAAGATATAATAACTACAATTTCAAGTAATCAATAAATACATTATTTTTGATTTATTTGTTTACTTAATTAAAATGAACAAACTCAAAAAAGATTTATATTTGAAATGGTAATACTTCCATTTGCTAAGGTGGGAGCCGATTTTGACAAACTTAGGCTAGTTCTTGGGCTACAAATGTTATATTTGAAGTTTTGTTAGTTTCTCATGTCGCCGCTAGAAATGGTTAATTTTCAATAGTAATACCCCTAGGGCCTTGATAATACCGAGATAATTTTGTCATAGAGAATGCTGTAAGCGTGTTGCTTGATAATAGCCCGAGGCCGAAGGCCGAGGGCTATTATCCTTAAGCAACACGCTTGAAGGATTCTCTATGACAAAATTTTGAGGATTTATCAAGGCCCGAGGGGTATTCGATAAGATAATTTTTTACTTTGTAGATTTAAACATTTTTAAACTAGTTGTCAGTTTGACGTTTAATTAATTTTTAATCAAAAACTTGACTTGTTGAAAACACCAAACTGAAAACACCACATGTAGGGTGTTATCGCTGTAATCCATAGCTGATTGGATGAAATTTGACACATGACTCTAAATTAAGTAATTTGATTGGTTACTATAGTTAGTAAAAAATTATCTCCAAAATATTAAAGGTATTTTTTTGTTTGTGTTTCTGGGATTTTTCTTCAATGAGTTTTTTATCTGGACTTGCAAACTACTTTATTTATCTTACTAACAATGTTGACGATCTTCTACAAACATACTCCAAAAAAAAAACAATTAATACCTGAAAAAATCAACCACAATTTAAAGTACATCCCTATGGAAAATTACATGTCAATTTTTGTCTTTCTTGTAAAGATGCTAAAACTAAAAATTCAAATGTGATTTTAGAGAAAAATTAATTACATTTTTTCAAATGGTTTTACATAAATTATGTAAATATTCTGCTATTCGGCCAAAAGTTAATCCGCTCAGCCAGTCAATGATGATTTTGAAAGGGATAAACATGACTAAAATTGACAACCTTTTGACAAAAATTTCCATAAGACTTCTCTTTGTGATGCTGAAACTGGCAGCCAAAATTTAGCAGCGGATTTATCTTTTGTGGAAACGGGCTTAGAGAACCGACGCCCGTCAAAACATTCGGTAATATTTTCGATAATATTTGAACCAAAGAGACATTCAGATATTAAAATAATCAATTATTACCTAATACATTCGTGGAATTGTAATCGAAAAATGAAAAAATGGATATATATTGTAAACGACTTAAGTCAAATTTTCAAAGCACATTTTCACTGAAGTAACAAGTAAGGCATTTAAATCGCCAGATCATCTTCTTTGCCAAAAAATATATTTTGAAAAATAGAGCGTTCTTAAAAAATATATAATTTGCTAAGGTATCAAAGAAATTAATTGAAACTTTTAAATAAGATGCAAAATATAATACCAAATAATCTACATAATAAACCAGTTCAAAATGCTCTCCTAGCATTGCCATAGACTGAACAAATTATAATGCAAGTTCTTGTAATCAAAACAGCCACAGTCTACTCACTTTTGCCAAAATCGTCAATCACGGTGTGTCTACTGTAAATTCAATACATTTTAAAATTTAAAATTTTACCCAAAATTCATAAACAACAAATACCATTAAGACCAATAATAAGTTCTATAAATTCACCTTGTCAAAATTTAGCAAGAAATACTAATTCCTTTATCAAAAATTCAAAACATTTTTTAGAAAAATTATCAACAATCAAAATTACAAATTCAGATATAATGGTTAGTTTTGATGTAGTCAGTTTATTTCCAAATGTTCCTGTCGATAAAACTCTTAATCTTGTGAGAGAAAAGTTGATAATACATTAATAAATAGAACTAAATTAATCGTCTCGACAATTCTAGAATTATTGAAAATATGTATTAAAACTACATATTTTCAATTAAATAGGGATTTTTATCAGCAAAATTTTGGCATGGCAATGGGTTCTCCTTTATCACCAAAATTGTGTGATATTTTCATGGAGGATTTTGAAATGGAAATTGTAAACAAACAAAATTTAAGACCTTCTGTGTGGTTTAGATAAGTAGATGATATCTTTGCAATTTGGCAACACGATAGGGAAAATATTGATACATTTTTATATACCTACTGTTAATAATTCGGAACCTACTATTAAATTTACAATTGAAATTGAAAATAATGAAAAATTGTAGTTTTTAGAAAAGAAACGCATACAAATAGATATCTAAATTTTAATTCAAACCACTCAATTTGTGTTAAACGAGGTATTGTCAAATCTCTTTCCGATAGAGCAAAAACAATTTGTTCAAATGACAATATCTTAAATAATGAATTATCACTTGATAAATCTGTCTTGATTAAGAACAACTACCCAAGTAAATTTATAAAGCGTGAACTTTACCGAGACATCAAAACTAAAGATAAAAATTTAAATCCCCCAATAATTCGTTCAAATATAGTAAAAATCCCTTATATTCCAAAATTATCGGAAAAAATTAGAAGGATTGGCACTAAATTTAATTTAAAAACAGTTTTTTAAACTACTAATACATTAAAATCTTTAATAGTAAATACAAAACCTTTGAATGAAATTCAAAACAAAAAAAATTGTATTTACAAAATTCCATGCGAATGTAATAAATTTTATATAGGAGAAACATCTAGACCTTTTCATATTAGACTTAATGAACACCAATCATACATTAAAAATAAACAATTCGAAAAAACCAAAATATGTGAACATGCATGGGATTTTGGTCATAAAATACAATTGAATTCTTCAACTAGATTATTAAAAGAACCGAATAATTATAACCGCAAAGTTAAAGAAGCAGCATTGATATGCTTAAATAATCACGAATGTGTTTCTAATTGTTCGGTCGATATTTCAAAAATTTGGATACCTATTTTACAAAAAGAGTTAATTGCAAAAAGGATATCCTCTATATCGGGATAGTAATAGTATCATAAGTTTTTATCTGGTTTTCTGTTATGATAATATTAATAAGAAAACTTAATTTATGACGAAGTATAAACTCTCTTATAATATTTCAAAATTCGTTCATCTTCAATCTCAAAATCTTATTCTAAATGTACTATGTTGATGTCATATTTTTGCAAGATTATCAAGTGTTCTGTTTGTGTAGTAAATTTATTTATTTTGTTATGTCATTTTGATAACGGCTTTCGTTAGAGAAAGCCGAAACGACAATTAAAAACTTTTTTAACAAATAAGTGGTTTTAATCCAGTGAAGAAAAAAAGAGAAATTGAAATACAAACCCCTATGTGCTTCCGAAACGATTCAACAATGCTCTGAGCATTTTCTAAATTTTCTTTGGTCCTGAAGATGATATTGCGGTTTGATGATATCAGATTTGTTACATTCGTGATCATTGAAAGTTTACAGAAAAATAAAAAATAAAAATTTATTGCTTAAAGAGATCATATAAACATTCTGTCGATATAATTTTATTAATTAAATTTTATCCAAAGCTGTATCCTTCGTTACTCATAAACTTCTTTTCAAATCAAAATTAAAATGTTTCCGAAAACTGTTTGTCACAGTTAAAAAAGCATGATCCATCCAGTCATCAACGCCATATCCCTTTCAATATCTGAAAACAAATTAATCTCTCGGCACTTTAAGTACCTTTGGGAATAAGCTTTGTTTCAGCGTTTTGGTCGTTCGATATTATTGCAAGTCAGCGAATTTAAAAAAAAGAGGATACAAATAAATGTTATCCGGCATACATGTACAGGGTGTACTATACAGGGTGACCCACGACTATTCCCTCGTTGTCTTGTGCCTAAACGGTATAAGATATCCGCTTAATTTTTTGGTGACATATGTAAATTGATAAGATCTATTTGTTTAAATGATTTGAAATTATACAGGGTGATCCATAAAATGGTAATTTATCAAAGTTAGGTTTTTTTAAATGCAACACCCTGTATTTTATGACATTTTTAGATTATACGTTGAAAACTAAGCCAACTTTATTCAACGTTCCATATATCTATTGTTTACCAAAATAATATATTTATATCGATTTATTTTGACTTTTAAGGCTTTCATTTGCACTATGTAGGATTTCGATATTTTGCAAAGGGTGTTTAGGAAAACAGCAAAAACTCACTTAACTTAAATTCACCTCTCTGTATTTTTTTAATCCTATGTGGTGCATACGTATAAAATTAACGATTAAAAAGTTATTAGGATTTTTCTCTAAATTTTCTGTGAACGCAATATTTCCTATTGTAGTAGGCCATGGTTTTAGAATGAGTTCTTAGTTTTAGCATCAAAAAGTAAGCTTAGGGTTTGATGAGCCCCTCTGTACCACTTCGGGAACTCCTTCAAAATGGGGTCCAAAATATGAAAATTTTGAAGTTTAAAATGACATTGAATTTAAAGTAGACGCATAGTGAATGACTATTTTGGTAAAAGTGAGTAGACTGTGGCTGTTGGCTGTGTTGATTAGAATGAGAACTGAGAACTGTAAATCTAAAATTTTATTAATAATGTGATTACAATTTGTTCGGTTTATGGCAATGCTAGAAGAGCATTCTCAACGGGTTATTCTATAGATTCATCCTTCCTCATACACACTTAATAACTAAAATTATTCCTTTGATACATGAATAACTGTTTCCAGTTTCCAGTTATTATTTTTTTAACAATTGTTTAGTGGGTATCTAACTTCAATACCGCAATATATTTTTTTAGATTATGTTTCAAATTATTAACTAGTAATCAGATTATTCACAGTTTGAAATAGTTATTTAGTGACTAAATTGCAAATAAATGGTGAGTATTATACTTTCTTATTTATAAATGAACATAGTACCTTTAATGTCAATATATTTGATGATTTGCTCAATTCTATTGGTTTTTTTGTAGATTGGTGATAAACTCCTCTTGATAAAATCTGTAATGATGATGCTGTTACTCAGAAGAACTATTCCATCAATCCACAGTAACCTTTACTGCTCAGTCTATAGAATGGCACTGTAGAAACACTTTCTACTATTCTAATCAACTTGGGTGACAAAATTATTGTTCGTAAATATTTACAATAAGGTTTGTTAGATACTTTACAACAATTTAAATTAATTTTCTCTGGTATATTCTTCAAAAGTTTTGTTATTTTTCAGAAGGCACATAAAAATTATTTTTCTCAAATTTTCCCACTAACGACGACCCTCTTTTTTTTTAAATCAATAAACTCCCTAATTTTACATTCCCGTCAGGTGGGTTAAACTTATATCAAATTATTCTATGTACTGGGTGATATAACAATAAATGGGAACGTTGAATAAAGTTGACTTAGTTTTCAACGTATAACCTTACAATGTATTTGTAGATAGAGTCCACTAAAGGAAAAATTAAATGTCTAATAAAATTCATTTTTATAAAAGTATTTATTTTTACAGAATGCTTTAGAAAAAGTTAATAGGCGGAAAATTGTCTTTTACCGTCATCCTGGTTTCCCTCTACGAGCAACCCTCAAAAGCTAACAGGAGTTAGGAAGGCGGTATCTTTTAAAGTGCGATTTCACAGCCAGACCCAAAGGACAACCGAATCCGCATACTAGGGCACTCGTCGCAGTCTAACCGCGACGAGAGCTTCTTTAGTAATAAATCGATAATAATATTGAAATAAATACAAAAACGAAGTTGAGGTAAAATAATTATTTTCATCAGCTAAAATAATGAGTGTAAAAGCTCAATAAAGCAAAACAGAATTATTATAAGAATGAAACTAAAATTAAAATTAATTCAATAAAAAATCTGGCCGGGGAAATATTAACTAAACCAAAGACAATTTCCAATGAATTTAATACACAAATATCTGGACCTACAAGATTTTTTGATTCTACCATGCATTTTGTATAACGATAAGAAACATTTACCTAAATCCTAAATAAATGATTTCTGAAATTGAATTGGCAACGTTGTCTTTTCAACTTGGAATTCAGGTTTATTCTGATTATAAATTGCTACTTGGGCATTTGTAGAAAAGTTATGTATGCGTTTGTATTAGAAAAATATGTTAAATAATCGTTTCAACGCACTGAATTTGTTTGTCTTGGGAGTGAGTATCCCAACAAATCCCAGCCATATTCTTAACGATTACCCAGAGATGTGCGTGTCAGTCGTTGTCAAAATTTGTAGGTTATGGAATCTTCTATTGCATTGTAAAAAGCGGCAAATTTAAAATGGAATTCTTTCAGATTGAAACGCCAGAAATGAAATAAAGTCAAACCTTGACGTTGATATTTACAAAAATAGGTTATTTTCTTATAACGATTTTCCATCATCACTCCAGCAACGTTCTCACCGGCCACTGTTAGACCAACATTATGTGTATCGCGACTACGTTACTGAACTTTGCTCTGGAATACCCCTCGCACAATAATATGATATGATTTCCATCGATGATCGATGATTGACAGTTAACTAATTTTGACAATGCCAAAAACTGACAAATTAAACTAATATTTATCAGTTTCTCTTCGAATGGAAATAAAACCTCTTATTTTATAGAAAAAGGGTGCTTTAATTGACGCTTCGACTTTCTTGAATGAAAGTCGCTTTCAAAATGACATAACAAAATATATAATAAAAAAGTTACTATAGAAACAGGTTATATTATCTCTGTGTTTTCTGCCGTTGCTAGGAAATAAACTAAAAGCTTAACTTTTCTTGTAAATATCTCGGAAGATCGAATTTTCATAGACATGAGACCTGCATTTTTTTGCCTTTTTAGATAGGAATTAGTCTACCCTGAAAGTTTCATTGAATTCTGACGAGTGGATTTTGAGATCCTCCGGACACACATACATACATACACACATACAAACCTTGCTCGTTTAATAGTATTTGATTTGCAGAAATGGGTAAAGGTTTAGCACAAAAAAATTAACCAAACTATGAAATTAGATTTTCCCAAAAAAATTGTTTCGAACTCCATGGCTTTGTTCCCAGGAACTTATAATGAAATTTTGGAAGTAATAAAATCGTTAAAAATTATTAAAGCTGTAGGCATAGATAATATTAATATTGAATGTTCATTATTATTAACCCACTTACGTATATAATAAACAAATATTTTGAAAATGGGATATGGCCAACATGCTTCAAGACATCTCTTGCTACACCAATATATAAGAAAGGTGATAAAGCTGAAGTATCTAATTATAGGCCGATTGCTCTCATCACATATATCTCTAAAATATTTGAAACTTTATTAAAAAATAGACTCAACTCCTTCATTAAAGAGAATAATGTAATATCAGAACGTCAGTTTGGATTTAAGGAGGGCAAATTAAGCCAAGATGCCGTTTTAGAATTGACAACCAAAATACATAAAGCGTTAAATTAGAGCAAAGCATGTCTTTGCGTTTTCCTAGACTTAGCCAAAGCCTTCGATACAGTAAATCCTAATATGCTATTATTTAACAGTTATTTATCTAATCGAAGCCAAGTAGTTAAAATAGGTAAAGTAACAAGTGATTCTAAAAATATTGAATATGGAGTTCCACAAGGTACAACCTTAGGAATATTATTTACTATTTACATTAATAATCTATTTTTATTTCAAGAAACTGGCGATATTATAGGATTTGCCGATGATACCGCCATATTTTACAGCGAGGCTACATAGCCCAGACTCAAAAATAAAGTTGAAACTAACCTTGCAAAGATAAAATGCTGATTCGACAGTAAGCTACTTACTATTAATTTCAACAAACCAGAATTTTTACCCTTTTCTTGCACAGATACTAATACTCCCAATTTTGAACCCTTGACAATTAATGTTAATGGCTCAACATATGCCATAAATCCTGAAACGAAAGTAAAATATTTAGAAATCCTTAAGACAACGTTCTTTCTGGTATATTGCTCCAAAAGTCTTCAATTCAATCACAGAAAACATTAAAGATTAAATTTTATTATTTCTAACTCTATCATTTTCTAATACCATTAGTTTTGATAGAAGTATTGAAAAGATTATAAAAATGAAAAATAAAAATAGAAATTTGATTATGTTTATATTATCTAATAGTTTAAATTAATTTTTTTCGTTCTTGTATTATACTGTTATCGTGTATTACGTTATATCTACTGATAGATACTGAAACAGGTGTTCTTCACCTATCAGATCACATTTATTCACACTTTGTATGTTGTATTTTTTTCTTGTATTTTTCTTGTGAATAAATTATTATTATTATTAATTAATCCTATTTAAGTTATAGTACATTTTATCAACTTACCAGAACATATACAGCAAAGGGCATGACTACAACAGCCACCAGTAGGTCAGCCAAAGCCAAACTCACAATAAAATAATTCGTAGCGGTTTGCAAAGTTCTTTCCCTATAAACACTAAGTATCACTAGCACGTTACCGAATAGAGTCAGTACCGGAAAAAGTACCAGCATCAGGGCCCAGTAGTTACGAGTACCCGTCGGCAAATCGCGAGCATTCTCACAACTTATGTTGCTGAAGTTAAGAGCTAGATTGCTGCAGTTCAACACACTGGTAACATCAGTTTCGTTGGTTAGATTAATCTTGCTGAAATATTGGTCTATGTCCTCAAAGAGTAACATATAAGAATCTGCTGGTTGCTGATCGAAGTCTAGAGTTCGGTTTGTTCCATTTTGCCAAAATCTTGAGCTTTTGTTATCCGCCATACTTGAATATGTCTTGATTGCTGAGTGTTTCGATATACCTATAGAGAGTAACTAAGTATTAATTTTTTATACGTGAAAAGAATAGGATACTAGATGGACACTGAAGGATTGCTTATATAATGCACATACATTGTCTTTATTGGTACATATAAATAAATGCACATCTCACTTGGGCGAGGTTTATACATAGGCTATTCTTACACCTAACCGTTACTACACTAAGTATTATTACATAAATGAGAATTATTAAATTATTAAGTTAAATTAAAGTCATTAGCGAGAATAATAACAAATCACTGAGATGCCAGTAGTTTCTGTCTTAGAATATTTTTAAAAATTGTAAGCCGATTTAGTATTTGTATCGAGGTTGTTGTACAACTCAACTGACCTTACATATTGTTTTAAATTTTTATTGCAAAATATTAATAATTTAGATTTTGAAGCATTTTTGTACATTTTACGATTGGAAGAGTACTTGTGGATTTCGTTTAGGTCTTGATTTATTAATTTATTAATAAAAGTCATAGACCAGTTGTGTTTCGTCTGCAAAAAATTGAATGTTGATGTGCTTACACAAATCAGACGTATATAATAAGAATAACCGTGGTCCAAGAACTGAACCCTGTGGTACTCTGGACTGTATTTTGACTGATGTGGACATCTGGTTATTAACTTTGACAAGTTGGGATCGATTGCTCAAATAAGTTTTTATAAAATACGACGATATTTGTTCAAACCCGTAATAGGAGCACTTAGCAATTATACAGGGTGTTTCGTAGGTAATAGGAAATATTTTAAAGGTTTCTAAATAACCCATATATAAAGGGTCTCTTGCTTAATTATTAATTTGGCCAGAACTTTTGAATCATGTATGAATGTATGTAAAAAGGATTAAAACTAACGATGCGAAAAAATAACAAACGATGTATAAAGAAGCTATCTAACAAACTACGCATGATAGCAATTATTAAAGCTTAAAGAATGAGGTCATTGTAATATATTTTCAGGATGCAATTAGACTGAATTTCGAGCAAATTATTTGAAAGTAATACAGAAGGTGAAAGGTCAAAATCAAGATGGAAGGAAAAGTTAGAGGAAGATTTAAAGAAGATAAAAATAGACGTACAAATCATAAGTCTACTAGAGCTATAGGTCAATTGTACCTATTCACATTACATAACAAAAAAGTATTGTTACCTACAACGATATTTGTTGTGAATATTTTTGCTCATTTTCCATTTCGTTATACTAAAACATGTGTCAAAATAATTTATTTTTATTTTATTTTTATTAATTATTTCCATATGTTATTTAAAATTCATTAATTTATTTGATTATTTATTTATATGTTGATAATTTATAATAAACTAGATAAATGTACAGACATGGTGTATTACACTCATATAAGGTTTTTATTATTTTGTATATTTCAATTTTGCGGTATGCAAACAATTGCTGTCATAATCAATATAGATAAAAACCAATATTGTTGTTAAAATGAGTAGGGACGCAAATTTGCTTCATAAAAACAATTGGTTACAGGAATTTTTATCAATTACACTTTGAGATATTTTTGAAAAATTTTCGAGAAATTCGTGCGAAGGGGGACCGAACATTATTGACTATTTCACGCACTTGTAAAATGAACCAATCAGGAGCTGCAGTCAAGTTTGGATTATCGATAATACTAAACTTGACTCTTGACTGTGATTGGCCTATCAAGTTCGGTGTTTTCAGATTTACGTATGTGACAGTTAAACGTCATACTGGCTGTTATATTAAGGGACTTCAACATGATAAAAATGAATGGTTCTTATTTACAAGGAATGTGTCGTAAAGACAACTATTGCAAGTACAAGCGGGTATTCAAATAATCAAGCTCGAAGCATTGGATATAATAACTGCACCATTTATAATTATAATCGAGAAATATTTAAGTACGTTATGTTAATACTGATTTAATTCAATATGTATTTTGTTCGGTGTCAATGGTTCCTGTTTATTAAACTTTATTAATGTTTCCGATCAACTTCTTGCCTTTTCTGCTAATTTCCTCTAATTCTACCGAATTTCAGATTTTTTACCTTTTACTTTGTTTGTGAAATAGTCTAATAAAATTCCACTCGTGATTGAATTTATCTCATAAGTCTGTCTCTTATTTCATAACTCAACAGAGTTGCTTGAAGAAAACACCACTCGTCCTGCGGACTCGTGGTTGTTTTCAAGCAACTCAGTTTCGTTATGAAATGAATCGACAGACTTATCGCGAAAATTCAATCACTTGTGGTATTACTGTTGTGGTTTATACCTGTTGTTTTAAGCAAATCAGATGCTTTATTTTGATAGGTTGCTATGACGCCTTTAAAACTTGTCAATCAAAGCGTCAAAAAAAGTCATAGCCATTAGCCACCTTAATTTATTAAGGCACCAAACATCAAAGCAAAATAAACTCCTAAACTGTCAAAAATTGTATTTTCTTTTTAAAATAATTTTTGGGATAAAATTTTCGTACCGAATCTCCAGCGAACTTGAATTATTCTCCGTAAATTTTTTCTGCGGAAATTATTCAAGCTCTAGGGAGATTATAACTGACAATTCCACTCATACGTAAAAAATGTCATCTGAAACTTCAAAAATCGTAGTTTTCTATCGGATATTTAGCCTACGAGGAAGGAAGAGAAAATATAACTGGAAATTCAGGGGATTAAAATCAAGGTAACGGTGGTCGGTGGCATCTGGAAAAATGTTAAAATACTTTCTAAAAATCACTTTGAGATGCAATTAAATAATCCACCACATCATTTGGGAGAAAGCGATCCTAAATTACAAAAAATAACTGTCCTACCAAACGAATTACGCAAAAGTTCATCAAACTTGTTTCCCTTAAACTTTGATCAACAAGTTCAAATGTTTGTCTTTGAGATAAAGATATTCGGCAAAGTGGTTTGAATACAACTTTCTAGCTGCTTGAGAATTATCAAATGTTTATACATGTTTATTTATTAGATGTATTGGATTTGTCACAGGATTAATCTAGTTTTTTATTGGTTAAACACAAAATCGAAGTAGTTCTTGATTGTGATCTCCTAACACAATATTCTTAAGGGTAAAAACATAGTGAAGCATCGCATCAAGCCTCGCCTCAAGCATCAAAAACAAATACATGTACTAAACGTTAATCATTCATAGTGATGTATGGTCTTTGGGTATTTATAATTTATTTATAAGTATTTATAATGTTGATGATGATGTTTTATGATGTCTTTCATGCGAAACAAATGCAGTAGCACTTATCGCTTATCATTGTATTTATTGAATAAATAAATAAATAAATAAATAGTAAAGAATCGAGCATCGACTAAAGCATCGCATCGAGCATCGCCGTTTCCGAGGAATCAAATCAATTTGATTTTCAAGGAATGATGCCTGAAATGTGATGTATGATTGGTGCGATCAAGGTCCTGTGAACCACTAGCCGTATTTTGTCAGTATCGTAGTTGTTAAAGTGAAAAGAGATAAAGTATACTGTTGTGTTCAAAATATATGTAAATGTCTAATGCATTCCCGAAATTTGCCAGGAAAGCGTTTTAGTTCAGTAAAGAATCTATGCTATTCACTAAATTACCTTCGCAATTGGTTCATTGGGGGTTCATTGGGTGGCCATTATATTCTCGTCCATTACAGTTATCAGTTATCCACCATTTTAACGATGTACTTGCATATATATCGCAATCACTAACAACTACTTCCTATTTCCAACACCTCACATTCATGATTCTTACAACTGCTTTAATAGATGCCTCACTATGTGCCCTCTGATGCCTGGCTTGAGTCAATGCTTGAGGCGATGCTTCATTATGTTTTTACACTTCGATGTGCACTGGTCAATACTCCAATTTTTGAAAGATGTTTAAATCTCATTCTAGTGATGAAAGTTGAGACGACAAACGCGGTGTTAGGAAGGATGGGTAAGGGCATAGCGGTTGCTAGATTTGGGAACATATTCTAGCCATAGTTGTTCCTGATTTTACTTCTAAAACGGCTTATAATATCCAGAATTTCATCCGTTACAGTAGCCCCAAAAGAAGAAAATTTTTATCAAGACTGTATAAATATCATAAGCCACAGCATAAATATAAAACAAATGTGAGATAGTTGAAACTAAGTAAGTATGACAAGTATTTCTGATTCATATCCATCGCATTAGATATGACAGAAATATGAAAGAAATAAATCAGGTACCCTAAAAAGTAATTAAAATAATAACCTAAGATAGGAAAAAAATGAATTCAAGTCTACACAAACTCAATCACATTAGCCAATGGTTAACAAGACGTTGAAATAAACAAACAAGCAATACTTATAATATTGTTGTTATTTTCATAGCTAGAGTTTAAATTTGTTTTGCTAGAAATGAATAAAATATTCTTCATCAAATTTAAACTTGATGCAGATTCACGCAACGAAAATTACAATTTCTTGTTAAAATTCATAACATTTAACTGGCAGTAGCCTACTTGTAAAAGTATGAAATTCCTTTTCGTCACAAAAAATGGTAAAATATAAAATAAAAATCTTTTTGTATCCAAAGAACCATAACTAAAATTTAAATTAAAATATATACATCTCCTGTACATACTACCAGTTTTGTTTAATTCAACAAATAGTTAAAACATTATGAATTAAAACTATTTTCGAACCTCAACTTTAAGAATACCCTGTATAATGTAATTTATGTTAAGAAAAATATCCCTTTAAGATTTTGATACAGTAATTATAATAAAAGCATTTCTCTCCGTTTTCTAAGACCCTGTATATTATTTTAGTATTTTGTTGATGGTAATTACTATACATGTTCCCTAAATGAAAATAACTATAATTATTGCACTTTAAAATATAGATTTTAGACGATCAACGATAATGTAACATTTTATCGCGTGTTTTAGCAGCCAATAATGCACTAATTACTGTGTTACGCTTAGGTGCAAATTTGAGAACAAAAATTTCGCAGAAATATATTAAATTCACGGAACGTAAGATGTTAAAGTTTAATCCAAATTTATATCTTTTTGTTATATATTACGTTGAACCCAATTAAATAAGTAATTTTTTAATACAAATTCAAGTCGTAAAATATTCTTTAAATTAGTAACAGAATACATTTACAGAACCTTACCACATATGTAATTTTCCTTTCACCAACATCTTCCCATCCTATTATTCCAGGTTCGTTGGAATTAAACAAAACTTAAATATTTAATTTTTGGAAAGTTCTAAAAGCATTTTTGAAAACGACTTTAGAGCCTTAGTCCAAACGTTAAATTAAAAAACATTTTTAATATAAAAAAGCGATTTTAATATCCAAAAAGAAGAACATTTAAAGATATAAATATTTGATTCAGAGAGAACTAATGTTTGCTGAAGAATGGAAGCGTAACGTTTCTTTTGTTTCATTCCGAATCAGCTTTAACATTTTGATATTTTCATTTGAAGAATTTAATTTCATAAATACTGAGCTTTTTGTGGATCATATCACATTTTGTTTTTTGCTAAACATGAGAAAGTAATTGTGTTGAACCTTTTCTATTGCACACCTAGATCAAGAGAGGACCTAATGATAGTAATTCTCTCGAAATCCTCCAATCCCACAACCCTCTCCAAGTACTGGACAAAGAGTTGATTAGAATATTCACAACAAATATTTTTAGTTCGAGGTAGGTAATGGTAGAAAAAAGTCATACTGGTTACTCTTTAATTGAAATAATAAGGATAACAGCACTTTTGTACATACAAGTATAACCAAAAAGCCGTAGATCGAAATCCTGCATCCTCATTTATTCAAAAAATTAATAAAAATACACGATTCAGCTCCTTAAATCAAAATAACCTGGATATGCGTATATTTGAGATTTGGAATACAACAAGCAGTGTTTCAAATCATTGACTTTAACAAACTGCAATCTAAAATGTTAGTGTAAATTTGAGCTTTAGTGTTCGTGCAAAATGTCCTATTCAATTTCTTTCTATTTTGATTTGATAAGAAGTATCATTATTGATTATATCTACAAACACAAAATAAATATTCGGATCAACGTGCCCCAACTAATATGAGTCTGAAGCGTTTTAAAATCAAGTAATTTTATTTTTTATAATAGATTTTGTTATAAGGAACAAACATAAAATATGATAAATCAGAGTTTTTGCCATATCGATGAAGAAGGTGCCATTACGAGACTGAACTATTTCTTATAGACATTTGATGAACATGAAGTAATGAGGACATATTTTCTTTAGTTTTAATAGGGTATATATCTTATAAAGTATGTAATATATAAATAGAGTTCTCTATTTTTTACCTTCTATATAACACCCTCACAACTAACACTTTTTTCTCACATAACTCATTTTAAATAAAAAATTCTTACACGCACAAATGACTGAATTTATTTTCGCACAACTTTCTGGGACATACAAACCGTCACATTTTACCTCGATACCAACTAAGTACTTTCCCTCATAAAACAATATATTTTTTAATCCAAACAAATTTTAAAACACATGTTACAGTTGTATTTTAATCGGAAAATCAATTTTTAATGGTTCCTGGATCAAGTTAGTGGACTTTTGGTACCTATGGTAATTAAAATTGATAATCGTAGGGTTCTGTAACATGAAAAGTTCTCAATTAGGAACACTAAAAAGCACGATATACTGTTACTTGATTATTAAGTATAGTAATATTAGAAGGGTATTTGATGATATTTTCTTAGGCATGAATTTGGGATTTTTCGCGCGTACGCGAGACGAATTTCGGGGGTAACAGCGACGCGTGTTACCAGACCGAGGGTCGAATGCGATATGCGCCTCGACGCCGGGCGTCGACGATGTACGAGAACAGTCAGGCGCCGCCCTGTCTCTTCTACCGGTGCGTTCTGTGGAAGGACGAAGGACCAGTTTTTTCGACAGGAGTAGGACGAATTTTTTGGGTATTGGTGTCAGGGGATATTTGGTGCGGTAGAACGTGAATGCAGATTGAAGACATACAGTGGATGCGAAAAGTGTGGAAAGAAAATTGTTGAGTTTAAACCGAGATCTTGAGAATATAATTGTCATGATCATGCGCAATAATTAAAACGTATTACCATTAAACTTAATAATACATGTAAATCATCTCGGATTAGTCCGTAGTGTATTAAAATAAAAATGTAGAAAATCACGGAAGGTTGGAAAATGATTATTCTTTATTATGTCAGAAACTATCAGAAATAATGAAATTTAAAAGCACCCTGACAAAATAAAAATACTGGTTACTCGACAACCCAAGTAGCATTATTAAAGATTGATAAAAACACAGTTTTAACGTTTTTCTTAAATTATGAAGTAATGGCGCGTGTCCATATTTCGAGCTACAACACCTATATTTAGTGGAGTGAAATTAGAATTTTATATGGATGTAAGAGCTAGGTCAATTTTTTATAAAAAAATTTTCAATAAATTTGGGCTGGAGTAATCCACTCGAAAAATACCAAAAATGCCCTATTTGGCACATATATAGCGAAACTCTGGCCCAAATTTATTGAAAAATTTTTTACAAGCTTCTCTTTATGTATAAAATCGAAAAAATTTAAAAAAATTGACTTAGCTCTTACATCCATTTTCAGAATATTTTCGTCTAATTTCCCTCCACTAATTTGACAGTCAACTGTCAGTCGTTCTTACTTTTTGTTCAATATTAAACCGTTATTCTTGAATTTCCATAATAATATAAGAATTATACCTAATTATTACAAATTCTCTTCTAATAAAACCACTTATTTTAAAGAAAAAGAGGGCTTTAATTGACGTTTCGACTTTCTTGATCATCAAGAAACGGTAATTTTTTTATTATTTTCAATTTCAATTGTAAATTTAATAGTAGGTTCCGAATTATTAATTAATATTTTCCCTATAGTGTTGCCAAATTGCAAATATATCACCTACATATCTAAACCAGACAGAAGGTCTTAAATTTCGTATATTTACAATTTCCATTTTAAAATCCTCCCTGAAAATATCACACAATTTTGGTGACAAAGCCATACCAAAATTTTGCTGATAAAAATTACTATTTGACGTACTAATACACAATAATAACAATTGTATTGAAACATCAGTTTTTAGAAATTTTAATTCAAACCACTCAATTTATGATAGAGCAAAAACAATTTGTTCAAATGACAATATTTTAAATAATGAATTATCACTTGTCAAATCTGTCTTGATTAAGAACAACTATCCAAGTAAACAAATCGTGAACTTTACCGAGACATCAAAAATAAAGAACAACATTTAAATCCCCCAATACTTCATTCAAATATAGTAAAAATCACTTATATTCCAAAAATTAGAAGAATTGGCAATAAATTTAATTTAAAAACAATTTTTAAAACTAATAATACATTAAAATCTTTAATAGTAAATACAAAACCTTTAAATGAAATTCAAAATATAAAAAATTGTATTTACAAAATTCCATGCGAATGTAATACATTTTATATAGGGGAAACATCTAGACCTTTTTATATTAGACTTAATGAACACCAATCATACATTAAAAATAAACAATTCGAAAAATCAAAAATATGTGAACATGCATGAGATTTTGGTCATAAAATACAATGGAATTCTTTAACTAGATTATTAAAAGAACCTAATAATTCTAACCGCAAAGTTAAAGAAGCAGCATTGCTTGCTTGCTTAATTTTAACGTCTCCTTTCTGCAACTAAGGCTAATCTGCACAGCTTATCGTGCCACGTCGAACCACAGTCCTCAATCACCTTAAAGCCAGGACTATGCCCTTGTCATGCAGGTGATCTACCGACTAACAAGTGTGTAAATGCGCCACCAACTCCTATCAGTTCCACGAGATATCCGATCTCATCCGGCCTGTTTACCGGCGCGAATGAAACTGCGTATGACACAAATACCTTTTTGATCTGACTTTTAATTCCACTTGAGTTTCGCAGGGATCGAACCTACGAACCGAACACTGGCCTAGTTTAAGACCGATGCCTTAACCAACTAGGCCACGGTGTCCGGTGAAGCAGCACTGATATTCTTAAATAATAAGGAATGCGTTTCAAATTGTTCGGTTGATATTTCAAAAAAGTGTTTTAGTCAACGTTCCGCAGACGAAATGATTTTGAGTATTAAAACTACATCATCTAAGGATTTTTAAAAGAACGCTCAACTTGTTAAAAATGCATAAAAAATGTATACAAACGACCAATCTCTCAGATTAGGCATTCAGTATTCCGACAAATACAAAGATACACTTGCTATAACGGCAATTAATTTTATAGAGAACCAGGCAAGTCGAATCCATTCTTCACTTCTGCAGGCATCGTTTAGAGATACGATGTCTATCTGTCTGCTTCTTAGTGACAAGGTACAATAATGCCGAAACCGGTCTAAGAATGACGGGTCCTTGAAAGCGTTTGGAATGTTGTAATTCAATGCCTGTGGAGGGATTAGCCCCAGGAGTAGTTATTTTTAGTTCAATTGTGGTGCACTCAATTTTTAATATAATTTATATTATATTTCGAGTAGCTTCACTGTGTAAAAAATTTAATTTTCGTTAAACATTACCCACTTGTGAGCATGGATAATTTTTCGTTTAAATATAAAAGTTCCATTAGTTTAAATTACTCATTGGTCCTTTACTACATACATTTCAAAACATGCACAAACAAAGAGATGTAATTTATTTTTGTTTTTCTATTTATTAACAAAACTCAAATTAACCGGCCTTTGCATGGCCATAAATAACGTTTCCTCTCAATTGATAATCAACTACTCAATCAAATTATGTTATTCGTTATAATTTATTGTAATACCAAAAATCCAATTAATTTAATTTAAAATACATAAATGTTTAAAATAAAACACTAGAATATCAATATTGCTTTACATTTATAAATATTATTGTTTATCAGTAATTATAACAAAAGGTTAGTTTATTGTGTGTATTTTACAAATTAAATAGTAAGGGCCTCCTGGAGCACCCCGGTTTTGGCAATTTATTTTTGTGATTGTTTATTATATCCACTTTATAACTTTTACAACTCGTCTAAATTATATTTTAAATTAATTTTTCTATATTTACAAATTTTATACATGTTTCCTCATTTCTGCCCAAAGTTGTTTTGCCTTTTGTTTTATCAACAAACTTTTTATTTTTCAAAATTGTGAATTCCAAGCCGAAATGACCCGGCACCATTCTTATGGAAACGGGAGCACCGTAAAATTGTCTGAATTTTTGATACTCAAGATCCCGAAATTTTAAAATGTGTACCAAAAAGTCTGTAAATATTTTTAAAAGTTTCTGGCAGATATATGTAGACAAAATGCATACGTAATAAATAAAATCAAAATATATTTCCTTACAGGGCGATTCATGTTTCCACAGAGCTTTTTGTTCAATGTATGTATTTTTAACATGCAGAAATAGCCTGAAATATCGATAAAAAAAGTCACCATCAAATATTCTGAATATTGGATATAATGTAGATCTTGACGTCCTCGTTCAAAATTGTAATTGGTGAAATTGAATAATATGGCTTGTTTTCGAGAAATTAAACGATTAAACTGTAAAAATATCAATTTTTACCAATAGCAACTGTTAGTAGTTAATAAAAAATAAACGAAATATTGTAAACTAAATATTTTACACACTAGATTATATTGCACCGTTATATTAATTGGAGGAAGGCTAAAAATTCATACTTACAGGGTTATCTCACTTGAGCTTGTAAGATGACAAAATCAACAAATCTAAAACAGCTGCCAAACAAGTTGAAACACTATCGTCGACCACTAACCAAAACACAAATTTTGACACACTATACGCGCGTTTCGCCAACTATGTTGGCATCATCAGGAGTTGATGATAGACTCGATGATGCCAACATAGTTGGCGAAACGCGCGTAGAGTGTGTTAAAATTTGTGTTTTGGTTAGTGGTCGACGATAGTGTTTCAACTTAGTTGATAAACCAAAGGTTCCATTTTCCCAATTTAGCTGCCAAACAATTAATAATCAATTGTTACCTTTTATTTATTTTTTAATAAGTTAATATTACAGCTACAGCAGCCACCAGAATGTACAGAAATGTGATTTTTGAGTAGCTGTAGATCTTTTACTATTTACCTTAGATAAGTGTGATATATCGTTGAAATCAGGTCAATGAGGAGATTTTAAAGATTTTAAAGATGTTAAAATACATAGGGCGTTCCATTAAAAACTTTGATCTGGAAGGGCGTTATGAAACATCCTGTAACATTGTAAGTAATTTTAAAATGTAAAACTTAAAGCTGCCTACAATTTTTGTAAATAACATTTTTCCATATCTTTTATTATAACAGATCTACTGAGCTTTGTCACAATAATCACCCTGTATATATACAGGGTTGCTCAGTAAATTTTTTTTGATACTTTGATAATTAAAAAAAATGAAATAATGGTTTTAGAAACAGGTTTCATATGATAATAAAGTTTTAAACTACCCTCCTTAATTATTTACAATGTATTTTTTTCAGATTATTCAATTATTATTGGATTTGGCAAACTAGGTAAAATATAATTTTCATGTGAAGAATCTCTCGTTAAAAATAAGAAACGCTATTAAATAAAAGTATAGGGTGGTGTAATAGGAAGTATTTCAAAACTCTATGGAATAATCGATTTTCCCCAATTGCATATGATTCTCCAAAAATATCAGTGAAATATTCCTAAAAAGGGATAACAAGTATACCAAAACGCTAGAGCTCTAACGCATTGGTGTTGTAGAAACGAGCTTAAAATATGAATTATTTCGTTAACAAAAAACTCAAATATACCTACCTATTTTTTTATCTATTGGAACAATAAACATTTTTTTTAAAACCGGCCAGAAATTAGTACTTTCCGGTTTATTTTTAGGTCAGAAAATCTTATTTTGTCGGACCGAGCCAGAAAATTATTGTGACAGTCCGGTAAAAGCTTTTACCGGACTCATTTTTATTTACTTTCCGGCCTATCTTTAATGAAAAAAATAATAATATAGTTAGTCTAAGATAGCGGTCAATTGGTTTCTATAGTAACCGAGTTTTGTATTATTTAAAACTATAAAATAACTTGACATATTTTGACATTTAGTTGAAAACGTGACATTTATTATAAAATGGATATTCAAAATGATGCATTTGATTGTGAATTAATGGAAGATGAAATTATACCAGATGAAATGGTTAAGGCGGTCACCCAAACAACGTTTGATTTATTATTAAATTAGTTAATAAAGAGTTCCTGTTATAAAAATGCAAACTGGATAATATGATGTTTATAGTACAACACTGCACGTTTTAAAAAAAATATTGTACGTAATACGTCCCAAAAGTGCTTTTACTTGGCTCGCCCTGCAATTTGCCCACTCATCCAGTAAAATAACACTTTCGGGACTTGTTACGTAAACTACTATTAATTGTTTGGCAGCTGTTTTAGATTTGTTAATTTTGTCATCTTACAAGCTCAAGTGAGGTCACCCTGTAAGTATGAATTTTTAGCCTGCCTCCAATTAATATAACGGTGCAATATAATCTAATACAGTGTGTAAAAATATTTAGTATACAATCTTTTGTTTATTTTTATTACTAAAACTTGCTATTGGTAAAAATTAATATTTTTGAATCGTTTAATTTCTCGAAAACAAGCCCGATGATCCAATTTTACCTATTACAATTTTGAACGAGAACGTCAAGATCTATATTATATCCAATATTCAGAAACTTTGACGGTGACTTTTTTAATCGATATTTCAGGCTATTTCTGCATTTTAAAAATACATACTTTGAACAAAAAGGCCTTTGGAAACATGAATCGCCCTGTAAGGAAACTTTTAAAAATATTTTACAGGGACTTTCCATAAGAATGGTGCGGGGTCCTTTCCAACCAATAACATTGATAGAATTCCACCACTTTGACCGATGTTTTTAAAATGATCATAATTATTTACTGCAAGTAAGTTTATGTTAGCTTATTCTTTTACAATTATTTATTAATTATTTTATTTTAATTTTGAATGCTAGAACATTATTTCTTATTCTAGATTATTATTAAAAAGTCATTTTATTAAAAAAAATATTGTTTTAGTATTCCTGAATTCTACATAATTTTTTTGGTTATATGTTGGTTACCCCTTCTGATGTACGGGCTGTTACAATTTGATAATTATACGTGTTTTCCAATAATTTCAGAATCCATAGTGATTCTGAGAAAATGTAAAGAATAGTTAAAAAAATTTATTTTCCAATCCGGAAAGGCACTTTAATTCTTGAAATCCCCTGTTTTCCATGCACACTTGAAACCGGTTCTGTTCAAATAACAGTTGATTTGTACAAATCTTTTTCTTACAAACTCCGCATGCCGTCGTAGTCGAAATCGTAGTCGAATCCGTAGTCGTATAGCAAGGATGCTGCTAACTGTTAGCTTATCCTTGAGGATTATCCGAGATCCCAAGGACTTAGAACAAAGATGTGATACACAGGATGTCGCTATGATAATTTTAATTAGAAAACGAAACGTATTTTCAAACGAAATTGCTTATAATTTCGAATAAGCGAGAAACAAACATGGATAAATAATAATATTTATAGTGTTTCACTATATAAGGCTTTTCTAAATGAACTAATTTCATATTATAAGGAAAATTCAATTCCTGACGATCATACTTTTATCAAAAAGCCGGTAAAATAATTCTATTAGGCCTATTATATACAAAATACAAAATCTATTACTAAAAAAAAGGTACATTTGTTCATCTGACTAAAATTTTGTAAGATTTCCCTCGTCATAACTTCCACCAATCACCAACGCTCAATTTTGAATTACAAATGGTTTCTAGATGAAAAAACTGTATGACAACTCCTGTCAGTAGTTTTTTCGAGTTTACCCGCGGCAAAACTTGACATCTGTTGTCACCAAAAATTACAATACCTTTGATAACAAGTAAGTATGGTCTCCTAGGATACCAGAAAATGACGCTAAACAATTTTTCTGATTTTATTGTCAATAAATTTTGTAATATTGTTTTTAAACAGTGATAGTCAGCTTATGTAGTGATTGGAAGTGATTCTATGACTAATAATGATCTGGCGATTGAGAAAAGTGTACCGTACAATACCGTTAAAACCCATACGTCAATATGGAAACAGTTTACAGAATTCTGAAAAGCAAAGAAATACGAACCAACAAGTTTAGAGCAACTAAACCTAATCCTGAAATATTGGGCGTGGAATATGAAAAAGAAAACTGTGAAAATTGCAAAAAATAGTTGTGAAGATGATGTGGAACACCGTTGCAAAAAAATGCAATAGATGTATTTTATGAAGTGGAAAATAATTTTTGATCTATTTAAACATATTATCTTCAAGTCTAGTAGGGAAGCTCGTAATGAGAAACGAAGGAATTTGCATATGTACGCCAATAAAAGGAAATCGATCTCGGCTTCGTTAAAATTGGAAGAATACTACGCAATGGTTTTATTATGGGACTAAGACACCCCGGCGGGACTCCAGCGAAAATTTTACCATATCGCTTCAGTAGAACTTGCCTGGAGAGGTGGAGAAGCAGTCAATTGCAGAATTCATTATTTTAAAGAGGTAGTGGATAATTCTGGGATTAAAACAGGTAGATAACATAGTTACATATTTTTTAAAATAACTAATTTTCAAAAATCCTACTTTTTAGGAAGTGTAGAAAACTGCCCAGGGTGGAGAAAAAAAATGGTCGATAGTAAATGGCTGGTCCCCATCACGAAACACCCTACCTTTTGTTAAGTCCGTCTTTTTAAGATTCTAGTGTTTAAACGTTTTTCTAGAATAGCAACTGATAGATTATTCTTAACAGTAAACCCATCATGGAACAAAGAACAATCAAGTGGATGGTACAAAAACACTCCAGTGGGAAAAACGAACTTTCTTAATGGACTATATAACCAGCAGATAAGGCTGAATTAAATACAAAAGAAATAAAAGTAACAAACCACTCTATGAGGTCGACAGCAGTCAGTAACCTGACTAAAGGAGGGGTGGGTGAACAACAATTAATTAAAATTACTGACCACAGTTCAGCCAACCCAATTAAGCCTTATCTGCAAATGGATAATGAAAATTATTCCAACATCGTAAACACCCTTAGAAGTGACGCCTCAGAACTGTCATTACTTAATTTATCGGTTTGTAATTTCCAAATTTTAGTGTCGCTTTAAAAAAAAACTAAACAGTTAAATATATGTTCTCCATGTAATCCTTATCCACCAAGAGATCCTTGTCCACCATGAGGATATCGCTTCTTTTATGAAAAGGATTATGACAAGAGGTTCTGCCCGAGCTGTCAATGTTTCGTCGGTAAATATTATTTTAGAATCCGCACAAGAATGAATTCTTCAGGATCCGCCCTTTTATTGTTCAATTGTATATTGTAATTTCCATGTATTGTAAATTTACTTTTGGACCAATAAAATACTAATAAATACTAAAAATACTAAGAACCTCCAGCTAAAAAACAGAAAACAGAAGATCCTGCAGCCACTCCTCGAACTTCTCGCTCTACAGCTGGACCCATCAACAACTATATTATTTACCTACACCCAACGTTATCAATGAATTAACAAAGATTTCAGACAATACTCTTACTGTGTACCAAAATTGCAATTTATATTTTAATTGTAGATACCATAAATAATTAAGTTTGTAGTATTTTGTGATTAAATAAATTACCTGTTTTTCAGTTTCAAATTAATACCTACATCAAATACTATTAAACGAGCAAGGTTTGTATGTGTGTGTGTGTGTGTGTGTGTCCAGAGGATCTCGAAATCCACTCGTCAGAATTCAATGAAACTTTCAGGGTAGACTAATTCCTATCTAAATCGGCAAAAAATGTAGGTCTCATGTCTGTGAAAATTCGATCTTCCGAGATATTTACAAGAAAAGTTAAGCTTTTAGTTTTATTTCCTAGCAACGGCAGATATAATAACTTGTTTCTATAGTAATATATACTATAAAGGAGAGAGGAGTACAGTAAAAGTGGGGATATAACGTCACATTCCATAGGTGTACTTTGCAAAATAAGTTTCTATAATATAAATAAGGTCACAGCATATAAAATATATATACACACTTCGTAGATTAAATTTTGAAGTTATATTATTTACAAAAAATAAAAATAAACCTTATGCATCTGACACTTTAACATTGAACGAATTAAATTTAACCAATAAAAAACAAGGAGGATTATATGTTGGGATTAAACTTTTTTTAATCTCTTGGCTTTAAAAGTAACTTACCTAAACTCAAAGATTAAAAAAAAAGTTAGTTCAAGAACTATCTTTAAAAGTCACTGTCTTCACTCAAACTACTAGTATCACTATAATTGTCTTTTCTGAGGTTTATTACTATAGGTTCTATTAAATTATCCATTGTTATATCCACTTTCCTAAATGAATTTTCCACCTTTTTAACATGAAAGTGCCTTCAAAAACAAATTTCGCACATCAGTTTTGAGAAACATAACCTTTTAATAATTGTGACCAGATCAGTTCAAAGGGATTTAACTCTGCGTGGTACGGAGGCAATCCGAGAATTTTAATTCCTTTTTCTCTGGCCATCTCATCTATAATATATTTTTTGAATTTGTTTTTATGTTGCCTTGCTATTACTAATAATTCTGCCTTCAAGGATTTAGGAGGACTGATAATAGATTTAGAATGAAGCCATTTTGAAATATATATTAATACAAAATTCCGAATCAATTAAAATACATACGATACGGCTATGAATAAATAAAGTCTGACTTATCTGTCAAAACAACAGGTTTATTACAGTAAAAACCATGGAAACAAGATTAAATCTAGACAAAAACGATATTAGGCCGATCAGATGTATTATAATTTAAATTTTAACTACAAATAAGCATTGAAGGATGAGGTAAAAATAAAATTTCTACCTCTTGAACCTGTAATACGTTCTGCAAATTAAATACTACACTCCTTTCTTCTGTATAGTATAGTAGTAAAAAGGTTTGGCTTTATTTAATTTCTGGCGTTTCAATCTGAAAGAATTCAATTTTAAATGTGCCGCTTTTTATCCATAATGACCTACAAATTTTGACAACTACTGACACGCACATCTCTGGGTAAACGTTAAGAAAATGGGGCCGACTGGGATTTTCATGAAATTTTCACCGATGCTATAAAACATGATAAAATCAATATACTTTTTTTTGCGCGGAAAAATATTTTTCACATTTTTTTATGAAAAAATATATGTTGGGATACTCACTCCCAAGACAAACAAATTCAGTGCGTTGAAACGGTTATTTAACATATTTTTCCAGTACAAATGCATACATAACTTTTCTACAAAAGCCCAAGTAGGAATTTATAACCAGAATAAACCTGAAAAGTATAAAAAAGGAAAGCTTCATTTGACGGACATAAATAATTTGCTTGTCAAATGACAGCCATCTCATAAATTCAAAGATGAAAATACAACGCTGCCAATTCAATTTCAGAAATCATGGGTTTAGGTAAATATTTATAGGAACGTTGAGTAACACTGTTAAAATGGACACTTGTCAAAATGTAACACCTGTCAAAACGTGACAACTGTTAAAATGTAATACATGTCAGAATGTAACAACTGTCAAAATGAACAAATCTCAAAATGAACAAATGTCAAAATATGACACCTGTCAGAATGTAACAAATGTCAAAATGTCACACGTATCGTACTTTTCTTTATTTATTACAAAGATCTAACTTAACCTAAAGCTAATCTTTTTTTTAAAATCAATTGAACATAGAGTTTTTCTTATAGAGTGATAAATAGAGTGAGCTGAGAGATCTTCTGTTGACGAGACCTGTGCCCTACACGCTGCTGTTGTCCGTCCCGGAAACGGGGCCTGTCCGCCGTGAGTATTCTCGAAGATCAAACGTCAGTAGATGTTGCCCTAAAAAGGTGAAATCCCCAGAAACTAGGCAACTTTTAATGCATTTAACTAACCTCTGTGACAAGCAGTTGATAAACGTCAACAACAGCTACAGCCAATTGAAAATTAACACTGACAGCTTTTTTAATTTTCCCGTCTACTTTTAAGCCAATCGCCAATCAACTTTTTATTTATCTCCCTTTCAGTAGTTCAAGTAGATGTCGCCCACTCCGTGATTTTCGCGAATTAATTAATAATTTGTCATGTTATAAATATACTTAAATTATATACTCATTGGGCTGCTTAAAAATGTAGATTTGAATATTAAGAGCGAAGCTCGGTGACCAGATATTATTTATTATGTATGCATAAGTATATAATAGGTAGTATGTTTTGTAAGCTATGTGTATGCAGAATGAAATGAAATAGTCTTGTAAAATACCAAAAATAATTAATAAAAGATGCTCTTATAGTCTAATTGTCATAATTTGTAAAATATGTTATTTCTCATTTTATTTTAAATATTTAAAAAAAATTCTTCTATCCAAAATTTGACACTGACTTTTAACTTAAAACTACAGAAATGTTATAATATTCATACTCCATACTTCATCAAAAATCCCTCTTGATACCTCACGACATCTTTCAGCTCCTTTATTAAATCCTGAAATGAATAAAGACTTCACTGTCGCTACAAGCTGCCTCGCAATTTAAACTGTAGAAACCTTTGGGAAAAAAACTAGATTAATCGTTTCTTTTAAAGGACATTATGTCATTTCATTTATTACCGTATGATCACAATTTCGTTTTGGCTTGAAAAAAATTCTATAGATATTTTTCTAAGAGCTGCATTGATAATTAAATAGGTACACATTAAGGGATCGAACGAACAATGAATGAATATTATTTGTTTATTTTTTAACAATTTTACAGTGCAAAAAAAGAATATCGAAAAATATTATTAATTTAGTTCTAGATCTAGTGACATTTTGACCAGAACTGGTCAATTCTTTGCAACCTCAATGCAAATTGGATATTTATACTTTGTTAAGTATTCAAAACTCTGAGCTGAGAAGAAGCTTCATTTATCAGTTTTTCATGAAATGGCGAGCAAGTTCCAAACTTATTTCCTTACTTTGTTTCCCCTT
Organism: Crepidodera aurea; assembly: GCA_949320105.2. Lineage (NCBI taxonomy): Eukaryota > Metazoa > Arthropoda > Insecta > Coleoptera > Chrysomelidae > Crepidodera > Crepidodera aurea. Next base: position 38,058,363 of record OX439475.1, on the reverse strand, counting down.
GACGTGATCCGAAGAAGAGAGTGACAACCACCCAAATTGGGATTTTATGCTTTGTTAAATTCTCTGATAGATATTAGCAATGTTAATGGGTCTGTTAAATGACTTGAAACTTCATAACCGTGTAGCCGAAATGTTTAGAAATACGCCTATTTTTGATTCATCTAAATCAAGCAAGTAGTGTAAAAGTTTCGACAATTTTAGTTTCCGTCATATTCAAATATGAGCGCGCTATTCTTGCAACACAACGTTCTCACCGTACACTCATTCATTGCTTTGCTATCGGATGTTCCCTATGTTCGACCACAATAACGTTTTTAACTTAAGTCTTTATGTTAATCAGTATTACACTAGTGTTACAAGCATATAAGATATGGATGACGTTTTTAAAAAGGATAATCTGGTAACTTGGATCGGCTGTCTTCATGATTTGCATCTAAAAGCGTGGGTGAGTCCGAAGAACATGGACCCGGATTGAGAGTACCTCCCCCCCCCCCCATTACTCTCGATCCGGGTAAATTTTGATCCATTTTTCGTATTTTTTCCGACTCACACACGCTACTATTGTATTTCTTCCGAATTTTAGGTTCGACAGGAACAATAAAAAACAACTTTTCTATTTTCTAGTTTCTAGATTCGACATGTTTATCAATTTTCGATGCAAACTTCATATAAACAGGTCGAGAGCAGAGAACGCACTGACCGACCGTTGTAAAGTGACGTCACGGCGACCGATCACTTCGCGTCGTCGCACGCCTAACTAAAAAATTAAATATCTCGGAAACTATAAGACGTATCAAATAGCTTGGAATTTAAATTATTTGATTTGAAGGCACAACTAACGAATACAAAAAAATAGATACGACATGGTCAACTAAAAGCAAATTTGGCTACCAAAGCATTAAATGCGGAAAAAACGCCAAAATTTAGCATATTTTGAGCATTTATTAATATTTTATTTTATCTTCAAAAAATGGAAGTAGGTAATTGTTAAAGGGTTTTTAAATTATTGCAAAACTTTTCAACGCAATACAAGTTTTGCTTATTGATTTAACACGCAAAATACATATACTCTTCTCAACCCGCAAGACCTCATTTAACACCGTCGAAAAAATTATAATTTGATGGGAGCTTTTTAACCAAATAACATATATAACCGGTATAAGATTTCTGGGAAAAATTTTACTATTGGGGCTCAGCCCCAATTTTGATGGGGTATTTTTTTTTAGACTAATTTTGGGTCGCTGATCACGAATCTGCAATCAGTTTCCTGCGGTCTCATCAAACAACAAAGTTATGAATTTTTTTTAAGTAAAATGGTCACCTGAATAGCGGTCAGAACGTAAACTCTTGTCATATTTTTCGCTGTGGCTAGGGTCCCGTCCCTCGGAACTCCAATTTTTTCCCGTCTAATAAACGCATGCGCATTGCGTTACATAAATATATTTACTTGAAATATTACTTTGTACCTCATTAATATAAGCACACCCGAACTTATCTTTTACCTGACCTCATTATTTTGCACATCATTAATCTGAGCACACCTGAACTTATCTTTTACCTGACCTCATATTATTTTGTACCTCATTAATATGAGCACACTTGAACTTATCTCTTACCTGACCTCATATTATTTTGTACCTCATTAATATGAGCACACCTGAACTTATCTTTTACCTGACCTCATATTATTTTGTACATCATTAATATGAGCACACCTGAACTTATCATTTACCTGGCCTCATATTATTTTGTACCTCATTAATATGAGCACACCTGAACTTATCTCTTACCTGACCTTATATTATTTTGTACATCATTAATATGAGCACACCTGACCTTATCTCTTATCTGACCTTATTATTTTGTACATCGTTAATCTGATCACACCTGACCTTATCTTATCTGATCTCACCTGATCTGTTAAATTCTGGTTTATTCAGACGTCGTGCAAAAAAAAGTCAAAAAAATATTTTTTTTTTGCGTCCATTCATCGTTATTTGGCCTGAAAAACGCGAAAAAATACGTATGGAACCGATCGGGTTGAGACCACTGAAATGATACAAGGATGACGCCTATTAATTTTGGGACAGGTCGGATATCTCCGTACAAAAAAATTCTTGGAAAAATTTAACATTGAGGAATCCTGATAACCAATGTTGTTTATTGAGAAATAACTAATTGTCGTCTGAATAAGCCAGATTCTATTAATTTCAAGTAATACGCAATACAGATGCGTTCATCACAGACGAGAAAAAAAATTGAGTCCCGGAAGGACGGGACGCTAGCCACAGCGAGAGTTTACGCTAATCGCAACTCAAGTGACCCTAGTATTGCCAAATGTCAGTACGTCAAATTGCTGTATGAATTTTTAGGTTATCTTTTATAATTTAGTATATTTAGCTGAAATATTACTGTGTACATCATTAATCTAACCAAACTTGACCTATCTTGTACCTTAAGTCTTTTGGTTTTAATATATATTTATATAAACCTACTTGTATACATATTTTTCTGGTAAGTATTAAAGAAAAGTTGACAATTTATTTCACTTAAAAAATTCATAACTTTTTTGTTTAATGAGACCGCAAGTAACTGAAAAATATCTCATCAAAATTGGGACTGAGCCCCAATAGTAAAATTTTACCGATTTCTGTCCAAAAAAACTTTTAGAAGTAGTAACCGTTACCAAAATGGAGTGCGTGATTTGGTCTGAACTATATTATTTATAGTACTAAAATTTACCTCTCCACCATCTTTTCTGTTTTCGTTTTATTTGTCCAACGATACGCGTCCGCTCACGGTTCATATTTTCGTTGCAATTAAACCAAATTATTAAAAATTTTACCACTAACACTGCAGGCGTACAACTGACTACAACCGTCCTTCGCGTGTCTACGCCTTATCGCGATTGGCGCGATCCTCTCATGCGCAATGGGAAGAAATTCTTGTCTTTTTTGTCAATGGTTAATCTCAGACTTATTTTAATGGCTTCTGCAAGTCGAAAAAATATGAAAATATTTTCTAACGGAACAAAACTAGTTACCTCCCCCGTTTTCGAGTATGATGAAAACAATGGCGGGGGTTTAAATTCTTTTTGAGTTGACTATCACCCCCAAACGGACAAAAACAACCCCCAAAAGGGGTGAAACGCGAACACACCGCCTTATACCGAAAAAAACTGCGTCACCTCCCGTTTTCGAGTATGCTGAACATGATGGGGATTCTGAATCTTCTCCCCGAAGCAAACCAACCCCTGAAACCGGACAAAAACTACCCCGTGAGACCCTGTCTTCACCCCTTTCTGGAGTGGTTATTGGCCGTTTAAGGGATGGGGTTGACTCGAAGAAATTCAAAAGCGTCTTGTTCAGCCTGCTCGAAAACGGGAGGTGACGCAGTTTTTTTCGGTATAAGGCTGTGTGTTCGCGTTTCACCCCTTTTGGGGGTTGTTTTTGGCCGTTTGGGGGTGATGGTCAACTCAGAAAGTTTATACCACCACCATCGTGTTCAGCATCCTCGAAAACTAGAGGTGACGCAGTTCTTCTCGGTATAAGACGGTGTGTTCGCGTTTCACCCATTTTGGGGGTTGTTATTGGCCGTTTGGGGGTGACGGTCAACTCAAAAAGAGTTTAAACAACCGCCATCGTTTTCAGCATAATCGAAAACGGCGGGTGTAACTGGTTTCGTTACGTTAGAAAATATTTTCTTTTTTTGAGGTTTTTTCCGACTCACAGAAGCCACTATTTCACCTATTTTAAAAGTTAAGTTAACTGTAATATTCGAGTTTAAAAATTTTTAAACTTTTTGTTCCTTCTTCTTCCTCTGTCTCGATGTGAACAAATTTGTAGTCAAAATATTAATGGTTGATTTGATCAATAATATAACCAAAATTTACTTTATTTTTCCAATTACTAAATTAAACACAAATTGTTGAATCAGTATTTTATATCACTCACGCCCATTTGTTTGGTTTGAGAAGTAAACATCATAACTTCAATCAATTAATATTTTCATACATTTTATATTCGTTAATTAATCCTGTTATAATATACAGGGTGATAAAGCTCAGTAGCTCTGTTATCTTAAGAGATACCAAAAAAAATTGTATATGAATATTGTAGGCAGCTTTAAGCTTCACATTTCTAGTTACAATGTTACAGGGTGTTCCATAATGCGATGCCAGATAAAAGTTATGTTTTTTTAAATGAAAATAAATAAATAAATAAAAACGTTTATTAACCTGTTGACATGTACATTACATATATAGGAATCGTCGAGTTTACAAAGAAATCTAAGTAACAAAAAAAAGTAGATAAAGATACAAATAAATAAAATATTTATCTAAAAGAACAAAGTTAGGTACTTGAATTAAAAAGAGATAATGAGAAACAAAGGGTATTACACTACATACAATTATAATATAATATAAGACGTCTCTTTAGTTACCAAAAAATTCATCTAAACTATATATAGATTGTCTCAGCAGAAAACGTTTTAATTTAGATTTGAAATTTACTAAATTTGGACAATGAATCACATCTTGAGGTAAGTGATTATAAATTTTAAGAGCTAAATAATTTGGTGCTTTTAGCGAGATATTATATTTGTAAAAAGGTAAGTGGTATTTGTTACATTGCCTTGTGTTATATTCATGTAGTTCTGAATTTAGGTGATATTTATTTTTATTTAAATACATATAAACACCCAGTTGGGGGGGGGGGGATTTCGAAGTAGTGACTGCGGATTACTCTGTAATCCATTAGCCTAACCATATGAACACCCAGTTCAAATATATATAATGAAGTTAAGGTTAGAATGTTAGTTTTTATAAAAACATTTCTGCACGAATTTCTTTTGGAAATATTTTCTATTATTCTTAATATTCTTTTTTGTACGATAAAAACATCAGGTGATAGAGTAGACAAACCCCAGAACGCAATGCCATGCCTAAGCCTCGACTCAACCTGAGCATAATATAAGCTAACTGACTGACTCTTTGTTAATATTTGGCTTAGATTTCTAAATAAATAACAGAGAGAATTTAATTTTGAAATTAGTGAGTAGCAGTGCTCTTTCCAGTTTAAATTTCTGTCAATAGTTATGCCTAAGAATTTAACACTATCTTCATCTGAGGATATTAATGACTCTTTTACAGTTATGTCAATATTGTTGAACTTATTTTGCCAGTTATGGAATCTAATCATTTTTGTTTTGTCACTATTAAAATAAAGAGAGTGTAATTCGAACCAGTTAACCAGCTCATTCATGGACACTTGACATGTATCCTTTAATTCGGAGTCATTTGGGGATGAAAACAATACAGTAGAATCATCAGCGAAACGAACTTTTAATACTTTAGGTATTACTTCATCTAGATCATTTGTATATAGTATAAATAGAACTGGTCCCAGGACTAAGCCTTGAGGGACGCCCATGTTACATATTCTTGTATCTGAGGTTACTGAAGTTAAATTGTCTTTGTTATTATGGTTTATGTTAACATACTGGGACCTATCTTTTAGAAAGGATTCCACCCAATCCAAGGCAACTCCGCGAATGCCGTACTGTAATAAGATGTCGTGCTGAACGCAGTCGAAAGCACTGCTGAGATCACAGAATATCCCAACAGGACACTCACCTGCTTCCATAAAGTTTACAATATTTTCATAGAAAGATGTAATAGCAGAATTGATGGATGTGCCAGCAACAAAGCCGTGTTGGTTTCTTGAAAAGATATTATGTTTCTTCACAAATGCTATAAGTCTAGCTAAAAACGCATATTCGAATGGTTTAGAGAAGCAAGATGTAATAGTTATGGGTCTATAATTTTGAATCAATTCAGGATTTTGTTTTTTAAAAATGGGTATTACTTTGCCCTTTTTTAGAAGTGTAGGAAAATTCCCTGTCACAAATGAAAGATTTATTAAATATGTTAAGGGCTTAATTAATGTACATAACTCTTTTTTTAATATAAAGAGTGGAACTTCATCTGCCCCCGCAGCAGGTTTATTCTTTATTTTTTCTACTAAGAGCGTCAATAATTCATTCTCACTAAAAGGATCTAAAAATATAGAAAACCTATTTTTTATCTTACTAAAATGCTTATGTTTAGTTTGCAGTGTAATATTTTTTATTATATTCCCTGGTTCCTCAATGAAAAAATCATTAAATAATTTTGCAATATCATTAGGGTTTTCAATTAACTTATCATTTTGTAATAAGTTTAAATTTCCAGTTGGCTTGAGACAGTTCAGAAACTACTTTCCAAGATTCTTTTGAAACGTTGTTTGAGTTAAATATGCGATTTTGATAATAAACTTTTTTTGAATTTTGAACTAATTTTGAATGTTGTTTTTTAGTCCACATATAATAATTATGTAGCTCTGGAAAACTTTTTTGTAAAATATATAAATCTTTTAAATTAGTACTAGACATTATAAATTCATTGGTTACCCATTTACTATTCTTGTCTTGGGAATAGTAACATTTTTTTAAAGGAAAATATTTGTTAAACGAAAAAAGAAATACCTTCATAAAATTCTCATAAGCATTGTTTAAATCATCAGACGAAAATACAGTTGACCAATCCTGAGTTGCTAAGAATTCAAGGAAAGCTACCGTATTCTGTTCATTACAGAATTATTTTGATTATTTGGCGATTCAAAAAGAACAAATCTGTGGTCGGAGGTAATATTGTCACTTACGCACACAACTGGATTAGTCATATTTGTATAGATATGGTCAATTATAGTGGATGACTCTTTCATAACTCGGGTTGGCCACTCTACCACCTGTTGTAATGCAAAACCTTTTAGTAGATAATTTAAAGTATTATATAAGATTTTGTCCCTAATGGGATCTAAATTAAGATCACCTACCAAAACAAAAGTACAATTAGACTCATACAGTTTCTCTAAAACATTTAAAATTTTATAATATAAACACTGAAAATCGCCATCTGGTGATCTATATACTACTAAGATTACCATTTTACATTTATCAAACTTATAGGTAATCCCACATATTTCAAAGTCTTTTTCTACACAATATTTTTTAAGATTAATTTCAGAACAATTTATATCATCCCTGCTATAAATTGAAACCCCACCACAATGATATAGGGATCTACAGAAATGACTACTCAACTTAAAGCCACTTATATGTTTTGTAATAATAGATAATTCAGTATCATGAGTTTCAGTTATGCAAATAAATTTTATATTTAAATTTAAGAATTCATATTCTAAATTATTGATAGACTCTGCATTTAAACTGCGCGTATTCACTAGTAAGATGTCAGGATTGAAAAACACTAGTCCTCCACTTGATTCTTCAGGCGCTTCTGGAAAAACTTACTTATACAGGAGCCTGTTGGCCAAAGCTTTGGATCCATAGCCCTTCTAAAGTTCATTTGACACCTTAAAAGATGAGTAAAAGTCAGGACGAATATGAGTGATAGAAGCACACTCTACTTCAGGAAAAGATACTTCAAGCATCTTTTTAAGATCATCACATGATGTATTATGTTGTACCCTCGTTACATGAAGATGAACTACTTTTGGTACGCCTTTTATGGTTGAAGTGGAGTTGTTTCCGATGATGATTTTCTGCCGCCTTCGATTATTAACAACTGTTTGCCATTGTTCATTTTTATCGGTTTTTTGATTACTATGAATCAAGTTGTCATCCTTTGAAATATTCGGAACACTAGTTGAAGGGATAGCGGAGTTTAAATTAATAATATCTCTACATTTCTTTTCAGTTTGTACTTTTAAAATTTCTGCGGAAACAAATTGTTTGTTTACGAAGTTATTATTATTTTTATTTGTTTGGGAATTCCCTGCGTTTTTATCCACTTTGTCAATTAAAGATAATTTTGAGGCTTTTTTAATAGCACCATTTTTTGCTTCATTCTTTTTAACTTTATCTATATCAAGGTTTTGTGCTGTTGTTGTCGAATTTGTTTTTAAGTTTAAGGTTGTAGGAACTAATGTTGATAATAGATCAATTTGTTTGTTTAATATTTCGGTTTTATGTCTTAACTCACCTATCAAAATATCTTTCTGTCTTATGATATAGGAGTATACAACATTTTCAGTTGCTTTGTCCACTTGATTACCTATTGCTTCCATGGTATCGTAGAATTCACCATCGGCATCGTCGATATCTTTTATTCCAGATGCAGCACTTCTAGTTAATGGCATCTTGATTTTACCAATAAAGCACAGAAGATAATAATTAAGAATCAGAATATAAACATATAAAAGATATGCACTAAATCATTTGTACATATATTTACGATATTTACGATTAAAAACACCCTGTTTTTACCTTAAAATTAAAATCCGCTTTACCTCCCCATTACAACAAAATAAGGTACGTTATACAGGGTATTTTAAAAGTTATATCCAATTCTATGTGAAAATCTTAACAAGTTCAACGACCTGTAGGTATATTTAAAAAAGGGTATAAGAATAATAATCTATTGAAGCCAAAGTTTTTTAATGATTGTCAAAGTTTATAAACAAGAACCAATTTGCGAATATTTATTAAATCGAATACAGTGTCAAGGGCGGATTTATAAAAAAAATTATAAAACATAATACACACAAAACTGTTTTACATAATAAAGAAAGTGGTGCTTCTTATAACGCGATAAAAAAAATGTATGCAGCTTCTTTATTTTACTAGACTTTTAATAGTAGCAGTCTAAAAGTGTTTTTTTTTTGTTTTAACCATTTCTAAGTACTTTCCTAGTCTCTTTGTGATTATAATTTAGTATTAATAATTTTTTTTTAAACATGTTGTCTTTAGTCCAAGAAATGAAGTAAAATCATTGAGCAGAAACAGATCGACTTGAAATTTTTTGCAAATTTTTAGGAAAGGTGTTTAGTTCAGAAGTAGAAAATTTTCGATAGTGGCGTTTTTTCATCAAAAAGTTAGGTAAAAAAAGAAAATAAACTTGCGCAATCGATAAATTATCCTTTGTTAATGAATTAATGTTAAATACAATTTTTCATGAAAATAAACCCCTCCCTAGTTATAGGGCGTAGAAAATTACGATTTTTACTATAAAAATCGTACATTTCTAAAAGTTTTTTTTAAATATAACCGAAAATCTGATATTATTACGTAAAAATTGATATGAACTAATTTTATGGCCTTGAGCTAACAATTAAAATTATTTTTTTTATGGTGGTACATATATTTTTGTTTCATATTTATGTGGTACAAAATTTGAAAAGTTTGAGAACCGCTGTTCTAGCGTAAATATCTGAAAAAATATGACTTCCACAAAAAAATGTATATAACATCTTAATGAGAGAACAACATTGTGAACATTTTAAGAGCATCCAGAATCATTTAACTTAAGCAGAAAGAAAGTTATGGACAAAATACGTTTTTTTAATTTTTTTTACGCCATTTTTTTAGCACCATCTAGACTGTGGTATTTGAAAAAAAAATCCTTTTGCAGAAAAACGTAACATATGTTTCTACAATTGTCCAGTAATTTTTAGTCGTGTGGGATAATTATTTTTTAAGTTTTGGTCTGTTAAAGTTGAGCAAAATTTTTGTTTTTTATAAGACATTTTCAATTTTTGGTCACTAGCGTGAAAAGTATTATTTTTTGAACAAAATTTAAACAGACAAGACTTTGAGCAAATGTTCTTCCGAGTAATTTCCATTTTTTCCCCTTTGATTTGACCTGGCTCATAAAATTGCGTAGTCAAACCGAGTTTTTCCTAAACATCCAGAACCGTATAACATAAGCAGAAAAAAGTTATGGACAAAATAAAGTTTTTTCAATTTTTTTTTCGACATTTTTTTAGCGCCATCTAGACTGTGGTATTTAACAAAAAAATCCTTTTGCAGAAAGTCGTAACATATGTTTTTACAATTGTCTAGTCATTTTTAGCCCCTTTGATTTGACCTGGCTCATAAAATTGCGTAGTCAAACCGAGTTTTTCCTAAACATCCAGAACCGTATAACATAAGCAGAAAAAAGTTATGGACAAAATAAAGTTTTTTCAATTTTTTTTTCGACATTTTTTTAGCGCCATCTAGACTGTGGTATTTAACAAAAAAATCCTTTTGCAGAAAGTCGTAACATATGTTTTTACAATTGTCTAGTCATTTTTAGCCCTATGGATAATTATTTTTTAAGTTTTGGTCTGTTAAAGTTGAGGTAAATTTTTGTTTTTTTATTCAATTTTTGGTCAATTCCTTGAAAAGTATTGATTTTTGAAAAAAATTAAAGAGACAAGACTTTGAGCAAATGTTCTTCCGAATAATTACCATTTTTTTTTATCTTTGCATTTATAACCGTCAATGTCATTTTTTCGGGTCAAGTATTGAAAATACGGTCATTCCAATGAAAAAGTTTGTCATAACATGATATTTCGGCGATATTCTTCAAAAAAAGTTACGGGCAAAAAATACATTTTGTTTTGAAATGTACGATTATTGTGGTGAAAATCGTAATTTTCTGCGCACTATAACTCGGGAGGGAACATTAATTCATTAAAAAAGGTAATTTATCAATTGCGAAATTTTTTTCTTTTTTTCACCCCCCCCCCCCCCCCTGCCCCCACTCAAAACGCAACTAACGAAAGTTTTCTACTTCTGGACACCTGTCCTAGCAATTTGCAAAAAAATTAAGTCGATCTGATCAGTTACTAGTTTCTGCTCGATATTACAAAAAAATTTACTAGCTTTCTTTGGTAAGTTTTACCCCTCCCATAAAAAAAAGCTAAATCCGCCCTTGTACAGTGTAAGTCAAAACTTGAGTACATTATTTTCTCAGTAATTTCAAATGGATCACCCTGTATCTCATATCACTGTCAAAGACTACTGTTACCATACTTATATTTTTATTAACCATTCCCTATATGTAAAGTTATTAGTTTTTGAGATATTTCCATTTTTCTATGCAAAGTATTAATTAGTTATGTAAACGTACCAATTGTTAGCTGACCATAATTGATTTGTCAAAAAATTTGTAATAATTACTGTTTGGTAACTTAGTAGTTTAATAACGAGAACAGAAAAAAATTACACTCGAGGAGAAATAAGAAACAATACAAAAATAATCTCTGATTTTTTAAAAGGCCAAAAAGAAACCGTATGCGGGGCCAACAACTTTAAAAATGCTACAAAAGAATTAGAAAAATTGTTTTGCTTCAAGTAAATAGTCAGAAATTATTAAATTGAAAATAAGCAATATTTTAAAAATTTTAACATCACTAAACCTTAAACTGTAAAAATGCTGAAAACAAAAAATTAGATTAATCGTTCCCTTTAATATAAAAAAACCTTCCTCGCAAGAAATTGGGAGAGCTATGAGAACCATTCCGCGATTAATCACATAAAGAACTCCAATAACACCCTAGAAATGATGGTTTTAGGCGCACACCTCTGGCGAATTTTCTCATTACACGTGGTTTCACGCCAAATCTACACTCTTGCAATCAGTGGCAGGCAGCGAAATTTTAAAAACCCGGTGATCCCTACATATTTTTTTATCGATAAGCATCCACGTACACGTGTAATCTAAATAGTGATGCGCAGGCTTATTGCATGCGAGCGGTATGATAAATTAATTAAAAGAGAAAAATAAATGTAAATTAAAATTCTTTAATTATCTCACGTCCTGTTTCAATTGTATTTTTTAAACGAAGGACAATAAAAACACCCACCGTAAATTTACAATTTAATTTCCACGTTCCAGCTCTGGTGAAAAAATTGTAAATATACGTAATATTTTCATTATCTTCAGTTCGTGGACGAATATCAAAAAGTAAATGATGTTTTTACATTTCTAGGTGCAAATAAACCATGATTTTTCTAAATTAAATGAAGTTATTAACAGAAATAAAGGGTTCCTATATAAATATTTGTAAAAACTACCATGACGTCCTTTTTATTTTTTCCCTTAATTGTTCTCAAAACGTAGCTCTGACTGAATGAATAAAAAAAGAATAGACCCTTCAATTGAGAGAGTTGTAGAGTTGATTTACAGAATATTAATTTAATCATGAATATGGGAACTACAGAATATCTAGATGAAGGCGTTGAAATATTTATTAGGACCATACAAACAATGGGTAACAACTATTCTGTGGAAATAAGAGAATTGGTTAAAGAAAGGAGAAAAAACAAAGGGAGATTATTCATTGTTTAAACAACAATAGCACAATTAAAGAATAAGGATAAAGAAGCAAAAGACATACTATTTGAATCAAATAAAAATCAATAGCTACTCCGAAAGAAGTGACTTAATCATTGAAAAGTTCCTGCCATACATCTAAAATGGAACTTTACATTTAAAACACTCGAAAAGTGGCAAAACCAGGAAATCCACCAAATCTCCAATTCCCGAAAGCCAGATTAACATTTGTAAAAATGAAGAAGTTATTTACGAGTTGGGATATTAACATGAAACTCAGGATGAGTATGCTGCGTTGTTATGCTTTTTTCCACGCTCTTGTATGGAGTTGAAACATGGACCCTCAAGAAAAACCACATCGACAAACTACAAGCATTCGAAATGTGGTGTTACCGTAGAATGTGGCGTATTCCCTGGACCGATAGAATTACTAATGCTGAAGTGCTGAACCGGATGCAGAAGGAATGCGAAATCATTAACGTCATGAAAACAAGAAAGCTTCAATACCTGGGTCATATAATGAGAGGACAGAAATACACACTTCTCCAACTGATAGTGCAGGGAAAGATTAGTGTATTGCGGAGCATTGGCAGACGCCGTGTGTCCTGACTAAAGAACCTGAGGGATTGGTTTAACTGTAGCAATGTTCAACTGTTCAGAGCTGCAGTCAACAAGGTCACGATTGATGTGATGATAGCAAACCTCCGATAGGAGATGCACTATAAGAAGAAGGTAAGTAAATGTACCCCCACCCCCTTCCGGAACTTTTACTCAGTATATATGCTTAAATATATGACTCTAAATTGTTTTCGGCATTGGTCGCCAGATGTCCTGTTATATTTTACCAGGGTTCTTATTATTAGAGGGAGTTATGAAATAAATGTGCGTTTGGGCAAGGGGGTGACTGAAGAAAGGGAGAGGCTACATCATTGGAGGGAAATTATGTTTGATATACTGAATTTGGTAATTTTGGTTATGTTTGCTAATAACTAACCTACGATGAAAATAACGCGGCAATGAGATTGTTCATTATTTATCGTTTTTTATTTCTACTGATTGTTTGCTTCTCGTATGTTCACCGAACAAATTGTTCGGTATCTGAATTCGATCTGTATGTGTAGCTTCTTTGTGTTTATGAATTTTAAAATTCTGACTTCAGATTTTGATAGAGCATTAAAAAGTAAGCTTAGGGTTTGATGTGTCTCTCCGTACCTCTTCGGGAACACCTTCAAAATGGGGTCCAAAATATGAAATTTTTTAAGTTTAAAGTGACATTGAATTTAAGTGAGTGAGTAGGCTGTAGCTGTGTTGATTAGAATAAGAACTGTCAATCTAAAATTTTATTAATACTTTCACTACCATTTGTTGGGTCTATGGCAATGCTAGAAGAGCATTCTCAACTGGTTAATGTATATTATATATATTATATTATAGGGGTTTCATTTTTTCATCACTACAGCTACTTTCATATGCTGCATCTATAATAATAATAGTAACAATAATAATAATATTAATCTTTATTGAATAAATACAAAGAATGATAAGCGAGAAGTGTTTCGCATGCCATGAAAGGCATCGTAAATTATCATCATCAACATTATAAATAGAATTATACCCAAAGACCAGACATCTGTATGAACCTTGACCGATCTTCTGTCCATCTAAGTATTCAAAATTTCGTGGACTCAAAAGAGTTGCCATGTGTTAATTAAGCAATTTTCTTTCCAGTCTTTTGTTATTGCTCGACATAGATTTAAATTACAAAAATTTAGAGCAAATGACATGTCATACTTTTGAACAGACTAACATTCAGAACCTATAAAATATATTAATAACAAATATGTATCAACAACTTTCATAATTTTCAATTTACTGGCATCGCACCGATCGGATTCAACGTAACTATTTTTATTGTAAATTCAAATTTGGCGCCTCCCCTCCAATGACGAAACAAGATGCCGGACAAAAATGGTGACATTTCATAATGCCCCTATAATAAGAACCCACTGTTTTACTAAAAAAATACATAGTGTTTTGATATTTTAATAATATGTATTTTACAATAGGCACTGATTTTTATAATCTTTAGCAGTTTCTTGTGTCTACCTAACTTTTTAAATCAGATTTATTTATATTCTATTCTATTTTTTTCCATTTGTGCTGCAGGCACTTTTTATTAAGGTGGCCTTTATCCTATCCATATCTAGTAAAGCAATTACTCTGTAATAATAGCAATTTTTTAACAAGATACTAAAAATGTCTTTTCAATCTTTCAAATACATACAATTTTAAAGTAAAATCATTTGTTGCGCTTCAACTAATGTACTGAATATTTCAGAACCGCCCTTACTAAATCTTAGAACTCGATACAAACAGAGCAACTGCATAGTTAACTGTGCAAATTAATAAAAAGATTCACCTCCAGTCCCGATCAAGTTTTGACTTATTGCTGGCTGAAATCTACCAATTAGATTTTACTACACATTACACATTACATCCTAGGCCTTTTGGAATTATCTTGTTTCATGCATTACATCCTGAATTTCCGTAATGGTAATCACAATCACAATCACAATCAAATAATGAATTAAATTTTCACATTATTTACAATAAAAGAAAGTTTCCTTCAGTTTCCTCAAGTTAAATTTTGCTCTAAAGCTCAATAACTTTTAGTTTTTATTTGAGAATCCTCTGTACACTTCCTGACGATTGAAAGTAATTCTGCAAAAGATCCTTTGGCATTGTTCAACGTTTACATGATGAAACGTTACTTTATAGCTCTTAGCAAATCTTTTGATTGTGTTGACTACAGCTTCCATATTCAGATTCCGGGAATATAGGTCACTGTTTCTGAAATTTCAAAGGGCAGCAACGATATTTCTTAGTATTTCTGAAATCCTTAGTTTGTATCTATTTGGTAGATAAATCTGATCATAAAGGTCAAAAGGTTACTTTTTAGATATAGGTGAATTTCTTAATAAAAACCAGTACCTAATTTTTCTCTTGAGATGAGCCTTCCTTCTAGAATATCACACGTAGCCGATGAATATCGGGCATGACACTTCCTTGTTGTTTTATTTATCTAAAACTGACTTATCGGTACTATTCTGTCCCTATCAATGTTTTTTACATTAACTGCACAGCAAATGTAATTAAAAATTTGCACACACACATTTAAATAAGATTCAACGATACGCTAATGGTTTCAAATTAAATCCACACGAATCCAATGTAATCTCTTGCAAAAATGTTTCTGAACATCGAATTTAAAGATTGGCGGATAATTTAAAACTCACCAAACTTGAAAGGTTTCTCTAATTTTCCACATATACACTCCTGGTCGGTGGCGGTGCTAAAGAAACCTCATGTAGAACGACTTTTTTTTATCAGAACCGGCACAGTAAAATTTTTATATAAATACATTTAAGGATTTCAAAAATTGGAACGAACTAATATTGCGATTTTAGATTAAACTGAATGACCAAGTTTAATATTTAATATTGTGAAGAAATTTTAGAAATTTTAGAGAATTTGCTTATTTAAAAAATTATGTAAAGATAACTTAAAAAAAAATGATAGTTGTTGATTTTGGTATTAAGAGATGTCAAAGTGATAATTTGAAAATAAAAACTAAAATATTAAAACATTGAATTATTTAACCATATCAAAATATAATAAAATGTGGGTTGGCAACCCAGTTGACACGTGACAGGTGGGTTGGAAACCCTGTTGAGAGATGTCAAGAGAGGCGGGGCCTAACCGTGGCGGAGAGGGAGTGGTTCACAGTAAGGCCATCCATACTTATCAACTCTTAAACTGCCAACAAAGAATCTAGTGATCAATTTTTGAAAGCACTGCCAGAATTCGATGGTATCAATTCCATTAAAAGACCAAAACTCTCTGAGTTAAGAACTAATAGGAACAACAACACTATTATTTCATCCCTCGGTTTTGTTCTAAAAGAGCACATAGATAATCGCGTACTTCTGTATCTGTAAATCTAGAAGGGTGGGTCACCCCACAGCACGTAGGCCACATTTGGCCCATTGTGCGTCCTTCCAGGTTGAGCCTTCCTTCTAGCTCGTCAGCCAGCCTATTTGTTTAAAGTAGGCGATCACGTCGCCTGAAGGTAGCTCCCTCATGTTGGTCATGTTGGCATGTGTTAGCCACCGCTCGCCGAAAAGAAAATGTTTCATTTGTGAGAGTGTCGGGCATTCGCAAAGAATGTGTTCGACAGTCTCGTCTTCCTGTTCACACCCTCTACACAGTGGAGTGTCAGATAACCCCATCCTGTAGAGGTGTTTTCGTAGATGACAGTGGCCTGTCAGGACACCACCAGTAGCTGTGCGCAGGTTCTGTCTGTTCATAGTCATGTATTTTTTGGCTGTTTCGCTGTTCGGATACTGTAATAGTTCCTTGGCTAGCTTGCAACCTGTTTCGTCGTCCCATCTACCCTTAAACTCAAGGGAGTGTTTCTTTAGTAGGTCAGCCACAGCTGATGCCGATAAGCTTATGAAAGTGCCAGGTCCTAAAAGTTTATGGGAAGCTAAAGTGACCACGTTGTTGTTGCAAGCTTCGATCAGGGCCTGGTGACATTCTAGTACTAGACCTGATGTAATGCGTGGTCTATCCAGAGCTAGTAGTGCCTGTCTGCTGTCCGTGAGGATGTAAATATTATTACCAGTAATGTTTCTTCTGGTAGTCTCTTAGGCGGCGATGGAGATAGCAGTGAGCTCTGCTTGAGCTACACTGGCATTAGAACCCATTGCCCATTTTATATTGAGATTCAGGGATCTGGAATAAATTCCATAGCCTGACCCCTCATTTGTTTTAGACCCATCGGCGTAGATGCACAAGGCACCTGCTGCCAATGGCAGCATCTTGTACGTTTTTTGTTATTACCCTGTAGGGCCTGTGAAAGGCATATCTTGGTGCAATCGAATCTGTGTTGACTTGTAGCAGTGGGACCTCTCCAAGGACCTCGTGCTACAAGTTACACCTCGACTGACCAGATCCTACGTCTGTGCCAGTGCCAGGGAGGATCTGAGGATTCCTACCAGGTGCGGCATTAATGCATCTAGGCCCCACTGAAGTAGGGCTGGATAAATGCCGTCAATTCCTGTTAATTTAAAAAGGGAGAAGCTCGAGATGGCCCACCTTAATTTGTCCTTATCGACGATCTAGTCTGCTATTCTCCAGTTATCTTCTGTGAGGTTTTGTTGCTTCTCTTCCTCCTAGATTGCCAGATTAGTGGTTCTGGAGTCAGGGAAGTGTGTTGCCATTAGCAGTTCAAGACTTTCCTTAAGGTTGGCAGTTCTAGTGCCATCCTCTTTGGTTAGTGTACCGATATAGCGATAAGGGTCTTTAGAGAGAGCTTTTTGGAGTCTAGCTGCTTGAGGAAAATCTTCGATTTCCTCACAGTAGTTCTTCCAAGCTTCTCTTTGTTTTTGTCTTACGACTTTTTTGTACTCTCTGAGGTGAAACCTGTATATGTCTACCACTAATCAAGACCATCCTCCTATCCGCCACCTGGAGACGCACCTGATAGGTAGCCCAACCCACAGGTAATAATAATAATAATAATAATAATAATAATAATAATAATAATAATAATAATAATAATAATAATAATAATAATAATAATAATAATAATAATAATAAACGTCTTTATTATTTTCAGTACAATATATGCAATCTACACAATACAATAAAACAAAATTATCAATATAAACTGAAAATAAAAGGCGAAGTTCAATTTTTAAGGTGAAGACACCTCTAATTGTTCTTCCACTCAACCTTATGGGTATCGCCAAATACCTTACAATACTAAAGAAAATGTATCCCTTGTTCTTATCAATGTTAATCATATATACTTTTGTGAAACTTATCGTTGATGATCAAGAAAAAATCTCTTGAGCAAATTCCTGCTATTGTATATTGTGTAGCGGTTGCTGTCATTCGGTGTTATGGACAAGTCTACGTTCCAAAAGTGATAAGAAACAAGTACCAGGATACAAAACCTTATTAATAATGAGGTTTTGTGTCAGTAGCTCCGATAACGAATTTCTGATATTGATGGGGCATTTTCTTTACAGTTGTGGGAAAATCCAGATGATCTCACTACAATGAACTTTACAGATATTCATATCAAATAAGCTACAAAATAAATCTAAAACTGAATTCGTGAAATCCGACCCTGTGCATGATTCACAAGTGGAAAAGTAAATCCGACGCCTCTTAAATTAGATCAATAAACTTTTCAAATCCGGCAGTATGGCTTTCAGATGAAAGTGACGATTGCATTTTACCCCGACGAATTTATTTCTTATATATAATTATTTTCGTCCTACGAATTCCAATGTCACGCTCCCTTACAAAACTTAATATATCAATAAAATTTTTACTTTCCTTTGAATTAGAAAAAAGCAATCGAAAAAGTATTGAAAAAAATAAATGAAAAAAATTATGTTCGAATAGATTTCCGTTTCGATTACATTTTTGTTAAAGTTCTCGCTTAATGTTGACTCTTTAGCGACATTTTAAAAGTTAGGGTAGTAGGTTTCCAAGAGAAATCGCTTTTAAAAAAGATACTTTTCATTTTTTTCACTTATTTGATTTTTTTTTATTTTCTTGGATTTAGCAATTGAAAAATTTTTTACTTCTTCAATTTTATTCTTATGTAGCTTCGTTTTTCAGAATAGTTTATGTACCAAGGGTATACATTTTTTAGTTAGGCCTTGAGAACGACGATTCACTCGAGGGCATACATCTCTCTGCTACATCGTTTGTGAATATATTAAATAATAAAGGACCTAAATGTGACCCTTGTGGTACACCTGAAGAAACCGATATCGCAGATGATATGTGGCCCCCATATCTAACTTACTGGGTACGTCCTTTGAGATAACTGTCCAGCCATGAAAGCATTGAGCCAACTATACATATGGAGTTTAGTTAATAAGATTACATAGTTAACCCGATCAAATGCTTTTGTAAAATCAATATATTTTGCATCAACCTGAGAGCGCTGCTCAAAAGGATCAATTATAAAGTTTTTATAAAGTACCTAATTGTAGATTTACCCGGCATATATCCATATTGATCACTATTATTAATAAATTTAGTGTCCCATGACAATTTTTTTGAAAAAATGCTCACTTGAAATTTCCGACTGAATCCAAATAGGTCTTTAATTTTCTAATTATTTGTTTATAAATATTTTAAATAACGGGAAAAGCTCCATTGCACTGAACTGTGGACATTTAAAACAACAATAAACAAATTCTCAAAATCAGTACCGCACAAATCTTTCAAAGAATCAAATATATATAATATTTAGTAAAAGGCATATTGTATATATAATGCCGTTTGTTCCATTCGAATCGAACCAATAATAATAACCTTTTGAATTTCCTGAGTTCTTTTTAGGCCACCATTAAATATTTGCCCCTTACCCCTAAAGCCTGGTCATGATTTAGAATACTATATCGTCTCGTTGAATTCCTAACGAGGTTGAACACGAATAACGTTGGCGCATATGATTTTAGTGTACGAGACAATGGCATTTTTTTACATCCCTAACGAAGCAACTTATGTTACTACGCATGATTTTTTATCATACCCTACATATGTTCCAAATCAGACACCTTAAATAATTGCGCTTATTACCCCCTTGACTCTGTTGTGACCGATCCTAATTTAACGTAGTGAATTTCTACCCACTGTTACACCGATAGACGTTTAACCCTTTCACTGCCAGCAACGCGCCTAGCGCGTTGTTTTAGGTTTCACCCATGTGCCAGCAAAGTGACTACCGCATGCTGTGTGAAGGCACACAGTAGACAGTCCGTATTGTGAGCCTTCACACAAACAGTCTTTGTTATTGTTGCCAGATGAATATTACAACCATAAAATGAATCATGCACAGCACGCGCGAGTCGCGTTATATGGACATGGGGATTGGCCTAATATTTTAGGTGGCAGTCAAAGCGTGGTCAGTGACACTTGACAAATATTTGTCTGCACTTGGCCCCTGCCCCTAAGATTGGAAACCGAGGAATATTGGATGTCTACACAATGGCAAGACTGGCCAAGTATAGTTCATTGGCAAATAGTGGACAAACCTTGAGTATCAACCTGAATTTTATGTTAATTTGAAATAAATATTCTTTTTTTTTTCAATGTTAAGTACTTGTAAGAATAACTCAGCCTGTATAATAATTCTCAAAAATCTGAGCTCAGATTCGAAATCTACGGAAAAGATCCCACTGGATCTTGTTAAAAAAGTTTCTGGCAACATTTCAGTTATTTCGTAATAAATTATTATTTTCAATATTTTTAATAGTTCTATTATTTGAAGATAATAAAACACTTTTGCTAGTTGGAATGCCACTCTTTTGCTGTACTTTTACTATCTTCTATAACAAAATGAGAATTGTAATATTTCAACGACCAAAAATTAATTTGAAAACGAAACAAAAGACAATCGACAATCCCTTCCAGAATAATAACCATTGAAACGCCTCCATATAAATTCAAGGAATGTAAAAAAGCAGTTATTTTTCCAAGTAATAGAAAGTAATTTAAGCAAGTCTTTATTTTCTTAATTTTGTGGAGTAATTAAGTTTTTGTTTTTATTAATTACTTCTCGCCGAGTGGTTACGGTTTTTGTTAGAGCGTTCTCTCGAGCCCGAGCGTCCTAGGACTTGAAAAAAGATTTTAACTGGAAATTAATGGAAATGGAAAGTAAAGTTTTTTTTAAGAAATGATACAGAATGTTTATGTTGGCATTATTGTTTCGATATCATTTTTATAATTTCGTCAATACTCCAGTGTCTTATTGCCATACAGGGTGCGCCAATTATTTCCACTCGATCTCTAGCACTGAAACTAAAGGAGATATCAACAAGATTTTTTGTAGGGGTAGACAGTCTCACTCGGACTACAATTTTAAAATATTTTGATGTATACAGGGTGGCTAATTTTTGTGGAATGAAAATTAATTTGGTTTTTTTAAATTGAAATATACGAAATACGATTATGTACGAAATATACGATTATGTATTCTGATTCTACTTAATATTAGATTTACGGTAGTTTTTTGTATTTGTAAATCCGACGCGGCGTTGACAAGTTATTCCTATTTTAAGCAGATTTAATGAAAAAACAGCACTTCAGAAATATTAGCACAAAAACCACATTTTTTAATAAATTCCTGAAAAAAGCTACTAAGATGTAAATGAAACATGCACCTATCACAATAATCACACAACATCTTCACCTGTTGCACAGGTTGTTTGCCGCATTAAAAAAATATAGGGTTTTGCACATCTAACTTTACTATTTACTTTAATAATTGACGTTAAGAGACAAACAACATATTTTACACAATTTTTAATAAGTACAAAATTTTACAAAGTTAAATCGTAAGAAAACTACAATAGTGAAAGTTAAAATTTATAGTAGGTGTTCAAAATGTCTTCCATTTTCATTTATACATTTTCTTGCCCTTTTTTTCATTGATTTACGCATATCTCTTAGCATTGTAGGGGTCACCTGTCTAAATGCTGCAGTAATTCTCTTTCATATTTTCTTTTGTGGTAACCTCTTCTTTTTAAACAATATTTTTAATAAAACCCCACGAGAAAAAATCACAAGGTGTAAGGCAAGGCGATCTAGTAATTATAGGTCCTCCCCTTCCTATCCAACGATCCTGAAATTCCCTATTTAACCAATTGCGAACATCTAATAGGTAATGTGGTGTGGCACCATCTAATTGAAACCACATTCCGTTGCGATAATTTTGAGGCACATTTTGCAATAAATTGCGAAAATCATGTTCTAAAAAATCTAAAAATATAGCTCCATTTACAGTCCCATCAAAGAAATAGGGACCAATTACATAATCACCTATTATTCCCGCCCACACATTCAAAGACCATCGATACTGTGATGTGGTTCTAAATAAATGTTCATTGTGGTCCGAATAATAATGGAAGTTGTGTCTATTTACACAACAGTTCTTATGAAAGGTGGCTTCGTCGGAGAATAAAACTTTGTTTAAAAAGTTACGCTCTGTATTTATCTTGTTTATTAACCATCTACAGTATTCCACTCTACGCGTGAAATCACGTGGTAACAATTCTTGGTGAAGCTGGATATGATAGGGGTGATATTTATTCTTTTTTATTATGCGTCTAATTGTGGTATTGGAAATATCTAACTGATTGCTTAATTGCCTTGTGCTTATATTGGGATCTTCAACTATACTGATCATTACCTTATATTCGTTGTCAATAGTAATAGCTGTAGTTTCACGTGAATGTTTTTCATACTTGACGGTTCCTGTTCTATCAAATCTATTCTTTATATTCTCAAAAGTATCCTTTTGTGGATGACGTCTTTCTGGGTATCTTTGACGATAGACCCTACTAGCAAGAAACGCATTTTTTTGACATTCACCCAGTATCCACATCATATTAATATTTTCTTGAACCCTATAATTCTTATTAAAATCCATTTTTTATACACAATACCGATTAAATATAGTAGACGTTATACAATACAAAATTTTATGTTGACAATTAATGCCATAACAAAATATACCTACTGTCATTTTCATAGGTAACTTGATTTCTTATTAAAAATTGTGTAAAATATGTTGTTTGTCACTTAACGTCAATTATTAAAGTAAATAGTAAAGTTAGATGTGCAAAACCCTATATTTTTTTAATGCGTATTAGGGAGAGCTTCAAACTGAAGAAAATATACAGGGTGTCCCATTTGAAAAAATTAAGTTATTACCATTTGAAAACTAGACTATTGGCACGCCATCGGCAAACACCCTGTGCAACAGGTAAAGATGTTGTGTGATTATTGTGATAGGTATGTTGTGTGATTATTGTGATAGGTGCATGTTTCATTTACATCATAGTAGCATTTTTGAGAAATTTTTAAAAAATGTGGTTTTTGTGCTAATATTTCTGAAGTGCTGTTTTTTCATTAAATCTGCTTAAAATAGGAATAACTTGTCAACGCCGCGTCGGATTTACAATTACAAAAAACTACCGTAAATCTAATATTAAGTAGAATCAGAAGACATAATCGGATAAAGGGTGTTCAATTTAAAAAAACCAAATTAATTTTCATTCCTCAAAAATTAGCCACCTCGTATACATCAAAATATTTTAAAATTGTAGTCCGAGTGACACTGTCTACCCCTACAAAAAATCTTGTTGATATCTCTTTTAGTTTCGGTGCTAGAGATCGAGTGGAAATAATTGGCGCACCCTGTATATATCCCACTAATCTCTTAATTGTTACCAAATAGCCCCTTTGGATAAAATATATTGGAAAAAACATTGTATTCTTGTTTCTGTTCAAGCTAGAGTCTTTGTTGGCTATTCATTTGGAACTCTACACAGATTTTACATCAGAAAAATAATTGTCAGTAGGTTTTTATGAAACATTTGTTGAAAATTCAACATATTTCGCCGCCGCTGGTCGAATTTCAATATAAAATGTTGAGACACGGTTGATCCTGAAACCGACAAATAATTCATAGAGATATGTCACAACGGCCAACTCTGTTGAGAGCTTGATTGCTTCTGATTTGTTAACTGGGTAATCAACTGTATCCATACCTTTCTTCCCTTTACTCTCCTCGGCAATTGGGTAGTTTGTCGCCAAGCAATAAATCTTATGATCGTAACTGGACCAATGGGAGACGTTCTATCCACCTGATTGTTAAAAGCGTTAGATAGCATAGCAAGTTAGTTTTAAAAATTGGGGTCGTATGCACTTACTTTGTTTTGGCCAGTGGAGTATAACTTATGTGTTGGATGTTTTCCATCACCTATTGCAATACTATGATTATTTCTTTATACTTGTTGTAATATAATGAATGATATATTACGAAATTCAACAATTAAAAGAAAATTTAAAGGTTAACGTGTCTCAAACGCACTTACCTGTTGTATAATCCGTCTCTGAAGTAGTGGATAGTGGATAGTAGCAGCGGTACACGTCCAATACAGTTCTCGGGCACAAATTTCACAAAATGTTTATTTATAGCACCATAAATTAAACTTATCGAAGCAAAGGGGCAGATACGATTCATGTATGTACATGCGGACGACCAGAAAACATTGAGCTTCTATTCAACTAAGGTCGCTTCACTGGTCCTTTATACCAGAATCGCATGAGTCCAAAAATAAGCGATTTGACACTAGGCGCGAAATATTTAAACAAGAAACACAAAATCATTCATTCTGGAATACTTCTTTTATAATTTTAGTTTTTAGTTAGTATTACACGTCCCGATCTATAACCATTAATTCCGTTGTATTAAACAAAAGTAATACAACATGTTGTTTGCAGGGATTTCTGATTTTAACTCCCTATAGCATCTACCAAAAATCTTTTTTATTTGGATAATTTTCTTTGTGCTGCATCTCACTCTGTCATGTTAATTTAAGCCACTTAATCTTGGAGAAAGCCCTAAAAAAACCTTAATAACGTAAGTACGACTAATTTGGACAAAGCGTGTAGTTAATATACCTACAGTTTAGTTTAATCGTCGGTGTGTATCAGAGCCGCTGTCATCTTGTTACAAAGTTTATCTGCCTCCTCACGAAATATAGAGCAAGGGGAGTTGCAAATTTGACAGATAGATAATGGCTTCGTTAATTACGGCCTGTTTTAGGAAGTCGCAATACCCCTCCATACCATCCCTTTGGCGTTTATAGAGACAAATTTGTTCCAATGTTAAATAACGAAATCTTTAATTGACATATGATGGAGTTAATTTACTTATTTTTAGAAGAAATTGTGTAACTAGACGATATCAATGAAATTCGTTTTTATTTTATTAGTGGATAGCCGTTAGATTTATACCTCGAACGAAGTTGGCAGTGATCGAATTATTATTTTCTCTTTTTGACACTACATACTTAAATGTGTATGTTATTGTTTACCGCTTTTACTTTTCCGCCTTCCACTATACCATAGAGGAAGGTAATGTGAGGGGAAAAAAAGAAAAAAAACTTGCGCAATTTATAAATTATCCGTTTTTTAATGAATTAATGTTAAATACAATTTTTCATGAAAATAAACCCCTCTCGAGTTATAGGGCGTAGAAAATTACGATTTTCACCACAAAAATCGTACATTTCTAAAAGTTTTTTAAAAATAGCCTAAAATCTGTTAGTACTACGTAAAAATTAATATGAACTGATTTTATGGCCTTGAGCTAACAATTAAAATGATTTTTTTTTATTTTTCTACGATTAACACGAAGGAAGATACTTCCACAAAAAAAATGTATATAACATCCTAATGGGAACATTTTAAGACCATCCAGAAGCAGAAAAAAAGTTATGGACAAAATAATTTTTTTTTCAAATCCTCTTGCAGAAAGTCGTAACATATGGTTCTACAATTGTCCAGTAATTTTTAGTCCTATGGGATACTTATTTTTTAAGTTTTGGTCTGTTAAAGTTGAGCTAGTATTTATTTATTAGATCATTTGTGGTGGCTCTACCGCTTCGATATAAAGAATCTTAATTTTTGTAGACCTCATAGAACCCTCATATACGTAGTACAGAATTTTGAAAAACTTCTAACTTTTTAAGTAAAGAATTATTGGCCGATCCATACTCTTCACCATAACTGACTTCCCTTGCTTCTTCAACAAAACTTTACTTAAACAACCCGATTATGAAGAAACACCTCACAATTGTTCAAACCTACTCCTTCATAATTTAAATTTAAATTATTTTCCTGATTATACTGTTATATACACTGATGCCTCCAAGTAAATTGTAGGTACTGGTTGCGCCTATTATGCCCCGTCCCTGAATATTAAGAATATGTTTAAATTACCTGATAACTTCTCTAGTTACATTGCAGAAGCAATTTATAGTATACGGTATAAGTAAATATTAAAATTCTGTGGCTAATGGACTAGTTCCGAGGCCATTCTCCGCCCACACACACACACACTGAACATTAAAATATACTTTATATAAATCTTATAAAAAATAATATTCCTTCTCCCTTAAATCTAGAAACGGCTTTAACTCATTTCTCTGATAAAATTATTGATTGCTTTTTAAAATTTCTGAGAGATACAAAGATTCGTCTATGTTTTATACCTATTTGTTTACCCCCTAACCGAGGCCTACCACTATTTTTCAAAAAAAATGTCCCGATCGGTCCGTCCCTGAACGAGAAGCGTGTGTTCCTGTCATATATTGCTTCTTTTTCTCTTACTGTGACTCCTGCTGTTAGGAAAATTTTTTGGGTAGTTCTAATTATAAACGAATCCGTGTTTGGCTGAATGGAAATTTGTCTACGCCAAAAAAAAAAAGTTGAAGTAAATTTTTGCTTTTTATAACACATTTTCAATTTTTGGTCAATAGCGTGAAAAGTATTGATTTTTGAAAAAAAAGAGACAAGACTTTGAACCAATGTTCTTCCGAATAATTTCCATTTTTTTTTTCTTTTTTTAGCTTTTGTCTGTAACGAGATATGGCCGTTTGAAATTGCATACAATTGCATTTATAACCGTCAATGTCATTTTTTCGGGTCAAATATTGAAAAAACGGTCATTCCAATGAAAAAGTTTGTCATATAACATTTTGGCGATATCCTAAGCTTTAAAATGGTTTAATGTACATCTCGATATTATCAGCCAAAAAAAATTTACGGGCAAAAAATACATTTTTTCAATGAAATTAATAAATCGTAATTTTCTATGCCCTATAACTCGGGAGGAGTTTATTTTCATGAAAAATTGTATTTAATATTAATTCGTTAAAAAGGATAATTTATCGATTGCGCAAGTTTTTCTCTTTTGTTTTTCCTCACTTTTTGTTTTTTGTTTGTTGTTCAAGTTAAGAGCCTTAAATCCAAGAGCACTCCAATTTCAGTTCCCGACTGTTTCACGCAAAACGCTCATAATATTTGGGTTTCTCAAACTGCGGAATTAATTTATTTACCATTTATTTACAAATACTCTACTAGTTTTAACACGCAATAGTTCCCGCCCAAATCTCGGTATCGTAAACATGAATATGATAGATACATTTACTTGCTGGATTACTTATACATATTAAAGTCCATATTACTATTGACAATAACTCGTAACGCCGAACTAATATTTATGTTTTTGGTAAATCGACTTTTGTGTTTTGGTGAACACATTATTATATGTTTTTTCTTTATTTCATACCTAAACAAAAACAACAGATATAGCATATATCACTCATATGTCGTAGGTCTATATTGGGAAAATAACATTTATTTCTTATCGAATGCTATTATCCTAGGAAACTAGAATTTGTTTGATCCGTTTGTATCCAAATATCTCCAACAGCATCTAATTCGAATGTATTATCATAAGAGGTTATGTTGTTGATATGATAAGTTCCTTTCATTTTTAGAAGTTTTAAATAAAAAAAACAGTACATGATTTTGAACTGAAAATTACTTATCAACACACGCCAGAGGGTCTCGGGTTTGTAAAATCTTGCTCTCAGGGTATATAAACACCTATTTATACCCTTATTATTTATCACTCTGATTAGGTAATCTCCAGTATCTTATTTCGAAACCATTTGTTTACATTTGATCAGGAAAAAAGTTCCCTACTCCTTTAATGTAGAGCTTCTACTTCCCTGGCAATATGTTGTCATCAAAAAGATTTACTCAAACGATCTGACAGACAAATATCTCACGCGCAATCAAGATAGAGTACTTCCAAATTATAAATATAATCGCACTCGAAATGGCCCTTTATATTCAGATATTAAAATGTACATTCACTTACCTTCTGATTTAAAATATACAGGGTAAGTCACGAGGAACTTTACATACTTCTCCCATAAGCAGAGGCACCTTAGGGGATTACCAAATGACCATTAAAAAATCTCTTCTGTTTTTCTTTAATAATGTACAGATCGATTTATGGATTTGTACCAAAATAATGTTTGGTCATATCTATTCAATGATTGAGTCGATTTGTCTCATTTTTTGGTAAAAGTGTGTATTGGTGTCTAGCAACTAACTGACATATTCAGAACTAAAAAACTCCAGGGCCGGCTTCGCGAAAATTTGTTGAATTACAATAATTCACCCTGTACATGATTTCTCTAAAATGTGATATGATTTCTCCAGAGGAACATCTACCTAACCTGAAGCCTACCGACATCCTGAACTTTTTGAAGGCAATAGGACTGGAGGAACTGCTCTAATCGTTGAGACATCCTCAACGATTGGGCAGCAGTAAGGGACACAATAGATCTTATAGGTCGCAGTGTATCGACACCCCCATCACACATAGATAGATAGATACTGCAGCAGGCTGTGACAATTTGACATGATCGTGGTTGAAATTGTTTGTGTAATTTGACATTAGATGTTTGTGTTTTAATAATTAATAAATCAATTTCGTTCGGTATTCATGGGGTGTTTTAAATTTTTTGTTAAAAAATGCCAAATCATTTTTCAAATGCCGAATACGCTGATATTATTTTTGTTTATGGCTTTTGTAATGGTAACGGTAGGGCTGCCGCAAGACAGTATGAAAGGCGATTTCCTCAACGCCGAATACCCAGTCATCCAACGTTCGGATCAGTTTTTAAATGTCTTGAAAAACAATGGTACCTTCCCTAAAACAAAATCAGAACGAAATGTAGATTATGTTTTAGAAGACAATACAATGGATACTGTGGACTTAAATCCAAAAATAAGTATGAGAAAAGTAGGAGTACAATTAGGTGTTTCACAATCCAAAGTAAGTAGGGTGTTGCGAAAAAATAACTAACCTACATCCGTACCACATACAATTAGTTCAAGGGATACATCCTGGAGATGAAATACACGTAACATTTTCAAGGCGAATCTCCGACTTGTATTGTACAGAACTTTATTCACCGGCGAAGCACAATAATTCGTGAAATTCGCACGTATGGGCTGAAGAAAATCCACATGCGAGATTATCGCTCGCAACAAAGATTCTCTGTAAATGTCTGGATCGGGGTCATCAATACTCATTTAATAGGACCCCATTTTTTTGATGGTACACTAACAGGACATTTTGCAGAATATCTTACCTAATCTACTTGCTAATGTTGGCCTACGAGGGATCTACTTTTAGCATGATGGTGCATCACCTCATTTTTCCGTTGCTGTACGCCAACATTTAGATACCATTTATGGAAACCGATGGATAGGACGAGGAGGTCCTATTTCATGGGCACCAAGATCCCCAGACCATAACCCAGTTGATTATTACATTTGGGGACATCTAAAACAGCTGGTCTAAGCAGAAAATATAAATAAGCCGCAACAGCTCATTGATTGAATTATTCACTGTTGCAATATTATCAGAAATAACCCACTGACAATAATAAAGTCCATTACACATTTAAACATTCGCCAAGAAAAGTGTATTGAGGCAAATAGATTTCATTTTGAACATCTTTAAAAACCGTAATGTTTATTAAATTGTTATTTACTTTGTTTCGCATTGTTAAAACTGTTTTGTTTTTGGTTATTGTTATTTATTTTATTTCTTAATTTATGAATAAACATTTCTTGGGGTTGTTAATTTCATTCCCATTAAAATAATTACCCATGATTTTCGCTGAAACAAATGACAAAACTAGGTTAATGCAAATATTTTCAATCTAATTTCAATCCATTGCGGGTGGAAAAAGTCACATACAGGGTGAATTTTTGACATGAACCAGATATGCCAGATTTTTAAATCCGGCCCTGTAAATTGATTCAAATTCTAGTATTTACTACACTGGAATACAGTGTGTGTCGTTATTGTTTATTTTAAAGATTTCTTTATAATTACTAAACATTATTATACAGTAAGATATTTCATTATCGCCAATTTTCAATTTGACTTTAAAATGAATCTTTAGTTAAAAATGTAAGGCAAGTGTAACAAAAATTTCAGATATCCAGGTTTAACTGTCTATTTATGTCCTCTGGAGAAATCATATCACATTTTAGAGAAATCATGTACAGGGTGAATTATTGTAATTATAGCAATTCAACAAATTTTCGCGAAGCCGGCCCTGGAGTTTTTTAGTTCTGAATGTCAGTTAGTTGCTAGACACCAATACACACTTTTACCAAAAAATGAGACAAATCGACTCAATAATTGAATAGATGACCAAACATTATTTTAGTCCAAATCCATAAATCGCTCTGTACATTATTAAAGAAAAACAGAAGACATTTTTAATGGTCATTTGGTAATCCCCTAAGGTGCCTCTGCTTATGGTAGAAGTATGTAAAGTTCCTCGTGACTCACCCTGTATTACAATGAATCAATTTAAGAGAAAACTCCATTTGAAAAAAATGAGTTTCGATAATTTGAACTTGGCGATATTTGGTCCTTGTTTCGAACCGCCCTGTATTTTTTGAATGAACCCCAATAATGTGTATGTTTCTGCACATACTTTTGGTACTTTGTATACCCAGTTTTTTCCATCAATTTTTGAAATTATAGTTTTTATGAAGATTCTTCTTCGTTCATGTTTTTTCATAAAATTGTATTAAAATGTAAATAACTTGACAACATCGCATGTGATCCTCAAAAACAAAAGGGGTATGTAAAGTCCACATAACAGATATTCTAAAAATGAAAAATTTATAGGGTGATCCATTTAAAAAACAGACCGAATGTTTTGCCCCGGATTCATGTTTCACCCTGTATACTGTATAAAATAATTTTAAGAAGTAGCACATCGAGCCCCCAATAACATACAATAAATTTTTTTCTCGGTCTTCATCAGCCTAGCAGCTATGGTCCGAGCGAGGATACGTGGGCCACCCTGTAAAAAATTCGTAAATGTGCTACCATTATATTGGATTAAATTTGTTATCGAAAATACTGACGACCTGATGATGGCTATAAGCCGAAACTAGCTGTATACTTCTCACCTCAATATTATAGTATATTATATTACTAGGAGTAGAAGGCGCTTATTATGTGTTGAGCTCAGAAGTGTAATCTGAGCGAAACACAACCATTTATTGAAAAAAAATTGAAAAAAAAACATGTCTTATCTATTCCTATTTATTAATAGTAATATTAAAGGTGCAGTTTTGTATACTTTGGGGTCGAGGACAGATCCTCTGTCGCCGAGCTATCTCGGCATTTGTATTTCATGTTCGTAATTATTGTCAAGTTAAAATTAGTATTTGGAAGGATATTATTGTCAACGATTTAATAAATATAATAATAATAAACAAAACAACTAATAAAGTACGTACCTTTGTTGCTAAATAAATATCATTCGGTGCATCCTGAAGAAAT
Source organism: Crepidodera aurea (assembly GCA_949320105.2). NCBI lineage: Eukaryota > Metazoa > Arthropoda > Insecta > Coleoptera > Chrysomelidae > Crepidodera > Crepidodera aurea. The sequence goes on along the minus strand of OX439475.1, from coordinate 38,026,861 downwards.
TTATTAAATTGGTCTTTTGTCAATGTTTTTGATTTTTTCGGTATATAATTTCCCCTTGTCACCTCAAAAATGCCGTTAATTTGGTGTAATTATTCATATTCACACTATGTTTGATATTTAACTCAGTCTTAACCATTGAATATTGTGCCCATAGTATTGAACTTTTGTATTTTTTTGACAAATGCGTGAAGTAAGCAATCATAACATTTTCCGTATACTTCTGAACATTATTTTCTTTGGTCCATTTTAAAAATTTTTCATATGCAAAATCATATACTTTGCGCGACTTCGTTGGAATTAGTGTTTCAATACTGGAATTAGCTATTTCTACTAATTTCGGAAGCGTACATTGCAATTCTTGAGACATTTTTCAACAAAGTTTTCAAAACAGACAAACGTCAAATTAAATAAGTTTGAAAATGACAATTCCTACCTACTTGATTACAACGTCCCATGCGTCCTAGCGTTTCTCATTATTATTTTACTAGTACAATAATGAAAATTCATTTTTGTACTAGTAAAATAATAGTATATTTCTACGATCTGTGTTGCGATTCATGATATTAAGATACATGTTATGGTTGCTAGGTAGTTAGTAGGATGCATAATAAGTATGAACATGGCTTTTTCTGCTGTCACTTAAAATATTGTTATGTCAATAAGTTTGTTTTTTGAGTGTTGCTTTTTCATTATTATTATAATTTTTAAAATATAAGCGACGAAAGTGAATTTGAAGAAATAGAACGGGCATGGGAAGAAGGATGTGCCGCAATAATTCCTGAAAAATCAAAATTTCAGTATGAGAATATCTATAAAATTCTGAACAGTAAGTGAAAAATCTAAACGGCAAGTAAAAATTCTGAACGGTAAGTGAATTACTTACCGTTCAGAAAATTTTGACGTTAGTAAATGCTACTTACTGGCATCAAAATAGATATGATAAACAGTCAAAAATGACCAATCGTGCAAAAACAAATATAGGAAATTTAACTGTGGCATGGGTTCCATATTATGAATCATTGACCACATTGTGTTTCTAAATATAATTATCATCATTTTCAATGTCACTATCATTGTATTCATTGCAGAAGTACAAATATGTTATTTCTTTTTTCGAGTGCAAACAAGTTGTCTATATCAAGTAAATATGTCACATTATTAGCAAATTAAGTATGACTTTCACAAAGTTTTTTTAAGTTTAGTTTATTTTATTATTCAAACTTTTAAAATTGGTATAGTTTACATAAAAGGCATTTTCACCGGACAAATTGTTCGGTATCTGAATTCGATCTGTGTATATGTGTGTTGATTCTTTGTCTTTGTGATTTTTAACATTCTGACCTCAGATTTTGATAGAGCAAGGGTTTGATGTGCCCCTCCGTACCACTTCGGGAGCTCCTTCAAAATGGGGTCTAAAATATGAAAATTTTGAAGTTTGTGACTGTGTTGATTAGAATGAGAACTGTCAATCTAAAAGTGTATTAATACTGTCATTACAATTTGTTCGGTTTATGGCAATGTTAGAAGAGCATTCTAAACTTGTATTTCTTTTTCTTGTGAGTTTAATTAATTGATTTTATCTTGTAGAAAAATGGCATTGGAACTAAAAACAGAAACATATAAAAAGCTTAAAGGAGCAGCCGGATCTCAAGGAACTGATTACCAATTAAAACTACTTGAATGTTTTCTGCTACAGGGATTTCACAACAAAGACGAATTTTTACTATCTACTGAGAATGAGGAAGCAGGTATTTTCGACGATGTTATTTATCACACTCAAGAAAGAACGCTTTTGCTACAAGCGAAACATACATGCAGAAATATTAGTTTTGATCAACTTTTTTCATTAAAATCGATTAAAGGTGATTTTAAAATATTTGAAAAAATTTCCCGTAATTCTCAACAATTTCTATATCGGAAATATTCAGATAATTATTTGTACTAATAGTAAATTTAATGATCAAAAAATAAACTTGATGTTAAACAAAGAAACTAAAATGGAAAAAATAAAGTACCTTAAAAAAAGCAGCTTTACATTCATGTCTTATGTCAATAATGTAGAATGTTACTCTCTCGATTCCAATTAAGATCCTTTAGTTGAATTTATTTCTAAAGGAGCAAGTGAAGTCTCCAAAAAGGATATTAAATTATTTTTAGAAAAACTATTACTAATAACTGTATCTGATAAAGACTTAGATAATGGAATAGAATCTTTAGTCGAAAAAATGGATTTTCCGGAAAAAATTAATTTAGAACAAACAAGAAGCACTATTATTAAAAAAATTAAAACCTGGTTTCAAGCTGACAAAGGAACTTTCCTAACGAAAAGCAACGTTTTGGGATATTTCTCCCAAATAATAAGCCGAAATTATATACAAGGGCAAATAAAAAATGTATCGTTATTAAAAGATGAATTCATTGAAAAAATATACAAAGATAATTATCCAGATTCTCTTGGTGATAATTTGGTTTTGCTTAAAATTGAAAACAGAGAAACTTATGACCTTCATGAGTTTAAAATTTACCAATTTTTACTAAATAATTTAGTGTTTTCGAATAATGAAAATAGAAGAGAAAAATTACGAGAAAAAATATTATTTGTAGATCCACACGCTTCTGAAAAACTTATCACAATTATAATTGAATCATTCGAAATACCAGAATATGTTTATTTAATCGTGCCGTTTTTTAATCTCCAAACATTTAACAAAACAAAACATTTAATAAAAAAAATACTCACAGTACAAAAAACTAAACAATATAAAAAAATAATTTTTGTTGTTGATATTGTAGAGGTGGAAAGAGAAATCATTCGGTTTATTCCGAATATTAAAAATTTTGCAATAAATATCAAATTTACTGATATATCCAAATTAATTCAGAACAAAATCCTTCAAAGAGAAATTAAATATCAGGGAATTAACATTCCCCTCCGTGAAATGATTGAAAACAAAAATATAAATTTGGATGAGTTTATTGATGAGCATGTATTATTAGAATTAATTATTAGTGAAGAAATACAAGTTAATAGTACCCACAAATATTACGAAGAAGTACCGTTTTATGTTGAAAGATATTTGAATAAAATTGATAAACTCCTAACTCATGAAACTAAATTTAAATACACTGAAAAAGACTTTAGTGAACATATTTTGAAAAAATGTGACAACAAATTAATTGTAATATTCGATTCTCCTGGAATGAGAAAGTCAACAATTTTAAATAAATTACATTATTTACTTCGTATAGAGCCATACTGGATCGCAAAAGTAAATTTAAATGATCGTACTAGAGGTTTGTGGAGACTGCTCAAGGAAAACGTGATTTGTTAACTTTAGATGAATTTCTAAATATAATTCAATGTTCAAAACAAACGCGGCTCGAAAGAAAAGTTTTCAATATTTCTGAAAATGTTGTTTTCTTATTGGATGCTTTAGATGAAATCTCACCTGATTTTACAAATCTAATTTTAAATACATTGTCTTCTATAGCTAAAAATAATAATATTAGAAAAATAGTTATTACGTCTAGAACTCATGTTATTAAACATTTTGAAGAACAAAATATCAATTGTGAAACTTATGCTTTAGTACCATTTTCTGAAGGAGAAAGCGTCAAACTTTTATCTATGTATTGGGGGAAAGAAGAAAATGATATTAACAAATTAGAAAAAATTAGAGAATTTGCTAAAAACATAATAGACGAACTGAATAAAAAAGCTAGTTGGGGCAGAATTAAAACTCTTATAGGAATTCCTCTACAAACTAAAATGATCGGCGACATTTTTATAAAACAATGTAAAGATTTTTTGGAAAATGTTGAGAACACGGTAAGATTACCCGATATTTTAAATTTAAGTTGGTTGTACGATAAATTTATGGAACGGAAAAAAGAAATTTATATTGAGGAGAAATGTAATGCTGATGGTAACATAAATATAATTGACGCCGTAGAAAATCAATTTAATAAAGCGATTAATGAACACATACAGGAGGCATTAAAATTAGAATTTCCTGAAAATTTACACCTTTTTAAAATACTTAACACTTATCGGGAATGCGAAGAAAAAATTTTCCTCAAAATGGGAATTCTAATAATTTCCGATGAGAAGATCCAATTCGTCCATAAAACTTTATCGGAATATTTTGCCACACGGTACATTTGCGAGTTGATTTTGAAAAATCAAGTAACTGAAGAATTTCTAAAATATTTACTAAGAAGTGAATTTTTACGCCAAAATATGTTTTTGAAATATACGCTAGAAAATAAAAATATACCACAAGCGTTCAAACACCAATTTTTTAATTTGATAGATAAAGAGGACATTCAAAATTTATTAAAATACCAACCAGAATTTTTTTTGTTTTTGATCACCAAATCTGGTTACAAAAAATTGTTTCAATTGAACTGCGTGAAAGCACTGCACGAAGCTGTCGTTCATAAACATACAGAAATGCTGTTAAGAAAAATAAACGATTTAGAAAATTTTAATAAATCTAAAGACGGTAATACACCACTCCATTTGGCATGTATATTTAATTCCAAGGAAATAGTGGAATTGCTGTTGAATAAAGGACACATTATTGATGTCCGTAACCATTATGGAAGAACACCCTTACACGATGCTGCTCGTTGGAACGACAAGACAATTGTTGAACTTTTAATAGACAAAGGACATCCTATTGATGTCCGTGATAATTATGGCGAAACACCGTTACACGATGCCGTCTTTCGAGGCAAGAAAACCATTATTAAACATTTATTAAATAAAGGACATCCTATTGATGTCCGTAACAATTATGGGAAAACTTCGTTACACTATGCCGTTGCTAAGGAAAAAATAATTGTTCAAATTTTGATAGACGAAGGACATCCTATTAATGTCCGTGATAATGATGGAAAAACTCCTTTACACTATGCCGCTATTAATAACAAAATGACAATTGTTGAACTTTTAATTGACAAAGGACATCCTATTGATGTTCGTGACAATTATAAGAAGACGCCATTACACGATGCCATTATTAACGATAAAATTACAATTGTTGAACTTTTAATTAACAAAGGACATCCTATTGATGTTCGTAACAAAGTTGGGAAAACGCCATTGCACTATGCCGTTATTAATGACAAAACAACAATTGTTCAACTTTTAATAGACAATGGACATCCTATTGATGTGCCAAACAAAAATGGGATAACACCGTTGCATGATGCTGTTCTTTGGGGTAAGATCACAAGTGTTCAACTTTTAATAAACAGAGGGCATAAAATTGGTGTTCGCGACAAAGTTGGGAAAACACCATTAGACTATGTCACGAAGCATTACTATACTGATATGGAAAATTTATTTAAAAATTATAGGAACAGAGAAAACAATCGAAGGACGTCATCGTGCTGTATTCTATAAAATGTACAAAGGTAGCTTATAGTAGGGGAGGCCGAGATGCTAAATTTGCAGTTACTAAAGCGTCATGGGGACCTATTGGATTGTGAAGATTAGGTTCTAAAACGAAAAAAATGTATGTTAAGTTTTCCATTTTAGTGGGGCGAAGAGCGTGTAAAAATTTTCAAAAATGTAAAAAAAAAAACAGTAATATTATCCATTGTGGCTAAACGGTTAATATTTTGATAATTTTATTTTTTTTATGGATATGTGGGTTGATAAAGGCTACATTTTAAAATTATTTTGAAACATGCAGGTTGTCCCAAATCTATTAATTTTGAAGTTATTTTTATTTTTGGAGTTATTTTAATTTTTGTTATATTTCACATTATTTTTCTACCGTAACGCCTAAATATAACATCCTGTATTTGATCAGCTTGGACTGTGATCCGAAAAAATTATCTTTGAAACTATGTGTTTGGTTTTGACATTATTAAAAATGTTTCGAGATGCATCAAAATCTGTATGGAAAAGACGGATAGATTTTTGTTTAAATTGTTTATGGGCATTGGAGAAGGTTAGTGAAGATGATTTTTTTTATAATATCGATGGTTTAGCGCACACTTGTGTTAAGTGACTATTTGCTAATATTTCACAATTTAAATTTAAAAGTTTGAAGCTCTAGCTCTCTGTTGTTTTACATTAAATGTATCTACCAAACCCTTTTAATAGTTCTTCATTGTTTCTGATTACATATTAAAGCAAAATAAGAGTGTTTTACAAGTTACTTAATTAGCAATTAAATTACAAATTCACTAATTATAGCACATAACACATTTGGAAGTGAATCCTGTGCATTTACCTCATTTGTGTAAATACTTGCAAGTAATTAATTTTTATGTTTAACCCGTTAAAAATAAATCAAACGCAGTTTTCAAACAAAAGAAGTTTATTGACGGCACAGTACCTGAACAGAAAGTAAATATTTGTTTATTTTTTTACAATACTTCTTTTCCATTCCTCTCGATGTGCTTTCTTTGATCGTTTTCTTTTTATTACTTCAGGTTTTGGGCATATCTGGATTGGTACCTCTGCTATATTTGATGCGTCAATCAGATTTATGGTTTCTAAAACAGTATTTTTTACGTCAATAATTATAAAGGACTCATAATTAAAAATATTAGAACACCTTGTATCACAACTAATATTTAAATATACCTTTCAGAGTTTTATAAAGAAATCTATGAAATTACAAAAATTAATATATATTTTTGCTCATTACAACATTAGGGTAGTATTCTACACCACATTATAATTCTAAGAAATGTTGAATACAGAAATCCATGAAAATTTAAATCCAATAAACCATACCTTCATCTGTTGACGAGTTACTTGTCTCGTTTGGTTCATACAAATCACTTGAACCAGAATCAAAATCACAGGGATTGTCTTCCTGTTCCGATATTTCATCCTCTACTACATTTTGTGGTAAATCTACAATACATAAAGCTAATTAATATACAAATAATACATACGCTTACAAGTAAATATTATAATAAAATAATAATTTTGTACATACCTGCAGTGGACGTAGATGCTTCTCCAGTTACTGATAAGGCCATATCTAATATTTTTTTGCCCCTTCGTAACATTTTCGAATATAATTCACACAAATTTTAGTATTAAGTGAGGTTATGGCCACCAACTGTCACCGAATACGAATCACAAATGTGATAAGTGCACACTTAACATCAATGTGCTTCTTAATGTAAAATACTTAATGTGCCAAGTACTGTTGCCACGTTTGTGACTCTATACATCAGTATTTATCACATTTGTACACCAAATAACTACGAGTTTGACCTTGTATGCACCGGCCACATTTGTGCACAATAAAGATAAATTAATTGTACACATAAACGTGCATTTAACACATTTTGTCCCAAAATTGCACTTAACACATGTGTGCGCTAAACCATCGATATGCCGTTTACAGATGAATCCACTTCTTATAATAATGGATTAGTCTGACGGTTAACCATACAGATTTTGATGCATCTCGAAATATTTTTAATAATGTCAAAACCAAACACATAGTTTCAAAGATAATTTTTTCGGATCATAGTCTAAGCTGATCAAATACAGGGTGTTATATTTAGGCATTACGGTGGAAAAATAACGTAAAATTTAATAAAAATAAAAATAACTCCAAAATTAATAGATTTAGGCATAGTAGATCTTTATAATTTTTAAAAGGCAATGGAATTTGCTACATAATAGGATTATAAAGGGTGTCCTATTTAAAATAAGAACGATATTGTCGTTTGAATATGTCATTAGAGAATCGCCCCGTTTTGGACGCACTGTATTATTTTAAACAACTCTAAATAAATTATGACTTTCAAGTGCTTCCATTTTTAGTGCTTCAAGTGCTTCCATTTTTAGAAATATCAAAATATCTCGAAAACTAAAAAGTTTAGGTATAGGGAATACTTAAGAAAGTTTATCTTATTTTTAACGTATAATCTATACATGCCATAAAATATAGGGTATTCCATAAGAAATAATATAACTTTGATACGCCACACTTTTTTGGGACAACCTGTATATTTCAAAATAATTTTAAAATGTAGCCTTTATCAACCCACATATCCATAAATAAACAAAATTTTCAAAATATTAACCGTTTAACCACAATGGACCGTTTTTTTTTACAACTTTGTGACTCGCCCATTTCCTTATGCCACGCTCAAATTGACAGATTATTGAAATATACACTTTTCTGGATGTACTTAACTTAGCTTTTCTTAATCTGTCGCGCTCGAGTTTTTTTAAGGATCGATTTTTTTTTACTAATCTGACGGGGTGCCCTCAATGCACCCCCCATATTATGGGTTCATATATGGTAGGGGTACATTAGAGGGTGCAAGGTTTCTCCCCATATGTATTTCTGACGCACTCCAGTAACGTGGAAAATCCCCGCTTGGCCTCCCCTACTATTAATTTTAAGCTCGAAAATAATTGAGAGATACAATGACGTACCTAATTCCTCTTTCAAATCCATTTGTTTCAAAAGCACTCTCGCTTTATATTAAACAGTGTGTATTGAGTGTACTCAATATTCAATTTCTGGAGATTTTATTGTTGAAATTAATCTATATTAAAAAAACAAAATTTTTTTTCTTTATTCCAGTAAGACCATTATTACACGGTATTGGAAAAGTCAGTTGTTTACAAAGAATATGTATCAAAACATCACATAGCAAATAATATAAAAATATTATTATAAACATATATAGAAAATTATAGTATTCATATACATTATAAAAACAATTCTCTAACAGAAATTCTTTAAGTTTTTTCTTAAAAGAATTAAAATTTGGTTCATCTTTTATGAATTATTATATAATTGTATTCCAGAATAAGGGACATTTTTCATAAAATGTTGTTCTATGATTTGGAATTATTAATAACTTACCATGCCTTGTTTCATAGTTGTAACTTTCAATTTTTTTTAAATTCATAGTTTTTGTCTAATATATATTATGCACTTATAGATGTATATAGATGGTAATGTTAAAATCTTAAATTGTTGGAAATATGATTTACATGTGATATTCTTCTCTTTAGACCAAAAATTAGTCTAATAACCCTTTTTGTAAAATGAAGAGCCTACTAGAGGATGATGAATTTCCCCACACTATTGTTAGGAAAATCGCCGAGACACGTCGACTTTTGATTTCTACAATGTACATTTTTTTATGAATAGTTTACCCCCAATTTCATCCCTTACTGGAGGGGAGCAACCCTTTAGAAAAATTTAAATAGCATGGGGTGGAGAGTGATAGCTCATTTCAAAGGTAGTTTTATTCTCCATTCAACCGTGCAAAAAATTTTAAATTTGCTTTATTACGTGTTGAGTTATTAATGTTTAAAAATAACAAAACACCACAAAGAGGAAGGCAACTAAACTACAATTATTATAATTACAATAAATGTTCAAAATGTTCCTCGTTGACCTCCTGGCAAAAATAAAGTCTATTTTTAGTTTCAGCTCTGACGTTTTGCAAAAAAAAAATAAAAAAAATAAAAAAAAATAAAAATAAAAAAAAAATAAAAAAAAAACACGGATGAATAGAAAATAAAACCCCTTTCAAATAAGCTATCACTCACCACCCCATGCTATTAAAATTTTTCGAAAGGGTTGCTCCCCTCCAGTAAGGGATGAAATTAGGGGTAAACTATTCATACAAAAATGTACATTGTACAAATCAAAAAAAGTCCACTTGTCTCGGCGATTTTCCTAACAAGAGTCCAGTAACGAGTTAAATAGGGGGGGTAAACTCTTATGATCTTCACCCCATTACTCAACACGTTAAGCAAATTTAAAATTTTTGCACGGTTGAATGGAGAATAAAACCCCCTTTCAAACGAGCTATCACTCACCACCCCATGCTATTTAAAATTTTCGAAAGGGTTGCTCCCCTCCATACAAAAATTTACACTGTAGAAATCAAAAGTCGACGTGTCTCGGCGATTTTCCTAACAAGAGTCCAGTAATGAATTAGATAGGGGGGGTAACACTTATGATCCGCACTGTATGACAAATGAGAGTATATAGTAAATATATATAAGTTGTTGTCTGTTTAGGGTATTTTTGAGTTGAAATATAGCACACACTCTTAACTATTTTACTAATGTAATCTATAGGCCTCGTGCAGACTACTAAGTGGGGGTAACACTGTGGAACACCAGCGAAACAGGTGGCGTATTTTGAAAACTTTTTGAGGCCGCTCTCCATTAACTTAACTTAAGGATTTATGTGAAATTTGTAATTAAACGGATTTAGAATAACGATTGACTGTTAAAATATCTATATCAAATAGTAAATGTAATATTGTTCTATTCACATATTTTTTTTTAAATAATATTACGTGAATATTATATTATTTCCCTAAAAATACAGCTGAAATGAGGTTATGTTATTAAAAACTAAAAATTACGAAAATATTATGATGTAAACTTACTACTTTCATGCATGAATATTATGGCAAATCACTTCATTCAACTTTCAACAAAGTTATCTTAACGTTTCATTTATTATTTTTTGAAAAAATTTCGTTTCGCAGTTCGCAGCTCCCCTAAAATATAAAAAATCGGCCTCAAAAAATACGATGCGCGCGCGTCTGCACGAGGCCTATACAAGATTGGAATGATAACGTGCTATCAAGAAATGTTACCAGAAATTTTGTAGAATCAGACAATGTCACATTTAGAGTATCTGTTGTCACTGTTATTATGTTCTCAGAGTTATTTGTAACGTTAAATTTCATCAATACAGTTTTTTTAGAATTTTATATTAAGTGATTACGGTAACACCATTCATTGAATTTGTTATATAGAAAATTTAATTTAATTGAAAGTTCCTCAAAAAAATTCGCATAGGAAGCCACTGACACATCATCTGCATATAGAACAATGCAGTCTGCGTTCATGTACGTTGGTAAATCATTTATAAATATGAGAAATATCAACGGTCCTAATACGGATCCTTGCGGTACTCCTATATCTACATTACCTCTATTTAAATGAGCTTCATTCACTTTTACAATAATTTTTCTGTGTCTTAAATATGACATTAACCAACTCAACACATTTCCGCGAAAACCCAAAGAATGAAGTTTCGTTTCCACATATCCCAAATCTAAGCAATCAAAAGCTTCTGTAAGAACAAAGAAAAGTGCTCCAACAACTTTTTTATCGTCTAGATGTTTGTATAAAAATTCAACAAAATCATAAACAGCACTATCTGTTGATCTACCAGGGTAAAAACCATTTTGACATTTTATGATATTATACTTTTCTAAATAAGAAATCATTCTACTATACATAGCTTTTTCAACTATTTTACTTATGACTTTAGATACTGTTAATTGTCTATAATTGTTCAAACTAAGCGGATTACCTTTTTTGTATAAAGGAGTTACTTTGGACCTAATTTCATAAATTACCATTAATAATAAAACTCAATTAATTTCTCGATATTCCTATTTCTAATAACCCCTCCTCACTATGGCCCATTATAATGGTTACCATGGCCATGTTGCTGGCAATTAAGAAATTGGTTTGCTCCACACAGATATGCCATTGGATGAACATGCCACTTAGCCACTGCGCAGTTTTGTTGCACATGCTGGCCTCCTTTGATGTGTGCAGTCGGATCACTTCCAAGGCCATCCATGACCATTAACCATTACCCATCATACACTATTCACGGTCACTATACAATGGTGATGAGTCATAGTGTGGAGGTGCCATAAAGATATACATATGATTGCAAATGGTTCACTCAAGTGAATGTAAATATTTTTTATATTTGGGGGGGGGGGGGGGGTGGATATCGATTAATGATCTAAAAACAAAACATATTTATACCTATAAGTGATTGATAGCACCCCATAAATAAAAAAATGTGCAAATGTTTTAACAGATATTAAATAACAGTCAAACTACAATAAACTTTTCTAACTTTCAAAATAAAGAATCTATAAGGGTCGTAAAGATTTTTATTGCTTAACGAACCGATGAAATTTCAGGCAATTTTTTCAGGGACATATTTTTATACATTTATGTAATTGTACATAGAAGTATGGTAGATTCCTCACTTTAAAATAATAAGATTTGAACCAACTTGCTCCAATAAAATGTTGCTAATAAGGAATATAAAGGAAGTTAAAGGTTAAATTTTAAGATTTATTTTTTGCAATAACCTTAGCGTTTTTGGATATGTATACATAAAAATTTGCAACTGGGGGTTTTTGGGCACGAGAAATCAGAATCTGGTACCTACTTCGATGTAATTTGTAGAGGGCGCTAGTTAGGCCATATGTGTGGCATAAATGTGCGATTAACTTTTTTGCTCTTTAAGTTAGCGTTATTTTTGTAAAAGAATATTCAATCCACGTTATTTTACTAGAAAAAAAGCATACTTGTTTTTTTTTTGCTGACCAGCGTAATCATGCAGCTGATCCCTAAAATGCGATTATCTCGTAAACCATTAAGTTTTAAAGTTCATAACAATAACGTGGATTTAATATTCTTTTACAGAAATGGCGCTAACTTAAAGAGCAAAAAAATTTATCGCACATTTATGCCACAAATGTGGCCTAACTAGCGCCCTCTACAAATTACATCGAAGTAGGTACCAGATTATGATTTCTCGTACCCAAAAATCTCCAGTTGTATATTTCTGTGTATAAATATCCAAAAATGTTAAAGTTATTGCAAAAAATAAATCTTAAAATTTAACCTTTATCACCTTGTATATTCCTTATTAGCAACGTTTTATTAGAACAAGTTGGTTCATATCGTAATATTTTAAAGTGAGGAATCTACCATACTTCTATGTACGGTTATTTAAGAACCACCCTGTATAAGTAGTTTATAGCGACTAATAAATAAAATGAGTGTATGTAAAATTATTTTAAAATTTTTTTGACATACATGATCAAAAAAACATAAGTTTATTATTTTCTGAGTACTTTTATATGAAAAATATTGTTTTTGACCCTTAGATATTTAGTACCTACCTGTACTAAAATTTTAAAAATGTTTATTATTATTATACACCAATAAAAAAGAGACTAATTATAGTACGGTATAGTAATAGTTGATAAGCATCCATTTTAATTTTGATTAAAACATTACCTACAAATTCCTAGAAAAATAAATAATTTATAGTTTTCGATTTTTATTTGAAATCTCATAATTGAACTCAATGACCCTATAGGATATATGTATTTGGTGATTCGAGAGCTTATATTTATGTATCCATTTTCAATTGCAGACATATAAAAACAAAATTCCCAGATGTGCCGACAAGTTCCCTTGATGTGCCGACAAGTTGTTTTGATGTGCCGACATGTTGCTTTGATCGGCATCGGCATTTGTTCTGCAATTGAAAATAGAAAAAACTGTACTTATGTTGTATGACGAATTTATTAATGATATAACGAAAATGAAATGTACATGCAATACATGTAATATTTTGGTAAATATAACAAAAAATGGATTTTTATTTATCCACCAAAACTATATCTTTTCATTTATCGTTCAATGGCTTGAAATCGAAAATTGCTATTATTTTTAAGTACCTAATAATTAAATAAGTGAACGAAATACTTAGTTTTAAAACATGCAGCGAATGTTAAAAGTTCTTTTAAGAGTTTTACTTGTGGTGTTCAGAAAATTATGTTTCATAAATTTTATAATATACAGGATGTCAAACGTCAAGATCACTTCCAACGAATGGCCGATAAAGATTTTATGTCAGTACCAGATGTATACTAAACTTTGCTGATCTGCTGAGTAAACGAAAAATTGAGTTTATACGCTAAGTATATTGGGGCGATTTTCTTTAAAAAATAACAAAAATTGCACCAAAACTTGATAAAAGTTTAATCACCATTTGTATTGTAACCAATAGACCGACAATATTTATCAGTTTTACGTACATTTGCGGACCTTGGATTGAAAGATAAAATACAAATAAAAAAATAAATAATATACAGGGTGTTACATTACAAATAAAAATCACCAAGAAACAGGAATCGGCATGTCCTTAAACCCCATTTAATTTCAAATATTCCAGACTATTCATCCATTCTGTATTTCGTAAAACGTTTTATAGAAGATAAATCGACTAGTTTAAAAACTAGCATTTAGTAGTCATGTTTTTATCTCCGAGGTAAAGATGATTGAGTGGATTCCGGTGAGATAAAGGGCTTCTAGTAGGAATTTAAATAACGTTATTTACTTGAGGGTGATCAGAAATTTTGATGCTGATATGTATGTAAAAAGTGTATAATGTACGACTTTGCTGATAATTCTTCTTTGTAGAAGAGTCAATAAAGTCCAATGTTTACTGTTAGTTGTTACTGGATTTGAGAAATGATGAAGAATGACAATTTCCAGGGGGTAGTGCGAAAACCTAATAACTCTGAAAAATTCAAAAATTTGGTTTTTATTTGCAGGTGACTTAATTTTTGCGCTCTATTTAATGGTATATCTGGTTATTTGATATTCCCATTATAAGTAACCAAAACAAACATAGCAAAACCAGTTAACTACACTAAATGCTATAGATTACAAAATTTAAAACTGCAATTATCTCGAAACCAACTTCATATGAGTTATCAGGTTTTCCCCCTACACCCTCGATTTGTTAATATACCATTTGTTGTTTTTTTAATAAAATACTGTTTTTAACCGCAATTTTAGTGTATAATTGGATAATAAAACAATTTCAGAGGTTTGAAGACCATTTAAAATAAAAAATATTTAATATCATATGAAAATCATGTATAAATGAAATAAGTTGTAGAAAATTATAACTAAAATAAATGTTTTTTAAATTGTCTTTTTTTCTTATTTGCTTCATCTCTGAAGTACCTACAAGAGGATTTAAGACCTTTTAACGCAAGTAATTTCATAATACAAGAGCGTACAGATAAACTGTAACGTAGATACATAGAAAGCTTTTATATTTAATTTGGTAGAACCAAAAAAATTTTCTATGTTAAATTATTAGACAATATAACGGCCACAGAGTTTTGGAATGATTTTTAATTAGCATGTGAAAGACACATTCACAGGAAATGTCTGCTAGACGTTTGATCCTACGTTTTCTATTCCCAAAATCATGGTATCATAAGGAGTACCACAAGATAATAAGGATAGTGGTACCATAACTATACTTGATAAGCACCAACAACAAATAGAGCAGCTATAAAACTACAACACCACGCAAACGCCCTACAGAATTGGCAGAAGAAATGGAGAACTAAAATAAATGCACAGTAAATCTGCACAAGTCACCTTCACTAGTAGACACGACACTTGTCCTCAAGTGACAATAAATAACGACCCAATTACAAAAAAAAACGAAGTAAAATACCTTGGATTACATCTGAACAGGAAACTCACGTGGAACGAAACAACAGTTTAATATGAAAGTCCGATAAATGTACTGGCTCAAAGGGAAGAAATCTCAATTGTTATTTCAAAGTAAATTCCTTTTATACAAAATCATCATAAAGCCAATATGGACATTTGAGTTATGGGGCTGTAGGAATCCATCAAATACAAAAATATTACAAAACGTCCAGTCAAAAATACTCAGAAACATAACAGATACCACAGCAATACCTAAATAAAAAATAAAAAAAGTAGGTGTGGATGATACCTGCAAATGTGCAGCTTGAAATATTGGTCTGCTGTGTAAGATCTGTAGTGTTAAAATGGCTCAGTTTATGTATATTTGAAATCGCAAATATCTCAAAAGCATTGAGATGAAAATAATGGAGAAACAAGACGAACCAAAAAATGCCAATATTTCTTCGTTTCTTAATTGATCCTGTATTTCAAATCGGCGTTAAAAAGGATGAACAATGAAATTTTACTAGCTTGAGAAGTCACATCTTTGAATACGATTTCCTATAAATAATGATAAGCGTTGTCTGTACCTGTATACAGACAGTAATTAATTTGTAGATGTAACTCTATATGAGAAAAAAATCAAGTCAGTACAGACCTGAAAATTCTTGCCAACAAAGATATCAGAACTTGGATTAAATATCAGCCACCATTAGAACCAGTCAGGAGGTTTCACCTGTGATCTGACATCATAGAGGATTTCCATTTAACGATATCTATTACAAGTAAAATTATTCCGATATGTGCAAAATGGGGGGCAGCGGGGTTCTACTACCCTTAACATAATTGTGTACGATATCTTTTATATTTTATGTACACAATATATACATAAAGCGTTCAATCTGAAAATAATGGTCAAAATATTTCTGTAAGACATCCAAATTAACTTTCTAATTATTTTAATAAATATTTTTTAATGATTAATGATATTTGATCTGGTATTCAGAATTAAATTCTACAAACACATATTGATAAAATGTACAAAATAGAGAATAGAGTGTTCATTTCACTTGTGTGTATTGTTAGTAGTATAATAATCTAAACCCCAAGACTTATATTACTCACAATACAATCCAGTATTATTGAAACGTCAAACGATTGAATATACCTAACTAGGGATGGGTCGAACAGCCTTAATTACGAGCTTCTCGCCACAGTATGAATATTGCTGCTGGCTGCAGCATCGGCAATAAGTCGCATGCGCAAGCAGAACCAAAAAAAATTACTTGAAATATTACTTTGTACATCATTTTTTTGAGCTGAGCTGACCTGACGTACCTTTATCTTACCTGACCTCACCCTGTAAATTATTAATCTATTACATTTTATTAATTTTTGCTGCCTGCAACCGGCAGCCGAATTCATACTGTCGTGAGACGCCTCCCGTAACTTAATAACAGATACAATCTGTTCCAGTTCTAAAATATACCTGTTCCAGTTCTAAAATATACCTGTTCCAGTTCCAACGTTCCAACAAACCACTGCTCTCGTGGTGAACAGTCAAAATAGAGCGCGTATTGCATGTTGCATACCCACAACTCCTGCTACGCATTCCGTAAACGATTATAAATTACTAAAGAGCAGAGAAGAGATCGAACAGAACAGGAACATCAGGAATATAGCGCGGTCACCGTTCAGCCTTTCACCATCAGCCACAAAAATTAATATATTAATATAACACAAAGTTACGTATATCGTATAATTTTGATTAAGCCGTTGTTTAGTATAAAGATTTAAAAAAAATTATTTCTAGTTCGGAAAGATAACGAACGGAAACGTCAAATAAATAAAACAAAACATATAATACCACTAAAAAAGTGTCTCTAGAATCTTAAGGGTTTTATTAAAAGTCCCACCCCAGGCAACAATGCAATATCTTAAAACTGATTCTGCAAGATAGTTATAAACTATTTTTAATTTTGTCTCGGGAAGGATATCTCTTAAGGTGTAAAATTTATGCATTAAAACTGGTACCATTTCAGCAGGGACCAAAAATACCTATTGGATAATTTACTAACAATTCATTAGAAATTTACTCCACAAGAAAAAAATTTATTAACCTTACCTTTCAAAAGTTATAACCTAATATGCCAGCTTCCACTTGAACCTGCATCGGACCTGAAAAAACCTTTTTACTAAATTTTAATTAGAATTTATAATAAATTCTTAGTAAATCCAATAGGTACCCATTAAAGCTCTTAAAGCAATATGCTTTGACCATCACATATGTTGATCTATAATAACTCCCAGAATGGTAATGGTTCTTTCGTTTTTTATTTTCAGGGCACTACAAGCGGGAACGAGAATGCTGAAGCAACTACGTACACTGCGGCAGTTGTTGAACCATCTCCTAAAGAGTCGAAACCGGATCCCATGATGCAAAGGCTGAAAGACGCTTTTGGTATTCTTAAGTCCGCCACTGAAAAACCAACTGAGCAACTTTACCATACAATGAAAAAATTATAACAGCCACACGATGAATTTGGTTCAACAGGAAATAATGCTGGACACATTCCGCATCGAGCAAAAAAATTATAGTTATGGGAATCATTTTGATGGACCCCAAAATATGTACGATTTTCACCAGGCAGCAACTACACCCATCCTTACCCCCCTACAACTATTAATTCCTTCTCCAATTGATCTAACAACGCCTTGATACGTATCTCCACCTGATGCCTTTTTAACCTTCCCATCACCTATCAGTCCTCCCCTATATAATTTACTTCCATCCTCATATGTATCTCTATCTCCCCAAAGTGAGTATAGTGATATATAATACGGAAGATTTTGTGTGTTTGTTTATATCACACGTAAAAATTTCTGAATTTTATACTCCATGTACAATAATGAAAATCTATTTGATTTACATTGTCAAGGTGTCTCCATCTATCGCATTCCAATGTAAACACATTTAATTACCCATCGAGTCGACTTATGCCAATAACTTCATTGTTTGACAGTTTAACCTAATTTAACCTTATTAGCAAGTTTGTTGAATTGAATTGAAAAAGTTCGCTTATTAAAGAAGTCCTGATTGAAAAATGTCACAACCAGAAGAAAAGTAACAAATTGTACATTTAATTTCATTAATTTTGTTAATAAAGAAAATTAAGAAAATAACTTAAAAGTTGTTTTATTTTTTTGACAGTTCAAGTTGACATAAAATGCTCTTTCCAATGAAATTGTTTAGGTTTGAAAAAAAATAGTATATACAACACGGTCGAGAAATCATATTAATCCTGCAGCCTCCGGCAATTCGCCTCGTCTGCGAACTCTGGGCTGAGCTATAACAAGAGATTTCTCAACCTATTGGATAATATACTACTATTCCTATTCTCATCAGTCAATATATTTTAAAAGTTAGACTAGATTATATCTATAAACATAAACAATTAGTTATCAAACAGAAGTAAACTGTTAGTTTTGATTAGATAAAACCTCTAAAAGTCAGGCCAATTTAAAATTTGTTTCAGATGGCGATCCCGTAAAGATATTTTTTATATAAGTAGCGAGAGATTATTATATTGCACTTCATCATTTTAAAACTATTTAAAATCTTAAATAGCTCCGGAAAATTTTAAATTATGATAGTATATCTAATTTGGATTTAGTATACCTATCTATTAATAACCATATTAAATACGTTAATTAAAATTTTTTAAATAGCTTGTGGAAATAATTTTATTGACATTTATTGATCATAAAAATCTGATGGTAGGCGTTTACATAAAAAGTGGATTTACTAAATTATATTTATTTATATTTTGTACACTTGTTTAGAATTTTGACGGTTGTAAATTTTTTTATGACATGCTCTAGGACGAAATGATGAAAAAGTATAGTTTCGTGAAAAAAATTAAAACCACTGAGCTGGACTGCATGAAAGAATGGATACTCCAACGCCTCTGTAACTCCAACGCCTCTGTAACCAAGAAACATACCATTCAGTGGTATCCGGAAGGTTCGAAAACCACAGAAGGAACTAGAATAAGACTGCATGGGCCTGGAATCAGGCACTCTGAAAGCTTTGGCATATACCCAATCATTTTTCAGGCCATCATGTTAAGCTCAATATTGACAAAACTATTGCAGACCAGAGATTATCATCATGTGAGATAGCCAAGCAGCCATCAAAGTAGATAGGACTTATAGATGGTCAGGAAATTCCTAGAATGAACATGCTCGCGAGAAAAATATAGATTCGCAAGAATAAGAGCCCAAATACCCTTTTGCGGACTTAGCTCGAGCGCAATATTAGGAGAGATCCAAAGAGAATTGGAAAGATCTGACAGTTGAATGAATCTCGAGGGACTAATACAGGCTAAGATATTTCTAAGTGACTATACTCTAAGCAAAGCTATACATATTAACGAAAATCCTTACCAGGCATTGCCTACTCTAAGGACACATTAGAAAAATTGGATTAGTGGTAGTATTAGTAGTAGTTTTTTTTTTTTCGGGAAGGGGAAAATCTTCGAAAGACTACCTCTTCGGCAATGTCGGATTTTTATCGACTAAAAACCCCTACCCAAGTGTTAATGTGGTACCGCCAGGCATTACTTCAGTGGGTACGATACTAGCTTGATATTACATTTTGTCCTTTTTCCTTCTCTTTTTCTTCTCTCTTTTTTCCCTTTTTTTCCTTTTTTTGTTTTAAGCTTCCATTTCTTGTCGTTTGAGTCTCAGCACTCTTGTGGTCATTGTATCCATTGTTCCCCAGGAATCTTCGCTTTCTAGCATTTTGATGACTATATTTTCAGGAGTTATCTGACCCATTTTCATTTCTGCCTGTCTTCTCTCCTCTGCCCATCTTACACATTCAAAGAAGGTGTGCTCAGTTGTATCCGGAAGACCACAATAGACACATTTATTATATTCGGTTATCTTGAACCGATGGAAGGAAGCTTTGAAACAACCATATCCCGTTAACAACTGCGTAAGGTAATAATGTACCTGCCCGTGTTTCTTTTGGTCCAGTTTGCTTCTCCATCATCCTCTTCCCATCTTTGTTGCCATTGGTCTACTATTATGCCGTTGGTTTCTTTGCTGTCGTATCCATGATTCAGCATTGCTTTTTCCTCAACGAGTAAGTCGACTGGAGGGATTCTCGCTATGACTAGCAGTGCCTTTGTGGATGTGGTCCTGTATGCTCTGGGGATTCTGATCTCGAATAAGGATGTTCCTATAGATTTGTTTTTTCATGGCCCTTTGCCATATTACTGCTCCGTAGAGTACCATCGTGTTAACCACCGCCAACAGAATACGTCTTGTACATTCTTTGGTCCCTCCTAAATTTGGCATGATGCGACTGAGGTTGGCGATTGCCTTGTTAGTCTAGTTTTACTTATGTAATGGCCCATGTACAAGTTCCTGTCTAAGTAGATGCCTAGGTACTTTATGCTCTAGTATTGGTAGTAGTAGCAATTGTAGTAGTAGTAGTAGTAAGAAGATAAGTATATTTTCTGTGAGGAAACCTCTATCCACATTCTTGCGGACTATGTGGCCTTTTGGGAGCACGGCATAGCTTGGGAGTCACTTCAAATCCAGAATTTTCTTAGGGATCCTCATCGTCTTATAGCGACAGAATGGGGCACAATAGATCTTTGAGGTCGCAGTGTAATTAACACCACAGCTTCCGCTCTTGCCATTAATATTTTAATATATTTTAATTGCAAAATTAATTAAAGTATATAATAAAATCTAAAATTCTTAAAATATTTTTTTGAGACTAACTTTCTTGTTATTAATTAAATTAAAATTGTTTTTAGCCCAAGAAATTTCGCACTCCTTTAATACTCTAAGAGCAATCAAAATATCAAAAAGGAAACAATTTATAGTGGCTGATATTCTAGTGTTATATTTTTAAATTATATCTTAATGAATTAAATACAGTTGTGCATTTGTTCATATCTCAATTGAAATTTATACTCTTTTAGATAGACCGGAGACTATCAATTTTCTCGTCCAATTTTCAAAGGCGTAACCAGAATTTTTGTAAGATGGGTTTTAGACATTGCAAAGGAAACATTATTGCCAATTGAAATAATGCTGCTTGTAGTGGATTTTATCAAAATAAATAATTAAATGTAAAGAGTGTAGATGAGGAGGTGGGTTTAGTAGGTAAACGGTACTTGCACCGACTATTTCCCTCGTATTAATTTCCACCAATCACAAACGCGCAATTTTGAATTACAAATGGTTTCTAGATGAAAAAACTGTATGACAGCTCCTGTCAGTAGTTTTTTTGAGTTTACCAGCGGCAAATCTTGACAGCTATTGTCACCAAAAATTCAAGTCTAGTAGGGAAGCTCGTAATGCGAAACGAAGGAATTTGCAGATGTGCGCTAATAAAAGGAAATCGAGCTCTACTTCATTAAAATTGGAAGAATACTACGCAATGGTTTTATTATGGGACGAAGACACCCCGGCGGGACTCCAGCGAAAATTTTACCATATCGCTTTAGTAGAACTTGCCTGGACAGGTGGAGGAGCAGTCTATTGCAGAGTTCATTATTTTAAAGAGGAAGTAAATAATTCTGGGATTAAAACAGGTAGATAACACAGTTACATATTTTTTAAAATAACTGATTTTCAAAAATCCTACTCTTTAGGAAGAGTAGAATATAATCCTCTCTTTAATAAAACGGCCCAGGCTGGAGAAAAAAAATGGCCGATAGCAAATGGCTGGTCCCCAACACGAAGAATCCTATCTTTTGTCCAGTCCGTCTTTTTAAAATTCTAATGGTTAAACGTTCATCTAGAATAACAACTGATAGATTATTCTTAACAGTAAACCCATCATGGATCAAAGAACAATCAAGTGGATGGTACAAAAACACTCCAGTGGGAAAAAACGAACTTTCGAAATGGACTAAAGAAGCAGCAGAGAAGGCAGGATTAAATACAAAAGAAATAAAAATGACAAACCACTCTATGCGGTCTACAGCAGTCAGTAACCTGACTAAAGGAGAGGTGGATGAACAACAATTAACTAAAATTACTGGCCACAGTTCAGCCAACTCAATGAAGCCTTATCTGCAAATGGATAATGAGCATTATTCCAACATCATAAACACCCTTAGAAGTGACGCCTCAGAACCTCCAGCTAAAAAACAAAACAGAAGATCCTGCAGCCACTCCTCGAGCTTCTCTCTCTACATCTGGACCCATCAACAACATTAATGATTTACCTACACCCAAGGTATCAATGAGTTAACAAAGATTTCAAACAATACTCCTACTGTGTACCAAAATTGCAATTTATATTTTAATTGTACCATAAATAATTAAGTATGTAGTATTTTGTGATTAAATAAATTTCCTGCTTTTCAGTTTTCAAATTAATACCTACATATTTATTATGTATGCATATATAATAGGTAATATGTTTTGTAATCTATTTGTCTGCAGAATAATCTGTTAGTCATGAAGTAGTCTTGTCAAATACCATCCGGGTATCTAATTTTTCCTGTGAAAAAATCGAAAAAACACAATGCAAAGTAATATTTTTTTAACAAATTGCATTCGTGCAGGTGCAAAAATCCTCGTCTTCGACTCGCATTTTTGTTGCCACCAGCACTCATGCTTCTTGTTAAAATATTACTTAGCAACGTGTTTTTTCGATTTTTTTCGAAAAAATTAGATGTCCTTATGATATTACTTCATTTTACTGGAGACACTGAAGATACATTAAACATTAACAACATTACGATAACACTCCGTACGGGAGATGGAGCTTCGAAGTGGATCACCCGGTATAGGTGCCAATAAATTTACACCTCGTATTATTTAATCTAATTTTTAAGTCTCCCCTCTAACCGTTTTGCACCAACAAGGACGGAGATATATATTATTATAGAAAATGTACTGTACTTCTTTACAGTACTTTAAACCTCACTTCAAATCACATTGTTGTTAATAATATAATCAATATAATCGATTGTTTATAGAATAAATACAATTGATTTCTATAAAATTACGTTAGACAGATTAAATTGCAGATTAGTCTGAATATGGGACAAACCGGCGCGCGGATTTTTTAAATTTTTTTGTTAATTCCTGTGACAATGGTGTGTTATTTCATTGAAAGTTTTCAATTGATGTTCCACTCCTACAGTATTATAGTTATTCCTGCTATACAAAGTTGGACTTAGTTAAAAGTAACCAAATATTTAGTGATAGGTATAAGTGAATGATCCTGAATTTTAAAACATTTTTAATACATGTTATTTGGATATAAAATTACTTGTCAAATTTGTTAAAAGTAAGTACGTTTTTCGTTGATGTTTCCATTACTTTTTCTAATAAGTGATATTTTCATAATTTTGTATAAAATAATTGAATTAATAGCAAGCTCTGAAACCTAATTTTAAATGTACACTTGCTTATATCAAAAATTAAGAAATATTATACTTGTTTAACGAATGTGAATGTTATCACAGTTATCAGAAAAGAGATTTTACAAATAAATCATTTATAATAGTTTTCCAACTACCGAAAATGGTATAAAATTTCGAAATTCGAAAACACTACGCGCGCCAAGGCTCTACATTTATTCAGCGGCTTGGCGCTTTCATATTTTTTTATAGTAATACATTTTTATTATGACATCATTACTGACGATCTAAATAATTCTAAAATTTATTTCTTTTGACAAATTTTGTACACTAATATTGTTCAAATTGACCTTCTGCTCTGACCCAAGCATCGAATCTAAGTAATATACGCGTACATACCTCATTTTTCATAGATGGAGTTTATTACATTATTCTTTTATTTGGATTTAAACCTTCAACAATAGACCATTCAGTATAAAGTTCTTTTAAATAACTCGATATAAGAAGCGCAGAAGTCATCGAAATGGTCCATTGGTATTGAGAAAATTTGTTATAGTGCCGCTGTTATTTGGGGATGCCCCGTCTTTCTGCCACATCATTTCTCTTCTTTCATTTAAAGGATAGAACACTCCCAGCAGTTCGGGTAAATCTTTCTGCCGAAAATCATTGGCCATTTAAAGCTCTTTCATAAACAATGAGGACCTATTAATTGTCGGGTATATAACCCACATCAAACATATTTATCCCCATTTTATTTTGAAAACAAGTTTGTCTTTTCAGAAAAGCGATAAAGACAAAATAAAACCGAAAATTTGGTTTTTCCGTTATATCTCGAAAAAATATTTAAAATTTCGGAAAACTAATAGCACCACGTGAATGAGCGGAAAATAAGTTATTTTAAAGAAATTTGTATTACTATAAAAAATTATTAAAAACACAAATACAAATATTCAAACCAGGCGTTCGGGAAAAACTAAAGTATCTTTGCCTAAAATGTATGCAAGAGGAGACTCTAATGTTTCTCAGGAAGCCATTAATTTTTAATTTTTGTTTTGTTTTCTCATAGAAAATTTGACCGGAAGTTATAATTTCTAAAATTCTCACTGATTTCTAGAAAACTGAAAGTATATATTAATAGAGGTATAACAAAAAAAATCGTTGTACATTTATCATCATTATACTTTTACTTTTGTTTTAAATACAATAAAAATGATGAACAATATCTCTGTTTAATAAAACTTATGTTTTAAAATGAAGCGAGGGCAGCTAATAGCTAAGTGTTGCTAAAGCGTTTTCTGCATGTGTTTTTCGCCTACCAAAAAAAAAACAAAAAAGAGGAAAATATAACCAAAATCTTAAATTTTATAAATACAGCCAGAAGTTAATGAGCAACTTAAGTAATAAAAATGTACCAATTTATTTATTATATATTATTTCCAGTTGTTAAACAATTCATAGGACTTTTCGTACCATTGCTCTTGATAAATAACAAATTTAAAGAAACATTACTTACTACCTTCTTCTTGCAAGTCTGGTGGAGTATTCGTAAATTCTTCATCACTGCCTGAATTACTATTCATTTTCACTAATTCACATAATTACAATTATTCAGATCAAAACGTATTTTTATTTTAAAGTTTAATTCTCTTGATTCTACACTGACGTTTAAAGAAAATGTATGTGAAATGTCAAAGTCAAAGGTGAGTTGATAGTGAAAATCGTGTTCTTTTTGATTTTTGCGGCCCAAGGCCCGGAAATATTACTTTCGGTCTGATTTTTAGGGTTGATGATGATTCATTTTCAGACATGGTAGGCGAAAAAATAGTTTTACAAGACTACAGAAACATATTTTTCATTATTTTTGAATTTACATAACTTCTTGAAATAGGTATGGGTCAAATTCAACAATTTTTCACAAGCCACAGGGCTCATAGGCGAGTGTAACATGTCTCACGAGTATGAAAAGCCCCTTTCACACATATTGCACACTCAACTATGCTTACGATTGGATCAAGTAGGTCTTAACATGATTCTTGTTTTTTTAAAAACATTTTCTATAATTAATTTGCACTTGGAACTTTCTGGCGATATTTGTAATACTTGTGATTTTTCGATGGAGTCATATACGCCTTCCGGCGAAATCAATGGCCTCTAAACTGCTCAAGATTTGAAATTTTTAAAATTCCCACTACGTATTTTGCTATATTTCCAATTTTTTTGATTCCCAGAAACTGCTGTATTTTGTATTTTAGAATTTTGTAAGCGCTTACTGTTACTATAAATGATCTGGGTATCTTTATTTTTCGTGTGTTATTTTAATTAACATGGCAGAATTTACATCTTCCATGTCGTGAACTGTTAATTGACATAGTTCTACGAGCAACTCCAATGCCAACTACAGCCTATAAATTAAAAATATAAGTTATCCACAATGTTTGTTCGATATAAAATAGCTATATCGTCAATAAAAATCTATCTCCCACTTCCGCTGCGTATAGAAGAAAAATGGTTTGTTAAATCTGATTCAGATACCTTTCGGCAATAATGGAACCATTCTAAATGAAGTAAGGTAATTCGCGTTTTGGGTTCACCCCAAATCAAAACACACCAACTACCCGATTGCAAATCAAATATACAGGGTGCGCCAATTATTTCCACTCGATCTCTAGCACCGAAACTAAAAGAGATATCAACAAGATTTTTTGTAGGCGTAGACAGTGTCACTCGGACTACAATTTTAAAATATTTTGATTGATTTTGTGGAATGAAAATTAATTTGGTTTTTTTAAATTGAACACCCTGTATATGATTATGTCTTCTGATTCTACTTAATATTAGATTTACGGTAGTTTTTTGTATTTGTAAATCCGACGCGGAGTTGACAAGTTATTCCTATTTTAAGCAGATTTAATGAAAAAACAGCACTTCAGATATATTAGCACAAAAACCACATTTTTTAAAAAATTCCTCAAAAAAGCTACTATGATGTAAGTGAAACATGCACCTATCACAATAATCACACAACATCTTCACCTGTTGCACAGGGTGTTTGCCGATGGCGTGCCAATAGTCTAGTTTTCAAATGGCAATAACTTAATTTTCTCAAATGGGACACTCTGTATATTTTTCTTCAGTTAGAAGCTCTCCCTAATACGCATTAAAAAAATATAGGGTTTTGCACATCTAACTTTACTCTTTACTTTAATAATTGACGTTAAGTGACAAACAACATATTTTACACAATTTTTAATAAGTACAAAATTTTACAAAGTTTAATCGTAAGAAAACTACAATAGTAAAAGTTAAAATTTATAGTAGGTGTTCAAAATCTCTTCCATTTTCATTTATACATTTTCTTGCCCTTTTTTTCATTGATTTACGCACATCTCTTAGCATTGCAGGGGTCACCTGTCTAAATGCTGCAGTAATTCTTTCTTTCATATTTTCTTTTGTGGTAACCTCTTCTTTGTAAACAATATTTTTAATAAAAGCCCACAAGAAAAAATCGCAAGGTGTAAGGCAACGCGATCTAGTAGGCCAATTTATAGGTCCTCCCCTTCCTATCCAACGATCCTGAAATTCCCTATTTAACCAATTGCGAACATCTATTAGGTAATGTGGTGTGGCACCATCTAATTGAAACCACATTCCGTTGCGATAATTTTGAGGCACATTTTGCAATAAGTTGCGAAAATCATGTTCTAAAAAATCTAAAAATATAGCTCCATTTACAGTCCCATCAAAGAAATAGGGACCAATTACATAATCACCTATTATTCCCGCCCACACATTCAAAGACCATCTATACTGTGATGTGGTTCTAAATAAATGTTCATTGTGGTCCGAATAATAATGGAAGTTGTGTCTATTTACACAACCGTTCTTATGAAACGTGGCTTCGTCGGAGAATAAAACTTTGTTTAAAAAGTTACGCTCTGTATTTATCTTGTTTATTAACCATCTACAGTATTCCACTCTACGCGCGAAATCACGTGGTAACAATTCTTGGTAAAGCTGGATATGATAGGGGTGATATTTATTCTTTTTTATTATGTGGCTAATTGTGGTATTGGAAATATCTTCAACTATACTGATCATTACCTTATATTCGTTGTCAATAGTAACAGCTGTAGTCTCACGTGAATGTTTTTCATACTTGACGGTTCCTGTTCTATCAAATCTATTCTTTAAATTCTCAAAAGTACCCTTTTCAGGATGACGTCTTTCTGGATATCTTTGACGATAGACCCTACTAGCAAGAAACGCATTTTTTTGACATTCACCCAGTAACCATATCATATCAATATTTTCTTGAACACTATAATTCTTATTAAAATCCATTTTTTATACACAATACCGATTAAATATAGTAGACGTGATACAATACAAAATTTTATGTTGACAATTAATGCCATAACAAAATATACCTACTGTCATAGGTAACTTGATTTCTTATTAAAAATTGTGTAAAATATGTTGTTTGTCACTTAACGTCAATTATTAAAGTAAATAGTAAAGTTAGATGTGCAAAATCCTATATTTTTTTAATGCGTATTAGGGAGATCTTCTAACTGAAGAAAAATATACAGGGTGTCCCATTTAAAAAAATTAAGTTATTGCCATTTGAAAACTAGACTATTGGCACGCCATCGGCAAACACCCTCTGCAACAGGTGAAGATGTTGTGTGATTATTGTGATAGGTGTATGTTTCATTTACATCATAGTAGCTTTTTTGAGGATTTTTTAAAAAATGTGGTTTTTGTGCTAATATTTCTGAAGTGCTGTTTTTTCATTAAATCTGCTTAAAATAGGAATAACTTGTCAACACCGCGTCGGATTTACAAATACAAAAAACTACCGTAAATCTAATATTAAGTAGTATTAAGTAGTAATTAATTAATTTTCATTCCACAAAAATTAGCCACCCTGTATACATCAAAATATTTTAAAATTGTAGTCCGAGTGACACTGTCTACCCCTCTCTTTTAGTTTCGGTGCTAGAGATCGAGTGGAAATAATTGGCGCACCCTGTATATTAATTCATTATGGTTCTAACTTCTATGTTCCTTAGAGAAAGAGCCAAATCGATTTCACCACCTCCCAATAGGGCTTATTGACAGAATAAAGTGACAAATAAGTTATAAGACGAAAAATTCACCCCACAACTTTTATCTGGCCCAGAAATATTTAGAGGTTACTTCCTATTAGTTTCTTGGGTCACGGTGCCTATCATTATCATTTATTATGACTTGTCACATGGTTGTCTGTTGTTTTGTTTTGGTGTTACTTTTAAATTTTTAAAGAAGAAATTTCAGAAGCATC
This sequence comes from Crepidodera aurea, assembly GCA_949320105.2. Taxonomy (NCBI): domain Eukaryota; kingdom Metazoa; phylum Arthropoda; class Insecta; order Coleoptera; family Chrysomelidae; genus Crepidodera; species Crepidodera aurea. Next base: position 37,997,820 of record OX439475.1, on the reverse strand, counting down.
ATGTAGTTTGATGTAACAAATTTCCAATTCGAGTATTTTTGTCAGTTCATATTTATATCTTTTTGTAGCCACAATCTGTAGGAATTTGTCGTAATTTCCCAAACATTTTTTCCCAGTAATACGTTTTTTTTTCATAAATTTTATCATCCAAAATTGCCACTCTATGCGGGTTTTTAATTTGGTATGATTCTTATTCTGGGATTTTTTTTTTTTTGTAAAAAAATAGTAAAGAATTTAATTATTTTCCGGGTATTTACATAATTTTTACCCCAATTATCATTTTTTAATGCTATTTCTATTACTAAAAGTAGTAGTAGTACAAATCTTGTAAATAATAATTAAATTAAATATTTAAAAAAAAACTTATTTCTACATAATTACTTTGGAAAAGGGTATAAAGAAAAAACAGAAAATCATATATTATATTTATATTTTTAGGAAAAACCGAAACGTAACGAAATAAACCATAATAAATTAAACATATTTTATTGATCGCAACCCATTAAATAAAAAGTTATTTTTAAAATAACGGTCAATAAACAAAATAATTGATTATATACAGTGATTGTTTTTTTTTATTAAAGAATACTATGTTTTAAGACAAATTTTGATTTATTTTACATAATCACGTCATAAAATTTTGAAACATTAAGAAAAACGTTTATTTTGGTTTGCAAACCATTTATTTTACTTCATATGATGCCTTTCAAATGTTTTTTAATTCCGTAAATAATGTCAAAGTCAAATCAAATGTCTTCAGGGTAACTGTGATAAAGTTAATTTTTAGATGTGTAGTTTTTATTCTTCAAAATATTGTCTATCACTACTGTTTCCCATCTTTCAGTAAGCAAACGGATTTCACGTCGAAAAAACTGTTCGTCCCACCAAATAATCAGCATGATTTTCAAAACGTTGATGTTGATGCATGGCCGCGATATCCCCACGATTTTTTTACTTTATTAAAATTTAGTAATATTTTTATTTTATTTATTTACACGAATTTCAATGCAAAAACCGATAAATGCACTTTTCGATTTTTTTGAGTTAAGTATTTGATTGTCACCAGTGGCGTAGCCAGGAATTTTTTTCGGAGGGGGCCCACCATTTCTCGTAGATAATACTTACTATAAATACTTTTTTCAGCACGGATGGGGTAAATATACAGGGTGGCCCAGGGTTAAACCGTCAAACGTTCAGAATCGGTTTTTCAGGAAAAAATAAGATTTTTTATTCCCATAATCCTGGGTCCTAACTTGTTTTGATTTTAGAACAAAAGAGTTTTTTATGAATTGCTCAAAAAACAATTTGGTTAATTTTGATAAAACTTGGCACGCTTATTTGCGGCAATAATTTAAATATTATTAGAATTAAATTCTTAATTCCAGTGACGTTCCACACGGTAATTTAATTGGTATTTGTACAAATTATTGTACGCCACTGTTCGTTACTTTTCTTGGATTAAACAGTTGAATACATAAATTTTTTGCTTTTTCAATTTTATTCGTATCTCGCTTAGTTTTTGAGAAAAAAATTAAAAACTCGGAAATAAAAATCGTATTTTTTCCTGAAAACTCGATCCTGAACGTTTAACGTTTAACTCTGGGTCACCCTGTATACAATGTAGGCTATTTAAATACATTATTTTATTTAACAACAATTTGTTAATTATTAAGATAAGATTAAAAGACAACTAATTACACAGGCACACAAAAAGAAAAAAAATTTATGAAATGAACCAGAGGGTAGACCACACTATTCTTAGGTTTTTGGGGTCGCTGAAACCGAATATGACCATGACAAATAATTTCAATTGCCCGTTTTTCCGCTAGCACCACCTTTGGTTCAATTCAAAATTCGAACCTCTTTAAGGGCTGCTAGCGGAAAAACGGGCTATTGAAATTATTTTTCATGGTCATATTCGGTTTCAGAGACCCCAAAAACCTAAGAATAGTGGGGTCTACCCTCTGGTTCATAATTTGTTTTCTTTTTGTGTGCCTGTGTTATTAATATAAGATTGAACTTTGAATGAGCATTATTTAAAGGCAATTCTACGAGTTTTTCTGACATCAAAGCTAGACCTGTTTATCAATTGGTAGATGTATTATTCCAAAAATATGATTGCAGTCTTTTCATCGTTGAGAAACTTCGTTCAGTTCGTTCTACAGAGGCAGTGGTAACGGGTAAAACGGTCAAAATTTGGAATAGCGTAAAAATGTTCGGAAACAAACAAGGATCTGCTACATTTAAAGTATCGACTGCACTTTGAGGAAGACAGGAATCTACTTTTTGGCATTCCACTGTCCAAATATCCCATTCACTGCGTAGAATAACCGTGTATATAGTTTGTAAATCATCTGAATATAACTTAATCGCTGGCTCAAAAACGTAAAATAATTATGATTTATATAGTTACCACATTTTCTTATAAACTTATAGAAGTTTCGGGGGGGCCGGGCCCCCTGGGCCTCCCCTTGGCTACGCCACTGATTGTCACTAACTTTAGGGTGCTCGTCGAACTAGCAGAACTAGAAGATACAAGAAAAAGTCCACAAATATCTGAAATTGACCAGTTCGAGCAACCACCGATAAATCCAAATTACAAGCAAAACCCGATAAAAATTGAATAATCTGTTGAAATCTACTATGCCAGTACGCGCGCACTGTAATGTTTTTTTTTTTATTTTTTTGGGCATGTGTTATTCTTTAATAATGAGTAAATAATAAAGATGACTCTGGTATCTATTGTTGTTTTTTCTTCTTGGGTTTGGCTTTTACTGACAGTGTAGAGTGAAATAAGTTTGCAGATTATTTTGTATTCCTATTTGGTTTGCATCTTTTGAAGTTTTTATAATGGAAAAATGAGAAACTAGTGTATTAGAAATTAGGACAGGGAGGATTAAAAGAAAGATTAAGACGAAACGACAGAAGGTTCAAAAGCGAAGGTAAAAGGTTACGAAACAAGTTAAAGGCATATAAGAAATAAAGAAAGCAGTCCTCCAAAAATTCAATGAGGGAAGATTGGTTAAAACATCCACTTCCATTTCACTAACAGCTCAGAGAAATTCGAAAAACTTCTGAAAACAAAAGTTTCTGATACATATTTGACTAAATTAGAAAAAGATTTAACACAGCGCATTCCGTAAATGAAAAAGAAGTCTCTTCAGCATCTGCTAAATCAGCAGTTTGATAAGGATTGGGAGGAGTTACAGGATCCGCACTGGTGTCAGACATTCACACGGTCCTTTCGATAAGTCCAAAAAAAAATTTGATAATAAAACAAGGATAATAGTATATTAATCAACCATCATGTGATGATAGCTATTAATATACGAGATTAAGGTAAATCTTAAGAGAGGGTATTAATAGCCATTACTTGAAAGTAGCATACGCTATTTTTTCTACGACAAAATATAAATAAGTACTGTAACTGAAAACTATTAATTTATTTGATACATTTGACACAACTAGAATAATTTTGACATTAGCTCTCACAGAACTGTCAATAATATCAATAATATCTAATATCTATCAACAACGTACTTGATTACAACGTTAAAATTTCTATTGGTACAAAGTCAGTTTTATAATGGAAAGCAGGGGTCAAAATCAGTGTTATAATGAAAAGTGTGCTAATGATATAAATAATAATATAAACGGATAGTGCACATTTAAAGTACAGGAGTAGAAAAAATGTTATGTTACCAAAACTTGACATTTATATTATATGAACCGCGGATAGTTAAGTCCAGTTAAAAAAATTTTTAAATTTTTTTGGGTTCGCGCTGTATAATTTTTTCGGCATTATCTCAAAATGTATAAATACGGATTTATCGGTTTTTGCATGTTTGCTCCACAATCTTTCGTTATTTTTGTAAAAAGATAGCGATTACTTGATATCGTAAGTCAAGTTAAATAAGCCAATTGGATTTGCCTTCTGATTCAGAGACCATATTTCTGAGTATCAATAAAAGGCAAATTGATCTTTGACTTCGAGTTTCTAGGCCTCGTTCAACTACTTAAAAAGTTTTTCATGAATATTACAAAGAACGTGGTATTATTTCCATAAAGTACTGCTTAAAAAAATGCTCCTTGTAAACAATTAAAACGGTCATTTTTAAATAAATTAGAGTTAAAGAGGCAATTATAATTATCATTTTATCTGGTAACCTAATATTATAAATGATATTTTTCGTAATTAGTTGTGTTGTGTTAAATTAATTTTTTTTCACACTAGTTAAAAAATACTGTCTACAGAACAAGCAAAGATAGAGTTCATATAAACAGGTGTTTTTGGAGCTTTGGTTTTGAAGTTAGAGCTCTTTGAAGATTTCAGGTCATTTTTTTAAAATATTTTCAGAATGCCGCATTTAAAAAATATGAAACTTCACGGGGTTAGTAAACTTTACATGACGATTTCCCTGGAGTTAATTAGATTTTTGTAGCAATTTGACAGGTAAATATTCATAAAATTCCAGAGCCGAATTTAATTTCCACATCGCCACCCCCTCTGGATCCTGGCCTGTTGAGAAACTTAACCTTTTAATTGTGACCAGATCAGTTCAATGGGATTTAACTCCTGGTAAGGAGGCAATCTGAGAATTTCAATTCCTTTTTCTCGGGCCATTTCATCTATAATATATTTTTTGCTTTGCTATTACGAGTAATTCTACCTTCAAGGATTTAGGAGGACTGATAATATTTTTAGAATGAATCCATTTTAAAATATATATTAATACAAAATTCCGAATTAATTAAAATACATACGATACACAACCACAGTCTACTCACTTTCACCAAAATCGTCATTCACTGTATGTTTACTTTAAATTCAATGTCATTTTGAACTTCAAAATTTTCATATTTTGGACCCTATTTTGAAGGTGTTCCCGAAGAGGTACAAAGGGACACATGATGCTCTATCAAAATTTGAAGTCAGAATTTTAAAATTCATAAACACAAAAAAGCTACAGACACACACACATATCGAATTTAGATACCGAAAATATCCGTTGGCGTTGTGTTAGAAAAATCTAATTAACTCCATGGAAATCGTCTTCTCAAGTGTACTAACTCTGCCTCTTCAAAATGCTCTAGCTTCGAAACCAAAGCTCCAAACGCACATTTTAATAGGAACTTTTCACTCTATTTTTGCGTGTTCTACATGCCATACAAATCTGTACCACATATTCAGTATAAAAGGTGTCAGTGATTTCTAAAATTCACATTAAATTGTTATTTGGCGAAAGATTAACAGATATTTCAAGGATTTCAAAAAAATTACTAATCAGTTTCTAAGAAAATATTTCGAAATGAAATATCTGCTTAACACATGACCTGATTCTTTACTGTAATGAAATTTGACTCTATTTTTGTAATAATTGTTTTTTTTATTAATATTTTTCATAGGAAGAGGATCTATTCATGGCATATATAAATGACTAACCCGGTTTTTCTTCTTGCTTCCACAGCCTTCTGCAAAACAGGTTATCCCGGCAAATTTGTTCTCCATATTGTTTTAACATACGAAATTCAGCATGAGCCAATTTCATATTTTGAAGGTTAAATTGTTTTATGGCATTTAAAATTAAACATTTAAAAAAAAAGATATAATCATACCAAACACAGCGAACTTATATAATTTTAATTAGAAACATTGTGCAATAATCGTGCAAGACAGAGTTTATTTAACTAATTTATTTAGAACTGAACGAAATCCACCTGTTTCACTAAAATTAAACGCTTCATTTCACTCAAACCAAATTTAAAATATCGTAATGCATTTTTATGTAGAACACAAAAAGTTACAAAAAAGTAATACAGTCTAATTTATTTTATACAGATACACAAAAATTGGAATAAATTAAAATATGGGAGGTAAATATAAATCCATATTACGACTTTTAACATAACATACAGGGTGTTTCCTAATTGAATGCCGATATTTTGGTCAGTAATTCTTTTACTGTCTAGTAAGAACACGGTCTTCCTATGAGGGATTTTTCGTGTTTTTGTCCTGACACATTTTGATGTCCTTGATGTCCTCCACTCAGGCCAGAAGATAAATAAAATAATATTACTCTGAAAACTTATTGTGCAATGTTTGGATGTTTTTTGAAAGTTTAGGTAAAAACAAACTATTATTTTATGAACGACTCTAATGAATTTATATCTATAAATGTATACATGAGTGAAAATTTCACACCAACATTTTTTAACCAATAAGAAGCTTTCGTTTCAGCTCGTTACTGTAGCAACCAAAAAACACAGCGATAGTATTTCTGTCAAGTGTCAAATTATAAAAATACACCGGTCTTACGAAAATGTCATGTTATAATTTTTTATATTACTTTGATGTAAAATTTTCTTACCGAATCTTCCACGATCTTGAATTACTATCTGGAAATATCTCCTCAAGCATGAATTTATTTTAATAATTCATGCTCTCGGAAATATTTCCGATAGTAATTCAAGCTCTAGGGAGATTATAAGTGATAATAATACACATTCAATTATTAAATATTAAGTCAAAACACAAGTAAGGAAAAAATCAGAAAAAGTTTTGGAAACATTTAAATTTAATAATTTTCTCTACTAAGGCAGAATTCACTTATTTCATAGATTAACTCTCTTTTTTTATTTTAATCTTTTTAGTAAACGTGAAAAATGATGTCGAAAAAGCAATGGTTTGTCCTGCTGTGTCTGTTTATTTTATATTTACTACTGGGTGCATCAATTTTCTATTACATAGAATCTCAAGAGGAAGAAATTAAGCACATAACTGAAGTTAGAGAAAGGCAATACATCGAAGGTTAGTATTATAATTATAAAAACGAGAAAACAAGAAAAAAGTTTTTGATTCTACGGTTTAGGAAATAAAATTTTTTCGAGTTTTTTAAACTTAGGAAACTTATACATAGACATTTGTCAAGTAGTATATTGTTTTACGAGTGACGAAAGTAACTCGTAACTGCAGAAATGTTCTCGATCTTCAAAAAATGTTTTCGACGAGTGAAACACTATAATTTTTCTACAACCCCGTTTCTATCATAATAATACGCTAGAAAATGTGTTTTATAACTGGAATGCATATTTTCATTTTTATTAAACAAAAAATAAAAAAGTCTTAAAAGAAATATATCTTGCTGCCTGGCCTCATCCAAAATACGCAAGCAGCAGATTTTCCGAAAATTAATTTACGTGATTATGAACTCTCATCCAATCCATGAATTTTGCAAATATTTCTCTTTCTAGATTTTACTGGTAATAAATCCAAAGAGGTTTCCTCAGCTTGATTTGCTATTTCTGGTGGTGTATTTGGAAAATCTAAATCATTTTCCGAATTAGAAATCATGATAAATAAACTAACAATGCTTTCATTGTAAACTGACAAGTTTAAATAATTAACGAGGAACATCAAACTAATGAAAACCAGGCAACTAGATATAAGCTGTTTTTAAATTTAACTTATATCTAGTTGTCTGGTTTTCATTATTTTGACGTTCCTCGTTAATTATTTAGACTTGTCAGTTTGCACTGAAAGCATTGTTAGTTTTTTAAGTTATCATGATTTAAATTATTTTTTAGCCAAGCTGAGGAAACCACTAAAGTCTATAAAGAGATATGAAAAAATATATGCAAGATTCATGGATTGGAAAGTTCATAATCAAGTAAATTCATTTTCGGAAACTGTGCTGCTTGCGTATGTTGGATGTGGCCAGACAGGAAGATATATTTGTTTAAAACTATTGTATGTACCATTGAACAATAAAACGCTCTTTATAGAACAGTTTTTCGTCTACTACTAGTAAAATAAAGTAATTATCAACGTCACTGACAAATTGCAAGACAACTAATTTGACATGTTTAAAAAATAAACATCTACTTGTGTGCTAAAATCGTATACAGGTATAATTAAATTTTTATTTTTTTAACTTATTATTTTTTTTAATTGCAATCGTCATAAAATCATGTATATGACGCGTACATAAACAGGCTTTATTGACTCATCATTTTATAGCTTCTCTCGCAAGCTCGCTCGGCCATAAAACGATTCGTTCAATAAAGCCCTTGTTTATGTACTTGTAATATAATTATTATTTTTTTGTTTAATAAAAATGAAAAAAATGCATTCCAGTTATAAAACACATTCTTTAGCATATTATTATGATATAAACGAGGTTGTAGAAAAAGTATAGCACGTTACTCGTAAAACAATATACTATTTTTTATGCCTACTCATGTATTGAGCAGATCGTTAGCCTTAGTAAAATAACAGTTAAATATTACTCATCATTTTTTTGAACCTACTTTCATGTTCCTATGTGAAAATTATCGCGAATCGCGATAATCGGTTTATATTACAGCAATTTTGCCACTGATACTTTGTACGTTTGTAGAACTTCTTATCGAAGTGCTAAAAGTATTAATTGAATTATTTGTCAAAAGTTATTGGAGATAAAGTGGCATTGACCAAAAAAATTAATACACATGTACAATTCGAACATTATTAAATAATTATTAAATGTCTTATGATGAGTAATATTATGGTATTTAAGTACAGATATCAATTGCCATTGGGCTCTCACATTTGACACACGACATCGACACGACGACGACGACGACACGACACCAACAATGATTTTTATTTCAGTTTGCTGATCGTAGTGCATTAAACAAATTTATTTAACACGAATAAACAAAAAGATTTTTAAACAAAATTTAGGCAACAACATAAATTATAAGTTTTTGATATGTTCTTTAAGAAACATTTTAAAATTATTAAGAGTGGTACATTTTTTTATAGGTTCAGGTAATTGGTTAAACTTTTGGTCTGGCAACTGGGCAAATTACAAATTACTTTTTTTCTTTTCTGCAACTGACAGTTGATCAAATTCATTATCCAAATATTCATGGATTTCTTGCCAATACTTTTCTCTTAATATTTTATTTTTATTGTTTTCATTGCTTTTATCCCAAATACATGTATTTTTTTCAACTAGTTCAATTAAAGTAACAATATCAAACTTAAAAGCCATCTTAGAGCACGAAGGAACTGAATTAAACTAATCAGTTTTGGCTGTATGAGATTTGCTCCTACCTGTGCTAATTAAAAGTTATTAAGAATCTAGTATAGGGTTTATTGGTCCGAAATTCCTTTACGGAATACAAGATACCTTGCCATATTCTACTCTGTGAAGACCATTCTTAGGATAAAAACACAGTACAGCAGGACAGCTCGCTGGTAGCCTAGACGGTCGCTTACTCGCTTACAGCGATGTAGAATTAAAGCGTGATTCCTTACGGGCGTGTACACAGTGTACACAGTGCGCTTAGCTGTAAGCTGATATAAGCCCACTGCATAGAACATTTTCAAATATGTGTAGATAATTGTGATTAGTATTAAACTAGATTATTATGTGAGATATGGTGAATTAAAGAGTTGCAAAATGTAATATAAAAAAGTGCTATTATCCAGTAAGAAGAACATTTAATAAAATGCAATAAACTTTTTTCTAGAGGTAAATGATAAAAAACAATTGAGAATTTTTTACTTAAGTAAATCTAAATATTTCTTAAATTTTTTTACGGATACCGATTAACGATCTAAACACAAAAACCCTTTATATCAGTGATTGATAGCACCTCATAAATAAAAAAAATGACGAGGGTATTAAATCACTTTAATTTATAAGCTATTTGTAAATATTTTTTAACAGTTATTGAACAATCGTCAAAAAAACGATAAACTTTTTTATATAACGATTTCATGTTATAAATCCATAATAGAGTAACTACGAGGGTTGTAAATATGTTTCTTTTTACTTTCGTTCTTACTTAAGTTAAAGTGAACATGTTTTAAAATTTTTAGAGATGTAGATAAATGGTTTGAATACTAACACCGTAAGAAAATATACTTTTTCGGAGGTGGAATGAAAAGTTCTTCTTCTTGTTATTGTATACTGTCCGGAATTTGACGTTTTTTGACATAACCGAATAAAAATATTCACTTTGTGTTATAGTTTCTTGACCCATTCTGTAATAAAGTTCTAAAGTTCGTTAAGTATCGTTGAGAGAGTTCGGGAACTGCTTCGGGCATTGTGAAATTTTCATTAGAACTTCTCCTCCGCACTTCCTTTAATGTTGTTGTGTCCGGGGATACAGATCAGCTAAACTCGATTTGCTTGTGCTTAGATAGACAGAGAATTTATGCTGTACACAAACATCGAAAGCAAATATTTCCGCCTAGAAGACCGTCGTGTGCTTTTCAAAATTGAAATAATTTTTCACACTTGGACGCATGCTACAGTGCTCGATTTGTCTTGGATCCATTATGCAAACAAACGTCTTTCTATCTGATACCTATACAAAATATCTGGGGAAAGAATGTATAGTAGAAATTTTGTCGCTCTGTGCTTCGAGCGCCTACTTCAGCCCCAAAAAAAGTCAGTCAGTTGGGTAGAATTTTCTCTCAGCGCAATTTTGAAAAAATTTATAACTTGTGTCTAGCTACTAATTGGAATGGTCTTTCAGAAGATATTGACTCTAAGTTTTTGGACTTCCTAAATAAAATAATTAAGTGTTTCAACACAGCATTTCCCCTTCATCCCATTAAAACTAAACGTCATAAGAACTAAAGGAATAAGAATCTCTTCAAAAAATATGAGGTCACTTATTTATCTTAAAAAATTCTCAGATAACCCCCTAATATTAAATTATATCAACAACTATAGACTACTGTATCGGAAAATTATCAAAAACTATTATAAAAATCGCATCTCAAGAGCTAAAAACTCTTCCAAAGAAACCTGGTCTATTATAAATTACTTAAGAAATAAAACCCGTTCCTCAAACACTGTTAATCCGAGTCCTGATGAACTAAACAATTATTTTGTTAATGTAAGTAAGAATATCAGCTCTAACATAGCTCCGGGCCAGGATGCTCTTTCCTTCCTCCTACCTACTAAAAGGATCACCAATAGTTTCTTCCTAGGACCAGTAGATTAGCACGAACTAAACAGAACATAAACAGCATTCAAAATAAATCTTCCTGTGGAAATGATGGCTTATCCACTAAAATATTTTCAAATATACCTGATGTAGTAATTAACATGTTAACTTCGCGGATTAATGAATCCTTCGAATCTGGTATCTTTCCGAGCTGTCTAAAAACAGCTATAATAATCCCTCTTCATAAGGGTGGCGACAAAACGGAACTATAGACCTATTGCTTTATTACCTACCTTATCGAAGATAATAGAAAGGCTAATGAAAAATCGCCTACTGCCCTTTTTTTCCAAACAAAACATCTTAACACCTCATCAGTATGGTTTCCTTCCTAAAAAATGCACTAGTGAAGCAATGTTTTCCGTTCTGAATGAAATATATACATCACTTAATGATAAACTTTTCACAGCTTCAGTATTCATTCATAATCATGAAATCTGAATTGAGAAACTACAAATTTATGGCGTACGGGGTTCTTTGCAATGGTTTAAAACTTACTTAGAAAATAGAAATCAGCAGGTACGGGCTAATGGTGAGGATTCTTCAAATCTGCCAATTAGCAGTGGAGTACCTGAAGGTTCAGTATTAGGTCCGATTTTATTTTTATTATTCATCAATGATATCACAGACTTCAAAATAAGTGGAAGAATTACTTTATTTGCCGATGACACGAGTGTAACCTGGAGTAGTTCTGATATACAGACATTACAATCTAGCATTAACAAAGATCTATTAACTATCAAGTCATGGTCTGACTCGAATGGGCTTTGTTTCAACACCAGTAAAATCGTAGCAATGTCTTACAGAGGTACTTTACAGCCTATAACTCTAAGCAATAATCCGATTCAAACGGTGAACTCAATTAAGTTTTTAGATCTTTCTATAAACAAATTCCTGAAATGGTCCACTTATATTGAGACCTTGGCAAAAAATTATCTTCTGCATGTTTTGCCATTAAAACTGTTTCTAACTACTACTGCATTAATGACCTTCCTTATTCGAATCTCACCTTCGCTATGGTTTACCATTCTGGGATTCTTGTAGCTTATACCACTTCGAATCTATTTTCAAATTACAGAAAAGAGCAATTCGTTATGTATTTGGTTTAAGTAGTAGGACACACTGTGAAAACTACTTTAAAAATTTCAACATTCTAACCCTTCCTGCTCTATTTATCTTTGAATCCGTCTGCTTAGTTCGCAAGCAGATTCAAAAGTTATCGGATAGACCAACTCGTAGATATCCTACAAGAAATTTAGATACTGATGTTTACTTAACTATTACCACCTCTGACCTAATAAAAAATTCTGTTACCTACAATGCAAAAAAATTGTTTAATAACCTCCCGATACAGTTAAAATCTATAAATTCATATGATAAGTTCAGAAGATCGACTAGGGCTTTTCTTTAAGAAAGACCATTCTACACAGTGGCAGAATTCTATAACGTGCCATAGACTTTTGGGTTGCAGCATATAGGAGCAATAATTTAATTAAGTTAATTTGAAAATTTTAATTTGAACAATAATTTATAGTGACGAATATTGCATATAGAATTGTTATTCATATTTTGTTTGTGTTTTGCTTTGTCTAGTAATTTATTTTTATTATTTAGTTTCGCTTTGTCTATAAAATTTTTGTAATTTTTCTATGACAATAAAGCATATTCTCTCTCTCTCTACTACTTGATCTCAATTGTATATAGGATACTTATATCATGTATTGGTACTTTTACCTAGCCGCTGCTCCCCCTGTCTGACCCTATGTGAAACACTAAACTTTTTCTCTGTCTGAATAAGCAGAGAAGAAAGCATAAGTACGACCGCAAGCGATCATAAAATGGAGATGTATAGAAAAAAGTGCTTAAAGCTCCGGTCTGCATTATATCAAGTTTGTGATGAGGGCAAGCGGTGAGAGGCGAGGTAGAAAATTTAATACTAGTGGGCGTTGTTTAACCTTTGGACTAATCGATCTCTAACATATACATCTAACGTATTCATAATGACGCAGTGTCTTTCTGATTCTGACTATTTATATAGAGTTTTCAAATCAATTTTTTTGGCTCAAAAAACACTTTTAAAATCCGTTCATTTGTGAACAGAACAAGTTTCACCTGTTTGTGCACTACAAAAGGTTTTTGACATCTTATTGTAATTGGAACCCATCTTAGGGGATTCAGAATTATATAATGTTTCATATCATTTATGAAAGTACATTATTGTCCCACTTATTTGGATAATTCATATCCTTTCTTTATGTTTTTATAAACGGCTCACAATTTGACAACTTGCGTTATATAAATTAATTGAAAAATGGTGCTAAAAGCTATTAAGAAGTTATTGTTAATGTTTGTTGAAAAATTGATAAATTCTTTGTTTGTATCTTCCATTAATAAAATTAATTTTAATGTCAGTCTTAAATTCAGTTTTCCCGAACTTAAATTGCCTTTTTAATTTTTTTCAGCATTATGACAATAAAGAAAATTCTAATTAATTTTAAGGTACTTCGTTTATTGATTACCCCTTTGCGCTCCGGCTATTCATTTTGGGATGGGGTACAGGCAGTTTTTTAGTTTTATGAAGAAAGAGGAGGATTTTGGTTGCTGTATTTTATTTTTATTTCTATACCCAAATTTTAGACATTTATTTTTCTACGTTCACAAATAAAATTGTTATTACTCGTTTACTGTAAATTTTGATTTCATCTTTGTTGGTTTTCAAGGCTACTGACGCCAAATATATTGATTTTAATTATAGCAATAAATAAAACTAATAATTTTGATATAAAATAAATTTAAATTTTCTTTCAACAGTTTGTAAAAAGTATCCGTTATAGGAGAGAAAATTGAAAAGGGGTATTGCGCCTATTGTATATTGACCTCTACATTTTGGCCTGTATTTTGAAATATATACGTACAAGTAAAGATTGTATTAATAATCCAGTAAAGGAAGGAGGAAAAAAAAGCCAACCTTAAGATTATTAGTTCCCATTTTCATTTTCTGGTTGAAAGTGGCTTTTGGTACCTCATTAAAGATGAGACAATGGCCTCAAAAGACCAGGAAAATCGGTTTTCCGCGAATATCTCCCAAAATATGGCAGTTAGAGATTTTCGGTTCAGATAAAAATTGAATATCAGTTAGTGTTTGAAATCCATTATTTTCAATGTTTTGGACTGTAGAAACCAATTGTTGATGGCGCCACCACATTCTATCCATTGCCAAAATCCTCGGTGCCATAAATGAGAAACCCCGTAAACCATAGACTTTTGAAGGATATTTATGTTTCCGAGGGTCTTGTTTTCCTCGCAGATGAGACCAGGCTATAAGATTAATTACAGCAGGATGAACCTAGCGACAATCAGCTTTGCACATGTAGCAAAATATTGAAGCTCATTAGGTTTTTGGTAAGGAAAACTTAAAATCTCTCAAGAGTGAAGAATATTTACCCATAATACTCAACAACAATTTCTTGCAGATTCTCTGCAAATTTTTGCAAATTTTTTTGCAACCATCCTAACCGAGGTTTTTGGAATAAAGATTTATAAACTTTCATTTATTATAGAAAAATATATTTTTATTTTTTTATTTATTTATTTATTTATTTATCAACGTGAGAACCCAATATAATGATACAAGAATAATATATTATAGACTACAATATTAAATATATAGAAAATTTTTAACGAAAGTACAAGAGATTCACGGGTTAGTTGTCCGTGAATTGATGAAAAAAGTATATAAAAATACATTGCAATTATGACATAAATCTGTTCGTCTCCAGTCCCCATTTAATTATTGGTCATCAACGCCACCCTCGCCAAAAACTTCTTCTGGGTCTAGAGTTTCCTATAGCTCTACGGATAACGTATCTTGGCTGTCTTTATAATTCGAACACTGGCGAGACTCACATGAACCACAAATAGATGAGCAAGGTATCCCTGCTTTCTTGCATGAACATGTTCCCTTACATTCTTTCTTACATTGACAAAATATCATCTTTAAGAGTTCCGGAAACGCTGGGTCTTTAATGGTTTGTACCGGCATGAGTATATCACCTTTTGCTCCAATTTGACAAGATTTCTATGTTTTAGGTTGGTGATAAAACTTAATTTTGACGAAAAACCTCAATATTTGTTCAATATTCTTGACTTTTGCCACTTTTCTTTCTATAATTGACAATAATATTTATCAAAATAATGAAAGAAAACAAACACACTTATATCTCCAAGCGTGGCCGCATTGACTGTAGCAGACGACACGAGCGCCGCATAGAGCGCACACGCGACGAACGACGAAAGCAACGAAAGTAAGAAATTATAGCGTGTACATTAATACTCGGGTTTTTTTCCTACGGATCAAATGATATGACTTTATATACATTGCTGGAAAGGTGAGAATCCCCCCTTCACACTAGTGAAGGTGTTAAAATGTTAGAAATAAAGAGCAAGGAGAAAAAAGCCCAAAAAAAAGTGCGTTTTTTCCTTGAGCACGCGTTTTCCAATTTTCTTGAAAAATTGACAACTTCGTAAAAAAAATTAATTGCACAGTCGAAAAGTAGACGTTCTTAGCTTTCAAATGATGTGTCATAGAGACCAATCCGATCATGGATGAATTTTTAATTGGTGGTTGTTTACCAAATTTACCCGCGCTCCAAAAACAGCAAAAAATTGGGATTCAATAAACAAAGATTTAATCAAAATGCAAAAAAATTACATTTTACAGATGACAAAGGACCTTCTGAGGACTTATAATCAAGAAAATTTGGAGCAAATTAGTGCAATACAAAAAAAATAGGAACAAATTCCTGGCGAGGTCAAAATTGCCCGGGAGCAGAAAGTTTGACCTGTGTTCCGATATGGCCAAAGGAGTCAAACCGTGACTCAATTCAGACGGTATGATAGCGGCAGATTTCCTCTTTCACATGAACTTTAAATCATGAGAAAATATGCATTTTTAACAAAGTTATTGGATAATCTGTCCGCCCGCTCATGTGTAAATGCACGGACTGTGCTCTCCTGCATACAACACAGAAGCTCATTATTCGGGGTGCGCCGCTTGGCCCCGTTTCTCTCGGAAACGGGCAAATTTTCGAGAAAAATCATAAGGACCCTTTTTGTAGAAAATTAACTGATCTTCAATTTTTATCTGAACCGAAAATCTCTAAATGCCATATTTTGGGAGATATTCGCGGAAAACCGATTTTCCTGTTTTTTGGGGCCATTTTCTCGGCCGTCGCACGAGCTTTTCATGCAAACTTTGTCTTATCTTTAATAAGGTACCAAAAGCCACTTTCAACCAGAAAATGAAAATGGAAACTAATAATCTTAAGGTTGGCCCCTTCATTTACTGAACTATTTCTTTCTGACGCCAAAGTCAATAAATAAATTTTTTTTGGTTCGAATATAACGTTAATATGTTTATTAGTGTTATCATATTTACGAAGGTTTTAGTTATGGAAATTAGCTAATTATAGCAACCTTCTCACAATTTTAATCTTAAAGGCGGTAAAATAAATAATAACGAATAAAAACAAACAATAAATAAGTTTATTTTCAACAATACCTCAAATATGTAATAATAGTTTTTCATTGAAAAATGAAAGTTGGAGATTGGAGATTATAGCATTTCCAGACTTCGATAGAAATACACTTCCTTTAGACTTTGTAATATAAGGCAAGAAACATCATCTCACATTATTGTCCGACAAATCCTGAGGAAGAAAACTACTATTGAACAGAATGCTAAGCTGCTATAACTGGCAAAAAACTAAGCCCAGTTGTTGCATACTTTTTGAAAAACTGACACTGACTCGGACTTCTTTTCGCGTTTGTCCCTTTTTATACATTTAATAAAACACACTTGTAAAAACTAAATAATTAATTGAACAATACCATAACAATAAAAATTTAAATACAGTTATACATATTTTAATAGCAAAAGTCAATAGTAACGTTATGGCAATTATTTATTAATAAAATGAAAAGATTAAATCAAACTCAACAAGAGTTTGTAATGATGTAATCCAATACCTGCAGGGGCTTTTATCCTTTTCAACAATAAAAATATCTATTGTTATTTTTTGGCGCTAAAATAATCAAATAACAATGTGAATCAATGTATGTATTCGACAAAAAGCTAATAACGAATTCATGACATCTAACTGATGCCTTATACAGCAAAAGAATTGTACACACACATCCATAAAAATGATGTCATACATTGACCCCCAAGAGTAAGTTGTAGAATGAAAAAACTAAACAGTTTTACAAAGGTTCTTAAGGTTGACAAGATATTTTTACGTTAAGATCTTGGATATTGTTCTACTTTTATTACCATAAATGGTTTCTAAAAAATATGGAACACGTATTTTATATGGTATAAATATCGTTAAAAAGTGCATAATTAAAGTTTTATGTGGGGATATCAAGAGTAGATTTTATTTGCAAATGTTTTTAATATGTAACATGCAAAATATGTTTAAAACATTTTAATTTTCCTTTAAGTAATAGTGTAATAATAATCAGACCTCATAGTTCTGAATTAGTGAAGTTCTCCTAAAACAAAAATAAGAAAATGTTAAAAATGTCCGCAAGTGTTCCTGTAATTTGTAAACAAATTAAGTTATTAGTTTTGCGAAATAAAATTTATCGATCAAGGAGCTATTTAATATTTCTTTTAAAATGAGGACACTATCTAAAATCATTTTGCGAAATGATTTAGATAACATTTTTATTTTATGTATACATATTGTTATGATGTTAAAATGGGGCAAAATTTGTAAGTATTTTAAAATAAATTATAAAAGAAAAATTATGTGAAAAAGACTTAATAAAAAAAAAGGTGATACTGTGTTGACAGATAAAAAAAAGTTTGAAGTTTATGTGAATGTAAATGATTTTGAAGTTGTCAGATGTTAATAATTTTTATAATATGTCAATTGCATAACTATTGGCATCCCAACGTGGGGCTATTAAAAAGTATTTTGAAGAATTTTCAAGAGCTTAACAATTGGCATCCCAACGTGGGGCTCTTTGAAAACAGGGCCTAAAACATAATTAAAATTAAAATGGGTAAAATTAAAGCTTTAAATGAGTTGAAATCTTCGGAAATCAGTGAGTTTCTTGAAAAAAGAGGTATCAGTTTTATCAGGAACAAAATTAACTAAAATGGCGAGATTAAGGGAAGCATTAATTAATGAAGGAAGAGATACAGAAACATATGGTTTCGAGTTAGAAGAAGAAACGATTAAGCCAGGGGAAGAAGTAGTAGTAAGAAATATATTAGAAGAAAGAACTATGGGAGAAATATCAGAAGAAAATCTGGATAACATGGAAAATCCAGACACTTCGGAAGGAGGAGATAGTCAAATACAAGAGGTAAATGTGGAAGACAAAGAACAGATGTTAATGCTATTTTTGAGTGAAAATTTTTCAAAAATATCTGAAGAACATAAGAAAATGGGGGAAGAACAGAAGAAAATGAAAGAAGAAATTAAAAATCTAATGGAAGAAAAAATTAGTGATTTAAAGAAATCAATGGAGAAGAAGTTAAAAGAACATGAAATAGAATCGACTAGAAAATATGAAATGATAGAAGCGGAAATGATGATACAGAGGGAGAAAATTACCAATTTACAAGAAATTAGAAATAAACAAGAAGAAATAGAAATTTCTTTAATCATGCAAGAAGAGAAAATTATAAATTTGCAAACAAATATACAAAAAGAAGTGCAAATAAACACTGAAATAAACATAAGTAGAACAAAGGACGAAATTGAAAAAGAGACGAAAGAAGAAATAGAAAATATTAAAAGAAATTTAATTATAAAAGGTAGAGAAATTACCAGTTTAGAGGAAGAAATGAAGAGAGAACTGCAAGAAAATAGTGATGAAACGGAGAGAGAATTTAATATAATCAGAAGAAAAATGGAAGAAAAAAATGGATATGCCAGAAGAACATGGAAGTTATTGACAGAAATTTAAATACAGAAATAACAGAAAGCAGAATCAAACAGATGGAAGAAATAATACAAGACAATTGGAAAATTGCAGAAGAAGAGAATTTAAAAACAAGAAAACATACAGAACAGAATTTGAAAATAATGAGAGAAGATATTGAAATGAATGGGAATTTAAATAAAAAATAAAATTTTAAAAAATTATCATAGATGGAAAATTAAATTAAAAAAATATATATTTTTTGGATTTTGGAAGAAAATTAAAAAAAAAATGAATTTGGAAATAGCAGAGGAAGAGAATTTAAGTATATGAAAAGAAAAGAAGTGTGCTAAGCTTCATTTGAAGGACCTTATGTTATAGATAATGAAAATGGAATAAATAGTTATCGATTAAGAGATCCAGTGACTAATAAAGTCCGAGGAGTATTTAATATTAGTCAATTATACAGATTTTGTTTTTAAAAGTTGAAGTTGAAGATTAAAATGGGGCAAAATTTGTAAAATTCATTGAACTTTTCTTATTCATTACTTTGCAAGAAGTTCAACGAAATTTTAGGGAATGTTGTTATGATGTTAAAATAGGGCAAAATTTGTAAGTGTATTTTAAAATAAATTATGTGAAAAAGACTTAATAGATAGGAGTGTTGACAGATTTGAGAGTTTGAAGGGAATGTTAATTTGAATTTTATAATATGTCAAACCAACGTGGGGCTATTAAAAAGTGTTTTGAAGAATTTTCAAGAGCTTAACAATATATTCCTCTAATTTGATTGTCGTTTCAAATTGTTTTCTATAGTCGTTTTCAATAATTGACAATGACAAAAAATAAAACTAACAATTTTTCAGAGATTCTTGTTATGTTTGAAGAAGGTACAGGACTATTTGAATTTTCCTCTTTATCTTTATTAGTTTAGTAAAGTTAAACTTACTTTGGTAGGTGTTCTTAATAAAAATTGATTTAACAAAAGATAGGTATTCCATATTGTCTCTCCATCCATGTTATAACATTAGGGATAAGTATCCTTGTCCATTCACCATTCGTTGATCCGGCCCACCTTTGTTTAATCTTGACAGCCCAACTCTCTTTTGCGCCATCTTTTCTAGAGCTATCACTAATATAGTCAACCTGTATGCGCTGCATACTTTAATTGCTGCTACACTCTGAATCAAGTCCTAGATATGTTTTTTTTGCATAAAGCTTTAATCCATACCAATGCAATAGAATGGACTTAACTAGGCTATAAAGTATTCTGCGTTACTATACTATGGACCTGGATCCAAATATTCCAAAAGTTTAGGCAAATCTCCGAGCATTTTCCAAGCTGACATATACGCCATCGGAAAATGTGTCCAGTTGAACGTAGAAAGAAATTTTCGCAGACAAGAGATCATCATCATGTCAGACAGCCAAGCAGCCATTAATGCCTTGAACTCCCACGTAATCAACTCCAAAATAATTTGGGAGTGCTTAAAGAATCTAAACGAACTAGGCAAGAACAACACTGTTACCCTACTATGGGTTCCGGGATATACTGGAGTGGAGGGTAATGAAATAGCAGACGTTCTCGCAAAAAAAAGGGGCTGAAACACCATTTCTAGGACCTGAACCCTTCTGCTGAATAAGCACCAGTACAATACTTGATGAACTTGGAAAAGAAGTAAATAAGAAAAGATCCCAATACTGGATTGGACTACAAGGAATGAGGCAGACCAAGACACTACTGGGGAACTATAACCAGAAGAGATCTGACGACTGCATCAGTAAAAGTAAAAATAAGCTCAGAATACTAACGGGTATCCTAACAGGGCACTGCCTTCTGAGAGGCCACCTAAAGAAACTCGGATTAGTAGACAAAGAAGAATGCAGATTCTGAAAGGAAGAGGAGGAAACCTCAATCCACATTCTCTCAGAATGCATTACCCTGCAAAATCCAAGGGTACGATACCTTGGAGAATATCAAATAGAAGCCTGAAGCCTACCGACATCCTGAACTTTTTGACAGCAATAGGATTGGAGGAACTGCTCTAATCGTTGAGACATCCTTAACGACTGGGCAGCAGTAGGAGGCACAATAGATCTTATAGGTCGCAGTGTATCGACACCCCCATCACAGATATATAGATAGATAGATTCTGCGTTACTAGGTCACCTCCTTCATACTGTTAGCGTTGCTCTGACCAAAGCACCCAGAGACTTCTCTGCTTTTCCGTAGTCCTAAATATATATTCCTGGAATGTCATAGAATGTCAAGAACAATGGATTGTTGAAATGTATTCCACATTCTCTCCTACTGCTACTAATGCAGCAAAAGTTATGGTTTTGACATTGGTCCCCTCTAATATGAACAAGTAAACAAGAGTTGCATTCTCCTCCTCTTGTTTTACTGTATACAATCTATTTTGTTTTCGTAACATTTCCCTCACCTTTATTATGAGTTCTTCATGGTAGACGTTTTCGAAAGCCTGGCTTAACGTTATGGAAATGCACGGGACAAATTTGTTTTTCATTATAAACTTTTTCTGAGCTATGTATTTCATGATTTTACATACAATTGTACTTCTTTTATTTATAATCTGGATGGTAGTTCTTTTATTTCTAGTAGTTTACCTGTTATAAGATCGCTGAAGGTTCATACATAATAAAAAAGTTTGCTATATCAAATAAATTGACAAATAGGACGAGAACCACTTTAACAAAGATCGTAAAAGAAAAATCTATAAAAGCTACTTGAATCTCAATCTAATCTTATCTCAAAACAAAACAAAATCAAATGATTGAAAAATAATGGCTTATTGCATTAATATTACACATATTATAAACCGATAAAACAATTAATCTGTTATTGGAATAAATCGTATTTATTCTAATAAATAAAATTATATCAGCTTGAATAAAAATAGAAAATAGAAACTTAAAAATGTGGGCTTGGAATAAATCGTATTTATTCTAATAAATAAAATTATATCAGCTTGAATAAAAATAGAAAATAGAAACTTAAAAATGTGGGCTGTTTAACAAGTGTGTACAGTCTTAATTAATTTTAGCCAGGTAGCTAAACTGTTCAAATATATCTCGCTTACCAATCTACGCCATCGGAAAATGTGTCCAATTCAACATAGAAAGAAAATTTCATAGACAAGAGATCATCATCATGTCAGACAGCCAAGCAGCCATTAACGCTTTGACCTCCCACGTAAGAAACTCCAAGATGGGTTCCGGGACACATTGGAGTGAAGGTTAATGGAATAGCAAACGTACTCGCAAAAAAAGGGGCTGGAACACCATTTCCGGGACCTGAACCCTTCTGCGGAATAAGCACCAGTACAATACTTGATGAACTTGGAAAAGAAGTAAATAACAAAAGATCCCAATACTGGATAGGACTACAAGGAATGAGGCAGGCCAGGACACTACTGGGGAACTATAGCCAGAAGAGATAAGATGACTGCATCAGCAAAAGTAAAAACAAGCTCAGAATACTAACGGGGCACTGCCGGTTGAGAGGGCACCTAAAGAAACTCTGATTAGTAGTGGAAGAAGAATGCATATTTTACAAGGAAGAGGAGGAAACCTCTATCCACATTCTCTCAGAATGCATAACCCTGGAAAATCCAAGGGTACATAGAAGGGTAAATAGAAGAGGGAGATCTACCTAACCTGAAGCCTTCCGACATCCTGAACTTTTTGAATGCAATAGAACTGCTCTAATCATTGAGACATCCTTAACGAATGGGCAGCAGAAGGGGGCACAATAGATCTTATAGGTTGCAGTGTATCGACACCCCCATCAATAGATAGATAGATCTCACTTACCAACCAACCTAACCCTCAGCAACCATGGTAGAAAAAGGTTATTGAGCTAAGCGTAATGAGTGCAATTATGTGGCATACGAAAGAGGTGCGACTTTCCAAAAATTTCAGTTTATCTACGGATAGGTTCTGCTTATATCTTTTCTTATTTGAGTTCGATCAACTGGTGCAATGCATAATGAATTTACCATTTATTAGTTTTATTAATAAACGTAATTATTACAAACAGAATATCATGTAATAGGTTTGAATATTTAATCCAAATCGTGCGCAAGCAGGTGAATATGATTTAAAAATTAAATGATAATTTTAACGAGTTTATATTCATGCAATTCAAGTAAATAATAATAAAAATGTTTTTCTTCAACTGGTACTCTCATAACTGATAATTAAATGTGATTTTTATTGCAAACAGTTGACTAGCCATACGACGAATTTTGACAAATTATCGCTTTTAAGAGGCAGCCAAGAATAAACAAGGGTCACTTGATCAGGTCGTAATTGGTTTTGAATTGTGGGTCTTTCGTAAAGTAAACAACTGTAAATGACGCTATAACTTACAGTGTTAAAATGAATATTTCTTTTTTATATACATAATGGGGATGTAGGCCTTCATAAAAATGTATAAAATGTGATCCTTTTGTGCACGTTAATGTATTTTGATCTTTTTTTTAAACCGTCATTAAACTGTGTGTTTTTTTTTCTTTTAAAAGCAATGATTTATCAACACACGAACTTAAGATTTTTCCATTGTTTGAAAATTACAAAAGTAGAGTCACCAAAACCAATGTTACTTGTGAACTAAACGTTAGATTGTCATGACATTTTAACACGTATCATTTGAAGGATAGTACTTCCTTTTTCCTTCTATATGTCATCTGACGAACTTATCCAGTGTCTACATACAAACGGTCTTGTGACAGTTAAACGTTTAGGTAACAAAATTGTTGGTAACATGTTGACGGTGATGTTGCCAACATGTATCCCGTCAACAAGGCAAATCTTGATGGCTACTCATCAACATTGGGCGGCATACATCAAAGAAGTTTGTTGCCGGTTGCTTGTATCCATGTTACCCATTTAAAATGGCGTAGTGTGGACGGTGTAGCCAACATATTGCGTGAATCGCAGTGGTTGAGGTTTTGTTTTAAAAAAGTGTTGGCGAAAAGTGGCAATAAAGAAATCAAACATTCCTGGACCAAAAATAAGGTTATACAACTAATTGAAATGTTGCAAGGTGTGCTGGCGTTGTGGGACGTTGCGATGAAAGAATATAAAAACAGGAATATTCAAACAAGTACAGATGGAACAACCAGAAAAATGAAATCCCTAAAAACACAATTTAGTCGACGAAGAAAGCAAATTGATGAAAAAAGTAGAAGTGGAGCTGGGAGCTTGGTACTTTTTGGTATCTTTTTTGGTACTGGTAGAGCTATTACAGCGAAAGCAGTACAAACACCAGCAGCAGCTGCCGTAATTCAGAACTTGACTGTGGTGTGGACACACGACACCACTGACAACATGTATCCAGATACAGTGGATGCAACTTTATCTGTTGGCAACAAAGTGTTGGGCTAACGGATGTTGGCTGGTGTGGACTAAGCTTTAAACCTATTTTTGTTGGTGTTCTATCAATAAAAGTATGTAGTACTAATAAAAAATATGTAACAATATCAAAAAGTATATTCGCACTAAACAAAAAATTATGATTTTGTTATATTTGCAATTTTTTTCTCTCAGTTGACAAAAACAACCTGGAAACGATTTTTTTCTTTTAAAACTTGTTAAAAGTTATCGTTACCTTTACATATTTTTTTTGTAAAAATGGCTAAAAGCATCCTAACATTGGATGCGGTTGTTCAGTGGAGATACTGTGATTTTTCAATTAAATTCATCACCAGCTTTCATTGACGTTATTCAGTCTCAGGGTCATGGCATTTAATTCCCTAGTGGGAATAGAAAAAAATGTATTAGTTTTGTAAAGTAATAACTTCCTTGAGTGAGTTCCGCTATCAAAAGAAATTATTTCTTTTATAACGCAATTACCAGACGTTTTAACAATATTGTCACTCAGTTTAAAAACTAATAATTTTCTGTTATTAACATAATGTTGGTTAGTGAGCACAACTATTAAAAAACGATAAGAGCTAATGCATTTATAGTTTAAAAGGGTTTTAACATGTACTTTTATCTACTAATGTCAAATAATAAACCAAAAAACAAAGCGCAATTTGAGCTTCATTATTCAATTTGTTGAAATGGATATTTCACTAGTAGAATTTTACATCAAATCAATAAAAATAATACTAATAATTCAATAACACAACAACATAATTTCATAACAAATAAGATCACAATATGAATTTTGGTGTTGTGTTGTTCTTGAATTGCAGCAACATAACTTTAAATTTTAACAACAAATAATTTATTGTAAATAAGAATGAACTTAATATAAATAAGTATTTATATTCGTATAATAGTTTCTTTTGCATTTAAAAATGTTTTGTTCCTGATTTAATTTAATAAATGTTTTTAAGGTATAAATTATCTATTATTTCTCGATATTAGTAGATAAAGTATTATATTCAACTCGTTGAATAATATACTGTTATTCGCAAACCTATTACCAAATATCAAACTGATAAATGAAGCCCAGAAATGAGTTTTGGCAACTTTACAAAGCAAAACATTCCCAAAATGAACTAAAAAAAATATTTTTTTGGAAAAACTTAAGATTATATCGACAATATCAAGCATAGGAAGTTAAAAAATGGTAAATAAAGAAGAAAATAGGATTGATTTAATTAAAATCGACTAACAAATTATTTTATTTATTTTGTAGGGAAATACTGAGTCTTTTTTATTAATTTTGTTACGACAAAAATCGTAGAAAACTGAAATTCGATACAAAAAAGTAGAAGAAAAACGATTGGTGAAATTGAAATCGATGAAAAAAACTTATTTGATTGATATTGAGGGGTAATTGTGAGCCTTTTGCGAAAAATTAAGAAAATTTTAACACAAATCACTGGAAGCTGAAACTTGATACAAAAGTATGATGGCGAATCAAAATAATAATAAAAAAATTTTGTGAGGAAATATTGACTTTTTTTATTGATCTTGTGATGACGAAAACGTACGAAACCAGAATTTTATTAATATTAGATTGATTTTGTGGGGCAATACTCAGTTTTTTGATTGATTTCTTGACGGCAAAAATAGTAGGAAGCTAAAATTCCATACAAAAAGGTATTTTAAGTAGAAAAAACGAATGACGAAATCAAAGTAAATTAAAAAAAATATTTGATCCATTTTGTGGGCAAATAGTGTTGATTAAACGAATTGCCAAGCACTTCTAACTTCTCTTACCTCTTACCCCCGAGAAAAATATAAAATAAGTAAATGAATTTTGCAGGTAAATAATCAGAATATTTAATAGAATAGTCTGTGTATGTCATTTAGGAGCTTATTATCCGAAAGGGTTTAAAACTTAACCTACAAAAATGGTGGAAAATAGAAATT
Organism: Crepidodera aurea; assembly: GCA_949320105.2. Classification (NCBI taxonomy): domain Eukaryota; kingdom Metazoa; phylum Arthropoda; class Insecta; order Coleoptera; family Chrysomelidae; genus Crepidodera; species Crepidodera aurea. The sequence continues at coordinate 37,971,528 of OX439475.1, read as the reverse complement.
TATTAAAAAGCTAATTAAAGTTTTAAAATTAACGAGTTTTATTTTATACCATTTATTTTCTCGACAGACAGGCCTTGGAGGCCTAGGGCTTACATTAGATTTTAAACAAATTAATTTAATACCTCTATAATTTATAAAGTTCATTTCTTAAATTACTTCACCATCTATTTGCGAGTATCTCTTGCACTATTATTGCTTTTTGTCTCCTGTTTTTGCTTTCCAGTGTATAGCTTTTATTGTCTTTAGATCTTCTGTATTGTTGATCTCATGGCATTTCAGAAATTTTGATTACATCGGATATATAAAAGTTACATAATTAATTGTCACTTATAATTACACGAGAGCTTTTTTTTTGTCGAAGTAAACTTGACATGTATCAATAAGAATTTTGTTGCCTGGCAATTTAACGAAAAAAACCGCCTCTGAAAAAATTACGAGTCCGTAGGACTAGTAATTTTTTCTGGAAGTTTTTTGAGTTGAATTACCTAAAGGCAACAAAATTCGAATTATAAATGTCAATTTACTTCGACTCAAAAAAAAAGATAAAACATAATAACTAACTGTCAGAATTGACTTACAAACAAGACTTAACATGCCGCCCCCTTGAATGCTCGTCATTCAATAAAACCCATTAAAAATAACCTAATACATAAAAAAGAACAGTGGACTGTATAACAAAGAAAAACAATAAAAATGTCAAACAAAGTTACTAAATATTATTCAATTTCTACCGGCAGTATGCATAATTTCGAAATTGCTCTTTTGAAAATTCCGGTAGAAGTTTTTACTGTCACAACGCGACATTGTCCGTCACTTCCGGTATGAATGTCAATGATTCTTCCCAGTGACCATTTCAACGGAGGTAAATGATCGTCCTTTAACAGGACCAAGGCGCCTACTTTCACGTTATCATCAGATTTCCTCCATTTGTTCCTTTGTTGTAGCGTGGTAATGTACTCTTTGGACCACCTACTCCAAAATCCTTGAATCATCTGCATCAACAGCTGATGCCTTTCAAGACGGTTTAGTTTAACATTTGATAAATCTTCATGTGGAAGAGCGGTCATTGCAGATCCCACCAAAAAATGTCCGGGTGTCAAAACGTTTAGGTCTGAAGGGTCTTCGGACATAGAAATCAATGGACGAGAATTCATACAAGACTCTGAGTTGCAACCGTATATAATTCCTCAAAAGAAAGTATCTGCTCTCCCACCACCCTTCGTATATGAAACTTAGACAATTTAATGAATATGTAAATCAATAAATTAAAAAATGAGATGTAAATTAGTTTATTTAATTTAACGGAAAAGTACAATTGTTAAAAACACAATTATTAAAAATAGCTTGATATTCAGAACTTTCGTGTCTTTTGTTAATATTTTGCTGCATGCTAGTATTTTGAGCGGTGGTAGTAACTGTTTCCTGGATGGTAGTACGAATGGAACCAATGATTTATCTATGATGTTCTTTATCTAACTGAAGGTACGGTTTTAATGACGATGGGTTGCTATGTCCCGTAATTTTCACAAGTTTTTGTTCACCTATACCACTCCTGAACAATTCAGTTTTCAATTTTCACCCGCTTGATATCAAGTCCAATATTTTTCGCCAAAGATTTGGTCCAGTTAGATATTTCGTTTATCCCAATAGGAGAATTCTTATACCATCCTTTCGAATTTGTTTTTTGCCAGAAAGGATTTGGAGTTAAAAAAAACTTTTCGCATGTGATTTGGTTTCCCCGTCTTCCTATAATTTGTTTAAACAATCTTACTGTACAAACACAATCTTCTGCAGTGTTTGCTACCAAACATTTACTGTCGGCCAACTTCTGATTTCCCCCTTGTGCTGTCTTCGAAAACACTGGGTTATATTCAACTCTTCCGGTCTCTCTTCTACGGTTGTCTGTCTCGATTTTAAAATAGAATACCTTACAATTTGCTGCTTCTCCACCTCTCCAAGCCAATTCATACGCAGCAATGTAATAAAATTTTCTTTGGAGGCCTACAGGTTCTTCTTCACTCCAGGACAGAGCCATTTCAAAAATTTCTCGTTTTGTGAGAGCATTAGAACTCACCTTCCTTTTTTCTGGGATTGCTTGTAAAATTTTGCGTTTTGTGTCGCGTGCAATTCTCGCTTTCTTAAACGGTATGTCCGTGAACGGATTAAAAATTCTTTTATAATCTTTAAAGTACTTCTCTTGTAACATTTTTGCTGAAGTTTCAAATCGTCTTGACTGCACTCTCTTTATAATCTTCTCACACAAAATAGAAGCTAACTCTTCAGTGGAAGTTTCTGCAATGAGTTCATATTTTTTTCCAAACAAAATATCGCAAATTGTCGCCAAATTGATGTAGTTGAATTCACAGTATTGCGAGGCTTTTTCAATTTCTCCACTCGAAGTCTCTCCAAATCGCGACATTTCCACAAATGAAAACTTTTCTGACAACGCAAGTTTGAGAAAAAATGACATAACGTCATTAAAAATTTGTTTACAATGCTGGTTGTCATGCTTTCAAAAGTTAGGTTCCGTTATTGTCGCTGGAAAAGTTAGGGCAAACTTTTTTCACTGTCATAATGACAAAATCACGTGGCTTATAGGATTTTTTATACGTGAATTAAATTGTCAACGTAAAATTTAAACAATCCTGGTTATTGAAGTAATAAAAACCAAATAAGAAATACTTATTTATTCTGGTCTTGCATTCTGGAAAGTATGCGTCAGTACAATACCAAAACCATCAAGGTGAAATGCATAAAGTTATAAGAATTTACCTATTCCATTGCACAATTTTATTTATGAAGCCACATTTTAAAATGTATAAAACCCAGTGATTTTATATAAGGTCTAATTGTTAATATTGGTAAAATAATCGATTAATATTTTTTCATGGTTAACTTGTCACATTAATTTTTTGCATAATTCCACAATTAAATATTTTTTCTCGGGATTTAAATGTTACTCATTACAAAAATAAAATTCCCCTGTGAGACGATTTGTATTCATTTCAATATTGCGCTCATATTTCATTTAAACCATGCATTTAACCCACAAGTTTACCAATATATAGGCACCGATACATACACTAGTAGACACTTCCGAATACGGTATACAGTATCCCCAATAAAACAATGTGTTAGTTCACCATAGCGTGAAATGGATTTGGTCGCATAACCGACCCATTATACTCTTTCCACTCTGGCTCCCGAGCTATAAACTATAAAGAAAAACACTTCTTTGCAGCTGAATAGACCCCCTACGTTATGTCTCCTCTTCTTAATATTGTAGCAGAGTAATTCTACTATGTACAGTATGGTCAAAGCAAAATTCCGAATGCATAAAAAAGTTCATACCTATAAGATCCTGCCGGCGTCGACACTAAAAAATCTTTAGGTCACACGTTACACTATCTGCCGTATCATAGCCGTCCCTTAAAGGAATTCTGTTTATTGTTCCACCGGAAAACCGGATGCTGTTTCACCGGAATTGGTCATATCCAATATTAATATTGGCCACTTTTCTAAGTTGGCGCATTAAAAACAGTGAACTACAGACCTTTTTCTTTAATTGTATAATATGAACCAACCAATTTAGTCGATCATCCATGGTAATTCCCAACACTTTGTCGCTCTATTTGGTATTTGTATCAGTACTTTGATTATTAGCAGATATCTGTAAGTTTTAAGTTTTATCACAATTAAGTGTAAGCTTATTAGATGCGAACCACGTGTTATATTTAGTAGATACCTACTCATAAGATATTTTTAAATCATTTCTTCCTGAAATAATAAATGTCGTATCATCTGCGAATAGTACAGATTTGTTAGGAGATAGGAATTTGGACAAGTCATTCACATAGACTATACACAAAAGAGGTCCTAAGACAGATCCCTGTGGGTAAGATGCTATAAGCTTAAGAGGGCGCACAGTTTTAACTATACTGTTAAAACTGTCATATTCAACTGTGAACTTAAATATGTACACACACGTCCAGTTCAATCCAAAAGAATTAAGAGAAGAACCATTAGATTTCCTTAATTATTTGGGCATAACTGAAACAGTGTACTGCCTACAATTTTCGTAAAAAACTGGATATATCGAATTAATTTTAAAAATCTATATTAAGATGAATTCAGTAAATTATACGATTTTACTTTTTTAATAATGTATTTTTAATTTGTCAACTTTGACATCTTTTTAACATCTTTTTTCATCTCCCACAACTCTTTTCTATTAAGTCCGCAACACATAATTTAAAATAACTAAATTCCTAAATAACAATTGACAACATTTATGTTTAATTTTCAGATAATTAAACATGTAAACTCATATTCGTTTACTCGTAAAACCGGCAACGCCGCACCAAATACGTTGGCGACCGGCATAGAACCCGGAAGAGCGGTTCATCAAAGAGAATTTTTTGCTCTATTTCATAATGATGGCATCAAGTCGTAAATCTAACGGTCGCGTCTAGACAATAAAAAAAAAAAGCTTACACGTGTTACGCGGCTCAAGTTAAAAGGACCTTTCGGGAAGGTGTTGCGCAATCCGAAAAGAAAGATTTGAAGCGACGGAGGTCGTCGAATTAAAATTAGTGTGTTTCCAGTCGCGTACCAGACTAGCCGCTCCATTGTCTAAAACAATGTATTCAGAACCTTTTTTAGTATGTCTTTGATCGTCAAACGATTCATTACTCCGTCAAGTGCGACGTATCGCAAGTTCCTTCACATAAGGGCTTGTTATTCATAATGCCTCCTAGTACGGCGAATTCAGTGCGTCTCTAGCTGCTATCAGGCTAGGACCTCTCAGTGTCTAACTATCACTCACGCAGAACACACGCAAATTAATATTTTCTGAATGATGTGGTCATTTCTTTAAATTAACTTTAATACTTTGTTCACGATTACTAGTTTAATGTAATCTTTGTTATGTTGTTGTTTTTGTTCATTTTATTTATTTAACGAGTCTAATAAATGGTTAAATAAAAGTGTCCATTGTTTTTATTGGATGAAGTTGAGAAAGTAAACCTACTACAGCATATTTCTTCACCTAAAAAATACAGTCCACGAAATTCGAAATCAGATGCGGTTTAAAAAGGCGGTAACACATTGTTGGCCGTCCTGGGAAACTGGCACAACAGAGGGCTTAATCCAGAGCCCTCAACAATTTACATCATTACAATATATTTTTTTTTTGTTTTTCAGAATTGTTAAGGAGTAACTATGATGGTAACAATAAGAGTATACAAAATTTATTTATAAGACTGACTGAATATTGTGGTAAACCCGTACATTACAATATGAGTACTGAGCCAGCAGTTGCCAAGTGGAATTACTATAATTCCATATTTTTTGTTATAACCGTCGTTAGTACTATAGGTAAGTAATAATAAATATCTGGACCTACAAAATTTGTTGATTCTACCATGCATTTTGTATAATAATAAAAAAAAGTCACAATGTTCTTCGCCAAAACGATATTTGTCCGAAAATTTATTAAATTTAACAAACCGAGTTTCAATATTAAAGTCTAGCATATACATACGAATATTTAACTTAAAAAAATGATTAAAACCAAAACTATTACACATATTTTTAGCACATTTCGACAAGTGTCCATTTTAACAGTGTTACTAAACGTTCCATTAAATATTTACCTAAGTCCATGATTTCTGAAATTGAATTAGCTACGTTGTATTTTCAACTTTGAATTTATGAGATGGCTGTCATTTGACAAGCAAATTATTTATGTCCGTCAAATGAACATGTTTTCCTTTTTTAATACTTTTCAGGCTTATTCTGGTTATAAATTGCTACTTGGGCATTTGTAGAAAAGTTATGTAGGTACCTGTATGTTTGTATTGGAAAAATATGTTAAATACTCGTTTCAACGCACTGAATTTGTTTGTCTTGGGAGTGAGTATCCCAATATATATTTCTTTTTCAAAAAATGTGAAAAATATTTCTCCGCGCAAAAATTTCTATCGCTATATTGAATTTATCATGTTTTATAACATCTGTGAAAATTTTATGAAAATCCCAGCCGGCCCCATAAATCTTAACGTTTACCCAGAGATGTGCGTGTCAGTAGTTGTCAAAATTTGTAGGTTATTATTCCGAAATTAAATAAAGTCAAACCTTGACGTTGATATTTACAAAAATAGGTTATTTTCTTATCATGATTTTCCATCATCACTCCACCAACGGTTTCGTCGACCACTGCTAGACCAACATTATGTATCGGGACTACGTTACTGAACGTTGCTTTGGAATACCCCTCGCACAAAAATATGTGATTTCCATCGATGATCGATGATTAACAATTAACTAATTTTGACAATGCCAAAAACTGACAAATTAAACTAATATTTATCAGTTTCTCTTCTAATGGAAATCAAACCACTTATTTGAAAGAAAAGGGGGGCTTTAATTGACGTTTTAACTTTCTTGAATGAAAGTCGTTTTCAGAGTGACATAACAAAATATATAATAAAAAATGTACTATAGGTAACTCGGATTAAGATTGCAGCGCTCATGCGGTGAAATTGGAACTGTGCTAAGGAGTAGTAGTTTGTTTACTTCGTGCTTTCTTATGGGATATTTAAGTTGTTTATTTGGTATCAGTTTTGTTTTTTTGAATTATTTCTAGGTGTAAATTGTGTATTGTTTTTGTCTAGTGTTTAGTGTGACATTCATTTTATTTTATAAACTATACATAAACATTTATTTTATATCTTTAAAAGTGTGATATTTCCAGTATTTAGGTGAGTAGTAGTCAGGAGTTTTACTCAAATACATTTTAGTCTCAAACTATTGTTTCCATTATTTTTTAGAAATGAAGTTAAGCATTTTAGAATACATGAACTATTTGGGCGGATCGGCTAATTCTAAATCAGTTGAAGGTGAAAATGTCCTGAATGCAGGATATCTTATTTTAGCGGGAAAGACCATAGAAACTTATGAGTGGATAGAAATATATGGTTTGTGTTTACAAACGAGTGCATTGGAATCTAATCCACATGAAATTACTGGGAAATTATCTATTTCTAACACTGTAAAAGTGGAGAACCTCTTATGTTCTTGTAAAGTTATATCATGAGGCTTTAATGTTCTCCGTTTTACTCTAACTGTAAATAATAAATCAAAGCAAAGTGGTAAATAATAATTAAATATTTTTACCATACCTTTTTGAATAAAATCACTTTCAGTAAAATGTAGAGAACACACTCTCATGGTATTTGAAACTTTCTTGCCAATTTTTAATGTTGTGATTCACAATCTTTCCTATCCACTAATTCTCTATTGCCAAGTTTGGTTTCAAAAAAAACTTTGGACGTTCCTGCTTTTGGAAACGAATGAAAACTTAGTTCAGGGTTTCTTTTTCCCCATGATGAATACTTAGGTACACAACAATAATGATTACTCATTATATAAAAGATCAACAAATCAAAATTATTTGTAAAAACAAGACAAAAACACTATGAAAATTACTTAACAACGCTAAAGAAATAACCCAAAATGTCAAAACTACTCCTTAGCTCAGTTTTCGCAGTTTTCACCAGAGGGCGTATCAGTTAGGACGAGAAGCGGATAGAAACAGGTTATATTATCTCTGTGTTGTCAGCCAGTGCTAGGAAATAAACTTAAAGCTTAACATTTCTTGTAAATACCTCGGAAGATCGAATTTTCACAGACATGAGACCTTCATTTTTTGCCGATGTAGATAGGAATTAGTCTACCCTGAAAGTTTCATTGAATTCTGACTAGTGGATTTTGAGATCCTCCGGACACACACACATACATACATACATACAAACCTTGCTCGTTTAATAGTATTTGATAATAGTAATAATATACGCCCTGCAATTCACTCCCTTTCGAGTGAACCCCAGAAGCTCTGCAGCTTGTGCAGGGGAGGGACGGATATTATTATTTGCCGTGGCGCTCTGGGGCGACTTACTGATGATTGATGGCGCATTTGCTTTACAGTTGTGGGAAAACCCAGAAAAACCTCACAACACCATCATCGACAACGATATAGTTAGAATATATCTCAAAAACACCTTGTTAGAAACAAATTTGTTTATTGGCATCTTTGGAAGTGTTAATGGTATAAAATTGATTATATATATAAACTAGACCAATTGCAATCACGCATGTTACATAGTTACCATGCATTGATAAACGAATATACCCTTGACGACGTGGTCTAATCATTTCCTTTTTCGGGTGCAACAAAGCAAAAATAATTTAGTTTTGTATTTATTAACAAATGTCGATTAACATCGCAACGAATCGATTCTGAAAAACTTCATACTTAGAATTAAGCGCATCAATAATATTATTATTGTTCTATTCATTTTATAATCATAACAAATACCACTCAAGCAAACAAAAATAATCGATTATACTAACCTTCTCACTCGACGTAGGTATATTCTTAAAACTCCACTCCAGCTGACGCTGTCGTGGTGTTTCGTAGAATTAGTCTCGTGACTTAGAAGTATAATCGATTATTTTCTATGATCTTGTGATATTAAAACTAATTATATTGTCATCAGGGTTATATGCTTTTTTTAGTTTAGTTAACTTAAAGTATCTTTTTGTGATTGTGTTATTTCTTATACTGGTTAGATTTTTTATAGCTATGGTTTAAATCGTTACTCATTTTTGTAGATTTTCCGAATTATTTATCTCTCGGAATAAGTACACAATCCGCCAAATCGATACTTTTATGTTTTAAACCGTGTATTATTTTTTAAGGATATGGAAATCTGTCCCCAACTACAATGTTTACTAGGATATTTATGATTTTATATGGTTTAATTGGTATACCAATGAATGGTATTGTGATGGTAACCTTGGGAGATTTTTTTGGAAAATCGGTGAGTTGTTTTGGAACAAAATAATTATTCTTACATAAAAACAGTACCCACAATATTAAATATTTATAGAATTAAACAAAATTAAATTATATCAAAACACAAAGAGACATTTCCAACTGGACTGATGTAATGCAATACCATTATTCTTAAGCGTACAATGAGTATTTTTACACTTTCATTAGAAAAGCTTTCTTACGTAATCTTAAACAAAAGTAGGAGATTTTTTTACACATCTGTTTTATCATCGGTTTCGATTGTTGCTTACAAATTTCTCAAATATCTTAAAGATAGCCTCCAAGGCTTTCTACTATCTGTGTCTCCTCATCTAATCTAAAATAAAATTATAATGTTTACCAATTAAAATAATTAATATTAACGTATTTAATGTATGATACGAAAAATTTGTCAAAACCAAAGAGAACACCATCTAACAAGAGGCGAAAGCTTGATCGGTTCCTTTGATGTTGGATAGACACAATATTGAGGGGAAATACGTCACAGCATTGACACATAAACTATTTGAAATACACTGAGAAAAGTAACATGTATTTATTTAAATTTGTACAAACCGAACTACACTAACCAAAATAATAGTGTTGATGAATATATCTCCCCGTTTAGTAGAGTCGATCTAGCGAAACAAAAACCGATAAACGAAGTCGCTCTTTTCGAAAAAAAAATTGCGATTTCATAGATCACGTGATCACTATATGAAAGCTAAGGGAGTTGTGGAAGGGGGTAAATTAACATGTAAAGATATGGGAAATCAGTTTTTCGCTTGTAACTCGCTGGCTTTTATTCGTATCGAAACGACTTCTAGATATAAAATAAAAGACTCGCGAAAACGCATAAACTGAATCCCGTCCAAATCGGTCTAGCGGTTCTCGAGATATTGCGATTTGAAAGTATAGGGATTTTCGCCGCGGCAAGAGCCGTGTTCGCGTTTTTCGCAGGGAAGCAAGTGACTTCGAGACTTGATTTTTTTCATCCAATAGATAGTCATGACCCCAAGCATTGTGTCCAAATTTCAAGTCGCTAGTTTAATTTGAGGGAGAGGGGAAGGGCAAACACTGATTAATCTTTGGCACGAGGTAACTTTTTCATTTTTGACCAATCCGGGACAGCAAAATGGCAAACTCTTTCTTGAGGACACTGCTACAGGATGTATTAAGGAGATAATGATTTTCGAGAAAACGAACAAATGGAGACCGAATTTCGGATTCTGTACATTTTATTTCTATTTTCGCATTGAAAGAGTAAATTGGGGAAAATTTTTTAGTAGCCATCGGATGAGGATTTTTTTTTCTATTTTATTTGAGCCCTCAATAATCGATCCGATAATCAGGAAGGGAGGAAGGGGGGGTCAAAGCGTTTTGCTCTGTAGAAGGGCAAGGGATAGGGTTAGTGACTTCCTGCTAGGCTCATTTTTAAGGACACAGACACACGCCGAAAATCAATTACAAAATTTATCGAAAATTTAAACATGTTTAAAAGTCCGATCTACGAAAGGATATGAATATTTATTGAAATAACCTGTATCGATATATTTATTACCGATAGACCTACTTCTTGAAACTTTTTAAATTAAATCAACTCATGTTTCTGCAAATGAAAAAATTCAAACCCACAAATATCACGAGACATCGTTATTTTGCATATATCAATCAACAGCATTGAATAGCGCTATAAACCATTGGCGTACAATTGAAGCTTCAACAAACTGCACAGAATTAGTTTTAATTATATTTTTATAAAGAGTTTCTGTATTAGTTAAACATTATTTCTTTTATTACTAGGGAGCCAGTGTGGAAACAGTACAAATTAAAAAATAAAGACATGTGCATTCGCTAAGTGGTAATCGAATAATGAGTGGGCTACGCGACCAAATGCATTTCACGGTGCGATGAACTTTTCTTAGTGATCCTGTTCGCTATTAGCCACAGACTTTTAGATTTCAGTGAAGTTTGAAGATAATATATGTCCTGTTAATACTATACTATTAGACCAGTGCAGATAGCTTTGAAAATGGTAAAAAGTAAAATAAAATAATAGTAGGATGAAACCCATTGGAAAAGGAAGAGAATATAACAAACATGAAAGGAAAAATAATTTACAGGCGCTCTAGGGTCGGTAAGTGGAAGGGGGGAGTATTTAAGGGTAGAAAACTGTTTATCTCGATTTCCGGCAAACCTACAAGTCCTATGGAAAAAAGTTAAATGGCAAAGTTGTAGGTAATAAAAAGATCTACAACTTTTGTATCTACACTTTTTTCACATAACCTCAAAATTTATGTGAAAAATTCAAATACCCAAGTTTTTGGTTTTTTATTTTTACCTTTTACAAAAAAATTTTTTTTTTCACGAAATTTGGTGTAAACTTACCTTTTTATGTCCCAAATACTCTGTAATTTTTTTGTTTTGAAATATTTATTTTTTTAACCTTATTTTGACTTAATATCGAAAAAGCAATCGAAAATTGTACATGATGATTTAAAAAAAAAGAAATTCGGAGTTTTCTTCGTTTCTTATTTGCATTTTTTGAGAACATTTACCATAGTAATGTATATTTTTTTTCACACCATCAAAAAGTAGAGATTTCAACGAACAAAAAGACCACCGAGTTTTTTAAAAAAGCAGATATTTTGACGTGAGAATTTTCGATTGAAAATTAGACTGCTTTTTCGATATTAAGTCAAAATAAGGTTAAAAAATAAATATTTTAAAACAAAAAAATTACAGTGTTAGGGACATAAAAAGGTGAGTTTCTAACAAATTTCGCGAAAAAAATTTTTTTTTTGTAAAAGAAAAAATAAAAAACCAAAACCTTGGTTATTTGAATTTTTCACATAAATTTTGAGGTTATGTGAAAAAAGTGTAAATACAAAAGTTGTAGATATTTTTATTACCTACAACTTTGCCAATTTCCATAGTACTTGTAGTTTTGCCGGAAATCGAGATAAACAGTTTTATACCCTTAAAAACTCCCCCCTCCACTTCCCGACCCCAGAGCGCCTGTAAATTATTTTTCCTTTCATTTTTGTCATATTCTCTTCCTTTTCCAGTGTGTTTCATCCTGATATTATTTTATTTGGTTTCAAAAATTATCGTGCACTGGTCTATATGTCGAATACTGTAATAATTAACTGTAAAGTAAAGTAAATTAAAGAAAAATCAATTACATAAACAACAAAATACGTCTATTCTACGACAATGATGTATTGTGAACTAAATGATAAATTATTTATATATTCCGATTGTAATGTGACAGTATTATGATATAGAAATTCCTTGTTAAGGTCATGCTTTTTTAAATAGGTACCTTAAGAAACATGGCTGTAGGTAGAGGTCAATCTTAATTTCTTTATTTGAATAGCGCAATTTGTGGAAAATAGAAAACGCATATACAAGGTGTTGGTTATTTTTTATAATATTTATTCATTCAAAACATTTATAATTCATTACACCTCCAATTTTATGTTTTAAAATGTATTTTTTTCTAGTTTACAAAATTATACGAAAGATGGAAAACACTTCGTTTAGAAAAACACTCAGCGAAAGTGGGCCTTATTGGACAAATTATCCTGTATGCTGTACCAGGTCTAACTTTTTTCATATTTTTACCAGCCACAATTATCAGCTTTTTTGAAGGGTGGGATTATGATGTAGCAGTTTACTATGCTTTCGTTACATTGACAACCATAGGATTTGGAGATTACGTAGCAGGTAAACTTTTTTTGCACATACTGGATAATTATGAAATCATCATCCTCAATATTTGGTTAAAAAAGCTTATTGCATCTCTCACGACATAGTGCTAGAAAAACTATATTTCTATGGGATGAGAGGAACTCCTTTGGCACTTATTAAATCATATCTAACCAATCGGGTATCGTTAGGCCGTTAGTTATACCTAAGTAGTAGCTTTAAAAAAATTAAACACGGCGTTCCTCAAGGTTTAGTCTTGGTACCTTTATTATTTATAGTTTACGCAAATGACATACCCTATATGTTACCAACTAGTTCTGTATTATTTGCTGACGATACGACATTTATTTATTATGAGAAAAACGTAAAATTCTTCAAACCACAACTAAGAATATAGAAAAACGAGCTAATCGTTTAAAACTAAATAGTGACAAAACACAAAATTTACGCTTTTCCTCTACATCTTACTCTTCTTCTTCTTGTACAGATTCGACAACTGTTAATTAAGTTGCTTGGTTTAACCGTAAATTAAATTGGAAGAGCTATGTCGATCAATTGAAAAACAAGCTTCTAGTACTATATTTTTGCTTATACAACTAAACAATATCACAAGTTCCAGTACTCTACTGACAAACTATTTTTCTCTTTTTCATTCTTATTTAAATTACTTACAGTATTATGCACTGTGATAGTTCATCCAGCGCAATCAAATTATTTCGTCTACAAAAACAAACACTAAGAATTATTGCTAATGTAGATTACAGATATCCTTGTTAACCCTTTTTTTATTAAATATAAAATTATGTCCCTTACAAACTCTATGGATATACAACGTGCTTATTAAAATTCATAAAAAACATATTAAACAATATTTCACAAATGAAAATAGATTTCAGCCAATCAGCGAATAGTACACAAACAGAATTGAGCCAACAAATGTAAATACCCTAGTATATTTGATTTAAAAATGTAAGATATTTTAAATTAGATAGATAATATCTTATACTTCACTGTAAAGTATGTTGCCTAATCTAAATTAAACGACACATTACTTGTCGTCAATGTGTCGATTAATCAGAAGAGAGTTGTGGACAGTGATTCAAAGCACTTTTTCAAATCTATATATAAAAACCAAGTAAAGATCTCGAAATTAGACTAAGGCTTTTTAAGTAAAAAGCATGTTACCAATAATCAGTTTTTATTGAAATCTCTTATCAAAACAAATCATTTTAATTAAATTTAAATAACATATAAGTCCGTACTTAGTAGATAAACAACAAATAACAAAGAAGCCGCTGAGTGAAACAATTATGATTATTATGAATATTTTGATGAAATCACGCCAACCCTGTTTGTATATCGGATAGGTGCAAGATATTTAATTTTTAAAAATAATGATTACGCACTAAGTTTACTTTAAATCACTTTGGTACAACAAGCTTATCATATCACGTAATACTTAAATGAAAAGAGTTATTTTAATTAAAATACCATAATTACTCTATCACTCACGCATCTCCAACTACTTATACCTAAATTCTATTTTGTTTGCGTCCCATTGGTCCCAACATCGGCAAAGTTGCGAAATATGTAATGGCTAGTACACACTCGTAGACAAAATCGTACGACTGTCTATAGACATTTTGTTTGTAGACTTGTAGAACAAATCCAATTTGACCTCTAGAACATTTGTCAGCTTGTGCAGTTTTAATTTTTGATCTGAAAAGGAAAATTAAGCGTAAACGTTCATAGACACGAAACGTTTTTGCAGACGGTCCTACAATTGGATTGACTCTTCTGGCAAAATGAAAATTAGAAGATAGTTTTTAGAAATTTCAACCGGCTAACCACTACGGATTTTGAAAATTTGGTACTTTTCTTTGCTCCTGATAAAACTGCGTTATTAAATTGGGTTTTTTTCACTTCAGAAGCCGAGGTTTCATATTTTTTCCAATGTCAGCCTCTATGAAGTATGAAAATCTTCAATTAATAATAATAATGCCTTTTCCGAGGACCACATCTATCTGTATCTATAGTCAACAAATACAACCTCCATGGGCGACACTTTCAAATACGTCCACACAACGAAATGTTGCGCTATATGTCCCAAGTTTTCCATCCTAGGCGGGAGACTATAGACTTTCGATTTCTGTCTACAGGTAGTTACAGAACAAGCGATTTGTTCCCGATTTGTCTATATAGTGGCGTCTACGAGTCTGAATGACATGGATCAAAATTTACCCGGATCGAGCACCTCGCCCCCCCCCCCCCCGGTTTCGAGGATGTTGAACACGATGGCGGTATCAGAATGTCTCTTTTCGCCAGCCGAACCCCCTAAAACGACCAAAAACTACCCCCTAAAGGGGTTAAACGGGCAGCACATCATTTCCCTGTAAAAAAACGTCTTTCCCCCTGTTTTCGAGGTGCTGAGCACGTTGGTAATGTTGAAGGTTACTCCCGACCCTCACCAACCCCTCCACGGGCCAAAACTAACCCCGAAAAGGGGGGAGGTACTCTAGATCCGGGTAAATTTTGGTCCATTTTTCATGGTTTTTTCCGACTCAAAGACGCCACCCACTGGTCCAGAATGCCTCCGTGGGTGCTCATAGGGCTTCTAACTGACTTTGCCGACATCTAAGTTATATGAGTGTGGTCTGTGTGGTCCAGTATAGTTCTACAATGTGTGTGTGTGTGAGTGATTATGTGTCTTTGGACCGTGTGATAAAGGAAGCGGGATTCCCTGTATTTAAAATGGCGGATTGAATTTTTTGTTTAAATTCACAAATCACTCTGTATGTCAGTAACGAAGCGGTTTTGGACATTTGTATAACCCCATATGTTTTTTGTCGGTTTCATCTCTGGACCCTGTATACCTAATCGTTTAAAAAAATCGCTGATATCTTCTACTGAGTTTTTTAACACAAATAACGGTTCTTTTTAAATGCAGTATCTAATTTGACACTTATTTTTAGGTCCTATTAACGTGCATGGATTTAACGCAACCGTTTTTCTCGCCTACCACATATTCCTCCTCGTCTGGGTCATAGGAGGATTAGGCTATGTTTTGATGATCATAGGGTTCATTACCAAAGGGATGCGGAGCCGAAAAATAGCACAAATAGAAAAAATTTTAGCACACACTGTTAGAAGAACGCCTCTAAAAATTAGAAATGAATTAAGAAGTATCCTACACGAATTTTTGTTTATGCGAGTGAAACCGGTATATAAAGGAGAATTCCAGTATACCCCTCAATATTTAGAGCGAAGTCAATCTTGTCCTGATTTCACAATCTGGAGAAACAATAATTCCCCTAGCATGGCTAGAAAACGCGCTATGTCGGAATGTTACAAATACAATGTTATGGAACGCGTTCAATCAGAATCTGAACTAGATAAAATTGATAAAGAACTAACTTTTAGACCTTCAGATGCGCTGATGCGTCAAAAAGATCTTCTACTTAAAGTTGTAGACGCTCTTAGCATGGCATCCTCATCATCTAGGGAAGAAAGGGGTGTACAGGGATTCTCAGATGAAGAAATATTAGCTTCTGAACGATACGAAATCCCATCGGAGATACCTAAAAGACGTAGAGCTGTTAGTGACGTTAGTCCCCCTGAGAAGTATAAAAGTGAACAATACGTAAATACTTGGTATGGAAATGACGCAACCACAGCTCTTAAAGTGTTTAGACAGAAGCGAGACAGGGCTATGTCAGTGTTACCCAGTACAGATAATAAAATAGAGAAAAATACCATAATCCAAAGATTTCAACGCACAATTGCCAAAAAAATAAAAAGAGGAGATCGAGAATTAGACATTGAGAAGCAGGCTTTAGATCAATCTAATACAGATAGGCAGCGAAGTCCAAATTCAATATCTAGTACTTTTGACTCTACTAGTATAGCACAAGCTCCTAATCAAAATGTTCTAGAACAGACTTCCATTGCAGACTTTATCAGAGCTTTAAGTGCTATCACATTAGATGATAACTATGAACCGGCGCCTCGTAGAAAAATGGGTACAGCTTCCTTAACACCTCCAAAATATATCCCGAGAAAGATGTCCATGTTACCTAATTTTTCAACTAGAAGAACATCTTTATTACCTTCTACAACTCTCATAACTAGACCTAGAAGATATTCAATGAGACCTGTAGACGAAAATCTTTTAAATTCGCCACCCCCTTATACACCCTGTCCTTCCGCTAGGAACTCATTTGCTTTACCTGGTGGTAGGAGGTTTTCTGTGAGACCAGTAGTAAGTGGAGGTTCTGGAAGTACAGTAAAATCGCATATTGTTAAAAGAAAAAAGACCGACAATGAGTCTGAGAGTAAAGACTGAGTAAAAAGGTATTTTAGGTTATAGTTCCTTTATTGAAATAATTGTAGTGTTTTTACTGCTAAAAAAACCATACTAATTGTTAAGTACCGCAATTCATCTTTATTTTTCAATTAGAACGTATTCATATATTATCTGAAGTGCTACTCAAATATTATACATTTTTATAATTATGAATTTGGAGTAATTTTTCTTATGATATGTACTTCTAGATAGTATTTGAAAATATTATACTTTTAAATCATTTATACAATCAACGTAGAGAAATATTCTAATCCAAAATTAGATTAGGAATGTTTTGTACATATAAATAACATTTTTAATTCTGCTTCTAGCAGACGAACTTCCGGCGTAATAGCAAAATCGATAACATAACAAAAAAAATAAATAGTAGAAAGCAATATGAAAAATTTAACTTACTTTTTAAAGGCTCTATAAAAACGAACGTTTGTAACAGAAATACAAAATAATAGAAAAATAACCTTAAATATAATCATGATTATTGTGGACCCTATCTTTTCCTTAATGGTTTCTAAACATTTAAAATATCAGTTTAGGGCGCCCCATTACCGGGAACAGTTATTTTCTCCTACAAGTATTATGATGAAAGGCTGAAGGTTTCAAAGACGCTTAACCAACCACATAACGACGCATCGTCAGTAATTGGGACATATGGTGTCCCAGCCCTAATTTCAAAAATTTTACAGACTGGGGCAGCATAAGTCCCATCCACACCGAAAGGGTTAAAGCATTGAAATGGTTACAATGTAATTTTTCTACAATAACAATATAATAATAATATAATACCTGTAATAAAACAAATGTAGGGTATAATAAGATAGTGCCTAACAATGAAACAAAGTATTGTTCCTGTTTTTAACAAATTAAGGACACACGTAAATAGACAAGTGCAGATAATTTTTGAATCCAAATAAAATAATAGTAGGATGAAACTCATTGGAAAAGGAAGAGAATATGACAAAAATGATAGGAAAAATAATTTACAGGCGCTCTGGGGTCGGGAAGTGGAAGGGGGCGAGCTTTAAGGGTAGAAAACTGTTTATCTCGATTTCCGGCAAAACTACAGGTCCCATGAAAAAAAGTTAAATAGCAAAGTTGTAGAAAATAAAAAGATCTACAACTTTTGTATTTACACTTTTTTCACATAACCTCAAAATTTATATGAAAAATTCAAATAACCAAGTTTTTGTTTTTTTATTTTTATCTTTTACAAAAATTTATTTTTTTTCACGAAATTTGGAGTAAACTTACCTTTTTATGTCCCAAATACTCTGTAATTTTTTTGTTTTAAAATATTTATTTTTTTAACCTTATTTTGACTTAATATAGAAAAAGCAGTCTAATTTTCAATCGAAAATTCTCACGTCAAAATATCTGCTTTTTTAAAAAACTCGGTGGGCTTTTTATTCGTTGAAATCTCTACTTTTTGATGGTGTAAAAAAAATATACATTAATATGGTAAATGTTCTCAAAAAATACAAATAAGAAACGAAGAAAACTCCGAATTTCTTTTTTTTAAATCATCATGTACAATTTTGAGCAATTTATTTAAATTTATACTTTAATTACTCTTTTGTTTATCAATGTAACACGGAATCTTACGTTTTTCGAGTAATTAAAGTATAAATTTAAATAAATAGCTCAAAATTGTACATGATGATTTAAAAAAAAAAGAAATTCGGAGTTTTCTTCGTTTCTTATTTGCATTTTTTGAGAACATTTACCATAGTAATGTATATTTTTTTCACACTATCAAAAAGAAGAGATTTCAACGAACAAAAAGCCCACCGAGTTTTTTAAAAAAGCAGATATTTTGACGTGAGAATTTTCAATTGAAAATTAGACTGCTTTTTCGATATTAAGTCAAAATAAGGTTAAAAAAATAAATATTTTAAAACAAAAAAATTACAGTGTGTTTGGGACATAAAAACGTAAGTTTACACCAAATTTCGTGAAAAAAAATAAATTTTTGTAAAATATAAAAATAAAAAACCAAAAACTTGGTTATTTGAATTTTTCACATAAATTTTGAGGTTATGTGAAAAAAGTGTAAATACAAAAGTTGTAGATCTTTTTATTACCTACAACTTTGCCATTTAACTTTTTTTCGTGGGACTTGTAGTTTTGCCAGAAATCGAGATAAACAGTTTTCTACCCTTAAAAGCTCGTCCCCTTCCACTTCCCGACCCCAGAGCACTTGTAAATTATTTTTCCTTTCATGTTTGTTATATTCTCTTTCTTTTCCAATGGGTTTCATCCTACTATTATTTTATTTCACTTTTTACCATTTTCAAAGCTATCTGCACTGGTCTAAAATGCTTTGATTGGACTGGAATTTTATATATTTTAAGAAAACGTTACCAGGAAATCTTAAGTTTGCAATAGAAAATATATACTGACCATTCATGACCATTTGAATCGGTGAGTTTTAAAAGTGGTCATCTCCATTGTTATCACAAAATCTTCACCAGAGAAAAAACATTATGGGTGGGTAAATAATAAAAGGATTTTTTTGTACAACATGTAACATCGTATACATGTTATATGTATAGTTATTCACCTACGTTATATAGGTGAATAAGTTTTAAGTTTCTTCTGAAAATTTTGGAAAAATGGAGATGACCCCTTTTAAAAATCACCGATACATTTATTTTTATTCCCGTTTTTAATGGTAACATAAATTATTTAAAAATATTAACTTTGTACATGACATGAAAGTATCAGTATGGAAAGAAGCGAAAGGCCATGATTTAAATAATCTGAGAAATATGCTTGCAAATGACAAATATCAATCTGGACTTGTCTATTCAATTCATTTAAATCTCCTACCGTTGATATAACTATTTTTATAGAAAACCATTTTGTCAAACCTATTTTCCTATTAATGTAACAACTACAAATTGTGATATATTTATATGACTATTAATATTGTAAATAAATAAATAAAGCATGGTTTTGTTTAATTACTACATTCTTTGTGCAGTATCCCAACTTCTTTTCTCGGGACAATGGTGTGTACAGGAATCTGTGCTGCTAATTTAGAAAATGCGTGTTTCCGATCAGTTTTTGGCTCGTAATGAGAAAAGTTACTAATACAGATCAGAAAATTGTAAAGTGTTTAATAAAGTAATTTACGTTAGGCCTACCACCGAGTGTCTGGACACCGACTCACCATTGCAGTAGATGAATTGAGTGGATCCTGACACAGAATGCCGTCTGAGCGCTCCCATCTACTGCAATGGTGAGTCGTTGTCCCAGACACACACTTACTGGTATGTCTGAGGTGTATAAAACATATAGTATTGGGCCAAGTACACTACCTTGTGGTACTCCAGAGCGGATATCATGGTAGTTCGATTTTTCTTCATTTACTTTAGATTGGAAAGTTCTTTCGGATAGGTGTGACTTCAGAAGATTGTAGTAGGCTGGTGGAAAGATGTGCTTGATTTTATACATTAGCCCTGGATGCTAGACTTTGTCGAAAGCCTGGATAATGTCAAGAAATACTCCACTGGAATGTTTGTCTTCTAGGGCTTTGTTAATGGTTTGGAAAATTCGATGTACTTGCTGTACAGTTGAATGCTTCTGCCGGAAACCAAATTGGTAGTCTATTATCCAGTTTTCTTGTGGTATGTCCACATTTAATATGCCAAGCACTAGTCTTTCAAGTAATTTTGAAATTACTGACAATAAACTTATGGATCTGTAAGAAGATCCATCAGTTAGTTATTTTCCTGGCTTGCCAATTAGTATTATATTTGGGCAGTTTTGAGACTTTTTGGCCAGTATCCAAGACGTAGGATAGCATTAAAGATATACGCTAATAGAATACCTTTTCTGGGGCAAACATTATTTGCTTAACAAACAGTAACTTTTCTAAATAAAGAAAACAACATTTGTCTTAATTGATTTTATTAATATTTTAATGTGACATCATTAAAGTCAAAATTAACTCTACACAATTTGATTAAAATCTTAGTCAAGAAAAGTTGATAAACAGTAAAAATCAGTGCTTAAAATTGCTGTCCTTTCTCACAACTTCAAAAACTAAAATACAGTTATCCATATTTATTCGAATAAATAATAATAAATTTATATTTACAAAAAATACAGTAAGTAAGGCACTAAAACCTTATAGTCAACAATATTTTTCTTATAAATAAGAAAAAAACACTTATAACTAAATTTAAAATTTATTACAATACTCTCGCAGTATTTTTATAAATCCGTTTTATAAAAACGGGCGTTGTACTTCTATCAGCAAAAATTCCTATCAAACAATGTGGTCGGAAGTCCGAATTTGATGAAAAAAGTGGTTAATGGAAGTGGGTTTGCTGAATTTTAATACAAGAATGTCAAGTACTTACTTAGTTAAGACCGAATTGTTTTAAACAACGATTTCTTTTAACATGTTCTACCAAACCATCATTGGCGTATATAGTTATTATTTCTGTTATTTCCAATGTGTACCTCATATAGGATGAGTTTGAAGATTTATAAAATAAGCCTTTGATGACAACATATCACTGCCCATAAAAGAAAAGTCACTATTTGTCTCCAGTTTAGTTTTAGAACGCTTTGTATTACGCAAGAATGTTTTTGACATGTGACAATTAATTACTTAAATAACCAATTCTTATTTCAAGCCTAATTTAAACAACCTATTAAGTTTGTACCACTTTTTTCACCACTTTCGGTATTTTCTTGCTGAATTCAAGTATTACACTTCATTCGCTAGTTTTTAAATACTTCCCCCACTTTAACAATGTTAGGAATAAATCAATGGATATTTGTACACTAGAAAGTAAAGTATAATATTCAAACCTAGCATTTGACAAATATTGATCCGTCAAGTTTTCACGACACTTTCTTGCATTACTTCCGGCGGATCTTGCAGAGCCAGTGGTGGACTAACGGTGACAGGTTGTTGTTCTAACATAGTCATAAAGATTTTGATGAGGTTGTTGACACCAATGAGGTAGCCATCTTCGTGGTTGCCTACCTTCCACTTGGAACTGTGCGTAATTTTGATATTTTCGGGTAGAACGATGGTTTTGGCGAAATCTATCAACCAAACGTTAGCGCTGAAGCGATCGTGGACGAAAAGGAGCGAACTGCCGATAACCTGAAGGAAAATAAAAATAAGTAGTATTAAAATTAAAAGAAGGCTTTTATGCGAGGGGTAAACCGCGAGTTTGTACACAAATGCTAGTAATGGCTCCTCACTATTGGCTAGTAATGGCCGGTAATGGCTCACTAATGGCTAGTAATGCCTACCAATGGCTAGTAATGGTTACTAATGGCTACTAATGGCAGAGTAATGGCTACTAATGGCTAGTAATGGCTACTAATGGACGAGGTCTGTACACCAAAATGGACTTCGCGGTTTACCCCTCGCTTTTATGTTTATTCATCAAATAGAGAACAAAATTAAATTACACTACATACAAAATGACACTGTACTGACAAAAACTAAACACAAAACCCATAAAACAATGAATGAAAAGCAGCTAAGATGGTTCGGACATGTAAAGAGGATAGATGAATGCAGAATCACAAAGGACATACATTCAAAGCAAAATCAAGAAGGAAAAACATGGATGGGACAAATCAACAAAGCAATAAAAAGAAAAAGAGGAAAAACTACAAGAGGTGTTATCAGAAACAAAGGACAATAGAAAATGAAGGATATTCTAGAAAAAACAGTGGAGTAGGTCTACGAGTCCTACGAGAACACTGAGCAGTAACAATGATGCATTGAGATACCCAATACAGGTTCACGGAGAAGGTAGTGTAACAAGATACCTAAAAGCAATCCTGATGTACTAGATATACAACTTGGTGATAAAACCAATCATCACTTAAACTGCTTGAGTGCACCGATAAAAGGACAGCCATAAAAGATATACTTTTACACTTGCAACTTTTAACTATAGACAAACTAAACAATATACTGGCAATATAAACATAAAATCAGGATACGTGATTATCGCAAATATAGGAGATGTGCTAGCCCACATTAAGCGATATTATTTTAATCATAGAGGCAATCTGGATGGACCAAGCATAAACCTATTTTTTTATTTTATCTATACAAGGGAGAACTAATGTATGTACCACAAAATTAATAACTAATCAAGCACATTAAACAGTAAATTCAAGCCAACCTTCAAAGAAGCAAAAAAACATTGTAGACAGTGATAGAGTCTGTAAGTGTAATTTTTAACAGATCTGCAAATATTTTGATAAAAGAAATTGGAGAATTATAGAACTCTTTTTTACTTGCCCAATGAAGATAGTACCCAGGAGACACAAAACAATTACTTTAATTGCAGATTCAATGTTTGAGTTTTAGGATTTAATTTAATCATAAAATTATGCAATATAAATCCTAAGAAAACGTGAAGGAGCAGCTGAAGTCTTTCATGAATTCCAAGTTGACATCTTTTCAATATATTTAATCTCTTACTCTTTTATTTTTTTATAGCATAAACACAACACATGCAGTAGTTAATCTGGCGAGATTCAAATTCCTAATTTTCAGATCCAATTTCATCAGAAAATTATCCAAATTAAATTAAATCCAAAGAAAAATGGTAATTGAGCAGATGATCTACGAAAGTACCAGACTGCTCTTGCTTTTACCAAGTATAGACATTTTTTTTTAACTTTAAATTTATTTATTTCCACAAACATAACATACTTCACAAAAATTTAGCAAAAATTCATATTTTTATAAATTTACACAAAATTACAAACAATGTTAGGCAATTACCTACACAATAATACACAATTGATGCAAATATTATTATATACAGGATGATATGTTTAACTAAGATATACAAACGCATTGTTTTGTAGCATTCAATAATATAAATATCATTTTTCTTGAAAAACTAAGGTATTAAGCTGATATGTTATTAGTAGAAAAAGAAGAAGAAAGCACCTAGATGCAGAGACATCTGTATGTGCTTAGTAGAACAATTTATTCTCTTCTATCTCAAAAATTGCTTGTAAATACTCGAGAAAATTGATAATGTAGTGTTGTTTAACTTCAAAATTATTTAAATGTTGAATAACTAAAAATTAAATTGGGGTAGTTAAAAAATCTTACCTCGTGTGAATTAAAAAATTGTGAAGTTTCTAATGTAGCTTTAATGGCCTTTAACCTCTGGATGTACTTAGGCTGAAAAAGAAAAAACGAAAATTGTTATTTTAAAAATATATTTAAAATCTTCAAAATTTCAAAATAAAAGGAGGCTCATTAGGAGATAATAGTGTTAGTCCAACACAAAGACCATCAAAATCAAAAAGTAAAAAGCTATTAGTACTAAATGTCATATGTGAAAAACATAGGTGTAGAATAGATTTAGAATAAACCAGTCGTGACTTCTAGCATTGCCATAGACCGAACAAATTGTAATGAAAGAACAAACATTAAAAATTTTATGATAAAAAAACTGTTAATAATTTGTTGCACACTTATTTATTTATTCGTATCCAGATCACACTATGTCCTTCCAAAAATTTGCGGCTCTGATGGCCCTGTCGTTTGCTAAAATTAGGCCGTTCCTTGTGCAGCTCTGTCCCATCTCGGTCCAGGTCAACAGGTGTGGAGGGTTCTGGATTTCTCCGCAGGAAAACTGGGGGTTTTCGTCCTCTGGTAGCATTCCCCATTTTTGCAAGTTTTCTCTGCACCTCGAGACTCCTTGGCGAAGTCTGTTGAGCGTTCTCCAGATTGGGTATGGGAGGAAATGTCCCGGTGTTCCGCTTTTTGTTGGGTGATTGAGCATTGGACCTCAGCTCGCCATTTCTGGAGCCTTCTGACTTCCTGAGAGACTTGCAAAGGTGCTGTCCTGGCCAAAAAGCTGTAGCGGGATCGGAGTCTGGGTCTAGCTGGTTGGTGGCCATAGAGCGGGTGCCATGGGTCGGTCTCTTCTCGTCCCCTTTTTACCTCAGCGGCTACCTCTTTCCTGATGTGAGGCGGTGCTATCCCAGCGAGAGAGTATACCTGGTGAAGTGGCGTGGGCTTCAGGCAACCTGTTGTTAGGCGAACTGCTTGATTCAAAGGTACGTCGATTTTTTTTTGGTAAGTGGATGCACACCATACTGGAGCGGCGTATTCGGCTACAGAGAAGCTCAATTCAAGGGCTGAGGTTCTCAATGTTGCTGGCTGTGCTCCCTCCAGTTTCTGGAGGAGGTGTTGATGTAGTGGCGCTTATATGTGAGAGCTCGATCTAGTGTTACCCCGAGGTATTTTGGAGTTGGGCAGTGTTCTAACTGTTGGCCACACCACACTATATTCATCTCTCTCCTTGCCTCCCTGTTGCGAAGGTGGAAGGTGCACACTTGCACACTAAATATAAGCTTAGAGTCGTTTGTATACTACATTTTTATGCTCTATGTGAATATAAGATCAAAATTTTCATATTTTGGACACCATTTTGAAGGTGTTCCAACCAAATTTGTTCTGTGAAAATGTACTGTCATCTTCTGTTAATGGAGAGGTAAAAAGCTTTTTAGAATACAGTAGGTAAATAAATAAGTTATAAAATGTATGTTTCATTAAATAACTCTTAAAATTACTTACAATGGCATGTGGAAATCCATCGGTAAACTTCTCAAATGCGGCCATAACCTGATCTTTGGTTTTTGTAGTTTTGAAATCTTTAGTAGAAGTACCATCTGAACTTCTAATGCCCTCGATTCTAAATCCTAAAGTTGCTGTGGAAGAAATCGTTTCTCTCCAAACCATGTACCTAGGCTTCGTGACTCCTTTCATTTTATGTTCTTCCTCTGTTGGAGCGCTCTGGTCAATTTGGCACATTTTTTCATACATATCCTGGAATGTATGTAAAAAAAAACTTGTATTAGTTTTACAGATCGCAAATAATCTAGAATTTGTTAACAAACTCTTCCGTCGACCGACCATTTACGATGTATTTTAACGCACTCAAAATCGTTAATTAATGACCCCTATTAATGAATGATTTTCTATTAATCAACGATTTTATTATATGCAATCCAACGTACATTGCTCTTATTATACATTTATATTGACAGTTACCTATGGTGTAGGCAACCAAACATACATATACATTTGAAATGTTAATACTATCTATCATTGTATGTCATTATTTAATTTTTAAAATTAAAAAACTCTATGTATAGAGTTTTTGAAAAGTACGGTCGACGGAAAAGTTCTGTAACGAACTCGTGAATTAAAATGGCGATTAATACACTTGCTCGTTAAATAACCATTAATAATTTACTACATTTTTTCTTTCTATGATGTGGTCTTTTTATTTATACGCTTCGTTATTGGTTCCCAGCGCCACTTTAGGACTGTTAATTAGAACCCAACAGTGGGTTCCAACCCACAACTCTTGGGTCATGGATCCCGTGCTCTGTAGCTGAGCTAATGAAGCGCGTTTACTATTAGAACAAAGACAATTATTTGTTTCAACTTAAAAATTTTTCTTTACCTTCCTCAATTTTGGTTTTTCTTTAGCTTTGGCAAGTTCTTCTTCTAGATAAGTTCTGACGCCGATTTTGCAGTCCATTACGCAAGGTGATACGAAGTCTCCCAGGAGATCCTGCAACTGTATGTAGGAACATTCCCCGTCGTCACTAGTTACTAATCCTTTGTATTCAGGGACGTAAGGTCTTAGAATGTCCTTCATTAAAATCTAAAAATTAAAAGGGAATTATAGAATACGGAAAAATAAAGTGAGTAACATTAATTTCTCAAGAGCGATTTTTATTTGAAATTAAATTCAAGTAAAATGAGTTATAAATCTTTATAATGCATATTAATTTTAATGTGAACTATTTAATCCATATTTATTAACCAATTGAATTAATTTTGTTCTTAAAAATGTAAACGGTTATCGATTTGCCATGATTTTTGTTTTTAAACAAAACCAAGTGACACTTATAGGTTATGTTATATTATATTACATTTCTTACACTTGTTTATTTATTCGGTTGCTTTTTATTGTAGTGTATATTGCACTGACAGTAACACTGGTGTAGTTTATCATAACTCAAAACTTTGTGTTTAGAAATGCTACATGGAAAACTGTAAAATTATAAGTAGAACTAGTATATTTCTTGATTTAAGTAATATTTTGTATATTCGAATAAAAAATATTGTATGATAACGCGGACAATAAGTTTCTTTTTCGGACGATTATGGAGTTTGCCGGCTGAGACGTCATCGTTTTATCATAAACTACTAGTTTGATAGTATGCCAACTCTCATTAGTCATTAGAAGTACTTTATGGTTATGTTCTCATTTTATAAGTTTTGTTTCTAATTCGAAATATAAAAATACATTTAGGTAATTTAATTTAAATAAATTTGCGTGTGTTTTAACTTCCGCATCGTTACACATTAGACGTCAGAGTTATCTCTGGCCTACTTAATATTTAGTCATCAAACCACATACACGCGATCTAGTTACCTCTCAGTTCAAATTTCAAATTTCCAGTTTTTACTTAATCGGTTCTTTGATTACAGTTACAGTAACTATTTTTAGTAAAAAAAGGGCGTTTCATGACTCAAATTTATAACTATAGTATTGATTTAAATGATAGAATCATAATGTTTCAAGTTTGATACTTAGGTACCCAAATAAATTTTAAGTAAATGCTGAATTTCCCTTTATGGTTTATGGTTTTTAGCGTTTTTAGCGATAAGTTTGAGGTTCTGTTGAAAAATGATAATTACAAAAGTTTTAGATTTTTTAATTATCTACAAGTTTTTTATTAATTTTTTTCCGATAGGATGCATATTTCAGCCACAAATCGTAAAAAACCAATATCCAACCTCACAACATATTGTTTTGATAATACGGCCTTTATTACATATATTGAGCACCAAATATTTACATCTCAAGGTTTAATTGTAGATTCTTGACATTATATATTTCCCTGTATACAAATAAATTTTCTCTTATTTTCGTTTGTACTATATCACCCCAAAAGTAATTTAAACGTCTTTCACAAAAATCTTCAAAATTTTCAAACTTCTCCTCGCTAACACTCCACCATATTGCTGCCTGTCCTTTTATAGTCTTTTCTATCCATTTTCTTCATTTATATTCCTCCTAGTTCCTTCATTTTTTCTTCTATTCCTTTTATGTACTTTACTGGATGAAGCCTGTTGTCCCCAAAGAATTGCAAATCATTTTCATTATCATTTCCCATTATTATAATTTTTTGTCCATTTGAAACTTGATCTTTCTATAGTTTTTCTTCTAATTCTTTGAACGATTCTGTGCATTCCTTATTATTATTCTTCTTGATTCTTGTTCACTTTTCTAGCTACTGCTTTAATAACAAATTATACTTCTTCTCCAGTTTCTTCTATTTTTCTATCTGTTTCCTTTTCTTGTTTCTCTAATGTCACTTCAACTCTTTGAATTTCTCTTCTTATTAAAATTATCATTTCCTCATTATTCTTCTTGAATTGATTTCCCATCTCCATTTTTATATCTCCAATTTGTTTTTTAACATTTTCTTCCATATTTATTTTTATTTCTTTTTTATTCTTTTCTAGAATTTCCATCAAATTTTTTGATCTTGTCTTCTCTCTTCACTCAGTTTCATTAACATCTCCATTAATTCATCCATTTGACTTCTATCTTCATTACTTGTCGTTTCTATAACAGCCTTTTCTATATTACTTCTCGTTTGTATTTCTTCTTCACTATCACTATTGTTGTCTTTATCAGCATCCTCCAGTCTGTTGTAAAATTTCAACCATATTTCCTTGACCTGCTTGAATTGCTTCTTTTCTAGTTTTCTCCATTATTTTATGTCGACTTCTTAAATACATTATCTGTTATCAATGAACAAAATTTGTCCCAAAACTTTATTAAAAATTTATTATTTTAGCTTTATAAATCGATCACAAGATAGGCCCCACGTTGGGCGCCAATGTTTTGATAATACGGCCTTTATTACATATATTGAGCACCAAATATTTATATCTCAGAGTTTAGTTGTGGATTCTTGACAAAATTCTACATATTTCTTGAAATCGATTGACAACTAACTGTCAAAAACTCGCGATCACCGAATAACAAGTAGATAATGTCATTTCACAGTAGTAACAAAAAAGAATAAGAATAAGAAATATAAAAATGTTAAAAATTGTAAAAACATATTGAGTAATCTATAGTTCGTATTTCCAATTATGTTGTTATAAATAAAAACTGCTGAATAATAATAAACAAAATGAAAATTAAAAAATGTGCACATTAACATTAACTATTGATAATTTTGCAACATTTTGCATAATTAATTTGTTAATAATCTCAAATTAGGATCGATCTATTTTTTTTATAAAAAAAATCAGATAGTGCAAGTAAATAATCAGTCGTTAATTCTTACCTTAAAACATTTTTCTTCTTTGGCACATAATTTTTTTAAAATCGTACCCTGGTCAGGTCCCGCTTTGAAGTTTCCCTGATGACCTGCTAGTTGTACCCATGGATACCTCTGCTTTTTGTAAGTTTGGAAAAACGGTGTCCACTGTACAATATTTCTAAGTTTTCTCCATCCAGAAGGCTGTAAGAAAAATTTAGTAAATATTTTTTTTTGGATCAATGGATTTATAATAAACGTATTTATGCAAGTGACTGCTGTATTTTGTGGTATAGCCAATGCCGGCCGTTTAAGTAAGCAATCAAATTAATCCCTTAAACGATTCCCAGGTTCGAATTAAAATATTTTATAATCATTATACCTATAGAACAAACCTTAATGGCTAGAGTAGGTAGGTCTCTGCGAAGATCGCCTGTTGATAACTCAAGGGGTTGATGATTTATGACCTTACCATATTTCTGGTCAGACCATACCCTTTTAATAATATTAATAATATTTTACAAGCAAATTAAAAACACGGATTTTTTAGACATAGATCTTGATCACCATAAACCGTGTAGGGGTTATAAATATTTCAAATATCCAAAAAGGCCTTGTAATACAAAAACACTGTGGACGTCAACGACTATAGTGACGTCAATAATTTTAAATATTTTAGAGTTCAATGGTCTAATATAAAAAATAAGATTTAAAGCGTAAAACGTGAGTCAGCATCGTACAAAAAAATATATAATTTACCAAATTATTGAAAAATTAAATTTCGGAGAAACACAAACAATGTCAAACAAAATAGTTAATTAGAAAGTAATAAGTTTGTGTAAGAGTTAATAAAAAATTAATGATTACACTAAATTCTTCGTTTTTCGAATCCTTTTTTTTCTAGAATTAATAGATTTAATTTTATAATATATTTTATAAGTTTGTAGTTTTTTCGAAATGCAAACTGGACTTTAGAAAACTTTTATTCATATTTTTGTTATTTCTGCAATACCAAAAATGTTTCGATGTGTTTCGTTATTTTTTATGACTGTAAACTTATAAAAACGTAATTTCTGTTATAATACATTCAAATTAATATTTAATCAGATAAAAAAAATAACAAACAATATGATTATGTAATATTCTTTATTTTTTTAGGTTATTAGTTATCAAACCGTGCGATATCTAATATGTATATACAGTATAACTGAAAAAGTTGGCAACAAATGGGAAATTTTAAAAAAAAATTATTCTTCATAAAAAAATGTGCATCATATATAAATTTATGCTGAAGAGCAAAGTGATTTTAAATTTAAATAAAAATTATTAAAAATTATGCCCAAGATTAGATCCATGGCCTTCTAATAATTAATTAAACTTAAAAATAATTACTAAATAATTAGGCATTTGTTGGAATATTTATTGCATAAGAGAAATCAAAAATTAAATTAAACATAAATACACTTATTGATTACATCACTCATTTTCTCATGGACAATTTGATAAACTATTACTCTGTTTTGCGAGAATTATCAATAATAAATACCTAATTAGAATGGGGATACTTAAAGCAAAAGGTGTACCTTAAAAGATCATTTGAAAATGTTGATCATTTGGAGAGAACCATTAGGGAATCATGTAACAGTGTAACTGTAATTTTTTCAAAGAATAATTACCAACTTAGAAAGGGACCGTAGATATGTTGCCTCATGTGCAGTGAGGAAAAAGTTAATCCGTATTTTTCTTTCTCATGCATGTATTGTGTAATGTTGCATATAAAAATAAATTATTCTAATTAGGTATTTATAATTTATAATCAAATTTTCAAATGGCATTTTGTTCTCTATTTAAATTTAAAAGTATAAATCAATATTATTAATTTGCCCTGTATACAACTAAAACAAATTTCATTCTTGATTATTATTGATTTATATGTGAGGCAAAAACGAATAATTTTTTTTGGAAATTTAATAATAAAAAAAATTATCAGTTGTTGCCAACTTTTTCAGATATACAATGGTTTATTTAAAGTAAATATGAATATAGTTTATCGCATTGTGGACATGTAATATCAACAGTATATTTAGAGGTTCCTTGGAAAAGAATTTTTGTGGCATATTACACCATTTCTCAAATAAATTTATATTATGAGTAAGTGTAAAAGAATGCATATTTGTTTATATAATTCAATACGTAAGACAATTTAAATAATAATATCTAAGTAAAATCACTGGATAAATAAAAAACATTGTGTTTGCTTTAGCGAAAAAAGACTTTCATTTCTTAAATTTTATTTATTAAAATAAGTAAGTTAAATCCTTTAGAATAGTGCGTGTGTGTATGCGTGTGTGTGTCTGTAGCTTTTTTGTGTTTATGCATTTTAAAATTCTGACAACAGATTTTGATAGAGCATCAAAAATTAAGATTAGGGTTTGATGTGCCCCTTCGTACCTCTTCGGGAACACCTTCAAAATGGGGTCCAAAATATGAAAATTTTGAAGTTTAAAATGACATTGAAATTACATTAGACACACAGTGAATGACGATGTTGGTAAAAGTGAGTAAACTGTGGCTGTGTTTGATCTGTCAATCTACAATTTTATTAATACTTTCATTATAATTTGTTCGGTCTATGGCAATGCAAGAAGACTGGTTTTAAAATGCTTTACCATTTCCGTTATTATAAATTTTAAAACATTCTTCATAATCAATAATTTTTGAGAAAAATTTAATCAAAGAACAACATTTTGCTTTACTGTCTCAAAAACAAAATTGAGACAAATAGCGGTTTATTAAAGATTTTTTTTTATTTTGAACGATGAAAGTCAATCCATATGCAACTTATACGTTACTGTACTACTACAGTTGAATGATAACTTACTTAAGGTGATTCTCACGTTTTTAATGTTTTTCTGTAAATGGCGTGAAAGCCAGGTCGTACTCTTCCTGACGTATGATCCATACTTTCTTTATTTAACATAAATGCCCATTTTTACAGTAAAATATACAAGTTAATTTAAAATTCTGCTTCTTTTAATTGTATTTTTAAATTTCGTTGTTGAAACACACATATTAATAAATTGATTTTCAGCGAAATAATTGTTAACAATGCTATTTTAATGAAGAAAACTAAAATAATGAGATTTGGACAAACGGGACAAAATGGAGAAATGGGAATAGGATATAAAAAAAACAAAGAAGTACTAAAATTTAAATACTTGGGTGTAATAATAAACAATAAAGGGGAAAGAAAAACGGAGATCGAAGAAAAACTAATGGCAACAAACCGAGCGTACCAAGCCAATAAAAATCTGTTAAAAATCAAAATAATGACTAAAAACCAAATAAACTAAGATAAACATATACAGTACAATAATAAGACCCATTACAATGTATGCAGCAGAAACGATCACTATGACGACAATAGAAGAAGTTAAGGATAAACGAAGGAAAGATACCTAATAAGAACAATTCTTGATCCAGAGCAGGAATCAGAGAGCAGGAAAAGATAAAATACAGAAAATTAAAGCTCAAAGAATCAATTGGCTAGGACCAGAAGAAGTAATAAAGGCTATACTAGAATGGCAACCAGGAGTAAAAAGAAGACGAGGAATACCCAGATCAAAATGGCTGGCAGTTATAGAAGATGAAAGCGGCACAGGAGTTACAAGATGGAAGAAAAAAAAAGAGACCGGAAGAAATGGCGGCAAATCAGCGAACAAGTACAATGATGAACCGGCGATGGGGACTGATCCACCCCGTCAAATGGATTTAGAAAGCGAAAGTGGCACAACCTCATATTTGTCAATGCTTCACATGAACAGTATTTTCTCCCATTAAAAAGCAATACTTTATCAACATGCGAAATTATTATTAAAACCACTGTAACTTATAAACTAAATGTCAGATTGTCCGATTGATAACACCATTTGGCGACACGACAATAACACGACGGCGACACGACATAATACGTTTTGAGCGTTTTCAAACTTGACGACACGACATCGACACGACGACCACACAACACCAACAATGATTTTTATTTCAGTTTGTTGATCGTAGTGTAGCATGCCATTAAACAAATTCATTTAACACGAATAAACAAAAAGAATTTTAAAGAAAAACGTTCTAAAATTTTGATTTTTGATATGTTCTTTAAGTAACATTTTAAAATTATTAAGAGTGGTACATTTTTTATAGATTCAAGTAATTGGTTAAATTTTTGGTCTAAATGACCCCGGGGTCCTTTGGCTCTGGCAACTGGGCAAATTACAAATACTAACCTCTTTTTTTCTTTTCTGCAACTGACAGTTTATCAAATTTATTATCCAAATATTCATTGATTTCTTGCCAACACTTTTCTCTTAATATTTTATTTTTATTGTTTTCATTACTTTTATCCCAAATACATGTATTTTTTTCAACTAGTTCAATTAAAGTAACAATATTGAACTTAAAAGCCATCTTAGAACACGAAGTAACTGAATTAAACTAATCAGTATTGGCTGCATGAGATTTGCGCCTACCTGTGCTAATCCTCCAGACTGAAGGGGTAATGATTAAAGCGAGGGTCAGATGCATTACCTAAATATAAACATTTTTCTAAATATTCGATTAGCACTTAATTCATCAAAATAGCAGAATAAACCCCCAATAAAAGATATTAAGAATCTATTATAGGATTTATTAGTCCAAAATTGCTTTACGACCTACCAATAAAACCATGTGCTACTGTCGTTCCCGGCTGCCGGCCTACCGGGCAAGGAACATTCTTGCCACTGGTGTACGTCCCGATTTTTGAAACAAAATAATTAGTAAAAATAATAACTAAATAAAATTGATTAGTTCAATTCAGTTCCTTCATGTGCTTTAAAATAGCTTTTAAGTTTGATGTTGTTACCTTAATTGAACTGGTTTGAAAAATAATAACAAAAATTATTAAGAGGAAAATGTTGGCAAGAAATCTATCAATACGTATATACGTCTGCACTAAAAATTTACAACTCTCTTTCTGATGTACAGGGTGAGTTATGAGGAACTGTACATACTACTACCTCGTATTGAGGCTCCTATGGGGAATATCAAATGAGCATTAAAAAGTGTCTGCCCCCATTGCTTAATAATATATAGAGGATTGTGAATTTTGACTGAAATTTTTTTTGGTAAAAACACTCTAAGGAACTGAATTGAACTAATCAGTTTTATTTATTTATTGGTTTTACTAAATATCTTGGGGAAAGACGGCAGCCGGAGATGACACCAGCACGGCATGTCGTCTAATGTGAAAGCACTCCATTAATTTCAATGTAAATTGTATATAATATTTTGTAACAATAAACATGTTTTAAAACATGTTTCACATAAACATCTAAGTCGTAAAATTAAAATTCCATTAGGTATATATTTATATCAATAAACAAAGGATAATTAATTATTTTTTTAACCAAATTAGATCTGAAGTCAAATGATATACCACTGGCAACAATTTACGTACGATTTTATGAGCAAGAAAAAACTATTTACATTAAAACTACGTAGCGGAAAAAAGTTGTCTTTGAAAGCTAAAGGTCGTTGAGTGAAAGTGTTAAGATTAATTCTATAAATAAATAAAAAGTCTTTCAATTCGTACTATTTATGAAACCGTTAAATGATATAATAAACACTTTTTATGGAAATTCTTTACCAGTACTTTTAAAAAATTCCATTTTGTGTTATCCAGGTTTGAAATCACTTTTAAACTTAAAAAGAAACAGTTCCACAAACACAAATACTGCAGTGCCGGATCTAATTCTCTCCCGGAAATTTCTCTCAAATTATAAAAAAGGATCATTTCAATCCCATTTTGCCCCCTTTGCTCCCTCCTCAATCCGGCACTGAAATACTGTGTGTTTGGTGAAGTTTTTCAATTAAATCTCTACAAAAATAAATCAAAACTAAATTGATTTTTCGTTAATTTTGTTGGAGAACGTTCCTAATAAATTAAAAGTTCAACAAAGCAATTGCAGGAGGGCAGATATCAGGATCTCACTACACGAAAAACAAAGTCAAACTTTTGCTAACCAGTTCAATTTTTTAAATTTAAAAAAATACAGCAAATAGGTTTAAAGCAAACAGAATCAACTAGTAAAAGATGACAGGTTATTCAAAGCACAGAACTACAAAAATACCTGCTACATATTCCTTCCAGAGATTTTGTCAAGTACAAATACCTAATAAAAACACCTTCATTGAAGATCCAGCTGCTCTTATTAGAAATGTACTCGTCTGTTTTAAATCTGAGTCCAAGAAAGATAAGGATACTGTTTAGGAAATCATTTCACGGCCTTGCAGGCGGAATTATTTACTATTTATGCTTTCGAACAGAAAAATAAAAAAAAAATCGGATGTGGCCATGCACATGACTTTACTCGTACATATTTAAGGCAGGCCATGCCTGGCAAGACGTACAATTGTCTCCATGAAACAAAACAATTCTACTGCGCTTGCGCTATTATGCAACTATGTTATTCCATTTTATTTTTAACTCGCTTATAATACAAAATTTGAAAAAAGGTTTTAAACAAAATTTGTAGTAAATTTAATTTAAAATACATTTTTTCTCTTAATATTTTTACATAAACTTAATAGAAACGATAGTAATTGCGAAAATCTGAAAATTCTCAAGAGTTTGGTTAGGAAATTTCGATCGCAGTTGGAGTTAGAGCGCACACAAATTTTTCCGGACTATATACTCCATACTTCATACATACATTTTCTGGAAATGGTCTTAAATGACTTAGGGGGTCTCAAAACATGTAAATCCACTGAAAGCTGAACTTTTTTTTTTGCGATTACAATACTTTACCTATGGTAAAGTAAAAGATTTGCACTTATAGCCAGATAACTTTGAACGCCTTGACATCATTCAGGATCACCTCACAAGTGCTCATGAACTGTATTGATGGACTCCGGACGCTGCAATATCGAAGAAAATGAGGAGGTCGATGGATTTTCTAGGAGAAACTCTAATAAAGACTTTGGAGAAACCGACACAGTTCTCTGACTTTTTAATGCTACATAACAGCAAGCTCTATTACAGAATGGATCAAGAAATAATCATAAGAATAGTGATCCAAATAGAATGGGTAAGGCAAGCTCACGGTATAGCAACTTTTTAATCACTAATACGGGAAATTATAGAAACTTCAGTAAAATTGCAAATACTTGGTAACTCAATAGATGTAAAAAGGGGTGGCCCTACGGCCTATTCCACTGCGACCTTGCAGATCTATTGTGTTTCCCCTGATAATTAGATGACTTGCGCGAGCTTCGTCCTTTTAAGTATGGTTAGGATCCCTGACAGTGGCTCTTCAACGTAGCTCTCTGCCTCTGGGTATTCCGTTCCCTTCTGTGAAAACCTTGTCCTTGCTCTTCCATCGCATTCGCATAGAATATGGATTGAGGTTTCTTCCTCTGTCTGGCAAAACCTGCATGTGGTTTCTTCTGCCAGACCTATGTTTTTCATATGCTTGTTGAGTTTACAGTGTCCTGTAAGCATGCCTACTATTGCTTTTACGGACCTTCTGTCCTTGCTTAGTAGATCTGCCGTGAGTGTAGGCGATGGTTTCTTGAGAAACCTTTTTGCCTGCCTCTGTCCTGGGGATTGTTCCCACCAGCTTTGGAGGTAACTCAATAAGTCGATAGATAATTTTACTAAGGGTATGATAGGAAGTACTAATCTTTAAATGATACGTGTCAAAATTTCATGACAATCTGACGTTTAGTCTGAAGTTACAGTGATTTTCGTAACGCTACTTTTGTGATTTTTAAAACAATGGAAAATCTGAATGAAGATAAAGCATTGTTTTTTAAGACTTACATTTAAAGTTCAAGAGTGATAAAATAAAAAATATACAGTTTACTCCTTGTCATTAAGTGGCAACCGGAGTTCTTGTGAGAAGCAAATTTCACTTCTATTTTATGAGGATTTTCTAATATAAAATTGTATTTATATGCGCGCCACTGGGAACACTTGACGATGGAATATTTCTTGACAGCTTTAAATGTATGTAACGACGTGGCAGCACTTTACAAAGATATTTAAGAAAGAAATGGGAAACCATATTATTTAAAAACTACTTGATATTTATTAAAACAAATAGGAGCAAATTTTCATAGATTTAATGCAGAATGGCGCAATTATTTCTTTTTGTGATTTTCCATTTAAAATTAACAAAATAAATACTTTTCGAAGGTTTACAAAAAAATCAAGGAATCTCCACCCTAAATTTTGTAATTATTAGTATTTCCTGAAAATTTCACAAAAATCAGACTAAAACTAAAGGCATAAAAGGTTATTAAAATTTTTGTTTTATTTAATGGATTTTTTGATGGTTTATATCAAGTGATATTTTTATGATAAATTTTTATTTGTTATTGCTATAAATTTCAATTTTTTACTGTTGTTGTGCAGCAAACATTTCCGAAAACAAAGGCAGTCTCTTTTTTCTAACGTACGTTGACCTCCTTTGTTTTAATTTTTTTTTAACATCCAAGGTAAATACAATCTGTCTTTTTCAAAACAATAAAAAATTGATATGGTCATATGAAACAAATAAAATGGGTTAAAAATATTACAACAAAAATTAAATAAAATATTGTTTGATTGCGTAATAATGAATGAATCTTGATAATACACATGAATAAAACGGTCAAAATTATTTAGGAATAATTAAAATTGTTTATAACATTCCGACACTTCCGTAATATTGTATGTACTTAGGGTAAGATTTTAATTTAGTAAATAATAGACAGTTACTTCTTTTTTTTTTTCTTAGGTGCAAATTTACGCAGTAAGATTTACAATAAAACAATACCTAAGACATGCGAAACAAAGACAAAAATCAACTGATGGCGAACTCACGCATTTTTGAGAAATACTCAGTTAATTACATCTGGCAACGCCGTCAAGAGGTTATGACGAGCGCGAAATTGTAACGTTTATCTATGATACCGTTATTTTTCGCCCATCTCTAATCTCTAGTGTCACATCTCTAGTCGCGTTTTTACGTGGCTGATGTCCCAGAGCCCCAATAACGTGAATTACAAAAACATAATTTCCCTGAGCTGACCAAGAAGATACTAGATAAATAATTTTCCGAACCGATAGTTCCTTCTCCAGTTAAAGAAACCACTTCTCTCTGTATCTGTAAATCTAGAAGGATGGGTCACCCCACAGCACGTAGGCCACATTTGGCCAATTGTGCGTCCTTCTGAGGTTGAGTCTTCCTTCTAGCTCGTCAGCCAGCCCTCATGTTGGCATGTGTTAGCCACCGACAGTCTCGTCTTCCTGTTCACATCCTCTACACAGTGGAGTGTCAGATAACCCCATCCTGTAGAGGTGTTTTCGTAGATGACAGTGGCCAGTCAGGGTACCTGTGGCTGTGCGCAGGTTCTGTCTGTTCATAGACATGTATTTTTTGGCTGTTTCGCTGTTCGGATACCCTTAAACTTGTCAAAGGAGTGTTTCTTCAGTAGGTCAGCCACAGCTGATGCCGATAAGCTTGTGAAATTGCCAGGTCCCAAAAGTTTATGGGAGGCTGCTTTCTTAGCTAAAAAGTCAGCTGCACGGTTGCCTTTTGATTTTCCATGGCCTTTGATCCAAGCTAAAGTGACCACGTTGTTGTTGCAAGCTTCGATCAGGGCCTGGTGACATTTTAGTACTAGACCTGATGTAATGCGTGGTGTATCCAGAGCTAGTAGTGCCTGTCTGCTGTCCGTGAGAATGTAAATATTATTACCAGTAATCTTTCTTCTGGTAGTTTCTTTTGCGGCGATGGAGATAGCAGTGAGCTCTGTTTGAGCTACACTGGCATTAGAACCCATTGCCCATTTTATATTGAGATTCAGGGATCCGGTTGTATACCTGTAAAGCGTAGCCGTGTCATGGTCATCACCACATCCTCCTTAATAAATATATCAAGGGGGTGAGACCAAAGATCACCTCCATTGCTCTAGTTGGTGTGGTTCTCATGCCCCCCGTTATGTTGAGGCATGCTATTCTTTGGATTTGATCCAATTTGCGTACGACTGTCCGCTGGCTAGTTTCGACTTCCCAAAGAAA
Source organism: Crepidodera aurea (assembly GCA_949320105.2). Classification (NCBI taxonomy): domain Eukaryota; kingdom Metazoa; phylum Arthropoda; class Insecta; order Coleoptera; family Chrysomelidae; genus Crepidodera; species Crepidodera aurea. The sequence goes on along the minus strand of OX439475.1, from coordinate 37,932,108 downwards.
CCACTTATTTATTATAAGTTTTATAAAATTAAAGATTCGAGTAATATATTAACTTAAAAGTATTTTTTGTCATACGAAGCACTAGTAAATTAAAATTGGCTCGTTATCGTATTTAAAATTTTGAATAAAAATAATTATTAATAATGTTTCCACATTTTATCATTAATGCTTTGTATGTGTGAGTTATTTATCACCTAATGTCAAACCCATAGGCATACTAGTGCATTTGACAAACCTTTGTTTCTGTTCTGTATTTTTTGCTTTTACGCGGCGTTGCCAAACATAAATACTGCAGTAGTCAAATAACACAGAGCATACATTTGACTATTGTGGTATCGAGAGTACTACCTTAAGTACTAATTTGATATTACACAAAAACATTTGAAAAACAAGAACTTTTTGTGATCAGCAACATGGCACACTGGATCTTCAAAATCGGCTATACGTTTTTGGGAACAAAATATGTTAATAGTGATTTATTTATTATGTATGTATGTACTTGGCGGTTTTGTTTCCAGTGAACTATGTTATTTAATCGTTTTACTAAGATATTTTTACCGATTAAAAACAAAACGCTATGGCTCATAAATAAGCGATTATAAAAACATCGTTTAGTGGAAGTCGTACTGAATAATAATTATTCTACAATTGACGTCACTGTTTCAAATTGGGTTAGGTCACGAACCTTGTTTCTCCAACAAACCAACTAGAAAATGATTAGTAGGTACAAAGATTAAAAAAATATTTTCGATATGAGAAAAAAATTTATGAAAGGAAAATTGTTCGGATACCATACGATTTTACTATCATAACGTACAATGTTCAAGGATTTTAGTAGTTATATAAATTCGTTTCGACAGTTGTACATATAAAAATCAGCTAAAAGCAACGAACACAACACTGGAACACGTTAAAAGTTTTGAATAAAACAATGCCCATCTGTCGTAAATTCAAAGTGGAACTGATAAAACGCCAGGACCCGAATCGAAAACCCGTTATGGTTCATCATCGTTGATTTAACACGGAAAACTCTTCTTATTACCCTGAAGATGTCAAAATAATTTGACGAAACGTTGTCTTTCAAGAAATATTGTTTTTTTTTAATCCAAGACCTAAATCCCAAAAACAACACCGCAGTCATCATTCAGAAGTTCGTAAAATATTAAAATAATATTCTAGAGTCCACAAAAACAATCGTACCAAAACAAGTACTAGTGCAGGCAAGATAGCAGATTTAGTAGCCAAAAAAACAAGAATAATACCACCCGAAATCTACCAATGGGAAATGGTTAAGGGGGCTACAAGACTACTTAAAAAAAACGACGCCATGGGGGTTAGTACAATTAACAGAAGGGCGATTAAAAAAAAATGGATTTGTGTGATTTTACGATTTCCGGCGAAACTTGACGTCGTATCAAAAAACTATCAACAGGCAAGTTGTAGCTTATAAAAAAACCTACAACTTTTGTAAAAGACACTTGTGACCTTAACCTCAAAATTATCGAGAAAAATGAGAAAAGTCGAAGTAAAATTTTTTTTTTGTTTTCCATTTTTCATTTCCGCAAAAATTTTTTGATATTCATTCACACTTTTTTTTTCAGATGAAAAGTTGCATGGTGAAATTTTCTCGTACAGAGTTCTCCGGGTGCGCGTTTTTTTCGTTTTTACGTGAACTTTTTGATACAATGATAAACCACTATCGTTCCCATTTAAAAACATCCTCAAAAATGGAAAAAACTAAAAAAATCACTGTTTTAAAAATAAATTTTTAACAATTTCTGATAATTTGTTTAAACTTTTGAGAAAATTAAAAAACTGATTACACCATTGAATTGTACGGGAAAAACTACTGAAGAAAATATGTTTTCCTTATTTATGTAAATGTCTTCAAGGTCAGTTAGGCTCAACTCCCTCAACTCTTTACTTGGTTTCGGAGCAGCTGCTCCGATCATACAAAGAAACTAAAGAGGGGAGTAGTAGTCTCGTTTCGGAGCAGGTATAAAGTATCATCTGTGCCCGAAGGACTCCGAAAAACAGTTACACAGTAAATCTCAGCTCTACTTTCAAATTGGAAAAATTACCACCAACTGGAGCAGCTGTACAACATTCTTATTGTTGGAAAATGTGTTATTTTCCGCCAGGATAAATGCAAAATTTAATATGTGTCATTCCGTTGCCTCTCAAAAGGTTAATTCGCAGGCCTCTGCAAAATAACATCACATCATCGAAGACGAGATGATCTGGTATGCGCGATTTTGACATGAAATAGAATCATTTTCTCGATCGCATTTAATAAGAGATCATACAAATAGCTTCAGACATTCTGTCTATTAGCGTATGTGTTATTTAGTTTAGTTAGTAAGTTTTGTGTTTTTTCCAAAGAATAAAAAATGGTTGTGAAGAACCTCGTTATTTTAATTCAATACAGTCCATTTACGTCTCAACACACAAACTTGGGAAATATCAACCCCAATTTTGCGCACTTATCGAACATATTTTCAACTTCAGACCTGGCTCGGAAACAACATGACTGCAACCAAGTGGGGCTGGAAAGAAGTATTGGTTAATAATTCTAAAATACGTCTGCCCAGCTTCACTGATGCTGCAATCATTCCTGAGGATTTGCTAAAAAGTATTTCATATAACTGCGGGACCAATTTTGAAAGCAGCAAATGCGGATCTCGGAAGCATGGACTACATTGTACGGATTTATGCAGTAAGTGTGAAGAAAATTGTTTAAATAAAGAAAAAATTGTAGAAGATATTAGTGACTTGGAGGACACTTCCACTGAGCAGCCAAGTCTTTGCTTAAATCCGGACATGGAAGTTCCAGCTGAGGAGAGTGATCTTAATGAATCGTTCCAAGAATATGACGAAGATACCGACTGCAACGAAGGATCTGATGATAACGATGATAGACCTCGCGAAAAAAAAAATAAAGTTAGTGTAAATAAATTAATTTTTTCGTTTTGATGAATTATGTAAATATTTGTAGTAAAAAAGTTAAATAAAGAATAATTTGTAAGAAAAACTCTTCGTTGTTTAATAATTTCATTAAAAAGAACCATTGCACATCAATTAATCCCCTATAAACCAATTAAATATATTTTTTCATTATTGTTACTGTATAATATCAACTTAAGTATATACTATTTTCAAATTTCATTAATTGCAATTCAATTTCGTTAAATTACAATATTTTTTGAAAAATTATCATTTAAAAATGGAAAAAAAAATATGATTTTTCGCATTTTTCGGAAATTTTGGAGGTTATAGTCAAAGTGACTTCTAGAAAAGTTGAAGATTTTGTATAAAAAACTTTTTTCATTCTGTTACAAAAAAAAATTAGAAAACGATTATTTTTGATTTTTATATGAGATTTCCAACATGTTCATTTAATGTTTAGAACAATACTGTATACCTACGTATGAAATTTTACATAAATAAAGAAAACATATTTACTTCAGTAGTTTTTCCCGTACAATTCAATGGTGTAATCAGTTTTTTAATTTTCTCAAAAGTTTAAACAAATTATCAAAAATTGTTAAAAATTTATTTTTAAAACAGTGATTTTTTTAGTTTTTTTCCATTTTTGAGGATGTTTTTAAATGGGAACGATAGTGGTTTATCATTGTATCAAAAAGTTCACGTGAAAACGAAAAAAATGCGCACCCGGAGAACTCTGTACGAGAAAATTTCACCATGCATCCATGCAACTTTTCATCTGAAAAAAAGTGTTAATGAATATCGAAAATTTTTATTTTTTTTAACTCAAAATTTTTCTGGTTATTTATAACATAAAAACAAATACTTTCACAAAGTTTCATCGAAATCGAATGATTTTTTGCGGAAATGAAAAATGGAAAACAAAAAAAAACATTTTACTTCGATTTTTCTCGATGATTTCGAGGTTATGGTCACAAGTGTATTTTACAAAAGTTGTAGGTTTTTTTATAAGTTACAACTTGCCTGCAGATAATTTATTGATACGCCATCCAGTTTCGCCGGAAATCGTGAAAAATCACACAAATCCATTTTTCAAACCCTTTAATCACCCCTCCCGTTAATTGTACCAACCCCCATGGCGTCGTTTTTTTAGAAGTTCCTTGTAACCCCCTTAACAATTTCCCATTGGTAGATTTCTTCTTCTTGTTGAACAAATTTAATTTGCCTGCACTATAAGTCTTATTTGGTTTTAATGATTTTAGAATTATCAAAATTTCTTTTTCTAACCTATTTAGAAAAGATAAATGTATGAATTCAATGACAAATATTTTAGGAAGGTTTATTAAACCAGTAAATTAAAATATTGCTAGATAAGGGAGATCACCCGAAACTGATAAATTTTAAACTTTATAATTTACAAAAGAGTTCTTTGAAAATTAAATATAAAATAACGATGTAATTATTGACCCTTACAAAAATCTACAAAACAATTTCGATCTTTTCCAATACAAGAGTTTTTAAAAATGTTTATTTGTAGATTTAAGCTACTCGTTAATTTTTTGTTAAAAAAACAATGATATTACTTGCAAACTAATTCATTTAAAAATGAGTTTATCTATTTTCAATCGCAGAACAAAATGATCGCTCTTTATACAAGCCGCCAATGCCGACAAAGCAACTTGTCGGCACACGTGGGCATTTTGTTTTTATAATTCCGCAATTCAAAATGGAAAAACTATACCATTTCTTGCAGCGCCTTGTAACGACTAGCTCTTTAGTTAACTTTCTACAAAATCTACTAAGTAAGCAAACTAGTTAGGAATTTAATTTATTCGAATCGACATCCTAAGACATCCTCTGCCTTTCGGTTTCGTCAGTTAGGCTTTAAAATACACTAAATAAAATTCCAAACAAGCGTAAGTCAATAAATGTATCTGCTATAAGATAAAATTTGCAAATGTGCTGCTATCTATCAATAAAACTGATAAATGAAGCTCTTAGAAGTTTTGACAACTTTACAAAGCAACTGGCGAAACCGAAAGGCAGAAACCGATCTAACTTGTTTGCTTACTTTGTATTTTTTCCTTAAAGAGATGAATCTTGACCAGAATCGATCAAAAAACTTTGCAACACCCAATGCAAATTGGGTTCGCAACCCCAATGCAAGTTGGGAATACTTTTAATAGAGTATCTGCGAATTAAATTTACTATTTGAAACTGTAATTTTACACTTTTAATGGAAAGATTCGTTGCTTGCAGATAGAAGATGCATTAAGTACCTTAATAGAATCTTTTTTAGATGGTTCGGGGACATCGGAGTCCCACTCTGAACTCAAGTCATCGCTGGAAGGATCTCCATAATCCACACAAATCGGTACTTCCAATAAACTTTTTTGGTACTGCTCATATCCCGTCGTAGATCCCCTTCTGGATCCCAAAATGGGACTGGATGGACTCGTGCTTCTTCGGAAGCTGCTTCCTCTTCGGCCAAGTCGTGGTGAGCTATCGGAAGTAGGCGAAGGGGTTCTGGAGGGAGAACGATTTGGATATAGTGTGTTTTCTGAAAATTTTTAATAAACTTCTGTCTTATATTTGGTAATTTTAGTTTACAGAGCGTTAAGAATGTAAAAACGTATTAATAAATTCGGTGACAATTACATAAACAATGTTTGAATTTTTAGAGGAGATTCTTGAAATGGTAATATTATACCTAATAATTCATAATAGTCGTAGAAAGTGAAAAACCTCGAACGGGAGTGGCAGTGAATCTATTTTGATGGGGTTTTTTGCATTGTATTTCTAAAATCTAATACTAAAATGTCTATATATTAGAATTTGTCGATCTTTGTTTATTTAATAGTATATTGCAAAATTCCGGAAATGATTAATCAAAAGTAACTCCAATAATTTTAATTATATTGATGAAAAAATATGATTATTTATGTTTTTGGGGTTTGTAAATATATGTTAAAGGCCGAAAATTGCAAATTTAGAAAGAGAGGAACCAAAATAGTGGCCAGAGGCTTTGTAATCGGGTGGTATAATTCATACAAAAAAACGTTATATCATTTATATGTCTGTAATATCGAGCAGAAACTATAGTAACTGATCAGATTGACTTGAATTTTTTTGCAAATTGCTAGGAGAGGTGTCTAGTTCAGAAGTAGAAAAAAATAATCATAAAAAATAATTTCACAAAATATGATAACAACATGGCAAAAAGAAAAAAGATTTTTAAATTTAAGGTGTCAACATATTTTTGTGACCTTTCTGGTAGCGATTTGTAAAAGGATAATAGATTTGCTTATTATAAAAATTTTAATTTCGTCATAACTGAAAAAATCCAAAAAAAAATCAATATTATTTCGATAAAGAGGGCATGCTTTTGTCAATTAAATATTTTCGTGAAATTTCTGTGATCTGTTTCTATACTAAATGAAATTATTTTTGTAGGTCATTGTTAATCTTTGATGACGACTTCTAGATGAAAGTCAAAACAAAACTTTGATGTCGTTTAACCAAATACCACAAAATTATTATCGTTAAAAGAAAATTTTGTGTTTAGTAAAATATTTTAAAATAATTCCAATTCAATTGTTTTAACGAAAAACTAGGTGGAAACATAGTTTAAACTGCGTCTCATTATATTTTTTCAAGACGAAGATAAAAGCAACAGTGTCCTTTGTTTGTCACCATAAAAAATTGAGTTGCGGAATTTAAAAAACGTGTTTTATGTGTATTTTACTTCGCATATTAAGAGTTGGGCTGAAAACGTGGCTCAAAACGATTCAAAGCGAAAAATGGGATGCAAAATTTAAAGGATGAAAAGATGAACACCGCGTTCTAAGACCTATTTCGAGCCCACTTCACAAGATATTATTAATGATGAATTCGACTCAAAATGTATAGTAGAGATTTTAAACATTTTATAAAATCATCTCACATCGATAAATAATAAATTTGACATTCAAATGACCTTGACCCTGACCTGAAGAGGTCAAGCGACCCCAAAAACCCCTAGTTACAGTAGTTAAGTTTTTGGCGCAGACAATTTTTTTTGTGGGGAGTCATTCAAAATAAACAAAAGAACAGGGTTGCATGAGATAATAAAAGCAACTTCAAAATGATGTGTTACTTAACACCCCTTGCCATTTAAGATTTTTCAAGGTATGGTTCTGGGTGCAAGAGGGATGAAACCTACGATAAAAATTGGGCATTTTTTTTCAAAATTTGAACAAAACTCGAAAAATTGGGGTGCAAATTTTAGTTGGGACACCCTGTATATATGATAAATAATGTTTAAGTTGTTTTATTATACAGGATATGATCAATAGTCACACGGTGTATTTTTGTAGTAAGTAAGATGCTGTTTAATTTTTCAATCTACGCTGGGGGTGGTTTTTAGCTCTTTGAGGGGTGGGGTCAATTCAAAAATAATTTTGGATAACTCCATCGTGTTCAGTAACCTCGAAAACGGAAGGGGAGGTACATTTTGCAGGAGGAAGACGCGGAAATACGTTAATAATGAGCATAGCTGTATCGAAAAGTTGTCTGATTAGTTACATTCTACATTCAATTTGTCTGATATCATTTTTTTCTGGACAATATATTCAATCATTTATGACCAATTTCAGACACATTGTTATGGGTCAGTGACGTCAGATTTGTTGACATGTTGGAAATGCTATAAAAATGTAAGGCGAGAGGTTTTTTGTCTTAAAATTGATATTTCCGCATCCGACTTTATATCAAAGTGACTTTCAGACGGGCTGCTGTAAGTTTTTTTGTCTCATTTTTTTAAATGGTCTCCTGAGTACGCGCTACAATCTCGGTGTCTGAAAACTGTGTTCTCGGTATCTCAGCGCTATTATCTAACTACATTCCGGAAATCAGACGGGTTGCTATACAACACTTAGGTCAGATTTGTTAACACTTTTGAAAATGCACTCAGATCAGACGCTACGCGCAAAATGTCTGAAAATCGATTCGGTGTGGTTTTACCTGGGCCGCTATGGGGCAAAAATCTTGGTCATCTCTCTTACTATTAGACCTGAGCAATATTTCTGCTAAATTAATCTCCATATTATTGCCAGATGCTTTTTTATTTTTTTATTCTTTTCTGTTTGTTAAAAACATAAACATTGATCTTTTTTTGATAAATTGATCGCCCACATTTATAAAATATTCATTAAAAGTTTCTGAAATGTTAATAAATTCATTGATTGGTATTTTTTATAAGTTTAATATCTGGTGCTGATTTTAATGTAAAGTTTATGAGAATCTGTTTTATTATTTATTTTGTTTGTGTAATAATCCGCACAAACAAAAATTAGTATGAAGTACCATTTACACACACAAATGTTTCATTTTGATGTATACACCTTTTTTAGATTTATTTTACAGTACACATGTATGCAATTATTTGTTGATAGGTAATATATGATAAATTGCCTATAATTCATTAAGAGAAGTAATAAATGATTTAAAATAACCGTAATTACTTGTAAACAATTAATTTAAGCCATAGTGAATATAAAGTGCTTTCTATTATATAACTGTTTTTTTTATTTATTATAAAACATGTTTAGTAATAACGTAAATTTATTGTGAACATTTTTGTTTTTTCGAATGAGTAATTTACACAGGATGGAAGTTTTTTGGTACTAGATATGACATCTTCGAGCTTAGAGACATGAAACTAGCCATATACGATGTGTTGACAGCTGTCAAAATGCTGTCAACTCCTCCAAAACAATCACGGTATTCTCGATTATAGCATCAGCTGTCAACAAAAAAAAACTTGAATTTCGGTAATTTTGACACTTGGAAACTACGGTGGGACGAAGGAGGTATAGAGGCCATTATCTTCAGCGGTGAGACACACTTTCAAGTAAATTTTTCTCACCCACACCATTGTAGTGACCGTAAAAACGTAGTCTTGCCACTGTATGAATTAATTGCCTTAAATTTTGCCTCAATGTTCTCTTGGTTACCTATTTTATTTTTTGCGAGTAAGAAATTGTATATTAAATGTAATATAATAATAAAAGTCACAATCTAATTACTTCATAAACACATGGCTGATCATGAAAATAATTCTACCATACAACTCTCATTCTCACGTAAGTATGTCTATTTAAACCATCTCAAGGGTGCAGATTTTTTTAAACCTATATAAAAAGGATTAGGAAAACTGTAAACGATAACTGCACAGGCAGTGGCAAATACAACGGATCATAAAGAAGAAAGAAGAACAAGAAAGTATCCAGCAAAGCCACTAATATTAGAAAAATAGAAAGACAATAAATGGACACCCACTACCTTGATGTATGCGTAGAACGATTCCGAGATGGTAGGTATCAAGGGTCTTAGTAGGTAGAAATCCGACAAGCCCCTAGAGAATGTCTTTAAAGGATTTCCACTCCTCCGAAAAAAAAAACGACATAAAGTTTCTTGGAAGTTGTGATTGTAAATCGTTTTAATCATCAATTAGGTATTTGTGGACTAATTATTATCTTTAATTAAAAGACGCAATTATACAGATCTGGCAAAATTTTAACGGAACATAGGATTTTCAATGTATTTTGGACAAAAGCTCACGTAGAAGTCGACCAGCACAAAATCTAAGAAATGATAACAATTTAAATTAGTACAACGAAAAACGCAATTATTAAAAATATTTCGAAACTCACTATTTATTGAGGATTTGGAATTGCTTGTTATATTAACTGTTTCCTCCTGTGTATTTTCTCTAAGATTATTTATTATATTTGAATGATGTTCTTGGTTCAATTGTAATTATGGTTTAATCGAAATTGAAGAATTATGACCAACGACCTTAATTAGTTCTTGTTCTCTTACACCAGCTTTTGAAAGGTTACTTACTGCACTTGATCTGGCAGAATGGTTAGTTATTTTTTTATTAACTGTGTCTAGACCTACTTTTTCTGCTGATTCTTTCATCCATTTTGAAATGGAATTTATTCCCACAGAAACGTTTTTATACCAAAAACCATGAGTTTTTGAATTCTATATCATGGAAAGGATCAAAGGATCTGTTATACTTAAAGTAAAGTTCTTGAACTAATTTTGCCGTTTTATTCCACATTGTCATTACTGCTTCTTTATAATCATTTCCGTTCTTTCTTTTAATGTTATAAGCTCAAACTTTTAAAAATCAATGCCAGAGTAGCTGTTGTAGTAGATTGTTCCAGAATATAATTTATTTCTATGGTGAAGGTCTTAAATTGTCTCCATATCGACTGATTACTTATTAGAGGGCTTTTCGAAGTAGTTTCTAAAATATTTTTTGTTATTTCTGCGTCAGAACAGGTACTAAACCGATAGTTTTCACTCGTTTTATGTAACGCGTTGACACATTTAGGTAATTATTTTGACAACTATCTGACACTTGCTAAGCAAACAAAAGCTACAGTGATTATTCCCGAGAATAATCACAAGAGATTTATTCCCACTATAACAATGACATAATTGGTTGAAACTTACCCTTGTGACAAATAAAGAAGCATTGCATTGGTTTTAAAAAACGTCAAAAAGTAATCACCTTTATAAATGTGATGATCATCTCTATTTATTTTTTGTTTTATTTAATTATCTTATTATAAAATTCGTAGGTAACGTGGGAGTATGTTATGACGTGCGTCTATTGTTCTCCTTTTAAAAATCCCAAAACAGATGGACAATCATTTAAATAATTTTAGTATTATGTCGTAACCGAGATATAACCAGACACCTACCGAGTGTATTTGCGAAATTAACTAGTTTTCATGAAATGCCAACTTGTACAGGAGGAAAAAAAATACATTTAAAAGTAAATTAATCATACACTGCAAAAAAGCTTTTTATGAAGTGTCACTTTTTTTATTTAATCGAATTAAGATTACATTTGAGATTATTTATAGTTGAAACTTAATTATAAAACAGTCAACATAGATAATGAATATTGATAAACATTAATTGGAATGACGCAAAATAGATAAAATCTATTCATAGGTATCGTTGCAAAAAAGCAAGGAATCATTGCGGAGTACTATGTGTCTACTTGATTTTTTTTTCTACAAACGTCAAAAAATAACAACGTTCGCGCATTCAGAACAATATGCGAAGTGCGAACTATATGAGATTTTTGTATTTTAACCTTTATGGTCCTCAATCAAGTAAAAATCCAAGAAATCATTTATTTCTAAATGTTTAACAATAATTAAGACTTTTTAACACTTTTCAAATCGTGACAAAATTTTACACTACCTAATTTTATTTAAATTCCAAAAAAGGACCATGGGAGTAACAAAACTGCACGAAGGATGTGAAATAAAATCACACAAGCTCCCAAGAACAACGACATTAAAAATGTCCTACACTGCACAAGCGTCTGGACTTCAACAACTACTCCTTGGGCTATATGCCCCACCAGGTATTGAATTACGAAAGTCCAGACGTGGTTTGGTGCCCGACCAAGTCGGGGTTTTAAACCGAAAACTTCGATTTTGTCATTAAAGGAGCTTGCCATTCTTAGACCGGTTTCGGCATTATTGTGCCTCATCAGTAAGAAGCAGGCTAGCTCGACATCCTGTTACTAAAGGATGTCTGAAAATGAATTCGGCTCTCCTTGCTCTTGATAATCGTACTTGCGTTATAGCAAGTATATCACGAACGAGGAGAGCCCAACGCCATCTTCACTTTAATAATAAAATCATTATTAAACTATATCGATGTTGTTTGTTCTTACGAGATTAAAAAAAGATTAGTGATTATTCTAATTCTATCACAGGTGTTTTTTCTTTATTTATTAGGTTTTTACATTACTAATTACTTATTGTAAGAAACCAAACAAATGTTATTAATTTTATAAAAAGTGACGCCCATTGTTGATTGCCCGCGCATCATTTCTATATATTTAGTGTCCAAAAAATAAAAAATTGAAATTTTTATATACATATACAGTGTGACCCAGGGGTGTGTGCATGCTCCATAACTTTTTTCTACCCAAGCTATCGATTTGATGTTTTTTTAAACGATAGTACAGACAATGAGGCACATTCTAAAAATATTTCTATTTATATACAGGATGTCCCAAATAAGATACACAACTAAGTTCTGTTTTTGTTACATATTTAGATTCGACATTAAATTCTCGATATAACGCACCGAGGTTTCTTCGACTTATTTGCAATAGTTTTTGACTTATGTCAATTTGTGTGTCAAAATAGCGTTGTGCAGAGATCCACAAAAAAATTGAGGACTTCAGAACTGTTCAAGATAACTTCCTTAAGCTTTAGCGCATCTTTCGAGATGTTCTATCGCCTATTACGATTTTTTGAAAATGACAAATTACAAATAGCAATAACTCGATTTTTTCAAACGCATCACCCTATATTTTATTAAATCATTGCATGGTATTTTTTAAGAGCTTTTTGATGATATAGGGTTTGTGAGGTTTATTTTGTAAAACTTGCGAGATTCATGCAAAATAAGAAATGTTTTACGGTTTATTCGAGAAAAAAAGGAATCATGTAGACCGCTGTCGTAAAATTTGACAGATTCATACAATTTTAAAAAGAAAATGTTTCAACAAAATGAAATTGTAATAGAAACAGAAATACATTACAAAGTAAACAATTTTAGTAATACAATTTGCAAGAACATGAACTAACGATTTTTGTGTGGAACATGATGGTGACGGTGACCTACGAGCATTTGTTATAAATCAAAAATGTTTATAATGTTTCCTATTAATCACTCTTTCATGTTCTTGCAAATTGTATTACTAAAATTTCATTTTGTTGAAACATTTTCTTTTCAAAATTATATGAATCTGTCAAATTTTACGACAGCGGCCTACACGATTCCTTTTTTTCTCGAATAAACCGTCAAACATTTCTTATTTTGCATAAATCTTGCAAGTTTTACAAAAATAAACCCCACAAACCCTATTTCAGCAAAAAGCTCTTAAAAATGCCATGCAATGATTTAATAAAATATAGGGTGATGCATTTGAAAAAGTCGAGTTATTGCTATTTGTAATTTGTCATTTTCAAAAAATCGTAGTAGGCGATAGAACATCGACTCAGACTTCGTCTACATCTCGAAAGATGCGCTAAAGCTTAAGGAATCGACTGGAAAAAAGTTGATTAAGTTCTAAAGTTCTGAATTTTTTGTGGATCTCTGCACAACGCTATTTTGACACATAGATTGACATAAGTCAAAAACTATTGCAAATTAGTCGAAGAAATCTAAGTGTAACAAAAATGGGGGGTTGCCATTTAAAAAAATAGAACTTAGTTGGGACATCATGTATATAAATAGAAATATTTTTAGAATGTGCCTCATTATCGGTCCTATCGTTTAAAAAAAACATCAAATCGAGAGCTTGGGTAGAAAAAAGTAATGGAGCATGCACACACCCCTGGGTCACCCTGTATGTATTCTATTAACATATTTCTAAAATTAAAATAATATAATTTATTTAAAATACAATTTTAATGGATAGTTTAAATATTTCCAAATAAATTTGTATATTAAAAAATATTGATCTAAATGCTTAAAATGAATAATTTACCTCCACACCTTCGTATATTTCCGTCGAAGTCAAAAACACAAGGGGAGGGAGAACATCTTATTTCCGGTGAATTCAATTGATGCAACTTCTTGTCGGGCATACTTAAAAAATTTTCTGACGTCATATTGTTGTTGCTAATATTGGTATTCATTCTGGAGTCGTTGACTTCTTTCAGGACTGTAGGTGGTGAATGAATGTAGATATCCGATGTTTCTGACATGATTTTTTCTTAACTGTTCAGAAATAATGAAAAAATTGAGATTTTTCAACGGTTTTTAATGACAAAGTTTTTGATAGCTGGTTGTCTATTAAATGGGATGTTCTTAAAATTATTTTTAAAATAGTAATCGTATAATTTACCCTTTAGGAAAAAGTATAAATAGTACAATACAATAATAATTAATACAAATCTAATAAAAAATATACTTTTTTCAATGTTAAGTTTTAGAACTAGTAAAAAAGATTTTTGTATTGTTTAATACTCCAAGGAACCGAGAGTAATAGGGACATTTGTGAAGGTAGAAAAGTTGCATCAAAGCTGATTAAGAAATCATGTGGTCCCAAAGATAGTCCAAGGTATTAGGAAACTGGAGAATGTGGAAAGGGGTATTGTCTCATGAAGAAACGTCGTGTTCCAAACTGAGAATAAGATGTCCTCAGTGTTATATGTATGTATGTGTATTATTTGGTAGGGATGCGAATCTTGTAAAATAATAGTGGAAATGATGATGAACGTACTCGACGCATCCACAAGAAACTCCTGGCCTTGTGGTGCAAGTGAGGGGAAACTGACTTTTGATACACAACTGTTGCTGGCCCACAAGTTACACATTCATGATGGGCCAACATACGCAAATTAACGGTGGCCCACTACGGGCAAACCGGCAGTTGCCCACACTATTTTACATTCCTACGAACAGTGTTGCCGGACTCGTCATATCAAAATAACACTACGAACAAGATACCCGCACATCACTGGATGATAATTTTGTTAATATCTTGGCTGACAGATGACGTCACAATCACAAAAGTATAGGTCTTACGAATTCCAGGTTATTCATCATTCTTGTTCTTGAATTACGGTGCTTAAGAGCCAAAGTCAAATTCCCCGATTTTACCCGCATTTCTTGTAAAATTCTCGTAATCGGCAACATTGCCTACGAACGAAATGATAAGGAAAAATAAAAAGAGGAAGTAAGGTTATGTTACTGAAATTAAATTCGCGATTGTGCATGTAGAAAGTGAATCTCTACTAAATAATATATCAAGATCATTATAAATAAAAAGGACATATCCTTAGGAGATTCTGATATCTGTAAAATACAAAACAAGTAAGTTTAGTTCATGTTTTACTTTTTATATGGAAATGTATACAGTTACCAATATTTAATTTAGAATATTTTTTAGATGATTATCAGAAAACAGTATATGAGTTGAATAAACTAGAAAATAAATCAAACCTCTCATGTGCCACATCTGATGAAAAGGGCAGAGGAAAGAGATCTAGTCAGTGGTCTAGAAAATTAAGTTCAGATGACTTATCTAGTTCCTCTGATAATGTTCAATACCAAGAGTACCACCTTTACCGAAGAATCCTCCACAAGAAAGACTATCCCAGAAGCAGCCCATTAAATATGAAGTTGAGTCAGAAAATGCAGCTCTAACTTTTGTGAGCTAATTTTGTTGTTTACCTAATAAATTGAAAAATACTAATCAAACTAGGATGAAACTTATTTAAAATATATCATAAAACTGGAAAAGTCAAGTGTTGAACTTGATTTGATTATTTTCTATTTATGAATGGATTTATTATTCAAAAAGAGCAGTAAATATTCAATGCATTCACATGATTATGTTTTTTGTTCCTATGTAATATTTTTAAACTTTTGTTAATGTTTTAGCTACCACCAGAAGAAATATGTTGTGAATAATGTAACTCAACAGGGTGTTGAGTTATACACAAAAAGCTGGCTTAGGACTGCCAGCGACAGGGCATGCGGGAGAAACAAGAGAAGACAAAATTTAAGATTTAATTTTTTTCATATCTTGTAGTAACTTATGTAATCGTTGTCATGTTTAGTTGTATAATTTTATTTCTAGTTAATATTATTAAACAAGTCATTCTACATTCCGTTTTTTACATTTACTTATTACTTTTTACTTATTATTTGGTAAAATTATTACTTTGGTTCCCTCATTGAGATACACCGTTGAATTTGAAATAAAAAACCCTTTCATTTGAGCTAAGTTTGATTCCCCTTTCCATTTAATTTTTTTCATTGAGATGTCGTCCCTGCTTCTGTGATGACGTCACAGATACTCCGTATACCTCAGATGAAATTAATGTAGGTCCCAAAAAGATTACCCAATTTTCAAAAAAATCTATTCGTTAGTTCCTGAGTTATAGCCTGTAAAAAAATCTTGGGACACCCTATATATATACTTTCATATTATATACCTATATACATTTTTTTACTTTCAAAATGAAAGTCGAAACGTTAAAATTAAAACTTTTTTAATAAAATAAGTGGTTTTAATATCCATTAAGAAGAGTATTTAAAAAAATAGAACTAAATGCCCCTCGACGGCCCCAATATTCGGGCCACTGGGGAGAAAGCAACGAAAATGTGTCAGTTTGCCGGCCGCTGTGAACCTACCCCAGTGGGCTCCGGACCGGCCGAGTTAGTGGTGGGCCCTTAGTGAAAAGTCTGGCCCGACTGTGCGGGGCCTTCAGTTTCCCCCCAGTAATTGTTTGTTGGGATAGGCAAAATATCTACAAAGCATAATACCAACAAAACTGTTTAATTAAAATAGGGCAAAACAGAAATTTTAAAAATCATATAAACCAGAAAATTGGAATTTCTCACGATGTATTATCAGAAATAAATTATATGACTCCTACAACTAATACTTAACGGAAAGATAGAAGTAAAACGTTGATGTTGGACGTAAGAAATTATCCTTGCTCTTAACCCTTGTCCTTAACAGGTTTTTCATCGGACAAAATCATGAAAAAACAAACCTAAGTAGGGGCAGAAAAATTTAAGGAGACGAGTAAGTTCGTTTACTTTACCAAAGTTAGCCAGCGACTCTTTATATATAAAAAATATTACAGTCATTAATCAACTAAGGATTTTCATGCGTAATTTCAATAACAAATTAAAGCACTTAGTTTAGTTATTCAATCCGCCGGATGTGATTTAGGAATGTTATTAGCTGTCGAAATTTAAATGGTTGCACATGACGTAAAATGATTTAAAAAACGAGAAACGCGCAATCAATAAAATAATTAAGTCGATCGTGTAATCCAAAAATATTTCACAATCTGAAGAGGCTTTCATAAAAAGTTGTATTAAACAACGTGACTCCAAATATATATAAATATAAATTATTAAGGCTTTCACAAGTGAGCAATCATTATTTAAATGCATTTGGAATTTGTTCCAATGCACAGAATTGAACAATTTTTTACTCGTTAGAAATTACTTTCCTTAGCCTATTGATGATGATTTAAATTGTTTTGATATTATTGTTACGGTTACCAGTAGAGGGCGTTAGGACAATTTAATTTCGCAACTGGTTGAAATGCGAAATATTTTAAGTTAATCTTTCATTTTAAAATAATAAATTTTACCGCGATAAAAAAAATACCATTTCTATAACAATCGGTATTTTCTAAAAGTACTGAAAATTTTCTATAGAAGCTGTCATACTCCCGCCGTTGATGTTTTGTTTATTTGTGTAAAATTAAAATTGTTATAACAAATATTAATTAATGGTATTGCATACTTCAGAAAATATACAAAAGGTATTTGTCAGGATAGACGGCAATTTCCTGAGGTAATTAAGGCTCATTATTTAAGTAATAGATGTCAAACAACTAGAATAGATGGTAAAGTGTCACAAAAAGCTGAAGTTAACTATGGTGTGCCACAGGGAAGCGTCCTGGGTCCTCTACTCTTTATACTTTACATAAACGACATAAACAGATATGTATGTAACAGTTTTATAAATTTGTATGCCAATGACACGGTTGTGTCTGTATCAGGAATAAATTTTGAACACGTGGTTGAAACTATAAATAAAGATCTAGATATTTTAAAAAATTGGTTAAGATTTAAAAGAGTAAAATTAAATTCTTCTAAAACAAAATGTATGATTCTTGGTACAAGACATAATTGTAAATTATTTTTTGAGGGTAATTTTAAAATAAACATGGATTCTGTATCAATCGAAGTTAATGAAATAAAATATCTAGGGGTTATGCTTGACCCTCAATTAAATTTAAGTGGTCATATGAGTATATGTGTAAAAAACTGGGGAAAAAATTGGATATTTTGGGCGAATAGTAAATAAATTGTCTGATTGGTCGCGGCGTATAATTTATAATGCAATAATATATCACCAGTTCACTTATTGCTTATAACTCTTAATGTATTGGAGCAAAGAGGATATTAATAAAATTCAAATTTTACAGAATAGAGCTATGAGAATATTGTTAAAATGTAATAGATATACTGGGACAAGGGATATGTTATCCAGACTAAAATTTCTCAATATAAATCAAATGGTCGAGGAAGCCAATTTGGTTTTTATTCACAAAATCCAAAACGGCTTAATTCCTCAATTTATGTCAGGTTTTTTAATAAGGCGATCTGATATGATAAACTATAATTTAAGAACAGGGGCAGATTATTTTATAAATAGGTATCATACCAATGTATTAGAAAAGTCATTATTTGTAGAAGGGTTAAGACTGTATAATTCTCTTCCAACAGTTATTAAAAAAACGCAAAACATAAGTATTTTTAGGAATAAGCTAAGAAAAATGTATTTTCGAATTTAGTAATGTTTATTTTTGTACACGCCTAAAAAATGTCATATAGTACTGATTGTAATATTGTAACTAAAAGCTAAAATAAAGCATTTATTTATTTATTTATTTATAAAACAATCTTCTCACCAAAGAAATACATCATTTTTAGATTATTCACCGAAATTCAAAGAAGCACTTGCGGAAAAACTACATGTTTAACTGAACTTTTATTCCGAAATTTCGCTATATACGTAAACTTTAATGTGAATTCTAATGTATTTTTTCTTCCTCCGTTAATTAGATTAATAATTAGCGTATTTTGTAATATTCAAAATAACCTGTTAATGACTTTTACAATTATTTCATATCAAGTCTCAGCCGGCAAACTCCATAATTGTCCGAAAAAGAAACTTCTCGTCCGTGTTATCATACAATATTTTTTATTCGAATATAAAAAATATTAATAAAATAAAGAAAAATTCTACCTACAGACCAGTGCAGTTAATTTTTGAAACCAAATAAAATAATAGTAGGATGAAACTAATTGTAAAAGGAAGAGAATATGACAAAAATGATAGGAAAAATAATTTACAGGCGCTCTGGGGTCGGGAAGTGGAAGGGGGGAGTTTTTAAGGGTAAAAAACTGTTTATCTCGGTTTCCGGCAAAACTACAAGTTCTATGGAAAAAGTTGTAGGTAATAAAAAGATCTACAACTTTTGCATCTACACTTTTTTCACATAACCTCAAAATTTATGTGAAAAATTCAAATAACCAAGTTTTTGGCTCTGACAACCCTTACAGAAGTACTATATAGAATCGGTTTAAATTTTGATCACCAAAATTGAAGGAATTGTCTATAGTGCATCATAGTCGGTGAGATGGTAACCGCTTT
The DNA here is from genome assembly GCA_949320105.2 of Crepidodera aurea. Classification (NCBI taxonomy): domain Eukaryota; kingdom Metazoa; phylum Arthropoda; class Insecta; order Coleoptera; family Chrysomelidae; genus Crepidodera; species Crepidodera aurea. The sequence goes on along the minus strand of OX439475.1, from coordinate 37,912,874 downwards.
CGGTTTTGTTTAGGGAAAATACAAAAGCTAACTAGATATAATAGTGTTTTGCTAGTTAGAGTACACTAAATAGAATAGGTAATTAGTAGCATTAATTATGAGGAGAGGAAACCGCAGGCATTTAAAGAAAAACTTTTTATCGGAAATTTTTCGTTATACGAAAACACTCACGCGACATTTTTTCTAATGTGTTTATACCCGCAGTTAATTATTTTAATAATTAAGATGTTTTGTAACATTCGAAATACCATGTTAACGACTTTTTTTAATTACAATTGTAAATATCGTTTTATCTGCCTCAACAAATTTTATTTAGAATTTTTGCTATTGCGCTGCAATTGTAGGTATTTTATCTACAAATATTTAATCAACGGCAGGTAAAATGCGGCTGAAAATATTTGCTTTGCTTTTATTGGCTCTATCTACCTGTTATTGTTAAATTAAAAATATTTACGTTAGTCAAAAATTCATTGTAATTCCCTAGCTTTATTTTTCACTAAAATACTTCGTTATATTTCTTTATAAAAGTCTTCCATGTTTTTCTGTCCATTGCCATGTTTTTTGCTTCTTGTGCAGTGCTACCTTTCTTTGATATTATCTTCGCTATTGTGTTGTTTCTTGTGGTCTGCCTCTTCCTCTTCTCTATCTTATTTTTGTATCCTATATTTTTCTTGCTTGTTGTGTTTCGCTCAGTTTGTTTATATATCCCCACCGTCCTAGCTGTTTTTCTTCTGTGTGTTCTATGGTTGAATTCACTTTTAATTGTTGTCTTAACCTGTCTATCTTCGTAACCGCTTCAACAGCTCCTATGTACTTTGTACTTATGTATATTATTTTGTTTAGTTTCAAAGTTTCACTGCCATATGTTAGCGTGGGTCTTAGTTTCTTTTGAGACCTCTTTGCATGGTATAGATTAACTGTTTTGTTTACTCTCTCGTTTACCTCTTTTTCTTATTGTCCATTATTTTGTAATACTATACCTAGGTACTACACCTTCTCTATTACCATTACTTTCGTTTTGATGGTGTTAATTTTCATTACATATTTGTGCAGCTTCTCGTTCCACATATTTAAATTGTTTTTTAGTCATTTTTCAATGTATATACATTATGATTACATCATCCGCAAAAAGCGCACTCAGATATAATATTTATATATTTGAAATTTTATAAAAAAACTAAAAATAATAACTAATACTAAGTTCAATAGTTTTATCGTATGTTGTGAGAGTGTATTGGTGCATTATAGCTTAACATTGTAATCACAAGTTTCGCAAATGTTAATTAGACAAACAAACAATCAATTAACTTAGAAATGAAATTGATGAAAAATTGTCTAACATTATTAGCGCACAAGTTGGATGTATCGAGTTGTGTTAATATTAGATCCACGTCATGACCTAGAAACTTTTTGTTCAAGTTCATGAGGCAAAGCTTTGCAAGAAAAAGCTTTGATAAAGTTTGAAAATATTTACAAAACCCAATGTTATGATAAAATTTTAGCGAAAAGGTCAAGGATAATCAAAGGTAATACCAGTCCTCCAAATTATATCGATTAATTTAAAGGTTTTCAGGAAAACGGCTTTATTTGGAAAAACTGCGAAAACAAACTAATTGATAAAATTTTATCTCAAATCAGTTTGTTTGAGAGGTTTTGTCTGAAATAAAGGCGTTTGAGTGTGGAAACCTAAAATTTAATCTATAAAATTTGAGAGCACGAGTGGTATTTTGAAAGATTATTTTTTGAATCAATATGTAAGAATATAGTCATTTATACAAAAGACACTTTACACACAAATGTTCAATATTTTCTTTATCAATTTCACAAATATCTATTCGCCTCCAATTTTTAAATTGAAAAGTCAAATATTGAGCTGTTATATATTTAATTTCAATGATTGGTTAGGATCCTGAGCTCTTATTGGCTGAAACCACAAAATCTGACGGTTTTGACACATGAAAAAATAATCAAAACGAATTATTAACAAAATCAACTCTCCAAAGCCAATGTAAAGATACCGAAAATTTTGATATAGATCTAATAGCTCTCTTTCAAATATCTCGTTGTAAAAAACCAGTCCCAGTTGAAGAAAATTCCTGGAAATATGAAATTAAAGAATATTTATCTGAAGGAAGAGCTGATAGTTCCGAAAATGTATTAAAATGGTGGAAGAGGTATGGCTAGAAATTCTTAAATTCAAATCATACTCGTGGATCTCTAGCTGTGGTTAGAAAACCTAATATCAAATTTTATAATATTTTTCCGTTATAACGACATCCTGTATGATAAAAAACAAGTCGTTCGAATTTACAAATATTGACACACTAACGTAAGAAGTCCAATTTTCTAACGTAATAATAAAATGACTTAATAAATTTCCTTCGACATAGTTTTAATTGCGTCATTTTAAAGTTAATGCGATTTAAAGTTTAAACAATGACAAAAGCAATTTGTAAAAATAGGTTAGAATCCTAAAAGTAGATAAAGCGTTAACTGTTATGACGTAAATCGTGTTAAAATGTTAATCAACTTTTAATGGCTGACTCATTCATAATCATACTTAATTGTTTAATGTCTTTATCATTTTTTCAGGTATCATAACCCTAAAACTAACTATTTGGTAGAATTTCTAAATATAATTAACGAACCTGATCTAAAAAACTTACTAAAAAAATTCATAATTAGTGATAAATCTATGAAAATCTTAGCTCTACTACAGGCTTAAAAGTTGAAGTGTAAAATTATTAAAGTGCAACAAAATCCAAATGTTTCAATACATTTTTGACGAAAAATTAAATGCTTGATGATTTTAAATAACATTGTGCAAATTTAAATATCTTGAATTTAAGTTTTACTATACAATCCTGGTCTAAACAAACTAAGATGAACATATACAGAACACTAATAAGGGCCACAACAATGTATGCAGCAGAAACGATCACCAAAGAGGGACAACGAATCAATAAATGTTAGAAGAACTGAGTAGAGAAGATATAATAAAGATAATTAATTGCATCTTTTAACTGATTTTTTTAGTACTTACGACAACAAATAATTTTTTTTTTGTACTTAGTTTTATCTCGCTAAGTGTTCATCTTCAGTTTTTGTGATTTCATGATACTTATTGTTAAACATATAGTAGGTGTGTGATTAGTAGGAGAGTGAGAAGTTATAAATGTGATAAATACGAAAAAAAAATCTGTAAAAAGATGCAGGTCCGTATTTTAAAAAATAATCAGTGTTTTAGAGTGATGGTAGGCTATTTTTTATTATAAACCTTGTGAATAGGTTCAATTTGGAATATTATTGTATTTATACGTTCAAATGCTAACGAAAATTAAGAAAAATCCAGGTCCGTATTTAAAAACAAAAGGTTGATGATGTTCCTAAAGACGTAAAAAGTTGTAAGAAAGATTTGGAAACAGTGTAGTATAGACCATGTCATTTTTAATCTAACCTGCTTCGTACCCATTACAGTTTAGAAGATAGCAATGTGGACCCAAAGTATGCCGCACACCCTGTATAAATTTATCTAATTATATCGATAATTACACAAAAATATACGATGTAGTTCAAGGTGATCTTATTTATAAATACAATTTGGTAATGAGCTACAGATAGTGATTATTGCTGGAAAATTTTTTATTCATTAAATATTATTGAAATTCTAAGAATAGTTAATCAAATAATCAACTTTTATCCCCAGCACAGATTAGTCTTTTTCCAATTCTCGAAAAACTTGCCCATAGTTAAGAATAATGAAAACCTTAAGATCTATGGAATTAGAACAATTTTATTATTTATATTTTTTACTTTTACATTCGACATTACAAAATACATTATGCATTATGCCATAAATCATTACCAGATTTAATAAATCTTCATTACTGTAACCCAGAAGAGCCATTTTCACTTACAAATTGAAAGAAGTTAGAAAATAAAATAATCTAATTGTCCAGTAGTTTGTTTATTACAACTGTCATTTTCAATTTTCATTGCATGCTAGATTATAATAATTAACCACCAATTTATGTAAAATATCTCCAAATTATAATAAATCTAGCAATAACTCATAAATACGTAACTTTATGTATAGGGAATGCTAATACAGATCGAAAAAGAATAAAAAACTGATTCAGGCGTGATAATAAAATACAGGGTATTTCATTTGAAATTGTCGACATTCTCACAATCTCTGAATAAAATTTGAAACGAATAGCTTAACAACTAAGTTAGATGTGGAATTTAAAGTAAATGCGTGTTTTTCAAAAATTTTTATAAAAATCTCAAATATCTCGGAAACTGGTAAACTTAGATCTGTGGTATGTTAATAATTTTTTGTTTAAAATTTGATGCTGACTCCAAAAATAAAGAGAAAAATGGTACATGTCATGCATTTGAATTAACAAAGTTGATGTATACTTCCAATATAACCGGAAGTTGAAAATATTTTCATTGAATAGATTGTATAGTAGAACAAATGCTGATGAATCTGAACATTTTTGAGCACTTTAATGTCGAAAACACCGTACACTGCCCATATACATAAAAATAAAAAATATTTAGGCTATTAGGACCACTGTGCAAATATTCAATAACCAACTTAGCTGGATATCGTTATAGGGGAGAATGACGTATAATTATTTATTATGAATTTACATTTTAATTTCTATAACGCATATTAGATTTGAATAGAGGTTGATATCTTCATTTTTTGATCTCTTGTGAGATTCACAAACGTTACTAATTAAAATTTTGTCTTAAATTAATTTAACTAAACTGTGGGGTGTGAGGTTACACTCATAAGAGGCGACAATGGAAGTGTGGTTATAGTTTTTACATTTTCAATTGCAGAAACAAAATTCTCAGATGTGCCGACAGGTTACTTTGGCGGCTTGTAGATGTGCCGACAAGTGGATTTGTCGGTATTAGCGGCATGTAGATGTGCCGACAAGTGTCTTTGTCGGTATTAGCGGCATGTAGATGTGCCGACAAGTGGCTTTGTCGGTATTCGCGACTTGTATAAAACAGGATCATTTTTTTCTGCAATTAAAGTAGGAAGTAGAAGTTAGACAAATATTGTCTTCAGTAGTGGGGGCTAGGAAAATATTCATACAGTGATACACTGTGCTTGTGTTCGATTTTTGATTTAGTGCATAGTAGGTGGTAGGTGATTCGTGGCGTTAGTTTTTTTCAATTAATATTATTCTTGGCTTCCGTGTATATACATACTTTTTTTATTTTGAAACATTGTTACAGCGTACTTCTTATTTATTTATTCGGTGTCAATTTCAATACGTTTCGTCTTTGGGAAAATACAGTTTCTTTAAGTGGATCTAAAGAATCGGAACAATCACTAAATGATATTCCAATGGATTATGTGGTATCAGGTTGTAGTCCCAAAGATTCCTGTAGCTCCGATGAGGAAGAGAACATTTTTGGTGAAAGAACTTCAGAGAATCAAGAAATATCCACCTCGAAAAAACAATATCTATGTAAAGATGCCCAAACGATATGTATAAATGTTTATAACAAAATTGTAACTTCCGAAGGTGAAAGGAGTGCCATTGAAAAAACATCTTTTTTAACAAATGTTCCCATTAGCACTCTTTATAGAATTATAAAAAATGGTCCAAAAAATCGTAAAGAGAGGTGTGATAAAGGATGTGTTAAAACTTTAGAACCTTCAATATCAAAATTAACTGGTAGTATTATTTATGAAGCTTACCAAAGAAATGAGTTCCCAACAGTGGATAGTACATTTTCTTTACTAAAAAGTAAAAGGCCAGATTTAAGAATTTCTAAAAGCACAACACAAAAATGGAGGATACAATATTTGGAAAAAATTAAGGCATCTCGAAATAGTAACAGAAAAATATACTATTTAGATGAAACGTGGTTCGATACCCACGATACGCCAAAGAAAGGATGGTTTGACGGAACAAGAAGATGTTCAGTAAATGTTCCTTGTAACAAGGGAACTCGACTTACAATTCTTCACTGTGGATCGGACTCAGGGTGGGTACAAAATTGCCTCAAACTCTGGAAAAAATTTGGAAGATTGTAATTTAGATTACCACAAAAATATGTCTGGAGAAAGTTTTGAAGATTGGTTTGAAAATCAGCTGTTAAACAATATTGAAGAGAATAGCATCATAGTGATGGATATTGGATAATGCTTCATATCATTCCCGCTTAATAGAAAAAGTTCCTAATTCCAACTCAAATAAGTCTGAGATTCAGGAATTTTTAAGAAATCATAAACTTTATTTCGAAGAAAATTATACAAAAAAAATTGCTTCAAGTATGAGGCAAACAATCATTCGAAAAAAAAATCTTTATTGATGAAATGGCATCAAAAAGGGGCCACGAGGTATTGCGCCTTCCGCCCTATTTTTGTGTATTTAACCCCATAGAATTAATTTGGGGACAACTTAAAAAAAGAATAAGGCGTCATAACGTGTTTCCCAAATTTGACGGGTTGGTTGCAAATTTGGTAAAAGAAGAAATTAACAAAATTTCAGCTGATGATTGGCAGAAAAAAATCAAACATGTCATCAAAGAAGAAAATTCTTATATAACGAGTCTGACCCAATTTATTATCAATGTTAATGACAGTGAATCCGATGGTGAGGATTGAGATAGGGTAAGTAAGCTTAATTAATTTATAATATTTATGACCTTATTCACCGTGTTTTTAATTTTAGAATTAAAATTTGAGACAAAATTTTAATTAGTAACGTTTGTGAATCTCACAAGAGATCAGAAAATTAAGCTATCAACCTCTATTCAAATCTAATATGCGTTATAGAAATTAAAATATAAATTCATAATAAATAATTTTACGCTATTCGCCCCTATGACGATATCCAGTTAAGTTGGTTATTGATTCTTTGCACAGTGGTCCTAATAGCCAAAATATTATTTTATTTTTATTTATATGGACAGTGTACAGTGTTTTCGACATTAAAATACTCAAAAATGTCCAGATCCATCAACATTTTTTCTATTGGCGGTATCCTTTGTGTTTTTATAATGTTTTTTCATTCTCATAAACAAGTGGGTTCTACAATACTGACAAAGCTCCTTAACCCTCAAATTTGAAATATCTATACTTCTCTAGATATGTATAAAAGTGTTGATAATGTACTCAAACTGAAATTTATTTATTGTTTATTTTATATATATTTACATCACATTACAAATAACATAAAATATGCACGGTGAAAGTTTCTATCAATTCGGCAGTTTGTCTAGTATCCATAGTCAAATCCGAAAACGTTTTCCAAAATACAATATTTACATGATAAAAAGTAATAATCGAAGATAATTTAGGAAAATAAGGGGCGAATTTATTTTTAAATATGCGCTACACGCACAGTTAAAAATATTCCTCCACTTATGTTTCTATCGTCAGCTGGAGAAATTCGGTTCAACATGTTGTTAAGGTTGAAGATACATATCGAAATGCCAATACAACTGTTGCTCCCTCGGTTATCAAACGAAAAAGAATAGGTAGTAAATATTGATTGTTTATTCAAAGGTACCACGAGTCCTCCAGATTTTATCGATAAAATTTTTGGTTTTCACGAAAACGGCTTTATTTGGAATAACCACGAAAACAAACTGATTGATAAAATCAGTTTTAAACCATGTAGCATAATAAATTGTTTTTTTTTATTGGGAGCTTTATATCCGAGGAAATGACTTTTGGAACACCCTGTATATTAATATGATCACTTAATCACATTAATAAACACATATTAACTTTAACCAAATAATTTTATTTTTTTTTTAATTTCCCAGTAATGCAATACAACTCGAATTTCTTGTACTTTAATTACTCGGAATTTCCTAACATAAACGGAATTCCTATTCATCTATATCGAAAACAGCAGTACCTACGTATCTTTTTTGTTTATTTGACAATGAAGAATTTACAACCTTATTTACATCATTAAGGATAATCCTATTGCGGTACTTATAAAGTCAACCACATATCTTGAAACGAACTATACATGATTTTTTCAATCAATTTAAGGGTTGGTATAAGTAATTTTACCGATTATCCCCAAATACATTGACAAGAATAAAAGATAATATAATTATTTTGTAAGTAAAAGAATTCCTTAATTGGTTAGTAACCTTACAGTAAAAATTACAATACAAATTAAGTTTATAGTACTTTAGTAGTATATTTATAAGAGGTAATAATTGTATAATGTTATAATGTTTCCTTGGCAATAAATCTTATTTTGTGATCCACTAATTAGGTTTACAGAAAAGAGTACCAACCCTACATCTAATGCGTCCCTTGGGAAGAAGATAGAAAAAAGGCTGAAGTGACAACAGGAAGACTAACGCCGGAAAATATGCTAGGGAAAATGTCAGAACCCAAATAGCTTAAGATATCCTCAGGATAATCCTGAATATATCCTGAATGTTCTCGAATGTATGTGTGATATATTTAAGATATATATACAAACCTGAGGATCTTTTTTGGATCTCTTAAGTCATGTGGTACAAATGTTCGAAATACGTTCAGAGGACATCCACAGGATGTTAAACATCCTCTAGACATCCTATGGATGGATAATTTTATTTGTTTATATAGGTTGGCAACACTAGGGAGTTGTCGCTATTGTGATTGCCATTGTCTTTTGTCTTAACAGTCACATTGTAGGTGGTTATTGTTATTATCGTGTTCTTAAAAATAAATCATTTTTGACTTAATAAAAAGAAAGGAAGGGATTGCTGAAAAATATCGAGAAAAATCGAAAAAAAAATTTTATATATCATTTTATACATACTTTTTAGTTTTACGCAAATATAACTTTTGAGGTTAAGATGCAACGTGGTAATATTAATATTAATTCTTCTAAATAACGTAAAATTCTAAATTAGAAAGTGATATGATTAATAAAGCTTAAATGTAATGTATCTGATGTTCCATCTAACATATCAACCTCTGAAATAATCGAAAATGATTCGCATTTTATAAATTTTATATTATATGTTTATGAGTTATAAAAAGTTAATATAATTTTAATTTTGAGCTTAAATAAATCAAAGAAAGAAGATCAAGCAGATGATGAGGAAAAGCTTTAGAGGACTGTAGCTTAATTTAAATAATATATTAGGATAAAAAATGTTCTTTACTTAATATGTAGTTTTTCTTAGTTTTATATATTTTTTATTTTATTAATCCTAGTAATAGCACATAAAGCACCGCAATGATGTATCCTGGAATAACTGAGGATGTATTGTAGATGTTTCAAGGATTATAAGAATCTCCTGAGGATATTTCTAGGCATTATTGAGGCGCTTATTTTCTATTCTTCAGGACATCCTAAGAACGAGGATTACAAACAGATATCCTCAGGATATCCCAATAAAATATCCTTAGATATCCAAAGGTCCTCCTTGGGAAGCTATCAATAAAAGTGTGAAGATTATCATCACCAATAAGAGAAATGGAAATAAACAACTGAGAAAATAAGAAAAAGGGAGAGCCGTACGATATCCTTAAAGGGGCGGTTCCGGAGAAGTCTTCCAGACTTAAGAGTGGTTTTCTTAGTCAGTAAGAATCCGACACTGGCTGGTCATGGGATGACCACGCGTCTTATGCAAGATTTTTCCACTCAACACAAAAAAATACGTAACCAACGACTATCAAAATAATGAGTCACCATCAAGTCAATTTTTAAATTTTATAAATAACGAGCTTGCTTTCTAATATATCTAATATGTTTAATTTAAAGAAAAAGTAATTTTTGTCTCAATTTAAAAACATATATAAACCAACTATCAAAAACCAGTCAAATATATTTCAAGTTGTTGATCTACATAATTATCAAAACTCACTTTCACAAATTTATCTTAATCTTCGCTCAGCGTTCTACATCTGCCGAAAAACTCATTTTTATCCATCCGAATGTAAGTCTACCACAAAGTGTTTGATCAAAAACATACTTTAACTGAAACTAAATCATGATCCGGTACAAAACAAAAATGTATTTATTTGTAATATAAAAAAAACTAATCACAAGTTCCACTCTAGCCGGTCGAACACGCGCAGTATCTCTCTTAAGATGTTCTGTATTACAAAATCGTCGAGTCAATGTCTGGTTTTAAGATTTCTCAACTTTCTTTCGTTCTTCCGTTGAGTGAGCGTTACCATCACCACAAATTTCATAGTAGATCGATAAGCACTGTACACACTGATTGCACTATCGTGGTAAACGTCTGTATTTGTATGCATACAAACAACCTTTAAAATATGACGTTAATGTTTACAACAAAACGCGTTTGTTATAAACGCATGCGTAAGTATATATGAATGGTAAGTATGTAGGGAGGAGTTACGTAAATATAAGTTTACGTTACGCTTGCCTTAGGTACGCCCTGTATAAAACGGGACTGTCCCTTTTTATATCATACAGCGTAGTTTATCTCGAAATGAAAAAAAGTAGAGTATTTTGGGGAAACCCATTTATCAGTTTAAAGTTATCATAATTATATTAAAGCCAACCGCCAAATAAAGAGTTTAGGTACAACTGGTTGCATAAAACAAATACTTAACATCTAAAGTAAGTAAATAACTTAGGAATTTACTTTATTCCATTCGACATCCTAAGATTTTTGAATGAAATAAATTAATAGTTTTCAAATAAAGTACTTATTTATATTTTGTCGTAGAAAAAATAGTGTATGCAACTTTCAGGTAATGGCTATTAATACACTCGCTTAAGACTTACTTTATGCTATGTATTAATAGCTATCGTTGCATAATATACTATTTTCTACTCCTGTAGGTACTTTAAATTACTTTTCATTATAACACTGATTTTGACCAATAGAAATTTCTACGTTGTAATCAATTAGGTTGTTGATAGATATTAGATAGGTATTATTGACAATTCTGTGAAAGCTAATGTCAAAATTATTCTTGTTGTATCAAATGTATGAAAATAAATTAATACTTTATAGATAAAGTACTTATTTATATTGTGTCGTAGAAAAAATAGTGTATGCAACTTTCATGTAATGGCTATTAATACACTCGCTTAAGATTTACGACACTCGCCTGCGGCTCATGTCGTAATAGCAATCATTACATGATCGTCGATTAATATTAATGCCTACCAGTGGCGTAGCCAAGGGGGGGGGGCTGCCCCGTCCCCCCGAAACTTCTGTAAGTTTATAAGAAAATGTGGTAACTATATAAATCATAATTATTTTACGTTTTTGAGACTGCGATTAAGTTATATTCAGATGATTTACAAACAATATACACGGTTATTCTACGCAGTGAATGGGATATTTGGACAGTGAAATACCAAAAAGTAGATTCCTGTCTTCTTCAAAGTGCAGTCGATACTTTAAATGTAGCAGATCCTTGTTTGTTTCCGAACATGTTTACGATATTACAAATTTTAGCCGTTTTACACGTTACCACTGCCTCTGTAGAACGGACTGAACGAAGTTTCTCAACGATCATATTTTCGGAATAATACATATACCAATTGATTAACAGGCCCAGCTTTGATGTCAGACAAACTCGCAGAATTGCCTTTGAATAATGCTCATTCAAAGTTCAATCTTATATTAATAATTAGTTGTCTTTTAATCTTATCTTAATAATTAACAAATTGTTGTTAAATAAAATAATGTATTTAAATAGCCTACATTGTATACAGGGTGACCCAAAGTTAAACGTTAAACGTTCAGGATCGGGTTTTCAGGAAAAAATAAGATTTTTATTTCCGAGTTTTTAATTTTTTTCTCAAAAACTAAGCGAGTTACGAATAAAACTGAAGAAGCAAAAAATTTGTGTGTTCAACTGTTTAATCCAAGAAAAGTAACGAACATACAAAAAAAAACAGTGGCATACAATGATTTGTCCCAATATCAATTAAATTACCTTGTGGAACGTCACTGGAATTAATAATTTAATTCTAATAATATTTAAATTATTGCCGCAAATAAGCGTGCCAAGTTTTATCAAAATCAACCAAATTGTTTTTTGAGCAATTCATAAAAAACTCGTTTGTTCTAAAATCAAAACAAGTTAGGACCCAGGATTATGGGAATAAAAAATCTTATTTTTTCCTGAAAAACCGATCTTGATGATTTAACCCTGGGTCACCCTGTATATTTACCCCATCCCTGCTGAAAAAAGTATTTATAGTAAGTATTATCTACGAGAAATGGTGGGCCCCCATCCGAAAAAAATTCCTGGCTACGCCACTGATGCCTCCAATATTATGAATTTTATTTTGAATTGTGCAAACAAATGTATTTTTGTAAAGCATGTAATATATATTCTATTAATTGATCTATTCATCCATTTTGTTTTGAAATAAATACATTTTTGAATCCAAAAAACTAATTTATACTCCCAATAATTGACTTTGTTCTGTAAAAACTAAAAATTCAGATATTCCTAATCTGAAGCTGAAACAATTAGTGGCTACTTAGACAGAGTTTTTGAAATATTTTTAATAATTTTAGAATTTCCCGAAAACTTTTACACCTGTTAAATATCTGGAAACTGATTCCTAAGTGTACCTATACCTATGGAAAACTATAATGATGAAGTTTATGATAAGCATTGATAAGTGGAAGAATATTTTTGATTGCGTCTGGTACCCAATCAAAAATAAACCTAGTCCTTTATTTTCAAACAAATCTATGTTTTTATGATTATACATGTACAAATCTATTGGAAAGTAATAAAGACGATTAATATTATTATTAGTATTATTATTACACTAATTTCTTAAATGTATCTTTTAGGTAATAGTGTGTCCAATGGCGGATTTACGGGGGATACAGGGAGTAATTACTCCCCCCCCATGATTATAATTTATAAAAAAACTTATAAAACATAATACACACAAAACTGTTTTACATAATAAAGAAAATTATGCTTGTTATAACGCGATAAAGAAAAATGTATGCAGCTTCCTTATTTTACTAGACTTTTAATAGTAGCAGTCTAAAAGTGTTTTTTTTTGTTTTAACTATTTTTAGTTCTAAGTACTTTTCTAGTTTCTTTGTGATTATAATTTAGTATTAATAGAATTTTATTTTAAACATGTTGTCTTTAGTCCAAAAAATGAACTAAAATCGTTCAGCAGTAGTAACTGATCAGATCGACTTCAAATTTGTTGTAAATTGTTAGGAAAGGTGTCTAGTTCAAAAGCAGAAAACTTTCGTTAGTGGCGTTTTGGGTTGGGGAGGGGGAGAGCATCAAAAATTGAGAGAGAAAAAACTTGCGCAATCGATAAAAAATCATTTTTTAATGTTAAATACAATTTTTCATACAAATAAACCCCTCCCGAGATATAGGGTGTAGAAAATTTCACGACAAAAATCGTACAATTCTAAAAGTTTTTTAAATGTAACCGAAAATCTTAGTACTACGTATAAATTGATATGAACTAGTTTTATGGCATTGGGCTAACAATTAAAATAATTTTTTTTTATTCCTCTACGATTAATACGAATTCCCATATCATCCTTCGTATTAATCACAAAAAAATAAATCAAAATTAGTTCCATATCAATTTTTACGTAATACAGATTTTCGGTTATATTTAAAAAACTTTTAGAAATGTACGATTTTTGTGAAACATTATATTTAACATTAATTCATTAAAAAAGGATAATTTATCGATTGCGCAAGTTTTTTTCTTTTTTATTCTGACTTTTTGAGGAGTAGGACTATAAAATCAAACGATTCAGATGTAGAATTTGTAAATACTCCTCCAGAAATAAAAAAAAATGCAATATGCCGATAACAATGGAAATCCCCTAGTAGAGGGATATTTAATTCAAACGGACCTAGATGCTATCAGTGAATGGTGCTCCAATTGGTTGCTCCCCTTAAATACAGACAAGTGTGTCGTTTTGCATCTTGGAAAAAACAATTCGAGTTTTCAATATTCGCTCGAAGGCCTCACGTTGACACAAGTAACATCAGTGGTAGATTTAGGAATAACCATTACATCAGATTTAACGTGGTCTGAATAAGTCATGAAAACTTGTAAACGCGCCAATTCGGTTTTGTACCTGCTTAAAAAAACGTTTTCAAAAGTATTCTATCAAACCTCTATCAACCTGTATAAAACCTATGTTCGACCTCTTCTAGAGTACAGTGGTGTTGTGTGGTGTCCGGTACTTGTACGAGACCAGAATCTTCTGGAAAGTGTTCAACGTCGGGCTACTAGAATGTCGTACGGTGTTATTCGTCCTTCATATGCTGAAAGGCTAGAAATGGCAAACATTCCTAGCTTTTCCGACCGTCGTTTACTTTTCGAATTCTGAAATTTAACTACGGCAACCTTAGTGACATTTTTCTCTTAAACGTCGACAATCGCCTACGGGGTCACAAGTTGAAATTAAAAAAGGGCAAAGACAGGCATTCCTCTCCAACCGTGTCTTCGATGTATGGAACAATCTTAGTGATGAACTTATTGGCGCAGCAACAATTAACATCTTTAAAAACAAAATTGATGAACTCTTGTTTTCTTAATTGTTTTTTCTTTTTTTCTCTTTTCTATTGTTCCGTAATATTCTTTATTTTGTTTATTTTAAGTGTTTACTAGGCTATAGTGAATAGGCTATCATAGGTTTATGCCTCAGCCTTTAGCAAACTGTAATAATAATAGTAATAATAATAATATAACTCAAAATTTGCTACCGCAAAAATCCAAGCTTGAATATAAAAATACTACACAATGTTGAGAGATTGGGTTTCATTTTACTATATTTAATTCCTACTTTCTGTGGCCGTGGAGAAAGTACAGTCTCTTACTCCTTATTACAGAATATACTATTACTACTGACTGAAATATCTGTAAACTATTCCAGGACCAAAATCTTCTATTTTAAGATTAAATAAATAAAATTTTAGGTTAAAACTTTTGACTTCTTAAAGTCAAAAGTACTTATCATACTTATATCATATCATAGCTGTGTAAGTACTGTACTTTAAAAGTACAAAGTATATATGTACTTAAAAAGTAATATTTGAAAATCAAATATCTAACTGTTCTATTGTTGCAGATTGTTACTATTAAGTACATTACAGGAGCTTGGCGAAAAAACCAATTTGTAAAAATGACTATTCGGGATTAAATGAATAGAAAATTTACTGACACCCAGATGTAATAAATAAAATTGTACAGATCGAATAAATAAAACATTTTATGACCTTCAAATAATTAATAATATAATTAATTAATAATATTCTGGTACGGCCAGTTACACCGTTACACCCTGGATCAGGAGTGGGCAACTTTTGTCATCATCGGACCAATTTTAATTTTCTTATAATGAAACAAAAATTATTTAATTAAAAAATGTTCAATTATTTGAATAGCCAAATAATTAATATACTAAAAAATAAAAATAATAAATACAAATGTCCCTCAATCGGAATGGATTATAAAAACATATTTTTAAACTTTTTAACATAAACGAAAAAAGTTAATTACGAATTTATTAGTCAGAAGCTGAAGATATTGCCTTATATTTATAGACAGAATAAGTCGTTGATACACAGTAAAAGAACTGATTCCAACACCGTACCATGGGTTTTCCAAATAATAATAATAATATTAAGAAATTTCATCTAATTTTAATGTGGTAAGGATCCTTTTTTAATCATCTGAAAAGATGGTTGAATAGTGCAAATCCTCTAAGCCTTAAGTCGCTGGGCTGAAATGACCCATTTCATTTCAAAACAGATTTTTAATCTATAATTTCGACCACCTCAAAATGGATGTAGCCGATTTCGACACCAACTACCTGACATTTTTAATTCTACAGCCTCGACACTAAGCGTTAAGGTTGGAAATAATTCAACAACCTTTTTCGACACCAGTATTACCCCAAATATCGCTATTAAAATTAAAATTTTCTAACGTTTTAAGTTTTGATTTTACTGAATGATCTATGATTTTTGTCGCTTTCTGTAAACTTTGTAATTTAACATATGTATCAATTTGAAACTCTTTGAGTTTTTCAATGAAAATATAAATAGAGGGATGAGTGGCATAAAAAGAAGATTGAATTTTGAACGGAATGATTCGCAAGCATTTGCAGTTCTTGATATTAATGGCGTTTCTTCAGGTGGATGATTTGAAAACTGGACAATCACCGATATAATTTTCTAGAAGATAGTCTCCGTACATCTCTAACCTTGAATCTTGCTGTTTATATGGCATCATGTCAAAGACAAAATAATCTTCAACGTCATCAGATTTTAAGTAGGTACGTCAACTCAAGTGTACGTTTGATCCACGAATTTTTTATCTTGACAATTTAGGTATTATGATTATTAGTTCCTTTGTCGGCATTGGCGGCTTGTCGGCACATCTACGAGCCGCCAAAGCCGATCAAAGCAACTTACCGATACATCTGGGAATTTTGTTTTTATATTTCTGCAATTGAAAATGGAAGAACTATAGCTGGTTTTACGTGGTGTCGAGAAAACCTGTCGGATTATTAAGACCCTTCTGCAATTCATGTATACGGTAACTTTGGTGTCGAGAAGTAACCAGCCGCTTTTAAATCAGGTAAAACGGGACGCTACTCGAGTATGCCCATCATTTAAATGACCAAACAATTACATTTTTTTATGCCCCAATTAAACCAAATGAGGCCTTCTTAAGGAGAAGCTATTTACAAACATTATTAAACCACTCTCCCCTAGCGAATATTTGAATGACCAAGTTTAGGTGTACTACTGATTAGTATTTGCTGCCGTGCAAATAATTATACCTATTTACTTTTCCAATATACTAATTACTTTAGGAAATTCATTATTTTTACAGAGTAAGATAGGCACAGCCAACATAATAACTTTAATAAACAAAAAATGTGAAATTATAAACTGACGTCAATTCAAAGAAAGCCGTGCAAATTTTCTTTGTGACTCACTTTAAATATCTTTCTGATGGAGGTATGAGCAGGTACGTAATTAAAATTGTATAGTAATTAGCAATTAGAGCAGAATATGTTTGTTTTTTAATATCCATATTTGGGTAATCATTATATTAACATTATTTATAATTGTTTTACTAAATATTTAAATGTATACTACAGAGTACTAACGTAATGATTTAATTTTTTTTAAACTAATAAATATTAATGTGTCTAATACTAAACGAAATTTACTTTCAGGAGTTTAACAGTCTGAGACACTCGAGCTGATTCCCGTAAATTAAAGGCCTTCTAGTAGGAATTTAAGTAACCTTATTTACTTAAGAGCAAACCTAACCACTTGAAAAATTTTAATAACCTTTTAAGCCTTTAGTTTTCGTCTAATTTTTGTGAAATTTTCAGGAAATACTAATAATTCCAAAATTTAGGGTAGAGAAATCTTTATTTTTTTGTAAACCTTCGAAAAGTATTTATTTTGTTAATTTTAAATGGAAAATCACAAAAAGAAATATCCGCGCCATTCTGCATTAAATCTATGAAAATTTGCTCCTATTTGTTTAAAAAAATATCAAGTAGTTTTTAAATAATATGGTTTCCTATTTTTTCTTAAATATCTTTGTAAAGTGCTGCCACATCGTTACATGCATTTAAAGCTGTCGAGAAACATTCCATCGCCAAGTGTTCCCAGTGGCGCGCATATAAATACAGTTTTATATTTGAAAATCCTCTTAAAATAGAAGTGAAATTTGCTTCTCACAAGAACTCCGGTTGCCACTTAAGGGAAAGTTCAGAGGGTATACTCAGGGCCGGTTTAAGACATACGCGAAGGATGCGGCCGCCAAGGGGGCGCCACAGCTTGATATTTTTTTCTGAATGTAATGTATAGTCCAAAACAGCGTTTTAGGCTACTCAAATTTTAAAAATTTTCCCTGACCCCCCCGTATTACGCCCCCCAAGCTACGCCACTAGAAAAATGTCTAGGGCCGGCACTGGGTATACTAAATGTGAATATTATAAAAAATAATCGTCACAGATGTAATTTTCAATATCTAAAATTTTTAAAAATGTGGCGATATATTTTGTACGAACGTAAACTTTCTGATACAGCAGTCACTTACATTTTTGCAGCATAATATCCGTTGATAAGTACTGACCTGAAACAAAAAAATCATTTTTGAGTTATATTCTTAAATGTCAAATGGTAAGAAAAGAGTCTATAGGCAACTAGAGAATCACGAGGTTGAGATGATTTTAAGAATTTGATTTTAAATATCAAAGATTTTGATCAAACTAGTTTCAAAGTTTGAATAATTAAATCGTTAGTTATAGCAGTATTTTATTAGTATACCTAAGGGGTAAAAACATAGTGAAGCATCGCATCAAGCCTCGCCTCAAGCATCAAAAACAAATACATGTATAAATGTGATGTATGATTGGTGAGGTCAAGGTCCTGTGAACACTAGCCACTAGCCGTATTTTGTCAGTATCGTAGTTTCTTAAAGTGAAAGTTTTTTTTTTTTTAGTTTATTATTTATTTTATTTTGATATATATTACATTTTTCTAGGACATTTCATTTTCCTAATTCCCTGCTATAGGAGTTTTCCTCCTTTTCATTACTCGAATTACTCGAAAACCGTAAGATTCCGTGTTACATTGATAAACAAAAAAGTAATTAAAGTATAAATTTAAATAAATAGCTCAAAATTGTACATGATGATTTAAAAAAAAAGAAATTCGGAGTTTTCTTCGTTTCTTATTTGCATGTTTTGAGAACATTTACCATAGTAATGTATATTTTTTTACACCATCAAAAAGTAGAGATTTCAACGAACAAAAAGCCCACAGAGTTTTTTAAAAAAGCAGATATTTTGACGTGAGAATTTTCGATTGAAAATTAGACTGCTTTTTCGATATTAAGTCAAAATAAGGTTAAAAAAATAAATATTTTAAAACAAAAAATTACAGAGTGTTTGGGACATAGTTTGGGACATAAAAAGGTAAGTTTTCACCAAATTTCGTGAAAAAAAAAATTTTTTTTTCATTTGTGCATAAAATATATTTCGGTAGAAATATATATCAGCATTTAAAACATTCACAGGTCGCTGCTTCTTGCTAACTTTGAGTTTGTTATTATTGTGATAGATGGCGCTGTGCTTTCTCAGTTCTTTATACATTTGCTAACGCAACTGTATTCTATAGGAACTGGGCTAGTCGGATCCACTGTCAGACTTTCATTAGAGATTGAAAGTCGAGCTTGTCTACGCCATACTGAAGAGGCACAATAATGCCGAAACTAGTCTATGGTTGACGGGCTCCTTTAATAACAAAATCAAAGTTGTTGGTTTAATGTCCTGATATCTCAGGTTCCAACCAACGTCGGGACTTCTATAATTCAATACCTGTTGGGGCATATAGCCCAAGGAGTAGTTGTTTGAAGTCCAGACGTTGTGGCAACGTTGACATTCAATGTCCAATTCCTGGGAGATTAGACTATTTTTCTTTTCATTTGTGCAATTAATATTCCCTCCGGAAGACATTTGCCCAATGATGCTGACGGAAATGTCATTTCATTCTCTGTCGTTGGTGATTTTTTTTGGCATTGTCATGGAAGACATTCAGCCAGCCACAGTCGTTGGAAATCACATTTTAAGGCCTTATGCAAAAAGAAATTTAAACTATACCTACCAAGTGAATTTGTAACTACAGACATACCAGAGCTCGACGTACGGTCGAGTATACTTTCGGGATTGTCGCAAACAAATGGCATATATTTCACCGCCCAATTGATGTAAATATCAATTTTTGTGTGCGTGTGGTAGAATTGTGGAAGGATTTAATTTTTCGAATTGTGTGAATTGTAACATAAGTATTCATGTTAGCACATCTAAAAGTATTCATGTTAATAAAGAAAATACAAATTGAATGTATAGCGAAGGATTTAAATGTAACAAACGTACCGGTCAAATTTTCTGAAACGTTGGTTATGTTATAGAACTCGATGCACTGACAAAAAGTGTCCGTTGGCCCAAACCAATCTTATGGTTAGTTTTCGAAGTGCAGGGTGTTAATCATCGGAAATACCACTTTTTTTAACCTGATTTCTTATAACAGGCCTGTTTTATTGGCGTTTATTATAGAAAACATGAATTATAAATTATTTAGCATTAATATTTTATAAACAATCACTGTAGAATTTGGTTAGTTACAGGGTGGTTGGAAAATAAGTAATACGGTTTTTTTGAAGAAATCATGTTTTTACAACAGCTTTAAAAATACGAGCAAATGTCATTGCATTATGAATATATAGTTTAAGTAATTACTTCTTGGTGATGAATCATATTTTATACAGGGTGACTCACAAAATGTCTTTACAGAGGACATATAGTGTTTTTAGCTTTAGCGTGTCACCCTGTATAAATGATGTGTTATAAAATTTTGGTATTACATTAAACGATTTGCCACTCTAGTCATACAAGGTGTTAAACTGATAGCAAAAACTTTAAAAATTAGAAAATCTGTGTTTTGTACACTACAACAAAAGTTTTCCTAAAGTGTGTACCCATATTTGCTAGGTGAAAGATGTTTTTAATATCTGTGTGTATTTCCAATGTTTAACACCTTGTACTTCGAAAACTATAGGATTGGTTTTGGCCAATGGACACTTTTGTCAGTGCATCAACGTTTCAGAAAATTTGAACGGGACGTTTTTTACATTTAAATGGTGCGGGGTCCTTTACTGTCAAAATTAGACATTTACTTTAAGGCACTAGTGCTTTAAAGTGATATTTTTGAAGCTTGTCAATGAATTTAATTAATTAATTAAAAATTAAAAATAAAATGCAAATGTAATAAACAAAGCACGTTTTAGCTTTATTAGACCAGTCATATGTCACATTCGAAATTATAATAATTGCGGTAAACTTGCTCTTTTGGTAGGTTGTTTGGGTCCACCTAGATAGTATTTATCCAGATTTGCAGCAGTCTGAAATTTTCGCGCGCTGAGTAGTTGCTGAAAAACCACCATTTTTTTCTCTTTTGTGCCAAAAAACCGACATTGGAAGGCTCTGGCGACAAAGGTCACTACAACTTTTTTAAAGTGTACAAAATTCCTGACAGTTTGAGCCCCAACTCAATTGTCTAGGTCTAATAGGTCACATGATACAGGGTTCCCAATGTTCACTATTTTCCCCAAATTGTTGAAAAATTTTAAATGTCTAATTTTCGATCAAAATATCAAGTATAATGAGGTATCTCAGGGGAAATTAATGGGAGGTGAAGTTATAGCAAATTTAATTATCTTTATTTAGGACGATGTATTGATTGTGGAGAAGGCAATTTCAAAAAGTCAAGCGTTTACCAATGTCATCATTCTTGGATAGGACATTAATTTACTCTGCATTCTTCATATGCCAATTTACGTCTCCATAAAAGTGGTAGAGGAGGGTCAGACCACATCCAGTGTTCCTGCACCTCATTCAATAGCGGAATTGATGGCCTTCCACCAGGCATGGTGCTTCTCCTACATGCATTCAGTGGGTGTGATACCCCCTCTGCCCCTTTTGGTCAGGGAAAATTGAAATTTATTCGTGTCCTCAAACAAAACCCCGACCTAGTTCACCAGCTGAAGTGTTCCTGCAGCCACATTCCCTTCCAGAGGAGATCGAGAGTGCAGGCGAGGCATTTTTAATTGCTATGTATGGAAGCTCTCAACACTCTGCGCTATACCCTATTTGTGAGGGCCTCGGCGAGCAACATAATAAATTTAGCTCGCCTTCCACCTACCAAAGACGCGGCTAAGTTCCACTCATTTAGGACCTACCACCAGATTCAGGAGTGGTTAGTGGTGCACAAGACCTCAACTTATTGGGGATGGCATCAAACAGACTCGGGTTTGATGCAAACCACGACATATTTGCCCCCAGCCCATGAACTACTTCTGAAAAGCCTCTCCTGCAAGTGCAAAAAAGGTTGTACTGGTTCTTGCGCTTGCAAGAAGGATGGGATGAATTGCTCTACACTGTGCAAATACTGTAAGGGGAGTGAGCGCACGAATGTCCCACCAATCGAGGATGTAGAAGAAGGTGGAGACAACCGCGATGATGCTATTGAACACGTGTGTGATGACCCCGACGGTGCTATTGGAGAAAAGTTTGATGTCTCTCCTGCACTTCAAATGGGCATCAATCTCCCCAACGACATCAACGAAGGGGGAGACCCTCTCGTCGAAGTTGATATTGATACTCCTGGGCCCTCAAGTAAGACGCGTAGGTTAACTTAGGCCCAAAAGTGGTGATGAGCCTAGTTACAGTTAATAATAACAAGGTTTTTTTTAAATGATAGTTTTAAGAATATTTTTGTATATTGTCTCTCTTTTCTCACTTAAATTTAATTTAGATTAGCATAATTATTTTGTTACTAGATAATAAACACGTAGAAAAGAATTCTAGTAATTTTATTATAACACTCGATTTTTAGGTTTGTTTGGTTTATGGTCGTCATTGAACAAACTATCACACCTACCGACGCACCTTTAGTCTCAAAATGAAGGTAATTAAATTTGCTACAACTTCACTTTTCAATAATTTTCCCTGAGATACCTCATTATACCTGATATTTTGGTCGAAAATTAGACATTTCCAATTTTTCAACATTTTGGGGAAAACAGTGAACATTGGGAACCCTGTATCATGTGACCTATTAGACCTAGACAATTGAATTAGGGCTCAAACTGTCAGGAATTTTGTACACTTTAAAAAAGTTGTAGTGACCTTTGTCGTCAGTGCCTTCCAATGTCGGTTTTTTGGCACAAAACTAAAAAAAGAGAAAAAAATGGTGGGTTTTCAGCAACTACTCAGCGCGCGAAAATTTCAGACTGCTGCATATCTGGATAAATACTATCTAGGTGGACCCAAACAACCTACCAAAAGAGCAAGTTTACCGCAATTATTGTAATTTCAGAGTTTCTATTTGTACGATATAGACACAAGAATTTTCATAAACTATTTTCGTTGATTTTGTTATAATTGATTAACTTTTGACTTAACATATAAGTGATATTTAAAATCTCGCGAAATTTGTG
The DNA here is from genome assembly GCA_949320105.2 of Crepidodera aurea. Lineage (NCBI taxonomy): Eukaryota > Metazoa > Arthropoda > Insecta > Coleoptera > Chrysomelidae > Crepidodera > Crepidodera aurea. The sequence goes on along the minus strand of OX439475.1, from coordinate 37,889,841 downwards.
GATTTATTAAAATTCTATTTTATTTAAATTCTAGTACTAATGATCTGTCGTCTTTGTATATTCAGAAAGTCGGAACTTTAACTAAAATTAACGGGTACAACAATTTAGAAAAATATTTAGAATATTTCTACTATCCAGATAGGGTGTAAGTGATTTTTCTTCAAACGAAAATATGTAGCAAGCAAAAACTATCAGACTGATATGAAAATATTCAATAAAAATGAAGAAACTCAATTATTACTACAGCAAAAAAATGAGAGCAACTAAATTGATTGACTAAAAATCAAATCTTCATGCATTACTGACCAATAGACTAACTAAAAACCTCAGAAAGAGAACCGTAAAATTTTATAATTATGTAAATAAAATCAATCATTAATGCAACTAGACAAAAAAACTACCATGGTTAATCACATGAATAACTGAGTCAATAACTCGATGGAATTAAATTTACCAATATAATATTGAAGAAAAATTACATCAACGTAACAAAAAAAAGTTAACAATACCTAGGTAGTGAAAGTCCACCACAAGATGCAATAGATTACCTGAGTATTTCGATAAAAAAATTTAAGAACCAAATCATATAAATACTCACCACACCACAAAATCAATCAGTATCAGTTCAGTGTTCAATCAAATATGAATACATACAAAGGACTTTTTGTCCTAGCATTCTTAGCACTAGCATGTGTTACCTTAACCCAATCTCGAGAAATCAGTCGGGACAAACGGGAAGCTGATTCAGAAGTAGCAGCTTCTGGTCACGGTCATCACTGGAAAAAGGGAGGAGGTCACGAACACCACGGAGATCATCACAGCAGCCACGGAGAAAAAGGAGACAAAGGCTACAAAGGTCATCACCATCACGAAAAAGGATCCAAAGGTCATCACGATAAGGAAGGCCACAAAAAACACTACGAAGAACACGGTGGCCACAAAAAGAAGCACCATCACGACGATGGTTACCACGCCGAACACCACAAGGGTGAAAAAGGAGAAAAGGGACACAAATTTGGAGAAAAAGGTTCTTACAAGAAGGGCCACAGTACCAAAGGAGGACACGATGTTCATAAGTTAGACGAATACAAAAAAGAAAAGCACTTCTTCGACGAAGACCACGACTCCGGCCATCACGAAAAACACGGAGGACACCACCACGAAGACGGTTACAAAAAGGGAGGTCACAAGAAGGGAGGACACAAAAAGGGAGGTCACCACGAAGACCACTATGGAAAGAAGGGAGGTCACGAGAAAGGATCTCATTATCACGAAGAAGCTGGTCACAAGAAAGCTGGAGGACACGACGATCACTACCATCACGGCTCCAAATATGGAAAGAAGGGTGGTCATGAAGATCACAAAAAGTGGGGATTCAAAAAGGGACATTAAGGTTCTCGAAGAAAATGTGATTCGTTGGGTGAATAGTTACGTTTTTATCATTGTTGTTGTTTTGTTCTATGTGAATAGTTTTAATAAAATTTAAAATATACATTTTTTTGGTTTCATTTTAAAGTAATATTTCGTAATTATATTAAGACACTTGAATAAAATAAAACAGAAATATAAGTAGGTTGATGGAAAACCAACCTAATTATTATAAAACGTGCTAAAAAACCGTTTATAAAATATAAGTTTAAGACCTTTCATTGTAAAAAAGTTGATTACATATTCTGTAATTACCCTCAACTTGAACTAATTGAGCTTATTTGTATAGGTATCTAAATAACAGAAAAAAAGATTGCAATAACAAGGTACCAAGTACATACATCATTAATCTAGTGATTTTGTATAATTTCACTTACATTTTCTATAAAATGAAAGCCTGATAGAACAAGGGGTTTGTGCTACGATTTGCGATACATATTAAGTTCAAATTCTATTCATGTCAACTTTATTTTAATACTTCATTTAATTAGTGAAGGTCACTTTTCAATGTTTGTTTTACTTTCAGCAATAAAAGTATGATTAAAAACCAAATTGTTTTTATAAATAAGTGGTCTTATAATCCATTAAAAAGATTGTATACGAGCAAGCCACTATAAAATACAGAATTAAATGATTTAATTAATATTAAAATTATTACTTCATAAAATGTGATACCGCTTGTGTACTTTTTTGGGTGTAGAAAACGATCTTTCCTGCTCTAAAGCTCTAAGGTCACAATTTCGAAAACAAAATCGAAAAATTTCAAAAAACTAATAACACCACGTGAAAAATCGGAAAATTTTCGTAAAATTTGTAACATACATTATTTAAAAAAAATTGTATTACAATAAAAAATTATTAAAAATAAGAAATCGAATTCGAAAACTCTACATTCGCCAAGCTACTAAATACAATTATTCAAGCGAGGCGTTCAGGAAAAAACTAAAGTATCTTTTCCTAAAATGTACACAAAAAAAGCATTTTAAATAGGAGACTGTAATTTTTCTCAGGAAGCCATTAGTTTTTAATTTTTTTATGTTTTCTCGTAGAAAATTCTCAGTGATTTTTATAAAACTGAAGATATATTATTAATAGAGGCATAACAAAAAAATCCTTGTACCGGGTGGCCAAATAAGCGAGGTAAGCGGCTGTACCTCAGGACCTGCTCATCTGACAACAATGGAATTTTTTTTATTACCATAAATGTGGCCATAAAAAAACTCTGGAAATTACTTTCGAGTTCCTAGGATGGCCGCTAGGGGGCGTATTTGGTATAATAGTTCATAAAAGCTTAATTTTCTCGCTTAAAGTCCCAATGAAGTGGGTCTGAAAATATTGTCATGGCAATCTACGATCATTGTTGAATAAAAAACCTTGCATCAATTTTTTTGACAGCTGTTAAATAAAGTGGTAAGGGAAGGTTTTACGATGAAAAAGAAAAATGCTTGCAGTGTCAGTTTGGCTTGGCCGATTTTACTGAAACAACTTTTGATTAAAAGAGCATTTTTGGAAGTATTTTTCTATAAAAATGAAACAACAATTTATTTTTCCATTGTTCTGCGAGAGTGCGTTGATTTATAACTTACCATATTTCTTTAAATATCTCTAAAAAGTTAAATGAAATCATATATTTATCTTACGAAAATAAGTAGAGCATTAAAAACTAAAAAAAAAATAGTGAAAACCGCAAAACGATATCTCTATTTATAACGAAGTTATTAACAAAAATGTTTCAAATTTTCTTAAGACACCGGAAGCGCGTCCCATAAACGAGTAATCACAATCAAACGGGCCATGAACGTATTAAAAATAGTCAGTTTTTATTATTTTTAAGTTTGTAAAATGTCCGCTAGGGGGATTTAATATTTTATATTTAATAATTTGATATTTTTGCCGGAGATGTTGTTAAGAAATAAAATCATTTTACTACATTGTTAGTAGGCTTAGGAAACAAAAACTTGTTGGTACATTTTGGTTGTCATTTAACTCAATTCAAAATGCCTTTTACTAATGACGACGCTGTAGATTTATTAGCTGTTTATACCAAAAACTGACTATTTTTAATACGTTCATGGCCCATTTGAATATGATTACTCGTTTATGGGACGAACAATGCGCCTGAGGACGCGCTTCCGGTGTCTTAAGAAAATTTGAAACATTTTTGTTAATAACTTCGTTATAAATAGAGATATCGTTTTGCGGTTTTCACTATTATTTTTAGTTTTTAATGCTCTAATGCAAAATATATGATTTCATTTAACTTTTTAGAGATATTTAAAGAAATAAGGTAAGTTATAAATCAACGCCCTCTCGCAGAACAATGGAAAAATAAATTGTTGTTTCCTTTTTATAGAAAAATACTTCCAAAAATGCTCTTTTAATCAAAATTTTTTTCAGTAAAATCGGCCAAGCCAAACTGACACTACAAGCATTTTTCTTTTTCATGGTAAAACCTTCCCCCACCACTTTATTTAACAGCTGTCAAAAAAATTGATGCAAAGTTTTTTATTCAACAATGATCGTAGATTGCCATGACAATATTTTCAGACCCACTTCATTGAGACTTTAAGCGAGAAAATTAAGCTTTTATGAACTATTATACCAAATACGCCCCCTAGCGGCCATCCTAGGAACTCGAAAGTAATTTCCAGAGTTTTTTTATGGCCACATTTATAGTAATAAAAAAATTCCATTGTTGTGAAATGAGCAGGTCCTGAGATACAGCCGCTTACCTCGCTTATTTGGCCACCCGGTACATTTATCATCATTATACTTTTACTTTTGATGTAAAAATAATTAAAATGATGAACATTGTCTCTGTTTAATAAAAACTTATGTTTTAAAATTATCATTTTTTTACAGCATTCATTGGACGCCATTTTGATTTTCAAAATAGTTTTTGTTTATTTATTTATACAGGGTGTTTCATAGTTAAACCGACATACGTTAACTGTAAATAGAGGGTACTTAGGTGATTCCAAATAACCTTGGTTAATGGGTCTAACGCCTTTAATAACCGAGTGTTTCATCCATTTCGGCCAATATTTTGATAAGCCGTAACTTTACAACCACCCTGTAGATTTCAGATTTCTCTCATACTTGGTAAAGGTATAGTCTGTTAATAGCCTAATCCTATAGTGTAAGAACTACAATTAAAATCCAGATCCGGATTAAGAAGAATTTGTAAAATTTAAAAATCCCCAAAACAACACCCAGTATATCAGATTTTTTAAAACTGGGATGGATATTTGAAAAGAACGGAAAAAATGAGTTTCGGATTAATTCATTAACTCATTAAACTATCAGGTAGGCTTTGGCAATAGCACATCTTCTTTCTTTTTATTTTTCTTTTTTCAATTACTTAGGTACTATCCGATTACATTTTAAAGAAACTGATATAAAGAGTGCTATTTTAGAGATTATCAACTTTTACAAATTTTTCTTAATCCGGATCTGGACTTTAACTGTAGAAGAACTACAGTTGTATTGTACGATTGGGCTATTAAACAATCTACCTGTACCAAATATGAAAGAAATCTATAGGGTGTTTTCAAAGTTATGGCTTACGAAAATGACAATAAATATTGCATTAATTTAATTTTAACTTTAAAGGTTTAGAAATATGTAGAACGAGATTTGCATTTATAAAAATATGTCAGTATATCTCAGTTTTTTCCATTCGTATCGAATGTCTGATCCAATTAAAAAAAAATCTGATGTACAGCGTGTTTCTTTTACAAATTCTTCTTAATCCGGACCTGGATTTTAATTATAGTTCGTACACTATAGGATTTGGCTATTAACACACTATACCTGTACCAAGTATGAGAGAAATCTACAGGGTGGTTCTAAAGTTACGGCTTATCAAAATACATACTAGCCGAAATGGATGAAACACCCCGTATCTCAGTTATTAAAGGCATTAGACCCAGTAACCAAGGTTATTTGGAATCATCTAAGTATCCTCTATTTACAGTTAACGTATGTCGGTTTAACTATGAAACATAAATTATTACCATTATGAAGTGTATTTTTAACTTTATTAAAAAAAGTAATTAATTCCTGATTTTTATCGTTTACTACACCCAAAAAAGAGCCTAGTTTCAGCGATATCACATGAGAGGACAAAGTCTCTGATAACTGGGCTATTATGTTTTCTCGGTGACAACGATATGATAAGAAATTTATCTACAACTGTCATTATATTATTATTTGCGTATCTAAGGCAACATAAGACAATCCATATTACACATGTGAAAATATATTCATATTACACGGTATTTGTCTATTAGCCGGAATAGAATTAAAAATCATTAGATCTAGTAGGTACGGGTTTGTCAAATTAGTTGACAGTTATTCATTGTTCCCGATTCTTTTTTGAAACCAAACTTAAAATTAACAGTTTTAAGCCCGTTTTAAGTGTATATCAAGTGAAAAAATGGAAGACGATGATTACATGGAACTAACACCTCCCGAAATCCGCGACGCTGCTAAAGTGGCGTCGTTGGAATTACTACCCGAGATATCGAGGAAAAATTATGAAATTGCATACAACAAATTAATATCGTGGAGACAAACAAAAAATGTATCCTCTTTTTCCGAAGACACCGTGCTTGTATATTTTACGGAAATTGCAACTAAATACAAATCGTCTACTTTAGACAAACTACTCCATGCTAAAAAGCACGTTAAGCATCAAGCACAATGTCGACGACATTGATAAATATCCGAGATTACGTGCTTTGTTGAAAAGGCGATCTGAAAATTACGAACCTAAGAAATCTGAAGCTCTGACGGTGAACAAATTGACAGGTTTATAAAGGAAGCCCCAGATTTTAAATATCTTGGAACAAAGGTAAAAATTCGAATCGAAAATATAAATTCTTAACTTAATCTACACACTTTTTTAAGGTTGCCTTGATTATGGGGGTAATGGGTGCTTGCCGATCCTGTGAATTAAAGAATATGAAAATTGAGGATTTAAGATGTTTTGAGGGATGTTTTCAAGTAAACGTGCTACTAACAAAAACCAAAGTCCCAAGAAATTTTACAATTGTGGATGATTTTTTCAAAATCGGTTAAAAATATATAGACCTCCGGCCTGAAAATGCACCACAAGATTTCTTCCTCAATTTCCAAAAAGGAAAGTGTACTAAACAAGTAATGGGAATAAACAAGTTTGCAGCAATAGGAAAGCAAATTGCAACGTTTTTACAATTACCAAACCCATTGCCTCAGGCGTTCATCTGCAATATTGGTTGCTGATTCTGGAGCTTCAATGACAACATTGAAACGCCATGGAGGCTGGAAATCCGCCTCCACAGCAGAAGGGTACATCGCCAATTCAAAAAAGAACAAAATACAAACAGCTGAAGCAATTTTAAGTCAAATCAATAATGATAAGTGTGTTGGCCTAAATAATCCATCATATTCTTGCAAGTAATCGTCATGATTCTGTACTCATTAATAGCAACAGTAATTTTTCTTTAACTACCAGTAATCTTAATGATGTTGCCGGAGCCATTAATATTTCAAATTGTAACGTTACTATTAATTATATCAATAAATAACTTTTAACGAGTTACTGTATAAATTGGCTTTTTATTTCACACGGGGGCTTAAATACCCCTCATTTGAAAGGTCTTTAAATTATGTACAATTTTGTCAATTCTATTTCTAACAGCTTGAAAGAAATTTTTCTAAAAATCACCTTTTCGTTTTCGGTGAGCCCCCGTATTCAGTTGTAGATAAAGTATAGTATTCAATTCGTGTATAATGGACCATACTACACTCGAATATTTACAACACTCGTGTAATATGTTCTACATTATACACTTGTTAAATAATATACTATAAACTGACCCAAAACAATGTACTTTTTTCTATTCAATAATTATATAACATTTGTTTTACCTTACTTTCAATATCATAGGTATAACACTGACAACTAACAAAATGTCTAAAAGCGTATAAACTATTCACTGAATTATAAAATTCTTCAACAAGATCAAATAAATTCATAAGCAAAAAACAAAACGCAAAAGGTGTTTTTACAACGACATAGCAAAGACTGAAGAAAAATTGTCAAAGCATTAGTTTTATCAGGATATTACTATAACTATGGCTTTTCAATAAACATAAATGCTAAATTAATTATTGTGTATATATTGTTTAACGACTGAACTAAGAAAAAGATATATGAATGATGTATTTTAATTTTATTTTCATTTCATGACTAAAAAAAATAATATTGCAAATAAGTTTATAATTGGGTTATTCCAACCAGAGTACGCACTTTAAGAATAAAAACATGATTCATAACGTTATAGAAAAAAATGGTTTAATTATCAATTAAAAAATATAATTACTCAAATTACAGGGGCGCTAAAAATTCTAAGGAAAAATAAAAAATTTAGTAATATATTTATTATGCTTATTTTCTTACGAAAGCTTTAAATTGTTATAGTTATAGTCAATTTTCCGTTAACTTTACAGCTTAAATTTGGATTGGATTAGATTTGAAAGGAGTTGAACTTTCGTCCTTGTTAGAGTATGTCATCTAGCTTAGCTTAGCCTTTTTTATTAGACTTAGTAACGTTGTTAGTGGCTTTCATAATACTGTTGGCGTTTCTTCGCCTAATGTTAGGAACCTCAGTCTAGCCAGGCCTTCAAGTTGTACAAAACATGGATTGATGTTTCCTTCTACTCCTCGCAAAATCTGCACAATGTTGCCTCTTCTCCTGGAGTAATAACATTCATGTGCCTTTTACTATTTATCCAAATGAATATGTAAAAACACAATGTTTTTTAAAAGCTTTATTTCTATAATTATATTGTAACAATATTACATGTGTGTAGGTAGAACCTTTATCAAAAGCTTGGCTAACATCAAGGAATATTGTGGAGCAAACATTTGTCTCCTCTAAGTCTTACGATATTCTTTTGGTGATATGGTGAATTTGGCTCTTTTTGACTCATAAATCTAAACTGGAATGAGAAAATTTGAAGCTCATATAATATTTGGTGCAACCTCTGATTGATTCGAGAAGGTTAGATCATAAATGTATTCTGAGAGATTTGGATAAAAGATATTCTCTAGGTACGTCGTAGAAAATTAAGGAGCTTCAATTTCTGCTAATAATAATAATAAAAATAATTGTCTAGACCTGGAAACGAACCAGGGATTGACAGACGTCTTAATGGTATATTCTGAAATGTAACCGCTTTTGTCTGCTGAATGAATTTTCTGAGCAAAAATATTTTGATTTAATTTTCTTTTTTTATTTGAAGAAATTTTGGTTCCTTTTACATACTACCTGAAATATGCCAGATGTTCCATCAAGATATAACATAGTTGTTATGTTTAGATGATTAATATTTGTGCAATTCTCCAATGACGTCCGTAGAGATTGTTTATAGTAAATTAAAACACTATTAATTTTACATTGTTTTTTATAACAGCTCGTTCGATATTTATAGACTACTTGACCTTAGAATCGGAAGAAACGGCCAAATGTTAATAACAAAAGATTATAAATCAATTAGAGCTGGAATGATAATTGACAACTACACAAGTGATTATTTTTTAAATTACGATGACAGTTTACACTGATTTACGTAAAATAAAGAGATACAAATTAGAAGAAATAGCACCGCTGTGTTTTCTTGAACGTGAAATTTTTGCAAATAGTTTTATTCTTTATTTTATATTTAGCAACACAAAAAAAGTAAAATAGAATGTAGGGAAGATTGGGGTAAGCTGTAAGACAGGGTAAAAACTATAAATTGATCTAAAATTGGCATCGCACCTTACTATTTACTATTATTACTCTCGATTTATCAAAGGATGACGACCTTTGGACTTAAATGTGCGGCTGTAAAATTTTGTTTCCTGCTCGAAAAAAACGCCGCAAAAAGTAGCCTACAAGTATGATGCTTTGGAAAAACTCAAGTGTACGAGTGGTTTTCTCGTTTCAAAAATGTGGTTTGATAACAAACGTTATTATGAACGTCCTGCAACTTCCCAAAAAGGTGACCATTAAATATATTGGATTGTCTTGGAGCTGAGTTAAGCGAATTTTAACAGAATAGTTGGGAATGGGGATGATCGCTGCCCAATATGCGGTGCTTCGGTTTTTGAGTCACCAACAAAAAGAGCGTCGAGTGAAAGCGTATTATGCTTTGAAAGAACAGAATTAATATAGTTTTCTATTTGGAAGTGGTGAGAAGACTGCGTAACAGTGTTTGTCAAAAAAGACCCGATTTGTGACAGACGGGAGACTGATTTTTCCGCCACCAATGCACTTGCTCACACAGCCATCTCTTTGCGCCATTTTCCGACCAAAAACAATATGTCCCACGCATCGTGCTCACTTGATCTACACCTTCATGGGATTTATTTTACATTCCGAACATAAAGAAGGGCATCAGCCAGTACCAAAAATGTTTCCAACAATGGAATCACCGATTGTACAAATTTATTAAGTATAATGTAGGGTACTTTGAATGTGATAAAGTTGTTTTGAAAAAAAATTGAAATAAATACTTTTAAAAAAAAATCGGTTTTTTGGTACCCCTTGTTCTTTATAAAATCTAGAAAATGGAGCCTCAATAAGTACAATGGTCAAAAGGCAGATTTAAAGACTAAATAAGCATAAAATGATAATTAAGAATTTAGTAGAAGAACTATACGAGCGAAATTAAAAGAAGATCACAAGAAGTTGACATTGTACGCAAAAAATGTAATAAGGATAACTTATCTATCCTAAAAACTCGCTTTTTCCCTCAAAAATGGCCCAAACATTTTTTTTCGGTAATTTTGACATTGCCAATTGTTTCTTATACAAAATTTATTTTGCGTAAACCAAATTTTAATTTTTTTGATTTTTTTTTGTAGACTCTAGGTCCATTTATATCCCAAAAAACTCACTTTTTCCCTCAAAAATGGCCCAAACATATTTTTTCGGCAATTTTGACATTTTCAATCGTTTCTTATACAAAATTCATTCTGCGTAAACCAAATTTTAATTTTTTTGAATTTTTTTGTAGATTCTAGGTCCATTTATATCCTAAGAAACTCAGTTTTTCCCTCAAAAATGGCCCAAACATTTTTTTTGGTAATTTTGACATTGCCAATCGTTTCTTAGACAATATTTATTCTGCGTAAATGAAATTTTAATTTTTTTGATTTTTTTGTAGATTCTAGGTCCATTTATATCCAAAAAAACTCACTTTTTCCCTCAAAAATGGCCCAAACATTATTTTTCGGCATTTTGGCATTGCCAATCGTTTCTTATACAAACTTCATTCTGCGTAAACCAAATTTTAATTTTTTTTTTTTTTTGTAGATTCTAGGTCATTTATATCAACAAACTCAAAATATTAAACTTTTATATATATTATATAACCCTAACCGCCGACTACGTAGAGTAGAATAAAAAATCAATATAAAAAAAGGATAATTTGCTAAATATATTTGTGTGAGTTAAGTAATAAGTAATTAATTAATTTTTTATAAATAAAAATAAAAAAGTCCCCGCTTTCAGGACATGATATATACCAACCCTTAGAAAACTGTGTTATTTATGACTGTTTTGTTATGCAACCATCATAACGAATTATTTACATTTTCTGTTGTCCCCTTAAAAATGATAACAAACCTGGTTACAGATATCTTAAAACAAAAAATATTCAAAAAACTAGATAGAATTTAAAATATCCTCGTAGCATTGCGATAATAAATAAAATTACCAAAATATATAAATTTTGCATTATGTAACACATTTAGATATTTTAATAACATAAACAGTGGATCAAAAATGGCGATAATGTAGATTCGAGAATAATCGCCATCTACTGTTCGTCATGATACAGAAATCTACTATACTACATCACCACTCGACAGGTGCTGCCATCGGCAACGTTCTCTTGAATCTAAAATATTAAATAACCGTGCTATATCCATTCTCTAAACTGGCAATAAAATTAAAATTTAAACTTTTACGTGAGATTTCGCATACAATTGATGAGATTTTTTTAGGTAACGTCATTTATTTAGGGACAAATAAGTCAACGGCAGACTTATGTGTATAAGAAGCGCAAATCTACAATTTTTTTTCTTTTTTTACCTGGGGAAAACTATTATCTAACGAATGAACTTGGATTTTCTGATTTCAGATGATCGAGCACCAAGTTATGAGGGGCACCACAATTCTACTTTTTTCCGAGATACGTCCGAATAATTACTGCCATTTCCGTATTTTTTAATATTTGTTCGTGAAAATTTTATATAATATTCTTCAAATGTCATACTTTAATGTACCATTGGTTTTAATAAAGAGATTTTAACTGTGTCGTTACAAAAAATATGCCTTTTTCTCTCAGAGCCCCAGGGCCCCTCCTCTGGATTCCAAGGGCGGATTTAGCTTTTTTTTATGGGGGGGGTAAAACTTACAAAGTAGTCCGAGAAAGCTAGTAATTTTTTTTGTAATATCGAGCAGAAACTAGTAACTGATCAGATCGACTTAAATTTTTTTGCAAATTGCTAGTAAAGGTGTCTAGAAGTAGAAAACTTTCGTTAGTTGCGTTTTGAGTGGTGGCAGGTGGGGGTGTGAAAAAAAAGAAAAAAAATCGTAATTGATAAATTACCTTTTTTAATGAATTAATGTTCCCTCCCCAGTTATAGTGCGCAGCAAAATACGATATTCACCACAATATTCGTACATTTCTAAAAAAAATGTATTTTTTGCCCGTAACTTTTTTTGGCTGATAATATTAAATAATGTAGAATAATCCATTTTAAAGCTTAGGATATCGCCGAAATATCATGTTATGACAAACTTTTTCATTGGAATGACCGTTTTTTCAATATTTGACCCGAAAAAATGACATTGACGGTTATAACCGCAAAGATAAAAAAAATGGTAATTATTCGGAAGAACATTTGCTCAAACAAAAATTTAGCTCAACTTTAACAGACCAAAACTTAAAAAATAATTATCCATAGGGCTAAAAATTACTAATTGTAAAAATTGTAAAAACATATGTTACGACTTTCTGCAAAAGGATTTTTTTGTCAAATACCACAGTCTAGATGGCGATAAAAAAATAGCGTAAAAAAATTTATTTTGTCCATAACTTTTTTTCTGCTTATGTTAAACGGTTCTGGTTCTTAAAATGTTCCCAATGTTGTTCTCTCATTAAGATGTTATAAACATTTTTTTGTGGAAGTCATATTTTTTCAGATATTTACGCTAGAACAGCGGTTCTCAAACTTTTCAAATTTTGTACCACATAAATATGAAACAAAAATATATGTACCACCATAAAAGCATTTCGCCGTTAAAAATCAATGTGTCGCAAAATTGTTCGAAGTTATTGGAAAAGTCGTCATTTCAATATTAAAGCTAGAGCCGTTAAAGTCAAAAACTTGAAGAAAAATATATGTGTTTCTGAAAACAAAATGTTAAATGTTAAATTGTACCACTAAAACATTGTAATGTACCACCAGTGGTACATGTACCACAGTTTGAGAACCCCTGCGCTAGAACGATCCAGTTTCTTAAAACACCCATTTTTCAATTGCCTGATCTTCCTTCGTATTAATCGTAGAAAAATAAAAAAAATTATTTTAATTGTTAGCTCAAGGCCATAAAATTAGTTCATATAAATTTTTACGTAATAATATCAGATTTTCGGTTATATTTAAAAAACTAGAAATGTACGATTTTCATGGTGAAAATCGTAATTTTTACGCCCTATAACTCGGGATGGGTTTATTCTCATGAAAAATTGTATTTAACATTAATTCATTAACAAAGAATAATTTATCGATTGCGCAAGTTTATTTTCTTTTTTTCCCTCACTTTTTGATGAAAAAAACGCCACTATCGAAAGTTTTCTACTTCTGAACTAAACACCTTTCCTAACAATTTGCAATAAATTTCAAGTCGATCTGTTTAAAAAAAACTTTATTAATACTAAATTATAATCACAAGGAGACTAGGAAAGTACTTAGAAATGGTTAAAACAAACAAACACTTTTAAACTGCTACTATTAAAAGTCTAGTAAAATAAGGAAGCTGCATACATTTTTTTTATCGCGTTATAAGAAGCACCACTTTCTTTATGATGTAAAACAGTTTTGTGTGTATTTGTTTTATAAATTACAATCATGGGGGGTTAATTACCCCCTGTACCCCCCCGTAAATCCGCCCTTGCTGGATTCGCTACTGCGACAGACCAAAACTGATTTTTAATCTGACAATTTAATTCATGTATAAAAAATCACATAAGCCGCGTGATTTTGTCATTATGACAGAGAAAAAAGTTTGCCCTAACTTTTCCAGCGACAATAACGGAACCTAACTTTTGAAAGCATAACAACCAGCATTGTAAACAAATTTTTGATGACATGTGAATTTTTCTCAAACTTGGAGAGTCTTCGAGTGGAGAAATTGAAAAAGCCATCAATGATAATGTGCCTCGCAATATAGTGAATTCAACTACATCAATTTGGCGACAATTTGCGATGTTTTGTTTGGAAAAAAAATATGAACTCATTGCAGAAACTTCCACTGAAGAGATAGCTTCTATTTTATGTGACTGGGCATTCAACATGAAGAAGAACAATGGAGAAGATTATATAAAGAGAGTGCAGTCAATACGATTTGGAACACTTCAGCAAAAATGTTACAAAGAGAAGTATTTTAAGATTATAAAAGAATTTTTAATCCGTTCACGGACATACAGTTTAAGAAAGCGAGAAATGCACGCGACACAAAACGCAAAATTTTACAAGCAATCCCAGAAAAAAGGAAGGTGAGTTCTAATGCTCTCACAAAACGAGAAATTTTTTAAATGGCACTGTCCTGGAGTGAAGAAGAACCTGCGTATGAGTTGGCTTGGAGAGGTGGAGAAGCAGCAAATTGTAGGGTATTCTATTTTAAAATCGAGACAGACAACCGTGGAAGAGAGACCGGAAGAGTTGAATATAACCCAGTGTTTTCGAAGACAGCACAAGGGGGAAATCAGAAGTTGGCCGACAGTAAATGGTTGGTAGCAAACACTGCAGAAGATTGTGTTTGTCCAGTAAGATTGTTTAAACAAATTATTGGAAGACGGGGAAACCATATCACATGTGAAAAGTTTTTTTTAACTCCAAATCTTTTCTGGCAAAAAACAAATTCGAAATGATGGTATAAGAATTCTCCTATTGGGATAAACGAAATATCTAAATGGACCAAATCTTCGGCGAAAAATATTGGACTTGATATCAAGCGGGTGAAAATTACGAACCATTCTAATCGAGCTGCCGCCGTAACTGAATTGTCCAGGAGTGGTATAGGTGAACAAAAACTTGTGAAAATTACGGGACATAGCAACCCATCGTCATTAAAACCGTACCTTGAGTTAGATGAAGAACATCATAGAGAAATCATTGGTTCCATTCGTATTACCATCCAGGAAACAGTTACTACCATCGCTCAAAATACTAGCATGCAGCAAAATATTAACAAAAGACACGAAAGTTCTGAAAACAAGCTATTTTTAATAATTGTGTTTTTAACAATTGTACTTTTCCGTTAAATTAAATAAACTAATTTACATCTCATTTTTTAATTTATTGATTTACATATTCATTAAATTGTCTTACCGAATAACACTCTAGCTTTTTTTTTTGAGTCGAAGTAAACTTGACATTTATAATTCGAATTTTGTTGCCATTAGGTAATTCAACTCAAAAAACTGCTAGAAAAAATTACTCGTCCTACGGACTCGTAATTTTTTCAGAGGCAGTTTTTTTCGTTAAATTGCCGGGCAACAAAATTCTTATTGATACATGTCAAGTTTACTTCGACAAAAAAAAGCTCTCGTGTAAGTACAAGTGAAAAATTTGATTTTTTAATAGTTTTCGTATTTTAATTTACTTTTAAGTTATTGTGTTTTTATTTATATGATTTCCTCATAAAAATAAGTAATTGTTGATGAAAATAAAAGAAAAATTAGAAATAAAATCGAAAGCTAAATAAAAAAGAGTCCATTGTGTTCAAGAATAACGATAATTATCTTCCACATACATGGAACATAACTACTTATGTGATATAAAGACTAATAAATCTTGCCTCTCCAATAACATGAAAATTCCCTATCACTTATATACGTATTTATGTATGCAAATTATTTATAATGTACACAATAAATTGGGTGTTAGCTACTTATGACAGAAAGATATTTAGATGTTTTTAAATGGCTACTCTTATCACCCATCATTTTAGTCTATAAAAACGTTCACAATTTTTATTTTAATATGCCGCTTTTTAATAGGCGGTTTTATTACTTTTAGAATAATAGAGAAGAACGATAACTGTAGTAATAAAGCAATAAAAATATTTAGTAGTCAACTTCTGCTTTTGTCAATTTTTAATTAATTTTAATTAATATATAAAAAAGGACCATATTATCGTACCAGTTTGTATACATATTTTTAAGATTCTAACTTACAAAAAACAAAAATTGTAGATTCACTGATGATGGAAATAAAGATTTCCGAATGTTTTTGTTTTGTTATGAATTATAACTTTCGGTCAAATTTTCTATGAGAAAACAAAAAAAAATAAAAACTAATAGCTTCCTGAGAAATCTTAGAGTCTCCTCTTTAAAATGCTTACTTTTTCTCTTTGCTTACATTTTAGGCAGGGCCGGCCTAAGGCGTGTGCGACGTGTGCGATCGCACACGTGCGATTTGGGAAGGGACGCCGAAATGAGAAAAAACAACAAAAATAATTCGGTAAAATTTTTTATAGTCCAATAAATTAACGCCAGAAAAACCCCAAACCTGGGCATCAAGTCTGTCCGTCAAAATTTGCAGGTATTCATAGGTACATTTACCTCTGAAAATCTCAGCTACGTGGAATTTGTGGAAGGGTGGGAAAATGGCTCTAGAGTTCCCCAAAATCCGTTTTTCGCCGAAATATTAAACTTACAGCATTTTTGTTTACACAAAAAATGAAGAGCAGTTCATTACCTACAAAAGTAGTCCCTATGATTTTTTTCGCTACACTAATATTTTTTGCAAAAACGGCGTTTCAAAAATTCGCAATTTTGAGAATATCCTCCCAAAACTTGAATATTCTCCCATTTTTGTCTGAAGACAAAAGATAAGGCAATAATAATCTTTTTTTTTCACTTTTCGCACTTGATTAATAAATTTATTGTAAAAAAATTCAATTTGAGAAAGTTTGAAGGCATAGTTTATTCTCGTGCACTTAACGAAATACTTGATATATACAGGGCGTCTCAAAAAGTTTTATACAAATGGACAAAAATTTTATCTTAGATTCCACAAAAAAAATTATTCTTGATAAAAATCTCTGCATGACTTGTTCATCCACAATCAGGTACAAAATTTTTAAAACATTGTATGGAATATAGGGAAAACAAAAAGTAATGATTTGGACGGAGAGAAAAATACGTACAAACTATAGTGGAGGGCAAAATGTTCATTGAATTTGTGAATAAGTAGCAAAAAATTATGAACAATATAAAAAACAATAAATACGTCAGAAATTGTTAGATAACACAGCCCCACAAAAAAAAATTTGTCTGCGCCAAGAACTTTACTTCTGTAACTAGGGGTTTTTGGGGTCGTTGAATCAGAATCCGTGGTCAGTTTGACCTCATCAGGCCAGGATCAAGGTCATTTGAAGGTCAAATTGAGGAAAACTTCTAGAAAAATCTGAAAAAATTCATACATAGGTTTTCAGGGTCGTTGAGGTTCATAACTTCTGTTCAACTGGTTCTAAACGCCCCGCTTCATTGTTTTTACAGAGCACCATGATTGTGCCAAATTCAATAATTATTAAGCTCTGACAAATTCGTTTTATAGCACAAATAACATTTTTTGGGGTGGTTTCTACATCCATTTTCATTGTAAGGGGCGCCAAAACTCATTCTTGCACACACAACATTTTGCTCTTAGGCCGGCCCTGAATAGTTGTATTCAATGGTTCAGCGCGCGTAGAGTTTTTGAATTCGCTTTCTTATTTTTAATAATTTTTTATAGTAATACAATTTTTTTTTAAATAACTTATAATATAATTTTTAGTAAAATATTCCGCTCTTTCACGTGGTGCTATTAGTTTCTCGAAATTTTTAATTTTTTTTGAGATATAATGAAAAAACCAAATTTTTTTATCGTTTTCTACCCTTTAAAGTAGTTAAGTGCAAAGTTTCATCGATATCACATTTTGTGCGAGCTTTTGGTCAATATCCTTCTCTGCCAACTGCTGGGCTAAAACAGTTTGATTTCAAATCATACTAACGAATAGGATATAAAAAAAGTGTCAAATAAAACTTAACTTAACAAATAATTGAAACGTTAAATAGTTTTCCCAAAAGCTGCCCCGTCTTGATCGTTCGTGAAAGTATCATTTTAAAATGTCATGAACACAGAAATAAAAAAATCCCTTCGAAATCAAAACGGGTATTCGCGAATCTCACACGATACAAAACATACAAAATACGTTCACATTTCAGGTCGCATACTGGAAATGTTCTGTAAATCAGCATTGCTGTAACTTTTTGAGTGCAAGACCACCCATCGTTTAATTCCCTACAAAATTCACTGCATAACTGTAATTAAGTCCATAAAAAAATTTAAATGATGACCACCTAAACAGCATATTTTTATGCCACCACCCGTTAATTGGACTCACTATTAACTGAGGAAGTGCCATAGTTTTATTTAATCTATCTATAGATATTTGAGGAATTTTATTTAAGAGTATCGTAAAAATAGTATATATGGGTTGGAGTAAATAAAACACCTCTTTATGTACGAATTTGGAATATATAGATCTAAAAAACCGAGCATTTAATTTATATGTGGCAGTTTCAAATATTCTAATCAATCCCCACCTTTATTCGTATATGTAGATATCTTGATAAAGGAAATAAACATTTCCGAAAGCTGATCATATCTTTAACCTAGCCCAGTTTTTTTACTACATCCTCAAGATTTGTCCTTGTTTTTTCTTGGATATAAAATTATTTTCTTCAACTAGTCAATCAAGACTACCCTTCCGTTTTATATATATAGTTTGACTACTACCATATGAATTACAATTTCATGAAAGTCTTAGCTAGTGAGTCACTTCCACAAAAAAGATCTTTTCTAGAAATGGCCCACATCTTTGACTTAGCGCTTAAAGTTTTTTTACATCATTTAATAGACCGATTATTTATTTTCTGACATTACATCTTATTTTATATTTAATTGGCCAAGACAAAGACCCGTTTACCATGGCGATATGCAGAAAAATAAGTGAAAACAGGTTCAATAAATCTGCCAACAATTTCTAATAGACACGGACATTTACACCGACAAATGCAACTCTAATTGTACGTTGATTCAGGATTTTCAGATCAGTTCATTTAGAAATTCCAGTTGGCAACTTTGTATTTTGTAACAGGTCAGGTTTTGGAATCATTATTAATTTTTTTTATGATACAAAGAATGTGACGCATTTAAAATTATCTACTTTTCATAGGGAGAAAAAAGCATAGAATCTATGTCAATTGATGTTGACCCAACTAAAGGCGTTGATTCCTCTGTATATGATTGTATATTAAAGTTCCCTTCGAACTTATTTATAAATTATACAATTAAATAAATGAGTCCTAAGTACCTACAGATGTCAACAAAATTTCAGACTTTATTTTATTGAATTAGAGGAAAATTTTGACCTAGCTCCGGATCACATCTTGACTCTGAAAGAAACAGCTCGGTCTTCTTTGGCTTACAAAAATACTGACTGGATAAGTCTTGCAGAGAACTACTCAAAGGCTTGAAGAAGAGGGTCAATGCTGTATACAGCTCAAATAATAGCCTAGAACCATACCAAATGAAAGTACCCTTTAAACATTAGGTCTCTAGTTAACCGTAAAACATAGAAGAGAGACAAAAAACTATAAGAAGAGCATCTATACACCTATTTGCAAAATCTTGAAGCAGATGGATAGATCAACTACTCTCTATGGAAAACAATAAGAAAGATTAGCAGACCTATCACCTCTATTCCACCTGTTAGGAGAGGTAAGCATCTGATATAGATCTTTATACCTAGCCAGTCTGAAGTAAAACATATTTTGCCTTCATTTGACAACCTCATATCAAAAAATATTCCCATTAGTTCGAAAGAAGGTCGTACCAAGATTTTACTTAGTTTCAGGTAAAATATTGGAGCGATTACCTCAAAAAAGCTCAAGATCATAAGATCATGAGCTCAAACAACAACAACATTAATGTCAATATCGATAACTACACACTTCAACTAGTGAAAAGTATATATATATATATATATATATATATATATATATATATATATATATATATATATATATATATATATATCTGGGACACAGCATCCAGACAGCCGAGATAAGGAGGAGAATCAGTTTGGCATGGGCAGCATTTGGAAAACTGTCATATATCCTCAAAGAACCGAAGATACCAATTAATCTGAAACGAAAAACATACGACGCCTGCGTACTAGCAGTTATATTGTATGGGCTCGAGACAGTCACCATGACAAAGAGAAGTGCACAACAACTACGCGTGTGTCAACGTGCGATGGAGCGTGCGATGCTGGGAATTAGCTTAAGAAATAGACAAAGAAACGAGGATATCAGGGTAAGAACCAAAGTGAGTGACGTAATAGAACAAACTGCAAAAAACAAGTCGCTTTGGGCCGGACACGTTGCGCGAAATGATGAGAGATGGATGAAAATCATTATGTAGTGGAGACCACGGAGAACAAAGAGAAGCAGAGGCAGACCCATGCTAAGATGGCGAGAAGACATACAGAGAAGAGCGGGAAAGAACTGGATGCTCCCAGCATAAAGCAGGTCAACATGGAAGGAAATGGAAGAGGCCTATGTCCAAGAGTGGATTAATACAGGCTGATGAAGAAGACCTAAAAAAAGTTATCGTTATGCTAACATTTGAGTCTTTCCCCCTTGATCCGGACCACGTTCTACTTAATACAATGGTCCAGCGACTCTTTAGGAGATGCCATCATTAAGACAATTAAAAATGAATTACTGTACTTCGCCGTTTGTGGTTAGATAAGAATTGATAAAGATTTTCCCACGGTGCCGACTCCCCTGCTTCAGGTTTAATCCAGTGTGATATCCTTATCCGCGTAGATTATAAATGTCTAAACAGTAATTTTCTAATTTGTTTTGTAAAAGGTTATTTAAACCTAAACCTGTTGGACCAGTTAGAGCGTTCTACAATTACAAAATATTTATCTGAAGGAGGGCTGATAGTTCAGAAACTGTATTAAAATGGCGGAAGAGACATGAGATTGCATTTCGAAAATGGCTAGTGATTTTCTAGTGATACCTGTTACATCAGCATCAATAGAGATGATTTTTTCTAGGGCTTCTGTAACAATTACCAAACGAAGGAATATACTAAATGATGAATCTGTTAGATGTTTAATGACTTTAAATTCCTGGATGGCTAATAGAGTTTTAACAGACTTTGAATCTCTAGTGTGGTCCATCTTGCAGGAAAGAAAACAATAATTTAAAATTAGTAGGTATAACCGGAACTGTCAAAATAATTCAGTTATTTGCCCTTCCTAGCACCATTTTATAGAAAATATTTGATTTCAAGAGTAGATCTTGAGGAAATCTTAGACTTGTTTTGTTCTCACTATGTATCACCTCTGCGTTATACAAAATAACATTAATATCCTAGCACATACTTATAAATTATCATTTGATATTACACTTTGCTTAAGGTAATCAATTAATCAGCATTACTTCACTGTTTGCCATGTTTGGTAGGATTATACAAGACTTATGGAATGGGAGCTGGACTTACTGGTTCGTATATAAAACGTAATATCTGTTAAATACAATTTTTAGTTCTCTTAGTCGCTT
Source organism: Crepidodera aurea (assembly GCA_949320105.2). Classification (NCBI taxonomy): domain Eukaryota; kingdom Metazoa; phylum Arthropoda; class Insecta; order Coleoptera; family Chrysomelidae; genus Crepidodera; species Crepidodera aurea. The sequence continues at coordinate 37,868,463 of OX439475.1, read as the reverse complement.
AAAAAAAAGGATTTAATAAAAAAATTTTTGGGTGTATCTTTATTCATTACTACTTCTGTGTTTTCTTGTTGTTTATTCATCAATACTTTTAATGTTCGATTATAATCTAATGTAATATACCGTATTTTCTAGTAATTATATACATATACAGCGCCCGTCTAAAGTACTTTTTATTTCTATTTCCAATGTTCATGTTTTCAGAATACCTTAAGGGGGTTCTATACCGTCCGTCATATTGGAAATTGCGGGCTTAATACTCAACAAAAAAAAATATTTTTTTGTATCCGAGCTTATTATTCATCGTAGATTGGCGGATGACCACTTTTTTTTATATACATAAAAGAAATAACATGAAAAAAATACAAAGAAAGTCATATACGTATATAAGTTATCATCCGCCGTTCTTCATTTGCCACTGAACAACTTTTGTATTTACCATTTTTGAAAAAAGTAAGTAGTTTTTTCTAAAATTGAACATTGCTTCAAAATCTCAGAGGGTACCGGGAGGTGCTGCCTCCCGACGGTCGTCTTTTAAAGCAATTATAAAAATTAAAATTTCACCAGAAGTTTTATATTTCGAAAGGTTTGTCTTGTGTGTAGCGGCTCCCGGGATCTCTCGCATTGCGCTCGTGCTCTGTCGAAGTTTTACAGAATCCTGGCCAATCAGAAAAGGTCACTGTATGGCGAAACCCGAATTCGAATTTCGTTAACGCAAACGATGAAGTAAATTGAAGACAACAATTATTCTGATTGCATTTATTTACATTGGATTGTTGTGTTCACTTGAATATAGACCATTCCAGGATGACGTATGTGACAGGTTGGCCATATTGTCACACAACTTTATGACACAACGTTAGTTTCATATGTAAACATTAGAAAGATTTTTTTAAAGTTCTTTACTCAGAAGAAATAAATAGAAAATGCCATATTTTTGTAGTGTTATTAAATGCTCAATGCATTCTGAAAGAGATAATGTAACATTTTTCCGGTTTCCTGCTGTTTTGACAAACGGAGGGGATCATTTAAATGTGTTGTCTAGTGAATGAAGAAATGCTTGGATTAAAACTTTGAAACGAGGTACATTTTCTGAAAGCCAAGTGAATAATAGACGTGTTTGTTCTAGTCATTTTATAACAGGTATTTTTGGCGATCTTTTATATGTATTTTTTTATTATTACTTGTGTAAAGTTTCAGTAAATCTGCTGTTAAAACACTTGTGACAACTTTTTGACAGAAAACTGTGGTTTTTAAAATTTAATTTTACCAGGTGATATTGTTTTAGCCGACAGAGGTTTTTAATTCAATATTCTCTACAAACATTAGGTGCGAATTTAAATATACCAGCCTTTACAAAGGGAAAAAATCAACTGCATCCCACTGATTTGGAAAATACTCCTAATATTGCCACTGAACGAATTCTTGTAGAACGAATTATTGGTCTTTTAAAAAAAATAAGATTTTTCATGTAACAATACCAATGAGTATGTTGTCTAAAAAAAGAGATGGTTATATACTGCATTGGACAAAATTGTAGTAGTGTGCAGTGCATTTATAAATATGTGTCCCTCGCAAATACCATTAAATTCATTTTTTTTTTCATAATTTATTTTATTTTATGAATATATAAACATCTAAGATTTACAATTTATTTTATTTGTATTGTTTTTGTATATTAAACACAATTTTCACCATTTGGCTAAAACACTATGAACATCCCTGGCCTCATACTGCTTATAGGCTTGCAAACTTTTGTAAGCTGTTGCCCCGAATGAAAAACTGAGTTAGTATGCAAAATTTATAGAAGTTACTCATATTAATTTCGTTCGCGCTCAAATTCAAATGCTCAAATGTCAAACTGCAGATAAACAAACAAATATTACGCGTTTCGGGCAGTTCAAATTAATACCGCTAGATCGCATAAAGTTGTGTTGACGTCAATAGAAATCTAATTTCCATCCACGACTGAAAATGCTACGTCTAGATATCGTCCTTATCCGAGAATTGGTAACTATGCAACCGCAAATACACAGATGTATTTCAGCGAAGACGTAAGGGGCGAGGATTTCGAGGTTATGTATGAAATTGACACAGCGCTACAGCCAAGAGTCGCTTCCTGACACAAGCCCAAACTTCGTATTTAAGAAGGAAAAGTAAACGCGAGAGCGCGAACACAAAATTAAAATTAGAGCAAGTAAACAAAAAAAATGGCACATGTTAGACGTGCCTCTGGATCCACCACTGGTGGGTAACAGGACATAAGGGCAATGACGAGCATGACAAGACCGGTCAAAGGCTACAAGGGTTTCGTGGCGTAGGTGTCCAAACATTTGAAAAAGTTGAATAGATCTGGGTACAGAACGTCATAGTGCCAATAATTGATATAATGCGACGTTCACACTATCCAATACGTATAAATCTAACTAGCTCCTAGACCATAAGCAACCATATTTGCTGTTTTATTTGTTCTCGTACTTTTTACATTCGCCAACTTGTACCTGGCTGTTGTACTTTGTTTGCCATATACGATGGGACACAAAAAAAAATTTAAACTCAACACGAGCGTGTTGATTGTCAATTTTGCTTCTGAGCAAAATGATTATCGCTCGATTTTTTAGGTACGAAAAAAATTTAAATCGACGTTACGACATGGCTTTGGTCATCAGTTACTGAAAAAAGAAAGCAACTTTATTTATTTAAGTACTTGTTAGAATTGATCAATGGTTAATTACTTTATAAATTGTTTTGTAAAATATAATTTGCGTGTATAAAATGTGTATATTGGTAAAAGGTAATTTAAATATGACCACTGCAAATCTAATAAGGGGTTAATAAGCGCAAAAGTGACTTTTTTCTATACAATAATTACAAAAGTTTTAAAACTTAAGTTGAATGAAGAGTAAGTTTAAATGATATTGAGTCTGATTTTGCAAAGAATTAAAAAAACATATTTTCGTATTTGTACTCTACCAAAAAAAGCAACTTGGCAACATGGAAGCGAGTAAGAGGTGTAGCCCTTTCACTTACTGCTTCTTTTTTAAATAACAGATTCCAGGCCATTTACACAAATAATACTATGTCACAATACAAAAAATAAATCATGGAGTGCCACAAGGATCCGTTCTGGGGCCTATATTATTCATAATTTATATCAATGATTTACCAAAGCACATGTACCTCTTCAAAACTACTATTTTTGCTGATGGCTCATCCTACATATCCTCTGGTGGTACTTTATCTAGTTTAATGAACTCCACAGATGATGCTGGTCAGGTCAGTACGGTCCTGTAAAACTGTTTTCATAGGCCTAGATAACGATAAAAATTTTTGGTATGACATACTTTGAAACAAAATAGTTAATTAGGCCAAATAATATTGATTACAACTTAATAGGATTAATTAAGCACGTTGGTGCCCCAAAAATATAAAAGATCCTAATAATTTATGAGTAGTAAAATCATATGTGCAAAAATAAAAAGTATATCGTTAAATCCAATTTTTTGTCCTCTTTTTAGATATGGCAAAATATTTTTGAAAATTTAACATACAGGGTGTTGTTTATGAGTGGAACGAATTTGTCAATTTTTAGTGAAACCGGGCCTGTATTTTCAATATTAATAATATCTCAATTAATTTGTTAAGACACATAAAGTATGTGTACCAAATATTATAAAATTATACAGACTAGTTAAAAGCACAGGAGACAATGAAGAAATGACCAAAATGAACAAAACACTCTGTATCTCAGCTATAAGGGACCGTAGACCCATAAAATATGGGTTATTTGGAATCACCTCAGTCACTCCTATCCACTGTTAAAATATTACCCTCTCCCAATGAAACACCCTGTATATTAGTGGACAAAAGGGTAATCTGTGATACTATTAATAAACGAAAGATTAGGGGACCTTGCTGTTACACTGAACATCCCTGTTTTGACACCATCTAATCTGCATATAACCGATTAAAATACAATGCACTGTACTATATCTTGGCAGCCAATGTGTTAAATAATTATAACCTTGGTTTTTATTATAAGTAAGCTATTGCCAGTCAACTCTAATATTGAAAAATATCTTTTTTATATAACATATTTACGTCAAATAATATTTTTTGTTGGTTGTCAGCTTTCTTCTAATCCAATCTACAACTAGTGACAAAAAAGAAGCTTAACGATATAAATGACAGTTTTTTTAAATTAAGCTGTTCCGACATTTTATTAATACCATTTTTCAAACTGTAAAATCTCGTTAACGAAAGAGACATGTACCGATAAATTTGTTAGATCAAACGAAATATTAATTAAATATGGAAATTTTCTATATGGTCTAGATTAGCTTTCCTGATAATCACCAAGCAGTATGCAGGCCTGAATAGAGGTATAAAAATATTAAGTGAACAACTTTGCTTCCGCCGTTTTTCTGTAGAGGCTTTAGAAAAATAAATACATCATAGACGTCATGCAATAAAATGGGCATCTGTCAACATAACTCCACAGAAACATTTCTTGGTTTGTCTTTGCATCATAAAGTACGACACACAAACAAAATTAAAATCATTCTCATTTCAAAAATTACTCTGGATTCGTTTACTCACCTCGTATTAATAGTTGCATAAAGTTATCCCCGTTAAACCTTACCGAGAATTTCACCTGTTGTAACATGTCTCAGATCATTATCGTTAAAACCGCCGTACGATATCTACTTAAAATTATTATGGCTATTTGCACTCTACTTCTGAAACTTCGCTGAAATGTGACAAGCAAAGGAGATATTGAAATACGGTGCAATAATTTAGATTTATTTTGTACTTACTGGAATGTGCATACAGTGTGTTAATAATGTAATGTCACGAATTTTGTTCTTCGTTACTTTTCCGTGGATACTAATGCGTAGTTCTGCTAATTTTATTATTCTTGCAACAACAAAATACATCATTCTTAACGATAGATTTACCAGACCAATTCAAAATTCCTACTACATGTAACATCTTCTTTCTGAATTGATGTCATGACTTTTGTAGCGATAACTAAAGAATAAGTTTTATTAACTTTATATTAAGTATTTTTATATATAATCGTAACCAATATATTTCTCGTTATTGAAACTTATACCAGTCAAAATGACGGGTGTATGTTTTTATGTGGTGAAATTATGAAACGATCGATTTAAATCGACACACAATTATTGTTTCACCCGGCCGGTAGAGCGGCGCTCGCGTTGCGCCAGCCGATGTCGGACTGGCCCATTTAGAAATATTTTTAAAAACCATAATTTCCTCGCAACAAATTGCCCCATCTGGCGGAATGCGTCTATAAGCTCAAGACTGTACAGTCTGATAAACATTTAAATCTGCCATAACTGAATCGCGCGTGAGGGTCAGTTTCAAGGTCTATAATTTAGTGGTCGAATCCCATTTTATATACTTTCAGTGGATTTACATGTTTTGAGACCCTTAAGTCATTTAAGACCATTTCCAGAAAATGTATGTATGGAGTATGGAGTATGTAGTCCGGAAAAATTTGTGTGCGCTCTAACTCCAACTGCGATCGGAATTTCCTAACCAAATTTTATATTTAGCATTTTTGCAACATGCCAATAAGCTGATTAGATTTTGTGCAAAATCGGACAACCGGAAGTGGGGGTTTACTCTTGAGAATTTTCAGATTTTCGCAATTATTATCGTTTCTATTAAGTTTATGTAAAAATATTAAGAGAAAAAATTTATTTTAAATTAAATTTACTATAAATTTTGTTTAAAAACTTTTTTCAAATTTTGTATTATAAGCGAGCTAAAAATAAAATATGGAATAACATAGTTGCATAATAGCGCAAACGCAGTAGAAGTGTTTTGTTTCATGGAGACAATTGTACCCTCTTGCCAGGCATGGCTTGCCTTAAATATGTACGAGTAATTGGATTATGAGCCCGTAGGGCCGTTAAAGTATGGTAAAGTCATGTGCATGGCCACATCAGATTTTTTAGGTATATAGAATTGGTTTTAGGATGTATTTGCTCGAATGGAAATTTGAAATAGAAATTAAGTAAGGGCAAGGTTAATTAGGGATGGATTTTGGATGTATACCTAAATGTTTGTGTAAATTGTTTCAGTATCAACTTAAAGTAAAGTTATGATAAGATAGTATATAAAATAAGATGTATATTTAGAAAATCGTTCCTGTATACATATACTTCCAAGCTTTTTTGATTTATTACTATTTTTCCCAAAAAAGTAAAGCTATAAACAGTAAAAATATGCACAGAATACGAGGCTGATGATTCCAGTAGTAGATGCTGAGTACATAAATATTTAAATAGTTATTAAAAATTGTGGTTTAACCAAAAGTTTACAGTTTATCGTGGTGAAGAGTAAAACACTTTTAGGTTGCCGCGTATCTCATTTACTAATCACTCTAAAATAGAAATAATATCATTAGTAGTTGAATTTTACGTAAACTTGTTTGATAGGTCAGATCTCCCTGAAATCAAATATCTCAGAGGGGAGTGGGTAAATTGGACAGAATGATCGACTCTATTTTAATCTTACATAATAAAGGACAGTATGGTATTGTGTAATTACTTTATATGATTATTTATTCATGATTAAAAGTTATTAATATTTAATTCATTTCTATAACTCATAGTGGCTTTGTACTTCAAATACTCTTCTTTATGAATATTAAAACCACTTATTTTGTTAAAAAGATTTTTAATTTTGACCTTTCGACTTTCTTGATAGAAAGTCGTTTTCAAAATATATAATAAAAAGAGAGAAAAATTTTAAAATTGAAGATGTCAAAATTTGTTTCCATCATATTTTTGTGACGTTTCTGGGAACGAATTTTGAAAAAAGGATAGCGCATTTGCATATTATAAGAGAATTTATACTTCGTCATAAATGAAGTTTTCTTAGTGATATTATCATAAGAATAAACCAGATAAAAACTTATGATACTATCCCGATATAGAGGGTATCCTTTTTGCAATTAACTCTTTTTGTAAAATTTTTGAAATATCAACTGAACAATTAGTTATTATCTAAGCATATCAATGCTGCTTCTTTAATTTTGCGGTTATAATTATTAGGTTGGTGGACTGAGGAAATTAAATACCAAGTGAAAATAAAAAAGAAGAAATGGCAGACATATCTCAGTAAAAAAACGGAAAACAGCTACAACGATTATAAAGAATAAAGAAAAAAAGTGAAAACCCTAGTATTACAGGCGAAGCAGAAAACCTGGGAAAATTTTGGCAACAAATTAGAATTGGATAGTAGAGGTAATCAAAAACTATTCTACAAAAAATTTAAGAAATAATAAAAAAGTGGAAAACCTGATAATTAAAAATGAACAGGGAGAAATACTGACAAGCGAAACAAAAATCATGGAACGATGGAGGGAGCAATTCCAGAAATTACTTAATGAAGGATTAGGTACAGAGCAGGAGGAAGAACATGACCATGGCTATTTGAGGACACAGAAAATGACATCATAACAGTTGAAGAATTGATGGAGGCCATAAGAAATCTCAAAAACGGAAAAGCACCAGGGGATGACAAAATTATTGCCGAAATGGTAAAAAAAAATGGGAGAAGATTTCTGTTTAACATTTTCAATAAACTCTGGAAAGAGGAACATATACCAAAAGAGTGGGAAATTGGCTTAATTTTACCTATATTCAAGAAAGGAGACATTAAAAATTGCAATAACTACAGAGGTATAACTCTAACTAGTATGATATTGAAGTTATTTGAACAAATAATCGAAAAAAGAGTGAGAAAACAAATCGAACCAACGTTATCCAAAGAACAGAGTGGATTCCGCAAAGCGAGAAGTACCCAAGATCATGTCTTTACTATTAAGGAAATCATAAGCAGAAAAATAGCAAGATCCAAACCAGTGTATTTAGGATTTATTGATATGGAAAAAGCCTTCGACAAAGTTCCAAGAAACAAGATATGGGAAAGTCTGGAAAAAAGAGGTGTAAATAATAAGTTGAGTAGAGTTACGAGATGCTTATACAACCGAACCAGAAATAGTGTAATTAGCAAAAACATGAAGTCCGAAATATTCAACACAAGACAAGGAGTAAGACAAGGTGGAAGTTTAAGTCCCCTCCTTTTCATTACATTTATGGATGATCTAATAAAAGAATCTAATCGAAAAACAAAGTCATTGCATATTGGGTACAGAAATTTAGAAAGAATAGACATCTCAGAGTGTGTATTTGCAGATTATGTTGTAATTATTGCTGGAAGCGAAAAGGATTTGGAAGATAATATTAAAATTTGGAATGAAGTGCTAACAAAAAATGGAATGAATGTGAACAAAACCAAAACAAAAATTATGGCTGCCTCAACAGATAAGAAATTTATGCATATGTACTTGGAGGAGGAAAAAAAGGAAACAAGTTAATAGTTTTGAATATTTGAGAACAACTCTGACAGAAACTGGAAGTCATGAGATAGAGCTGAACAAAAGAATAGAAAAGGCAAACAAAGTATATCACGCGATGAGAAAATGTCTAATAAACAAAAAAGAAGTAACAAAGCAAACTAAAATGGAAGTATACAAAGCCATTTACAGACCCATTCTTACATTTGGATGTGAGTCGTGGATGTTAACTAAAAGAGAAAAAAGCAAATTAGATGCGGCAGAAATGAGATATCTAAGAAGGGTATATGGATGCAGCAGACTGGACAAAGTAAGAAATGAAAAAATAATAGAGGAACTTGAAATAGAACAACTAGAAAATTTTATAGAGCAAAGGCAGCTCGGGTGGTGGAGACACTTACAAAGGTTGGGCAACAATGTACCTGTAAAAAGAATCTGGGAAGCTAAAACTAAGGGTAAGAAGAAACGAGGAAGGCCTAAGGAGACGTGGGATAATACGATAGGAAAAATTTTAAAGAAGAAAGGTAAAACGTGGACAGAAGCTAAGAGAATAGCGGTGAACAGGAAGGACTGGAATAAGTTTATTAAGAATTAGTATTTAATCTGTATCTGCCGGTAAAATCTTAATTGTGTTTTGATTAATTTTATAAGATTTTGTATCTTTTGTGTTGCTTAAATCAGTTGGTAAATTTTGAGAAACGTTTTCTATAGAACTAATAATTTTTGGTACATATTTTGGAGTTACCAAATACCTTTAGCCAATAATAAATTTTAATTGGTTAAGATCTCTACTTGAAATATTTATTACCGTATTTAAATTTTGTTCTGAATTTCTAAGATTGTAAAAACTTTTTTCTTCAATTTTTCTTCAAGTTTTCTTAATTGTTTATTTTTGGTAGAAATGAATTCTTGGGGTAATTTTTATGCATACAGCAATCATACATTTATTTTTCGTTTATATTCCATTATTTTTTTGTGTTAACTCTTATTGTATCGCAAAACTCGTTTAAATAAACGATGGTTCATGAGGTAGCACATTAACAATCGCAAGCTTCGTTAACTTCATTCTAACATTGTTTAATCCTTGAATGAAATGGCATTTTTAAATAATCTAACGCTTCTGCGTAATATTTAAATAAATTATATTTATTCTATAGAGAAGTAAAAGGATACACTTGAAAAAATGGTATCAGTTAAATCAGGATTAAACTAAAGATTAAATTTAAATTCGGTGTACAATTGATACACACCCTTTTTAGTTACGCTAACTATCACGATTTGCATATGAATGTTATTCAATTTAATTGCCAATAAAACTTAGTGATTGAATCGCTCGAGAGTTAGAATGGACTCCATCTATCACTTTCTTATTTTATTTAACTTCCACCGTTGGATACCTCGTAAACCAAGCAACTTGCATAAATGTTAAAATTACTGTGATACGGAGTTATTAATTAAAACAAGTTGCAATAAATTTTATGGATTTAGAAGTGATGTTTTTAAAATTTATGAGATCATCAACTCGCGCCCGAAATGCAAAAAGTAAATTGTTTACTTGCCTGCTATAACTTTATAAATATCTAAATTGATGGTATAATGTTTTACGCCCGTCTTCCAATTACCAATCTCCATTCGTTTCCGTTATTCCGTTGTACTCTAAATATATAGGTAGGTGTAATTCTTGGTCATACGAGGTATTCCTCTTCATGAAACAGAAAATAAATGGTTTACAGACGATCTTACTAGTTGCGAAGTTTAGTATTTATTTAATTTAATAGAGTTTCCCCCTCCTCAAAGTAAGTACCTTATATTTTTTTTGTTTCCTGATCAATTTTACCTATTAATAAAATCATACTTGCAAGGACCGATTCTTTCAAATTAAATTTAAGAACACACTATCCTCCTATCAGCCTATAAAATCCGGTGTACCGCAAGGCAGCGTATTGGGACCATACCTGTATCTAATATCCACGGCAGATTTAGCAACAACAAATGTCACCACAATTGCAACTTTTACGGATGATACTGCGATTCTAACATCGGACATCAATCCAAACAGTGCAGCTAGAAACTTACAACATCTACTAGATCTCTTGCAGAATTGACAAAATAAGTGGAAAATTAAAGTTAACGCTAGCAAGTCATCGCAAATCACATTTACCACAAGACACGATACTTGTACCCAGGTAACCATAAACAATGCCGTAATTCCCCAAAAGGACATAGTTAAATATCTAGGACTACATCTAGATAGAGAACTGACATGGAAGGCACATACATATCAAAGCTAAGAAGGAACAAATTATTATTAAAATTCGTGAAATGTACTGGCTTCTAGGTGGAAAATCCCAATTATCACTAGATAATAAATTTTATTGCTTTACAAAATCATTATAAAACCAATATGGACATAAGGTATCGAGCTGTAGCAAACCAACTAATACGAAAATCCTGCAAACAGTTCAGTCTAAAATACTACGAAGTATAACAGGTGCCCCATGGTATTTATCAAACCATACCTAATAGATACAGACTACGTAACATAGGACATCAAAACGATCTAATTAATCAACAACCAATGATGGAAAGAAGATTGCAGAGCACATGGCCAAAAGATTTAACCGGATAGACCGCAGAGGACTGTCAATGGACAGTTCCTGCCTCAAGCTTTAAACATTTATCAAGTTTACTTTCTTGTTTTATTATTGAGTAGATTGTAAATGAGCAATAAATAAATGAAAAAAAAAATACTTTTTTGTAGCAAAAATACCTATTAAAAACATTTTTTATTATGTATTTAGCTAGTCCATGTAAAACACTTCCGAACCATGTAAAACACTTCCGAATTGTTTGGCAAAAAAAGTTTGTGATGGTAAAAAAATCAAATTTTCTACACCAATCCCTAAATATATGTATATAAACAATTTTATTTTTCAAAATCAAGTGATTTAGATAAATAACGGAAATTCTAAATTAACCAAATTTTTTTTAGGAAATTCATATTATCACGGTCACTTACTTTTTTGCAGCAATAATATCAATTCATCAATTACTAACCTGAAACAAAAAACATCAATATTACAAAAGGTATTTTAAGATTTAAAACTAAAATTCAATTTGGGTGATTTAAAGTTTTGCTGGTCCTATATATTCTTAATTTTTAAAGGAATCATGACAGATTTTATAAAACAGAAAATCAATCATTCGTTAATGGATCGGTTTCTTGTATACACTGTTATTAAAAATTGGGTGGTGCAATTTAAAAGAGTAGGAACAGACGTTAAGAACCGCAGACCTATTAGTACACTACCAATTCTGTCAAAAATTCTCGAAAGAGCAAAGCCGTACAATTACTCAGTCAGGTTTTTGTACAGGATATAATTCTGGATCTACTTTTTTCATACAGTAGACGATATTATAAAAGCTCAAGGTATAGAGGTATAGAGAAGAATCACGGAGTGGGCGACATCTATCATTGATCATTTGAATGACTCGAGGGGTGAACAATAAACTTTGTTTGCATAGGCGTAATGTGAAGTTCGAAGTTATTTGTGCATTAAAAGTGGTATATTTGGAAGGTGTTTTGTGAAGATCATGAAAAATGTGCTGTGTTCTACAATGCTCTACATATGGCAATTCGGTCATATCTTTCCTTTGAATCCCAAAGAAATCAAGAAATGGAAGATAATCTTGAAGATAGGAAAACCTATATCAAAGTATGTTTGTTTGCAGCAAGCACTTTGTGAAAGACGATTTCTTTAGTGGTAAGTTTGATGAAGGTTCTTGCAGAGACTTCCACATATAATTTTCAATTCTGTTATCATTTGCAACCACATTCTTCGAATTTATTTGTAATTTTACAATACAGTGACTTTAACAACACAGAGAAAGGGTTTGAAAAATGGATCTCATCCTAGCCAGAACCTTCCAGTGCTCAAACACTAAGGAATTAAGAAACAAGTAACCAAAGTAAGTGAGAAAGGACTCGGAAAATAATAACTTTCATTACATCATATTTAATTCATTTCAGGCTTAGGCAGAAATCAAATGAAAACGAAATGCAGGCCAAACAACATGGAGGTGAGCAAGTGGGGGTAGAATTATCAAGGGAACATGATGAAAGATGTACTCTAAATTTATCATTATAATAAAAAAAAAACGTATTTTTGCTTAGCCAATCATTTATTTAAACAATAAACATGTATCATCTTATTGAAATATTTTTTCTTTCCCTCATTTTTGTGTCAAATCTGTTCAACGTCTCAAATCTAAAACATGAAAGAGACAAGTTGAACAGGAAATGCAGTTTGAAAATTATATAATCTTCAATAATTTGCAATATCCCTCTAATGATTAGGGAATAATCCTGCTTTACAGGAACATTGACAAATCCAGGTATCATTCAGTTTTATGGTGATTTCATGTGGGGATTGTAAAATTATTCATATTATTTTGATGATTTTCTCATTGGAGCCGTCAGTTCCACATAAAATGATGTGACAAGCCTTAAAAACCTCTTCACCTTCCTTAATTGTCTAACACGTCCAACCATATAATCCAGAATGTCGGACATTGATATTTCAACTTTTACAGGCATTATCATAAAAATACAATGACAGTAACTCTAAAAGCTGAAATTCGAAAATCAACCTTCAATCCAATTGTACAATGAATAAAAACAAACTTAAATCTCTGAGAATGATTTTTAAAGTGATCAAATGACAGAATATTTGGAAAATTCACGATTCTGGTACAGATAGATTTTAGCAGGGCATTTGATATCTTTATATATAGATGAATACTGTCAATATTCAATTATTTACTATCTGAAAATTGTATTACTTCAACTATTTGTTTTTTTCTAAGTCACTGATTTCAAATAAAAGAGATTTACAATAACTCGAAATCGTAAACGTTTTCAAAAGTATTCAACTTCTAAAGTAAGGTGAAAGAAAGGGAAAACTGAACAGGCATATTATCCACAAATAGGTCAGCAAAGTCGCCAAGAAAAATTCAATTAGCAAACAACGCCTTTTATAAAAGATAATAAATTAACATTGATTAGTTTTCTCCTTATTTATTAACCAATAAAATTGTATAATTTTGTTATTTACCATCAGTGATACGCACCTATAATTTTTCCTCCTAAAAGGACCTGCGCTCGTGATTACTTAGGCATTATAAATTAAATCTCACACAAGTTGCTAGTTGTTTTTTTTTGTTAAAAGAATCTGTTTTTGGCTCTATTTTGTTTTAGTGGATTTGGCAAAAGACCAATTAGCCAGACTTCTTTTTAGAAAAATAAGAAATTTTTTTTTTAATTTTACAATTTTCTTTTACACCTTCCTTTTAGTGTGTACAGGGTGGCTAAATAAAAATGCGAGGTACTGTATCTTGGAAACCATTCATCGTAGAGGCTTGCGGAAAAAAAAGTCATTGGCCGCTAGGGGGCGTAACTGCGATCTTGAAGCTAAGAAAGTGATGTTTCTGCGAATTCCGCTGTATTAACCTACCAAAAAAATATCTGATCTTTAAAGTAGAGGATAATCTGAACCTTTTTTGTTTAACAATTTTTGCTATATCTCTAAAAATAAAGTGGTGGGGGGTATTCAAAGGTTTCAGTAAAAAACACCCTGTATATTCGAAACGGCTGAGCCGATTTTAACAAACTTGGGCTAGTTGCAAAGAGCTATTCTTGGGCTACAAATGCTATAATATTTGAAGTTTTGTTAGTTTCAGATGTCGCCGCTAGAGGGCATTTTTCGACATCTCGTCAGAAATGGTTAATTTTCTCAAAAAAATTAAACGCATTGGTATGATTTCTTTTTCATGAAAAAGTAGCTAAATGATGCCTAAACAAGCTCCCGAAAACTGCATCTCGATATCTTGTTCCTAACCTAAAATTTAGCCCAGAGAAAATTTTATACGGAAATCCCTTAAATTTTTATTTTTTAAACTACTTAATTCCTTTTATTATGTAAGTTGTGGCCCTAAAAAGGACCGATTTAAAAAAGAAAAGTTTTTAGTGCCCCCGTAAATGCTCTAAATGCTGATCATCACGCTCTATGCATTGCTGAAGCCTCTCATGGGTAGACAAACCTGCACCTTCAATTTCGGCTCTCGATATGTTACGTAATGCATTAACGAATCCGGTTTTTCATATGTATCTGGTCGTAGGTTGAGTCTGAAAATCGCGCAGGCCATGGCCAATCTACCACTGTTGGAATACAGCATTAATATGCTCTCGCACAATAATAGCATAATGTGCTGGGCAACCATTCAACTTCAAAAACAAGTTTTGACGTGTTTACAGTGAAACATCTTCCAACAACAACGGTAATTTATTGGCCAAAAAGTCAAGAAAGATATTGCCACTTAGGGATTGCTAAAAAAAATAATTCTGCCTCCCAGTATGCCATACCACACATTTAAACTCCAACGTCCTTGGTACTGAACTTCACGCAACCAATGCGGATTTTCTGCAGACCAATAATGCATATTGTGCAGATTTTAAAGGAGGCTTCATCGGTCCAAAGAATTAGAAATAAAAATTCTCCATTATTGTGTGAGAGCATATTAATGCAGTATTACAACAGCGTTGGATTGGAAGAGGAAGTCTGTTTCCATGGCCTGCGCGATCACCAGACTTAACTTGTCTTGATTTTCAGACTCAACCTACGACCACAAAGATACGAAAAACCGGATTCGTAATGCATTACGTAACATACCGAGAGCCGAAATTGAAGCTGTAGTTTTGTCTACCCATGAGAGGCTTCAGCATTTCGAGCATTTACGGGGACATTAAAAACCTTTCTTTTTCAATTCGGTCCTTTTTAGGGCCACAACTTACATAATAAAAGGAATTAATTAGTTTAAAAAATTAAAAATTTAAGGGATTTCCGAATAAAATTTTCTTTGGCCTAAATTTTAGGTTAGGAACAAGATACCGAGATGCGGTTTTCGCGAGCTTGTTTAGGCATTATTTACCTACTTTTTCATGAAAAAGAAATCATACCAATGCATTTAATTTTTTGAGGAAATTAACCATTTCTGTCGAAATGTCTAAACAAGCCCTCTAGCGGCGACATCTGAAACTAACAAAACTTCAAATATTATAGCATTTTTAGCCCAAGAATAGCTCTTTTCAACTAGCCCAAGTTTGTTAAAATCGGCTCAGCCGTTTCGAATATACAGGGTGTTTTTTACTGAAACCTTTGAATACCCCCACCACTTTATCTTTAGAGAAGTAGCAAAAATTGTCAAACAAAAAAGATTCAGATTATCCTCTACTTTAAAGATCAGGTATTTTTTGTTAGGTTAATATAGCGGAATTCACAGAAACATCACTTTCTTAGATTCAAGATTGCAGTTAAAAATATTTTCCAGATTTTTCTCTTGGCCGTTTTAGTCATAACTTTTTTTCCGCAAGCCTCTACGATGGATAGTTTCCCAGATACAGTACCTCGCATTCTTATTTGGCCACCCTGTACAATAAATACAATACAGGGTGTTTCATAGTTAAACCGACAGACGTTAACCGCAAATAGAGGGTACTTAGGTGATTCCAAATAACCTTGGATACTGAGTCTAACACCTTTAATAACCGAGATACGGGGTGTTTCATCAATTTCGGCCAATATTTTGATAAGCCGTAACTTTAGAACCACCCTGTAGATTTCTCTCATACTTGGTACAGGTATAGTGTGTTAATATCCCAATCCTATAGTGTAAGAACTACAATTAAAATGCAGATCCGGATTAAGAAGAATTTGTAAAATTTGAAAATCCCTAAAACAACACCCTGTATATAAAATTGGGATCGATATTTGAAAAGAACGGAAAAAAATGAGTTAAAGTGAAAAATTAAGTGCACATCCGATTCTACTACTAGAGTTTTAACGTCAAATTACGTCAAATGCATTTTTTTCATTTTCACAAGCAATAACTTTCGAAATACCTGGTAGATTTTTTCCATATTTGGTGCAGATATCATTTTTTAGTAGCCCAAACGTATAATGTAAGTACTACACTACAGTTAAAATCCAGATACGGATTAAGACAAATAGACAGATAGTTCATTAATACTATTTTGATGGCGTGAACATCCTAAAATTACATGTACTAAATCACCTAATGCATAATTGGATCTAGCCTATTTGAGTACCCATGAAACCATCTTTTAGTAGGAATTTCTTTAATATTTTCTGTAAAATTAGAAACTGTTATGCTATTATCGTAGCTTTGTTGCCAGTTTTCTGTAAGTATTCTTCCGTGCACTGCTGTGGTCTGTATGCGGAAGACAATTTGAAGTTGACTGTTCACCAGTTGTTTGAGCTGATTTTGCTAGGCTGTCTGCTATATCGTTCCCTTTTATTTCTGAATTGCCCATTATTCATACTACTACTATATTTTTATTTTGAATTGGCTAAACCAAATCCAAAAAAATCGTTTGAAATTGCGAAAAAACGATTATTATGCTTTATTATTATATTTTATATATTCTAACAATCATTAAAAAAATATTCTAATTAAGCACAGTTAAAGGTAATTGACTATAGATAAAATCCTAAATTATTTTAAATAATAAGGTGAGGTGAGCAGAAAATTTGTTTAGGATTACCGATACGTCTCATTATAAAAACTGGACTCTGTATGTGGCATAAATCAAGACGAGTTCTCCTTTATATTCTCTCCGGATCGATACTACACAATTTTATAAAGAAGTTGTTTTTAATATAAGTATTTATTTTGTATTCCGTCTTCATTACTTCGTTCTCTTATGACAGCTTGTCAATTTCGTGATGAATTTCTCATAATAAGATAAAATCTACCAAACCATTTAGTATTCCCAGCTGAAATGAAATATTAAATAGAGATTTCTTGTACCGATTCAAGTTATTTTAAATTAGAGATCAAAATTAATTACACATATTTTTGTTATCAGCATACTGTATCTTAAAAATATTAAGCATTAACTGGTACTGTTACGATATATCAGTAGCGTAGTACCAGGGCCAGATTTAAAAAAGGTAATCGTGATCTAAATAATTACTTTTGGTAATAATCTAAAAGGCACAAATGTATGAACTCTTTAAAGTAAAGTAAAGGCCACCTGTGCAGCCTTAGAGGTAATGTTGGACCTTCCTCCATTACGTCTACATGTGAGCAGGATCGCTCTGGAAAGTGCCTATAGGCTAACGCAGGCCAAATCTTTGAAACCCGGCGACTTAACGGGGAGCAACCCAATCCATGAAGATGCCCACGGACTTTATGTCTACTAAACAAGATTTCGAACTCACGTTAAACCAAACCGAAGCAGCTCTAATTACAAGAGGTGCCCTCACGTACTTTAGTGATGGGTCAAAAACAAACGAAGGAGTAGGAATAGGGGTTACAGGCCCTAGAACTAGGATGTCAATGACCCTAATACTTAAAATGTTATGAAATATTTCATTTATTGTCATCTCTGTCTGCAGCTAGTACTTGAACTGGCGGTGGTAGTAGCGCTAGTCGACAATTTTTACATCCTTAGGGAACGTGCAAGAAACTGCCTATTTAACAAAAAACCGTACTGATTCCACCGTATTTAAAATAGAATTTAAATTTTTAAAAACTCAGTAGTAGTCAGTCATCCTTAGGAAATGGAGGTTTCAATATTTACCGACCATAAACGAATTTAAAGAAAGTGGTAGAACAATAGTGTATTGGAATGAAACTTGGTTTGATACAGACGATATTCCAAATAAAAGTTGGGTAGGCTCACCTAACTTGTGCCAGACTAATGCGCCTTCTAATAAAGGAAAACGAATGACTATAATACACGTAGCTAGACAGCAATTAGGAAAAAAATCCCATATGATGCGGACTTTATGTGTGACACTGTATATAATATATTATATCTATTATCAGACCCGAGCTCACCAACCTAAACTGACTTCCCATACTTCAGAACATCTAACCTGAGATCCCAAAATTTTAAAAGGACCTAGAAGAAGCCTCTAACCGGAGAATTTTGACTCCTAACCTTTACCTTGGGCCTCTAGGATGACCAAGAAGAAGCTACAACCCCCAAAAAATGATCCATCAAGCGATTATAGAACAGAACTTAAGCAGGTGCGTCTCTGCGTAGACCGCCTGCCGAAAATTCAAGTGGTTTGTTTGTACCATACCATTCCATACTCATCCAGTTTTTTATGGCCCCTCAGCCTGCACATTTCGGTACCCAGGGGGTCTGATCCCCTTTTTGCAAGTTGGTCAGCTTTCTCATTACCATCGATACCCTGATGTCCAAGCCTTCAGGCCAGTTCTACTCTGTTCTGTTTTGACATTTAAATTCAATGGTTTTCTCTTTTAACTATTTATCATAATATTTCATTTATCGCCTAAAATACGGTGACATTATCGTCCAAAAAAAATCAAAGTGCACCACTGATTAAACTTTTTATAATGATATTGATCACCTGTCAACCGTTTTCAACGGTAATTCAATATCTTCTAAATTATTGATGCTTTGTTTAGAAACAGTTTGTAATACAAGAGATAGATATCTATTTGTAGCGTAATGCGTAACATACATAATAATTTGATCGTCGATTTATGTCGAGTTTTTTAGCTACCATTCTATTTTTTTAAATTTTGAATTAGTTGACAGACATTCTTGTATCGTGCCATTATCTACTTGAAAAAAAAAATGTATTAACAATATTTGATGATATCATCATCAACGAATGGAACATTTTACTACCTAACAGTCTTCAGAACTAATCAATTATTAAATTTAACCAAAATGGGTATTTATTTTCAATATTTTCTATTTTTTCTTTTGGTCCTGAAGATCATCTTGTGGGTTGACGAGAGTGCATTAGTGTGCATTTTTTTTAGAAAAATTCAATGAATTTGTATGATGAATTGACTTTTTTTAAGTCGATCGCATACAAATCAAAGCAAGAGTTTGTATCGGAGCAATGAAATTGTCTCCTACTAATGCAATCCTGACGGAAGTTAACTAGCTAACATTACTAAGTAGAGCACATATAATTCTTCCTTAAGAGCATTCACTACCTTGGTGAAACTGGCTGTGCTTTCTCATGTCCCAGAAATTTTTTCAGTGAAAACCGTTTATCACAAAAAAAAGTCTAATTTTTTCCGGAAAACACGTTGTTTATAAGGAATTAATTTTATATTTTGAAAACCTCAATGTATTGCAGAATACCTACATTTTAAATTTAGTTTGTTATATTTACAGTTATTTGACAGTTAGTACAATTATTGGAGGAACATTATTAGAACTATGAGAAACATTTTGGACCAAATGCGGGGTAATAGGGTTATTTTGTTGAACTTTTTCTACTGTGAAAATTTGCCACCTCAGCCTTATTGTTAAGATATTCTTCAATATATCCTTCAGCAAGGAGGTGAAAGAAGATGCGGAAGTTGTATCATTAAATTTATTGACAGAAAAATCCAAAAAGTTATATATAACTGCATATGAATCGTTTTTGTACTGGAGAAAAGAAAACACATCAAATTCCGGAAAGTCAATGATTTCCTTCTACGTTAAAAAAAATGGAATGAACCTACACAATCGTAAAAATAACAATTTTCATGAAATCTCTTCTGTTTTTGAATAAAAACGCACCCAAGATTTGAAAATCTTTATCCAATTTATGCTGCCACCTTTTCTAAGTTTGTGGAATTCAAACATTCCTGCATAGAAATGAAACGCCGCATATTGTCATTATTACCACCCGACCTAGTTTCGAGAACAATATTCGTCGCTGTCTTTGTTTAAGGCCTACTCTACCCGAAATACACGATCGTCGTCGTATGTCTTGTTGTGTCTCAGATTAATATACAATCCTATTAGTTTAATTTTAATCCTTTTTCAGGGGCGTCCCACAAATTATTTTTGTTGTTATTGATCGATGGGGTAGAACTTTTTTGTTTTAACATTAAAAATGTCCTAAACTGCACCAGCGTCTGGATTTCAACAACCACCAGGTATTGAATTATTGCAGTGTAGGACATTTTTAATGTCCTTGTTCTTGGGAGCTTGTGTGATTTTATTTCACATCCTTTGTGCAGTTTTATCACTCCCATGGTCCTTTTTTGAAATTTTTATGGTTCAAAAAATTCCACCTTCGTGTAGTCATGCTAACATATTTTCGCGTTTTTCTCGGAACTGGTAGAAGCGACAAAAGTGGGACTAGTGTAACAAAAAAGCGAAAAAAAGCGACAATTGACCTCCTAGGTCCGATTTGGTTCTGCCGCCATGTCATTGCTAGGTTAATAGGGTTTTTTTGAGGAACACAATTTTCTGGGAACTGATACAAGCGACAAAAGCAGGACTAGCGTAACAAAAAAGCGACAATTGACCTACTAGGTTCGATTTGATTCTGCCGCCATGTCACTGCTAGGTTAATAAGGTTTTTTAGATGAACGCGTTTTTCTTGGAACTGGCACAAGCGACAAAAGTGGGATTAGCGTAACAAAAAAACGACAAAAAAGCGACAATTGACCTACTAGGTCCGATTTGATTATGCCGCCATGTCACTGCTAGGTTAATAAGGGTTTTTAGAGGAACGCGTTTTTCTCGGAACTGGTACAAGCAACAAAAGTGGGACTAGCGTAACAAAAAAGCGACAATTGACCTACTAGGTCCGATTTGATTCTGCCGCGATGTCACTGCTAGGTTAATAAGGTTTTTTAGAGGAACGCGTTTTTCTCGAAACTGGTACAAGCAACAAAAGTGGGACTAGCGTAACAAAAAAGCGACAATTGACCTGCTAGTTCCGATTTGATCCTGCCGGTCCGATTTGATCCTGCCGCCGATTAACGAATTATCCCTATTAACCTAGCAGGAACGCAGGAACCTACTAGGTCCGATTTGCTTCTGCCGCCATGTCACTGCTAGGTTAATAGAGCTCAAAAAACATACTTTATACTTCCCAAAAAATTTCTCATTATTTGTGGATCATCGTATATAATAAATGACCAATTATTATTCAAGTTGAAATAGATTTTCGCGACCAAAAAAACATCTGAGACCACATTGCTCCGACCTGTATTAAAATTCGTTACACCCTGTACACGTAATCATTTAAATACCTCGCAAAACATAACTGTAAAACCTATATTTTTCAAGATCATATCTTATGTTAAGAAAATTGCTCTTTTTACACGCGGTATCGATTTTGGACATATGGTCAATATCGCATGGAGATTGCTATCTCCGATTTTTGTATTAGCAGATAATTAAAGGTTATAAACTTTTATGATTTCGTTACTCGAATTTGCATTTTAAGATTGTATTTTATTATGTTTGTCCAGATGCAATGAATACTGTAATTTTAAGGAGAAATTCTGGGTTGTTAAATCAATTAATCTGGTAATTTTTTCGATAACCATAAATTTTGTTTTTTCTGCCGCTGTTTAAAAATATGAATCTGCTTTTTGATCTACCTTTAAACAGTTTTTATAAAATTTTATATAAAGTATTGATGTTATTTCGACACATTAAGTCCGAAGGTAACCAATATCTCTAGTAGAACCAAGCAAATAAAACCAAATATACAATAAAAACTTACACAAACGTGCTACCACCTATCAGAAAAACTAATAAATAAAGAAGAAAAGTGTTTAAACAACTTGACAATGTAAAGGAACAAGGGAACCAAATACTAAGCATATAAGCCCGAGCAAAACGAAAAATTTAAGGTTGTCTTCGTTCTTCAACACCTACTAGAACCCGAACACGATAAAAATATCACACCGCGTCATAGGCCCAGTTGCACCTGCTCTTAGCAACGGCGTAGCTTCCTTAACAACTGCACGTTTTCCGACAAGCATAGGCGGGCGCGTTCATTCTGTTTTGTATTGTTAAGTTCACTTAATCATTTAGTCTATTCCTTCGTTTGGTAATTGTTAGAGAAACCCTGGAAAGCAGATATCGCCAGAAAATCTCTAGCCATTTTAGATAGTATTGGAAATGCATTGTCATGCCTCTTCCGCCATTTTAATACATTTTCTGAACTGTCAGCCCTTCCTTCAGATAAATGTTTTCTAATTTCATATTTCCAGTAATTTTCGGAATCTTTACGTGGATCTAATATTAACACAATTATATCCAATTGGTGCGCTTATAATATTTGACAATTTTTCATAAATCTCATTCGTTTTGAATGGTTTTAAATAACTGCAAGTTTTTTTTAATATTTTTTACTCTGTATTGGACAATCGCAAGGACAAAAGGCTCTCAATAATGTCAAATTGTAATTGCTTTAGAGTTCGTTTTAAGTTTCAAGGTTTCTACTCATATTATATTGTTAAGATATAATTTTAACATTTTTTTTTTGATTTGAAAAACAGTTTTTTTTCCAAAAAAAAAACAACTGGAAACTCTTTTGAAATTAAATTTATAAGAATAAGGATATAGGATTTTAATCCCATCTTAGTACAATAAATTATAGGTGCGTATCACTGATATTAAATGACAAAATTATACAATTTTATTGGTTAATAAATAAGGAGAAAACTAATCAATGTTAATTTATTATCTTTTATAAAAGGCGTTGTTTGCTAAATGAATTTTTCGTGACGACCCACTCGACCTATCATTATATTTGTTCGTGGATAATATGCCTGTCGTTCAGTTTTCTCATTCTTTCACCTTACTTTAGAGTTGAATACTTGAGTAGACGTTTTCGATTTCGCGTTGTAGTAAATCTCAACCATGACATGATGCAAATGAGGTTCCGAGAAATAATCAAAGTCACGGTTTTCAACTCTCTTGAGACTACTAAACGAGAAAATCGGCCTACAAAATTCTAGATAGGTCATAAAAGGGCGCATCGTATAAAAAACATGTATTTTATAAAAACGATTTTACAACTATTCTTCTACTACTATACTATAGTTCTTCCAAAATTCAATAAGCTGAGAAAACCGATAAAAACAAGTGTAACAAATATTACACACGGTACGCTTCTGTTCTGAACGTCATAAATAACTCCAGGGACTCGATTTTTGAAAGGGTGAGAATTAATTCTCTTGAGAATGTGACGTCATTTTTCTCCTGATAGACTGTTATATCAATTTTTGAAAATTTTCGATGGAAAATGTTCTCCCGATATCGAGAGAAATAATTCTTCAGGGTTTTTGTAGGAGAACAGACCTATTTCCTTTTAGCACATGCGCTGTTTCGAACACAAAATGTTTCGAAATGGTATTTATAAGTTAGAAGTTTAGAGGCTGTTTTCTATCTGTATTTGGGAGAGCTTAGTTCATAACGAATATTCAAAGTTGTTTACTTTGAAGAAGAATTTTTGTGTTTGTTAATATATTATATCCTTAATTGTGAATATTACGTTGATTATTCAGATATTTTTGCATCTTAAAATGAATCCAGGAAATCTGCAGAGGTTGCTAACCACGAAAGGCGGTATTTTCTACGTGATAATGATCCTTTTAATACATTATCTGACGGTCACTTTATCAAGCAATTCCGGTTATCTAAAAGATTAACAAATTTCCTATTAGAAATGAAGTTCACAAAATAACGTTCGGCGAATTAGGGAACAACGAAAATTTCTGCATAGGTTAGTGTTTGCTGGTTTTGTTTTTGTTCGTAAAACGTCAATTTTAAACAGGGTCACAAACTGGTAAAATACAATTATTCGATGACATTCCGTTCGTTGATTGGTTGAGAAAAAAGTTATCATAGACTTACGGTACTATCATTATTCTCTTGAGAAATAAGTTCTCTAGACACTCAAAAATAAGGTTTTTAGCTATTGAGAGAATTTAAGTTGGTGAATTTTTTCTCTAGGGAACTGATTCTCCTACTTTCAAAAATCGAGTCCCAGACGACAAATAGCCATAAAAATAATGTACGTCGATTTATGGTAACAGGCGATTTCCACGCAAACGAACGGTTCGACTCAATCTGGCCTACTGTTTACTTTATAAAGGGAATAATATTTATTTAACTTTCTGTTTTCATGCTTTACTCCTTATTATACCATGTACTGTTTTGAACTAACGCTAGATATTGAGCTGAATGTATAAATATTCAACTGGGTTTGGAAGACCTATGCTAATTCGTTCCCTCTTCTGTCTTTTAGCATCGAGTGATTTCGGTTTCCAAGAAAAGATTAAATAAATAAATCTCGGTGGTCGATTTTGTAAAATTTAAATTTTACTTTCACTGCAAAGGAAGAGGAATCTAAGCAGAAAGTAAACAACAATTTTTCTGTATAAGAACGAAACCTAAAAAAGTTCGCAAACCGACATTTTATAATAGTGAATGAATGCGTTAAGAATGTAAGGCTTATTTGCTTTTTAAATAAGAATTTTTTAACATTAATACATTATTTAAAATGTATACTAAATCACCTGCCTGTGAGCTTGCTTTTATATATTTATGTAAAATAATTTATGCATTATTTCAAATTTTCTGCAAGGTATGTATTTCTTTCCTTCTTTTTGTTTTAGTGTTTTAGGTAAATACTTTTTGTGTTTAAAATTTACATAGTAATTTCGACATATAATTAACACTCGTCCTTTTTGATATTATAACCACTATTAATATTAAAATATTATTTAATTTTTGACGTTTCGGCTTTTAGTCTAAAGTCGTTTCCAAAAAATTGACAATGACAAAAAATATAATAATAATAATTTACTATAGCAACAGATCATTGGACAATTTCACAACATGGAAAAAAGAAACAGATTTTGAAATTTAAGATGTCAAAATGTATATTTTTTGTGGCTTCTGGGAACGATTTTAGAAGACAGTTAATTATTTTTTTGTCAAAATAAATATATTATAATATATTGTTACGTACTATCTTTTGTGTAAAAGCGAAAAATTACTGTTGATTATTTTTATTGCCTTCTGTCGTAATCTCACACAGAACGTAATTATTTGTTGTTGATAATTTTGGGCGCCATCTACTTTCCAGTAGAAAATTTGAGAGTCTTAATCCCAGGTAGTGCTTCAGCTATCGGCCGCGTGATTGTAAAAATCGATAATAACGACTCAGTGAATATGAAAACATTTATTAATAATCATAAAAATAACGGTTCACCTTTTGGTTTATGTGGGAATAAGAGTTGTTGCCAGAATAAGGTAAGCGTAATAAGTTTCTTATTTATAAAATCAACACTTAATACAAATCTTATAATTACTCTCTTACCTTTTTCTAATTTAAATTATTTAGTTATTAATTAAAATATAATCTAACCTAATTAAATAAAATATTTGTGGCCTTTTTTTTTATTTTGAAACGTTTTTAAATATCGATATTTAATATTCTGAATTGGTACCTTTAATACGACTTAGATTTTATCTCTAATTCTGGTTACTTTCCTAGTCAATTCAAAATGGGATGGATGCAAAATCTTTCAGGAATCAGGAACAGGATAAATCAATACAGGATACAATTGGATCTGGATAGTTTAACAGGAACATAGATGAGACAAATATCGGGCTTCTTCTCTTGATTTAACTTTAAGATTCTTGATTTACGAGCATGTGACCAGTTCAAGACGTTTTGATCAAAAAGCCTCGCTTGACAGCGAAAAGTAGTTTTTATAAACCATCATATCACGGCTCTCTAGATTAAAATTTGACAGTTTTTACTTAAATTTTTTTTAAAAATTCAAAAACTATCAATTTTTATACAATTTTTGCTTATTACCAAATCATTCTCGAGACAAAAAAAATGATTTTGATATAATTTATTTACAATTCCTACTTATATTAAATTTACACACAGACTTTTTAAGTTCGACATTATCGATTTCTAAAATTATATACAACTTTATTATTACTGCCTTTTTTACAGTAATTCATTGATTTAAGAAGTCCCAACACTTTATTTTCCCGATTTATTGTATTCCCCTGAATTTAAATTAATCATATTGATACATCATGATATTGAGATTTGAGGTTAAGTTTAAAATTTCTTTTTTATTCAAACATCTAAAATAACAATGTTCTCATTGTTATTGTGATCGCAGATTTATCTGAGATTATATTACTTTAAATTTTGCTATTGAAATCTTTGCTAAATTTTTTGTAAATATCCTAATTTTTTTTTTCCGTAGCAAAACAATTTTGTTCCAACCTAACTTAACTAGAATTCTTAAATACTAAGGTCCTACTCACTAGTGTACCTTAGGGTCTGATAATTTTAGTATGGTAGCCAAAGAAATTCAAAAAATTAAAAATAAACAACTGAACAAAACAAAACTGCCTACTAGACCCCAGCGAGAAAATAGAGAAAGTAAAGAACCTCCAAAACAGGGTCAGAGTTATAGCCAAAATAAAGCCTATAGTCAAGCAGTAATACAAAATATTGCTCAAACTAACAAAAAACCGCAACACCAAGGTACAACAAGTACAAATATTGACAATATGCTCGAACAAATCTTGGACAAACTAAACAAGATGGATGAGCGTATTTTAAACCTAGAAAAAACGCGCTCAAGGAGCAATCCCTAAAACCAGAAATGGCTAAACACTTAAGAATCCTAGAATGGAATGCAAACGGGTTACTACAGCACCAACAAGAACTACAAACAATCCTAGAACTAGAAAAAATTGATATCTGTCTCATTGCTGAAACGCACTTCACTAAGGAGTCATTTATCAAATTTAAGGGTTATAAGGTGTATCATACTATCCATCCAGACAATTCAGCAAAAGGCGGAAGTGCAGTTATAATAAAGGAATATATATTACACCACCAAGAAATGGGTTACCAAACGGTAGAGATGCAGGCCACATCTGTGAAAATTAAAACACTTACGAAGTTACAATCACAGCTTTATACTCCCCACCGAGACATGCTATAAAAATAGAATAATATGCTGACTTTCTGGATAGCCAAGAAGACAGATTCATAGTTGGAAGAGACTTCAATGCGAAACATACCCATTGGGGATCCAGACTAATAACATCTAAAGGTAAAGAACTATTAGCAACATGAAACAATCTCAAATGTGAAACACTCTCAACTGGAAAGCCAACGTACTGGCCCACAGATCCGAACAAAATTCCTGATCTTATAGATTTCTTTGTAATTAGAAATATATCCTCAAATTATATACATGTAGAAGAAGCTTGGGACATGAACTCAGATCACTCACCCATACTTCTTACAATGAGTGATAGTGTGATTCAAAAAGAAAATCAACCTACATTAGTCAACAAACGAACGGACTGGCAAAGCTTCAAAATCAAACTTGAACGGTTAATTAATCTCTCGGTTCCGTTGAGAACAGAAGAACAACTAGATCAGGAAGTCGAACGTTTTGTCAAAGATATTCAACAAGCAGCTTGGGAGAACACCCCTGATTTTAAATGCAAAACAAAAGAAAATAATTATCCAAAAGAGATAAGAGACCTTACACTAGAAAAAAGAAAAATCAGAAGAAAATGGCAACAGTCCAGAGCACCAGCTGATAAAACAGCTTTAAATAATGCAACACAACAGTTAAAACGCGAAATTCAGCGTATTAAAAATGAATCGATTGGTGAGTACTTGAGTGAATTAACTAATGACAGCAGTACCGATTATTCACTCTGGAAAGCAACCAAACGATTAAAAAGTCCTATTACACATAACCCACCAATTAGAAAGGAAGACGGGAGTTGGGCACGAAATAATATACAAAAAGCAACCAGATTCGCAGAACACTTAGAAAAGACTTTCCAGACCAAGGATGGTGAAGAGACCCAACACTGGAATGAACCAGAACAGGAAGATTCAGTCATTAGACCTACTTCTCCAAAAGAAGTTTATGTGGAAATCGAAACAAATATAAATCCTAAAAAAGCCCCTGGATTTGATCTCATTACCGGGGAAATCTTGAAACAACTCCCACGTAAAGCTGTTGTCAAACTGACCAACCTTATCAATGCATCATTTAGGATGAGATACGTACCTCAGCTATGGAAAGTAGCAGAGGTTATAATAATACCTAAGCCAGGTAAACCTCCCCAAGAAGTAACGTCATACCGACCAATCTCTTTGTTGCCTGTTATTTCGAAACTCTACGAAAAATTGCTTCTTAAGAGATTAAAACCTACAATAGCAGAAAAGGACCTGATTCCCTCCCATCAATTTGGTTTTAGAGAAAAACACTCAACGATCGACCAGGTGCATAGAATCACAGACATAATTGAAAAGTCTTTAGAGGAAAAGAAAGTCTGCTCCACCGTCTTCCTAGACGTGGCCCAGGCTTTTGATAAAGTCTGGCATGAGGGCCTTAACCACAAGTTAAATTTGTTACTACCACGTCAGTATTCAGAACTCTTAAAATCCTATTTATCAAACAGATATTTCAGAATAAAACAGGAAGATGTATATTCTGATCTAAGAGAAATTAAGGCAGGAGTACCCCAAGGTAGTGTACTAGGTCCAGTACTCTACTTACTGTATACTAGTGATATTTCTAACCTTGAGCAGGATACTATTGCAACATTTGCTGATGATACTGCCATTCTGGCTGTTGGAAAAGACCATGAAGAAGCCAACCGAAAATTACAAACATCTGTAGACCAGATTAACACCTGGACTAAAAAATTGCGTATTAAGTTAAATGAAAATAAATCTGTTCATGTTAACTTTACTAATAAACGAAACCAACACATTCCCATAAGAATAAATAACGCTCAGATTCCCTATGCTAATACAGCAAAATATCTTGGAATGACACTCGACGCTAGACTTCGCTGGAAAGTCCACATTAAAAAGAAACGTGAAGTGCTTGGTATAAAATATAAAAAGATGTATTGGTTATTAGGAAGAAACTCCAAATTGTCAACACATAACAAACTGCTCCTCTACAAGCAGATATTGAAACCCGTTTGGACGTATGGTAGTCAGCTTTGGGGCTGCGCCAGTAAATGTAACATTCAAGTTATCCAACGTTTTCAAAATAAAGTATTAAGGAGCATCGTCGATGCACCCTGGTACTGTCGCAACAGTGATCTTCATAGGGACCTGGATGTAGAAACTGTTGACAAGACTATAGCTAAATCTGCCAGCAGCCATGAACAACGGCTGCTCCAACATGGGAACGTTGAGGTCATCCAGCTCCTCGATAATACCAATTTAGTAAGAAGACTCAAGAGGAACAAACCTTTTGAACTAGTTCAGTGACAGTGCTAGTTACAAACAGAGTATTGTGCGAATTTGTGTTACACGTTACCGGTAGTAATACTAAAATTATCCTAAAATTGTTGGTGAAAATCTCTTATGGGATTAACTTGTTAAAATCTGACATCTGGAATTTTATATTTTCTTTTGCAATTACTACGTTAAAATTATTTTCAAACATTATTTTCGAAATTACATTCTGTCGTGTGATTTATTGAAGTAAAATAAATAGTTATTTAATGGTATTAATAAAATTATTTGTTTAATTTTTTCTCTGCGTATTGAACATAAGTTTTGTATTCTCTTTAATTAGTTAGTCAACTTAGTCAACCGTTACAATATCTATGTACTCCATGTTCCACCTACTAATAACTTGAGCGTTGTCGGGTTGGCGAATTATGAGAAAATTTATATTTCGTCAGAATTGAAGTTTTCGCAATATTATAGACAAAACCCATGATACTGATATAGAGGGTATCCTTTTTGTAATTAAATTTTTGAAATATCGACCGAACAATTACTTTTAGACATTTTCACTTAATGCAAATTCTAAAATCACTCTTGGATAGTTTTCGTGCTACAATTTTATGAAACAAGTGTATTTATAACGTGAGTAACGTCAAGGCTTCAGCGTTTAGACAACTAAACAAAGAGATGGCAAGTATTCTTGAATGGAACATAAAGTTCTTGTAAGTACGTACGAAGAATATGTAAGGAACAATCGCGTGCCGAGTTGTTGACCAGTCAAGTGTCAGCTATAAATTTTGTTGCGATTTTTAAACGAGTATTTATTTTTTCAAATAATACTTATGTAGCTAGTAAAAGAAGAAGAAAATTATATTTTACTGTACAAGTAGATAATTATCGTAACTTATCAAAGGTTAGAAATTATCTACATTTGCTGCTGTAGGGCCCAAGCATATGAATAGGGATATTAAAAGGTTCATTTTCTATGATATATGTTTTAATGCAGAATTAACAAGGTTGTTATTAGATTTTGAACCAATAAAAGTTTTTATAATCTAGGAAACGTTAACAATTTACTAGATTAAAGATAGCAGCATCTACTAGTGTCTTTCATCATTCTCCATAAAATCCCAGTTATTTCAAGTCTGGAATTCGTTTTTGTTATTTCATTTTAGCTACAACGAAGGTGAAATTTTTTGAACCATAAAAATTCCAAAAAAGGACCATGGGCGTACCAAAACTACCTAAGGTTGTGAAATAAATCACACTTGTTATGCTCTAACGCAAACACTTTTATCAAGAACGAGGCGAGTCGAATTCATTTTCAGACATCCTTTAGCGATAGGATATCGAGCTAGCTTGCTTCTTACTGATGAGGAACAATAATTCCGAAACCGGTCAAAGAAGGACAAGCTCCTTTAATAACAAAATCGAAGTTTTTGGTTTAAAGCCCCGACTTGGTCGGGACCAAACCACGTCTGGACTTTCGTAATTCAATACCTGGTGGGCATATAGTCCAAGGAGTAGTTGTTGAAGTCCAGACGCTGGTGCAGTGTAGGACATTTAATGTCTTTGTTCTTGGGAACCTGTGTGATTTTATTTCACATCTTTAGGCATTTCATTTTAGGAATTGTAAGTAATTTTTTAAATGCAGTGGTGCAAATGACCTATACTATACCATTCAAGATATTTGTGACGACCTCGAATAGTTCTTATCATGGTTGCTAAAGATTTTCATATATATATTATTATTAGTTACTTTTCAAGGGTATATGCCACTAGCGCGCAGCGATCAGTTTAACCCTTGGATATTATAGAATAGAAAAATTTGATTCAGTAACGTTTTTTAAGATAGACAAAGAATTTTTCAATACGACCCCGTGTTTACTGTATTCACAGTTAAGGTATATTTATTTTCGCCTACCATATGTGAAAATGAATCGTATCAACCCTAAAAATCAGACCGAAAGTAATATTTTCTGACCTTGGGCCGCAAAAATCATAAATAACATGATTTTGTAGTTTTTCACTATCTACACATCTTTGATTTTGACGTTTCACATAAATTTTCATTAAACGTCAGTGTAAATCAAAGTCCGGAATCAAGAGAAAAAACTGTAAAATAATACGTTCTAATTCTGAATAATTGTGATTGTGTGAATTAGTGAAAATTAACAGTAATTCAGACCACTGTCTGAATTACTGTTAATTCACGAATACTCCACCAGACTTGCAAGAAGAAGCTAGTAATGTTTTCTAAATTTGTTACCTACAAAGTCTAGACAACGCGCAACTGTAAGAAACGTACTATAAATTGTTTAATGACTGGAAATAATATGTAATAAATAAATTGGTACATTTTTATTACTTAAGTTTTCCATTAAATTCTGTCCGTATTTATAAAATTAAAGATTTTTGTTATACTTTCCTATTTTTTGTTTTCTTTGGTAGGCGAAAAACAGTTGTGTGTCACACGTGCAGAAAGTAAGCTGTATTAACCCTTAGCTAGTAGCTGCCCTCGCTTCGCTTCGGTCGCTCATGCAGCTAATAGCCTCGGGCTGCTAGCTCATTTTCTGCCCATACTATTTCACACTGCTAATGTGTGCGTATGTAAGTACGTAAAGACCATTTAAATTTAAAAACAACTACATTATTTTATGCAAATTATTTCTCGAATGCAATACACAATTTTATAGTTAATGTAATTTATTTATGTAAATTAAGATAATATAAAAACAGTGAGAGTAATTATTGACTTTGTATTTCCATGCAAATTAAAAACGATGGTTATTAAAAAATGAATAAAAATAAATATTTATACTAAGAATAAAAACAAAAAACAAGCAAAACAATAATAAATACAATATAGATAAAAATTAAAATATGTTTTAGTTGAAACTTTTTAAATATTTTACGCTCTATTTTTATTTATTGTGTAGGCAAGCCCATGTAATTTAAATTAAGGATTTATTTTAAAAATAGTGGTATAAGTATGATATTTAGCAAGTTCCCGTAGGATTTTTTCCGTAGATTTCGAATATGAGCTCAGATTTTTGATAATTATTATACAGGGTGAGTTATTCTTACAAGAACTTCACATTGAAGAAAAAGAATATTCCGGTCCTGATATTGGTTTCGTTCAAAGGGCTACTTGTTAAGGCCTTTTAGTTTAATTCATGTACCAAATTTAAACCAAATCGGCTAATCCCTGTATTTAAAATGGCGGATTGAATTTTTTGTCTAAATTCACAAATCACTCTGTATGTCAGTAAAGAAGCTGTTTTGGACATTTGTATATGGCATTTTGCGATCATATTGGCAGTCCCTATAACCCCATAAGTTTTGTCGGTTTCATCTCTGGACACCCTGTATAACAGATAGATAAATGATAATCTCGGTATGTTCTGCTGTATTCTGTTTATAATTTGCAGCAACTTATTAATTTTTTCCAAATGTTTTTTCTTAATCATAAAATTATTATAACATGGCTAATATCATAAATTAAACAAAATGTATGTGACCTAGTTATTGATTTTTACGAGGAATCACACAGAAAAATGTTAAACCAAAATTTACGTGATTTGGTCCGTTTTATAATGTTTTTATGTTAACCCTCTAAAATTATTCTAGAACACATTTTAAGCTAGTTAGTTAGATCTACTTGCCGAATATATGAAGCGTATGTACATGGGATTATCTAATAAAAATAATGTAGCAATTAAAATACTTGAACAGATGTTTCGTTTTTTACAATCATTTTTTATGGATTTACGTCAATTGAATATATAAACAAAACTTTTGATTATAATGACTTAAACTAAAAATTAAGTGTCAATAAAATTTTGAAGGTTGGAATTTTCATGAGACGCGAAAAAAAAACGACGAATACTTTGTCTACAATTTCAGTGCAAACGTTTTTTTTTGTACGCTTAATTTTTATCAGAATAGTAAACAAACAGTACCTACTATACGTTTCTACTGTACATTTTTCCGTATAAAAAACTTTTTGGTACTTTTTGGGACAAAAGAATGAACTTTTTTTGCGTTGGAAAGAATAAATAAAAACTAATGGCTTCCTGAGACAGCTTAGAGTCTCCTCTTTAAAATGCTTTTTTTTTCTCTTTTTACATTTTAGGCAAAGATATTTTAGTTTTTTCCGAACGCCTCGTCTGAATATTTGTATTCAATGGCTCGTCGCGCGTAGAGTTTTCGAATTTGCTTTCTTATTTTTAATAATTTTTTATAGTAATAGAAATTTTTTTAAAAAATAACTTATAATATAATTTTTAGTAAAATTTTCCGCTCTTTCACGCGGCTATTAGGTTTTCGATTATTTTTTTTTGGAGATATAATGGAAAACCAAATTTTCTATTTTATTTTCGAAATTGTGAAGTTAACATACACTTTAGAGCAGCAAAGATTTTTTTATCGTTTTCTACACCCATTCAAGTACTTAAGTGCCAAGTTTCATCAATATCACATTTTGTGCGAGGTCACACTCTATGACAACTGGGCAAGCAACATATGGACACATTTTTATCCCAAACACTTCCTAACACACATATATTTTATTTATTAACTATATTAGTTTTTCTACGCTTGGTTGTAAAAATAAACTAAATAAATAATTGCATATGTTGTAAAGATCTTCTGATAACACGACGTATGATATAGTGATCAAAACTTTATCTGTCAGCATCAATTATTGTGTCATTAAACAATTTCTAACATATATTCTCTATACTTGTTTTCATGCTTCATTCTGCATTGTGCACCAGGGGTTTCCCTCAATACATTACCGCAAATCAATCTAAACTCATCATCTCTAATTTATTCTGTAACATTACTAACATGATAGCTTTTGTACAAATTCAGTCCTTTATTAATACTTTTTCATCGAAAGACGCTCATGTCAAAATTTTGAAACCCGCACTTAATTATTAGTGATATATTATTTACTTTTAACAGTTCATTTACTTTTCCAATTTTAATTATCTGTCATATCTTGTATAGGCTTGATTTTCAAACACTTACACTATTTGTTTACCTAAAATGCCGTTAGACCTATTCTATAATAGCAGGTAGTTTATGATGCAAGGACGAGAAGTGATCCTTTTTTGGACGAAGCTGGCAAACCATAAGACTCCGAAAAAGAAACTTCTCGTCCGCGTTATCATACAATATTTTTTATTCGAATATAAAAAATATTAATAAAATAAAGAAAAATTCTACCTAGTTCTACTTATAGTTTTGTAGTTTGCCAATGACAATGGAGCATTTGTATGGTGTAAGAAGTACTAAAATAAATAAAATATACATAATGTAGAATTTATAAACACAAAGTTTTGAGTTATGATAAACTAAACCAGTGTTATTAGAACTTTTTCATTGAATTTGAAGGATGCGAATAGCTGATCGGTTCTGTCAGTATAATATAGACTACACTAAAAAGCAATAGATCACAAGTGTAAGAAGTGTCAAATTTAGAACAAAAATTATAACTATTTTGACATTTTAACATAACCTACACATACACTTGGTTTTTTAAAAAAAAACACATATCACAGCAAGTAAATATGTTATTCCGATAATAAAATACACCAACTATTATTGAACACAACTATTAATTTAAAGCTAAAAGAAAAAGGTAAGCCAAATACATATATTTTACTTTACGGGCAGTTGACAGCTTACCGTACGAAAAAGTACGAAAAAAGCCCTAGGCCGAAAAGTGCTTCTTCTTGTTATTGTTTACTGTAATGAATTTGACGTTTTTTGACATATTCTAATAAAATAGTTATTTGTGTAACTAGCGCAAAAAGTGTATATTTGTTGCACGATGCATGAAGTTTGCAGCTCGAGACGAAGTCGAGAGGTGCAATCATGCTGAGGGGGACGTTCTCACTAATGTTCTTAACACGCTTTGTGTCTGTAAAGCGTTTATAACAAATTTCATAATTTTTTTTTTGAATTTTTCGGGTAATAAATGTGCTGTGGCTTCATTTGCTGTTTGAATTAAATCTGGAGGAATACAAATATATTCTTCTTCACTATTCGAATCAGCTAACAAAATATTAAAATTTTAAATTGACAACTTGAGATGAATTACGTAAACTGCCACTGTCAGACGCCATCCATAGCTAACTATGAATATATGCTTTCGTTAGTAACAAGATTTGGATTAATCAAAACTACAGTAAAAAATGTTTCTTTTTAATATCAAACAATAATGTTTTGAATAATATTTAATGGTACCTAAGTACCTACAGTTACCACGTTTAAAAGTATACTCAAATTACAAGAAAAAATGTTTTCTTCAGATCGAACTCCTAATTACGGAGTACCACAGCACTTTTTGCACTAGTGCAACAACATAAAACTTTTAACACAGTTGAGAGTGCAAAAAGTAGTAACTTTTTGCACGATCGTAGAAAAAATGATTTGTTTATACATTGTCAAACTATATATTTATTTAAAATGAATAGTTTAGATGTTTATACTCAGATTTAAAAGAAAATATCTTGGCTTTTCTTTTACTTGAAGTCACGAATGACTGATTACTCGTTATGAGGAATGGTTTACCAGTAAGTACACGAAGAATATAAGACGTGAGAATATTTTTACTGGCGTACTTTGAAGTATTTTCGCAAGAAAAAAATCCATCTTTTCTATAAACCATTCAAATGTACATAAGCCTTTTGCCAATTAAAAAAAGGTGGTTATTAGCAAATATATACAGTATATACAAATACTACACTATATAAATGGTATGAAACTAACCACATGGCGATGTACACTGAGAAAACTAAATTTTTGAATTTTTAAAGCCCACAACCTATTTATTATATAAAGAGTTATCAATTAAACGAAATTGAATTGTAACTTTTCCTTTAAGATAATACAATTAAAAAAAGGCATTACCTTTGGGGGTTGTGATATCATTAAAATAAGGCAAAGTAACTAAATTGAAGATGTAGACCTATTATTAACCTGTCTCTTACCTTTTTCTTTTTCTCTTCACTTGTTTCTTGTTGCCAAGAATCTCCAATCCCCAACAAGCAATCGTCACACCTACACACGTCGCTAGTAGTGGTAGAATTCACAGAACCAAATGAACTAACCGAATCGGCACTATCAGTCCTCACCAGCTGTCTAGTGGGGTGACCAAGAGCAGCCTGTTCCATTTTAGCAACAAGTAAAGCTTCCATTAAACTCTTAGGCTTACTTGATGAAGAAGGTGAAGTAATCATTTGACAAGGTTTTGGTTTACAGGAAGTATTAGTTCCAAATGAGGTGTTTAAAGAATTTATTTCTACAATATCTGTGGAATTTTGATTGACATCTAGAACAGACTGTTGTTCTGTTGAATCCTTAGAAGATTCAAAATGATCTTTCATGTCTTGCATTGTACCAATTTCTAACTTATCAAATTCTTCTGATAGAGGTGTTGGAGGTATTGAAGTATCTGTTAAATCTAGACTAGGTGATTTAAAATTAAGGTCTAAACTTGAAGGACGTTTTGATTTGGAGTTTAAGTTTTCCATTTCTTGTAATTCAGATAGATTAATAGACGTACTGTGTGGTGAATTTGTAGATCTTTGTGGCGATGTAGACATTTCTGGATTATATTCATTCAAGTTCGTTGTTAACACTAAACTAGTTTTCATTGGTTTTTTAAAATAAGATATATTTTCCTATGACCGTAAGATGTGCAACCAATACGTTTTGTATCCAGAAGATAAATTAACACACCCAATTACTCGATTTTGAATATGTTACTAGGAGTGTAAGTACTTAGCTCCAACAAGTACATCAAACAATTTTTTGTAATGATTTTTAGTTGAAATACGAATAATATTTTGAAGATAATTCCACTAATTTTCTTCTTTCCTAGAATTTTTCACTGATAAAAAGAAGTGAAACATTTATCGCTTATATTATAATGGGAAGTTTGACATTTGCGGTAGTAATGATACAATACGTTCTGAGTATCAAAAATTATTATTTAGAACATGCGGTATTTTTAACGCTCCTCAGTATCTATTTGTTACTGGTTATTTTTCCCCAGAGTTTTCGATAGGCACTTTGCTCCGTTAGATTTGAGCATTTTTATTTGTTCTTTTTAAAAATGAATTAAACTTAAGTTTACTTTTGATCAATTATTTTAGTCTCCATTGTTTTATATCATTACTTGTTTTCTAGCATATTTCCAAATATTTGGCATTATTAAATGTTATTTTATTATTTTGTATATCTAAGCCACTATTTCCGTAGTTTATCAAATATTTTATAAACGATAGTTAATGGATCATTAGGCGCCTACTTCCAATTTTATAAATCTTTGATTGCTGGTATCGCATGTGTAAATACCATATGCAAAATATCAAGCTTCCAATTTAATTTACAAACAACATCAACTCATTAAATAAGCACTTTAAACAATCTAAAAAAACACACTCACTATATACTCACTAAAAACACAACTATCCCTTTTGCTGCAAATTGTATTTCACTAAAGAATTTAAAAATCAACTCAGTATTAGTTTTTTAATTTGGCATCTGTTAGACGAAGGAAAAAAAGTTTGTCTACAGTCTAAATTAATTTTTTTTGTCAATTTAGTTGTCCACTCCACGAAGAAGTGGACTCTTGGAAAGATAATTTATTAAACCCTAACAAAAAATTTATTTGATTAGTAGTCTAGTAAATGAACGCCCTAAAAACCCCAAACCTGGGCATCAAGTCTGCCCGGCAATTTTTTTTTAATTTGCAGGTATTCATAGGTACATTTACCTCCGAAAATCTCAGGTACGTAGAATTTGTGGAAGGGACTTTGGCCCGATTTTTCAATAATTCAGAGAAACAGATAAAAGGAAAAAGTAACATAATATTATAGCTACAGGTTCCTTCTTTCATCTGAACTTTGAATCATGTAAAAATATTTGTTTTCAGACCCTTAGAGATGGGATGTCGAGCTAGCCTGCTTCTTACTGATGAGGAACAATAATTCCGAAACCGGTCTAAGAATGGCAAGCTCCTTTAATAATAAAATCGAAGTTTTTGGTTTAAAGTCCCGACTTGGTCGGGCGCCAAACCACGTTTTTGTAGGTAATGAACTGATCTTCATTTTCGTCCAAACAAAAATAGGAAAATAGGCGAAAAAACACATTTTTGAGACCAATGGGCCATTTTCCCGCTCTTCTGATGCCTGGGTTGGCACCTTCGTTTATTGGACTATAAGTGTAGTTAAAATTTAAAAATTCGTTTCTAGTGAAATTGTAAATGGTACGTTTACTATTTACGTCAATCAATAATAATATCCCACGTGCTTGTTTAAATACACTGCATGATTCAATATTTGAAACTATTCAATTCGACACTTTAGTTAACGTATTATAAGTTAGTATAATTTTTTTGTTTATATTTAGTATTACTTTAACGTAGCAAGAGGGCTGTGCCTATAAAAGGATGATAGGGGACACTTGGGGGATTATTTGCTCATTTTTATAGTGCCTGTATGCTACAACACCTAAGGGGAGTCACCGATGGTCATTTATTCAATTACTAACTACAGTCGCCAAAAAAAAATCTTATCGAACAAGATAATTTATTAATAATAATTAGGAAAATATTATAAACTTCTTTAGACGGTAGGACAATAATGTAATTCCAATTGTTCGGTAGAAGTATCTCAAATTTGGTCACCTACTACAACAGGAAGTTGATAATAAAGGGTTCCCTCTATATCAAGTTATTTTTGTTTTTTTTTATGATTAAATTATAAAAATTTATTGCAATAACTCAAGAAATTTTGAAAATATGTAAACCAAAAATGTAAAAACATTGTAATTTTTTTTTTAATAAAACATTTAAAAATTTTTGATTTTTTAGGTTTGGAGACCATGTGAAAAAATGACTTGGTTTCAAAAAAATAGATAATTACACATGAATTTGTCACCCTAACTTGCTGTGTCTTCTACTTTTTTCTGTTATATTTTTTACAATTTAATTAGTGGAGTGCCGTTAGGTAAAAAGTCAAAAACCTCGAACGAGAGTGGCAGTGAATCGATTATGATGGGGTTTTTTGCATTGTATTTCTAAAATCTAATACTAAAATGTCTAGGTATATATTAAAATTTGCCGATATTTGTTTGCTGGGGGGGGGGGGAGATCAAAAAGTGGGGAAAAAAACTTGGGCAATCGATAAATTATCCTTTTTTAATGAATTAATGTTAAATATAATTTTTCATGAAAATAAACCACTCCCGAGTTATAGGGTGTAGATAATTACGATTTTTCTAATTTCATTAAAAAAATCTATTTTTTGCCCGTAACTTTTTTTTGGCTGATAATATCGGGATGTTCAATAAACCATTTTAAAGCTTAGGATATCGCCGAAATGTCATGTTATGACAAACTTTTTCATTGGAATGACCGTTTTTTCAATATTTGACCCGAAAAAATGATATTCATGGTTATAAATGTAATTGTATGCAATTTCAAACGGCCATATCTCGTTAACAAAAGATAAAAAAAATGGAAACTATTCGGAAGAACATTTGCTCAAAGTCTTGTCTCTTTAATTTTTTTACAAAAATCAATACTTTTCACGCTTTGGCCAAAAATTGAAAATGTCTTATAAAAAACAAAAATTTTGCTCAACTTTAACAGACCAAAACTTAGAAAATAATTATCCCATAGGGCTAAAAATTACTGGACAATTGTAGAAACATATGTTACGACTTTCTGAAAAAGGATTTTTTTTTCAAATACCACAGTCTA
This sequence comes from Crepidodera aurea, assembly GCA_949320105.2. NCBI lineage: Eukaryota > Metazoa > Arthropoda > Insecta > Coleoptera > Chrysomelidae > Crepidodera > Crepidodera aurea. Next base: position 37,828,154 of record OX439475.1, on the reverse strand, counting down.
GATGGCGCTAAAAAAATTCCGTAAAAAAAATTGAAAAAAATTTCTTTTGTCCATAACTTTTTTTCTACTTATGTTAAACAGTTCTGGATGGTTTTAAAATGTTCCCAAAGTTGTTCTCTCATTAGGATGTTATATACATTTTTTTTGTGACAGTGATATTTTTCCAGATATTTATGCTAGAAGGATCCAGTTTCTTTAAACACTCATTTTTGAATTGTCATATCTTCCTTCGTATTAATCAGAGAAAAGTAAAAAAAAATATTTTAATTGTTAGCTCAAGTCCATAAAATTAGTTCATATCAATTTTTACGTAATACCTACTAACAGATTTTCGTTTATATTTAAAAAAAACTTTTAGAAATGTACGATTTGAAATCGTAATTTTCTACACCATGTAACTCGGCAGGGGTTTATTTTCATGAAAAATTGTATTTAACACTAATTCATTAAAAACGATAATTTATCGATTGCGCGAATTCTTTTTCCCCTCACATTACCTTCCTCTACGGTACATTGGAGGGCGGAAAAGCAAAAGCAGTAAAAAATAACATATATTATAAACATTTAAGTATGTAGTATCAAAAACACATTCTAAAAGAGCAAATGAAAAAACACGTATGGTGATGACTGCCATTTTTCTAAAAAAACGTGAAAATGAAAGTGAATCTAACACAAAACAACATTAAATTTATGCTGTTTAAACTTTATATTATCAAAGTACTTTACGCACGTAAGTGATGTTAAACTAACACGCAAACTGGAATATTCTATTTGTTTTTAAACTACAAAACGCTTTAAATAACATTCTTTAAATTTTACTAGTTTACATAAAACGTATGTATTATTAATTAATATGAAATCAACAACAAATAACCGTGTTTATCAGTTTAAATATGGATGGTCTGTTGTGCAATTCAAAAATAAAAGTCATTGTTATTTTTTATAATTAGTGTTTCCTGAAAAAATTGTTCCGGTGGTTTATTACATTCATTATATTTTCACTTCAGAATTGTAGATATTCAACCAAAATTTATTTTGGTAAAAAATAAACAAAAAACCACGTATGCATCGATAAATTTGATTCGTTTTAAATTTAAAAGACAGAAACAGCTGTAAAACTTCTAGTTTTTAAATTGATTTTTAATATGATGAAAGAGTATTTTAAAAATAATCAATTTTTTTATTGAAGACGATGTTTTATTGTAATGACAGACATTTTAAAATAAATGTTTGTTTAAATATATATTCATTTTTAAATAAATTTTTAGCTATTTATTTAATTAGTAGTAGCATTTCATTAAATTAAGTGCAATGTTTTTTGTTTGAGAGAAAATAAATTTTGGATAATGAAAGCTAAATAACCTGTCATCTTCGATTTGTGTTCGAAACGATTACATACAGAGTGTTTTCTAATTGAATGCCGATATTTCGCGGCGATTCCCAACTCGTGCTCGTCTTTACCTGCTCCTAAAAATTACTGACTAACTCGTGCCCAAGGGTTTTAATTTTTAATAATTAAAATATTTTATGGAATAAAACAATTTCTCTCGCTCTCTCTTCACTGGAATAAAACCACTTATTTGTTAAAAAAAATTTTAATTGACGTTTCTATATCGAAAGCCGTTATCAAAATGACATAAAAAAATAAATAAATTTACTTTAGAAACAGAACACCTGATAATATTGCAAAAATATGACATCAACATAGTACACTTAGAATAGATTTTGAGATTGAAGATGTCAAAATCTGTTTCAATCATATTTTTGTGACGTTTCTGGGAACGAATTTTGAAAGGATAGCGCATTTGCATATTTTAAGAGAATTTATACTTCGTCATAAATGAAGTTTTCTTATTAATATTATCATAAGAAAAAACCAGATAAAAACTTATGATACTATCCCGATATAGAGGGTATCCTTTTTGCAATTAACTCTTTTTGTAAAATAGGTATCCAAATTTTTGAAATATCGACCGAACAATTAGAAACACATTCGTTATTATTTAAGCATATCAATGCTGCTTCTTTAACTTTGCGGTTATAATTACTCGGTTCTTTTAATAATCTAGTTCAAGAATTCCATTGTATTTTATGACCAAAATCCCATGCATGTTCACATATTTTGGATTTTTCGAATTGTTTATTTTTAATGTATGATTGGTGTTCATTAAGTCTAATATGAAAAGGACTAGATGTTTCTCCTATATAAAATTTATTACATTCGCATGGAATTTTGTAAATACAATTTTTTGTGTTTTGAATTTCATTAAAAGGTTTTGTATTTACTATTAAAGATTTTAATGTATTATTAGTTTGAAAAACTGTTTTTAAATTTAATTTATTGCCAATCCTTCTAATTTTTTCCGATAATTTTGGAATGTAAGGGATTTTTACTATATTTGAATGAATTATTGGGGGATTTAAATTTTGATCTTTAGTTTTGATGTCTCGGTAAAGTTCACGATTTATAAATTTACTTGGGTAGTTGTTCTTAATCAAGACAGATTTAACAAGTGATAATTCATTATTTAAGATATTGTCATTTGAACAAATTGTTTTTGCTCTATCGGAAAGAGATTTGACAATACCTCGTTTAACACAAATTGAGTGGTTTGATTTAAAATTTAGGCAAAAAAAATATATTTTGTCGTCAAATTTGAAAGATATGTATCAATATTTTCAAAAATCACTTTTCTATAAATTTGGATTCTTAAAATATTCCCTTAGGACCCAACAAAATGTGGAAAGTTCACACTCACCTTTAGGAAAAAAAAAATAATTTAAAATTTTACCAGAAGGGCAAGAACTAAAAATCATTAGTCGATAAATGTAATTCAAAAATATTTCAACATATTCACTTTACCTACAAATTATTTAAAATAGTCAAAGATAAAAATGTAAAAAAATTGAAAAAGGTGCTTTTACTTAGTGTCAAAAGCTAGCAGAAATTAAATTTAATGATCGGTCAAGAAATCTAAATTTTTGACCTAAATTTTTTGGTCATATTCCTATCCCAAATTTAACAAATTTATGTATCAAGGGAATTTAAGGGCCTTAATTCCCGAAGGCAAGTTTTGCGTCCCGAGGGCCTCTTGCCGGAGGGACAGCAATTGCCTGAGGTAATTAAGGCTCATTAATTCCCGTGGTACATAGATTATTTTATTTCTGATCGATTTTAATAAAATTTATAACAGAAAGCAGCACTAACATTCACTAAATATAATGAAACACTGACAGCAATAATTAACAAACGTCAAAATATCCTAACAACGGGAATTAAGGCACCTCTAATATCCCAAGGGAGTTATAACCCTTTTTATTGATAGCGTAACTATGTTGTTATAAGCTTATAATATCCCGATCAGGAATAAAATATTTTTAGTTAATTGGCAACTATTGGGGGCATCGTTTTCGAATTAAATACAAATGTGTACATTAAAATTTCAAAATGAATTATTTTGTTAAAATATTTTACCATTTTCTGATCTTATTTGGTATTATTTCTATTTCAAATTTGGTGATATGTTTAATTTATCTACAACATCTATTGAGGTATAAAATCAAGATTGGAAATCAAATTCTTTGTACCTACACTAAATATTGAAATTAATAGAAAGAAGTGTCAAAATATGTAACAAAATATAAAATAAACAAAAATAAATTAAGAAATAAAATTTATATATTTTTTAGTATTAACGGACAAAAAAAAATTAACTTTAATTGCGAATTTTGGTTGATGACGATTATTGAAACATTTTAAAAAAATCGTGGATTAAAAATACTACTAGGGCGCTATCCATCGTGACCTGAAATTATCTTATGTTCTAAATCGACAAGGTATTCATAATATGTAATTTAGACTGTAACAACACAATTATTTCGCTACCAACCACAGATTAAAAAAAAATCGAATCCAAATTTTTCTCAATACGTAATCACCCACGTCCGGAAACTTAGCCACTTCCCGTTCATTTTCCGCTCCTACCGCGACGGCCTTTGAGAACGTACTAAAAACTTCAAACTCGTATGGCTGAGAGCATCGTATTAAATATACAGAGCGATGCCCTATACACATGCACAAGCATAGTTAGGTAAGAGAAGTAATGTTTTGCTATACTTTTTACTACCTCGTATCTCGGTGGCTGGTAGGCTGTTTGTTAAAAACGGTTGAGGCGGCACGTTTTAGATAACGGGTTAATTGGTACACGGGATTGAAAACTGGACCTTGCGGTGTTTTAAAGGGTTTTCACGTGATGAGTTCCAAAACGCTTTTTGTCGATTTTTTTTGCAATGTTTGTAGTTAAGATGATTATATACCCTTTAACAAATATCTTGGTTGGTGAAAACAGCAAAGTTCAAAAAGAGACAGACAAACCACCGTATTGGTTACGATATAGAAGGTACACTCACTCCGAAAATTTTGTTTCAATTGTTATCAGTATCGTTCGAGGAACGGTAAGGTTCACATCACATATACACTATAACAAATAATGTTTGAGAGTAATTTAGAATTTACAAGACCATAAAACAAGCAAAATTTTACCAATTTTTAACATAATCAAAATATAAACGGTAAAGTTGAAGGTTGTGGCTAATTATGGATAATACACAATGAAAGTATGATTAAACAATATTATTATTTAGAAAAAAAAACAATAAGTAATAGTTATAAATCATTTCATCCCCATTTCAAATAACTTATTTTATTTATTGCTTATACTTTTATACAACTCATGGCAACGCTTTACAGATCTATATGTCTGTCTTTGTCCGTTTCACTGATAAGTACATTTTAACCAGCGAGTAAGTAGGAATCCGTTTTCTACCTGCTAATTCCACGAACGTATCACTGTGGTGTTGATTTAGAATAAGGAAGAATTAGAATAGAAAGTAGAGTGTGCCTATAGTATACATATGCACATAGTTAAATTATAAAAAAAATGAATTTTAACAGTTTGGATATCATTAAATTGACAGAACCGTCCTCCATAAGTCAAAATAAAGTTTTTTTTCTACAACCACTATGCAAAACAAAATTTTCTACACAAATTTTTATACGCAAAGCAGGCCTTTTCTTAATTCCTGTGATATCCATTGGAAAAGTAATAATGTCATCGTCATGGATAATGCCCCCTATCATAGTCGGCATTTAGAACCATTACCGAAACAATCATGGAAAAAATCTGAAATTCAACAATGGTTAATAGATAAAAACATCCAGTGTAACAAAGATAGTCTAAAGGCAGAATGTTTATAAATATAAAAAAATTCGCAGTTGATGAAATGGCGTTAAGTCGTGGAGTTTTAGGATAACCTCCTTAGGACGAAGTAGTACGAGAAAACAAAACATTTAAAATGGCGGATGTACAAAATTACCTTAAAGAAGCCATTCAAAGCGCCACTGCAGAAAACTGGAAGAAATGCATCAAGCACGTCCTGAAAGAAGAACAAAAAATGTGGGACATAGACAAACGGATTGACCAAAACATTGAACCAGTCATTATCAAGTTTGGTGACGATAGCGGTGGCGACAGTGCATCTGACGAATCTGAGGTGGAAGATTAAACGAAAGGTATGTATAAAGATACAAAAAAAATAAAATAAAAAAAAGTTTTAAGTTTATTGTAAAATAATTAACTATTTATTAGGGTTAGTCCTTAACCCTTTCAAAAATTAATAAGCACGCCACTGCCTTTAATATGCCAAGGGCCAATAAAACACTCAATCATTTTTGGTTCTAGTATAACCAAGAAACCAAAACCAGAATTAATTAAGTGAAAACGGAAGAAGAGTATAATGTACTGTATTGTAATGTAATCTGAGGTTGTTTAATTGTAGATGTAGAGCAATTTGTTTATAATAGTGTATAGTAAAATGATCCTATTTTAATAATAAACCATAAAAATAAATTATAGTTAGGTTAAAAATTAGAAAAGTCAATTTTGAAAGATATAAAAAAATAGAAATCGAGGAGTAGGGAAAAATAAAAAAAAAGAGGATTGTTGATGGATAAAAGTTGTAAGAACTGACAAGAAAAAAATTTGAGAAGAAAAAGGAAATTTTGGAAAAAATTTAGAATAACATAAAATAACAAGTATTAATTAAATATAAAGACATAGTAAAGAAAGGAGAAAAAAGAAAAATATTGTTTTTTTTCCTTATTTTTTTAATGTAACAAAATTTTATATACAAACAACCTCAGATTTGACAATTATTTGACAATTGAGCAATATTCTAATACAGGGTGATATATTTTTGAATTTTTTTTGTGTCAGTTAAATAAAATGGGATCATTTTAAATTTTGAATTTTGTTTGTTTTTTGAAAATATAAATTATAAATTTAATTTTTGTTTATTTCCTATTTAAATAATTTTCTTTAATAATAATAGGTATCCAAGCCCTAAGAGTCGTTTTTAAAATTTAAATTTCTGTATGTTCTTAAAACAAGACATACAAATAGAAAAAAAAAATTAGAAAGAAACGAAAAATAAAAAAAAATAAAAACATTCACAACACCAGCATAAAATAAACTTTGACATGTAAGCTGCAGACCGTTTGAAACAGGGATTAATAATTCGACATTAGTCCACTCAAATTAGCTCCAAAAGTAAGTCGATCTCGTTGTTGGTTTACCACACCAAGTGCTTTCTATGTAAACAAATGTGCTGATTTCGGAAAATCTAGTCTCCGGACGCGATTTCTCGCACTTCATATTGTTATTAACAAAAAAACTGAAAAAAGTATTTTTTCGCATTCATCGTCGAATATCTCGGAAAGTATGGCTCTGAGGCGGAAAATGTATAGGAATAAATTTGTTTAGAACTGTATTTTCTACAATATGCACTTGGTTTCGGTTTATTTCCAAATTTATTGTTTTTTTATGCAAAATACAATAAAATATTTGCAAAATTGAGTACTCATTATCCCCCCTTAAAATTCATCCAATCTTTTTGATAACCTGTAATTAGTTACCTCTTTTGGTTGCAAAACAGTGAGTTGAACCCAACCCCCGTGTGTTAAATAGTTATTGCATAATTAAGCAACCAATAAAAAGCGCCTTTGCTATAACACCCACACTGGTCTCGATTTTTTTATACAACAACAATTTCCAATATTTTTTTTAATTTTTTTTGCAATTTGACAGCTTTCAGAATTTTTTTAAGAAAAAATTAATTTTTCTTCTAAATAACAAATGGAAAAACTTTCAACCTATAGATAAAGTGTTACTTTATAATATAGGTATGGTTAGAAAGATGTTTTCAAGACGCACAATTTAAAAAAAACGTCGAAATGCGATAAATATATCCCGAGATAATGGCATTTAACTATAGAGCTTGTTTTCGAGACAACTATAAATGTTTGCGCGATTTGAAGAAACACCGATCAGTTCGTCGAACCATCTACTATCCACGTGCAAGTTGTTGAAAATATTAATTTTTTTGGCGCGCTCTTTCATTGCCAATTTCTCAACTTTTATTTATCCGATTTCGACGTTCTTTTTTTAAATTGCGAGTCTTGAAAAATAAATAAATACACAAGTAATTTTTGATGAAAAATGTACGAGAAATTTTTTAGGAAAATTGACTTAAATTCTAATACTGTTTTAGATGAACATATAAGGGTATCATAGATTCTCTTTTGTAAATAAAAATGAAAACCCAACAGTAACAATCGTGCGAAATTATAACCCAAAGAAATAGACATAATTTTGGATAAAAAATCGATTGACATTATCAAAAATAACAAAAAAATGGTTATTCTTGTGATTGACTAAACACTGGTGGGTATTCAGTACGTTGAAATATTATACCTAATATAATAATATAATAATGAAGTTCCAGAACCAGACCACTTTTTTGTGTGCTTGTGTAATGTGAACACCAATACATTTAGGCCAATTAAAACCGTTTAATTAAAAAATTTAACTATAGGTATATCGAAATATCAATTTTTAAAATTAATTCGTTATACTGACATATGAAGGCTAATAACATGAAAAAGACAACAAAAATACTACTGATAAATTACTATCGATAAAGAGAAAATGACTTATTTTTCAATTAAAACTAGTTTGAAATAGAAATAGAAGTTAAATTATCTTTAGTCTTCATTTTAATGAGCGTGGCTAAAATTTTAATAATATGCATATTTATTTTCACAAATTTATCAATCAATTGATTTTATTCCATTGACTGAACATTCAAAAAAGTTTTATTAATTAATCTTAAGGACACAGACGTTAAGAATTGATAGTGAGATCAGAACTCACCACCGCGGCGCTGTGATCAACACCAATATGGGCGGCAAGTCCCAGCAGTTGCGTACGAATAACACAGGGAACATTAGAAAGTGAAATAAAATAATAGTAGGATGAAACCCATTGGAAAAGGAAGAGAATATAACAAACATGAAAGGAAAAATAATTTACTGGCGCTCTGGGGTCGGGAAGAGGAAGAGGGGGAGTTTTTAAGGGTAGAAAACTGTTTTTCTCGATTTCCAACAAAACTACAAGTCCTATGGAAAAAAGTTAAAACGCAAAGTTGTAGGTAATAAAAAGATCTAAAACTTTGGTATTTACACTTTTTTCACATAACCTCAAAATTTATGTGAAAAATTCAAATAACCAAGTTTTTGGTTTTTTATTTTTATCTTTTACAAAAAAAAATTTTTTTCACGAAATTTGGTGTAAACTTACCTTTTTATGTCCCAAACACTCTGTAATTTTTTTGTTTTAAAATATTTATTTTTTTAACCTTATTTTGACTTAATATCGAAAAAGCAGTCTAATGTTCAATCGAAAATTCTCACGTCAAAATATCTGCTTTTTTAAAAAACTCGGTGGGCTTTTTGTTCGTTAAAATCTCTACTTTTTGATGGTGTAAAAAAAATATACATTACTATGGTAAATGTTCAAAAAAAAATGCAAATAAGAAACGAAGAAAACTCCGAATTTCTTTTTTTTTAAATCATCATGTACAATTTTGAGCTATTTATTTAAATTTATACTTTAATTACTCTTTTGTTTATCAATGTAACAGGGAATCTTACGTTTTTACAAACAGGTGGTATCACCAAGGAACCACATGATATTTAGTGGAGTGCCGTTAGTCGTAAATAGTGAAAAACTACGAGCGAGAGTGGCAGTGAATCGATTTTGATATGGTTTTTTGTATTGTATTTCTAAAATCTAATACTAAAATGTTTATATATTTGTCGATCTTTGTTTATTTAATAGTTTATTGTAAAATTCCGAAAGTGATTTTAAATTACTGATTAATCAAAAGTAATAATGAAATAATGAAAACAGTGTATGCAACACCCAATACATCGGGAATCGTTGCTTTGTAAAGTGTCAAAACTCTCTTCTAACCATAGGTGATAGCACATCTAAGGTGAAAATGTGTGGAAAAGTTCAGGGAAATGTGTAGACAAATACGTAAGAAATTATAAATACAAATGTCCAATGGTCCAAGGAATTTTGATATCATTTTTCCATTTTTTTTACAAGGAGATTACAATAGAATATTTTGCCAAATTTGTATTAGATAACAAATACTATCTGAAATAACTCAAATATTAAAAATTACTGCTCTTTGTCTTTTCTCGATTTCCGTTAAATGTTTGTCTCTTTGGAGCAGCGGTTCTCAAACTGTGGTACATTACAATATTTTTAGTGATACAATTTTTACAGAAAAAAATTAAGTGAATGTAAAATTGCGCACCTTCTAACATTTTGTTTTAAACTTTATTATTCAGAAACACATATATTTTTCAAGTTTTTGACTTGTAAGAACAATTTCGTGACACATTGATTTTTAATGGCGAAATGCTTTTATGGTGGTACATATCTTTTGTTTCATATTTATGTGGTACAAAATTTTAATAGTTTGAGAACAGCTGCTTTGGAGAGTTCTGTGCCAATAATAGTTTACCCTGTATGTCTGTATATAGCTAGAAAACCTCATAAGTAGTTCTTAACATTAACTTATCGTTTCTGTAGTGAGGTTGGACTTCGCGTTCGACATAATTTATTGATTTTAATCGACGATTAAGATGTGAAGATATGCTTCTTTTGTTTAATTGTCAGAAATGAAACGGCTGTAAAACTATTTATCGGAACCTTTACGTTCTTTCTTTGGATACATTTTTAGCAATCTTTCACGCACTAATGATAGGTACAGTTGTGCGCGGAAAAAACATTTCTGTAATCCACTTGTCCTTTTAATAATTTTTTTCATTGTAAATTTTAATAATTTTATTAGTAAAATAATAATAACGTGTAAAAGTGTCCTAAATGACTAGGCTTACCGTTCAATCACAACCCACAAAAGGCCATCAAAAGATTGCCCAATAAAACATTAAAAAGTGACAATACGGACAACATAAACAATACCAATGTGAAAGTGCAAAATCTTAAAATAATCAGACTTAAAACAATTCATAAAAGTTACAAAAAGACTTAGGACCCCACCCAAAGCACCACCATTACCGATCACACTAGAAAAAAGATTGGAAAAAACGAGACATTTGAAAGTCCAGAAATTCCAAACTCTACAAGATATTTGTTCCACCTGGGAACCACAGGTAAACCCAACCATACTATCCCAGCAAATAAGTGACGAAATATCAACATTACCTCAAAACTGTAAAAGTGTGGAGAACACTTATACCGGGTGACAATAAGACTAGGGCCATGCCTATATCTCCTTCACTTTTTAACCGATTTGAATAAAATACATAGATATAAGACACCATTTTGGATTGACAGACGTATAAAAACAAAATGGCCGACTTCCGGTTTCGCCAGAAATGTCATCAACTTCGATTTTTTAAATGGAATACCCTATATATTTTATATTTTTTGGATTCTATGGCTCAAATTACATACGACAGTGTTGCCAAATTTTTTATTTTTCAATAAAAAAATTCAAATTCTCAGATTTTTTTTTCAAGAAATGATTATGTCTAGTTGTTAACAAAAACAAAATAGTACATAATGTATATCGTTGAATTGGTAATTAAATTCTCTATTGAATCACAAGATGGCCCTCGGTAGGTACCATTTGAAAAAAACGATTTATTCGTTAAAAATGAATTTATAAAATTTAAATTCCCGCTGTAGGATTTGTTATTGATCATATCGATGAAAAGTTTATTACTATGAATTACTGATGTCAATTAGAATAGATTTTGACCAGATAAAGGCCTCCTGTGCTAAAAAAAAATTTTGGAAATTTGAATTTTTTTACTGAAAAATAAAAAAGTTGGCAACGCTGTCGTATGTAATTTGAGCCATAGAATCTAAAAAACATCAAATATACAGGGTGTTCCATTTAAAAAATCGAAGTTGGTGACATTTCTTGCGAAACCGGAAGTCCGCCATTTTGTTTTTATACGACTGTCAATCCAAAATTGTGTCTTATATCTATTTTCCAAATTTTATTCAAATCGGTTGAAAAATGACCGAGATATAGGCATGGCCCTAGTCTCATTGTCACCCGGTATAGCCCAGTTGTCAGAGAGTTCGACCACGCACAAAATGTGATCTCGATGAAACTTGGCATTTAAGTACTTGAAAGGGTTTAGAAAACAATAAAAAAATCTTTGCTGCTATAAAGTGTATGCTAACTTCACAATTTCGAAAATAAAATCGAAAATTAGGTTTTTCCATTAGATCTCGAAAAAAAAATAAAAATTTCGAAAAACTAATAGCACCACGTGAAAGAGCGGAAAATTTTACTCAAAAATAATATTATAAGTTATTTTAAAAAAGAATTTGTATTACTATAAAAAATTATTAAAAATAAGAAAGCAAATTCGAAAACTCTACGCGCACCGAGCCGTTGAATACAAATATTCAGACAACAAATGATTATCGTCTGGGGGGGCATCTTTCAGAAACTTATTAATTTGTTCTGGAGAAAGGATTTTCGCTTTTTTACTTCTAAATCCATCCGATTTCCGCTTCAGTAGGGCCATTAGTTTTGGATAATCTGCTATGTTAATGTTATTATTAATGTTTAGTGAAGTTCTCAGAATCGAATAAATGGCCCATAGAGAAGATGGCTTCATAATTTTTGATGTATCCTCGACATACACAAGCAAAACATTCTCCGAAAAGGATTTAACGTTATTCTTGTGTCGACAATCCATAAATTTTCGATAGGTAATTTCGTACCTTTCTTTAGATTTTAGCGGTAATAAATTATGTCTGGCAGCTTGAGCTTTTTCTAAAATCTCCGGTGGAGTGCTCATAATTTCATCACTTTCACTTTCAGACATATTCGTAGGTAAAGTTAAGAAAATCTTCGGATACAATATTTTGTGACAATATAAAAAATAACATGACGTTTATTTCTATAAAAACGCGGGTTATTTTTTGAAAAATTGTATAATGTGTTGCCGACATTTAGGGACATCACTCTTTTAATTCAAAATGTATTTCGCTAATGCTAAAAGTTTTTATGTTTTTCAATTGACTAAATTTATGTAAATAGTCCAAATAAAGTCGTACATAGATAAAAATTTTATTGCAATTTGATTATATTAAGAAATTTAAGTTTTTTTATCAAAAAGCACGTGTATGATAGGAGATCTCATTACGTTCATGTTATTGTTAAATGTCATTTACAAGGAATGTTGACAGTGCGATTTTTAACGTTTACTGACGTGGGCGTAGAAAAATATAATTAAAATGGTGAACATTATCTCTGTTTAATAAAAATTATGTTTTACAACATTCATTAGACGCACTTTTTATTTTCAAAATAGTATTTATATAAATCAGAAATTAATATTTTTTTTAAATAAAGTTAAAAATAATTTAGAAATTGATTTATATAAATAAATAAACACTACTTTGAAAAAAATTGCTTCGAATTGCTTCCTGAGTCTCCTCTTTAAAATGCTTTCTTTTTTTTCTTTGCGTACATTTTAGGCAATTATACTTTAGTTTTTCCGAACACGTCGCCTGAATATTTGTATTCAACGGCTCGGCGCGCGTAGAGTATTCGAATTTGCTTTCTTATTTTTAATAATTTTTTATAGTAATACAATTTCTTTTTTAAAATAACTTATAATATTATTTTTAGTAAAATTTTCCGCTCTTTCACGCGGTGCTATTAGTTTGTTGAAATTTTTATTTATTTTTTTTCGAGGTATAATGGAAAAACCAAATTTTCGATTTTATTTTCGAAATTGTGAAGTTAGCATACACTTTAGAGCAGCAAAGATTTTTTTATTGTTTTCTACACGCTTTCAAGTACTTAAATACCAAGTTTCAACGAGATCACATTTTGTGCGAGGTTTTGGTCAATATCATTCTATGGCAACTGGGCTATGGTCTGGAGAAAACTCAATACAAAAGAAGGGAGAAAAGACAAGTGCCTATTGAAATTTGATAGTCCCCGGAGGGACAAAAAGTGACACTGTCACAATGGAGTGAAGTTGTCACTTTAGTCCTGAAAATACGAAAAACATATACCTACTATTTAAAAAATACAGTGTGGTTCATTGCTACACTGTTGCAAATAGTTTGTGAGGTTCCTCCAGCGCAAAAATATTGTAATCACTTATCAGGCTGTCACATTAAATGTCTTTTTTATTTTATTTAGTAATAAATGTCCTTTATTTTATTTGATGCAATAAATTTCGTTTTCGATCGTATGCTAATCGACAAAAATACATTCTATTAATTGTCAGCGACCTGTATAGGACGTATTGGCGAAATCTTCATTTCGAATAAGACACATTAATTTAAGCCACGTTTGAAAAAATTTAGATCGTTTCTCCTAATGTTTATGATAATGAGCTAGAAAGATTTATTTATCCGTACACATTCAAATAGTGGAACATGCGAGTATAATAACCACGCCTATGTTCGTTTGCATACATACCGGGTGTCAGATTTATTAAGAGTTCGTTTACGATTCACTTCCATAGTATTCGATCTTTTGGTAAATATTACTATTAATTTAATTTTACCTCAGTTTAGTTTTGGCATCAATTATAAGCTATAATATTTTTTTTATTCCCACTAAATTTTATATTATTAAAGAAGATATTCAAAAATAAAACAAACGAAAATTAAATTTATAATTTATATTCTTAACAAAACTCAATTATTATTCAAAATTATTTAAGAGCAAACCGAACTCATTCAAAAATGTTAAAATCATTCTAAGCCTTTAGTTTTAGTTTGATTTTTGTGAAATTTTCAGGAATTACTAACAATTACAAAACTTAGGGTGGAGACCCCTTGATTTTTTTGTAAACTTTCAAAAAGTATTTATTTTGTTCATTTTAAATGGAAAATCACAAAAAGAAGGGTCCGCGCAATTCTGTATTAAATCAATTAAAATTTGCTCCCATTTGTTTTAATAAATATCAACTAGTTTTTAAATACTATGCTTTCCCACTATTTTCTTAAATATCTTTGCATAGTGCTGCCTCGTCGTTTCAGAAATTTAAAGCTATCGAAAAACATTTCATCGCTAAGTGTTCCCAGTGACGCGCATATAAATACAATTTTATATAAGAAAATCCTCATAAAATAGAAGTGAAATTTGTTTTTCACGAGAGCTCCTCCGGATTGCTCTTAATTCAAAATGAGCCCATTTTACTTTTTTTTTAATCAGCACTGATAACCCTAGTAAACATTTGTCAAACATCAATTCAATTATATCTACGCATTTTAAAAATATATCACCGTGTACTAAAATATTTTATGTCAAATCCGAAGTTGTTGCCAATTTATATTTAATACTAAAGAATAAAAAAAAATCAATAACAATAAATACAACCAATCAACAAAAATTATTATTATTATACCACTTAAGTATCTCTTTATATCTATTCTTCACTACTTATATATTTTGACCTAGACAACACTCAAAGGTCTCCTTTGACTCTTTCCAATTCTTTACTTTTCACACCTTTCCCAATCTCCTTTCTATTTTAATTTTCTACTACCAACTATTATAATCTCCTATTAAACTTCTAATTATGCAAAATTCTATCCTTTGCTGACTTTTCATTAGTAAACTTCTCAAAAAGATTCTACATATAACTACAGACCGCTCTTTGATATTTTTCTTCTTTCTCCTTTCTTTACTATGTCTTTATATTTATTTATTACTTGTTATTTTATAATAATTTTAATTTTTTCCAAAATTTCCCTTTTTTAACAAATTTTTTATTACCAGTTTTTTACAACTTTCTTTAATCAACAACCCTCATTTTTACCAACCTCCCCGATTTTTATTTTTTTATTGGCCTTTGTTTGGGCGCTTTCACAGTAGGCAGCACGACAACGACACGACATGGAGTAGGGATGAATTTACATTGAAATCGACAAAGCCACTACATCGCTTTCAATGTAAATTCATCCCTACTCCATGTCGTGTTGTTGTCGTGCTGCCAAGTGTGAAAGCTGCCTTTAACACTGAAAAAATATTTGTACGTAAAATCAATAAAGTATCGTCGTCAATTTTTTGGACATTAATGCTATGATTCGGTGATTGGGAGAATAATAACTAGAGCATTAAAACAATAACTGAAAAATCGTTAAGCAATAAACGCCAAACATCAAAAACTAATTAACTGTATCCTTAATATAATACAAATATTAATCAAATCAATGTTTTGCGATTATAAACCCGTGTACTTTACCATTAAAACCAAATAAAGTTTTTATAAATCCAAGAACTACAAACTTTGAAAATTAATTAACGGTTTTCATTGTTTTTATGAACACTAAACGTTAAATCTATGAATGCCACCATCGACTGATAAAAACCGCGCCAAAATAGTGTTGCCTAACAGTAAATCAATATCTACGAACATTAATATTACGAACAACTAGCGTAGATGTTTAACTCTTCGCGCCGCGCCCATAGCCCATATAAGTGCAACCACATGCAGAGGTTAGGTGTTCCGATACAGTTTGTGTTTTGTGGACAGTAAAATAATAATTATTGTGCCAAATTAGTTAATTCTGGACTGGTGATCGACAAAGAAAGGAAGGTACATTCTGATAGTTACAAAAAATTACTGGGGATACCGCTTGGTAAATATTATTTTGGCACACATTATACCTATTCTAAAATTTTATGTCTAAGATGTTAAAATAAAAAAATTGCTGTTTTTTTAACTTAAATATTTATTTTGGGTTGATATGGATTATAATGTCACGTTCGAAAGTGGGGAATTCTTTTTAAAAATTGGAAAAAATGTTTTCCGCAAATTTTTGCATAAAGGATAAATCTACTAGAGAACAGATTTCTGAAGCACCAAAAGCAATTTTTGGGATACCACAAAATGGTTAGGGTTATAAATAATAAAAAGACTACAATGTCCTTCTTTTGCGAGACCTTTAATGCGCTAGCACCCATAACAAAGTTACTTTGTTATGACTAGCCACTTGCTAAAGGGCTGAGGTTTACTCCGCTGGATATACGGGCGGAACTGAATTCAGCATTTTATCTCAAGTAAACTATTGGAACCCTCGTAGATACCTTAATCCAGCACTTAATGATCTAATACTTATCCCATTTATTCTTGTTCATTTTCTTATTAATAAGGATAAAAAAGAATTATTAAACGAGGTAAAAGTGCTCAGTTTATGAATCTACTTTTATTGCCTTCAAGGGATGGTGCTCAGTTCAGGTCTACCCGGATATAGGTACCTACCTATATTGAAAAAAAAATAGAGTTTTTTGTACTACGATAATCCCCAAATATGATAAAATACGGGGATAGCCTTCCACAACAATCGCGCACAGTAGAGGTTTATAATTAAATAGAAAACATTTATAGCCTACTCGAATTTTTCACCTCGTTATCCTCTAATCAAGCAAACTACCAATGGATAATCGATATTAATTTTTTATCTAAACCGCCCATATCAAATACGCCTTTAAGCAGTAACGTGTATAATTTTTTACATCACTACCAACACGCTGAACGCTGATTACTTCAAAACGGACGACTGTTTTATCTATTAGAGTCTATTAGGCAATTTTATTGTTTAAAACTCGTTAAAATTCAACCCATGATGGTATAAATGGTATAGTCGGGAGATCTCAAAGAAGATAAATGGTTAACAGTGATATTTTATTAATAAGGTATAGATTCTGGGTTGGACGATGTAGAACGGAGAAAAAAATACATAGACGTATCTAAACATTGGGATAAGAGTAAAAGACCTTTGTATATCAAATGTCAAGTTTGGACGATCGTATTATATACAGTGTTTTATAAATTATGGGCCACATTATAACTGCAAATTAATAGATATTAATGTTTTGCTTATTTTCCAATTTAAAAACTAAGTCTAAAAGTATATACAGGGTGTTTCATAGTTAAACCGACATACGTTAACTGTAAATAGAGGGTACTTAGGTGATTCCAAATAACATTGGTTAATGGGTCTAACGCCTTTAATAACCGAGATACGGGGTGTTTCATCCATTTCGGCCAATATTTTGATAAGCCGTAACTTTAGAACCACCCTGTACATTTCTCTCATACTTGGTACAGGTATAGTGTGTTAATAGTCCAATCCTATAGTGTAAGAACTACAATTAAAATCCAGATCCGGATTAAGAAGAATTTGCAAAATTTGAAAATCCCCAAAACAACACCCTGTATATAAGATTTTTTAAAATTGGGATGGATATTTGAAAAGAACAGAAAAAATGAGTTAAAGTGAAAAATTTTTTTAAGTGCACATCCCATTCTACTACTGGAGTTTTAATGTCAAATTACATCAAATGAATTTTTTTCATTTTCACAGGCAGTAACTTTCGAAATACCTGGTAGATTCCTTTCATATTTGGTACAGGTATCATTTTTTAGTAGCCCAATCGTATAATGTAAGGACTATACTACAGTTAAAATCCAAATACGGATTAAGAAAAATTTGTAAAATTTGAAAATCCCCATCGCAACACGCTGTATATCAGATATTTTTTAACTTGGATCAGACATTCGAAACGAATGGAAAAAACTGAATATTTTTATAAATGCACGTCTCGTTCTACATATTACTAAACTTTTAAAGTAAATTCAATTAATGCAATACATATTGTCTTTTTCATAAGCCATAACTTTGGAAATACCCCGTAGATTTCTTTCATATTTGGTACGGGTAGATTAAATAGCCCAATCGTACAATACAAGAACTAAAGTTAAAATCCAGATCCGGATCAAGAAAAATTTGTAAAAGTTGGTAATCTCTAAAATAGCATCCTGTATATGAAATTTTTTTAAATGTAAATCGGATACCTATTTAAAAAAAGAAAAAAAAAGACAAAAGATGTGTTATACTAAAATATTTTTATAAGTGCACAAGAGCGTTCTACAAAAAAAATACAGATTTAATTTTTCGGATTAATTCCGGATACAAAACTCATTAAACAGTAAACTTCGGCAATAACACATTTTTTTTCTTTTTATTTCTTTTTCCAAATAGGTATCCGATTACATTTTAAAGAATCTGATATACAGAGTGCTATTTTAAAGATTATCAACTTTTACAAATTTTTCTTAATCCGGATCTGAATTTTAACTTTAGTTCTTGTATTGTACGATTGGGCTATTTAAACAATCTACCTGTACCAAATATGAAATAAATCTACAGGGTGTTTCCAAAGTTATGACTTATGAAAATGACAATATGTATTGTATTAATTGAATTTACTTTAAAAGTTTAGTAATATGTAGAACGAGATGTGCATTTATAAAAATATGTCAGAATATCTCAGTTTTTTCCATTCGTTTCGAATGTCTGATCCAATTTAAAAAATATCTGATATACAGCGTGTTGCGTTGGGGATTTTCAAATTTTACAAATTTTTCTTAATCCGTACCTGCATTTTAACTGAAGTATAGTCCTTGCATTATACGATTGGGCTACTAAAAAATGATATCTGCATCAAATATGAAAGAAATCTACCAGGTATTTCGAAAGTTACTGCTTGTGAAAATGAAAAAAATACATCTGATGTAATTTGGCGTTAAAACTCCAGTAGTAGAATTTTTTCCGTTCTTTTCAAATATCCATCCCAATTTTAAAAAATCTGTTATACAGGGTGTTGTTTTGGGGATTTTCAAATTTTGCAAATTCTTCTTAATCCGGATCTGGATTTTAATTGTAGTTCTTCCACTATAGGATTGAGCTGTTAACACACTATACCTCTACCAAGTATGAGTGAAATCTACAGGGTGGTTCTAAAGTTACGGCTTATCAAAATATTGGCCGAAATGGATGAAACACCCCGTATCTCGGTTAATAAAGACGTTAGACCCATTAA
This sequence comes from Crepidodera aurea, assembly GCA_949320105.2. Lineage (NCBI taxonomy): Eukaryota > Metazoa > Arthropoda > Insecta > Coleoptera > Chrysomelidae > Crepidodera > Crepidodera aurea. Next base: position 37,808,840 of record OX439475.1, on the reverse strand, counting down.
CCAAGGTTATTTGAAATCATTTAAGTTCCCTCTATTTACATTTGACGTATGTCGGTTTAACTATGAAACACCCTGTATAAGCACAAATGACTTAAAAATCTACAGACACCCACACATCCTGCGAAATTTTAAAGTAAAAAGAAAAATACTTTTTATGTAAAAAGTAAATGGGGAAGATCCCAAATGAGTAAATCCAGTTTAAATTTGCAAATAATTAAAATGTAACCACTAAATGACATGTTTGCATAATTTTTATTACAAATTATTCTGTAATATTTTGAAAATCATAAAATTTCAGTGAACATTCAAACAGCTACTTCGAGGCGCTCGATGCTTGAGATTAAGTCAAGGGGATGACGATATTTTGTACAGAAAAATAGTTTCTACAAATGAATACATAGTAGCTAAATAAAGGAAGAGCTGAAAGTTATTGTAATGATGTAAAAACGCGTCTATATAGACAAATGTATTGTTTTTGTGGTCATTCATCGATAATATGTATAAAAAGTGAGAAAATATTGACATTCACTTCAATAATAAAATAAATGGTAATCGACCACCTTTATGTTTAGATATCACTAAAAATAGAAATGTAGACAGGTTTATTGTATTTTAATTATTAATAGTAATTGACGAGAGCAATATTTAAATTAATTTGAATAAAAAAATATAAGAAAATGAGCACATATTAACCGGCCGACTGGTATTACCACTTTCGGCTCGTTTTATGGCTTACTAAGATGACAGAAGTATATTCGGTAGAATGATAACCAATTAGGTAATGATAATTATACTAATTAAAATTCTTTAAAAATACTGATCCAATAAGTAGGAGCCTTAGAATTTTATTTGTAATTTAGAAACCAAAACGACATTTAGTTATTTTTTATGTATCCCCAATATGTTTGCATTAAGCATATTTGCTCGCTAGATCTTCTCTACGCTTTTTTATTAAGGATAATACGTCCTTAGTTTCTTGAGATTCTTGCAAAAAAGTTTTTATGATATCTTTTTTAAAACATAATCATTAAAATGATTACCAAATAATAAGAAATTTTCACTAAAAATTTCCAGGAATATGAATTTTTACTCTTTGTTTTCTTCCATATAAATAATTAGTAAACCAATTCAAAACACAATCATTAATGCCGTAACCAGTAATTTTCCTTAAACATATGTTATGATCAATTGTTTCAAAAGTTCTGATTAAATCTAGAAAAACTACTAACACATAGTTATTATTGTCTAAATTTACATAAAGAAAGTTGCAAAGCTGCTTCAAATATAATAGCCCAGTTATCAGAGACTTTGACCTAGCACAAAATGTGATATCGATGAAATTTGACACTAAGGTACTTGAAAGGGTGCAAAAAACGATAAAAAAATCTTTGCTGAAGTGGATTTCGAAAAAAAAATCGAAAAAATAATAGCACCATGTGAAAGAGCGGAAAATGTTACTAAAAATTATATTATAATTTATTTAAAAATAAATTGTATTACTATAAAAAATTATTAAAAATAAGAAAGCAAACTCGAAAACCTCTACGCGTGCCGAGCCGTTGAATACAAATATTCAGGCGAGTCGTTAATAAAGAACTAAAGTATCTTTGCCTAAAATGTATGCACAGAAAAAAAAGAAAGCATTTTAAAGAGGAGACTCTAAGCATTCTCAAGAAACCATTAGTTTTCAATATTTTTTAGTTTTCTCATAGAAAATTTGACCGGAATTTATAATTTCTTTCTAAAATTCTCACTGGTTTTTATAAAACTGAAGATATATATTAATAGAAGCATAACAAAAAAATCCTTGTACATTTATCATTATACATATACTGTTTAATAAAACTTGTGTTTTAAAATTATTATTTTTCTTACAGCATTCATTCGACGCAATTTTTACTTTTAAAATAGTGTTTATATGTGTGTGTGTGTGTGAGGGTGGGGCGGGGGGATGGCATCAGACAAAGTCCATTAGCCACAGAAATTTGAATACTTTGATTTGTTTTTTTTTATTTTTTATTTATTTAAAGGAGCTTGTCATCCTTATACCGGTTTCGGCATTATTGTGCCTCGTCAGTAAGGAGTAGACTAGCTCGAATTTCTATCTCTAAAGAAATTCTGAAGATCGCTTTGAACCCACCAACTCTTAGTACAAACGGTTAAGTCGAGAAAAAGGAGGTGAGTGCAACGCCATCTTCACTTTTATAATAAAATCAAAGCTTACAAAACTATAGAAAACTGTAACGACGGTAGAATTTTTTGAACCATAAAAATACCAAAAAAGGACCATTGGCGTAACAAAACTGCCTGAGGTTGTGAAATAAATCACAGCATCAGACAAAGTCCATTAGCCACAGAAAGGACCAGGCACCTTTCTTATGGGAAAATGGCTTTCCGTCAAATTTTCTGAAAAGTTGGTATGATGTAGAACTCGATGCTCTGACAAAAAGTGTCCATTGGCCAAAACCGATCCTATGACTAGTTTTCGAGGTACAGGGTGTTAAACATTGGAAATGCCACTTTTTTGTAACCAGATTTCTCATAAAAGACCTGTTTTACTCGCATTTGTTGTAGAAAACATGAATTATAGATTATTTGGCAACAATATTTTATAAACAATTACTGTATAATTTGGTTACTTACAGGGTGGTTCGAAAATAAGTAATATGGTTTTTTTGAAGAAATTATTTTTTTAAATATACAAGCAAATGTCATTTAATCATGAATATATAGTTTGAGTAATTACTTCTTGGCGATGAATCATATTTTATACAGGGTGACTCATAAATGTAGTTACAGAAGGCATATAACGTATTTTAGCTTTAACGAATCGCCCTGTATAAAAGATGTGTTATAAACATTTTGTATTATCTTAAATAAATGTACGACCTGTCACTCTAGCACCACTCTATGTCATAGAGCGTGTTAAACTGATTGCAAACACTTTAAAAATTAGAAAACCCGTATTTTGTGCACCACCCTGTATTTTAAAAGTTTCTCCGTCAACTTTATAAATTAATACATTTTCACATTAATGCAGGTTCAGTATTTAACTGAGCAAAATTTTGTTGTAATCATATGACCAGTTTTCCTAAAATGGGTACCCATCGTTACTAGTTGTTCTAAAATAATATAAAAAAAGCTTACTAATTATGAAAACAGAGTTATGGGTACACATTTTAGGAAAACTGGTCATAGGATTACAACAAAATTTTGCTCAGTTAAATATTGAACTTCTGTTAATGTTAAAATGTATTAATTTATAAAGTTGACGGAGAAACTTTTAAAATACAGGGTGGTGCACAAAACACAGGTTTTCTAATTTTTAAAGTGTTTGCAATCAGTTTAACACGCTGTATGACATAGAGTGGTGCTAGAGTGACAGGTCGTACATTTATTTAAGATATTATAAAAGTTTTATAACACATCGTTTATACAGGGCGATTCGTTAAAGCTAAAATACATTATATGTCTTCTGTAACTACATTTCTGAGTTACCCTGTATAAAACATGATTCATCACCAAGAAGTAATTACCTAAACTATATATTCATGATACAGTGACATTTGCTTGTATTTTTAAAGCTAAAAAAAAATAATTTCTTCAAAAAAACCATATTACTTATTTTCGAACCACCCTGTAAGTAACCAAATTGTACAGTAATTGTTTATAAAATATTGTTGCCAAATGATCTATAATTCATGTTTTCTACAACAAACGCGAATAAAACAGGTCTGTTATGAGAAATTTGGTTACAAAAAAGTGGCATTTCCGATGTTTAACACCCTGTACCTCGAAAACTAGCCATAGGATCGGTTTGGGCCAATTGACACTTTTTGTCAGAGCATCGAGTTCTACATCATACCAGCTTTTCAGAAAACTTGACGGAAAGCCATTTTCCCATAAGAAAGGTGCCTGGTCCAATTTGAATACTTTGATTTGTTTTTTTTTATTTTTTTTTTATTAATTTATAAATCTGTTTTCGTTGCTATAACAAAATTAATTAATATATCGAAAATAGTCTTGTAATTTTTGGCTAGCAGAGAAGGGATGTTGATTGGAAATTGAACATTTTCTTTTTGCAAATCACCGTACAATATTGTTGTTTGTGCGGCATTTCTATGGTATTCAAGAAAAATGTGGTTAACATCTGCAATAGAATTATCTGGGCAGTGGATGCAATATGGAGAATCAAGGATACCGATTTTATACAAATGAGCAGGGAATCGTCCATGGTTTAGCATTAAACGTATAATAGTGGACGTATGCCGTTTACTGTAACTCCAGGTATCTATATAGGGAGTATCATTCGTTAGAGTCGGATGTAATCTAAAATATTGGTTTGTAGATACTTTTGCGTGTTCTTTATATTGCTGTTCCCAACTACTTCTGATATCCTTCTTGAAGAGATTAATAATATCTTAAAAGTTTGTTATTTGAATACTTTTTCCAATGTTGCACGCCTCTTTAGCAGCCCCATCGACTATTTCATTGCCTTTAATCCCAGAGTGTCCTTTAGTCTAAATTAAAGTTAATGTTGTACCTTGTTTAATTAGAACATAAATTAAATTTTTTATAGACAGGATTAAAGGGCGATTGAATTGTTTAAAAGCAAGGCTTTTAATTGCCAGCAAGACAGATAGAGAATCCGTTGCCACTGTGATGTTTGAAAAATGCTGATCTGTGCACCACTCTAGAGCTTTTAGTATGGCTACAGCTTCAGCTGTACAAATTGAGCAGAAAACTGGTAAACGATATTGTTCTATATAATTGGTAGCTGGAACAAAAAAGGCACATCCAGTACCTGACGATTTTTTCGACCCATATGTGTAAATCGCCATTGATTCTCTCTTAAATTTCTGACTATTGATTTGAACATTAAATTACATAAACTTGGAATCTCTGAATAGGATGGTATTATGATGGTCGGTTTAGATAACAATACTTCAAATTCATAATCATACAAGGGAAATTTTGGATACATGTCTACTTGGTCATTTACTGATTCTATATCGACAAAGGCATCTGCAAGTGGTGAGGATCTTTTTTTTTCTCCAATACTTATTTGTTAAATTACTGATTGATAATGGAGTTATTATATTGATCGTAAATGCACTAAACGACCTGTATTTTATTAACTGTTTTATAGCTAAATATTGCCTACGTACATTCAAAGGTGGCTCCCGTGCTTCAGCCAGAATTGCATGATTTGGTGATGACACCATAACACCTAGACATATCTTGATTGCTTTATATTGAATCCTGTCTAAAGCTAATAAATTGGATTTACATGACGATCCGTAGAATGTACATCCATAATCAATAATTGACCGTATGTTAGACTTATAGAATGTTAGGGCAGTACACTGGTCTGCGCCCCATTTATTTTTTGAAACGATAGTGTTTATATAAATCAGGAATTATTTTTTTTAATAAAGTTAAAAATAATTTAGAAAAAATAAAAACTAGTGGCTTTCTGAGAAAGTTTAGATTCTCATCTTTGAAATGCTTTCTTCTTTTTTTGTTTGCATACATTTTAGGCAGAGATACTTTAGTTTTTTCCGAACGCCTCGCCTGAATATTTGTTTTCAACGGCTCGGCGCGCGTAGTGTTTTCGATTTCGCTTTCTTATTTTTAATAATTTTTTATAGTAATACAATTTTTTTTTTAAATAACTTATATAATTTTTAGTAAAATTTTCCACTCTTTCACGTGGTGCTATTAGTTTTTCTATTTTTTTTTTCGAGATATAATGAAACAACCAAATTTAAAATTTGGTTTTCGAAATTGTAAACTGACCATACACTTTCGAGCAGCAAAGATTTTTTATGGTTTTCTACACCCTTTCAAGTACTTAAGTCCCAAGTTTCATCGATATCACATTTTGTGCGAGCTTTTGGTCAATATCCTTCTCTGGCAACTGGGTTATAATTATTATTATTATTATTCAATAAATACAATAAATGATTAGCGATAAGTGCTACTGCACTTGTTTCGCTTCAACATATTGTTTTCTATATGTTTAAGAGTTTGTTCATATACAACTAATTCAAGCCCTTTTTCGATAAGTGGTAAATTATGTATACGTCGGAATTCAGAAGTAATTCTAATGTTACTATATATTAACTTACCTCTTTTTTAGGCTGCAAAGTATCTCCTCCATCTTCTTCGTCACTCAATGTAGAGCAAGTAGAACAATTCGAACTCTTCCTGTAAGGTTGGCACAATACGTAATCACCGTCCAAACCACTAAGAGTCGAACCGCAATAGTTTAAATTGCTACACGAACTGTGCAAACTCGAATCTGGTGATATCGAATTTTCGCGGCGACTTCGAATATACTCAATATCTTCCAGGGTGAGACCCATGATGTCGTCCGAATAATCGCTAACCACCACCGACGGGGTGCGCCAATAGCGATACCGCGGTTGATCTTCACCTTCACTGAAAAAATAAAAACACCTTTATTGTAACTTTACGTTTAAGCTCGGAGACAAAGGGAAAACTTAATTCAACTCATTAATCTATAAATCATAAATTAACTTAGCCTTACCTAAAACAACTCTGACGTCTGCTCTCATCAAAAGTATCAAAAGTATGTTCGCTTACAATATCCACACTAAATTTTCGATCTATTGGTAGAGGTACATAATGTGCCTCTATTATAGTTCTACTCGGCACATTCGAATGATCTACCGAGCACCTGGGACTGTATGGGCTTCTTGGTTGATATCCTACAAGAAAAAATTATAGATAAGGTTTTTTTTTAAGAAATGTTCACTGCGATGATAAAGTCTCCTAAATAACATTAAATCATATCATATCACTAAGCTTGATTGTATTAAATCGGAGCGATAAGCCTTACATTTCTTGTTCTGAATGTAAAAACTAGATTCACCTACCAAACTATATTATACCGGTTGTCTTGTCTACTGTTTCTGGTATTTTATAAAGAATGTCTCGCGAGTATTGTGATAATTTGAACAAAAACAAAAAAAGTGTAGGTATTTTCATGGATTTAATGGTTAAATGGTAAACTTTGCAAGTATGGTTTTACAGGAAGAGTTTGTGAGAGGTTGACTTATCTATCTGACAGAAATCAGTTAACAGTCGTCAATTCTTGTCTATCAGAAACACGTTTAATTAATTGTGGCGTACCTCAGGGCTCTGTCCCTGGGCCTCTTTTATTTTCAATTTTTATCAACGACTTAGCTCTGATGGTTAATAATGTCAGTATTGTTCTATTTGCCGACGAATTTCAAATTAGAATAAATGGTTTGACGAAAATAACCTACCTAAGGTTGTGAAATAAATCACACTTGTTCCCAAGAACAAAGACATTAAATGTCCTACACTGCACCAGCGTCTGGACTTCAACAACTACTCCTTGGGCTATATGCCCCCCCAGGTATTGAATTACGAAAGTCCAGACGTGGTTTTAAATCACAAACTTTAATTTTATTATTAAAGGAGCTTGTCATCCTTATACCGGTTTCGGCATTATTGTGCCTCGTCAGTAAGGAGTAGACTAGCTCGAATTTCTATATCTAAAGAAATTCTGAAGATCGCTTTGAACCCACCAACTCTTAGTACAAACGGTTAAGTCGAGAAAAAGGAGGTGAGTGCAACGCCATCTTCATTTTTATAATAAAATCAAAGCTTACAAAACTATAGAAAACTGTAACGACGGTAGAATTTTTTGAACCATAAAAATACCAAAAAAGGACCATGGGCGTACCAAAACTACCTAATGTTGTGAAATAAATCACACTTGTTCCCAAGAACAAAGACATTAAATGTCCTACACTGCGCCAGCGTCTGGACTTCAACAACTACTCCTTGGGCTAGATGCCCCCCCAGGTATTGAATTACGAAAGTCCAGACGTGGTTTGGCGCCTGACCAAGTCGGGGCTTTAAACCAAAAACTTTGATTTTATTATTAAATGAGCTTGTCATCCTTATACCGGTTTCGGCATTATTGTGCCTCGTCAGTAAGGAGTAGACTAGCTCGAATTTCTATCTCTAAAGAAATTCTGAAGATCGCTTTGAACCCACCAACTCTTAGTACAAACGGTTAAGTCGAGAAAAAGTAGGTGAGTGCAACACCATCTTCACTTTTATAATAAAATCAAAGCTTACAAAACTATAGAAAACTATAACGATGGTGGAATTTTTTGAACCATAAAAACACCAAAAAAAGACCATTGGCGTAACAAAACTGCCTGAGGTTGTGAAATAAATCACACTTGTTCCCAAGAACAAGGACATTAAAATGTCCTACACTGCACCAGCAGTTCAAAAAAAAACTGTGTTTATTCATTTTTATCCTTTGCTTCCCATGGTACATAGATTATTTTATTTCTGATCGATTTTAACATATTTAAAAACGGAATAAATGTTTCAATTTATTACCTTCCCTAGATATTTGAATCAGGTACCGTTGATTATGAGTGTTGCTAGGTTGTTGCTAGGTTGTTGCTATGTTACTATGTTTATAAACAGACATTTGTTATCCCTCGCTATGTTTGCGTTGATATAATGGAGGGTATTTTGAAAAATGCTGAAAAAGCAAGAAAATCATTACTTCCATCGAAAAGTGAAGCCATATACAAAAAGAATACAAGGTATATCTGAATTGGCTGATACAGAGAAATGTTATGCCAAAATATGCCGATGAAACTGTCTTTCTGGCATATTTTCAAGAAATGGTAAGGTATTTTCAATGTTTTTCGGTAGATTTGGCAGTAGTTGTGTTTATTCGTTGCAGTCAGAAACGTATAGTCCAAATACTTTATGGACTAAATGGTCAATGCTAAAGTCGATGGCGACTATACATGAGAAACGAGATATCACCAAGTTAAATAAACTAGAGGCTTTTTTGAAACGGAAGAATAAGTGTTATAAGCCGAAAAAATCTGCTGTTTTATCTCCTAAAGATCTCATCAGATTTCTAAAGGACGCTCCTAATGAAATTCATTTATTGCATAAGGTAATTTTTTCTTATTTTTCTTTTTAGGTATGTGTATTTATTTTATTTTATTTGTTATAGGTTGTTTTAATTATGGGTTATTTTGGAGGATGCAGAACTCAGGAACTTTTAAATATGAAGGAATATATTATAAGTTATTTAAAAAAAAAGCTTACTTTTTAATGCTCTATCAAAATCTGAACTCAGAATTTTAAAATTCATAAACACAAAAAAGCTACAGACACACACAGATCGAATTCAGATACCGAACAGAGATGAGGGTGTTTGTTAAAAAACACCGTCCTCTCTTTTCGGTAAATAGCGATTACAGCACTGATATTACAGTTGTTACAAGGAGTAAGGGGGATCTGAGGGCACCGGCTCATAGCTCAGCATTCTTTGAGAAGGGACCTTATTATATGGCAGTCAAGACATATGGTCTACTGCCACAAGAAGTAAGGTCCGTTAATACTGTTACAAAGTTCAAGAAAGCCACCACCAAATTTCTAGGATATAAGTGCTTCTATGATTTTGAATTTAGATTTTAAATTTTTGACTAGTATACCAGATTTTCAAACTTGTTGTATACATATTTTTCTTTTTTAAACTTACTTAGCTATGTGTTTGGCTAGTTTGCCTATATCTTATATATTTAAAAAAATATATTTTCTGTATGTTTTAACATTTTTTTAATGTCCTTTTATATTATAATATAATGTCCTTTAAACGAAAATTCAAGTAGGTGAATATGCGGGAACGACTTGCCTGAATGGATATTTTTGGAAAATCAAAGGTAAAGAAAAAACCTGCTTAATTAACACATGGCGACCCTTTTGAGTCCTCGAAATTCTGAAGTAAATGCTCTGGAAAAAAGGAAATACTTAATTGGAAAGAAGATCGGTCAAGGTTCATGCATATGTCTAGTCTTTGGGTATAATTTTGTTTCTAATGTTGATGATGATTTTTTATGATATGTTTTGTAATATATTTTAGAATTAGTACTTCATATCACCTGGCTATATCACGTACAAGCGATACATGTTATTACTTCTGTGATGCCCTTGTTTATTTATAACTAAATGTACCTAAATTTTTATTTCTATGTACATTCCATAAATAAACTTTATTATTATTATCACTTGTATTGACGTTGCTTTGTCAAATATATTTGATTTGTTGGCAATAAAAGATTTTATTATTATTATTATTATTATAACATTTTCTATGAGAAAACAAAAAAAAATTACATTTTACATTTTAGGCAAAGAATCAACGGCTCGGTTTGTCTATTTTTCGAATTTGCTTTCTTATTTTTAACAATTTTTTATAGTAATACAATTTTTTATTTAATAACTTATGATATAATTTTTAGTAAAATTTCCCGCTCCTTCACGTGGTGCTATTAGCTTTTCGAAATTTTTGTTTTTTTTTTTCGAGATATAATGGAAAAACCAAAGGACTAAGCTTATGGGAATTGGTTCCCTGTCAAATTGGCTGAAATTTTAGTGTGTTATACTTCATGCCATTCTGAACAAATGTCTCTATGGGTACACAGTCCGGAAATGCTCATATTCAGAGATACAGGGTCGCAAATGGTTTTAAAACGCATGAACGCGCACGGGCAACTAAACGGACATTCGAAAAAAAAGGTATATATTCAGGCCAAAAAAGGCTGAAAATGCTCTCTCTGAATCTGATACTAGTTTTGAGCTACGGCCCTTCTAGGGGGTGGAAATGGGGGTTGAAGGGGAGAAAATCGCAAAAGTAAGAAGTCAGTGATCAGGAGCATTTATAAGTGCCAGAATTGCTAAAATGGGGGGGTATTTTATGTTCTCAGGACTCTTCCCCTCCCCCTCCCACATAGTATTTTCATCCCTGAGGGATGCCTAAGTAAAAACAGACCCCGAAAATAATATAATTAGTTTTTCGAAATTTTTATTTTTTTTTCGAGATATAATGAGAAAACCAAATTTTAGATTTTGTTTTCGAAATTCTGAACTTTGCATACACTTTAGAGCAGCAAAGATTTTTTTACCGTCTTCTACACCCTTGTAGGTACCTAAGCGACAAGTTTAATCGATATATTATTTTGTACGAGCTTTTGATCAATATCCTTCTCTGGCAACTGGGCTACTGGGACTCTCCGATAAAGTAAAACTTACGTTTTGTATCGGGAAATCAAAAGTAATAGATTTGATAAAGACAGAAATAAATATAATTATGCAAAAAACTTGATATTTTTTCTCCTTATCTAATAAATCTCGGCGCAATCTCGATTTAATTATACGAAAAATTGATAAAAAGCTGCTAATCCTATTATCGTATTTAAAACAATTACTAATAAAACAAAATAAAAAATAACAACAGGAAGTTGCGCGCCCACTTGTTAGTTTATAAGAGATTATTTCAGTTAAAACTAATTTTGCAATTACGACGTATGACGTCAATTAGATAAAAAATGATATTAATTTTTAACGAAAAGAAATACGTTTGCATATCTGGTATTTATATCTGAAAACAGCATTTATAGTTGCCGACTGTAAACACAACACATGCGGTCAGAGGCGGGTCCCCAGGGGTTTGAGAATTTGACTTCTCATTTACGTCTATTTAAAGATTACTTAAAAAATAGGAGACAAACGGTAAAAATTGAAAATAATTTAAGTGCAGAATCAGCAGTAAAGATAGGGGTACCACAAGGGACAGTGCTGGGTCCGATACTATTCCTAATAAATATAAACAGCATTTCTAAAATAAAAAATTTCAAAGGTAAATATACAAAAAACTAAATATATTACTTTCTCTTCGACCCCTAATCCATAAATTGTATACTGTTAGAGATATTCTATCTAGGAAAAATTTAATTATGCTTTATAATTCACTAGCAGAATCAATATTAAGATATTGCATAACGGTTTGATGTGGAACATTCACAACTACACTACAGACCCTACAAGCTACACAAAATACTCTTTTTCGCCTATCATGTCTGAAAATGAATCCTATCAAAATCAAAAAGAACACGATTTTCACTATCAACGCACCTTTGACTTTGACATTTCACATACATTTTCATTAAACGTCAGTGTAGAATCAAGAGAATTAAACTTTAAAATAAAAATACGTTCTGATTCTGAATAATTGTGATTATGTAAATTAGTGAAAATGAATAGTAATTCAGGCAGTGATGAAGAATTTACGAATACTCCACCAGACTTGCAAGAAGAAGGTAGTAATGTTTCTCTAAATTTGTTACTTAACAAGACAACGCGCAATGGTACGAAAAGTCCTGTGAATTGTTTAACAACTGGAAATAATATATAATAAATAAATTGGTACATTTTTATTATTTAAGTTGCTCATTAAATTCTGTCTGTATTTATAAAATTAAAGATTTTTGTTACATTTTCCTATTCTTTGTTTTTTTTTTGTAGGCGAAAAACAGTTGTGTGTCACACATGCAGAAAACGCTTTAGCAGCCCTTAGCTATTATAGCTGCCCTCGCTTCGCTTCGCTCGCTCATACAGCTATTTCATAAATACAAATTTTTTTCAACCCAATTATTGGATGAAGAAACAAGTGTATTAAAGTAAGACAAAAATATACACCTATCAATGCCTTTTGAGGATGTATCTCAAACAAATTTCCCAAGAAAAACTTCAAACACAAGGGCGGCAACTAATTTAAATATTAATATTGACTTTTTCTACAAATCAGTAAGTCAAAGAACCTTTTTATTAGTTTGGACCTAAGCTGTTTAATTTAGTTCCCCCACATTTAAAAGAAATAAAAAAATACGCTTCTTTTAAAAATCACATTTAAATAATTATTTTGTCAAATCCTCTGATATTTGAAATATTTGAAATATTTTCTATACTAGTTTGCTCTTTACCACTTTAACTATGTCAAGTTTACACCCCTGAATCTGCCTGCCTCTCGCCGATAATATATTCATTTTATAGTAACCTAATCATATATTTATCTCAACTAATAATCCTTTAAGTTGGCTTCTTTAATAAGGCACTAGTGTCTAGGCCAATACTCAACTAAAGATGCTAACCAAAGTAATAACAATGTAATAATTATGCAAATCTACAATCGTTTGAGCTGGAAGAGCAGTCTTTTTTTTGACTATAGACTTGTCCATTAGCCTAAATAATTTTTGATTTGATAATTTGCTTTATTTTTTTCCCATAGATATTTGAAGAGTAAGATGGTTTACCAACTTAACATACTTCTCATTTTAAATTTTTTACATTATTTTCATTATTTACATTTTTCAACAATTTTTTTTTCTATGTTCTAGTTTCTATGTTCTAGTTCTTCTTTTTTTTATTTAAAAGCAAAGGAGCAAATATTACTTTACAAATTAATTTTAAGATTAATGATATGCTGAAATAGCAAATTATAAAAGACCCCGCAGTTTTTGATAGGAAAATGGCTTTCGGTGGATTTCTCTCAAACTTCGGAAATTTATTCTTCATCCCATCCCGATCAAAAGTGTTCACGGACCCATCTCACTCCTATGTACAGATTTCGAGCTAGCGCGAGTTTAAAATGATTAGGGAGAACTCGATATATGGGCATTTATCGGCAAGTTAGGCGTTCACCTCTTTACGTTTATGGTTTATATGATGGATATATGTCATACACCCAGATACACACACACGCACACATTTAGCGTCTTTTAGAAGATTTTATTTTGATTTCTAAACTATTACTTAAGAATTTATTTTTTATTGACATTACATTTTTCAATCACTTTTTTGTTGCCAGTCACCTTGAAATAAATTAAAAATCTAAATAAATGTTCAATGGAGAAATATTTTTTGTAAGAGAACGCTTAACAATTAATATGTCCAGCATAAGCGTCACTTGTCGTTATCTCTTCTAAACCCTACTCTTTTACATTCCTACAAGGGTTCCACGACTCGCATAGAGCAAAAATGCAGCATAATCATTATGTTTATTATTCTTATTTATTTATAGCACATGTGTTATTAAACTAACTACAATTTGGCGTAGTCTTTGGGAGATCAACTCGTCATATTTGTTTAAAATGAAGGATTAAAAAGGAACATACGAAAAACCATCTTGCCATCAGCGAAATAACAACGATGCTTATTTCAGCTCATTTTCATAGTGCCCTTATTAAAGTAACGTGTATTTAACTTTATGTTCTATAATCTAGATATCTATCACTCGCGGTCCACCTTCAATCTAATAATCTTGTTGACGGATCTTTCTAACATGAATTATTAAAAAGGAACATGTGAAAAACCATCTTACCCCGTACCATGGGGTATGATTGACAACGAACAAATGTGCATTTCTTTTGCGTCTTCATCATCCACACCGGCACAAACATTGTTACCCCAATGTTCACAAAGCTGGCAACCTATCCAACCTTCTAGTGATTTTAGAAAAGTATTTATGTTTAAAAAAATTGTGTTTTCATCATTGTTCTTTTGCGTTTTGTCTGAAAGTTTAGTATTTTTTTTAGCAGTTTTTTGTGTAGATTATGAGGATTGGCATTTTTAAATTTTCCAGCTTATTTTTATAGTGCCCTTATATACCCCACACCCATTATCCCGTCGTGCCCCCCTCCCAAACTTCAAAAAGTTACACATATATGAAAAATAAATGTCAGCATTCTCACCGAGCCATGGTGGGTTGCCGATATTATGAACCACTTGATTTTCTTGGGAATCGAACCCGGGTCGTCTCGTTGAGAAGTGTATATGCTAACGCTGAGCCATGGCACCCTCTGCAGGATAAGATGATGACTAACCGTGTCAAATGCATTTGAAAGATCCAGAAATATACACAAACAGGGCTTGCTTTCATTAGATTCACTTAGGTACTTGTGAAGTTTTGTGTGGATGTTTTCTATCTAAAACCAAACTGTTGTTTTGAGAGTATTTCATATTTGTAATTAATTTTTAATTAATTTTTCAAACTTTTTTGAGAAGTGGGTGATTAACCATATGTGTTGGTAATTGCTGATGTTGTTACATCTCCCTTTTTATGTAATAGAGTAACAATTGTTCTATACATTTGATAGAGTATGAGTAAATGGTTTTAAATGATAATGACAGTTTAATTTAATTATTTCAGACTTTGTGTTATCTATTCCAACGATTTTCCCATTTTTTAAATCAAAATAGGTGCAATTAGGAATAGATTTTTATCGCTTTTTATTTGGTTAGCTCTTATTAAATTCATTAGCAATGTTAATTTTATGCTGGACATAATTGTTAAGTGTTCTCTTACAAAGAGTATTTCTCCATTGAACATTTAGTTTTGTATTTATTTCAAGGTGTCCGTCCGGCTGTGTTTAACCCTGTTAATGAAACGCCCATGTCGGACATAGTCTAGCTGTATTCATGGTAACAAAAAAGTGATTGAAAAATGAAAAAAGTAATGTCAATAAAAAAAAATTCTTAAAAAATAGTTTAGAAATCAAAATAAAATCTTCTAAAAGACGCTAAATGTGTGCGTGTGTGTATGACATATATCCATCATATAAACCATAAACGTAAAGAGGTGAACGCCTAACTTGCCGATAAATGCGCATATATCTAGTTCCCCCTAATCATTTTAAACTCGCGCTAGCTCGAAATCTGTACACAGGATTGAGTTGGGCCCGTGAACACTTTTGATCAGGATGGGATGAAGAATAAATTTCCAAAGTTTGAGAGAAATCCACCGAAAGCCATTTTCCTATCAAAAACTGCAGGGACCTTTGTAAATTATTAAATTTTAATAATTGATGAAGGTTAATAGGTCTTAATACAAATTTTTCTGACATTTTTAACAAGGAATTCAATGAATGCATAAATTTATTTATTTCTTCTGATTGTAGATCGCAGTTTAAAAGCATGTGTTCTAAGGTACCCTCTTCACCACATTGGCAAAGAGGACTCTCTGACAATTTTAGTTTATATTTGTGTGCAGGAGTTAAATAATGATTAAATCTTATCCTAGAAATAGTGGAAATTGTTTTTTTGTTAAAATTTTAATGATTAAACCAAGGTTTCGTTGGAATATCTGGTTGAATTGTCTTAAAGTATAAACCTTTTGTGCTAGATTTATACATAGATTGCCATGAACTTCTCACTTCTTTCTTGGTATGTGAATATAGATCTTCCTGGAGACATTTATAGTTAAGGTTTTCTGTATATTTTTCACTGTTTTTTGCTAATTTATCTACGGTTTCGTTATTCTTTATCCCACAATGTGCAAAGTCAGCAGAATTAAAAATCAATACATGGAAAATTAAAGGCTCATTAATTAAAGGCTAATTAAATAGCTTTTTACTGGAAATTAACTGATTCGAATTTAGAATCGGTCAATTCTCAATGAATTCGTCAATTTTTACTGATTCAATCATTCCTAAGTGTAGTAGAATTTGACGCCGAACCAATACAATTCTTAGTTAAAACGAACTATCGTTTTTGAATGATTCATCAGTAAGAAAGTTCAGAAATACTGGTCAATTATAACTCACTGGAAATATCGTCATCTTTGTACTAATTCGAATTTAGAACCAATTCTCAATGAACAAAGGGAAAGGGATGCTGGTATTAGAAAAGCATACTTACCCGGTATGCTGCAACAGAAAGCAATTTTGTAAGCAGCCCTTCGATAAGTGAGATTATAGAATAGACTAGACGTCACTTACGCATTTTAGCAGGTCACAGCAAGCTCACGTACAAAAAGGTAAAGCTAAAATATATATATATATATATATATATATGTATCTTTTCTCTTCTAAATCTACCCTAATACTAATTCATGCCGACAAATTGTTACAATCATTTATAATTAAGAAATTTGCATTCTACTTCAATGATTACATTATAAATTACAAATTTATTCAGTAATTAGGTGATGCTTTACAACTAATGTATCTTTGGTTTATCATCGTTGTTAGGTTAACGTCCATACAGTAGTGACGCCATTGTGTAGTAAAATTTGTCTCAATTATACCTCGGTATAACATGGAACATGGAATTAAAATTAAAAGGTGTTATCGATAAACTTTTTTTTCGTTTCGTATAAAAAAATATTTAATAAATAAAAAAATTGCGTACTACTATAGTTTAGAGAAGAAAGGAGTGCAGTAATTTAATTTGTAGAAGTAGTACAGGTTTAAGAGGTAGACATTTTATTTTTACCTCATCCTTCAATGCTTATTTGTAGGTAAAATGAAAATTTTAATACATTTTATCGGCCGAATAAAAGATTTCGTTTGATTTAATCATGTTTTTACTGTAATAAACCTGTTCTTTTGACAGATAAGTCAGACGTTATTTATTCATAGCCGTATCGTATGTATTTTAATTGATTCGGAATTTTGTTATAATGTATATTTCAAAATTGCTTCATTCTAAAAATATTATCAGTCCTCCTAAATCCTTGAATTACTCGTAGTAGCAAATCAACATAAATACAAATTCAAAAAATATATTATAGATAAGATGGCCCGAGAAAAAGGAATTGAAATTCTCAAATTGCCTCCTTACCATGCAGAGTTAAATCACATTGAACTGATCTGGTCACAATTGAAAGGTTATGTTTCTCGAAACAAAACAATGGAGAACACTTGAGAAAAGTGGAAAATTCATTTTGGAAAGTGGATATAGCAATGGAAAACTTATTAGACCCTATAATAATAAACCTCAAAAAAGACAATGATAATTATACCAATTGCTATAGTGAAGACAGTGACTTTTAAAGATAGTTCTTGAACTTTTTATTTTTTTAGGTGCCAAGATATTAAAAAAACTTTAATCCCATTAAAAACATATAATCCTCCGTATTATTTATTGGTTTATTTTTATTTTGCAAAATACGCCTATGGAATGTGACGTTATATCCCCACTCTTACTGCACTCCTCTTTTATTCAGAGTATAGAGATCTACTACTAGTTTGATTTACCAAGTCAATTTTGAAAAATCAATTTTTTTATATAAGAATTTGATTTGATATACAATTCAGGAGTTTGATTTGAAATCAAACTTTTTCAAACTGTTTATAATAGTTTGAAATATGATAAGTGCTTTTAATCTGGCAATGAAACATGGTATAGGAGTAGGGATCACCAATACTGACAGTACTGAGAGTCTATTGTTCCTACGAATGTCCAATACAGAGTGGGAAGTAATTCAAATAACTTGCAGTTATTTAAAACCATTGAAAAGAGTATCTGTTTGATGGAGATCAGTACTCTACTCTCCCAATGGTCGTTATAGGGATAAATATGTTGTTGCTCAAACTGGAACCGTATGCCTTAGATTTAGATGTTAAAGAAGATACGAATGAATTTGATAAAAAACTCATTTTTGCTCTGCGATCATCACGAGACAAAATATGTCGGCAATATTTTATCCATAAACATTTTAGTACTTTAAAATGTTGTATTGTCCAGAGATATTGTAGTAGTATTGTCAAGGTATGGTGACAAAACATCTCATTTTAAGGGTTGTTAAGTTTTTCTTAAGTGTCATGTAAAAAACATAACGGTACTTTTAGAAGGTCAGATCAGTTCTCCGTTCAGTCTCAGTTTCAGTCGAAGTGTCAGTTATTTGTATGTGTAAATACGAAAAACTGTAAGGAAAACTGAAACTGATACGGAAACTCTGCTGTTGTTAGACGATCAGTTTAGTTGTCAGTTGATAACCTAATTGCAGTCGTGTTGTGTTTAGCACTAAAAAAACACGAAAAAAGAGAAGTAAATGGAGTAAAAATTGGCCTGAATGGACATAATCCAGTACTAACTTTGTCACCTGAAAGTATAGGGTAGTATGCGTCAAATCCGGTAGTTCTGATTTTTTGCAGGCTTGTTTATGATGTTGGCCTAATGAATAATCCAAGTTTTTGACCTCGAGCGCCGAACGCAACTTTGTCAAAAATCGAAAAAATCGTTATTTTTTCAAATTTTGGCAATTATCACCCTAAAGGACTAGTTTTTGAAAAAACTTTCTTAAGACGTTTTTAAAGAAGTCTAAATTTGCTACAATATGATACTAGAGTGGTCTCTGTAGACTTAATAGTTTCCGAGATTAAGCCTTTCAAAGTTTATCATTTTATTCGAATTTCGCAATTTTTTGCATTATTTTAGACTTCACTCGAATAACTCTAGCGGGATGAAGTTCCAATTACCTCCGACGGAGTGTGCTAGGATTGCTCGTGTGAAGTCACGAATGCGACCCACCTGTAGCACGTTTTTAACCTTCTCTAATTTTTTTTCCATTCAGTAGCTGACTGGCCTGCTGCCCATCAGTGAGTGCCGTTTGAACTCAAAATCTACAGAATGTCTGATCCCAGTCCCAGCGTGGGTTTGTGTTTTATATGTAAGGAGACTTTAAGTGAAGGTGAAGTGCGCCTAGTGAAGGAAAGAGGTATAAAACCCTTTCAAAGAACACTGTTGTATATGTGGAGACAAAATTACTGAAGAGTTCCTTGTGGCAGAAAGGAAGAAGAAGCCAGAAAAACGGAACAATGTCATTACTGAGGAAAAGTTGTCTCTCAGTGCAACAATCTTGAAAGGAGCAGAGAAACGTGGTGATGAATGGGCTCTTAAAATAAAAGAACGTATATCTGAGAACACAGATTTGGTAGCCCTTGATGCCAGATATCATCGGTTTTGCCAAACAAAGCTCTACCAGGCACCACCAACAGGAAAGTCCAGGGGAAATCGTCAGCATCCCACAGTTGATGAGGCCATGGAAAAGATTTATTCATATCTGGAAGAGAACGCTGAGGAGTGTCAGTTCTCTCTAGATGAACTCATGGACCAGATAGAATGAGAACGACCTAAACTACAAATAGTCAAAAATAGCTTGTTTGCAAAGTATGGGCAGGAAATTTTAAACCTTTGAGAGACCCTTCAAACAGACTGTTTGTTTTAAAAACACAGGTCACAAAATTCTCAGCAGTACATGGTATGACAGTAGAAGTTCAGATCCTCAAGCAGAAAGACTACGCGTGGTGAAAGCAGCAATCTTCTTACAGGTACAGGCGTGGTTGGGAGTTACAGTCTCTCCTGGGGGTGGATATCCACGCCACAAGGCCTCAACCCCAAAATGATGACCAGAGATGCAGCCCCACAACACCTCCTGCGGATGATTTCTTGCGGCTGCACGAAGGGTTGTGGGAACGCGTGCAGAACAATATACCTGATGTAGAAAATATCCCAGAAAGCGACGATCTGCCCGATGTCGAAATGGAGGATGACTTGTGGGCACAAGACGTCGACGATTCATCACCATCCCTTGATGGGGATATGTCTTCCCAATACGTCGATCCAAATACGAACGAACCTCAAGCGGGACCTTCCAAGAGGGCTAAATTAATTTAATTTTTTTATTTTGAATATTACTCAATTTCCTAACAAATAAACTTAACTTTTGTTGTACCTATCTTTTTTACTTCATTATTCGTAGCTTAGCTTAAACATCATCGTTCACACTTCTTATGTTCTTTTCTGACATCCCATCATAAAAGAACAGGGCTTCGATAGTATAATCACGGTCAGAATTCATTCAGAACGACAGAATTGCAAAAAATTGCGAAATTCGAAAAAAATGATAAACTTTGAAAGGCTTAATCTCGGAAACTATTCGGTCTACAGAGACAGTTCTAGTATCATATTGTAGCAAATTTAGTCTTCTTTAAAAACGTCTTTAAGAAGTTTTTTCAAAAACTAGTCCTTTAGGGTTATAATCGCCAAAATTTTAGAAAAAACCGACCTTTTCGCGGTTTTTTCGATTTTTGACAAAGTTGCGTTCGGCGCTCGAGGTCAAAAACTTGGATTATTCATTAGGCTAACATCATAAACAAACCTGCCAAAAATCAGAACTACCGGATTTGACGGATACGATTGTATAAAGTTACTGGACTAACAGGTTTGCTTATACATCCGTTTAACTGATAACTGATACGATAACTGTTGGTATACCCATCGAGTTTCAGTTTTCCTTACAGTTTTTCGTATTTATACATAAAAATAACTAACAATTCGACTGAAACTGAGACTGAACGGAGAACTGATCTGATCGTCTAAGGGTGCGTCAAGACATGCGACCGAACGCAAGCGAAGGCACATGTAAACATACGGAAGTTTTATTTACTTCTTATATGTTTGAACGGAAAATTTACTAATTTTAAATAATTAAAATAATAAAAAGTGAGTACCTACTTCTTCTAAAATCATAGGTACATATATTTAATTTGAACATGACTTGTAACATATAGTTTTTATAAATTCTATTCTGGATATTTCTTTATTTTTAAATTTACCTATCAAGTTTGTTACATATTTAAATTTTTTTTCATAATTAATATTTTTCATATTTTTTTGTAAATGTACGCTATTTAATTGCACATAAGTTCCTATTTGAACATTTTGCAATTGATTTAAAAATACAAAAATATTAGGATGCGGAGAATAAAATCTTTTATTAAAGTGGCTATGAAAGGCGTAATTCTCCGTTTAATAATCGCAGAAGGACGTTATACGGGTATCGGTGGGGGCTTCAGCAATCAATTCTTCAACGAAGCATTCCGAAACATCAGCACTGTCTAAAAGCCGAAAGACCAACGTAACCATTTCCCCAACTCACTGTCCTTGTCGGAATACTTTCTTATGAGTCCAACACTCTGTATTTTCCTCAGCCAAGCTTGGCTGATGTAGAATCTGCAGCTAGTTATCTGTAGCTGAGGCCAAACGTTTCGGCTTGCTTTGTGAATAGCTTCTTCGAAATCACACACAATTTCACTGGGATTAAATGTTAGATTCTTCCTATCAGAAACAGATATTACAGATCTGAACACTTGCTCATAAGCTTCTGCCTTTTTACTTTTTTATAAGTGCAAAACTAACCGCACATAATGTCCATTACCAAAATGGATTACGTTTTCTAAAGAATTTGGATTACCTGCCTTAATCCTTCCGTTGCGCGCAATCACAGTATCCAAATTTCAGTACCCCAGGAGGTATTTGACCGCTGCGCGCAATCACAATATACCGCCCTAAACATGTAGTAAACAAAGAAAGTAAAACATTTGGGCCTTCCGGTTACGTCTACTCAATTTGGCCAGGTAGGTAGATAGAAAGGCCTCCGCCTCTTGGAATTTTGTTTTATCTGGAATTTTATGACGCAAATAACATTTTTTATTCTAATAAAAGAAACCACAATATCAGGTATTCAGTGATAATCATACCACAGAGGAAATTGGGTTATTTTTTGTTCGCTCAAGGTTCAAAAACACTAGGTATTTCATAATACTCGATAATTTTGATGAAGAATTGGTATTACCATTCGTATAATGTTGTTTACCCACCACATTCATTTAAAAGTTTTCATTTAATTAAAAATTAAATATACCGTGTCATCCCCAAAGTACCATATGGGAAACTTTTTTATTAAGGGTTTTTCGACAAAAAGTTATTCTTGATAAAAGTTTGTGCGTCCCCTACTAAACATGCACCACCAAAAAATAGTAAAACACTCGTAATATACGAGGAGCCTTCAAAAATTTTATTTTGGGACAAGAGTAAAGTACCTACCCTTATTTTGAAAAATATCGGGAAATGCTATTTAGATAAGTTTTTGAAGTCATGGCCATCTAAGTGAAGTTTTATTTTTTACACATTTTTTTAAGGGGGACTACGAAAAAAAAATTTGCTAAAACGATAAATAGATAACATGCTGTATACGACGGTTAAAAAATAATTACGTAGCATATAAACCAGGAGATAAAATTTTACTTAGGAATACGTCAATTAATAAATCAGATCCGATTTATTTAGGATCATATGAAGTAATTACTGACATCTATTTTGAAAATAAAAATTGCGTCGAATGAATGTTGTAAAAAAATCATAATTTTAAAACATAAGTTTTATTAAACAGAGATACTGTTCATCATTTTAATTATATTTAAATCAAAAGTAAAAGTATAATGATGATAAGTGTACAAGGATTTTTTTGTTACGCCTCTATTAATAGACATCTTCAGTTTTGTAAAAATCAGTGAGAATTTTAGAAATTATAACTTCCGGTCAAATTTTCTATGAGAAAACAAAAAAAAATTAAAAACCTAATGGCTTCCTGAGAAAGCTCAGAGTCTCCTCTTTAAAATGGTTTCTTTTTTTTTCTTTGCGTACATTTTAGGCAAAGATACTCGCCTGAATATTTGTATTCAACGGCTCGGCGGGCGTAAAGTTTTCGAATTTGCTTTCTTATTTTGAATAATTTTTTATAATAATACAATTTTTAGTAAAATTTCCTGCTCTTTCTCGTGGTAATATTAACTTTTCTAATTTTTTTTTTTTTCGAGATATAATGAAAAAACCAAAGGACCCCACACTAAACTAATGGGAATTGGTTCCCGGTCAAATTGGCTGAACTTTTAGTACTTATGTTATACTTCATGCCATTCTGAACAAATGTCTCCATGGGCACAAAGTACGGAAATGCTCATATTCAGAGATACAGGGTCGCAAATGGTTTTAAAACCCATGAACGCGCACGGGAAACTAAACGGACACTCGAAAAAAAAAGTATATATTCAGGCCAAAAAAGGCTGAAAATGCTATACTCGGGGTTAAATTGTCTGCTCTCTCTGAATTAGATACTAGTTTTGAGCTAGGACTCTTCTAGGAGGTGGAAATGGGGGTTGAAGGGGAGAAAATCGCAAAAGTAAAAAGTCAGTGATCTCGCCAAGAGTCCCGAGAACATAAAATTCCCCCATTTTAGCAATTCTGGCACTTATAAATGCTCCTGTTCACTGACTTTTTACGTTTGCGATTTTCTCCCCTTCAACCCCCATTTCCACCCCCTAGAAGGGTCCCAGCTCAAAACTAGTATCTAATTCGGAAAGAGCGGACAATTTTACCCCGAGTACAGCATTTTCAGCCTTTTTTGGCCTGAATATATACTTTTTTTCCGAGTGTTTGGCACTTAAGTACTGGAAAGGGTGTAGACTTCGATAAAAAAATCTTTGCTGCTCTAAAGTGTATGCTAACTTCACAATTTCGAAAATAAAATCAGAAAGGACCCCGCACTTAACTTATGGGAATTGGGTCCCGGTCGAATTGGCTGAAATTTTAGTATGTTATACTTATTGCCATTCTGAACAAATGTTTTCATGGGCACACAGTCCGGAAATGTTCATATTCAGAGATACAGGGTCGCAAATGATTTTAAAACCCATGAACGCGCACGGGGAGCTAAACAAACATTCGGAAAAAAAGTATATATTCAGGCCAAAAAAGGCTGAAAATGCTATACTCGATGTAAAATTGTCCGCTCTTTCCGAATTAGATACTAGTTTTGAGCTGGGACCCTTCTAGGGGTGGAAATGGGGGTTGAAGGGGAGAAAATCGCAAAAGTAAAAAGTCAGTCAACAGGAGCATTTATAAGTGCCAGAATTGCTAAAATGCGGGAATTTTATGTTCTCTCCTTCAACCCCCATTTCCACCCCCTAGAAGGGCCGTAGCTCAAAACTAGTATCAAATTCAGAATGAGCAGACAATTTAACCCCGAGTATAGCATTTTCAGCCTTATTTGGCCTGAATATATACTTTTTTTTCGAGTGTCCGTTTAGTTCCCCGTGCGTGATCATGGGTTTTAAAACCATTTGCGACCCTGTATCTATGAATATGAGCATTTCCGTACTTTGTGCCCATGGAGACATTTGTTCAGAATGGCATTAAGTATAACATACTAAAATTTCAGCCAATAAATTTCAGCCAATTCGACCGGGACCCAATTCCCATAAGTTAAGTGCGGGGTCCTTTTTGATTTTATTTTCGAAATTGTGAAGTTAGCATACACTTTAGAGCAGCAAAGATTTTTTTATCGATGTCTACACCCTTTCCAGTACTTAAGTGCCAAGTTTCATCGATATCACATTTTGTGCGAGGTCAAACTCTCTGACAACTGGGCTAGTACTTAAGCTTATAAAAATATAAAAAATTTTGGGTAACTTTTTTAGGTATAAAAATTCGGTATAGTTATCTTTTGTTTAAGAATTTCAAATTTAAAACATTATATATCGAGTCGTGATAGATTTAATATTTGTTTTTATATTTATAATGAACCATTTAAAATAATGTAATCAAGAAACTCACCGTCATTGGGTAAAATCTCCTCCTTCTTCTCCCCCCAATTCGAAGCTATGGGTCCCTCCTCATCGCTGTGAACAGCTGAATCCGAACTACCACTCCTCCTCCCCGCATTCTTCCAATTTTTTTCTCTCTCGTCGTCACTGGCACCCGAAGCATACCCGCTAGATGGCGGTACCAATAATTCACTTTTTTCCGTTAAAATTTCTAATTTTTCGACCAACGTTTCCAGATTTTCCGTATTTTGCGATTCATTTTCTGATTTTTCCATTAAAATTTCCGAATTTTTTAATGGCATTTCATCCCTATCAGAATTTTCTTTGAGCTGTTTAGTAGTTTTTTCTAACATAGCTAAATAATTTTCACGTAACACTTTAACACTTTTAAATTCCGTTGGTTCAGATATCATGCCTTGAATTTCATAAACACCCCGACGTCTTGTACGCGTTTTTCGTTCCTCTGATCCCGTACTACCTGAATCGGGTACCGAAACGCTAAAATCAATATCTTCATTCATGTTTAGTACTGCTAGCGCACTCTCGTTGGGAGTAGACAAATTATCCTCGTTTTCATTCTCGTAGGTTGGATAAACCTCTGGCCCCATCACTCGTTCAATAGTAGAATTTACTTTGTCGGTATTATCGGTACCTACGATTGAAGTGTAGTACTCTCGATGTTTTTCAGCTTTTTCACGAAGAATTTCGCGCAAATCGTTTTCCATGTTATTTTCTATTATTTCTTGGAAGTAATTCGAATCTGCAGCGTTCAAAAGTGGATCTTTCGAAATGGATGGGAGTGGTAGTGATGATTTTTCCCCGCCGAAAATCCAGGGTGTGCTAGTATCACCCTCGCTTAGTCGGCGGGACCAAAGACTATTGAAACTGAAAAAAAGATAATAATTCTAATTATACAAGGTGATTCACAATAAATGGAATATAGATACAGCAAATATATCTAGTACAGGGTGGTCAACTAAGAATGCGAGGTACTGTATCTGGGAAACTATCCATCGTGGAGGCTCGCGGCAAAAAAATTTATTACTAAAACTGCCAAGAGAAAAACCTGGAAAATCTTTTCAAGTTTCTGAAATGGCCGCTAGGGGGCGTAACTGCAATCTTGAATCTAAGAAAATGATGTTTTTGTAAATTCCGCTATATTAACCTAACAAAAAAATACTTGATCCTTGATCTTTAAAGTCGAGGATAATGTGAATTTTTTTTGTTTGATAATTTTTGCTGTATATCTAAAAATAAAGTGGTGGGGGTATTCAAAGGTTTCAGTAAAACCTAACCTAAAATTTAGGTAAAAAGAAAATTTTATACGGAAATCCCCTAAATTTTTATCTTTCAAATTAATTAATTTCTTTTATTATGTAAGTTGTAGCCCTAAAAAGGACCGATTTAAAAAAGAAAGGTTTTTAATGCCTCCGTAAATGCTCGAGATGACCATCACGCTCTATGCATTGCTGAAGCCTGGGTAGACAAAACTGCAGGTTCAATTTCGGCTCTCGGTATGTTACGTAATGCATTACGAATCCGGTTTTTCAAATCTTCTCTGGTCGTAGGTTAAGTCTGAAGTTCAAGACAAGTTAAGTCTGGTGATCGCGCAGGCCATGGAAATAAACTTCCTCTTACAATCAACCGCTGTTGTAATACTGCGTTAATATGCGTCCAGGAATCACCTACAGGGTAATTTGTCGGTTCAGGACAAATCTATAATGGCTATAATTTGTAATCGTAAATTCCAGGACATGGTATGAGCATTGTATAAGGGTAATTGGCATTATTAATTATTTTTGGCCTTCAATTCCATAAATCTTCCAATTCCCTTTCTTTGTAACTAAATAACCCATTAACAAACGACAAGCAGAAGTGAAAAAGAAGATTTCAAATTATAATTTTACTCAAGCAACGACATGACCTAAAGACATGACTTGTAGATACTGGGAGTGCTATCATCTACAATCTGTCTACATTGTCCTAATGATAAAAGTCCGTAAGGCGATACTACTATATTATCCTTATGCAATGGTATTATGAGTATTCCGTTGATATTTCAGTGGTCGATTTTGCTACATGGTCTAGGTACTGTTTCATTTCCTGGAATGTTTCAGTATCCGGGAATCCACATTAATTTGCAGGAACAGGAACATATTTCTGGATATACAGACACTTTATTTACATACAAGAATATTTTGCTGATGCTTATTAGTTATAGCTAGTTAACATAATCCTATTTATTACTTTTCCGTTATTTGAAATAAAAAAAATTGTAAAAATTTTTGAATTTTTTTTGATAGTTTTTTATAATTTTTATAAAGATTAAAAGAGTCAAAAGTAATAAAAATGTAAGACAGACATGATGTATTATTAGGTATTCTTTTTTGATATTAACTTGTATATTTATTTTTTGTTTTATGTTCGCAACTATTTCTTGTAAAAGTAGGACGAGGTTCTCTGCCAAATTAGTTTTATTAAACCTTTCATTCACAACCTACTAGATGAAAATATACAGGGACAATCACAAAGGTAAAAAATAAAATTGCTTTTACACTATTCAAATATACCACATCGTTCAGTTTTGTTCACTGATTCTTTATGTATTATTTACATACTCATTTTAATAATAATTTTGTTAGATATTACAATTCAATGATATTACTACTTTAACTGTTATGTATTTTGTTGTACCTGCTCTTCTCGAAGACGAATTTAGGTACATTTTTACAGGTATGAGATTAACTAAGCTATGTCCCTTGTAATCATCAAGTTCTTTGGAAAATTAAATTACTTGTTTTACTGATTTTGAAGAAAATTATTCATACTTTTCGATAAAGTCTTCTCGGCAGTTGATGGCATTCGAAGAACGCTATTAAAAATTAAACAGAATGTACAATTTTGCAATATTTTTATTATACTGTTATTATTTTTTTAAGTACATAGTTTAACACTTATAAATTAATGGAACTGGTAACAGCCTGTACAAAAAATATGTTTGTTATAAATGTTAGACATCATCAATCAGACAAAATACCAGATAAAAAAATTAAATCATGTTGTAATTATAAAAAAAACATGCTGTTGTTTATTTCATATAAAAAATAGTATTTTCGACCTTAAATTGATTCAATTTCGATTGTGACGATTGTGGGTACTATGTTTATTTATTTTTGTAGGTGGCCATTCGAAAAAATGGTAGCTTTATGAGTACTTTTATTTTATTTTAATGTATGCAGTGCCACAGAGGCCATGAGAACCACCCCCACGGCCGCGATGGAGGTCATCTTGAACCTACCACCATTACACATATACATACAGGGAGAGGCGAGAGCGATCACCTACAGACTTATGCAAGGGTCACGACCCATCACCAAACTCCACGGGACGGATTACCAAAGGTTAGAAGAAGAGCTAAGGGCGGATCCAATTACAGGAATGCCCAGCGACACCATGGTAACCAAATACAATTTCAACAGGAAATACGAAGTAAAAGTACTGGAAAGAGAACACTGGGAGGGGGGAGCACCCATCAGTGCAGCAACAATCTGGTACACAGACGGCTCGAAGACCGAAGAAGGAGTCGGAGCAAAAACCAAGGATAATGATCCCGGTGTCAAAAGACACCACAGTATTTCAAGCAGAAGTAGCAGCAATACACCTCTGCATAGGAGAAATAAACAGACAAGACAGCATAGGTCAGTCCGTTGTTATATTCTCCGACAGTCAGGCAACACTAAAAGCACTAGAGGCCACCCAAGTAAACTCCAAACTTATGTGGGACTGTGCTTGTGCCCTGAATGAACTAGCTAACCTCAAGAAAGTGACCCTGGCATGGGTTCCAGGACACAGAGGGCATCGAGGAAATGAAAAAGCTGACGAATTGGCCAGACAAGGCTCGTCAATGGCATTTTATGGTCCAGAACCCTTCCGCGGTATAACAAAAGCAACAGTTAAAAAGCAATCAGCAAATTGGTGGAAAAACAAGCCCAAAGCTGGTAGGAACAATCCCCAGGACAGAGACAGGCAAAAAGGTTTCTCAAGAAACCATCGCCTAAACTCATGGCAGACCTACTAAGCAGGGACAGAAGGTCCGTAAAAGCAATAGTAGGCATGCTTACAGGATACTGTAAACTCAACAAGCATATGAAAAACATAGGTCTGGCAGAAGAAACCACATGCAGGTTTTGCCAGACAGAGGAGGAAACCTCAATCCATATTCTATGCGAATGCGATGGAATAGCAAGAACAAGGTTTTCACAGAAGGGAACGGAATACCCAGAGGCAGAGAGGAAGAGCCACTGTCAGGGATTCTAACCATACTTTAAAGGACGAAGCTCGCGCAAGTCATCTAATTATCAGGGGAAACACAATAGATCTGCAAAGGTCGCAGTGGAATAGGCAGTAGGGCCACCCCTTTTTACATCTATCTATCTATCTATGTATGCAGACAAGTGACAAAAAAAAGGAAGATCATTGAAGAAGAAGGGATGAAGTTGGGACTAAGAATTAATGTGAAGAAAACTAAAATAATGAAATTTGAAAAAACAGGACAAAATTGAGGACCTGTGCCAAAATATTATGTACAGCGAAAGTTTTTACACTTGGTAACAATAGTATTAGTCGAAGTCACCTTGTGCATAACCACGAATCGGAAGAGAAAAAATTGAATCGCCAGATTATATCCTGCAAAAGGATATTTCCGAAAAACCCTCAAAAATCGTCATAAAATAACTGGAAATAGGATTTCCAGACAGCATTTCACACGTCCATCCATTTACATATTCATGGAAAAAGAATTAAACTTGAATGTTCTAAAGATTTCAAAAGAGTCAAGTCTTCACTAATTTCTTTTTTTTCGTAAAACCATTTATAATTTTTATTATAATTGGTACTAGTTAATATTAATTAAGTTTATGTAGAGCTAAAAATAATAATCATTGCCACATTTTCTTTACACTATTACGTATATATAATTATTAAAAAAACTGGCGGCGTATTAAAGGCTTAATTAAAAATCAGATCTAATTTTTCAAAAGAAATAGAAAAAAACCATAATTTTTTCTAATTGTACTAACGTCGTTTACTAAATGATGTATGTGCACATTCATTATTATAATTCACTGAAGTCTAACAACCATTATTTATTGAATATTTTAGTAGATGTAGATAGTCTTCTTTTACATCCAGGTATTGTAAATATTTTGTCAAACTGAACAATTAAAGTAAAACTTAAGTTGTATATGAATGTAAAGCTACAAAACTATGAAATGGAATGTTTTAGAACTCAAGACTTTTAAAATGTACACTATTATTTGTATTTAACATAAATTTTAACTTCTAAAAGGTTATCCATGTCTCAAATGCGGTCAAAAGTTTTCAAAAATAAAACACAAAGTGATGTACTACAATATTTATGTATAAAAAAGAGGTCGGCGACTAGGTTCTGCTAAATAACCATCTTCAGGCATAAAAATACACACTACGTTCAAATACACTATGTTCATACACTAAGAACTAACTTACCAACATTGGAGAATGTAAAATACAAAGACGCTGTAGCAGAATTTGTTTATAATTTTATTTTAAAAAACTGAGAGACTTTGAGAAATGCTGTTAAAAACTAAAGCTGAATTATAAGTAAATGACCGTTTAAAAATTGATAACCTATGTCAAAACAACAAAGCAAATGCAACTTACCACATTTAATTTAATAAAATAAAATTATGAAAGTTTTGTGTTTTCTCACCTATTTGTAGTTCCGGCGAATGTATTTATTTTCTAATTTTACTCTGTTCTTATAACAAAAATCACCCCCGCAAAAACACAAATACTTTTCTGCTTTTGGGCAGTAGCATGTTCGATACTGTCGCGTCAGTATGAGACTGCTGTACTGCTTACAGCGACTATTTCGCAGCGGAAATTTGAACATTGATCTATGAGAGCCTTTAGAAATAAAATGTGGTGTTTAATTTACCTGTAATTGTGTTTATTTCATGATTAAATTACGCATATCCGTGCCCACTGGATTCTATTCATCTAGCGGTATATAATTTATTTTATTTATGTGATTGTCATTTATTTTATCTCGTAACTATAATACCTTTTTCCTGCGCAAACAAAAGCAATTAAAAGTTAAACATTTTTATGCTCGTATGGTTTTGAATAAAAAATTGTAAACAGTTATATTTTGCAATAATAAATAATAGCTTGATATTTCTAATTTTGAAATTTCCTAATATAACTTTGTATTTTATTTATTGGACATAAAATGTGTTCTAGATCTTCTTATTGAGCCTATTTACAAAAAGGAGTAATTTATTCTTAATTTATAACGTGTTTCGTTGTTACGCAATGGCCTGATATCATTGTTATTATATTTTCAACTAACATCCATAAATATCGTATAGTACAGTAGTAGTAATGTATAAAAATTTATTAAACTATTGTATTATTAAAAATGTATGCTAAATATTCAAGTACCATACATCTTTTTATATTTCCTCGTGCTTTCACAAAAATTTTTTTACAATTTTTTAAAATATCACTATTGCTTTCACTACTTTAATCTTATAAGGAACTTTTAAAATTCTGCCAATGTTAGCCAGTATATCAGCATATTCATTACCTTCAATTTCTCTATGTCTAGCAGTGGTGGCTCGTGATCATTACATACATTTGGTCAAGTGAATAATTTAAATAATACCTATAATGTTCCTAGAGGGGAATAGTGGAATACGGATTTCTGCACTTTGTCAATAAAATAAAAAAATAGATTGACCATTTTATAATAGATATTTTGCAATAATATTAGCGTTTTTGGATATGTATACAAACATTTTTGGAACTGGGGGTTTTTGGGTACGAGAAATCAGAATTTGGTACCTACTTCGATATAATTTGTAGAGGTTAATAACAAGTATGTTTTTTTCTACTAAAATAAGGTGGATTTAATATTCTTTTACAAAAATAGCGCTAACTTAAAGAGCAAAAAAGTTTATCGCACATTTATGCCGCAAATGTGGCCTAACTAGCGACCTCTATAAATTACATCGAAGTAGGTACCAGATTCTGATTTCTCGTGCCCAAAAACCATCAGTTCCAAATTTTTATGTATACATATCCAAAAACGCTAAAGTTATTGCAAAAAATAAATCTTAAAATTTAACCTTTAACACCCTGTATATTCCTTTCTAGCACCATTTTATTAGAGCAAGTTGGTTCAAATCGTAATATTTTAAAGTGAGGAATCTACCATACTTCTATGTACAATTAGTTAAGGACCACCCTGTATATCTACGAGAAATGGTGGGCCCCATCCGAAAAAAATTCCTGGCTACGCCACTGTCGTAAACCGTTAAGTTTTAAGGTTAATAACCTTTTTTTTCTACCTTCTACCTAAAATAACGTGGATTTAATATTCTTTTACAAAAATAGCGCTAACTTAAGGAGCAAAAAAGTTTATCGCACATTTATGCCACAAATGTGGACTAACCAGTGCCCTCTACAAATTACATCGAAGTAGTTACCAGATTCTGATTTCTCGTGCCCAAAAACCCACAGTTCCAAATTTTTATGTATACATATCCAAAAGCGCTGAAGTTATTGAAAAAAATAAATCTTAAAATTTAACCTTTAACACCCTGTATATTCCTTATTAGCAACATTTTATTAGAGCAAGTTGGTTCAAATCGTAATATTTTAAAATGAGGAATCTACCACACTTCTATGTACAATTACTTAAGGACCACCTTGTAAATCATAAATTAATTTTTTTTAAGTAAAGTTAAAAATAATTTAGAAATTGGTTTATATAAATAAATAAACACTGTTTTGAAAATAAAAATTGCGTCGAATGAATGTTGTAAAAAAATGATCATTTTAAAACATGTTCATCATTTTAATTACATTTAAATCAAAAGTAAAAGTATAATGATGATAAGTGTACAAGGATTCTTTTTGTTATACCTCTATTAATAGATATCTTCAGTTTTATAAAAATCAGTGAGAATTTTAGAAATTATAACTTCCGGTCAAATTTTCTATGAGAAAACAAAAGAAAATTAAAAACTAATGACTTCCTGAGAAAGCTTAGAGTCTCACCTTTAAAATGCTTTCTTTTTTTCCCTTTGCGTACATTTTAGGCAAAGATACTTTATTTTTCCGAACGCCTCGCATGAATATTTGTATTCAACGGCTCGGCGCGCGTTGAGTTTTCGAATTTGCTTTCTTATTTTTAACAATTTTTTGTAGTATTACAATTTTTTTTAAATAACTTATAATATAATTTTTAGTAAAATTTTCCGTTCTTTCACGTGGTGCTATTAGTTTTTCGAAATTTTTTTTTTCGAGATATAATGGAAAAACCAAATTTTCGATTTTATTTTCGAAATTATGAAGTAAGCATACACTTTAGAGCAGCAAAGATTTTTTTATCGTTTTCTACACCCTTTCAAGTACTTAAGTGCCCAGTTTCATCGATAACACATTTTGTGCGAGCTTTTGGTCAATATCCTTCTCTGGCAACTGGGCTATTGGCCAATGTTCATTATACATACATAGCTTCACAGTTCTATAATATAATCCCTGAAAACATTCAATCTGTAAAAAATGTTAATGTATTCAAGAAACTTCCGAAGAAGATTATCTACATTATTACCATTTATTTTAGTATATAGGTAATTAGTAAAATTGATATGTATAATGTGATTGTATTCTTGTTTTGAAAAATAAATATTATTATTATTATCTGTCGAATATTTCTAAATTTCAGATTACTTTTCTATAGCACTTCTTGACACTTACTAAAAGATAGGGCATATTTTAAATATTTATATAGGATAGTAACATTGCAGAATACGAATAATCAATTTCAGGAATTTCATTCATTCATTGGTAGATGTAAACAAATGTATGAGAATTGGAAAAGCAGTTTGTAGTAATTTTAATGTTTGATGTGCCCCTTCGGAAACACCCTCAAAATGGGGTCCAAAATATGAAAATTTTGAAGTTTAAAGTGACATTGAGTTTAAAGTAGACACACAGTGAATGTAAAAGTGAGTAGACTGTGGCTGTTGATTAGAACAACTTTCAATCTAAAATTTTATTAATAATTTTATTAATAATTTTATTACAATTTGTTCGGTCTATGGCAATGCTAGAAGAGGTTATATTTTTATTCTCCTAATCGCTTGAGAATTATAGCGTGTTTGTATTTAGTTTTTTATATGCATTGACGAATCTTTTATGACTAAATGTTATGATTAGGAGAACTGATGTCATTTAGAATTTTGATGTAAATAATAAAGATTATTGTGCTTCGTTGGGGCCTTATTTTTCTATATCAACAGTTTTACATTTCTCTTTAAATCAATTTAAAAATCGTTAAAACATTAATCATTGATATTTTCAATATTAAATTATATACCGAACAACTTTTACGTGAACATTCAAAAAAAATATGACGTAAATAAACAAATCATTAATTTTAATTTTATTTTTAGTAAATAATTATTACCTATTACCTTGTTGACTTCTATATTATCATCATAGGCAGTGGTATCTTATTTACAGAAAATATATAAGTAGGAAAATTTAGAAAAATATTAAGGTAATTCCTATAAAAATGTTTTATAAAACGATAATATATTTTATATAATACGCTGAGGAAGTTGTTTTTGTGTGTGTAATGTATAATTAAATTATTTTATTTGATATTAATATTATAAATAATAAAGTCACTAATCCTAACAAATAAATAAAAATTATAATATGAGGTATTTTGACAAATTCCCGCAAGTCCAGTGGAAAAAAAATTAAAAAAATCTTAAAGAATTACATCTTCTCTCTAAATACATGGGAAATTATAAATTTGACGTATTGTCAGCAGTTCAAATGGACGATGTTACATTTTTAAAGAAAAACAAAAATTCTACAGTAACAATTAAAAACCCCATCAAAGGGGTAATATTAGGTAATAGTCTAATCGCTAATCTAATCTCGAAAACAATCATCTCCAGGACTAGGTATCTCAGTAATTAGCGCGTTGGAAAACGAACTCCCGAATAGTTTTTTTTTGCTCATTTGTTTATACTTTTTCAACTAAAGATCAAAATGTTACCAACTATAAAAAGTCAACAAATTGTGTCTTAAAAATGTGTTTTTAATAATTGGGCTTTTTCAAACTAAATTAAAAATGTTAAGGCATTATATCTATATCTATATCTTTTCAAAAACCACTCTACCTTAAAATTTGATCGTTAGATTTTTATTTTTCATGCTCAGACTTCTTTATTTAAGGCAAAAACACCCAGATAAACCAAATGAAATAAAATCACTCGTTCTTCAGACTCGTAATTTTATCAATCGGTTTATTTTCGTGTTTTTGCCAAATAGAACACTTTAGAATTAGAAGGGCACGTATTGAGTTTGATAATTAGAAAAATGTTGCTGATACTTGCATAATTACACGAAAAAAACATGACAACATGTTGATGGATACAAGTTGTTGTATTTTATAACCAGAAATTACCAAAATAAGTAGAAAATAGTAGAATTGTTGGCGGAAACATCAAAAGTAGGTATCCATATCCTATTTTTCTGTTGTTTTTAAATATGATTTTTTTTTAAATTAATATACAGTGTGAGGTAATACATTTTTCTTAATTTTTTTACTAAGCCGGACCAGGACAATAAATTTTTGTTTACCTATGAATTCATTACTAAAATCCCCTCAAAAAGATCTATCGAATGCGTATTTTCCATTGAAACACCCTGTATATTACCAATGTGACTATTTTTCAAAATGAATCTATAAAATAGTTTAAAAAATATTTAGAATATTTTTTAAAATTATTTTTCTTGCCACGTACTCCGTTGTCTAGTCCTGAATAACCCGAATTATTTCTATTGTGAAAAAACAACAAATGTATAACAATTGGAAGAGTCTCGGGGTCCGTAAATTGCAAATTGCGGACTCCTATTAATAATTAATGCAGGTCCATAAATACAAATTAAAGGGGCAATTTGAAGACCTGAATTAATTAGTAATCGGGATCCGCACCTGTGGTTATCTGGCGGCCGGAGATGGGCGAAACATAACCTATGAGAATATGTGATGTTTATATATTTGTTAAATATAAAAATAAACTGGATTTTTGAACCAGATAAAAAATATTGCTTGCAATTTTTAACAAGCATGAATTGGTGGTTGAAATTTTATTTGACCTCATGAATTGTATGATTTATGAAAAAGAAGTTGATAAACTAATAGAAATGTCAATTATTTTTTTTATAAATGTTATTTTTGATATTTGGGAATCGTGCAAACAGTTTGTTCTGAAATTGTAATATAATCAACCATTTTATGGACTGATTTTTCATTTTTGAATGTTGGCTTCCACACCCATTCATGGTAAGATGCTTATAGTAGGTATACATGCAGTATAAGTAGAACATGACAAATATTAAGACACATGATCCTATAAATAACACAATTTGCGGATCCGCATTAATTAGTAATCGGGGTCCGCAATTTGCGGACCCCGAGACTCTTCCATAACAATTTATATTTCTCGTTCTAATTTGTCATAAAATAAATCACACTAACTAATTTAAAATTATGAGATTCGGGTGAATAATTTAACAATAAAATTAAAATACGTTTCATGTAATTCAATTAAAATATATAATAGTTTCATTCACGTACCGGTTTTGAAAAAATTTAAATTTTTTTCGGATTCTTTTCAGGTAAATTGATTGTTTTTAAATAAATAAATAAAATAAATTAAGTAACAATTTTATAAAAACAATAAGTTAATTTAATTTTTTCTTCATAATACAAAAAGTTGTAAAGCAGCAACTTCGGAGAGTGTCAATTGGACGCTTTCACATTTGGCGACAAGACAACGACACGACAGCGACACGACACCGACACGACATAACACATTTTGAACGTTTTCACACTTGACGACACGACATTTTTAATTCAGTTTGCATTAAACAAATTCATTTAACACGAATAAACAAAAATAATTTTAAAGAAAAACGTTCTAAAATTTAGGCAACAACATAAATTATAAGTTTTTGATATGTTCTTTAAGTAACATTTTAAAATTAAGAGCGGTACAATTTTTTATAGATTCAGGTAATTGGTTAACCTCTGGCAACTGGGCAAATTACAAATGCTAACCTCTTCTTTTTCTTTTCTGCAACTGACAGTTGATCAAATTCATTATCATTACTTTTATCCCGCAAATACATGTATTTTTTCAACTAGTTCGATTAAAGTAACAATATTGAACTTAAAAGCCATCTTAGAACACGAAGGAACTGAATTAAACTAATCAGTTTTGGCTGTATGAGATTTGCGCCTGCCTGTGCTAATCCTCCAAACTGTAGGGGTAATGATTAAAACGAGGGTGAGATGCATTACCTAAATATAAACATTTTTCTAAATATTCGATTAGCACTCAATTCATCAAAATAGCAGAATAAATCCCAATAAAAGTTATAAAGGATCTATTATAGGGTTTATTGGTCCGAAATTCCTTTACGACCTACCAATAAAAACCTTGTGCTACTGTCGTTGCCGGCTGCCGGCATGCCGGGCAAGGAGCATTCTTGCCACTGGCGTCGTCCCGATTTTTGAAACAAAAAAATTAGTAAAAACAATAACTAAATAAAACTGATTAATTCAATTCAGTTCCTTCATGTGCTTTACAATGGCTTTTAAGTTTGATGTTGTTACCTTAATTGAAGTGGTTTAAAAAATCACTGAAAAATAATATGAAAATAATAAAAAAAAATATTAAGAGCAATATGTTGGCAAGAAATTTATCAATAATGAGGAACTGTACATACTACTAATATCAAATGATCATTAAAAAGTGTCTGCCCCCATTGTTTAATAATATATAGGGGGATGTGAATTTTGACTGAAATTTTTCTTTGGTCATTACCTTTGAACGATTAGTTTGATTTGTCTCACATTTTGGCAAAACTACTACCGTCTAATTAACCGAAGCTAGAAAAAATCAGGTCCGGCCTTAAAAAATGAGTTCGTTTTGTTCATATAAAACATTTCACCTCGTATAGATATGGTTTTTGAAAACTCTAACAAGGATTTTACAAAGTACAGAAATAGACAACAAAATTTAATTTTTAATTACTAGTTCCACCACGTTTTAGTTCATTTCGAGAATCGGCTTTCAAAACGAACAAGCTAATACTATAAAGGCTCGTTCAGACTTTACAAGTTACTTGAATTCGAGTGCAATAATTGGTGCAAATTGAAACAAATTGAAAGGTGTGAACATCATTTCACTTGAATTCAAGTAGCTTGAAAGGTGCTTTCAAGTTTCAAGTAGTAGTAGTAGAGACCAAGTTAACTTTTGCTTTCAAGTTGGGGACTTGAAGGTCGAGTTGAATCACAGTTGAAAAGCTCGTTCAGACTTTACAAGTTACTTGAAAGGAGTAACCTGAATTCAAGTGAAGGTTCATACTACTTATTTCTATATTTGATTCAAGTCATTTCAAGTTGACATTTTTACTTGAATGATTCCTGTTTCAAGTTACAAAAATGGCGTCGAATGATGTGATTCCTGCTAGAATAAAAGTTGTAAATAAGCTAATTATAGATGGATTACTAAAAATCAGTGAAAAAATTCTACACTTCATTTTACAAAAAAATACAAAACAAAATAACCTCACAATTAGAACCCTCCGTGGGTGGTTCACACTAGAGTCAGCGTCTACATCTCAACCGCTTTTCGAGTGCCCACGGTGTTGCCAAATGTCAATACAATATATTTAGATACTTGAAATATTACTTTGTATATCATTTTTCTGAGCTGAGCTGGCCTGGCGTACCCTAATCTTACCTGACCTCACCCTGTAAATTATTGATCTGTTATTATTTTTTGATATAATGTTTAGTGCATTAGGTTATACGATAAGTTTAGAACAGCGTGGGCACTCGAAAAACGGCTGGGTCATAGACGTAAATGTGGTTGACTAATTTGCCCCAGTGCAGAGCCACTTTCACTACTTCCAGTGCACTTGAATGCCAGTTTACATTATTCAACTGTAATTCAAGTCCCCAACTTGAAAGCAAAAGTTAACTTGGTCTCTAGTTCTACTTGAAACTTGAAAGCACCTTTTGAATTTTGTTGAAAGCCCCTACTTGGTCGGGCGCCAAACCATGTCTGGACTTCAATACCTGGGGGGCATATAGCCCAAGGAGTAGCTGTTGAAGTCCAGACGCTGGTGCAGTGTAGGACATTTAATGTCTTTGTTCTTGGGAACAAGTGTGATTTATTTCATAACCTTAGGTAGTTTTTATTTTCTGTTTGAATTTTTTTGTAAAATGAAGTGTAGAATTTTTTCTCTGATTTTAGTAATCCATCCACAATTAGCTTATTTACAACTTTTATTCCTGCAGGAATCACATCATTGGACGCCATTTTTGTAACTTGAAACAGGAATCATTCAAGTAAAAATGTCAACTTGAAATGACTTGAATCAAATATTGAAATAGTATGAACGTTCACTTGAATTCAGGTTACTCCTTTCAAGTTACTTGAATTCAAGTAACTTGTAAAGTAATATAGTAATAACAAGATAATACTAAAACATCGCCCTGTATAATATTTCTTTAGTGATTAATCGCTATTGTCATTTTTTAGAATTCTCAGAATTTCATTTTGAAAGAAAAAAATATAGTTTGATCTTTTTAAATTTAAAGAAAAGAAAATAGAACATTAAAAATGAATGAATTTATTTATATTTTTAAGAAAATTTAAGAATACACAAGAATAGACAATTACATAAAAGAACTTAAGGCAAAAAAAACTGAAACAAAATTATTATTATTATTATTATTATCATATTGTTTTTCAATACAGTGATTTTTTTTAAGTAGTTCAAGGTAAAAGCCATGTTAAAACACTTTAACGAACTGAATTGATTTATTTATTTGTTTTACTAAATATCTTGTTTCAAAAACCGGAACGACACGAGTGGGAAGACGGCAGCCGGAGACGACACCAGCACGGCATGTCGTCTAATATGAAAGCACTCCATTT
Organism: Crepidodera aurea; assembly: GCA_949320105.2. Classification (NCBI taxonomy): domain Eukaryota; kingdom Metazoa; phylum Arthropoda; class Insecta; order Coleoptera; family Chrysomelidae; genus Crepidodera; species Crepidodera aurea. The sequence continues at coordinate 37,768,654 of OX439475.1, read as the reverse complement.
ATTTCAATGTAAATTCAACCCCACCGGCATCGTTGCCGTTGTCGTGTCGTTGTCGTGTCGCCAAATGTGAAAGCGCCCATTACCCACTACGGCCCGCGGACGAAACGTAAATCTTATTCTGGCCCCTGTTATACAAAAGGTTGCCCACCCCAGGTATACACCTTCTTATGTAAGTGACATATGGTCAAAATCTTCAGACAAAATTAGAACATTGCGGAAGATATGAAAAAGAAAATAATTTTGGACAAGATTAAACCCCTTCTTATTTTATTTAATTCTAAACACAATGACCCTGACGAAGAAATAATGACCACGAATTAAGAGTTGTTTATAAATTAATACGTCGCTTTTATGTTATACTTACTTTGAGTTAATTAAATTTTTTCAATAATTTTCGTACAAGTAGAATTTTAATTATTATATACTATTTTATGACTGATCCTCTTAATAATGTGCAACTTAGTTACTAAGGAAATAGGAAATGTTGCAAGAAGAACAGACCTGCCCAAAAAGAAAAGAAAAATCATATTATTACTGGACTATAAGTTTTTGATAATATATGTTTACATAATTTTTTTTGAACGCGAAATATTATATTTATTCCAGCACAACACATTTTCTTTACTTATACTACAACAATATTGTGGTGATTTTTCTCACTACCCATTTTTTTATGTACTTATATCATCTATAATTCCATCGTCAGAATTTATTCTAGCAACTTTTCATTCAATTATAAATTTCCAACCACACAAATTAATGATATCAACCTGAATAACTGACCTTTACATTTTTAAAAACTCAAAACTCATTTTTAAATGTAACACCTCACACCGAACTTATGGAGGTCACTCGCTACTCACAAAAAAAAACAATAAAACGGCACGTTTGACGTCATCAAAATAATAATACGCTATATCTCGCGGGTACCACGTTAGCGTCGTTATCAAATTGTTTATCAGTCATGAACAGTTGAATTAACGCAGGAGAACTGTATATTTACCCGTGAATGAGTGAATGGGCTACCAACTATTTTATTCTTTGCAGCGGCAGCACGAAGCATTTTGTTTGATAAATAACATTAGTTGAAGTTACGAGGGTAATGCATAAATTCGTTTTACAGAAATGCTTTACGTATTTATATCAAACACGGATACTTATTGATCGGCCCTCGTATGTAATTTGTATAGCACATTTTGGACAGAAGACAATACAAAGAAATATGGACAACATACTTTACTGAACCAGTGATAGAAGATGAAACAGGAGAAGAAGCAGAAGAAGAAATTATAACACAAGAACCAACATTAGAGGAAGTAAGATATATTATCAAGAGAGGTAGTAACGGAAAAGCACCTGGGAAGGATGAAATAAATTTAGAACTGATAAAACACAGAGGAGACGTGTTACATGAAAGAATATATAAATTGGTTAAGAAAATATGGGAAGAGGAAAAAATGCCAAACGAATGGGAAACTGGACAAATTATAACGATACACAAAAAAGGAGACCAGCAAGAATGTAAGAACTACAGAGTCATTGCTCTATTAAACGTAGCCTATAAAATATGATCATCACTAATACAACGACGACTAATAATTGAAATTCAAAACATCATAGGGCAATATCAATGTGGATTCATAAGAGGTAGATCAACAACAGATGCAATACATACTATTAAACAAATCATGGAGAAAGCATATGAACATCAGTATGAAATAGAAATGTTATTTTTAGACTTCGAACAAGCCTTTGACTCTCTAAAGAGGTACGAAATTATGAAAGCCTTAAAAGAACAAGGAGTAAGTAAAAAACTAAGAAACTTTATAGAGATGACAATGAGATAATCAAAAGTTAGTATCCTGACACAAAAAGGGGAAACGGCAGAATTCGAAATAAACAAAGGTGTAAGACAGGGAGACTCAGCTACTTTGTTCAATCTAGCTCTAGAATTCGTTTTAAGAAAGTTACAAAAGGGAAATCTCAGAACAACAGGAAGCCAAATAATTGCATATGCTGATGACATAGTATTAGTGACAAAAAAGGAAAATCATGGAAAAAATGTAAAAGGAGATTGAAGAAGAAGGGATGAAAATTATTATTAAATATTCGTAGTTTTGTAGGTAATACTGTATTTTACTGAGATTTATCAGTATCAATTAAAACTCTGGTCCAATTTAACTTCTTTAAACTCTCGAACAAAAAACAAGTCTTTGCCTTCGTGGACTGTTTTGGATTCGACCGGTTTTTCCTTTAGGCGTTTTGAGTGGGTCTTTCGAATCGAATAAATAAATAAACAAATAAATTCCAAACTCGCGCGGGCTCATTATCAATATTTGCTAAATGGAAAGATATAGTATCGCTCAATTGACTTTGTAGTATGTAATTCAAAATTTGGGAAACATGGTGGAGATGTCTATGTTTCTGATTTGTTGTTTGTTAATTTTAACGTCTCTTTTCTGAACTAATGGCCTAAACTGGACAGCTTATCGTGGGCTCCGAACCACGGTCCTCAATCACCTTAAACCCAGGACTATGCCTTTGTCATGAAGGTGATCTACCGACTAACAAGTGTGTAATTGTGTCACCAACCCCTATCAGTTCCACGAGATATCCGATCTCATCCAGCCTGTTTACCGGCGTGAATGAAACTACGTATGACACAAATACCTTTTTGCACTTGCCCAAAGTCTTATCTGACTTTAATTCCACTTGAATACGGCAGGATTCGAACCTACTCTAAATATCTCCGCAGAGATAGAAGACAATTTGCACCAGTGGCGTAACCAGGAATTTTTTTCGGAGGGGGCCCACCATTTCTCGTAGATAATACTTACTATAAATACTTTTTTCAGCACGGATGGGGTAAATATACAGGGTGGCCCAGGGTTAAACCGGCAAACGTTCAGGATCGGTTTTCAAGAAAAAATAAGATTTTTTATTCCCTTAATCCTGGGTGCTAACTTGTTTTGATTTTAGAACAAAAGAGTTTTTTATGAATTGCTCAAAAAACAATTTGGTTGATTTTGATAAAACTTGGCACGCTTATTTGCGGGAATAATTTAAATATTATTAGAATTAAATTATTAATTCCAGTGACGTTTCACAAGGTAATTTAATTGATATTGGGACAAATCATTGTACGCCACTGATTTTTTTGTATGTTAGTTACTTTTCTTGGATTAAACAGTTGAACACACAAATTTTTTGCTTCTTCAATTTTATTCGTATCTCGCTTAGTTTTTGAGAAAAAAAAAATCTTATTTTTTCCTGAAAACCCGATCCTGAACGTTTAACGTTTAACTCTGGGTCACCCTGTATACAATGTAGGCTATTTAAATACATTATTTTATTTAACAACAATTTTTTAATTATTAAGATAAGATTAAAAGACAACTAATTATTAAAGATTGAACTTTGAATGAGCATTATTCAAAGGCAATTCTGCGAGTTTGTCTGACATCAAAGCTGGGCCTGTTAATCAATTGGGAGATGTATTATTCCTAAAATATGATTTCAGTCTTTTCATCGTTGAGAAACTTCGTTCAGTTCGTTCTACAGAGGCAGTGGTAACGGGTAAAACGGCTAAAATTTGGAATAGCGTAAAAATGTTCGGAAACAAACAAGGATCTGCTACATTTAAAGTATCGACTGCACTTTGAGGAAGACAGGAATCTACTTTTTGGCATTTCACTGTCAACATATCCCATTCACTGCGTAAAATAACCGTGTATATTGTTTGTAAATCATCTGAATATAACTTAATCGCTGGCTCAAAAACGTAAAATAATTATGATTTATATAGTTACCATTTTTTCTTATAAACTAGAAGATTCGCCCACCCCTTGGCTACGCCACTGTTCACTACCCTCGATTGCTTCCCGTAAAATCCCCAATTGAAAACTGTCGTATAAAACGTCAAAGATCGTGCGTAATGAACACAACTTATAAATTTCACATCAAATTTAGTCAATACACGTACAGATGAAGTACTGTTAAAAATATTTTTCGCAAATAATAATTTGTTTGTAGAAAATGTAATTTTGAGTCATGCTGGATACTAAAAACAAAAACAAAAATAAGGAATTTACCTGAATATCTACAACTACTTCTTTAAATTAAAAAATGAAAATGGTTGGTATGTTAATTAAAAAAATTTAAATGATCGTAATAATAATAATAATAAAATAGTCGTAAAATATTTTGTGTAGTTGGTATTATAGGCAATAAAAGTATGTTATTTTGCTGTTGTTATTAAAAAACAATAGTTATTTATGTAGCAAGGGTATAAATAGATGTTTATGCCTTGAGAGCGACGATTTTACAAACCAGAGAGCCTATGGCAAATTGCAAATGTCCACTTTCTTCTCATGGGATTTCGAAATATTAATTCATCGATCCATAAGAAGCGCACAAAAGCTCCACAAATTTCATCAAGTATTCCCTATGGCTAAGTTCACTAGTTTTTCTTAAAACAGCTCTTTTTTAGAAAAATTTCAAATATTCATATTTTTACGCTATAATCTGAATGAACGACTTTTTTGACGACTGATAAGAATATACAAAGATATCTTGTTGTCTGAGCTTAAGTTCCAGGTATTTATTTATTTAAAGTTTAATTAAAGTCTTTCAAAGAGAGACTTCAGCTCTGCATTCAAGAAAATGGAAGACACGTTGAACATATTTTATAAAAGATTCATTATCACGTTTAATTAAACTTTAAATAAATAAATAAATACCTGGAACTTAAGCTCAGACTTTAATTTATGAATATACACCAATACCTGAAAAAAAATATTTGTTTGGACACCTTATAATGTACATAATTGAAACGAGATATATCTTTGTATATTATTATCAGTCGTCAAAAAGTCGTTATATAAATAAGGGAGATTCTGCAAATTCTATTTGCAAGCTATTTTTCATACCCTGTATATCAAGAAACAACACAAAATCCTCATTTCTAATGCAAAAAGTCAATATTACTATAACAAAATAAATAAATCTACTAATAAAAATAAAACTACTTGGGAGGTTATTAATGAGCTCAATGGAAAAGAGAAAAACCACAAAAATATCTCTTTGAATATTAGAAATGAAACTATTTCTGATCCATTTGTAGTTGCAAATAAATTTAATGATTTTTTTATAGAAGCTCCTATTGAAGCAATTAGCTCAATACCTAAATCAGATGTTAATATAATTTATAAGAATGACTCGGTCAAAAATAGTATATTTCTGTCCTATGTAAGTTCAAATGATATCCTCGATATAATTCACCATAATATTAAAGGAAAGTCCTCAGGTGGTTTTGACGGTATTTCTGGTAAAGTAATAAAGAAAATTGCTAAATATGTTGAAGATCCTCTTGCTCATATTACAAACACATCTTTTACTGAAGGCGTTTTTCCTTCTAAAATAAAAAAATCTACCATTTCTCCAATATTAAAAAAGGGCGATCCACAGATAATGAAGAATTACCGACCTGTTTGATTAATTTTTTAGAAAAAAACAAACTTATCACCAATCATCAATACGGTTTTAGATGCAATTATTCAACATCGACTGCTCTAGAATCTTTTTACACAGAAGTTTTAGAGAGTATTGAGCGCAGTGAAACTCCGGTAGGGATATTTTGTGATCTCAGTCGGGCTTTCGACTGTGTTCAACACAAAATATTAGGTGATAAATTATATAAATATGGGGTGAGGGGTAAAGCTCTTGACTGGTATTCCTCTTACTTATCAAATCGAGTGCAAAATGTTAAAAGTATTAAAGATGGCTCTAATATGTTTCCCAAGCAAAGAATTAACACTAATGGCGTGCCTCAAGGGTCAAACCTAGGCCCGATTTTATTTATTCTATATATTAATGAATTGCCTCTGACATCGCCTGAATGCTTTACATCACTTTATGCTGATGACTCAACATTATTATTTAGTGAAAAAATCATAAATATATTGCAAGCCAAAATAAGAAATGCTTTGTTGAAATTCTCTAGGTGGTTCAGGGATCAATCTTTATTGTTTAACATTTCAAAAACTAACTTCGTAACTTTTCATACTCGTCAAAAAACATTGCTATTAATAACTGTGATATTGCTGAAAGTGAAAATGTGAAGTTTTTGGGAGTGACTTTTGATGCAGATTTATCTTTTATAACACACTGCCTAAATCTTTGTAATACTTTAAATTCCAAATGTTTCCAGCTTAGAAATCTAACACAAACTTTAAATTTACAACATATAAGAATGTTTTATTTTGGTCAAATTCAATCCAGAATTAATTACGGAATCAGCGTCTGGGGCGCTTCGTCTCATGCTAATGACGTTTTTCTTTGCCAGAAAAGAATTATTAGGTGCATCTCCAAGGCACCCTGTAATAATTGTCCTGCAAGACATTTATTTAAAAATTTAAGAATTTTGACTATGGCTGGCCTTTTTATATTGGAGTTGCTTACGTCAATACATAAGAATAAAACTAATTATATCTGCAATAGCAATAGCAACCAACGTATATATTTATAATACACGTCAAAAAGACAATTTGTCTGTACCCTTTAGACGTCTTGATATTACATCAAAATCTTCAACTGTTATACAACAAACTGCCGACTCATTTTAAAGACATTAAAACATATTCAAAATTCAGAGTCAAAGTTAAGAACTTTTTAATAGATATATGTCCATACAACACACAGGAGTACTTAAATTCCTAACCATCAGGTGCCAAATTGCATCATCACCGACAAAAAAATTTATTTTTTTTTTAATTAATCTGATTTTAATACTGTAAGTGTATTTTAATACTGAATTTTTATTTTATGAATGTATTTGAAATATTTGTGTTATATTTACTAGTGCATTACTTTTTAAAAATCACTTGTCTCCTAATTTATTGTTAAATTTTTATGAGATCAATAAAATCTATCTATCTATCACAGGTCGATTTCAGATACATCGTTTGAGAGGGTCACCAATGTAGAATATTTGACCAAAAATAAATCTTAATGGGACTTGGTATAATTTCATAATTTCAAATATTCTGAATGACGAATATTGGAAAAAAAACTTATCATGCTAAAAATCTCGAAAACCGTCAATATTTTCGAAATATAGACATGTATAAAGTATCTTTTATTTTTCATGTGGAAACAGAAAAAGTGATAAAAATACAGGTTGCCATCTAAAAAAAACAAAGTTGGGACCCGCCCAGAAAAAATTGAACACCCTGTGTGACTTAATTTTTTTTTTGTCGAGCTCGATCAATAAGGTAAGATTATAGAAAATTGTATTCCTATCTCTTTCCTAAATAGAGATATGGAACACGGCGCCACTGTTGCAGGACCCTGTATAAAAGCAGGAACTTTAAAATTAAAATTGTAAAATTCGAAAAAATGTTCTATAGATTACTTCTAATAATCATAAATGCTAAAGACATTTTATTTGTCTATTACGGAAATACTGTTTTCAAATAGGCATGTTTATGTTTTTTTTTATTAAATATAAGTAATTTAATTAATTTATTTTATTCTGTTACGATTTTTTTTAAACCTACTCAAGAACAACTAATTTAAATAATTGTAAAAAATTTAATAATAAATTATTTGTTTTCTAATTTAAAAATATATTTCAACGAAGAAGTTTATGTATATTTTTTTAAATAAACATATTGGTTAAAACTTAGACATTTGTTTAAAAAAAACTAGCATCAATAAATTTGACTAGCAATAAACATGATGAATATTGTTTATTCGAGTAAATAATTTAAAACTACAAACAAAAACAAACAACATTTTAAAAGAAAAAGTGTAAAACCGCTGAGATTAAAATTAAAATTTAAATTGAAAAACCAAAAGTATTGAATTTTGAATTTGAGTTTTAAAAAGTTAAATTAATGATCGGTCTCTACAAGCTGCATATAATCATAAGTTGCTATTTTTAATAATTATAAAAAAAATTGGTTATAATTATCTACCAAAATTACGCGTAAAAATTTCTGAATTTTATACTCCATGTAGAATAATAAAAGTCCATTGAATTTACATTGTCAAGGTGTCTCCATCTATCGCATTCCAAGGTAAAACACATTGACTTACCCATCGAGTCGCATTATGCCTTCATTGTTTGACAGTTTAACCTAACTTAACCTTACTTATTAGCAAGATTGTTGAATTGAATCGAAAAAGTTCGCTTATTAAAGAAGTTCTGATTGAAAAATGTCGCAACCAGAAGAAAAGTAACAAATTCTACATTTTCATCGTTTATGTGTTTGTAATTATCAGGACAAATGCGGGTTAAACCAAAATAGATTTTATCCCAATAAAAAATTAAGTAGGACTTAATCTGCATTTATGAGTCACCTTGTAGACATTAAAACAATTTTAACATACGGACTGTCCTAGTAGCTATACCTTCGTTTTATTTTCCATGATATAGAAGTTCATATAAAACTATGGTCACCCTGTTTATATGTTTGGGCCTTAATGTATTCCGTCTCTAATTAGTCCTATATATAAAAATTGTTTGACCCTCGTATGTTATTGCTACTGTTAGAATAAACAATCTTATATCCATGGAACAAACGGTAGTAATAAAAACTACTAAGAGCGTATACAGTTAAAAGATTACGGTTACGTCTAAAACAGTGTTGTTTTTAGTATTTTATTTTATTTAAAAGTTAGTACACAGGTTTCTTGGGGCAAAAAATAATATTTTTTTAATTTTCAGGTCTGACAAAGGTGGCGCTACATACGTTGTATATATACAGGGTGAGTCATGAGAAACTGTACATACTCCTACGTCGTATTGAGGCCCCTATGGGAAAGTGTCTGTTCCCATTGTTTAAGCCTCGAGCGGGCGCGCCAGCGGCAGATTGCCGCAACTTTTTGTTTTTGTGTTATAATTAAAATGTGACGATTCCTTCGAAACTGGACATTTAGGTATTCCTTGTTTATGTTATTGACTCCGCTTATCGACAAATCTGATGCAATATAATTTCTGTTCAGTTGGTACAAGCGAAAGTTCCAAACCAGATCGAATTTGCAACGTGTTTGCGGCAGATTGTCGCTGGCGCGCCCGTTCGTGTAAGTTTTATTAATTACTAATTTTTTCAGTTTGCCTAGATTGTTTGTTTTGGAAATGTTATATATATTTTATATATTTTTACTATAATAAATGGCAGATTTGTCTTATTTTACTAAGTAAAATAAAGTTTCTTCGTTATTTGTAAACTACAAACCTGAAAAACCAAATGCGACAGATTGCCGCGGCGCGCATTCTCGTGTAATTCTAAAAAGCGCGCCCGCTCGAGGGTTAATAATATAAAGGTGGAGTTCTGAATTTTGACTAAAATTACTTTTACTTCTGACAGTTAAGTTCGATTCGTCTCAAATTTTGGTAAAACGTTATACTACTGCCACCTAATTAATTGATTCATATAAAAAAATCACCCTATATACAGTGTCATTACGAAAGTACGCACCATATGGGAAACTTTTTTATTAAGGGTTTTTCGACAAAAAGTTATTCTTGATAAAAGTTCGTGCATCCCCTAAAACTAAACATGCACTAACAAAATATAGTATAACACTAATAATATACGAGGAGCCTTCAAAAATTTGAATTTGAGACAAAAGTAAAGTACTCTTATTTTGAAAAATTTCGGGAAATCTTATTTAGAAAAGTTGTTCAGCATTAAAAAATACATCTAGATTTGAAATCATGGCCATCTAAGTGAAGTTTTATTTTTTTACCCATTTTTTTTAAAATGGGGACTACGAAAAGAAAAATTTGCTAAAACGATAAATAGACAACATCCTGTATACAACGGTTTATTTCAAAAACCTGTAATATTACAAATTACACAACTATTGTGTTAGCAACGGTCAATTTTTTTGAAGAGTAAAATAATTTTTAAACTTTTTGGAGCAAAGTTATTTTTATTTTTTGTTAACACCGAAAATGGCTTAAAATTATACAGTATTGTAACAAGGGCTTAATATTCAATAATATCATATCATAAAACATCAAAATAAAATAAGTATTTCGGCACACTCATTGATTTTCTGGAGATTTTCTTGTTTAAAGGGTAAAAAATAAAACTTCACTTAGATGGCCATGATTTCAAATCTAGATGTATTTTTTAATGCTGAACAACTTTTCTAAATAAGATTTCCCGAAATTTTTCAAAATAAGGGTACTTTACTCTAGTCTCAAATTCAAATTTTTGAAGGCTCTTAGTATATTATGAGTGTTTTACTATATTTTGTTGGTGCATGTTTAGTTTTAGGGGATGCACAAACTTTTATCAAGAATAACTTTTTGTCTAAAAACCCTTAATAAAAAAGTTTCCCATACTTTCGTAATTACACTGTATATATATAGTTTTTGAAAAATCTAATAAGGATCTTGCAAAGTACACAAATAGACAACAAACATGGCGAATTTATTTTTTTCCCAACACGATTACTCAATTTCTAATAAAAAATCAAATTTGACTATAAATCAAAAAATATATCTGTCAAGCTATTTTGAGTAATACTAAAACATCACCCTGTATAATATTTTTTTTAGTGATTTATCGGTATTGTCGTTTTATAGATTTCTCAGAATTTTGTTTCGAAAGAAAAAATGCAGTTTGATCTTTTTAAAATTAATGGGGAGAAACAGATAATACATTTAAATGATCCATTAATCGTTCGCCTTTTATATTAAAAAGTGGAAGAATAGAATCAATATAACAAAATAAGTTGAAATTAAGAAATTATCATTAAATTTTTCTCTTTTTTTAATTTTTTATAATTCCATTAATTTATTTCAGTTTAATAATTTTTTTGTTTAATAAAATAGTAGGTCCATACAAAAATTATAGATAAGAGTGATTCTGTACTGAAAAATTTAAATATAGTTTGTAATATTTTTAAGTTGGGCTAACGCTTTAATAGTTATAATTTTGATGTGCCATAATTATTTTATTTATTATGATTCGTCTAATGCATGTGTTTACGTCTGTTTTATTTTTAAACGGTCAATTGGTTCAAATATTTTAAGGGTCATTGAATACCGTGTTCTTTTATTCAAGGGCAAACAAATACTTTAATAAATGAGTGCTACTCTCTGCGGTATTTGAATCAAAACAATAGCTGACCTGATCTGGCATCAATTAAAAATTCACTTCTTGACTTTACTGCGTGATAATTCAATTTTATCGAGCTAATGTTCACTCAGCGGTAGCATCATTGTAGCTTTTTTGTTACGATGGTCCCACTTTTGTAACCTTCAATAGTTCAGAGAAAAACGCGAAAATATGCTAGCATACATATATCGACGCACCCAATTGAGATTATAGCGGAGCAAGCCCGGACCCGACCAAATTCATTTCTCGCTGCGGTGAACTTACTATCATATTTTCTATTAGCCACAAACTGCGTACGTTACAATGTCATTTGAATATCCAACCAATAGGATGAGTCGGGTCTACGTGAATTCAGACTTTTAGATTTCAGTGAAGTTTCTTTCGAAAACACAAAGGATGCCGCGTTTTAAAGCTGATAAATTCGGGATACTATATCTCCTGTTCTTACTATAGTGAAGGTTAAACGTAACGCCACTGGTGGAGAGCTAGTCATAAAAACGTATAGGTATTGTTGAAAAGTAAGTTTGTTTAGTACTTTTCAAAAGTACTATGAACTGTGTAATGGAACTCTGATTGTACTGTCAAAACGAAGAAAAAGTTTTCCCTTAAATCGTAAATAACTTTGCTATAAACATTCAAATATTGATTTTATTCGACGCAAGCTAATTATGTCGAATTAATTACCTTGATGAGACCTAATGTTTAAACACAAATAAATTACAGAAAAAACTATCATACAACATGTAACATTACTTAGTGTCATAAAACATTATGCTGTCGGGAAATATATAATCAATAAATAAAATAAAGTTATTTATTATTTCTTTTACGAACACTTTTGAGGGGCGTACGTAAAATTAAATAAGCAGATAAACCTACAAATTCAAGACTAGAGAAAACAAGCACAACGTTGACATATTAGGAATACGAGCGCATTGGTCTGGTTGGTTAAAGTGTAAAAAGCATAAAGCTAAAGTATAGCACAACTGAAAGGTACCGCACTCCTTCTGTGCACACTATTTTCCCAGTCACTATGCCACTGCTTCTAATCCATCTATAAGTTTTTTTTTATTTAATTCTGCAAATTTACAATCAACTCAACTAAACTATAATATATAGACTTATAAGTAAACGAATAATGCAGGTGAGAAGAAATCGTCCACCGACGATCCTCCTGTATTTACTGTAGTTCAGTGGTTCGATGGATTCAATCATCATTGTGGTTTGGGGCATCTATTAGGTCGGTGGTCTGTAGGCCACTGTCTTTTAAGTCTCCTTCTGATATTAGGTGGATTACTCATGTCAGTTATATATTGGTTTTCATTTTCCTGTAGTTTGTATTTGTAGCTTATCGCCATTATTTTTATTTTATCGGCGACGTATGCAATTTGTAAGTCGTTGTGTAAAGTAAAGTTGGATACATACCATGAGGCGTTTGTTAATGTTAATATTTTTGATTGTAACCTTTGAATGATGTTTACGTTTGATGCTTTGGTACAGCCCCATAGCTGTATCCCATAAGTCCATATAATATGCTTTAATATGCACTTGTATAATAGCAGCTTGTTCTTGATGGATAATTTTGATTTACATCCTATCAGCCAGGACATTTCTCTTGTTTTTAGGTTTAGTTGCTGTCGTTTAGTTTTAACGTGTTTTTTCCATGTAAGTTTTTGATCTAAGTGCAATCCTAAGTACTTCATTTCAGTTTGAATTGGTATCGGTGAGTTTTGAATTAATACTGGTGGACATAAGGTATGTCTAGTTGTGAACTGGTTAATTTTAATTCTCCAAGTATCGAACCAGTTTTGACGGGCGCCGAGGTGTAGTTAAAGGTGGTTGGATGCTTCGTTTCCTGCTAATACAGCAAAGTCATCTGCGAATGTAGCAATAGTTGTATTGTATAATACAGGTAAGTCTGCAGTACAAACCAGATAGAGCAGTGGCCCGAGCACACTTCCCTGTGGTACGCCTGGGTATATAGGATGACATCTTGAAACCGTCGTATTGTACTTGGTTTGGAAATATCTTTCAGATAAATACGATTTCATTAGCAGATAATAAGGACTTGAAGAGGTGTTTTTGATTTTGTATAATAAACCCGTGTGCCAGACCTTGTCAAAGGCCTGGGCGACGTCAAGAAATGGTGCTATACAATATGTATTCTCTTCAAGGCTCGAATTGGTAGTCAGGGATTATGGCATTTAGTTCAATATCGTTTGAAATTTTGAGTAGTAATTGTCTTTCAAATAACTTAGAATCCATCTGTAAGTAAAAAAATTTAAAATGTTCGCAAAGATTCACTTATATTAAAATCATTAAGTACCTATTCATATTTAAAAAATTTAATAAACAGGTATAACATAAAAACATCTTAATTTACAAATATTTAAATCATAATCAAGAATTAAAATTTATAAGTAAATTATAATGATAAATTCGATTGGGTTCCCATTAAACAACTTGTACAGCAACAAATAAAGTTGTATAAATCCATTTTTAAACAGTTCGGCTTGATATATCTGTTGTTTGTAAATCAGTGACGTAGCATATATTGTTTTATCATGTCGAGACAATTTAGGTAAATCCTACAAACACAAGTATATGATTTTATTTAACAAAAAGACGTGGGTTTTCACAAAAAAATATTTAAATTAAGTTTTCTTCGAGACGTTGCACAAGGAACTCATGGACAATATAAATAAATTAAAAATCACACCATATGAGATAAAGGAAAAAAAAATAAGAATGGGGGTTCCTCAAGGCAGTGTTCTGAGTCCTATATTCTGCTGATTTCATGCAACCTAATGAAAATAAAAATTATAATGAGCTAAATGAAGCAAAAGCTTGGAAAATAAGGCTGAACGGACAGAAATCTACTCATAAAACTTCACAAATAATCAAAATATAAAAAACGAAGTACCAACCTACATGGACTTTCAGCATTTTGATGATTTATGTTAAAAGTAAGAAAAGTGTTCAAAGTAAATCAAGTTTTAAGGATTAATCCAAAACAAGTATTTATATTTATTTATTATAGGTATATTTATATAAACAAGAACAGCTATAGGACAACTAAATTTTTAATAAAATAGGTAACTATAAGGACGGGCGGATAGCTTTAAAGGTCCTTCCTTTAGTTGACAACATTGAAACTTTTAGAGCCCCCCCTTGTATCCGGGCCTGTTCTAGTTACCATCTAGAAATGTGGGACATGCTAGACACCACAGTCTAGTCCAGTCTTGTCGCCCATATAATAAATTAGGAAAAGTGGAAATTTAATAAAATCACTTTAAAGCAATTATTTTTAAATTAGTCAAGTTGGAAATTGTTCTTTCCAATTAACACTTCGTACATGCCACCCTAATAAATTTAGGAATAACTTTTTTCTAAGATTGTAACGACGGTGGAATTTTTTGAACCATAAAAATACCAAAAAAGGACCATGGGCGTAACAAAACTACCTAAGGTTGTGAAATAAATCACACTTATTCCCAAGAACAAAGACATTAAATGTCCTACATTGCACCAGCGTCTGGACTTCAACAACTACTCCTTGGGCTATATGCCCCCTAGGTATTGAATTAAGAAAGTCCAGACGTGGTTTGGCGCCCGATCGGGGCTTTAAACCAAAAACTTTGATTTTATATAACAAGTGTGATTTATTTCACGACCTAAGGTAGTTTTTTCTAAGATAACAAACCTATAGTGGCGTCTGTGAGTCGGAAGGACATGGACCAAAATTTACCCGGATCGAGAGTACCCTCCGCCCGTTTTCGAGAATGCTAAACACGTATCAGAATTTCTCTTTTCGCCAGCCGAACCCCCTAAAACGGCCAAAAACTATCCCCTAAAGGGGTTAAACGGGCAGCACATCACTTCCCTGTCAAAAAAACGTCTTTTACCACCGTTTTCGAGGATGCTGAGCACGGTGGTAATGTTGAAGATTACTTCCGACCCTCACTAACCCCTCCACAGGCCAAGACTCACCCCCGAAATGAGTGTTTTTTATTTTTTATGTCAGCGGCATCCTCGAAAAAAAACCACCTCTGTCGGCGGCGAATTTTGTCCGGTGGAGGGATTGTGAGGTTCGGAATTAATCTTTAACACCACCACCGTGCTCAGCATCCTGGAAAACGCTGCCCGTTTAACCCCTTTAGGAGTAGTTTTTGGCCGTTTTAGGGGGTTCGGCTAGCGAAAAGAGAAATTCTGATACCGCCATCGTGTTCAGCATCCTCGAAAATTTTCGTCCATTTTTTTTCGACTCACAAACGCCACTAATATACAGATTTACCTGTGTAGAAGTGAAATACGTCGAATATTTTTATTTCTAATAGTGTTTCGTAAAAAAATACAGATATAACTGAAAAATTCTCTAATATCCATTAAATCTACTTTTGAAACATGACAGTAATAAATTGTAATTCCATAGTAAAGTTTATTTATTTTATTTGAAATACTTTCTTCATCATCATCATGGCCGTTCAATCCCGAGCGATTATGGCTAGTTCAGAAAAAGCTGTATTGAATCCTATTGACGAGGTGGATAACTCCTCATATGTCAGTGCGTTTATAATCTTTTCCGTCGACCGACCACTTATGATGTATTTTAACGCCCTCAAAATCGTTGATTAATGACCCCTATTAATGAATGATTTTCTATTAATTAACGAGTTTATTATATGCAACTCAACGTACATTGCTCTTATTATACATTTATATTGACAGTTACCTATGGTGTAGGCAACCAAACATATCTACATATAGATTTGAAATCAAGAAGGTGGGTTAATACTATCTGTCATTGTATGTATGTCATTATTTAATTTCTTAAAATTGTAAAACTCTATATATAGTTTAAAATCAAAAGTACCGTCGACAGAAAAGTTCTGTAACGAACTCGAGAACTAAAATGGCGATTAATACACTTGTTTGTTAAATAACCATTAATCTGTCCTGGCCTCTTTTGTTATAGCGATCACAAAGATGGCTGCAAATGTCTACGTCTAGAAAATAAAACTTTAAAATGATTTTTGTGTGGCAAAAACGTGGCGAGAATTACTGCAATCATATAATCAAGTGTCGCCACTTTAAAGGTATATTAATGGTTCTCAAAACGACACTAAAACTATCTCGCCCACTTCTAAGTGGTATTTAAGTGATATGGATTGGCCATAACTATTATTTTCCACTTTAATGTTTGAGCAACTTTGAGGTAGTCTCGCTGGGGGTGTCGATACACTGCGACCTATAAGATCTATTGTGCCACCTACTGTATCCAGTATTGGGATTTTTTGTTATTTACTTCTTTTCTAAGTTCATCAAGTACTGGTACTTATTCCGCAGAAGGGTTCAGGTCCCAGAAATGGTGTTTCAGCCCCTTTTTTTGCGAGTACGTCTGCTATTTCATTACCCTCCACTCCAGTATGTCCCGAAACCCATAATAAGGTAACAGTGTTATTCTTGCCTAGTTCGTTTAGGCACTCCCAAACTAAAGCTAAACTTCTTTGTCATCTCATCTTGGGGCATGTCCCAGATTTAGTGATTTCCAGGAAGGAGTCGAAACTTGCGTTTGGTTGATCCTTCTCTGGTCGTTCTGTAGGTTGTCCTTATCGCTATACTCTCCACTACTATATGGAGGGGTGTAAGGCTTAGGATTACCTCCATGGCGGCCGTTGGGCATGTTCTCATTGCACCTGTTATGCGTACGCAGGCTAGTCTTTCGATTTTCGCTAGATTTGCCTTTGTACTGGCCAGCTTAGTTCTGCTGCCCCAGACTACTGCTCCATAAGTGATGGCCGGTCTCACTAGTCTCGCTTAGTGGTTATAACGTTTCAAACACCCTCAGTGGCACCAAAATATTATTATTAAGTGACTCCCAGCGGTGAACTTTACGTGACTACAACTAGGCAAAAATAAAATTAAGTTATTCTTACTGCGTAGGGGTAGATTTAGTGATTATTACGTAATAGCCACCCAATCGAAGTTGCGATATCAGTTTCTGTCACTATAATGCTACTTGGGTGGTTCCCAGAAACGTCACAAAAAATATGTTGACAACAGAGTTTGACGTCTTAAATTTGAAAATTGTCCCATGTTGTTCTGATACCTTGTGAATTTGTCGAGTGATTTGTTTCTATAGTAAATTATTTTTTTTTCGGCGTCAACGGCATCGACTACTATGGTCATTAGCCTCGTGATCTGTGTAGGCTTTATTACTAGTTCCCAGCGCCACTTTAGGAACAGCACTGTTAATTAGAACCCAACAATGAATGGTCGAGTGAGGAATCACACTTGGTATATGAAAATCAATTTCTAAATTTTTAATTAATTAAAAATCAGAAAGTGATTTCTGCCATGCATCGGTGAGATTCGAACCCATAATCCTTGGATTATGAGTCCAGTGCTCTACCACTGAGCCACCCACTCCCTATAGTAAATTATTATTATTATAATTTTTATCATTGTCAATTTTTTGAAAACGACTTTAGACTAAAAGTCAAATATTAAAAACAATTTAATATAAAAATTATCAAGAGTATTTAGTTGTAAAATGTTTAATTACTCAAAATAAAAACTCTTAGTATTTTTTAGTGTTTTGGTTTTTGAAGAAATTCCTCGTACGCCTGTAAACTTCAGCATTCTTTTGAAGCGTGTATCGAAGGTTTGTTTTCCATCCATTTTTGTAATAAGTAAAGCATGAAATTATTTGCCTAAATTTTTATTCTACATTTACGCCACTGGTAAGGATGTCAATTCTTTCTCATAATAGGAAAAAAATCTCCTGGGTCGTATATGCATTAACCTTGCCCAGATATCATTGGCCTCAATACATGCACAACGGGGCATATATGGTACTCGGATTGATGTAGACCAGTTAAACTATCTACATAGTATATTGTGATGAATTATAAAAGTGTATAAACGGACCGCTGTTTGCACTTTTGCTTTTAGATTGATAAATTTTGGTTAAGTTAAAAGTAAACTGTATTATTCATTATTCTGCCTCGGGAGATCGACTAATGGATTTTTTCATGTCAAGAAATATTTATTATTATTGAATAATATTTTTCTTGTATTGTATCGAATAACTGTTAAAATGTAACGTTTAGGTACTCTCTACAATTTGCAAATAAGAAATACGTAATAGTAGAAAAAGTATAGTATATACAATTCTCGCGAAATACGCATTTCCCATTTCACTACTGCTACAAACCCTTTAATACTTTACTCGTTCGGGCTTGTTGTACAATATATTATTATAAAAATGTAGAAATTCAATTTTAGTGAGGTTTTTTTACTACTTAATTTGGATATTTGTTCGTCAAGAAAATATCTGGATGTACACGATAAAACTTAAGCTGGAAAGCAAAATCAAGGCTAAATAAATGCCCTAAATTAAAATTTTCGGCTCCGCAGATTTTTGCAAAAATGACTGTTCTGCTAGCTTTAACTTATATACCATCCGCCATATTGGAAATGCTAATGTTAAAATTGCGGGCTTAATACTCAACAAAAAAAAATATTTTTTTGTATCCGAGCTTATTATTCATCGTAAAATGGCGGATGATCACTTTTTTTATATAAATAAAAGAAATAACATGAAAAAATATAAAAAAAGTCAGATACGTATATAAGTTATCATCCTCCGTTCTTCATTTGCCACCGAATAATTTTTGTATTTACCATTTTTGAAAAAAGTAAGTAGTTTTTTCTAAAATTGAACATTGCTTCAAAATCTCAGAGGGCACCGGGAGGTGCTGCCCCCGATGGTCCTCTTTTAAAGCAACAAAAAAAATTAAAATTTTACCAGAAGATTTATATTTCGAAAGGTTTGTCTTGTGTTTAGCGGCTCCCGGGACCTCTCGAATTGCGCTCGTGTTCTGTCGGATTTTTACAGAATCCTGGCCAATCAGAAAAGGTCATCGTACGGTGAAACCCGAATTCGGGTTTCGTTAACGCAAACGAGGAAGTAAATTGAAGACAACAGTTATTCTGATTGCATTTATTTACATTGGATTGTTGTGTTGACTTGAGTATAGACCATTCCAGGATGACGTAGTGACAGGTTGGCCATATTTGCTGGGAGGCACAGAACTTTATGACACAACGTTAGTTTCATATGTAAACATCAGAAATATTTTTTTAAGTTCTTTATTCAGAAGAAATAAATAGAAAATGCCACATTTGTTTTGACAAACGGAGGGGATCGTTTAAATGCATTGTCTAGTGAATGAAGAAATGCTTGGCTTGGATTAAAGGTACATTTTCTGAAAGCCAAGTGAATAATAGACGTGTTTTTTCTAGGCATTTTATAACATGTATTTTTGGCGATATTTTATATGTATTTTTTTATTATTACTTGTGTAAATTTTCGGTAAACCTGCTCTGTTAAAACACTAGTGACAAATTTTTGACAGAAAACTGTGGTTTTTTTAAATTTAATTTTACCAGGTGATATTGTTTTAGCCGACAGAGGTTTTTTAATTCAAGATTCTCTACAAATATTAGGTGCGAATTTAAATATACCAGCCTTTAAAAAGGGAAAAAATCAACTACATCCCACTGATTTGGAAAATACACATAATAATACTTCTGTACGAATTCATGTAGAACGAATTATTGGTCTTTTAAAAAAAATAAGATTTTTCATGAAACAATACCAATGAGTATGTTGTCTAAAAAAAGAGATGGTTATATACTACATTGGACAAAATTGTAGTAGTGTGTAGTGCATTTATAAGTATGTGTCCCTCGCAAATACCATTAAATTTATTTTATTTTATGAATATATAAACATCTAAGATATACAATTTGTTTTATTTGTATTATTTCTGTATATTAAACACAATTTTTGTATTTTGCATCTATAATATTTTACATTATGATACGCATTTGAGTACTGCGCGATTCGTTTTTTAAACTTGGACTCGTGTCATAACAGAATGCCATATGAAATGCGTTGCTTAATTTACTACTTTACAATTTGGCTAAAACACTATGAACAGACCTGGCCTCATACTGCTTATAGGCTTGCAAACTTTTGTAAGCCTTAAGCTGTTGTCCCGAATAAAAACTGTGAGTTAGTATGCAAAATTTATAGAAAAGAGGTTTCTATACAAGTTACTCATATTAGTTTCGTTCGCGCTCAAATTCAAATCCTCAAATGTCAAACTGCAGATAAACAAACAAACATTACGCGTTTCGGGCAGTTCAAATTAATACCGCTAGATCGCATAAAGTTGTGTTCATGTCAATAGAAATCTAATTTCTATCCACGACTGAAAATGCTACGTCTAGATGTCGTCCTTATCCGAAAATTGGTAACTATGCAACCGCAAATATACAGATGTATTTCATGCTGCCTTACAATTTCTTTAGAAAGGGGTGGTCAGCGAAGACGTAAGGGGCGAGGATTTCGAGGTTATGTATGAAATTGACAGAGTTGATGGGTATAGAGCACTCTTAAAAGAAGTCTAGTGTTAACTACTCTTGAAGTATCTATTTCGCTCTTTCTATTAATTAGAAAAAGATGATTCCAACGGGAAAAAACAATAGAAATGTGGCAACTAGAATTATTTCATTGGTCAACGTCACGGTTCATAATACGTCACGATTCATAAATTTAAATTTAATTTCCCAATTTAATAATGAAGCCGGAAAATTTTGGAAATGTATTCTACTGGTCATACAGTTTCATAAGGGCCAATAAAAGATTTTCATTACTAAGCCTCGTTAAAAACTTGATAAAGATAAAGATAAAAAATTTTAATTTAGGCGATTTAATTAGTCTTTAATGAGCCTTTAATTTTCCATGTATTTATTTTAGTAAGTTAACTGGCATTTGTTGTGCGTTGGAAACTGCTAGAATTTTCGACCGGTATGTATGGAGGAAATCTAGATTCTTCCGATATGTAGTTATCTAGGAAGTAGTATTTCAAAACAAATTTTTAATCTCTAATCTCTACCTGTCCTGATTATCCAACCTGGGCCTCGACCATCTCAAAATTTGGTATGTCCAAATAAAGATATTAATTGCACGTTTTACATAAACTTTTAATTTATTTAAATAATTTCTTTTTCACATTGTCATTTGTTATGAAAGTCAACAAAATAATCATATCTGTATAACGTCACCCACGATTGATAAAATATACCGAACATAAGTTAATTTTACGACCTCGGGTGAAAATTTACTATCTAACCAACGATGAAATGAAGCAAGGCTCGATTAAAAAATGACCTAGATTTTTCAATAGACGGAGACTCTCCAATTAAACAATTTTTTATATCAAAAACTGTAGTACTTACCATTCCATTATAACTGAAATTCCACATTAGAAGACCCTAAAACAATTTAAAAAACTATTCAAAAATTATACTTACACAAATTATAGAAATAAACACCCGAAGAACGCATACAATATTACAGTTTTTCTAGTAGTTCACACCCACGAAATGCAATCCACGTTTCAACGGTAATAACAAAAGGCTATAAATATGAGAGTTCGTATACAATTTTAAGCCTTTATATCCCATAAATCCTTCAAATAATGTTATCTTCGTTTTAGAATTGAGAAACGAAATAATAGCGTTATAAAATAAACGTGTAAAAATGTGAATGATGCTTGTTCAAATCCATTTATAAATAGTTGCAGAAAAATTAAAAAATTGATGACATTTATTTTCAAAGGTAATACCACGAGTCCCCCAAATTTTATCGATTAAATTTTTGGTTTTCACGAAAACGGCTTTATTTGGAAAAACCACGAAAACAAACTGATCTCAAGACACTTTACACACAAATGTTCAATATTTTCTTTATCAATTTAAATTGAAACATCAAAAAATATTGAGCTATTATAGTTTTAAATACAGGGCAGCCAAGACATACGTGATTGCGTTTAATTCGGATATTGAGTTTGACATTAGTCAGTTTTAAAGAGATTTATGGATTTCTATGTAATTTGAAGTATTTAGGTATTCAAAAACTGATGTGTGTTGAAGTGAGTTATGTGTGTGTTAAAGCGATTTGAAATAAACGCATAAACAGGTTAGTTTACAAATACATTTTGAAATTTGGGTAATTTGGATTTGCAGTACATTTTAGTATAATAATAATTGCACAAATGAAAAGAAAAATAGTCAAATCTCCCAGGAATCGGACATTGAATGTCAACGGTGCCACAACGTTGACATTCAATGTCCAATTTATAAAATTTGAGAGGACGTGTGGTATTTGGAAGGCTATTTTTTTCAATCATTTTGTATTAAAAACAGAGAATATAGTAATTTATGCAAAAGACACTTTACACGCAAATTTTTTAATCGATATTTATAGATTTCACAAAATGGGGACCAATCGTAATTTCGAACTTCAAAGGTTTATAATTAAAATGTTTAATAATATAAACCTATTTACATTCTAATTTAATCGGTAAATACGCTATTGTTGCTTTATGATACTTTATTTTTAGTATCGTAAACCACAGCTGCACATTTTCCTGCAACGTTATCTTTTATATTACCTACTCTAAAAAATGTGGGCGATGCAGCTACGAGTAATGATATACAGGGTATCCAGAGATGAAACCGGCAAAACTTATGGGGTTATAGGGGTAATCATATTGGCAGCCCTTATTGGGATCTGACATGGGGGCGTGGCCTATCCAAGGTGGCGTCAATTAGGGTGAAAATTTAAATTTGACCTGAGTGTTTCTTTCTTATTAAATATAAAAAATGAGTCTTACGATTGACAAAATTTGTGAAAGGGTAGAAGACTAAATTTCAAACAAGCTGAACGCATTTTATACGCTGGGCATTTGGTTAAATACGGGAAATAAATTAATGAAAGTGAAGTACCTGTGTGGACTTGGTGGCTTTCTGTTTATCAACGTCGAATTTGCGAGGTAATCCCCATCAAATTAATGGGAAAATTGCAGGAGATGGACAAGTGATGAGTGTTATTTGTTCCTCCAAGGCTGGTTCAGGGGACAAATGCAAGCACTGCATTGCTACGTGCTATGTTGTTGCGCTGTTGCAGGTTACAGTGGCGTGTGTGAGTCGGAAGAACATGGACCAAAATTTACCCGGATCGAGAGTACCTCCCTCCCCCCGTTTTTGAGGATGCTGAAGATGATGCCAGCCGAACCCCTAAAATGGCCAAAAGCGGTTAAACAAGAAGCACATCATTTCCCTGTAACAAAAAACGTCTTTCCCCCCATTTTCGAGGATGCTGAGCACGGTGGTGGTGTTGAAGATTACTTCCGAACCTCACCAACCCCTTCGCCGGCCAAAAATCACCTCCGACAGGGGTGTTTTTTTTTATTTTTTATATCAGCGGCAAATCGTATTTCCCCCAGTTTTTGAGGATGCTGAACACGATGGTGGTGTTAAATATCACTTCCGACCCCCACCAACCCTTCCACAGGTCAAAACTCGCCCCTGAAATAGACACACACATAGTTTCGTAGCTGATATAAAAAAAATACGTCCTTTCGTTTGTCCAGCTCCAGACATTTATTAGAGTTATTATTACACCCTGGTACTGCGCAGTACACTTTATTTTTTTATTTTTCACGCTGTTTTAATACAATTTCGGTCAGTATTTATCTCAAAAATGGATTTTCCCGTTTGATATAATGTATTTGTGTTCGAAAACAAAGCGCCAGGTGGCGTATCGCTGGAGGTCAGATTCCAATGACCCCATACGTTTTGTCGGTTTCATCTCTGGACACCCTGTATTCGTTTGTATTTATTACAGTTATACGGGGTGATAATGAAGATTTTTAGGGCATGTATTTAAATTAAATACAGGAAGCCTTTAAATTTAAAAAAACTGGCGTTTACCATGAGGAGATGAATGCAAAGGTGTTTGAAAAATGGATAATTCCCCCTATCATAGTCGGCATTTAGAACCATTACCGTCTGAATAAGTTATTGTGTACTGTATCGAATTTGACGTTTTTTGGACATATTCGAATAAAAAATAAATTTTGAAAGAATTCTAGTCATCTAGTATTACTTTAAATAAACATTATTTGTTTTAATGCATATTCAACGTATTATGTATTCAGGTCATGTTACGCTATAATAACAAATGGAGACAAAAACACAATTATATTGGTATCAAATAACTTATTGTTTTTGTTTAATTAACAAAACAATTTTTTATACTACAAAATTTGTCCGGTGATCATAATACAAGGTTCTGTGCAAATATTTTTTAAACTTTTATTCTAAAATAAATACATAAAAAAATGATGTTGATACTACGTAAAATTAATTACACGTTTAATTTTTTTTTAAATCGCGTAATTAATAATTGTCATAAGTATTTTTACGTAAGTTGAACAAAAAACCACTTATATGAATCAAAAAAAGGTTTTAATTTAAAGTTTCGACTTCGAAAGTCGTCAAAAATTTGATATAACAAAATATGATTTACTATAGAAACAGATCACTGGAATACGACAGCAACACACGGTGCTCTGGAAGGTGGTTTAGGTTTCCATACGATAACGAAAAAAACTGAAATGGTAGAACTATAGAGTAGCTGCCCAGAAACCAGGAAAACTTTCACGTCAAAAAAGGCTGAAAATGCTATACCCGGGATAAAATGGCTCGGCTCTTTCCGAATTTGACATTACTTTTGAGTTTCACCCCTTCCTAAGGGGTGAAAAAGGGGTACAAACCGTGAAAATACGTAAAAATAAAAGAAGCGCGGACAAATGACCGAAAACCTAGTCCACTACCAGGAATAATTGCCAGAAATTATTATACTACAACTATATTTTATATTCCCAGTACAATCCGTGGGGTACACAACCCCCCAGGCGTGTAAATGATGGGTAAAGTGGGCGCCTTCTGGGGTGAAGAAACCTTCATAACCCAAAATTGATGGGTTTTTGGGAAAAATTATATGGAACAAAAAGTGCATAGAGATATCTCTATATTCATCGTTTTTTTATTTGTATACTAATTTCACAGCTCTTATGGCCTTTGAAAATACAAAAAAACATTTGAAACGATTTCCAAAACTTTTTTACAAATATAGGATATATTAATAAAGTAATAATCAAGGGTTCGTAAACCACATGTTCTGGACATGGTTTGTGCCGCATTTGGGCAGAGAGAAAGCCCTTCTACGGCCCCAACATCTGGGTCTGGTCTCGAAAAATTACCATGGAGATGCGTTTGAGGGGAATTTTTTTTTTTTTTTATTGACAATAATTGCTCATTTACAATCTACATCTATGAAAAGAGTATTAAGTAAATATGCTGCGTGTAGTAGGCTTGCCAGAGAAACATTCATTAATGATTCTCATTCTGGATTATTTTATTGTTGCAGGAAATCTTGGGGCCATAATCTATTGAGTCGTCTTGTGTTTAGGCCATTGTTATAGAGTTGGTCGATCAGTTCGTTTTCATGGTCTGCTATCTGATTTTTATAACTTTCAGCTATTCTTTCTATTTCATTTTTAACAAGTGGAATCCTCAGGTCATTATGAAGGGTCTGGTTACTCACATACCATGGGGCGTCTACAATTGTTCTTAGGGTTTTTGATTGAAATCGTTGGATGATGTTGACAGAAGATGGTTTTGCACAACCCCAGAGTTGGAGTCCATAAGTCCATATCGGTTTCAGTATGGCTTTGTAAAGCAGTATTTTGTTGTTGGTAGAAAGCTTGGATTTTCTACCAAGCAGCCAGTTCATCTTGCGGAATTTTAAGTCGAGTTGTCTTCGTTTGGCTTCTATGTGTTTTCTCCATGTAAGTCTTTGGTCGAGGTGAAGGCCCAGATATTTAGCTTCTGTTGCTACTGGTATTCGCACGTTATTTAACATTACTGCTGGACATACTTCGTGCTTCATAGTGAATGTTACCTGTACGGATTTCGTTTGGTTAACTTTTGTTCGCCATCTTGCATACCAGTTGTTCAGTAAGTCGAGATGGTTTTGTAAATTCTCAGTGGCTATTACAGGATCTTCGGCTATGGAGATTGCAGCGACGTCGTCGGCAAAGGAAGCAAGGATTGTATTATTTGTTTCAGGTATATCGGCGAGGGGAATGCGTGCAGAAAATTACTCCAGGAGTCCGCGAAGTTATTGGATCCTGATTTCTGTAGGGTTGTGGGCGCAGATTTGTCACTGCTTCCATTTGTAGCAGCATTTAGAGCTATGGACGAAATTACAAAGTCAACATTCTCAGTAACGCGGATTGAGTCAGATTTAAATAAACACATATCAAGTCTCAAAAAAGCTCTCGCTGCTCTCGATGTGAGTCAAACTTTGAAAATTCATGTAATTTTGAGTCATCTTCAAGAATCGCTTGAATTTTTAGATGAAGAAGAAGGTCTCGGTTTATGGTCTGAACAAGCTGGGGAGAGTGTTCACCATGAATTTTTGAAATTTTGGAGCAGACGAAAAATGAATGATATAAAAGCTCCAAATTACGGCATAAGATTAAAAGCAGCTGTGGTTGACTTTTCTTCGAAGCTTATCTAGTAGTTCGTTTCAAGATTCAAGTTTATATTCCAAAAAACAAAATATAATAGTAATAGCAATAATGCGCAGGGTTTGTTTACATGGATTTTATTTTTTTTTTCATGATAAATGGTTTGATTATTACTTTATCAATATATCCTATATTTGTAAAGACAAGTTTTGGAAATCGTTTCAAATGTTTTTTTGTATTTTCAAAGGCCATAAGATCTGTGAATTTAGTATATAAATAAAAAAACGATGAATATAGAGAAATTTCTATGCACTTTTTGTTCCATATAATTTTTCCCAAAAACCCATCAATTTTGGGTTACGAAGGTTTCTTCACCACAGAAGGCGCCCACCCCTGGGGGGTTGCGTACCTTAGGGATTGTACTGGAAATATAAATTATAGTTGTATTATAATAATTTCTGGCAATTATGCCTGGTAGTGGACTGGGTTTTCGGTCATGTGTCCGCGCTTCTTTTATTTTTACGTATTTTCACGGTTTGCACCCCTTTTTCACCCCTTACGAAGGGGTGAAACTCAAAAGTAATGTCAAATTCGGAAAGGGCCGACAATTATATCCCGGGTATAACATTTTAAGCCTTTTTTATCGTGAATAGATATTTTTTTTTACAAGTGCCCGGTTGCGCCCACATTGGCGTTAATGGGTTAAAGAAAGTAACAAAAAATAATGAATATCTCGAGCACATGAACCGTTATGATTTCAAAGCAAAGTTTTCCTGCTTTCTGGGCAGCTACTCCATAGTTCTACGATTTCAGTTTTTTTCGTTATCGTATGGAAACCTAAACCACCTTCCAGAGCACCGTGAACATATGACAAGGAAGTAGACTTTTACAATACATTTTATTCCCACAATTTTTTTTGAGATAAGTTTAGAAAAAAAAATAAAAATTCCATTTAAAACCACTAGTGCAAATAATTTTCCTTACAAAACTATTAGAAATTTTGCAGAAACTGTGATTGATAATACATGACGTCCCTTAAGCTGAAAAATTAAAATTATCTGCTCCGCAAATTTGTGCAAAAATGACTGTTCTGCTGGCTTTAACTTAAGTGAGCAGAATATGAGCGAAAAAGTGGTTGAAACAATAAAAATGGCAATTTTCTTTGCAGAGTCATTAACTGACCATTAAAAGCTCTAGGAATACACTAATCGCGACTTTCACGCTCGATTTCTTTCTTTGTGAAAATGGAAAAACTCACGATGTATGTGTAAGGTCTGCAGAGCATGTTGGAAAAACGATTTTAACACTGAAACCAGCGTTTTGGTAGTGTAGTCGTTGAAAACACAATGACTGTTCTGCTAGCCTTAACTTAAGTGAGCAGAACATGAGCGAAAAAGTGGTTGAAACAATAAAAATGGCAATTTTCTTTGCACAGTTATTATATATATAATCGATTTCCCTTCTACCTTTCGGTGTAGGGTTAATTGTTTCTCTATGTACTTTCTACAAATGTTTTCCATTGTTTCCTATTTTGTGCCAATTTCTTTGCTTCTGTATTTGTTTTTCCCCTTCTCTGTAATATTTTTGCTATGGTGTTGTCCCAAGTTTCTTTCGGTCGGCCTCTGCTCCTTTTGTTAACCACCTTGGCCTCCCATATGCTTTTAGCTAGTCTCTTGCTATCCATCCGTTGTAAGTGTCCACACCAACTTAGCTGCCTTTCCTCTATATATTCTAAAATTGGTTTTGTCTTCAGTTCTTCTCTTATATCCGTATTCCTTATTCTATCTCGCCTTGTGATGCCTTTGGCAGCTCTTAGATATTTCATTTCTACTGCCTGGATTCTACTCCTTGTTTTTCTCTCCAGTACCCATTTTCACTACCATATGTTAATACTGGTCTGAAGACTGTTTGAAATACTGTCATTTTGGTTTTTCTAGAAATTTCTTTTTTCTGGATAAATCCTGTTTTTAACATGTGGTATGTTTTTATGGCTTTTTCTGTTCTTTCCATAATATCTCGTTCTTGATTTCCACTGCTGTCTATTGTGGTCCCCAGGTATTTGAAATATGTCACTTGTTCGATGTTATTTCCATTAATAGTTACGTTTATTTCTTCTTGTTCTTTTGCTACCATCATGACTTTACTTTTTTTAGTATTTATTTCCAGTATTCTGTTCCAGGTGTCAATATTTCTGTAGTCCTCTCTCTGTATTGGCCATTATTACTACGTCGTCGGCAAATGCACACTCTTTTATTCTGACTGGTTTTAGTTTTCTCATTCCAACTTCTAATTCCTGCATGTCTCTCCTGCCTTCCTTAATTACGTAATCTATAAATATATTGAACAATGTAGGACTTAAAGCCCCACCCTGTCTCACTCCCTCTATAGTTTGGAAAGTTTCGGATGTTTTGTTGTTTTTGTTTACATAATTTACATTATCTTT
Source organism: Crepidodera aurea (assembly GCA_949320105.2). Classification (NCBI taxonomy): domain Eukaryota; kingdom Metazoa; phylum Arthropoda; class Insecta; order Coleoptera; family Chrysomelidae; genus Crepidodera; species Crepidodera aurea. The sequence goes on along the minus strand of OX439475.1, from coordinate 37,739,621 downwards.
ATAGATACTTTTTATAGCTTGCGTTAATTTCCTACTAACTCCTCTTTCTCCTAATATATCCCATATTTTCTTTCTACTCACCCTATCGAAGGCCTTTTCCATGTCTATGAAGGCGAAGTATGCTTTCGTCTTACTATTTTGTGTTTTCTCTATTATTTGCTTGACTGTGAAAATGTGATCGTGTACACTTCTGCCGACGCGGAATCCACTTTGAGCTTCATCTAATGTTGGTTCTATATGTAGTTTTAATTTCTTGTCTATCATTTTCTCATATACCTTCAATGCTGTACTTAATAATGTTATACCTCTGTAGTTACTGCATTCTCGTACATCTCCTGATTTATGTATTGGTAATATTATCCCTTTCTGCCAATCTTCTGGTATCTTTTCTTCAATCCAGGCTTTTCTGCATACATCCAGTAATATTTCTGTTCCCTTTTGTCCCATATATTTTAGCATTTCTGAAGTGATTTTAGCATTTCTGAAGTGATTTTATCGTGACCTGGAGCTTTTCCATTTTTGAGTGATTGGATAGCTTCTGTGATATCGATCAGCACAGTTATTAACTATTCATTAAAGGCTCTAGGACTACACTAATCGCGAATTTCAGGGCCGATTTCACTACATTAACGAAACACTGGTTTTCAGTGTTAAAATCGGTTTTCCAACATGCTCATAGACCTTACTCCCCCGTCGCGACTTTTTCCATTTTCGCCAAAAAAGAAATCGATCCTGACATTCGCGATTAGTCTATTCCTAGAGCCTTTAATGAGACGTTAATAACTGTGCCATTGTTATTGTTTCAACCACTTTTTCACTCATGTTCTGCTCACTTAAGTTAAAGCTAGCAGAACAGTCATTATTGCGAAAATGTGCGGAGCCGAAAATTTTTAATTACCTTTTTTTATCAGCCATTAATAAGTTTTCAAAGACTACACTACCGAAACACTGGTTTTCAGTGTTAAAATTGGTTTTCTGCCATGCTCATAGACCTTACTCCCGCGTCGCGTCTTTTTCCATTTTCGCCAAAAAAGAAATCGAGCCTGACATTCGCGATTACAGTATTCCTAGAGGCTTTAACGAGCCGTTAATAACTGTGCAAAGAAAATTGCAATTTTTATTGTTTCAACCACTTTTTCGCTCATGTTCTGCTCACTTAAGTTAAAGCTAGCAGAACAGTCAGTTTTGCATAAATTTGCGGAGCAGGAAATTTTAATTTAGGGTATTTAATTAGCTTTTAATGAGCCTTTAATTTTCCATGTATTGATTTTCACCGAACAAATTTGTTCGGTATCTGAATTCGATCTGTGTGTGTGTGTGTTGATTCTTTGTGTTTATGAATTTTAAAATTCTGACTTCAGATTTTGATAGAGCATCAAAAAGTAAGATTAGGGTTTGATGTGCCCCTCCGTACCTCTTCAAGAACACCTTCAAAATGGGGTCCAAAATATGAAAATTTTGAAGTTTAAAATGACATTGAATTTAAAGTAGACACACAGTGAATGACGATTTTGGAAAAAAATGTGTTGATTAGAATAAGAACTGTCAATCTAAAATTTTATTAATACTTTCATTACAATTTGTTCAGTCTATAGCAATGCTAGAAGAGCATTCTCAACTGATTAGTTCTGCTGACTTTGCTCTTCCAGCTTAAGGGACGTTAATACAGGTTGTTTTCAAACTACAGGAAACTTTTAGAGTATATTCATTTCTTGAAATTAATATTTGGTATTAAAAGATACGGCGTGTTAAAGTCTAAACAAAAAAAAATAACGAAAATTACTTATAACTTCCCTTGCAATATTTTTTTATAATTTAACTAGATGTTTACCTAGCAAAATTAGAATTAAAAATAGAAGATATTCATATAACCTCCAAAATTTAGTTTTAAATATAAATAGTGTTTTTGAGCAACTTTCAAAATGTTTGTTTAGTTATTTTTGTGTTCGTAGACATAAAATTAGTCTCTGCAAAAAATTGTAAAAACCAGACGTTTCACGCTATAAACTACATTTATTCCGAAAGTCAAAACGTCAAACGATTAATTTTGTTTTTATATTTTGCATCTATAATATTTCACATTATGATACGCATTTGAGAATTCTAATGTTTCATTAGAGTACGCAACTTTTTGTGTTATACGGTTGGTAATATGAATCAACAAATGACATTTGTCTATTGAAATTAAATTTCAAATCTGTCAAATTTTAAAAATTCTACAACAGTGCTACCAACTCTTTTTTTTTAAAGCAAACTTCTCTATAATATGCAAAGTATAAATTTATTAAAAAATTAATAAAATGGCAAAATATAAAAAGTATTATAAGCAACTTATTTCATATGGCTGTTATGACACGAGTCCAAGTTTAAAAAACGAATCGCGCCATATGAAATGCGTTGCTTAATGTACTATTAAAGTGACTTTATTATCCAATGCGAAGAACATATAAACGAGCAAGATACCATGAGCTACAGAAATGAAAATGTAGCTTATATAAATAATTGTATTCCAATAAAAGATAAACTAGATGTTTCTAGACTACTTGGCTGGGTAAGAGCGATAATGACGAGTGTCTGTACTACGAAGGATATACCTACGAACACACGGTGTGTCAATGCGAGAGTTTCGAAAGATATTGTCACGAATCCCAAATATATATAAAATATTAATTTCCGAAAAAACGTTTAGGAATTTTATTTAATAAAATTATTTTAGTTTAAATTTATTATTATTATTATTTACTCAATAGAGAACAAAAAATATAAACATCTAATTAAACCAGGTCGTTGCAAAATTTCGCTGATGTGCAGAAACCCGAAAATCTATGTTAGATTGGCTAAAATGTAGGGCAATCTATCGAAATTACGGATTCTGTCATTTTTGCCTAAAAACTATTCACGACGGGAAAAAATGAGGCAGTCGAGTGTTGGCTGCAGGGTCAGTAGTTGGCTGGAGAGTTGATTGGTCGGCTGTCTAGGGTTGATTAAAAGTTAAGTTCCTCCGAGAAAATTATTATTGTACGGCATCCGAGCCAAAGTCAAAGTTAGTTCTTTAAAGGAGAAAAGCCAATAAGGGGATAGTGACAATATATAAGTGTAATGGGGAAGTCTAGGTAAGGTCATCACTCCAGATAATTTTCTGGAGGTGGTAACAGGATGAGAGGGAAATTTTAAGGTATTGTTTGAGACGACATGTAAGATGATGAAAGAGAAAGAGCAGGAGAAAAGACTGGCTCAGGGACGAAATGTGTAGAACATGTGAGGTGGCCGAGAAACGTATAGTCGGAACACAGATCCGTCAGAATGCGTAAACTGAGTGAGTCATGAATTTCCAGGTAGTCCGAGGATATCAGGAAAAAATGTACCGAAGCAATTTTACGATGTTGCCATTTTACATAGATATGCTCCAATGTTTTGAAGTACATTTTCTGACCGATGAGCGTTGAAGTGAGAGAATGCGTCTGCGTCTCTCCCGGGGGTTGCGGGGTGAATGTTTTAATGTTTTACTGAGTATCTTCTAGTACCTTCCAGGGAGAGTCTCCCTCGCAACTTTAGGTACTGGTAAATAGTTTGACAGGCCGGCAAAATATCAACTGAATGACAGGACGACGTGACCTAATGGTAAGGAAACATACACACAAAAGCAATTATTTATTGCGTTACTAATGCCTCTAACCCATACTTTAATTTATTTATCATATAAAATCGTGTACTCTTAATCTTAATTGTTTAGTTAACGTAGGAATTTTAGTTCACTAATGATAGTGGCTGATGGCGTTGACATAACATCAACCTGGTCGTGTATGACGTCGTAGGCGCTGCGTCACAATAAAAAATAAGATTACCCATTAAGCTTGTATTTTTCTTATTATCCATTCTAATGTAATAGTTCAAAATACAATGTACTGATAGTAGTAAGTGTTACAAGTGTCAAGTTTATTTGTTACCTAACAGTAACCAAGTATAAAACGTAAATACGTCAATCTGTTTGTACAATTTAAAAAAAAACATGTTGGATTAATTTAAAGACACGATTAGCGTGCAAATTATCTACTTTAGGTTAGGAAATCAACTTAAATGAATGAATAATTAAAATAAAATTTAATGTAAATCGATTAGTAGATGACATGTGTCGAAATTGCATCCGGTGATTGCGGTGTTTGAACACTTCCATGGTTCTTTGGAATTTTTAATAAGCAACCATTAACTATTTTTACGATGTTTAAAGTTTAAATAAATGCCAGAGATATCATTTGAGTTTTGTAAATAAAAGAGTAATGTGGTAGTAAGTACGATCGTAAAAATAAATTAAAATATTCTGTTATGTGTGTGTAAAGTAATGAAAAACATTTCCTAATTAGTTCTAGCAGTAATTAGTTTTTTTCTGTGTAACTACCACCAAAAACCTCTTATTTTAACGGCCACATTCACAAAAGTAATGTATTTTGAGTGGCCTGAAAAATATCCGAGAAAGAAAATTTGAAAGTGAAGATATCACAGAATGATCGGTATGCTTGTTTCTACAAAGCTGAAATGAGTAAGAGTGTGAATTTGTCTGGCTACTGGAAGAATAACTGAACCACCAACTGCATGTCGGTGGGTTTGTTTTTGATACTTTTTGGGTACTGGTTTTCCAGCTGTTCTGGAAATCATCACTGTTGTAATGAGAGTTAAAAAATGCTGGCAAACATCGGGACAACCTCGGGTGCTTAGTATTAACTGCGGTCATTGAATATGTGTATATTGGCATATTTATATTTTGCAGTGCTAGCTTTACATGTACGTGAGATCAATTTCAATTGCAGTGAGATGGGGAGTGAGATTTGCTCGCACTAATCCATGAAACTACAAATACACTCACCATACTTTCTCGTTTTCAGCTTCACAGATCAATATATGCCAACGGAACTATACAGGAAAACAACACAGTCGCCCAGAACACCCTCAAGATTTCATACAAGCAAGGATTCAGGAAAACAAAGAAGAAACTCCCACAGCCCAACCTACGGATCATCAAAGAAGCCCAGAACCTTAACAAACGACTAGAAAATGCTTCACTAGATATAATAACCCTTGAGGTTTCTTAATTCATTACCAAAAACGTAAAAGTGACATAAAAAATATTTAAGTTAGGGGTAGCCATATGTGAGTAGTAGTAATTAGTAGAAGGGTGAAGAAAAGACCTTTTCTTCACCCTTCTACTAATAAAAAAATATGACTGAAGCTATCGGTTGTCCCCCCAAATGAGACGCTTATGATCGTGTTAGAAAAATATAATTAACACCAAGAAAATCGTCATGTAAAGTTTACTAACGCTGCTACTAAGTTTCATATGATTTAAATGCGGCGTTCTGAAGATATTTGAAGAACTCTAGCTTCGAAACCAAAGCTCCAAAAGTACATGTTTATAGGGGGCACATCCCAGCTCGACTAATCCTTTAAAAGGTAAAAGTGTAAAGACCTCTATAATCCGTATGCCCAAATCGTACCCGTTTCAAAAATATACCTGAGTTTCCAATCTAATTTAAATCTAGGAACTAATAAATTCATAGATTTAAATGAATGCGAAGCATTTCATAGCCATTTGAATAGTTCCTTTTTTAATTCACATCCCTCATTATTTGTTTACAAGATTTTCTAAAATCTATTATTGATAATTTAAAAAAAAAAATAAATAACAAAGGTTAGTTTTATTAAAATAATATCATGGTATAATAGTACCTACTTACTCAATATTAAGTTTGAAATTTTTATATTCGTATAAGTAATAAATTTATATATATTTTTTTTAGTAGGTAGTTTTATTTTGAATATACATTTATATATTTATATATATATATATATATATATATATATATATATATATATATATATATATATATATATATATATATATATATATATACAATTATTTTGCATTATACAGGTTGTCCCAAAAGAGTGTGGCGTATCAAAGATTTCTTAGGGAAGACCCTATATTTTGTTGCATTTATAGATTATACTTTAAAAATAAGATACACTTTCTTAAGTATTCCCTATACCTGAGCTTTTAAGTTTTCGAGATATTTTGATATTTCTACAAATGGAAGCACTTACAAGATAACCAATAACTTCGAAACCTATGGAATCAGCCAAATCCAATTTTAACTGAAAAAAATTAGACTAATAATTGTAAGCAATAATGTAGTTAGAGTTGTTTAAAATTATACAGGGCGTCCAAAATGGGGCGATTCTCTAATGACATATTCAAACGATAATATCGTTCTTATTTTAAATAGGACACCCTGTATTTTGTAATCCTATTATGTAGCAAATTCATTTAGTTTTGTAGTTATTTTTAATTTTCTGAAATTTCCCATTTTTCCACCAAATTGAGCGTACACATTTATTCCAAATTCAAATATCTAAAGATGTACGTTTATGCATATCGCGAAAAAACTGTATTAATTAACAGAACAACATATCAAAAATAAACTTAACTACTTTAATTGGGAGCTAGATCTGGGGATCTAGGTGACCAACCATTTGGCCACCCTCTCCCTATCTATTTATTTGGAAACTTTCTATTTAAATACGTTCGTACAATTCTTGAAAAATGCGCTGGAGCACCATCCAATTGCATCATCATTTTTTGTCTAATAATGATACATTTTATCAGAAACTTTTTCTTAAAAATCGCAAAAATTTCCTCCCATTTAAATGGCCATAAAAGAAATGTGGGCCAATTTGGTGGCCTATAATTCCGCCTTATACATTAATGCTCCACCGGTTCTGATGATCTATTGTGTGGAACAAATGCTCGTTTTGAGTATCATAATAATGAATGTTATGACGGTTAACTATTCCATTATTATGAAAAGTGGATTCATCTGTAATTTTTTCGGATCATAGTCTAAGCTGATCAGATACAGGGTGTTATATTTAGGCATTACAATGGAAAAATAATATAAAATTTAACAAAAATAAAAATAACACCAAAATTAATAGATTTAGGCATAGTAGACCTTTATAATTTTTAAAAGGTAATGGAATTTGCTATTTAATAAGATCAAAAAATATAGGGTGTCCTATTTAAAATAAGAACGATATTGTCGTTTAAATATGTCATTAGAGAATCGCCTCATTTTGGACGCTCTGTATAATTTTAAACAACTCTAACTACATTATTGCTTTCGATTATTAGTCTACTTCTTTTCAGTTAAAATTGGATTTGGCCGATTCCATAGGTTTCGAAGTTATTGGTTTTCTTGTAAGTGCTTCCATTTTTAGAAATATCAAAATATCTCGAAAACTAAAAAGCTTAGGTATAGGGAATACTTAAGAAAGTTTATCTTATTTTTAACGTATAATCTATAAATGCAACAAAATATAGGGTCTTCCATAAGAAATAATATTACTTTGATACGCCACACTTTTTTGGGACAACCTATATATTTCAAAATAATTTTAAAATGTAGCCTTTATCAACCCACATATACATGAATAAACAAAATTTTCAAAATATTAACCGTTTAGCCACAATAGACCGTCGCTTCTACGGTGACTCACCCTGTATATGAATATACCTTCAGTATGTCTACGTAATAACTTTTTTGGATGAAGGTAATAGAAAAATTTTCCAATATTTCTGCAATTTTAATTATTAAGAATTAAAACCCTTGGGCACGAGTTGGTCAGTAATTTTTAGGAGCAGGTAAAGACGAGCACGAGTTGGGAATCGCCGGTTTATAGGAACTTTTCACTCTATTTTTGCATGTTCTACATGCCCTAAAAATCTGTAACACGTATTCATTAACGCTCTGTGTATTAGCCTATTTACCGTATTTCTTATGTTCTTATCCCAGAATTTTTATAATAATTCTTTTTTATCAAAAATGAATAAATTTTAAAAGATAATGAAATCGAGTGTCAAATACAATTTACTATCAAAATAATTTTCATTTTATGATAGTCTGACTTTTTTGCATTTTTTTTTTAAATTTACGTATTTAATAAACGTGATTTTTAAAATAACTGTCGTTGAATTGTTGAATTCGTAAGCATTATTTTTCCTGAACATGATAAAACAAATTAATTTGAAAATAAAGTAACAGTTTAATTTCAATTTTTCACATAATTGTGCTATAACTTATTAAATTTAGATTAGAAACTGTCCAATCTAAAACAAAAAATATTAGAATCTGGAATTTGGACCATTTAGGTTATGCCTGTCGGGAATAATCAATTTTTAAAATTTTGAAAGCATTTTTAACTTACATCTTCGCATTTATTTAACTGATTTAGTTCCATTTCTTATCTATGTGTATTTTTCTTTTAAATTCCTAATAATAATATGGAGATGGATCATAAAAACCCGTTAATTTGCAAATAATCGAGAATGTGTACTCACCCCAAAAACATTTAATAAAAAATGTATGCCTAAATATTCTTGCCACATTTCATTTCATATTCCATTCGAATACACCAACAAATAAAACCGTAACAAAAAACTGCCGGTCGATCATTTTAGTTATGTTGAAGATACAATAATAAAATCAACAAAATAAAAACACTTTCACTCACGTGGAATATTTTAAGCTCAGGCCACCCGTAGTACTGACCACACTACTGCTATCGTTAAATTTATTCAACTAAACGATTGTTATTGAATTTTGCAATATTAGTGGCGTCTGCGCTATAACATATGTACAGGATGATTCGGTATTTAACAGTTTTATTCTTGCAATCCAATTTGTATAATTTGATTTTTTTTTGCACACAAAAAATTGTACTTAGAGAAAAACAACCACCATCTAAAGAAAAGGAAATGTCCTTCAGGAACCACCTGGCGGTATTACTTCGGGATGGACTCCTACTTCAGTGGATGTTGGGCTATTTTCTGTGTTGTCTTTGTCTGTTCAAGTCTCTTCTCTTGTCGGACATAATGACAGTAGCTAAATCCCTTATTTTGTTCCAGTTTTGTTCTTTCTGTAGCATTTTCGTATGTTCAGTTCAGTTCAGTCTTTGTTCAGTCCATCTTAAACATTCAAAAAGTGGCTCAGGCTCAGGCCAAAACTGTGCAGGTGTACTTGGAAAGTCCCATACCCAGTTAGTATCTGGGTCATGTAGAAGTTCATCCCTTCCCACTTTCTATCTACCCATAGAGTGATATCTGGAATTAGCTTATTTGTCCATTCGGCTTTGCCCTTCTTTTCTTTCCCATAGTTCCTGCCGCATTTATTTTCGGGTTTCTTTTCTGAACTGTTAATCCTCAACCCTCTATCTTTCTTCTACTGGGAGCCGTATTGACAATTATTATTGCCGTTTTTCTCTGTATTCTCAGGAATACATTTTTGTATATTTCTTTTTCCATGGCGTTCATCCAGATACTAGCTCCCTATAGCATAATTAACTGCACTACAGAACATAGTATGCACCTGTGACATTAGGCCAAAACGTCAGTAAGTTTTTAAAAGAATGAGAATCAAACTGATCCAAAGAGCTAACTAAAGAAAGTGTTTGTAATACAATTGCCGGAATTGATTCTTGATCCAATTTGGTCAGGTCCAGACAACCAGATAGGTACATGCCTCCATAAGGATGTATTTGGTAAAGCTTTAAGATTATTATGGAGTTGTTAAGTTGGCAGGATTGTTATTGGATCGGAAACGAAGCCAATCACACATGGTAGTAAGCATTTTAATTTTCGCAACGCTATTTCCAACAAAAACCATCTTAGATGTTCCGACTTTAACCAAGCTAAAACTATGGCTAAGATCACAAATGAGATGGGCAGAGGACCTGAAGAAAAGCAGGGGAGATCTACGTTCAAAAATAGAGAATAGAAGGGTATGGTAGAGATAATAGAAGAAATTGCTTATCTTAAAATCAAAAGAAGATCGTACATTATAGACGAGATTAGCCAACAATAAACAAGCACAAAGCTGCAATCGCGGCAACGTTTTAGTTATCTTTATTGGGGCTTCACTTTGCACAAAAAAGATGAAAACTTACTTTTCCACTGGGATCTATTGGACGTAAATATATACAAGAACCGTAGGCCCTTTGGCTTTCATCTGAGAAGCTCTACACAATAGTTTGGGAAAGTTACACAATACCGAGGAATTTTGAAAATAAAAACTTTTTTCACAAAGGCAAAATTAAAATAAATTCTTCGATGATCTACATGATTTGCTTTTTTTTAACTGAAGGGGAAGGGCTTTTAAAATAAATAAAATTATAATAAAAATATAGTGTATTATGACACTCCTTTACAAATTGTATAGATCTCATAAATATATCAACAAAAAATATAATCAGGTCAATAATAGCTGCAAATTAAAACATCTAGGACATAATTCAATAAAATAAAAAACTCAATTTTAGAAAATAAATTCGAAGGTAAAAATTAATATTAAAATCAAAAATGTATACGTAATACTTAATGTGGCCTTCTTTCAAACCAAGCTCCTGGATTTCTTAGAAAGCGGATGCAGTGAACAGATATTTTACTTGGCTACAGAGTACAGTGTTCCGCAGAAATAATGATCCCAAATTCATTCTTGGAGTGAATTTAGTTGTTCGTTCAAAAAAATCTACAAAACTTCGATCATTTTCTATAATATAAATGAATTTTGCCTGATCCTTACCGTCTATAGGTCAGGGGGAGGAAAAGCTACTCATTTGTAGTTGATTCATTTTTTAAGTTACCTTAAAAAACTATTTTGGCCTTTTTTGTTTAGTTAATCAAGCTGATCTTTCCAGCAAGCAAATAATGTTAGTCAAATTTCGACCAGAAGGACTTTAAGTAACGGGAATTCCCTCTAGTGAAAGCCTGCTAAATTTCTGTTCATGTAAACCTTGAGGATCAAAGAACATAACTGCGCAAATAATAACTGAACAAAGTTAATTTCTTGAACAACAACTAACAGTCATGTTCTTTGATCTTTAAGGTTTAGACGATTGAAGTAAAGTAAGTGCATTCCAAACATGGTAAAAGAAATAATGAGCAATAAAGAAAAGGAGGAGCGCGAGCAAAATGGCTAGGAAAAGGTACTAGAGACGCTGACCGTGGCTGAGGCATCAACAAGCTGCTGCCACGACCAGAAATAGGAGGGGTTTTTACTGGGTATTAGAAGTCATGAGTACCACACTACCCATCAGAACAACATATGGGTGTGTGTAAATTTATTTCCCCCCCTTAAAAAAAATAGGAACGTGAGTAACGTTATTTGTTTGGGGGAAAAATCGGATATTAAAACAAATAAAGATAAAAAATGGAATGTCATGTTGGCCTTGTTTACTGCTGTCTTATCATATCCAATTTTGTAAGAAATCCAGCACCTTTGGTCCGAATGAACACACCCAACACTCCCAATGGTAAATATTTACGGCAAAATTGTGAAGAATATTGTTTTACAACTTCAACATTATAACAATATATTTTTTTCAGTTCCTAACTTAACAATATGTCCCAGAATTTACAGAAATTAGATTATTTAATAAAAAATATGTATACATACAAATTTTGTCATTGTACACCCGAAAAATATAACATAATTTTAATATTAACTAGATAAATAAAGATTGAGTACATCATTGTTTCTAGTACTAAAATTAAGTGACGAGTGTAATTTTGAATTTTTATATGAGTGTATTTGAATTTTTATATGTCCAACTAAATTCATAACAATAATTTTCAATTTTATTACGACACAATTGACAATGCCAAATATGTTCAAAGTTAACCCCAGCTGTAAGATAGTTTTCTAAATTCACTGAACTATATTTTCTTTTTAATTCAAATTTCTATGTAATCAATTTGAAGCGTTAGGTAAAGGGCTCAGATCAATAAATAAACCATAGATTGGCCTAATGCTATGTAAACATCCCATTCGCTGAAGCAAAGACAACTGTGTTTATGTTTATGTTCAGCTCTGTTTTGTTTTCAAACATATTGTTGCACTGCACTTGTTTTGCATGAAAGGCATCATAAAACATCATCATCAACATTATAAATAGAATTATACCCAAAGACCAGACATCTGTATGAACCTTGACCGATCTTCTTTCCAATTAAGTATTCCCTTTTTTCCAGAATTCAGAGGAGAATTTCGAGGACTCAAAAGGGTCGCCATGTGTTAATTAAGCAGGTTTTTTTTACCTTTGATTTTCCAAAAAAATCGTTCAGGCAAGTCGTTCCCCCATATACACCTACTTGATTTTTCGTTCCAGTCATTTGGTATTGCTCAACATAGATTTAAATTATAAAAATTTGGGGAAAATGACGTGTCATACTTTTATTAGTTTGACATTATTAACATTGCTTGTATATTTAGCATTGGTTTATTTATTGATCTGACGTAAAGGGGCATTTAGACGAATCAATTATAGCAATCATCTACGGCTATACATTTCACTATATACCATTAATAGGTCTGTCCGTGCCCTGGTTCGTTCCCAGGTCTAGACAATGAGATTTTTAAAATTAAAAATGTTCATTGCTTATTTCTGGGCATGATTTGTAGCGTATCTAACATTAATTACTTTGATGTTAGTTAACGCTGCAAAGATTTCAATCCTGGGGGAATCCATCGTGTCGATGATGGTGTTGTGAGGTTTTTTGGGTTTTTCCACAACTGCAAAGCAAATGCGCCATCAATCATCAGTAAGTCGCCCCAGAGCGCCACGGTAAATAACAATAATAGTCGTCCCTCCCCCGCACAAGCTGCAGAGCTTCTGAGGTTCACTCGTGAGGGAGTAAATTGCAGGGCGTATATTATTATTATTATAATTATACAGTCAAATCTTGACATTGAAATTAAATGGCGATGTCGGGTGTTTTAACACCGGTATTTAATTAATTAAATTAAAAAAACACCTAAACCCATTTTTTTTATCGCAAAATCACTTTACTAAGGCACAATAAATTGATATTTTTTGATACGATGTGATTCTAAAATAAACATTGTATATAACTTCCCAAAATATGTAGTTGGAAACTACAGAACTAATTTATGAAAGTGGTACAAAGAGATAAGATGATCATGATTGATTTTTGTATGTATCACCGTCATACTTGTATCGAACTTTTAAAAAATTTTATAAAGTTGAAAATTTATTGCTATAAATTCTATGCTATCGTGCTGAATATTATTTACGTTTTTAACTAAAGTGAGCTCTTACTAAAATGTTATTCTAATATGATATGGCCCATATTTCACCCGTTTTTACGCATCTGTCTATCTAAAAGCAACAATTACTCATACTTTTATGAAAATAGAATTAAAACTTAAAAAATATACTTGCGAAAAATAGTTGTGAAAATCGGCGGGTCCAAAATGCGGACCAAAAAGGGTGGACTACCTGCCACTAGAAATGGTCCTGAAATTTGCGCTCCAGATCCATTTTACCTTAAGTATATACATCACATACAATTTTTTAAATAATTATCGAGGCATTTGTCGTGAAAAATCGTCAAAAACTTTACGTTTTGTGTTCTGTGCAAAAAAAAACATGTACAGCGAAAGTTTTTACTGAACCCGACGAGATAAACAGCCCTTAATGACATACATGCATCATCCAGTCGATCAGCTATAATAGTAAAAAAAAAATCCTAATATAACCTGTACCATAATTGAATATTTTTGGACTGCACATATAAAAATTCAATAAATATAAGTTTCTAAAGGCACTATTTTGGACGGCTATGGATAAATACAATTTTTTTTAATACTGGTAGTCACTGAAAATACAGATAATACTATACAGAAGCTCTTGGAATATTACTAAAACTATTACTAAGTTTACTAAAAGATAAATATAGACAACAGATCTAAAACATCACAAATTTGATATGAAAAAGGACACTTGTTCGTATCAATTAGTATTTTGCAAATATCATAGTTTTTAATCAATTACATCAAGTGCTACTTTTGCCGATTTTATAACATGTTCATTTTTACATTTATACGCCAATTTTTCATTGTAGGGTAAAGTTTATTAAGCAACCGAGTTAAACGTTTCAAATGTTTATAGCCTCTCTCGCAAGCCCGCTCGGCCATAAAACGATTCATTCAATAAAGCCCTTGTTTATGTACTTGTAATATAAATAGCTATTATAGAACAAAAAGTCAATAAAAACATTTTAATAAAAATTGGTTTTAATATCCACCTATTTCCCTGTTGGCGGAAGAACGAGCACGATTGTACCAGCGGAAAGATGCACACCTGCAAACGGTTAAAAAAGTGGAACGAGAAGTCACAATTGAGAAATGGCAAAGGCTCTGTGAGCAACACACCGAAACATCGGAACGGACAGGACCCTTATAACAGATATCAAGCCATGGCTTAAATCTGAACTACTACCTGACACAGTTCCTCTCTGGACATGGTTTCTTCAATCACTACCTCAAAAGGTTGAAAATAACACCGAGTGATGATTGAATGTTCTGCGGACGAAGAGATACCGCAGAACACACAATCTTTTTTTGTGATAGATGAGAACATCTGCACAAGCTCTTTGCTTCTCTACAGGAGAGTATGCTACCCCAGTATCGTGCCGATCCAAATATGCAAAACATGTTGACGTTGCTCTCAATCAAACCTGTAGAATTATCACTGGGTGCATGAAAGCTACCCCCCTGGAAAAACGCTATAGAGCGGCAGGTTTCTCAACACCAACCGAACGCAGAAAAGGCATTGGACATGTTGAGAAGATTAAGCAAGTGTTTGATGAACGCCATATCCTACACGAACATCAAGAACCAATGAGGAGACTAAAATCCAGAAATAGTTTCCTTCAGTCTGCTCCACTGGATCCACCAGATAATTTTCCCCTGTCGGAAGTTCCCTCATCAGGCTCTACCCTGGACTGGAAAACCTGGAAAACACTCAACTGAATAAGAACAGGAGTGGCACCGGTGAAAAAGAAAATGATCAGATGGGGGTTACAGGAAGACCAATCAAACCTTTAACACTGTGGCGAAGTGCAGGATGAGGACCATATCCTGAGATGCCCTGCGACGTGTTCCATAGATGCCCGCTACTGGGCTGAAAGATTTTAGAAGATTTGGACTCGAAAAAGTAAAAAAGTAAGTGATAGATGGGAAATAGAGAGACAACAACTAATAGGGGAATTAGGAGAGCCATTTAACGGAGACACCATCATCCAACGAATGATAAGCAGTAGGGAGAAAATTGAAACACTTATCGGAAAAGTTCTAAATGAAAATAAAGCAGAAGAAAGGAACGTAAACAACCAAAGTTAAATGCTTCTGTGCTCCTGATGTTTACACAGAAGGATGCCATCTTGCCAGGATACGACTAGGCGGTTTCCCCTTTCAAACAAAAAAAAAGCAAATTATCCATAAAAAAGAGTATTTATTAGACCTGACCTACTTCTTACCGAACCTGACCAATGTATGTAAGCTTAAACTTTGGTTAACCCTGCAATGAAAAACCGATCAAATTAAATTATTTAAAAATAAAATATGAATTAACTTAGCGTCCTATAGCTGCCAAATTTTACTTTACTGGTAAATCATATAGCCTGCCATTTAAAAAAATAAGTAAAAGTATCTTAATAGCCATTTCTCACTTTCATAAATGAAACCGATAAGTACATGAGTAAAATTCTAAGCCACATTGAGATCACTTTTACAAAATTTAATGGAAAAAATATCATATTTGACTTGGAATAATTAAAAATATTAATGCATAAAAATAAATAAAAATAAAGCGATTTTATAAAAAGAAAAATTAAAATGTATACATGGATGGCTACTTTTATATTAAAATGGTCAACATGTATACATTAAAACAATGAATGTTATTAGATATAAGATAAATAATATTTGGCATAACTAAAATTATCAATAAAAACTTAATTTAAGACTTAATTAAATATACATTATATGCAAAATTTTAAGTAAGTATTCAGTCACTTAAACACGTTCAGTATTTGTGAGTATTAACAACTTAGATGTCATACAAATAATAACAGTGCGAATAAGTGGACCTAAAAAACAATTCGTGAAGTAGCTTAAGTGAGTAAATACCTACATTTGTCAGTTATTTGTACCATCAGTAAAGAAAATATAGATTTCAATAAAAATAAATTTGCATTTTATTATAGATGAAAAAATAAATGTTCAGGCAGTAAAGAATCGATGTTTAATACTAGGCCAGTAGATATAGACATGATTTTTACAAAATTTAACAATAATTACAAGTTTTAAAACTTCAGTTGAATGAAGAGTAAGTTCAAATGTTATTGTGTCTGATTTTGCAACCTTTTTTTCTGAACGGAAGATATTGAAAATCACGATTTAATGCATTTTCGCATGAATAGCGTGAAAAAAATTTCAAAATTTCTGCAAACTTTCGAAGTTTTGTAAAATAGCATTTTACATCCTCTGTTAACTTTGCAACCATTCAAACAATACGAAAAGATTTCTTTTATCGAAATCAAATTGTTTTCATCCCAATTTTTCGAAGAAAATTCCAAAAGTTCTGCAAATTTGAAAAAATAACTAAAATAATGTTCTTGAGAAGTGCTGTAATTTGCAACCTCTTGCGACAAACGGAAAACATATTTTTTCATGAAATTGTTTTTTTCTATTAAAATAAACATCAAAGTTTTTACAAAAGTTTTGAATAATGGTTGGAAATGAAGATGTCCTAACGTACAATGTTTTCATTAATTTGCAACCTCGCCCGTAATACGGAAATGGAGGTAAAACTAAAAAAACATATTTTCGTATTTGTACTCTACTAAAAAAGCAACTTGGCAACATGGCAGCGACTAAGGCAGACGTGTGTGAGAATACAATCAACCAGTACAGCGTATAAGAAATATACTCTATGGATAATCAAGTAATTAACTGGACCACTGTCGCCTTTTTTTGTGTTGCACTAATTTATTCAGCTATATTCCCAAATCAATGAGTAATCTTAAAACTATTTGCAAATAGTTTCCAATTTATGGTCATATGGCGAACAAAAAACAAAACAATTGAATAAAAAAATGTTCCGTTACGTGAGCGAACGTGCAAAAACGGACTTAAGGGATGTATTTGGAGTAGTTAGGAAATAAATATACTAAAGGTCCCGGAGCGTAGGAGGTGCGAGGGCTGCAGAGGGGCACGGAGAAGGTCACTTTTTTCGGCTTTTCGCTTATATCTCGAAAAATATGCACCATAGCAAAAAAGTCACACAATATCATAAAATTTACTACAAGATTGTTTAAATTCATTTTTCCTATCTCTTTTGGTTCTAAAGATATTTGCTAGCAAAAAATGCAAAGTTTTGAAAAATTTTTTTTTACCTCTCGCCCCAAGAGACTCAAGACAACTCAAGTAATATTTTTTTAGGTGTAGAAGGTTATAGCTCTTAAATACAAAAGTTAGAATGTACAGTTTTTTTGCGAACGTAGAAATTTGCTGTAGCTTTTGATTAGTATAGGTTAAAATAATAAATAAATATATCAATTAAAAGATCGTTAAACACTCTACAATTTCTTTTAGAAAAAGTTTGCTGTAATACTAAAAGTTTAGCCGCTAAATAATTAACAAAACATAAGTTAAAAAAACTTTTTATCAAAAATATGCATTTTTTCTAGCAAATATCTCTAGAACCAGAAGAGATAGGGAAAAATGAATATAAAACAATCTTGTAGTAAATTTTATGATATTTAATTTTGTATTAGATAACTTTTTTGCTACGATGCATATTTTTCGAGATATAAGCGAAAAGCTAAAAAAGTGACCTTCTCCGCGCACCTACTACGCTCGGTGACTTTTAGTATATTTATAGTTGCCTTCAAAATAAGTTGGACAAATTGTTTTGATCGTTTTAACTTACTGGCCTATTCCTTGAAAAAGAAAGTGTTTTTATAAGTCGTTATCTTATCTGTAGAAAAGTAATGTATAAAAAATGAATGAATAGCATTTCTTTATAAATAAAAATTACAAGTTAAAACGATCAAAACAATTTGTTCAACTTATTTTGAAGGCAACTATACCTCCTAACTATTCCAAATACAGCCCTGAAGTCCGTTTTTGCATGTTCGCTCACGCACTCTACAGCCCATTCATTGACTGCACTATAACTGCAATTGGCAGAACTAATATTAGTAAAGAAATTAAGGTTCCGTTTTTCGTATGGGGTTGCAAAGTTACATATCCACTAAGACCGATATTCTCTTTATTTGCAACCATGATAAAAAACTTTTGTAATTAGTTCGAGGCTTGTGTGTATTGAAAATGGCCACGCCGAGAAAAAAGGTTTGATAAATAAATGATCCGTTTTTCAGAAATTGTTGCAAATGTATATGTTACAGTTTTTTTCCGTTTACTTGCCCAATTTGCATAACTTTTGTAATTTTTTTAAACAAATTACAATAAAAAATTTATACAAATGAGAAAAAAACAAGGTTCCGTAGCTGTTGAAAGGTTTGCAAACTTAATGCATGTTGTAAAACATTATTACTAGTGATATTCCTAGTTTGTAGAACTTTTGCAATTTTGAGTGTAAAAATAAAAAATAAAGCGTTTTTTGTAATTTAAACAATGTTCCGTTCATCGCAGACTTCTGCAAAATTTTGTAGTTTATTGTCATTAATGCACTAATATACCATCGAAGTTTCAAAACTTTTGGAATTAATGTTAATTGATTGTCTATATCTACTGGCCTATACACCCAAACAGTACTTTCGCAAGGTAATCCCTCCTTTAAAGTAAAATAATAGAATAATTTAATTATTTTTTTGATTAAGTTGATTATTTTAAGGCCAATTTTGTTTTTAAAAGAAACAACTTTTGTTTAAATAATCTTTTCATTCAATTGAATTGATTGTCGCTGTGTTGTCATCAGTTACACATGTTATTCAATGGTTAAACAACGTTTAATTTAATTTACTAGAAAACAATTTTATACAAACTTAAGTTACTAAAAGTGTAAAAATTTATATATTTTTTATAGACCGCGCAATCGACAGCACTGGCCAAAAAATAAAGAATTAGGTAAAATCTTATGTTCATGAATGATATCAGATTAGAAGAGAATGTAAAAATTGATCGAAGATAAATTAAATACAAAAGTATGGTAATCAATCAAAAAGGAAATAAAATTATGGAAAAATTATAGAGAAAGAGCAGGCAGAGCAAAGAAGCCAAACAATAGTACAATCTTCGACAAGAAGATAAACTAAAAAAAAATTATACATAAACAAAAACCAACCATGGACAAAAAAAAATTGGAGGAGGACGAAAGGTAGACTAAAAAAGATATGGTTCAAGATATGACAGAAATAGGCGGGAAAGATGATAGAGGAATTGAAAGAGAAGATATCTTTACATTAAATCCAAAATTATTAACAACCATAAAAATAAATAACAGGGCAAAAGGATTGTGTATATTTCGTATTGCCGAATACCAAAAGTAACACATTTTTTATCTATTTCGTCAAAATGTTAGTAATTTGTTGTGTTAGAGGACTTGGAGTTTGTATAAAGCTTTGATTGATGGTAAATTATTTGCTGAAAGCTGGAAGTTGAATTTAATTAAAAATCTAACCACTGAAAAATAAGTTGTTAATGCAAGAATAAAATAAATGCCGCTTTTCTGTTTACCACTCAAAAACAATTTTACTTAGAAAACTATGCTTGAAGCGGAGAAATAAACATTTTGAAAACAAAATGGGGGTGTGTATGATCATTTTTATTTTCCCAAATACTAACTAGTGGTTTTCAAAAAAAGTTAAAATGTGTTTTTATCAATACACAACAAAATAACCGTTAGGGCCGGCGCGCACTGGTGACTTTTTTGTTGCGCAACTATTTTGTCTTTATGGCCGTATACCAGGGTATACGGCTGCTCTTTATATTTATATTAATGTACGCACACCAGCGACATTTTATCGCCGTTCATGGTTGATTTGAACTTAGTCCTTAAAAGAATTTTGAATGTGAAAGATTGTACGAATGGTAAAAATGGGTACCGATAGTCCCATTATTTGGGAAGATGACATCAAATAAAATTGTAATAGATGAAGAAGAATTAAGACCATTTTGACAAAAACCTCCAAAAATATTCAAATCGTCAGCAAGGGCTTTGCATACGTATGGGGAAATTTAAATGAAGAGCAAAAAACACAGTAGGTCCAATGGCTCATCAAAACTTCTCACACTCATTCGAAAATAACCAAAAAACTTGTCTGGATACGACTGCAAAGAATCAAATAAGAGATGAAATTTGACTTTAATTAGCCTTTCACTTATATTAGGATGGACCCAATACCGCTTCCTTGTGCGATTTTTCTTACAAGTGCACAAATAGCTGCTGTTTCATTTAAATCCATTTTGAGGAATAAATGTACAATAAAGTCTGCAGCGACTGTCGCTGCGCACTCATTTTCTCCGTAGACAGGCATACGACAGTAGACAAAAAGTTGCGCAACATAAAGGTCCCGTTGCGCGCCTTAGGACTTAGGAATATTTTGACTATTTATGTATATGGAAAAAGGATGACATTATTTTTTAATTCAAAATTTGGCATAACAGCCAAAACATACTTTTATTTTCGAAAGTACCCCGCAGTTTTTGATACGGAAATGGCTTTCGGTAGATTTCTCACACACACACACACACGCACACATACAGCGTCTTTTAGAAGATTTTATTTTGATTTCTAAACTTTTTTTAAGAATTTATTTTTTATTGACAGTACATTTTTTTATTTTATATCATTTATATCATTTATATCATAAAGTATTTTTCCATTAAACATTTAGTTTTGCATTTATTTCAAGGAGGCCGGCTGTGTTTAACCCTGTTAATGAAACGCCCATGTCGGACATAGTAAAAAATGTCAAAGAAATCAAAATAAAATCTTCTAAAAGACGCTGTATATGTGTATGTGGGTGTGTATATGAACCATAAACCTAAAGCGGTGAACACCTAACTTGCCGATAAATGCGCGTACATCGAGTTCGTTCTAATCAGCTTAAATTCGCGCTAGCTCGAAATCTGTACATATGATGGACTTGGGCCCGTGGATCCTTTTGATCGGGATGTGACGACGAATAAATTTCCAAAGTTTGGGAAAAATCGACCGAAAGCCATTTCCGTATCAAAAACTGCGGGGTACTTTGCTCCTCTAGAAAGTGCTTCCACCTCAATACATAAATAAATCAATTCGTCTGTTCGCGGATAGGTAGCGCTGCTACCACATGAAAATTTATTAGTCTATTAGAGCGCAAGAAATGTTTGTTTGCAAAATATTACGTACAATCTTGATAACACAAATTTTTTTGATATGTCTAAATTGAAAAATGTAAAACAATTTTTTTTCTAAAACAAAATTAACGAAATTTTCATTAAGTTTCTGTTCAATATCAAAGTTGAAATAAATTAATGATTCATTTTATTTGCTTTTTCTCGATTAGTATAATGGATATTGACAGACCGACGTGGTCCTCCAGTAACAGAAAGCGACACCTGTTGGTGGTAGTTCTTTTTTAATAATTAATTCTGGCAGGACACTGTAGCTACTTCAAGTTGCAGTCAACCTCTGATGGAGGTAAAAGACAGTGGATTAACTTAATTATGAAAGCAATATAAAAAGTTAAACTTACAAGCGAATATCTGAAATAAATATTTAAACTATTATTTTCTGTTGCATCACAGGGCAATTTACTGATGATTCTTGATGTTTCCTGAATAATTTGAGGTACCGATGTTTTTTAAGAATAATTTGAATTTTTGGCTCCCCTCATGAGAGGCACTAGAAGTGCGGGTGGTCCGGCTTGCCTCAAGAAAGGATGCGCGAGAAGTTCCTGGGCGGTCGCTCGTTGAATGGGGTCTCGAACCAACATACGATCAAGGAATGACTGTAATCTTGGAGATACCTGTTACCAAAGAAATATTTCCTTTTTAGATATTTATTTATTATGGTAAAAATGGTATGATTAACACGTTGATTTTAAAATTAGTTATTGATTTACAAAGTGCAAAGGTTTTCCGATTTTTCCCAGAAGGTTTCCTCAATTTGACCCTCAAATGACCTTGACCCTGACCTGATGAGGTCAAGCGAATTCAGCGACCCCAAAAACCCCTAGTTACAGCAGTGAAGTTCTTGGCGCAGACAAAAATTTTTTTGTGGGGCTGTGTGAACGGGGTTTTGGTAACTAATTTCTTACGCGTGTTTTAACTTGACATGAAACTTTTTACCTTATGAGCATTCTTCAGTTTCGGTGGAGGCATTTCTCTTATTCTCCTCATCGCCTGCAAGGGGGGCTCGTTAAACAAAGGTGGTTCTCCATCGACCATCTCTATAACCATAATTCCTAGCGACCATACATCAACTTCAGGCCCATAAGGTAGTCTAGATATAACCTCCGGAGACATCCAGTATGGTGTTCCGACCAAAGATTTTCGTTTTGGAAGTTCTTGGGACACCTAAAAAGAATTAAAATTAGCGCATTTTAGAACAATTTTTTTATTTAACATACCTGAGCACAGAAACCAAAATCGGACAATTTGACTCTACCATCTAGCGCCAATAAAATCGAATCTGACTTAATGTCTCTATGAATAACTCCCTGAGAGTGTAAATATGCCAAAGCTTTCAAACATTGTTTGCATACTGTGGCTATTTGCTCCTCGTCCATTCTTGAATGGGTTACTATGTCCGTGAGTGCTCCACCTAATAAAAAAAATAAAGAAGTAAATCAAAAGTCCCCGCAAATGACGCGCATTTGGTTCAAAACTCGATATTTTCGAATACAAAAGAACATATATACCGAGAAAAAATGCCACTAAAATAATCCAACCCTGTCATTTACCCAACAAATAAATTCTGTGATCAGTTTTACCACCTGGAATTTTTTCGGTAATTTTATTGTTAGAGGTAAAACGGTATAAAACCGAGAAAAAATGCCACTAATCCAACCCTGTCATTTACCCAACAAATAAATTCTGCGATCAGTTTTACCACCTGGAATTTTTTCGGTAATTTTATTGTTAGAGGTAAAACGGTATAAAACTATTAAGCTGAAAGAGTGTATTTATAAACGAACACGAGCGTTTGTTTATTGATTTTTAAAGAAGGTGAGTGTATTGTGTTCCCTTAATGAAGAGAAGGTTGCGAAATTTCTTTAACTGCCTTCTCATTCCTCATAAATCTTCCCTTTGCAGTGTCCAGGATTTTTTTTAACTTTCTGAATAACTTTAAGATTCATCTTAATTTTAGTTAATTAATATTTATTAAATTTGCTGTTTGAGATCGTTGTTTGTGGTTGCATACAAATAAATTACAATGGATAATTAAAAGAACTAAAAGTCTTTACCTTCCAAAAACTCCATAACGACCCACAATTCGTCATTTACTAAATAGCTATCAAACATTTCAACGATATTTGGGTGATGATAGTCTCTCATTATAACGACTTCATTGAATAAAAGTTCTCTTCGTTGCTGTTTTCTTAAGTCCATTTTTTTAACAGCCACCTGTCGGCCTGTTGTCCTGTCGTGTGCTATACATACTGTTCCTGTAGAACCTTCTCCGATTTTTATAAACCTTTCTAAGTTTTCACGAGGATCTTTTGAGGAAACAACCATCTGGAGAGCTGCCCTGAACTAATAATAATAATTAATTAGTATATAATGAACTCAACTACTGATTATATATTACATTGTGACAACAAAAACGAAAAACAATAAAAAAAGGTAAAATACATCCAAATGTATGGGGAAGAATTTTTTATAAAATAATAAATTATTTAAACTAACTTGTTCATGAGTCAGCCTCTGCTCATGGTGTTTACTTGAAGACACTTGACCAGCCGCACTAGCAGGAGTGTGTACAATCTGAGCTTGTTGTACCCCATTTTTGACATTCTGATTCTGGTCGTGCCTTGAAGGAGGATGATATCCAGCATGTTGAAGACTCTGATGTGATCCACCATGGCTATAAAATAAAAATTAAGTCAGAACAACTGATTACAATATGTTTGAGGCCAAAAAAGTGGATTATTCTACAACCCTGTACAATGTAAAATACAGAAACTTGACTTACCTTGATCCATGGGTGTGTGTGGCGGCCATGTGGGACAGGGGTGCCATTGGAGGTGGTCCCGAAGACATCATAGAACCTGCAGGTGAAATTTGAGGATGATCTCTAGGATGGTAACCCATATATTGGTCAGGAATATTACCATTTAAATAAGGGTTCGGAATTTCGTTGTTGCTAAGCGAGCACTCAGCAGGAGACTTGTCCCTAACTTGAGGTTGACCTGTCAAAATTTCATCTTAATAAGTTTGGTACCTTTGCGTTGTTTGACAGGAAGATCATTTCTAGTAACATTTTAAGTTGTCTACTTCTATTTAAACAATTATATTGTGTGAGATTGTTTTGGGTTTATCTTTACAATTTTATTTAAAACATTTTTGTACTTATATGCAATTTATAGTGAATAACCCTATACATGTGTAATATGTTGCGTTATAGAGCATGAAAACCTCAGATCTGATCTGTTGAACAAAAACACAAAATGCATTATATACGACTTCAATATATTTTTTAATCTAGTTTCTTTTTAATTTAAGCTTTTAAGAAGAGTAGTAAAAATCCATTATAAAAACATTCCTTTTTTTATATTCAAACAAAAATCATGCAACGGTGTAGTAAAACTAATATTTCTGATTTTTAAATGTATAAGATTGTTAGAAACATTATTTTATCACTTGCCAAGGCGATTCTATAAACTATATTAGCATGTTCCACTAAATAAAATGTCAAAATACATTTACAAAACCTGAACGTTTCATTCAGTGCCTTAATACTTTGATTTAAAAACTGTATTTCATAATAATAACTAATAATGATGATAATAAATGTTTTTATTGGCACATAAAATATAATACACATAAAAATAAACTGTCAAAGTAAAAATATAGGCCAAAAGGCAGAGTTCAGTTTCAGTTATGCCGGAACATAACTAGAATCTTGTAGTAGTGGGATAAGCCAGTAAAATGTAATTTTCTCAGTTTAACAACATCATTAATGTTTAATATTTCACATTTTAAACAATGGCATTTAGAAGCGTTCAAAAAGAATTGGGTAGCATTTAAATACAAATAAATAAAAGGAATAACACCTATATTTGCTTATTTACTAAACTACAGCCCTAATATGAAAAATAGTTTTTATTGTAACGTACAAAAAGACTCAATTAAAATCCTAATAAACAAAAAACACACATTTTTACTTACTTCATTTCTACATTATACCTTATACCACTGTAACTGGTACCTTTCATTTCTTTTTTTGTGTGAAAAAGCCACAATACAAGGTCAAAATCCACTAATCAAAGAATTAATAAATTAAATGTCTGAGAGGGTGGTGTGTTTACATTGGAATATTGTAGTGCAGATGTCAATTAAAAATGTATTGATACAATAGGGACATTCAAAACTTTTTGTATCATAACATAAAATCAATTTGACCTTATAATATTTACTATTTTATTTATTCTGCAAACTTAATTATTTAAAATAACTAAGTGTTTTAGTACGAAAATAAACTCACTGATTCTAGGATCTCTCCTCATGGAAGTATATTGCATAATTTGTTCCTCTGGGACAGAAGGGGGCACATTAGTATTATTCCGATGATCCCTCCTTAATCTGGGAGGACTTGAAGACCTCAAAGAGTTAGATCTTGCCACATTCGACGTCTTAGGAAGCACAATTCCATTCGGTTTAACCTGTGGGGCCCCCATTTTACCTTCATGTTTATGATCACCTCTGACAATTGTTTTTAAATCTAATATTTCAGTAGGTGTAATCTCTGAGGGATCTACCAAGGGCAAAGGCCGATTTGTCGATTTTAAAATTTGATTATTACCTACTATAGAAGCCCATTGTAAAGGAAGCCCTACGTATTTGCCTTCATCTTTATCATATCCAGTGTGTACTCTGTGCTCAAAGTTAGTAGGTTGAGAAATTTGTGGTTTCTTCTTTTTTTTGCTGAACATTATCACTTTACACTAGTAATTTATAAAGAAAAATATAGTGTGAGGGTAATATAAAGTAGGTTAAAAGGTGTTCTGGAAGATTTTAAATAAATATAACGATGTCAACATACGTGCTCCTTAACCTGATTATGTTTTTTATGAAACTCAACCATTAGTTTTATTTTGATTATAACTTTTCTCATATTGTTACACTTTGACTGTATAATCTTGTTTTATAATAAACCAAATTGTAAATAATTAAAAAATCAACAAATAAACAATTTATCGCCCTCTTTTCAGTTCTCTTCAGTGTTGCCGTTAGGAATTTTATTTTATCTGTCAACAGTGTCAACAAACATTTCTATCTTTCTTAAATACAGCAGAACCAGCAAATACTCCATCTCTCTCTAAATAGCGATTTGTTAATCACTAATTATCAGAGCTCATACCGTGAGTGAATTTCATTGAGTCCAATATACAAAAATAGTTCAAATAAATACTTATAAAATTAAACCACCAAAATCTGTAGTTTTTCTAAAGACACCTTGGCAACCCTGTTACTATTTGACCTCTAGCGGATTATTTTGTAAACATCTAAAGAATTTGAATAGTTGAGAAATTTCATTGTCGTTGAATATCATTGAAACAAAATTGCAGATATGATAAAATTTATTTAAAAAAAGTCAAATAAGAGTATTTGAAATTATAGATATAATATACAAACGAAGACTATATATTAGATAAATAAAATATGTCACTTAAAGAATAGAGTAGATAAAGATATGATATAGGAAAGGTATGAAATAAAATAAAATTATTATTGTTCTTTTACTGTTTGTAACTCGGGATAACTTTTAAAAAATTCATGATGGAAATATTTGCACTAGGAAGATTACTATAGTGATAATTATTGTGCTGATGATAGAAATTAATGAAAATATGAATGAAGAACACATTCTAACCTTATTGTTAGCAAAACGTATGAGGGCGTGATTTTTTTTTTGAAGAGTGGATCAACTAATTTCCGAAAATAGTATATTGTACAATTAACCCAGGTTATGAAAGATATTTAAACTCAATTTTGGTAACATCAATGTTTAATAAAAAAAAATTAACAGAAGCACCATTCAATCATTAACTTACGTATTACAAATAACGTTATTGCTAAACTACACAATGCTTTTCTCCCAAAAGCTGCTGTAAAAATCTACCTACAAAAAACGTTCTAGGTCACGCAAGGCCTATCCTCAAAAATGTTCATGTTTTATGATTCAAATTGTAAACGCGAATGATATGTTTGTATGATAGGTACATGCTATAATAGTGGAATAAAATAATCAGTATATATAAAATTTTAATGTTTATAATATTTAAGATATCATGCCAACCAATTCAATTCAAAACATGTTTATTCAATCTTAAGAGCGACTGCTTTACAAAGATATTACTACAATAATACATGTGGTTACTTTATTTACATAAGCAATAAATATTCCACACCATCCGCGTGGGGCCAAGGCCCAGGATATAGTGCATTGGTGATAACCGCCTTTTAAAGGTGAGAGGTACGAAATATCTATTATTATTCAACAGTCGATCATTCTTTCGTTCTTGCTTAATTTTTGTTTTTGTCGGTTTTTTTTTGCGGCTGGTGTTGGTAATCCACTTCCTGATACCAAGAAGTGAATCCCGCAGGGGATCAATTTTTCATATACCTATGTGTTTGTGCTAATGTGTGTTATTGTTTTTATTGTGTGTGTATTGTTGTAAGGTCTCCTATTATTGTTGTTTAAATTTTGTATGTTTTGTTGTAGCTTGTAATATTTTCGGGGTTTTTTATATTTCCAGAACTTTTACATGTATTTGTACACGTGAAAAAACGTGGTATATATTGGATTCTTCTGAATTATTTTATTACCAGTCTTGATCCTGTCTGGCTGTTATTGGGCGTGTATTTTCCTTGATGTTATCTTTGGAGTTAAGAGGGGTAAGTCCGCCCTCACAAGGTCTTTGATGGGCTCCTCCCGGCTGGCCCAGGCTTTTTGCTTTAGAGGTGGTGCTTGTTATTAGATCCTAAAGAATACGATTAAACATTGACGAATCAGTAAAAATTTCTGATAGTAAAGTATATTCTAGACTCTAGTCCTTCAACCGTGTATGAAAGGGTGGTTTGGCATGATAATCGAAGAGGCCTAGTCGGATAGTTCAAATGAACCAAGACCATATTGAAGTATCTGCAGATGAAGAGGGTCAGGATAGCGACAGCATGACTAGGCTAAGCGAGTAAGCTGGTTGAAGGTTGAAGCTTCTTTACCTCTTCTGGATGACATAGTCTTTGGTGTTACAGCTCTTTTAGATTATTCCTTCACTAGACGTAGAAGCACAAAAAAGATTTTTAAACATGGCTCTCCTAAAAATAACACAATAAGTGAAACACGTGTCGGTTTATGAGAATTGGTTTGGCGGATAAGGTAAATATTATTTCTAGTATTCAAAAAGGATAAATTAATTTCCTTAATAATGTAAACACGTAATTCGCAGGAAGAATGTTACATTGGCCGTAACCCTTACTTGTAAAAGTTATATTGTAAAGTCTACATTGACAGGAGTTATTATCTTAGTTATTACAGTCTGATATCTGATTTTTTAAATTAAATATATATTTGATTGCATTTTTCGATATTCTAAGAAACTTGCCCTTTCTAGTCATAGCAATTGGCACAATTCTATTTTAATACAAATCAGCATTTTAAAACTATGCAGCATTTCTACAAGATTGACAAGATAAATTCTTCCATTCATTATGATCAAAATCGAGATAGCTAGTCTCTTTGTGGCACCGTAATTCGCCTCGGCTGCTTACTCTGGGCTATACTAAGAGATTTCTCAGCCTATTATATAATACTATTATTCAACATTTTATATTCTTTGCATACCGTTATTACGGGGGATTTGAGTTGTTTTTATCATTTTAAATATTGCTTTTTATTGCTGATTTGTTTTAACTTTATCTAAGATATAGGTTCAAGCACGCCTGATTATTATTGTTATTAAAATCCTTTATATTGCCTATTCTCATTTTTTCCATATATCTAATTTTCTATTTTAATGTTCTAAATTTTACGTTAAGTAAAATTGGAATGTTTGAAATAAAGACATTTTTTTGAGAGTTCAATCTGGTTTTTTTCTTGACCTACTACATCAGGATCACCCTGTATATGTTTACAATATAGAAATAAATAAAGAAAATATGTGTGTATGTTTTTTTTAAATGTAAACTTTTATATGCCTTCGCTAACAAGTGAGAGCCTGTTTTTGATTTCATGATCCTGTATCTGACTATTGCCTAACTAAAGATTTATGACCAGGCACGTCTTTATCGATTCAGCCTTTTAGTTAGCGGCCAAGCGGACATGTACGTTCTGTACGCTATAACTATAACTGTACGACATGTCGGCCACTGTGTCTCGGGGTGGACGAGGACTTTCGGCAGAGCGCTTTTCATTCGCTTTCAAGACAGTTTATATGACGTCACCGTTCAACAATACAAAACAAAATAAACGCGCCCGCCTATGCATGTCGAAAACGTGCGGTTGTTAAGGAAGCTACGCCGTTGCTAAGAGTAGGTGCAACTGGGCCTATGACGCGGTGTGATATTTTCATCGTGTTCCTATTTCTAAGGTTATTCTTCAAACCGAACATATCCGCGAAACAACAATTTGTTACTCGTATTTTTACAATATTTTCTCACGTAGGTTCAGGGCTGTGAGTATAAATTTATTTTTTTTGACATGAGTAGGATCGAACCTCAAACTTCCGATTAGGTTTCTAAAGATAGGAGAAAGTCATGTGAACTATTAAACACAAATAATAACTTTATTGTGATGGTTCCAGTCAAGAATTACCTGTCTTGCCCTATCTTGAGCTAATGCTTAAAATTTTAATTTTAAAAACAAAAGAAAGTAAGTAAATAAATAGTTCCCTTAAAAAATTGTATTCATAGCATTAGTGGGTATCCTTACTAAGATCTAAACATCACAGTCCTATTTATTTTTAGTTTTAAGTTTTTAGGATAACATTCGGTATGAAATAAGGACGTATTTAGGAATCTCCTTTCGCAATCTGTCATTTACAACATTTTGATGGTAAAAAACAATACAAGTCCACTTATTTTCCAGTCATAAATATTTTACATTTACTAAAGTAGAACATAAAGTTTATAAAAATAGCAGTCTGGCTTATCTCATATGGCGGATAGTGAGTCTGGCTGAAAATTTTCGAATTAAAATATTTGACTGATTTTGCAGTTCTGTAACCCTTATTTTTCCAGGCTTGAAATTTAGCATATAAATTGATACAATCATAAACTGTAATTAAAAATAAGTCTGGCTGATTTACCGAAAATATGGGTTTCACATGATAGATTATACTAAAATTTTATAGAAAATACACGTCTGGCATATACAATCACGAAGGCCTTGCCAGACTCACAAGCCTGGTAGTTAAACAAGGAGAGGAGTCTGGCAACCCATCGAAAATTGACTAGGAAAATAAGTCATTGCCTTCTGGAGTATCACGGGAGATTTCTAACTACATGCACAGTTTAAAACTAAGTTAGAAAATTGCTTTCATTGGGTGGAATTTGAGAATGTAGTATCCTAAAAAAATTACACATTTTCAAAGCCCTTTCTACTTATTCTATACCACAAAGAATTGTGTATTTGTTTTTAAATTGACTTTCAAGTTCGATTTCTACAATTTTTTTAATGATTTCTATCAAGTAGTTAATTATTGGTTTTTCTATCACTAGATTAGGTTTTAAACAAAAATGATATTGTTATTATATCTAACATATTTTTTAAGTTTAAATGTACGTTTTTAATTTTTTTTCGTTGTAAAAGAAATTAATCCCGTTTTTGCATACAAAAGTTATTGTATTAGTGTAATTGTTTATATTTAAAATTTGGTAAATGTTTCTAAACATTTTTCACAACTTTTATCAAAATATTTTCTTATGTTTTACATATTTGTTTGTTATAGCGAAGGAATGCTTATTTTGCATTTTAATAACTCTTATTTTAAATTGTTCCTATAAAATAATTTACTTAGTACCTACAGACATTTTTGGAAAATAGTACAGAGTATCCATTTAAAAACATATAAATGGTTATAGATATATAAAAAAAGTGTTTTCAAACACCTGATTTTTTTAAGACTTTTAGCTTTAAAAAAGATATTTGGTTGGGCAATAATTATCTGTAGTATTTTTCAAAAAGATGCTTTTTAAAGCGAAAATTTTAGGGCAGCAAAAATAATCAATATGATTACTTATAGATTTCAAAAAATGATTTCAAACAATTTGAATCATATACAATCAATTTAGTTTTTCATTATGAATTTGATATTTGGAATACTGCTACACATGCTTTTTAAACTGTAGAAACAACGCTCTAAAAACCTTCAATCTTGACTAAAATAAGGCATCCAAATAATCCACTTGACCATCCACCTTTACTACATGACGAAGATTGAACCATTACATCTGAGAAGGAAGAAACTAGCTAAAAAATTTACTAAAAAGCTCCACAACCAACAAATCCTTCAAATGTTTCTTATTCAAGTTTGCCCAATGAACAATAATATTTATTTATGCACCAAGTGCATGAAGATCAGATTTTTTTATATTTTGACGTTTGCTGTCAGTGTTTCATTATATTTAGTGAACGTCATTGCTGCTTATAAAAGTAATAGAAATAAATATCGATTTTCCAAAACATATCAAATAAAATATGCACCCAAAGCAACCAAAAATTTATTGCCGGAGTAATCCAGACTCAGTGCGTTTATTTTTTTTTTTTTTTTTACTTCAGTGTCAACGGCATCGACTACTCTGGTCATTAGCCTCGTGTTCTGTGTAGGCTTTGTTACTGTTTCCCAGCGCCACTTTAGGAACAGCACTGTTAATTAGAACCCAACAGTGAATGGTCAGTGAATCACACCTGGTATATGAAAATCAATTTCTAAATTTTTAATTAATTAAAAATCAGAAAATGATTTCTGCCGACGGTGGGATTCGAACCCACAACCCTTGGATTATGAGTCCAGTGCTCTACCACTGAGCCACCCACTCCCCCCAGTGCGTTTATTATTATTATTATTATTATTTGATATTTCTAGGATTTTTAATATATATTTTTAGGCTAAAAAGAAGGTCATTGAGAGCGAAACAAAAAAAAAATTTGTGCAAGAAATGGTTAAGGATTTATGTAATTCAAAATCTTAGTTTTTTCTATTAGGGTTTTAATCTTAAAAATTGTTTTAGGAGATTTTAAGTATAACTCATTAAAAAGGGCGTAATCGTAAGTATTTTACGATATTCATCCGAATTTCAAAAATATATATACATAAAAAACAAAAATACAAACTGTTTCCAAGTACGATTTAAATAATATGAATAGAAGATTAATTCTAATATTTTCATAAAAACGAAGTTGTTTAAAAATAAAACTAAAAAACTTGTTGAATATATTGAAACAAATTGATTGAAAGTATCATTTTGTAATACAAAACATGCTGCTATATATGTACTTCTTCACACTACATCTAAAAAAGATAAACAAATCTGTTGAATATTTCGAAAATTAAAACAGTTTTCTGACAAACAAAAATGAAAAAGTAAGTAAATACGAAATCACTGACGCTTCCAAAAGCAAGACAGAAATTTTTTTATTAGTCTCTCAAAGAATAAAAATGAGTAATGTCAATGTGTAACAATTATGTTATATTTCAGAAGGTTATGTTTTATGGAATTTTAGCAATCCAGCTACTGATCAATTAGTATTGTGAAGTATTATATTACTATATTATAAAATTTTAACAAATATGATTGATTCGTCGTCAATAACACAACCCCATACACAAATGTTAGTTTAATACCAAAAGACCAATTTTACATGTAGGGCTTATAGAAATTTTGCTTATCCAGATCCATCTGGCGAGCTGTGTCTGATATAAGGAGTGTTAGAGGAACTAAGTGTAGCTCAATCCTTAGTAGATCAGCTCTAGTGAGTAAAAGGGAGCTAAACTTGTCTTGGGCGAGTGCTCTTTAATATTTTTTATCGACGTTCCCTTGCCATTTCTTATTTTGCTACCTCAACATCTGAGAGTGAAACTGTTCATAGAAAAAGAAAATAAGTTAACGAGATAAAAATGGTGACAACTAAGCAATTCTGAGTCACTGAGGTGTATCATCAACTCCGTGGCATTTGGCATTTGCTCAAAGCCTATAGATAAATTAACATTATATGCAATTGGTAGGTAATTGGTCTTCCAATCCAAGAGAAAGTGATTAAAACAGTTCTATTTGTCAGATATTAATATTATGTCATATTTTATTAAAACTGTTTTTAAATTTCGTGATATTCAGATTACTGTATAACAGTTTTTTCAAATAATAACACTTTTAATACTCATAACAATTTTACATCGATTCCATTTGCTCTGTTAATTCTAATATTGGGCTTTCGCGTAGTGGCAGTAATGGTGGCCAAACAGCTGAATGATTTGGAGTAAATTGGGACCCCTGAAAAAAAAATATGAAAATTAAAAGCAAGTCTTTAATTTTTAGCCCGAGGAAACCGCTGATTTGCTGTTTCTCACACCATCGAAATCTATAGTTAATGCTTATGCACTCAATTTTAGGTTTGTACAACTGTTACATTGTGTTCGAAATCGAACATCTACGCCCATGATAAAAAGGGGAATAAAAATAATGTTTATATAAAATAAAAATAAAAGAAACAACAAGTACGCTTAGGTGTTTGGCAGCCTTGAAACAAACTTAACAGTTATCCATATCTCCATAGAAACAGTATGACGTAATAAAACCATTACAACAAGTTTTCATTAAGAACGCAGCTAAGCCTTTGAGCGGCAATTACAAGCCCACTGGCTTTGCCGAAAGCAACCACAAAAAACGTCCACAGACAAAACGTCGGGGTACGAACCGGACATCAATAGGACCGCGAGCGACGCGGTGCAATTGGCTAGAAAAACCGTTAGAAATTAAATAAAAAAGATAGAAACACATAAACAGAGATCGACTTATCCAAACCTTGGTGTCGAACTCTTGCAGTTTTAAAATTCAGTAGAATTTTTTCTCTCCGAGTGAATAGGTCGATGGACCTTTTTACTCGTAATTAAATAAAGTAGAACTTTTTTCTCCTGGCGAGTGGGTCGGTGGACCTCTCCTAGTACT
The DNA here is from genome assembly GCA_949320105.2 of Crepidodera aurea. NCBI lineage: Eukaryota > Metazoa > Arthropoda > Insecta > Coleoptera > Chrysomelidae > Crepidodera > Crepidodera aurea. The sequence continues at coordinate 37,705,371 of OX439475.1, read as the reverse complement.
TCGCGGCACATTTGTGTCCACAATAAAACACTTGCATAATTCATAAATGCATACATTTTAATACCAAAAATTTCCTTGAGCAATTGCACTACATTTATAACGAGTTGTTAGTTTTTTACCATTGTTACAAAGTGTTACGAGAATTGTTATTAATAGAAAGTAACAAATAAAACAGTGCAGTCTTTCATTCTACTTCTTCGTACGTTTTAAAACCAAAAGAAATTACAGTCCACATCATCATCATTGTCAGCTTAAGTTACGCTAAGTTGGAACATGCATCTACAGGGTGTCGCCTAAAAATTTTGGGTCTCCAAATATACAGGGGATTTGGAATCGCACAAAACACGTTGTAAATAAATAAATTCTGTCTAAACTCAAGCCTAAGAATTTCTTTAGTTTTTGATATTTACCTTTAAGAAAATGTACTTCCTCTTTATTTTTAAATAATAATACTAACAGTGTATGCTAATTTAGAAAGTCGTTATAAGACCAAATGCCATGTTTACGTTTAAAGTTGTCGCTAGACCGGTTTTCGGCAGCCCCTTGTACTTGTAGGGATATTAATTTTGTTTTATAGAATTTATTCGAATTTCCGACGACGAAGTCATTGACTGTTCCGATGCTAACCTTGTTAAGGTCCATTATTCGGGTATAAAGGCATCTGCCCAACGCTAACCTCAATTTTTATTTTGCATTCTTTCTAATTTTAAAAGCAAACTGTCCAAGGCGGAGCAGAAGGCTTGATGGTATTATTTGTTTATCTAATAGTTACTTATTTTCTTTGGTGAGACAACTAGTTTTTCCAATCAAAGGATAGACAGCTTGGAAGGCCCACCGTGGTCTTCTGACATGGCTTGGATGCCATGTCGAGCTCTCTACTTCCTACTGATGAGGCATAACAAGGCCGAAACTGGTCTAGGAGTGACTAGCTCCTTGAATAACAAAATCAAAAGGTTGGACTGTCCCTAGTAGGATTTCCAACACGCATTTGGACCGATGTAATTCAATATCTGTGGGGGGAAAAAGGTTCCAGGAGTAGTTATTTTAAGTCCAGATGCGGTATATTTGATATATATCGGAAAAATTTGTTGAGGATGTAGAGACAATTGAAATTTTTACTTACAAATAAAAGAGGTAAGCACGTGACGATATTTCAGGCAGAAGTTGCAGCAATACATCACCACGCAGAAGAGTTACTAAGGCAAGAATTTAAGGAAAATACCACCGCCATATACTCTAACGCCGGCTCCACACTTGTGACCCAACGTTGGCGCCAACAGCATTCGTCCAATGTGTGTACCGACAAAATAGCGTTGGCGCCAATGTTTTTATGATTCGCGCCAACGTTGGAAGTTGGCCGTCTCTTGTCGATTTTTCGACAACACATCAAAGGGATTGGCCCCCAATATTGTGTTGTCGACCACACATTGGCGCGGGGCGCGGGTAGTCTGCTGTCAATACTGTCATTTCAGCATTTTCAAAGTGAAATTATTTCTATTGTTGTCATGTGATTGTGAAGCAATCGCACCCACAGCAATTTCTTGGTCAAACATGTTTCTATTTCCTATTATATTGTGAGGTTATGTCACGGCAGTCGCATGTTTGTTGGCTCCACTGTGTGGATGCTCTTACAGAATTTAACAGATACCGCGAATATGAGTCAACGTTGGGTCCCATGTGTGGAGCCCGCGTAACAGCCAAGTTGATCTAAAAGCAGTCAACTCCATGCAAATTAACTCCAAACTTGTCTGGGATTGCTTGGAAACTCTAAAAGAGTTGGGGAGTCAAAACAGACTATATTCAAGGCAATGAAAAGGCTGATTTACTAGCCCGAGAGGGATAAAAAATCATGCTCAAGAACAGGGGAACACAAGCCGCCGGGAATGAGATTGTTCTTTAACGAACAATTGCCAAATTTCACGGAGTGCCTACTAATGCAGAATAAGCCAACAACTAGGATCGTGGTTGGGCTCTTGACAGGGCATTGAATGCCAAGAGCACGAGGAAACCATACTGTGTTACTATAGTCTATACGATGTCAGTGTAAACAGCAAAAAAACTAAATCTCGGCTCATAGGCGGTATCTCCTCTATGAAGTAGAAATGGAAAACACAAATTCAGAAATTCATAAATTCTTTTTACTATTCCATTTTGTGAGGCTTTATGATTTTCATTTTCCAAGCATTTAAAAATATTTAAAATAAGTCTTTAATACGAAATTCCAAATGCTCTGTAACTACAATGGTTTCGAGATTGAGTTTCCGTTTCACCATTAGAAATATCAAAAGGTCTCTAGAATGCCATTTTAATTAGCTTAATATTTCAAAAATAACAAGAAAGGTATGTAATATCAACGTATATCAACTTTCGATGCTACTATACTGTCTCCCGAGGTCTTTACGCAGCTTAGTCAAAGGAAACATATTATTCGAGAATCTGACCAATAATAATTCGGAAGTGACCAATTAAATGCGCCTGATTTATTGTGGGCGGTAACATCTATCATTTTATCTCTATCATTTTATTTCAGTGCGTAATACGGCGTGATGCAGTAAATTGATCGCACCTTGTATTCCTTGCTGTCCACACTGACTTCGTATAGACTTTACAAGGTTTTCAACCATAGGGAAAAAATCCACGACCCACCTAATATATGGAAGACCTAAGTTCTGGCCTATGGAGGACAGGTCTAGACAGGGAACTCTAAGACAACATGAGGGCACACACAATAGATCTGCGAACGTCGCAGTGGCGAAGCTCCTACCCCACAAGCCCCTCAATTAATTTCTATTTATAGTCATCATAAATTATTATCAAACTTATTGTATTTTACTCAATAGAAGTAAAAATGTTAAACATGCAGTACAAACGCACAGTAAATAAAATGCAAAATATAAGTGATTTATTTATTAAAATAAACAAAGTCGTACAACAATTGCCTAAGAACTATTAATTGCAAAAAATAAATAAAAACAGTTTTGACAAAAACAAGAATCTAAACAGGACTAGTCATAATACTTTTTTTTTGCATAAGTGGAATGCAACTAAACATGCCGCTTTACGCCATAAAATTTTCATCTAGGTGCCATATAGCAAACGTAATATAACTGGAAAATAGCCGCACACCGCTGTAATAATGTAACTAAAAGTAATAGGGAAGGGAGGGATACGAAAATTATTGCGAAGCAAAATAATGGTCAAAAGTAAATCTCTTATTCACCAACGTCAGTTACATAAATTAAGAACTAGTTTTGTCAATAGCAGTTTATTTATATTATTTGAATCAGAGTTAAAGATATGATTTGACAATTCTTACTATTTCTTAATGGGTTAATTTACGCAAAATTGCTCGGTGAGTTTTGACAACCTAACAAATCAAAAATTGCTTTCCTGAGATCGGTGAATATTTCGCGGTGCGTAATGTGGCATAAATAGTGATAGATACAAAAGCAACATTTAACCCCTTACCGCATCATGGGTCATATTTGGCACAATTAATATTTTCATACATAACTATTATAAATAAAGCCGCAGACCAAACTATTTTTGCATAGGTGGCCATATGTGGTATATATTTCATAATTCTGGTAGTGTAGCGACATCTCTTAACAGTTTGGTGAAGTTTCATACAATTTTGCAAATGGCCGTCGTGTGAACAGGTGTTATCAGTTTTTATAAATTTTGATCCACGATCATCCGAGTTTCTGTAGCAGATTTTGGTACAAAAAAAATAGCCACGTAAAGACTAGAGTTTTTCGAAGGAATTGCTGTAAGTAGACCCATGTAATTCTTTATTTTTTGACTGTTTTTGATGAGAAATATTGTTGTGTCATATGTGGAACTGTATGCACATTCGCCAAAACTCTCGTGGACATATATGGCACAATATGCACTCCGGACACTAAATTTATTTCAGAAAATGGAAACACAAACGTTTTATGGTGCCAGTAGATATGTGCCAATGGATGTACCAGATGGTAGAGAAGACGAGAGACTTTCAGAAGATGAAGAACCGCCTGGTAAATTAGCTCCAGATTCTGATTACAAAGACGAAAATGATATGGACGATAACCAATCAGATATTATCATCCCAGAAACGGATTTAGAATTCAGTTCCGATAGCGACGACGATCTACCTCTGCTCGAACGGTTTCGTAAACTAAATAAGAATAGAAACAAGAATCATCCTACTTGGAAACGGGGTAATTTAGTTACATCGGATGAGAACCTAACATTTCTTGGTTCTACTGACATGCCACCTGAATTGGAAAATGCAGACTCTCCTTATGCATTTTTTAACTTTTTTCTAACAAATGAGATGATTACTGATATAGTTTACCAAAGTATCTTATATTCTGCTCAAACGAGACCACAAAAACCTTTGGATCTTACTGAAAAGGAGTTCGAACAGTTTATAGGGACCTGTATTTATATGTCAATAGTCCAGTTACCTAGTTGCAGAAGTTATTGGAACCTGAACCTAAATCACCGCTTGATCTCAGATGTTATGTCATGCAACAGATGGGAAGAAATAAAACGGTTTTTGCACTTTGCGAATAATGACGATGCTGTTGCAGCCGGAAATCCTGCTCATGATAAACTATTCAAAATACGACCTGTACTTAGAAAACTGAGGGAGCAACTACTAAAAGTTCCAAAGGAAGAGTACTTGGCTATAGACGAGCAGATTATTCCAACGAAAGCACGTTCGTCCATCAAACAATACAATCCAAAAAAACCTCATAAATGGGGGTATAAGGCGTTTGTTCTTAGTGGTGTAAGCGGATTTTCCTACGATTATGAAATTTTTGCAGGAAAGCAAACCAATATTCTCCCCAATGGTTTTCCTGACCTGGGAATGAGTTCAAACGTAGTTCTTCGGCTAACAGAAACTGTTCCAAGGCACATAAATCACAAGCTATTTTTTGATAACTGGTTCAATAGCGTCCCATTACAAATTTACTTGGCACAAAATGGTATGTTACCGTTCGGAACTGTTAGAATAAACAGAGTGCCAAATAGCAATATGCCAAAAGAGGCTGAACTGAAAAAGAATGGCCGTGGAGCGATGCTAGAGAAAGTCGCCACAATTGATGGAACAAAAATATCTGTTGTCTCATGGTATGACAACAAATTGGTCAACATGTTGTCTACATATGCTGGAAGTACACCAACAGTTGAGGTTCGAAGATTTTCGAAGAAGGATAACAAACATATAACGGTTCCGTGTCCAAAGGCTGTAACAATCTACAACAAATATATGGGAGGAGTAGATCTCCTGGATTCCATGCTAGGATACTATAGAATCAAACTTAGGTCAAAAAAATGGTATATGAGGATATTTTTTCATATTATTGATTTGATGGTTGTCAATGCATGGATACTTTGGAGAAGAAGTGAAAACGAGTTCAAAGATTTAGCTCTGGCAGATTTCAAAATGGCCATTGCAGAGTGCTTGTGTAAATTGAATAAAGCCAGCTCGACAAAGAAAAGAGGCCGTCCCAGTGGAGTCATGGATAACTTGCAAAACAAGAAAAAAAGGGGCCCGACATCAGATTTTCCTATACAAGAGGTTCGAAGAGATCAATATGGCCATCTTCCAGTATGGTGTGATAATCGGCAAAGGTGCAAATATTTCTGTGGTAAAAAATCTTTTGTAAAGTGTGAAAAATGTGGTGTTCATCTTTGCTTGAACAAAGACAGAAACTGCTTTTATAAGTTCCATACTGAATGACTTTTAGTTGATTGATTTGCTTATACATTATTTTGATGTTTTGTTGTATTATTGCATATTGTGCCACATATGGCAAAAAAAATAAAAAAAAAAAATTAAAAAAAGTTAATAAAGATTTTTTTAAATATTTTTACCGAAATCCTGAATTTTTTTTCCACATAGTGCATTTTTTTTACCAAAAACAAAAAATTCATGCGGTAAGGGGTTAAATATTACGGCGATGTGCGGCCTGTCTAACTCAAAAAGAGACTGCTTTAAATACAGTATCAGTGATTTTAAAAAAACTATAAAACATGAATTTTCAAACAATTATTACTCATTGCACAAATGATGTGAAATAAGTTAAAATCACAGCTGCCAAGAATTACGACATTAGAAAATGTGACACACTGTACCAACGTCTCGTCTTAAAACAAGTACTCCTTGGGCTATATGCCCAGTTTTCTATTTAATTACAAACTTTGATTTTGTTATTAAAATGAAGGTAGCGTTGGGCTCTCCTATACTTACTTCGACTCAACCAGTTGTTCTAAGTATCTGGGGGGGTCTTCAGACATCATTTAGAGATACGATTGTCGAGCTAGTCTACTGATGAAGCACAATAATGCCGAAACCGGTCTTAGTATGACAGGCTTCTTTAGTAACAAAATCAAAGTTGTTGGGTTAAGTCCCGAAACGATTCGGGTTCCAACTGCGTCTGGACTTCTGTAATGCAATACCTGTTGGGGCATATAGTCCAAGGAGTAGTTGTTTGAAGTCCAGATGTTGGTGTAGTGTGTGACATTTTCTAATGTCGTAATTCTTGGGAGCTGTGATTTTAACTTATTTCACATCATTTGTGTAGTTTGATTACTCCCAGTAAATATTTTGGTATCCAAAATATTTAATTTTTTCAATTATTTACCAGTATTTAGTCAATTTTTAATTTATGGTTTTTATTTTTTAGCCTTTGGCATAAAAAACAATTTTCTTATTTTAAATAAAATATTCTATACTTATATTTTTACAAATTCAGTTTTTTTACAGTTTACAAATATGTGTGGCGTTCAAAAATTGTTTCAAAATTCTTGTTTATTTAATTGATTATAATAACCAAAAACATTAAATCTATAAATTAATCTTAAAAAAACAACAGTGTTCCTCCTAGATATAAATAAGCAAATTCTCTATTATTTCACCTTTCCAGGGTGTTTCTAAATTACAGGGGCAAACTTTTATAATGTACACAATTTTAATAGATAAATTTTGGTTTTTAAAATAACTAAAAATAGTTATAATCGGTTGTGAATAATGTTCTGTCTGTCTGTTTAAATATTCTCTGTATTCACCAGTGGAACATTCTAGTGAACATTTAAGATTAATAATTAATTTTAAGGCCACTCTTAGGGTAAAAACATAGTGAAGCATCGCATCAAGCACCGCCTCAAGCATCAAAAACAAATATATGTACTAAACGTTAACCGTTCATAGTAAAGAATCGACTCTTCTCAGGACTGATGCCCGAAATGTGATGTATGATTGGTGCGCTCAAGGTCGTGTGAACACTAGCCACTACCCGTATTTTGTCAGTATCGCAGTTGTTAAAGAGAAAATAGGTTAAGTATATTATTGTGTTTATAATGGATAAAGAAAAATTAATCAGTGAAGTTTTTATTCGGCCTACATTGAACAAATTTTCTATTGGTTTTCCTGAAGCGGACGGAGGATTCAACGATTAGTCTTTGGTGAAATCATTTGAACAACTACAGACAGTTTTTATGCATCATCTAAACTTTGAACTATACAAAAAAATGACTGAGGATATATGTAATTTAGAAAAACCTTTGATATTGGTGTACGTGCCACCTACCAGAAATTAAGATTTTTAAAATGAGCACTGGTTTAAGGTAATAACTAAGAAAATAAGCAAAACAGGTTTCAATTTCTAATAAAGCTTTGATAATGCCTATAAAACTAAGCACTAAAAACTCAATAAAAAAGTTAACACTGCACTACAAACGTTGGGATACCTGATTCCACGTAGCACTCGAATTTTGCCAAGACGGCGTAGGCAGTGAAACTGGTTCAGCGATTTGACAGTTAGGAACGTTCCAAGACTCCCCAGATCCTTCTACCAAAGCTTGGAAAGCCATTAAATCTTTGCCTGAGAACAACAAAATAAATTATTAGTATTACTTTCTATTAAGATTTACAAATATTGTAAACAAATTTCTTAATGAAGCATAGAACCTTACTTTCACTTTCTGACAGAGGCAGGGGAGGTAATACAGGCTGTTGTTGAGCTATTTTGTAACTAGCTTGTCGCAGCATCTGTCGCCTAGCAAGAGAATGCGGGGTTTCTAAATTAGAGACGGGGGTTGGTTGATGAGACATCGCACATTGTTTTTGCAAAATTTGTCGTTTTTGTTGCAATAACCTGAAATGAAAAAATATATTAATTTCTTGAGGTATAAACCAGAACTAGGTTTTCAGATCTAGTATGGCCAACAACTTTTCAAACTTGGGAATTAATGTGAAGAAGATGATCTCACACCAATAAGCCGAACAGAATAGGCTTTATTATTTAGCTATCTAAAGAAGTTATTTTCTAGTACTACTTGGCTTGGCTTGAGGCCCATTCTCGAGATAATTGCCTTCTGATTGCCCTAGCACCACCTGTGTCCTGGTATCTACGCTATGGTCAGTCTATTACGGCTGTAGGTGTTTCACATTTGCAGGAATGCCTTCGAGAAACTATCACGTGACCAAAAGTGGTATCGGTTGACCATAATGAGAGAGAAACTTGTTCATTTTGGTATAAATAACATATAGAGGCGTATTAAAATATATTTGTTTAAATTAATAATATGAATTTCGGTTTAACAATGTTAGAGTTAGCATTATTTATATTTACTTCAATATGTGTTACTTGTGTATCACTTCTGTAATCTATTAGTGGTTATATCATGATATAATTTGTTTAAAAAATAAAGTTTTTCTTTTCGAAAATGATTCCTGTCAAAAAGTAACAAAAAACCTTGGATTGTAAAATAATTTTATTATCCTGACGCGTTAGATCCGTTCTATTGCGTTAGACTACTACTTACCTGTGTTGCATAGCAGTTTGAAGTTGAACAGTAGTTTCGACTCCAGGATTGGTGTAATTAAAATTGTCAGGTAAACTTATCCTCTTATTAGGTCGAGGTTGTAGGTATTGATTCTGCCTAGGTGTCACCTCTTCAGGTGCATCTCTTACTGGGTATTGAGGAGTTTGCAGTCTTTGAGTCTCCCTTTGAACCAGATGCATATCCAGCACACCTATAATATGAACGAATGCATTAAGTTAACAATCGATTTTGAAGTGGTCCAATCTGGTAAAGTTATTATTACATTGATCAAAGAAAATTGAGAATGTATTATACAGTTTTATAATGAAAACAATTGTCAATATTTGTTTCTTTTAGTGTTAGTAGAGTACAAAAGCTAGCACATTGAAGGCAAGTATCCAAAACTCCAAACAACCAGACAAAAGCAAAGAACTGCCTCCCTCTCTGAAGAGGGTTCAAATGATACTTTTGGGTTGGAATATTGCTCAACGCTTTGAGAGTTGCACCAAAAAGACTTGAACCTTCAACAACATCTTATATTTTAGAAAAATCTTCGACATGAAGATAATAACCGTACTAGAAAGAATAACAGCTTAGAAGATGCCAATGATATAAAGAAGGGAAGACTAGGAAAGTGGTGGAGAATAGAAAACCAAGAGACACAGACATGACAACAAGAAGAAATTCTTTCAGAAAAGAAGAAGTAGGTACTTATGAAAAATAAAATAATGGCAACCAACATAGATTTGTTTCTCTCAACAATCATCCATTTGATGAATACAAAAGAATCTTACCTTTAGCTTTTCGTTTCTCAGTGAATTTTTGAGAATTAAAAGCTACCACTCGGCTAGTATCAGCAACTTGTTGAGCCACTAATCCATCACTGGCTCTCCTGCCTTCTCTAAAATCCACCGGAGATCTTGTTATCCCCCTAGTAGTTTTAAAATTAGACATGTGAGAGAGAGGATTGTATTTCTGAAGAACACCTCTTGAAGATAGAGAGTAGTGGGTTGACAGAGTAGATATAGCGCTAGCAGAAGTTAGTACTGGAAGAAAAATGCAGCTAGTTAGTTAGGTAATGTTGAAACTTTACACATAAAGTAACAAAAATGCCAACAAAAAGTGAATGGGTTTTAGAACGTATGTTAACTAGTCTAGAAATTAGCGTATGTGGTTTGTTTCAGATTTCATTTGAACTTCCATTGTCTTGATTTTATGTTTTTAACGATATTTCAATTCTAAAGTCTATTATTTTTGCAGATATAAAGGTCCAGATAAATCCAAATAAATAATAAGCGCATAAATAAAATAAATAGTTACCTGGCTCGGGTTGTTTCTCCGTGGTAGTACAACTAGGCAGGCTACTAGCTAACTCACTGGATTCGCTTAAAGGGTATTCTAAACTCTCAAAGTTACTATCACAGCTTAAATTTTGGCTTAAACTTTTCGATGTATTGAAGTTTGTCATCACGCCGCTCGAGGAGTTTGACGAAGCGTAGCTAAATCGAGGAGGGTGATCCTCTAGGTCGGTTTCTACACCTTCATCGGTTGAACTGGAATACTGAGTTTGGATTTCTGCACTTTTGTAGCTGAAAAAAAAACCAATGAATAGATCCTTTTTCTTGGATGACCCACAATACAAGACTGAGATTGTAGTAGAATAAATGGAACATACAATCAGAAAAAATCAAAGTTAACGAGTCTCAAACACGCTTTCCTGTTATTGCATAAGTAGTAGTAGCGGTATATTCAAAACGCTTCACTGGTTTTAGGTACAATAAGCGCATGAGTGGGCCGAAGTTCAAAATAAGCGATTTGAGACAAATAAGCGCGAAATATTTTAAAATAAGAAATGTATATTTATTCATTCTGGAACAGAGATACTAAGAAGAGGATTTTATACATGTTAAGGTTAGTTACTTGGAGGTTTTGTTAAAAGGCCGGTTTTATTTGAAAATTCCTTACCTTGTAGAAAACCTACCAATCGATCCTCTTGTTTCAGAAATATCAAAAGAAGGCAAGCAACTTCCAGTGTGCAAGTACGATATCCCATGTCCTTGAGGATTATATTCCTTAAAAACTGAGTTGTCCACAGAAGCCGATGGTACGGCAGACATTTGCAAAGTTGACATCAATTTAGTAGCTTCCGAACATATATTAAAAGATGCCTTCGTACTAGCTTGGTTTAAAATTTTTAACGCTTCTTCACTGTTAGTTGCTGCCAGTAGTTTAGCAGCGTCTATACCGTGGGCTGGAGGGGAATCACAGGTTCTACTTGATTTGGTACAAATCTTGCTATTGCTGGCTGTTGGAGCAGTAGTAGAATTGTGTAGTAACCTGTAGATAAGATATCATGTTAAAGAATATTACGAATTATACATTTTCTTTAACTACTAACCTCCGACAGTCTTCGGTTGTACTCGCTCTACAAATTTTACGCATTGCTTGTTCAGCTACGTTTGATGGTCTTCTTCGTTGGACTTCGCGCACCCCTGTCTGATTCTCCCCACCAACGAGTTGACTTCGTAACTTGTCCAAAAGGAGATAGTAGATAGCAGCGTGGTGGTCGTAGCTGCCTAACCGAATTGACTGTAAGATAAAGTTGTTTAATTTTCAATTACAAATTAAATATAAAAATTCATTTCATTAATTTTTAAACAAAGTGACAACTGCGCTACCCTACGTCACTGAATGACAAGGTTGTACCGGTGAATCGCATCACATATTCAAATTAAATCAAATATAAGAAGTAAAAACTTTTTCCTTCTCCACGAGTGGGAGAAAGACTTTGGTCAATCTTCAGAAGGAAGAAGCTAAACGGACTTCCGGCTCACGCCATAGTGTCATCAAAAATTCTCACGTAAACCACAGTCCATGCGCCTGCAAATTAGCCAAATATATTGTAAAATAACGTTAAAAATATTTCATTCGATATAAGTGCAAGTGCGACGGCATTATCCATGAGTGAGATGCAAGCATCTCTGGCTTACTTAAACACTTCCGCATTCCAGTACATAAAAACTGTGGGCGTGACTTAACAAGCCCACGCTCGCGACGACTAAATCAAATCTAGCAGAACTCAACGTAAATAAATAGTTCTTAAATTCAATTTAAAATCAGTGCTCCTTTAGTGGAGCAAAATATTTTTTAAAAATCAGTGTTGGCCGCGAATCACGCCACACTACTAACAATTCATTTTATTCATTACAAATCAGTTCAACGCTTGATAGTTCAAAATGCTTTACTGTTACTGTTATTCATCGTTATGTTTGAGATTTAATAAAAAGTGTTAAGTTCAAAGTGTATCTTTTATTTGGGAGTTTCTGGATACAAGCAAAAAATACAGTCCGCTTTCAAAATCAAAACAGCATTTAAAGAGGCAGCAAGTAATCATATCCAAAATGGCTGCTTTCGTAAACCACTGACAAAATACGACATGGTCCTTCGAGTCGGATTCAATGACAAAACACGACAAAAGTATTAAATTGTGTTATTATTTTTTATTTTCCGAAATTTTGATTATTTTTATTAAGTAGGAATATAAAGTGTTCATTAAAATATCTTCTAAACGAAAAATAAAAAAAACCCGTAGCCATTATTCTGTCCTGTTCTGTTGGTAATTCCATACTTAATGGTGTTGACTTAATTATATTGATTATTTTTGTTCCTACACTTGTGTAAATGTACAATTTGACTGGAAAGTTGCCATTACTATTTTATTAACATTAACTTCAACTTTACTACTTCATAATTAGCTTGTGCCATCCAAATGGAAAAGATTTTCAAAGTTGTTTAAGGTGCTAAATGTATTTGAGAATTACAACCTTTGCTGTTCTTCAAGTAACTTGAAAACTGGTATAATCACTACACCTAAACTAAACGCTTGGTGAAACTTTCGCTGACAAATTTAATTTATTGTTTTCATTTATTTCCTTTTAAGATGTGTTTTTACAGATTCATTTTTGCTAATACAGGAAGATTTTTCTAAATTTATACATTGGCCGATTCCTCTCTAAGTAGGTTGATCAACCGTTTAAGGAGCTTTATCAATTATTGGAAGCAAGATCTCTCGAAGATTTGGCACGTAATCAATCGTTGATCAAATAAATATAATGAGTTTTGGAGTTAGGAAATACAAATTAAAAACAAAATCTGAGTTTCTCCGTATTTAATAAAGAAACGACATTTAATGTTATTAATCTAATATCAAATCCTAACTACATAAATTTCTAATTGTCACTTTTGACACTTTCATTGTCTATGTTTGTATCAGGGGAGCGCGGCAACAGATAAATTAAAGGAATTTCCTTTACATCACCCCCCTGAAGGAGAAAAAATTTAGAAGCTGTTTGAACCAATTTCACAATCTTCTTCTACTTTTTCTTTGTATGTAGGAACAGGAATCAGCTTCGAAATGTGAAAAAGGTTTGACTCTGATTTTTTTGCGACCAGTGCCAATTTTATAAATTGAGTTGGATACTTTTTCCATGATTTCATATGGACCAATTCTGAGCTCGTCAAGCTTCTTTTTGTTCAATTTGTTTCCGCTTTTAATAAACACCATATCACCAAGTTTGAAGTCAAAATGTATTCGATTTTTATCATAAATTCGTTTGTTGTAATTGTGTGACTTATTAGTATTTTTGAGAGCTATTTTGTTGTTTTCAATCCAATCCTGCTTAGAATTTTTTTGTTTTAGCTCGCTCGGCAACACTGTAGCATCTGTGCCATGCATCAAGTACGATGGTGTAAATCCGTCACAGTGTGTTCAGTTTCATTGTATTTTTGTGTGCACATATGTGCTATGGTTGTCCAAGCTAATTTTTTTCCATTTTTTTCGTTGATTTTGCATCTAATTTTATTTACCAAAGTCTGGTTCATTCTTTCATTCCGATCATTAGAAAATGGAGAATTTACAGCTGTGAATATTAGTTGTATATCTTGGTCGTGCAAATACTTCTTGAATTCTTTAGAATTTATGTTTGATATTAGATTAATAACATTAAATGTCGTTTTATAATGTGTTTTGGAGTTAGGAAATACAAATGAAAAACAAAATCTGAGTTTCTCCGTATTTTATAAAAAAACGACATTTAATGTTATTAATCTAATATCAAATCCTAACTACATAAATTCACTTTTGACACTTTCACTGTCTATGTTTGTACCAGGGGAGCGCGGCAACAGATAAATTAAAGCAATTTTCTTTACATAAATATAAATAAAAAATAATTTCATGATTACCTCTCTGGTTTTTGTTCCATCTATGCCTAAACTTTGCATCAGCCTTAGGATCTGTTCGTTCGGTTGGGAATTTGACATACTAATGGTATGTGGTAGAGAAGGAGGTACGCCCATTTGCATCCATCTGTGTTTTTTGATTTGTTGAATACTGTATCTTTTATTTGGTTCTAATACTAACATTTTTCTTATGAGAGATTCACAATCTGAAATAAAAAAAAATGTAAATAAACATCAATAAAACGACAGTTGCCTTCTCACACAAGCTTTCGAGAAAATTCACTTATGTTTGTAATATTTTTTTTTACTTAAATCTAAACGATTTTGTATTAAATTGTTTAATCCAGGTTAAATATGCTGGAATAGGTTTTGGCTAAGAATTGTGAAGCAAAACAAACTCGTATTCTCAAGATTATAAGTCATTGAGGAATATTTATAAATATTAAGAAAAAATCTAGGTTGAACTATAAAGCATTATTATTATATATAGATGTTGAAGGGAGATTTCCATAAAGAAAGAAAGTGATTTGATCAAATCCCTTAACTGTTTTCATCATATTTTTAAAATATTCATAAACAAACATTCTCCTGAGACACACCATATATGTGCACACAAAGATCGCGTGATTAGAATCCGTAGATCTTGTTTTTTTTTAAATATCGAATTTCTGTTTTTATCCGTCCCTTACGCAAACGACGGTGATTTTTGTTCAAACATTGTCGAAAGTTCGTGCTACATGACGGCTTTCGACAATTTCAACGAACCAATGACGCATTTGTGACGTCAAACAGGCTAATGTAAACCCTCTCAATTCCCATCTACCCCAAAAAGGGATACAATGCCAACACCGAGAAAATATCTATGAATGATGAACGGTTAAGCGCCTGGGGGCGTCGAAAAGTTTTCAGAAGATTGGAATATTTGGCGGAGATAGCAATCCGACAGGGGCGGTGCTGAATACTTTCCCGGCCCCGAAAAGTAACATTACTTTCCTAGAAAAAAAAACCATGCGAAAAAACTTTATTTTTTTTCTTACAGTTCGACTAGAGTGTTAATTTGACGTTAGGCCTTATCTCAGCATAGCATACCATATTTTAAGTTTACTATATTCTTTGCGCAAATTCATTTAAATATAAAAATTATTTATTAAATTTATTTCATAAGATATTTGTAGTAAAGCAAAGTTTGAGTGACTCTCTCACATGACTGGTATAGCATCTGGTCCCGATGCAATGAAAATTTCGCGGGGTCGTACGATCTTAAGCTGGTACTGCAATAGCTATTTTGAATGCCACTATATTCTTTACGATTATTTACCACTGATTACCAGAGCCCGAAACTAAATAGTACATTCAATGAATAGACTCCGTTTAAATAAGTAGAATAATCAGTAGCAATATACCTACTAATCATAAATTGTAAAACAACATTGAAATATTTTATGTTGTTACAGAGTTCTATGCCAACATATAAGATAGTTTGGTAATACTTTAAAATATTATATACTTAAATGAAGAAGTTTATTTCAATAACAAGATATTATATATAGAGTGATAATGAAAATTTTTATTTTATGATCTATATTAATTAAAATTAAAAGTAAGTTGACAATAATGCAATTAAATATATTGCACAACAAAAGAAAATATAAGAAATCGTAATAAAGGAAAATTATTGTTTATTTTAGTTTTTGACTGCAGGAATATATGTTACGAAATATTAGTTCGTTAACTTTTGAAGATAAGGTTTCTCGACTGATGATATAGTTTTTCCGCATTAATAATAAACAAACATTTTTTATCCTTTTTCTAATTTTGAGCTTATATAAAACAGGTCTTATTCAACAAATACCTACTCACCGATACAATTCACTGCGTAATTGCTAGTTACGTCATCAATCAATAAAAATTCTAGTTATCAATTCGTAACATGTATTTACTAATGCTTGTAACTCATGTCCTTATTAATAGAAGCATTATATGAAAATTCAATGGTATCTTTGTCTATTTATAAGCTATTATTTTCAGACTTATATTGAAATTTCATTTCAAATCTTATTTTTTAATTGATGTTTTTTTATTTTGAGGTGATAGCTACCTGTAAGCAAACTGCTAAAACTGATAACAGTTATTGATAAAATTTCCGGACAAAAAAAAAAACGAAAAATCTGAATTTCGTGTGATGATAAAGAATTGCTTTTTAATGGGAACAAATGCCATTCAAGAGAAGCAATGGCATAATAAGTGTTATTAGAACTCTGCCCCATCGAAACAAATTGTAGAGAATTGGTTTGCTGATTTTAAATGCGTCTTGTCCAAGAAAAATCTCTGTTAGAAGTAGGTACCGCGTTTGCTTAAGTTGTGTTTACATTGTTTCACTTTTGGTGTACATCCAAAGTGAATCATCCCCCAGCAAACAATGAATCTCTGGCCGTCTTCTGGCCCAATGATGGCCATGCTGGCAATATGATGGCTACGACAAAGCTACATCGGCAAAATGTGGCCCAGTGTATGGTATACTGTAATCAGATACCTATAATCCAGCCAGTGTCTTGGGTAAATCCTGTGGAGGCATTGACTTAATTTCACGTGGACTGATACATGACCTGAACTCAATTATATCGACAACTAGTCATACTTAAAGACGTTGGGTGAAACCGGGTTTCAAAGAAAGAAAATGTATACAAAAACCATTTAACAATGAGGGAGGACCAATTCGAATATCTTCTCGAAAAAGTAACTCCGTTGATTAAAAAAAAGATGCTTGGTTTCGAGAAGCTTTTAGCACAGAAATAAAACTACAAATGATGCTATGATATTTGGCGACTGGAGACAATGTGGGTACATTGGGCGCACTGTACAGTGTTCCAAGAGGTACATTCTCAGTGTTTCTTCCTAAGATATTCGAGGCTATATGCAACTCTTTGGCAGATTTTATAATGTTAATCGCTACATTTCGTATTCCACAAGCATTCGTACTGCTGGTATGCTTTAAGAAACAATACCATATGTTGTTTTTATTCAGTAAGAAATTGAAACTGAACTTGTCAATTTCTCAATTGATTAAATCAGCAAAATTGACATGCGTTAAAAATGAAATTAAAAAATTTAAATACGTGAGGCCAAAACAATTTTAAGACTAATCACTAATTACTATTAATCTTGTGTAATTCTTAATCACTTTCTGTTATTACTTTTTGTGTTCACTTTATTGCTGATTTTTGTTATTTATAAATAAATTAATTTAGTAATATACCAAAATGGCAAAAATATTTTAATATTTGCAGCTGTTTAACACTTAGGCGGAGTACACAACCAGTCCGCGATGAGTCGCAGCCAGTGTAATTGAATGGGACACCGCAGATGACGCTACTTGTCACTAACCAATTATTAACGCGTTAGTAATCAGTTTTAGGCAACTCGACAGGGTGACTCAATTTTCACCTGACCTGACCTGATCATGCTTGGTACGAAATAGCAAGAGAATAATAATAAAAGAGTCATAAAGTAATAAAGAAAGATGGATTCATCATCACTCAAACCGGTATCCATTTTTAATAAGCTTGTGAATAATAGATGTTTTCGACCACAGCTGTAGAGACTACAGACTACAGAGACTACTGATTTCGATCAATAGGGAAATGATGCGCTGACCGTTTAACCCCTTTAGGGGGAGTTTTTGGCCGTTTTAGGGGATTCAGAAATAGAAAACAGCAATTCTGATACCGCCATCGTGTTCAGCATCCTTGAAAACGGGGGGGGGGGGGAGGTACTCTTAATCCGGGTAAATGTTGGTCAATTTTTCATGGTTTTTTTCGACTCACAGACGCCACCAATAGCATCACTAACCAGTTAGTAACCGGTTAGTAATTTCAGTTTCGGTTTCTTTTGAGTAGCCCCATGTGTACTCCGCCTTAAGATTTCATTTATTCATGTAGCTGATCTAAAAGTGAAATTTTGTTTTGTATACTTTTTTATAAAATTATTATAGCTCGTTATATAACTAGTTGTGATGATGTAGGTAAAAAAATGTTATTAAATGAAACAATTTTAACTTATCATGCAATTGCCTCAATTGTACCAAAAGTTCACGATTCGATAATAAACCGACAATTATTAGAATTTTTTTAAGATAAATGCTTAAAAATATGGTATTATTATCAACAGGAATTATGTTTTGCGTCAAATATATAAAGTAGGTTAGAAAAAAATTACGAAATCTCTCACGACCAATTTAGTAAATTTAGTAATTTTATATATGTTTATATATGTATTTTTCCTTCTTTTTATTTATAAATTAATTGTAATATAATAATTGGGCAATATCCATCAGATTTTCGTTTTAAAAATGATCGTAATTTGAAATATTTGGAAATATCAACGTTGTTTTTGATGGAGATAGTTATCTTCAACATTGAATACTGGGCCCAAAGTGTTGAGGGTTTCATCTTTTTAGCTAATTCTGCAAAATATGCACCAAAGACTTCTTCCGAAAATGAATTAGTTCCTTTTTTAGATGTCCAATCCATAAATTTTTTATAAGTAAAATCATCAATCAAACATGTTTTGATTTGGCAGGAATTAAATTTGACAATGCATTTTCAGCCTCTTTTATAATTTCTTCTGGTTCTACATCAGTATTATCCATACTAGTATCACTCATTTTTACAAATTAAAACTATAACCTCCAGAAAATTACTGACAGTGACATTTCTCTTATTAATATTTGAAATTCAAATTACGTAAAATCGTCGAAATCGCGGTAGTCTGAGAATTTCAATGTCATCCGTAGAAAAATATTGTTTTCTTTAATCCAAGATTTATATATTTTTCCTGTAATAAAACAACACGGATTTTATTTAAACATTTAGATATTTTCTTTATGTTCCCGTGCGTTGACGTGCGATAAAAATATCAACACAACGCAAAATATGAATTACCTGCGATAAATACGAAATTTTCCCGATATTTATCTAAAAAATTATTTCTGTATCTTTATCTATATTTTCCCAATAAAAGGTTATTTATGGCATGTGAAAATAAATTCGTTTCCAGAAATATCTCTTTTGCGTCATACAGTGCTAATATCAGATTATAATATAGTGACATGAAAACAGAATGTTTTTCTAACCTAAGCGAAGTTTTTCGGCTTTTCGTTTCCACTAGGCGATCGGTTAAAATTAGCATTAGAATTCGTAATAATCGCACAAGCCGTTGATAATTAATCGCTTTCTAACATGTTTGAACCCACACATAACTGACCTACAGATTTTGATTGTTTTTTTGGTTTAAAATATTCATAGTAGTCAATACATTATTTTTTTACTCCAACGAAAGTTTCAATTGTTTTGGTTATTTCTAGTTAACAAAACATTTTAGAATATAAACAAACAAACCACTAAGAGCTACAAAAATGTCAATTAAATTGTTCAGGGGCGAATTGAGACGGAATTCATTACGCTTAGTGAGCTTAATAACATATCTGCTTTAATATTATTTTGTAGGTATATTCTTTATCATTAACAATATAAATTTAATAAAGTTTTAAATATTATTATTTTTATTTTGCGGCTAACTTACCATTGTTCAATATTCTCCGAAAATAATGGTTTTTATTTAATAGGTACTATTCTGTCTCGTAATCTTAGACACAATCTATTTGAGCTATGACTTTCCTATTACGGTTGTAAGGGAAAGTTCCAAGGACGGCTCTAGCCCAGAGATTTAGGGGGGGGGGGCAACGTCGTCGACTGTTTTATATAGTATAAAAGCTTAATATTTTTGGTAAGAAACAATTGGCAATGTCAAAATTACCGAAAAAAAATGGTTTGGCCTTTTTTGAGGGAAAAAGTGAGTTTTTTAGAATATAAATGGACCTAGAATCTACAAAAAAATTCAAAAAAATTAAAATTTGGTTTACGCAGAATGAATTTTGTGTAAGAAACAATTGGCAATGTCAAAATTACCGAACACAAATGGTTGGGCCTTTTTTGAGGGAAAAAGTGAGTTTTTTAGGATATAAATGGACCTAGAATCTACAAAAAAAATTCAAAAAAATTAAAATTTGGTTTACGCAGAATGAATTTTGTATAAGAAACAATTGGCAATGTCAAAATTACCGAAAAAAATTTGGTTTACGCAGAATGAATTTTGTATAAGAAACGATTGGCAACGTCAAAATTACCGAAAAAAATGTTTGGGTCATTTTTGGGGGAAAAAGTGAATTTTTTAGGATATAAATGGACCAAGAATCTACAGAAAAAATTCAAAAAAATTAAAATTTGGTTTTCTCAAATATGAGAAATATCCTCTTATTGCCGGACTTTGGGGGGAGGGGCGGGGTTTATTACTTGCAACTTTTAATTATTAAATGTTTGTTTAAAATTATGTTTAGTTTATTTTCAATAACTATTATTTTTTTACTGTTTTAAAATTATTTGGCCTTTTTTGTAGGTGTATTGTTCCGTAAATCAGCTGATTTTTTAAAGGTGATTGACCTGTCTTGCCTCTTCAAGGAAGCTGGACTTTAAGAACAGGAACTGGATTCTTTGGAACAGGAAGCTGGATAATAGGAGATGGCTTTTTACAACCAAACACTTTGTTGTTGGTATAGTCAATTTTTATAAAATAAAAAGTTTGTAATCCGATAAGGCTTATTATTATTAATTTACTTTTTTTCTTCCAAAATTCTATGGATATACTCACCAATTTTTGAACTATTTTTTAAGGTTAAGTGGACGAACAATTTATTGGTGGTTTATCACCACATAAATTGAACTTCGCCTTTTATTTTCTTTAGTTTTTTTTCAAGTAAAAATGTACAACTTTGTAAATTGACAAAGTTTGGGTTCCAACACGCATTTGGACCGATGTAATACAATACATGTGGGGGCAGGTAGCCCAAAGAGTAGTTGCTTTTCTATTTTTTTTTTCAGCAGAAAATTTTGCATCATTAGGTTTGTATCCTATATTTAATTTATTTCTAAATTCTTTGTTTTGTTTTTCTACTCGGACTGCTCTCTTTTCATGTATTCTTCTTTTTTTTACTTGTTGTTCCAGTTATGTTTTTTGTTTATATGTAGAAAATTACAACATCAAAAGTACTAAAAATTGACAGAATTTGTACAGTTACTTTTAAGAGATGGTAACGCTCTTACCCCAAAATTTATATAATTAAATATATTTCGAAATATGCCAGAGCAATTTATTTATTTTGATAATTGTGGTCTGCATTTTTTTAAATATTTACATTCGTCAAACACTCGTTGATGAGTTTTTTTAGCTCCCGTATAAACCTATTTACTTTTTATATTAGTTATAAAATTATCACCGCACATCATAAATACCCTGGTGACGCAAATAAGTAATCTTTTTTAGCCGATGTGTTATTAAAAAGCGAAATGAAAAATTATTAATAGTATCGATTAGACTTTTTTTAACCAGGAATCAATAGATAGGTAGATTGATGTGACGTCAGAAATTAATTTGTGTGAATCTTTTCTACGTATTTATATATTTTTTATTTTTTAATGACACGTAGACGTTCTTCATAAAAATACTTTGTTTTCTTTACTCTCGGGTAAAAATCAAAGCTTTACTTTAATTTACGTTGCCGTTTTTTGAAATGCCTTAGATTGCTTTAAGCGTATGATTTCAAATATTGATATTTCTCAAAACACGTTGTAGAGTAGGGTGGGCCGAAAAAACCTTTTTTTTTTATTTCGAAGTTGTAATAGCGCGGGAAACTTGCGAATCATATAGACTAAAAAAAAGAAAAAAAAATTATTAAAATCGGTTGACATCTTCCATTCGCGCATAGGCTCTAAACTTTGACAAAATATGAAAAAACTTCATTTTTGCGATTATTTTTTTAAACGTTTCAATTAGATGTTTTCGTAATATAATAGTTTGTAACGTCTTCAAATAGAGCCTAAAAACATTGTGTTTTAATTTGGTTTAAATCAGTTGATATCTTCCAATCGCGCATAAGCCCCAAAATTTGCCAAAATATTGAAAATTTCACATTTATACGCATTTTTGGTATTACAGGCCCACAAAAAAAAAGAATGAACTTTACATGTGAGTATACTACCCCTATGCATTTTGAGCAGCTGAATCCGAATCTGGTCTCAGAATTTCCCCTGGACCCCCCAGTTTTCCCTAGCCTAGGGGAAATGCGTGAAATCTTAGAAATTTCAGGATCTGTGAAAGCAATTTCGATCTACAAAAAACGATAATGTTTTCGCGTATCTCGAGTGGCTTAGTTCTAATCTCACTGTAGAATTTCCCTAGAGTACCTCAGAATTCCACTAGCCTAGGGGAAAAAGTGTTAAGCTGAACAAAACTTGTGATTTCTGGAGGGTTCTATTTTTGCACAAGGAAGCTTATATATTTTCGTATTTTGAGTTCCTGAATTCGTATCTGACGTACAAAATGTTCCACAGTACTTCAGAATTTCCTTAGCCTAGGGAAAAACGTAGAAAATTGTGCAAAAATTGAAGTTTCATGGAGGCCTTTTTCGAGCGGAAAAGCTGATATCTTTCCGTCTTCTGAGTTGCCGTGTTCATTTCTGTCATCAGAATTTTCATTCAACTCCTCACAATTGCCATATCCTACGGAAAATTCCATTATTGATATATTATTAGTTTGTTCGGCTTTTCCTTGTTCTTTTAAAGTCAAACGTTCGACGGAGCGGATTCTCTTTCTTTTTTTGCTTTCACCTGCAACATCCCTCTTCAACAACCAGCAAAAATCTGCCATCATGTGTTCATCCCATCGTTCCTGATAATGTCGCTTTATTTCTTTGATATCTTGGTGAAAACATTCTCCTTTTCAGGGAAGTGTTCGAGATGGGAATGAAGGAAGTATAATTTTATGCTCATGAGGCAACCCTATTTCTTGAAATTTTCGCAACATGTTTTTCACTATTTTCTTATAGTCGTCGCTTTTAAAGTTACCTAAGAAATTTTTGACAATTTTCTACATTTTTTCCTATAGGGAAATTATGAAGTACTGTGGAAGATTTTGTAACTCAAAATACGAAAATATATAAGCTTTCTTGTGCAAAAATAGAACCGTCCAGAAAGAAAGTTTTTCTCTAGTTTTCTCCTAGGCTAGTGGAATTCTGAGGTACTCTAGGGAAATTCTACAGTGAGATTAGAACTAAGCGGCTCGAGATACGTGAAAACATTGTCGTTTTGCGTAGATCGAAATTGCTTTCACAGATCCTGAAATTTTTAAGATTTCACGCATTTCCCCAAGGCTAGGGGAAAACTGTGGGGTCCAGGGGAAATTCTGAGACCATATTCGGATTCAGCGGCTCAAAATCCATAGGGGAAGTATACTCATATGTAATGTTCATTCCACTTTTTTTTGTGGGCCTGTGACACCAAAAATGCGTAAAAATGTGAAATTTTCAATATTTTGGCAAAATATCAACTGATTTAAACCAAATTAAAACACAATGATTTTAGGCTCTATTTGAAGACGTTACAAACTATTACATTATGAAAACATCTAATTCAAACGATTAAAAAAATAATCGCAAAAATGAAGTTTTTTCATATTTTGTCAAACTTTAGGGCCTATGCGCGAATGGAAGATGTCAACCGATTTTAATAATTTTTTTTCTTTTTTTTAGTCTATATGATTCGCAAGTTTCCCCCGCTATTACAACTTCGAAATAAAAAAAAAGGTTTTTTCGGCCCACCCTATTGTGGAGTATTTCCAAACAATTTGCAATAGGGACGAAGCAGCACTACAGTTTCCTTTAATTACTGTTGCCATTTAAGTTTATTTCTAGGTCTGTGTCCTAAGCAAACCAAATACATAGGAAATTGTAAATTTAAGACAAAATCAGCAAACTAAATACATGACTTTTTATTTTTTTTTAAGAGCAAAACAAAAATCCTATCACAAAAAACGTACGAAATTAAAAACCCAAACAAAGGGATAATTGTAAATGAAAAATCGATTGGCGTTATCTAAATTTACATAAAAAAATATTTGTGTAAAAATGCAGAAAAGTTAAAGTCATAAAAATAACTTTTTTCAACGAAAATGTGACTTAATGATTATCATAGAAGGGGTTATATGTTAGTGTGATAAAATTTTGTTTTAATGTTTTTTGTCCCGGTGCTTTATTTTCATAGAAATAGTCGACTGTTTCTAACATTTTTATGCCCTAAAACGCGTTCGAACAGTATTTTTTGTATTCTACTTGCAAATTTTCAAGTGACTCGATTCTTAGCTCAAGAAAAGCATAAAATGACAGAATATAACTCTACTCAAAGTAGGTACATAAGATTTTATTTATTTTTCAAGTACTACAAGAATAAAATTGAAACGTCTTGTATTTAATGAATCTATAAGATATCTAAATATAGTAAACAAGAAAACCATCAACGGCGGCTCCAAAGAGGGGGGCAGTAGGAGCAAGTCTGTCAATGAGAGGATATTTCTCATATCGACTTTTTCCCTCAAAAATGGCCCAAACATTTTTTTTCGGTAATTTTGACATTGCCAATCGTTTCTTATACAAAATTCCTTCAGTGTAATCCAAATTTTAATTTTTTTGAATTTTTTTTGTCGATTCTAGGTCCATTTATATCCTAAAAAAGTAACTTTTTTCCTAAAAAATGGCCCAATCATTTTTTTTTCGGTAATTTTGACATTGCCAATCGTGTTTTATTCAAAATTCATTCTGGCGTACACCAAATTTTAATTTTTTTGAAGTTTTTTGTAGATTCTAGGTCCATTTTATCCTAAAAAACTAACTTTTTACCTCAAAAATGGCCCAAACATTTTTTTTCGGTAATTTTGGCATTGCCAATCGTTTCTTATATAAAATTCATTCTGCGTAAACAAAATTTTAATTTTTTTTTGTAGATTCTAGGTCCATTTATACCCTAAAAAACTAACTTTTTCCCACAAAATGGCCCAAACATTTTTTCGGTAATTTTGATATTGCCAATCGTTTCTTATATACAAAATTAATTCTGCGCAAACCAAATTTTAATTTTTTTGAATTTTTTTTGCAGATTCTAGGTCCATTTATATCCTAAAAACTCACTTTTGCCCTCAAAAATGGCCCAAACATTTTTTTTTGGTAATTTTGGCATTGACAATCGTTTCTTATACAAAATTAATTCTGCATAAACTAAATTTTAATTTTTTTTCATTTTTTTTGTAGATTTTAGATCCATTTATATCCTAAAAAACTCACTTTTTACCTCAAAAATGGTCCAAACATCTTTTTCGGTAATTTTGATATTGCCAATCGTTTCTTATAAAAAATACATTATGCGTAAACAAAATTTTAATTTTTTTTAATTTTTTTTGTAGATTCTAGGTCCATTTATATCCTAAAAAACTAACTTTTTCCCTCAAAATGGCCCAAACATTTTTTTTCGGTCATTTTGATGTTGCCAATCGTTTCTTATACAAAATTAATTCTGCGCCAACCAAATTTTAATTTTTTTTTGCAGGTTCTGGGTCCATTTATATCCTAAAAAACTCACTTTTTCCCTCAAAAATGGCCCAAACATTTTTTTCGGTAATTTTGATATTGCCAATCGTTTTTTATACAAAATTAATTCTGCGTAAACCAAATTTTAATTTATTTGAATTTTTTTGTACATTCTAGGTCCATTTATATCAACAAACCCAAAATATTAAACTTTTATATATATAACCCTAACAGCCGACGACGTAGTCCCCTCCCCCCCCCCCCCCCCAAATCTCTGGGCTGGAGCCGCCCTTGAAAACTATTGTAATTAAAGTTATTTGTTTTGCATTACATAATTTATAACTAATCCTGTATATAGTTTTACGCACAAAACTTTTAAATCTTAAAATATAGGTCAAAAGTGTGAAAAATTTTATAGTTCTTTGACCTGAAGGTGACATTGAGCAATGGGTATGGGGCATGTTTTTTTGTTTAACATTTGCATTATCATTATTTCTTATAACAATCTAGGAAATTGTTTTATCTGAAACTGCAAATATTTTGAAATTTTGCAATAATAGCAACTATGATATTGAAACCGATGATATTATCTAAAATGGGGATGTAAGCTTACAAAAAATTAAACACACACATTAAGATCAATTTTCGACAAAAAAATATCCAGATAGTGTAAAGATCTATATGAATTAAAATCAAATCTAGTAAAACAAGACTAAGTTTAATACAAGTATTAGACTGGCTAATATATCAAGAAAAAAAACGAATATATAATGAAACTATATGTCGTAAACAACGTGAATATCTGTAAAAGTATAAAATCCCCAAAAATCGTCAGCAAGATTGAAAAAATCCTGTCCAATTATCCAAATCAGCAACTGCTGGGGAATCAAGGAGATACAAAAATGTTGGTACATCCACAATGGTTGAAAATAAATGAATTTATAAATTCAATATATTGCAATGAAATAATCACCTGGTATATTGAAAGGAAGGTAACCAGGCAACAAAAAAAATAGTGACAAGGGGATTTGGCGAGATTGATTGAAAGAAAAAGAGGAATGTCAAAGGTTTAATTTTTTGGAAGATAAAAAGTTTGAGGAAGGAAAGGAATAAATTGTAAAAAGTTGTATTGATGAAGAAAATGTTACAGTATAGTGTATTGAAAATTAATCTTATGGTACATGGAAGGTTTGTTGAGTGAAGAGTTTGTTAAGGCGTGAAGACAAGAAGTAAAATTTAATAAGAGGAAGACTTGAGTTTGTTAAGGCGTGAAGACAAGTAGTAAAATTTAATAAGAAGAGGAAGAACTTTAAATTCACAGTTCAAAGGTAGTTTTAGTGTTAGTTATAGAGTATTTTTGTCGGATTCTTTTATTGTTTAATAGTTTTAATATTAGATTTAATGAGTGAATGAGTGTGAGTGTTGATTAGTCATTATAATTTACAATTTTCGACAATTCATTTTTGGTAGTTAATAAAATTTAGAAAAACTTTGACATTTCGTTTCAATATGTCTTATTATAGTGTCTAAATATTTAATAAGAAAACTTACCTGAACTCATGAAATAAGGAATTCTAAATCTACCGGAAAGTACTCTGTCTCGAAGTGCTTGAAGGGAACAGCCATCAAAGGGTAGAGCCCCGCATACTAAAACGTAAAGGACCACACCCAAACTCTAAAAAATAAACAAATAAAAATGTAAAAACAATAGTCAATTGACGTAAGATCAAGTGAAAATATAAATATATAAAATAAAATAAAGATGATAATCCTTGAGGTTTAGAAGTGTTTTCTAGAAGAATTGCATCTCACCTTATTTTGAGAATTTGAGAATATTTTGTTATTTGTATTAGGTTGGTTGACGTAAAAGTTTGTAATCAAAGTATACTTAATATAATGTATTCATATTATTTAGATATTTCTTATCTAACAATTAGTCCAGTAAATTAACGCCACAAAAACCCCAAACCTAGGCATTAAGTCTGTCCGAAAATCTCAGCTACGTGGAATTTGTGGAAGGGTGGGAAAATCAGTTTTTCAACGATACCTACCGAAATATGGCACAAAAAATGAAGAACAGTTCATTACCTACAAAAGTTGTCCCTATGATTTTTTTCGCCACACTAATATTTTTTGCAAAAACGGTGTTTCAAAAATTCAAGAATATTCTTTTTAATAATTCGCAAAATTATTGTGGTGAAAACGGAAAATTTGAATATCCGCCCAAAACTTGAATATCCTCCTATTTTTGTCTGAAAACAAAAGATAATAACCAACTTTTTTCACTTTTTGCACTTGATTAATAAATTTATTGTAAAAAAATCCAATTTGAAGGCAGAGTTTTTTCTCGTGCACTTAATAAAATACTTGATATATATTGATGAAAAGGTCAGAATGTGATCTTTTATTTAGTACAATTCCTAACCCCAAAACATTTTAGCACGAAAAGAAAATAATCCTCAAAAAAAAATGTCGAGTTTTCATAGGGTGAGAATTTTCTCAATTTTCCGAAAAACCAAAAAATATGAGAAAAAAAAAAGAAAAATGACATCGACAAGGGGCCAAGCTAAGCTTTCTAATGATGAGTTGAAAACCGATATGATCCTTGATTATCTATTAATTCCCAATAGACCAGATCATTTTCGAAAACTCGGTGTTTATGAAAATACACAAAACTAATTTATTGAATCTTTCTGAATATATTTAACACCTTGCAAAGTCCCATTATCTAAAAGGATTCGGTGAAATTAGTAATATTAGTAAAAAAATATGAATAAATTTACAGGAGGGTTAAAATATCGAGCAAAAACAAATTTTGGCCCGGTTTTTCAATAATTCAGAAAAATAGATAAAAGAAAAAAGTAACATGATATTATAGCTACAGCTTCCTTCTTTCATCTGAACTTTGAATCATGAAAAAATATTAATGTTTACGTGATTTATTGAAAAATTTGTAATCCGCTTGGGAGTGTCATTCCTTTAGAGCGTGCTCTCTAAATCCAGGGCAGGAGCTAAAAATGGGGGTGCGTTTTGGAGCCGGTTATGTTGAAAAGTATCATATTATTGACAAAAATGATAAGGATCATTTTTGTAGGTAATGAACTGATCTTCATTTTCGTCCAAACAAAAATTCTCTAAGTGTCATATTTTCGGAAATATCGGCGAAAATAGGCGAAAAAAAACACATTTTTGAGACCAATGGGCCAAATTTCAGACAGTTGAGATTTTTGGGCGTGAATGTACCCATGAATACCTGCAAATTAAAAAAAATGGTGCCGGACAAACCTGATGCCCGGGTTGGCACTTTCGTTTATTGGACTAAAATATTGATATGTTTTCAATAAGCAGATCGTGAAAGCTTTTAAAAGCAAGTAGTTCATGATATTCGCAACCCACCATGCCTCGGAGGGCATGTAAAACCGTCGGTCCTGGCTATATAACTGTCATTAAGCCATGTAGAAAGCGGTGGTCGCGGCCTGAAAATTCCTATACCACCAGGACTGAAATTTTCTTTAAACATACAGAGATAACTTACCCATATATCTATTTCCGGCCCCACATACTTTTTGCCTTCGAAGACTTCAGGTGCGGCATAAGGAGGAGAGCCACACCATGTCGATAATTGACCTCCTACGGTGTAGTAATTGGAAAACCCAAAATCTGCTATTTTTATATTATTGTTGGAGTCTAGTAAAAGATTTTCAGCCTAGAAATAAAAATTAAGATTAAGAGCAGTAAAAAAAATAATCGGGAGTTTCTGGCATCCAAGGTCTCCAGACATTACCTATCTAGACTTGTTTTTATTGGGCTACTTAAATGTAAAAGTATAATATAAAATTAGGTTTTCTTAATTATATTTTTGATTGATTATATAACACAAAAGCATAATATTCATTGTAAAATATATTTTATTTTTTACGAAAACAGAGAAAAAGTGCTATGTTGTTTACAACCCATCCTTTTAAGAAACGAAATGCACTCTTCCATTCAGGAAAATTAGTCCTGTACTCATTGATATGAGAAGGGCTTTGAAGAAAAGAGGCTCTCGACTACCCGAGAGTGCCTTTCATGTATGTTATCTCGGAATTCAATAAGAGGCGTAGGAATTTTAAAATTACCTTTACTTTTCTCTACTTATAATCTATATGCGGTAATCTGGTTTTGTTTAAACGAGGTAATAATGATATTATTCTTTTTTTGGCAAATATATGAAAAACTGGATGCTGTAGTTTTTAAAACAAAGTGGTTATTTAGGAGTTACATTATCAAACGGGTTGGCCCAATTACAAGATAATGTTTCAGAACTTCGTCAGGCAGATTGCGAATCCGATTATAATTACGCACTGAAAAAATAATTGGGCAATAATTGATTTTCTGTTTTGCAGAGTGTTAAAAAATATAGTATGTTTCATTTAAAAATGCAAGTGAAACAAATAAAGGAGCGACAATGTGCACGAGCTTATGAGAAGCTTTGACCAAGTAGCAGCAGAAGCACTGACAACCATAGCTGCTATGGAAACTCTGGCACACCTCTCTAAAAAGGGAATTTCTTACCAAGACGACGACAGTGTTTTCGATGAGGACAAAACGTCGGAACAGAGGCATAATGAATAAATTAAATTGTGATAAAATAAAGATCTGGGATATAAAACTAGCTGTGATATTTTATATTTGTGTACTGTATTTGTTTTACTTATTTTAACATATATTATAGACATGTCTCAAATATTACTGTGGCAGAATTCGAGGTCATAATATATGGTATGGTGACAGACGCAAAAAATAATGGCAAAGAAAAGATAATAGCGGGAGACTTTAACACGAAGTCACCAAACTGGGGAGCTCACATAATGGACAGGAGAGGAGAAGTGTTTTCTGACTGGTTGGCGGATGAAAACTATGTTGTCCTAAATACGGGAGAACCAACATTTGTAAGAGTCTTAGGAAAATCAACTGTGCAACAGAAAACTTGGCAAAAGCAACAAGAAACAGGCAAGTCATAGATGGGGAATTTGGCACGTACCATAAGCCAATCTTTTTTGAAATCACGGGAGAAGAAAACCGCAGAGGCATCAGTAAGAAGTCGAAAGGTATTTTCAATACCTCAACTTTCTCCCAAAAACTTAGTAGGGAGGTGGGAAGACGTGAAGGTGTATTAGACCCGGAGACCCTGTTTAAAATTATAATAGTTCAGTAGAAAAAAGTGACGGGCTACCCGAATCCTGTTGTAGACATGCCGTACTGGTGGACAGAAGAAATTGATGCCCAAAGTTTGTAATTATATCAGACTCCCAATCGACGGATGAGAGACTTACAGGTGAATAGAATATCTAGATATAAAGTTGTACAAATATCAGAAGCAGATAAAGAAGAGATGAAGGCTAAAGTAATTATGAAATATCAAACCAAAACTTGGAGAAAGCTTAGAAGCCTAGGAAAAAATAAATAAGAGTAAATTCTAAATGAACAAAAAGGAACCTTCGTATAAAGTGGGACACTGATTATAAATGTTCTTCCTTCTCTCCTCACGACATATTTACAAGTAACAACCACCACTGCAAACGTGGTGTAAACAACGAAGAAGCAATTAGATAGTCATTTACGAAGAACAAGGCAAAGAACTAGAAAATTTAATTTAGTTAATGGAAAATCGACAAGCATAAATTTCACTAATAAAAACGATATCCAATATGAAACCTCTTATCCTTTCCATATTAAAATAACGTCAAAAGGAAATTTTAGGTAAAAATCATGTAATACACTATGCCAATAACTCAGAGGCGTAACATCGTGTGATGTTTCCAAGAAAATGTATTAAATAATTTTACATTTATTCAAAAAAATTAAAATTAGCAGTAAAAATTACAATTTATGTGTGAAGATTAAATAATCTATTTAAATAATAGAGAGTTATTGCAACCTCTTTTTGGCCGATCTTTTAATAAAAGATCCCTTATTTTGACATGTACGCATGCGCAGTGAACAGCTCCTTAAGTTTTGCTTTTATTAAAATACAGGCGTCCTGTATTTAATTTAAATACAGGACCGGTTACCTTTAATGAAAGTAACTTTATTTTGACTTATGAAGGACGGTTCTGCCAACTTAATGAAATTCAAACTGTTAAAAATCAACAGTCACCAAATAAAATAAAAAAAAACTTGTAAGTATAGAGCAGGGCCATCAATAATTTGTAAATTAAAAAAAATTATTAGCACTATATGGATGGACGGAAAATTTAGGGTAAATTAAAAAAAATCAAGTGACAGAGTAAAAGTTCCAGAAGGGGTGTGGGGGTACGTAAATATATGCTTTTAGGGTTTGATATAGGATTTATACGATTTGTGGCAGAAATATACATATCCTATCGCAAAAAGTAGTAGATAATTAACCAAGCAAAAAATACAAATTATCTACGAAGAAGCGGCTTGGACTATTTCAAAGAAAAAATGAGAAAGAGATGGCATTGGAACAGAAAAGGTTAAACATTGAAGGAAGAAAAGTAGGTGTGGCAGAACAGAATGTTGCCCTAGCAGAGAAAAAGTTTCGTTTGGAGTCCGAACAGCAACAAAAAGTGTTCGATAATCAGACAGTCATTAATAAATTACTAGAAATAGTTCAAAAGCATATTTGATGTAATACATATTGTATATATTTTTCATTCACAATAAATATATGTACATATATAAGTAATACATACTTTTGTTAAGATATTTAGATATTTACGGGCCCATTTAAGATATAAATTACAATTTTAAATTATAATTAAAATACAAAGACAATATATATGTGTAAGTATAAATCAAAAAATTGATATAACAAAAGATGTAATAATAAATTATTAGTAGTAGTCTTCCTGGTCATTAGATGGTCTGCATATATTAGGTCGAACTGTACCATCAATAAATTCCAGTTTGGGACAGCTGCTGTTGGTGTTGGTGATGTTGGTTATCGACAATGTCCATGATTTTCCCCAATAAAATTTGCAGTTGTTGTAATAATGTGGCATAAGGATAGCTTCGTCTTTTTAATAATATACATAGTGCCGTCATCACTGTAAAGTCACATTTGAAATATTTAAAAAAAAAATCATTTTGCAAGTTACCTACCATTCACATTGTTCCTGGTGTTAGTGAAAATGTGCTGTGGAATCAGCAAAGCATTTCTCAATCGCGGTATATCGTCACTATGAAAACTAAAATTCGGCGGGTTCTATTACATTATCTTCCTCACTAGCTTCAACGGCAACACCAATTATGTTGTGTAGAAGTAAGTTTTCAATTTCTTCGTTATTAACATCCGCTAGAATAGCTATTTCCAATTGTTCCTCCAGGTTGTTTATTAAGTTACAAAATATTGTAGGTTAGAAATACGATTCATGTCATTGTCAGAATAAAGGACTGTCAAAATAAAGTATGCCGATGAGGAACGTTACAATAACTCTCATAAACCAATCGTGACATTTCGTAATACAGGATACTTTATTACAGGATCCTTTAATAAAGTTTGGCTTTGCAATAACTCTCTAATCTGTGTTTGGGTTGCTACTGATTGTTGGCAATACCGGCGTTGCCAGGTGAAATCTGTCATAGCCATCTTAAAGTTTGTCATTTTTGACAGTTTAAGTATTGAGAATGTTTTCACGTGAGAGCAATATTTGTGTTGTTTACAGTAAGTTGAAAATTTCATCTCCGTCAAGAAATGGAATTAAGTCGCGAAAATTTTCGAGCTATGATTTACTACGACTTTCGACGTGGTATACCTTAAGAACAGTGCATCAATCAACTTAATTAATTAATTAAATTAAAAAAGACAACTGTGGTGCATCCAAAGCCATATACAGCATCGTCACAGGTGAGGAGTCGTGGATGTATGCATATGAGCCAGAGCAGTTTGAGTGTTTTGAAGGGTGGTTCAACGCGTACAAAAGTGTACAGATCTTAAAGGCGACTATTTTGAAAAGAAATAAAAATATTTTTTTAATAATTCATTTTGTTCTTTCTATTCTCAATACATAAAAAGCAACCCTCGTATAATGTGGTTAGGAAGATCATATACAAGCTATGTATGTATGGAGCTTTGCATGTGTGGATGTGTGGATCAAATGCTAAATGAGCTACTAACCCAACAAGTCTTTTGGTCTCCCTCAGAAGGGAGGTCAAATCAATAAAATACTATTATGGCATATGCGGAGATTTCTGTTCAGGAGTATAAATCTTGAGTTATGCAAGCGCATTTTGTACCTAATGCATATAGCTTATTAAGGAGTTTTTTTTAAATTACCCACAAGTAAACAGTTTCAATATCATGTGAAAATATATGTGAAGCATTAATTTTTCGACATTCTAATCACTGCAATTTTATATTAGTTTTTCATCAAGATGTCACATGCAAGATGAGATTATAAAGAATACAAAATTCTTGTGTGCGCTTCGAATTTGAACTCCACAGAAGAAATTAAACTAAGCGAACTAAAGCGACTCACGATGGAGAACGAAAAAAAAAAGTAACGCCTGTTATTACATGTTACACGAAAGTTAGGTTTTGCTGAAATTTTCTCAGGCTACGTCTATGGTTAACGACGTAGTTCAGGAGTCTTTTTTGATCAAGCTACAATGTTGATGTCATTAAAGAGATGGAGAGCGAGGATCTCCAAGATAGTTTTGGCATCAGGAAGTTTTATAGGGGCGTGGAAATGGTTGAATTATGATCCGCTTTGTTACTCCATTTCCATTACGATAAAGGCTATTTTCTATCGTAGATGTCTGTTTTAAAGTTTAAAACTGTTTTTTATAAACTACAAAATTAAATTCTCATTATCTTGAGAGGAAATATTGTAGTAATTTTATGTTTGACGGCTTTTCTGGAAATTGAATGTTTTTAAAGCAATATTATTATCAATATTCCTGTGTATTCTTCATTTTTCGTGTTCCAAAACGTAGACTTTCAAGATTAATTGGGACAAGCTAATATATTAAAAACAGAACTTAGCTTCTACCAATAAATTTGGTGATTTAATACAAGGCTCATTTTTTTCTTGCTCCAAAATATTTATTCTGCATTTGCGAAGAAAACAATTGTATGAATGATAAGTATATCAATTACGCACATCAGAAGTGTACACATTGCACAAGTATCATTATCGTTAATAAAAATTAAGTTTATCTGTATGTAATTGTGCTACTTGGAAATAAGTTAACAATTAAAATTCTGTTAACGTATAAAAACATAAGTTAAATAGCCATTAAACACGTTTGATTTTCACTTTCACCATAAATATATTTTTTATTATAAATTAAGTTGATAGATGAAGCATAAGAGCAAATAAGTTAAAATAAATATAAATATAAACGAATGGAGAAAAAAGAAAAAACGCAACCCCAACCCCTTAGATGATACATAGATGATTACAGAATTGTACTAATTATGCAAGTTACAAATTTTGCTTTAAAGCCTTTAGACTACAATTGAAAATATCTAAATTACTAGCGTATTCATCATTCCAAGATGACTGCATTTGAGATAAGGGAGGCTGATTTAATATATTCGAATTAGCAGTTAATTGTCTTATTCACCAATTTGTACAGGAACACTATCACATGCTCCGTACGGCGTTTCTTCAGATTATCCATTTCGAAGACTTGCAGCAAACTGTCTTCCGGAAATCCCATGGGAGGATAGCTACTGAAGAAGATATCGTGAGACGGTTAAAGGAAAGCAATAGGACTGGAGGAACTGGTCTAATCGTTGAGACATCCTCAACGATTGGGCAGCAGTAGGAGGCACAATAGATCTTATAGGTCGCAGTGTATCGACACCCCCATCACAGATAGATAGACGGTAAAGGGAAGTATTACGAAGAATCTTCGGAAAAAAGAGGTATAAAATATCTATGAAAGAAGTACAAACAAGGAGGATGGTATAAGAGTTATTTGAAGAACAAAATATTGTAGAAGAAGTAAGAACGATGAGACTTCTGTGGTCAGGACATATAGATATAATGTCAGAAGATCGCGTGACCAAACAAATAGACTGAAGAGAGGTAGAAGAATGCAAGAAGACCTCAAAAAAAGAGAAATTAAGAACTGGAAGCAATAGACCAAGGACAGAGAACTCTGGAAACAAACCACCAAGATCAGAGCCTAAAAGGCCTGCCACAAAACGATTTATATAAATAAATATAAATTTAAATCGTTATACAGGGTGTCCCAGAAGTACCTTTGGAAAGTTCCGGGATGAATAGAAGTGGTAAAAATAAAGTTTGGTAGGTTACAAATCGCATTAGTGTGCTTAAATTAGTTATTTAAGTTTGTCACCAAATCTTTTAGGAAGTCAGGAACGGACTATGCCCAAAGGTTAACACCTCATAATTTTTTGACAAGTAGTGCCACTGAACTGTAAATAACATTAATGGATTCCTTAGATATTTTTATAACATAAAGATACTCTTGCTTCATGTCGATTAAGTTAACGGTTTAGGAGATTTTTTAACTTTAATGCGGTAAAGCCGAGTAAATAGCGCATCCACCATTTTAAAAAGTGCGTCATTATTTGAAGTTTAATACGATTTGATTTTATAGTGTGCTGTGGATTCATTTGACATCCAACATCTGTCAGTTAATTTGCTATTTTGTAGTGGCGAAATATTTTTCTATTGGTTGTACATTTTCATAATTAAAATGGCACAGTTTACGAAAGAAATACGCAGATTTCCTAAACCGTTAACTTAATCGACATGAAGCAAGAGTATCTTTATGTTATAAAAATATCTAAGGAATCCATTAATGTTATTTACAGTTCAGTGTCACTACTTCTCTAAAAATTATGAGGTGTTAACCCTTGGGCAGAGTCCGTTCCTGACTTCCTGAAAGATTTTGTGACAAACTTAAATAACTAATTTAAGCACACTAATGCGATTTGTAACCTACCAAAGTTTGGTTGAATTTGAGATTATGGTACGAAAGTTATAAATAAAAAATGATTTTCAATCTTTAAATTTAGAGCCCCATCTCTCGGAAAAAAGTTATATGAAGATATAACGTTATTTTTACCACTTCTATTCATCCCTGAATTTTCCAAAGGTACTTCTGGGACACCCTGTATAGACCCGAGTTAAAATTTGTCAGCATAAATAAAGTCGTCAGTAGGCTAAATTAACCAGCCATATTAATTTAGACGTGTGGTGGTGTTAATTTACTTGACAGTTGAGAATCTATTTGTTAAAAATGCTACGGTTTGTATTTTTCTCTTACCTTTAAATCTCTATGAACTATATTACGATTGTGGCAGTATTCTACAGCTGACAAAATTTGCCAGAATTTACTTCTAGATTGATCCTCAGTCATCCGACCATACCTGGCGATGTAATCTGAAAATGAAAAAGTATGTCAGCGCCTGTTGGTAAATCTTACCTACAAATTTTCGTTTATTTTAACCGAAACATTCTTACGTGTTAAAATTTTTTTCTAGTTTCCTCCCCCCTCCCCCAAACAACCAAAAACCACCCCCTGAAAGAGGAATTCCGCGTCTTCCTTCGGCAAAACTAATCTAACCCCCGTTTTTGAGGATGTTGAACACGTTGCTGATGTTGGATCTTCTCCCCGAGTTGGCCCCAGAATTTCAGCAGACTGTCCCCAATAGAGTTGTTTTATTATTCTAATATCTTTATTATCAATTCCTATTTCACGCAGTCTGCTAAGTAATAGGTCATGTTTTACATTGTCAAACGCCTTTTGGTAATCTATGAAACAGATGAATACATTCTGGCGTTGGTCATAACACTTCTGTACTAGAAGTTTCATTGAGAACAGGGCCTCTCTAGTACACATCCCATTTATGAAGCCAAACTGCGTTTCTCCGCTCATCTCTTCACATTTGTTGTATATTCTAGGATGAACTATACGTAGAAATGCCTTAAGTGCGTGACTCATTAAACTTATAAGTCTTTAGTCTTCGCAGCTCTTCGGGTTTGCTTTTTTAGGTATTGTGACGAATGTGGATTTGAGCCAGTCTTTAGGTATTTGACCTGTGTTATATATCCGGTTAAAGAGATATGTTAGCTGTTTTATGCTGGTGCATTTTAGGACTTCAGCATATACGTTGTCAGGTTCGGGACTTTGCCGTTTTTTGTAGAATTGATTGCTTTAATGACCTCCGCTTACAAGATTTCCGGTCCACTTAGTTGTTGCTGGTAATTAGTATCGTTTTCCGCTAATCAAAAAGGCGCTCCCCATAGCTCTTCCAAATCTCCTGCAGCCGATCTTTATCCAGGACAAGCTTTCCATTGCCATCTTTAAGAGAAGGCAGTTGTGAATGTTTGTTATATCCTGAAAATTCTTTGACCTTTTTGTGAAAGTTGAATGAGTCATGCAGATCGAGCAATCTTTCAGCTTCCTCACATTCCCTACGGATCCATGTTTCTTTGGCTTTTCTTATTTTGGTTTTAATAGTCTTATCTATGGCTTTGTATTTTGTTTGATCTTTTTTAGCAAGGCGACGATCTTCCATTTGGTCCAGGATTTCATCGGTCATCCACGTTTTGAGTTTTGGCCTTGCAGCATGGCCAAGGACATTCTTAGTGGCCACTTGTATATTGGACTCCAATTTTTGCCAGATGATATTGGGTGATGTCTCCTGCTCAGGATGATTTGCTTCACAAAGTATTTGCAGTTCTTTTTGCATTGATTCCTGGATGTGAGATTGTTTTAATCTTTCAACATTGGGTCTAAATCTTACTTGATTCAAAATAATTCTCTTACTGCTAAACTGTAGATATTTCCTTTCACCCTATCCGTATTTTTCAAGTAATATCGAATGTTAGAAGAAACAACTAAAAACTTACAAAATGACCTTGTATTCATTCTAGCAATTGCATCTAATAATAATTAATGAAGAAACATTTAATATCGATCGTCATTACAAAGTAAAAAAATGCAAAATTATTTCTTCTAAACTATTTTCTTTAGACCCTTAGGTGTAGTTTGGTTAAATCGCATTATAAAAATATTCCCAAGAATAAAAATAAGATACAAATCGCTAATCACAATAACTTTAAAACTTTTTTCTGTATACCCGATGCTCGTAAACAAGGTTTATAGCTTTTTATGTCTCTAGTCCATGGACGCATAATTCCGTGTTGTGCGTTCGTGATCCAGAATCCCTGACGTGTCTCGACGCAAGACAGCGTCCTGTGACGTCATAGCGTCAAGGTTGTGCGTAGGCGTCGTATCGGCCACTGTAATATACATCTGGATTCGAATTGTCGGCTTCAGTTATAGGGCGGAGAAACGTGGAATTATGTGAGTAATGTAGTATTCGATGATTCTGGGTTGGTTTGGAATTTACGAGCAATTATTGCGGCGACATTGGCAACGTCATAATTTTTAAATGCATAATTTGTAGATATATTTTATAACATTGAAGGCCAAGCGTTATATGTCTTCTTGTTGTATAAAATTTAGATGCAGTTAGTTTAGACAATTAGATAAAACTATTTTAATAATTCAAAACATTCAGTATATGAAAAATTGAAAATTCTTATAATTTACATTAACAATTATTTTCTTGATTCTCATACATAGAGGACACAAAAATCGTACATTTCTAAAAG
This sequence comes from Crepidodera aurea, assembly GCA_949320105.2. Taxonomy (NCBI): domain Eukaryota; kingdom Metazoa; phylum Arthropoda; class Insecta; order Coleoptera; family Chrysomelidae; genus Crepidodera; species Crepidodera aurea. The sequence continues at coordinate 37,666,236 of OX439475.1, read as the reverse complement.
TTTTTTAAATATAACCGAAAATCTGTTAATATTACGTAGAAATTGATATGAACTAATTTTATGGCTGCCATCTATGATTTTATCTTATAGCGGATATAGCTACTGACTTGTACGAGTTTGGAATTTTATTTATTGGATTTGAAAAGCCTAACTGATGAAGCCGAAAGGCAGAAACCGGTCTTAGGATGTCGAATCTGATAAATTAAATTCCTTACTCGTTTTCTAATTTTATGGCCTTGAGCTAACAATTAAAATGATTTTTTTTCTACGATTAATACGAAGGAAGATATGGCAATTCAAAAATGGGTATTTAAAGAAACTGGATCGTTCTAGCGTAAATATCTGGAAAAATATGACTTCCACAAAAAACGTATATAACATCCTAATGAGAGAACAACATTGAGTATATTTTAAGACTATCCAGAACCGTTTAACATAAGCATAAAAAAGTTGTGAACAAAATAAATTTTTTTACGCCATTTTTTAGCGCCATCTAGACTGTGGTATTTGAAGAAAAAAAATCCTTTTGCAGAAAGTCGTAACATATGTTTCTACAATTGTCCAGTAATTTTTAGTAGTATGGGATAATTATTTTTTAAGTTTTGGTCTGTTAAAGTTGAGCAAAATTTTTGTTTTTTATAATTTCAATTTTTGGTCAATAGCGTGAAAAGTATTAATTTTTGAAAAAAATTTAAAGTGACAAGACTTCTATTTACAGGTTTGGTATCTCTTACGAATTTGGACCTGTCCTATAACAGAATATCCAAAATGGCGTTCTTGATGATTGTCTTTCATTGGAAAAGGTAAAAAGATAGCTTAGAAATATAGCTTAAAATAATGGATAGACGATGCTCTACAAGTTTACAGATTTTGAGATAATTTGTTCGAAGACTTATTCGAAACACATTTGGTAATTTTTTTAGTACGATCCTTTCCTAGAAAAACTAGAAGGCAGTTTCCCAATTATGTTAACGGAATCTTTATCGTAACATTAATTTAAACGTTTTCTCTGACCCCTATTGACAGCTGGAACGTTTAGGAGCTCCACGTCTTAAAATGTAACGTTAATTTTAATACATGGCAGCTTTTTGACATATCTATTTAGTTCTTTAGCAACGAATTATCAGTTTTTTTATTGGTTCTTAGTGTAGATAATTATACCCTAATTTTAACCCAAATATCAAGAGCAGACTGGCCAAAAATCCTTTTATGAGTGTGAGAAATGGACATTATTCCCATAATTCCACATTTATAGCTCAAAAAGTTTAGTCTGAGCATAAAATATTTTATTTTCTCTCTATAAACCTTAACATCCTGCATCCCGATCCTCATTTATAATTAAAAAGGCAGTGAATTAACGGTATTTTTACTTTTGTAAAACTACATTTATTAATAATGTTTCTACATTTTGAGATGCTCCATATAAACTTTATTATAGGGCTTTATAAAAGGGTGAAACATGTATTTTTTTCTTTTTTAGAATGTATTAATTAATATTAAAGTTCTTTCGCAAGCGCCTTTTTTCATACACACTTGCACACTTATTTTCAAAACTTTATGAGTTGAATATTGAAATATCTCTTCTTAGTGGATGTTTAAAAAAAGTTCAACCAGTTTGTACTGGCCGTTGATGCCTGAGTTTAAGGATAAATGTGTCAAATTTGAGATTATCCCAAGGAATTTTATTATAATCACATTTAATTCGTAGATATCAGCTTGTCTTTTACTAAAATGTCACCTTCCTATCACGTTACAATTTATGAATTAAAATTCATCATTGAATTGATTTGGATAAACCTGATAAAAAAATTACGTTGATTCAAAAATTAAATCGGTCTATTCAAATCATAATATTTAAATCAATTTTACTGCGACGAAGGTAAATTAGAGGTGAACAACTGATTTTTGATAAGAATTAAAATTTTACGATAATATACTTGATTAGCCTATTGGGTGTTTGTAATAATAGGCAAGGAATTATGTAAAACGACTGCTCCAGCCACCAGTTTTACAACTTTTTAAATTCGATAAGAAATTATTAATGATATGATAGAGCCTTACTTACTTACCAAAAATTTCTCCCTGACTGGCGTATTCTGACACCAGGTAGATCATATTTTTGGTTTCCATCACCTGAAATGAAGAAAATAAATAAGTTCATGTTGTATCTTTGTTTTTATTTTAAATTTCCAACTTTAGAGCCCTATAACTAGCCAACTAAGAGTCCCAGGGAAAACATATATAAAATTCTATTATTATTATTTGTAGCACTTATGTCAGCTTCTTAGTTTTGCGCAGGAAATACTGGGACAACCTGCATATATTTAAATAAAGATAAATATTGTGGTAACTTTTGATTGAATAATTTATTATATTACTAAATATATTTTGAAAACAATCGGTCACACAAAAATGCTACTCAAGTAATCATTTTTTCTTAGTTATTTTATGTAAGCAAACATTTTAAAACAACTGGTATCGCTATTGTTAAATCGTGTAAGGCTTGTTCTTGCCCCTAAAAAAATTATACCTTACGCATGACGCCTTATATCGGAAAACGCTCGGGCGCCAGATTATTTAATGTGGTTTACTCCACAACCCTTATAAACGGAGTTTTACGGGCATAGGTAGCTTCAAATGGAGATACGGAAATTCCAGTGGTCTTGTTGATCTCAGACTAGTTTATCAAAGAGTGCCAATAACGGTCTTTAGTCGCTATTGACAAGGAAAAGAGAGATCGGGGACGGTTGAATAACTGCAATTATAAACCAGTCAGGTAAAATTGACATATCTATTAGTTACGAAAACTATTTACAATTAAATTAAAAATAATATTTCCAAGAAAGTTCTTAAATCCCTAAAGTATTTCGGTACATAAAATCTTTTAGTCTCAAAACAACTATGGAATATAGGTGAAAAATAAAATCAAAATATTGAAAAACGTTATCAGTATGTACCTAGGTTTTTTACTCGGGCAGCTTGGAATTCGAAAAGATTTTGGCGGACTCAATTGTTTCGATTGCAAAAATAGAATCAATGTTTTTCTTTCCAAAATTTTAAAATTTTCGCCTGCAGTGTCCCCACTTTAATCATTACGGGATTTTCGTCAATATTTACTTTATTTACCTTCAGTCCCCGTCATAATGGAGTAAAGTTGTCACTTTAGTCCCGAAAGTACTAAAAATATTTTTACAATAAATTTTCTGATGAATTCATGTTTTGTAATGACGTCTATAACAAAATTTGTCCTTAACAGAGATTAATCATTATCTCTTAAAATAGATAAATGATTTCGGATAATTTCAAAAAAATACTCTTTATATTTACAGTTGATAACTCAAATATAAACAATATTTTTTCTTTATATTTATTTACGTCTGATGCTTTTTGTAATTGAAGTAAATATATACGATTAGATTTTGCAACATTAGATTTAATGGTTGAATTACGCAAATTCAAATGATTTATTGTTTTAAGATATAAATAAGTACTTTTAAGATAAATGTACAAGGAAATCGAAGGTGTCAAACTGATATTTTCTGTGGTAATATCACAAGAGCTTCGGAAATAATCGATTATAGTTCCGAGTCACGATACGTACTTCGCGAAACATCACAAGAACGAATTATATAATTATTTTTGTTAACGTTTGCTTATTATAAACGTCAAACATATTGCTACTATGGCAAACTTTTCAAGATGGAAGGATGCGAAATACAAAAACGATTATACCACATCAAGGGTATAATCCCTTATCAATACATGGTAACTAAGTAAAAGTTGCAACTGCTATTGGTTAAATTTATGATGAGTTGTATAATCTATAGCATTGTATAAAGATTATATAGTAGTATCGCCCTACGGACTTTTATAAGTCGACTTATGTGAACGCTCTGGAGATGGCAGCACTCCAAGTGGACACAAGTCATGTCTTTAGGTCATGTCGTTGCTTGAGTGAAATTATAATTTGAAATCTTCTTTTTCATTTCTGCTTGTCTTTTGTTAATGTGTTATTTAGTTACAACGAAAGGGAATTGGAAGACGTATGAAATTGAAGGCCCAAAATATTTAATTATCTCCCGAGAAACCAGGGTTGCCAATTTGTGAGTATTTTACTAGTCTGTAAGTAATTTTGTGAGTAAAGAGCAAAATACTATCGATAATGGTAATTATGAAAAATTCTAATCTGATAATTTATTAAACCCGTTTAACTTTTAAAACTAAAATTTGGAATAAAAAGCACTAAGACTATAATTTGGTTTCTTGTTTATAATATGGATATTATATGATTGTTTTAGTTAATTTTAAAAGTATAAAATAATTTATTTTTTATTTATTAGTATTTTATTTTCTGGTAAAATTAATAAATTATTATATATTGTTGTTTGATACTAAACAACTTTAATCTTTTTTATCTGATGCTGGTTAGACAGATATTAGTTTATTATATTAAAAAAAACTGTCTTGCTATTGATATTTTAAAGTTGTGAGTAATCCACCAAAGTTTTGAAAGTAAATAGGTAAAAACTATTTGGCAACGCTGTCATCAAGAACTCCAGACGCACCAAGACAACCTGAGTTTCAGTGGAATTTTCCTGTTTGTAGGGCTAATAAATAGTTTTGAATAGATTTGCGTTGTTAATTGAAGGTCACCAGAATCTGATGCCCTGCCGAATAATACAAACTAATCAATAAGTTTTCGTTGGTTTTGAATGATGTTTGTAGACCAAGTCCAAACCAATTTTAAATACCCGAATTCATAATAAAAAAATTCTTAGCAGTATGTGGATGGTCCGAAAATGTAGGGAAAATTATAAGTAAATTTAAAAAAATAAATTGGACAAATTAAAAGTTCTGGAAGGGGGTGGGGGTAGCTAAATATACAACTTGAGGGTAGGATATTGGTTTTTACGATTTGTGGCTGAAACATGCATCCTATTTTTCAACATAACTTCAAAATTATTGAGAAAATCGTTAAAAACCGCTTTTTTAGTTTTTAATTTTTATCTACCGCAAAAATAATTTTTTTTACAAAACTTGGTGAAAACATTCTTCTTTGTGTTTTAAATCTGTAATTTTTTCAATGCAAAATATTTATTTTCCAATTTTATACGAGTTTAAATTAAAAAAGCCTAATTTTCAATCGAAAAAGTTCACTAACAAATTTTCAATTTTTTAACTTTATCAGTGCTCATTTTTTTTCAAGTTTTTGAAACTTCACATTTCAATATACTAGTAAAATTTTAAAAGCACACTTAAGAGTTGCGAAGTGAGAATTTTAGAAATGATAACTTTCGGTCAAATTTTCTATGAGCAAAAAAAAAGTTCAAAACTAATAGCTTCCTGAGAATAAAATTCTTTTTTTACATTTTAGGCAAAGATACTTTTGTTTTTTTACGAAAGATTTGGCGCGCGCGCGCGTAGAGTTTTCTAATTTTTAATAATTTAGGTAAATAATTAATAATATAAATCTTAGTAAAATTTTTTTGCTCTTTCACGTGGTGCTATTAGTTTCTCGATTTTTTTATTTTTCGAGATATCGGTAACGCAAAAACCAAATTTCCGATTTTGTTTTCGAAATTGTAAATTTAAGCATACACTTTAGAGCAGCAAAGATTTTTTGTTATGCCTTTATTAATTTAATATATATCTTCAATTTCATAAAAATCAGTGAGAATTTTAGAAATTATAATTTCCGGTCAAATTTTCTATGAGAAAAAAAATTAAAAACTGATGGCTTCCTTAGACAACTTAGATTTTGGGCAAAGATACTTTAGTTTTTTCCGAATATTTCTGAATATTTGTATTTTTGTATTTTTAGAATACGCTTTTTCTTATATTTAATAATTTTTTATAGTAATAAATTTGTTTTAAATAACTTATAATATAAATTTAACTAAAATTTTACGCTCTTTCACACGTGGTGCTATTGGTTTCTCGATTTTTTTTATTTTTCGAGATATTAGATAACGTAAAAACCAAATTTTCGATTTTGTTTTCGAAATTGTAAACTTAAGCATACACTTTAGAGCAGCAAAGATTTTTTTAACGTTTTCTACATCCAGTAAAGTACTAAGAGCCTAGTTTCAGCGATATCACATTTTATAAATGTGGCTCTGGCAACTGGGCTATTATAAAATTGTATAAAGATGTTTATTAATTAAAATAAATATACAAATATATCGTATTGGAATAAAATGGTTTTCATGTTACATTGGGAGAAAATGTAAATTTCTTGGTTTAAAATAGCCCAAAAAGAAGTTTTCAAGTACTTTACATTTAATAAAATTTCTGGGGGAGGCCCCTCGGTCACTCCGCTGAGCAGGTGGATATTCCATAACCTCAAGACCCCCTCTTGAAAATCGTCTGGATCCGCCCGTGTACATTATAAAGTGTATTTTTATCTTTATTTAAAAAAAAATAATTTCTAATTTATATAAATAAATAATCACTATTTTTAAAATAAAAATGTATATTCTTCCATATTTCAATATGATGCTCAAAATTCTAAACAGAATTGATATAGCACATCATATCATAAATTTTATCCTTATTAGTAAATAAAGATGACTAATCACACAGTTTTGTAGACAATCCTGATTGAATTTTGAAAATGTAATATCTGTTCAACAGATGTTTATTATTAATACGTAAGCTGAAGGTAAAGGCCATGTGAAAGAAGATATAGAGGGAGTATCTGTACAGCTTTAGAAATTGTTAACTTCATATAGAACGTCAATAGATGCCGCTCGAGATTGCGTCAGACACTTTTTAACTAGAGCGTGATACTACTTATATATTCTTCATACAATGTCTATAGTAATACAAAGTCACCCAGCCGTTAGGGAGAAATTTGTAATGTTAGACTAAAAAAAGAAGGTGAAATATATAAACAGGTTTAGTAGATTTATTAAACTGTAATAAACCCGATGTTGACATACAGATCAGTTGTCTTGTAATTCCCAGGACAGGCGAATGGAAGAGGAAAGCGTTTTTCCTTCCGAAGGCAGAACGAGAAGTATTTGCTGATAACAAGAACAAAATGGTATGAAAACTGTTCAGCAGAAATCCTAGTTATAAATCTACGTATCGCTGGTACCTCTCAGCCTGACGGATTTACCATAGAAAGTTAAAGAATCATCATCAAGCAAACAAAACTCAAAACAACAACAAAACAATATTTTATCTGGTTTTGACTATACTAATTGTTGTTTCGCACTATACGGTTTACGTATAGTTTCTTTAGTCACAAGCTCAGTTTTCTAGAAATAAATGGCGCGTCGATATAATGTTATAATTATTGCGTTATGGTTATATGAAAGAGACAACGGAATCGTCTGATTTGGGTACATCCTATCAATCAACGGAAAGAGGAAATGGTCCATTACTTAAATAACTAATAAGCAAAGTAACCAATAATTTAATAGCTGAAGGAACTACTTGGTAAAGGCCATGTGAAAGAAGATATAGAGGGAGTATCTGTACAGCTTTAGAAATTGTTAACTTCATATAGAACGTCAATAAATGCCGCTCGAGATTGCGTCAGACACTTTTTAACTAGAGCGTGATACTACTTATATATTCTTTATACAATGTCTATAGTAATACAAAGTCACCCAGCCGTTAGGGAGAAATTTGTAATGTTAGACTAAAAAAAGAAGGTGAAATATATAAACAGGTTTAGTAGATTTATTAAACTGTAATAAACCCGATGTTGACATACAGATCAGTTGTCTTGTAATTCCTAGGACAGGCGAATGGAAGAGGAAAGCGTTTTTCCTTCCGAAGGCAGAACGAGAAGTATTTGCTGATAACAAGAACAAAATGGTATGAAAACTGTTCAGCAGAAATCCTAGTTATAAATCTACGTATCGCTGGTACCTGTCAGCCTGACGGATTTACCATAGAAAGTTAAAGAATCATCATCAAGCAAACAAAAATCAAAACAACAACAAAACAATATTTTATCTTGTTTTGATGATACTAATTGTTGTTTCGCACTATACGGTTTACGTATAATTTCTTTAGTCACAAACTCAGTTTTCTAGAAGTAAATGGTGCGTTGTTATAATGTTATAATTATTGCGTTATGGTTATATGAAAGAGACAGCGGAATCGTCTGATTTGGGTACATCCTATCAATCAACGGAAAGAGGAAATGGTCCATTACTTAAGTAACTAATAAGCAAAGTAACCAATAATTGCTAAAATTACCAGGAAAACTTAACACGTATCTCAGCCATTGATACACTACGAATAAAACCGTATAATCTGAAAGCTTCCGGTCGCCGTCAAATTCAGTGACCGTGAACGGCTGCTACACAGCATGGCGACAGCTTTTCTATTGTGGCCGTGTAATATGAAGGGACAATGCCCTTTTTCACTCCACTACAAGAATGGCACCCTACGGTCAAAAGGTGAAAGGAGCGTAGGAGACTTGGATTTATCCACTGGATTTAAAAAAAAGACTCAAAACAATCTTGAATTTCGAGGGAAGAGTGCGCTTACAGGGTAAATTGTAACCTTATGCATGTGCCACAATGGATACAGCAGTGGAGGGAGTGGTAGGTAGTAGGTACTCTCGATATAGTCTATTCGAACTCTAAGACAACAAGCAAGGAGATGCCGCCGAGTTAAAAAAATTGACAAAAAATGATTACTTCCCCATATAAACCTCGCTACTTTTCCTTTATTTCTTTCAGTGTGACGCCGCAGAGAAATACAGTCATAAATCCCATGGCTCCTTTCTTCAAAGGAAAGCCGAGCGCTTCGGTCTCAGCGGTACCTTTGACGTTGTGTTCCTTTCTTTCTGACTTATTACGTGGACAGACTATACCACAATAGTCAACTGTGTGCTCTGTATTGTTTAACTAAGTACTGTGGTATTTATATTTGGCAACGCCGCGTAAAAGCAAGAGAGACAGAAGTATGCTTTCAGTAAGTCTGTTTCACGCAAAAAGGTATCGTGTTCGTTACAAAAAATGTGCTGTCAAACGCGGATTAAACAGATTAATAGAAAGGAGGTCCCAATTAACACATGCTCCATAAACTGAATCAGAAATTGTAAAAGGAGCCTCTATATATTCGTATCCTTGGAGGATTGAAAAATATATCCCTAAAATTACAGTTAGAATTAAACTTTGTAGACTGATTGAAGTTATTGTATGCGTATGGGTTTGACATTAGGTTATAAATAACTCAAGCACTCCGGAAATTAGAAATTGGGGCGACACCACATTTAAAATAAGCATTCAGATTACAAAGCATTATTGATAAAATGTGGAACCATCATTAATAATTCTTGTTATTCAAAACTTTAAATACAATAACGAGCAAATTTTAATAAAAAATACTTTTAAATTAATATATTTCTCGAATCATCAATATTATATAACTTTTCTTAATAAATAAGGGGTTTCTTCAACTGGGGAAGTAACTGTCGGTTCGGAAAACTATTTAGCTGGTATCTTCTTGTTCAGTTCAGGGAAATCATGTTGGTAATTCACATTAGGGCTCTGGGACATGAGCCACGTGAAAACGCGACTAGAGATGAGACACTAGAGATGGGCGAAAAATAATGGTTACAATTTCGCGCGCATCATAACCTCTTTGACGGCGTTGCCAGATGTTCTGACGCTCTGAAGCTCGATTTGTGAGTAACTAAAATGTTCGAAAAATTGTATTCTTTCGTTGATACCTCTTGCATTGTAATCTAAAACCGATAGTACTACCTTAACGTAAAACGTAAGTCACCTTGTATATTTTGTCTACAAAATCACGTGTTTTATAAATTCTAAAACTTTTGCAACTAACAGGTATATTCGATTCATCCCACACCAAATTTATTTTAAATTTTATAAAGAATTTTGGCAATGTTTTATGCAGGCATTCATATATTAAATCTTGAATGTAAATTATATCAACACATACTTCAATGAATATATATAAAGAAATGTTGGAAGTAGACTTTATGATGTCACAGTTTAGAGTTATTGCTTGAGATGTACTAACTAAAACAATTTCGTCCGTGTATTAATGAATTAATATGAAAATCTTGGAAACTCCAAAAACACAAAAATAACAGACAGTTAAATGAAAGAATCGGGAAAGCACATTTTTAGGACGAAAAGAAATATCCCAAAAGATCGGAACAGTTGTTGTAAAAAAAAACGACCGTTACCTATAGTAATGAAACAGATAAAATGCAGATAAATGACGTAGAAATGAGTTTTCTTAAAAAAACTGAAAACCGAACAAAACAGAAAGAATAAAGACGTAGTATTTAGATAAAAGTCAAATGTAGAACCCATTTCACAACTAGAAACAAATTTTACACAATCTCAATTACAAACTAGTTGTATAATATTAAGGAGCAATTCCACTGAGGCAGTGGCGTAGCCGAAACTTCTATAAGGTTATAAGAAAATGTGGTAACTATATAAATCATAATTATTTTACCTTTTTGAGGCAGCGATTAAGTTATATTCAGATGATTTACAAACAATATACACGGTTATTCTACGCAGTGAATGGGATATTTGGACAGTGAAATGCCAAAAAGTAGATTGCTGTCTTCCTCAAAGTGCAGTCGATACTTTAAATGTAGCAGATCCTTGTTTTTTTCCGAACATTTTTACGCTATTCCAAATTTTAGCCGTTTTACCCGTTACCACTGCCTCTGTAGAATGAACTGAACGAAGTTTCTCAACGATGAAAAGACTGAAATCATATTTTCGGAATAATACATCTACCAATTGATTAACAGGTATAACTTTGATGTCAGACAAACTCGCAGAATTGCCTTTGAATAATGTTCATAATTAGTTGTCTTTTATTCTTATCTTAATAATTAACAAATTGTTGTTAAATAAAATAATGTATTTAAATAGCCTACATTGTATATAGGGTGACCCAGAGTTAAAGTTAAACGTTCAGGATCGGGTTTTCAGGAAAAAATCAGATTTTTATTTTTCTCAAAAACTAAGCGAGATACGAATAAAATTGAAGAAGCCAAAAATTTGTGTATTCAACTGTTTAATCCAAGAAAAGTAACGAACATACAAAAAAACAGTGGCGTTCAATGATTTGTCCCAATATCAATTAAATTACCTTGTGGAACGTCACTGGAATTAATAATTTAATTCTAATAATATTTAAATTATTGCCGCAAATAAGCGTGCGAAGTTTTATCAAAATCAACCAAATTGTTTTTTGAGCAATTCATAAAAAACTCTTTTGTTCTAAAATCAAAACAAGTTAGGACCCAGGATTATGGGAATAAAGAATCTTATTTTTTTCCTGAAAAACCGATCCTGAACGTTTGACCCTGGGTCACCCTGTATATTTACCCCATCCCTGCTGAAAAAAGTATTTATAGTAAGTATTATCTACGAGAAATGGTGGGCCCCCTCCGAAAAAAATTCCTGGCTACGCCACTGCACTGAGGCAACACTAAACGGTAAGAGACATGCTACATGTTTCCCAGTCTTGCCTGTTTCTAGGTGTACGACTATGCTTGTAACAAGCGTCTTAAACGTGTTGTATTTAAAAACAATCACGGCGGCTGCAGATTTGGTAATGTCTTTGAATCATATACAAAAAATAGAAGAAAGCCAAGGTGGTGGAGAAAATAATTATATGTTAGTCCATCAGATGGAAAGCTGAACGAAAATAGGGTTTGATGTCGACCCTCGTACGTCTTCAGAATCACCTTCAAAATGGCGTCCAAAATAGGAAAATTTTGAATTTTATATTCACATAGAACATCAAAATGTAGCATACAAACGTCTCTACAATTTGTTCGGTCTATGGCAATGCTAGAAGAGCATTCTCAACAAGTTCAATCTGTTATCTTTTAAATTACTAATGTTATTATTCCACAACCCTGGTAAATTATGACAATAAACAAGGTAGTTTTTTTAATATTCTACTCAATGCCGCATGATACAAGTCGCACAGATACGCTGACAGTTGGATAACCAGAGACATTGTTAGACACGTTGAAACATGTCAAAAGACACTTGCTTTTGGTCGATTGTGTGAAAACCTAATTCGAACGAATTGAGGAAGTTGATACAAGTAAAGAAAAAAGAAATCTGAAATCTGACGCAGAACCGAACGGTCTGATAAAAGTTTTTTTAGTAAATTACATTTGCTTTTAGCCAAACTTTCATTAATTTCTCTAGCGAAAATGTTTTTTTTTTCTCACAAACAAAATATTTTCCGATTAAGTAAATGATGATTGAACGTGATTTTTTTTCAGTGTAGATGGACCAAACTTCGATGCCTCAAGGATTGAAACAAAAAGAACAATAAAATCAAATTAGATTAAATAAAAATGGATATTACTTCGTTTATTTTTCAAAGTATGAGAGAAACGGCCAGTTTCACCAAACATTGATCGATCAATCAAGCTTGATTATCAGGATTTAGGGGGCTAATAAAATAAACGACGTTTAGTAAAAGGTTCTTTAAAGTAGTCTTAACCATTCGTTAACTGAGTAAACGGGTTTCATAAAGTGCTTATATATTTATTGGGCACACTGTATATTAAACGATTTCATTTGAGCAATGTGCGTTTTGGTCGAAAATATTTTTGTAATTGAAAAAGACCGACATTGTTAACAAACAAAAAAATGTAATTTTAAAATCGTTTGGCTCATCCTTCAAAATTTTAAACTCTAAACGTGACCCAAAAACGAACATACAACACTACAAGGAAATATATAAAGCAGCCAACCTTAAAAACCGATATACCCACAAAGCTAGATCAAAATCTAGCCATCGCGTACAACTCGTCTGACGGTGCAGTTGCCAGGCGACGGTGACGTCACACGACGCCCACGAGCGTCGTCGCAGTTGCCGTCGCGGCGTCAGGGGCAGTCAAGTTGAAGGTGGTGTTAACGAACTCCCAGCACCCGGAATATTAGTTTCATATCCCGGTTTGAGTTTAAAGTTCAAATATGGGAAAATTGAATTTATAAGACCTTGTTAAAAAACTTGTTGGTTGGGCGAAGATCCGATTTAATTGTTTTAGTAAACAGAAAATATTTTTGTGAATTAGTATGGCACAATATATTTTATGTTAAAATTACTTTGTATCTCTAATTGAATGTAAAATTTTACTGATTGATTAATAATGTATTGCATTATTAAAATAATTGATTTTATCTGATGATACCTTAAAACTAAGTACTCGATTACCAAGTTCATCCATTGAAAGTAATCACTTATAGTCCAGTAAATTAACGCCACAATAACCCCAAACCTGGGCATTACGTCTGTCCGTCAATTTTTTTTTAATTTGCAGGTATTCATAGGTACATTTACCTCCGAAAATCTCAGCTACGTGGAATTTGTGGAAGGGTGGGAAAATGGCTCTAGAGTTCCCAAAAATCCGTTTTTCGACGATATCTGCCCAAATATGACCCTTAGACAAAAAATGAAGAGCAGTTCATTACCTACAAAAGTTGTCCGGCGTTAATAATTCGCAAAATTTTTGTGGTGAAAACGGAAAATTTGAATTTTTTTCTCGTGTACTTAATAAAATACTTGATATATACAGTGTGTCTACTTATGTTGGAACCATATGGAAAACTTTTTTATTATTGGTTTTGTGAAAAAATTTATTCTTCATAAAAAGTTGTGCATGGTCCAAAACTTAAAATTCAACCATCCGATATCATATTTTTAAATCCATATACGAGGTTTGTCAAAAAATGTGAATTTTACTCAAAAGTAAAGTACCTTTATTTTTTTGAATTTGAAAAAAAAAGTTATCAAAAAAACTTGTTTCTAATGACATTTTACGTCAACATACCGATTTTGAAAAGATATTCCGACTTTAAGAAAATTTTCATTTTGATTTCATTTAAACATTTAAGACCTACAAACCCCTACTAGACTCCCTTTTATAAGGATTAAATTAATTCGGATTAAACATTTTGATTTTCCCTGTACACCACTAAATATTTTGCAAATTTGATTCCTGCTTAATGATTATAATGTGATGCAGAACTTGTTATGAAGAATAATTTTTTTGAAAAATCAATAAAGGAATTTTTTATTTGTTTATCACACATACTAACCACACCGTCAAACATTATTAACAAAAATTGGTATGGAATTGTTGTCTTTTCGTTCCTTTTAAACTTTTTCAATGAATTTAAAATTGTCAGTTACGGGGGTGTATCAAAAAATATTAAAAATTCAAATTTTCATAAAGTCGGAATATCTTGTTCAAAATCGATATGTTGACGTAGAATGTAATTAAAAATAAATTTTTTTAATAACTTTTTTTCATATTTCAAAAATAAAGGTACTTTACTCTTGAGCAAAATTCATATTTTTTGACAAACCTCGTATACGACTGCAAAAATTTGATATCTGATAGTTGTTTTTTAAGTTTTGGACAATGCAGAAGTTTTTATGAAGAATAAATTTTTTCACAAAACCAATAATAAAAAAGTTTTCCATATGGTTCCAACTTAAGTAGACACACTGTACATATTGATGAAAAGGTCAGAATGTGATCTTTTATTTAGTACAATTCCTAACCCCAAAGAATTTTAGCACGAAAATAAAATAAAATCCTCAAAAAAAAAGTCGATTTTTCATAGAGGTGAGAATTTTCTCAATTTTCCGGAAAGCCAAAAAATATGAAAAGAAAAGAAAAATCCATCGACAAGGGGACAAGCTAAGCTTTCTAATGATGTGCGTTGGAAACATAAATGGTCTTTGATTATCTATTAATTCCCGATAGACCCGAGCATTTTCGAAAACTCCGAAAATCCAAAAAAAAAAACGCCCTAAAAAACATGTTGTTTATGAAAATACACAAAAATAATTTATTGAATCTTTCTGAATATATTTAAGACCTTGCAAAGCCCCATTATCCAAAAGGATTCGGTGAAATTAGTCTTGATAAAAAAAATATGAATAAATTTATAGGAGTGTCAAAATATCCAGCAAAAATAAACTTTGACCCGGTTTTTCAATAATTCAGAGAAATAGATAAAAGGAAAAAGTAACATGATATTATAGCTACAGGTTCCTTCTTTCATCTGAACTTTGAATCATGAAAAAATATTAATTTTTACGTGATTTATTGAAAAATTTGAAGTGTCATTCCTTTAGAGAGTGCTCTCTAAATGCTCTTCTTTGTAGATAATAATGCCAATTTTTATTAAAATGTTTTTTTGTTAATAAAGAGTGATTTTATTATTCACAAAGAAGACCTTATATTGACATATTCTGCTGTAAAATAAAGGGCTGCATTAAACACGTTTAAATGGTTTGGTAATCTTCAATTTACATATCGACACCTGATATGAATAACATTGTAACTCAAGTTTTACTTTCCCGGCCCCTCGCAAAGGGAAAGTATTTTTCCTTATATAAGTCAAACAGCTTCAGTAAAGAACGATCTTTATTTGAGTACAAGAATTTCCATCTTTCTCAATTGCATCTATTATTATTAGACAAAATAACATCATCGTAACTGCAAATTCTACTTCAGTTTGTTGTTTAAAGATGGTAACATAAGTTACGATATCGCAAATTCTTATCATTAATTGAGTTCTATTCAATGAAACATTGTAAATTAATATACAATGTTTTTCTTGAAAAATTTATTGTTTGAGTCAAAATGAATGTATTGTAAGTTGTGATACAATTATACAATTTTTCATTAGTTTGGAAAAATAACATTGTAAGTTAATGTACTGGTTCATTATTCTTTTGTAAGAATATGTTTTGTTTTTTTCAATTCTCTAGAGAACTCCCAAGAGTGCAATGTTTGATTCAAATGTCTATGTAGTTTGTAAAATTGCACAAATGTAAATTTCATTTATTTTCATTAAATAATAGACTAACGACAATTGTATTTGATTCATTTCATATCACTTACCATTCATCGATACCCATGTACTTGTACAAACAAGTATGTAAATAACATTGTATGTATAGTACCAATGATTTTCATTCGAACATATTCAAATATACGTCATCGTAACTCGACAAAACTGTATTTCCGCTAGTTTCACTCTAGTAAAAAGATGAGGAAAAAAACATAAAAAGTTCCAGAAAATTATTGATATGTAAAAAAAATAAAAGTTACAATAAAAAATATGGGCCGAAAATCTTCAAAGTGCTCTCCTGTAAACTAAGTAAAATATACTTCAGAAACAGTCATAATTAATCAAGAGAACCTAAAAAATTATCCTTTTGTTTGTATAATTTCAGAAAAAAATTAACCCATTCAAAATTTATTAAGCTTATACTACAGACATTTTAGATACAGCTCGTCTAAACGTAAAGTTACATAATACACTGAAGGGGGAGTTAGAAATGGTTTTCCAACGTTCTCTTAAAATAGCAACCCTTCAGGGAAAACTGCAATTATGAAAATTCCTCCCTGTCGAAATCAGATTCAATTTGAACGTGCCGCCGCCGACGCGAAGGCAGACAGAATTTCCTTCTGGTTCGAAATAAGGAAAAAGGGTGGCGAGACTTTGGATTTAATATACGGGGTGATTCATTGGCAGAGTTGTGTAAGTAGTTAAATGTACAGAGTAGACATAAAAAAAAGATTTATGAGTCGAAAGTTCTTAGCCAATCGAATGCCTGTCCAAGCGACGAACTTTGTTCTAATTGGTTAATTCTGCATACTGACACACGTCAATCAAGTCCGCGTTCACTAATCGAGGGTGTGGCAAAGAATAAATTTATACAGGTAGAGATCATTATATTTTGTCCAATAATTTCGCATTAGCTCTGTATTTTATTTATAAGTAGATAAGTGGATATTTTCGTGACTGTTCAGTAGGAATTTGGGTAGATAAAATTAGTGGGTAGTCAATAGTAAATAAATTAGTACGATTTCTTCGTTTTAAGTCGAGCTTTCGAAAATGTTTATTTTCTTTATCAAGACAAATAACATTAAATTTAGAAAAAATTACATACAAAAAGAAACATCAGTGTTAAAATTTAAAATGACAAAATGACAAGTTCTAAAAAATCAGTATACAATTGAAACATACAGAGTGAGATTATAAAATGTATAAGTATATATAAATATATAAAAATCAATTCAAGGAGGACGAGTTGAGAAATTTTCTTTGATTTTTTATTAGATATGTGTATATTGTACTAGATCATTGATATTTGTTCTTTTATTCATTGATTTTTCATTGTTATTTCCCAATATGAACCATTTTAAGAAAGATACCCTTATTGAGATTTCGTTCATTATCGAGAATTTTGGCATTATTATAGTCAATTACATGATCTTTATCTATTACATGTTCAGCAAGGCCACAAGATCTCACATTCCTTCTGCAGTCACTTTTATGAGAGGTTATTCTATCTTTAAGCATTCTACTTGTTTGACCAATGTATACTTCATCACCGCTGCTGCATGGGATTTCATATTTGATTTATTTTTGACTGGTATAGGTGTTTTCAATTTAGAATGTATTTGTGAAATAGTTTTCAAATTGGTTTTAGCTATTTTAATATTGTCTTTATTTTTTAACAAATGTATGAGTTTTGATGTCAAACCATCTATATGTGGTCAGTTGTTGGTGGATGGTTTGAATTTGAAACATAAATAGAGGTCCTAAATAGAATTTTATTCACTAAAGATTTGGGATATGAGTTTTCTAAAAGAATGTTTTGAAGTTCTTTTAGACACTCATCTCTCAAAGATGGATGAGTGACCTTAACTACTCTGTTTTTGAGGTTATTAATTAAATTTATTTTGGTTTTCATGGGATGGTTTGAATTAAAATTTAGGAACCGATTGCTATTAATTGGTTTTCTGTACCATCTAGTAATGATTTTATTGTTATTCGTTATTGTTAGTTTTAAATCCAGGAATGGAACTGAATTAAGTAAACTGAATATTTATACAGTGTCATTACGAAAATACGCACCATATGGGAATCTTTTTCATTAAGGGTTTCTTGACAAAAAGTTATTCTTTATAAAAGTTTATGCATCCCCTAGAACTAAATATGCACCAACAAAATATAGTAAAACACTCGTAATATACGAGGAGCCTTCAAAAATTTTATTTTGAGACAAGAGTAAAGTAAGTAAACCAGTAAGGAATTTTAATTTACTAGATTCGACATCCTAAGACCGGTTTCTGCCTTTCGGCTTCATCAGTTAGGCTTTTCGAATCCAATAAATAAAATTCCAAACTCGTACGAGTCAATAGCTATATTTGCTATAAGATAACATTTTTAGATGTGCTACCATCTATGGTAAGAAGAGAGTATTGACATTAAATTTTGACTGAATCTAGTGAAGATGTCACTCTCTTCATTTTTATCCCTTTCAGTCAAAATTTAATGTCAATACTCTCTTCTTACCATAGATGTTAGCACATCTAAGAGTAAAGTACCCTTATTAAAAATCTCGGGAAATATTATTTAGAAAAGTTGTCCAGCATTAAAAAATTTCATCTAGATTTGAAGGCATGGCCATCTAAGTGAAGTTTTTTTTTTTACCCACTTTTTTAAAATGGGGACTAAGAAAAAAAAATGGTAAATCGATAAATAGACAACATCCTGTATACGACGGTTTATTTACAAAGCCTGTAATATTACAAATTACACAACTATTGTGTTAACCATGGTCAATTTTTTTGAAGAGTAAAATAATTTTCAAACTTTTTGGTGCAAAGTTGTTTTTATTTTTTGTTAACCCCGAAAATTGCTCAAAATTATACAGTATTGTAACAAGAACTTAATTTTCAATAATATCAAATCATAAAACATCAAAATAAAATAAGTATTTCGGCACACTCATTGATTTTCTGGAGATTTACTTGTTTAAAGGGTAAAAAAATAAAACTTCATTTAGATGGCCATGACTTCAAATCTAGATGTCTTTTTTAATGCTAAACGACTTTTCTAAATAACATTTCTCGAGATTTTTCAAAATAAGGGTACTTTACTCTTGTCTCAAAATCAAATTTTTGAAGGCTCCTCGTATATTACGAATGTTTTACTATATTTTGTTGGTGCATGTCTAGTTTTAGGGGATGCATAAACTTTTATTAAGAATATGGTGCGTACTTTCGTAATGACACTGTATATACATTCATAATTTTTTAAATGATCTTTGTAAAAAGCTAGTTAAATTTTGTTCTGCAATTGAAAATAGTTAAAATATAGTACGTTTGCGAATGTTATCTTTTAGCTGATATAGCTAATGACCTTGTGCGTGTCTGGAATTTTTATTTATTGGATTCGAAGATCCAACTTATGAAGCCGAAAGGCAGAAACCAGTCTTAGGATGTCAAGTCAAAGAAATTGAATTCGTAACTCGTTTCCTCATTCCCCATAACGTCAGTAATTAATGGTAACAATTCTTATAATTGCAATGATGCATTAATAAAACAAATAATTTAGTGGTAATTCAGGTAATTGTGAATAATGGTTAGAATCCACATCAAAATAATTAACCACATGGAAAATGTTCCTAAATCAGAAGATAGCAATTGCTAATATTCCTTAATCATAATTATTATGTGAAACGATGAAACATTATCTTTGCACTGAGAAAGTGAATAATTTTGTAATAATTCTGATTAGTAGTTAGAAATATTATAGAGCAATGAACCGCGGGGGTCAGACTGTAAAACAACTATAATCTTTTAAATTTTAATCAATACTAAACATCCCAAAATATCACAAACCATTAGTCAGACAACGACTTTCGATGATTAAAATCCATAGAAAAGTTCCTTAAAATCAAAAGCTAAGTTAAGGCTTAATAGATGGCCTAGTTTAAAATGCTCAAATGTACTTGTTCAATTTTTAAATGTGATTTTTAAGAATAATATAATAATAATAATAATAATCTAATAGAATAAAAATTAAAAATAGTATAATAAAAATAGAGACGTATGGAACAATTGTAAATAAAATTTAATTTAATATTTAGAATAAAAGAAGAGGGAAAAGGAAATAAGAAAAAAAGAAAGAAGAAGAAACCGACGTTACACTAGTTTTATATATAATTTTTTTTATAAGTATTCAGTTTTCAAAATGGATATGTGCTAAATATATTAAGGTTACTTGTAATGGTTATTTGTAATGGGATTTGTAATTTCCTTTCTATTTTTGTTTTTCGGTGTACGAAATATTGTAACATAAAGACCAATAAATTCTATCTATCTATATATCAATAAGGCTGACAACGCTGTACTTACAATTACAATTCATAAAAATAATACCTACTACTATCATAAAATTATCTGTCATAGTAGAATTGAAAACATAACGATGTATCATTGGTGTACACATTGTTGTTGCTGAATTAACTGACTTTGACCGTATAATAAGGGCGATGGAAACGATTTTATACTTAGAAAATTGTATCTTTTACGTAAATAAATAATGAAACCAAATAGATTGAAATACTGAATTACTGACATGATATGGTAAATATTCTTTATCTACTAATGTCAAATAATAAACCAAAAATCAAACCGGAATTTTACCTTCATTAATCAATAGCGTGTTTGTAAAATTGAATTCAACACTTTTAATAACCAATAATCATAAGGCAAATTTAACGAATCAAGATCAAGAACGCATTTACATTTACTATGAAGCACGACCTTTAATTTATACGTCAATGTCAAATTAAATTAATGCCAGTAAAAGTCATTCACTAAAAACTATATAAAATTTGTTGAAATGGATATTTTATTAATAGAATTTTACATCAAATCCATAAAAATAATACTAATAATCCAACAACATATGCTAGTTCTAGTAATTTCATATCAAATACAGATCACAATATGAATTTTGGTGTTGCAGATACAACAATTAATTTCTTGAATTGCAGCAACATAACTATAAATTTTAATAACAAGTAGGTAAGAATTAATTTAATATAAAGTATTTATATTCGTGTAAAAGTTTATTTAGCATTTGAAAATGTTTTGTTCTTGATTTGATTTAATAGATATTTTTAAAGTATAATACGACGGTGTAGTGCGAAAACCTGATAACTCTGAAAAATTCAAAAATTTGGTTTTTAATTGCAGGTCACTTAATTTTTGCGCTCTATTTAATGGTATATCTGGTTATTTGATATTTCTATTATAAGTAACCAAAACAAACATAGCAAAACCAGTTAACTACACTAAATGCTATAGATTACAAAATTTAAAACTGCCATTATCTCGAAACCAACTTTATATGATTTATCAGGTTTTCCCCCAACATCCTCGAAATAATCTATTATTTGTCGACATTAGTAGATAAAGTATCATATTCAACTCGTTATGTGGTTATTTTATTACACTCGGATGAATACAGCACTCGCTCGCAAGCTCGCTCGTGCTGCAAACTTCATCCGCGTATAATAAAATAACCCACCCAAATTCATCATCATCATAACGAGTAAAGAAAAACGTAACAAATAATCCTACATTTGGCCACACTAAATACTATGAGATCATTTGTGTTAGCCACTCCGAAATCACTTGTATTTGCCGTACTAAGAGGCGATTTACAGAATTTAAAAACATTTGTTGCCGCATCAGAGGGCACTTGATTTTGTCAGAGAATTTGTAACATTACGTTGTATTTGGGATTGCGCAGCAAGAATCGTACTAATTTTTAATTAGTCCCGCCCTCCTTATTACACTTAGGAATTCGATACGTGAGAGAATGTGTGCCTACGTCACATGCCGCTTGCAGGTATTCCCGAACCGGAAGTCCGCGATGCTTAAATCGGTTCTTCCGCCTCAAGGTTGACGATTTCGTCGCACTCCCACTCGTATCGAGTGAAAGATTTTTAACTTTATTTTGATCGTCTAATTTAAATATATTTGGCGAATTACTAGTGGCGCAGTTGCCACTACTGCCGATCATTGTCAGTGACGCGGTTGGCGCGGTTGCCAATTTGTTTATTAAATATGAATGAAATGAATTATGTTTAATTTGTAATTGGAAATTAAACAGTGGTGATGTTTTAGTTTTTAGTCATACCTGGTAGAGTTTGATAATGTGTGGATGATCCAATCTCTTCATTATATCAACTTCCCTGTATACTTTCTGTAGGTTGCTGGCATCTAGTTGGCTCTTATCGATGATTTTGATAGCAACCTGAAGAGAAAAAAAAATTATTAATTACAAAAATAATGTGTATGTTTTATGAGTTATCATTAGAAACGCATTTGTTGTATAATAAAAATGGTGGATGAAGCGGCATCTACAGTTTTTTAATAAAGACAAAAAAGAGCATAAATTTCACTCAGCGAAAAGAGAAATCGATTAGTAGGTATGACGCGCATTAAAAAAACGAAGCAATTGTAACAGTTCTTTCAATTCATATTTACTAAGTTTTAAGTTTTCTACACTAAAATTACATTGTAAAAAACTCAAAATTTAAGAAAAACGCCATTAAAACTATTTGTAGACTTAGGCTACCCTGTCAATATATCAACTCAGTTGTCATGGTAACGACATCAGATCTAAAGTTGTTTTATCTGCAGCATCTTCAAAAGAGTCAAAATTTATTCCATAATTTAATTTTTACTCTATGGTAGTCGTAGAAAAAGTGTAGTGTGCGGCTCTCGTGAGAAAAGTCTAATTTTCCCCACTTGTTGCGCAATATACTATTTTTTTAAGATACCAATTAGTGGAATGTAAGGTTTTCAGTTGTCTTTATTATTTTATTTACTATATTAGTAATAAACAACTTTTACTTTTATATTAAAGCAATTTAACGCACTAGTACTTCCCCCTGCTATTGGGTAATATGGGATTCAACCGAAAGCATATTAATCCCCTGGCTCAAGACCGCGCTGTGGAAAGATAAAACTAATACTTACCTAGTAGTCAATTACGTCACGCATTATTCTTTAGAAAAATATTGTTGCAAAATTACCCAATCCTATGAACAAGAAAATTAAGAGAAAGGATTTCGTACTACAGAGTGATATTACTGTATTATTGCATAAAACTCCAAGATATTTTCTCATTTTGTTATTAGTATTATTTAAAGTTATATTGAAGCAAAACTAATAAGAAAAAAATTAAATTGTAAGAAATAGTACGTGAAAAATATTGTATGTATGTGTACATACGTATAATATATTGAATATAATATTTCTCAGTTTATTAATTTTTAGTTTTTATTTTCCAACAAATTAACCTATTGACATTTATCAAATCAAAATTTTTACATACTTTTTTTAATAATTTTTTTTAAATATACTTCCAATAATTTTGCCACATTTTTTACACCATTACAATATGTAGACCATTTTGTGCCAATATCTTTGCATTTTTGTTCTATTAATTTCTGCCCCTGATTTGTTCTTTTCCAACTTTTAATATGTTTATCTTTCTAGCACTTCCCTTAATTACCTGCCTTTTTGTAGTGCGAGAAAAATATCGTCTAACTCTCATTCTGGACCACACGCTTGACAACATGGGTCGTCTATGGCCCTCTATTTTGTAGGTTTTCCTTATACGTTTGTATCATAAACTTTTCATATATTTCAAAAAAATTTTAAAATTCCAGCTATGAATTTTTAAAATTTCACAAAGAACCCACAAATCTTATGGAAATTGGCTGAAATTTGGATATGTTGTTCGTTCAAAATGGGTACAAAGCTCAATTTTGCGTATTTTGGCTCCTACGGAGCTCCAAAGATCCACGGATTTACTACTTAAAAAGGTAATCTTTTCTAAAGTTTAGTATTTGCTGCGTTAAAAAAAAGTACCCTCTTATGTTTTCGAGGTAGCTGCAAATCTAATGCCAATATAATAATATTGACAGTTGACAGCTGTCAAACTAACTGTCAAACAGCATGTAACAATCAAAATTGATAAAATTAATATGTAAACATATGTTTTTAAGGTTGCTCCATTCAAATCTGTTGTCAAAAAGGCGATATTGATAGTTGACAGCTGTCAACTAGCTGTCAAACAACAAGCAATATATGTTTTTGAGGTTGCTGAGTTCAAAACTGATGTTAAAAAATTAATATTGACAGTTGACAGCTGTCAAATAACTGTCAAACAGCATGTAACAATCGATATTGACTTGTAAACATATGTCTTTAACGTTGCTTAATTCAAATCTGATGCCAAAAAGACGATATTGACAGTTGAGTACTAATTAAATATTTGACTGTTCATGATAATGTGTCAAGATAGAGTAATAATTAGGTGGCAGCAAGCATGCTTCAGTTGTTTTAAAATATCGTTTTTTTTACCTTCAGTTTTGAATTTAGCGATCTCAGAAACATATACTTACATGTGGATTTTATCAATTTTGATTATTGCTTGTTGTTTGACAGCTGTCAACTGTCAATATCGTCTTTTTGACAACACATTTGAATTGAGCAACCTTAAAAACATATGATTACATATTAATTTTATCAATTTTGATTATTACATGCTGTTTGACAGTTAGTTTGACAGCTGCGACCTCGACAACATAAGAGGGTACTTTTTTTTAACGCAGCAAACACTAAACTTTTGAAAAGAAAAGTAGTAAGCCGAAATACGCAAAATTGAGCTTTGTGCCCATTGAGACTTTTGTTCAGGATGCCGAAACGAACAACATATCCAAATTTCAGCCAATTTGACCAGAAACCAATTGCCATAAGATTTGTGCGGGGCTCTTTGAAATATTTTAAAAATTTTATGTATTCATCATGATTGCCTTTACCTAAATTTGAAAAAATTTCAAAAATTTCGATTTAAAAAATTCAAAATTTTAAACGATTTCAAAAAATTCACAATTTTAAATATTTCAAAAAATTAAAAAAAATTCCAGCTATGAATTTTTAAAATTTCACAAATTTGATATTTGAAAAATTTTATATATTTATCATGATTGCCTTTAAATTTAGAAAATTTCCAAAATTACAAAAGTTATTCTTTGTATTTTTAATAGTATATTCTTCAACGAGTGTAGAATGATGGCTATTATTCACGCGGATGAAGTTTCCAAAACGAGCGAGCGCAGCGAGTGAGTTTTGGAATCATACAAGTGAATAATAGCCATTCTACACAAGTAAAAGACTATACTTTCTCCACGACTATTTATAAAAAAAATCTTTCATTGGGAATGGAACCTCGATCGCCCGCGAAAGAATCTCTACCAGCTTTCGACCACATTTATTTATGAAAATTTAAAGAACATATAGGTAACTCAATTTTTAGTAGAAACCTTTACATTTTTAAATGAAATTATAACATTATTAGGAATACTAATAGAAATAACATAAATATAGGTACTTAATTTAGACTCATTCTTTTTCAAAATGTTTCATAAATCTTATTATAGTCTTGCTTTGATCTCTCCGGTAGCAAATTCATTGTGGATGTTTGAGCAATTTGTTTAATTTCGGGAGGCGTACATATTAACTCTTCACTATCGCTACTGTTGTCCATTTTGTTCTCTATATATACGTAAAATTATGATTATATGATTATTTTGACGTTTAAAATGACGCGCTCTCAGAAGCGATTTCCGTAGTTAGGTATTTGACGTTTTAAAAGAGACGATTTGATTTATTCATTTTAGCGTGATTTCTGATAATCATAGAATGTGATTGGTTAACGAGAGTGAATTCTTTTTCATTCTTCTCTGGTGTGAAGAATTTATGTCATTATTCAGCTAAATATGTAAAAATAATTTGTGCATTATTATATAGTCGTGGAGAAAGTTATTTCTAAGAGTACCAGGTTTTGGTCCTTTTAGAGGTTGTCCTGAGCCTATCCGGTTTATCGCCAAAATTACCTCCGCGTACTTTTACCCTTAAGAATTTTACTATATTATCTGTAGATATGCTCTAGCATTTGATAACCCTCATAGATTACCCTTGAGCAAATCTTACGCTTGTCAAAGGCAGGTAGATCTGCCTTGCTATCACACGATCCCTGACACTTCAGCCTGAAACACTATTATCAGAATGTCACTACTGGGCTTCATTTATCAGTTTTGCTGAAAGTTCGAAAGACCAAATGAATGGAATTCCAAACTCGTTTAATCACACTTCACATTATGCGGGTAACAAACAAGTATGTATTGCCCATCAAATGTAAAGAGCAATACAATCAAATTTTAATACCCCAAAATTAATTGTGATTTTATTTATCTGGTGAATAAAATTTAATTTGCAACAATTGTTTAAAAATTAATTAAACAAGCTTAAAGATAACATTAATTTCTGACATGGAATTACTTATGTATAATCGCTACCAATTAATGTATTATTTGTTCCTGAGGTTTCGTATGCATTTAAACTGATAGATTTACATACTTGTAAACTTCGTATAAAATAAAAAAATAATTATTACGGATATTTGCTATTTTTATTTGCTTTTGCTTGGATTTTATTCAATTATTTTTAAAGTGCGATGATATGCTATAATATATTGTTGAAATATAACTTCATTTTAATTTATTTTTTTATTTTTATTTTTTATAATGGGACAGAAATAACTTTAATAAAATTTTAAAAATTATTTTGTTTATGTTCAGTAAAATCTTCGATTGATGGACTTTGTTGAACATTCTCAGAAAATCTATTTAATTTATTACTGCAATGTTTCGCAATCTTACACAATCTATTTGAGCTATATTTTTTATAAATCAGATATAATTATATCTTATAGATTATGATGTACATTTAAATGGTGACGTGGTATCACATATTTCTAGTCGTTAAAAGTCACCTTTGTTGCTTTTTATCGGAAGTGGACAGCCATGTTTCCCATTTGTGAATGTTCCTGATCTTCCTATTCAAACTGCTACAGGAGATACTATATTAGAATAGTGATGGTAAAGGTCAGTTATTTAATTCTCCCTAAGGTTGTTGAGTAAACCCATAGTATCTTGTACAAGGCAGAAAAGTACTGGATTGGGTACTATGACAACACAAAAAGAGGTGAGATACAATGAACTGGCAGGCCTAAGCGTCACGGGAGACTTTGGTCAGACGGACTGAACTAGGGGGTGAAGTTGAAGGAGGTGTACAACAAGGTGGTTATGCCCTCTATTACCTACGACACATCAAAGAGGAGCCATTACACGACTAAGCAAGGTGCAAAGGCTTATATGTCTTGGAATCACGGGGGCAATAAAGTCAACGTCTACTCTAGCCATGGAGACACTATTGGGATTGCCTCCTCTCCACTTTGTAGTACAAGGGGAGGCAAGGATTGGTGCTCTCAGTATCGTCGGAATACTGAGCGTGGACGTGCTAGGAACGAGAACAGATCATATTCCCAAACGGTACTACTTCAACAACCCAATCAGAGTGGTGGTGCCAGATATAACTGAATGGAACAACTCACAGCTCAGGAACATTCTACAGGGGAAAATCTGGTACACAGATTGATCCAAGACTGAGAATAGAGCGGGCTCGGGTGTGTTCTCCAGGAACCCGCAGACTGACATTAGGTACTCATTGGGCAGTCACACTTCCGTCTTTCAGGCAGAGGTATACGCTATTCTCCAATGCGCGAGCGAGAATAACAAGAGAAATATAGCAAACGCGCAAATTAATATTCTATAAGACAGTCAAGCGGCACTCAAGGCCTTGTGCAGCAGAGGAGTGACATCTAGACTGGTATGGGACTGCAAAGAAGAACTGAGATCGCTGGCAGCACTGATATGGGTGCTGGGACATCAGGGAATTGCAAGTAACGAGAAAGCAGACGAACTCGCAAGAAGAGGCTCGGAAAACCCCCCAAACCAAAGACAGACACTAGAATTACCAAAGCATACAGCGAGAGTGTCTGTAATAATTTGGATTTGGGACAAACACAAAAATTACTGGTCAAACGTCCCAGGAAACAAACGCGGGAAGAAGTACATCAAGTGACCGTGCCACGAAAGAGCGGCAGACCTGTTAAAGATGAACAAGAGCCAGCTGAAAATCATTACAGGATTCCTCACTGGCCATGCGCCAGTAAAGGGTGTAGACTGTGCGGGAAGAAAACAGAAACAGTGACACATATACTGTGTAGGTGCTAGGCACTGGACCGCAAAAGACAGCAAATTTTTGGGCAGCCAATAGGTGAGCCAGAACTATACAATATCCACCCACCCAGTACAGGACCTGTACAAGCTTGTACAAGGCACTAAGGTACTGGATTGGGTGTTGTAACCACATAAAGAAAGGGAAGATTCAATGGGCCGATATGCCTAAGTGTCACCGGAGGCTTCGGTCAGACGGGCCCAACCAGGGGGTGAAGTTTTTAGTAAGTATGCCTGGAAAGGAGACTCTCACAGTATACCTCGATATTTTAGACTCATAACCTTCCCAAAAAGGGTATTTCATCTCCGAAAAAAAACCCATAGTATTAAAACATTCATCATTTTGTAATATAAGAATGAACAAAATTATTATTTAATCTTACTGACTATAATATTAGAAATACACTAAACGAGTATCGTGGACTAAAATTATATACAATATACAATTTCGGCATAACTGCTATCATATCAAGTGCGAGTCCTGCAATACTAAAAATAGATGCAAAACAAAAGAAAGTACGCAATGACAATTGAACAGGTTCACCGTTAATCTGCGAGCACGGAATAAATGAATGGGCGCACGGTTTACTTGCGTCATTCTGACGTCAAGTACCTATAAAAGGTCGTTAAGTATTATATGTGCTTAACAAATTATTTAAATGCGTTTTGTTCATGTTTTTTTAGTATTTTTTTTATTTCGAGCGTCGAAAAAACTATTTTCTTGGTAATAACAAATTAAAATTAAATGCATTAATTTTATTATTGCTTATTGCTGTTATTTCGTTGGATATGACGTACGAAATGTTTATTTGTAATGCTAAATTTTAGAAAAATAAAGGCATCAGTGATATCTACAAGCTAGATGTGTGAATTTATGCTAAGTTGCATAATTCAGTTATCATAATCATTTTAAAAACAAAAAAAAATAACAAAAAAAATCTTAGTGGATGGTCGGAAAATTTAGGATAAATTATAACAACTCCGACGAATTAAAAAATAATGACTATTATTATAAATATTTCTGATTAATTTTTTATAGAAACATTCCGGGATAAACAAATAATTTCCAAAAAAGATTATCTCCATGATTGACGTCAATTAATTAAACATGATTAAATTTTTATTAAAATAAATTTAAAATTGAATATAATAATGATTTAGTCTCCAAATATTTTCATGATAAAAAAACGGAATATAGAATACATTTAATTAAAAAGTAAATTATATATAAATAGAATGAATTAAGTACCCGATAAGTGACTTAACACTTATTTCGGGGAAATTGAATTAAAGCAATATATCATACAGGGTGCGCCAATTATTTCCACTCGATCTCTAGCACCGAAACTAAAAGAGATATCAACAAGATTTTTTGTAGGGGTAGACAGTGTGTCTCGGACTACAATTTTAAAATATTTTGATGTATACAGGGTGGCTAATTTTTGTGGAATGAAAATTAATTTGGTTTTTTTAAATTGAACACCCTGTATACGCCCATGTCTTCTGATTCTATTTGTAAATCCGACGCGGCGTTGACAAGTTATTCCTATTTTAAGCAGATTTAATGAAAAAACAGCACTTCAGAAATATTAGCACAAAAACCATATTTTTTAAAAAATTCCTCAAAAAAGCTACTATGATGTAAATGAAACATGCGCCTATCACAATAATTACACAACATCTTCACCTGTTGCACAGGGTGTTTGCGCCGATGGCGTGCCAATAGTCTAGTTTTCAAATGGCAATAACTTAATTTTTTCAAATGGGACACCCTATATATTTTTCTTCAGTTAGAAGCTCTCCCTAATACGCATTAAAAAAATATAGGGTTTTGCACAACTAACTTTACTATTTACTTTAATAATTGACGTTAAGTGACAAACAACATATTTTACACAATTTTTAATAAGTACAAAATTTTACAAAGTTTAATCGTAAGAAAACTACAATAGTGAAAGTTAAAAGATATAGTAGGTGTTCAAAATGTCTTCCATTTTCATTTATGCATTTTCTTGACCTTTTTTTCATTGATTTACGCACATCTCTTAGCATTGCAGGGGTCATATGTCATACTTGACGGTTCCTGTTCTATCAAATCTATTCTTTAAATTCTCAAAAGTATCCTTTTGTAGATGACGTCTTTCTGGGTATCTTTGACGATAGACCCTACTAGCAAGAAACGCATTTTTTTGACAGTATCCATATCATATCAATATTTTCTTAAACACTATAATTCTTATTAAAATCCATTTTTTATACACAATACCGATTAAATATAGTAGACGTGATACAATACAAAATTTTATGTTGACAATTAATGCCATAACAAAATATACATTCTGTCATTTTCATAGGTAACTTGATTTCTTATTAAAAATTGTGTAAAATATGTTTGTCACTTAACGTCAATTATTAAAGTAAATAGTAAAGTTAGATGTGCAAAACCCTATATTTTTTTAATGTGTATTAGGGAGAGCTTCTAACTGAAGAAAAATATACAGGGTGTCCTATTTGAAAAAATTAAGTTATTGCCATTTGAAAACTAGACTATTGGCACGCCATCGGAAAACACTCTGTGCAACAGGTGAAGATGTTGTGTCATTATTGTGATAGGTGCATGTTTCATTTACATCATAGTAGCTTTTTTGAGGAATTTTTTAAAAAATGTGGTTTTTGTGCTAATATTTCCGAAGTGCTGTTGTTTCATTAAATCTGCTTAAAATAGGAATAACTTGTCAACGCCGCGTCGGATTTACAAATACAAAAAACTACCGTAAATCTAATATTAAGCAGAATCATTCCACAAAAATTAGCCACCCTGTATACATCAAAATATTTTAAAATTGTAGTCCGAGTGACACTGTCTACCCCTACAAAAAATCTTGTTGATATCTTTTTTAGTTTCGGTGCTAGAGATCGAGTGGAAATAATTGGCGCACCCTGTATATACAAACAGAAACGAAATATTTAAATGTAATGCTAATTTAAAATTCAGTAACGACATATTTTATTTTAAAATACTTAATCATACATTTATAAACACATGGAAATATTCTTATCACAAATTATTTTTGTTTTGTTTTAGTTCAGATTGTAAACAATGTTTCTGTACAATATTGAACACCGTTTTCCAAACAATCGCGAAACTTTATTTCGGAACAAAGAGTATAGATTGTTCCCAATCTTTTCCATAAAAACAGGAAACAAGAAACGGAACTTTTTTTGTTTCTCACCATTAGTGAGAGCAATTCGGAAACAAGCCAGAATGAAAGTTGAGCTGTAAAGCAACATCGGGAACATTGTCCATGAACACTGTTCCGAAACAGTTGTTTATTTTGTTTATCAATGTACCTATTGTTGAATTATATGTCTCGGTTTTAGTACAACGAAGTGATTTAATTTTATTTTGAATAGAGGTATAGTTTGTTCATTTTCAATTGCAGACATGTAAAAACAAAATTCCCAGATGTGCCGACAAGTTGCTTTGAACGGCGTGCTATATTATTTTTTAAATCTACAAAATACGTTAAAAAATATAATGTAAAGGCAATCGGATTGCATCGGAATGCACCTTTTCTTTAATTCAGAATTTTTTCTTGTTTTTTTTTGTGTCAGATACATGCGCGACCAATACTGAAAGTTTTTAAGCGCGACTAACGGAAGGAACAATAAGATTTAAAACATGATCCTTAGTTAATCCTAAATATACCATGGCGTGCCATATAACATGCGTTATCGGTGCCGCCGTTTTCAGAAACTGTTCTCCCGTTTTAAACGATTGCCTAGGTCAAATAATAATGTTGGATAAACAATTAAAATTTTTAGGCAACAAAGAAATTTACATAGATAAATATTGACAATACTAGATGAGTGTAGCTTACTAATCACTTATTTTTTACAGTGCGATTATTAGAGTGTGTACTTTTAAATCAACGTCTATTATTAAATGACGTAACTACTACACTTTCGTAAATATTTGCCGACACTTTGAAAAGCGATAATATTCTTATATACACATGTTTTAAGATAATCATCTCGATTTTGATTAAAATTTATTTAGTATCAATAACAAAATCGAATTTGTGAAAAAATTAAATGCGCTAAAAATTTTATCTTTTATTGTAGTACTATATGTATATACATATTCGGCACTATGGCACAGAAGTCCTTTATAGTAAGAGAAAAAATTAGAATATACAGGGTCACAACGGCGGCTACAAGGGAGGCAATTGCCCCCAAAAAAAGTCCGGCAATGATGGGATATTTCTTAACAAACCCAAAATATTAAACTTTTATATATATATATATATATATAACCTTAACAGCCGACGATGTTGCCCCCCCCCCCAAATCTCTGGGCTGGAGCTTCCCTTATAAGAAACGATTGGCAATATCAAAATTACCGAAAAAAAAATGTTTGGGCCATTTTTGAGAGAAAAAGTGAGTTTTTTAGGGTATAAATGGACTTAGAATCTACAAAACAAATTCAAGAAAATTAAAATTTGGTTTACGCTGAATCAATTTTGTATAAGAAACGATTGGCAATGTCAAAACTGCCGAAAAAAATGTTTGGGCCATTTTTTAGAGAAAAAGTGAGTTTTTTAGGGTATAAATGGAGCTAGAATCTACAAAAAAAAATTTAAATTTGTTTTACGCAGAATCAATTTTGTATAACTAACGATTGTCAATGTCAAAATTATCGAAAAAAAATGTCTAGGCCACTTTTGAGAAAAAGTGAGTTTTTTATGGTATAAATGAACCTACAATCTACAAAAAAATTCAAAAAAATTAAAATTTGGTCTACGCAGAATCAATTTTGTCTATGAAACGATTATCAATGTCAAAATTACAGAAAAAAATATTTGGGCCATTTTTGAGAGACAAAGTGAGTTTTTTAGGGTGTCAATGGACCTAGAATCTACAAAACAAGTTCAAAAAAATTAAAATTTGATTTACGAAGAATGAATTTTGTATAAGAAACGATTGGCAATGTCAAAACTGCCGAAAAAAATGTTTGGGCCATTTTTTAGAGAAAAAGTGAGTTTTTTAGGGTATAAATGGAGCTAGAATCTACAAAAAAAAATTTAAATTTGTTTTACGCAGAATCAATTTTGTATAACTAACGATTGTCAATGTCAAAATTATCGAAAAAAAATGTCTAGGCCACTTTTGAGAGAAAAAGTGAGTTTTTTATGGTATAAATGAACCTACAATCTACAAAAAAATTCAAAAAAATTAAAATTTGGTCTACGCAGAATCAATTTTGTCTAAGAAACGATTATCAATGTCAAAATTACAGAAAAAAATATTTGGGCCATTTTTGAGAGACAAAGTGAGTTTTTTAGGGTGTCAATGGACCTAGAATCTACAAAACAAGTTCAAAAAAATTAAAATTTGATTTACGAAGAATGAATTTTGTATAAGAAACGATTGGCAATGTCAAAATTACCGAAAAAAATGGTTGGGCCATTTTTAAGAGAAAAAGAGAGTTTTTTAGGGTATAAATGGACCTAGAATCTACAAAAAAAATTAAAATTTGTTTTACGCAGAATCAATTTTGTATAAGATACGATTGGCAATGTCAAAATTACCGAAAAAAGATGTTTGGGCCATTTTTAAGAGAAAAAGAGAGTTTTTTAGGGTATAAATGGACCTAGAATCTACAAAAAAATTCGAAAAATTAAAATTTGGTTTACGCAGAATTAATTTTGTATAAGAAACGATTGGCAATGTCAAAATTACCGAAAAAAAAATGTCTGGGCCACTTTTGAGAGAAAAAGTGAGTTTTTTATGGTATAAATGAACCTACAATCTACAAAAAAATTCAAAAAAATTAAAATTTGGTCTACGCAGAATCAATTTTATCTATGAAACGATTATCAATGTCAAAATTACAGAAAAAAATATTTGGGCCATTTTTGAGAGACAAAGTGAGTTTTTTAGGGTGTCAATGGACCTAGAATCTACAAAACAAGTTCAAAAAAATTAAAATTTGATTTACGAAGAATGAATTTTGTATAAGAAACGATTGGCAATGTCAAAACTGCCGAAAAAAATGTTTGGGCCATTTTTTAGAGAAAAAGTGAGTTTTTTAGGGTATAAATGGAGCTAGAATCTACAAAAAAAAATTTAAATTTGTTTTACGCAGAATCAATTTTGTATAACTAACGATTGTCAATGTCAAAATTATCGAAAAAAAATGTCTAGGCCACTTTTGAGAGAAAAAGTGAGTTTTTTATGGTATAAATGAACCTACAATCTACAAAAAAAATTCAAAAAAATTAAAATTTGGTCTACGCAGAATCAATTTTGTCTAAGAAACGATTATCAATGTCAAAATTACAGAAAAAAATATTTGGGCCATTTTTGAGAGACAAAGTGAGTTTTTTAGGGTGTCAATGGACCTAGAATCTACAAAACAAGTTCAAAAAAATTAAAATTTGATTTACGAAGAATGAATTTTGTATAAGAAACGATTGGCAATGTCAAAATTACCGAAAAAAATGGTTGGGCCATTTTTAAGAGAAAAAGAGAGTTTTTTAGGGTATAAATGGACCTAGAATCTACAAAAAAAATTAAAATTTGTTTTACGCAGAATCAATTTTGTATAAGATACGATTGGCAATGTCAAAATTACCGAAAAAAGATGTTTGGGCCATTTTTAAGAGAAAAAGAGAGTTTTTTAGGGTATAAATGGACCTAGAATCTACAAAAAAATTCGAAAAATTAAAATTTGGTTTACGCAGAATTAATTTTGTATAAGAAACGATTGGCAATGTCAAAATTACCGAAAAAAAAATGTCTGGGCCACTTTTGAGAGAAAAAGTGAGTTTTTTATGGTATAAATGGACCTAGAATCTACAAAAAAATGAATTTTGTATAAGAAACGATTGGCAATGTCAAATTTATGGAAAAAAAATGTTTGGGTCACTTTTAAGAGAAAAAGTGAGTTTTTTTGGGGATAAATAAATAAAAAAATTGAAATTTGATTTACGAAGAATGAATTTTGTATAAGAACCCAACGGCGGTTCCAGAGGGGGGGGGCAGTAGGGGCAACTGCAAATCATGTTTATTTTATACATCTTTAAATTTTTCTAGATCTTTCTATTGTAGTTAAACTAGGGTTTAGCTGAGTTATACAGGGTACAAATAATGGATTTGCCTTCAAACCGATTTTAAAAATATAGTCTACTTTTGTCTCAAATTATTGGTTTATTTAAATATTTATTACTTTTGCATACCAGTTCTAAAGAGATTTAAAATGATCTTGACATTAGTTAATAGCCCAGTTGCCAGAGAAGGATATTGACCAACAGCTCGCACAAAATGTGATATCGATGAAACTTGGCACTTAAGTACTTGAATGTTCAAATACTTAAGTGCCAAGTCAAACTCTCTGACAACTGGGCTATAACGTATCGTGCACAATTATATCAAGAGCTGTATAATGAGGATTACAATCAAAAAGCTGAATTGTGGGCGCCAGGGAAAAATTCAGAAAGATGCATCTTTTTTAATTTATGTTTCATTTGGAGACGAAAATGAAGGGCGGGGGGGGATATGTATTTAAAGTAATACTGTCATAAAAAAAATTAAATAATAGAATATATATGTTATTATTTACAGTAGTAATATTTTTAAACTCGTCCAGAAAAATCTAAGCAATGAGAGAATATTTCTTATATCTGCGTAAACCAAATTTTAATTTTTTTGAATTTTTTTTGTAGATTCTAGGTACATTTATATCCTAAGAAACTCAATTTTTGCTTTAAAAATGGCCCAAACATTTTTTTTTCAGTAATTTTGATATTGCCAATCGTTTCTTATACAAAATTCATTCTGATTAACCAAATTTTAATTTTTTTGAATTTTTTTTGTAGATTCTAGGTCCATTTCTATTCTAAAAAACTCACTTTTTCCTTCAGAAATGGCCCAAACATTTTTTTTCGGTAATTTTGACATTGCCAATCGTTTCCTATACAAAATTCATTCTGCGTAAACCAAATTTTAATTTTTTAGAAAGTTTTTTGTAGATTCTAGGTCCATTTACATCCTAAAAAACTCACTTTTTCCTTCAAAAATGGCCCAAACATTTTTTTTTCGGTCATTTTGACATTGCCAATCGTGTCTTATACAAAATTCATCATGCGTAAACCAAATTTTAATTTTTTTGAATTTTTTTTGTAGATTCTTGGTCCATTTATATTCTAAAAAACTCACTTTTTTCTTCAAGAATGGCCCAAAAACATTTTTTTTCGGTAATTTTGACATTGCCAATCGTGTCTTATACAAAATTCATTCTGCGTAAACCAAATTTTAATTTTTCTTGAGTTTTTTTGTAGATTCTACGTCCATTTATATCCTAAAAACGTCCTTTGCCCCCCAAAAATGGCCCAAACATTTTTTTTCAGTAATTTTGGCATTGTCAATCGTTTCTTATACAAAATTCATTCTGCGTAAACCAAATTTTCTTATTGTATATATTGTATGACGGGGTTAAGTGGAGTAGCCAAGCTAGACTTCGCCTCTTTAAATTGTTTACTGTATTTGTATATCACAATACTAAATAAAGGCATTTTATTATTATTATCTTTAAGTTCTCTAAATAATAAACTAAAAGACTGGTATTCAGCAATTGCATCACTAGTTATAAAATCGAAGGGGGCGCTAAAAACGACATTTTGTAAAGGGCGGGGGGGCATACTGCCGCCACTGGTTCTCCAGTTTTACAGTGTTAGAAATAGATAATTTCCCAGTAATTTCATGTGGATTAGATTCCAATGCACTCGTTTGTAAACACAAACCATATATTTCTATCCACTCATAAGTTTCTATGGTCTTTCCCGCTAAAATAAGATGTCCTGCATTCAGGACATTTTCACCTTCAACTATAGATTTAGAATTAGCCTATCCGCCCAAATAGTTCATGTACTCTAAAATGCTTCATTTCTAAAAAATAATGGAAACAATAATTTGAGAGTAAAATGTATTTGAGTAAAACTCCTGACTACTACTCACCTAAATACAACTGGAAATATCACACTTTTAAAGATATAAAATAAATGTTTATGTATAGTTTATAAAATAAAATGAATGTCACACTAAACACTAGACAAAAACAATATATAATTTACACCTAGAAATAATTCAAAAAAACAAAACTGATACCAAATAAACAACTTAAATACACATGAAATATCCCATAAGAAAGCACGAAGTAAACAAACTACTACTCCTTAGCACAGTTCCAATTTCACCGCATGAGCGCTGCAATCTTAATCCGAGTTACCTATACAAACATAATTTTGACTACTATTAAACTTCTAACAACATAATAGAAAAGAATGTTCAAAGTCCCTGTATAAGAGATGAAGTCACAAAGTGCAGTGAAAAATACAAAAACAAAACCATTGTGCACTCTAATATTCTAGTTTTTAATACCAACAATTAAGTGCTCCGTTTGAAACATTATCAGCCCACAGACTTAATAGACAGATTTACGTAAAATAATTAGTTAAATAAGTTAGTTAGTAGGTACTTATGTAAATCCATTATTACCTTTGTTAATTATAAGCTAAACGAGTCCTCTCAGTGGAGAGAATTCCTGCATGTCACAATCCAAAAATAGTCGTGAAATTTACTTATTGTTTCATTTGGAGACGAAGCAACCCTTTTCAAAATTGATATAGTACTTTTTGTTTACTTAAACAATCTTTTGCCTTTAAGTGTAGAAGGAAATGGGGCTCTTACACAAACATAATTTCGACTACTATTAAACTTCTAACCCGTACAACATTCATTCACGGTCAAACAAGAGGCTCGTTGATTAATGGGGAGGAGGTAAATCTTGGGGATTAATTAAGAAGATAACACCAGCCAGTCAAGGCTGTGATTATGGGATATCCTTGCAAAAACTTAAAAATATTGGGATCTAAAATTAGGATCGCATATATTCTGGACATTGGATCCACTCAAAACGATATTTGCATTGGTTTAAATGATTTTAAACATAGTCCAATAAACGAAGGTGCTTACCCGGGCATCAGGTCTGACCGGCACCATTTTTTTTTAATTTGCAGGTATTCATGGGTACATTCACTCCAGAATATCTCAGCTGTCTGAAATTTGTGGAAGAGTGGGTCTCAAAAATGGAAAATTGAGAAAATTCACACCACTTTGAAAAATCGACATTTTTTTTGAGGATTATTTACTTTTCGGATTAGGAATTGTACTAAATAAAAGATCAGATTCTGACCTTTTCATCAAGTATTTTATTAAGTGCACGAGAAAAAACTCTGCCTTCAAACTTTCTCAAATTGGATTTTTTTTACAATAAATTTATTAATCAAGTGCAAAAAGTAAAAAAAAGTGGGTTATTATTGCCTTATCTTTTGTCTTTAGACAAAAACGGGAGGATATTCAAGTTTTGGGAGGATATTCAAATTTTCCGTTTTCACCACACTAATTTTGCGAATATTCAGATTCTCAAAATTGCGAATTTTTGAAACGCCGATTTTGCAAAAAATATTAGTGTAGCGAAAAAAATCATAGGGACAACTTTTGTAGATAATGAACTGCTCTTCATTTTTTGTCTAAACAAAAATGCTATAAGGGTCATATTTCGGCAGATATCGTCAAAAAACGGATTTTCGGGAACTCTAGCGCCATTTTCCCACCCTTCCACAAATTCCACGTAGCTGAGATTTTCGGAGGTGAATGTAACTATGAATACCTGCAAATTAAATGAAAATTTTGACAGACAGACTTGATGCTTGATGCCCAAGGTTGAGGTTTTTGTGGCGTTAATTTACTGGACTAACACTACATTGTTTATTTGTATATTGTGGTTTTTAGTGGAAAAATTACATTTTTTTCCAGAATTATATTAGTACTTTTTGTTCTCGATGCTCTAAAATTATGTCCTAATGGTACGAACGACTTACGAATATTTCTTTCAGTTCATAGATCATGAGAAAAATATTTGCTAAGTGTATGCTCAAAGGGTCTTTTATTTTAATTAAACTTCTGGAAATAATGTGGAGGGACACCATGGAAAAATGTTCAATGGAGTTTTTTATTTTCAAGACAAAACATTTAATGAAGTTGGCATTAAATTAATTGACCACCCCCCTTTTATTAGCAAGATTTAGGTTCATGAGATTATAATTTATTTCTGGAAACAAAAAATATTTGAAAGGCAAGAATTTGCCGTAAAGACGATTACGTTGAATAGTTTTAAAATACAATAGCATCTTCTGTCTACGGCTTTATCAACATGTCTTCGTATAATACAAAAGAATTATTAGCATCGGACCGAAAAGCCTAAAAGGAGATAATGATTTTCAACAACAACTTATATTGCAAAAATGTAATTGTATTATGGTTACAAATTTACGTGTGGTAGTGTACAAACATGTGGAGTCAAAAGCAAATGAACTTTATCGTATTTATTAAATAACAAATAATTGTTTTGTCGACTAAAACTATCACATATAAGTGCCAAAATTAGAGGGCTATAAAAAAAGTACATGTTTATAGAAAATTTAATCTGACAGTTACTCGAAGAAAATAAATACATTTAATAGGGTTTTAGTTAGATATTTTTTATGGTAAATTGATTTAAATTTTAAAACTCTGAACTTCAGAGAAAATAGTTTACATTAATAAATAGGTACAGGATGTTACTCTCAAGGACGGATCCAGAGAGGAGGCGCTCCCCCCCTCATGGGTGGAAAAGAAGATTTTTTTTAAGTGATTTTTAGGCTGAATTTTAGAGTAGAAATAATAAAAATTGTTGAAAACTGGACTTTCTAATTTAAATTATTGCGTCTAACTATGTTTTTATATATACCAATAATATGTTTAATTGAATTGGGATTTTTTTAATTTAAAACCAATTCGGTCTAATTTAAGAGAAATTCTGTATAAAGAAATATAAAATAATACACTTTGTACAATTAAAGCTTTGTTTTAGCGTTAATATTTAAGCGATATTTTAACGTTTTTGGACTAAAACTGGCTTGAAATAAATATTGCAGCTTAATTTGGACCCCCTTTCTCCTGTGGGGTATTCCAGTCCCCCGGTCATCAATAACCCCCCCCCCCCGTCTCATCAAAATCCTGAGCTCGTGGTTACTGTAATTTTAATATATCTAGTTTAATATCAATAAAAATTGATTCTTAAAAGAACCCTCAAAAAATTCACTTAGGAATTATGTCAAGAATTAGGTCTCAAAAAGTTTTAGTGATAAAAATAATGATAAGATGGATTATCTTCCTTAAAAAAAGCAGAAAATATTTTTTTAACATTGTTCTGAAAATGCATACGTACAGTTATCGTTTATATTTTTTAAGAAGTCACTTAAATTTATTTTTGGAAAAAAAATTTCAAGTCTAATATTTCTTTAATCATGTTAGTCGTATATTTATTTTTAATTTTAGTTAATCAAATGTGTGTTCTATTGAAAAACCACCATTGTTTATAAGTTCAAATATTTCGGAAATACTAAAATAAATTATAAATTCACTTTCTTTGTTTGTTTTAGGATTTAATTGTAGTTTTAAAAAGTTCAAAAGTGGCGTTTAAATCTCTTGAGGACTAAAACATTTGTGGGATGCTTATCATTCACTCATTTTGCATTACTTAATAACAATCAGAGTTAACAGATTTGCTTCAATGAAAAAAAAAATGCGCTTTTCGAAATATTTTCTATCATAGTGACGTATAAAAATTTTACCGGCTGAATGAAAAAATGCAGTAACATCAAAAGTGAAATCAGTAATTTTAAAAGCGTCTTACAACACTAGTTGATATAGTATAAAAAAACTCAAAATTCAATAATAAAACCATTTATTATGATCAATATTCTAACCACACACTTTCAATTTTTTCACAAATCCGATATAAAAACACAAAATGAGTATCCTACCTCTGTTTTGGTGATTCTGTGCTTAGCAAGCTTTACCACAGCAAAATTTCCTTTGCCTATGGTTCTTTCTATATCGTAAAAACCAACCCTTATAGGATTTTTGGCTATCCTCTCGCGTTCCCCCATTTTTCTCCAAACTTATGACTAAAACTGGACACAAAAATACAAAATAAAGTCTTTCTACGAAAAATCCCGTAAAAATATTACTAAATTCGCTGTATATATTGTCATTATTAAGGAGGTAGAGACCCAGTACGGAATATTAGACACCACCGAATCCGAGCAGCGACTGTCAGCTGTTTCGGTTTCGACGCTCGTGCTCCTCTATCTAGCGTGCGCTGACGATGAGAATTTTCGCCATCCATAGCTCATTTGACGTAAATACACGTACGCACGATAGCAAGATTTTCCGTATTACATTTTAGTTTGGAGGTTATACCAGGCGTGCCAAAAATCGACGAATTCACCATAAGAACTACACCGATATTTTAAATATTTAACACTTACATAAACAATGCTTAAACGGTTCCTTCTCTAAATGGATAAAGCTTTTTAAAAATTTAAAAATTTTATGAAGGTAATCCATTTTTTCTTTAGGAAACCGTTTACCAATTGGAAATGTTCGATTGATTTTTATTAGCTTCTGAAATTCTGTTGATCAATTGATTGATTGATTGATGTCATGGCGACATTGCAGGAAAGGACTATACGTTATATACCTATTCAAAAAAATAGTTTCTGGCAAAAGTATAAAGAATAAATTGATTAGTACGGCCCGTAACCAAAATGGCTTGTTATCCCCACAAGCTTTATTCAAGTCGATAGATTTACACAAATACAATAAGATTTTCAGAGTTTCCCATGGCAAAAAGTTCTACAGTTACACTGTGGTCTAGTAACCGATTTTCCGTCTGTGTTATTCCCACAAGTCAGTTGTTGATTTATTATTAAATATGTAAAAACATGCATGAATTCACAGAGAACTGAAGTTTTACACCCCCCATAATTGCAACAATAGATATTAAAGTTGCGGCGTCTAAAAGGGTCTAAAAAAGTTACAGTCACATGATTGAAACATTTTTTAATTTATGAAGAATATCATAAATATTAATTAAAAATATCGAACTGACATTTTCTACCGCACGCAGCTACACGAAATTAAATATAAAGTCGCATCATTGCAGTCAATTCAGCTGCATTCTCTGTGACTCGGACGACATACAAATAATTGTTGATGCACCCAAAGTACGTCCCCCCCCGCTTTCGAGGATGCTGAACACGATGGCGAGGGTTAAAATTCTTTTCGAGTTAGTTCGACAAAGCATTGCAATACCTAGTACTTAGTAATATTTAAAGAACAGAGAAACTAATAATACATACAGGCAAAACTCTATTACCTACCTGTTTAAACGGAATTCCGCGGAGTAATCATATGACGAATAATGGGAAATCTAACAAAAATCAATTGCCGAATGTTTGTAAGCGAATTACTTCAGAATGCATTCACCTATTTATAAAGAGCGAACATGATCATTATTTATAAAATATGGAACATGAAGAAACCACTAGTTACTAGACATGACATACATTCCCGTGTTCTTAGTTCAAAGGATAATTATAATATAGAATACAAAAACAAGACTTTTCTAATGAAATCAGTATTCGATGATGGAGTTCGTCTTTTCAATGCTTTACCAAAGGAGATAAAACAATCTGCTTCATTGGGAATTTTTATAAATAAAGTGTCCACATATCATCAAGAAAACCGAGTAAAATGTAAACTGTAAAATATGGACTAATTATGAGTTAAGTTTAAGATAAATTTATTGTATAGCGAGGGATAAACCGCGAGGTCCATTTTGGTGTACATACGTCGTCCATTAGTAGCCATTACTAGCCATTACTCGGGCATTAGTAGCCATTACTAGCCATTAGTAGCTGTTGAGGGTTCTAGAACTATCCCTATGGTGTACCAGTTTACCAGGACTACCGAGATATGCTCATAGCCTTTTTAAACTGTATCGTAGCTTCTAAGTGGACTGTATGATTTATGTGGACTGTAGTATTTATTGTCTTCCCAACTCCATTAACAAAAACAACAAACACGTTTTATTTAACGGTTTATTAAAAAATGTTAAATAAATAAATCACAAATTAACAACTTAACAATAAAATTACTTTAGTAAGTAATGAACGAACAACGCACAAATTATTAGTAAACGTATGTTTTAACAATCACTAAAACATATTAGTAAAGAAGTAAAATAATCACATCATTCAAAAAATATTTATAATGCGCGTTTTAGGTGTTGTGTATATGAGTGATGATGTTGCACTAACTGAAAAGTTCGCGTCACGCCTGTGTATATCAAAATCGTACGTGACAACCTCTGTAACGGCGATGGACGTGTTGTGTCCGTCTTTGTTATTTACGTTGGAGGAAACGAAGTCGAATTTATTAAAAGTTTTTTAAGTTTGTGGGCTACATGACAATTTGCATGTTCCTAGAAAACATCCGTTTGGCCTACATGACAAACTCCGCATAATTCAAAACCGTTAAGGCTTCTGTGCGTCTCGCGGTGTTGTCGGATTGAGATTATGTGAAAGTGTTTGATGCGATGTTGTCGATTTGAGTTTATGTTTAATTTGTTTTTGAAAATTAAACAGTAGCCATTACTAGCCATAAGTGTGCCATTACCGGCGATTACTAGCCAATAGTGAGGAGCCATTACTAGCCATTAGTGTACAAAAATTTAACTCACGGTTTACCCCTCGTTGTATATACTAAATAAAAAACATTTATCTTTATAATTCATTTCGGAAGATCATAGTGGTTTGTATTTCAATTTCTCTCTCTCTCTCTCTCTCTCTCTTCACTGGATTAAAACCACTTATTTGTTAAAAAAAGTTTTTTATTGACGTTTTGGCTTTCTATATCGAAAGCCGTTATCAAAATGGCATAACAAAATAAATAAATTTACTATAGAAACAGAACACTTGATAATCTTGCAAAAATATGACATCAACATAGTATACTTAGAATAGATTTTGATAAATCATATTTTTGTAACGTTTCTGGGAACGAATTTTGAAAGGATAGCGCATTTGCATATTGTAAGAGAATTTATACTTCGTCATAAATGAAGTTTTCTTATTAATATTATCATAAGAAAAAACCAGATAAAAACTTATGATACTATCCCGATATAGAGGGTATCCTTTTTGCAATTAACTCTTTTTGTAAAATAGGTATCCAAATTTTTGAAATATCGACCGAACAATTAGAAACACATTCGTTATTATTTAAGCATATCAATGCTGCTTCTTTAACTTTACGGTTATAATTTATTCGGTTCTTTTAATATTCTAATAATCCCAT
This sequence comes from Crepidodera aurea, assembly GCA_949320105.2. Classification (NCBI taxonomy): domain Eukaryota; kingdom Metazoa; phylum Arthropoda; class Insecta; order Coleoptera; family Chrysomelidae; genus Crepidodera; species Crepidodera aurea. The sequence continues at coordinate 37,621,896 of OX439475.1, read as the reverse complement.
GCATGTTCACATATTTTGGATTTTTCGAATTGTTTATTTTTAATGTATGATTGGTGTTCATTAAGTCTAATATGAAAAGGTCTAGATGTTTCTCCTATATAAAATTTATTACATTCGCATGGAATTTTGTAAATACAATTTTTTGTGTTTTGAATTTCATTAAAAGGTTTTGTATTTACTATTAAAGATTTTAATGTATTATTAGTTTGAAAAATTGTTTTTAAATTAAATTTATTGCCAATCCTGTTGCTGTAGCCTCGGTTGGTATTTTTGAGCAAAGTTTGAAATTTCTTCTTTCATAGTTGGTATTTGGAGGTCATTTCATATGTAATTGTTAGGAACATACCAGGGTGCATTAGTCATAACTCGAAAGACTTTGGATTGAAACGTTTCCAGGATTTCGAGGTTAGAGTTGGAAGAAGTTCCCCATAGTTGTATTCCATAGGTCCAGATGGGTTTAAGAATTGTTTCATAAATAAGTATTTTATTTTGTAGGGAAAGTTGTGATTTTCGACCTATGAGCCAATACGAAGTTTCAGGACAAGTTGTTTTCTCTTCGTGAAAATATGTTTTTTCCAGATCAGTTTTCTGTCTATATGCATACCTAAATATTCCACATCTTGTTGCTGGTCAAGCTGTTGACTGTTCAGAGTCACTGGTGGACAATTTTCTCTTCGGTTCGTAAAAGAGATATGCACCGATTTCGTTGCATTTGCTTGTAGTCGCCATTTTTTCAGCCAGGTTTGTATACTGTTCAGATTCATCTGCGATTTTTGTGATGCCTGGTTAGTGTCTTCACTCCATTAGTGGTAGATAGATCAGCTGTGTACAAGAGATACAACACTGGTCCGAGAACACTACCCTGAGGGACTCTAGATTTGACTGGAAATAGTGTCGTATACGCGTCTTGGTATCTGACGAGAAAATGACGATGTTCTGGGTAGGATTTTAAGGTAAGGAAATGGCTAAGGGGAAGGATTTTTTTACTTTACCATACCAAGTGCTGGTAAAGTATTGTAATCGCAAAAAAAAACGTTCAGCTTTCAGTGGATTTACATGTTTTGAGACCCCCTAAGTCATTTAAGACCATTTCCAGAAAATGTATGTATGGAGTATGTAGTATGTAGTCCGGAAAAATTTGTGTGCGCTCTAACTCCAACTGCGATCGGAATTTTCTAACCAAATTTTATGTTTAGCATTTTTACAACATGCTTATGAGCTGATTAGATTTTGGACAAAATCGGACAACCGGAAGTGGGTTTACTTTTGAAAATTTTCAGATTTTCGCAATTATTATCATTTCTATTAAGTTTATGTAAAAATATTAAGAGAAAAAATTTATTTTAAATTAAACTTACTATAAATTTTGTATTATAAGCGAGTTAAAAATAAAATATGGAATAACATAGTTGCATAATAGCGCAAGCGCAGTATAAGTGTTTTGTTTCATGGAGACAATTGTACGCTCTTGCCAGGCATGGCCTGCCTTAAATATGTACGAGTAATTGGATTATGAGCCCGTAGGGCCGTTAAAGTATGGTAAAGTCATGTGCATGGCCACATCCGATTTTTTAACTTATAGAGGAGGCCGATGTGCCGAATTTTATCGAAGGCCTAAGAAATGTCTAAAAAAGCTACAGAACAGTATTTCTTGTCTTCTCGATGAATTTGTTCAGTGGTTGCATGTTTAGGTCTAAAACCAAATTGGTGAGCTGGTATGATTTTACGAGCTGTTAGAACTGGCTCAATTGTTGAGAGTATTAATTTTTCCAGAACTTTGGACATTACTGGTAGTAAGCTGATCGGTCTGTATGAATTTACTTCTTCTGCTGGTTTTCCAGGTTTGAGTATTAAAATTATTTGGACTACTTTCCACATCATGGGGAAGTAACCTGTTCTTGAATTGCGTTGTATATTTTTGTTAGATATACTATGCCTTTTCTTGGTAGTCCTTGACGAAATTGGCTTTGAATTGTTTGCTCACCTTTCCTGTTAACCAGATTTAACCCTTTCAGATTATCTGGTAAGGATTTTTGCAGACGTTATTTACTTACCTTTGTTTGAAAAGTGTCTCATCTTGATTTCCAAATGTTCTAGTGACCTTGTATACCTAATTTAATTTTTTCCTGAAAAATCATTTTGCGGTCGCCCTAATTACATGCAATATCCACACCACTAATAAGATCAAGAGTTTCGAATTTCTAAGAAGTGTAAAAACCAATAATTGCTTAATCAACTGCAAAAAATCCAATGAACATTTGTCATTTACTCTTTCAACCAATTTTAAAAGTATTTTCATTTTGTAAATTTCTATGGTACCTCTGGGGCAAGTAATTCGGTTTTTAAAGGTAAGTTGAAAATGACTAAAATTTTACTTGCACCAATAGTGGAGGCAAGGAGTCGAAATTTGAGGTGATTTTCCCTTTTTTTCCGGAATGGGCCAAAAAAAAGTTCTTACCCTCGGCGTCCCCTTCAAATCGGCCAGAAACCACCCCTAATAGGGGTTTCTCAGCTTATCGAGTTTTCTACCACTTTTTTGAGATTAATAGTCTCTTCCTTGAGAAAAATATAAAGTTCCTCGAGGGAGATGACTCGTAACCTCCTAACCCTACCGCAGGGAGTTGAAAAAATATATTTTTTTATTAAAATAAATTAATTGTTTGAATAAAATAAATATATAGTTGGGTATGTAGCGGTGGTTTTTGCCGTTTTGAAGGGGACGCCGAGGGTAAAATTTTTTTTACCCTCAGATTCGGTTCCAGCGACCTCGAAACCGGGGGGAAATATTAAATTGGCCCTGTCCGGAAAAAAAGGGTGTCACTTATGAAAATTGACCTTTCGGGGAAGAGTATTGGCCGGTGGAGGGGTTGGTGGTAGTTGGAAGCGATATCCAACATCACCACCGTGCTCAGCAACCTCGAAAATGGGGGAAAGTGTTTTTTCTACAGGGAAACCTTGTAAATAATGCGTTTAACCCCTCCGGGGGGTGGTTTTTGGCTGTTTTGAAGGGGACGCCGAGGGTAAAAACTTTTTTGAACCTCAGTTTCGGTTTCAGCGACCTCGAAAATGGGGGGAAAGACTAAATTGGCCCAGGCCGGAAAAAAAAGGAATTTGAGGTGACTTTCCCTTTTTTTCCGGAATGGGCCAATTTAGTCTCTGCCCCCTATTTTCGAGGTCGCTGAAACCGCATCTGAGGTTAAAAAAAGTTGTTACCCTCGGCGTCCCCTTCAAATCGGCCAGAAACCACCCCTAATAGGCCTCCTTGCCTCCACTACAAGTAGGACATTTGCGCCGAAAATCAGTTTTTTTTCATAAAAATCAAATTTTGGAGTCGAATTTCAGAAAAATAAAGACAAATCAAAAACCCCAAAAGAGGGTTCGATAGATAAATCCAAGACGAACATTTTTAAAATAATCCACCTCAAACAGTGGAACTATCTGAGGTGTAGAGCAATTTGAATGCGATAGTGGCGTTTCGTCCCACTGTGTGCCGGTAACGCAATCCTTTATTTCGAGCTTCTATTTTCCCTCGCTACGCTTTCGAGAGGTCGGAAATCGCTGTAGTGTCGCTTGCAAAAATTAATTTTTTATTGGTTTAGACTTCGCGCTTACTCTGAATACCAATGGACTGGCCCGGAGCTAACACGAGTTTAAGATATAAAAGGTGCAAAATAAAACAAATCAGTGAAATACACAAAACTTATTTTATTAATACAAAATTTCTAATCTACAATGTAAACGATAGATGGCGGCACTATTTGTTGTGTAACATTTATTGGTACTTTTCCATTGGCAAAATTTTTGATTTGCAGCTGTAAATTATATAGTCTTAGTTTTAAGCAGCTCACTTGCCTTTTTAATCTAATATTTTCCTTCTGAAAATTAATGGATATAATTAAACAAAGGTTAACAACACTCCCCCACTAGGAGTGTGGGTGGCTCAGCGGTACAGCACTGGGCCCATAACCCATTAGTTTTTCAATGTTATTGCTTATTGTTGAAAATATGTAAGTGTGTTCCGCATTACAAGTCATATTTCTCTAAATTTTCCATTATTGTACTTACTTTCAAATTATCTACTTCTGTAATAGCACGTGGCCAAGGGAGAATTTCCAACTGAAATAGGACAAGTCAAATTACCTTTATGCCATTTATTATCAATTCTATATTAAAGAAAATTAAAATCTCTCCCAGTCAATACCACATAATAATATAATATAAATTATATTACAGCTTCCACCGCATCTAAACAAAACAACTACTTCTGGGACTGATGCCCCCGTAGGCATTGAATTATATCGGTCCAGACGCGTGTCGGAAACTATACTATATACCAGTGATTCCCAAAGTGTGCGCTGCCACATACATAAGTTTGATGTAGAGTATTTACTTCCATTGGAAATTTAACGAGATCTGTGAAAAAATAACGAGACCGTAGGTATTTGGTAAGACAATTCCATGAATTTAAACTGACGTGCCACATAAATAAACATATCCGGTTATATTTTCTCTTCCTTCCTCATAGGCTAAATATCCGATAGCAAACTATGATTTTTGAATTTTCATATTACATTTTTTACATGAGTGGAATTCGGCAATTTTCTTGAAATTTAAAATTCGTGTTTAATTTATTTTTCAACTAACCTAAACACATGGTGGTTGTCCAGTGTCCATATGGATGTTACCGAAATAGTTGAAATTAGAATTTTATGAGTAAACCAGTAAGGAATTTTAATTTATTAGATTCGACATCCTAAGACCGGTTTCTGTCTTTCGACTTCATCAGTTAGGCTTTTACTCACTTTGTATTAATCTCTGAAAGGGATAAAAAAGAAGAGAGTGACATCTTGACTAGATTCAGTCAAAATTTAATGTCAATACTCTCTTCTTACCATAGATGGTAGCACATCTAAAAATAGAATTTTATATTATCCCAAGGAAAATAGTACACGTATCTATTTTCAATTTTTCGCTGTTAAATGGGCAATCGCTTTTAAAAAGGAAAGTTTTCCCATTTTTCAAGGAAATCAAAAATTTATAAAAAAAATCTGATGTATTAAGGTCGCCGCGGAAAAAATCCGATTATTTAGGGAGACACAAACCGAAAAAGATTGGGAACCTCTGCTTTAGACTAACCAACCCTTTGATTTTATTATTCAAGGAGGTGCTAGTTGTAATATAATTTATATTACATTATTATGTGGTACTGACTTTGAGAAGTTTTATTTTTCTTTAAACATTAGTCCATATTGAGAGATGGATAATCTCGTGTATTAGTTGAAAATTTAACAAAGTTGTATAAAAAAATTATTGAGATTGTTCGAACAAAAATAAAATACAGAGATTATTAAATTAAAATTGAACCATTTTTTAAAAATAATATAAACAAGTTTCTTTTCTTTGAACAACAAGTGTAGAGGCAAGCAAAAATTTGGAATATCCTTAAATAATTTATTTGCTATTCTAATAGACACTTACATGGTTTCGTTCCTTTAAATATTTAACAATATTCTCAATTTCTCTAAATCCTGCATGAAATTCGTTTACCAAGTGTTCATCTAACTGTGTCCTTTGCTTGAACTTTAGTTCCTAAAAAAAATTATTTTAGTGGTATTCGGGATTAACCCGTAACAATAAATACTACAATTACTGGACATAACATATATGATGTGAGAGATATATCTACATAATGTGTAATTTAATCTAATCTAATCTATCTAATAATACCCTATATATGGTAGGCGTTGGCCTTATACTCGCGTGAACTTAAGAGAGTTCATTTGCGTTCATGGACGCCCGACCTTGCCGGACAGGTCGTACTGCTTTACAATAACAATACCGATGTACCTTATCTAAACTGTGACGTACTTTCGTCTCGTGATTTACTTTTGGCACCTTCGTCGCAGGCTTCGTGTTGCCTCGGGCGCCACCTTCGGTTTTAAGTTTTAACATTAATACGATATACTGGGTGACGGATAGATATATGGTATATCACATTAACTAAATAATGTTTTCGGTAATTTCAAAACCAGTTAATTGAATATAAATGACATTATATTACATGAAAATTAATCTTTTTCATCAATTGCAATGCTTATTTGCAATAAAAAATAAGAAATTGTCTAGATTAACTGAAAAATCGATTATGAAAATATCGTTTTTTGGTTTTCTGCATTTTTAACGATATTTTTCCATACGAACAATAAATTTTTTCATACCATCTTAAAGGCGGGGTTTCAACGAAGAAAATGAGCACTGATAAAGTTAAAAAATTGAAAATTTGTTAGTGAACTTTTTCGATTGAGAATTAGGCTTTTTTTCAGCAAACAGTAAATAGCCTTATGAATTCTTGCGCTAATTGCTTAAAAGAAGTAATAATAATAATAAACGCACTTTGTTGGTCATAAAAAAATTACACAACCAAAAGGCCATCGACCAAAGTCCTGCAGCCTATACAATTACTACAATGTCACTGAAACTTTGCTACTACAGGTCAGAAAAGAAGAACTTGCTGTATTGACAAAAAAAAATTATTATAACGTTTTAAATATATTAAATAGTCTTATTTTATTGTTCATTGGCCAAACTTGTGAGAATTTCTTGAATAGGTCCATCTGGGTATTTGAATCTATTTCTGGGGGGGTCTTTGTCGTTGAATAAGAAACAGTTGAATAATTTGTTGGTTGTGGGGCTTATCCGTAAATTTCTTAGCTAATTTCATCCTTCTCAGATGCAATGGTTCCATCTTCGTCTTATTGTAAAGGTATATATTTGATGGATGGTGAAGTGGATTATTTGGATGTCTTATTTTTGTCAAGATTCTTAGAGAGGAGGTTTCAGCAACTTGAAGATTTTTTAGAGCGTTGTTTCTACAGTTTAAAAATCCTGTGTAGCAGTATTCCAAGACCGGTCTGCATATAGATTTATAAATTTTTGTTGCTGTCCAGAGATTTATGCCTTCATTCTTATAAGTAAGAGATCGAAATAATTGTGATCTAGCTCTCACTTTAGTCTTCAGTTTTTGGATGCATTCGTTAAAATTTAGCTTCGAGTCCAGAAGTAGTCCAAGGTTATAGCAGAAGAAGGATATATAAGCTGATTGGAAATAGTTAATAATAGGTGAATTTACGGAGAGGGAATGGTTGAAAATAATGAATTGACATTTTGACGGATTAACAGTTAGCCTCCACCTGTTAAACCAATTTAGGTAAGAAATCGTAACAGAAAATGTATAAAAGCGGTGATATTGGGGATCCTTGAGGGACCCCTTGGAAAGCTGAAAACGTGTTGGAAATTGCGTTATTACCGTTATTTGTCTTTTTTCCAGCAATTTATTAACGAGTGTGGAATGTTCAATTTATTCATTTTATAAAGCAGACCTTTGTGCCAAACACTATCGAAGGCATTTTTTTATGTCTAGAAATAGTGCAGCAGATTTTAGGTTATTGAGTTTAGCAGATTGGACATAAAAGAAGTACTATTAAATAAAAGAATATGAAAATATAACAAAAAGCAAACATTTTACACAAAAAAACAGATAAAACATAATAGCTAACTAGACAATCAAAAATATTTATTGTGCAAGTTAATTGATGAAAATAGAAGAATTTAAAAAATATACATACTTCATTTCCAAATGTTTCAATTTTATCTAATCTTCCTGATAATTGTTTAACAGTAGACGTTGTTGTCTTGATTAAATCAACCATTCTACCACTGTTAAATTCTAGTTTTGATAATACTTTGGGATCATCTCGAATAACCTACAAAAATAAATATAAGTAACAATTTTGGACTGTAATTTAAAATACAAAATTATCATATTCAAAAGAAATATATAAAAGCTTTTACCAGAAAATCTTTTCCAATTTCGCTTGACTCTATATTTTTTAGGCGTTTTTTTAAAATTCCAGACTTCCCTTTTATATTTTTTAAAATTTTGGAACCTTTCAAAGTTTTTTTAATTTTTTGTTCTTTTTGAATGTTGGAAGTACTAGGTACATTTTCATTTATTGAATTATCTGAAAAATAGGTAAAATAAAATTAGCACATCTTGTTCCAATGTAAAAAAATAGGATAATTTTTCACTAATTCACTAAATTAGTGCCTCTTCAAACTCCAGCCTTACCTTACAGTTTCGAAATGGAAGATATTTTATACAAAATATTACATAAATTCATTTGAGACAATTAAAATTTCAATACCATTAATTAAATGATCCTCCTTGTGTGATAATTTCCTCTTCTTAGAGTTTCCAAGCCTTTTGGCACGAGTCACAAGAAGTTCCTTTTGAGGGTTCCATGGGAATATTGATGGATTGAATGATTCTTTTCTGGGATCTTGGGATCTCCTTCCTCCAACAAAATGAGCACCGCAAATTCTTGTTTCTTTCCTCGGCTCCCAAGGCCCCTTTCCTATTCTGTATAAAATAAATTTAATTAAGATTAATAATAAAATAATTTTTTTATTTTAAATTACAATGACTTTATTAATTCAGTACAATCAACATGCTACATTAAGTTATTCTTCAAATGAAATATACATTTCGCATTTCGCAGGATGTACTTACGGAGCTCGTCGTACTCGTGCGATCCATAATTTCTTGCGATCAACTTCCCAAGCACGATTTGGGAAACAGTAAAAGTTAATGTCGCGATTGATCTTTTCTTTATTTGGGCATAGTGGCACACAGCACGATCGTCCGTTTCCTCTAATTAAGGATCGTTCAGTCATTTTTGGCAAGATACCGGTCAATTTATTGTAAACAAATGTATTTTTCTTTTCTATGTATTAGATGTGTCACCTGTCATAACACAATACTAATTACTTACGGGCCGCGTTGCATGATGTCGCTTTGAACGTTGCCGGGTTGGCATATTCGGTAGAGACCATAGACATGCACACATGTACTAACACTAACTTCTGATTGCGTAACACCGTGCAAATCCTCTAAGAAAAACAAATAGTTAATAATTGCACTATCATGGTCCATTGCAGTTTGTTCCTTGCTAAACTATAACCTCCAGCAATTTATTACGAACCACTAGGAAGATAGCACCAGCTAAGTACATGAAATAAGAAGAACGGTGAAAAAGAAGAAGACAAAACTTCTCTAAAGTGGTGTTCCGTGGTCCTTGTTACGTAAACTGTCAAGGAGAGATTTTATATTTTAGGCTATAAGTTTCCAAAAAGTATATTTAAAACCGATTAAAATTAAGTCCAAAATTTCTCCCTTCGTTTAAAAAAAGTAGATAACTATCCTGTAACTTTTTGACCTCACCTCTCATACAACATGGCTGCCACGGTAGGGCGAATTTATGGTGTAGGTCTTTTAAAACCAAGTAATTTATCAACAATTGGCCAGGTATAGTTTAAAATTAATATTATGGTTTCTATTATTAATGTACATTGTAAAATATTCTAGAGTAGTTTATTTAATTTACTGTAATTTGCTATAAAACAAGTGTTATGTCATATGCTCTTTCTACTCCAGAGCCAAATCTTATTTAATCACATTTTTTATTGTAGATAAGTTCATATTCCACGGCAAAAGAATGGACTCGGGGCAAAAAAGCAGTAAGTATTGTTTAGAATTTATTAAAATTTTTCTATATTTAAGTACTAGTTCAGAGGTTATTTAAAAACTACTTTGAATTTACTTGTAAATTAAAGAAAATAAAAGCCAGTGTTCAAGAAATTTTACAACCAAAATATGACATTTTGATGTATATTTAACAAATTAAAAAAGTGTAAATAGCTCACCTTTATATATGTTGGTTGGTAGTTTGCTAACTCTTCTAATATTATTTCTTTGTCATATTTTTAAATTTCATCTTCTATATATTTTATTCATTTTGTGTTGAAAGATTTCTGTATATTGCATATAGTAGTGTGTTACAAAATTAGTAGAGGTAGATATCTCATTTTTTAAATTAAATATCTGAAAAGTGACAATTTTTTCAATTACTGTCGAGAATAAACTCGTATTTGACATTAGTTTAATAAAAAGAAATTAAAACAAAAGAGATAAAATGGTTACTTAATTTAGACAAAATATGAGTTGTGGACAACATAATACTTTCGTACTATTTGCAAAAAAAGTAAATTCATTGTATATTTCATAATAGTAGTAACATAAAGGGTGATTTGTGTGCCTAAAAAGAGGCAGTTTACTTTTATACAAAAATACTTATTAAAATTAATAAAACAAATTAATGATTAGTAAATGTGTATAAATTTTGTTATGTTAATAAAATTTAAATAAATCAATTTTAGCTCCTCGGAAGTTTGGGCCTGCTAGCAGGTGGTACTGGAGCACTTCTGTTTGCTCTTGATCAATCTGTTAAGGCTACAGATTTAGAATTGCATCCACCAAAGAATGTTTGGGCTCACAGTGGACTTTTCAGCGCATTGGACCATGCTAGGTATTTATTTAAATATGAATTGTTCCATTTAATAATTTTTTACTGTAATTTGTTTTATAATGTAACATCACTAGATGCTAAAAGTATGCCGGCACTGGAAATTGACATCGTTAACCGCTAATTTTATTCTTTTTAAGCATTTCTATTTACTTTTTAATCTTTATAGTGTAAGAAGAGGTTATGAAGTGTACAAACAGGTGTGTGCAGCTTGTCACTCGATGCGTTTTATTGCCTATCGTAACTTGGTAGGTGTATCTCACACTGAAATAGAGGCAAAAGCTGAAGCAGAAGAACAAATGGTAGAGGATGGACCTGACGACCAGGGCAACATGTTTAAACGTCCTGGGAAATTATCGGACTATTTCCCAAGTCCATATCCCAATGAAGAAGCTGCTCGTGCTGCCAACAATGGAGCCTACCCACCAGATTTGAGTTATATTGTGTCCGCTAGACATGGAGGTAAATATATCATTATACTAATAGCAGAATAAACAGACAGTACCTTAGAGTACCTTTTTGTTAGACTTTGAACTTTTAAAAAAGTATTTTCTCTCTTGCATACATGGTAAAGCTTCATTGACAAAATATATGTCTTAAATAATATTTTAAAATAAAAAAATTAAAAATCCTCTATCAAAAAAAAAGGTTTAATAACTCAACGAACTTGATGTACTACAACAACCTTAGTTAGGATGACAGAGTAACATCTGATAGGGTGACTAATGACATGATAGGTGACTTCAGAAATTGTGATGAAAGTTGGAAGACCTAGGAAAATATTCACCTAATTTTGACTAAATATGGCTAAACTTTTAAAGAAAAACTCCCATCAAAATGGGATCACTGATTAATGAATTATGGAAGGGACAAACAAACGCAAACCAATAGACAAACAAACAAATGTTCCCATAACCAATAAAACATCCCAGTGATTAAATGGAATTGCATTTCAATTTGTGTGTATACTGAAAGAAGGAACAGTTGCTAAGAAGGATCTGCTCTTCTAATTCACAAAATGATTAATTTTTGAGGATTAAATTACAATTTGTAAAAAACTATGTGTTATAGATTAGAGCACTTGGGTGGTACTCCACGATTATTTCATACTTACAGTATTGTTAAAATGTCATGAGGAACTGTACATACTCGTAGTGTTTTTTTAACTAAAATTTCTTTTGGTCAAAATTCAAAACTCCCCCTGTATATTATTAAACAATGGGAGCGGACACTTTTTAATGATCATTTGATATTCCCATAGGGGCCTGAATACGAGGTAGGAGTATGTACAGTTCCTTATGACTCACCCTGTATAATTAAGTATTTTATAAGAAAAACTATTAGAGTAAAATGTGTGCCTGAATTTCAAAGTTTTTCACAAATTGTTTTGTTTGAAGCGTTATAAAACGTTGCATTTTTGTCACCTGTGATATTCCCCATATATTTAGCTATTAAAGGTGATTTGCCAATTTACAATCTAATATATACAAGTAATACGTAATTTTGTTTTAAGGTTAAGTTGAATCAGGCACTGTCCTTTGAGATATTCAGTTTAGGTTCTTTTTGATATATTTTCTTCCATTTTTTGATTGGGCAGGTTACTAATTGATTTAATAACTAAATAACTTCCTTAATGTATGGAAATCCGAGGCCATTATGTATGGTTAGATTTTAAAGAAACCATGAGGCGTTTATTAAAATATGGGGTTTTCTCAATTGGAATTATTATTATTATAACAATTTATATTTAAAAATATTTAACCCTTTGAAGTCGGATTTTATTCTATGTCCATATGGTTGTCATTATTGATTTATAAATTAGAATTTTACTTTACATTAAAACTTAAAATTTTGCGTGTAGGTGAAGATTACATATTTGCTCTTCTTACTGGATACTGCGATCCCCCAGCAGGTGTAATTCTTAGAGAAGGTCAATACTACAACCCGTACTTCCCCGGAGGTGCTATTTCCATGGCTCAAGCGCTCTATAACGAAGTAATTGAATATCAAGATGGTACTCCTCCGACTGCCAGCCAAATCGCCAAGGATATCGCGACATTCTTAAAATGGACAGCTGAACCCGAACATGATGATAGAAAGAAAATGTTAATCAAGGCAATAGGAATTTTCACATTCCTCATTGCTGGTTGTTACTATATCAAAAAATTGAAATTCTCATCTCTGAAGACCCGTAAAATAGAATTTAGGCCCAAGAAATAATGATTTAACAAATTTTAGAACAGTTTTTAGCGTGACTTCTATCATCTTACCATAGATTGTGATTTTTGGTATTATAAGTTTAAAATTGTACATATTAATATTGTTTTACCATCTATTTAAAAGAAGGGTTTGTATTTGCTTACCTGGTTATTTATTTTTCAGGCTCTTATTATTAAAAAGCGTCACGTTGTTTCAATAAACAAGTAAAACATTTTGTTTATGTTTACTTCTTAATTCCTACTTTCCTCTTGTTCTCATTGGAAGAACTTTTCATATTAATATACAAAATATTAAAATAAACCAGACACAATTGCAAGTTTCTTCATCTAAAAACAATTTTGTCCACCAAGCTCCCAGCCTTTAATAAAATTGATAAAGAAAATCGTTTCCACTCCTACAGATACAAATGTATTAGAATATTATTAAAAGGGATAAACAAGTAACAAAACAAAGTAACTGCAACCAGTGAATATAACTTTAAAGTTCACGGTACTTGAACGTAATTTTGTTAGTAACAATTTCGTTCCAGATACTTCAGAAACTACTGAAACCATAAAGTACCAACTCGTAGTGATAATTACTACCTAGTTACTCAAACTTTCTTATTTAAGGTAATAGAAACCAGTAAGTCAATTTTAAAGTGATAATTACGTAATAATTACTTTTTCAAAGTTCCCATCTCTGTTACCGCAGTTATCGCAACTTTAGAATCTGCTTGGGTTATCTTAAATTTAGGAGTACGTTTTCTAAAAGGTCGGGAGATCCTGGACGTCTTAGATAATCCGTGAGTTTGACTGTGGGAGTTTATTCTTTGGTTTTTCCTTGGCACTGGTCGTATTCCTAGTTTCCACGGCATCTCTAGAGTATTTTGGGCGGCTGAATTGTTTCCTTGGATGATTTTGTTGGCGAATCTTGTGTAACTAATCACTGGAATCAAACTGGACTGGCGGTAATTGCGAAAATCGAAAAACTACATTTTCTTCTTAATGGGCCAATAAGATTTTTTCACTACAACGTAATTAATAATAATAATAATAAAAAATGTCTTTATTTTGTACAAACAAAAAAAATAGTACAATTCGTTAGGCGAGATTTAGCCTATGGCTACTCTTAGCTACTCTGATCTATTTAATTTCAAACGCCTTCAGAGTTCTATAAACAATTGACAATTACAAGTCCAAACGTACTATTTAAAATGTTTGAATTATTTAAAACCAATATTCTTCAAACTATTTAAGAACTTATTCGAGGTAAGCCATGCATTTTAACAGTAATTTTAATTTAAAAATTAAAAGGTGCGTTTATTGCCATTAAACAAAATCATTATAAATTTTACTGACGAGAACTTTTAAAGGATCTGGCAACACTGTTTTACCATTACCGTGTATCTGCGTTTGTTGTTTAATTATAAGGGGGCAGGTGGCAGTGCCGGGCCTAGACATTTTTCTAGTGGATGCGAACAATGAAGAGTATCACCAACTTTTGATTTTTACCCTAAAATACACTCTGTTAAAAATACAAAAATATCGTGAACATTTTTTTTGATACGTCTGATAGTTTCCGAGATATTTAATTTTTTAGCTAAGCGTGCGACGACGCGAAGTCATTGGCTGCTGTGACGTCACTTTACAACGGTCGGTCAATGCGTGCTCTGCTCCCGACCTGTGTGTATGAAGTTTGCGTCGAAAATTGATAAAAATGCCGAATTCAGACACTATAAAATCCCCGTTTTCGAGGATGCTGAGCACAGTGGTGGTGTTAAAGATTACTTCCGACCCTCACCAACCCGTCTACCGGCCAAAACTCACCCCCGACAGGGATATTTTTTTTACAGCGGCAAAACGCCTGTTTCCCCTTTTTCGAGGATGCTGAACACGATGGTGGTGTTGAAGATTATTTCCGACCCACACCAACCCCTCCACAGATCAAAACTCACCCCCGAAGCCGCTGATATAAAGAAAAATGCACCCCTTTACAGGGGGCGTAATACCGGGGGGCTTGGGAGAATTTTTAAAATTTGAGTAGCCTAAAACGCTGTTTTGGGCTACTTTTATTACATTCAGAAAAAAAATTTCAATCTGTGGCGCCCCCTGGCCGCGGCGCTCGCATCGCGTACGCCTTAATGAAATAGAAATTACGCTTATGTGAATTGAAGTACAGAGTAAAGATAATGATTATTTGCACAAATTTTAAAATTAAAAAAACATTAAGGATACTTTTGCGGTACTTCGAACATAAATCGGAGATATAGGTAAAAATTATTTTTTCTCTAAAAGTAATTATGACTAAATTACGTGCAATAATTTATCTTTAAATCAATATCTATAGTACAATTCTCGTTATCTGTATTTTGAGTCACAAATAAAAACTTGATTTGCAATATAAAATATTTTCATTTTAAAAGTGAGTAATTTTTATTGTCTTCCATAATTATGTCACTAAATTTTGTCTCAAACATTGTTATTAGATTTTGTCTGAAAAAAAATATGGAAAGAGGGTTTAAAACGAAAATAAAACTAAAAATATTTTCATATTAAATGTTAGTTAGAAATAATTCTTAGCTGGAATAATGCAATTTTGTTAAACTCCTCTGAGAGAACACCATGTATCTCAATTGGCATACAGGGTTTCCCAACTAAAATTTGCACCCAAATATTTCGAGTTTTGTTCAAATTTTGAAAAAATGCCGAAGCAGGTCAATTTTAACTTAGAGGGTGCTCAATTTTTATCGTAGTTTCAAACTTTTTTCATCCCACCAGAACCACCCCTTGAAAAATCTTAAATGGCAAGGGGTGTTAAAAGTGACACATCACTTTGAAGCTGCTTTCATTATCTAATGCAACCCCGTTCTTTTTTTATATTGAATGACTCCTTTTTGAGAAAACTGCTTAGATTACACCAGCCACACAAAAACTAGGGATGTTTGGGGTCGCTGAATCCGAATCCAAGGTCCCCTTGACCTCATCAGGTCAGGGTCAAGGTCATTTGAAGGTCAAATTGAGGAAAACTTCTAGAAAAATCTGAAAAAATTCATACAAAGGTTTTCAGGGTGGCTGAATCCGAATCCGAGGTCTTCTTGACCTCATCAGGTCAGGGTCAAGGTCATTTGAGGGTCAAATTGAGGAAACCCTCCGGGAAAAATCGGAAAAGTTCATACAAAGGTTTTCAGGCTCTCTGAATCCGAATCTGAGGTCCGCTTGAACTCATCAGGTCAGGGTCAAGGTCATTTGAGGGTCAAATTGAGGAAATCTTCTGGGAAAACAGGAAAAAATTCATACAAAGGTATTTAAATTAAAAAATCTTGAAATTGAACAGTACAGGGTGTCCCAAATTGGTGCGTTTTGCAGGGTATCTCGTAAACTAGGAGAGATAGAAGAAAAGCAGTTAAGATGTTATGACTTCTTTTTTTGTTAAAGTAACGATAGCCTAATTAAATCTTTAGTAACTCCATGCAGTTGGAAGATACAGGGCGATTATTGAAAACTGTCGAAAACTACAAGGTACTATAACTTCTTAATTAAGAAAAATATAAAAAAACCTTATAAAACCTTTTGATAGATATAATATTAAAGAGTTCAGTGGCGCACAGATTATTTTTTTTAGGGGGCTCACTAAGGAAATATAATGCAAACTTATGTTTTTTTAAATGGGACACCCTGTATATTTTGACGTTTTTCGTTTTCTTTTTTAATTCTCATTCACCTGATATGACATACTATATATCTATTTTCAATGGTTGGAGCTACAGTGCAAATAAACCATTTATGGATGTTATCAGGTGAAACACCCTTAAAAAATTGAACACTCAGTAACGAAATTTAACATTTTATTATAAGGATAATGATGTGTGACAATTTTATTTATCAAAATTATAATTAATAAAAAATAAAACCAGATTAAAAAAATAAAAACAATAAACTTATGAAACAACAAGAAACATTGTAACAACTAATCTTATTAGAATTTGAAAATTACATTAAATGTTCAAAATGTCCTCCATTTTGTTGTAGTAATAATTGACACCTTTTTCTTACTGATCTTACACAATTGAGTATGTGCACTGGCTTTATTTTTCTAAATATTTTGTAATAAATCTTCCCTACTCTCGAAGTTAGTCTTGTAAATATTATTTTATGATTTTATTTTTGGTAATGCTGAATTCGTTGGAGATTATTTAAACGAAAAACTTTTTAATCGATGAAAACGGAGAGCATTTTGGACATTTAATATAATTTTTACATTCTAATAAAATTAGTTATAGGTAGATTAGTTGTTACAACGTTTCTTGTTGATTCATAAGTTTATTGTTTTTATTTTTTTAATCTGGTTTTATTTTTTATTAATTATAATTTTGATAAATAAAATTGTCACACATCAGTATCCTTATAGTAAAATGTTAAATTTCGTTACTGAGTGTTCAATTTTTTAAGGTTGTTTCACCTGATAACATCCATAAATGGTTTAAATGCACTGTAGCTCCAACCATTGAAAATAGATATATAGTATGTCATATCAGGTGAATGAGAATTAAAAAAGAAAACGAAAAGCGTCAAAATATACAGGATCTCCCATTTAAAAAAACATAAATTTGCATTATATTTCCTTAGTGAGCCCCCTAAAAAAAATAATCTGTGCGCCACTGAACTCTTTAATATTATATCTATCAAAAGTTTTTATAACGTTTTTTTATATTTTTCTTAATTAAGAAGTTATAGTACCTTGTAGTTTTCGACAGTTTTCAATAATCGCCCTGTATCTTCCAACTGCAGGGAGTTACTAAAGATTTAATTAGGCTATCGTTACTTTAACAAAAAAAGAAGTCATAACATCTTAACTGCTTTTCTTCTATCTCTTCTAGTTTACCCTGCAAAACGCACCAATTTGGGACACCCTGTACATTCGTTCAAATTAAATTGTTTTTTTAGAACTACTGTTGTTGTCAAACAAGAGTCATTCAAAATAAAAAAAAGAACGGGGTTGCATTAGATAATGAAAGCAGCTTCAAAATGATGTGTCACTTAACACCCCTTGCCATTTAAGATTTTTCAAGAAGTGGTTCTGGGCACTAGAGGGATGAAAAAAGAAGTTTAAAACTCGAAATATTTGTGTGCAAATTTTAGTTGGGACACCCTGTGTATGGTTCTTTTAAATTTCAAATACTTTATAAATCTTGGGAAATACTTCATGACTGTATCAAAAAATACTTTTAAATGACATTTCCAATTAGAAATTTAAACTGATATTTAGAGTTTTCCATCAATTTCTTTTTTAAATATATCCTAACTATCGGAGAATTCCATTATACTATAATTTTTTATTCCTATTAGGTATATTCTAAAAATATATTTTGGCGTAACGATTTTTAGGTATCTAATCAGGATTCAAGTGTTTTCCTCCTTGATGACTCAGTTAATTACTAGAAAAAATACTGAAACACAGATAAGATAATCTGAGAGATTTAATGACTATTTATATATAACTGCGCAACTGAATATTGTTAAAACAAAACAGGCTTCGTAATAGAACTGTAGTATATTTTCTAAATAATTGTGATATATAATAATGGGACACCACCACGACCATCACCATCATCACCATGGACACCATCATAATAGCCTAATAGGGGAGATTATCCACAATGTATTGCACCCACACGACCGCCATCATCATCATGGTCCGCCTCCACCACCACCTCCAGCTGCTGTATATTACCCACCACCACCACCAATGGGACCTCCACCTCAGTCTTATGGACCACCACCTCCGTCTTATGGACCACCGCCTCCATATTATGGACCACCACCAGCGGGACCACCCTGTGGTCACTATGGATGGACACATGGATGTCATCATTGCCATGGACATAGATGGTGAAGAATTATTTATGTAGATTTAAAGGGTGATTTTAACATGCAGTGACGTTTTCAAGGAGATATTTCCTTGTTCTTAGAATAAAGCAATTCGTTAAAGGCCAAAGAATATTTATTATTTATTGTATTGAACTTTTACAGAATTGTGTGTGAACTAAAACGATTGATAAGAAATATTTGTTTGTAAAAATTTTTAAGGTAGTATAAAATACTGATTTTATATCACAATTTTTTTTTCTACATTTTATAGCAGAGGAAACGTTCAAAATCCATTTATAATCATGACTTAAGTTTATTTTTGTACTTTTTTTGTTATGAAAATGGGTCAGTTATTTATTAAATAAAATTGAGTTAGACCAAAAGTTGAATTTTTTTTTCCCAAAAATATTGTTACTTTCATAATGATTTAAAACATTTTAAGTTTAAATGGCAAAAAAGTTGCGTATTTAAAAGGTTAACCAAAAAATTCACAGTTGACATTCACTGGATCAGAAAAAAAAAATTATAAATGCAAATACAGGGTGATTCATAACTATTGGGACATAGGCTAAGGGTAGATTATTGGGGCCAAAATATGGCGATAGGACCAAATATATCTTAATAAAATATTGCTGTGGATACAGGGCGTTAAAGTGGAAAAAAAAAATTTCGTTTTTTTCTGATAATTTCACTGTATATTGATAAATTCTTATCAAAATCGGTACAGAGGCATAACTTTGTACAAGGATTATTATTTTATCTATTATTTTACATTTTGTTACAGGGGCGCCACGTGAATGATTCCTGGTGATGAAATTAACTGGCAGCTTTTTTGACGAAACTTTTTAATGATTTTGATTAGAAAATATGACGTAAACATCATTTCTACATAATATTGGTATTCTTGTTTAAACACGATAATTTCACCCGTTTTCGAGAAAAACGCAATTGAACAGTTCTGAGAATGGGATTTCAAATAACAGACAATAAAAAACTTATAACATAAGGCTTTTATTTCAACGGTATATAAAGCAGATTTAAAAACAATTTAACATATAAAAGCAAACTTAAATTAAATGTTCTATGTGGCCTCCTCCGACTTCTATGCCTTTTCTAATTCTTGTAATAAAGGATGTCAAAGAAAACATTAGTCTGTCCCCATATAAAATTACCTGTTCAATTGCGTTTTTCTCGAAAACGGGTAAAATGATCGTGTTTAAACAAGAGTACCAATATTATGTAGAAATGATGTTTACGTCATATTTTCTAATCAAAATCACTAAAAACTTTCGTCAAAAAAGTTAACTTCATCATCAGGAATCATTCACGTGGCACCCCCTGTAACAAAATGTAAAATAATACATAAAATAATATTCCTTGTACAAAGTTATGTCTACGTGCCGATTTTGATAACAATATGCAGTGACATTATCAGAAAAAACCAAAAAAAAATTCAACTTTAATCTTTTATCTTATTTCATAGCAATATTTTATTAAGGTATGTTCGCCATATTTTGGCCTTAATAACCTACCCTTAGCCTATGTCCCAATATGAATCACGCTGTAGGTGCACAAAAGGGTTATTATTATTACGTATTCTGTCATAGATGGTAGCACATTTGCAAACTTTTTCATGTTTTTTCGGTATTTTTCAAGTATTTGGAATTTAAATAAAAGAGTATATACAGGCAACAGTAAGCATTTAATGAATCAACCATCAGTTTTAAATTGTTTGTTCATTACATAAACTAACAATGGAATGTTTTAAAGCAAAAAATAAATATGTATATAATAATATAACATTGAATGTTGCAAAGATATCAGGAGCGCATTTAGTAACATATCTAGTAGAACCCGAACACAATGAAAATATCACACCGCGTCATAGGGCTAGTTGCACCTTCTCTCAGCAACGGCGTAGCTTCCTTAACGACCGCATGCATAGGCGGGCGCGTTCGTTCTGTTTTGTATTGATGAATTCACTTGTAAGTATTATTTCAACGCATTCGTCTATGTATTGGTAAACATAATTATTATTTTATACTGCCATTAAAAGTAAAAATGCACAAGGTTTTTAACAAGGTAAGTCACTTTTAATATATGATTTTCTAGAAGTTTTAGTACCCAGTACAATGGTAATATCAGGCTATTGTTCATATAAACACAAATAAAAACTAAATTTCAGTAAATACAAAATATTGAATATTTTAAAATATAAGCAGTTTTATTTTTGTGTACCGCACAACACGCCACTGGGCTCTAGTAGGTGGAGACCAAGAACGGTGACGCAATACAGCTATGACGCGGTGTGATATTCTCATCGTGTTTTGTCTCTATATATAATAGTATAGTATAATTAGTACCCCAACTATATATCTATCTGTCTTTTATGCCAACCAGATATAACAAAAATTTATTGGAAAAATAGAACGTCGCTACTTATTTAAACAATGTCAAAGTGAAGTTGAGGCGATGATGCGAGATGGTTGAAGATAGATATAAATAGAGTAAGGGAGAGAAACCAAAAGAACATTGCGTGTACAGAAAGAGAGAAAATATAGAAGATCTCTCTTTCTCTTTCTTTCACGTCCATGCAGAAATGCGCGATTGGCTACTGGTTAGTAGTCTACTAATAAACACATTCTGTAACATCGGGGTCTTCCATCTTCTCTACTTTTTTGTTCGTATAATGTTTCCACTTCCATGCGCATGCATGATTTTTCTACTCTATATGTAATACCTCTATGGTGGTGTATATCCAATGCGCCAACCCGGCAGCGAGCAAAGCGACATCATGCGATGCGGCCCGTAAGTAACTAGTATTGTGTTATGAAAGGTGACACATGTAATACATAGAAAGATACATTTGTCTCAGATTAATCCACGCTGAATGCAAGACGTTCAAAATCAGTGTCGTTGATTGGTAAACGCGACATCTTAGCTGGTCAAATAATTGTTTTTTTTTTATTTTCGAGTGGATCGTGGAAATAAAATAAATACATTTTCTAGATAATGCATATCCTGATACGTGGATAGGTAGTGGAAGTATATTTTTACCTACCTATTATACGACAAGATATAAAGAAGTTACATTAGGCAAAAATATGCGGGTGTTACGCCATCTAGCAGTCGTCCTACGATTCTATAAATCATTTCCAGGTTTTGTGGTGGCTACTTTAGTTCTTGAAATTTTTTCTCCGAAGCTGTGTACGATAAACGATTCCTTAGATATGGGCGAAATTCATTCTTATTGGGCAATCCGGTACAATACTAGCCACTGTTTAAACTGAGCAATAATAATACACGTACGTTTTGTAAATAATAACACAGACAATGTTTATTCCGTTGGGGTAAAATTATATTAAATACTAATTTCTAGTTCTTTCTAAATTAAACATCGTTTATGATGTCTGGCCATATTAGATATGTCACTGAAAATTATTTAACTACATACATTTTTCACTATATTTTAATATATTAAACATCTATGACTTAAAATTTATAACTTAGACTTCGTTTTGCATGCAGTGCATTGTTGACTCTTGTGATAGCTCATCTAAGGACGAATCTAAAAATAAAAACAATTATTTTAATAATCATAAAATCTTTTATTATTTAATCAACTTCGTTCAGAACACGCAATATAAATAAAATAATATGTGAACTCACCTAATTCGTTACTTTGAGAAAAAATCGACGAAGATTTGTGATTATGACTACTGTTCTGCTGTAACGAGTACGTAAGATGTAGATTTATGTGTCTATTAAAACTATTTTCTTCCCTATTGTGCACTGAAACAAAGAGAAACATTATTACTAGAACTTTTTGCCGGGAGTGGCATTATGTCTAATTTTTTGGACCAACTTTGGATATTATTCTTATAGCCTTCTTTTGGAGTCTAAAAACTCTTATAGAATCAATGGAACTACCCCCCTGCCCCATAGTGCCATATGAAATGACTGAGTGAAAAAGAGAAAAATATACTGTTCTTTGAATTTCTAAACTTAGTTGCCTGGAAAAGCACACTAGCTAATTTTCTCTAGATAAAATTGATGTGGTTGCTCCAGGAAAGTTTAGTATCAAGTATGATTCCAAGAAAACTTGCATTTGCTATATTTTGGAGCACTGTGTTTTTTAAAAAAAATAGTTTTGTGTTTTCTGTTTGTTTAAAGAAAGTTTATTTGTGGAGAACCAGGTTTCAGCTGCCTCATAAGAATTTCTTGATCAATTATCAGAGAATTGTAGGAGTTATGGTGATTTATTAAGTGTCATCCACAAAGAGAATGCAAGTATGGCACGGTATTATGTTTACAGGAAATTTAAATCTACATAGCAGTAAAAGTACTGTTTTTATTGAGTAGTTAGTGAGTCACAATGTTTCAATGTTTCAATGATGATTAAATGTTTTACTCAGAACGGAGAAATAACAATTAATTTGATATTTAGAGCCATAAATAACTATTTTTTTAGGTAAAATGTAAAAATAGAAAAGAACATTTCTTTTAGAGTGTGTGATTTGTATTACTTACTTTGAGATTTAACTTTCCCAGTATGCATATGTTTCTTTTGTCTGGCCCGAGAATTTTGAAACCATACTTGTGTGACTCTTTTGCTGAGGCCTGTTATCTGAGCAATTCTTTCTAAATCTTGACCGTCGGGATTCGAGTCCAATTGAAAATTTGCTTGTAACACTTGTAATTGTTCTTCGGTAAATGTCGTCCTAACTCGTTTTGCTTTGTTTTTGTGGTAGCCCTCCGCATCACAACCGTCTAAAATGCAAAAATGAAATCTAATAAAAATAAACAAAGCGCGGATTAAGTGTTATGAGAAAACTATATATACACCAAACAAAATTTGTAGCATTTGATCCACCAACTACGCAAATAAAAATATCAGTCTCTGCTAAAGAGCTACACGGAAAAAATTAATTGAAAACATGAGAAATTCATTCATTAGGAGTATGTAAAATCATTACCATCAGACGAAGTAGTTCCACCGTCCAAGATTTCCAAGTAATGCGCTTTGCAAAGAACTCGTTCCTCGTGAAGAGCAAATTCTTCGCCTGTAGACAGCTGTCGGTGACAGGCAGCACAGGCAAAACATGCTAAATGGTACACGTGGTCTCGGGCCTTCCGCACCCAGTCGCTGGAGGAGATGCCCCTGGTGCAGATTGAGCATTTGGCCCCAAAACTTCTGAAACAAATGGGTTCTTTTAATCATTTCATGTTTATGTAGAACCAAAAACACCTATAAAATATCACCGATATCAGAGTTAGGGATATCATTTTATAAGGACTAATTTCCCTCGTCTGAATTTCCACCAATCACAAACGCGCAATTTTGAATTACAAATGGTTTCTAGATGAAAAAACTGTATGACAGCTCCTGTCAGCAGTTTTTTCGAGTTTACCCGCGGCAAAACTTGACAGCTGTTGTCACAAAAAATTACAATACCTTTGATAACAAGTAATTATGGTCTCCTAGGACACCAGAAAACGACGCTAAACAATTTTTCTGATTTTATTATCAATAAATTTTGTAATATTGTTTTTCTACTAGCGTGCGGAAAAGTCCACTTTTCCGCACTCATTTTAGTGTTGAAAGACTAACTTTTCCGCACTAGTGCGGAAAAAACTATTTTCCGCACTAGTAAATTTGTTAAGTTTTTGGGGAGTATACTGACATTTGAATATCTAAAATATATATTTGTATGGTTGTAGTTTACAAAATGACTGAAAAATTAAGAAACTTATTAGAATTCTGCTATAATTTTTAATAAAAAGAACAATAATTTTTTAATGGCCCTGGTATAAGCCTCATCAAATGAATGTCAAATAATAATAAACATCTGACATTTTTTATTTGTCACTTTGAATCACCGTAGCACCAAAGAAAAAATAAACCTGTCAGTCAAAACACTACCTTGTCAAAACCAATTTTACCGTCGCATCTTTTTCTAGAAGATAATTTTTCATGGATTCTTCAGACGAAGATTTGCCAGAGTCAGTTTTGGAAGCGACTAGAACTGCAAACTTGGGTCTACTACCATCCCATCCCGTTATAGGTATGAAAAGGAATATATTTTGTTTGAAAACTGGTGCCAGAATAAGGGAATTAAAACTTTTAAAGACGTTTTTTTGGCTTATTTCGCAGAAATTTCCAAAACATGCAAGCCAAACACTCTTTGGTCCAGGTACTCAGTAGTGTTGAAAAGTGTAATTAAACTCAAAAAAGACGTCGATTTAAGCAGGTTTTTCAAGGTCACGGCATATATAAAAAACAAAACATTGGATTTAGACCCAAAAAGGCAAAAATTTTCTCAAAAGAAGAAATTTTTAAGTTTATAAATGAAGCGCCTGACAAAATTTATCTTCATATAAAAGTCGCTACGATTTTTGGTTTGGCGGGCGCATGTAGGCGAGAAGAATTAACAAAGATGTCTTTAGATCATATTGATAACAAAGGAAATATTTTATTGATAAATATTCCAGACACAGAAAACCACTCTTTCAGAAGCTTTGCGATTTCTGAGGAAGCTGAAAATGGAAAATTGCTAAATTTGTTTAGAAAGTATGTGAGTTTAAGAAAGCCTGAAACCCCACATAAGCGATTTTTCGTGAAATATAAGAAAAGAACTTGCACTGTACAATGTATCGGAATAAACACCTTCGGAAAAATGCCATCAGATTGCAAGTTATCTGAAGCTTCCAAATCCTGAATTATATACGGGCCACAGTTTCCGACGTTCCGGCGCCACAATGCTTGCAGATTCCGGAGAAGCAATAACAAATATTAAACGCCTCGGAGGTTGGAAATCTTCTAGCGTCGCAGAAGGTTATGTAGAAAGCTCACCAAGTTTCCAAAAGAGGCTATCGAATAAAATATTAAACTTCAGTGACGCTGTCGCTGGCCCTTCCACTAGTCAGCAGCTGTCGCCAATAAAGCCTTCCAAAATGACCTCTTCCAGCCAAGTTCCCATCGCCACGGTTACAACAATTAGTGCTGACAAAGCAGTGGAAAACCGAAATCTGACTTCATTGGAAAACATTTTAGCCTCTGCAATTAATTTGCAGAATGCTACAAATTGCACGTTCAATATTAATATTAAGAATAATTAATTTGTTGATATGTATTTAATAATAAATGTTTCTTTATGTTAACTTTTGGGTTTTTTCCGCACGCTAGTAGAAATAGACACTCCGGCGGGACTCCAGCGAAAATTTTACCATATCGCTTCAGTAGAACTTGCCTGGAGAGGTGGAGAAGCAGTGTTTTGCAGAGTTCATTATTTTAAAGAGGCATTGGATAATTCTGGGACTAAAAAAGGTAGATAACATAGTTACATATTTTTTAAAATAACTGATTTTCAAAAATCCTACTTTTTAGGAAGAGTAAAATATAATCTCTTCAATAAAACGGCCCAGGGTGGAGAAAAAATATGGCTGGTCCCCAACACGAAGAACCCTACCTTTTGTCCAGTCCGCCTTTTTAAAATTCTAATGGTTAAACGTTCATCTAGAATAACAACTGATAGATTATTCTTAACAGTAAACCCATCATGGAACAAAGAAGAATCAAGTGGATGGTACAAAAACACTCCTGTGGGAAAAAACGAAATTTCGAAATGGACTAAAGAAGCAGCATAGAAGGCAGGATTAAATACAAAAGAAATAAAAATAACAAACCACTCTATGCGGTCGACAGCAGTCACTAAGTTGCCTAAAGGAGGGGTGGGTGAACAACAATTAATTAAAATTACTGGCCACAGTTCAGCCAACTCAATTAAGCCATATCTGCAAATGGATAATGAGCATTATGCCAACATCATAAACACCCTTAGAAGTGACGCCTCAGAATTTCCCACTAAAAAACAGCAAACAGAAGATCCTGCAGCCACTCCTCGAGCTTCTCACTCTACAGCTGGACCCATCAACAACATTAATGATTTTTCTATTCCCAACGTTATCAATGAGTTCAAAGATTTCAAACAATACTCCTACTGTGTACCAAAATTGAAATTTATATTTTAATTGTACCATAAATAATTTTGTTGTATTTTGTGATTAAATAAATTACCTGTTTTTGCATATGCATATATAATAGGCAGTATGTTTTGTAAGCTACGTGTATGCAGAATAATCTGTTACTCATGAAATAGTCTTGTCAAATACCATTTTCCTGTGAAAAAAATCGAAAAAACAATGCAAAGTAATACTTTTTTAACAAAATGCATTCGTGCAGGTGCCACCAGCACTCATGCTTCTTGTTAAAATATTACTTAGCAACGATTTTTTTTGGAAAAATTAGATACCCTTATATTACTTAAGATAATATCCTTATACCATGGTAGGTACCATTGATGGTATTATGATCATCCACCGAAGATACATCTAAGATTTACTAATCGTAAAGCCATTTTCGATAAATGGAAACTATGGAGAGTCAGTGTGGACTCGCAAATTTAGCAATATTGTCAATAGATGGCGAATAAGCAACATTATGTAACTTATCATAGGTTCTTTCTTCCCTATCTTGTTGGAAAAATGAACTGAGAAATAGGTTTGGTTTGTCCTTGAGATACAAAACATCCTTTATATTTTAAAATAATTTTAAAGTATGCACCTTAGGGTATACATAACATTTTTCAGTGGCTACTAGAATAACAGAGATAGTGAACTATATCGCACTATATTAGAACATGCTGTAGGTAACAATAAAAAAATTGTATACCTTATACCTTTTACAATTGTCAAAAAACATGTTTGTTTTTTTATTGAATTGCAACACCATTTTTTAATAAAAATAAACAAACTTCAAAAAACTAATTGAGCAGAAAGAAAATATTGTTTTCATCATCGCCTTTTTTTCATAATAATTATTTTCAATCCAACGCATTTTTAAATAGACAAATACGGGAAATATCCCTCTCCCAAATATCCGGGAATAAAAAAATTCCAGTAAATTAAATATTCACTCTAAATACAAACGGAAAATAGATTTGAAGGGTAGCCTTCCTCCGATCAAATGGGGGCGATTCGTCAGTTCCTGATTTCGAGGGGTGGAATTTCTTTAGATCTTAATTTGCATTCCTTTGATGGATAATTGAGTAAATAGAATAATGTGTGCGTAATTTTGCTTGCCGAATTTGTTTAAATGCGGTAATAAGAACATTTTATTCAAATATTCTACGCTTGTTTTTTTTTACAATAATTAGAATATTTAACGTACTTGAAAAGTAGCTTAATAATTAACAAAATAATAATTAATTTATTATTAAAAAATACTATTAAAAATATCGGCACAAAGAACCCAACCAAAAGTTAATTAACGATGGGAATCTTATCAACACTTTTGCGCCAAATTTCCATATAAATAATGAAATAAATACGTTCGTTACAACTTTCCAGCTGCCCAAATTTAAGCAGTTTTGTCTACAAACGAGTTCCAACTTTAATTTAGGTTACTTTTGTAATTAATTTGATTTCAGTCGGAAATAAATTTTGCTCGTTTATTTTTTAAATGGACGGGAATTCTAATAAGTCTTCAATAGTGCATAATTTATATACCTCAGGTATATATTTTGGTAGGAATTAATTATCCAATACTATAACCGAAACTGCGTGGTCTATGTGATAACCATAACCGATATTTTTAAATTAAAAGACGAAAGAAATGAATTAGTAATGTGTTAGTCGGAAAAAACCATCCAAAATTGACCAAAATTTATCCGGATCGATCCCTTTTCCTCGTTTTCGAGGATGCTGAACACGATGGCGGTATGAGAATATCTCTTTTCACCAGCGAAACCCTAAAACGGCCAAAAACTACCCCCTACAGGGGTTAAACTGGCAGCACATCATTTCCCTGTAAAAAAACGTCCCCCCCCCACCGTTTTGAGGATGCTGAGTACGGTGCTGTTGTTGATTACTTCCGACCCTCACCAACCCCTCGACAGGTCAAAATTCGTGTAGAAACATGTAATACTTAGAAATTAAATTTCTTCTATACGAATTAACCGTAATGTTACTAAGGTTGTTCCAACCATCCAGAGAATTGGTTTGAATAAAGAGATCTTTCATTTGTAGTATCCTTCGCATCAATTTTATCTCGTAAACGGAGTTGTTGCTGAAAGCAAATTTTTGGATAACGATGATTATCCTTAGTTTGAACTTTGTGTACCTATCCAATTGAGAAAAAAATTAAAAATATTAAAGGCAATTTTTACTCTTCCGGTTTCTAAACGTACTATGGCATCAGGAGTGGTTTTAGGAAGTAAAAGAAGTCTCTTTAAACAATTTAGCTGAATCCTTCCCAATATATCCAAATATCTGAGACAAAATTAAACAACACTGAGAGCTAATGATTCAAATAATTTCATTCTAGGTAACCAAGTATTAATTTTAGTTTTAGACATTATAGGGAGCAAGGATCCTGCAGCCTGTTTTCCTTTAATAGCAGATAAATTTGACATTTCGTAAAAAAGTCCAGAGGAAGTGAATGTAACGCCTAAATAAGTATATTTATTTGTTGTCGACAATTTTTGGTTGGAGAATAAAAAGCATTTGAAAAAATTAGACAAGGAAAAAGAGGATTTGATTTTTCGCAAAACTATAAACGATGACATATCAATCAAGTTGCACTGAAAAAATATTTGTACATAAAATCAATAAAGTATCGTCGTCAATTTTTTGGACATTAATGCTATGATTCGGTGATTGGGAGAATAATTTCACGTCATAAAACAATTAACTAGTAGTAGGGGAGGCCAAGCGGGGATTTTCCGCGTTACTCGAGCGCGTCAGAAATACATATGGGGAGAAACCTTGCACCCTGTCATGTACCCCTACCATATATGAATCCTCAATATAGGGGAGTGCATTGAGGGCAGCCCGTCAAATTAGTAAAAAAAAATCGATCCTTAGAAAAACTCGAGCGCGACAGATTAAGAAAAGGTAAGTTAAGTACATCCAGAAAAGTGTATATTTCAATAATCTGTCAATTTGAGCATGCTATAAGGAAATGGGCGAGTCACAAAGTTGTAAAAACAACGTTCCATTGTGGCTAAACGGTTAATATTTTGAAAATTTTGTTTATTCATGGATATGTGGGTTGATAAAAGCTACATTTTAAAATTATTTTGAAATATACAGGTTGTCCCAAAAAAGTGTGGCGTATCAAAGTTATATTATTTCTTATGGATACCTATTTTGATATTTCTAAAAATGGCACTTACAAGAAAGCCAATAACTTGGAAACCTATGGAATCAGCCAAATCCTATTTTAACTGAAAAAAATTAGACTAACAATTGAAAGCATTAATTTATTTAGAGTTGTTTAAAATTATACAGTGCGTCCAAAACGGGGCGATTCTCTAATGACATATTCAAACGACAATATCGTTCTTATTTTAAATAGGACACCCTGTATTTTATAATCCTATTATGTAGCAAATTCCATTGCCTTTTAAAAATTATAAAGGTCTACTATGCCTAAATCTATTAATTTTGGAGTTATTTTTATTATTGTTAAATTTTACGTTATTTTTCCACCATAATGCCTAAATATAACACCCTCTATTTGATCAGCTTAGACTATGATCCGAAAAAATGATATTTGAAACTATGTGTTTGGTTTTGACATTATTAAAAATATTTCGAGATGCATCAAAATCTGTATGGTTAACCGTCAGACTAATCCATTATTATGAAAAGTGGATTCATCTGTAAACAGCATATTATAAAAAAAATCATCTTCACTAACCTTCTTCAATGCCCATAAATAATTTAAACAAAAATCTATCCGTCTTTTCCATACAGATTTTGATGCATCTCGAAACATTTTTAATAATGTCAAAACCAAACACATAGTTTCAAAGATATTTTTTTCGGATCATAGCTGATCAAATACAGGGTGTTATATTTAGGCGTTACGGTAGAAAAATAATGTAAAATATAACAAAAATTAAAATAACTCCAAAATTAATAGATTTGGGACAACCTGTATATTTCAAAATAATTTGAAAATGTAGCCATTATCAACCCACATATCCATGAAAAAATAAAATTTTCAAAATATTAACCGTTTAGCCACAATGGACCATATTACTGTTTTTTTTTACATTTTTGAAAATTTTTACACGCTCTTCGCCCCACTAAAATGGAAAACTTACATTTTTTTCGTTTTAGAACCTAATCTTCACAATCCAATAGGTCCCCATGACGCTTTAGTAACTGCAAATTTAGCATCTCGGCCTCCCCTACTATAGTGCATTAAAACAATAACCGAAAAATCGTTAAGCAATAAACGCAAAACATCAAAAACTAATTAATTGTATCCTTAATATAATACAAATATTAATCAAATCAATGTTTTGTGATTATAAACCTATGTACTTTACCATTAAAACCATAAAAACTTTTTATAAATCCAAGAACTACAAACTTTGAAAATTAATTAACGGTTTTCATTGTTTTGATGAACGCTAAACGTTAAATCTATGAATTGACTGCTTAAAAACGCGCCAAAATAGTGTTACCTAATAGTAAATCAATCTCTACGAGCATTAATATTACGAACAACTAACGTAGATGTTTAACTCTTCGCGCCGCGCCCATATCCCATATAAGTGCAACCACATGCAGATGTTAGCTGTTCCGATACAGTTTGTGTGTTGTGGACAGTAAAATAATAATTATTGCGCCAAATTAGTTAATTCTGGACTGGAGATTAACAAAGAGAGGAAGGTACATTCTGATGGTTACAAAAAAACACTGGGGATACCGCTTGGTAAGTATTGTTTTTGGTACACATTATACCTATACTAAAATTTTATGTCTAAGATGTTAAAATAAAAAATTGCTGTTTTTTTAACTTAAATATTTATTTTAGGTTGATATGGATTATTATGTCGCGTTCGAAAGTGGGGAATTCTTTTTAAAAAGTTGGGAAAAATGTTTTCCGCAAATACTGGAATTTTTGCAGAAATGATAAAGCTGCTAGAGCCCTATTAGATAACGCCTTCAAGGAAACGTGCAACGAAAGTAAGTTCAAATTATAATATGCCAAAAAGTAGCATATTAATTTTGTATTTTTTTAGATGGAAAATATGCTTCACTTTTATATTTGGTGTCATCGACCAAATTTTGTTCCAAAAGTTCTTTTGGAAAGACGACCCATATAAAATTTACATTAAAGGACTGATTTTACGTACAAAAATCGTAACTTAAGAATTAAGAAAATTTACGTACGTCATCGGCTGGGTGAAAATTAATGTTGACGTCCATTGATTTGATGTACTTTTTTATTAATTACAAGTACTTTTTTCGTTCAGTACAAAGAGTTTAAAGGCTTTATTACATTCATTGTTACCTTAATATTACTTCAGTTAAACAATTTAATGTAAAATAAATAGTATCTATAGTTTTTAGATGTGCTACCATCTATGGTAAGAAGAGAGTATTGACATTAAATTTTGACTGAATCTAGTCAAGATGTCACTCTCTTCTTTTTTATCCCTTTCAGAGATTAATACAAAGTGAGTAAACTAGTAAGGAATTTTAATTTATTAGATTCGACATCCTAAGACCGGTTTCTGTCTTTCGACTTCATCAGTTAGGCTTTTCGAATCCAATAAATAAAATTCCAAACTCGTACAAGTCAAAATTTAATGTCAATACTCTTACTTACTTACTTACTTACTCTTACATTAAATTTTGACTTGTACGAGTTTGGAATTTTATTTATTGGATTCGAAAAGCCTAACTGATGAAGTCGAAAGACAGAAACCGGTCTTAGGATGTCGAATCTAATAAATTAAAATTCCTTACTGGTTTACTCAGTATCTATAGTTTTTATTTCACTACTTCCAATAGGTATTTAAATTTTGAAACGAAATTGATAGCGATAGGGATAACTAAAATGTCAACAGTACGAAAATGTGGTGAATAGAGAATACCTGTTGAATTGAAAACGAAAGCATCAGTGATACCTTTGATAAATCTATTCTCATAAAAAACATTCAATAAAAGATTTAAGTTTATTTATTTTTCTCCAGAACTTAATCCTATAATATTTGAATGACCGATGACGAACGAAAATATTTTCGTAGTCGATGCGATGCGGTTTCAAACTCAGAACACAATGTCCAAGTATCGAGGGAACGATGGGAACCAGATACGAAAGTTTTGATAGGAATAATATGCAAGATGAGGTGGTCAGATGTCACTGTTGTCTCTAGGCGGATGACAAATGAATTCGTACGATAAGTGCCAGTCATGCGGACACAATATGCTTACTTTCATTGTTCGTGTGTGTGTGGTAGGATTCTTATACGCAGCGTCTCATATTTTCCCTTATCTGTCAATCAAATGTACATCGCATTCCTATAAGAAATAAATAATGAATAAAAATCCTTTTGGTCCACGTCAAATATTAATAATAATAAACAATCTATTGTAATCCTCGCTATAGCGCGGATCTTCTGATGTTCTAACAGAGCAAACTGATTTAGCATCGTTGCTTTTCTTCAATCTACCAATTATTTACGGAAACAGCAAAATATTAAATCAAACTAAACGCCAGTTTGTAGGTTTCAAAATATTTTTGATACCTTTACCAATAGTTGAAATATAGAGGTTCAAAAATAGAGGCAGGATCTTCTGATGTTTTAACACCACCCAAATTCCAAATTCCAAATTGTTTATTATTAAATTTAAATACAATAATTATTACAATAAAAATTAAACAGCTGACAAAGGGAACCTTAGAATAAGCATCTAGCCTAGGCTGTGTCGCGTGTGTTGCTATTCTGCTTATTCCAGATGCCCCACTTAAAGTGTATTATAATGTACCTAATTAAATGGAAGGTATGAGGAAAAAAAAATAATATATCTGATGTATGGGATTTTAGACTGATTGGCGTTGGTTAAGTTAATGCATGAGTAGGCACAGGGCATGTTTGACATTATCGATATATTTCTAGTTTTTTTTGTTAATTATTATTTGGTAAAACATTGCATCAGAAGAGAAACTTGCTATTGTGTGATGAAATATATTTCTTTACTTCAGTTTTAAATTTATTTATTTTAGTAATTTGTTTTATTTTTATAGGTAGAAGGTTATAGTAGTTTGGGCCAAAATAAAAAAATGATCTTTGGGTAACTGATTTTTTAAAAAGTTGAGTGACCAGGTCCATGTTGGCTGTAGAGCGGGTAACTCTCGAGTTTTTATATTGAAACTTTTTAGCACTACTATAAATATAAATTTTTATAATACATTGATATATAAATAGTGAGTTGATGTTAAAAATTTGTGTTTCGTCATAAAGTTTTTTGGTTCCAAAAAGTTTAGGTTTATTAAAAATAATTTTTAGGATAGTATTTTGAGCTGTTTCTAATATATTAAGTGTAGAATCAAAAGCACCGCCCCATGCAGTAATACAGTATCTTAGAATGGATTCCACAAATGAGTTGTATAGCATGATTAAATTTTTTCGTGATAAAATCTGCCAAAGCATGTAAAATTTTTGCATTAAAGCTCTTATTCTTTTACTTAGGTGTATGATGTGATCAGACCAGCGTAGATGTTGATCCACTATAACTCCTAAGTATTTTATTGATTCTACTTTATCTAAAGAGAGACACCTACAGTTTGGTTCATAAATTTGGGAATGTAATTTTAAAGAAAAGTTAGGTGGTTGGTTTACTATAGTCGGACTGAAAGCAATAAATTTAGTTTTTTTGATATTTAGAGTTAGAAGGTTGGTGTTTAGCCACATGTTTACCTTTTTTAAGTCAGCTTCTGCGGTACGTTGGATTTCATCCCATTTTTTACCTTTGAAAACTAATACCGTGTCATCAGCATAGCAAACTAGATGACCAGAGAAACCATTGATTTTATTAATGTAGACCAGAAACAGTATTGGACCCAATACCGTTCCCTGTGGAACACCAATTTTAACTATAGTATCAGAACTCATTTCTTTACCAATTTTGACTCGCTGTTTTTTATTTGACAGATAGTCCGAAATAAGTTCAAGAACCGATCCCCTAACACCGTAATTATATAGTTTGTTAAGAAGGAATTCGTGGGAGACCGTGTCAAACGCCTTGGCCAAATCCAAGAAAACTGCTATGCACCCCATGGATTCGTCCAAAGCGGAGACGGTCTGCCCTAGGAAGTCCAATATCGCATTTTCTGTGTTAGATTTTTCTATGAAACCATATTGAGACCTAGTTATTATATTATGCGATTCAAAAAAAAATTATTAGTCTTTTTTTAAGAGCACTCTCGAAAATTTTGGCAAAATTGTTAATAACAGATATTGGCCTATAGTTGGCTGGCTTTCTAGGGTCCTCCGATTTGAAAATGGGGGTGACGATTGACTCTTTCCATTGATGAGGAATTTTCCCACTTTTCAATGCTAAGTTTATTATGTGCACTAATGGAGAGACAATATATTGATGAATATTTTTTATTGTTTTTGAATCTATATTGTCTGGACCCGGGGCACAGTTATTTTTCAATTTTGATATAATCTGTATTACCTCGTTTTTTGTAACTGGTTTTAAAAATATACTAGAGTTTATTTCTTCATTTTTGAGGAAATGCGGAGGCAGGTTTACTTTAGGTATTTTTTTTGCCATATTTACACCTAATGAAGCAAAGAAGCTTTTACATATATTAGCCTTTTCCTTATTATTAGTTACTAGCTCCTTATTATTGTTGGAAATGGGTATATTTTCTGCCAAACCTTTTTGTAGTTCGTCCCTGCTTGAAGCAGCTTATTTTGGTAAAAACTGTTTTTCGTTGTCCTGATTTTTAAGTTTATTTCTGTAACTTTTATATTGATTTTCAAGTTCAGGGGAGTGGTTTCTTGTTAGATTTTTTTTGAGATTATCTCTGTGTTTGATAGAGGTAATTAGACCATTTGTAATCCATGGTTTAATCTTTTGATATTGTTTATTTATTGTTTTTATCTCCTGGGAAACTTGTATATGGTTATTTAATTTGTTTATAAAAATATCATACACTACTTGTGTTCCTGAAATATTGTTATTTACCTCGTTCCACTTTTCTTTACTTAGTTTTTCTATTAATTTTTCATAATTTGTTATGCGTTACGACTTCTGGATGATGTTGCTTAGGAAAGTTTATATATACAAAAGGCGTATAGTGATCAGTCATGTTAGTGTGGAATATGATAGGTTCTATATCAATGTGATTTAACAGAACAAATTAAATTACAAACTCGATTTTTTCTCAAAATATACATTTTTTAAATGGGACATCCTGTTTAATTTCAAATTTACCTTAAGCCCATCTCCCTCAAAGGTTTAAATAAATTATACGGGGTATTTTAAAATATATGGTCAATATTATACATATGCATTTCATTGAAAATTTAACGTCCTGTATACTCTAGTCTAAACAAAACAAAATTATTTTATTACAGGCATATCTTTTAGATATTGGTCCAGTTTTATAGCAAATTGCTACTTTTTCAATACTGCAAAAATTGTATACAGGGCAAGTCAAAAGTCAAATAATTATTTTAAAAGAAAAGAAAATCATTTCAGAGATATTTCCAAATTAAAAATAGTATTTTTAGAAAATGTATGCACAACAAGCTAACCCTGGAAAAATGATAGTAAGACAGCCCTTAATATTAATCACTAGCTTGTCATGTAACCAACGGCTTTTATATTGTGCATTAATTTGTATATATTTAATTACTTTTTTAATTGAGCTTTCCTGTTGGGGAATTAACGGTCATAATATGGTTATTGGGAGAATATATGAAAAAATGTTTATTTGCAAAGAATTTACCACCCTGCAAGAAGGCAACTTAGAAAATTACGTTGGAAAGGTCAATGAATCCTTTTAATCGAAAAATATTTGTTGTAATCGAGGAAAATTCATTTTTTCTACTCCTGTACTATAAATTACTTATTAAATGTGCGGTATCCGTTTTATATTAAACCTCATTATAGCACACTTTTCATTATAAAACTGATTTTGACCCTGCTTTCTATTATAACACTGACTTTTCACCAAAAGAAATTTCTATGTAATCAAGTAGGTTGTTGGTAGATATTAGAGATATTATTGACAGTTCTATGAAAGCTAATGTCAAAATTATTCTTGTTGTGTCAAATGTATCAAATAAATTAATAGTTTTCAGTTAAAGTACTTTAAATGTGCCCAAAAGTCTTGGAATTTTTTTTTGCGGATTCCCCGAATGTGTACAAATAATTTTTGTCAAATGTAAATTTTTGCCAATACTTTCCCAGTTTTCAGTAGAACGATTTCTGATATGTGAAAATTTTTGGATGATTGTGGCCATTTTAAGGGCAACGGAAAATTTCTCTCCGAATTCTAAGTGGACAGTCTTGTAGGGTTTTCCAAGACGAACATTTCCCCATAAAAAAGTCCGGCAAAATCTCAATCTCGTGTTCCGTAGGATCATTTTTGTGCGAAAAATCTAGTTTTTTTGGAGTCAAATTCCGCGAAAATGAAGACCCTAAGCAAAAATCGAGAAAGAGGGATCGATATGGAATTTTATGACGAATATTTAAAAAAATCACCTCAATTTGGGAGGCACAGTGGCGCTTCGCGCCACTTGCGCCGCCTGCTTCGCACATTTCATACAGGAATGATAGGGGGATCTAATTTCATCGATTGGGAAAAAAATTACTCGGTTTCATCAGTCTGTTTTCGAAAACTACAAGCACTTATTTACTTTTACAATTGTCAATCCAGACTATACGCATTCTGGCCCAATTGCGATTGACTAATAAATTTAAGACTAAATTTACTTTAAACGGTGATAATTATTTCATTAATCCAGATCTAATTTGCTCTATATGTAATACACAAGAAAAGGAAACCCTTTTTCATGTCCTATTTAAAAGTTCTATTTACACTGTAATGAAAATAAATATATCTTGTCTTGAGAATATAGATTCAATTATAATTTTAGAAAAGACTGTGTGACTTGTACACACTTGAATTTTTCTCCCTTGCTCAATTATAATTGCTCTTCAAAACATAACAATTATAGAAGCCATCAAGACGATCTGTGAGTATATCTGGAATATCCTGAAGTTACGTTCTTTTGTTATAAATGAATAATATTGCGTTTTTTATCTTTTTAATATTTTTCTTATATCGTTGCAAATTATTTTTTTCCTTTTAGATTATATTAATTATTCTAATAGTTTAAATGATATATCTACTTATGTACTTCTTGCTGTAAACTTGGGTTTTAGAAGCAATAAATCAATAATAATAATAATAATAATAATAATATATTGGTGTACAGTCTAAGATTAAATAAATTACCAGGTGAAATAGCCTCACCTTCAATCTGTATCAGTTCTATCTCCTTTAATTCTCTTTTAGAAGTCTTAATTTATTTGAACTAAAGAAATTAGTAGTAAAAATTCCAAACCGACTACGATTACTTTTGTAAAAAGTCATAACTCGTTTACTTAACAAAAGTATCCTTGTTACTTGGGATTATATCAACAACCATTTCTATTGAGAAGTTATCAAAAGTCGCGTACGTACCTATATAAAAGCTTTCACAGTGTGAAAATAGACATCTGTCATTCCGCAGGAGTAGAAAGAAAAATGATGGAATCAGTAATTGTTCACTCACGTCGAAGAAATAAACATTTTTTATTTAACTCGTAAAACAAAAGGATTGTATCTATGATCGGATCTTTTGGTATTTGAAATGTATAAATCTCTATTGCTACAAGATGACTCGTACGATTTGTATAGAGACCTCCGCGAAGATCGAAGTTTTTAATTTGATTGGAATCGGACTCATTTTGGTTGGCTGTTTCGTGTAAATAAAAATAAACATTATTACTATTACAAAGGATATGTAGCTAAATGTTTCCTTTTTTTTAATGTTTATATAAATAAAGTAATTTATAAATTAAAAGTGGCTAGTGTAATAATTTATAAATGTAACTACAAAGGTATAGTATATTGTTGGAAAAACTTATATGTTGACAGTATTAATATTGACGATTTCCCTCGTCTTAATTTCCACCAATCACAAACGCGGTCAGTAGTTTTTTCGAGTTTACCCGCGGCAAAACTTGACAGCTGTTGTCACCAAAAATTACAATACCTTTGATAACAAGTAATTATGGTCTCCTAGGACACCAGAAAACGACGCTACAATTTTTCTGATGTTATTGTCAATAAATTTTGTAATATTGTTTTTAAACAGTGCCAGTCCTCTTATGAAGAGAAAATGAGTCGCTTTGGAAGTGATTCTATGACTAATATTGATCTGGCGATTGAGAAAAGTGTACCGTACAATACCGTTAAAACCCTTACGTCAATATGGAAACAGTTTACGGAATTCTGCAAGGCAAAGAAATACGAGCTTTTGGAAACTACAAGTTTAGAGCAACTAAACCTAATCCTGAAATGAAAAAAAAATGCAAGAGATGTATTTTACGAAGTGGAAAATAAGTTTCGATCCATTTAAAGATATTATCTTCAAGTCTAGTAGGGAAGCTCGTAATGTGAAACGAAGGAATTTGCAGATGTGCGCCAATAAAAGGAAATCGAGCTCTGCTTCATTAAAATTAGAAGAATACTATGCAATAGTTTTATTATGGGACGAAGACAATCCGACGGGACTCCTCCGAAAATTTTACCATATCGCTTCAGTAGAACTTGCCTGGAGAGATGGAGAAGCAGTCAATTGCAGAGTTCATAATAACTGATTTTCAAAAATCCTACTTTTTTGGAAGAGTAGAATATAATCCTCTCTTCAATAAAACGAATAAAAAGAGAAATAGTGTACTAGGTCCAGTACTCTACTTACTGTATACCAGTGATATTCCTAACCTTGAGCACGATACTATTGCAACATTTGCTAATGATACTGCCATTCTGGCTGTTGGAAAAGACCATGAAGAAGCCAACCGAAAATTACAAACATCTGTAGACCAGATTAACACCTGGACTAAACAATGGCTTATTAAGTTAAATGAAACTAAATCTGTTCCTGTTAACTTTACTAATAAACAAAACCAACACATTCCCATAAGAATAAATAACGCTCAGATTCCCTATGCTAATACAGCAAAATATCTTGGAATGACACTCGACGCTAGACTTCGCTGGAAAGTCCACATTAAAAAGAAACGTGAAGGCTTGGTATAAAATATAAAAAGATGCATTGGTTATTAGGAAGAAACTCCAAGTTGTCCACACATAACAAACTGCTTCTCTACAAGCAGATATTGAAACACGTTTGGACGTATGGTAGTCAGCTTTGGGGCTGCGCCAGTAAAAGTAACATTCAAGTTATCCAACGTTTTCAAAATAAAATATTAAGGAACATCGTCGATGCACCCTGGTACTGTCGCAACAGTGACCTTCATAGGGACCTGGATGTAGAAACTGTTGACAAGACTATATCTAAATCTGTCAGCAGCCATGAACAACGGCTGCTCCAACGTGGGAATGCTGAGGTCATCCAGCTCCTCGATAATACCAATTTAGTTAGAAGACTCAAGAGGACCAAACCTTTTGAACTAGTTCAGTGACAGTGCTAGTTACAAACAGAGTATTATGCGGATTTGTGTTACACGTTACCGGTAGTGTTACTAAAATTATCAGACCCTAAGGTACACCAGTGAGTAGGACCTTAGTATTTAAGAATTCTAGTTAAGTTAGGTTGCAACAAAATTGCTTATTGATCTTCATGATCAGATTGTAATTATAGAAAACATTCCCGCAGAGTGTTTTGCTACGAAAAAAAAAAAATAAAACGACCCAGGGTAGTAAATCGCTGGTTCCCAACACGAAGAACCCTGCCTTTTGTCCAGTCCGTCTTTTGAAATTCTAATGGTTAAACGTTCATCTAAGATAATAAGTGATTCTTAAGCCTTATCTGCCAATGGATAATGAGCATTATTCCAACATCATAAACACCCTTAGAAGTGACGCCTCAGAACAAAACAGAAAACAGAAGATCCTGCAGCCACTCCTCGAGCTTCTCACTCTACAGCTGGACCCATCAACAACATTAATGATTTACCTACACACAACGTTATCAATGAGTTAACAAAGATTTCAAACAATACTCCTACTGTGTACCAAAATTGCATTTTATATTTTAATTGTACCATAAATAAGTTTGTAGTATTTTGTGATTAAATAAATTACCTGTTTTTCAGTTTTCAAATTAATACCTACATATTTATTATGTATGCATATATAATAGGTAGTATGTTTTGTAAGCTATGTGTAGCCAGAATAATCTATTACTCATGAAATAGTCTTGTCAAATACCATTCGGGCATCTAATTTTTCCTGTGAAAAAAATTAGATGCCCTTATGATATTACACAAATTTGTGAAAAATGAGCTTTATAATAGATTGCATTGTATGACGTTGGTGTGTTAACTACACTGCGAACTATAAGATCTATTGTACTCTCTTCTCTCGCTGTCAGGCGATGAGGATAGTTCTTAACGGCTGTAACAAACCCTCTAATCCTATTTCCCTGAGGAAATTCTGGATTTAAAGTAGCTCCAAGCTAGGAAGATCACTCTCCTCTATGTATCGTGCTCCCAGATACAGACCATTTGAATTCTGCAAGGTCATACATTCCCCAAAAATGTGGATAGACGTTTTGTCCTCATCTTCATAGAATCCCCTTTTTGCTTATACAGATATAGGCATTCGATATTTTTTTCTTATAGTCTACTAAGAAGTATCTTAGCCTTCGAGATCCTTCCAATTCCATTGCCAATCATGAGATAACACTGACAAATAACAATAAAAAATAATTTAAGTCAGACCTATAAAGGTAAATGAATTACTAGAGGTAAAGTTTGAAGAACGCATATCATTAAGATGCCATTGGTAGAAGATTAATATTTATTTACTTATTAGATAGAAATATGAATACTTGCCATTTTTCGAAAAAAAGAGCTGTTTTAAGAAAAACTAGTAAACTTAGCCATAGGGATCACTTGATGAAATTTGTAGAGCCTTTGTTGGCGCTACGTATGGATCGATAATATACAGGGTGTTCCGTTTGAAATAAGGAAGATTCTGTAAATTTTTATTGACAACGTGTGGCAAGCTGTTTTTCATAATCTGTATATCTCAGGTCGATTTCAGGTACATTGTTTGAGAAAGTCACCAATGTACAATATTTGAACCAAAAAAAAATTTTAATGTGACTTGGCACATTGCTATAATTTCAAATATTCTGAGTGATGAAAATTCTAGAAAACATACACAAAGTATCTTTTATTTTCCATGTAGAAACCGAAAAAGTGCTAATTTAGTTGCCATTTAAATTGGGAAATTGGAACCTTTGGTATCAACACAATTTGATAGTCTATCATCAACTCTTCATGATGCCAACATAGTTGGCGAAACGCGCGTAGAGTGTGTTAAAATTGTGTTTTGGTTGAGTGGTCGACGATAGTTTTCAACTTAGTTGCCATTTAAAAAAACAAAGTTGGGACCGGCCCAGAAGGAATGGAACATCCTGTGTTACCGAATTTTTTTTACTTTGTCGAGCTCGATCAATAAGGTAACATAAATAGAGATATGGAACACCGCGCCGCTGTTGCAGGACCCTGTATAGTTTTGTATTTACTATTTGGTAGTAAAGTGTACAATTTGTTGACAAAAAAATAGTTTGTTTGTGGGTGGGCATCTATTTGTCAAATGCACTAGACTTTATAAAAAAAGTTTTCTTCCTATGTTGAATATATTCATCAAGATTATCAAGAAATCCGAGATAATTACATGCAACAATCTCCTTGTATCTTTTAATGAGCGTTCTAATTCCTCTAATTTACAGTCTGTGGATGAAAACAGGTCGAAAACTGGTAGTGAGCATGTTGGGTAGCGCCGGAGTGTCATCGACGTTCCAGGCGTAAACATTAAACTTCAATTTGGAATGTTTTAAGGCCATGTTCGTAAGGATGTGGAGACTCGTAAACCATGTTTACCGTTTTATTCCAGTATTTGGTAATTGTTTAATTAACATTTTACAATTTTTGTGGGCGTCAGGTGATTTAAATACGCCGTGCCGAGATCGGCAGTCGTTCTTATTCACAACTTTTAGTCTGGCCACTGTTTGCTTTGAACTGTATATTTTCAATCCTTTTGTAAAATCAATTATGTATACGATTTGTGGGATTATACTTATGTGTAGTAGTCTGGTTCACAAGTGCCATTTCCCTCGAAACCTGATCGCCACCACCGAAAATTATGATTTTGGGCTCATTCGATTCGGAATGGCATCTAGAACGTTCTATCAAAATTCCACAACGGGCTGAAAAAAAAATGCAAAAGTTATAAACAATTAAGCAAAATAAAAAATAAGGGTTTGTTTTTTTTTTTTTTAAATATTTCAAAAACTATTTGAGATAATCGAAATTTGAAAAAAGATCCTTAAAGAGCAGGAAATTTCCTAAAAAAAAAGTCCTACATCCCGGAACTGTACCAACAACCCTTATAATTTTAATTAAGCGGCGAAAATAACGGTAAAAACGCGTAGTTCGGCTGCCGCGTGCATCGCCCCAATCTGACACGTGAACTAAAAAAATTATTTTAACTGATTAAATATTAATATTAAGGAATAAAAAAATTTGGGTACTAAGTAGACATATCAATAAACAATAATCCGTCAAAAAAAAAATTTTTATCACAATTTTTTTATTAGTTATGTTTTTGTTAATTAGTTAATTTTCACCATTTTAATGTTAACATAAAAAACGCTGATTATTTCAAAACAAGAAATCTAGAATTTTTTTTGATTTTTTGAGCTAAAGAGTTTAGAAGAGATCCCCGTTGGAAAAATTCAAAAATTTTTATTAACAATCAAAGGCATTAAAAAATTATTTATGTAAATAAAGCCATTAGGAAATTTTTTTTTTCCAATCATTGTTAATATTTTGTTTTCTTATTGATAAAAACCATATAACAATATTTTTTTTTTATTTTTAACTAACATTTAAATAATTGTTATATTTTTGAAAACTTTTTCTTTGGAATTTCATCCTTGATGAAAATAATGATTTAAAAAAAAATCGTTCCTTAAAAAAAATTTTTTATTAACAAAAATCGCACTTGTTAATTAACAATTTTTTTTTGTTACTAAATATTAATATTAAGGAACCATTTTTTTTTAAATCATTATTTATTATGTTCTCTCGTATTATAAAAAAAAATAATTTTTTTATTAACTTTTCATTTGTTTATTAAAAAAACAATTTGTTATAAACAAATGCAATATGTTTTTTTAATACTAAAAAATATTACAAAAATAACCATATATATTTTTTTATTGAAAAATTTTTTTTATTATTTAGTAACAAAAAAAATTGTTAATTAACAAGTGCGATTTTTGTTAATAAAAAAATTTTTTTAAGGATTTTTTTTTAAATCATTATTTTCATCAAGGATGAAATTCCAATGAAAAAGTTTTCAAAAATATTATAAACAATGCATTTGTTTATAACAATTATTTAAATAATGTTAGTTAAAAATAAAAAAAAAATATTGTTATATGGTTTTTATCAATAAGAAAACAAAATATTAACAGTGATTGGAAAAAAAAATTATTGTTATATGGCTTTTATCAATAAGAAAACAAAATATTAACAATGATTGGAGAAAAAAATTTCCTAATGGCTTTATTTACATAAATAAAAAAACGAAAAAT
The DNA here is from genome assembly GCA_949320105.2 of Crepidodera aurea. Taxonomy (NCBI): domain Eukaryota; kingdom Metazoa; phylum Arthropoda; class Insecta; order Coleoptera; family Chrysomelidae; genus Crepidodera; species Crepidodera aurea. The sequence goes on along the minus strand of OX439475.1, from coordinate 37,577,679 downwards.
CAAAATTTTTGAATTTTTCCAACGGGGATCTCTTCTAAACTCTTTTAAGATTAGTTCAAAAAAAATTCTAGATTTCTTGTTTTGAAATAATCAGCGTTTTTATGTTAACATTAAAATGATGAAAATTAACTAATTAACAAAAGCATAACTAATAAAATAATTGTGATAAAAATTTTTTGTTGACGGATTATTGTTTATTGATATGTCTACTTAGTACCCAAATTTTTTTATTCCTTAATATTAATATTTAATCAGTTAAAATAATTTTTTTATATATTTTCGCCGCTTAATTAAAATTATAAGGGTTGTTGGTACAGTTCCGGGAGGTAAGACTTTTTTTTAGGAAATTTCCTGCTCTTTAAGGATCTTTTTTCAAATTTCGATTATCTCAAATATTTCAAAAAAACCAAACCCTTATTTTTTATTTTACTTAATTGTTTATAACTTTTGCATTTTTTTTCAGCCCGTTTTGGAATTTTGATAGAACGTTCTAGATGCCATTCCGAATCGAATGAGCCCAAAATCATAATTTTCGGTGGTGGCGATCAGGTTTCGAGGGAAATGGCAATTGTGAACCAGACTATAGGTACACATGCTTAAGAAAAAGTTGGTTTGGATTTCAAATTTGATAAACGTCAATTTGTTTTAGTAAAAAAAACGTACCTACCTACCTACAATATTATAAATGAGTTATTTTTTAGATAAAGAATACAACCAATTATAGAAAGAAAAAACCTCATCCCAAATCATCAGTTTAACTTTAGACAGAAACACTCCACCATAGACCAGCTCCATAGAGTCACAAATATTATAGAAAATGCTCTAAAAGAAAGAAACATTTGTTCGATTCTATCCTTCCAAAAACATAATTACTTTACAGCTATAATTTTACCCGCGACATCGCCTTATTAGCAGTAGGTAAAAATAATGCAGAAACAGCCAATAAACTACAAAATGTCATGAATAAACTCCAAAATTGACTAGGAAATCGAAGATTACATTGAATGAGGGCAAATCAGTACATATTGATTTCACTAATAAAAAAATACATTACGTATCAATAAAAACTAATGGACAAGATATCCCATATCTCAAATACCTTATATTAGATACGAAGCTATGCTGTTAGTCCATTAAAATGTTACATGAGCTTTGCATTTTTTAGAGGACGCAATTTTATTTTTTTTCATAGCTTTTTACGGCGGTAATAAAGACGACTCACTAGACGGCTTGCGATACGAACGATTTGCAAAGACAGTGACTAAAAATTCCTTTAATTTATCATCGCTGCCTCCAACACAAGATGCTGCTCGTTTTCACAGTCTCCGAGTATATCACCAGGTCCAGTCGTGGCTCGGAAGATATCAAAATCCTGGAAAAGCATGCAAACATTTGGATGCCAATACAAGCTTCCAAGCCTCCAGCACTCCCCGATCTCATGAAATTAATTTTCTGCAGATGCAAAGGAAACTGTGGAAGCATGTGTGGCTGTATGCCTTTATTGTTCTGGCGAAACATGCAGCAACATTATGGAAATATCAAAGTTAATGGAAGAAAATGAATTTGAAGATGAACTTCCAACTATGACTCCAATTTTAACTCCTGTCATTCCTCAAACTTTCACGTTTGACGTTGATTTAGATTCTGAGCCACAGCCTGGACCATCGAAGAAAAGTCGATTAGAGTAGCTAGCTAATAAGTGATTAAAAATATTATGATGTCGAGGATTACCTTATAAGCAAGATGTCCGTGGAGTAGGCCTACTGGGGATACCACGTAAAAAAAACGCGCCTACAGACTCTACCTCATAGGTGACTGGGAAAAGAGTTAGGAATGAATAAGTAAAGTTGTACGAATTATCTTGAGAATATCGAGGCCATCCAGCTCCTAGATAACTCGAACCAGAAGGGAAGACTGAAGGGACCAAACCTCGCGAGTTGGTGTAGTGTGTGTCAAAGTGAGTAAGCAGAGCTCTGTTTGATTAGAGCATAAGCAAAAAAGTGCTCTAGTGACAAGAAAAATAACGAAGAAGACATCAAAGGGCGACACGTGTTACAATAGAAGATTATTATTTAATAAACAAACACTTTTAAATCAGACACCAAATTCAATTGGGTTTAGAAAATTAAAATGTGTGCAGCCTTTATGCTGACGCAGGATAAAGGAGGTTTAATGTAACTCCTGATAATTTATAACATAATTTTATACAATCAAAATCTTACTTTGCATAATCCGTTTTGCAGTAAACAGCTCGATCCCTAATAAAACAAGACGGTTGCCTATCCAGTTGCAGCTGACAGATCGAACACCTTAGACATCTGGCGTGCCAACTTCTTCCAGAAACTTCTAATAAAAATTTGTCGCTGATTGGTTCTCCACACGCTGAACATATTCGATACTCAGTCTTTAACAAAGAAAAAAATCGCATTAGATTATCTAGATATTAAGTAAAATATTATTTTTAAAACATAAACAAAAACCGTTTGTTTTACCGTGAACTTTCGGGATATTTTGTGCTGGAGTCCGTTTTAAACATTATCTTTGCTTAGATATTGAGTAAAATAACTGTAATTGGAACTAATTGATGACGTATATTGTGAAAATATTAACACTAGAGCTATTGACATAATTTTATTAAAAAAACTGTGCGACTACTATCATTTAGTAAAGTATATTAATTTCACAAAAAAAATTGGGAACAGAAAATTCCAAAATAAATATTTTATTTTTGGAAGATAATGAAACGTCAGAAAATTAAAACATTTCTTGTGGTTTTATTTATTCAAGCAACTAAGCATTGTATTCTCTTTTCCTAATAGCCCAGTTGCCAGAGCCACATTTAGATCAAAAGCATTCATAAAATGTGATATCGCTGAAACTAGGCTCTTAGGTACTTTAAAGGCGGTAGAAAATGATAAAAAACTTTGCCTAAAACGTACGTAAAGAAAAAGAAAAGAAAGCATTTTAAAGAGGAGACTTTCCCAGAAACCATTATTTTTATTTTTTTTTGTATTCTCAGAAAATTTGACCGTATGTTATAAATTCTAAAATTTTCACTGATTTTTATAAAATTAAAGATATTGAAATGGAATTTGAGTAAATAATAAAAATTTATTTTTTGGGGTTTTTGGTTTAGATTAAAATGATTGATTAATGGGAAAAAAATTATGTGTAGGGGTCTTTAAAATTTGACAGGGTTGTTATGAGATGTTTGTTTTAGGTGGATGTTGATTTTTTTAAGTTAATTATGAAAGAACGTCAAAGTGAGTTTATGAAAAATAAATCAAAAAAAAGTTAAATCCTTTTATAATTCATAATTCATTACAATATATATTAATAGAAAAAAATCCCTGTACATTTACCATCATTGTACTTTTACTTTTGATGTAAAATGAATTAAAATGATGAACATTGTCTCTGTTTAATAGAAAATAATATTTTTTTCAAAATATTTATATAAACACTGTTTTGAAAATAAAAATGGCGTCGAATGAATGTTAAAAAAAAATGATAATTTTAAAACATAAGTTTTATTAAACAGAAACAATGTTCATCTTTTTAATTATTTTTACATCAAAAGTAAAAGTATAATTGTGATAAATGTACAAGGATTTTTTTCTTCTATTAATATATATCTTCAGTTTTATAAAAATCAGTGAGAATTTTAAAAATTATAAATTTCGGTCAAAATTTCTATGAGAAAACAACAGAAAATTAAAAAATAATGGCATCCTGAGAAAGCTCTTTAAAATGCTTTCTTTTTTGAGTACATTTTAGGTAAAGATACTTTAGTTTTTTGCCTCGCTTGAATATTTGTATTCATGGGAAGGTATGGGCTTCTCGGGATAACGACAATAATATCAAATGGATTGTTGTATCAAACCTGATTAATTCCTATTTTTATAGTAATACAATTTTTTTTAAATACCTTATAATATAATTTTTAGTTAATTTTTCCGGTCCGTCACGTGGTGCTATTAGTTGTGAACTTAGCATACACTTTAGAGTAGCAAAGATTTTTTTATCGTTTTCTACACCCTACAAGTACCAAGTTTCAGAGGTCAAACTCTCTGACAACTGGGCTATGAATCAACTGCTAAATCCACAAATTGGTTTGCTAAAATTCTAAAGCACATTTGGTTAAATCCCCATATTTTGGTACAAAGAATCGGTCCTTGCTCTATTGTCCATTATTAATGTTCCACCGTATATATTTGTTATCAAACTCTCTCCTTCTCTCTCTCTCTCTCAAATTTAACTTTTAATCTTAAGTAGTAACCGACTGACAACAAAATGCCACATTATTTGATCAACTGGTAAATGATCTTTTTTATGGAGCTGTTAAAACAGATCCTCACCGAATTCGATGGCTTATCTTTTGATCCACGAGATTTGAGAAGACAAGAAAAGAGGTGATGGGTCACATCGTGGGAGGCAAATCGTCCATATTATACCTTTGTGATTGTACCGAAAGGTAACTCTTGCGTCATACGAACTCTATACAAAACAGGCATTATGTTTGACGTAATGATTGATACCCTGGGCCCGTTATCCAAATATTTTAATAGATGATATCATCAGAATCGTGAACATTCAATAATAGTGTATCATGTGTTAAGATTTCATAAGTTTTTTTTATTATCAAAATGCTTTTGTTCGTTTTTCGATCAAGGCGAGTAACTTTTGCAATGAAAAAGTATTTACCAAAGGTGCTAATTGATTTTTTTAAGCAACTAAGAGGTGTTCTGATCTTAAATGTACATTGATAATAAAGAACTTTGCAAATCGATTAGATCATCCATTTTTTTAATTTGGATATATTGTTCGAAATAGCATTTTTTATCATTTAAAATAAGTGGTAACCCAGACAACTCAATTGGTACTGTTGATCTAAGCACGTTTCTTCGTGGTTAGACTGTGGATGGGTGACGATCACTTACATGTGGCCTTGCTGGTAAGACCCCGTCATTTCTAACTCCGACAAGACTCTTGTTGTCTTTTAAGGGTTGCTCGTATTAGAATTTCCAGTATACCCTCGTTTTTTTGTGATAGGCTTTTTTCAAATTCAACTTTTTGTGGACAATATTCATTTTTATCGTAAGGATATTTAAAAATTTATACACTGTGTCGCATTTAAAAAATTGTTGTGAAAGAAGTTGATAAGTATGGTAATTTTCACAAAATCTACTATATGGCCTACATTTTACATTATTCTTTGCCTCAAAAGTACATTGTAATATTATTCACAGAATAATGTATGTGAAAAATATCGCTAATGTGAAAATACATTGTGAAAATTACTGGTTTACAAAATTCATTCAGTGAATGAAATTGCACAGGTTTAGTTATGTGAATACCCCACCACCTGGATTGTGCACTATCGAATTTCTATTTTTAGAACTCGGTTACGCGTAACACATAATGAATAATGTAATTTTAAATAACTCATCTGCTCCTTTTTGCGATTGTACATTTCAAATTCACTGAGTTTCCATAGTATTTTTACAGAATTCATAAGGTAAAAGGATTCATACATAAATATCTGTAATTCATTTCGGAAGCTCATAGTGGTTTGTATTTTAATTTCTCTCTCTCTTTCCACTGGATTAGAGTTAATTGCAAAAAGGATACCCTCTATATCGGGATAGTATCATAAGTTTTTTATCTGGTTTTTTCTTATGATAATATTAATAAGAAAACTTCATTTATGACGAAGTATAAATTCTCTTATAATATGCAAATGCGCTATCCTTTAAAAAATTCGTTCCTAGAAACGTCACAAAAATATGATTGAAATAGATTTTGACATCTTCAATCTCAAAATCTTATTCTATGTATACTATGTTGATGTCATATTTTTGCAAGATTATCAAGTGTTCTGTTTCTAGTAAATTTATTTATTTTATGTCATTTTGAAAACGGCTTTCGATACAGAAAGCCGAAAAGTCAATAAAAAAACTTTTTTAACAACTAAGTGGTTTTAATCCAGTGGAAAGAGAGAGAGAAAATAAATATCTGTATTTTCACATGAGTTTTCGTTGGTTACAAATGACCAACGTAATATTATGTGATTTTACTTAATCTTTTTTATCATTGATGTTTTCGGTACTTGAAGGAATACATAGTTGAATTATTTTTGCACAGTCATACAGGGTGATGTATGACTGCGCAAAAATTCAATTATGTATTCCTTCAAATAACAAAAATATAGAGGTGACTTCATCTTCAGAGACACACTGTATATGCCTCAAAACAGTTATTTCTCGTTATGAGGTTTTTAATGACAGAGATTTTGATTTAAAAGATTTACCGAATGCTATCCAAACTTTTTCAATTTTCTCGGTATTATTTATTTATATAGACACAACAAAAGATCAAACTATTTACTATACTACTAACCTGCTGTCCGAGAAGATATTAAATTCCTAGTTTATTGAAATTACTTAAATGTCAGCTGCTAAATGAACTTATCCACGTCTCTGATACTATAAATGTTTGGTATCTTTTTTCTTTAGCCGCCTTGAGATGTGGCTATATTGAAATCAACCGTTTCCGCGTTTACTGACTGAAAGGTATTATGACATAAAATTAATCACAGAAATGATTATTGTTATAAAAAATAAACGCATAGAAGAAAAAATGTTAAACTCATTAACATGGTGACACAGTATACATGCTATACCTTTCAAGTAGATAAAACTATCCAATTTTAGGACGTTACATGATGACCTAATTAAAAATTACTAATTATTTACAGGTACGGAAGATCATTACATGTATCCGGCAAACATATAAAAAAAATATCTTTCCTGGCAATCAAAAAGTGACCATCGGCCTGCGGCCCATCTAGGATTACGGGACCAGTTTTAATGGCAGGTAGTCCACCCTTTTTGGTACGCATTTGACCCGCCGAATAGCTTTAGAAGAGAATATTTCATTGCAAAGTTCGTCTTTATCGATATCTCTTTGGATGGAATCCCCTTGTCGTAAATGTAAATCAAGATCCAGACATGATTTTCGTAACAATTCTTGTTTAATTTTGAGAAACTCGTATAGTACCCTTAACCTATATAAGCTCATGGTGGTGAAGGGCTGAAGGGCAAGACGAAAGAATTTATCTTTAACAAATGCAGTTACTTATCTAGATAAGTAAAAAATTATGTATCAGAATTATGCAATTACTAAAAATTTATTTGGCTCACAGGTAACACTTTCTGAAAGTATGTTTTTCATTGCCAAATTTGACATATAAAAAACTCTAAAATTGTTAATTGTATAAATTCTGGCCTCTGCAATAGGTGGATTAAATCTGTTTAACTAGAAATATGCGTGAGAAATTGGAAGTTTGCAGTTACTGTTAATACAGTTTGGCAACATCTAATTAACTTTGATGAAGATGCAACACTGCCCCTAATTTCTGTCGCCTTGTGCGCGTGCTGCACCTTCGCCAGGAACGGCCCTGTATTTATTTTTTTTCATTTGTCTGAAAATATCTTTCAATGCTTTCAATATATAATTGGGGATATTATCCACCTCAGAAAACTTTTTTGTGTGTAGTTTTTTCAAAAACATATTCAAACAAACTTCACACATCAATATTTTAAATTGTAAAAAATAAATCCGATTACAAGAAACCAAAATTGTAATTTTTGCACAAATAAAAAAATTTAGGCCTTACTAGGAGTCACTTTAACGACAAAATTTAAAAACGCTTAGGGCACTATCGGCAAAAGGCTTCTTTTTCTTTGTTATTGACAATTCCAAATCGCACAATGAAAATAAAGATCACAAGTAGGTAAGCTAACCTATAAATATCTCCATTCTTTTCAGAAAAATCCTAGAGTTTGACCAAAGTGGCAATTTATTTCGAGTACCTTTTGTACGTTTGTGCTCGTGCCTTCTAAATTTTTAAATGATGCACCTGGGGGTTGTATGCCTGGCGCTTTTCACATTTTGACTGCTTTTGTATTGCATTTGAAGTCAAATGGGAAACAAATTTTTAACTAGTTGTAATACTTTTGAAGAATAAAGTACCATTTGATTTTAATGCGTTTTAAAACTAAATTATTTCGATTTTCGGTTGGTTGTGTTTTTATTTAAGCATATAAGTAAAATACATTCAAAATATAGGGTGGCCCAAAAGTTAATTTATCATTTAAACCAACACTCAAATATGTGGAAAATTATTTATTACGGAAGAAGGAAAAATATAGTAACAATAAAATTATAAATACAATAGAGTCAATCTGTTACATAATAATTTCAATTAAAAAAACTTTAAAAAATAAAACAAATTTTCAATGCGCGAAGGAGAAAAACAGAAGAACCACTGTCAGCCCAGTCAAGCGGTACTTGTGCAGAAAGAAAGTGACATCCAAACATCCAAGCTGACATGCTACGACATGAGGCAATGAGGCAATTGCAGGCAACGGGACAGCAGGCGAATTCGCGACAGATTTGTTAACTATGAATAGGAACCCATGGAAATCGTCATAGAGCTCCTGACGTCATAGAGCTCCTGATAATGGAGACCTAACTATGAGACAAGGAACCAAAAATAGTATCGTACATATTGTGTAAATACAACTGCAGATCCATGGGCAACCAATTGGTGAATCAACACCATACAACTCAATTTGGTGAAAGGCACAGAAACTCTGGAGTGGGTGTTGTGATGAAAAGGAGCTTTGAGGTTAGATATAATGTGACAAAAGGCCTAAGTGTCATCGGAGACCGCTGTTGAAGTGAGACGAAATTGCCAACTTTGAGATAGACGAACTCCATTTAAACAGCTCAAGCTTCCGTTTCCTGAACACCCGCAACGAATTCTTTCACGTACCCGCATTCTTGAATGTAACCAATCTGGGCGGGGCTTAACACAACTGCGAGACTAAACGCTTAGAAGCGCGGATTAGAAAATTATTTGAATTAGTACGTTCCTTGCTGCGAACCAAGAAGGACTGCTCCGTTGTCCAATACAACGTAATTTACAAATTCTCTAACAAAATCAAGTGCCCTCTGATGCGGCAAAAAATATATTTTAAATTCAAGAGCTCTGACAGTGCAGCAATTTACAAGAGTGTGGGCTTTGACTGTTCAACTGACTGCATCTTCGTTATTTAACGTAAAAATATTTCTTTTCACAAAATGTTATAGAAATACAAGTTCAATCTGAGTGGCTAATAGTAACATGAATTATTTTATAGTCATTTATTGTTACTAGTTATTGTTGGTACTGTTACCTATGTAGTGTTTTTATTTGTTAGATTTTTCTGGAAAGACGAGAGTTATACAGTCCACTTTATATCATCTTCAAACAATGTTTAAAAACTTGCATCGGCCGACCTTGGAAACCGTTGCACAAGGGTATCTCGCTGAAGATACAACAAAGTATATATGACAGGGTTGCTAGATTTGAACCTTACGAACAATGAGTTTGTTTTAATGCTGCGATAAAAATGTTTCATATTTACTAGTTAGCACCTGAACCTAAACGCCTTCTTTAAATCGTACGATCCATGATGGGAGCCCAGATGTAATAATAATAATAATAATAATAAAAAAAGGCAATAAGTTACCTTCGCGAAACGACAGGTGTTGTGTATTGGATTTCTAACAGAACCATTATGTAAATACGTTTGTGTTAACTATTGATAAATCGCTTAAGCGACAGAGTAAAATACCTAATACTTAATATTGGCTATCTTTTTGCTCGACCGACACAGATTTATATCCACAATTAATTAAGTCTTTATGGTCTAGCAACACTATATCGAAGTGTTGGCGTTTCAACGGAATTGATTTATAGACGCGATTATTTGAGTACTAGATGGTTGACAAGAGGGTGTGTATGTGTAAATTAGCGTCTTTCTCAATTCGATATATTTTTGGGATTAAGTAGCAAAGGCCGGGATTTTTTTGCGTGTCTAAGTTTCTCAATATTTGCATATCTTCTTGCTGAATACTTTCACTGGTATATTGAAAATAAATGTGAACGACCTTCCTACAAAATGTTTTTATGTATTAAATATACAATGAATTCTAAACAAAACTTAATTAAAACAAACAACACTACCTCAAACTTAATTAAAGTTTATCCCGGTGTTTACAACAAAAGTACTTACTTTCAGATATATTCTTTATAAAGTAAACTTAACCGAGATATTAAAAATAAGGAAAAATATTTAAATCGCCCAATACTTCATTCAAACATAGTAAACATCCCTTATATTCCTAAATAATCGGAAAGAATTAGAAGGATTGGCAATAAATTTAATTTAAGAACAGTTTTTCACCTCTAAGAAAATCTATTAAGAAAAGAATTAAAACCATTTTGTGGTAAAACAGTATCATTACCATATATTCCTAACAACCTTAAAGTTTTGTCTCACTCGCATATAAAACCATATAAATATTTTCTATTGGCGCAATTCTAAAATCCACAGTTGAAAATAGAAGCTGAAATTTAACCCCTCGACCAATTAAGGTAGAAAAAAAAAGTCGAAAAGGCAAAAGCAGCAACCATAACCCGAGGTTGTTTCGGAACAAGGCAGATACAAATAAAATATATGTGCATACATAAGCGTCCGCCCTTAGGGCCCGGCCCTAACAGTTAGCACACAAAGGGCCCCCCGCTGCCAATCTCAGTCGGGACCGACACTCTGCCAGCTGACTGTTCACACTTTCCGAGGCCGATTACAAATGTACAAGCACCTAAGAAGTTGGAAAAGAAGAAGAACGGGCTGTGCGCCGTCAGAAGTATCCGATACAACCATATAGTCCTATAGTATGGTAAATTTATACTTACTACTCTGTTTCATATCTTTTCGGTCTTTGTATTTCAAAAAATCAATTATAACTTAAAAAAAAATCAAGCGACGTTTAATGACGATATATTTATTTATTGGCTCTGAATCTTAAAATCTTACAACAAAAGGTTAGCAAAACGTACATACGCAATAACTACGAATACTTGCCGGTGGTGAAAAAATACTCCAGCACCGGTGGCGAAATTTTACTACATCTTTGAAACAGAATCAAATTAAAGAAAATGCATTTATAGCTGTATAAATGATTAAAAATAGGTAGATATACTGGATTCTGACCTTATCTTTGGTGGTTCTGGGTCCCAGATTTCGAGATGTGGCACCCAGATGGCCAAAATGAAACCATGAAACAACCGAAAGTGGAATCTTCCAATTGTAAATACTACATGCCCCTTATTTTCTTATTTAAAACAAGCACGGCAAATTCAAACTCAGAGTGAACTTTGTCAAGGCGCCTATCAGTATTTCGCACGACGGCGCCGGCAATTTTTTAAGGTATTAGGTACGTTGAGGGTTTGTCTCAGGTAATTGTACTTTTAACTGTTTAGGAGTATGTGTTTAACAGTCATTTGTACTTCACAGGGAGTGCAAATAGGTAGTCTTGACCCACATAAAAGATGGCTATGCGTTTGATGTGTGTGTGTTCCATTCTCAGTCTAGTTAATGCCACTTCTTCACGTTGCTTTAGTGGAGGGCAAGTCAAAAGTTTTATTTATATAAACAATAAATAAATTTTTTTAAAATTAAAGATTTGAAAACTAAAAATGCCAAGTTATTGTTATGTAACGAACTAGTTTGTTGAATTGTTGAATGAAATATTAGAATAAATCTATGACAACTCAAAACTTCAATGGCGAATTTAGATATGAAATCCAACACCCTGAAAACTTGCCACGCTCAACACCAATACCAGTCTTTCCGGCCCATATGACGGGGTTATGGTATAATTAGAAAATTTGTTACTTATAGAAAACAAACTTGTCCTGTGCTATAATATCAAGAGTATCATCGGATATATGTATTTGAAGAGCCAGAGACGAGCGACGAGCCTTTCTTATTGTTCTATGCGCTTGGTTTACGAAATCCGATTTGTGCATTTGTGATTCATGACTCGGTATTATGGTAATGCCGTTACCTTAGACGTCATAATAATACTGAATATGGAATGCATTCTGGTGGTTGTTATTGACTGGGAGTTTTACTTGATTGACTTAGAAATGATTGCATCAATTTATATGTTGGTGGTTTGCAGTAAACTGTTTTAATTTTCAGATGGGGAAGCAATTTAAAATGGAATTCGTGCCGTGTGCGGAAAATTGCTCGCCAACAATTGCTCTCGTCAACAATTGCTCATCAACAATTGCTCGCCTACAGTTACTCACCCACAATTGCTCACCAGGAAAGTTGCTTGCCAACATCGTCAACTAAATGTATTTATAAAGGTTTATTAAGTTTAGGTCAGGTCAAAGATTAAGATTATCCAGCATCTTCCGTTTTCCCTTCTCGCTTTGCAAAAATTGTAACGCCATTATTATTAGTCAACTGTTTTAATTTTCAGATGGGGAAGCAATTTAAAATGGAATTCGTTCCGTGTGCGGAAAATTGCTCGTCAACAATTGCTCGCCCATAGTTGCTCGCCCACAGTTGCTCACCCACAATTGCTCACCAGGAAAGTTGCTTGCCAATTGCGAGATAGGATGTTTTAGTTCTTTTTTACATTAATATAGATAATATAGATTAAGAAACATGTTTATTGCAAAACATATACACAATTTACGGATTTACGGGGGGTACAGGGGGTAATTACTCCCCCCCCCTATGATTGTAATTTATAAAAAAATTTATAAAACATAATACACACAAAACTGTTTTACATCATAAAGAAAGTGGTGCTTCTTATAACGCGATAAAAAAAATGTATGCAGCTTCCTTATTTTACTAGACTTTTAATAGTAGCAGTTTAAAAGTGTTTTTTTTTGTTTTAACCCTTTCTAAGTACTTTCCTAGTCTCCTTGTGATTATAATTTAGTATTAATAAAGTTTTTTTTTAAACAGATCGACTTGAAATTTATTGCAAATTGTAAGGAAAGGTGTTTAGTTCAGAAGTAGAAAACTTTCGATAGTGGCGTTTTTTTCATCAAAAAGTGAGGGTAAAAAAGAAAATAAACTTGCGCAATCGATAAATTATCTTTTGTTAATGAATTAATGTTAAATACAATTTTTCATGAGAATAAACACATCCCGAGTTATAGGGCGTAAAAATTACGATTTTCACCATAAAAATCGTACATTTCTTGTTTTTTAAATATAACCGAAAATCTGATATTATTACGTAAAAATTTATATGAACTAATTTTATGGCCTTGAGCTAACAATTAAAATAATTAAAGATCTGGCAATTGAAAAATGGGTGTTTTAAGAAACTGGATCGTTCTAGCGCAGGGGTTCTCAAACTGTGGTACATGTACCACTGGTGGTACATTACAATGTTTTAGTGGTACAATTTAACATTTAACATTTTGTTTTCAGAAACACATATATTTTTCTTCAAGTTTTTGACTTTAACGGCTCTAGCTTTAATATTGAAATGACGACTTTTCCAAAAACTTCGAACAATTTCGCGGCACATTGATTTTTAACGGCGAAATGCTTTTATGGTGGTACATATATTTTTGTTTCATATTTATGTGGTACAAAATTTGAAAAGTTTGAGAACCGCTGTTCTAGCGTAAATATCTGAAAAAATATTACTTCCACAAAAAATGTTTATAACATCTTAATGAGAGAACAACATTGGGAACATTTTAAGAACCAGAACCGTTTAACATAAGCAGAAAAAAAGTTATAGACAAAATAAATTTTTTTACGCTATTTTTTTATCGCCATCTAGACTGTGTTATTTGACAAAAAAATCCTTTTGCAGAAAGTCGTAACATATGTTTTTACAATTTTTACAATTAGTAATTTTTAGCCCTATGGATAATTATTTTTTAAGTTTTGGTCTGTTAAAGTTGAGCTAAATTTTTGTTTTTTGACATTTTCAATTTTTGGTCAATACAAGGCTTTGAGCAAATGTTCTTCCGAATTATTACCATTTTTTTTATCTTTGCGTTTATAAACGTCAATGTCATTTTTTCGGGTCAAATATTGAAAAAACGGTCATTCCAATGAAAAAGTTTGTCATAACATGATATTTCGGCGATATCCTAAGCTTTAAAATGGATTATTCTACATTATTTAATATTATCAGCCAAAAAAAGTTACGGGCAAAAAATACATTTTTTTTAGAAATGTACGAATATTGTGGTGAATATCGTATTTTTCTGCGAACTATAACTCGGGAGGGAACATTAATTCATTAAAAAAGGTAATTTATCAATTACGAATTTTTTTTTCTTTTTTTTTTCACACCCCCACCTGCCACCACTCAAAACGCAAATACGAAAGTTTTCTACTTCTAGACACCTTTACTAGCAATTTGGAAAAAAATTTAAGTCGATCTGATCAGTTACTAGTTTCTGCTCGATATTACAAAAAAAATTACTAGCTTTCTTGGACTACTTGGTAAGTTTTACCCCCCCCCCCCATAAAAAAAGCTAAATCCGCCCTTGGGTCTGGTCAGTTAAGATTAAGATTATCCAGTAACTTCCGTTTTCTCTTCACTCTTTGCAAAAATTGTAACGCCATTATTATTAGTAAACTATTTTAATTTTCAGATAGGGAAGCAATTTAAAATGGAATTCGTCCCGTATGCGGAAAATTGCTCGGCAACAATTGCTCTCGTCAACAATTGCTCATCAACAATTGCTCGCCCACAGTTACTCACCCACAATTGCTCACCAGGAAAGTTGCTTGCCAATTGCGCGACAGGATGTTTTAGTTCTTTATTACATGAATATAGATAATATAGATTAAGAAACTTGTTTATTGCAAAACATATACACATATTTTCAATTAATATTTACAAACAATTATCGTCAACTAAAAGTATGTATAAAGGTTTATTAAGATTAAGATTAGGTAAGGTCAGGTCAATTAAGATTAAGATTATCCAGTAACTTAAATTTTCCCTTCTTCCTTTGCACAAATTGTAACGCCATTATTATTTAGGGAGAAAGACAAACTTATAACGCACTGAACACTATCACGAACTGAATAACAACAGACTGAATTTGAAATGAATAGAAAACGCAAAATATTTTTACTTATGACCTTTGCCTTTGACGTTTGCCTGCAAATATATGGTGACTCTACATCTCTACAATTATTGACGAGCAATTGTGGCCGAGCAATTTTCCGGTAATCAATTCGTGCAATTTTTCGATTGTCTTGCTGAAAGAGCACCATTTCTTCTCAAAATTCATCGGTATAACTCAAGTAGTTTTAAAAAATGTAATTTTCGATGATATTTAGTTACGTTAAAATTTTTGTCCAAGGCTTTCTATTTGTGGCGTTTCACGAAGGCAGGCACAAACAAATAATAATTCATGTCACAATTGTGATAGCATAACATAACGCCTCAACACCGGGCAAAATACGATTCCGATTCTCCTAAATTTTCGTTCACAATGGCATTGTGTCCGGAGATCACGTGCTCTAGAGGTTTTTTTAATTCCAATCTGCACGTTGAATAGTGGGTGTTCGCATTTTGCACAACAACCGAACAAAACGTTCAGAAGACACAATGGTGCCGGAGTAAAACGACTCGTGGTCACTTGAATTATTGGTCTGGACGGCGGCCATGCTACTCTGACACTAAACGTACTTTATTGACGAAGATTGTATTTGAATCAGTTGTAAATATACAGATTATCTTCAAGAACTATCATAAACATGATATACTTTCATATGAAGCTTTGACTAATTTTATTTATGAAGGCATTTTTAAAATCGGACGAGTTTTTGATCCGTGGGTCGATAAAAATTAAGACACTATCAAATGATTTTTTGCATGTATTCTTTTATCCATATAATACCTCAATAAGAATTGGATCCACAACGCGCCTACCAAGTATCTCTGCCTAAAAATGCTTTCGAAAAATTGTATGTAGACAGCACCGTAACTAGGCAGGGGCAACAGGGGCACTTCATCAGGGCCCAGATCGAAGAGCGCCCAGAGAAAACTCTCGGAAAACAATTTTAAATCAACTGCATTATTGTTCCCATCTAAAATAGCAGGCCTAAAATTTCGCGGTGAGAAAATCTAATGAAATATTGAGAATTATCACTCAAAGGGTTTTCAGATACTAGATGGTCCTAGAAAATCATTGTATTTACAACTACCAGAAGTAATAAGAGAACTTGAAAGAATTGAAACTGATTTGTCAAACTCTCAAGCAGTGTCAAAAGCAAAAGTTTATTATTTCAAATTAATTACTAATTTATTTGCACTCTTTTTGTATGGAATAAGATATTACAAATAAAGCCTTACAAAAACAAAATACATATATAGATCATTAGACCAGTGCAGATAGCTGTGAAAATGGTCAAAAGTGAAATAAAATAATAGTAGGATGAAACCCATTGGAAAAGGAAGAGAATATAACAAACATGAAAGGAAAAATAATTTACAGGCGCTCTGGGGTCGGGAAGTGGAAGGGGGGAGTTATTAAGGGTAGAAAACTGTTTATCTCGATTTCCAGCAAAACTACAAGTCCTATAGAAAAAAGTTAAAAGGCAAAGTTGTAGGTAATAAAAAGATCTACAACTTTTGTATTTACACTTTTTTCACATACCCTCAAAATTTATGTGAAAAATTCAAATAACCAAGTTTTTGGTTTTTTATTTTTATCTTTTACAAAACAATTTTTCTTTCACGAAATTTGGTGTAAACTTACCTTTTTATGTCCCAAACACTCTGTAATTTTTTTGTTTTAAAATATTTATTTTTTTAACCTTATTTTGACTTAATATCGAAAAAGCAGTCTAATTTTCAATCGAAAATTCTCACGTCAAAATATCTGCTTTTTTAAAAAACTCGGTGGGCTTTTTGTTCGTTGAAATCTCTACTTTTTGATGGTGTAAAAAAAATATACATTACTATGGTAAATGTTCTCAAAAAATGCAAATAAGAAACGAAGAAAACGCCGATTTTCTTTTTTTTTAAATTTCGCTTTGGAAATTACTAGAGAATCTGAATTTTCCAAAGAGTTAGGCCAGTTAAAAAAGAAAATAGTATAAATCTATTTCCAGAAATTTTGTTTGCAAAGCAAATGTACAACCTTTTATCAGTTTTACTTGCTGAAACAGACTGGCGTTATAAACAAATGAAAAGGATAATTGAAGATTTTTCTTTTCTTTTTGGCTCGTCCTTCAAATCAATGAGCGTTACTGAATTTCAAAAGGTGACAGCCGATTGGTCAAGCAAATATGATATAGATTTGAATAGTTATGAATTCAGTAGTGAGATTAAAAGTTTCAAGTATGATAAGACTGATGCAAAATCTGAAAGATGCAACTCCTCCAAATTTATTACAGATCGTGCCAGTGACTACCGCTTCTGGTGAGAGGAGTTTTAGTAAACGGAAGTTAATTAATACTTAACATCGACCCTCTCGAAAGAGCGTTTATCTAATATGTCAATTATGTCTACTGTTGCTAGATGGTAAATGGGCTAGAAATAATGAGCAAAAAGCAACAAGATTTGCAAATCTTCTAGAAAAATCTTTCAACCTCATGAAGGTCAAGATGAAGAACCCACTCTGGAAGAACATCCACGGATTGATCAAGAAATAGAATTTACCTCTCCCAAAGAAGTAATTACCGAAATAAAAGAAAATACCTATCAATACGAAAAAAGCTCCAGGTTTTGACTTAATTACTGGAGAAATTTTAAAACAATTACCCAAAAAAGCAATAATTAAACTAACTAACGTAATAAGTTCTGCCTTCAGACTGAAGTATGTACCCAGCCTTTGGAAAATTGCGGAAGTAATAATGATACCCAAGCCAGGAAAACCACCACACGAGGCATCGTCATACAGACCGATTTCATTACTGTCTGTTATGTCGAAACTATTTGAGAAACTCCTACTCAAAAGACTAAAACCAGTTATCGAAGAAAGACAAATTATCCCTAATCATCAATTTGGATTTAGAAATAAGCACTCGACGATCGACCAAGTTCATAGAATAACCAACATTATAGAGAAATCATTAGAAGAGAAAAATATTTGTGCTACTATCTTTCTTGATGTAGCACAAGCGTTTGATAAGATTTGGCATGAAGGCTTAATACATAAGTTCAAGCTTTTACTTCCAAAACAATATACAGATATCCTCCATTCATATATATCGGAAAGATATTTTAGAATTAGGCAAGAAGAAGCCTAGTCCGATCTGAAAGAAATTAAGGTTGGAGTACCACAAGGAAGTGTCCTAGGACCTGTCCTATACTTACTGTACACATGTGATATTCTAGAGTTAGAAAACAATATCGTAGCCACCTTCGCAGACTACACTGCCATTCTAGCAGTAGGAAAGAGCAATGAAGAAGCAACCTACAAGCTCCAAACAGCTGTCCACCTTATATATGACTGGACGAAAAGATGGAAAATTAAACTTAATGAAACTAAATCCACATTAACTTTCCAAACAAAATGATAGATCATATTTCAGTCAGAATAAACAATAACCTGATCCCATATTCAAACACAGCCAAATACTTAGATGCCAAACTCCGATGGAAAGTGCATGTTAAAAAGAAAAAAGAAGAACTCAAATATAGAAAAATGTACTGGCTAGAAACTCCACTCTGTCTCTACATAATAAGCTTATGCTTTATAAGCAGATACTTAAGCCTGCATGGACCTATGGTATCCAACTATGGGGATGTACCAAAGCAAGCAACTTAGCAATCATCCAAAGATTTCAAAACAAAGTACTGAGGAACATAGTAGTAGAGTTATGAAGAAAGACTCTATCATCATGTCAAACTCTATTAGATTAAGTTGGAATTAAATTGCTCATTGGTCACTGTTGACCAGATTGTAATATACTAAATGCCTTTATGGGTGTTTAATAATAAAAAAATTATATCTACTGAACATGATATAGTCCAAATAGATTTTAATGATTTAACTGATGAATCTGCCGGAAAAAACGCAAGAAAAATACAATTTAAATAAATTTATGATGTTTTAATTTATTATTTTTTCATAAATATTAAATTAAATAAAAATTACGAATATAAACAATTGATAGAATAATTATCTTGTGTTTATTTATTATACCAAACTTTAAAGAAATGAAAGAACAAAATCTTGAGAACTATTGTATATGCATGGTAAGTGTTTTGTTTTATTTTATTTTTTTTTTGTAAAGGACCCAATTTGAAAGTCTTGCGCAGGGCCCACAAAAAGCTAGTTACGGCCTTGTATGTAGGTACCCTTCATGAAACAACAGCAGACCTTACATTTCGCAAATGTACATGGTCATTAAAAAACAAGTTTTTAGTTTGGTACCAAACATAAAATTTTTGTTAACCATGTTTACTCCTCACAATCAGTACGCGCTAAAAAAATTTAAAAAAAACACTATAAAATATTAAAATTTCGAAAGTTCATGGTTGTTGTGTAAAAGATTTATCTATTAAAGAAAAAAGAAATCCTTAAAGCCCTCGTGTTAGTTGCTGGTATCCGTTAAGGTGTAATGATGCGTGTAGGGGTCTACTCTATAACATTCATCATTCAGTGGTAGTTACAAGACCACAATATGTAAGAGAAGTTATTCCCTGACTCCCCAGTTGACATGACATCTATTGTCCCAGCCTACTCTATTATAAAGCACTTTTGAACATATTGGCTTTACAAGGGTGTGAGAATGCGGATGTCTGTCAATTGTTTGTACCTTATATATACATACACCACTAGATTTGTTATTTTGTTATTGTTGGATATGTGGTTATGGATATTTCTGACAGCCGGTTGCTTTTTTTCTGTGTCCTTGTTAATGTGAGAGTAATTCTTTTTTGTAACTGAGTTGACGAACACTCTAATTTTGAATCGGTAATTTGAGAAACCCCATAAGTCAGTGTTTTTATGAAAATGACTTTTTCATTGCAATGCATTCCTAACAGGTATTTGTAGGCATTGTAAACCCATAAGTCAGTGACTTGTGTTGCTTCTCTCTCGTAATAATAAGTTCTATGTCTGTACGCACATTTATATATTCGAACATCTCCACATTTTTTGACGGCTGCGGAGGCCAAAACAAAAATCATACATTGTTAAGGATGTATTAGTATCAAGGACCGAGATTTTTCAATTCTTAAGAGAAAAATAAGAACCAAAGATCGCGTGTACACCCCCTCTGGATCCGCCACTGCAAGATAGCTAACCTATTTTTGTAAATATCATCGTCAAGGTTTGACTTTATTTAATTTCTGGCGTTTCAATCTGAGAGAATTCAATTTTAAATTTGCCGCGTTTTACAATGCAATAGAAGATTCCATAATAACCTACAAATGTGTGATTTTTTAATTGGTTCGAAGATTGACAATTAACTTTTCACAATGCCAAAAATTGACAAATTAAAATAACATTTATCAGTTTATTTTACTATATTACCTCTGTGTTGTCTGCTGTTGCTAGGAAATAAACTAAAAGCTTAACTTTTCTTGTAAATATCTCGGAAGATCGAATTTTCACAGACATGTGACCTGCATTTTTTGCCGGTTTACATAGGAATTAGTCTACCCTGAAAGTAGCATTGAATTCTGACGAGTGGATTTTGAGATCCTCCGGACACACATACATACAAACCTTGCTCGTTTAATAGTATTTGATAATGTTAACTGAACCAGTATTTTATGTTTGAATCATTTAAGAAACAACACCAGTCATAGTTATTTGAGAAACAACATCAGTCGGACAACTTCAACTGCTGTTTTTGCTTGATATAAATTTTTCAAATATATTTTTTGTCCAATATATAAGCATTTGCCCCATACTTTCATGTCATAGAAGCGATACTGATGACTTATGAGTCGAAAGCGCTTTGCAACTTGAATAAAAGTATACTTCATACAAATCTTTCCCTTCTTTAACTTACTAAAGTGTACTCAGCGATCTCTTCTTCTGTTTGAAATATGAAAAGTAGTAGGAGTAGGGATCATCAACACAGACAATAGACTAAATGATGAATCTGTTAAATGTTTAATGTATTTAAATATGAAGAAGAAAAAAATTTATTTATTGCGCTTTACAATCTACTTAGTATTTCCAAAGTAAGAATTATGACATGAGACAGGCTCCATCAAGTGATGGTTCACTGGAATTTACTCAACTATACTTCATCCAAACCGCAGAGGCCAACGTAAACATTGCAGACACGCAGAGATCACGCCGACCGGCAGAGACGTACTCATAAATTTTATTTTAAAAGTGTTGATAAAAAATATCTATGGTCACAAGTCCCAGTAATGATTAATTTTTTCTACAGAGTTTTTAATTTAATATTATATATTTTTACCCGTTAACTATTTCATTAAGTCGTTATTGTAGTTAAAAATAATATTCTATTTCTGGCTGGAAAAAACGACGTGAAATTTATGGTAAATTATAAGTAAATTAAATAATAATCAAGACGACTGAGTAAAAGTTCCGCAAGGGAGGTGGGGGTAGCGAAATATATGTTTTTGAGGGTTGGATATTGGTTTTTTACGATTTATGGCTGAAATATGCACCCTATAAAAAGTTTAATATAAAAGTTGTAGATAATTACAAAATCTAAATCTTTTATATCAATCATTTTTCAACATAACCTCAAAATTATCGAGATAAACATTAAAAACTGTTTTTTTTATCTCCCGCAAAAACAATTATAATATAAATCTTCGTGAAAACGTTCTTTTTTGTGTTTTAAATAAGCTGTAATTTTTAATATTTAAACAAACGAAACTAGTATAGAAATATAACATTAGGGCATAATTATATTCGCACGAGGTACTCAAAAATAAATGAAATCGGTATTCCGAAACACAATTATAAACTAACGAAATAAATATAGAGTATTTAAGATATTCATAATCTTGTTTAATCCTCTAATTCTCTGTTAAGTGCAATTGTAAGTCAGTTATTGCCGCCAATTATACTTAATGCGGTCCTGCAGACGGCCTGCCTGCCTCCCACTTTGACCAATAGGAAGAATATTTCCAATTTGATCACGCGCCGATAAATAAATAATCGTTGGCCGCTCGGTTTTGGATGAAGTTTAGGTCTCAACTCAACTTGATCTTCTTAATCTTCTTTCGATGTCTTGGTTGAATAGTTCTCTTACCAATTGGTTGTTGCGTTCAGTGCTTCGATTTTTGTATTTGTTTGCATTTTCTTTGATTACTTCCGTAATGTAGGAAATGTCTAGGTCTGTGTGTAGCGTATGGTTTGAGACATACCATGGAGCGCTGGTTATCGCTTTGATCGTTTTTGACTGGAACGTTTGAAGGATTTTTGTGTTGGATGGGTTACTGCATCTCCATAATTCAATTCCGTATGTCCACACTGGTTTTAGTATAGTCTTGTATATAGTTATTTTATTTTCAGTGGAAAGATGTGGTTTCTTGTTCATCAACTAGTTCATTTTTCTAACTTTGAGTTCTAGATAACGTTTTTTGGAGATATTTCACTTCTGCTTTGACGGGAATAGGAGTATTTTTTATGTTTACTTGGGGGCACACGTATCTTCGTGTTGTGAACGTTATATATGCAGGGGGATTTACCTTTATTTTCCATTGATCCAGCCAGGTTTGAAGGAGATTGATATGATGTTGTCATTTTTCAGTAGCTCTTATTGGGTCAAAATCTGTTGAGAGTATTGCTGTATCATCTGCGAACGTTGAACGTTGCCATAAGTGTATCGTTTGTGTGGTACCCTTGCTCCAATAGGATGATAGTTTGACAATGCTTCATCGATTTTTATTTGGACATAAGTACAGCTGAGCACGTAGACACATTTTCAATTTATATAGCAATTCTCTGTGCCATACTTTGTCAAAAGCTTGCTGAATATCTAGGAAGATAATCCTAATATGGCACTGTTGGATTGTAGAGTGGTTTTCTTTAAACCCAAACTGATGTGCTGGTATAACGTCACCTATATGTATTTCTTCTTCAAGTCTAGTGAGTAACAAACGTTCAAATATTTTGGATGCTATGAGCAGAAGACAAATAGGCCTGTATGAGCTAGCTTCTGTTGGAGGTTTTCCTGGCTTTGAAATCATTACGATTTGTGCGTACTTCCAGTGCAAATGAAAATAATAGAGACGGAGCGTGCCATTAAATATTGATGTTAATAAGACAATAGCCTTTTGGGGAAGGTTTTTCATTACTGTGCGAGTTGAGTTGGTTTATAATATCTCGCACCTCTGATGGTGAAAAACCTTTTGTTGGTGGTGATAATTGGCATGGGGCGTCAAGGTATGCTCCGATAAGGTGTAAAAACTTTTGCTAGATATTCTGCAAATTCATTTGCTTTTTCTGTGTTAGAGCGTGCCCAGGTTCTGTCTGGTTTTCTGATTGGCGGTATGGATATTGTTGGCCTTTTGAATTTTTTTGTTTATATATAAAGCGAGTTGTCATCAGGTGTTAAGTTGGTAATATAGGACTGGAAAGTTTCCTTCTTTGTTCGTTTTATAGCTGTTTGAAGAAAAAAAATTAAAATAATATCCAACACTAAGAAAAAAGTTATTTAAATGATTTACAACTCCCTCTCATTTTATAAATAGTTTATTTTTGCTGCATTTTTATTAGGTAAAGGTTCGTTTTTTATGTATTACGCAGTCCGTCGATATATTTCTAACTGAGTCTGCAGCTACAATTATTTTTGGCACTCCGTCAAACTTTGTTTTGCAATTGAATTGAATTGAAAGGTAGCTGATATTTTCGCGATAATAAAAGCTGTCTTTGGTTTGTGATTGGTCAGATTATGTGAAAATTCTAAGATGAGTGAAATAGAAATTGTAATAGATCCAGATATATTTATATTAGATTACGATTTAGGCAATAAGGCAATTATCCATACAAAATTATACTCGTAAATATAGTAAATACAGTTTAAAAGCAACTTAGTGATGCTTTTTGATTGTGGTAATATAAAGTGTTTTTCAATGAAACTAATAATAATAATAATAATAATAATAATAAATGCCTTTATTAACATAACAGTATACAATTTATAACATTATTATTTTTTTTTGACGCGAGATTCAGTTCATAGGTTATATCACAATGCTATAAATTAATAATGTATTTAATATTTAACCTATGAACTGCTCTTCCATCTAACCTCAAAAAACAGTATCAAAACATACAGAAAGTAAGTAAGTAATATATAAATGAGTAAATATTATTGTCTGGAAAAATAATAATCAAATAATAATTTTTTCTTTTTAAGTTTACATGCTGAAAAGTAACATAACTCACACGGTATATCATTCATCGCTTTAACCACACAATACGAAAAGGATCGTTTAAAAAATTGGGTTCGATGACGGGGTAAAGCCAATGTATGTTTATGTCTTAAATTAATCGTATGTACGTCCGTTCTAAATGTGATCTTTTGGTAAAGATAAGGTGGAGACTTTTCCTTTAATAAATCCATATTAAATAAATCTGCGTGCATTTTACGACGCATTGACATATTTAGCCATTTAACGGTTTTAAGAGTATGACTGACAGGTTGAAACTTGCGAATAAGTCTTAGACAGGAGTTTTGTAATTTTTGTATTTTTTTATGGTCTATTTTTATGCATGAGAGACTAATAAAACAGCATTTCTAATGCAAAACTTAGTACGGTCATTTTAAATATTTTTACGGAATAATCTAAATATTTCCTAAAATTGTCATAAATGTACCTGAGCTAATACAAGTTTTGCGTCTTTTATTGGTCTTTTATAACCATAAGCTGTACAGAACAATAGAAAAATGTTTAGACAGGCCAAAAGCCCTGTGTATTAAAGATAACATAGCCGTATCTTAAGATTATTTTCAATAAGTACCTATTTGCCAATTTTGTTTTATTTTAATTCCAAGAATTTCTTACAGTAATCGAATTATAAGTAGATAAATCCCTTAGTAAGGAGGTCCAGTTGTGTATTCTTGACAGCTTACTAAATGTCGTTTAGTTGCAACATGCAAGGTGCAGTGTGCAGTCTATTGTGAATTCTAGTGTGATCATGGAAAATTTGGAAGTACCGCGTAAACGACAAAAAATCGGTCCTTTAACAGTTAATGAAAAAACATTAATATTTAATTGTTTTAAATCATTTACAGACAAACATTTATGTAAAAGTGTTGATGACACAGTGGAATTAGTTAGTAGTACGCTTGGTGTTGGGAAATCTACGATTTACAGAGTTGTTAAAGAAGAGAAATGTGGCGAGTTTCAAACAGCACGTAAAGCTCCAGGAAAACCAAAATTTCAAATAGAAAATCATTTGAAAGAAAGACTTCGAAGGAAAGTGCATGCGTTCTTCTTTAGAAAAGAATTTCCGACAGTAGACAAAGTTCTTGCCACGGTTCGAGATGATAAGGATTACCCTGAAATGGAAATGGAAATGGAAACTTTTAAAAGAAATAGGTTTTCTATGGAAAAAGCATTCCAGAAAGTCTATTTTAATAGAAAGAAGCGATATTGTAGTATGGAGAAGAAATTACCTAAGGACTATAAAAGAAATGAGAAACCAAAGAAGAAATATATTTTATTTAGATGAAACATGGATCAACGAGGGACATACACCAAATAAATTTTGGCAAGATGAAACTGTTACAAGTCGAAGACAGGCTTTTTTAAATAATTTATCTACTGGTTTAAATCCACCATCAGGAAAGGGGCGCAGACTGATAATAGTACACATCGGTAGTTCAAACGGTTTTATTAAAGGTGGTTTATTGACTTTTGAATCTACTCGTACCGGTGACTACCATGAGGACATGAATGCTGATGTCTTTAAAGAGTGGTTCGAACAAATGATAGATCTTCTTCCTCAGAACTGTATAATAGTAATGGATAATGCAAGTTATCACTCGAGACTTACAGAAAAAATGCCCACAACCAAGTGGTTAAAAAAAGATTTACAGAATTGGCCATCCCGGTTCTGTGAGAAGAGAACTGTATCATTTGTGTTCCCTTCATAAAGAGAAATTAAAAAAATATGAAATTGATGAAATTGCAAAAAATCGTGGGATGACGGTGGTTAGATCACCACCATATCATTGCGAAGTAAACCCGATTGAACTGATATGGGCACAGATAAAGGGAGAAGTTTCAGGAAAAAATAATTCTTTTAAAATGAGTGATGTTAAACAGTTGTTTTTGGAGGCTGTAAATAATGTGAAGCCTGAAAACTGGGAAAAGGCAGTAAATCATACGATTAAAGAAGAAGACAAAATGTGGAAGTTGGACAATATTACTGATGAAATGATCGAGCCACTCATTGTAAATATTGGTTGCGACAGTTCATCTTCTGATTTGGATTTGTAGGTAAGAAGTAGTTTTTATATTAAAATTATTATTTATGAACGTAACGTTGTTTAAAAGTCAAAGTTTAAACCCTTATACCTACATAGCCCGTTTGACACAATGTTCTTAACATACCTTGTGGAAAAATAAAATATTTTAGAAAAAATTGCACTTTTTTACCTTCAGCTGCTTAGAAGTTATAAGCAGGTTAATTAGGTGAAAATATAAGTGTACACCCGATATATTTATTATATTTATACAAAGGTTATTTCATACGAAAATACTCGAGGTATAACTTCACAAAATATGGATTACGAACGCTTTATTATTTTAATACTCTCTCATACATAAAAATAGACTATAATATAATCAGTGAATCCTAAGTCCTCGTCAAACCATACACCTAAGTTTTTAATTTTTTTACTAAACTGAATATTATGACCATCAATTAATACTTTTGATGAATAATTCTTTTTAAAAATTTCTGTTTGTATTTTGTTTCCAAAGATATTAGCACTAGTCTTCGATGCATTCAATTGAAGACAGTGATTTAAAGAAAAATTGTGAAGATTGTTTAAATCATAGTTTAGAGCAGTTACTACTTGATCCATCTCATTGGGAGGAAAAGAAATATAAATCTGAGTATCATCTGCATAATAATGCTGTGAGCAAGATGCAAATATTTCCGGAAAATTAGAAACATACACAGAAAAAAGTATAGGACCTAAGATTGAACCCTGGGGCACTCCAGTGTTCACTTGTAAAAATCTAGATACATTATCTGTACATTTTATCGCTTGAAATCTATTACTTAGGTAAGACTTGAATAAATCTACAGCTGTCGAATCCAAGCCGATAAATGATAGAATCGAATAGAGCAAACTATGGTCAAACGCCTTAGAATAATCAAATAAGAGTAAAATAGTCAATTGACCCTCCTTAATGGTCTCGTTAAATAAAAATATCTGGTTTGTACATCGATAGTTGACATTGATTAAAGGTATAATGTCCTATCTGTATAAAAATAAATATTCTTATTTTTAACTTAGTTTCCTGTTTTAAGCAATATTTTAATCGCTGTCATCAGAAAAAAAAGTTTTTTTTATTCAACTCTTATAAGATCGCATCCTTTTAATAACACTATAAATATTATTCTTCAGTTCGAGATGATTTATGCGCGTGTATTAAAAAGACAAACAGTCTCTCACCTCCACCGCACCGCGATATACAACAGAAATAATAAATTTTTATTACAAAAAAATAAACCGACGAAGAACCGAGTCGGGTTCCGAGCACAATGCGAAGAATCCAAATGGAATTTCAAAGTCAATTTATCATAAAGTTCTCTAAA
The DNA here is from genome assembly GCA_949320105.2 of Crepidodera aurea. NCBI lineage: Eukaryota > Metazoa > Arthropoda > Insecta > Coleoptera > Chrysomelidae > Crepidodera > Crepidodera aurea. Next base: position 37,550,045 of record OX439475.1, on the reverse strand, counting down.
AAACTAGACGGCGGTCTTTTTTTCAAGCACTTCTCTTTCATATCCGAATTTTGTGTTGAGAATTATTAGGGTTTTCTTTTTGGTTTCATTTTTATCAAATTTGAATATGTGGGATTTGATTATTTCTTTTTTCAATATCTGATCGGCGATTGTAAAAATAATTAATTTTTATCAGGCAATTTAGTTTTGCAAATTTGTAATAAGTTCTTTAAAATAAAATGTCTTTTATAAATAATTATATTTTTATCCGAAAATGTCAAAAAACGTCAAATTCGATACAATACAACACTTTTCTGTCTTAGGACTTTTTTCGTACTTTTTCGGGCGGTAAACTGTCCGGGAAAGTAAAATATAGGTAGCTGGCTTACCTTTTTGTTTTAGCTTTAAATTAATAGTTGTGTTCAATAATATTTGGTGTATTTTATTATCGAAATAACGTATTAACTTTTGCTGTGATAGGTGTTTTTTTAAAGAAAACCAAGTGACATTTGTAGGTTATATTACAATGTGAAAATATTAGTTATAATTTTTGTTTGATATTTGACATTTCTTACACTTGTGTTCCGTTGATTTTTAGTGTAGCCTAGGGGAGACCGGGGCATAACGAGCTACTGGGGTATAACGGGCACTGCTAATATTTTGACGCTCCTGTACCTTCGAAGGTGACCATTCCCGTGAAACAATTGCTTAGATGCTCCAAAGTTCGAAATATTTTAGTATGAGTCTGACTGCCGTAGGGTGTACTTGTTATACTTATTTTAGTACTTGCGTACTGAAAATTAAAATAATTGGAATATTTGAATGCAGGAATAGACCTGGTAATTGATTATCTGGAGATTCCTGACTTATCAGTTACAAAAAGGTATGTCTATTAGCTCTTTTAATAGTGTTCAGATGAATTAATAAGCTATGATTACTTATGATATATTCATTTTATTTATAAAATGGCGTCAGGGGCATAACGGGCGGGGTAAAATGAGCACCTGCCCATTTTGCCCCATGCTACTTAAAAATATAATTTAAATTAAACGACTGTTTTTTTCTTACAGAAAAAGGAGATATGGTACGTACATACAAAAAAAAGAGTAATAGGCAATCTTGGGACAAAAATTCTATGGAAAATGCTATTAAAGCAGTTATAGAATCAAATAGTGGGTGTAAAACTGCTGCAGATCAATTTGGGGTGCCACGAGCAACTTTGCAGCGTAGAATCAAGAAATATAGGCAAAGTAGGGATATTCAATTTGCCTCGCAGAAGGGAATGGGACACTATAAAACCATTTTCTCAAATGAGCAAGAGCTGGAATTGGTGAAATATATTCAGGATATGGAAGCCCGTCTTTTTGGCTTGTCCCCTGCAGACCTTCGAAAACTAGCCTATCAACTAGCTCAACGCAACAATCTTCCTAATCATTTCAATCGTGTAACTGAAATGGCAGGAGAAGATTGGTTTGCTGGTTTCCTTAAAAGACATGTCAATTTATCGCTACGAAAACCAGAAGCTACTTCAGCGGCACGTACCATGGGATTCAATAGAATTTCTGTTAACAAGTTTTTTGACCTGATTTCCAATGTAATAACCAAACATAACATAACACCTACTAGGTTGTTCAATGTGGATGAAACCGGCATCTCCTCGGTAGCTAAAAGCCTTAATAAAATAATTGCTACTAAAGGTAGGAAGCAGGTAGATTCATTGTCATCTGCCGAACGTGGAAAAATAATAACAGTAGAAACATGTATGGGTGCAGACGGGTCATTTATGCCTCCCATGTTTATTTTCCCCAGGAAGAGATTGAAACCTGAACTATTAGACGGCGCACCTCCAGGTTCCTGGGGAGAATGCAGTGATACAGGTTGGATTCAAACTGAGCTCTTTCTGAAATGGTTCAGGAAATTTGTCATATGGTCTAGAGCCTCTAAAGAAAGTTCAGTCCTTCTATTTCTAGATGGTCACACAACGCACACTAAGAATATAGACTTAATTGATGAGGCTAGAAAGAGCGGTGTTGTCCTGTTAAGCTTCCCTCCACATTGTACACACCGCTTACAACCTTTGGACGTTGGTTTCATGAAACCACTTAGCACTTACTACGCAGATGATATTAAAAAGTGGTTGCGGCTAAACCCAGGACGCGTCGTGACGCACTTCCAAGTAGCTAATATTTTTGGGAGAGCGTTTTTAAGAGCAGCCAAAAATTAATTTAATTAATTAATAAATGCCTTTAAAGCAACAGGTATTTGGCCTTGTGATTCCACTGTTTTTAAAGATGCTGACTTTATAGCTGCAGCTACAACAGATATTTGTGAAACAAACATATTACCTAGTGAAAACTTGGAACTTGGAAAAGAAGGAACAAGAAGTTCTTATCCAAAAGATATTTCTCTTAGAACTGCTGCAGAGAAGGAACCAAAATCACCCCAGCCAGGACCTTCACATCAGAGACCTTCCACACCCCCGCCAGGACCTTCACATCAGAGACCTTCCACACTTAGCCAGGACCTTCACATCAGAGACCTTCCACACCCCAGCCAGGACGTTCACATCAGAGACCTTCCACACCCCCACTTCATATTTCAACATTTAAATTACATACCCCTACTGATATAATGCCAGTGCCAAGGACCATGCAGAAAAAGAGAAAGGTGAGAAAAGGAGGCAAAACTGCAATTTTAACCGAATCGCCCTACAAAAATGAACTGTTAGAGGCTATGAAAGCGGCAGAAACTAAAAAACTCAACGCAAAAGCCACTAAGCGAAAAATTATACCAAACAAAAAGGAAAATAAATCAAAGGGCAAACAAAAACTTGAACAAAATAAAAGCACGAAATTAAACGAAGAAGATAGTGATGATAGTTCTGATGAGGAATGTTTGTATTGCGGGTATTTATATTCCCAATCCACTGAAGGATGGGTAACTTGCACTTGCAGAAGATGGGCACATTGTTCGTGTGCTGGGGAGGATGATAATGATGAGGAGTGTGCTCATATTTGTGAATACTGTAAAAAATAGGATCAACTGTTTTTACACGAAAAAGTTAAGTTAAGTTAAAATGTTGAATCTGTGTTATAAAATGTTGTATATCTAAAATAGATAAACGTTAAATGCATTTTTTTTAATTCAGGTCCTCTTTAATTCATTTTAAACTTTATGCTCATTATGCCCCTTTCAAGTGTCCATTTTGCCCTAGCTGATGGGGCAAAATAGGCATTTGACAAAAATATTAGAAGCTGTCAAATGGTACTTTACACATTTATTTTAAAGAATGATGATACTGCTTTTTGTAGCTTGTTACGTAGTTAATACATTTGTAAAATACTGTTTTCCTACTGTAAACGGATAAGACTTTATTAAACAACTTGCTTAAGGTGCTGATTATGCCCCGGTCTCCCCTATATTACACTGACAGAACCGATCAGATATTCGCAACCCTCAAATTCAATGAAAAAATTCTAATAACACTTATGTAGTTTATCATAACTCAAAACTTTGTGTTGATAAATTCTACATGCTATTTGGCTTCGAAAAGTATTGTTTATATTTTATTTATTTTAGTACTTACACTATACAAATGCAATAAAACGCGTTTTTTAAAAATTGTGTAGCTCCGTACTACACTTTCTGATACAAGCTTCATTGACATTGGCAAACTATAAAACTATATGAATTTGTGTCCTTTGTAACGTAACTTTGACCTAAACTTAAACTTTGACTTGTCACAAACATTTACTGTAAAGTGATCAATAAAAATCTATTCTATCTATTCTATTCTAAAAGTAGAACTAGTATTTTTCTTTATTTTATTAATATTTTTTATATTCGAATAAAAACATTGTATGATAAAGCGGACGAGAAGTTTCTTTTTCGGACTCTTATGTGTTCCTTAAATTTTAGAACTGATGGCATTTTCAGTTCCTACATAACCACCCAAGGCTGAAATATAGATGATCATTTTCACGATTACAGATGAACACATAAAAGTAATGATTGTAACAAAAACTTCTGTGTCTCGCTTATTAAAACGATTTGCATTGCTAAACAGAAATTTATGTTTTTTATGAATCATACTCGAAAACAATATAGGAATATTTTATATGGTTTCAAGTTAATACAATGAGTTTGTGTCATTTTAATTAAACAATTATTTTTTGTCAGGTACTCACTCATTAGGCGTTACTAACCATACCAGGAAAAACAATAAATTGTTGGTCGAGGCGTTAAAATTATTACACCTACACAAAAATATAGTCCACTTTTTCGAAATCTCTTAAAAAATCCAAGAACCACTGAGGAATTCACCGTCAATGTGGAAGCTGCATATATACCCAAAAAATAAACATTTGTTGGTCTAAAATAATGTATTCTATTAGCTATCAACAAATCTGTATTATTTTACAGTGAACGGAAGGGTGTATTTTTATGATTTGACATTTGACAGAAATACTGTCGCTGTAATCACCCAGGAGGAAAATACTGTCGCAAAGTTTTGTGGTTACTATAGTAATGAGCTGAAACGAAAGCGTCTTATCGGTTAAAAAATATTGGTGTGAAATTTTCAAATTAAATCCATTAAATACATTTATTTGGATGCATGTTTTCGTGACTATTCAATAATTTATGTAAGTAGATAGAATTAGTGGGAAGCAGTCGAAGGTAGATCAATTAGTACGATTTCTTCGTTTTTATGTCGAGCTTTCGAAAATGTTTATTTTCTTTTTTCAAGACGAATAACATGAAATTCAGATAAAATTATATACAAAAAGAAAAACAAATTTCTAAAAAATCAGTATACCAATTGAAAGATATCTTGACTGGCCTGTTGGCTTATTGCCAATCCCAGTGGCGTAAATAAGGGGAGTGATCATGGTGATCAATCACCCCCCAAAGCCTAATGATAATCCGAAAAAATACTTATACTAAAAAATAGTTGTTCCAAAATAAACATAAAAAAAACTAAGGCAATAAACATCACGTTTTTACGAGAATAAATTTCCAAAATTTTTCATTCCGTACCCCCAGGCCCCCCTTGGTGTCTCGTTCCAGTTTAATCACCCCCAAATTCAAATCCTATTTACGCCACTGGTCAGTGCCATTAAATTAGTTAAAAAAAATTGAAAAATACAGAGTAAAATGTGTAAGTATGTATAAATATATAATTAATCATTTAAAGAAGGACGAGAGTTGAGAAATTATTTTTGTTTTTTTAATAGATATTGTACATACTGAGGTCCTTAATATCTATTCTTTTATTCATTTATTAATATATAGCAGTTGGTTTATTTGGCTAAACTAAAATAAACACTATTTTTCATTCGTAATGTTTGTCATTCCTTATATCATTTTGTCCAATTTTACGATAGGTATCTACAGGCAGACGTTGTAAGTGTTATTTGGAAACATCCTGTATAACAATTTGATTTGATGCTGAAAATATTTTGTCCTTACGAATGTTCAATAGAGTCGGAAATAATTATTAAAAATTGCATTTATATAAAGGCATTCAAAACATTATCTCAGCCTGGAAAATCATTAGTGAATTTTTTTAATACAATGTGGAGTACACAATAGCAAAAAAAGCAATATTCCGTTATTTTAACTTTTACTTTTTCCCCCCATTCCGTCCAGTTGGTTTAAAAAATGTACTAATGTTTTGTAGGTAATTAAATTCCCTACAAATTGTATTCTAATACTTGTTTTCCTGAATAGGCCATAACTGAATTATAGCGTTCTAAAGTTGTAAGTTTGACAAATTTCCAGAAAATGCGATTTTTTCATTTTTTTAAAAAGTGCATATCTCCGGAACTATCTGTCCTACAAATAAAATTAAAAAATGTAAATTATAGAAAATTTAATTCTCTACAACATTATGTAGATCTCTTTTCTAGCTAAAATGCACCTAAACGAAGATATAAGCGAAAATCTGAAGAAATTACCAATTTTTTTCGGTTTTTTTCAATATGGCGGCGGGCGCGGAGGGGGAGCAATTGTGCATTTTGTATTTTAAATTTACTACCGGACCGTTTGTAAGTTCCCCCCCTTTTAGTCTCCAGTCACTGAACTAAAATATATTCACTGTTTTCTGAATACCATATTTTATTTTCATTCAATAGACCAGGGTCGATAATTTTTGAAACCAAAAAAAAATAATAGTAGGATGAAACCCATTGGAAAATGAAGAGAATATAACAAAAATTAAAGGAAAAATAATATACCGGCGATCTGAGGTCGGGAAGTGGAAAGGGGTGAGTTTTTAAGGGTAAAAAACTGTTTATCTAGATTTACGGCAAAACTACAAGTCCTAGGGAAAAAAGTTAAATGGCAAAGTTGTAGGTAATAAAAAGATCTACAACACACTGTAATTTTTTTGATTTAAAATATTTATTTTTTCACCTTGTTTTGACTATCGAAAAAACACCCTAATTTTCGATCGAAAATTCTCACGTCAACATATCTGGTTTTTTAAAAAACTCGATGGGCTTTTTGTTCGTTGAAATCTCTACTTTTTGATGGTTTAAAAAAAGATACACATTAGTGTGGTAAATGTTCTCAAAAAATGCAAAGAAACGAAAAAAACACGAATCCGAATTTTTTTTTTAAATCATCATGTACAATTTTGAGCTATTTATTAAAATGTATACTTTAATTACTCGATTTTGTTTTCGAAATTGTGAACTTAGCGTACACTTTAGAGCAGCAAAGATTTTTTTATCATTTTCTACACCCTTTCAAGTTCAAGTCAAGTTTCATCGATATCACATTTTGTGCGAGCGTTTGGTGTGATATAGGCAGATGTAACGCCTATAGAGCGAATCGGGAAAAGGACACCGATAGAGATTTTCCACAACTACGTTTTTGAAATATTATGATGGACTATTCGTAGAATTCACGAAATCATTATCAAATGCGTATGGATACAAAATATGAAAGAAAACAATACAAGTATAGTAGTAGCAGTATAAATAGAAATGAATACAGAAGTCTCGATGCTCTAATTAATTCAAAAATTAAAATTTACTGATTATTCATTCATATTTGACCCAACATGATAGTTTCTTTAGCCAATGTAAAACAAAAAGAACCCTACCGTGTATAATAATTGTTTTATATTTTTACGGAAGTCCATCAATCTAGTGTTAATAACTTAAACGTTCGCTGGTTCTTTTTGGTTATAAAATATGACGTCGGATAATCGTGATGAGCAGTTGAGCTGCTTATAACACCGATGAACTAAACAAGTTAATTAACTTTGCGACCGTTGGATACAGCACCCCAGCGATAGGTTAATTGTTGCATTATCCTTTTTAATATTTTGTTATTCATAGAGTTGGAAATTAGAGTGCAGAAGCGGTAAAAAAATTTTCTAAACTTTTCTTGGAGCGAATTGAGTTTTATTTTTGACTTTTTTTTATTTTGAAGAAAAGAAAAAAATATGATCTTAAATAACGAAGAAAATTTCTTAAAAAATGTACCCGGCAGAAAGTTTAATAACGTATTTTAAAATAACAGAAATAGTTGAATGAAAATAAAATATGTTATTCAGAAAACAGTGAATATATTTTAGTTCAGTGACTAGAGACTAAAAGGGGGGTTAACTTACAAACGGTCCGGTAGTTCTCAATTTTTGATATGTTGTCTAGGATGGTTAGTGTGTGCTTAAAATGCAAAATGCACAATTGCTCCCGCTCCGCGCCCGTCGCCATATTGAAAAAACCAAAAAAAAAATGTCAATTTCTTTAGATTTTCGCTTATATCTTCGTTTAGGTGCATTTTAGCTAGAAAATAGATCTACACAATGTTGTAGATAATTAAACTTTCTATAATTTACTTTTTAAGTTTTTAGGACAGATAGTTCCGGAGATATGCACTTTTTAAAAAAATGAAAAAATCGCATTTTCCGGAAATTTGTCAAACTTACAACTTTAGACAGGGCCGCCCAGAGCTGAGCAGGGCCCCGGGGATACACTTAAAGTGGTTAGATATTCTAATACTCCATTGTTGTTGATCTTGTTTCCACTGTTATGCTAAGATTTAACAAATATGAAACGGCCTCTCTAATCTTGCCTATGTGTGCCGCTAAATTGGTCTCACACATTCAACTCGAGCACTTCACCTCGTGTCTGATAATGAATTTAGTGAAGATCCTACTATTTCTTTTAAAATCTCCCATCTTTTGGGCTACAGCTGAACAAATTGTACAGATTCTGAACAATTCCAAAGAAAATCTGTGCTTCAAAAATTCTATTGGTTTTAGTGGAGTTTCTGCGATGTTTGATTTGTTGATACTTTTTAGGTACTTCATTTCCTCAACTAAATCATGGCTTACATCTGATTTTACTCTTCAGCAAATCTTACATAAAAATGAAAATTTCATTTGAATTTCTCTTAGAGCTGTAAATCTTGATCTTTAGTTAGAAACCAAAAGATAAATTATTGTGTAGAACACCTCAATTCTAAAACGTTCTTCAGGGGACATATTGAACATCTGATTTGCTGTTGATGTTTCATCGTGAAATCTTTTCCTTTTTCTTACACGAGAAGTGGGAAAATATGGGTCAATGCCATATGCACACGCAAAAAGTTTAGATTCAGACAATATTTTGTATAAGTTATTTCTTAATGCACTTAATTCGTCAATATTATCAACTTTAACGTCCAAAGTAGAGTCCATCGTTTGGAGCAGTTGACTTCTGTAATTTATAGGTATTAAAACCTTTACCCAAATCGATGCCATAACGACACACTTAAAGTGGTTAGATATTCTAATACTCCATTGATTGTTAATCCTGTTTCCACTGTTACGTTAAGATTTAACAAAGATGAAACGGCTTCTCTAATCTTGCGTATGTGTGCCGCTATTGGTCTGACACATTCAACTCGAGCACTTTACCTCGTGTCTGGTAATGAAGTAGTGAAGATCCTACTATTTCTTTTAAAATCTCCCATCTTTTGGGCTACAGCTGAACAAATTGTACAGATTCTGAACAATTCCAAAGAAAATCTATGCTTCAGTGCAACACTCAGCAGCACATACTCCACAAAGGTTCAAATTGTGGCATCCACAGGGTGAGTAGATAGCCAGAGGGTTCGATTTTAAAATAATAGCCTGCACACCCTTATACTTGCCACTCATATTGCCACCATTGTCGAATCCCTGGCCTCTACAATCATCCAAGGAAATGTCGTAATTTTTAAGAACTCTTTTGATGAGATTTGCAATATATTTTCCAATCGAATTGATTAACTGAAAAATATACTGAAAGTGGGTGCGCCTAAAACTACATTAATTTCATTCATTGAGGCTCTTTTATAAAAGTTTTTTGTTTGCATAATAACCACAAAAATAGAGCCCGTGGATTATGCCCCCCTACCCCCCCCCCCCTCTGGTCGGCCCTGACTTTAGAACGCTGTAATTCAGTTATGGCCTATTTAGGAAAGTATCAGAATAAAATTTGTAGAGAAATTAATTACCTACAAAACTCGTGTACATTTTTTAAACCAACTGGACGAAATGGAGGGTAAAAATGTACGTAAACAAAAAAAAAGCATTCCAAAGAGGACTCTATAAGCTTTCTCAGGAAGACATTAGTTTTTATTACTTTACCATACCAAGTGCTAAAGTATTGTAATCGCAAAAAAAAAGTACAGCTTTCAGTGGATTTAGATGTTTTGAGACCCTCTAAGTCATTTAAGACCATTTCCAGAAAATGTATATATGGAGTATGTAGTCCGGAAAAATTTGTGTGCGCTCTAACTCCAACTGCGATCGGAATTTCCTAACCAAATTTTATATTTAGCATTTTTACAACATGCTAATGAGCTGATTAGATTTTGGGCAAAATCGGACAACCGGAAGTGGGGGTTTACTCTTGAGAATTTTCAGATTTTCGCAATTATTATCGTTTCTATTAAGTTTATGTAAAAATATTAAGAGAAAAAATTTATTTTAAATTAAATTTACTATAAATTTTATTTAAAAACTTTTTTCAAATTTTGTATTATAAGCGAGTTAAAAAAAAAAGCGCATGGAGACAATTGCCAGGCCTGCCTTAAATATGTACGAGTAATTGGATTATGAGCCCGTAGGGCCGTTAAAGTATGGTAAAGTCATGTGCATGGCCACATCCGATTTTTTTTTTGTGTTTTCTCATAGAAAATTTGACCGGAAGTTATAATTTCTAAAATTCTCACTGATTTTTATAATAATAATAATAATAATAATAATAATATAATATATAATAATAATAATAATAATGTTTATTGAAATTTATCATAATTACATAACATACAAATAATTAATATAAACATAGAAACCTGCTGAGGCATTTGTCATGCCTGTGTGCAGGAATTAAATATATGTTTTGTTGAACATTTTTAATATAAAGAATAAACAAACACAAATAAAATTAATTTGTTTAAATAAGTAATAACATTAAGAAATTTTAAATAAAATGCTTATATCTACGTTGTACAATGACAGAATTACTGTAAATACTTGAGATCAATTAAATTATTGAAAATACATCTATTTTGATTTGAGATCCACCTCCTTATGCTAATTTTATAATTTCGTAAATATCTGATATTTTTGATATTGATAGGCAATAAATTATACAATCTAGGTGCAAAGTAACTGGGACAACGCTGACCAATGGTTTTGTGAGAGGTTGTTAAATATGCATTTTGATCCCTGGTACAATAGTCATGTTGCGGAAAATTAATTTTTACTTTATTTTTGAAAATGTAAATTAGTATATTTTGGCAGTACAGTTGTCTCATGTCAAACAAACCGGTTTCATTAAAAAGTTCATTACTAGGGTAAGTTTTTTTTTCCGATACATTACTTTAATCAACCATTTTTGTACTGTATTTAAGTTTTTCATGTGACAATCTGCTGCGCCACCCCATCCAATAATGCCGTACATCAGGTGTGATTGTACCAGCGAGAAATATAAAGTTTTAATTTGTTTTTCATCTAGAAAGTCACGTAAGTATCTGAACTTGAAAAGTAGTCCCCTAATTTTATTAGTAACATTTTGAATTTGTAGGTCCCACTTGAGACGTTGATCTACAATAATTCCTAAATATGTAATAGACGTTGATTCTGGAATTTGCAGATCATCGTCTATATACAGTGGTCCTAAGTTTGGTTGCTGGTTTATATAAGATGTGAAAGCTTAATATTTAGTTTTTTCTATATTCAAAGTTAATTTATTTAATTGAAACCACTTTCTTATTAATTTAAAGTCTTCATGAATTATACTTTTTAGTTCATTCCAATTTGCGGCTGTATACGTTATTACAGTGTCATCTGAGAAGCTTATAATATTTTCTTTATAATTAAGGTTAAGCAAACTGTTTATATAAAGAGTAAACAGTAGTGGCCCCAGTACCGTACCCTGAGGAATACTGAAGATGTATATTAATAGAGGCGTAACAACAGAATGTTTGTACATTTACCATCATTATACTTTTACTTTTGATGTAAAAATATTTATAATTATGAGCATTGTCTCTGTTTTACAGCATTCATTCGACGCAATTTTTATTTTCAAAATAGTGTTTATTTATCTATATAAATCAATTTCTAAATTATTTTCAACTTTATTTAAAAAAAAGATTAATTTCTGATTTATACAAACACTATTTTGAAAATAAAAAAAATTTCAATTTAAATTTTAATCTTTAAATAATGTGTTTTTATCAGTAATTTAAAAAGGCATACTAAGAACATTTAAAATTAAATTCGAGTGAGAGGAGTGTAAAGAGAATAGCTGAAAGCATAAAACGTAAATGAATACATCGAGTAGTAGTGGAGGACCTGGGGCATGCATGATGATCCTCTCCGTGGCCCCCTACGGAGAAGATATGTAACGGCACACCAGGTCCGATTTGTAAGGCACCGACACGTTTAGCACGGTAACCACTAATCCGATTATCTCAGACTCCAGCACACTCCTTAAATTATGAATTCATTTCGAATATCTGGTGGACTCCTATGTGGACGGTACCGAAATACTTATTCATAAAATAAATAGATACAAATATTTTAGGATTAACTTTTTAAAAAAGATGAGAGGATGATATTGGGTAAGAGTATTTATTGCTCCTATAAAGTAACAAGAACGTAAATTTGAATTTATGATTTATATCAAAAACTTTAAAAATATTCACTTAAATATCTACCATGTTATTCTCTCCGAAATAACTAGGTTTTTCAAATTAGCATCTGGTTTTTATAAATGCAATAAAAAAAGTCTCATGTGATTCTTGGGATTCAAAAGAAAATTAGGTCCAAAGAAAAGATAAATTTACTCTGCAGGACAGCAGAAGAAGCACACTAACTTTATACTCTAGGCTATTAATGCATTTATAAGTAAGAAAAGGATATCACTAAAAACAAAACTAACACTTGATAAAATCTCCTCCGAACGCATGTGGTGTGTATCAGTTACCATGTCCACATCTAATCTATTGATCTTTAGATCGTTATTATCAGACTCAATAATACATAATACCTTTTTGATAAGTATACAAAAACGTTTAATTTCGTTTAGTTACATCCAGACACATCATTCATTACCATAGGATCACTAATAACAAAGTTAACGTTAATGTTAATATTACTCTGAGTAATTTACTCACGCAGTTTCACCAATCCAAGCATGTTTTTTATAAGTTATCCCATGTTCATGTGTCCTCCTTGAAAAATACCTTCAGAGTGTTGATTTGCTCTAGACTGAAACTTGCATCAGTACGTATACATCAGGGGTTCTCAAACTTTTATAGACACATAAAATTTTTTGGGTACCCCATCTCAATTATTAGTAAACTAAAATATTGAAAAAAATCTTAAATTGCTTACATATATTTTTATTTCATAAAAAACTGCCACACAAAACATTTTAAAAATAAAAAGCGCTTACTTTCAAAGAAATTATTGAGAAGGGTGAGTTTGTTTCTGTTTGCACAGTTGATCAATATTGGGTTTCTAACTTAGTTAAATACAATCTTAAAACCTTTTTCACATAAATAAGTGGTGGAAAACCCAACAAGAAATTTGATAGCAGTGCTACAGTTATTTTTGGTCCTTTCCAACACAGATCCAGAAATATAACAATGTAGTACCAGAGCTTAAGTATTCTTTTTCATTGTGGGATTACACAAGACTTCAATGAGCTGCTCCTTTTCAAAAGTAATCAGGTTATTGTCCGTAGCATCACAGCATCAGCATCGACGGAGGTCACGTATCCAGTCATACTGTTTCTCCAAATGTGGAAAGTTCTCTTTTATACGGATCTTCAGTGCATTCAAGTGCTGACCCATTTGAGTCTTGAGTTCAGTAAAATTAGATACGTTTTTCTCATTATCTCAAAAATATGTGCAATCTTTTAAAAGGCTAACATTTGTTTTTTTGTATTTCTTGTTCCCAGAGAGTGATCTTCATACTTCAGTGTGAAGCAACGTGTTCTCATGAAGGCTCCCCATATCCTGATATATATTTTTAAAGTTGCGAGATTTTTGAGGCCTAGTTTTGATGAAGTTTGCAGTTTTCACGCTCTGATCAAGACTTAGGGAGGTGCTTAGCCGCCAAAGCCTCACGGTGAAGGGCACAAGTAGTGAACTTACACTCAGCTGAAACTGTTTTAATATGGCCTACCAGCATTGTGATGCGACCGCTCATAGCCTCGTATACCTTAGATTTTGGAACTTTTCCTCTGTTTAAATTTAAAGGTTTATTGGCCAGACTCGTACCCCCTAAAAAATTTTGAGTACACAGTTTGAGAACCACTGATATACACCAACCTAAATTCAAAGTCGCTTTGCGATATTTTGATCAGTGTGATCAGATATTTGTCTCTAAATCTGGGGAAATATCGATAATTTTGACCCGTTTTTCAATTGAATTCAAAAAAATTGCTATTGGTTTCTTAACCTTTAAAACCTAAGCTCTCCGCCGAGAGGCCAAAACGGGGCGTAATTCAGATTTACTGAGTTTCTTCGAAAGATGTATTTTAACATCTCATTTATAAATATAAGTTAAACTAAATTTTAAGTATCTAGTCACAAACACAAAGTTAAAAAATCCTTCGATATTAAAAATATAGTAAGGTAAATATTAACAATTATTTTTTATAAATTTTTACCATTACTCCAATAATATTACGAATATTCACCAGTTTTGACTAGGGTAGATTTTTATTGTATAGTTTGTACCTATATTTCCCTTATTTTTAAGTTTCTAACTCTAACAGCAGTTTGGATTGGGCGTAGAATATTATATCTACATGATTTCCATATAAATTTAAAACCATAAGTTTCGGTTAACAAAATATTGTATGGTGAAAAACAGTGTTTGTATACATAAATTTTATAACAACTTGAATCTTGATCACCTGTTAAAATTTTGAATTCGTGTTTATTTATTTGTATTCTAGAGTATTTACTATTACATTTCAGATGATCCATACCCATAGGTATAAAATTTAACGCATATCTTGATTGACCAAAATTTGGGAACCCGTGAAATTCCTTTATATTTTTAGAGTAGGTATATTAATCAAGGCTCAATTTCTATTACAATTTCCATTTTTTCATGCAATGTTGTTTCAATGTGGCAAACTATTTAGATACCTAAATGGATGTTAAAACTATTTTTTTATTCGGATATGTCAAAAAACGTCAAGTAAGATACAGCACACAATAACAAGAAGAAGATCTTTTCTGTCCCAGGACTTTTTTCGTACTTTTTCGGACGGTGAACTGTCCGAAAAAGTAAAATATAGGTATTTGGCTTACCTTTTTGTTTTAGCTTTAAATTAATAGTTGTGTTCAATAATAGTTGGTGTATTTTATTACCGCAATAACATATTGATTTGCTGTAATATGTCTTTTTTTTTAAACCAAGTGATATTTGTAGGTTATATTATAATGTCAAAATATTAGTTATACTTTTTGTTTGATATTTGACATTTCTTACACTTGTGTTTCGTTGCTTTTTAGTGTAGTCTATATTACACTGACAGAAGTAAACAGCTATTCGCAACCCTCAAATTCAATTAAAAATTTTGTAGCTCCGTACTACATTTTCTAACACAAGCTTCATTGACATTGACAAACTATAAAACTACAGGGTGTTTCAGAATTATGGGATCAAACTTCTAGAGGTTATTCAGTGCAACAGTAGAAAACATTTGAGTATAGGGACCCATGTCCGGAAAAGTGTCACTACGGCCCTAAGACGCGCTAAAATTTAGAAAGACGATGAATTGCCTAAATAGGATTTAATGCATTTAATGTTTGCCTTTTGTACATGATATCATCACAACAATTGTTCAAAATGTCTTCCTCCAATCTGAATACACCGATTTAAACGTGGCACGTGATTTCGGCGGACTTGACTAAAAATTTGATACTCGTTTTGAATGATTTCAAATGCTGCTGTAATTCGTCCAATTAAGTCTTGCTCTGTTTCTACTGGAGTTTCGTAGACCAAAGACTTTACATGTCCCCACAGGAAAAAATCTAACGACGTTAAATCGGGTGACCTAGGAGGCCAAGAAACTGCTCCACCTCTGGCAATCCAACGGTGCCCAAAACGCTGAGCCAAATCCTCACGTACTTGTACAGCAAAGTGAGGCGACGCTCCATCATGCTGAAACCACATTTACTGTCGAACGTTTATTGGAACATTTTCAAGAAGTTCTGGAAGAACTTCCTCCAAGAAACGCCGGTAAATAGGTCCTGTAGAAGGTATGGCCCAATCAAATAATCATCAAACAATGCCTGTCCATATCGTTTTTAAAGATAACAACACACAAGCGCCGGTAAATTGTTTAAAATCATCAGCTATAAAATTTTTAAACATTGACACTGACATTTTGAACAATTGTTGTGATGATATCATGTACAAAAGGCAAAAATTAATTGCATTAAATCTTATTTAGGGAATTCATCGTCTTTCTAAATTTTAACGCGTCTTAGGGCCGTAGTGCCGTAGTCACACTTTTCCGGACATGGGTCCCTATACTCAAATGTTTTCTACTGTTGCACTGAATAACCCCTAGAAGTTTGATCCCATAGTTCTGAAACACCCTGTATAAGTAGAACTAGTATTTTTCTTTATTTTATTAATATTTTCAGCGAATAAATTGTTCGGTATCTGAATTCGATCTGTGTGTATGTATGTGTGTTGATTCTTGATATGCCCCTCCATACCACTTCGGGAACTCCTTCAAAATGGGGTCCAAAATATGAAAATTTTGAAGTTTAAAATGACATTGAATTTAAAGTAGATGCATAGTGAATGGCTATTTTGGTAAAAGTGAGTAAACTGTGGCTGTTGGCTGTGTTGATTAGAATGAGAACTGAGAACTGTCAATCTAAAATTTTATTAATAATGTCATTACAATTTGTTCGGTTTATGGCAATGCTAGGAGAGCATTCTCAACTGGTTTAGATATATTTGAATAAAAAATATTTTATGATAACGCGGACGAGAATTTTCTTTTTATTGTTATGATATAACTGCAAGGAAGAGAAGTGTTACTTTTTCGGACGAAAAAAACATTTTTAATCTAAAAAAGTTATTTTTAATATCCAAAAAGAAGGACATTTAAAATAACAAACCACTAGGAACTACAGAAATTAACTATTTATACCTAATTCTGTCTTTAGTTTGATCTGAGCGTACCTATAATATTTTAGTGGCTCGATATCATAGTCCTATCGCTTTAATATTAACACCCAGTTTCACCCCGTTAAGGGTTGGATATCTAATAAATATGTATTTATAGCTCATGCCATTTATGCCGTCCGTTGATTAGAGTGCAAATTCAGTTAAAAAGTTTAAATCCATAAAACGAAACAGTCGCCATGTTTGCTCCAATAACAGTGGCCTGATAGTTCAACTAAACCAGCAGATTGTTCAATGTAGATTTAAAAATGTTCATGTGTTCGTAACCCATTATTTATACTTACTCAGTTACGAGTAAGTTCGTTTCAAAAAATCATTTGATATCTGGGTGGAAAAGTTTACACAACTAAATTTACCAAATATAATAAAAATTATATTATATTCTAATTGCACTCATTCAATGTTTTTTAAGCATTTGCATATTTCCTTCATTTATTTACAGTACATTTAACATTTTTATTCTTATCAATCTGTTTTATTAACATATTTAAAAGTCCTTAAACTATGAAATCATTTTAGCCAACTATTATAGGCATTTATAAACGATTTAAGACGTTTTTACTGATAATGTACTACAGTTGAATACAAATTTTTACAAAATACAATTGATATGATATGATATTTCAGTATTTTTCAAGCCATCTAGCTTAAACAAAACATACATTTTAACTAAAAATTACCTTTGTTTACGCATATTTTTACAATTTAAAATTGAATAAATCTCACCTTCATTTCTTGTTTAATGTTATAAGATTGGCCCTCCACCTTGATGCACTTAAGTTCTATCCCTTTATTGCACAAAATATTGCCAAGGTTTCTACAAAATTAATTTCAATGAACTTCAATATTTATACACAATTGTCTATATAATTTTTTTCACTTCAACATTTCAGAATAAAAGAAGGCTGTTATCAAGCCTCTAGTACACAAACAACTGCCAACACAAAACACCTACTCCGAGGACTGCTATATTTCAGCGTTGAAAATCACTTTCCAGCTGGCCGCTACTATTGGTCCTTTGCATTTGAAGGGATCGCAAGGAGGCAGGACATTTTATGGTAGCTCCGCCTTTGTTGGATAATATTCAATACTGGTAGGATTGAAGATTTGGCGTTTGTTTTTGTTGGTGGCTTGACAACTGCCAGAAGCATGGGAGTGATTTTATGTGATATAAAATGTAGCAGGATATATAACTGGTTTTGATTTGCCTGGTATGAAGTTTGTAGCATTGCTAGTTAAAAATGTGTAGGCAGGTTTACCAATTTTTAATAACGGCACTAGGAATTTTTTTATAATTTTGAAAAGTTGAATTTCTAAATCTTTATTTTTCTCATGTTTTACGTTCTTTCAAGTGTTAATTTAAAAAACGCTCCAATTGATAAATGATTCAGATTAGTGATGCAATTAAAAAAATGACTGTAAATTTGATGGAAACTACCGAAACTTAAGTTCGGCAGGAGAGTTGGATAACTACTAAAAATAAATTATATTTTATCTGGGTCCAATTTGCCTAACATCAGCTTTCCTCTGAGACAACGAGTTCTAATAATAGAAATCCGATAGACATAACTAAACCTGTTCAATTTCATTCACAAAATGAATTCTGTAAATCAGTAATTTTTACAATGTATTTTCACGTTGGCGATATTTTTCACATACATTATTCTGTGAATAATTTTACAATGTACTTTTGAGGCATATATAATTATATAATGCATTGGCGGCTCCAAGGGGGCAGTAGGGACAATTGCCAGCCCCCCCCCCTCCCCCCAAAGTCCGACAATGAGAGGATATTTCTCATATTTGCGTAAACCAAATTTTAATTTTTCTGATTTTTTTTGTAGATTCTAGGTCCATTTATATACTAAAAAAACTCACTTTTTCCCCAAAAATGGCCCAAACATTTTTTTCGGTAATTTTGACATTGCCAATCGTTTTTTAGACAAAATTCATTCTGCGTAAACCATAATTTAATTTTTTTGAATTTTTTTATAGATTCTAGGTCCATTTATATCCTAAAAAACTGACTTTTTCCCTCAAAAAATGGCCCAAACATTTTTTTCCGGTAATTTTGACATTGCCAATCGTTTTTTAGACAAAATTCATTCTGCGTAAACCATAATTTAATTTTTTTGAATTTTTTTTATAGATTCTAGGTCCATTTATATCCTAAAAAACTGACTTTTTCCCTCAAAAAATGGCCCAAACATTTTTTTCCGGTAATTTTGGCATTGCCAATCGTTTTTTAGACAAAATTCATTCTGCGTAAACCATAATTTAATTTTTTTGAATTTTTTTTATAGATTCTAGGTCCATTTATATCCTAAAAAACTGACTTTTTCCCTCAAAAAATGGCCCAAACATTTTTTTCCGGTAATTTTGGCATTGCCAATCGTTTCTTAGACAAAATTCATTCTGCGCCAACTAAATTTTAATTTTTTTGAATTTTTTTTGTAGATTCTAAGTCCATTTATATCCTAAAAAACTCACTTTTTCTCTCAAAAATGACCCAAACATTTTTTTTCAGTAATTTTGACATTGCCAATAGTTTCTTATACAAAATTCATTATGCGTAAAGCAAATTTTAATTTTTTTGTGGATTCTAGGTCCATTTATATCCTAAAAACTTACTTTTTACCTCAAAAATGACAGAAACATTTTTTTTTCGGTAATTTTGATATTGCCAATCGTTTCTTATACAAAAATCATTTTGCGTAAACCAAATTTTAATTTTTTTGATTTTTTTTTTGTAAATTCTAGGCCCATTTATATCAACAAACCCAAAATATTAAACTTTTATATAATATATATATATTATATAACCCTAACCGCCTACGACGTTGCCCTTCCCCCAAATCTCTGGGCTGGAGCCGCCATTGATATAATGTAAAATGTAGGTCACATAGTATATTTTGTGAAAATTACCATACTTATCAAGTTTTTTCACAACCATTTTTTAGAGTGCGCTTTTTGTCTCTCTTTTGCTCACTGCTTGGGGGTAGATTATTCTAGAAATTAATTCGGTTATCGCTTCCCACTTTGAAATTTACGTGGGAAGTTAAAGAATGCGTTGTCCTAAACTTCTATTGGTTACATGCAGGGGCGGATCTAGGATTTTTCTGAGGGGGGAACGACACACTAATATTTTTCGAAAAAATATTTTAATATAGAAACTAAATAGTGAAACATACTACATATATCGCAAAGAATGCAAAATAACATAATATAGTTAGAAAATTAACCAAAACATATTACTAGTAGTCTGAATACTACTGAATAATAAAAAGCGTTTCGCCTAAGGGGGGGCGAAACCTCCTTCGCCCCTCCCCTATATCCGCCACTGGTTATATGGTTACATTCTCCCGCATAAAGTGTGGTGTACGTGCATTTTCGCATGTAATCTTGTTTAGGCTGTATGAGATTTATTGAAATATTTTGTTATTTTGGTCTAACTTTATTACAATATTTTTCCCTTCACATTAGGGATGAATTAATTGAATATACATTTTCTCACGTAGGCATTTATTTGGATAAGATAAAATATACCATTGGCGGATCCAGAAACAAGCACGGTGGGTCTCGTCTAACATGTATAGGAAGGGTTAAGTAAATACGAAGAAGTTTGGCCTCATCAGGGAGTGGGTTTGGGATGTAGCGCTATTGAAAAAAATAATAATTTAAGACCCTGTGGGGGGGGGGCGCCCCCGGGCCCTTCCCTCTGGATCCGCCACTGAAAATACGTATTTTCACAACAAATAAAACTCATTCGTGCATTGCAAGCATGAAGGACGATTCAGAAAAACCAGCGTTTTGTAAAACATTTTTTTTATACCGCGTTATCAATGATACAATTTAGCGAAGAAGACGTAAAAAATTCAGCGTTTCATACGTGGGGTGTGAAAATCAGATAGTATGGAGGGAGTGACTTTGTTCGATGGCATGTGAATGTGTCGGAGCCGACAATTGGCAACAATGCGGAAGCTAACTCAACACTGCAGAACGAACACGTTCTGCATTTCGAATGCCCTTCGACATGAGAAACTTATTTGAAGGGCAGACACTTTAATAGAATTTTGCAATTTTTTGTGTTGTATGGATACGTGAAAGGTTTTTATAATTTTTTCGATTGCCATTTTTTTTCTAAAATACAAATATCTCAGCCTAAAAAATACTTAGCTTAAATAAAAGAAAAGTTAGAAAGATAAATAGATCAAAGATGTTTGTTCTAAAAAATAATATAAAGACGCTAAAATGTTAAATACATAATAAACCAACTTAAACATTATTTATCATATATATCTTTTTGGCCGTTCTTGACACAGTCACTTAGGTCAGATTTTTTTGACATTTTTAAAAATACACTCAGGTCAAACGCTACGCCCAAAATGTCTGAAGACGCAAATTTTAGTGATGTAATGACAAAATCTATGTACATTTTCAATATCAGTCGACCAATTTTTTTTACGCGGCAGAAATGGCCCCCCGCGAAGATGCTACACTTCTGGAAGTTAGGTACTACTCACCAGTCGGCTCTAGGGTCATCTAATCTATAGATTTTATACGGTTTTAGTTGGGCTGCTGTGAAACATGGTTTTGGTTGCCATCTCTCTAACTAACAAGGAAGGAAAAACCATCAAAAATCGTCAGAAAAGGACTGGAACTAGAATTTCCTGACACCATTCCACACAATTGCTGAATCTGCATTGTTTGTAACGCCAAAAGCCTAATTTATATCTCTGCCGACTATAGTAAAAAAGATTTTTTTTAAATAATAGATAATACAGACAACTTATTTCAAACAGACCCAGTAATCTCCTGTTCCAGTTTTCCCATCAGGTAGCGATTTTTAACACGCATCACGAATAATTGCACCATATAATCACTAACTAACTAACTAACTTTATTTTTAAATGCACCTGCGATCCGAATTTTTTTCATGTATTTAATCTACCGCAATTAAAAGATTAAGCGAGATCAATGCGAAATCTGCGGCAATTGTTTCGATGAGTGACGTGCGGTCTAATTCGGGATAATTAAACGCAAAGAGGTATAAACCTCCATTGACAGAGTTATAGTGAAGTAGCAGACAGAGATTGCCGGGGGGTCGGACGTCCCTATATAACAAAGTTTGTATGAGTTATTGAAGCCAGTTTTATAGGCTGCTTTCATTTCGTTATATTTTAAATCAATGTAATTCAGTTGTTCCTACTTTGTAACCGAAGTTTAAACGTTTTCAAGTTGTTTTACTAAACTAAATAAATGAATTAAAGTTTACTGATGACATAGCTATATTAGCAGATTCAGAAAAGGATGTGCCACGTACAGGGGCGGCTCCAGGATGTATATTTTGAGTTGGCACAAAAGAGGAGTTGTGACTACCGGGGGGCTACAGTGTAGCCTATCTTTTATTATTTTATTAAGGTTTTTTTTGTACTGAGTTCGTCTATTCAGCTTTTGAGATAGACTGCTAGAACTAAAAATGTATTAGGTGCATTGTGTAGCCTTATAAATTTATCCTTCTAAATTATACGTAAAAGCATATCATACTGTAAGTTTTAATAGTATGGAGGCTCTCACTATGAAAATTTAAAAAAAATCTTTTTTTTTTAAGAGAATACATTTTATTGCCTATAAGAGAAACAAAACTATAGTCTATTTTTATGCATGAGAGAGTATTAAAATAATAAAGCGTTCGTAATCCATAGGCGTACCACTTCTTTTAGTAGACAGTTAAAATATTTTGTGAAGTTATACCTCGAGTATTTTCGTATGAAATAACCTTTGTATAAATATAATAAATATATCGGGTGTACACTTATATTTTCACCTAATTAACCTGCTTATAACTTCTAAACAGCTGAAGGTAAAAAAGTGCAATTTTTTCTAAAATATTTTATTTTTCCACAAGGTATGTTAAGAACATTGTGTCAAACGGGTTATGTAGGTATAAGGGATTAAACTTTGACTTTTAAACAACGTTACGTTCATAAATAATAATTTTAATATAAAAACTACTTCTTACCTACAAATCCAAATCAGAATCGAAATCAGAAGATGAACTGTCGCAACCAATATTTACAATGAGTGGCTCGATCATTTCATCAGTAATATTGTCCAACTTCCACATTTTCTCTTCTTCTTTAATCGTATGATTTACTGCCTTTTCCCAGTTTTCAGGCTTCACATTATTTACAGCCTCCAAAAACAACTGTTTAACATCACTCATTTTAAAAGAATTATTTTTTCTTGAAACTTCTCCCTTTATCTGTGCCCATATCAGTTCAATCGGGTTTACTTAGCAATGATATAGTGGTGATCTAACCACCGTCATCCCACGATTTTTTGCAATTTCATCCACTTGGTTGTGGGCATTTTTTCTGTAAGTCTCGAGTGATAACTTGCATTATCCATTACTATTATACAGTTCTGAGGAAGAAGATCTATCCTTTGTTCGAACCACTCTTTAAAGACATCAGCATTCATGTCCTCATGGTAGTCACCGATACGAGTAGATTCAAAAGTCAATAAACCACCTTTAACAAAACCGTTTGAACTACCCATGTGTACTATTATCAGTCTGCGTCCCTTTCCTGATGGTGGATTTAAACCAGTAGATAAATTATTTAAAAAAACCTGTCTTCGACAACAGTTTCATCTTGCCAAAATTTATTTGGTGTATGTCCCTCGTTGATCCATGTTTCATCTAAATAAAATATATTTCTTCTTTGGTTTCTCATTTCTTTTATAGTCCTTAGGTAATTTCTTCTCCATACTACAATATCGCTTCTTTCTATTAAAATAGACTTTCTGGAATGCTTTTTCCATAGAAAACCTATTTCTTTTAAAAGTTTCCATAGTGTGCTTCGACTCATTTCAGGGTAATCCTTATCATCTCGAACCGTGGCAAGAACTTTGTCTACTGTCGGAAATTCTTTTCTAAAGAAGAACGCATGCACTTTTCTTCGAAGTCTTTCTTTCAAATGATTTTCTATTTGAAATTTTGGTTTTCCTGGAGCTTTACGTGCTGTTTGAAACTCGCCACATTTCTCTTCTTTAACAACTCTGTAAATCGTAGATTTCCCAACACCAAGCGTACTACTAACTAATTCCACTGTGTCATCAACACTTTTACATAAATGTTTGTCTGTAAATGATTTAAAACAATTAAATATTAATGTTTTTTCATTAACTGTTAAAAGACCGATTTTTTGTCGTTTACGCGGTACTTCCAAATTTTCCATGATCACACTAGAATTCACAATAGACTGCACACTGCACCTTGCATGTTGCAACTAAACGACATTTAGTAAGCTGTCAAGAATACACAACTGGACCTCCTTACTAAATGGAAAACCTACAATCGCATTTTCGGTGAAATTTGTTGGTAAGGGATTTATCTACTTATAATTCGATTACTGTAAGAAATTCTTGGAATTAAAATAAAACAAAATTGGCAAATAGGTACTTATTGAAAATACTCTTAAGATACGGCTATGCTATCTTTAATACACAGGGCTTTTGGCCTGTCCAAACCTTTTTCTATTGTTCTGTACAGCTTATGGTTATAAAAGACCAATAAAGGACCCAAAACTTGTATTAGCTCAGGTACATTTATGAGAATTTTTGGAAATATTTAGATTATTCCGTAAAAATATTTAAAGTGACCGTACTAAGTTTTGCATTAGAAATGCTGTTTTATTACTCTCTCATACATAAAAATAGAC
Source organism: Crepidodera aurea (assembly GCA_949320105.2). Lineage (NCBI taxonomy): Eukaryota > Metazoa > Arthropoda > Insecta > Coleoptera > Chrysomelidae > Crepidodera > Crepidodera aurea. The sequence continues at coordinate 37,525,625 of OX439475.1, read as the reverse complement.
CATAGTTGTTAAGAAGTAATATTCCAATATTCCTGCTCTCTCTGTCCCACCAAGTATCGAGCTTTTATCACTGACTCGGCCTGCTGCTAGACTGCAAAACAAGCAGTGTTTGCAACTGCAAAACAACAGTGTTGCCACCCTATTTCACACGGAATCAACTAATAAATATAAAAAAGTTGGGTAGGCCCGGGCATACCCGGCCTTCCCGCTGGTGCCGCCACTGGCCACGTAGATGGCCCATTAGCTATATATACCGTGTGACACAGACTCATGGTACACCCCCCTTTTCTCCTTTGTTTCTCTAGCTATATTTCTGAAATTTGGAACATTGAATATGCTAGACGGCACTTTTTGACATATTTGGAAAAAAATTTCAACTTCCGGTTTTTCCGGAAATGGCATCAACTTTCAATTTTCAAATGGAACACCCTGTATATTATTACATTTTTGGAATCTTCGTAATTATCTGAATCCAATGATACCTCATAGTTGATATTTCATTCATCAGAATACCCATCTTATTTTTCGATCTAGAGAGCCATGAACCCCCTAAAATTATTCCAAATAATTAAAATAATCGTACACTATCGTATTTTCGATTAAAATAGTATTGTGATTTGAAATACGAGCAAAAACGTAAAACAAAATGTTTTTTTACAAAAAACTCCATTTTTTCAAATGGTACCATAATGGTACTCCGACGTCATTCGAAAGTATCTTCGATAGGGTATCCATCCATTAACTCTTTTTGTCTATAACCATTACGAACAAAATAATGTAGTTGAAAAAAGTTTAAGTATCTTCTCGTATCATCTTGTTCAATAACAATAATTTATGAACACAAGTTACACTTTGACATTTCGATAATCTGAACACTTAAACTTTCTTCAACTACATTATTTTGTTCGTAATGGTTCTACACAAAAAGAGTTAATATGGATAGATACCTCATCGATGGTACTTTAAAATTACATCAGAGTACCATTTGAAAAAATTGAGATATCATTGGATTCAGATAATTACGAAGATTCCAAAAATATAATAATATACAGGGTGTTCCATTTGAAAATTGAAAGTTGATGCCATTTCCGGAAAAACCGGAAGTTGATATTTTTTTCCAAATATGCCAAAAAGTGCCGTCTAGTGAGCATATTCAATGTTCCAAATTTCAGAGATATAACTAGAGAAACAAAGGAGAAAAGGGGGTGTACCATGAGTCTGTGTCACACGCTATATAGAGAAGTATGGATATTTGAAAATTGGGTTACGGGGCTTTGTCAGTACGATCTATTCAAAGAAAATATTTTCAACTTCCGGTTACTTCCGGTTAAACCGGAAGTAGACATCAACTTTGTTACTTCAAAAGAAAATTTTTCTTTTCATTTTTGGATTCATCATCAAATTTTGAACAAAAATTATTAACATGCCACAGGTCTAAGTTTACCAGTTTCCGAGATATTTGAGATTTTTATAAAAAAATTTGAAAAACACGCAGTTACTTTAATTTCCGTATCTGGCTTAGTATAATTGAGCTGCTCAGTACAATAATGGCCCAACCCACAAAATATACAAAAAAGGGTTACTACTCTCATCTATTGGCGAAGGACGTAAACTTTCAAAACTATAGTGACCTAACCTTATTTTTGACGTTTTACGATAGAGTGAAATGAAACTGTAGTTCTTCCCCTCACATAATTGCAATATTTTTATACGGAAGAGTGGCCCAATATCATTTGAGCCACTGTAGTTGCTTAGAATTAGTTAATGCAATAGTGGCCTATAATCACTTAGGCCACCATACTTGTAAAAATATAAGCGGTATAAAAAGCTTTGTGGGTCGTTCGGTAAGTTTTGTGGTTATGTTTACGTTTTATTTTGCTGCAGTTGTGCTCTTGTGACTATTTTTATTGTGTAGAATCTTGTATTATACAGAGTAGCCCATTGAAAAAGATACAGATCGTTAACTGGTCATTGTTTTTAAAGAAACTGGACTTATAGTTGTTTGTTTTTTTAGAAACGAAATGTCAGATTCCAGCGTAGGAGAACCCTCGGAGTTCGAGGATTCTGGATCTGAATACATTCCGTCAGATGAAGAACGCAGACTTTCTTCGCCTGATAATTATTTGCCTGAACATGAAACAACGATTGATAACCCTACTAATACGGCCCCTGGCCCTAGTGACCTTCTATATTTTTTGCCTCTCAAAGAAAAAAGAAAGTTAAGTAGAAAACGACTACATCATTCCGAATGGAAAAGAGTGACGGCAAAAAGAGCCAGAGCGGCAGGTCAAGAGTATTTAAATGTAGCAGGTCAGGTTGTTCCTGCAAAGAAGTTCTATGATGGTGATTGCACATGTCATAAAAATGTCATAGTTTATTAACACTAGAGGAAAGGAAGCTTATTTTTGATAACTTCTATAAACTGAAAAATTTTGATTTACAGACAGCTTTTATTTTTGGTAAAATAAAAGTTGAACCCAAATTAAGAACCTACAGCAGAAGAGCGCTGACCGATTTACCAAGAAGAAAGAATACTCGCGTATACCTTTTACCGAAAGCTGGTGTGGATGTTATCGTTTGTAAAACTTTTTTTAAAAAAGTTTAGGAGTCTCGGACGGAAGAATTTCTCGTGCAGTTAGATATAAAAATACAGGTAATTCAACTGAGACTACAGCTCCATTGGATAAAAGAGGAAAACAGCCATGTAACAAGAAGACCAGTGAAGAAGCGGTGAATGGTGTGATTTCATTTATTAAGAAATTTCCTACTTATAGAAGTCACTACAGAAGAACAAATAGTCCTAATGCCAAATATCTTTCCCCTGACTTATGTATTACTAAAATGTATAGTCTTTACAAGGAAGAAATGGGAAATAATGCAGTATCGAGTTTCATATTTAATAAAATATTTACTGAGAAATTTAATTTACATTTTCGACAACCCTATTCAGACACCTGTAAAAAATGTGATGCGTTTAACGTTAAGTTACGACAAGGTACACAAATAGAAAAGACTCAAGTCGCACATCAGAAGGAACTTCATTTAAAAAAGGTCGAATCTGCACGGTCTGGTTTAAAGAAAGATACGATTTTTGCCCAAACTTTGGACAATGACACCACAATATTTGCGTTTGACCTCATGAAAACATTACCCACACCAAATCTAGCTACGGGTATTGTTTACTATAAACGTCAGTTATGGACATATTGCTTGGGTATTCATAATTTGACAACCAATCAAGCATACATGTATACATGGCATGAAGGATTAGCATCTCGTGGGCCACCTGAAATTGGTTCCTGTCTGTTACATTTTTTTGAAAATTTTGTAACCACCAAAAAAGTTATCATGTATAGCGATCAATGTGGAGGGCAGAATAGAAACATTAAAATTGCTGCCATTTGTAATTTTGTAACAAGTTCCAACCAATATAAGATTGAACAAATTGACCAGAAATTTTTAGTGTCCGGTCACTCATACTTACCGTGCGATAGAGATTTTGGGGTGATTGAAAGAGAAAAACGTTTTCATGAAAATATTTACATACCCGAAGATTGGGCGAAAGTCATAGCATCTGCAAAGAAGAAACATCCTAAATTTCAGGTAATTAAGATGACCGAAAATGATTTTAAATGCACGAAAAAGTTAGAACAGTTAATAACAAACAGAAAACTAGACGATAACGAAATAAAAAACGAAAGAAGACAAGTAGAATGGTTAAAATTTCAATGGATACGGTTGCGTAAATCTCACCCTTATAAAATATTTTATAAATATACGAACGTTGACGATGATCTTATAGCATCATTTATGTCTGTAAATGTTGAAAAAAGAAAAACTAGAAATTCAAAATTACATAACATTGAACTGGATTTGCTATATCCTGAAGGACGAACAATAGAAAAAAATAAAATGAAAGATTTACAGTCTCTGTTTCCATACATTCCAGAAATTCATCATTCATTTTATAATAATTTAAAGGCCAATGAGGGTGCCGTCGATAATGATGTTGACTGTGCTTTAGACGACGAAGTCTTGGAGGAAGTGCCAGAAACCTAATTGGATGTGTGTACGGTTACGAGCCCAAACCACAGTTATAAGAGAGTTTTTAATTTTTTTTTTATGTAATAGTGGCCCAAACCACATTATTTTTTTTAATTTTTGGAATTTAAAAAAATACTTTTATTAAAACATTAGCTTTTACTTCATTTATTTGGGCTCAAATTAAAGTTTATTGAAAATGTTACGTAAAGTTGAAATAAAAATTTTGAAAAATTCACTAATTCTTTTTTTCACCTTTAAGTGGCTTAGGCCGTTATTCCACTGAGCAGCTCAATTATTAAGCTATTAATTTCAAATTTTATACAGAGATTGTGACAATATCCTTCTAGCATACGGTGAAACGTGAAATGCGATATTTTATACAGGGTGTCTAGAATGGAGCGTCCAATGTGAATATTTTCAATTCTCAATAAGTCGATAATTTCAAATGAAATACCCTCTATTTTATTATCATGCCTGAATCAATTTTTTATTCTCTTTCGATCTGTATTAGCATTTTCTATATACCTAAAGTTACGTATTTCTGAGTTATTGCTAGATTTATTATAATTTGGAGATATTTTACATACATTGGTGAAAATTAAAAATGACAGTTTTAATAAACAAACTACTGGACAATTAGATTATTTTAATTTCTAACTTCGTTCAATTTGATAATTAGTCGTACGTGCCAATTATTCGCAGATACCCAGAAAAATGCAGACCGAATAGGAAAATGGTCAGGAATATTATAGACAATCTTTAATTGGACGGATCGTTTAAACCAAAAGTTAAAAAGACCAAACCAAAAGTTGATGATGAAGAATTGGAAATAACAGTTTTAGCTTATCTTCGTGCTTTTCTAGACTAATAGTTCCTTCCCGTGATTACTTTTAACTACAAATGTCTCCAAATTTTGTGTAGGTAGGTACACTTTTTTTTGCGGGGGTGAAGAAAACCCTTTATGGGGAGGTTATGAGCAAGGCCGTAGCTAGAAAAAAATTTCGGGGGGGGGGTTGGTTTGATGAATTAGTAGAAAAACATAAAGTTGTTTTTTTAATAAAAGAAATAAAATAGTGTTATACTTATCATATTTAATTATTAAAAAACTATTACAAAATTAAATTTAGTTTTCTAGCTTTATTTGCAGCGAACAAATCAATTACGTCCACGGTGTCGATGTCAATTCTGCGGTGGATTGACATTACCGCCAAACCGTTTAGACTTTCCTGACCTGTGGAGTTTCTTAAATATGTTTTGAGACGTTCCAGAGAAGATAAAGTCCTCTCAGGTGTACATGTGGAAACAGACAGTGTCGCCAAGATCTTTAAAAGTTTGTGAATGTTTGGAAATAAGACCTGGATATATTCTCCAAGAGCTTCAATAGCACATGTTGTAGATTCTTCCAGCCATTTTATCCACCATATGTCTAATTCAGCTTTTACAAAGTCCCATTCCAAATAATTTTTATAGAGCTCAAAGTGGTTTTCTTCAAAATTATGATTAATTTGTTCTTTGCAACACATACACGGAATTAAAATGTTGATAGATGATAATGTGGCTTTATGATTTTGGAATCTCGACTGAAGCTGATCAATGAAATGATCCAAAAGTAGAATCATTATAGAAATTCTAAAATTAGTTTCAGGATCTTCTGTGTTGTAGTTTCCCCTAAGCTCTTGGCGTGACGTTATCCGCGGAATTCTCATTTCCACTGAGCAAATTCTGTGCATTCTTGAAAAGTTCAGCAAATTTTGAATCAATATCTTCAATAGTCTTTATAATTATATAATGTTGTAAAGCTACTGCTAAGGGGAGATTGAATTATTTTGCATACTGTCAGTGTGTATGGGAGCAACATTCCTAAGCAACAGTTTTTTCGATAGGTAGTGGGTAGTAGGACAGAGAGAGACTGGCGCACTGTATGTAACTGCAGTCTGCAGTCTCATTGGTACTTACTAAAGAAATATGTTTTTTTTCATTTCGGGGGGATCAATCTCCCTTGATCCCCCCCTGGCTACGGCCTTGGTTATGAGCCTAAAATCTCAAGGTCTACTGTGAGAATCTCCTTTCCAGGCATACTCACCCCCTGGTTGGGCCCGTCTGACCGAAGCCTCCGGTGACACTTTACGCAAAGTTGTAAAATTATGCTTACATAAGCGAGGTGAGCTTGAGGGTTTTCCTAATCAGTTATTAACAGGTAAAAAGGGTCTGGTGCGCAAATTTCATCTAGGATTTCTAGTGGCACCCTTTATCAATGTCCTATATAATAAATGAATTATATCAACTGATTTCAAATTGGGTGGGATTAAAATTTATAATTTCGATTTTGACACTTTGCAAATCAAGATATTAAAATTCAATCTTAAAGAGAATAATTGTACAACTTACACATTATCATTATCTACATTTTAATCTTTTACAACTGTTTTAAATTGTTAAAATGTTAATTTCGACTTCGAATTTAATAATTTATTTGTAGAAATAACGAATTGCAGAAAATATATCAATTTATGCTGCTACTGAAATAATTCGGATATTTTTTATGCGAAACCTTAAAAACACAAAAGCTTTTGATTCCTTTCAGTTGAAAACGCCTTCCTATTTCAATGAACGTATCCATTGTACTAAAAATACACACATGACATGAACTAGACAATCACTTTCTTCAGTTAATTACCACCTCGCCGAACTATTTTTGATCCCGCCTTTCTGATCATTTTTGTTGATAGAGCAACACGTGTCGTCCTCGAGTCATGTTGTCGTATACAAAACGCGTATCAATTCTAGAAGAATGGTTTTATAAGTGAGTTTAAGGCCACGTGGCGCCGCCACGTTCCTTTAATTTCGGATTAATAGGCTGCGGTTTTTTGCACTCCATTGGCCCTTTTCCAAAGAACACTGATCTTCTCATTTCGTTTGATCAGTGAGAACAGAAACAAGATGAATATTTTTAGAATATAAGTATGAGAAAAAATGCGTGCACAAAAAATAACTACTATAGTTTTTTTGAAAATGCATGATAGCACAGTTTTTATGGCAAAGGTCTATATGCAGGATTGTTCAAAGCAGAAAAAAAAGTAAATATTGATACCTTATTATCTGAATTTTCACTAGATTTTAGTATGACCACCCCGAAAAACCTCGAATACAATACATCATCAACCCTAGTAGTAGACAATTTAAAAACAATTTTTTTTTGAATCTGAAGAAATATGATTTTAAAATTAATAAATAAAAGGTTGAAACTAATAAAAACAACATATATTTTATAAACATGAAATATAAGTATGAAATAGTGCAAAAGCCCTCTTTGATGTGACAGCAGAATTAATTTAAAACGTTTTTTAGGTAATTTAATGACCTTGTTTTCAAAACTGCGGGTATACTGTTGTAAATTGAATTATATTATAAGTGAAATAACGCCGAAACATGGTTAGATTATATCTAGGAATCGTTAAAATATTAGGATATCCAGGGCCGGTTTAAGGCGTACGCGAAGGATGCGGCCGCAGGCAGGCGCCGCGGCCAGGGGGCGCCACAGATTCCAATTTTTTTTTCTAAATGTAATGTAATAAAAAATAGCCCAAATACTACTCAAATTTTAAAAATTCTCCCAGACCCCCCGGTATTATCCCCCCCCCCAAACTAAGCCACTGGTGTGAGGGGCGCCAGTGAATGAAGAATATATTAAATGACTTGAAACTTCCTAACCGTGTAGCCTAAATATTTAGAAATATGCCTGTTTTTGTTTCATTAAAATCAGGCAAGTAGTGTTAAACTTACGACAATGTTAGTTACCGTCCTATTCAAATATTTCGTGTGAGCGCGCTATGCTCGCGTGACGTCATTTTACAACGCAACGTACACTCATTCATTGATTTGCTATCGGATGTTCTCTATGTTCGACCACAATAACCTTTTTAACTTAAGTTTTTATGTGAACCCGTATTGCACTAGTGTTAGTATTAGATATGGATGCCGGTTTTAAAAAAGGACGATCTGATAACTTGTATGAGTCGGAAGAACATGGACCAAAATTTACCCGGATCGAGAGTACCTCCCCCCTCGTTTTCGTGGATGCTGAACACGATAGCGGTATCAGAATTTTTCCTTAGGCCAGGCCAACCCCTAAACGGCCAAAAACTATCCCCTAAAGGGGTTAAAAGGGCAGCACATCATTTCCCTGTAAAAAAACGTCTTTCCCCCCGTTTTCGAGGATGCTGAGCACGGTGGTGTTGTTGAAGATTACTTCCGACCCTCACCAACCCTCCACTGGCAAAAACTCATCAGAGCACGCATTGACCGACCGTTGTAAAGTGACGTCACAGCAGCCGATGACTTCGCGTCGTCGCACGCCTAGCTAAAAAATTAAATATCTTGAAAACTATCAGACGTATCAAAAAAAAATTTTACGGTATTTTTGTATTTTTAATAGAGTCTATTGTAGGGTAAAAATCAAAAGTTGGTGATATTCTTCATTGTTCGCATCCACTAGAAAGATGTCTAGGACCGGCACTGAGGATATCTTAATTGTAGATTGTGCATGAGCATTCCCTCTGTATTCCTACTTTTTCTTCAGATAAAGAGGAGTGGAAGTCAACAAAATTCGAAAAGCTAGAGTGGACATATGGTATTTGAATATATTTTCTATTTTTAGCCAGCCCAGTTCATTTATTTTAGCAGAAACCCTATCATATCGTCTTACCCCAAATACAAATATGCCACAGGAATTTTGAATTTTTTGTAATCGATATTTAGTGCCATAATCTAAACAGGGATAAAACAATGTTACTCCATAATTTATAGAAGGTAGAACTAGAAACTCGCATAGAGTTTTGCGAAGTGAAAAATTTAGGTAATAACGATTTCTATATAACTGTCTAAGTACAAGGTTTGCTTTCTTAATCAATAACGACACATGTTCTTGAAATCTTAGTTTGCAATCAAAAATAATACCCAAATTTTTAGCACTTTTACTGACCTTTAAAGGTTCATTATTAATATTAAAGCTGATGTTACTATACGTATCAGTTGTAGCAAAGTTTGAAGAAAAAAACATTGTAGTACATTTGTTATTATTAAGTTTAAGATTATGCGAATTAGAATATTTAAATATCTCATTTAAGCAGTGGCGGATCCAGGGGGAGGGGGGGCATAATCTTTTGCTATTTCATCTACACTATACTTCTTAAATTGTGGTGAATGTTGTTTACATAACTGTAATAGCTCTTGAGTAATCTCTCTTCTGCCACTATTTCTTTGGTTATTAGCCAATCGGAGAGTTCTTGCTTTTTCCATTTAGTGTTAGGTAACGGTTCCTTTAATATTGAATGGTAACAGGCACTGCCCATAACTATTACAGAATTGGTCGGTAATAAATCTATCATTTCAAAAACATCAGCAGTCATTTCTTCACAAATTCTAACAAGCCTCTACCAACAAATCCTTTATCTCCTCCAATATGAGTGATATTTTTTGTCTTCTCTTCTTAATTTTCTAATTTCCCTTAGATATTGCCTTCTCCAACAAATAATTTCATCTCTCTCTATGAGCGCAGATTTTCTATCGTTCTTCTCCCAAACGAAGTCTAATTCATATAAAGTTGTCCACAATTTGTCTCTTTTAACGTTCGGCAAAGTTTCGTCTCCACTAATGTCTACTAAAGGTATATCCAAAGTAGGTATCTTTTTTTGTAAATAAAACGAATGCACTTTTCTTCGGATCAGTTGTTTCATAGTACCGTCTATTTGAAGGGGTTTTCCCCCAGTTGACGTTGCAGGTGCTACTGTAATACTTCCATTTGTGCCCTTTTTATTGCACAAATTCACTTGATCAATATCGCTTTTTATCGCCATTATTACAGAACCAACAATTCTGCGTGTTACAATCACAGAAATGTACATTTTAACTAAAATAATTTACAATCTGCCTAACATTTTCTGCCGATTAGAAAATTTAATCATTTCTAAGAAAGTTTAGGGCTACTTAAATTTATCTTGAATTGTAAATATTTTCTACCTGTAGAGGTTACATACTTACCTCATTTTTGTTAATTAAAATGACTAGAAAAATTAAGACAAGAATTAAAATAAATTTTATTTTGGAACAAATAATGCTAAACATTTTATTTTAGAAATTATCCGCCACTGATTTATGATGTTATATTGGGGTCTATCTCCTGGGTCATAAAAATTTTGCTATCATTCATTTTCAAATAAACTATAACAGTAAAATATGGTGACTATTATTTGACTCTGTATCTTCACTTATTAAAACATTTTTCCAAGTACATAAAAGTCAACAAAATTAGTTATTTTTCAAATAAATAATTCAAAAACCAATATTACATTATTAGATGTAAACTATTATGAAGCGCCTGCTTTTAAAAGGATGTAATCTAAATTTGAATATAGTTTATGGAAATGCCTTGTAAATAGGAAATATTAACATACAAATTAATTCTCTTTCTACCTACATAAACTGGCGGTGGCCTATTGGGCCGTAAAAATATTTATACACCATTAAAATGTTTGAAAATATCTCTTCATCAGGATAAGAAAGTACCATGGACATACATGAATTTTTAGGTAAAAAACTAAAATCATATATTTTTGTTGTTGTTTTTACAATATCAAAATTTTCCGTGTGTGCTGTATTGCAATAGGTAAAAATACGTAAATAAAAAACTTGAATCGTCCTCAGGTTTTTTGTATATACAAATCGCATAATAGACTTAATTCGGTGAGTCGGGAGCGGTGTTTGCGAAGCTGGAGCGTCGTCATAGCAACGGATCAGCTAACGAGAGAGGGAGATAGAACTAGAGGTAAAAGAGGAGGAAGAAATATAGGCGGCTTTTGTAGGAGAGAATCGGGAATGTGGTGGAAGCGGTTGACAAAAAATTGTTCTAATTTTTAATGAAACTGTACAAATACTATGATTTTTTGTATTTAGTTTAGTTGAAAAAACATTTTTTCTTTATATAAAAAAACTATACCAAAACTCAAATGCGACACTGTCTCTCACGAAAATTTATTAACTAAGTTACATTCGTATGGCATTCGTGATCTTGCACATGATCTAGTATCTAATTATCTTTCAAATACACTGAAAAAATATTTGTACGAAAAATCAATAAAGTATAGTCTTCAATTTTTTAGACATTAATGCTATGATTCGGTGATTGGGAGAATAATTTCACGTCATAAAACAATTAACTAGTGCATTAAAACAATAACCGAAAAATCGTTAAGCAATAAACGCAAAACATCAAAAAATAATTAACTGTATCTTTAATATAATACAAATATTAATCAAATCAATGTTTTGCGATTATAAACCTATGTATTTTACCATTAAAACCTTAAAAGCTTTTTATAAATCCAAGAACTACAAACTTTGAAAATTAATTAACGGTTTTCGTTGTTTTGATGAACACTAAACGTTAAATCTATGAATGCCACCATTGACTGCTTAAAAACGCGCCAAAATAGTGCTACCTAATAGTAAATCAATCTCTACGAACATTAATATTACGAACAACTAGCGTAGATGTTTCACTCTTCGCGCCGCGCCCATAGCCCATGTAAGTGCAACCACATACAGTTTGTGTTTTGTGGAAAGTAAAATAATAATTATTGTGCCAAATTAGTTAATTCTGGACTGGAGATCGACAAAGAAAGGAAGGTACATTCTGATAGTTACAAAAAACACTGGGGATACCGCTTGGTAAATATTATTTTGGCACAAATTATACCTATATTAAAATTCTCTGTCTAAGATGTTAAAATAAAAAATTGCTGTTTTTTTAACTTAAATATTTCTTTTAGGTTGATATGGATTATAATGTCGCGTTCGAAAGTGGGGAATTCTTTTTAAAAAATTGGGAAAAATGTTTTCCGCAAAGACTGGCATTTTTACAGAAAGGATAAAGCTGCTAGAGCTCTATTAGATAACGCCTTCAAGGAAACGTGCGACGAAAGTAAGTTCATATTTTAATATGCCAAAAAGTAGCATATTAATTTTGTATTTTTTTAGATGGAAAATATGCTTCACTTTTATATTTGGTGCCATCGACCAAATTTTGTTCCAAAAATTCATTTGGAAAGACGACCTATACAATTTACAATAAAGGACTCCCAGGAATCATTTTTGTTTTGTGCTAAAACCCAACAAGAGCTGGAAATTGAGAAAATCAGCAATTCAAACCTTTATTTTATGCCTTGGAGACGACATCTCTAAAATTTTAAATATTTGCGTCTACTTTGACGAAATTCGTTTTAAATTTTTTCATACAGGGTGTGTCACGAAGGTGGCTCATTAGCCATATATAGAGAACTATAGATATTTGAAATTTGAAAATTGGGTTGAATGAAGATTTATTAAATCTGGTAATGATTTATAGTAAATGCAATCGCATAATTAGTCGTAAGTACGTGCCAATTATTCGCAGATAACCCAGAAGAAAGTCATTTTCACTTACAAATCGACCGAAGTTAGAAAATAAAATAATCTAATTGTCCAGTAGTTTGTTTATTACAACTGTCTTTTCAATTTTCATGGCATGCTAGATTATATTACCCAATAATTTATGTAAAATATCTCCAAATTATAATAAATCTAGCAATAACTCAGAAATACGTAACTTTAGGTATAGGGAATGCTAATACAGATCGAAAGAGAATAAAAAACTGATTCAGGCGTGAGAATAAAATACAGGGTGTTTCATTTAAAATTATCAACTAATTGAGAATTGAAAATATGAACATTGGACGCTCCATTCTAGACACCCTGTATAGAATATCGCATTTGACGTTACACCGTATGCTAGAAGGATATTCTCACAATCTCTATATAAAATTTGAAATTAATAGCTTAACAACTAAGCCAGATATGGAAATTAAAGTAAATGCGTGTTTTTCAAAAAATTTTACAAAAAACTCAAATATCTCGGAAACTGTTAGACCTGTGGTATGTTGATAATTTTTTATTCAAAATTTGATGCTGAATCCAAAAATAAAAATAAAAATTGTACATGCCATTTGAAATAACAAAGTTGATGTCTACTTCCGGTATAACCGGAAGTAACCGGAAGTTAAAAACATTTTCATTGAATAGATCATACTGACAAAGCCCCGTAACCCAATTTTCAAATTTCAAATATCTATAGTTCTCTATATATGGCTAATGAGCCCCCTTCGTGACACACCCTGTGTACTTAAGGCAGTTTTAAAATTATTTACTTGTTCAATTTAGATTTTCCACAAGATAGCAAAATGTTTTGGAACTTTTTGGAAAAGTGTTTTTATAAGCCCTAGTGTATACATGATTTGTGAATCAATAACATTAGAATAATAAAAAATAACTACCTAATACATTTTTTTGTATCCTCTTTCAGTTGGTTGAATCTTGATTGTTCATATGGGAAATTCGAAAATATAGGTTTTGGGAAAACGCGACACATCAAATCAGTAGACATAGATGAACCGATGAACGATTAGAAATATCGTTTTGTTTTAATATTTTTGATAAAGTAATTACCAGTATACCTAATTTAGCGAGGTCTGATAAATAAAACTTAATAATATTAATAACTGGTGATTATGAATCTATTGTTTTAATGTACTGGTGTTACAGATTAAAGTCAATCATCCCTAACATTTATAACATTAACCATAGCTTAATATCCATCGTTCGTAACATTGATAACCGGCTATCATAGGCATATCATTGCGATTATAAATCTATGATCATATTTTATTGATTTTACGTACAAAAATCGTAACTTAAGGATTAAGAAAATTTACGTACGAACGTTTATTGTATTAATTATAGCTGTCATCGGCTGAAAATTAATGTTGACGTCCATTGATTTGATGTACCTACTTTTTTATTAATTACACGTACTTTTTTCATTCAGTTGAGTTCTACAATGAGTTAAAATTGGCAATATAATGAGCTCTAAGTCCATTGTGAAAACAAGAGTACCACAGGGAACGGTATTGGGTCCAATACTATTCCTTGTGTAGGTATATAAATAATATTACCAAGATACAAAATTATTCTGGAGACCTTATGATATGCTGATGACACTGCTTTAATTATCACATATAAAAACGATTCTAAGATTTCTGCAGAATCATATTTAAGAAAAATCATAACAAGCTTACATTGAACCTGAAAGAAACCAAATTTATAACATTTAGCCCAACAATTATTAACCAATCTAGCAACCTTGTTATAAAACTGAATTATGTCAGCTGCCAAAATAATAACTGCTAATGTCATTCTATTGAAAAAGTACGTTATAGTTGATTAATATCTTAATGAACCACCGCTACTATGAAAAAGAGGCGGCGTCGTTGAAAGATAGAATGGTGGATGAGCCGGGAGAAGTTTGAGTTTACAATCAAGTCCGGAAAGAAGCGTCTGAGACGAGTGAAGTCAGCAATCAGAGTCTTGCTTACAAAGGAGAGCATATCCGGATTATGCGATCAAGGCTATTTATCAATTATTATAATATCGCGGTCTAAAATTCCGTTCCTTTTAATCATTTACTTTACGCTTACGTCGGTAGCGTGTTATTATGTGGGAGGATTTTCATAACCTTAATAAACTTTAAGTGGATATCACAAGAAAGTTTTTGATGATGTTAAAATTCCATCAGGATTTTTGAAACAGTCCATCATTTTATTCTCATGAATGGGTATTAATAAAGAGTGGGGAACAATATTTTGAGAAAGTATCTTTATTTTTTGTCTATACTAAAACAAATAATCAATGAGAGTAATAAATAAATAAATCAAGTAGAACAACGTTGTCATATCTCATTCATATTTTACCAATTTTTAACATAATCAAAATGTAAACGGTAAAGTTGAAGGTTGTGACTAATTATGTTTCAATGATAAGTACATTTTAACGAGCGAGTAAGTAGTAATACGTTTCCTACTTGCTAATACCACGAACGTAACATCGTAGGGTTGCCTTAGAATAACGGTTACTTAATGGCTAATAAATATATCTGCATCTGACGAATCTGAGGTGGAGGATTAGACGAAAGGTATGATTTGTACAAAGATACAAAAAATATAAAATAAATAAATAAAAAAATAATTAATAAGCACGCCACTGCCTTCAATATCCCAAGGGTCGTTTCTTCTCTCAATCATTGTTTGTTCTAGTATAGTGTCAATAATAATGAGTGATTTATTTATTTACGATAGATATTTGGGTTCTACCACTCTGTTGACAGTAGAAAACACTTGCATTTGCAAATATAAGGTCTGTTTCTTTCAATATTTGGTGTACCACCATACACCCCACGGGTGCAGCACCAACACCATTGGTATAGTTGAGTGTTGTAAAATGAAAGAAACGTGGTGGTGGATGGTGCAGTGCAGTGCGCATGTTTGGTGTGGAAAGCACACATTCTGAGGTGGGTAGAGAAAACGAGCACCGGTGTAGCATCGGTGCAGCACCAAATATTAGTGCTGCACTAATTGGACAAAGCAACAGACTGATGCAGCACTTTACCCTTGGTGCAGCACTTTTAGTGCAAATAAACAGACCTATTATAGTATACCTACATAGTACTTCTGGTGCTTCGTCTCAGGACCACGTTCCAAAAGTTCCAAATTCGAATCCTATCTTTTTCAAAACCTTTTTTTATGGTTTATTTAAATGTTTGTAATTCCATTTGAAAAAAGGAAGATACTGCGTGTTGCAAAACCCTGTATACAATCATTTTGTTAATGTAAGTAAGAATATCAGCTCTAACATAGCTCCGGGCCAGCATGCTCTATCCTTCCTCCTACCTACTAAAAGGATCACTAATAGTTTCTTCCTAGGACCAGTAGATAAGCACGAACTAGTGCAAATCATAAACAACATTCAAAATAAATCTTCCTGTGGAAATGATGGCTTGTTCACTAAAATATTTTCAAATATACCTGATGTAGTAATTAACATGTTAACTTCGCTGATTAATGAATCCTTCGAATCTGGTATCTTTCCGAGCTGTCTAAAAACAGCTATAATAATCCCACTTCATAAGGGTGGCGACAAAACGGAAACCTGTAACTATAGACCTATTGCTTTATTACCTACCTTATCGAAGATAATAGAAAGGCTAATGAAAAATCGCCTACTGCCCTTTCTTTCCAAACAAAACATCTTAACATCTCATCAGTATGGTTTCCTTCCTAAAAAATGCACTAGTGACGCAATGTTTTCCGTTCTGAATGAAATATATACATCACTTAATGATAAACTTTTCACAGCTTCAGTATTTTGTGACTTCGCAAAGGCCTTTGATTGTGTTAATCATGAAATCTTAATTAAGAAACTACAAATTTATGGCGTACGGGGTTCTCCTTTGCAATGGTTTAAAACTTGCTTAGAAAATAAAAATCAGCAGGTACGGGCTAATGGTTAGGATTCTTCAAATCTGCCAATTAGCAGTGGAGTACCTCAAGGTTCAGTATTAGGTCCGATTTTATTTTTATTTTAAAAACGTGAAAGTGAAGATGTTTCATTTAGAGAGACATACAAACTATAAGAATAGAAATATGAAATATATATTTTGATGTATAGTAGAGAATTTGTAACTCCAAGTATTTTAAAAATAATTTTTATAAAAGTGAGATGTACGATGTTCTTAAATTTGACATTATTATCAGTTGTTTATGTTTTTATACTTTCAAAAAAAATATTCTTCACATTTCGACTGAAAAATTAGCAAAAAATCGAATATCCAAACAAAATGTTAGCGTTTTAAATAGTTAATTGAAATTATTTTTGATGAATTTAAAAAAATGGTATAAAACAATCAATTAAAGAGAAATCTAAGTAAACGTTTTCTAAAAAAGACATTTTCAGTTTAATCGAAGAAAAGCTTACGCAGTTCGCATAAATAAGCGATAAATATCAATAAAAATCGAAATAATAATCACAAGAGATTGTAGTTAGTTATGATTTGTGAGCATTGGGCGGACCCTGTATATTTATATATGGTCAGTTTATGCGTCCGCATGAAATATTTAATACTGACTTATTTATCGACTGGGGGCAATTAAAACGTAACTTGAAGCGTTTAGGAGTCTGAAGCCGCCAGGATATCTTTCATCAATGTTGAAAATATCCTTTTATTATGCTTTTAATAGGGTTTAATAAATATTTATTTGTTTCATTTTTATATAGGTATACGGTGGCGTGGCCGACAATTTTTAAACACGGACTTTTTATTTCGTCAGAAAAAAATCATATTGGCTTCCATTTTGGGATTTGATTCATCATTTTTCACCTTTTCCGCCTCTTTTCAGAATAATTCATTTTTTCGAAAATTTCGATAAAGTCAAAATACTTTAAGAATATTGGAAAGCCATGTGTTATTCAGTTATGTAAGTTTTTGAGTTTAAAAGTTATTTCACCAATGGACTTTAGGCTGTAATATTGAATGACACCTAAAATCATACAGAAGCTTGAATATCGAAAATAGTGCTCCTCGGTTTTGGAAAACAGGTAGAAGGTTTGGGAAAAAAGGTAGTCGGTACAATTGAGTTTGCTGTCGACATAACTATCTTTTATAGTAAAGATAATAATAATAATAAGTGCTTTATTATTTTGTAACTAAACACTCACCCCTAACAAATATGGCAATAGCTACCGATGAAAACTATACACCACTTAATTTGAAAGCCAATTTACCAGAGGCTATTAACTCCAAACCTACAGCAGATGGAAACTGAATGGAACGAAAAAGTATTTCATGGAAGGTTCGCTGCTGCCATGAAAAAAGATACGGTTAGTATGGAATACTCTGTAAAATACTTACAGAAAGGCAGGCTTATGGGTGAAACTGAGGGCTTTATAGCTGCCATCCAGGATCAGGTGATTCCCACACGATCGTATATGAAGCATGTCATCGGCACTGATATTGACAACATCATGTGCAGATTATGCGGTAATACAACACGTGATCTCTGGATGCAGCTATCTTGTCCCAACCTATTACCTAGAAAGACACTCAAATCGGTAAAATAATACACCAAGAACCCGGTAAATTAGCCGAGATCGTTAAAGATATTCAACCGTACTACAAGTACATGCCGCAAACAGTATGAGAAAATGAATCATTCAAGCTTCTATGGGATATGCCCATTTCCACTGATAAAACCTTCATAACCGGCCGGATATTATATTGCTAGAACAAACAGCAATCCTTATTAACGTTACCGTACCACTAGATGAGAACATAGCAAAAGCTTACACGGAGACAATAATGAAATACCAAGATCTATCCTTAGAAATAAAAGATATGTGGAAGCTTAAAGAGGTTAAAACCTACCCAATTGTGATGTCTGCGAACGGATTAGTGCACAAAAATCTACCTGTACATATAGAAGGACTCGGACTGCAAACGTCTTCCATTGAACTGGCTCAACGGGCCTTTATACTAGGCACATGCCAACTTATGCGCCGACTGCTAAATAGATAGTCCTTGCGACAAAGCGACGCCGGATTAAATGTTAAACCAGGGAAACCTGTGAAAAAAAATAATAATAAAGAATGTGGAATATGAAAACCAAAGTCATACCGATCATCATTGGAGCCACAGAACTAACATCTAATGCCACGTGTGAAGCAATAAAAGAAATCCCTGACAGCCACAACCTCCTGATGATGCAGAAGGCAGTAGTGTTGAGTACCGCTCACATAGTACGCAAAATGCTATGAAATATAGTAAAAAGATATAAACCTTAGGTCCATGGTTTGTACTTGGTATTTTCTCCTAAATCGGACCCTGACAACTGTTGTGTGATGACCAGAAATAATAATAATAATAAGTGCTTTATTAAAAAGAAACAATTGTAACCTAACTACCTAAGGTTGTGAAATAAATCACACTTGTTCCCAAGAACAACGACATTAAAAATGGTATTTTTATGGTTCAAAAAATTCCACCGTCGTTACAGTTTTCTATAGTTTTGAAGGCTTTGATTTTATTATGCAAGGGAGTCGAATTCATTTTCAGACATCCTTTAGGGATAGGTTGTCGAGCTAGCCTGCTTCTTACTGATGAGGAACAATAATTCCGAAACCGGTTTAAGAATGGCAAGCTGCTTTAATAATAAAATCGAAGTTTTTGGTTAAAGCCCCGACTTGGTCGGGCGCCAAACCACGTCTGGACTTTCGTAATTCAATACCTGGGGGGCATTAGCCCAAGGAGTAGTTGTTGAAGTCCAGACGCTGGTGCAGTGTAGGACATTTTTAATGTCTTTGTTCTTGGGAACAAGTGTGATTTATTTCACAACCTTAGGTAGTTTTGTTACGCCCATGGACCTTTTTTGGTATTTTTATGGTTCAAAAAATTCCACCGTCGTTACAATTGTAACCTATATAAATATAAGTATTAAATTTAAGCATAAAGTACCGATAAGTGCTTAGACACCTATTTCTGTTAAAAAAATACATAAATATTTCGATTTACATCTGCATAAAATTTAATTTAATATTTAGAACCAAAGAAGAGGGAAAAGAAAATAAGAAAAAAAGAAAGACAATGAAAACGACGTTACACTAATTTTATATATTATAATTTTTAAGTATTCAGTTTTCAAAATGACTATTAACAATACACCTATTAGTGCTGTAAATCAAGTGTTTTAACTGTTTTTTGAAGCCACAAATACTGGTAATAGTTTTGATAGTTTCTGATATAGTGTTGTATAATTTTGGTGCTATATATTGATAAGAACGCTGTTTACAAGATTTGTTCATAAATGGCGGAGGAAAGTGATGTTTCTGACGAGTATTATACTGATGAGATGGAAGTGGAACTTGTTGTTTATGAAGGTGAAATCTAACACAAGAACACGAGTAGTATAGTTGTCTTATGTCCATTATTTTTATTTCAGCATGGAATTTTTAGATAAAATTAATTTTAAAAACCTTCTTTGGATTACTTCTAAACCATGAAGGTGAGTTTTGAGAGCAGCATCCCTCGCAAGAATCCCATAACGAAGGTGACTTTCTACCAATGCGAAGTATAACATTTTTAAATAACTTTTAGGTAAATATTCTTTTAATTTTCTAAATTTAAATAATGTACTTCTTAATTTATTTGTTACATAAGATATATGCATATCCCATTTCATATGACAATCGATAATTACACCTAAATATTTGATTTCTTTTTCAGGTAATATGCAGGGCCGGTTTAAGGCATACGCGAAGGATGCGGCCGCAGGCGGGCGCCGAGCCAAGGGGGCGCCACAGCTTGAAATTTTTTTCTGAATGTAATGTACAGGGTGGTTCATAACTATTGGGACAGGGGCTAAAGACAGGTTATTTGGACCAAAATATGGCGATAGGACCAAATATACCTTAATAAAATATTGCTGTGGAATAAGATACAGGGCGTTAAAGTTGAAATTTTTTTATCAAAAAGATACCACTTAATTTCAACATCAGGAATCATTCACGTGGCGCCCCCTATAACAAAATGTGAAATAATACATAACATAATATTCCTTGTTTAAAGTTATGCCTCTGTGCCGATTTTGATAACAATTGATAAATATACAGGGACATTATCAGAAAAAAACGAAAAAAAAAATTCAAATTTAACGCCCTGTATCTTATTCCACAACAATATTTTATTAAGGTATATTTGGTCCTATTGCAATATTTTGGTCCCAATAACTTGCCCTTAGCCTTTGTCCTAATAGTTATGAACCACCCTGTATAGTCCAAAACAGCGTTTTAGGCTACCCAAATTATTTAAATTTTCCCTTACCCCCCCAAGCTACGCCACTGTTATGAGAGGCGCCAGTGAATTGTTCGCATCCACTAGAAAAATGTCTAGGACCGGCACTGGTAATATGGAAAGCGAGTTGGTGATATTGAGACAATCGAAAGGAACAACAGCTGAAGGGAAAGTAATTAGCTTTACTTATATTAATAGTTAACCGTTTATAGTCAATCAATTTTTTTATTTCTAAAAAGCCTATCTCCGCGTTCTGTTTTAGATCTTCCCAATTATCTGCCATATAGAATATAGCAGTATTATCTGCGTTTCCACTGGTCTTCAAAGAAACCAAACCATTAATGTATATGTCGAATAAAATAGGACCAAGTACGGATCCTTCCGGTACGCCATATTCGACAACTCTTTCACTGCTAAGTACATCATCTACTCTCACAGTCTGTTGTCTATTGGTGAGGTAACTTTTAAAAAGATTTAAATAATATATCTTCCGAGCACTGCAGGAGTAGATGATGACTAACAGTGTCAAATGCTTTTGAAAGATCCAGAAATATACACTTTGCTTGCTTTCATTAAGTGATTCACTTACTTGTGAAGTTAAGGCAATAATGGCGTCTTGTGTGAATGTTTTATCTCTAAAACCAAACTGTTGTTTTGAGAGTATTTCGTATTTATTTAGGTATGAAGCTAATATATTTTTAATTAACTTTTCAAACACTTTTGAGAAGTGGTTGATTAATGATGTAGGTCGGTAATTGCTGATATTGGTTACATCTCCCTTTTTATGTAATGGAGTAACAATTGATTGTTTAAAAGCTGATGGGTATATCGAATGTTCTATATATTTACATGTATATAATTACAGATTAATTTAATTGTTTCAGCCCTTCAGGTTGATGAAACTTAAAACTATTGCTGAAAGAGAATTTTGTGAGTTAAAAAATAAACTGGAAGTAAGTAACTGACTGATTTTGAATGGATTCAGTTTTCATAAACAATAAATATCAAAATTTGAAAACAGAAAATTTAATAAACGATTTATGAAAGACGCCGTATTCCGATATCCCGTGCATATCAGTAGATTCCAAACAATCGAAAACTAGCGAGGAATATTGGAGGCAAACGTCGAAATCTGTGACCCGTATAATCAGTGGGGCTTGTAAAGGTCCGCCTAAATGGATTACGCAGCGATGTCGTGGCCATTCGTTCAGAAAATGCAGTTACAAAAGGAGTTCGCAACTCCCAACCCACCCCAAGTTCACACTTCATTGCTCTCTCCCTTACACTCATTACTCTAATTAAGTTAGTACTCAGTTCGAATCACGAATGTATCTGTGCCCATTGTTTGCGATTGCGATCGAGAAAAAACTACAATGTATGTAGATTTTATTAGGTGAGTTTATTTGGGAGGGTCAAGCCTGTTACTTTTACAAACAAGTCTAATTAATGATATTTCTCCTATTTTCTAGTGTTAAAGTTTAAGGAGACTCGGTATATACAGGATTTTTTGAAGATTTCCCAATTATTTGATTTATTGGATTTGAAGGCCTAACTGAGGAAGTAGAAACGCAGAAATCGGTCCTAGGAAGTCAAATCGAATCAATTGAATTCCTAACTGGGTTCCTTATTTTTTAATGTTAATGTTGATAAGATTCCACATGCAATAGACAAAATAGTGGAACCATTTGAAATTCATTAAAAAAGTTAGTATGAAGGGTAAGAATGACTTAATCGTTTCGTGACAATTTATATTGATTAATAAATAATAAATTTATCTTTAGGGATATAATAAATATTGGAAAAAAATGAAATTAGCAAAACTTGGAACTCAAAATGGAAAGAATTTGTTTAAAATTTCAATAATCATTACACCCATATACATCCTACTTTCCTGACTATTTCCCTCGTCTTAATTTCCACCAATCACAAACGCGCAAATTTGAATTACAAATGGTTTCTACATGAAAAAACTGTATGACAGCTCCTGTCAGTAGTTTTTTCAAGTTTACCCGCGGCAAAATTTGACAGCTGTTGTCACCAAAAATTACAATACGTTTGATAACAAGTAATTATGGTCTCCGTGAACCCCAGAAAACGACGCTAAACAATTTTTCTGATTTTATTGTCAATAAATTTTGTAATATTGTTTTTAAACAGTGCTAGTCAGCTTATGAAGTGAAAATGAGTCGCTTTGGAAGTGATTCTACGACTAATATTGACCCATACGTCAATATGGAAACAGTTTACGGAATTCTGCAAGGCAAAGAAATACGAGCTTTTGGAAACTACAAGTTTAGAGCAACTAAACCTAATCCTGAAAGGTTGGGCGTGGAATATGAAGAAGGAAAACGGTTAAAATTACAAAGAATGCAAGAGATGTATTTTACGAAGTGGAAATTAATTTTTGATCCATTTAAAGATATTATCTTCAAGTTTAGTAGGGAAGCTCGTAATGCGAAACGAAGGAATTTGCAGATGTGCGCCAATAAAAGGAAATCGAACTCTGCTTCATTAAAATTGGAAGAATATTACGCAATGGTTTTATTATGGGACGAAGACACTCCGGCGGGACTCCAGCGCAAATTTTACCATATCGCTTCAGTAGAACTTGCCTGGAGAGGTGGAGAAGCAGTCAATTGCAGAGTTCATTATTTTAAAGAGGAAGTGGATAATTCTGGGATTGAAACAGGTAGATAACATAGCTACATATTTTTTTAAATAACTGATTTTCAAAAATCCTACTTTTTAGGAAGAGTAGTATATAATCCTCTCTTCAATAAAACGGCCCAGGGTGGAGAAAAAAAATGGCCGATAGTAAAGGGTTGGTCCCCAACACGAATAACCCTACCTAGATTAAGTGGGGAAAAAAGGAACTTTCGAAATGGACTAAAGAAGCAGCAGAGAAGGCAGGATTAAATACAAAAGAAATAAAAATAACAAACCACTCTATGCGGTCGACAGCAGTCAGTAACCTGGCTAAAGGAGGGGTCGGTGAACAACAATTAATTAAAATTACTGGCCACAGTTCAGCCAACTCAATTAAGCCTTATCTGCAAATGGATAATGAGCATTATTCCAACATCATAAATACCCTTAGAAGTGACGCCTCAGAACCTCCAGCTAAAATACAGAAAACAGAAGATCCTGCAGCTAGCAACGTGTTTTTTCGATTTTTTTCGGAAAAATTAGATGCACTTATGATATTACTTATGAGTAGATCACAATCTTGAATTATCTAATATATTTGTCTTTTCGCTATCTCCTGAAGTAAGGCAATAATCTGGAAACGTAAAATTTTGCAGACACATGTAATAAGAGTTGAGTAAGAAACTAGCTAAGCCAGATTTTCGATTTTCCTCTTTAGTGGCATTTTGGTCCTGTCATTCTTCAGTGAAAACTCGTAAATTGCAAATTTCGTGTAGCACAGGGCCTTTGAGCTCCGGCACAAATGTTTTAAATTTGAATCCACTGCAACTCAACTTTTTTTCATCTTTGCTTAAATTAAAAATATTTTTTACAAAAATAAATGTATTTCGACTATTTGCTTAAATTAATACAATTGGATCCCGAATAACACATCTATAAAGGATTAAACCGCCACAGGCACCGGTGCCGATGCCGGTGGATTCGGTTTCAGTAGTGGCAAAATCTCTACCGAATTACAATGCGGGATATAACATGTGTAAGACCGTGTAATTGTAATCCAATATATGGGCTTAAATCCTTCATACATCTGTTACTCTCTCACTCCTCTCGCCATGTGATTGACACGTACATGTACAAATGGCATTTCAAACAAAATACCTACTTATTTGCGCAAATAAATTAAAAGTTTCTGGTATAGTCTTTTTAATACAAAAATAGTGGCACGTCACCAATGATTTCACAATAATTCAAAAGTACTAATCATGCGAAATTGATTTTAAAAGGCACAAATGCACGTAAATATTCATTAAATTTAAATCTTAAACGTATATTTCCTTATATTCACACTCAAAAGATCTTCCTTCACAGTAAATATCCTTGTTTTTTAAGGTTGGTGTAATTGCTTTATGAATTACCTGGTTGCCACTTATTTTTTTTGTTGTCATTAATTGAGGTTACGTTGACAAAGTATTGCTATTTTATTTAAATAATGTTCTTGTTACTGGTCAAGGAAATATTTTTCAAAAAAAATGCCCGGAGTTATGGTAAACAACTTATAGCTTCCTTATTAACATATTTTGAACAAGAATGTGATAGTAAAGGACCAGTGTTACCTTTAGATGCTGTTAGAGAAGTAATCAGCAGCCTTAGATTTGAGTATTGGCACTGTTAGTTCTATGTCACAAGCAATAAAACGTAATGAAGTTTTGAACAGTTGTAACAGGTCACAGGTGATGGAAATTGGATCTATTTCGACAACACAAACTGCAAAAAATCATGGATAGACCCAAGCCAGCTTTTAACCCTTTCACTGCCACTTGCTATTGGTTGCATCACCCTGGGTGCCACAACTCAAATTGTAGCAGTAGCCAAATCGCGATAGGCGCGTTGGGGGCACTACTACAAAGCACAGTAAAACGCGCTAGGCGCGTTTTGGGCAGTGAAAGGGTTAACATGGAAAAAAAGCTTTGTTGTGAATTTGGTGAAATAGTAGAGGTGCTAAAAAGTTAAAAGTAGTTATTTATAAAACAGTAATACGCCCTATTGTGTTGTACAGTTATGAAGTATGGCCATTGGGAAAGGTAGAAATAAATATGATAGAGGTTTGGGAAAGGAAAATCCTAAGAAAAATTTTTGGGGGAAAGAAAGTAGACGGAATATGGGAGCGGAGAACTAACCAGAACTTAAAGACACTATACAACTAACCGATAATAACAGCGATCGTAAGAGCACAAAGAATTAGATGGCTCGGTCATGTATATAGAATGAGCGAGGAAAGAGTATCGAAAATGTTGTTACAAAAGAAAATTGGCGGGAAGAAACGGAAGGGAAGACCAAAAGAAAGATGGAGAGCCAAGTTGAACGAGATCTGGAAAGTATGGAATAAACAACTGGAAAAAGAGAGCCAAGGATAGGAAGAAATGGAAAGAGGTCATATACCAAGCCATGGGCCAATAAGGCCTGTAGAGGTGCTATGTGTAATACGATCTGCTGAAACTATTATTGGCGATCGATACGAACTACAATTGATATAGTTGAACCGGTTATTGAAGGAAAAACGACAAGAATACGTCCAAAGACGCTCGACCCTACGTTGCAAAATATGAAATGGGACGTTCTATCCAACCCGCCGTATTCACAGGAATTAGCCCCTTCAGACTACCACTTATTTCGATAGATGCAGCACGAGTTTATTTCAAAACTCATTCAGTTTTTGCTAAACACAGAATTGTACGTTCGTTTCATAAAAATGACTTTGCAATTTTACATTGCAAGCCTTTTTTTTGGCTGTCAACCGATTTTCAGCTTTTAATTTTTGTACCAAATGTGCTATGTGCTGATCCTTATTAGTTGACTATGAACTTACCCGCTGATTGAACGGACAGGGAACGTGTTCAAAGTAAAAACAACTCTTTGACAGATCGATATACTTATTCAGGGATTCACGTGCACTTTGAATACTTTTGTCCAAAACGAATGATATGCAAAATGTATTATCGGCAAAAGCGATGTATAAATTGACTGGTATCTGTGATAATTGGATCATATTTTATGCGAGAATCATCTCTTCTGCGCGATGTGAGTATCCAGTGACGTGGGACGTGGTCTAAAATAAGGTAACGGGTTGTCAAATATTTAAAACTTCTAAGTAATTTGTGAGGAACAATATGGTATCTGTACTTGTACCTCACACAATTATAAAATTATTGTTTTAAAATAAATAATAATTATATTTACAGTACATGTTTTAAAAGATAAAAGAACGACAAAGCTAAAGATAAAAAAACATCTAGAGAAAAAATAATTTTGCATTTGTTTATTTAATTAAAAAAAAATAGAGACAAGATAAAAAATGGCTCATCTGTCCAGTGTATTTACCTGAGTCTAGAAACTAGACTCTAGATGATGCGACGTCCCTGTGTATATACACAAACGTGCCGTGTGTACGGAGCGAATAAGCGAATATTGTCCATGAATATGCAACGTATATTTTAGTGATCAGCACATAAAACATGCCTGTAAAAGTGGGCTGTCTCTAACTGGATTATAGCTCGAGTAGAGAGAGCTCCGTTTTTGGAAGGCCGCGCCATAGGCACCGGCAGGACTTGCAACATTTTCGGCCCTTAAAACTCCATAAATCTTTGTGAAGGAGCCAGATGAATGGTTTACGGCTCCTTTCAGATGTGTCTGGGCAGTTAAACCAATGTAAACATATTGTAAATTAATATCTTGGTGGCAGTATTGTTTTTTCAACATTTAACAGCTACCTACGTTAACTTTTAAAAACAGGTATATGATTAAAACGTGTATAGGGGGATAAATAGAGAAAAATCAAACTTTTTCAAACTGTGTGAAATAGTTTGAAATACGAAACGTGTTACCTACTAGCCCAGTTGTCAAAGACTTTGACCTTTAAGTACTTGAAAGGCGAGGGGCAAACCGCTGAGGAAGTCTGGTGTACAGTCTCAAGGAAGTTCCTTGAAAATAAATGGAAGTCCTTTGAAGTCACGTGAAGTTATAATGAAGTCCGTGGAAGTCAGGATGAAGTCCATGAAAGACAGGATGAAGTCCGTGGAAGTCATGTGAAGTATGTTAAGATCTCCTGAAAGTGCGCATGGGCCTCGGTCATCCGGTGACTGAACATATGTGGTGGTTCAACGGAAAACTGAATACTGAATCAAATAATAAAGGTACCCAAGAGAGCTTACTCAAATGTGAAACCGATTGAATTACGCTATGACCTTGAAATTATTTCGAAGCACCAACGGACTTTAAACAAAGCAGAGGCTTTCGAAATGTGGGTTTATAGACGACTCGTATCGTGGACAGAACACCGAACCAACGTATCCGTATTACAAGAAATTGGTCCACGTACAAAGCTGCTAACTAGAATAAACCGCATATATCTCCAGTACCTTGGGCATATAGCTACAAGATCAGGAACAATGGAACGACTAATCATAGAAGGGAAAGTAGAAGGCAAACGCCCAAGAGGCAGATCTCCAACTAGATGGGTAGACCAAACAAAACCCGTAATAAATATGAGAGACTGCATGATGTCGAAGGGATTGCACAAGATAGGCAAGCATGGAATCAACTGCTGAATCAAATATAAATGGTGTTACTACATCCTTTGGAGGATAATGGAAAGAGGAGGAGGAAAAATAAAAATATTTAAATCTTACTTGAAGAAGAATTGTTTGGAAAATAGTTCAAATGTTACCATCTCTCTTAACTTTCTAAAAATTTTCATGCACCCCTGAAAGAAATGATTCTTGTAGGGTCCGGTCCTGCAGATTTCCGTACTTCCTCAGATTTCAGAAATAACATCGAAATATTCTATATTCGTCCATTCTCTTCGTTATATTTCCAGAACGCCCGCCACTTTCCAGAAATTGTATTTGCACAGACTAGAGCTGCTCCTTTACATACCAATAGGTAGATAGGATTTTAGTAAGCAATAAGAGCACCAGGACGAAAACAAATTTTTGGCGAAACACTCAATTTTCATACAAAAAAATATTGTTATATGCCAAATAAATAAAGGGTGCACCCAATAAACCGTCGGTTAGAAAGAAGTAAAGGTATCTGAAAACTGAAAATAGGAATGTAGTGGTTTTAAAGGGTGAGCTATTTAATGAAAATATTGGCACCCTTTTGCTACTTCCGGTTATACCAGAATTTGGTGCTAACTTCGTTTTTTTTAATGGGACACCCTGTATATTTTGTAACTTTAGGAATAATGACATTATTATAACTTTTGTTATTACTTCCCTATATCTATCTTTAACTGTTTCTGAGTTATACAATTTTTTTTTATTAAAAATGCACTTTTTCACCATTAGGAAAAAACTAAATTTCTTCTAAAAAAATGTAATAACGAAGAAAATCGAATGGAAAATGGCCGGCATTTTCAAAACTCAGTATTTTTCAAACCCACTAATGAAAAAGAGGTCGAAAAAATTATTGAGGAACTTAAAAGCAAAAAAGTTCCTGGCTATGATGAAATAAACTCTGAAGTAATAAAGATAAGAATTATTAGCTATTTGAACAAGTATAATATTTTGTCGCCAAAGCAATTTGGTTTCAAGGAAAATATGTCCACACAAAACGTTATAGTATATCTAACAACTAAAATTTATAAGTCACTGGATATCGGAGAGCCAACTTTGGCAGTATTTATTGACCTACAGAAAGCATTTGATACTGTAGATCATCAGCAGTTATTGAATGTTCTAGAAAGTATTGGTTTCAGAGGAACTCCATATGAGCTTATGAAAATCGGAATCAGAGAGTTAGAATAAATGGAAAATTGAGCGAAGAACGAGTTCTCAAATATGGAGTGCCGCCGGGTACAGTCTTGGGGCCAATATTATTTGTAATATACATCAATGATCTATTCAACATTCAGACTTGTGAGTTTCGCAGAAGATACTGCACTTATTTTCACTGGAAATACTTGGGAAGCACTAAAAGAAATAGCGGAAAATGAAATGAGCAAAATTTTCCACTTGTTCAAATGTTTTATCCAAAACCTACTATATGCCCTTCACTTGTCTTTCTTCTAATTTGCCATCATTTGATAACTTAATAATAACCAATGATTGTTCATGCGAAAAATTTCAAAACCAACGTGTGGAAGAAATAAAATATCTGGGGATATATCTAGACCATTACCTAAGGTGGAATGTTCATGTATCCTATGTATAAAAAAAATTAGAATCATTGTTATGGAGATTCAGATATCTGAAACAAATTTTTAATGCAGATCAATTGATCATGCACTTGTTGAACCACATCTCAATTACGGTATCCTTGCATGGGGCGGAGCCACAAACAATCATTTAAAAAGATTCGAGCTAACCCAGAATTGGATACTTAAAATTATGCTAAATAAAGGTTTCAGGTACTGCACAGAATCTCTGTACAATCAGTCTAAGCTCTTCGATATCAGGCAGTATAAATATGAGTTGGTGAGTCTCCAACATGATTATTCCACAAGAAATAGAAATATTACTTCTAGAGTTCCACAAGTTTCCAAAACTATTACTCAAAGAATTTACTTTTTCCTTGCTCCTCGAGTATACAATACTTTGCCTTACGACTTGAAAAGAATCAATTCTTTATCGCTTTTCAAAAATCTCCATATTTTTGTAAAAATCCTATATGTGTTTGTTAATATTACCGCAAACAAGTAGTTATCTACTTTTAGCGGCTGTCTTCATTGTTTATTTCCTAATCTTACTCTGAAATGTACCTCTACTACTATATTGATAAATAAACAATATTATTATTATTATTAAAGGTACTTCGATAAAAGCTTAAATTTTTTACAAAGTGTAAACGACATAACGTTCCGTCGTTTATCTTATGAAATTCTTATTTTTATTATACAGGGTGCTGTCAAAATTAAAATAAATTTTTTTAAATGAAACACCCTGCATAAGATTTATTTTTTTAAAAGAATACATTGTCCGCTTTTTATCTGTACCTATATCTTACATAGATTTCCAGTTATTCGATCTTATAGATTTTTTCACAATAAATTTTTTTGAATAGTGGCCTATTAGTTGTAAAAAATCTTGATTAGAAAAGATTAGAAAAAATATGGTTTTCATAGACTTTTATAAAATAGTTATATTATTATACCTATAGAACAGCACTTAATGGCTAGAGAAGGTACGTCTGTGCGTAGACCGCCTGCTGATAACTCTATGTTGCTCTACCGTACAATTCCCAGTTTCTAGAGCAGTCTGAACCATGTTTTCATTAGCATAATTTTTTTATTGTTTAAAATCAGTTTTAAGTGAAAATTCTAGGAAAGTCAACAACCCTCAAGTTAGACGTGACGCTATATCGACTGGCTTAAGACTTAATAATATAATTAGAGACGGACGACCGCTGTTCGATAATCACATAACCATATCAATTGATGCCTAATAACATCCTCCGTTGTGGGGAGTGCGTGTGTAATGACAAACCTTACCATCGACTTTGATCGAGTATTGTTCGCGCTGTCGTTCCCCCATGGGGCGAATTACACCCTCTTAGCAGCGTCTAGTCGGTGTGCCTTACAACTGATCATGGCACTAGAGTGGTGTAAAATCCAATCACTTTTTGCTAGTGACAGACCATACATCATCAGATATTTGCAGACAAGCTGTAACTACGAGATTTATCAGAAGAATCAGAAGATACCAGAGTGGTTGTTTCTCACAATTGTTTGAGGAATCCCATGGTATATGAATATTTGTTTCATTTGGTTCTACCAACATTGGTTAAAACATTAGTCTCCATACTTTATCTGGAAACAAACGTTCGTATATGTATGGACATGCGTCTATTTAAAAATATTTGTTAAAAGGCAAAGGTAGATGAATATCTATGTGATAAACCATATTGGAGCCTGTTTTTGCGTATTAGTCAAATAGTATAAAAGTACCCCGCAGTTTTTGATACGGAAATAGCTTTCGACCGATCAAAAGTGTCCACGGGCCAAAGTCCATCCTAGATTTGGAGCTAGCGCGAATTTAACCATATTAGAGCGAACTCGATATATGCGCATTTACCGGCAAGTTAGGTGTTCGCCGCTTTACGTTTATGGTTTATATGATGAATATATGGCATACACACACCCACACACAGCATCTTTTAGTGATTGAAAAATGATATAAAATAAAAAATGTAAAATCAATAAAAAATAAATTCTAAAAAAAAGTTGAGAAATCAAAATAAAATCTTCTAAACAAGACTGTGTGTGCGTGGGTGTGTGCATGAGGGTGGGTATGACATATATCCATCATATAAACCATAAACGTAAAGCGGTGAACACCTAACTTGCCGATAAATGCGCATATATCGAGTTCGCTCTAATCAGGTTAAATTCGCGCTAGCTCCAAAACTGTACATAGGATGGACTTGGGCCCGTGGACACTTTTGATCGGGATGGTATGACGAATAAATTCCCGAAGTTTGGGAGAAATCGACCAAAAGCCATTTCCGTATCAAAAACTGCGGGGTACTTTCCCGTCAACAAATTCTACAAAGTTCAAGTGCAAAATATTACACCTATATAAACAACCCCACTCTAACTCGAAGATGATTTGTGTGACGAAATCACTAGATGAGATTCACCCTCTTCTCGTCTCGCCAACTCGCAATCGGAGCGACGAAGGGATAGGAGGCGGTGATAGAGGAAACGCGGGGGCGGTCATGTTGTGACATGTTTAATTCCTGATATTTACTCGTCATGAATAACTGCTGGCTGTCGCTTCAAATTTTATTTAACTTTGGTTTAGGATACAACTCGGGATAAAGTGAAAAAAATTCTCTTGGGAAAGTTAATAATTTTAATCGATTCGAAATGCAACTTTCTTAAAAATGATCGGGTTGAGTAAGTCAAAGTCGAAATTTGCATTTTTAGGGATTTGACAAGATTTTCCACCAATTTAAAATCAGGTCAGTTGTTGTAGAAGATTCAAATTTAGAGTATATAGGAAAGAATTTATGATTTATGACATATTGGTAATTGGTACATTCTTCATATTGTTATTGATGAGGACAAAGGAAAAGCTTTTAATATGTTATATTCAATAAAGTAAAATACATTGCTCCCTTTGTCCAAGCTGTGATAATTTAACATATAAAAGAAACTGATATTAGGACAATTATTTTATGTAGGTTTGAGGTGACAAAAACGCGTTTTTGGCTAAACAACTTTTTTGCATGAACTTTGTCCGCAATTCCTCTGTGAATGTTTTAGAGCAGTGCAGATAATTTTTGAAACCAAATAAAATAATAGTAGGATGAAACTCATTGGAAAAGGAAGAGAATATGACAAAAATGATAGGAAAAATAATTTACAGGCGCTCTGGGGTCGGGAAGTGGAAGAGCGGGAGTTTTTAAGGGTAGAAAACTGTTTATCTCGATTTCCGGCAAAACTACAAGTCCTATGGAAAAAAGTTAAATAACAAAGTTGTAGGTAATAAAAAGATCTACAACTTTTGTATTTACACTTTTTTCACATAACCTCAAAATTTATGTGAAAAATTCAAATAACCAAGTTTTTGGTTTTTTATTTTTACGCTTTTACAAAAAATTTTTTTTTCACGAAATTTGGTGTAAGCTTACCTTTTTATGTCCCAAACACTCTGTAATTTTTTTGTTTTAAAATATTTATTTTTTTAACCTTATTTTGACTTAAAATCGAAAAAGCAGTCTAATTTTCAATCGAAAATTCTCACGTCAAAATATCTGCTTTTTTAAAAAACTCGGTGGGCTTTTTATTCGTTGAAATCTCTACTTTTTAATGGTGTAAAAGAATATACATTACTATGGTAAATGTTCTCAAAAACCCCAAATAAGAAACGAAGAAAACTCCGAATTTCTTTTTTTTTAAATCATCATGTACAATTTTGAGCTATTTATTTAAATTTATACTTTAATTACTCGAAAAACGTAAGATTCCGTATTACATTGATAAACAAAAGAGAAATTAAAGTATAAGTTTAAATAAATAGCTCAAAATTGTACATGATGATTTAAAAAAAAGAAATTCGGAGTTTTCTTCGTTTCTTATTTGCATTTTTTGAGAACATTTACCTTACAAAAACCAAAAAGTTGGTTATTTGAATTTTTCACATTTTTCCATAGAACTTGTAGTTTTGCCGGAAATCGAGATAAACAGATTTCTACCCTTAAAAACTCCCCCTCCCACTTCCCGACCCCAGACCGCCTGTAAATTATTTTTCCTTTCATGTTTTTTATATTCTCTTCCTTTTCCAATGGGTTTCACCCTACTATTATTTTATTTCATTTTTTACCATTTTCAAAGCTGTCTGCACTAGTCTATTAGCAGTGCTAGTGCTACAAGTCTATCCTCTCTGATGTTTGTTCTCATCAATCTCATCCAGTCCTTCAACCTTCGAAGGGTTGAAAAGCACCTCTCGGCTTCTTGTAATATTTCTTTAAATTAAAAAACATGACATAAAGGGGCAACCCCCACAGCCCCCCTCCCTTCAAATTCAAACATATAAGATTTTGTTGCTTAAAAACTTTTTTTTACTTTTCTG
Organism: Crepidodera aurea; assembly: GCA_949320105.2. Taxonomy (NCBI): domain Eukaryota; kingdom Metazoa; phylum Arthropoda; class Insecta; order Coleoptera; family Chrysomelidae; genus Crepidodera; species Crepidodera aurea. The sequence continues at coordinate 37,491,599 of OX439475.1, read as the reverse complement.
GTGGATACATTTTATTGGGTCACAGTAAATTCAAATCAAACAGGAACCTTATAAATAATATAAGAACAATAATAATTACAAGAATCAAATCAAGAAGCTTGTAATCCCATTTTTATTATTCTCGTGATTACATTTTTATATTCTTTTGATTAAAAAAAAATAACTGCTCTCCGGTGTGCATGTTTTCTAGAAGACATGCTAAAACAATCAAAGCAAATAATTATGAAAATGTTTATTTCATTGTGTGCTGATTGGACAGTTGTAAATGAGTAATTTCTTTTTTATGGCCCTGCTTCTAGAAATTTAGATCGTTATTGCGTTTTTATAGCTACAAAAATTATGGTTTTAAAATGACGATACAATGTTGAGAAATTAATTGTGCTAAAAATGTAGCAATAAAATATGAACGGCCCTAAAAGAAATTTAAATCTTTTTTTAAGTGAAAATAATGATACGTTTGTGCAGGACCGTTTCGGGCAGAGGGCGACGTAAATTAGGTCGCTGCATTTTATCTTTATCTTTATCAAACATGGATTAGCAGGTGAATTTTTACATGTTTTACACTAACGGCACTACCGCAGCACCAGCACAATATGGGATCTTCCCTGGTCTTGAGGTGTTTGTGCGTTAAATTAGTATGACCTCTTCTAGCCGTCTTATTATAATTTTGTCTTTTCTGGTCATCCGAGACACAGGGTCTATGGTGGGCCGAATTTCCCTTAACTTTGAATTGCGACTGGTCCAGCTTTGTTGCCATAAGTTGTGGATGGAGCGCTTGAAATAGATCTTTGGCTAACTGAATTCTCTCGAAAGCTAAGTCAGGTTGTGATGCTTCCTTTGCCAAACGATCAACCACCTCGTTCCCCTGAATGCCAATATGTGAAGGTGTTCAAATCAGCGTTATCGAAACTCCTAGTGATGCAAGATGACTGTGAATCTCTTGGATTTTTTGCGCCAAGGGGTGATGGGTGTATAATGCTCGAATGGAATGAATAGATGCGAGCGAATCAGAACATATTGCTACATTTTTATTTTGTGGACTTAGAGATTTAAAAGCTTGGTAGATGGCAAAATCTCCCCTGTTGCACACTGGAGTGGGGTGGAAGAAGGTTCATAGAGATGGTTGAATCTGTAGTACACCATAATCACTTTTAGAGGCGTCAGTATAAATAACTTTGTCAAAATTAGAAGTGTTGATGATAGACAAAAAAGACTGTCTTAGAAAAATACTAGAGGTTTTATGCTTTGGTTGCGTGTTTATATAGTGAGAGGTTGACTTTTGGCAATATTACCTTCCAAGCAGGAATAGGAGAATTTACATTTGGGGGCGTTGCCATGAGATCGCATCCAGAAAGTAGCGGTGTGAGTAGTTGTGGGATAGATTGTGCTCTAGGGGTAATGGCGGTAAGGTGAGATGTTTGCGTTAATGCATACACTGACTTTTCTGTATTATAGGATATTCTAGCGAAGTAAGTTAGTAGAAGTTGCTGGCGCCTCAGCTGAAGAGGTAGCTCGTTAGCCTTTCTGCAGGACTGGATCTGAATGCACCAAGACATATTCTTAGTGATGTGTTATGTACTGTATTGAGCATGTTCAGGTTAGTTTTGGAAGCTGACATATAGATGATACAACCGTAATCAAGTCTAAATATGATAAGTGACCTGTATACCTACTCTTAGAAGAGATTCTTCATCAGCTCCCCATTGATGATAATGCTTTTTAAGATATTAAGCATATTTAAACAATTTCTTTTGACACCAATGATGTGGTCTTTCCAGGTAAGTTTGCTGTCAAACGTAATGCCAAGGATTTTATGGTGACTAGCTAGAGCAAGGGTATGGCCATTAAGAGTGATTTTCAGATCTAAGCGATGAAAAGCTTCGCATGACTTGTTGATCCATAATCAGGTACAACATTTTTAAAACATTATATGGAATATAGGGAAAACAAAAAGTAATGATTTGGTCGGAGAGAAAAATACGTACAAACTGTAGTGGAGGGCAAAATGTTCATTGAAATTGTGAGTAAGGTTGTTCTACAAGATGTTCTATTTGAAAGACCAATCATAGAACGAATTATCTTCTTTTGAGAGACAAAAATATTTGAGGAAAAAAATCCCCAAAAATATACGCCATAACGCAGCCAGCTCTCAACTTGAGCATATTATAACTGCAACACGTCTTTTAAGTCTCTAAATTGACACGACAATGAATGTATTAGTTTATCGCAGAGTAATTTTTCTAATTTAAATGCTTTTGTCAATTTTCAAGCCGAGAAATGTTATATTGTCACTATTGGTCGATAACTGAGTGTCGTGCACTGCCATTTATTCCAAATTTAATACTAGTATTAAAATTTTTTTTTATTTAAAAAAAATAACCCCCGCATCCACTACTAAGAGTTATTAGCAGGGGAGACACAAAACATACAAAAAATAAATTACATCTGTGAGTAGAGATTAATGTCTTTCAGGTATTTCACTACTCCCCCAAGGAGCTGTGAGACCTCGACGCTGGTGGGGGGGCCGAGTAGCCGCCCCTCCTCGAGCCTGACGGGACGGGGAGGGGCAGTGAAACCAAGGACAGCTCAGCGAGACTTCCGTGGTCATGCACCGAGAGCTATATAGCATTGCACCTCGCTGACACAGAAGTCTCAAGATATCAGGGAACACAGCGTGGAGAAAGAGTTGTCTCTTTTGTGGAAGCCTGCCTGATATACACCGGATCCAGTGAATTGGTGGTTGTTGAGGAAATATTCACTGGATGTGGGGGCTTGCCTTAACCGGCCGGCCAAGTGGATGGGAGCCACAATAAAAATCCCCCCAAGCCAAGGTGGAACATCATACGCCGATGGATGCGTGGTAAAGGGGAAGCTTTATCGTGAGTATGCGAACTCTGGAGACCTGGGGACCTCCAGTTTCAACACCCTTGCTCCTGCATGCGGGGCTCTGCAGGAGTTGACCTCTTTTTTTCCCTTGCTTCTCGTGGGATTAAACATGGAAAAGAAAAACACCACAAAACCAAAGCGGGACATCCCCGCTACTCATTCTAAAACGGAGCATGCCATCCGTTCACAAAAGAAACCCCTATCTCATGTGAGACCTCCTCACAAGGAAAGAATAGGGGGGGAAAAGAAGAAAGGAGAGACAGAGAAGGAGAGAGAGAGCATCCACGCTCCCTCCACATCCTCCTCGGTCCCTTCAACAAGGCGGGAGGCTCCCCGGAAAAGAGAGCAGAGGAGAAATCTACCTCACCTACCTGAACCGGGTCAACCCGGGGGTAGAGATGACCCTCTGAGGCGTGGACTCAGTGGGGCAGGAGTTAGGTGGTACCTGCGCTACCTCAACCAAGGGCTTGTACCTGAGGAAGCCAGGAAGAAAGCCTTGGGGCACAAAACCCAAGAACCGGAGCACGGGAAATCCGGAAAACGAAAGCGGGATGTGACAAGCATCACCCCGCAAAGTAGCACGGGAAAGCAAGCACCCAAAAGAAGGAAGGCGGGACAAAGCACCACCACCTCCACGGGCGGCAGCTATGCAGCTGCCGTGAAAAGTGAAAAGCTGGCCATCCTCCCCAGAGCGTTCCCTGAGACATCCCTCAGTGCGGACGAACAAACCAAACTGGAGGAGGCTCTAGTAGAAGAGATGTGCGACGGGTGGGAGCATAAGCTCCATTTCGGAGGCATCCATTTCCGTCCGGGCATGATCCTGGTCGACTGTGAAACACCACAGTCAGCGGAATGGTTGCGGATGAAAGGTCCCCACCTAAAAAGCTGGGAGGGAGTAGAATTGATGGTGTGTGCGGGAGACGACATCCCAAAGGTACACACTATCACTCTCTTTCTCCCCAGAAGCCAGAAAATGGAAGAAGAAAAGCTTCTACGTTTAGTAGAAGCTCAGAATGAAGGGCTGAGAACTTCCCAATGGAAGGTCATCAGCCTGAAAGAAGAGGGTACAGGGCAAATCCTGAGGGCAGGGATAGATGATCTATCCTGCCAAAAAATCAGGAAAAACGGGTACACCATCCACTATAGGTTTGGGAAAATACCCGTGCATGGCCTGAAGAGAGATGAAGAGGTGAAAGTGGATGAAGTGGTGACTCCCACCACCCATGAAGTAGAAGATGATGTGGAGAGCACGGGCAGTCTCCACATCTCTGAAATGTACAGCGGAGAATCACCATTATCCGAGGAGACTATGGAAGTCGAAGTAGTGGGGGAGGAAGACCGCACTTCTACTAGTGGGGACAACACCCCCATCGGTAAAGAACAAGATGGCGGGCATTGAGATCGCCCAGGTGAACGTCCATCATGCTAAAGGAGCATCAGCAGTGATCTCCAGGACGTTCACCAAGAACCAATTGGGGGTCGTGCTGATCCAAGAACCTTGGGTCTACAAAAACCAGGTAAGGGGCCTTAACTGTCAGGACTCCAAAGTAATACACCACATGAGTGAGAACACACCCAGAACATGCATTATGGTAAGGAAAAATATTAATTATTTTTGTCTTTCAGAATTCATGACGAGAGACCTCGTCCCTATCCGAGCCTACCTCGAATTCAAGAAGAATCGTCAAGAAGTGGTTATAGCCTCATGCTATATGGCAGGAGACGGGCCTGTACCGCCTCCAGAAGCCCATAGATTAGTAGAGTACTGCCAGAGGAAGAAACTGCCACTACTCCTAGGATGTGACGCCAACGCTCACAACACTGTTTGGGGTAGCAAGGACACCAACCAGAGAGGTGAGCAATTATTAGAATTTATTTTTGAAAGAAACCTTATCGTACATAACATAGGAAATACTCCCACGTTTGTAACTAGGGTAAGGGAAGAAGTATTAGATATTACAGTAAGTACACCGAGCCTAAAAGATCTAGTGATAAACTGGAGAGTATCGAGTGAGCCGTCTCTGTCTGATCACAGAATAATTACGTTCAGACTAGAGACAGATCCACCTGAGCCAATCCTCAGAAGGAACCCTAGAAAAACAAATTGGGAAATATATAACACCAATCTGAAAGCAAATTTAGCCCACGTCCAGAATAAAAAGGCTAGGCACCACCTAGAACTGGAGAATATTATTGAAGAAGTTAATGGGGCAATAATCGATGCATACGAATCGAGCTGCCCCGAACAAGTAAGCAGAAATTGCAGGGACGCACCTTGGTGGAATTGTAATCTGGCAAAATTAAGATCCGAAACTCGAAAGCTCTTCAATAGGGCAAAGAGTAGCGGAGATTGGCAGAGCTACACCGAGAAACTAACCACCTACAACAAAGAACTAAGAAAAGCAAAACGAAATAGTTTCAGAAAATTTTGTGAGGATATTGACTCCACACCTGCTGCCGCTAGACTATATAGAGTCATGGCAAAAGGTAGAGTCGATAACGCAATGGCTCTAAAGACACCGAAAGTGAAAATGAAAGAGCCCAGCTCTTACTGGATACTCACTTCCCTGGGAATGAACCTATTTCTATAGGGCATACTCCAGAACGGTATAGTAGACCTACCAGAGAAGATACGGCAATGGCCAGACATATCTGCAGCAATAGACGCATAAGATGGGCCTTGAACACCTTCCAACCGTTTAAATCAGCAGGAGCTGATGGAATATTCCCCGCCTTACTCCAGCGCGGGCAAGAAGAAATTCTACCACACCTAGTGAGTATGTGTCGTAGCAGTCTAGAACTGGGATATATACCGGAAGTATGGAGAAGGGCCAGAGTCACCTTCATTCCTAAAACAGGGAAAAGGGATACAACCAATCCTAAATCCCTTCGACCAATTAGTCTCACATCGTTCGTTCTGAAAACGGTGGAGAAAGCAACTGACAACTATATCAGAACAGAAATCCTGGAACGGGTGCCTCTGCACCCCCATCAGCATGCGTACCAAACGGGCAAATCCACGGAGACCGCATTGGTGCAATTGACAGATGAAATCCAGGATGCACTAGAGAACAAAGAATCTGTAGTGTGTGCCTTTCTAGACATAGAAGGGGCTTTTGACAATACACCACACGAAGCCGTTAAAAGAGCACTAGAAGAAAGAGGGGTAGACAACACGACAACCAGATGGATGTCGCGACTTTTGTCTACCAGAATAGCAGAGACTAAAATGGGACAAGACACTGTTTCCATCTGCACAACCAGAGGATGTCCACAAGGAGGAGTTGCCTCCCCTCTTATGTGGAGCCTAACAGTGGATCGACTCCTCTGCGATTTGACCGAGATTGGTATATCGTGTCAAGGCTATGCAGATGACATAGTCATAATCGCAAGAGGAAAATTCGAGAATACCCTCTGCGATATAGTTCAAAGAGGGCTGGACTATACCAAAGAATGGTGTCAATCGATGGGACTTAGCGTGAACCCCACCAAGACTACCTTAGTTGCCTTTACACGGAAAAGAAACATTAACCTCAAAACCATCGAATTGGACGGGAAAGTTATTGAATGGAAGCCAGATGTCAAATATCTGGGACTAATACTAGATAATAAACTCATCTGGAATAAGCACGAAAAAGAAGTAACCAGCAAAGCCACGAAAGCTCTAATGGTGTGCAGAAATTTTGCGGGAAAAAACTGGGGATGTAACCCAAAGATCCTGCAGTGGATGTACACGTCAATAGTGAGACCGGCCATCACTTATGGAGCAGTGGTCTGGGGCAGCAGAACTAAGCTGGCCAGTACAAAGGCAAATCTAGCGAAAATCCAAAGACTAGCCTGCGTATGCATAACAGGTGCAATGAGAACGTGCCCAACGGCCGCCATGGAGGTAATCCTAAGCCTTACACCCCTCCATATAGTAGTGGAGAGTATAGCGATAAGAACAACCTACAGAATGACCAGAGAAGGATCAACTAAACGCAAGTTTCGACTCCTTCCTGGAAATCATCAAACCTGGGACATGCCCCAAGATGAGATGACAAAGAAGTTTAGCTTTGTGAAAGAATTCAACACAAAGCTAAGTAACAAAAGCGAATGGGACAAAGATACCATCCCAAAACTCAAGAGAAGTGCCATTAAATGGTACACAGATGGTTCTAGAACAACAGAAGGAACAGGAATAGGAGTATATGGGCCTGGAACCAAATATTCTGAAAGTTTAGGCAAATCTCCGAGCATTTTCCAAGCTGAAATATACGCCATCGGAAAATGTGTCCAGTTCAACATAGAAAGAAATTTTCGCAGACAAGAGATCATCATCATGTCAGACAGCCAAGCAGCCATTAATGCTTTGAACTCCCACGAAATCAACTCCCAGATGGTTTGGGAGTGTCTAGAGAATCTAAACGAACTGGGCAAGAATAACACTGTTACCCTCCTATGGGTTCCGGGACACACTGGAGTGGAGGGTAATGAAATAGCAGACGTACTCGCAAAAAAAGGGGCTGAAACACCATTTCTGGGTCCTGAACCCTTCTGCGGAATAAGCACCAGTACAATACTTGATGAACTTGGAAAAGAAGTAAATAGCAAAAGATCCCAATACTGGATGGGACTACAAGGAATGAGGCAGGCCAAGACACTACTGGGAAACTATAACCAGAAGAGATCTGACGACTGCGTCAGTAAAAGTAAAAATAAGCTCAGAATACTAACGGGTATCCTAACAGGGCACTGCCGGCTGAGAGGCCACCTAAAGAAACTCGGATTAGTAGACAAAGAAGAATGCAGATTCTGCGAGGAAGAGGAGGAAACCTCTATCCACATTCTCTCAGAATGCTTTACCCTGCAAAATCCAAGGGTACGATACCTCGGAGAATATCAAATAGAAGAGGAAGATCTACCTAACCTGAAGCCTACCGACATCCTGAACTTTTTGAAAGCAATAGGACTGGAGGAACTGCTCTAATCGTTGAGACATCCTCAACGATTGGGCAGCAGTAGGGGGCACAATAGATCTTATAGGTCGCAGTGTATCGACACCCCCATCACAGATAGATAGATAGATAGATAGGTATTTCACTAGATTGTCGAAGTTGGTACTTAATATGGAACTTAAATGTCTGCTTATTTGATGTATTCTTCTTTCATCTTCGTATTGAGGAAGTATTAAAATTATAATTTTGTTTTATCAACATTGACAAAAAGTCAGTTGGCCGAGAACCAGTCTGTTAATTAAGTAAGTGCAATTATCACTTAAAGCTTTCTCTGACTTATCAAGAGATGTGTCATAGCAGGTAAAAGATGCAGGTATGACAATTTTATCCAAGCCGTTGATTAAACAAAATAAAAAGTATATAGGGCCAACATGGAGACCTGTGGAACACCAAGATCATTGTGCAACTGTTCTGATGAAATATTTTCCATAAAATCTTGAATCCAATCAAGGGTAATTCCTTTACGCCCAATATGTAAAGTTTATTTAAAAGAAATTCTTGATTGATGCAGTCGAAAGCCCGGCTGAGATCACAAAATATTCCATATTGTAAAGTTTTTGACCGAATCTGGTTAAGAAATCCCTTTATCCAGTATTGCAATTAATTCTATTAGCTATCGATTTATGACGTCAGAAATAATAAGTATTATTAAAACATTTCTGTTCTAAAATTTTATTTATGAGAGAGGACGGCAATTTTGTTTTTGGACGAGGCGTGAATTTTTTTTTTAATTTCTTGGTTAAGATACAAATGGTAAAAAATCAATTTAAGAAGAAGAGATTTAAACTTCAATTATCCTACTAGTGGAGTCGATCTGGCTTTCGAAAACAGACTCATGAAATCGAGTAATTTTTTTTTCCAATCGATGAAGTCAGATCCCCTCATCATTCCTGCATGAATTTTTCAGCCCAGGCGGCGGTGGAGGAGGGGGAAATCCTCTATCTAAAGAACTTGAAAACGGTTTTTCCGAGAAATCTCAGCAGGGTTTTATCCCACAAAAAAAATAATCTTACCAAAATTGAAGAGCCTGACAAAACACGTAATCTAGTTCTAACCAGAACCCAATAACTCAATTATTTCGCGACATATCGCGGTTTGAAATTGCAAAAATGAAAAAAATTAATCAATTATTTCTCGAGTGATAGTGGAGATTTGGTCTTAATTTTTTTGTAAATAAAAGGGTAATAGAGAGTAATTTTTAGTGCCGGAGGGTAGGGGTGGTGGTACAAGAAGGGAGGGAGATATGGTGAGAAAACCAATATTATTAAAACGCTTGTAACTTCTGTACTAATTGAGCTAGCGTAACCTGCTGGGGCTCAAGTCGTGCTCTTTTTCATCCGCTAAAAGATAGCAATACGAAAAAAAAAATTAGTTTCACAAATGCGCGCTTGGCGCGCAAAATAAAAAATGGATACTTTTTTGCTCGCGATTTTAGGCATAAAGAAGGGGGTTGAGTAAAAAAATATTTTTCAACTCCTAACGGCATTTTTTTATCTTTCATTTGAGCCCCGCAGCAACTCGATTTGATTATTAGGAAGGGAGCTACGGACCGGCAAAGTCTTTGCTGTATAGCGGGAGAACGGAGAGAAGCAGGGAGTTCTAACTGGGCTCAAAAGAAAGACGAGAAAATTTCCTAACTATTTATTCATTTTATTATTTAACCATGTTCGTATCTTGCCCGTTTTCAAGTTCTTTAGATAGAGGATTTCCCCCTCCTCCACCGCCGCCTGGGCTGAAAAATTCATGCAGGAATGATAAGGGGATCTGACTTCATCGATTGGAAAAAAAAAATTACTCGATTTCATCAGTCTGTTTTCGAGCCATTTTTTCAGCCAGATCTACTCCACTATACTTGTTGTCGAGCAACGAAAAGTGCATATTTTTTAAAACTTGAATAATGCGTCACCAAGTTATAAATTTGTTTTTATCATAGATGCACTCACCATTTTCTATTTTTTTCTTTTGGTAGGTACTGAAGATGGTTTAATGAGAGTATAGTATGCCTTACGACTCTCCTGTCGTGATAATTTCATATATTTTGTATGATGCGTTGCCAAGTTATGGGTACATTTGGGTTTGTTCCAAAGATGCCATCACCAGTTTTACTTTTGGCACTGAAGATAGCCTTGTGATTTAATGAGGTTTGTTAAAAATACTTTTTTTAAAGCAACTTATAAAGATGCAACTAATAAAAAAAAATCGTTCAAGCTCCGAGCCCGAAAAAACGTGTTAAACGAAGCATTTAGGCGAAATGAATATAAAGTGAGAGAAAAAGTTTCATTTTACCAAAGTCCGCAATTTTTCATCCGGATAAAATGATCAGCAATTCAAATAAAGAGCAATCGTCTTTCGCAGAGACGCTTTATTTTCGCTTCCAAATTAATTCACGCCGGTCGGTTTGGAACATCAAAAACCGACAAACATTGCTATTTTAAATTCAAAGTAGCCTAATTGAGATATATTAATTTCTCTCAGCGAATTTACACTTTTTGATGGTAAAAGGAAAAAAACTCTTTTAAATTAGTGTAAAGCAAAAATGGTGCTGGTAGATTTGTTTGAGACAAACTTGCACCCATTCCAAACAAATAATTTATTTTTATTTTTTTTGTAATATTTAAAAATATTGCATTTGACAGATTTCGCATCGATGTCAATGGAAAATTCTTTGATTTCGTTTTAGAAAATTGTTCGAAATTTTAAATTATTATTATTAAATTTTATGTCTAATGAAAAAAAATAAGACAAAAAAATAGTAGGTATATTAAAGTATAATTTTTTCAATAACGCTAATAAAATCTCTTCTTTTTGTCTCTCTTCTACCGGGCTAGCTTCTTTTCCCACTCTGCATCTTTCCTCTGCTAACACTATATCGCTTAGCATAATATTTTCCACCAAGTAATCAGAAGAAACATTACTGACGTCCTTACACCCGTAGGTCTCACTACCTGTATTTGCTTTACTTTTGATGGCCATAGATTTGCCACTTCTATTCACTTCTTATACACCTGCAACTGCATTGTAGTTCCCCGCCAAACATGTTATATTACAAAAACATTACGTAACATTTTTTAAAAGTAACTTGTGTGACATTATTGAAATAATATCCTTGTAATGTTTCTAATGGCGACAAGGTTCAGAATATTACTTAAACACATAGATTCAATATTGATAACATATTTTTTTAAAGCCGCAAGAAACAATTAAAACACATTGCAAAGATGTCACTATCATGTGCATAATTATTCTTGCGTGACATCTTTTTAATCATATTTCCATAATATTACTATAATGACGCAGGTTAAAATATTACTTGAAAATATGGATTCCATAACACCATACAGAAAACAACAAAAGTTCGACAGGAACAAGATCTTCCAAATACCCAACTGTTCGAATTCGAACCTTCCCGCGGTGATTGCTGGTTCCGGTTCCAGCGACCGCCGCGCTCCCTCCCCAAAAATCACGACGGTAAAGAATAGAGTTATAAGTAGAGTAGAATGATGGCCGCTACGTCTGAATTGATCATATCATCTCTTATTGTAAATGTGTGTTTTTATGCTTAGTAGCAATTATGTGTATTGTTGTTTTTATGGATTGTTATTTGTTGTTGGTGTTTCAAAGGAAATAAAATAAATGTTAGACGGTTAAACTGAGTTATTAATGGTTGTTCCCGAGTGGTTCCCGATCGAGCATGGTGTGCACCCCAAAACAGAAAAGAAATTCGCGCCTGCTGCGGTGCCTAGAAACTAAATCTAGGGCCTCAACACCAACAGATTGTTATTACTTCTCCAGGTCCTTTATTGCTTTTCCCTACTTCATCATCCCTATCTATAGCCGCTTTATGAGGTTTTTCTTATTGAAATTAAAATTTATAAGGTTTGTGTTTTTAAAAATTTAAATGTATGTATGTAAAAAAATTATTTGATGTCTCAAAAAAAATAAAGGTTTACAGTTATATTTTTTTATTATTATTATAAGAAAACGAATTAATTTAATAAACTATCGTTATACTGTATTTGAAAATCAAGAGAGAGTAAATTCCCAGAATAAAAAGTAATTCGGTATGCAAAACTATAGTACAGTACGTGCGGTAAAACTTCAATATTTGTAATGCATTCTAAATTGTTTTTGTTAATTTCAATACAAAATTTATTAAATTTCTTGGACTATCACATTATTTTATGATCTTTCATTGTTACTACAGTAGGCCTAAGAGGATTAACGTGCGTCATAGGCGTAACCAGAATAGAAAGGGATAATTGTTATTTAACGACCTCCGAATGACAACAGCTTCTAATGACAGATATTTTGACTTAAATAGTTTCTAGAAATGCAGTTATTTGATTTTCGATAAACGTGACAAATAGTAGTGACTAAAAATGGAAGCAGTTTGTGAGTATACGCCAGTGAAAAAATTAAAACTAGACCATTTATCGCTCAATGAAAAGAGTGCTGTAGTGAATGTGTACCACTATTTTAAACATCAAAATCCCTCAAACACTATTGACAGTGTAGTTGAAACAACATCTAAGGCAATGGGATATGGAAAATCTACAATATATAGAGTTCTAAAGGAGGAAAAATCAGGTGGAGTAACCTCACCAAAGCCGAAACCAGGTAGACCAAAACTATTAAAAGTCAACGTGGACGAGTTTTTTAAAAATGCTATTCGTAAGCTTGTTCACTCATTTTTTATAAACAAGCAAATACCAACTTTAGATAAAGTTTTGCAAGCCATTACGAATGATGTTGATTTACCCACATTAAGCCGGGATAAACTATGGAAAGTGTTACATGAGTTAAACTTTAAATTTGAAAAAATGGGCAGACACTCAATGCTAATTGATTCTGAAGAAATTGTATGTTGGAGAAGACAGTACCTCAGAAGAATACAACAAGTTAAAGCTCAAAATAAAAACATTTATTATTTAGATGGAACATGGGTTAATGAAGGACATTGTGTAGGAAGAGTTTGGAAAGACAAAAATATAAAATCATCCCATCAAGCTTTTCTAGAAGGATATACTACTGGTTTTAAGGAACCTATAGGAAAAGGTAAAAGATTAATTATTTGTCATATAGGCAGTACAAACGGTTTTTTTGAGAATGGTTTACTCTTATTTGAATCAAAAAAAACCGTTGATTATCACGAAGAAATGAATGGAGACGTGTTTGAGGAATATTTTGAACAGATGATTCAATTCATACCAAAAGGATCGGTTATTGTAATGGACAATGCAAGTTACCACTCCAGATTACTTGAACCTTTACCAACCACTAAATGGAAAAAGGGTGAAATTGCAAAATGGTTATCTTCTAAAAATTTAGCCTTTGACAATACAATGCTGAGGGCAGAATTGTTAACTATTGCTAAAAAACATAAGCAAAATTATAAAAAATATAATATTGAGGAGCCAAAAAACGAGAAATTGAAATCCTTCGTTTACCACCCTACCATTGTGAGCTGAATCCGATAGAATTAATATGGGCTCAAGTTAAAGGTTATGTTGCCAGAAATAACACTACTTTTAAATTATCAGATGTTAAAAATCTCTTCAATAAGGCAATATCTGAAGTAACAAGTGAAAATTGGCAAAAATGTATTAGACACGTTACAGAAATAGAAAAAAAAATGTGGGAGCTAGATAACATAATTGATATTACTATAGAGCCCATTGTAATTTCTCTAGAATCAGATGGTGAATCTTCTGACACAGAGTGCGAGGAACCATAACTTTAAAATTATTAATTTATGTACTTTAATTTTATTTTTAGATTTTTATTTTTTAAGATTTAATATTGTCGTATTTTTTGCATGTTGCTCGTCAAATTTTATCCTTGCGGTTGGTTTTTTTTTTCTCATATACCTACTTAATTGTTTTTTTAGCTCCTCATATTAATTTATAAATAATTGTAATTATCTGTACATATTATATACATATTTTGTAAATAAACATATGCCTAAAACAAAATGCCTAAAATAATATTGACTTTTTCTTCATTTTACCCAAATTAAATTACTACTTACGAATTATGTTTATCTATCTAAAATTGGTAATCTAGGTATAAATAACTAAAACAAATTAAATATTTCTATTTCCATATTAATTTAATTTTGAAAACGCACGTCTATGGTTTACTGCCTTTAACACTGATAACTGCAAAACATTTCTGGGAATTTACTCTCTCTTGATTTTCAAATACAGTATAGTGATCGTCTACTTCTATACTTGTTTTCATTAAAGGTAAGAAGAATAGCATAAGAAGAAACCGTTCACTAAAATAGTTTTTTTGATTTTGATATAAAAAGGTATAAGTGAGACGAAATCAGCTAATGTGTAGTAATGTTCCAAAAGTAACATTTTAAATTGGTGTTACTAGTCATATTTCTTTAACATTGCTAAAGCGATATGTTGGTAATATAAATGTCATAATAGAAATATGTTACATCCATGTTACTGTAATATGGTGCCAATTTTCAGCAATATAATATAATACATATTAATAAAATGTCTCTGAAAAATATCTCCTACATGTCACAAAACATCACTTAGATATTTTTTTAAATAACATTGACAAGATATAACAAAAAAATATAACGTCGATGTTCTTGTAATATGGGTGAAATATTTCGTAACATTCAATGTCACTTCGTGATATCGAAAGTCGAGACATAAGCGATTGCATACATGTTACATTGACATTACCACCATATCTTATCTAATGTCACATTATTACAATGTTATATAATTACAATATTGAGGTAACAAAATTTTGGTTAGTGGGTCTCTTCATCGACGTAGATACAGACCGCTGCTGCATACTTGCAGAATCCTCTTCCTCCTTTGCAAGTGCAGTTTGAATCCAAAATGTTTAAATAGTGCTTGATAATAGATCAAATCCAACGACAAGTAGGATGGAAATCAGCAGCTGTGACAACTGATTACGTTGAAGAGAGCATTAATAAGAAGAATGTTTCAAACATTATTGGGAGTCCCATTAATGGAAGTTCAACCTCATTGAGATCTGAGAATGTTAACAGTATTAATTTAAATACCATTTCCTTCGATTTAAAAAATCGAAATATTAATATCTCAAACAATACTAACTGTACTTTCATTTTCATTTATAAAATTAAAATTATTGTTAAATAATGTTTGAATAAAGGTTTTGCATTTGTTAGTAATATTTTATTTGACGTTACAAGATCAGATCAATAATCAAAAAATTGTCATATTGACTTCACGTTTCTCGAGTTGTTGATGTTGCCGCGGCAACTTTAAAAAACGCGCGTTTTTGAAAGTTCGATTTAAACACGCTGAGACGTGCTTTACCTAAATAGGTAAAAATATGTAAAAACTGACACTATTTTCGTAGGATTTATTATTAAATTTTATGTCTAATGATAAAAAATAAGACAAAAAAGACATTTTTCGCTTTGCCATTTTTTCCTTGTCAGAAAAGTACTGACTATATCTGTTAAACAATAGCCCTCAACCTGTGCAGAAGAATGTGAGCGAAAAATTGTGGACTACAACCAAAAATGGTCATATGGTCGAACCATATGCTATGGTGGCCAAAGACTCAACAGGAAGGGGCGATCCGTAGGTTAAGTGGCACCCAAAGGAAAGCTGCCTTAGAAGTCTTGCTGAACCTATCACTACTACATGTCCACATACAAGGCGAAGCGAGGTCAGTCACTAGCAGATTGACCAAAGGGCAAGCGCCCAAATAGATTGCATGGTAAAATGTACAACGAGCTATACAAAGAGTTGGAAATCGACCCCATAATAAGAATGCCATCGGACGAGATGCTTCCTAAGTATAGCTTCGGAAAAAAAATTCAAAACAATCATAACAGGCAGAGAGGCATGAAGTAACGGATCTCCAATAAATGCCGAAGGTGTAGCAGGAAGAATTTACATAGCCAAGCCAAAGATAAAAGTCTCTCTGGGTTTAGAAAAATAAGTGACGTTATTCCAGGCAGAAATTGCAGCAATACGTCACTGTGCAGAAGAGTAAGGTAATAGTTTAAGGAAAAGACCATTGCCATATACTCTGACAGCCAAGCGGCTATAAAAGCAATCAGCTCCATGCAAGTTAATTCCAAACTTGTATGGGATTGCCTAAAAACCCTACAAGAGTTGGGCAGGCAAAACAGACTGCCTTTAGCCTGGGTACCTGGCCACACAGGTTACAAGGGCAATGAAGAGGCTGACTCATTAGCCCGAAAAATGGCAAGATGTGCCCCTATTGGTAAAGAACCTTTCTGTGATATAGCGAAAGCACTGAGAAAAACATACAACAGTACCTGGATGAAAAAGCAATATCGACAATGGTGGAACAAGGCATCGGGAATGAGACAGGCCAAAGAGTTCATTAAAGAACCATCGCCAAAATTTACGGAGTACCTACTAAGCCAGAATAGGCGATCAACCAGAATCTTGGTTGGTCTCCTGACAGGGCACTGTAAACTCAACAAACACATGAATAACATCGGACTGGCAGACACGACCATATGTAGGTTCTGCCAAGAAGATGACGAAACCTCAGACAGGGGAGGAAAAAACCACAACCCTCCCAATATATGGAAGTCTGGAGTCTAATAACAAGGACGGGTCTAGACAGGGTACTCTAAAATAACATGGGGACACGCACAATAGATCTACTATAAGCACATAAGCCCCATACTAATCTAATCTAATCTGTTAAACATTGAATCTACACTTTTATAATTCGCTTAATCTAAGTTTTTAAGTGTCAAATATTTCCAAAGCGGTCTGAATTTTTCTGGTTTTTCAACAACAAAAACAATTATCTAATTGTCACCTAAACTGACGCATGATACATATGGGTTTAATCCAAAATTAAATATATTTTTGATGTCATTCGGCACGTATTTGTCAAAATTTAATGACGATTTACATTTGAGATGTCGAAACGATTTAGTAGTAAAAGATCGGATCGGTATGTTCCGAAGATTTCAAAAGTTTCTGGGTACAATATTGGAAAAATCATTGGAAAAGGAACCTACAGCAAAGTCTGTCTTGCTACCAGCCCCGTTACTCAAAGAAAATTGGCTTGTAAAATAATTAATAAGAACACATCTGGTGAGGATTATATAAAGAAATTCTTACCCAGAGAACTAAAGATTATATCGTGTATATCTCATCCAAATATTGTAACGTTTCACAAAATTGTTGACTCTCCGAGTACGGTTTACGTTTTTATGGATTATTGCAAATATGGCGACCTATTGGAATACATTAGAGAGCACGGTGCCTTTACAGAAGAAAAAACTAGAATTCTGTTTAGGCAAGTTGTCGAAGCAGTACACTATCTTCACAGTTTAGATATCGCACATAGAGATATAAAATGTGAAAATATTTTCTTGGTGTCTATCAGCAAAGTAAAATTAGGGGATTTTGGTTTTGCGAGATACTGTAAAAACGAATTCGGCGAAAATATATTATCAAATACTTTTTGCGGATCTGCAGCATACGCCGCACCTGAAATCCTTCAAGGAAAGTACTATGATCCGAAAAAATACGATATTTGGGCCTTGGGCTGCATCTTGTACGTCATGGTAACAGCTTCTATGCCCTTTGATGATACTGACATCCGGCAGATGGTAAAAAATCAGATAAACAGGAACATTAAAAATTTTGATTATTTCTGGCAATGGTGCTCTGCGAACTTGAAACGTTTACAAATATTACTATTAGAACCTAATATGAACTTCAGGATTAATTCTCTGCAGATAATTAACCATCCTTGGCTTAAATCAGAATATCAAGTCTCGAATCGATCTCTTTTATCGGTATCAGATAGTAAATTGGTTTAGATATAATATATGTATATAAAAGTCTATAAAAAATACATAAATCTATAAATAGAAAATAGAACATTTTCATGAATATCTCGTTTAATGTTTCAAACGAAAAATAACCCAAGACTGAAATGGCCATAACTATACAACATGCATTACACTACAGCATATTGAATATTGCATAACCGCCTGAACATTACATCAAAAAACTCTAAAACTTATCATGAAATATGAAAGTATAAGTTTATATTGAAAGTTACAAATTTACTCCAATCCAATATTAAAGACAATATGTTACTAATAAACTTTACACTATTTGCTATTTTTAGTAATTTTCAATTTTTAAAGTTTCTTCATCTAGTTCCTAAACCTGTCAGTGTTTTGTTCAATTGTTTCGTGTTCCGTCAAAGTTAAAGTTTAAAAGTTTAGAATTTTCAAATTAATTCCTTGCTTAAAGGGAGTTTTAATAATAAAAATGAACAAACTGGTACAACTAAAACATATTGATGAAATTCCATTTCCATACAGGAAAGTATTTTCCGAATTTGTGTGTTTCAATAGTGTGCAATCTAAAGTGCTTGCCGACATCTTATATACAGGTAAATGTTTAAATAAAATGCTAATTTATTAAAAAGTAACTTTTGATGTTTATTATTAGATGAACCTGTAGTTCTCTCAGCTCCAACTGGTTCTGGAAAAACGGTTGTTTTCGAACTAGGAATTGTTAAATTGCTTATGGAATATGGAAGCGACAATTTGCAAGATTTTAAAATTGTTTATAGTAAGTGGGGGCTCAATCTACAAAAGTCACAATCTTAATTTTCCCAAAAACAAATCGATAAAATCTTCTTCAAACGTCCAACAAATTTAATAATCGTCTAAAAGACAATTTTTGTTAAAAATTATTGAAGTATACTATAGACACCCAATTTCATTAATTTTAGAGGTAGTGGTTAATAGGGGAGAGTTGCGCACTTATTATTATTATAACTATTTTGAACTCACTATATATATTTTTTTATGGTTTTCAAAATCTTTAGGGGTACTGTTAATTTTTCAGTTTCTCCAATAAAGTCTCTATGCCAAGAACGGCTTGTAGATTGGAATAGAAAATTTTCACAATTTGGTATTAATTGTATATGTGTGACAGGAGATTCTGATAACATAGATTATCACCAGCTCACCAATCACAATTTAATAATTTCAACCCCCGAAAAATGGGACAGTTTGACCCGAAAATGGAGAGATAATGAAACCCTTGTGAGGGTAGTAAAACTGTTTATGATAGATGAGGTTCATCTATTAAATGAAGATGATAGAGGTTCGACCCTAGAAGTAATTGTAAGTTTTTATTGCTTTGTTTTAATTAACGAAATATTCGTAATTATGGGATTTATTATTAGGTTAGCAGAATGAAAACTGTTCAAAATGCTATACCAAGAAGTGAAATTGGTGATTGCCAGATTCGTTTTATGGCAGTTTCTGCAACTATTGGTAACGTTGAAGACATTGCTGCATGGTTGAATTGCAAGAAATTCTTTCAGTAAGCTTTCAAATTATGATTTATCGTCATAGGTGTCCCTTTAAAGGGCGGTGCCAAATATTTATATACTATTTAAATGTATTTTTTTAAAGATTTTCTGAGGAAACGCGACCTGTACAATTAAAGAAAATGGTTTTGGGTTACAACAATCCAAATTCTTCGGCGCCCTTCAAATTTGATTTATCTCTAAATTACAGGCTTCAAAGTTTGATTATACAACATTCCGAAGGACAACCCACTTTGGTATTTATTATTATATTTATCCAAAATCCTTTTTTAATTTTTCTAATATTTGATTTTTAGATTTTTTGTAGTACAAGAAAAAGTGTAGAAATGACTGCAAAACATCTCTTCCAAACTCTTAAAATTCAAATAAGTCCTCTTCAATCACAACAACTTTCGATTGTTTGTAATTCTATTCCAGATGTCAAAATTAAAGAAACGATAAAGTATGGAATTGGAATCCACCATGCAGGTAAAATTAAACTAAAAATGTCAAAAAATTTGTATCATCTATCAGTAAAACTGATAAATGAGGCTTAGAAGAGAGTTTTTGACATGTTTACAAAACAACATATTCCAACTTGCATTTGCAACCACCAATGCAAACTTCATTTATCATTTTTATTGGTAGATGGTAGCACATTTGCGAATTTTATCTTAGGAGCGTTTGGAATTTGATTTATTTGCTTATATTTTTTTATATATAGGCATATCTATGGAGACTAGACACGCAATCGAAAACGTGTTTCGCGAAGGGTATCTACCGATTTTGGTGGCCACTAGCACTTTAGCGATGGGCGTCAATCTTCCCGCCCATTTGGTGATCATAAAATCGACAAAATATTACAACAACGGCAGCTATCAGGATTACACTGCCACCGCTATCCATCAGATGATCGGAAGAGCTGGAAGACCACAGTTCGATGTCAGCGCTACTGCTTTGATTTTGACCACCAACGAAGACAAGGTAAGAGAAAGATCATGATGTAATAAATGGTGAGGGTGATGATGAGGTGAGGAGTAAAATTCCAAAATTTAAAAATTCAATAATTTAAAAATTCAAAATTTCAAAAATTCGACAATTCAAATAATTCAAAAACTTAAAAATTGAATCATTTAAAAATTCAATAAAATTTCAAAATTCAAAATTTAAAAAATTTCAAAATTTGAAAAGGACCAGGCAGCCGGCTTATGGAGAAATTCAAAAATTTAAAAATTCGAAAATTCAAAATTTTAAAAATTCGAAAATTTGAAAATACGAAAATTCAAATAATTCAAAAACTTAAAAATTCAATAATTTAATAATTCAATAAAATTTCAAAATTCAAAATTTAAAAAATTTCAAAATTCGAAAAGGACCAGGCAGCCGGCTTATGGAGAAATTCAAAAATTTAAAAATTCGAAAATTCAAATAATTCAAAAATTCAATAATTTAAAAATTCAAAAATTTAAAAGTTCAATAATTTCAAAATTCCAAAATTCAAAAAATGGGTTCCGGTTAATTTGCCTGAATTTTTGGTATGTTGAAGATGTCGAGTTCCTGAACAATAGTGTCCATGGGCACAACTCAATCCTATGGCCAGTTTTCAACTTACAGGGTGATGAAGTTGAAAAATGGCCCATTTTTTAAATCGTATTAAAATGTAATTTTCTTAATGTATTAACGATTTTTGCTGTAACAGTATTTTAATAACATCAAACAATATTGCTTTGTGTAGAAAAAGTATTATTTGATACAGGGTGATTCAAAAATTACCAAAAAAAATTGTTGATGCTGTGTATTCTACTTTACAGTGGGAATATGAAAATATTAATATTTGATCTAAATTTACTTTAGCTGGTATTATAACAAGATGTAAAAACATTTTATACAGGGTCAGTCAAAAAGTTGATCGACTCTGCAGGTTATTTTAATACAATTTTATATATTTTGTAATAAAAGTTAGTAGTCGGCGTTGAACCATTTTCAAAAATATATAATTTATAAATTAAATACAGGGTGATTCAAAAGATATTTAAGGTAGAAAATTAGGAAAATTGATTTTTTTTACCAAAAATTCAGGCAAATTAACCGTAACCCATAACTCCATAAGCCGGCTGCCTGGTCCTTTAAAAAGTTGAAAATTCAAAAAATTCAAAATTTAAAAATTCAAAAATTCAAAAATTCAAAAATTCAAAAATTCCAAAATTCAAAATTTTAAAAGTGCGAAAATTCAAAAATTCGAGAATTCAAAAAATTCAAAGTTTAAAAAATTTAAAAGTCCAATAATTTAAAAATTCGACATCAAAAAATTCAAAAATTTTAAAATACAATAATTTAAAATTTCAAAATTCAATAATTTAAAAATTCGAAAATTCAAAAAATTCAAAGTTTAAAAAATTTAAAAATTCGAAAATCATAAAAAGCCTTTTATTCTCCCCGGGCTTTCAAAACCTCTTCTGCCACACTGAAGGGATCTGAGGATTAGGTCTGAGGAGATGTCGGTGGAAGAAATATGGGTTATACAGTATGTAAAGAAAAACACATTTTTTTATGTTGATTCGAAAAAATTCAATTTCTTAATTTCTATTTTTGCCTTGATACTCCACTCAAATTATTCCAAAAGTAGATCGATTTGATTGTTGGCTTACCACACTTGGGGACCAAGTGCTTTCTATGTAAAAAAATCGTATTTTGCATAAAAAATAAATTTTGAAAATAAACATTTGAGATCAAGTACATATTGTACAAAATACAATTCTAAACAAATTTATTTCTATACATTTTCCGCCTCAGAGCCATACTTACCGAGATATTCGACGATTAATGTGAAAAAATACTTTTTTCGGTAATTTTTCAGTTTTTTGTTAATAATAACAATATGAAGCTACTACGTTTTTCGAAATCAGCGCATTTTTTACATAGAAAGCACTTGGTTGACTGGACTATGCAGGGATGCGAAGAAGAGAGTGACACTGACCAGAATTGGTCCCAATGCAAAATGGAAATTTTTGCTTTATCCAATTGTCAATCAAAACTCTCTTCTGGTCTCAAGTTGCCTCGATCAGTACACTCTCGTTTTTGCTTCTCGGCAAACTTTTCCATTCAAATTTTCTAGAAGAAAATCGAAAAACTACTTAGTTCTAACGAACCGGTAGAATCGAACCTTCACAAACATCTTACTGAACATCTAAACGCCGAAGTTGTTTTGGGTACGATCACCGGTTTAGATGTAGCTATGGAATGGTTGGCTTCGACCTTCCTTTACATAAGAGCCAGAAAGAACCCGAGACATTACGGTTTACCGCAGGCTTGTAGACAAGATCAACTAGATAAGAAGTTATTGGGCAAGTTGAAAAAATATTTTTTAACGTCTCCCAAGTTTTATATAAAATTATTTTTTATAGAAATGTTTCAAATCGACCTGAATAAACTTATGAGAGTTGGAATGATTACGATGGACGAAAAAATTAATGTAAACCCTACATTGACAGGTCGATTAATGGCGAGATATTACGTCGATTTCGAGACAATGAAAATGTTCACTCAGGTTGGATTTGGTTCAAATTCTTAGAGCATTATCTTTAATTTCTTCTTTTTTTTGTTGTTAGATATCTGGTACAGAAGTATTTATTCAAATACTGGCACTGATATCAAAATGTCAGGAGTTTTCCGAGCTACGTCTCAGAGTAAACGATAAAAAGACACTAAATTTGTTGAATAGGAATTCGAAAAAACCGACCATTCGTTTTCCTCTCAATGGTAAAATCAAAACTTGGGATATGAAAGTTAATTGGTGAGTTCAATTTTTTGATATAATCCAATAATTTTTTTTTCAAGCGTATCAAAATATGAATATTATACAGGGTGGCGCAAATTAAATTGAACACTATTGGGATTTGTTTTGATCTCATGGGTGTGCTTTCAATGGTTGTGGCAATCTAACTGATTAAAATTATTAAATCTGTTCCGAGTGGTATACGTGCGAATATTTGCATACGTTATAGGAAGGACCTGAAGTGTGTCTACGTGTGACTATGTGATTGTACAATGGCGAGTCGGAAGTACGTTTCGATTCTTCCGTCTCAAAAGTAACAATTCTGTCCCACTCGCTCTCGCATTGAGTGAAAAATATTGACTTTATTTCGATCGTATAATTTAAATATTTGTCTAGCCGCTAGTACACTGTTGCCAATATTGTTCTGTGTCAGAGACGCGGCTGGTTCGATATTTGGCGTAGTTGCCAATTTGTGCCAATGAATGAATGACAGGAATTATGTTTAATTGGAAATTAAACAGGATTTCATAAACCGTTATAGATACAAAGTTGATTATACGGGAAAAAAGATGCGTTTTATTTAATTAACGCCCTATTTTTTTAAGATAGAAAAAAGTTGATAAAGATTTTTTATTGAAGGCCAAATATAGCTTAACATAGCGTATCCAATTTTTTAAAACAACGTTTCGTCTTTGAAGGGCCACCCTCAACTATTTTTTTTAAATACGGACCTGTACTTATTATTTCATTTTTGAAATCCCCGTTTTTTTCTCTGTCCTACCATGTAGAATACTTAATTTTTTTATTATGTTCTTACAATGAACTGCAGTTTAGGAATTTTTCTAAGTACAGTCCTGTTCACTTTTATCCTGAATGTTTTTTAAACAACTTAACTTTTGAGCATGTTTTGGATCTAAATTAAAATTATTCACAATGACTCAATAAGCTCAAAGTATACTCAATTTTTAATTAATTTTATTCAAAAAGATTTAAAAATATTTTCATTGCAAATGGAACAGGACCGTACTTAGCAAAATTCCTAAAGTACAGTTCATTGTCAAAACCTAATAAAAATATTAAGTATTCTACATGGTTGGATAGAGAACAAAATGGGGATTTCAAAAATGAAATAAAACGTGCAGATCCGTATTTTAAAAAAATAGTTGAGGGTAGTCCTTCAAAGACGAAACGTTATTTTAAAAAATTGGATATACTTTAAGTTGTGTTTGTCCTTCAATAAAAAAGGTTTATAACCTTTTTTAATATCTTTCAAAATTAAGGTGTTAATTAAATAAAACGAAAATCGTCAATTTTGGTTTTCCTCAAAAATCTCAGAAACAGGACCTGATATTTTAATTTTGAAAAAACCAATCAATTTGTCTTGAAAATACGCATCTTTTTTCCCATTCAACCAACTTTGTATCTATAACGGTTTCCGAAATCCCAATAGTGTTCAATTAAATTTGCGCCACCCTGTATATTATGTACATTTATATTGAGAAGGAATCTATTATTTTAAGCGTAAAAATTTCAGAATTTTACACTCTTATGTACAATAATGAAAGTCCATTTAATTTACATTGTCAAGGTGTCTACATCTATCGCATTCCAATGTAAACACATTGAGTTATCGATCGAGTCGTCTTATGCCAGTAACTTCATTGTTTAACAGTTTAACGCTACCAAAAAAGTCCTGATTGAAAAATGTCGCAACCAGAAGAAGAGTAACAAATTGTTTATTTTTTTTGACAGTTCAAGTTAACCTAAAAGGCTCTTTCTAATGAAATTGTTTACGCTTGAAAACTAGTATATACAATTGGTATAATAAGGGATTTCTCGACCTGCTAAATAATATAATATTGAGGATTTATTATTTTTTAGTATCATCCAAGCAGTATTAGGAAACCTAGAAATAACAGACGCATCAATACAAACAGAAGCATACATGATACTGAGAAATGGACAACGCATAATAAAATGTTAAAAAAATTTTTACTTAAGACGTCGATTTCAATTTTTAATCCGATTGTTTTTAGGTTTGATAGACTATTTAAGTATGAAAAAAGAAAATTCCTACACCGCCCTTTTGAATTCTATCATTTTAAGTAAATGTTTGCAAGCCAAATTGTGGGAAAATTCGCCGTTTGTCAGCAAACAACTAAATAACATCGGAAGTATTTTAGCAACGCAGTTGGCAAACGCTGGGAAAAATACGTTCGAGAAAATTTTGGAATCCAATCCTCGGGAAATTGAATTGGTAAAATTATGTTTATATATTATTTCGAGAAATATTTTCTTAAACATCCTACTGACTGCGCCATTTCAATTTCAAATATATTTCATGTATGTAATAAAATCTTGAAAGAGAATTGATTGTCCTTGAAAATGAGCCCGGCCCGAAGTCGCCCTATCCCTATCCCTTGTCCTTCCAAAATTCAAATTTGATATTATGTAATATTTCTTTTAGATCATTAAGAGAAAGCCTCCGTTTGGTAATTATCTCTTGGACGAGGTACGATACTTACCGAGATATTCGATGAAGTTAGAAAAATCTCTTGAAGGTTTAAAGTTGAACATTTCGTTGCAAAATGTCGAACACCTTCGTAAAAAATGCACCTTAAACCAGTCCTCCATAATGTATCTTATAGTTGGTAACAATTTCAACGAAATATTAATTTATGAAAGATATAAGTAAGTATTTTTGTGAAATTCGGAAAAAATCTCTTAGCATCTGTCATCCCCGTCACCCACTTGACATCTGTAATTCTTACCACCTATCATCCTTGTCACTTAAAATCTCGCAGCCCTATCACTTAACATGTCATTCATAACACCTGACGTCCGTCATTCTTATCAAATGACATTGCCATTTTTGTCACTTTACATTTGTAAATCCTGTCACTTGATATCTGTGATTCCTAACACCATCATTTCATATTCCTATTAGCAGACATCTGTCATTCTTCTCACTTGGCATTTGTCGTTCTTGTCACTTGTCATCTCTAATTACCGTTACCGACATCTCTTATTTCCATTACCTCTCTCCCATAACCTGATACCTGCCATTATTTTCACTTGAAATATGTAATTCCTGTTACTTGACATCTGTCATTCATATCACCAGGCAAGTGTCATTATTATCACCTGGCATCAGTCATTCTTGTCACTTTATTTCTCTAATTCCTTTCACTGTTATTTCTCGTTCCTATCACCTGACATCTGTCATTGTTGTTGCTTGATATATGTCCTTTGTGTGCCCTGACATCTATCATTCATGTCATATGACAGTTCTCATTCCTATCACCTGACATCTGTAATTCTTACCACCTGACATCTGGCATTCTTACCACATGACATCATTTATTCTTATCACCTAACATCTATCATTCTTGTCAGTTGACATCTTTCATACTGTACATTTGTCTTGCCTACCACTTAACATGTGTCCTTCCTATCACCTAACGACTGACATTCTTCGTGACATCTGTCATTTTTGTCACTTGATGTTTGTCCTTCCTATCACCTGACATCTGACATTCTTATTACTTGACATATGTCATTCTTATTACTTGACGTATGTCATTCCTGTCACTTGCCAACTATAATTCTTGTCATCTTGTTGTGAATTCTCTTTTAGAATTTCCTATTTGATCGAAAATCCTGATATGTCAACATATATCAATGTGAAATTATTGAATAATGTGGAATTTGTGGAAGCTCATTTAATAAGCGACGTTTGGGGTAAGAAACCGAATCTATTTAACGTTGTTTTTTAAATATACAATCTAGATCAAGTTTTAGAAGTTTTTTCTTTTTGCAGTGGGAATAGATCGCAGTTGCAAAGTACTTTTTGAAAATGAAAATAAATATAACGAACCGTCCGGAAGTAGTTCAAAGAGCGTTGAAAATAGTCATAACGCCAAACAATCGTCATATATTCAGACGTTCTTGGACATTTACATGAAAATTAAGAAAGTAGGTGTATTTTATTATACAGGGTGTTTCATAAGGAATGGTCAATATTTTAATCATAGGTTCAGGACCTCCAAATATTAATATGTTATCTACTACTAAGGTACAGGGTGTTGAAGATAAAATTTATTTTTCGGATTTTTGCAATAATTTCTTCATTATTTAACATATTGACTTGAAATTTGGTATGGTTATATTTTTAAGTTAGTCAATAATAAGTGTGGTATCAATTTTGAGATTAGATAAAGAGGGCGCCACCTACACTCTACTGGAAGAAGAAAAGTATCATTTTTTTTTATTCCTGGCCTTTTTTTAATTTTTTTCAAGTCTTTATAAGACACCCTGTAAATTTAAGGCTTTGAAACTAAAATGAAAATGTACAGCTGTCAAATAATTAATTGTTTGATGTTATTTAATGACTGCAGTGTTAATTGTGTTCACTAAATTCCATCTAAAAAAAATTTTCTTCATCCAGTAGAGTGTAAGTGGCGCCCCCTTTATCTAATCTCAAAATTGATAACACGCTTATGATTTACTGACTTAAAAATATAACCATACCAAATTTCAAGTCAATATATTAATAAAGAAATTATTGCAAAAAGCGAAAAATAAATTTTATCTTCAACACCCTGTATCTTAGTATTTGACCCAGAGTTATTTAGTAAAATATTAATATTTGGAGGTCCTGAACCTTTGATTAAAATATTGACCATTCCTTATGGCACACCCTGTATTTAATTAGTAAATTAATAAATCTTAATTTTTAAATGATAAAACGGAAAATTACTGAATTCAAGTTAAATTTCGCCCAAATTTTAGCCGGAAAAATATAAAAAAGTGGAGAAAAAACCAAACACACATTCAAGTCAAATCGACAATCCTAAACAGACGAAAAGCAAACAAAAACGCGACGATAAAAAAAATGCTGAAAATCCAGAAAATAAAATAAAAGCGCTTTACGATCATCTGATAAACAATAAAGTAGATGACGGAAATAAGGAGAATATAATAAAAAATAATGAAGAACTTTCTTTACCTAAGAATTTAAGCGATTCGGAGTTAGTCGATATATTGGAAGATCACAAAATCATTACGGCGTACAAAAATATCGAAACTAAGAATTTGAACGAAGAAAACGACGCCAACGAACCTGATAATGCAGACTTAAATACAAAATTTCCTGATGAGCTATTCGATATATCGGATCACGAATTAATTACGGCATTTCCTGATGAGCTGCTTTCCATTCAAAATGCCGAAGAAATCGTCTATTCCAACAACGATGTACAAGAATACGAAGAAATTGTTGGTTGTAACGACGGCGTGCAGGAATATGAAGACGCGATTCTGTTCAGTCCCGCCCGACAAGTTGATAAGGAAAAAAATAATTATCAAAAAATTGATAAAGAAGGAGAAAACGAAGAAAATAATGTGAAAGACAGCCTTGAAACCGACATTTTTCGTAAGGTAAAAATATTTTTTAAATTTTATATCGCACAATGTGAAATTTATTTTCCTATCAAGTGCGCAAAGTAGTAGTGGGGAAAATGCACTTTGCGCACGTGTTAGGAACAACAAAACAACAAAAATAAAAAATTACAATTTAATCAATAATATCTTATTCGCACGGCGTGCGGAAATGTGTAATTTTGCGCGCGCAAATGCATGCGGAAAAGTACTACTTTGCGCACGCTTGTAGGAAATAGTTATTTTTCCTAACAAGTGCGCAAAGTGTTACTTTTCCGCACGCAAATACAGTTAGCCGATCGACGCTAAGCGGAGTTCGGATAAGTTTTTGCGTACGGAAAATGCACTTTGCGCACGTGTTAGGAACAAAATTTTTGCTACGAGCTTCACATCAGAAAACAACAAAAATAAAAAATTACAATTTAATCAATAATATCTTATTCGCACGGCGTGTGGAAATGTGTAATTTTGCGCGCGCAAATGCATGCGAAAAAGTACTACTTTGCGCACGCTTGTAAGAAATAGTTGTTTTTCCTAACAAGTGCGCAAAGTGTTACTTTTCCGCACGCAAATACAGTTAGATGATCGACGCTAAGCGGAGTTCGGATAAGTTTTTGCGTACGGAAAATGCACTTTGCGCACGTGTTAGGAACAAAATTTTTGCTACGAGCATCACATCAGAAAACAACAAAAATAAAAAATTACAATTTAATCAATAATATCTTATCCGCACGGCGTGTAGAAATGTGTAATTTAGCGCACGCAAATGCATGCGGAAAAGTACTACTTTGCGCACGCTTGTAGGAAATAACGGTTTTCCTAACAAGTGCGCAAAGTGGTACTTTTCCGCGCGCAAATACAGTCGACGCTAAGAGGAGTACGGCTACGATTTTCACATCAGAAAACAAAAAAATAATAAAAAAATGACAATTAATCACGGCGTGCGGAAAAGTGTAATTTTGCGCACGCAAATGCATGCGAAAAAGTACTACTTTGAGCACGCTTGTAGGAAATAGTTGCGCAAAGTGTTACTTTTCCGCGCACAACAAATTCAGTTAGACGATCGACGCTAATCGGAGTTCGGATAAGTTTTTGCGTGCGGAAAAGGCACTTTGCGCACGTGTTGGGAACAAAATTTTTGCTACGAGCTTCACATCACAAAACAACAAAAAGAAAAAATGACAATTTAATCAATAATATCTTATCCGCACTGCGTGCGGAAATGTGTGATTTTGTGCACGCATGCATTGTAGGAAATAGTTGTTTTCCTAACAAGTGCATAAAGTGGTACTTTTCCGCATGCAAATACAGTCGTCGCTAAGAGGAGTTCAGATAAGTTTTTGCGTGCGAAAAGGGCGTACGGAAATCTGTAATTTTGCGCACGCAAATGCATGCGGAAAAGTACTACTTTGCGCACGCTTGTAGGAAATAGTTGTTTTTCCTAACAAGTGCGCAAAGTGTTACTTTTCCGCACGCAAATACAGTTAGATGATCGACGCTAAGCGGAGTTCGGATACGTTTTTGCTTACGGAAAATGCACTTTGCGCACGTGTTAGGAACAAAATTTTTGCTACGAGCTTCACATCAGAAAACAACAAAAATAAAAAATTACAATTTAATCAATAATATCTTATCCGCACGGCGTGTGGAAATGTGTAATTTTGCGCGCGCAAATGCATGCGGAAAAGTACTACTTTGCGCACGCTTGTAGGAAATAACGATTTTCCTAACAAGTGCGCAAAGTGGTACTTTTCCGCGCGGAAAATACACTTTGCGCAGGTCCCCCGTTTTCGAGGAACCTGAATACGATGGCGGTAACAGAATTAGTATTTTCGACTGCTGAACCCCCTAAAACGGCCAAAAACTACCTCCTAAAGGAGTTAAACGGGCAGCGCATCATTTCCTTGTAAAAAACGTCTTTCCCGCCATTTTTAAGGATGCCGAGCATGGCCGTTTTAGGGGGTTCAGCAGTCGAAAATAGTAAGTCTGATACCGCCATCATGTTCAGCATCTTCGAAAACGGGGGGGGGGGGGGGGGGGTACTCTCGATTCGAGTAATTTTTGTCCATGTCCGTCCGACTCATAGAGGCCACTAAAAAAATATTGAGCTGTTGTAGTTTTAAATACAGGCCCACCAAGGCATACGTGATTGCGTTTGGCTTAATTCGGATATATAGAGTTTGACATTTATCAGTTTTAAAGAGATTTATCGATTTTTATGTAATGTAGGAAGCGGTTTTATCAATATAACACTCAATGATTGGTTAGGATCCTTAGATCTTATTGGCTGAAACAATAAAATCTGTCTGTTTTGACAGATAAAAAAAATAATCGCCAAAATCGTTCGGAGAACTTTTGCTTACCCCTCGTAGCTAAATTTCAATTTTCTATACTCTATCCACGATAAATAAATGTAATGTAAACACTCTTCTAGTACGCAGGGTCGCATTAAGGGTTTTAACTACCTAACTAATCAGTTCATATAAAAGAATCCTTAATACTCGCCTGTTACAAATTCAGTCCCGCTCCAAACTTTTGAACATTACATTTCTTTAACGTGAATTTCGTATAATATATTTTGTTTGATTTGCGAGTGACATATAAATTATTATGTAATAGGAACTAGGAAATACGTACAATTCGCCCAGCTCACCTTTATTTTCCGAAATGGAAACTGATATTAACAACGCAAACGCAGAGACTCAAAACACAGAGTTAATCGAAGTCTCCAACGAAAGCGACGTACAGAATATCACCGAAAACGTGAAAGAAAAATTGAGTAACTTGACCAAAACGGATCGTACATTGTTCCTGATATCGCAAAAATATCTAACCGACATAGATAACGAAGACACGGCTATTAATAAACCTTCGATAAAGGGTTCCATGAACAGCGTTCCTCTGAGGAATATTCTAAACTTTAGAGGAAAGAAGAAACGGAAGACGGATGACCTTCACCCCAATGAGGAATTCGAAGACCAACTATATGTAAGTACCTACAACTATACTACGTTCAACTTACATACAACTTAAGGTAGTACTCTCGATACCACAATAGTCAAATGTACATCGAGCACCCCGTATAGTGTATAATTGTTATTGTTTAAGTTTACTGTCGGGTCATGTTATTGTTATGAAGACACCGACTTGTAACGGCAAGGTCGGGCCTCGATCTTACGTGAGTGAACTCCAGTTATTATTAGTATTAGCCCAAAAAATATTAAAAATTAAATTTCTTAAAGTCGGAATATCTCATTCAAAATCGGTATTTGATATCTGATAGTTGCATTTTAGGTTTTAGAACATGCAGAACTTTTTATAAAAAATATTTTTTTCATAAAATAAATAATAAAAAAGTTTTTGTGAGACATACTGTATAATAATTTACCTAGTTAAGGTTTTCTAAAAATATGAAAATTCATGTTTAACTTTTATCTACTTTTGCCCCACTTCGCCCCAAGTGTTCTAATTCACCGATTGTTTAAAAATTTGTTATATTTTTTACCAAACAAAAAATACATTCATCAAATTGCAATTTGACATGTAACCACATAACTTTAATTCAGTAAAGTTTTGCCCCACTTCGTCACAATTATTCTAAAATTCACCGATTGGGTTTTAAAATTCTATATTTTTATAAACAAGAAAATACAACAAAATTATAATTTTACTTCACCCTGTAACAACAACTTTGATTCAGTAGGGGTAGTCTAGATAGCCTTGATCATGTGACCTTAGATTCCTAGAATTCTTGTGTTATTGACAGTTCTTGATTTAAAATAGATTTAAGTTAGTATATGTACCGAGTTCATGTTTTGTGAACTAAATAACTAAATATAACTAAATAATTATAAACTGATGAATATGGCGAATATATTTGGAATGTTACGGAACTATGACAGGGTAATTAATATTGTTGAAAATTACATTTATACCTATTTTAATTTCTTTTAAGAAAAGGTTAGTATAAAAATTGATGTTTGGACTTAACTTCGAAATGAAAAGAATTTAGGACAAGTTTCATTTAAATAACTAACAAATTTGCTCGCAGAAAATGGTAACCAACTTTCTATACACAGTATTTTATAAAAATGTTCCGTAATGATTATTATTAAAATTTGGAACCGATGTTTACTATTTGTAATTTTAATAATCTTTTTGACAGAAAGAAGAACGCCAGAAAGAAATAGTTTCAAATAAATTCAAGAAACCGCAAAAAAAGAAATTTCATAACAATCTCGACGATATTTTTTCCAATTCAACACATTCTGACCCGTCATATCAAGTAACAGAACTCTTAGAACCGGAATCACGGCCAAAAGCTTCAGACCATTATTTGGAAAACCAAAAAAGTATCAAATGGAGGTCTCCTTTGATACTCTCACCGAGAATGAAGTTTTCTCCGAAGGTTAATTATAAAAATATGTTCGGAGAAAGTACAGAAATTGAAACAGAATCCGAAATGTGAGTAAAAGGATATTTTATTTTATTTATATCCAGTTGTATTTTTGTTTATGTTTTAAACTAAACCTCAAAAAAGTTTGGGTTAATATGGTGCAAAATTTAGTTTTTCACAATTTTCTCGGAAACTATTAGTTTTATAGAAAAATATAATTGTTAAAATGAATCGATTTTGAGTAAAACGTTTGACAATGTAGGAAAAGAGATTGCAACCGGCTGTCAATGAAAAATTTTGTTTGTAAAAAATTACTTATTGTAAAAATGACTGAAATTTTCTCCATAAATTTTATATTTTCTATTACTTTATAAGGAATGTTCTATTAGAGAAAACCAAAATAATTTCCAGCTACTTTTGTCAAACGTTTACTTGAAAACTATTAATAATAATTAAAATTTACAAGCTACAATTTTTTTTCAAAAAGTTGATAGTTTCAGAGGAACTTCCGGAAAACCAATTTATATCCCCTTTTACCCTCTATTCTTTCCACTTCAAAGGACCTTGTCATCTGCTTCTTCCAAAAATATCTCAATGAAGATTCCAAAAACGTCAAGACGTTCTAAAACAGACCAAACCAATTTTAAATCGTTCACTTCAACGCAAGCGACGTCATTCCCTTTAAGCGACAGAGATTACGAAAATTCTCCAGATACGCCAAAATATACAAAATTTGATAGCATCGAAAATTTCTCGGATGTATGTTCCTCTCAGTTGTTGGATGACCTACAGATAAAAGATACAACTTTTAATTCAAAGAAATTAACTCAGAGTATTTCAACAAACGCTAGCGAGTATTATTCCCAATTGGCACCTCGAAACATTACACCAAAAACAATTAAGAAAGAATGTAAAAAGGATTTCAATGCTTCCCAATTCCATATTGAAAATAAAGAAAATATAGAAGATATAGAGGAAGAGCCAATACCTCAAAAGAAATCTCGCGTTAACTTAAATTCTTCTAGGATTATTTACGAGCATTCAGAAAGAGATTCGGAGTATCCTTCACCAGAAACAACCATATCCTATAATAAATCACTAATATACGACCATCCAAGCAACGAAATCAGAACAAGATCAGAAGAATACATCGATGCTAAAGTTAGAGAAAATTACCCAGTTTATCCCGATTTCGAAGTACCTACTTGCAGCAGGTATTTTGCAACGCCACCTATCGAGTATGACTCACGAATCGGTTCAAGTCCTAGTTTGAGATCTGTGGTGAGAAATGCCCCCAAGGCGAGTATGCATTACTCGAGTTACGTGGATCCCGCCCAATTCGGGTACCATCCTACTTATGGTCAGTATATGAGACCGTGTTGTGAGTACCCGACACAAGTCCGAAGGAATTTGCCGCCAGGGTACGTAGAATGTGATGCCAGATCGTCAGTTGGATATAACATGACGCAGCATATGGCCAACGTTGAAACTAGTTATCAAGTAAGTAAAAGTTGAGTTCACTTTCATTTTTGACCTTTATTTTTTCTTAAATTCATTCATATTATATTCAATTAGTTCCTGGCCTTTAAATCAAAGGGTATTTTTAAAAATATAACGCGCTGAGTCATTCGAGGGAATCCCCGTTGAATTACAAGCCAGGAGTAAAGTCATTTGTTTGTGGAAAGGATCCAGAAGGTGTACTTATTTAAATTAAGAAAAAAAGAGGTGAAAAATTAAAGTAAATACACCCATTTCCACCGCTCTCCATCTATTGATCCCCTTTCTTTTATTTCACTATCTATCCCTCCATTTTTTCGATACCTGACTCGTTTTCTCCTACCTTCTGGTGTCCATTGTAAAATTTGTGTTGGTTTCCTTTTCTAACCAGACAAGCTGTTTTGTTCCAATCCATTAGTGTTTGAGTTACTCCCATTATTTTACAGATCCTTTGATTTCGCACTTATTTCATTTTAGACTCCCCTGTAGATCTTCTCCAAAATTCCATTTCTGTAGCTTTGGTTACTTTTTCTTGTCTTGTCTTCTAATCATTCGAGACTTTGTGACTATTCAAGATATCTTTGCCTGTTGTATAATGTGAGTGTTTCTATCTTGCAGATGATATCTCAGAAGACAGTCTCCGGTTAGGAGCCCTGTGACTGTTTAGTTCTATGTGGCAAATATATTATAAATCTATTTGCTTGTATTTGTTCAAGAGGTGGTTTTCTGTTGATTTCTCCTAAACTCTGATACACCACTAAAGGAGTATGGTCCTATAAATGGCGCTATTGCTTCCTCCTTGAAGAAGGCGACCGCAGTTTATAATCTTATCCTGAATTATTCTGTTGTAGTTTGTCAGTTGCTTGAATAACGACCATACAAATCTGCCCGGCTGTCAGATATTTTTAAATCTCTTGTATATCTATTTATTCCTTGAATAAAAAAACCAAAGGGTTGGATTGTCTCTTGTAGAACTTCCGACACGCATCTGAACCGATGTAATTCAATACCTGTGGGGAGTACAGGAGTAGTCGTTTTTGGTTCAGATGCGGTGCAAGCCTCGAAATTGTGAGGAAGATTGGCCTTGGAATATAAATTTCTAAATATTTACAGACCGAATTGAGCGAACCGATGACTCTACGACAAAGAAACATCCCCGAAGGAGAATTCATAGAGCCAAGGCAAGTTATCCCGCAAAGTACCTCCGTGGCTTCGACTAGCCACGTTTACGCGGAACCCGTTAGACAAGATTTAAATAGTTCATTTGTAATAAGGAATCCTTCATACGCATCTAATTATCAAGCACAAAATTTCGTATGCCCTGTTTCCTACAGACCGAGCAGTCTGTCAAATGTGGGATATTATTCCAGAGGACATCCCCATCCCTACGAGTATGTCGCAGAAAATCCATCGTTTCCAACTGTTGATAAGGAATATGTTATGAACAAATATTGGGGGTCCTTAAACAGTCAGCAGCACTAGTGGATTATTTTTGTGGTTTATTTTTTTATTTATTAATTAATTTTAAATAATATTTGTTTAATTTATTGTTAAGAGATGTTAAGAACAAAGAAGTTAATAGTTAATTGATTATCCAAATTGTTGATATTTAATAAAGTTTCATGTTCGTTTATTTTTGTTTGTTTTTCTTAATTTAATTTCAAATAATGTAATTTTATTGTTAAGAATAAAGAAGTTTTTAGTTAATTGATTATCCAAAGAAAGTTTACTTTTTTTTTATTTTTAATAAGTACACGCGACATCTTTTGTACCCGCATTCGAAAAACTTTTGGGACACCCAATGAAATCTTGAAAAAGGCAAGGATATGTGCGGTAGCGACTCATCTGCAAATGACTGCTGCGTATTTTGAAAGGTAGAGTCATATGGACCATACAGTTTAATGCCGGATCTGAACGGCAGAGTAGTTTACTAGACAAATGATTCTTAAAAGCAATAATTTTCAATAGAAAACGATTCTACATATAACGAAAAGTAAAATGCGCACATCAGTAAATTTAGAAAAAAAACTCATTTAATTGAAAACATTCAAATAAAAAACTATTATTACTCAGATTTAGGCATATAAACATGTGGTTGTCACCAGTTTCATTTGAATTTAGCAAAGTTACATCTATAATAATGTTACCTTTTATCCTATTTCTGGTTAGACTGATGGATATGGTGATTTTTAGGCACCTTATTATTTTTAGTTTTATACAATATTCAAGCTTTACAAAAATACAGAGCTTAATCTTTAACCTTTTTAAAAATAATTTTTGCTTTCTCCCAATGTTGAAATATATCGAAAAGGTTGGCACCGCATCTCAACCTAACACACAACTACTCCTTGGCCTACTTGCCCCCACAGGTATTGAATTACATCGGTCCAGACGCATGTTGGTAAGTACCCAGACTTTGTCGGGACAGTCCAACCCTTTGATTCTGTTATTAAAGGAGTTTGTCAGTTATAGACCGTTTTCGGCATCGTGGTACCTCATCAGTAGAAAGTAGACAGCTAAACATGGAGTCTCTAATCCATGTTAGAAAATTACCGTGTTCCTTGCCAGTTTATTTTTGGTTAGGCTAATGGAACCATCAGGATTCGCAGTCAATATCGCAACCACACACACACACTACACACTTGCCAGTTTATTTACCTAACCATTTCAGAGGCAGCTTGAATTAACTAAGCCAATCATTTTTTCTACCTCGATTACTCTCTGTGATTTTTGGATGTTATCATATATAAATGTTGTGTCGAAAATAAAGAAAAAAGAAAATACAAATTATATATACTAAAAACAATTTTAAATATCAGTCACAGCATCTATAATTAGAGGAACAATTTGTTTTCTTGACAATTTAACGTTTTCCTGCCTAAAGCACTTAATATCTTTGTAACTTGTCTGTATTTCTTTAAACCCAAAATCGTAACCTTTATATTTTTGACTATTTAACAACATTTCTAATAGTACAT
Source organism: Crepidodera aurea (assembly GCA_949320105.2). NCBI lineage: Eukaryota > Metazoa > Arthropoda > Insecta > Coleoptera > Chrysomelidae > Crepidodera > Crepidodera aurea. The sequence continues at coordinate 37,454,273 of OX439475.1, read as the reverse complement.
CTCTAAGATTTTCACCATCATTTTTAGAGAATATTGCTACATCTCTTCTAATACCATTCGTTGCATCTAAACCTATGATTACTACAAGAGCTACGTTATACTCTTCAGCCAATTTTTTCAAGGCAGCGTACGATTCTTTAAGTTTTAAAAAATCTTCTACCAACATCGGTAAACCGGGAACTGGGATACTTGCTACTATCTTAAGATCTTTCATCAATATTTGTTTCGGAGTTAAATGGGATACGTCATTATGTGCTTTCCATAGTTTTTCAAAGAGAGTTTTTCTATCATCTTCAAATTTAAATCTATTTTCGAGTTCCTCAACTATTTTATGGTCAAGTTCTTTTGCACGGCCACTTTCTGGTGACAGAGCTTGAGTGTCATATACTATTGCAGCTAAAATCGAAAAGATATAAATCTATTTCAGGTTTTTGAGGACCATTAATACCGAGTCTTTCATTGGGAAACGGACATACATTAATATTGAATAATGATTATTGGCTTGTTCTAAATATACCTTACCTTTTTTGTCTTACATCCCTCACAACCCATACAGAATGTTTCATCCATTTTGCCCATTTCTTTCTCAGGTCATAGTTTCAAAAATGGAATGAAATTGATCCTAAATCAAACAATAGAAATATCTATAAATAACACATTAAAATAGATGTAATAATAGTGAAAAAATCTATAGAGTGTTTCATTGGTAAATGTGCATATAGTAACTGCAAATGGGGGGACACCTAGGCGATGCTAAATAACCTATGTTTAAAGGGTCTCAGAATCAATGCTTAAAATTTTAAACATAAATTAACGCCCGGTTTTAAAAAAACGTTAATCGGTATACCTTGATTAATAGAATTTAAGGAGCTAATAAAAATTGAATTATCGGTTTACTATTAAGGGCTATAAAATGTTCTCTAAGGAACCTCTTAATTTAGAAGACTGGTTAAACCCTTTTTTATGAATCTTGTAATGTTTTAAATTAATATCCCATTGTTTGATTCACACAAAAATAATTCAAGGTAAAAGTAGAGGTCTTAAATTAGGACCTAATATTATTCTACTACTAAAACTTCAAAATTACTATAATTAGAAAAGTATTTGTTGTTTTTTTAAGGACCTGGATTTTAATTTTGATTTACATAATGTATTTTTATCACAATGTTTTCAATGTTCTAATAAATTTTATCACATCTATTTTAACGTTTTAATACCAACCTGCGAATGTGTTGATAAATAGTAACTTATAAATATTTATATTGTTTGATTTGGAATCTTAAATTAAGTAGTAAAATTCTATTTCTTTTTAATATTTCCATATACATAGATTTTAAAAATTCTGATCAAAACATGTGCGCCAAATCTCAAATTAATATACAGTTAGTTAGTTATACTCGGAAAGAAATGCGACCAAATTGATGAAATATATCAATCATTAAATGGTGTAAGACCCACTAAGTAAAGTAGAATTAGAAGAAGCTTGATGACCCTATTCACAATTAACATATGTCTGTTTCCCAATAAAACACTGATTAAAAAATGGTCATACACATATTTCAAAGTAACTAAAAATTACCATATAGCAAATATCCTAATTCTTTAAACATAATGTCTCTATCTGAAGTTAATATTCTATTTGCAATTAAAGTAGAACAAGAACCAACTTCTTGTATAGATATTCGAACTTTATTTTCATTCCAAGCAAATGCTGGATCTTTAGGCCTATGGTCAAAAATTTCGATAACAGTATTTTCAAGAATTTTATCATTTTCACTCAATACATGATGATCAACTAAAGTAGTTGTAATATTTTTTTGAGTTAATAATTCTTCAAAATTTAATTGATCCCTGAAATAGAAAAATACGCTTTTTTAATTATTATGTTTTATATTGTATCAATACAAACCTATATTCCAGAAGGTCTAAGGGTAGACCGATTTCTTTAAATAAGTAACAGTTATCTGATCGATATATGAAGTTATGTTTGGGAACATTTTGAATAGGTATTATAATAGCATTTTCAGGTATAGGACACATGCAAGTATTAGCAATTACATGCAAGAAATAAGCTAGGACGACAGAAGAAACGCTGGAATCAATATCGCAAGATTCATTTCCAAGTACAAAGTGGATATTATTGAAATTCTGGATGTTTTCCTGAAATAAAAAACATTGTTTGTTAAAGTTTAATTTGTTAAATTTGATTTCTACCATAGATTGTTTAACAAATTTAAGATAGTTTATAAAATTTTCCATTTTTGAAATTTGAATAACAGCAAACCAGTAAGGTTAGAAGTTGGGTAGACATAAAATAAAATGACAGTTGACACTGTTGTCAGTTGAAATGCACATTAACTTTTAAATCAAGAGGAAGAAGAATTTTGAGAACTATTCGTCAAATGATGCTCGACTTCTTTGATGCAGATTAAAAGCCCAAAGACCGACAAACCATAGAAATAACGAGCACCCGCATGTTTCTGCGAGTCCATCCACATTACTAGAAATTCACACCATTGACAAGAGCAGGGCTTTATTGTCGAAGAAGTTGTCAGCGGTGAATCGATGTAAAGTTTGTTGGCAACATTGTCTAAGCGGCCTAACCTCTATGAAATATATGAAGTACATACATATTAATTTTTTAAAATGAATGAAGGTATTTTATATTTAGTTTTATTTTTAAATAAATACATGCCAATATTCTATTCTTTTTAGCTGTAGCACTTAACAGAACGGAGGATCTCTGGAATCCATACAAAGAACTGAAAAGTACAGTTTGGAAATACTTAAATCAATCTTCAGAAGAATTAAATACTGCAGAATTTGAAAATGTACTGCGAAGACATAAACAAAGCTTTTTTTCCCTTCTTCAAAACCCGGTAAACCATATTTGTTTAATATGTAACTTTAACTTTAACAGTTATATTTATTACTATTTTTTAAAGCTTAAAACAGTATACTCAATTATGGAACGAAAGTTAAAAATTATTTAATTATATAAAATATTTTAAACTTTGATTATAATAAAATTTAAATCTTAAGATTTTAATAACTTCTTAAAATACATACTGGTCTTGAAAGTGACTGCATATCTGATTCAAAGAGGATATTATAGTTATTGAAAGTATTCATATAAATACCTTTATTGTGCATTCATATTTACTAGTTAATTTCAAAATATGCATGTAGAATTCTTTAGTTTTAAGATAACAATTCTTTCAGCCAAAGAATGCTAAAGCAAGAGAAGAATTAAAAAAAGGTATGGTGGATGGGATAAGCGTAAGAGGCATAGGCCACCAAGTAATATCCAAAGAATTATACCAAGAAGCCATAATCCTCTCTGACATGTTTTCAATAAACGAATTAGTTGCTTTAGACCTTCTATGTACAGCCCAGATGCAAATGCCTTACTATGCATCTCTTCCTAGAGGCCTAGTAGCCGTGTTATTATATTATGATGGTAGAAAAGCTCTTGTAACAACCCTCTTGTACCTAGTACAAGCTAGAAATGGTGTACAATGGGCTGTCAATGTCAATCCAGACATAGCTGCATATATTACTGATTATACAGACCAACTTTTGGAAGGTGGTTTGTTTAACAAAATATTTGAGCTGTTACGATCGTTAGATTTAAGCAAAGAACTGGAATGTCTACACTCAAATCTAGCTATAGGTGGACCAAAACACAGGCGTCAAGTCATAGATCTGTTTAACGATATAAGGCAGATTCTCTCTGAGATAGTATTTTCGTGGGCCACACAGAGTGGGTTACCGAAAAACGTAACTATCAGCCTGATAAACCACTTGCGGGAATGCAAAACAGAGGAAGAAGCTTCAGGTAAAATTGATGACGTTAATTTGTATTTGGAAATGGCATTTTTGGCAGCTTTGGATATCAGTATTTTGCATACTAGAGAAGATGGTGAACAGGCTGTTCAGTCACTACCGATATTTTCTGATCCAAGTTACATACCTACAATTATTAATGAGTTTTCCCTTTCAAAGTCAAAGTGGTTATGTGAAGGTAAGTGATAGTAGTTAGGGTTAATTTAATGACTTTCATTTTTATGAACTAGTCTCCATATTTAACTTTTTTTATGATTTATGAGATATTTGAAAAAACTTTTTTCTATTTGATTTTTCCTTCAAATAAGATTACATATTGAGTAAAATATTTGTATTAATATTTCTGAATACTTCATTTTAACAAAGATGAACTAGTAAATATGATTTTCGATAATTATCAAAAAGTATAACATTTCGAATAGGCACAATAGATAATTAACGGGGGAATTTGTAAAAGACGAAGTGTACAAAATAGCAGATACATAAACGACAATAATATGTATTCATAAACATTGATGTAAATACTCTCCAGAATATCTAACATTCTTTTGAGGGAAGTCTTCACATTACATGTCGCGATACTAAGTCATATTTCTATTTTTAGGGCTTCAGGCACTTTCCACATTCGGTCTAGCCGTTTGTCTAAGTGCTCTACGTGACATGCCTCAAAGCTTTCGTTACCAAGAAGCGATCAACAAAGAAGAAAGCCTAGTGGACTCGGCCATTGAAATGAACGTATTTACATTTCTACACAATATATTTCTAGAAAACAAAACTTTATACAAGGAGGCATTTTTATACAAAAGAATCCATAACTTGATAACTGATTTTATATTTTCGATGTATCCGAAAGTAAAAGATTTAAGAATGAAAGCAGATGAAATCGGAAGAACCATGCAGGTTTACATTAGAGAAGGTCTAGAGGTACCTGCTAACTTGCCAAGATATTTTGAGTATTTGTTGTTAACAGTTGGAAAAATATATTCAAATGATGTCTTAAACACTGACTATGTTTCGAACTATTGGAGCCCCATAGAAATTAATCCCAATCAAATGAACTCTGTACGAGCAGCTCCACGATCTGTGTCTTTATTTAAATTCATTAGGTGAGTAACATATTAGTAAATTTAAGCATTTCTATGTATATTGAGAAAAATACGATTTTCATATTAATCTTGTGATGCACTTTTTTTCTTAAAGAACTCCACCGCCAAAACTTATCAAGAAAATTTTTATCGTCGATTTTGACTTTTCTACCTCTGTCGAATTTCAACGTTCTGATTTTGTATTTTCAAAATTTTCACCAGGCCTTTGGTAAATCTATATATTCCTGTTCATTCGAAAAAAAAGATTTTGTTCTTAATTTTATGACCCACCTCACTTAGACCCTTTTTCTAAAAAAAACTCAATTTATCACGACAGAATAAAAAAATTTTGATTTTTGTCAATCGTTTTTGTCTACTTCGATTTCCCCATTGTACCAAATTTTATCTTTTTAAAATTAGTGAATTTATGTACCCTATGAATTTTAATTATTGATGAAAAATTATTAGAATGTTAAAACTGGTAGAAGGCAAGTAAAATTTTCCAATACAAAATTAATTTAATTTTCAATACTTTACTGTTATTCTCTGAACACTTTGTTCTTTTGAAAAATTTTATAAATAAATATTAATGCTACTAAATATATCATACCGCTGAAACTAGTCAGGAAATAATTAAAGAAAACGTAAAGTTTAACTTCCCTATATATTTTAACCCCAAAAACATGATTTTGATATTAAATTTGTTATACCACCGTATAACATCTTTTTCTGAAGAAAGTCATTTTCGTATTTTATTTTAGTCAGTTTAGTTTGTTTTAAAAAAATTGTATTTGCACTTAGATTAGCAGGAGACGTTCTTCCATCTACCCTATTCGTACCATACATAACAATGTTAAGTGGCCTCTCTTCCTCCCAACAAACAGCAAGACACTGTTTCAATATGTTGAAACAAGTCGGATCCCACATTTCCGCCAACTTATCCTGGGATCATTTTTTTATGTCATTTTCTCAATACTACAACAATTTGAGACAAGAGGCACCACCTCAGACCGATACGGTTTATATGAACAGAGGTGCATACCACAAAGTAAGTAATGTACATATTGCATAACAGTTATATAAATAAATTATAAATTGGCGTTGTATTGCGACAATGAAAGATACTAAGGAACACCATAAATACCAAGATGGGAGCATAATTTAAAAAAAAAAGTAAGCGTGTACTTCTATTTTTGGCAGAAATCAGTTTGTGACTGAAAAAGAATGATTTTATTGTTGTTATTTTACGGTTTTTTTTTATATTAATTATCTTTCTAATTTAGATTCAAAGATCTGCTAACAACAAACTGTAAAACTGATAAAGAATGATTTACGTAATGGCGCCAACGAATTTTAAATTTACTGTATGTGTCGTTTTAGAATTTGCTCGAAGAACCAACACCAAAAATTAAAAATGTGTTTAATTTCATTTATATAGGGAGTATCACCTCAAGAACTTGAAGGCCTTCATACTGTTCTCTTATTGATTCGTACAGTAGCAGAACACGATGAATTTTCACGATTGGCACTTTGTGAACATCCCGGTTGGTCACCATTAACGAATTTACTGGGATTAGTCAGCTGCTCAATACCCATACCTCTCAAAGCCGATTTACTATTAACTTTAGCGGCGTTGTCTAAAAGTTCCGAGAACGCAGCTCAGATGTGGGAGAATTTGGAAGCGTCGCAAATTTTGGTCACTATTCCATCTACATCTAGTTATGCTCCAAGAGGTATGTTAAATCTAAAATAACAATAGTGTCTTTAACTATTCATAATATTTTTGAAGGTATACAAACCGAACTAGAAGAAATAGAATCCAGGATCGAAGAGTACCCTCTAACTAAAGCCGTCTTAAAACTATTAGATGAACTAACCAATTTTGGTATACCCAGAATGTTAGGAGCCGGACCCAGAAAACCTGGTTTTGATCCATATCTTTCTTTTATCGTCAACTCGGTTTTTCTCAAACACAACTCCAGATCGTACCGTAACAGTGCCGAAAAATGGGAGCTTGCTGCGCTGTGTTTAAAGTTATTTGAAAAATTTTTTAATCAGTATGATCCTAAAACATCAGATTTTCCTGGAAATCAGTCTCAAATCGAACCCACTCCACCGGGGTATCATTTAATGTTGCAATTAAACAGCAAATCGGAATTATTTTACACCATTACGAATATAATTTATGAAGCGAATCGAGTTTTTGATGCTTATGTGCCTTTCTCAGGACAAGATATTATTAAAGAGTGTATTTTATCAGCTCTTAATATAATACATAGAGTTCTTGTCTTGCAAACTAAATTTTTTTCGCTCTTAACATCATCAGCCACCCCTATAATGCTGACAAGTCTTAATAAACTACTGTTATCAATCAACAGGATCACCAACAAACCTGATCATTGTATCAACTTAGCGAAATATATCACTTATCAACATCAAATGCCGCAACACAGTTACGTAGCAGTCAAAATTATGAATCACATTACTAGTTCTTGTGTTGTACAAAATCACTTCATGAACATTCTTTTATCTACTGAAGAAGCGATGGATCTCATCAAAAACGGTTTCGTTGAATGTCTAGATTGCGGTTCAGATGAAAATAGAGATGTGATAGAAAATACTAAAAAGGAAATACTTAAATTGCTGAAACAATGTTTGTCCTACAACCCACCGAATCTTACTCTCTTTCTTCTTGGTTTTAATTTGAAGAAGGATATTTCCAAGACGGAATTTCAATTCCCGGGTGTGTTGGGATTCCCCAGATCCTGTTTCCATTCGATGGTGTCCATTATGGATGCGACTGTTAATACAAGTTTCGAAAAACCATCCCCTTCATTACTAGAATCCGTTTATCATCTATTGTACCTTCTAGCATCGAATTCTAAAACATCAGGTCCAGTTTTGAGATTCATTAGAATAAACAAGACATTTTATCAGGAACAACTGAGGGAATGTTGTAAACATATCGATAAAGGTTTAGCGGAGTTCAGCCAAGTAACTTGGCTTTTAAAAGTTCTTGCTACAGAGTTAAAGATCCTAAGTCAGTTAAAACAAGTCACTTACCTTAAACAGCTAACTAATTTCTTAGTAAATCTACCTAGCGAAGAGATAAAGAACAAAGATATGTTTGCGATGGTACAGAAAAGTACATTGGATCCTAAGGTTATGTTTTCAGATACTTTAAAAATGGATAACTTCCTGACTAGTTTGATTCCTTACTTTGAACTTACCGTACCCGTAGTAGAAATACCTACATGGGAATACTTTGACAACAACGTACTTTCTCAGATATTACAGAACTGTCAACAAAAATCTCCTCCCAGAATGATAGATTTAAAAAAGTTGCATCAAATACTGTACGATGAACTAAAAACGTTGCAAGGTACAGCAGTTATGGGCCAAATCCAAGCTATAACTCAAGAAATTCAAAAAGTATTGAGATACGCTCTGGAAATGAACAAAAGAAACGAAACTTGTACTGTTATAACTCAGTTTACTGACGCTTGGAGACAAGTAGCTGAAGTTTTGGTTATATATACCCCACCTGAGATTCTGTCTTCTACAGAACAGCAAGTTGTGAGCATATCGTTATTAAAGCAATTACTGAAGAATGTCACAAAAACGCAGTTGCTACCAGAAGTCTCTAGACTGTTATCCGGAGCCGTGCTCCTACTGATGAATAACCTCAAACAATGCTACTTGAGAGAAAAGAGGCTGGAAAAAATATCCAATTCAGACACAGACGTTTTTGTTAACGTTCTTAAACTGTACTATAGTTCCTTAAAAGAAATCCTAGAGAATCTAGTTCAGTGGATTATGACATCAGATGTAGTTAACGGGGAGTTAAGAGTTAACTTGTATACTTCCTTAGTATCGTTCTTGCAATTAACCTACAGTGATACTCCTCAAGAGGATATATCTTTCAATAACAATTTGTTTATCAGTCGCTTAGATAGTTCTAAATTATATACAGCGGAAGAAACGATGCCTCTTCAGTTTGCTACCGAAGTTCTGTCTTGTTTTGGCGATAAGTTGATAGAAATTATTTGCCAAGATTGTATTGGAGGTCAGGAAATTTGTAAAATACTAGCTATGTCTAGTTTTACGCATTTAATGCTGCTCTCTGGGAATATAAACTGTATGTTGTTGCTTTCCGGTAGGGGGTACTTAAAACATATTATCCAGAGTATAGCTGATAGCAATAATGAGTTGAGAAACATTTTAGAACCCCAAGTTGAGACTATAAAGCCCCTGTATTTATATATCGCGAAGATGCTGTTACTAGCTAGACTAGCTGGTACTAAGATGGGTAGTGAGTTGTTACTCGAACAGAAACTGTTAACAGTATTCAGTAATATGTCTGTTTTTACTTACCATCCGGAAATTTCTAAAGTTTGGGATTCCGATGACATTTTGGAAGACTTTTTACCGCCTTTAGAAAAGAAGTACTTGCAAATATGGTTGCCTACGTTACATATTTGTAACGCTATATTAACAACGCTGGGTACCGAAAATCAGTCGGCAGTGGCTCAAATTATGTACTTCCTATTAAGCCATCTAGATGTCGTTGAGCTAATACTCAGATCAGGGTGCACGGAATTAGCGCCGACGTCTTTAAAAGAACTGTCATTGTTAACATCAATTTTTGCCCGTACTGCCAATAACAACTTAATAAACGTCCTAGAGAATCCTAACATAGTTCAAAATAATCGAGCACAATTACATAGAATTCAAAAACTCATGTTATCCTTATTACCCAAGTTTATCTTGACTGAAGAAACTGTAAGGAATCTCACCAGTCCCGTATCTACTTCAAAGTTCCAGACTTCTGACAGACTGTTATATGCAATGCAAATAATTTCTAACCTCCTCAGCTACTCCAGGAATGTGGTCGCAAACAACGGCATCGATCATACTGGAGTGGGGGTGATCTTCTATCCCACTTTAAGCGACCCGTTGCTCAGTAACACCGGATACAAGAGCTTGTCAAATGTCAATGAACAAGAACCATCTTTAGGGGTTGTAGTGCAACAGTTAATTAGTACAGTAAACTTCCACCATCAAGAAAAAGTTACTCACGATCTTATGATTAGAAAACTTAAGGAAATACCTGAAATGAATTCGGCGGAGTTGAAGAAGTTCATCGATGAGTCGAACGAGTTGGATGATTTGTCGACTAAGAGAGAGAAAGCTTTTGAGGTTATTTCAGATAGGTTGGAGAAGAAGAAGAGGGAGATAAATTATTGCGCTTTTATAATTGAGAATGCGCTGTATCTGATATGGTCACATTTGGATTTCTATATGCTGAAGGCCATACCGAAGTTGAAGAATTTTGAGTATTCTCCGATACATCTTTCTTTGAAGCCTGATGGTAAGTACCGATAATATTCTATGACAATTAACATATTTGGACACAAAAAACTTCCTTTTGACATTAATTTTCTGGCGCATCTCATTTTTGCACCGTGTTTTCTAAAATCCTCACTTTTTCCCGCCAAAATATTTTTCATGGCAAAAAGAAATTCTCATAGGCTATTTCCTATTACAACTGTACTATTGTTAGAAAATACATCATAAAAAACTAAATTATTTCTATTTGGAACGATTGTGCTGGAGTTATTAAATAGTATGTCGACGAAAACGCGTTTGGAATTAAAATTTTACAATTACGGCACCCGTAAAAGCTTCAAATTTGCTCGAATTCTAATTATATACCATTCGAGAGTTATTAAAAAGTTAGAAAATTGGGTATTAGAATCATCTTCATAACTATTTCGGGGGAAAAAGTTATAGAAGGGTTGTGCCAGCTTAACAGTTAAGCTAGCACAACACCATTTTCTCGCGAACCACTTGAGTTAGAAAATTCTAGTTTGTGTTAGAAAATAGTTAGAAAATACTGTAATATTTTCAGTTGATTGTGCCGAAACGGCTGTGTCAGTTTAAAATACGTTCAATAGATGAAGTTTTGTTATTCTTTAAGAACAATTAAATAAATTCCTAAATTAAATTATTTTTCTCTTACACATTTAACGGTATTATTTTAAAATGAGTATTTTATTTAATAGATAGGCCATTCTCATAATTCTTTTATTAAGTATCGTAATAAAAATTACATTTATTTAATATAGTACATACAGTTTTAAGTCGAAACCATTTTATAAAAGCCATTTTTCACATTAAACAAATATTTTTAAAATAATCTTGAAAATCCACATATAAAAAAAATAAAGCCGCGCTACGGGTTTTTGCTAAAAATTTTGAGATTTTTTTGTCTTTATTTGCCACACTTTTTTGTATTAGTGGTTATGGATGAACGTATATCTAATCAAACGGGCTGTACATATCTTGAATTCTGTTGGATATGGTATTTTTAGGTGTTTTATTGTATTTGGCTTCCGAGAAAATGCTTTTTATTTGATCCTTCTGCTTGATGGCATCGTATACTAAATGGGCAGGTCGTTTATTAAACTTGAATCCTTCTGGTTTTTTAACATCTTGGTTTATCCTAAATGTTATCCTTTTGTCAACATGTCCGACTTCTTTTCCAGTTGTACGAATGACTTTTTCCGCCTTATGTGAATTTTCTATCGGTTTGGCTCCTTCTATTAGCTTGTCCGTTTTTATTGTCGATTTTAGCTTCTCCAAATTTGATCGGAAATTGCTGTGGACTGGATCATCTGTGAAAAGCATTTCGATATGTTTCGAAACATTAGCGAATTCTGGATTCAATTTGTATTTGGGATTTATTGAAAACGTTTCTTGAGCTTTCTTGGATATGTTCACTTTGTTTGGTTTCGTTTCTATAGTTGGTTTATTAATAATTTCATTATCTTTTAATCGTTTATTCTGCATTTTAGCATCTTTTCTTATTTCTGTTACAGTCTTTTCTTGGGATTTACTATTAGGATTCGATTTTGTAAATAATAGTGGTGGTATTGGTGCTTCGCGTTTAGGTATAAATGCATCAGAATATTTAACATCATCCTTGTTTATCCTATGCTTTTTTGTATCTAAAGGCACAGTCAGTTTAGGTAACGATTCATTGGATCCCTCCGATGACATTATTTCTTCTATCTTAACTTTCTTTTTATGGGGTTTAGTTTCATTAGTGGAAAAACAAGGTTCTTTTGACGGTTTTTTTAAATTCTTCTTTGTTCTATTAATAATACTAGGAACAGTGAAATATTTGTACTCTATATCTTTAAGTCTTTGTTGCATGTGGGCGAGAGTATTTAAGTATTTCCTTTTAGCTATCTCACTCTTTTTATAAAGTTCAAAGTCTTTGGGAGTCTGCGGTTCTTGTTTACTCATTTCAAGTAAGTCTCTTATCTGTTCTATTTTCTTCAAAACTTCTATATCTTTCTCAGTACGAACAACCTCTTCGGCGGGTTTCAAATTTTTTTTTAGTTCTAAATTCGCTATTCGGTGAGTGGATGGTTTCAAGTCCAAAGTGCTTAGTTCTTTCACATCTTTAGGGGGTCTTTTCTTATCATCTTTTTTAGTAACCTGTAATAAAATGTTCTTGTTGGGTATTTCCTCCTTTTTAGCCAGTTCCGTTAAATTATACTTAAGTATAGGATAATCTTTAAGAACATTTTCATAATTTTTTAAATCAAATTTTTCCGGATAATGTTTTATGTCTACGTCTAGTTTTTGTAAATTGGGACCCGAACTATCAACTACATTCTCCATTTACGTTTACTTGAAAATCTTATTTAGTTATTGTAATTGCAGTTTTTGAAGTTACGCCAATAAAGTAAAATATGTGACTTTAAGTTATTTTTGCATGTGCATTGATTTAATTATGAGTTTTTTATATCATTTTTTGGATGTTAATACTGTAAATTTTGATGTTAAATTGACATTTTACAAAATCAGGATATCGCTCTGTGGTGTCACCTCAAATTGGTGTAATTTTGGACAAGGATAATAAATTGGGCTGATTTAAGTTGGCAACATCTTTCTTAATGGATACTGTCGAAACTGAAGTTAGTTATCTAAATTTCGCCATGTATATGGGTTATAAAATATTTTGGTTATGAATTTTAAAAACTTTGAACTACTCTGATGCTAGATAAAGTTGTGTAAGCTTTCAGACTAACAAGCAACAAAAACAATACCAGTTTTTTAATAGAAATAATGGAAACTCAACAAAAACAAGGAACCTTCACTAATAACAATTACAAAAAAATTCAATCAACTAAAAATAAATTATACAAAAATATATTTTTATATCTAGGCAAAGAGAAATACCTAGATTTTAATTTGTTGACATATGGAATATAAATTTCCCTAATTCACAATATGTAAATGTTCTTCTTTTTGGATAATTTCTATGATCATCTAAAACGTTAAATTAAAAAACATTTTTAATCTAAAAACAATGATTTTTAATATCCAAAAAGAAGAATATTTAAAATAACAAACCACTCTATTAACAGACTCCTCATTTAGAATAATCACGGGTTGTGTTCAATTATTCCAAAAGTCGCTTAATAATAATAATAATAACGTTTATTTATCAAAAAGATAATCATGACATACATTTTGTGATAGTTTTTCTGTAATATGTATATATATAAATAACACGACTACTACGACTGCAAAAAGAGATTGTCTATATACAAGGAATAGTGAAAGATCTAATAACGTAATTGAACAACTATACATTAAATTAATAAATAAATATATATGAACCACTAGATTTCTACCGAGTTATTTTTTAAATATAGTCAATGATTTTTTAAAAATGTTTACATTTCTACTAGCTTTTATATGATGCCAATCCAGACGTAAACATTGGAAAAGAAAATCCACCAATAATTAATGTTCCTATTAGTTTTCACTTTACCATGCCGTTTAAAAATTCTAAATTTCATATTTTTCTGATATACAACCATCTCCCTTCTCACATAGATCATCATATTCATCAAACCTTCCCTACATGAATTTGTCCTTATCAGTGGTAATTTTAATATTAGTTTTCTCAAAAGAAAAAGCAAATTTCGAACTTCCTTACCAATTTACATTTTACCAAATTGGAGGCCCCACCAACGTTTATAATGGCAAATAACACTAGCTCCACTTCTGATGTAATAATGTTATCTAAAAACTTTCTTACTTGCTTAACCAATATTAATATTTCTGATCTCTGCGCCTGTCATTGCGTAATGGTAAAGTAGAACCAGAAATCTCAGAAGGTCATAAATCACCATAAACGACTTGATTTATCAGCTTGCGGTCTACGCAGAGACGTACCTACTCTAGCCATTAATTTATATTCTATAGGTAAAAAAAAGATAAATTGGGTTAAAATAATTAAAGTTAAAGTAATAGTTTTAAATTAAATCTTTTAAGACACCTAATTTTATTGCATTATTACATCTCGAACAATAGGTAATAATGAGGTCTTTGGCTAATATTGATTTATGACTTTCTTAGATTTTTGAATCTACTTTAACAACTACTGGACTGAAATGAATAAACTTACAAAGTACAAAAAAAATCGGATCACTAACTGTGAAATCGAGAAGAACGGACTAATACAGAAATAGCAGAAATTTTCGCGATGTCTTTATATTCAAATTTTATTTTTCAGCGACGTTAGCATCAGCTTCTGAAGCCACATGGAAAGTGTCAACAGATGTCATCAGTAACTTAAAACAAGGTTTAGTTTCACTATTTAACGACAGCTTTACCAAACAACTTTTAGAAACTGCACATGTAAGTCATTAAAAAAATAAGGAAAAAACTTTACTGCAAAAACAATGAAGACATTTTAAAAGCAACGCTATTTTCAGTAAAGCAAACGCGAAATAAACTTACCTCTAAAAACTTATAAATATTAATTTATTTTTATTTTTTTAGCTTGTTTTAATCCTTTCACTAATATTCACAATATATATATATATATCTTATTTTTTAAATAAATAACCTCCATATATTTTTCAGGAACGTTCCGAATCAGACCGGGGATTTGTCGAAGCTTTATTAAGAAAAATCAAAAGATTAGTGCAGTTTGTGCCTGTTAAGTAATAGTTTTGTACGATTAATGTTATTTTTATAATTGTAATACATTTTTGTAATAATTACCTTATTTAATTTATTATATACCTTATACCTGATAATTAGAATAATAGTAATAATACTCCCTACAATTTATCCCTATATAAGAAAACCCCAGTAACAAAGCTTGTGCGGGGGGCGGACGCCTATTATTACTTGCCGTTGCCCTCTGGGAGCGACTAATTCTATATACAAGGTGTCATGAGGAACTTACACATACTCCTTCAACGTATAAAGGCACTTAAGGTAAATATTAAACGACCATTAAAAAGAGTCCTCTTCATTAATAATATACAGGGTAATTGTTGGATTTGGCAAAAATTGCAGAACTTCTTTATAATTATTTCGATTTCCTATTTTTTTTGGCAAACCATCATAATGCTACTGCCTACCAATAAACTGAGATATTCAGTATTTAAGGTAGTACTCTCGATACCACAATGGTCAAATGTGTCGTACTCTTGTCTTTCAAATCTGGTAATTGAATTTGTAACCCTAAATAAACCACTATCGCTAATCTCTTTAACAACCCATTTGTATGAAAATAGTGAAAGTCTGGTGGTCAGGTAAGAAAATTTTATACAGATCTGGTAAAATTTTAACGGAACATAGGTTGTTCAGTGCATTTTGGACAAGAGATCACTTAGAAGTCGCCCAGCACAAAATCTAAGAAATGTGCCCGAAGGCGTATCAACTATTCAATTGAACCAGTGTTCCCCTTCCTGCCTCGAGCAACTAGCACGTGATACTTGCCACTCAGTCTACTAAAAGTCAATCGCAGTAGTATTAGTATTAAGCCGATAACGATTGAAAATAAAATGTTCACGTTCATAAAGGAGGAAAAGATACAAATTTTAAAGTGGCTTTTTGAGGGCCACTCGATTCGAGATACAATAAAATTTTTTATTGTTGCATTTGAAAATAGGCCAATTCCGACATAGTCCACCATTTCTCGAATTATTAAAAAGTTTATTATCTTACCTCTATTTCACAGATGTGGCTATTGTTTGGCATAAAAATGTGATTTATTTGAACCTTTATTTTGCCGTTATGGTAAGAAGGAACCACAGCATTTATTTTCAGAAGAGAAATTATTTGTTACATTTATTGCAGCAAAGAATTTCTCGCATACAATGGAACTTCGGCGTCGCTAAATCTCTTGCTGAAAGTCACACATACACACCTCCTTTCCTAACATTTTCATACTGCTGCCGGTCAGTGCTAGTAAGATAACGCAGACACGCGCTCTGCTAGCGAAGAGTAGGGATACAACAATTGAATAGTTGATACGTCGTCGCGCAGCTTTCTTATATATTGTGCTGGTCGACTTCTACGTGAGCTCTTGTCCAAAATACATTGAAAATCCTATGTTCCGTTAAAATTTTGCCAGATCTGTATATTTAATAGTTTTAAATTAACTGAAAATACCTAACTATTTCATAAGATAATTTAATCCGGACCTATAGGAATCTTTTAAGGAGCACACGATTTTATTGCTTTACTAAATCTCGAACAATAGTTAATAATGAGGGTCGTCGGCTAATATTGATTTATGACCTTACTGGTTATACTATAAATCTATGCTTTTATTAGTCATTGTTATAATTCTGTCCAGAGGTCCAGACTTTGCTGAAAAAGAACTGCCTTAATTTTGTTACCTGTTTAGTAGACATGCAGGTTAACAATATCAATAAAGCCTGCTTCGACCTTTTTCTCTTCGTGGGAGCGTGATTCTAAGTAGGTACGGATGCTTTTGCATGATAAACGTGGTTGTACGTTAACATAGTCCGCGATGCTCTTTCAATATTTTTAAGTTTGGTGGTTGACAATTCCAAAACTGTGAGTTTGTAGGTCAATATCTTATAAGATTACCTACATAATTAATTTTCATTTTGTTTTTCATGAATATTAGCTTTTGTAGTGAACGTTTGCTATTCGAAAAATTGTAAAATTATCCTTTGAGCTTAATTCTCTGAATTAGATTAATGCTTCTCACACATAGACGTATATTCCTCAACTTCAATTATTTTTACTTGCATCAAATAGGGAAAATGCTAATCATTTACCTTTTAAAGGTTTTTCACATTTAACTTGTAAAAAAAATACTTTTACGCATAGAATTATTACATTATTTATATTAAGTGAAATAAAGAGTCCCAACAGCGATCCTTGTGGAACGCTACAGCTACTCTAAAAAGTAATAGCAGCTATGGGGTCATTAAACACGACCTGACCAATAAGAAAATTATAGATTTAAAAAATAGAAAACTGTTCTTTTTTTTATGGGATAATTTTCTTTATGTAGACGTATTTTCAAAAACAAAGATAAAGATATTTTATTTATTAAGTGTTATCTACAATACTATAAAAGTAACTTTAATCTTTTTCTTTAGTAGAATTATCATTGGTTAGGTTGTTTTTGCTGATTTCATGACACATGTTCCGAGTGCAGCTGGATTATGTCAGTGTCAGCTGTCACCGTAAACCAAATGCCAGAACCTTGACTTTTTCTAAAAATTCACATTTTAAGGTAATTTTTGAAATATGTTTAAATAGAATATGTAAACGTACACATATTTTATCCACTTTGACTTTTTATATCCGTTTTTTGAGTGTACAAAAAATGTCCGAGTTAAAAAGTATTTTAATTGATATTCTATCATTGCAGGTTACCTTTACAAGCACCTAGTTAAAAATGTGCTACTGGTTTGACAGTGGAATATCAGTAAAACCGATTAAAAATTAACCTGTTTAAAATTAATGCCCTTTTTCACAAAATTTTATAAAACATGACTGATATTTTTGAACGCCTAGAATCGAATGACAAAGAGACTGTTGAAAATGCAAAGCAAAGTCTTCGAGAACAATTTATTAAAGGTAAAAATTTTTATTCATAAACATGTTAGGAATTGTAAAATTGTAGGTACTGCTATTTGTATCAAGTATATTTAAATTTATTGAGCAAAGAACAAATTTCTTGTGTCAATATTTTTATCATTACAAAATATTTAGTTAGTACCTATTTTTGTTTCAATGAATGTGTGAAACAATGCTAAATTATAAATAATTTTTTAAAGTTTTTTTTATACTTTTTTCCGTGCTTCTTGGGTAAATTTTAATTCTTTAAAATATAAAATTTTGTTATAATTATTCAATTGATTTTCACAATAAACTAAAAATTAGGAGATTTAGATTATTACATAAAAAGTATAATTCTGTATTTACTTATAATAATAGTATAAAAGTAAATAGTTTTTAGAGAAAACCATTGAACTCAAAGTTTTCCAATTTTTTTGGTATAGTTTCTTATACAGGCTTCAACTTATTAGGTCTCTACTGGAGAGAGAATCGAAGTTTTCTGAAATGGATGGTCGTTATTTTATCTAGCCTGACATGGGCCAAGTGTTCTTGGAATTCCTAGAAATTAGATCAATATTGTGGGGGTACTTTGACATTCATATTTGAATTGAATAACTAATCTCTATCGCTTCTTTTTATTGTGTTCTAAATCTATTTTATATATGAAGTGATTATCAATATAATGTGTGATGATTTTTTATATTTCTTTTATAATTGTGTATTATTCGACTTTTAATATTTCTGACACTTTAACCAAAATAAATCGCTTCGCACTTTTTGCAATGAAGTGTTTAACTCCAGATTTCAATCATTTTTTTTTTGGCCAATATTATTGTTGTTGAGTATATTAACTACCTCTATTTTTTGTCAGATTTTGTTTTTTTCTAGATAACATCTCTAAAATTCGAATGTTCCTGTTTTTTACGTTTTCTTTTGTAAGTTAAACCTGGCGAAGAACTTTCTTTTCGTTTTTCTTTAGTTCAACCTATTCCTGTTTCTATCTATAATTGTTTGATTATTTTTATTATACTTGTGATACGTGATATGAATTTGTTTATACATAAGTATGTTTAACAAGAACTGCTTTTCTTCATATTCCAAGCTCTGTTGCTTGAGAGGGGGAGGGACGGCTATTATTATTATTATTATTATTATTATTATTATTTGACAGTAAATTTTTGTTTTCTAAAAGCAACTAATAAAATGACTAACTTTTTGTTTTTTAGTTAATGAACCATGGTTACTAAATGGATTATTTGAATATTATTTAAACAGAAATTCGCAACGAGCCATGGAAATTTTGGTCAATATCAAAGAACCCCACCATATATATTTATTTGATAGGTAATTAACATTATTTTACAGTTATTTCTAATTTTCCAACAATTTATTTGTCTTCTTAAAAAATATATTTTTTTTATTTTCTAGATTATCAGATTCTATGAAAGGTCCAAAGTTAGAAATTAAAGTCCAGGCTCTGACACTTTTTGGTTATGTAGCTCGTAGGCAGCCAACTTGGCTGTATAAACTTCAGGAGCATTGTCTTCTTAGAGACTTGTTAAAATCACTAAAAGTAATCAACCTTATTTCGACTTACATAAATTTTATTTTATACAAAACATTTTTTTAGAATGAAATGGAGCTTCTACCATTAATAAGTGCACTTCTTGTTTTAATTGTATTATTACCTATGATTCCGTCAGCTATGGGGAATTATTTAAAGGATATATTCGAAATTTTCAGGTAAGTTTTACGGCTTTTCATTTCATTACAAGCGAATTATTAAATTCTTAGCCTAACAGAAAACTGTTTTTAGAAACACATTTTTATTTATTCAATATTTTAATGTGAAAATTAAGTCTTGGGCTGGAGGACCTTGATTGATGGCCTATTGGGATCCAATAAACATGAATTATTATTATTAAGTCTTGTCTGCTCCCTTACAACTTGTGATCATTTTCACATGCATAAACATCAAGGAATACTAATAATTACATGCAACGTTTTTAAAATAACAGGCGTTGTGTTTGCTAACGCTTCACAAGATTTTTCTTGACACCTCCAAAAAATAAGACAATAAATTAATGATAAGTGACTCTTTACCATTTTACAAATTTTTTCCATTTTCAGAAATATTGGCGCGTCACTTTGACCTATTCGGCTTTTTTCTATATTATAAGCATAATTTAAGGGAGGGGGCGATAGGTAGATCAAGAGATTTTATTTCCACAGTGTCTATTATTTGAATTTCTATTAATGCCGTGTACCAATATGTTTGCATTTTATTGTAGCCGATTAGCATCGTGGAATTGTAATCCTGGAAAAATTGTCGAAGATCAACTGATACACATGCAAGTGGCATTGTACGCCTTATTTTTAAGGCTATATGGCATGTATCCCTGTAATTTTCTTGTATATCTCAAGAACCAGTACAAAGATAAGAATACTCCAGTATTTGTTCACACCATAAAAGTAAGTTTTAAGAATTAAGTACCTTTGTAGAAGAACCAACATTTATAGAATAATTATTTTTAAGTACGAATTATTTCATTTTCAATGGGTGTCTTCTATTTTAGCCCATGTTAGATACAGTTAGAATGCATCCGTCATTGGTGACGTCAACTGAGGATACTGAAGTAACAACAGAAAGGTGTGTTAAACTTCTTAATTTAACAAATATACATATATAAACTAGGTGTTTTTTTAATAATCGTTATTATGAAATGACATTACAAACGTTATGGGACTATAGGGAATTGTTTTTGATGTTATTATGCAAACTTTTAACTTTCATATACACATTTAGAGTTTAATCATCAGGCATGAGATTATTTTATGACATTACAGAGTAAGCAAAAAAATTAACAATTTAGTTTGAAGAATGTGATGCCTACAGCTGCAAAACGATAATTGGTAGAGATAAAGGGTGTCCCAGAGTAGATTTTAGGTTTTAAACTTACCTTACGCTGGCCCTGTTAGAAATTCCATGAAAATGTTACATTTAGCGTATAGCGGACAGGTGCGGTTTCAGTTATCCATGGAACAGTGGACGAGTTCGCAGCGTGCTTACATGGTTGAGGCTTATTTTAAAGTCAACGATTCGTACACAGTTGCTTTAAATAATAATAATGTTTATATACCAAAAAATATATAAAATTACATGTTTACAATAAATTCAGAAAATGAGTAAATAAACAGAGGCATCACTGAAGTAACAATTACAAGTAAACCAGAATGAATCTTGGCGCGACTTCTTATGTAAATTTCCACAGGAAAATTCCCTTTAGTCTCCATAACTCTTTTACTAATGACTTTCCAGATGGAGAAGTATGGGAGTTCATGATGTAATTGTGGAATGTGAACGGTTTAGTTTAGATTTAACCGATAGATGTCCACATGATTCCTGCCAGTATACGTCTGGGTTCCGATCTAGATCCGGAACTTCAAATTCAACCATCGGTAAACGTAATTTGTTTTCTCTCTATAGATTTTAATAAGTTTTATCAAAACTTTGGGGAGATTGAGTGTTTGTAATATTCATTTTTTAGAGTCTTCATATCATCTACAAAATTTAAAAAGTTTGGCTTCTCTACAAATGCCAGTATCGGATTCCGCTAGTTTCTTTACTCCCAGTAGAATGTTTAATGTTTCAACACCTCCAATTTCTGAATCCATTCCTACAGATATTCCCCATGCACAGGTATGTAACTAATCTAATAAAAATATTAATTAAAAAATGTGTAAAAGATGATATTTCAATATTGTATCATTTAAAAAAAGTTGTATAGAAATATGTTGAATGGAAGAACCATCCAACAAGATCACCTGATTTTTTAGTTACTCTATTTTTTGGTGGTAATACTTTTTTATTTGTGATTTTTATTATCGTTATGGAAGTGTTATAAAGGTATTTGTAAAGAAGAACCATCCAACCAGATCACCCGAGTTTTAGTCAGTCGATTTTTTTTTGCGAGAATATTTTATTGCTGAATTGCTTTTTTATCATATAAGAAAGAAAATTTGTATACAATCTTTTTGTAAAGAATAACCATCCAACAAGACCAATTTTGTGGTGCTAATATTTTTTTATTTGTGAATTTTTTATTGTTAAAACATCCACCAAGATCTCCTGATTTTTATCAACTCAACTTTTTTGCAGGGATTACTTTTGTATTGGGTTTTTTTATCGTTTAATAAAATTTGTATACAATCATTTTGTAAGAAAGAACTATCTATCCAATAAGATCATCTGTATTTTTAGCCATTCGATTTTTTCCTAGGTGTACTTTTTTATTATTTAAGAAAATTGATATAAAATAATTTTCTTAAGAAACTTGATTTTGTGTGAATACTTCTTTATTGCTGATTTTTCTTATTGTTTAATATAAAAACTTTTGTAAAGAAGAACCATCCGACCAGAGCAGCTTTTAGCAACTTCATTTTTTGGTGAATTATTTTTCTTTTTAGGAAATTTCTTCACATTTCTCTTCTCGACAAGGAGCGTCGCCTCCAGAAGCAGCTATGGAAGCCACTCCAGAAACTACTCCTGTCAGAGTAAGGGTTTGTGATTTTTTTTAATATTAATTAATTCATTATTTGTAGTTCATCATAAATATCCATAACAAACACAACGCATATTGCATCTTCCATAAAAACTTAGAGTTAATGTAAATAAAGTTTTTCAGGTAAAAATAAACAATGTGACGATTTTGAATATTCAATATGGCAACACTGAATTGCTGTAATAATTACTTTGGTTTTTATTAATTATGTAAAGTTTAAGTATATGTGGATAATAGTTTTTTCATGGTATATTTTATTTTTAGAGACTCCAAAATTTTTGAAATTTTAATGTGAAGTAAGAACATTAGTAAATGTATATATACATAAACATCCAAATTCATAAAAGTCGAATTTCAATTTTCTGAGATTTTTGTTGTAGATTAATTTTTTTTTTTGAATCGGAAAGCTCCTTTTGACACAAGAAAACACGATTTTTTTATTCATTTTATGATCACACTTCAGTTTTCGTCATTCATTTCCTCATTTTCCACCGATGTTACCCATTTTATGCTGAATTTAAAATTGATGATATTTTTGTTGTAGATTTTAATTTTTTTTGTATATTTACATATTTGAATCTAAAAACCACGTCATTTCCCGTTATATGCCTTTTTCCATCAAAACCTTTAAATATATATTTTTTATTTTGTATTCTGCAAATCGTTTTCTTTTCTTCGCATTCAACTTTTTGAAATTTTGGTTTGTAAATTTATGTATGTATTGTATGCCAGTTGATATTAATTTTATATTCACTAACATTATCTTTCAGGACTACAGATCCATTTCGAATCGTTCTCAACCATTAAATTCCAACATAGCTCGCGCCATCACTAGTTTTACGAAAAACAGATCCGGTTCCGTATCGACCACACCGTCACATTCTCAACCCTCATCACCTATGCATAAGGAACCATCACCATTTAATTTCCCATCAGCAGACATTAGAACGGAACCAATTAGACATAAAGTTAGCAAGCTCAAGTTGGATAGGTTTCAGGTATCATTTACATACAATTTTATGAATAAGTGGATATTTTCGTGACTGTTCAATACTAATTTATGTAGATAAAATTAGTGGGAATCAGTCAATAGTAAATAATTAGTACGATTTCTTCGTTTTAAGTCAAGCTTTCGAAAATGTTTATTTTCTTTATCAACACGAATAACATGAAATTCAGAAAAAATTAAATACAAAAAGAAACATCAAGGTTAAAATTTAAAATCACAACATGACAATCGTCTTGATAAAGAAAATAAACATTTTCGAAAGCTCGACTTAAAATGAAGAAATCGTACTAATTATTTACTATTGACTGATTCCCACTAATTTTATCTACTTAAATTACAATTTTCGCTACAAAATAAAACTTTTTTCATCTATTCTAGCCGTTATTCATTATTAGTTATTTTTTAGGCACCTGATAATTCTGTCACCATAGACCCGTCGAGAAGCAAAAACGTTCAATCTAGTCCATTAAGAATTACAAATTCCGAATCAAATTCGAGACACTTCAATGCAAACCAAAGAAGCGAATCTCCCAATAGTTTAGAGGATGAAGTTTTGTCGATAGTTAGCAAAATAGATGATGGAAAGGGAAGTGGAAACCATTTTTTATTACAAGATATAGATGATGGTAAAATATATTTTTTATGAACATTTATCTATATACTTGGATTTTACTGTCTAAATATTATAACGTCAAAAATTAGGAAACAAATTAAATTTAACTTTTAACATATTTTAATTGAAAATTATCCTTTAATTACTTGGCTTGAACAATTTCTAATTTTTTGTGTGCCTTTTATTTTAGCATTGGAAAACAAATTGGGCGAGGATCAAGAACATGGATCGCCTTGTACAGAAGGAGGCCTTCATATGCCAAATTCTAAATCCATAAATAATTTTGCGAAGAGAGTTCAAAGGTTGAGGCATCACAGTACATGTAATCCAGAACCCGAGAAACTAGAATCTTCTACAGGTAGCAGTCCAGGAAATGGTAAATTTACACATATCTTACGAGGTTTTCTCATTACTTTTCCATTTTTTTTTGTCAGGAGCCTCTTTTCCAAATAGTACAACAGTAAGACGAGCGGTCTCTTGTCCGGAAATGAAGAAAAGCCCAACGAATCCCTTGAAAGAAAACATGGATAGACCTCTAGACGAGAAAGAAGAAGAAACGCAAGAAAAAACCGATAGTAATTTAAAAAACACATTTATTCGTGATAAAAACGGAGTAATTAAAAGGGATATATGCAAAAACGTGATGGCCGCGACCACGCAAACGGAAAATTTTTGGCCGTACGAGCATTTGTTTTTGGGAGTGTTTCCTTCATTGGAGAGCAGCGAAATGAAACCGAGTCCTGATGCAAGTCCCGCTCCTTTTAACATCCCTGATGACAGATCTCTTCCGAGTTCTATTTACGACACTTTAGACCAGTAAGTATTTACATCGTTTTTCGTAACTTATCTGTTGATCTCTCTTTAATAAATATGGCCATTTTTTATATAAAACAAACTGAGTTGTTAAAATGTATATTAAGAAATTGACCTTTTTTTCAGTTATATCGAGGTAGCTGTACGTTCAAATGACAAAAACAGCGTACAACATCTTAAAGATCAACTAGAATTGGTCCATCAGCAGCTTTTATTCGAGAGACACAGAAGGGAAACTCACGCCTACAGAAATCGAAGACTGTTATCCGATGCTAAGAGCACCAGGTCATTAGAAGAATACAATTCTGCGTTGGTGAGTATACATTTTTAGTTTTTATGGTACAACATTTAGGAGATTAAATTGCTATTCAAAATTTACGTCGTTATTCCAAAGATTTACTACCTGATCAGCTGGTGCCAACTGCAAGTATTCATTCACATAACACTAGAGCTGCAGATTCATTAAATTTTTATGTTAAAACTACCAACAAGGCCAGTTCGATGAAAAGTTTTCTATTCACATGTTTCTTTTCTTTTCACATGTTACGCATTTTTTAAGTTAATAATGTTTATTATATTTTTTATGTAATTTGGATATTTGTAAGGTAAAATATGTTTTTTTGTTTGTAAATTATCTATTATGATACTAAATAAATCATTTCATTTCATTTCTAAAAAAATGGGCTAGTAACTTTGGAATATAAACATTTATCAAAAAATTCAATAAACACTGATAAAAAATGAAAATAATCATCCGAATTTTAGAGGGACACTGTGCAGCTTCAACAGAAAGATCTGGACGATCTCAGATCCGAATTAGAAAGCTTTAAGAAGGAGAGATCGTCTGAAGATCGGAAATTAACAAAAACCATCCAATATTGGGAAAATCAAGTAAGTAAATATAAATAAATATTTTTGTTGAGGTTTAATTGTCTCTACTAATAATCTCCCTATTAATCCTGTGTTATAAACTGTAGTAATATTAATTGTTTATTTTGTTTATGCATGGATGAGGTCTATGAGCCACGTTTTTTGACGTTTGACGCACCTTTTTAGATATAGACACACCCTTTTTGACATTTGATATACCTTTTTCGACATTTGATATACCTTTTTCGACATTTGATATACCTTTTTCGACATTTGACATTGACATTTTCCGGCTTTTTAACACTTTTACATTTGACACACCTTTTTCGTCATTTGGCACGTTTTACGGAACCTTTTCGGGCGTTTTACGGAACCTTTTCGGACCTTTTACGCAAGTTTTTGACGGTTGACGCATTCTTTTGCCGTTTAAGGCGTCAAGACGTGAAAACGTCGGAAAACATGCCCTTTACGTCAAACGGCGATAAACATGCATTAAACTTCACGGTTTTAACGTTTTTCACACAAGTTCATGTGCATAGCACAACACCTTAAAATTTTAAAAAATTTGGTTAAGTGGCCTACTCTTAAGACATTTGTTGTAGATGTCCATAGTATTTTCTCCCTACCTAATTGCTCCTTCAATTCTCACAATTTCTGATAGGTAGAAGATACTTAATCAATATAATTTATAGTGCAAGACGTTGCAAGATGAATGTAAGTCATTAGAAGAAAACAATGAGCGTTTGAGAACAGATTTAACTGACTTCAAGGAAAAGTACGCCCATTCGGAATCAAAATTATTAGATGTTCAAGCAGAATTATTAGATGCTTTAGCTGAAGCAAACGTAAGTATATTTTTCTACTCTAATAACTTCAAATCTTCGTATTGCAAGTTTACGTACTCCTCTAATAACTGAATGTAGAGAAATCATTCCTGAAGTTTTACATTTGTTGGAAGAAACGTCACTTACAACTTTTTGAAATATTTGGCGTTATTTAATGATGCACATTAATCCGTTCGAAAAAAAAAAACATTAATAAACCATCGAATATTTTTAAGAAAATAATTTCGCCTAGTTTGATGAAATATCACAATGTGCAACATTATGTCGAATTAAAGTTAATGTAATATGTCCAGTCTCGGATTATATTGCTAGCCCTCGAGTGCAAAACCTTTCTCGACTGGTAAATGCTTCAATATTATTTATTTATTTTGCAGATCGCAAAACAACAAGCGCTTGTAGGCGAAAAGGGTAAAAAAGAATTAGAACAGGTTAACAAAGAACTACTTCTAATTGGTGAACTCCAATTGAAGTTTAAGGAGAGATTAGAGACTTTAGATACTGATAAAGTTCACCAGAGCGAGTTGAATGAGTTAAGGAAAAGTTGTCACGAAGAAGTCAGAGGTAAATTTTCATTTTATTAACTACACATTTATGTTTTACTGATTTCATTGTTTAAAATATTTTTTATTCAAACAACAAAGAACAAGATTGCTAAATGCCAGGTATTTCTAATAATTTACAATTAATATTTTCAATTACTTATTTATCGATTCTACTACTACAAAAAGTACAATTGGCAACACAGATGTGGCTGTAATTTAAAGTTCATTATGTTGACTGCCACATATGCCGATAAATTTTTTGATCAGTTGTAAATAGGAACAAATTTGTAGTGTTGAATCAACAACTGGACAATAAAACGGCTAACTTAGAAGCTTTCAGAAATAGAGTTGTGGAATTGGAACATACAGTTGGTGCAAAAGACGATCTAATTTTGTCACAAAAACAATTATTGTGCGTCATCAATGAAGAAAAATTCGAAAAATTAGAGGTAAAAAAATAATTTTTAGATAAATGACATTTTTTAAAAGCATTTACAAATAGTGATCCGGGGGTGAGGTAACCATTAAAGGGGAACTTTCATATTTGCTGCTAGTTCAAATTTAGTTTTACTTATTTTGATGTTTTTTCTTTAAAAAATAATAAATTTGATCCCAAAATTTAGATCAGGAGTAGGTAATAGTGTACCTTAAATGCCCTTCCCTACATTTTTTCTATCATCTGTTATTTATCATTGTCACATATCGTTTGTAAGTGTTCACCTGAGATAAAATTTTCTCATCTGTCCATTGTCGTAAATTCATTTTATCAAATTAAGTAAATTAATTATACTGAAATCGCGATCGAGCCGGAGTGATATATCTGTTAGAACAGGAAAGTTCAGATGTAGGTGCCTATATATTATTTACGGGGTACAAAAAATTATATTTTTTTGAATATGTATTATTAAGTATTATTTCAGTATGTAGGTACTTTACAAAATGAAAATATTGAATTTACCACGTTTACCCACCAAAAAACACACCAACCAAAAAAAAAAATTTTTTTTCAGGGGTGAGTGGCGCGGGGACTCACCTAAAACAAGCGCCCCGGCGGTTAAATTACAATTATTTAAGTTTAAAATAGTAAAAAAAAATAATACAAACAAATACACCCTAATTTAGCCAACCGTGCGCTCATCAGAGTCGGCACAGGCGAAATTCTTAATTTTAACACACCTTTTAACAACCGGCTATTTAAAATCACAAATTTTGTTTGGGCCGCCTGCGCCTGTGCTGTAAAACTCCCATAAAATTTTGATTTATTACTCCGTGTCGATCGCGATTTCACACTTTGCTCCAAAATACAAAGTTTTATTTGCCTAACCTAAATTAATTTTACCACAAAAACAAGCAACAGGCTGTCAAAAGTCAAAACACTGTCTGAGAGTGCTCCCAGCTCTTCTAGGATTGACAGAAGACCTGGGACTAGATCTCGTTAACGGCTTGTCTCCGAGAGTGCTCTCAGGCCCATTTGTGAGTCTAGTTTCGAGACTATTTTGTCTCAGGTGGACACGTAGCCTAACAATGTCTAGAATTTGTTTTGGTTAGGATTGGGACCTTAGATGACAGACGCCAGGGCTTTATACTAGATACGCAGAACCTCGACACTCTATGTAACAGATGTCGACACTCTGAAGTTGGTAGCGTTGTTGACAAATGTTATTCATTAATGACGGATGACAGAAAAGTGAAACCTACTATCAGGTGTCATATCCTTAAAAATATCTATGATAACTGACTTTTCAAGCATTTTATAAACATTTAGGTACAATTGTCTTCATCTTTACCTTCTTCGACGTTGATTATATCTTGCCTCGGATCTGTTGTAGAGTTTAAAAAACATCTTCTCTGTTATTTAACGTATTAATTTGTATTAATTTTAATTTTCATGCATTTCAGGCAGTCGAAAGCAAGTATCAAACGCAACTAACAATAAATCAAAGTCTGGAAGAGAAGATACTGGACCTGTGGCAAAGGCTGGAACTAGGAAAAAGATCCGTTCATTCTCCTGACACGAGTAGTTGTCACGAAGTGAACGTAACAACTACCGCCGGTTTTAGTCCTCATTCGTCTCCACTCTCTGCATCTTTGGCATCTTCCGAAGGTAGCACGGCTTTTCACGAACGTGAAGTTAAGAATTTGCAGGTAAACTGTCCAAAAAATATATCTAGGTTATATTTATCATTTTTTACAAAACATAAGTGAATCAGTTTTCGAAGTTAAGTGACAGGAGTTTTTCAGGGATCCGTTCTCGGGCCATTTCTGTTTCTTATATGAACTAATGACATATCTATATCTGAGTTCTATTAGGATAATTGTCATTTTGTATTTAGAAATTTCAATTTAATTTACATGTTGAATTTGAAAAAATGCAAAACTCACGAATTTCGAAAACAAAATCCAAATTCAAATGTCCACATTTTTACTAAATACTAAATGGTCAAACTGTTTCCAAAATAAAACTTTTTTAACAAGAGTACTTCAGGGATCCGTTCTTGGGCCACTTCTGTTTCTTATATGTATACAAAACGGCACCTTTAGATCTATTAGGATCTTTTTTGTAGATGATCTATTTCTTTTAACTTTACAATATTCTTAAGCTAATTGGTTTAGTATTTTTTTTTACTTTTAGGTTTTAGTAGACCAAAGAGAAACACCTTCGAAATCCAGGCACGACGAGTCAGGAGAGTCTCTTAACGAAAACGATGGATGACTATTTTTTTCTGATAAAACCGACTGATTTTTCACAATTTTTATCTATTGTCTTATTTAATCTCGAGAGTATAAGGCGCCGAAAATGAAATTTCTACTGTATAAATTATAAATTACGTGTTACATCGACGAAAGGAAGCTTTTTGGTAGGCCAAAAAATGGACAGTTAGATATTTGGCTGTTCACTAGATTCATTTCTGATTGCCCGTCGATTGTTTTGACAACTGTGACAGTTGACAATTATCGATTGCTTACCGTCAAATGTCGAAATGACGTCATCATGTCATACAAATATTAATTTTTATTGGTCTAAATCTCGTGTTCGAGTATGTGTATGTCATTTTTGTAAAGAAACCGCTTCAAAGTGTAAAGGTTAAGTATAACGTGTATAAAAATTTTTATATGATCATTATCATGAGAAGTTGAATACCTATCGGCAGTTTTTAATCATTTGTTGATTGTTATATTTTGTATGTTGTGATTTATTTCGATTTAAGAGCAAAAAGATTTTCTGGATTTGTGATTATCGAGTAACAAAATAAACTATATGTTGTTATGGCTAAATTATACTGTTGTCATCATTTGATTTTCAAATAATTTTTATTAAATATGTATATAATTATTTGTGCGTTTTATTTAGGTAAGTTCTAAAAGAATTTTAAATGTCAAAATTTGGAATTGAATTGCATGTTGAATTCTGAAATTTTAAATTTCCTGCAAATTAATTTCAAAATTATTCTTTTTTAAGACCTGAGCCTGTGTTAGTATACGCACTTATAAGTACAAAGTACTTGTTAGAAAAATATTTTTTTCGCTAGTATACTATCTTTTAGCGAATGGAAGTTACAAGCGTTTCAATAATATTTGTTTCCCCCCCCATATCTCTCCCCCTACTTGTCCCACCACCCCCACCTTCCGGCCCATCAAAGTACTCGTTGTTACCCTTTCATTCACAAAAAATTGAGGCCCCAACTCCACTCCCTCTCGATAAATAATTAATTTTTTCAACTCACATTTGGGCAGACAAAAATCCTCATGCGTTTCGCGAATCTCGTTCGCAGTATAGATTTTTAGTGAACTTTTGGATAGGAGTAATAGAGAGACAACTAATAGACCCCCATTTCTTGTTAGTACTGTACTTTTTCTTATTAGTACGAGTACTTTAGAATTTCTACATGAAAAGCACATTCCAAATATACAGATGTGGTAAAATTTTAACGGAACATACGATTTTCAATGTATTTTGGACAAGAGTTAGTGTAGAAGTCGACCAGCACAATATATAAGAAATCTGCGCGACGACGTATCAACTATTCAATTGAACCACTCTAAATTTGTTGTATCCCTACTCTCTGCTAGCATTGAAAATCGTATGTTCTGTTAAAATTTTACCACATCTGTATACGCATTTCGGGTCCAATGTTGATAGATTAGGAACTACAGACATTTGAAAAAGTCCTTATTTAAATGTTAATTGGCATGTGCTGCCTACTTCTCCAGCAATGTCACAGACTTAAACCTTTCCGCTTGTTGTGTCTAACCATTTTGTGACAGGCTCTAAAATTTTATTTACCTTTTTACTTTATGTGTTATTACGGTAATTGTGGGTGGCATCGGTTTTATTTTATTTTTATTATAACAATAGTAATAAGACTCACGTCACGGAACAGTAAACTCTAATTTATCGCTCAAAGGTAAGTCGATGATATTGTTGCAGCTAGGCTAGTTTGTGAAAGACCATATTAAAAAAGTTCAATATTTAAATTATTATTCGCACAAAACAAGTTTTTTGAGGTTATCAATTAGGAACCCTTTAATTTTAGTTAATTTTACGGGTGACAAGTGTTTAAAAAACAGCTTCATCGGAAATATACAGATGTAGTAAAATTTTAACGGAACATACGATTTTCAATGTAGTGGAGTCGATCTGGCGGAAAAAATCCCGTTAAACAAAGTCGCTCTTTTCGAAAAAAAAATTTTGTGATTTCATAGATTCGAGGTCCCTCTTTCACGTGATCACTATATGAAAGCTAAGGGAGGTGTGGAGGGGGGGTAAATTAACATGTAAAGATATGGAAAATCGATTTTTCGCACGTAGCTCCCTGAGGTTTCTTCGGATCGAAACGACTTCTATATATAAAATAAAGTACTCGCGAAAACGCTTAAACTGAAGTTTAAAATTCCGTTTAAGCGTTTTTGCGAGCACTTTATTTTATATATAGAAGTCGTTTCGATCCGAAGAAACCCCAGAGAGCTACGTGCGAAAAACCGATTTTCGATATCTTTACATGTTAATTTACCCCTCTCCACACCTCCCTTAGCTTTCATATAGTGATCACGTGAAAGAGGGACCTCGAATCTATAAAATCACAAAAAAAATTTTTCGAAAAGAGCGACTTCGTTTTCAAAACCAGATCTACTCCATTAATGTATTTTGGTGAGAGACCAGCACAAAATAGAAGAAATGTGTTCGACGGCGTATCAACTATTTAATTGTTCCCATTCCTGCTTCGAGCAACAGACACGTGGTACTGTTCACTGAAAGTCAATCGCCGTAGTATTAAGCCGAAGCAGGAAGGGGAACAATTGAATAGTTGATAAGTCGTCGCGCAGATTTCTTATATATAGTGCTGGTCGACTTCTACATGAGCTCTTGTTCAAAATACATTGAAAATCGTATGTTCCGTTAAAATTTTACCACATCTGTATAATTTACTTACATTTTTCATTGGAATTGGAATGAAATAATTCAACACATCAGTGAAACATATCTATATCGAGTCAGTGCACTCAAATGTGCTGGTTAAGATATTAGGTTTAGAAAAAGCAAGTTTCTGAACATGTATTAAAATAAAATTCGTCCTTTAAATAAAGTTAAAACAACAGAAAAAAACACCGGCTCTATAAGTAGTTTATTTCCTCAATCGTGGAAAACGGAAAACTATAAAAAAAATCGGTACGTACTTCATAAATACTAGCAAATATTTATTATGAAGGTGGAAATCCATCCATCAAATTTTCATTTTGAAGCAACATCTCTATCTTTTTCGTTTGCTGCTTGTATATTTCTATTTGTTTGTTGATTACTGTGCTCAATTCTTCGATTTCTTCCATGTCATTTTCTGTCAAGTCCTCTTTTTCCAAAAGTTCGTTAACTTTTTTCATCAGTAGAGTGATTAGAGTGGAGGTCTTTTTGGCATCATTTTCGATGTATTTTATTTGTTTGATGACAGCTTCGTAAATTGTTCTATCTGTATTTTCGTCTGTCTACCAATACAAAAAAAATATCTATTTTTTACGTTTTTTATATTTCATTTTCAATACGTTTTCTCTCAAATATGACTAAATTTCAAATATTTGTTCCTAAAGTTTACCAATATTTAAATAAACATTAAAACTTACCTGAATTCATTTTTTGCGGTTTTTTATTTTTTGCTATAAAAGTACCTTGTACTACAGCCAAAACCATTTATGATTTTTACAATTTTTTTTCAAAAGAATTGTCACTTTTCCTTCAGAATTAATTTATCTTAGGCGGTTAGGAAAACGTAGACACATCAATGACAACACAAATTTTGAATGTGATTTAATTCCCTTTACAGTAAATAAAAATTGCGTCGAATGAATGCTGTAAAAAAATGATAATTTTAAAACATAAGTTTTATTAAACAGACAATTTTCATCATTTTAATTATTTTTACATCAAAAGTAAAGGTAATTTTAGATGGTCAGATCAGTTCTTCGTTCAGTCCACGTCCCCAACAAGTCATTCATAAGTTTCAAATATTCTGTGCCCAAGGATGAAGTGAGATAGATATATGTGTGATCATGGCGTTCAATTTATGCTGCGATGCATGGGCGTACCGTTACAGAGGGAACTGGGATATGACACAATATATTTATTTTTTTAACGATTTTAATTTTACACAGGAAATTTAAAATACTCATGAAAATATATTTATTTAATCAAATGAGTAATCGTAAAAAATTGAGGATCAGTTATTTCGTTAGTCCGCTCAGAATATCTAGTGTTCGTCAATGCAGGATCAAGGGAAAATTCATAATTTCCTTGCAAAGGTGTCTATGTTGTTTTTATCAGGCTGTTCTATGACGAGTACATTCGGGATTGAGGTAGGAATAGGGAACTACCTACAAATTAAACACTGATGAATTATTAGTTGGATCATCCTGAAATAAAAAAAATAATGTTTCCCCTTTCAACATTTGCAGGAAACCTAAAAGTCATGTCCTCATATAACTGTTTAAATGAAAAATTAATATTACCTAAATACTTAGGTAGTTTGGCAGAAAAACAAAATGTGATTTAATTTAACAACATATATGAAACCTACATAATTATAAGTCGTTGCAATAAGTTAAAACAATCCTTTAGGCATTATTAAAGAGTTTATACAGTCGATAAAATACTAATTCTACGCCTCTGAGCATTGTTTATAATCTTACATGTATCTTACCGATGAAATGATAAATCTGGATTTAAATAATCCATTTTGCTGCACACAACACACTGATAAACCATATTTATCTAATAAATCAACTTAAACCAATAAATTCAATCTGAAAAAGAAAATGTTAATCCTATAACCTATGAAACAGAATAAATGATAAAATGGCCGCCACTATTTTACTTCGAAACATTCTATCCTCTGGTTTCATTGATAAAGATAGAACGTTTGATAGGGCTAGAAATTGTTTAAACTTAAATCGTGGTAAAATATCTTTGTCAATATTTATCTATCAATATGATTTGCTGTGTTATTAGTTACGAAAATTAGTGTTGACGTAGATGTACTTACAATTATTTTAGCGAAACAAAATATCTCATTTTCCAAGATAATTTTTACGTAGATTTAGGATTTTGGTAATGACGGAAAAAATTATAATAACTTTGACAACATTTAAACTAGAAATATAAAAATAACTTTGGTCCAGTCTCAGTTTCAGTCGAACTGTCAGTTATTTGTATGTGTAAATACGAAAAACTGTAAGTAAAACTGTTTACACATAGAAATAACTGACAGTTCGACTGAAACTGAGACTGAACGGAGAACTGATCTGACCTTAAAGGTATAATGATGATAAATGTATAAGGATTTTTTTTGTTATGCGTAGATTTTTCGAATTCGCTTTTTTAATTTTAATAATTTTTTATAGTAATACAAATTTTTTTTGAAATAACTTATAATACTCTAAGAGCCCGTGACTGCCAGACCTACCTCATTTTATAAAAGCTGAAATTTTTTCAGGGCAATTTCTGTGCGGTCATTTGAGTCCGTATTTTATACACCTTTGCCACCTGCTACCTGCCAAAGCCACCATGAACCAGAGTTCTTAGCTAGCCCATCGTTCCTACCTGTATTGGAAGTAAGCCCTGAGAAAATTTCAGCTTTTATAAAATGAGGTAACTCTTCTGCACCAGTGACGTATTGCTGCAACTTCTGCCTGGAATTTTCCTAAGCTCAGACTCTTGTCTTTGGCTTGGTTATGTAAATTCCTGCTCCTACAGGCAATTTCGGCATTTATTGGAGGTCCATGCCTCTCTGCCTGTTATGATTGTTTTGAAGTTTTTTCCGAAGCTATACTTAGGAAGCATCTCGTCCGATGGCATTCCCATTATGGAGTCGATTTCCAACTCTTTGTATAGCTCGTTGTACATCTTACCATGCAGTCTACTTATGGGCGCTTGTCCTCTGGACAGCCTGACCTGGCTTCGCCTTGTATGTGGACGTGTAGTGCAGCAAGACTTCTAAGGCGGCTGTTGGGGTTGTCCTGATAGCTCCCGTGGCAACCAAGCAAGCTTGCCTTTGGATGCCACTTAACCTACGGATCGCCACAGCCTGTTGAGTCTGTGGCCATCATACCACCGAACCATATGCTATCATGGGTCGTATATACACACTTTTTGTGTTAGGTCAGTCTCTAACAACCGGGCTATTAGGAATGTTATTATTTTATCTTCTCTGTACCTATGTATTATTTGCTACAACCTAAAAAATTTTTTAGCGAAAAATGGTCTACAATCTAGAAAGTGGTTGCCTTTCAACATAGCAACCTTAAAAAAAATCAACATCGATTTGAAATTGCGACTGTTCAATCTGATATTTTAACAATTCATGTTTAATTATATACTCATACTATTTGTTCTCTTTATATCAACAATTGTCTTAAGTGAAGAAGATTAACGCCGCAATTAAAAAAAACAATTTCGTGGAAAATGAAGGTAAATTAGTTTGACGTTTGAATGACACATGTAGTTGAAAATTAATTTCTTTTAGAGCAGACAGAAATTATCAGTTTCAGAGAAAAATCTTCCTAGAAGGGAGAGTTTTAACGAAGATATTGAATGGAAAACTCGAGTTAAGAAAAAAATAGCGAGTAATCCTTTAATACAGAAGAATATAAATTTTTTGCAGTCCTATAATAATTTATTTCGAAAACCTTCAAATTGCGCCGTGGGGGCAGATTCTTTTTTCAGATCTACCTTGAGGAACGAATCGTTCGATTTGATCAGAGATTTGGACATTGGTCGATTGCTCAGGCCTTCCAGATCTTTAGAGAGTTGTCAGGTAAATATTTTTTCGTCACTAAGTCACTATATTGGTATCATTACTCATTTGAAGAGCCGGATCTTCAGTCTACACGGAATTAATCTATTTTAAGTAGATTGTTCAAGGTATACACGTATTTACTTTTTATTATTAGGCTGAAACTACACATTTAGGTACACCTGTGTATTTTGACCTAGAAAACATGATTCAGATTTTCTATTTTTCGTCATTTATGCCCTTTTCTCGCCAAATTCGTATATCTACGTAGTTTGACCAAAAATACAAGACTTTTTTTGTATGTTTGTTGTAGATTTTATTTTTTTTTGTATCGGACAAGGTGATATTTGAATTTTCAAAACTTCTACTTGACAGGGATTTAGTAAATTTACGTATTCCTAGGTAAAAAAACACGATATTAATTTTGTGATCCCACGACATTTTTTTGTCATTTACTTTTACTGTTTTAAAACAAATAGTTATATCTTGCTGCCTGGCCTCATCCAACATACGCAAGCAGCACAGTTTGCGAAAATGAATTTACTTGATTATGAACTCTCCAATTTTGCATATATTTTTTCATATATCTTTTTAGATTTTCATCATCATCATCAATCAGCCCTCTGTGTCGACTGTTGAAAATAGGCCTCCCTAATGATTCTCCATTCCAATCGATCCTGTGCTGTTTATATCCAGTTGCTGCGGGTCCTATTAATATCGCCCGACCAGCGCGTAGGCGGTCTTCTTCTACTTTGCTTGTCCGTTCTGGGTCTCCACTCAAGAAGCCTCTTTTCCCATCGGTCATCCCGCATCCGTGCAACGTGGCCAGCCCAGTTCCACTTAAGCTTCGCAATAGTTTCAACGACATCGCTGACGCCTGTTCTTCCGCGCAAATCCTCGTTTTTTATGTGGCCCTTCAAGGTCACACCAAGCATGGATCTCTCCATCTTCCTCTGTGTAACTCTAAGTTTCTTAGCTGTTGCTGCTGTTAGTGTTAGGGTTTCTGAGCCATATGTCATCACTGGCAGCACGCACTGGTCGAAAACACTTCTTTTTAGATTGACGGGAATATCACTCTTAAAAACGTCTTTAAGTCTTCCAAAAGCTGCCCATGAGAGAGTGAGTCTTTTCTTTAATTCGCATGTCTGATTATCCCTTGAGGTGCTGACCTCATGGCCAAGGTACACATATCTCTCCACCATTTGAATCTCAGCTCCGTCAATCCTTAAGCTACAGCTGGGAACAAGGTTTGTCATGAATTTTGTTTTTGACTTGTTAATATTAAGACCGACCTTTTCACATACCTCCTGCAGGTCCTGCAACATCAGTCGCATTTCTTCTAGATTGTCTGAGAATAGCACTATATCATCTGCAAAACGCAAGTTGTTTAGGTTCTTGCCATCTATGTTTATACCTCTCTGACTCCAGTCCAATTGTTTGAATGCATTCTCCATGGCTGTAATAAACAGTTTTGGTGACATCGTGTCGCCTTGCCGAACACCACATTCAATAGTTATGAGATTGGCATTTTCATGCAGTTTTAACGTCATTGTTGCATTTTTGAAGATATTGTGGATGAGCTTGGCATATCGGTAGTCGACTCTACATTCCTGAAGTGCATTCCACACTGCATTTAGTCTATTGTATCGAAGGCTTTCCGGAAGTCCACGAATGTCATTACTAAAGCTCTGTTGTATTCCATTGTCTTTTCTATAAGTGTTTTGACGCTTTGAAGGTTGTCATTCGTTCCAAATCCAAAGAGGTTTCCTCAGCTTGATTTGCTATTTCTGATGGTGTATTTGGAAAATTTAAATCATTTTCCTAGTCAGAAATCGTGATAACTTAAAACACTATCAATGCTTTCAGTGCAAACGATAGTAATAATTAACGAGGAACGTCAAAATAATGAAAACCAGGCAACAAGATATAAGTTGTTTTTAAATTTAACTTTCGTCACTACAAATAGTGGCGTCTGTGAGTCGGAAAAAACCATGAAAAATGGACGAAAATTTACCCGGATCAAGAGTATCTTCTTCCTCCGTTTTCGAGGATGCTGAACACGATGGCGGTATCAGAATTTCTCTTTTCACCAGCCGAACCCCTAAAACGGCACTGAAAGG
This sequence comes from Crepidodera aurea, assembly GCA_949320105.2. Lineage (NCBI taxonomy): Eukaryota > Metazoa > Arthropoda > Insecta > Coleoptera > Chrysomelidae > Crepidodera > Crepidodera aurea. Next base: position 37,415,766 of record OX439475.1, on the reverse strand, counting down.
GACAGACGTTTTGTCGTTGATATAAAAAATAAAAAAAACACCCCTGTCGGGGGTGACTTTTGGCTGCTGGAGTGGTTGGTGAGGCTTGGAAGTAATCTTCGACATCACCACCGTGCTCAGCATCCTCGAAAACGAGGGGATAGACGTTTTTTTGCAGGGAAATGATGTGCTGTCCGTTTAACCCCTTTAGTTTTTGGCCGTTTTAGGGGGTTCCGCTGGCGAAAAGAGAAATTTTGTTACCGCCATCGTGTTCAGCATCCTCGAAAACGGGGGGGGGGGGTGAGGGTACTCTCGAGCCGCGTAGTTTTTGGTCCATGTCCTTCCGACTCACATACGCCACTAAAACGAAAGTTATGAGAATTTCTCCCACTTATGACGAAAATCACGTTTTCGCTGAAGGTATTCTATATACAAAATGACGTCTTTTCGTAAAGGGTTGTAGAAAAACTATATTTTCTTCAATTTTGACTTACCAATATTTTTTTGGTTTATTTTTTTAGACTAATTTAAAAAAAAAAGACACTTACCTACTTTCGCTTGTTTGTAGTCTTATCATAGAAAACCAAGATCCAAAAGAACCCTATTTTCTCCAAAACGAATTCCCCTTAAATCTGAGCTCAAACAACAGAAGTTAGAAGAGGAGGAACCACGTTTAAAAGAACTCTTCATTCCCCAGGTCATAGATACTGAATCTGAGAGTGGAGACGAATATTTCTTATTTGAAAGTAATTTTTCCAAAACCGAACTCTCAAGCGTTTTAGGTAAAAAAAAACTAATAATAGTAATTAGTAATATTGGGCAGATAATAATTTGTCACGAGTGGTATTCATTGTAATTATTTTAAAACCAGACAATACACATTATTACATTTTACCAATTGGGAATTATTAGAGATAAATTAAAAAAAAGAAACAACGTTTAAGGAATACTTATTATCATTTTCTTTACAACATTCATTCGACTCAATTTTGATTTTCAAAATAGTGTTTATTTATCTATATAAATCAATGTCTAAATTATTTTTAACTTTATTTAAAAAATAATAATTTCTAGTGTATATAAATAAACACTATAGAAAATTGATAACTTGCAATGCACATATGCTCTGTTGTTTAATTTTTGGAATAAATTCAGAAAAAGTAGAAGAAACAGTAGAAGAAACTGTAGAAGAAACCGTAGAAGAAACCGTAGAACAATCGAAAGTTGAGGGTTCTGCCACCGGACACAAAGAAGAAACTCCAGCAGAAGACGCCGAAAAGGTAGAAGAAGCGGTTATAGAAGATTTAGACATTGACCAACTTGGTGATCGATTAGATAATATTTTAAAGGAAGGAAAGAAAGAATCGTTTAAAGCAACCATGGCTGACACCTGTGGATGTGTAAGTACTTAAATTGCTTGACCTTTGTTAGAAGTTATAGAAAACTGATAATTGTTTCAAATTGTTTTGTTTTAAATTATGTACACCAGATAGTAAAAAAAGGTAGACAAGAATCAAGAGACATGTCTCGGAATGTTCAATGTACAAATTAGTTTTTTGGGATGCACTTTTGACATAGTAAACAACACCCCCTTGGTCCCACCAGATACAGTGCATGATCTTCGAACCATATATCTTTGGTGTTGATGTTCAAGACGATTTCCTTGTTTCTGAATCATTCCCATGTTTCTCAATCATACGGAAACGGCTTGTTGAGTCACTAGCAATGATTCTGCAAGCTCCTCTTGCGGTTGATCTGATCTTCTTCGAATGTCTCTAATACTTTGACCTAGAATTTTGTTGGCTTCATCCTTGAAACGTCGAAACCATTATTCCCTTCATGATTTATCAGTTGGATAACGTTACCATAAACTTCAACAAGCATTTGATGGGCTTCAGCTGTACTTTTCTTCCAATTAAAGCAGAAAATGCAGCGGGGAATTCATTAATTTTTATATAAGGATTTTCAGGTATTCCAAATCCTATTAGAAACATTACCCTCGGTAGAAATTACGTATGTCATTAGATGGGAGCTTTGCTGGTGTGGAGTCCCTGGGGCAACAAAAAAGTGGAGGCTTCTAATTATTTTTCGAACAAGTTAAAGTGTTTCAATAATTTATTACGGAACAAATTAACAGAATATAACAATATACAAAATACACGAAATAAATCTAATTAAATCCAAGACTCGGTTCTAAATAGTCTTTGTAAGCATTTAAACTTACAGAGTCCATGTTCTCTAAGTGATTGAGAAATCCAAATCTCGAAAGAACAGCATCATGCTGGTCAGTATTTGATTTTCCTTTAGCTGATTTTTCGTATTCATCAAACTTGTCTCGTTTGGATTCAACAAATAATTTTAATGATTCCAAAGAACGCATTGCAGATTCAAGAATCATTTTTGGGTCCTGTAACATTTTGTTTGTAATAATATTAAAATTAAATTTGACAAGAATACGAACATCGCGCTTTGGACGAAAAATGAGTGGAAAAAGTGGGAGAACTCCTCTTCCGTTATTAATTTTGCATATTATTGGGTATTCGTTAGGAAATTTTACCTAAAAATGTCTATTGTGGAAGCACCGGGGCTGCAGCCCCGTTTACCCTTCCTTAGATCCGGCCCTGGCTATGAGCAGGTAGGCGAGTGGATTACCAGCCGAAATTACGTCCTTTCAGATTCTAAACTCTAAATAAAGACTTTTTTTTGCTTTCACTTACCCCTTTTAGTTTCTAATTATTATTAATCAATCTTAGTTTTTTATTTCTGAAATAAAGTTAAGAATTTATTTATTATAATAAAGATTATTTTACGCAAACATGCATTTTAAATAATAATTAATACTTTGTCAGAGTTTTTGAAACTTTTGTCATATACCGCATTTTTACTTATGATGCCTGTAAAAAGTATTTTTTTATTGAATCGAAAATTAAATTTAGCAATTTAAATGTTCCTAATAAGACACTTGCATTTAATTGAATTTACAGAATGAAATGGAAGAGGTCGAAAAAATGATCGAAATGGCTTCAAAAGAACTGAAAGGTGTTGCTGCAGAAAATAAAAAAATCATGCAGGATTTGGTAAAAATAATTTCACTACAATTTCGATAGTTTATTTAACATTTTTTCTTTTTTTTTTTCAGGGAGATGACAGTAAGTTTATTCTAATTTACAGATATTTAGAACATACTTATCCAAATTTTGACTTTTAAGAAAAAAAATTCCCTCAATAGTAGTAGTATTTTTATTTGGCAACGCCGCGTAAAAGCAAAAGAGAGTATGCTTTAAGTAACTCTGCTTCACGCAAAAATCTATCGGGCTTGTAACAAACAAATGTGCTGTCAAATGCACTAATATGCGTATGGGTTTGACATTAGGTTATAAATAACTCAAGCACTCCGCCAATTAGAAATTGGGGCCACACCAGATTTAAAATAAGTATTTAGATTACAAAGCATTAATGATAAAATGTGGAAACATCATTAATAATTATTTTTATTCAAAACTTTAAATACGATAACGAGCAAATTTTAATTTACTACAGCTTCATATGAAAAAAATATTTTAATCATCAATTTTATATATAAATAAGGGGTTTCTTCAACTGAGGTTTTTTGTTTTTTAATTTTTTTTTTTGGTTTTAAGTTTTTTTATAAAATAAAATACAGATATTTCTATTTATTCTAGCTTTTAAATATAGGCTAATGTCTATAAAGCAAATCTCAAGTCTCCTGTGTCGTTATATGTCCTTAATGTTTTAGAAATTCTTTCATCAAGAGTAAAGTAGGTTTTCTTGCGCCGTTTTCCTTCTAAATATAAAGTGGATCTATGTTGAGTATACTCTGCTTCTATAAGTAGATACTTCACTACTTGGAATACATTGGAATGTAGTCTTATCAACGTATTTAAACGATGATTTCAACCTTCTAATGCATTGTTGCTGCGACGTCTTTGCTGATGGCAATTCCACATTTTCTTGGTAATGCTTCTGTTTTTTTGTCAGAAATTGGAGACTTTTCTTGAATGCATAATCAACCATCATCGATATCTTCCACAGGCTAATATGCTAACGCAGCACACATTATAAGTGTACCTCCTCGTTGTCCATATACATTGGTTACTACGAAAGTTGCAGCCAGAAATTTGGTCTTCTGGAAAATTGTTTTCTACTGCAGTAATCACCGCTTGCTCAAAATCCAGTTTTACAAGAGATGGATTCCAATTCGGCATTTTGTCTTTGACTGAAGAAAACAATAGATCGTACGTGTCTTTGGTTTTGTTTGAAAGTAATGCAAACAACAATGGAATTGTATTTGTCTCCTCTGGTACGCTGCTAGTATCCATATGGATGGTGCATATTTGACAAAATTGCTTACTACAGCTTTTGAATGTTCCATCCGTAAATACTGTGTCCGTACTGTTAGCTAGAATCGTCCTAGCTTTGTTACTGGCAAACACCAAGATTCGGCCCCCAGAGGGAGAGCTCTCGTGGATGAATAAGAAATTAGTTTTGTCACTCATTGTTATAGTTTCTTCAGGAAATACTATTTCGAATGCTGGATAAAAGTGTGATGGGAAGATGGTTTATTATTTTTCTTATAGTTATCATCTTTTTTTTAAACATTTATTTGCTATTATTTACACATGCTCTGAAGCTCGATTTGTGAAAATGTTCTGGTTCTCTGCATCTCTTTAAAAATTTTACTGGCATTGGAAATAAAGTAAGATGTCCCAATCTTATGCCTGTCTTTAAAATACTTATCTATTAGTTTTAGCAATTACATTTTGTACAACATATAAATAATGTTACAGTAAACTCCTCAAAGTTATTGGGCTTTATTCTTCGCAGCTTCAAGGGCTTTCTGTTTGGACCATTCGAACAGTGTATTTTGCTCTAGAGGTATCACAGTTGGAACATGCATCTATTGTATGGTCTCCACAATATCAGAACCATTGTATGAGTCTTGAAAGAGTTCAGAACAAAGGACCCCGCAGTTTTTGATAGGAAAATGGCTTTCGGTGGATTTCTCTCAAACTTCGGAAATTTATTCTTCATCCCATCCCGATCAAAAGTGTTCACGGGCCCAACTCAATCCTATGTACAGATTTCGAGCTAGCGCGAGTTTAAAATGATTAGGGGGAACTCGATATATGCGCATTTATCGGCAAGTTAGGCGTTCACCTCTTTACGTTTATGGTTTATATGATGGATATATGTCATACACACCCAGATACACACACACGCACACATTTAGCGTCTTTTAGAAGATTTTATTTTGATTTCTAAACTATTTTTTAAGAATTTTTTTTTTATTGATATAACATTTTTCATTTTTCAATCACTTTTTTGTTCTTTCTGAGGTATTGTGCATACAGATTACATATTCAAATTAGTAATCATAATTACACAGATATTTTGAAAGAAGCACTTAATATTGACTTGCTAAGTAAAAGGCGGGAAAATTGTGATTTGATATTTGTTTTTAAGATGCTGAATGGTTTGATAAGTTGTCCTGAGCTTCTTGAGAATACACGCTTTTACGTGCCGATACTCTGAACTGTTTTATATTCCTTTTCATTGCACAAATTATGGCATGCATTCTCCATTTGAGAATACTTAACATTAAGAATACAGACATATTTAGTACACCACTTTGTACATTTAAAAATCGTGTCAAAAGAGCTGATTGATAATTACTATAGTTTAAAAATCTTGCATATTGTGTTTTATTAAACTCTTGCATATATTTTATTGTATATTTTACTTTCTTTCTTTTAAATTTAAATGTTCTTTCTTCTTTTTGTAATCAAGACTTTTACATATTGTATATTTTGTTATATTTTTGTAAGGGGGGTGTAATTAAAATTTTCAACCAAAATACTAAATGTAATTTTTTTTTGTAAACCTAGAGGGATCCCCTTTTAAGTATAATGCAGAAGCAGACGCAGAGATTCTCAGAGAATTGGACGAGGCTGAATGCGAAGCCAAACACACTGGTACAATAATAACTAATCTGAAGGTCAAAGTAACAGAACTCACGAAAAGGGAACAGATGACCGAACTCGAAGCTAAAGAGCTTGAAGATTTGAACTTAGAATTAAAAAATCAAATGATAGTGTTTGAACAGAAAACGAAAAAAATTCAGGACCTACTTAAAAATGAAAATTTGTTTGGCGAGCAGGGGGGATTTCCTCCTTCACAGTAAGCATATATTTATCGGTGAAATAAAAACCGCAGCCAGGCTTCTTGTAATACATTTGATAAATAGTTTATGGAGAAAACAATTCAATTTGAATGCTTAAAAATGTTTTGTGGAATTTCTTACACGCCTTTCGACTAATTAGCTTTTTATCAGAGAGACAACTTTGATGATTAAATCATAAGTGTAATAAATAACAAAAAAGAAACGGAAACATTCAAATTTAATGGTGGGCCTCTATAAAATATTCAAGAATTTAAGTTTAATTCCAAAAATCGGTTTAAATTATGGGAATCAGTGAAAAGGGAACTAAGTTTAGTTTCCTACCTGATTTCTGTCACGTTGTATCAAGTTTACAATTTATGGGTGAATTGTAAGGCACTCAGCATTGAGAAAAATAATCCTACTCTGCCTTCCTTGAATAGGGCGATATTAATTCCGGAAGGGAGAATGGGCTCGATTACTAAACTTGTATGAATTCCTGACGGATTGCAAAATTGGCTCATTATCCATCACCACCATGTCCGGACGCGTAAAGCCAGTCCCTACTATTGTACAACGCACTCACCCCAAAATATCGTGGTATACATTGGCCAAAAGAAACGCGCGATGCAGCGCTTATCTCCGTGCAGTGTGCAACAAGAGCGCTGTTAATTAAGGAGTTAATAATTCTAGGCAAGTTGAGGAAGTTAATGACGACTCATATTTTATTTATTAATAAGAAAAATAACAATAATGACATAATAAAAACTAGTGCTGTGGATTTGTCTTTGACTTTCTCTTATTTTCTCGACCAATGTATACCACGACACAGCGCAGATCATTGCAGGTTGGTAGGATTTGTCCTTCGGTTACGCGCGTTTCTTTTGGCCAATGGCCACGATACAGCGCTACTTTTGGAGTGAGTGCGTTGTACAATGGTAGGAACTGGCCGCTGTCCGGACTGTTATTCGTTAGCATCTTGTCGGTAATAAAATTCCGATCGTAGTATAGTTTAAAGGATTCATTTTCTAGTGCTGCCTGAAGCCGGTATTTGTAGGTAAAAGTTAAAACGTTTTTTACCGTTTCGGAAATATCTACTGTATATGTGTATGTATTGTATATTTGCAGATATGAAGAAGACATATTACCGAAAGTGGTGGTTTGCGGTCTTACAGAAAGCTGCATGCCCAAGCTACTTATATGTGAAGACACCAAGTCAAAATGCGCCAAACAATTTTCTCCCGGTAAAAAAAAACCATGTTCACCATGTTCACCATGTTCACCATGTTCCCCATGTTCACCATGCAAACCATGCAAAGGTCCTCCTCCGTGTTCATGTTTTCCTTGCTATTCATGTTCACCTTGTCCTCCTTGTTCACCATGTCCGCCTCCGTGTCCGCCTAATCCTTGTTCGCCTTGTCCTCCACCTCCTTCATGTCCTCGGTGTCCACCTGCTTGTCCTCCTGCTTGTCCTCCTGCATGTCCCCCTGCTTGTCCTCCTCGTTGCCCACCAGCTTGTCCACCACCTTGTCCACCACCATGTCCACCAAAGGTAAGTTTTATTTAAAACCTTATGGCACTTATGCGGAACATTGCTGATATCGACTTTTGGCCCATGAGCAAATCAGGATATTAAATTATTTAAAATATATACGCCAACCCGACATCTCTCGACGCGACATCTGGCGGCCAGTGCCGACTACAATTGTGGGTCAGATTGTATGGCGGTGCATGCAGATTCATACATATTCGTGTTTATTTGTTTAACACTTTCGCTGCCCATGACGCTTATAAGCGTTTAATTAATTGTGCGCCTGTGCCTCTGAAGCTTTTAAGCGTTTTTTACCCCATTCAAACTTATATTAGCCCAGCTGAGTCGGCACTCCAGTTGAGTGTAGTATTCGGAAGTGGGGACGTTACGAAAGATATTTTTAAGTGAAAAGTATTTGTGGTTTTAACTTTTTGATTTTTTTTAATTCTATATAAAAATGGAAAGTGATTTGGGCAGCGAAAGTGTTAAAAACGTTGTGATATGAGTGTCTCAGTTAACCAACTTCAAAAGGGAGTCTGTTGTGTTCACGGGTGTTGGAACACGCAGTCCGACACTCGGAATTTAGCATATTATTCATTTCCGAACCAAAAGTGGCAGCATTACACTATTTCCAAACTACAATATTTCCAAGTTAAAGAAAAGTGACAGTTCTAGTACAAAGGGCTGGATTATGGGTGTTATAAAAATAAGTATGTAATCGATTTCATAAAAAAATATAATTTTCGATTTTTTAATAATACTTTAAATTTTATTTTCATTGTATATGTATTACATTTAACTTTTTTATTATTAGTTTTACGAAAAAATGTTACTCTTTATAAAAGTTCTGCATGATGAAATAACAGAATTGTTTGGTATTAAGATTTTGCAAATCGTATAAATTTTTCAATAACGCTAATAAAATCTCTTCTTTTTCTCTCTCTTCTGCCAGTCTAGCTTCTTTTCCCCCTCTGCATCTTTCCTCTGCTAACACTATGTTGCTTAGCATAACATTTTTCACCAAGTGATCAGAAGAAACATTACTGATGTCGTTACACCAGTAGGTCTCACTACCTCTATTTGCTTTACTTGATGGTTATAGATTTTACACTTCTATTCCCTTCTGATGCACCTGTAACTGTTGTTGGAGGACGGTTCCAAGTCATAGGAAGATCAGTCTATAATAAGGTATTCTCTTCATTGACTTATTTACAGACCGCTGCTGCTTGCTTGCAGAATCCTCTTCCTCCTTTGTAAGTGCAGTTTGAATCCAAAATGTTTCTATCAGTATCAACCTAAATTCACTCAACTATACAATTTTTTTAAACTTAACCGTCTTATTTTCCAATGTTATTACTATTTAATTATTAACTATTAAAACATGCATGTTTATTTTAATCAGAAGAATAGAAAAAGCACAGAATCAATTTTTTCCATTAAAAAATGAAATTAATGTTTTATTTGAAATACTACTACTTTCTCAAAAATAGATAATATATACTTGTAATGTCTGATTATTTCATCGTGGGTTTTACCCGATGCATAACATTTTTTAAATATTAACTTTTTTTCGTAAAACTAATAATAAAAAAGTGTTCTATATGGAGCAACTTAGGTAAACACGCTGTACATAATATAATACGTACTACAATGAAAATAGAATTTAAAGTATTAAACCAGTTGAGAATGCTCTTCTAGCATTGCCATAGACCGAACAAATTGTAATGACAGTATTAATAAAATTTTAGATTGACAGTTCTTATTCTAATCAACACAGCCACAGTCTACTTACTTTGACCAAAATCGTTATTCACTATGTGCCTACTTTAAATTTTGAAGGTTCTCTCGAAGAGGTACGGAGAGGCTCTATCAAAATCAGAATTTTAAAATTCATAAACAGAAAGAATCAACATACACACAGATCGAATTCAAATACCGAACAATTTGTTTGGTGAAAATCAAAAAATATATTTTTTATGAAATTGGTTACTTATTTTTATAAAACGCTTAGTACGACCCTGTGTACTTTGCTCTTAGACGGTCCGTCAATTTTCATGAAGTATTCGTCGGAAACATGATGGATTTCGACGAGCTTTTTGCCTTTAGTGAGGCTTTTCTGTCGGAAAATTGTTAAATTGACCTGCTTGAACCCACATCTCAGCATAAACGACATTGTGCACGGTCAATAAGAATTATATACAGGGTGGTCCTTAAGTAATTGTACATAGAAGTATGGTAGATTCTTCAATTTAAAATATTTCGATTTAAACCAACTTGCTCTAATAAAATGTTGCTAATAGGGGTGGCCCATTGAGCGAGGTAACCGGCTGTATCTTGGAAAGTATTTGTCCCAGGTTGTGGGGAAAAAAATATCGATAGTAAAAGGAAATTACTTTTAAGATCTAAATTTCGCCCCTAGGGGGCGTTGCTGCTATGTGCAAGTCTAAAATTACTATTATCGCAGAAAATCGCAGAATGAGCTATTACTTTGATATCATCATTTGAAAGCTCATTTAATATTAGATAATTTTTTCTAGTGACATTTCATTGTATCTGTCATAATAAGCGAAGACCATCTATTTTTCATTTTTTAAATTTTAATATTTCGTTAACTATTCAACCTAACCGACTGTTTCTGGACTCATATGAAAGAGAATTGTGTGGACTTCGAAGACCGTTCATATACCTTATCGATTACTTTGAAACAGATAAACTAGAGGTCGCTTAATGCAGAGATTACTTATTTTTACGATTTTATTAAAAAAATTAAATGAAACGTTACTATTTCAGAATCAGAATTTGGTACCTCGTATTTCGATGTAATTTGTAGAGGGCGCTAGTCAGGCCACATTTGTGGCATAAATGTGCCATTAACTTTTTTGCTCTTTAAGTTAGCGCTATTTTTGTGAAAGAATATTAAATTCTCGTTATTTTAGTAGAAAAAAAGCATACTTGTTATTAACCTTTAAACTTAACCGTTTACGAGATAATCGCATTTTAGGGATCAGCTGCATGATTACACTGGTCGGCAAAAATATTTTTTGTTCTGGCCCTCTCACCATTCTTGCTGATTCTTATGTAAAATGACCTTCTGAATCTGAATATGACCTCAGTTTTCCCCCAATCAAGAATCAATGGAATCCATGCAGCTGATCCCTAAAATGCGATTATTTCGTAAACCGTTTTAGGGTTAACAACAAGTATGCTGTTTTTCTACAAAAATAAGGTGGATTTAATATTGTTTTACAAAAAGAAGCGCTAACTTAAAGAGCAAAAAAGTTAATCGCACATTTATGTCACAAATGTGGCCTAACTAGCGCCCTCTACAAAGTACATCCAAGTAGCTACCAGATTCTGATTTCTCGTACCCAAAAACCGCCAGTTCCAAATTTTTATGGATACATATCCAAAAACGCTAAAGTTATTGCAAAAAATAAATCTTAAAATGTATCCTTTAACATCCTGTATATCCAAAGGACCACCCTGTATAAGTATTATATTAGCTAGTATAGACCAATAACACTATTTAAAAAAATCAAGTTCACTTTAATTTCATTAGTAACAACCAAATGAAGACAATATGACATCTATCAATCTTTCAAAATTCACACCTTAAAATACTTCTCACAACGCAACATTAAAATAAAAAAGTAACAAAAAGAAGCTATGAAACAGAACCAGAATTATTAAAGCATTCAAAAGCTTTTGGTGTCCAAAATTCAGAGGTGCATTTATCAAAAAATCATCGTTTTTAATAGAGTCGAAATTAGTGCAGTGAAAAATCATAAGCCGTAAAATCTACAAAAAAGTTAACAACAGACAACAAAAGAAATTACAGGTACTTTTTCATATAACTTTTTTAGTTTTAAGGTAATTGGGCTTCACTGCGTTTTTTATGTCTAGACTATTTTATTTTTGTTAGGTTTTAATTTAATTTTAATTTAACTTGATTTAAAAAAAATCAAACAGACTCAATACAACTTTTTTTTTCTTGGTGAGGGGGAAAATGCTTTTACGCATACCCGCCGCGATCTTCTGGGAGGTAGTGTGCGACTAAGGATTCAATACAACTGTTTATTTTCCAACTTTTTGTTTTTTTTAGGGAAAAAAAATGCCGTGTGGACCTGGCCGTGGACCATGTCCTGCAAATATCGAATCTCGTCTGGAGGAATATACAGAAAACACTCATATGCTGGTAAGAAAATTATTTAATTATACAAAATGTTTTTGCATTCAGCAGCTTTTGAGGATGTCTGCGTATCTTTCCAAGTTGAAATGAGAGTAAGAGCATCTACAATTTCAGTAAAATATGTGCAGAATTGTAGGACTCCGTTATGTCGCTCTGCCCACCTTGTTTCACATAGTCCTGATAACTGATTCTTTAATATATTTTTTATAACGACATTTCTCTTTGCAGACATATTGAAAAATGAAATAACTGATTTCATAATACCAACTGCGTTTCTCACATTCATTACAGTATTGGATTTTGATAAGGAATTATTAAGAGCATGATTATAACAGGGTACTCTGCATGCATTTGTTGCTTGCCGACTTATTTCTTTTACTGCTCCTACTGCTTCAGATGACATAACACTGCAGTTATCTGTTCTTTCATTATCCTCAAAACTATTGTACCTAATGCTTTGCCGGATAGCTTACGCTCACTTAGTAGGTCATCATCAATTCCAATTTTGTCATCGTAGGCGTCAATAAATTTCAGGAAATCTTCACGTATTTTATTGTCATAAATATCTTATGCTGCAAGAGAGTTGTTCTACATGAGAAATGTCTGCGGTCTCATCGAATAAAATGGCGTAGTACCCTGCTTGACGAACTCTTTCGAGTATAATACTAGTTACTTCCTCTTCACAGCACTTAATAATATTATTTTGAGTGTTTTTCCCAATGTAGGTTGCTCTTGACGATGCTGTTGCAAGATGCATCTTCAAAATGTTGTCCCCACTAGCAACTTTTAAGAGCTCTCTAAGTTTCCTTCGTTCGAAGGTCCTGCCTCATCATCCTCTAGGCCATCATCCCTATGCCCTCTCAAAGGAATGTTTTGCGATCCCAAAAACATGACAGTTTCAATTATGGGTCGTAATCTGGCTCTGTTTTCCTCAACTTGTTCAAGTCTTTGCTTACTGATTTTGTTTATAACTTCATCCTCAGGAGATTTGTATGTTCTTATAAAATCTTGGCTAACTTGAACACATTTTTTATAATACTTCGTATTTTCATGTGTAGTCAGGAATCCGTCTTTCCCAAAAAGTTTCGAAAAACTAATAACAGCTTTAGTTACAAATTTCTGAGCAGTTGCGTTTTTATTATATCCAACTTTCTCGCCAGAAAATAAAGCAGAATACTTGCAAAATAAGCCTTGTTTCAAGTGGGAAAAAACCAGCCAATTACGATTTTCAAAATGCTGCATCCCTAAATAACGCTTGATCTCTTTGCCGTTTACCTTATGTACAGAATTTTGCACGATCGTTCTCCATCGGCGCGGGGAGGGGATTCGGGGTCTACTAAGATATTATCACATCGAAAGTTGTTGGCAGATTCCGATGTTTTTCGCTCGCATATTCTCAGCAATCGTTCTGTGTGGTGTTTAAACCTCCAGGTTAGGAATTTGCGGGGACGCTTGACAACCCTTAAGAGGAACCTCTCCCTTCCCAGACAAATTTTCCTCTTCATAACATGAGAATTCACTCTTAACTTCATTTGACTGTGGGACCGTTCTAACAATAATAACATTTTGGACTATATTGAGAAATATCCTCTCATTGTCTTGGACTATATTGAGAAATATCCTCTCATTGTCGGACTTTGAGGGGGGGGGGGGGCAATTGCCCCTACTGCCCCCCCCCCTTGGAGCCGCCACTGTTTGCATTACAATTATATTCAATTTAGGTATAAAATGTTTGTTATTTTTGAGAGGCTTTTCAAAAATCAGAGAAAATTTACAAATAATAATAAATCACAAATAAAGAAAGTCAAAAATATATGGTCAAAGTTTTTCTCTAGAGAATATTTGCTTTTAAAATGCGAAAGGTAGTGATACTTTTTTAAACATATACGACGGGCTCATTTTATATTGTATTTAAAAATCATGTAAAAACTGGTTTTGCAGTTTAAAATTTCTATACAGGTTCAATTTTTTATTTTTCTTTACATTTTTAGTCACATAAGTAAAAATTATTCACTTTTTAATTAGGAGCAACAACTTTATTGTATGGAAGCCGAAGTAAAATGTATGCACAACGAATTATTGGCAGTTCAAAGAGAAAGGGAACACTTGGAACATCACAGAAGGATGCTATGTCCAGCTTCTCCTTGTATAATGCCCCCACCATGTCCTGGAAGCGGAAGCCCTTGTATCCCAGTTTGTATGCCGCCACCACCCTGTATGGCACCACCACCGTGTGTGCAAAAACCTGTACGTATTTAATCATTTTTAATTTAATTTTACCACATTTTACCGATATTTTTTTCGGTAGGCATGCGAGACACAACTTAAAGAACTTAGAGAACAGTACAAAAGACTTCAGGATGATTTCAAAAGTAAACTGACCGAAGTTGCCGCTCTTCGAGCGGAAAACGAAAAACTGAAGGACAAAACGAGACATGCCGAAGATGCGCGAAAAGAAGCAGAAAAGAGACAACGGGAGCTAGAAAATGATATTAAACGGTTAAAGAGTGCATTAAAACCGAAGGTAAATATAAGTCTGCATCTAGACAGTCCAAACTAGTGAATAAAACATAACCAATAGCAATACAGCCCCAAATGTGTCTTCATGTTTGTTAATTAATTTTTGTTTCAGGATGCCGTTACAAGGGAACAACTAATAGAACTGCAAGGACAATTAGATGTAGCCAAACAAAGATTCAGAGAAGCGCAAGACGAATTGGATGAACTAAGAGCATTGGTAGACGATCAACAAAAGCAATTGGATGATTACAGAAATAAGGTAAGGTTTAATTTATTGTATCGCGATTAGCGAGGTTAATAACACAATACAATACAATAATTTTCACAGTATTTGGAAGCACAAGAAACGGTGGAACAACAAAGAAGACAAATCGACTTGATGGAAATGGAAAATGCGCGAACCGCCGAACAAGTCAATTTAGAGATTCAACACGTGAAGAATCAATTCCAAGAGAAACTTCAAGAACTGATGCCCCTTCCGGATATATTGAAGGCGACGCAGATTAAGCTGCAGGAAGCGCAACAGATGCATTTGTTGGCTGAAAGAAATAACGAGGCAATCGCTAGGGAGCTTCAGATGTACAAGGTAAAATATATACTAGAAACAAAGTTTTATAAGAATTTTTGTTTGGCAATACTGTAAACCCCAATTGAACACTTTTTTTTTTAAATTCCAGGACAAAGTCTGCGCTTTAGTTGGTCAAATCGATACAGTGAAAAGTGACAGCGCGATGGGGGCGGAAGCAGTCGAGAAAATGAAATGCAAAGTAATGGAATTGGAAGAACAATTAAACGCTCTTCATGAATTAAACAACACTCTGATAACCGATTTGGAAAAAGCACAAGAGAAATGTGATGAATATGAGAAATTGGCAGAAGAACGACTGCACGAGATTACGCAATTAGAAGCTCAACTTGAAGGTCTGCGAGAAGAAACTGCCAGACAGGTTCGTCGTTTCAATATAATTATTACTCCGTTTCATTAATTCTACGAGGATTTTTTTATGTTGTACGAGACGGGGTTGAAGAGAAACAGCGAAGCAACTTGTTCCTTCAAACGAAAGACAGCAAATAATATGTCAGTGCTTACGCTCCCCCCTTCTCTCTCTCTCACTCATCAGGCACACTCACACACCCGTTGCTGCTGCTTGGCTGCCTTTATTGTCCAGTTTCTGAGCGTTATTCCATTTGTAACTCGCGCGAGCGGGCAAGCTACGGATATGGCAAAATAATAAAATGAATAAATGGTTAGGAAATTTTCTCGTCTGTCTTTTAAGCTCTTTTAGAAACCTCTAGTGGGATCAAACTCGGTTGAGATTTGTCGGAAAAACCGTTTTCAAGTTCTTTAGATTTCCCCCTCCCCCACCGCCGACTGGGTCGAACATTTCATGAAGGAATGATGAGGGGATCTGTCTTCATCGATTGGGAAAAAAAAATTCTCGATTTCTTCAGTCTGTTTTCGAGCCGTTTTTTCCGTCAGATCTACTCCATTAATTCAAAACGTCGAGAAAAGTCATTTTTAGCAAATTTAATTTTTATTTTTCTTCCGAGGATTTGAAGACTTCGTCCTTTGGGTGGGCCGAAGTAATTCTCGATAGGTTTGCTATATTTGAAAGAGTCTAAATGATGATGAAAGATTAAATAATTAATAACATTTTTCCGTTGTTTTTGCAGGTATCCAGAATCAAAGACAGATGTGAGATCGTGAGGAGATCGATGCAAAAGCAAATTGGCGATTTAGAGCGACAACTCGCTCAAAGCAGGGCCATGGCGAAATCCGCTCAAAAAGACAGAGACGAAATCAGATGCAAGATGCAATCGCAAATCAACAACTTAAACGAAAATTTCGAAGACGCTCAAATGAGGATAAAGAATCTTCAAGGTCACGTGAATTTCCTCAAGAATACATACGGCGACGGTTTGCTTGATACCTGTCAGAAAGAAAAAGATCAACCCGAACCGTGCGAATGTGCTGGTAGCTATTAAATACGATATATTTGGTTCTTGTCCGTAATCCATTAATACAGTGAGTACGAAAAAGTTTGCATTACATGGAAACTTATTTATTATCGAATTCTAGTTGAACATTCTAAATCGCAACAGTTACATTTTAAATATTTCTTACTATTTATATTTTTAAACACGATATTCTGTCAAGTTTTGTCTCATTCAAAAACAAAATTCAAAATAAGTACTTATTTTAATAGCTATTAAACAATTTGGCTGTTGCGGTTTGAATTAGATGGTAAAAACTTTTCTGCGTCATGTAGATTTTTTGGTATAAACTGTATAAACCATTCGGTGCAACAAGTGTTCGTCTGAATAAAATTTTTTCCAACGAAAATTTGTATTTTTGTATATGGTGCTGTCTTCGATCAGGTGAGGTCGGGAGAATTAGAAAATTTCCCCAGATCTGAGGAAAAATGGATATTGTAGAACATAAAAAGACTACGGGTTGCTCTTTCGTTAATAATTATTTCACCGAAATTTCCGTGGGCCAAAATGTAGTAAATAGAAGTTCTAATTCGTTATATATCACGAAATTTAAATTAGGGCGATTTTGGAGGAGTTATATGGATTTTTGAGTGATTTTCGAAAAAAACCATGTGTCGTATCTCCTTTATTATTAACGAGATCGAATGGTACTGAAGGGCATTTTGTAGATTTGGACGAGTAAATTCCGAATATTTTTTTAATTTTTGAGATATCTCTTCGGATAGTCGAGAAATATGGGTTATAAAAATGACCCAAATCGTCCTCGGCACCCCCTGAATAATTGAAAAAATTTCTGTCTGTTTTTGATGTTATCTTTTTTTTTTGGTCCGTAGATTTAAAAAATGTCGAGTTTTTTGGTCTAGCTCTGACGTAAGAGGCCGAGGGGTAAACCGCGGGTTAAATTTTTGTACACTAATGGTTAGTAATGGCCTAGTAATGGCTGCTCCTCACTATTGGCTAGTAATGGCCGGTAATGGCTCACTAATGGCTACTAATGGCTAGTAATGGCTGAGTAATGGCTAGTAATGGACGAGGTCTGTACACCAAAATGGACCTCGCGGTTTACCCCTCAGAAGAGTCTCAAAAAGGCTTTCAAAGTTGGAAAATTTTTGTTTGTTTTTTTTATCTTACAGTCCTTGACGCGAAGATTTCAAAAATGTAACATTTTTTGATCTAGGTCGAATGGAAGTGCCTTAAAAACGCATTTAAAATTTTCAAAAAACACTCCCAAAACGCAAAATTTTAAGAATTCGCCATTTTCGTTTATTCCATCTTATAGTGCTCGACGAGTAAATTAAAAATCACCCATCAACATTCTCGTCATTCACTATGTGTCTACTTTAAATTCAATGTCATTTTCAACCTCATTTTCATATTTTGGTCCCCGTTTTGAAGGTGTTCTCGAAGAGTTACGGAGGGGCACATCAAACCATAAGCTTACTTTTTGATGCTCTATCAAAATCTGAAGTCAGAATTTTAAAATTCATAACCGCCAAAAAGCTACACACACACACAGATCGAATTCAGATACACCAGTTAGACTGGGAGCACGAAAGAGGGGACATTAAATAAGGGGGAAAGCTCAGGATCGAGAAAGATGGAGTAATGCCTTGAGAAATAACCCGCAAGGGCAGAAAGGATTCTAGGATTAAGAATGGAAAATTGGACAATGCTCCTTTAAATTCTTGTCATTTTCAAAAGCTGTCTAGGAAGAAGGGAGCTTGTAACCTCTTCATATACAATTGTAACATGCAAAAAGAAAATAATTTTAACA
The DNA here is from genome assembly GCA_949320105.2 of Crepidodera aurea. Classification (NCBI taxonomy): domain Eukaryota; kingdom Metazoa; phylum Arthropoda; class Insecta; order Coleoptera; family Chrysomelidae; genus Crepidodera; species Crepidodera aurea. The sequence continues at coordinate 37,397,600 of OX439475.1, read as the reverse complement.
TAAAATAATTTATTTAATAAAATTAATATTACATAAATATAAAAAAAATTATATTAACTATTCACAGAATCATGTACAAAAATTAAAATTACACATTTTCAACAAGTCAGGGATGATTTGAGCCACTAAAAATAAAAATAAATGTTAATATTAATGATGGGAAGGAATAACATGATAAATTTACCTCTGCCAGATTTAATTTTATACAGCCATTTTGGAGTGGGTCCTTGCTTTCAAAAACAGCTGAAAAAAATTTATAAAAGTTTGTAAATCGTGTTAATACGGCTCATTTTAAAAACTTGTTTTGATGAATCATCCTTTCTGGTAAAATTAACCAATAAAAAATAACACATAAATACGAATACTTACAAAAGGAAACCGTGAGATGCAAAATAGCGGAAACGAAGTCTCCAAATCTCAAAGTCCCATCTTTCCTCATGTACCTTAAGATAAGAGTAGCCAAGACATCGCTGCTTAGCTGAAAACCAACTTCTTGTAATGCGTCTCTTAATCTCTCAGCTTTTAATATTCCCGTTTTTTCTTTAGTGTTATTTTTAAAGGCAGTTTGCCAATATTTTAAGCTGCACATTAAATCTTTGAAGTCTGTGAATTTTAGTCTACCGGTCCCAGACATCTAAAAAAATCAGAACTAAATAAAAATGCATGTAATTTCAAATCGAATCAAAAGAGTATGAAGTTGGCAACCAAACGTCAGATGCTGCAGAATAATTTTTTTACATCATTTCTTACCTCAAAAGTTAATATAATCTGCCGACAAACTTCAATCGAGGCACAACTTTTGATATAATCATTAGGCAAACAAGCGTCGAGTAATTCCTGCAACTCAAATGCATTCACAGTCCTATGCTCATCAGCCAATTGTAGAAATACCGCTTCGTACTGACTAAAACTTTTACCGTCTATCAACGGAGGCGCTTTCACTATTGCGGATTTGAGTAACTGTGGAACGATGTCTAATAACTTTAATTTCAAAGGTTTGCTGGAGTAGACTCTAAGAGTGAATCCAGATTCTTGACTAGGTTCGAAGGTTGTTGGGATAATTAAATATCCTCCTTGCTCCAATTGGCATCGGTGGCTGATCTGCCTGCTGTTAGTATACTGGGAGTTGAAGAGAGATTTATTTTTCTTGAAGAAGCTTTTTCCAATAGTTTCGTTGGTGCTTTTTGACATGAGGTACGAGGTGAAACCTATGACCTGGAATAAGAGGCCGGGAAATTAAAAAAATTGTTATTTATAGGCGTTCATTTATTTACAAACCTTAGGCTCCATTATACTGTGTTGATTTAGCGACACTATGACTTCCTCCATTTCGCTAAGAAGAAGATGCAGCTGGGGGTTGATATGAAACGTATCTGGATTATTCCTGCATCCCCCTGCTGAAACTCCTTTTTGCCAGACACCTTGGTATAGCCTCATTTGCCAGGTGCTTTTATTCTGCAAACTGGGTTCGTCTCTGCTTGTGTCGCTATCTAAGTGAACTATTTCTAAGTGCGTGAAGGATTTTATGAATTGTGAAAATGGCATCCAGAATTCTCCTTCTTGTAGTTTACTATCTATCCTATCTAGTTCCTGAGGACTTATCTACAAGGAAATGTTGAACGTTAGACATTTGGGTACAAGAGGAACCTTTTTTAAACTATAAAATCGGCATGTACACAGTGTGCACATCATATTTTATTTTATTATTGTTGAAATATCAGTTGGCTTTGAATCAAAAACGGTGTTATGTATCTAAAGCTTTAAAAAGCTCGTCAAATGTATTACTACATATGAAAACATTTCGCATCTTATGCACGGAAGTAGTAAAGTCCAATATCCACAAACACGTAAAAATCTCCAGACAATCAGGCGTACAGATTCACCATAAAAATTATAGAAATCAGTATCATTGGCTAGAAACAATTGAATGATTGATTACGTCACAGCGCGTACGTGACTTCTGGAGCGCAGTGAAAACATATGAGGGCTTTTTTAAGTCAGTCTTTTACATCGAGTCGTAGTAGGTAGAAGTTTTATAACTTCATAAAATATTTTTTCATGCTTTATAAAGCAAACACAAAATTTAATACACAGTTTAGTCAAGTGTTGAGCGTTTTTTAAACTACCTCGTCATCAACACGAGATATACAGTCCACAGCAAACATAGCTCGTTTAAATCCAATTAAACGGGAACAGGGACATCTACAGGGTGTCTTCTACAAAGTTTGGGTTTACAATATATACAGGGGATTGTAATTAAGTCAAAAACAATTATTTTTCGTTACTTACATCTGACCATTCAGGTGAATCTACAAAAATTTGCGATGTATACTCAGGCGAATGTCCCAAAGGATTTTTCAACTTCAACAACTGTATACCTTCTCCATTGAAAGTCTCAGTCCTCTCTATAGACTGTATCCTATAATTTATTGCTATTTGTACTCCGTTTGACAGTTTTTCAGCGGGCTGAGATCGTGTTTGGTTGTTGGTAGATTGGATGGTACATGTCACTATAGATGTCATGTCTAAGAGTTTGTACAAAAGTCGGGCGCACGTTGTCGCATCTTGACGCAGGGGAATGCTTTCGGTGATTCCCCCTGTGAGGTCTGCTAGACCGTCTAAGAGCGAACCGTATTTTAAAGCTTCGTATGACCCGTGTAATCTGAAATGAAAAATATATAAGTTTGTATTAAAGTGACATTGTTTATTAATTTGTTGGTTCTAAAACAGTTTTTATTGTGCAAATATATCGTACATACTTTGCATACGCCTTCTCTAAGAGCCCAGGCCAAAAATTTTCGGACGCTTGGGATTGAAGAAATGCCAATTTTCCATGGACAGTAGGCAATCTGTCGTCGACTAGAACTTCCGTCCATTCTCCGCACCACCATAGGCGGAAGCGGAAAACGCCGCAGTATTGATCACCAGTGAAAGATTGATCGGCAGGTACTACTCTGTAAAAGAGTCCTTTGTTCAAATATAGGATACCCAGACAGGATACCAGCCACCTATCACCTGAAAAATTAATAAGAATTATGACTTTTAGAGAGGAAAGTGTCAGTTTCCCTTCCGCATGCAAGGTATGCTCCCGAGGGCGATCCCTAAGGAGGAAAAGTGCCACTTTCAACCCTGAAACTAGGGAGGAAAAGTCAATTTTCAAAGTAGGTGTTAGAAAAAATCATTTTGCTATGATCCTTTCTTTTCCTATTGCATCGCATTGTATAACAAGGTCAGCTTGAGGGTCAAGTTTAATAATTATTCTACGTATTTATATAATTCATAATTTTAAAAACCTTGCAGCTTTTATACGTCAATCCAAACAAAATTACGATAATTAATCCTATCACTAATTTCATCCTTAACTCACCCATTTTTCCTGGATTAATGTCGAAGTTTGCAGGTACATCTTGTATGAAGCTTGGTCTGTTACACAACTCCTGAAATAATATAAATCATTAGTAGAAAGTCAACTCTCAACTGCCAACCAGTTAGTAACATAAACAATGAGGCTTAATAATGAAATTTTTTTATTGACCCATATGAAACTGTATGACCCAGTAGAATACATTTCCAAAATTTTTCCGCTTCATTATTAAAGGGGGCCTGGGAAATTAAATTTAAATTTATGAATGGTGACGTATTATGAACCGTGACGTAGACAAATGAAATAATTCCAGTTGCCACATTTCTATAGTTTTTTCCCGTTGGCATCATCTTTTTCTAATTAATAGAAAGAGCGAAATAGATACTTCAAGAGTGACATTAGACTTCTTTTAACAGAAACATACGACTATTAATCATGTTTGTGGATTCCCTAAAAAGGTAGCGTTACATGATGTTAAACTCTTAATTTATATTTGTATGCAAAGTACCAAAGAAAGTTTATAAAATATTGCTAAACCTTCAAAGTAAAATTATAAAAATTATTTACTAGGTAATCTATTTCTCGGAACCTTTTTGTAGAAAGTACAACATGGATTAAGAACTAACCAGACACTAACATGAATCTGAATCAGCTGACGGCCGTGATATTTGGTTATAAATATAACCTCATTTATTTCTATTATTCCGAAATACTGTGATTAAGGTAAAAGGTAAAATTACACAGCAAACACCAATCCAGAATTTCACATTCGACAATAACAAATAAGTAATCAATACTTCCTATGACAGACTTACGTCGAACTGGTGACTGGTGTAAGCACATACTAAGATAATTTACCCATAAATGACAATATCGACAAAATTAATCGTATGAGATCGCCACGCCATTGGTTAGATTTAACCGGGAGATTTAATACTAAGTATTCTTTAAATTGCAATTTCTCTGGAAACGGGTAATTATTTCTTGAGATATTTTTACCTAGAAACACTCCTAGAAACCTCCTATATCGTTTCTGCATAAATTCATTTAGAATTTCCGACCTAGTGGTAAGCCTCATTCTTGTGCTCTTGAGTAAACAAATTATCAAATATTACAATAAAAATTTGGTAATGACATAATAAATTATGGTATATTAATAAATCTTTTAGTTTATTAAAGATACAGTTGTTAAAAAATATCGTCCAGGTTAAATTGAATTGATATTTATTCACACAAAATAATACAACAAGCATAATAAGACTATACCTACATTCTGTAAGTAAACATTGGGAAATCCACAGAAGCAACTGACAATAATAATTTTGAAATCTACATACAAGATTTTTTAAGATGTTTAAAACATATAAAAGTAAACGATTCAAAAGTGTAAAATAAATATATATATATATATATATATATATATATATATATATAGAACAATCAAAATCATTGGAGACATGTAAATAGAGTTGAAAAATTAATCACATGCGATATAAATAAAATACCAGTTGTCAGGTATAATTATTAATGTTGATATTTTCTTTCAGAAATGTATCTTCTCAAAAAAAGCATTGTCGGAACACTTCCTAAATCACAATTTGTAACTTTTTTTTATTAATAGGTAAGTAATATTGTAAAATGAATATTGTATAATTTTGAAATCAAATAAATAAATAATAAATAAATAAAATAAGATAACTCTGAACTTCTTAAAATTTGGCATATGAAATATTAGGTAAGATTAATAAAAAAATGTAAATATAATGTATATTCAGAATTGTATAATTTAAAAATATCAAATATTTAACCAATTCTTTCACGAGGATGACATCTTATTAATTTATCGACCACTTTTTTCAGTTGTGAAAGTGATTTTATGGAATGTATGTTTTCGGGGTAGGGAGTTGAATACAGTTGGACCCAGAAAATTATAGGACCTCTGACCTACATTCTTAGATGCATATGGTATGATATATTTATATTCACAGCTCGCCCGATTGAGTTTTCCCTACTCCTTGAATTGATTCAGCACAAGTATCTTATAAGTAAAATAATTGTCTCAGGTCGAACATCCTAGATTCCTCATACAACTTGTCACTGCTATGGCGGAGAGATTTATGCAACATTAGTTTTATGCTTATTTCCTATTTTTACTTTGATTTATTCTTGTGTATTAACAAGAATATTGAAGAGTATACCGTTAAAATTGATCAAATCTCCCAGGAATTGGACATTGAATGTCAACGTTGCCACAACGTCTGGACTTCAAACAACTACTCCTTGGGCTATATGCCCCAACAGGTATTGAATTATAGAAGTCCCGACGTTGGTTGGAACCTGAGATATCAGGACATTAAACCAACATCCATAGACCGGTTTCGGCATTATTGTGCCTCTTCAGTATGGAGTAGACAAGCTCGACTTTCAATCTCTAATGAAAGTCTGACAGTGGATTCGACTAGCCCAGTTCCTATAAAATACAGTTGCGTTAGCAAGTGTATAAAGAACTTTGCGAATGCCCGACACTCTCACAAATGAGACATTTTCTTTTCGGCGAGCGGTGGCTAACACATGCCAACATGAGGGAGCTACCTTCAGGCGACGTCATCGCCTACTTTAAACAAGTAGGCTGGCTGACGAGCTAGAAGGAAGGCTCAAACCTCAGAAGGACGCACAATGGGCCTACGTGCTGTGGGGTGACACACCCTTCTAGATTTACAGATACAGAGAGATTGTTGGGAGCTGTGATTTTAACTTATTTCACATCATTTGTGCAGTTTGATTATTCCCATTAAAATATTTTGGTACCCAAAATATTTGATTTCTTCAAAAAGTATTTTTTTTACAATGTAGATCTCCAACTCGATCTTAAATTTTGGATTAATCGCTGGGAATAAATTACAAATATGCAGAAGACCATAAAAACCAAAGTCGAATCGTTAATTATAAATTATTTGGATCCTCTTTAAGTTATTTTTATTTCTATTTAATTCATATTAAACGAGCCTACGTAAAATATAAAGTAAGATATAAATATAAGTGCCCAAAGCTGTATATTATATTTTTAACAATATTTTAATAATTTATTTATCGTATCGCACTTTGTTCAATATTGCCTGGAATTTCTGTTTAATGCATACAAAACTTATTCTCGTTACTGACGTACTATTATGGATTATTAAACCAGTGCAGATAATAAAATAATAGTAGGATGAAACCCATTGGAAAAGAAAGAGAATATAACAAACATGAAAGGAAAAATAATTGAATTCTGGAGTTTTCTTCGTTTCTTATTTGCATTTTTTGAGAACATTTACCATAGTAATGCATATTTTTTTTACACTAACAAAAAGTAGAGATTTCAACGAACAAAAAGCCCACCGAGTTTTTTAAAAAAGCAGATATTTTGACGTCAGAATTTTCGATTGAAAATTAGACTGCTTTTTCGATATTAAGTCAAAATAAGGTTAAAAAAATAAATATTTTAAAACAGAAAAATTACAGAGTGTTTCGGACATAAAAAGGCAAGTTTATACCAAATTTCGTGAAAAAAAATTTTTTTCCTACTATTATTTTATTTCACTTTTTACCATTTTCAAAGCTATCTGCACTGATATATATGTAGGAACTCTGGAGGAATACTTATATTCACACGATTTCTAAGCCTCAGCCTTTAAATTGCATAAATGTGGACCCTTTAGTACTTTATAATTCGTTTTTCTAATAATATATGTACATACAAACTATTTATTTTAAGCAATTTGTCACTTTTACTTTCTATATTTCGAATAACATGATATTAAAAGGAAATTGACTTAATTGAGTGATCTGTTCAAGGTTTGCTTGTTTTCGATACTTTTCACGTGGGATTTTGTTTAGCATTCCATTAGTAATAAAAAATATTTTATTATTCATACATGCTACTTTAATGCAAGATTGAAACAGGTTACAAATTACCTTGACAATAATGCATGTTGATATTTTATGAAATCACCTGTAAAAAATGCATTTCAACTGGGCTGTGTCGACACAGAATTTTAAAAGAATGAGTAGGTATCACAAATTTTAAGCTCCGAGCTCGCAATCTTAGAAAATTATTTTTATGTACTTCGATATTTGTTAGACTGAAGAAATCACACAAACTAAGCACACAATGGGAATCAACAATGAAAATCCGATTTGCAGATTATGTGACGAGGAAAAAGAAACAGTCTCTCACATAATCTTTGAGTGCGAGGCATTAATGGTGGAAATATAGAACAATAGGGTAAACAAATATTCCCAAGGACGATATCGTGGATCTTGAACCTATTAAAGCCAACAGACCACTTCAAAGAATAACAGAAAAGCAGGAAACACAATAAGCATCCGGCTACAGTGTTGTGACAAAAAAAAGAAAATATGAAAAAATTAATCAATCAACAAGAGTAAGAAATCGTTTTTTATGAGATAATAATTAATAAGCATTGTGATCAAATCAAAGCTACTTACGTCTCAGTACCCTATAAATGTCAGAATTACTTGACAGTGAATTTTTTACATTTTGGTCTAAGTAGGTTGTTTGTTTGGTTGCCATGGGCATGATACCTTGTTAGCAAATGTTTAAATACATTTTGACACTTATCAGTTTTCCTTTCTGAAAAGGGAAGCTTTTTTGAAGAAAAAAAGTATAGAAAACGGAGGAAACCGATGAAAATTACGTTCCTGATGATATCCTTACGGAAGCGGAAGTAGCAACGATGCAGATTTTGCCAGAAAAGTTCCGAGATGCTTACGACAAGGAGTTCAAAATGTTTGAAAATGAAAATGAAAATGTTTTTGAAAAGCAAGTCATAGGGATAGAAACCAAAGATGTCCAAGACATTAGAACGACCTGAAATAGAGAAGTTTTTGAACGAAGCTCCAGACAACGAGTACCTGTTGATGAAAGTGGCTTTGATAATGGTGATTAGCGGTGCTTGTAGATGCGATGAATTGGTTAATTTGAAAATAGAAAACATTCAAGACAAAGCGAAATATTTCACGTAGTTTTGCCAGACACTGAAACCAAGAAATCGAGAAGTTTCACCATACTTGAAGAAGGATTTCCAGTCAACCCGATCAATTTGTGTAAAAAATACATGTCTTTGAGACCATAAAAATACTAGTTCTAGCCGCTTTTTTGTTTTTTACAAATATGGGAGGTGTACCAGCCAGTGTGTGGGAATAAATACGTTGTCGAAGATACCTTCAAGAATTGCAATGTTTTTGAAATTGGAGGAACCAGCGCCCTACACCGGTCACTACCTGAGAAGGTCTTCGGCGACTCTTTTGGCCAATGCAGGGGCTAACATGACTACTTTGAAGCGTCACGGAGGATGGAAGTCCTCGACTGTAGCAGAAGGATACCTAGAAGAATTGGTGCACAACAAAATACAAATTGCAGAAAAATTACAAGGTTCTAATGCGTCGGCGTCTTCCAGCACTATCAGCAGCTGTACCGATATGGGAGCGTCTGGTTCCAATGAACCAACGAATTTTACAATAATTTCAAATTCGAATAAGCCGTTTTGCTTTCATTTCAATATCAATGTGAATTCTGCTTGTAATAGTAATAAATAAATAAATAGAATACTACTTTAAATATGAACGTGAGTTATAATCCATAACTGACTAGTGAGTTATGAATTATAACACACTAGTGTGTTATTTGATAGTTTACTTGTCTAAAGTGACATTAATAATGACAATCATAACTGTCATGTGTTGGGTAAAACTATTTTTTGTCACATTATTGGATGATACTTAAAAGTTGTTAGGCAACATTTAATGAATGATATTTGGAACTTACCCTTGGTCGTTTCCAAGTAAACTGAAAAGGTGGCGTTTGATGGTAAAACACTGAAGATTGAGTAGATGGAAAATCAGGATCTTCCCAAAGTTCTCCACGTTTTAAACAAGCTCTTCTTATGCGTTCGTATTCACTCATACCCTGAAACAAATAATTTCTTTATTCAGTATTTTTGTTATCTTTTTTAAAATAACATTATTCTTTCTAAATTCATATTATAAATTAACTAGAAACATGTCAGTCCTAACCTTCAAAAATGATGTGGCTGAGCATTTGTTAAATGTGTCTAAAATAACGCTGTAAATAATAAGTTGTTTACACACTATAACTTTTTAAACTTTTATTATATTCTGTCACGTGTAGTTCTGCATAAACATATGAATAATTTTTTTAATTAAATGCAGAGAAAAGAGGTTTTATGTTTTTCAAAATGGAGACGAATGTGGGTAGGATTCATAATAGTTTTACTGTTTAGTTTTGACTTCCTTTCTACATAAGACGAATATAAAAACAAACATTAAAATGCAATATGCATCGTAAAATAGCTTCCTGTTGATGTCACCAATTCATATAATGTTATGCAGTTTTTTTTATTCATACAGAGTGACTCCGAAAATGATTAATTGTCGAATTGTTAATGTTCAACTTGGAAAACATCATCTAACAAATACTTAAATATCTCAGGCCAGACAAATGGCAAAAAATTTCCTATAAAAAATTTTACGAATAAAAAATCAGAAGAAGATATATTGAGATGGGAAAGCAAACTATTACGAAGAATTGTCGGAGGAAGAAAGGTATGAAAGAAGAACAAACAAGGATGTATATAAGTTGTTTGAAAAACAAAACATTGTGAAGGAAGCAAGAACCAGGAGACTTCAGTGGTTGGGACAAATAGATAGAGTGTCAGAAGATCGAGTTACCAAACAAATAGACTGGAGAGAGCAGTATTACAACAGCGGTGTATTGGAAGAGGAAGTCTGTTTCCATGTCCTGCGCGATCACCAGACTTAACTTGTCTTGATTTTTATTTATGGGGGCGGTTAAAGAACATCGTGTTTCAGACTCAACCTACGACCAGAGAAGATATGAAAAACCGGATTCGTAATTGAAGCAGTTTTATCTACCCATGAGAGGCTTCAGCAATGCATAGAGCGTGATGGTCAGCATTTCGAACAATTACGGGGGCATTAAAACCCTTTCTTTTTTAAATCTTACATAATAAAAAGAATTAATTAGTATAACATTTTCTTTGGCCTAAATATTAGGTTAGGAACAAGAAATCGAGATGCTGTTTTCGCGAGCTTGTTTAGGCATCATTTAGCTGCTATTTTATGAAAAAAAAATCATACGAATGCATTTAATTTTTTTAAGAAAATTAACCATTTCTGTCGGAATGTCGAAAAAAGCCCTCTGGCGGCGACATGTGAAACTATCAAAACTTCAAATACTATAACATTTGTAGCCCAAGAATAGCTCTTTTCAACCAGCCCAAGTTTGTTAAAATCGGCTCAGCCGTTTCGAATATACAGGGTGTTTTTTACTAAAACCTTTGAATACCCGCCACCACTTTATTTTTAGAGATACAGCAAAAATTGTCCAACAAAAAAGGTTCAGATTATCTTCGACTTTAAAAATCAGGTATTTTTTTGTTAGGATAATATAGCGCAATTCACAGAAACATCACTTTTTTAGATTCAAGATTGCAGTTAAGCCCCCCAGCGGCCATTTCAGAAATTTGAAAATATTTTCCAGGTTTTTCTCTTGGCCGTTTTAGTAATAACTACGATAGATGGTTTCCCAGAAACAGTACCTTAGTTGGTCACCCTGTATATAAATAGTTCAATATAGCAATATTTTTGAGTTTTTTATTTATTAATTGCTCTGAAATATTTTTAATTGTCTACTTTGATTTTGTAAATATTGCCTAAGAGAGTATCAAATTTAATAAAAAAATTATGCTACATTGTAACAATATTTCTTTACATTAAAAACAGAATATTTAATATGTGGTTATTATATTTATAGCGCGTTGGGAACGAGCGTTACCGTTACAATAAATAAGATACCGTCGTTAATTACAAACGCTGTGGTATTATTTCTTGATTACCTATTGTTGGAGCTGCTGCTGCTGGTGCAATCTTCTTCAAAGAAACCCATTTCGAGACAATTGCTATTTAACCACCTTAATCAAAGAAAAATTCACTTTCACTCTACAATGGAGGAGTCTCTTTATTGTGTGAATTTCCGCCTTTAATTCATACACAGAGAAAAAAATGTTTTAACACCTTATTTATATTGTTATCAATATCTACGATCCATCAAAAAACTACCCAGAAAAAATAACTCTAATCAAACCCTAATCAAAATAAAAAATATTCAGGGAGATTTGAAAAAAGTGAAATCTTATTGTATTCCAACAGTGCCGCCCCTGTTTTTTATGAAATTATAAAAAAGGATAATTTTTTCAATCCCATTTTGTCGCCCGGGGCAATTGTCCCATTTGCCCCCCCGCCTCAATCCGGCACTGTATTCCGATCAAAGAAACTATCTACACTCTACACTACCAAAAATGTCCGTGTCCCCCCCAAATGAGACGCTTATGATGTCTTAGAAAAATCTAATTAATACCATTGGTCCAGTAAATTAACGCCAGAAAAACCCCAAACCTGGGCATCAAGGGTGGGAAAATGGCTCTAGAGTTCCCGAAAATCCGTTTTTCGACAAATTCTGCCGAAATATGAGAGCATTTTTGTTTGGACAAAAAATGAAGACCAGTTCATTAGCTACAAAAGTTGTCAATATGATTTTTTTCGCTACACTAATATTTTTTGTCCTCCCAAGACAAAAGCTAAGGTGAAATTAGTCTTGATAAAAAAAATATGATTCTTTCTTAGTTCAGTTATTGTGCACCTGTTTACGGGTCTTGCCTTGATGCAGGAACTAAAAATAGAATACAAAAAGTACAAAATTCGTGTATCCGATTTATTTATGGAATCAGGAAATGTTTCACATAAATTACCTGATCTGAAGTGGCTACCCATGGATTCTAAAATCAAAATGAATGCTCCCTGTTTCTATATTCATAATATTAACATAAGAAGAAAATATATCTTTATTAATAATATTATATAATCCACAAGATATTTAAGTGACCTAAAATAAAAAAAAATATAGATATAATATAAGATAAATTTTTAATTTGTATTTGTATATGAACTGGATAAGGTAGTTTGTAAGTTAGTTTTTGTTAAAAAAATAGTTATTTTCATTGTTTTTCATAAAATCAAGGATTTAATGGAAGAGCACCACTCCAGGTGAACTAGTCCTTGAAGTTTGAAAATGTACCTAATGTGTATACATAGATGCGAGAGGTCAAAACACGCTCGAATTGGTTCGTCTAAACAGTGCACGTCATATAATAATTTTTGTAAACATTATAAAATTCCAAACTCAAATTTTAACCAATACATTTTGGTGCCACTACAGAAAATGTTCAGTTTTCTGTCTACCTACAATTTTTATTTCCCGTTATTCCGCCACCCTCTCTAAATTTGGCGATACAACAGTTCTTCTTCCACTACTATATATAGTGTCCGGGCTAAAATCGTCTGCAATGGCCTCCATATATGATCACGGCCTCCAAGATGCCATTTCAGTGACCCCGTCAAGAAGTGAATATCGATATTGCGCCTACTTTGTTTTTAGGTTCTTTAATATTTTAATGGCTTTACCGTGCTATTGTAGAAAATAATGAAATGACTATCAATAGAAATTTGGCCCGAGGCACTTTATGTTTCGAATACGAATGTATGTAACAGTGGCGTAGCCAGGAATTTTTTTTGGAGGGGGCCCACCATTTCTCGTAGATAATACTTACTATAAATACTTTTTTCAGCAAGGGTGGGGTAAATATAGAGGGTGGGTGACCCAGGGTTAAACCGTCAAACGTTCAGGATCGGTTGTTCCAGGAAAAAATAAGATTTTTTATTCCCATAATCCTGGGTCCTAACTTGTTTTGATTTTAGAACAAAAGAGTTTTTTATGAATTGCTCAAAAAACAATTTGGTTGATTTTGATAAAACTTGGCACGCTTATTTGCGGCAATAATTTAAATATTATTAGAATTAAATTATTAATTCCATTGACGTTCCACAAGGTAATTTAATTGATATTGGGACAAATCATTGTACGCCACTGTTTTTTGTATGTTCGTTACTTTTCTTGGATTAAACAGTTGAACACACAAATTTTTTGCTTCTTCAATTTTATTAGTATCTAGCTTAGTTTTTGAGAAAAAAATTAAAAACTCAGAAATAAAAATCTTATGTTTTCCTGAAAACCCGATCCTGAACGTTTAACGTTTAACTCTGGGCCACCCTGTATACAATGTAGGCTATTTAAATACATTATTTTATTTAACAAGAATTTGTTAATTATTAAGATAAGATTAAAAGACAACTAATTATTAATATAAGATTGAACTTTGAATGAGCATTATTCAAAGGCAATTCTGCGAGTTTGTCTGACTTCAAAGCTAGGCCTGTTAATCAATTGGTAGATGTATTATTTCGAAAATATGATTTTAATCTTTTCATCGTTGAGAAACTGCGTTCAGTTCGTTCTACAGAGGCAGTGGTAACGGGTAAAACGGATAAAATTTGGAATAGCGTAAAAATGTTCGGTAACAAACAAGGATCTGCTACATTTAAAGTATCGACTGTACTTTGAGGAAGACAGGAATCTACTTTTTGGCATTTCACTGTCCAAATATCCCATTCACTGCGTAGAATAACCGAGTATATTGTTTGTAAATCATCTGAATATAACTTAATCGCTGGCTCAAAAACATAAAATAATTATGATTTATATAGTTACCGCATTTTCTTATAAACTACGCCACTGGTATGTAATTATTTTTATTAACCATCAAATATGAAAGACATTTTAAATCTTAAGTATTTAGTTTTAAATTACTTTGCAGTTTTTTCACCAATTTTTTCCTTTTTAGGAAAAATCCATAAAATAACCATTACATTAATAAAAAATTAATGAGGCTTAGTGTCGCACCTTCTTCAAAGCATAATCGCAAAGGACCAGGCATCTTTCTTATGGAAAATGGCTTTCCATCAAATTTTCTGAAAAGTTGGTATGATGTAGAACTCTGACAAAAAGTGTCCATTGGCCCAAACCTTAAACAACGGAAATGCCACTTTTTTGTAACCAGATTTCTCATAACAGACCTGTTTTATTCGCATTTGTTGCAGAAAACATGAATTATAGATTGTAACAATATCTAATGTTGACATTTTTAAATTTAAGGTATCACAAAGTTTTTCAAAATTAATTTTAAGTTGCTCAGACTTTTTGATTTTCTTCGCATTTGCTTTAATTTTGTCGAAAGGTGAATTACAGATTCAAAAACGTACATTTCTTCATTCGAATCATCAACATTAATTTGAAAAATGTTCATAAAATCAAGCCAAGTTTAAAATGTGAGCAGAACAGACAAAATGCTTGTCTTGCCAATGAAAATTTTCATTTAAGTTTGCTAACTCTGTGGCAAAAGTAAAATTAATATTGGTATTGTCTGTTGTTACACCTTAAATACTGACTATTGACTTTTCTCACAAGTGTGAAAGTTTTTTTTAAGTAAAGTTAAGAATACACTTTATAATGTGTAATAATTCAGAAATTGATTTATTATTCTTAATAAGTCAAAATGAATTATGATAAAACGAAAATATTTGGTTAATTTTTATATGTCTAGTTTTCTTATATCTAATCTTGATATTCCTACTGGATGGCATGTTTTTTTTTTAAAAATTATCTTCGATATCACCTATACTTAGTAAAATAATTACACTTCTCTGATTTTGTGGTCTTGTGGCATATACAGACCTCCACCGTCGATTTAAATTCACCTTTCTGAAAGTTGCCACGATTTCTTTTGAACAACACCTACATATTCCACATTCTATCCTTCTGCAATATCATCAACTCCTGCAGGCTTTCATTTTATTGATTATAGGTATTTAAGGCCATTAAATTCGTAATATTGTTATAGCAAGCAATAATTTTCTTCAATCGGAACGAATTTAACGCTCTTCTTAAACACTTGAATAAAATTATCGTAAAAGAAATCGCTTTGTTGTACCTTTTTATTTGAATTATTTAAAGATAAATAATTCATTCCGAAACAGCACTTTTTCGGACGATGTACTGCCTGGAAAAGAAAAATATATTTGGCTTACCTTTTTACGATCAATAAGTAATTTTTATCTAACTTAATACGTTTGAAGATTGGATAATTAAAGTCTACTCACTAGGGTACCTTAGATTCTGACGATTTTTTTACACCTTACTTAACTACTTATTCACTACTGCGCACTATGCTTTTTGGCAATTGTATTTTGCTCTAACTCAGGAATATCACTATCACTGGCCCTAATACACTTTCTTGTGGTACTCCTGCCTTAATTTCGTTATGTAAAGTATCTTTCTGATATATATCATGCTAGTAATTCTGAATACTGTTTTGGCAATAATGTTTGAGTCCTTCATGCCAAACTCTATCAAAAGCTTGCGCTACATCAAGGAAGGCAGTAGAGCTAACTTTTTTCTTCTAAGGTTTTTTCAATAATATTAGTTATTCTATTGACTTGGTCTATAGTTGAATGGTTTTCTCTAAATCCAACCTGGTGTGATGGAATTAGTTTATTTTCTTCTATAATAGGTTTTAGTCTTTTAGTGGGGTTATAGGTCTCTAAGACGTAATTTCATATGGTGGTTTCCCTGGATTCTCATTCTAAATGATGCATTAAATAGGTATGTAAGTTTTAGTATAGCTCTCCTCGGAAGTTGTAAATTAATAGTTGTGTTCAATATTATTTGGTGTAATTTAGAAAATAAAACTTGGCCATTCATGCTGTTCTTATTGGAATAACGTATTGACTTGTAATTATTGTTTTTAAACAAAACCAAGTGATATTTGTAGGTTATGTTGCATTTCTTACACTTGTTTGTTTGTTCCGCTGCTTTTTAGTGTGTATATTGCACTAATAGAACCGATCAGCTATTCGCAACCCTCAAATTCAATGGAAAAGTTCTAATAATATACACGAGTATTATCATAACTTAAAACTTTGTGTTTATAAATTCTACATGCTATTTTGCTTCAAAAAGAATTGTGTATATATTATTTATTTTAGTACTTCTTACACTAACAAATGCAAATTCCATAAACTACTATTGATGATAATGATTGTTGTGAATCGTCCTGCACTCCTGGACGCCCAGACCGTTTCACATATGCTATACTTCCTGTAGTAGTAAACGTATGAATAATAAATATAAATCTTATAGTATTAATTAATTCCTCCAGTAAGAAAATCGTCAATTTACAGCACACTTGAGCCTAATGACATCTTGATGGTTAAAATCAGCTAAAAAACTTGCAGGACCATTTTCGAAAAGTGAAAAATCCTTTCTTAGACAATTCCTTAAGAAATAGTCCTTGTCCCAACAGGCCCGTGCGCAGAGGGGGGGTTTTGGAGGTTGGAACCCCCCCTCAAGATGAAAATTCCTGTATCTTTACTTGAAATATTAGAAAAAACTTTTCTTTACGATGGACAAACTATAGTTCCTTCGATTTTTTTTAATGCGCACGGGCCTGTGTCCCAATGTCACAATCTGATATAACAATATTAAAACAATTACCTACTAATTGAACAGCTTAAAAGTTTTAAAATCGTCAACATGATTTTTTAACCGCTATTGCTATGAGTAGGAAAAAATGTATTAAGGTCGCAATATAGTGTAATAAATTATTCAGTTCATCACACGGGTGATGCATTGTAAAATAAATCGCGTGCAATTAACAGTTAGGCAACGAGTGTGTGAGATATTGTGTATGCGGGTCCATTCACGGTTTTTTTGTTCCTTACTGTAAATGGGAACGCTACAATTGGAAACCGCCAAAATTGGGAACGACGATAATTAATAAAAATACTCGTTTTAGAAATAAGAAATGTGAGAATGTTCAGGGACAGGGTCGCTATTTAATTCGTCGAAAATTTAAGTTGTTAGTTTTCTTTTAGAAATAATTATTCAAATTTTAATATTATATTTGTATTTAGGTTATACCAAAATACTGCTGAATATACCGGGTGTATCAACGATGCGTGGGTGGACAATAGCTGCTTCCCTATTTGAGATAGGAAAAAATGTCTCAAATAAAAGTTGTTGAGAACAATAATAATAATAATTTATTCAGCATAGTTAATTCCTAATTTTTAAAAGTGTGCATGGTGTATACAAAACTAAAATAACAAGTAATATAAAATACAATATAAAGTTAGTAATAAATTGGATAAAATTGAGAATATAATATATTTAATAAAAAGTAGAAAGGTAAATTTAATAAAATTAATAAAAAATTAATTTAATAATATATACAATTATTCAGTTCAATGGGAAATTATAACAAAGTTAAGTTTTCTTTTTAATTGCTAATCGATTAGATCTCTCATAGCTTTTCTGTCACTATTTATGATGAATTTTTTTATTATTTGTTTAAATAATTTAGAAGAATTTATTGAATTCAAATATATCTTACACATATCTGAAGGAAAATTAAAGATTTTTGCACTCAAGTATGAGTAAAATCTTTGTGAAATTGATTTATTTACAAGGTGTGCATATACTAAATCTTTATTTCTGGTATCGTCAGAATAAGTCTTTTTCTGTAGGTTTTGTTTATTTTTGTATGTATATAAAATAACGGCATATGCATATAGTTGTCTAACATCCATAATTTGAATTGAATCAATGAAAGCTATGCTCCAAAAATAACTTTCAACATACAGGGTGTCCGGTAAATGTGTGAACTATCGAAGTTATGTTTTTTAAATGAAACCCTATTTTTTTGGCTCCATTGAATTCCTTCAGAAGAGTGCTTCTCGAAAATATAGGGTTGTATGGGTTCTGAAGTTATGGTGACATTTATGTCCCAAAATGGGTTCATTCAACACCAAATCTCTCAAAATTAATAATTAGGAATAAGAAAATTTTTTCACCAAATATCCTCGAAAATGGTGTATTTTCATTTCATATTCATAAATTTACTGAACAGCTCTTTTCCCATACAGGGGCAACCAAAACTCTGGATCACTTTTTCTCAGTTTTTTCTAGTTGAACATCCTGTAAATAAGGCAATACCATAATAGTACACAACTATGAGCTTCCAGAAAATGTACTTGATGTACTTGATTTCCACCGTATCCAATGTATCTAATTCTTAAGGAAAGTATGAAAAATATAAAAGCAATAATGATATACCCCCTAAACATTCACCTCGATAAAATTAAAGGTCACCGTTTATTGACCTTTGAAATGTTCCTAGGGCGATTTGATATAATTGATAAAATGATCTACATTCCGGGTAGATGTTACAGAAACTGATTTAGCCAGTAGAATGTTTGCAGTTCGATATCCTGATTCAATGAATGTGAAACTCCAGAGTTTTCTAGGGAGAGGTTTGGGGAAATAAGAAGTGTGAAGCACAAAAAGTGAACAAAACGTGGAAGAAAAAGAATAAATTAGCGATGATGTCGTGAACGTGAATGTTCACTTAACTACAAGCGAAATTGCAAATGATACATTTTTGGAGGAAGGGAGGGGCAGCAAGGTCCCAAGACCTCATGCCCTTAAGATTTCTTTTATCTGGGGATATGATAACGAATAGGTCGATAGCGAGAAACCAATAACGCTGAAGGAAAAATAGAATTAGAGGATTTTTTCGCTCTACTACAAGATCAACTTTAACTGAAGTTCGAAGAACCATCGTAGATAGACTTAATGTATGCATATCTCAAAATGGGAGATTGTTTGAACATGTCGTGTGAAATAATGGTTTTTTTTACATTTTTTGAGATAATTTTGTTACCATATTTGTCCATCATTTTATAATTACTTGGGGCTTCCATCAATTTATAATTTATGGAAGCCCCAAGTAATTGAATCAGTCGAATCAATCGAAACATTTGAAGAAGAAGATGATATAGAAACTACAACGATTATTCCAACAGTGGCTGCCTGGCTGCCAGTGGCGTAGCCAAGGGGGGCGCTCCCGAAACTTCTATAAGTTTATAGGAAAATGTGGTAAATGTATAAATCATAATTAATTTTTGAGCCAGCGATTAAATTATATTCAGATGATTTACAAACAATATACACGGTTATTCTACGCAGCGAATGGGATATTTGGACAGTGAAATGCCAAAAAGTAGATTCCTGTCTTCTTCAAAGTGCAGTCGATACTTTAAATGTAGCAGATCCTTGTTTGTTTACGAACATTTTTACGCTATTCCAAATTTTAGCCGTTTTACCCGTTACCACCGCCACTGTAGAACGCCTTGGACGAAGTTTCTCAACGATGAAAAGACTGAAATCATATTTTCGGAATAATACATGTTCCAATTGATTAACAGGTCTAGCTTTGATGTCATACAAACTCGCAGAATTGCCTTTGAATAATGCTCATTCAAAGTTCAATCTTATATTAATAATTAGGTGTCTTTTAATCTTATATTAATAATTAACAAATTGTTGTTAAATAAAATAATGTATTTAAATAGCCTAAATTGTATACAGAGTGACCCAGAGTTAAACGTTCAGCATCGGCTTCTCAGTTTTTAATTTTTTTCTCAAAAACTAAGCGAGATACGAATAAAATTGAAGAAGCAAAAAGTTTGTGTGTTCAACTGTTTAATCCAAAACAAAAAAACGGTGGCGTACAATGATTTGTCCCAATATCAATTAAATTACCTTGTGGAACGTCACTGGAATTAATAATTTAATTCTAATAATATTTAAATTATTGCCGCAAATAAGCGTGCCAAGTTTCTAAAATCAAAACAAGTTAGGACCCAGGATTATGGGAATAAAAAATCTTATTTTTTCCTGAAAAACCGATCCTGAACGTTTGACGGTTTAAACCTGGGTTACCCTGTATATTTACCCCATGCGTGCTGAAAAAAGTATTTATAGTAAGTATTATCTACGCGAAATGGTGGGAACCCTCCGAAAAAAATTCCTGGCTACGCCACTGGTGGCTGCCGTTGATGATGAAAACGATGAAAATTATGGTGCTATAGATTATGATTATGATCCAAAAAAAGAAAGGATTGCGTCTTTTTGTATAATTTTCCATATAGCAGTCTCTTGGTGTTAATTTTGATACCTCTAATGACTATAGTCCATATCAAAATAATATATGTAAACGTTACTTCGAAACCTAATACACGTTTGACATCAGAAGCTACAGTAGGTACGGCGGTATTGCCTTGTGTGACTCTAATTCCAGATGAAGGTAGAAATCCAGATGAAGCTGACGATCCAGATGAAGCAAGCTATACAGATAAAAACACATAGACGATATTCCTAATCGAAGAAGTTATATTTTATATACATGCAGTTGTCTTTTTTTGTTGATGTGGAATTAAAAATGAAAAAATGAATCATTATTGCTTTTACTACATTTTTCATACTTCTTAAGAATTAGATACATTTTCTGGAAGCTCATAGCGGTGTACTATTCTGTTATGGCCTTATTTACAGGGTATTCAATTTGATAAAACTGAGAAAAAAGTGAACCCGAGTTTTGGTTGCCCCTGTATGGGAAAAGAGCCATTCGGTAAATTTATGAATATGATATGAAAATACACCATTTTCGAGGATATTTGGTGAAAAATTTTCTTATTCCTAATTATTGATTTTGAGATATTTGGTGTTTAATGAACCCATTTTGGGACATAAATGTCACCATAACACATCAGAACCACCTTGTATAAACCCATACAACCCTATATCTATGAGAAGCACTCTTCCACGTTGTTATATTCCGTATTAAGACAATTAGATAGAAAGAAGTACCTAAGAGCCCAGTTTCAGCGTTATCAAATTTTATGAGAGGTCAAAGTCTCTGACAACTGGGCTAAAATTAAAATTTATATTTTAAAAACAGTTACATGTAATAAAGTATGTAAACACTACCGTATTACTCTAATTACTGTAAGTGGGATAACATCTTTTTAAATTTTTCTTAAGAAACTTTTTATGGGTAGATAAAGTCTGCCCGAACAATACAAAAGATTTATTTTCTAACTCTCATTGTTATTTTACAATGCAGTTAAGTAGGCTCGTTTTAAATGATTTTCTGCAAATTCTATGTTAAGCAAACACCGTATTAACGGGATTTTAATAGTTTCGAAACCATATCATGAACAATTTAAATAAAAACCCTTGGATTGCGTCAGTGGTGCACGACCATGTCACATTTACTAAATTAATTGCTAGGTATACTCCGAAAAATTTGGGTCCATATCCAGTACATTAAAACAAATTTCAGCTTAGACCCACGTACCTTGACAATTAAAAATCAATCAAGATATTAAAATTCGGACCTCAAGTATTTTTAGAATGGTGTGATTATTAATTCAAAAATATATCATTTGTGTAATAAGTGACATTTCCTACAAAGATTTATTTAAGAAATTTAAATACTAATAAATAATTAATTATAAAAAATGTTCGATGTGTCCACTATTATTGTCAATGCATAATTAATAACGTCTTCTAACATTCTTTTCATTATTGACATTTAGATTGTTTATGTCAAGTCGAATCTTGTCTTTAAAGACTTAGTTACTATTATTATCATTACTGAAAATGTGTTTTAAAAATCCGTAGGGGTCAAATGAGGTGGCCATTTAATAGTTCCATTATTCCCTATCCATAGTGATAATAAATTACTCAAAATTATTTAGAACTACAAGGATACTATGCGGTGTTGCCCAATCCTGCATCCAAATCATATTAACAAGTTCAGTCATAGGCAGACAACTTTTATTTAAATATTTTTTTGATTATGCAATGATAACGAATGGTAATTTTTTAATTAACAACCCTGTACATTGCCTTTAAGATATTGTGTATGTACACTTTTGGTTGATAGCCTTCGCTGGCATTAATTTAGATTTTAAATTGGAAAAAAACCGAAAACCTATCCCCAAAATTTGATAGATTTTTGTGTTACTTAGAAACTACCGCAAGACTATTAAAAATGATATAAAAACAAACCTCTGAAAATGCCAATTTTGATTTTGAAAGATATTAAAATTTAGACTTCAAGCAAACATTTCTGCATATATCTATTTCACTCATCTTCGAATTATCACAAAATCTGACCAATCACAAACCAAAGACAGCTGGTATTATCAGTAGTAATACCCCTAGGGCCTTGATAATACCGAGATAATTTTGTCATAGAGAATGCTGAAAGCGTGTTGCTTGATAATGGCCCGAGGCCGAAGGCCGAGGGCTATTATCCTTAAGCAACACGCTTGAAGGATTCTCTATGACAAAATTTTGAGGATTTATCAAGGCCCGAGGGGTATTCGATAAGATAATTTTTTACTTTGTAGATTTAAACATTTTTAAACTAGTTGTCAGTTTGACGTTTAATTAATTTTTAATCAAAAACTTGACTTGCTGAAAACACCAAACTGAAAACACCACATGTAGGGTGTTATCGCTGTAATCCATAGCTGATTGGATGAAATTTGACACATGACTCTAAATTAAGTAATTTGATTGGTTACAATAGTTAGTAAAAAATTATCGCGATAACACCAGCTGTCTTTCAATCCTGATTGGTCTATCAGCGTGGTATTTTCACGGCGTAACCATGGATACGAATTGCAAAACAAAATTTGACATTTAGAAAAAAAATAATTACAGCTACAGACGTCAAAATGAGACATTTTACTTTGTATAATTACAGCTACAGACGTCAAAATGAGACCTTTTACTTTGTTTGTGAAATAGTCTAATAAAATTCCACTCGTGATTGAATTCATCTCATAAGTCTGTCTCTTATTTCACAACTCAACTGAGTTGCTTGAAGAAAGCAACTCAGTTTCGTTATGAAATGAATCGAAAGACTTGTCGCGAAAATTCAATCACTTGTGGTATTACTATTGATAATCCTATGTAGAAATTTGATACGTATTACCAAATAACTCAAGTAAAAATGACAATTTCTTATACGTAGTAGAGCAAAAACCTTGCAAGGTAAACCGTACCATGACATATGAATATTCCAATAGATTTCACCAATGGTATCGCATTTCTCACTTGCCTTGGTAGTCTGTTATTAAAAATAAATAAGTCCGTATCTTTGTGCTTATCCAACCGTTTTACGCTACAAGTGAAAGTTGAATAATTCTATTAGTTTTTAATGAAAGGGACAATCTAAATAGCGTTATTTAAAACTAGATGAGATATATTTTTGATATCACTAAATTAAAATAAAAATTAAATTTATTAGAAGTACTAAAATAAATAAAATATACACAATACTTTTCGAACCAAAATAGCATGTAGAATTTATAAACAAAAATTTTTTAATTATGATAAACTAAACTTTTCAATGAAGAAATGCCGAATGCCAAACAAAAATTAGAACTATTTTGACATTGTATCAGAACCTACAATTGTCACTTGGTTTTTTAATTCCGATAAGAAAATACACCAAATATTATTGAACACAACTATTAATTTAAAGCTAAAAGAAACAGGTAAGCCAAATACCTATATTTTACTTTTCCGGACAGTTCACCGTCCTAAAAAGTACGAAAAAGACTAGGACAGAAAAGTTCTTCTTCTTGTTATTGTGTACTGTATCGAATTTGACGTTTTTTGACATATTCGAATAAAAAGTCAAGTATAGCCAACCCAGCAACGTTCAAAGCGACATCTTGTGCCGCGGCCCGTAAGTTAATAGTTGTGTTTATTCAAGGACAGTAAAATATAGGACTGCCAGATTAGACTTCAACCAATCGTTTGATGGTGACGTACCTGGGTGCCCCCTCCCCCCCCCCCCCGCCATACCCATTCTGTTATTTCGTCTGTTCGGAGTGCAATGGGTGGTTCATCATCATCATCACGTAGCCTCTCTTATCCACTGCAGGACATAAGCCTCCCTCAACGATTTCCATCTGGAACGGTCTGCGCTTCATTTATCCAGTTATTTGATACTCGCTTAAGATCGTCGGTTCACCGGGTTGGAGGACGTCCTCTGTTTCTATAAGAATCCTGTCTAGGTAGCCATTCAATAATTTTCTTCGTCCATCTGTCATCTCCATGTCTTGCCACGTGGCCCGCCCAACTCCATTTGAGATTTGTAATTCTTTCCACTACATCTGTGACTTTAGTTCTTTGTCGAATTACATTGCTCGTTACCCTGTATGTCGAGGTCAAACCTAGCATAGAGCGCTCCATTGCGCGTTCAGCAATTCGAAGTCTCTCAATTGATTTTTTGGTGAGAGTAAGGGTTTCTGCGCAATAAGTCATGACAGGGAGTACACATTGATTAAAGACTTTTCTTTTAAGGCAGGTTGGAATGTCTGATTTAAATACGTAACGCAGTTTTCCATATGCGGCCCACGCTAAAGTAATATCTCATGTCCTAGGTATTTGTAGGATGTTACTTGTTCGATTAGCTTTCCATCTACTTCAATGTTTTGGTAAGTTACCAGGTTTGTCGTAAATTGGATTTTGGATGTGTTGATCTTTAATCCAGCCTGGGCAGATGTAGTTGTTAGTTTCGCAAGCATTTCATTAGCGTGGTCTATTCTGTCGGTAATTAAAATAATATCTTTTAAATGCATATTCTAAAAGTCTTGTAAACAATTTTGGAGAGATTTTGTCTCGCTGTCTTACTCTTACTTTTTTGTCTCTTCATGTAACTTGCCGTTGCATTTTGGTATATGTGGCTAATGAGAGCTGTATATCTAGGATCCACTAGACAATCTGCCAGTGCCTTCATCATTTCGTAGTGCTTGATTGTGTCGAAGGCTTCGTGGTAATCCACAAAGACAAGAACGAGAGGTTTATTATACTCATTTCTCTACTAAAGAGTTTACCACTTGTAGGTGATCATTTGTACCGATTATTGTCTGGGTGCTTATCTCTCCTTAATTATTTCATGCGGAGGTCACCGTAGTACGTCATTTCAAGGATACAAACAAGAAAGATAGGAATCGAGCAGTCCTGTATATATTGTCCTTGAGGTTTGTTTACCTAAAGTGACATTATACGGCTCGGCCCGTAAGTTAATAGTTGTGTTTGTTTACCTAAAATTCCGTTAGAGCGGCGTTCGTGTCAAGCGAAATCGAAATGGACAGGCGTATTTATATCTAACACTTTTAGTTGCGCAATATACAATGTAACATATCCTCGTTTATTTGATAAAATATGTAGTAAACACCAAATTTCTAACGGACAAAATACATATTGTTATTTGAATAACAATACACTGTATTACTTTCCCTGTTAGGAAAAATTAACAATCCGTACAAAAATTTCTAAAAAAGATTCGGACAATTGACATATTATTATAATAAAAACTTTCACTCATACTAAAACTTCTCTATTTACATTGAAAATAATTTGTATAAATTAAATACGGTTTACGAATAATAGAATAAATTAGGTAGTTTAAATTAATTTAAAAAAAAAATTATTATACAGTGTTCGACAAATCAGGAAAAAAATGGATGTAAGTCTGGGATTAAATAAGCGACTATTGACTTGTAACGAATTGTACAATTAAATAACTTTTTCCTGATGTTGTCGCAATAAAACTATTCGAGCATGGCGATCACCTGTACAGAAAACAAGTAAAATCTCGAAATTACTAAATTCTCTTTTCTTTTTGTGGTGTAAGTAGTTGCCGTGACGCGTCACCACTGGCGCAGAAAGTATTCTTCTAGAAAAGAGCGACGACAATTAGTAACGAAATAATATCCTTGGGCGTATTTTTACAGTTTAATTTGCTTATATCCTGTAATAACAATCCTAAACTCCTAAATTCCTTCTTATTGTGAATTAGAGAAGTGTTTATATTCAAAGAAGGAAGGCACGATGGTGTTGTGAGGTTTTTCTGGGTTTTTCCACAACTGTAAATCAATCATCAGTAAGTCGCCCCAAAGCGCCACGGTAAATAATAATAATAATAGCCGTACCTTCCGCGCACAAGCTGCAGAGCTTCTGGGGTTCACTCGTAAGGGGGCGAATTGAAGGGAGTTTATTATTATTATTATTATTATTATTATTATTATTATTATTATTATTATTATTATTATTATTATTATTATTATTATTATTATTATTATTATTATTATTATTATTATTATTATTATTATTATTATTATTATTATTATTATTATTATTATTATTATTATTATTATTATTATTATTATTATTATTATTATTATTATTATTATTATTATTATTATTATTATTATTATTATTATTATTATTATTATTATTATTATTATTATTATTATTATTATTATTATTATTATTATTATTATTATTATTATTATTATTATTATTATTATTATTATTATTATTATTATTATTATTATTATTATTATTATTATTATTATTATTATTATTATTATTATTATTATTATTATTATTATTATTATTATAACAGAAATCCAATGAAGAAGAAGATATGGATGATCTCTGCAAGGACCTACACAGCGACATTGAAGACGGAAATGACGAGGATGATGAAAAAATTTTTTTTTCACGAAATTTGGTGTAAACTTACCTTTTTATGTCCCAAATACTCTGTAATTTTTTTGTTTTAAAATATTTATTTTTTTAACCTTATTTTGACTTAATATCGAAAAAGCAGTTTAATTTTCAATCAAAAATTCTCACGTCAAAAAATCTGCTTTTTTAAAAAACTCGGTGGGCTTTTTGTTCGTTGAAATCTCTACTTTTTGATGTGTAAAAAATATACTTTTGTAACACGGAATCTTACGTTTTTGGAGTAATTAAAGTATAAATTGATGATGATGATTTAAAAAAAAAAAGAAATTCGGAGTTTTCTTCGTTTCTTATTTGCATTTTATGAGAACATTTACCATAGTAATGTATTTTTTTTACACCATCAAAAAGTAGAGATTTCAACGAACAAAAAGCCCACCGAGTTTTTTAAAAAAGCAGATATTTTGATGTGAGAATTTTCGATTGAAAATTAGACTGCTTTTTCGATATTAAGTCAAAATAAGGTTAAACAAATAAATATTTTAAAACAAAAAAATTACGGAGTATTTGGGACATAAAAAGGTAAGTTTACACCAAATTTCGTGAAAAAAAAACTTTTTTGTAAAAGATAAAAATAAAAAACCAAAAACTTGGTTATTTGAATTTTTCTCATAAATTTTGAGGTTATGTGAAAAAAGTTGTAGATCTTTTTATTACCTACAACTTTGCCATTTAACTTTTTTCCATAGGACTTGTAGTTTTGCCGGAAATCGAGATAAACAGTTTTCTACCCTTAAAAACTCCCCCCTCCCCTCTTCCAGTAATATTGTTTAAATAGTATGGCCTAAATTTATGTAATGTAAAAGGTCAAACTGATCTTTTGAGAATATGTTGAATATTTTAAGCAATCAAAAACATTTCCATAATACCAACTGCTTAAACTCTAGTGATTTCCCATTAATCTTGTGACGTTTATTGAAATTTTAATTTTGTATATTTGTGTTCTGTAATTGTAGTTTTAACTAATTACTTATTTGATTCGATTTGTAAATCGTTTCACTGTCAATGCCTTCTCGCCTGCTTCGTGGATTATGAATGTATATAATTTTAATGTATCGTAGTGGAGAAAAAATAAAATAAAACGAGGCTTGCCTCACAAAAAAATAGTAGATGTAGAAATTTGTTACTGCTGCCAACGTTTTTTCATTAGTTGATATTTACTAACAATTTTTTCTGTTGTAGGTTCGATAAGATTAAAACGGTTTATATATATATTTCAGGATTTATCTAAACGTAGAAGGTTCCTACTAAACCAACATTATTTTTTTTATTACAGTTAGTTCCCTATTCCTACCTCAATCCCGAATGTATTTGTCATAGAACAGCCTGATAAAAACAACATAGACACATTTGTAAGGAAATGATGAATTTTCCCTTGATCCTGCATTGACGAACACTTGATGTTCTGATCGTCAATTTTTTTACGATTACTCATTTGATTAAATAAATATATTTTCATTATTATTCTAAATTTCCTAAGTAACCGACGTGGTAAAATTAAAATCGCTAAAAAAAATAAATATATTGTGTCACATCCCATTTCCCTCTGTAATGGTACGCCCATGCATCGCAGCATAAATTGGAAGCCATTTTCACACATTTTATATATCTATCTCACTTCATCCTTCGGCACGGAATATTTGAAACTTATGAATGACTTGTTGGGGATGTGTTTACAACCAATTTCAGACATATTGCTATGACGTCAGATTTGATGACATTTTCGAAATGCTATAAAAATGTAAGGCGACAGGTTTTTTGTCTGAAAATTGATTTTTCCGCATCAACTGACCCGTCTTTATCTATAAAAGTGATTTTCAGACGGGCCGCTACGCGATAAAAATCTTGGTTGTCATCTCTCTTACTAAAAATGAGCTAGCAGGAAGTAGGGGCGAGAACTTTCCTAAGAGGCAAATAAGTCACCCTAATTGTTAACCATTATTCCATAATTCAAAACAAATTGCATTTTTATGATTTTTTAATCTTCATATTTCATAACAATCGACCTTCCTCCAACAAGCCATCATCAATTCTCCGCAACGAAGGTTACGATTTCGTTAGAATAATTAAGCCTACAATAAAATTTAATCCAGACATTTTTAACAACCTCTTAAATTTCTAAATGCTTTATGAGTCATGGAGTGAGGGCGGATGAATGAAAAATTTTCTGCAACTGTCTATTGATGTAAATTATGGAGGAGGAATTATTTTTTATATTCATCGATAGTTGTGTTCCTTTAAGAGGCAAGGCCATAGAAAAAGGAGATTTGATGCTTCAGGAAATTCTGAATTAAAAAAAAATTTACGGCCAATAGTATAAGAAAATTTTTTGACTATTTTTTTTAGAAGAAAAATGAAAAACGTAAAAAATAAAACGAAAATGGGTAATTTTGGATTAAAAATTACAAAGCCAGTCGAAAAAATATTGATAAGATGTGGAAAATCATGTTTCTCGGAGAAAATATATAGGAAATTGGAAATTTGTAATATATAGAGGTCTAATAGCCTAAAGATCAAAATTTTCTACGATTTTTAAAATTTTTTACAAGAGAAATGAAAATTTCACACAAAAATATTAAATTAATAATCCACATAATCTACAACGAGTAATTTTGAATGAAACTTTAGGTAAGAAATTTTTAGAAGTCTAGAAGATTACGTAAAAATGAAAATTCGGCAACGTTTCATACAGCGATAATAGAAAATTGTGAGTTTGAAAAATTTTTCGACGATTTTTTCAATTTTTTAGAAAAAAAATGAAAATTCTAAAATAAACCAGTTAAGAATGCTCTTCTAGCATTGCCATAGACCGAACAAATTGTAATGAAAGTATTAATAAAATTTTAGATTGACAGTTCTAATTCTGATCAACACAGCCACAGTCTACTCACTTTTACCAAAATCGTCATTCACGGTGTGTCTACTTTAAATTCAATGACATTTTAAACTTCAAAATTTTCATATGTTGGACGCCATTTTGAAGGTGTTCCTAAAGAAGTACGGAGGGGCACATCAAACCCTAAGCTTACTTTTTGATGAAGTCAGAATTTTAAAATTCATAAACACAAAAAATCAACTTACACACATACACAGAACGAATTCAGATGCCGAACAAATTTGTTCGGTTAAAATAAACATTAATTGGTAGATATCTATTATCGAAATTTACGAAAAAAAATTGATTGAAAAAAGGCTAAAAAATTGGCCAAATAGTGAAAAGTGGAAAAATAAATAAAATCTTAAAATTGATCAGCAGCCCAAAAAAAATGTGGTCGAAGAATCTTACGTATTTTTTTTTCAATAAAAATATTGAAAGTTGTAGTAGTGCTAAAGGCACCATATGCAACCCCTCTTAGATGTAAACTAGCCACATCCATAATTACACTGAGAAAACTAAATTCTTGTAATTTTAAAACCCACTACTTACCTATTAAATAAAAAGTTATCAATTAAATGAAATTGAATTCTAGCTTTTAGTCCAACAAGCGAAGGTGCCAACTCGGGCATCAGGTTTGTCCGTCACCATTTTTTTAATTTGCAGGTATTCATGGGTACATTCACCCCCGAAAATCCCAGATGTCTGAGAATTGTGGAAGGGCGGGGAAATGGCCCATTGGTCTCAAAAATGGGTTTTTTTGCCTATTTTCGCCGATATTTCCGAAAATATGACACCAAGAGAATTTTTGTTTGGACGAAAATGAAGATCAGTTCATCACCTACAAAAATGATCCTCATCAATTTTGTCAAAAATATGATACTTTTCGACATAACCGGCTCCAAAACGCACCCCCATTTTTAGCTCCTGCCCTGCATTTAGAGAGCACGCTCTAAAGGAATGACACTTTCAAGCGGATTACAAATTTTTCAATAAATCAACTATTATCTATTTCTCTCAATTATCGAAAAACGGGGCCAAAGTTTGTTTTTGCTCGATATTTTGACCCTTCTATAAATTTATTCATATTTTATTTATCAAGACTAATTTCACCGAATCGTTTTGGATAATGGGGCTTTGCAAGCTGTTAAATATGTTCAGAAAGATTCAATAAATTAGTTTTGTGTATTTTCATAAACAACATGTTTCTTAGGGCGTTTTTTTGGATTTTTCGAAATTGCTCGGGTTTATCGGGAATTAATAGATAATCAAGGACCGTATCGGGTTTCAACGCACATCAATAGAAAGCTTAGCTTTAGTCCAATGTCGATGGCATTTTTCTTTTTTTTTTATATTTTTTGGTTTTCCGGAAAATTGAGAAAATTCTCACCGCTATGAAAAATCGATCAGGAATTGTACTAAATAAAAGATCACAAAAACGCAGATACAAGACTTAGACGACACCAACTTGAAGAAAGAAAATTTAACAGCTAGATCAAGACAAAACTTTTTACCCAACAGAATTTTTTATACCTGGAATAATTTAGACGGCACGAGATCATATCATCATCAAGTGTCAACATCTTCAAAAACAGACTAGATCAGTGCAACATATTTAACAGCTTCTAACCTTAATTTCACACTTTTATGTATTTTGTATTTGTGAAACTTGTTGTTTTTTTTCTTTTGTCTATTATTAGCTATTTCTTTTCTTTTATTTTCCACAACGTTTAATTTCTATTTTTGGGCATAATAGGAGCCTGTTCCTCCGCCCTTAATGTATAATAATAATAAATTTGAAAACGCCAAAAAATTTATAATATTTTAACAAATACAAAAATAAGTATCTCATATTTTGTGCCCCACCTCAGTAATTGATCGTGCGTTAGGGGTATAACATTGTTGTTAATTAGGTTATGTTAATAAATTTCCCATCAATTTATGTTATAATTACAAATCAATGATGTTAAATAAACACCAAACTGACAGAAATTCTTCTATGCATTTTTCTTTATGTGGATCACCAAACTTAGGTTTCGAATGTTATCCATCATTGATATCTCCGATTTTATTGATGTAAATTCTCTTGGTTTCTTACGTAATGACAACAAATCTCATATATCAACTCAATATAGGTGGATATACAGATCGTGTTACAAAAAAAATATTATGTAAACTTCTAAATACTTTATTACAGTTTTCAAATAAACGTTTTTGAAATTTGATTGAAAAAATAGTTTTCTGAAGTATAATAAACAAATACGTCAATAGAAGGAAGTATTATTTGACTTACTTTACTTTTTGCAAAAACGACAATCCAAAATAAACGATTTACACCGAACGAATCACATCATTCACATTTTTGACTTTCACTCACCAAACGGAAATTCCCAACATTCAAATATTGATAAAAATGAAAGTAAAATTTACACCTAAATTGATACAACTGAAATCGCACG
This sequence comes from Crepidodera aurea, assembly GCA_949320105.2. Taxonomy (NCBI): domain Eukaryota; kingdom Metazoa; phylum Arthropoda; class Insecta; order Coleoptera; family Chrysomelidae; genus Crepidodera; species Crepidodera aurea. The sequence goes on along the minus strand of OX439475.1, from coordinate 37,365,387 downwards.
TGTAAAATTTTGACAGGAAAACGGTTTTACCGTCCATACAAATTCTCCGCTATGCGGCGACTGAATTCGTACTGCGAACAAGAAACTATCTTCAGGTTTGGCGGTGTTGCCGGAATTGGTTGCGAGGAAATACTTGAGGAAAGTGAACGTACAGGTGCCCTAGATCATGCACTACATATACGTAGCTTTGCTTGTGCTGATGAAGAATTTAAATATGTGTGAAACATTGGGTAAGAGAGATTTTCTGACTAAAATAGGTTTTTTCTACAACTGCTATGAAAAGTAGCGTATTTCTCATAGCTTACTTAATTTTAAAACCATGTAGGTATTGCTCATATTATGAGAAATATTCTAGTCCACAGCAGATACATTTATATGGAGAGTCAACAAAAATCGACAAAAACTTAAATATCATTTTAATAAGACATATACCTATTTATAATAAATAATATGTATACTGACAGTAGTGACGATTTTGATAATACTCACCTAGAGATAATGTAAAAAGACTTGTTGCCGGTAATTTTAAGAAAAAAGTATGAATTGGCGTACGAAAAATTTGTGGAATGGAGAAGAAGTAGGTACAAAAATAAAATTAAAAAAAAATAATTATTTAACTGTTAATAGATAGGATACTTCTTGACATTAAAAAAGCATTCGACAGCGTGTGGCACAAGGGTCTGGTTTTCAAATTACATATACGCTGAATCTACCTTCTTGGATAATACAACTAATTAATAGGTTTTTAATAAATAAAAGCCTGACGGTAAAAATAAAAAACTCATTTTCTTGTGAGTTGTCCGCTACTCAAGGAGTTCCTCAAGGCTCCTCACTATCTCCAATATTATGAAATATTTTCTGCTATGACGTTCCTCTTAGTAGTAAAATGAGACATCCCGATAACCCCATGCACAACCCATCAAACCAGAGCCTATATAGTATCTATATATCTATCTATCTGTGATCTATCTTTAGGTGGCCTCTCAGACGGCAGTGCCCTGTTAGGATACCCGTTAGTATTCTGAGCTTATTTTTACTTTTACTGATGCAGTCGTCAGATCTCTTCTGGTTATAGTTCCCCAGTAGTGTCTTGGCCTGCCTCATTCCTTGTAGTCCTATCCAGTATTGGGATCTTTTCTTATTTACTTCTTTTCCAAGTTCATCAAGTATTGTACTGGTGCTTATTCCGCAGAGGGGTTCAGGTCCCAGAAATGGTGTTTCAGCCCTTTTTTTTGCGAGTACGTCTGCTATTTCATTACCCTCCACACCAGTATGTCCCGGAACCCATAGTAGAGCAACAGTGTTGTTCTTGCCTAGTTCGTTTAGATTCTCTGGGCACTTCAACTTCACCGGCTTTCGCCAACATAAGCGGCATCCTTTGAGACAGTTAACGTGGACTGTCGACGAGTCATTGGTTGAATATTGAAACGAAGCGCTGTCATTAGACAATGCGGATTACTCAATATGTGGGTAATAGCGAATAGGACGCAAAGAACAGTTAAACCATGATTTGGTCGGATGGCCGAGCCATTAGATAGATAGATGTAAAAAGGGGTGGCCCTACGGCCTATTCCACTGCGACCTTTGCAGATCTATTGTGTTTCCCCTGATAATTAGATGACTTGCGCGAGCTTCGTCCTTTTAAGTATGGTTAGGATCACTGACAGTGGCTCTTCAACGTAGCTCTCTGCCTCTGGGTATTCCGCTCCCTTCTGTGAAATACTTGTCTTAGCTATTCCATCGCATTCGCATAGAATATGGATTGAGGTTTCTTCATCTGTCTGGCAAAACCTGCATGTGGTTTCTTCTGCCAGACCTATGCTTTTTAATATGCTTGTTGAGTTTACAGTGCCCTGTAAGCATGCCTACTATTGCTTTTACGGACCTTCTGTCCTTGCTTAGTAGGTCTGCCGTGAGTGTAGGCGATGGTTTCTTGAGAAACCTTTTTGCCTGCCTCTGTCCTGGGGATTGTTCCCACCAGCTTTGGGCTTGTTTTTCCACCCATTTGCTGATTGCTTTTTTAACTGTTGCTTTTGCTATACCGCAGAAGGGTTCTGGACCATAAAATGCTATTGACGAGCCTTGTCTGGCCAATTCGTCGGCTTTTTCATTTCCTCGATGCCCTTTGTGTCCTGGAGCCCATGCTAGGGTCACTTTCTTGCTGTTAGCTAATTCATTCAGGGCACAGGCACAGTCCCACACAAGTTTGGCCGAGCCATTAGTCGCTTCGATTACATTTTAGCGAATGCATGTTTCTATTTTATGAACTCGAGAAATATTCTCTGGCCCCGAGCTATATATTAAAGTAGATCACTCGACATCGACTTTAAAGAAATTTTCAGATGGCCGGACTATAGCGATTACAAGGACTGCCTATTCTGGAGCGACTCAACGTTCTTACAACTATAGATTTGCCAAGAATGATCATAATATGGACACATGCGTTGGTCCTAAACAGAATGAGAGCACATCCAAAGTGCAAATATCCAAGAAAATCTATAATAGAAGAACTATCCAACCACAGAGATGAAGGCAGTGACAGTGATGATTGAAGCTGAAAATTAAGACTCTACAAACATGGGTTTTTTTTGCTCTAATTGTTCATTTTCATGTAAAATTTTACTGGCTAAAGGACCTCGGTCGATGACCATTTGACTGTTTTGTCAATAAAGTACTATTATTATTATTATTAGATAGGATACTTTAATATTTTAGTTTTGCTAAACATAAAAATAAATATTAAGTTACTTGTATTCGTTAAATTTGTGCAGTTTGGGGAAAGTACTTTTCTCACTCCTGTGTTTGCGGCACTCGCCCTTCAGGCTCGTGCCACAAACTTCTACACTCGTGACACAGGTTGAACTTTCCCCACTTGTTGCACAATATACTATTTTTATACATAAAAAAAAGTTTTTCAAAAAAGGATAGTGAAAAGTAAAACATTTTGTAAATTAAATGTGATCAAATTTAAAAATTTGTTTCATGAAAACACGTAACAAAGAAATAACGAAATAACTATACTGAAACACCTGCGGGGCAACGGGTGAGGCAGAGGTATAAAATTTGCTACTGGTGTGCAGAGCCTAAATACTACACAAACATTATTTCCTCATCCACCCACTTAACTAAATTTTGTAAGACGTTTCTAAACGTTGGACTGTCGACTAGCAGTTATAAAGTTGAAGATGATGGATCAGTGAATTTGAATCCAGTAAGGAGCTTTCATATCGGATTGCAAATAGCAAGAAAACATATTCCGATTTTTGAAATTGATGGAAACTCTCTTTTTTTAAATCTCATTTACGAGCTTTGTTTTCAGTATTTTCGAATGATTTTTAAACCCGTGTATTGCATTCAGACGATGCTAACAAATGCAAAATAATTTGTTAAACAAAGCGTACACGCGTAAACGTGTAATGTCAATATTCAGAGACAAGCTTTTGTACAAATGCACTAAAAAGGAAAACATAATTTCCTTAATTGTTTAACCTAGCTTATTCTGTAACAGATTCAAAAGCTTACCGCACAAGAGTACCTACCTATTTTGCATTCGCGGCCAAGGGCAGACGCGGATTTATAGGTATGTGGACTATGCGCTCGCAAGGGGAAAAATTAGCCTTAGCAATTTTGTACATAGAGAAAGAAGCATTGAGTGAAATAAACTATACTAAAGTGATAGATAACTTTTTAAAGAATAAGGCTAGAAAAAAGGTCATTTAGTTTTTGAAATTAATTGTATAGTATTTTCTGTATTTTATACAGGAACTGCTTACAGAAATTTCACTCAATTTATAATATCACTAATAAAATAGTCCTGCAATAATTAACGTTGTTTCTTTTGCTTCTGGATTCCTAGTTTGTTTGGTACCTCCATAGAGACTTGGAAATGGAAACTGTTAACCAAACCACCGAAAGATTTGCCAAAAGTCATGAGCAGCGACTTCTCCGTCACGTCAATATTGAGGCTATCCAGCTCCTCAATAATACGATGCTAGTCAGAAGACTCAAGAGGACCAAACCGTTTGAGTTAGTTTAAGGGTCAGTGCAAAGGCAGAGTGAAGTGTTATTAGTGTATACGTAGTTAAGTGTTAAAACGTAACTGAACCTAAGGATTGCTATTGACCCAGATAGCACAAGACGTCCTGAGGACGTCCATTATATTTCCATCTTCCGTCTGAACGTCCAGGACCAATTCTGGACGTTTTAAATACGTCCATAGAACGTGTGCTATCTGGGGAGTGAGACCTTAGTTTTAAGTTTTCCTAGTAGTAATTTAATTTTGAACCAAATTTCTCATTGATCAGATTGAAAAGAAAAAAAATTATATTTTCAATAAGCACAATTTAATCTATTTCCAAAATGTAATTAACATAGCCAAATCTTATTTAATTGTTATTACGTAAAATAATTAAGCTGCTAAAGGGAGTAAAAAAATAAAACTTGCTGTTTTGTAATCCATATTTTAAGCTCATAAATACCTAAAAAGTAGTCTAAAACGGCGAATCTAGATATGATTATATCGCTAATAACGAAATTCCTCTAATTCCAGTTCCAATTCTAATTCCTCTAGTTCAAATAGTTGATTTTTGGAGGATTTATCCATTTTTTGTTACAAGTGTACCTCCCTTAATAAAAAGCATACGAACTTTCTGTTATATTTTTGACCTACCGCATTACTAACCAAAAGAATAATTCAACTGAATCTCTGAAGCACTTTGTCGAAACATTTTTCGAAAATAAAAGTGCAACTAGACAGAATATAGATTAATGTTAGCGCAAAGCGAGTAGGAAGTGCATTCCTGCTTTTACACAAATGACTTCAATTCCAGTTCTAGTTAACGCCCCACAAAGATCATTAGCCTCCGAGTACGTCATTTTGCCAATCCGACTAGAGATATAACACTGCGATCCGTAATCGCCCATCTGATACTTAATTTATCCGAGACCAAGAATATCTGTTGAAAGAGTTCGTTCTGCGCATGTCGTACTATTACAGAGGCGTACTAGTAATCTCTAAAATTGTGTCTTTATCTATTCATATATAAATCAGTCGACCTTATGGGTTTAACGTTGGGTGAAAATGGGGTCACCGATAGATGGCGCCACTAATATATCCGTACCAATACATGGCACAACTAGAAGGGATTGCCAACCTATAATAAATCTTTGTGGTTTTATTGTAGTCTATAAATCTATAAAATTTTTAAAAACCGAGTTTTTTTTTTGCGGAGGTGAAGAAAAACCTTTATGAGCCTAAAATCTCAAGGTCTACTGTGAGAATCTCCTTTCCAGGGCATACTCACTAAAAACTTCACCCCCTAGTTGGGCCCGTCTGACCGAAGCCTCCGGTGGCACTTAGGCCTATCGGCCCATTGTATCCGAGTTGCATCAGTACCTGATTTAAAATTACCCAATGCCCAACGAAAAACATTTTAATTACCTATCTATGCTATAAATCCTAATATGGTTCATCATAATTATCTTCGTTGGTTTACTATAGCTTATCTAATTCTTCTTCGTTAATTTAATTAATTGTCATGGTAGCTAATGACTACAAAACCACCAATTTTAAAATTATAATTTTCAACAGATTCCTTCTCAAATCAGTTTGTTTGAGTGGTTTTGCCTGAAATAAAGGCGTTTGAGTATGGAAACCGAAAATTTGATCTATAAAATTTGACAGGACGAGTGGTATTTTGAAAGATTATTTTTTGAATCATTTTGTGTTAAAAACAGAGAAAGACACTTTACACTCAAAAGTTCGATATTTTATTTTACATTTAAACTCCAAATATTACAAACGTAATATAAGTTGCCTATCTAGTAGTAGGCATTTAAGATTATTTATTAAGTGTAACGTTTAGACGTTTTGACATTGTCAGTTTTAAACGAATTTATGGATGGAGCTGTGTTGTGTGTTACAATAAACGAATAAAAACAGGTTAGTTTACAAATATATTTTGAAATTTGGGTATTAACATAGATTTGCAATACATTTTAGTATAATAATAATTGATAAATGTTTACATTTGACATCTCAAAAAATGTAAACACAGTTTAATCAAAAAACAAAAACGACGAAGCGGTTTTATCAGTATAAAACACAATGATTGGTTAGGGCCCTGAGCTGTTATTGGCTGAAACCACAAAATCTGACTGTCTTGACAGATGAAAAAAATAATCAGTATAAAACTCAATGATTGGTTAGGATTGTGAGCTCTTATTGGCTGAAACCACAAAATCTGACTGTTTTGACAGATGAAAAAAAATAATCTTTATTAAATTTTCTGTTTTTGGTAATTTTTCCTTCCTTTTCATTTTTCTTCTTCATTTTCTCTCTCTACTATCGGTTGGTTAAAATGTTTTCGAAGTGGTCAGAGCTGCGCAGACCCCTTGCAGCGCCTGTGTGCGAAATCTCTGAAACGCCTTTTTTTTGTCGTCGTGTTTCGACATTTCATCATTTCGCAATTCAAATAAGTAGTGTAAAATTAAGCTATAGTCGTGAATATTGTCTTGGGAGTCTTGTACCGACTTACTTATCGATACTCAACTATAAAGAATATGAGTAAACTATAGATGGTAGCACATCTATAAAGAATATGTTGTTGGGTAACAAAAATAATTTCAATAATGGGCGCTGGGCAGCGCAAATGGAATCGGGATCTGACATCCAGCGATACGCCATCTGGCGCATTGTTTTCGAACATAAAGTAGGGTTAAGATTCCATAAGAAATACATTACATCAAACGGGAAAATCGATTTTTGAGATAAATAATGACCCAAATTGTAGTGAAACACCGTGAAAAATCGAAAAATAAAGTGTACTGCACCGCACCAAAAATTGATCAACACGAAGAACAAGAAGAGAAGAAAGAAATCAGAATATTGTAACAAAGAAAATCAAACTTGATGAATCCAGTGAGCAAAGCAAGGAAGAAGTACCTGCAGAATCAGCAGAATTTAAGGACGATCAGCCCATTATTGACATAGAAGCCTTGCAGGAAAAAACAACATGTAACACTTGTTCATCTCCTGCAATTTTACCATTAATTTGATGGGGATGATCTCGCAAATTCGACGTTGATAAACAGAAAGCCACTACATCCACACAGCCTCTGTCACTTTCATTTAACCAAGTGTCCAGTGTATAAAATGCGTTCAGCTTGTTTAAAATTTAGTTTGCCAGTCTAGAATAGTAACTGACTGATACTTTTTCATATGTATTGTTCTGCTGTACCTCGAATTGTCTCCCAACGTACGTCCATGGTTATTATATCTATTCTGGCCGGCACCTGTTGAAAACTTTTTCTCAATCAATCATGTGGCACAAATAGTTAATCCGTACACACACGGTTAACAATTATCTGATAAAAGAAAGTAGATATGCAAGTTAAAGTATTTTGCCGTACATCTAAAACGCTCTGGGGAACAATCAACGAGGTCAGCGATGTTGCCGATCTTCCTATTTTGAAATTCATTCTCCTTTTTCACTATCAGACATTTTTAGAAGTGTTAAAATCTAAAATCTACCAGTAAAATTTATTCCTTTTTAAATGTTTGTATTTTTAAAAAAATCTTCGATAAATTTTCATGTTTCCGGCGTCTAGAGTTGAAAATTGACGGATAGTTTGAGATTAAAGGAACTTAAACTGACAGCACGAAGAATTGAAATCCCGCGTCTGGACTTCTGTAATTCAATACCTGTTGGGGCATATAGCCCAAGGAGTAGTTGGTTGAAGTCCAGACGTTGGTGCAGTGTGTGACATTTTATAATGTCGTATTTCTTGGGAGCTGTGATTTTATTTCACATCATTTGTACAGTTAAACTGACAGCTTTAAACAGCTGTACCTACAGAGAAATTTTTTTCCTCTTCAAAATTTGAGTGTAGACGAGAACCAGTGGATTGACATCGCGTTGAAATCTGCTGGTCCGTCGAGATCATCTCTGAGATATAAAGAGCGGTTTGTCCGCATCATTGCTAGTAGCATAGCAGAAAAATTTATTAAAGAAAAAAAAACAAAGCATATTAAAATCCTATGCGATATGGGATTAAAATGGAGGAGACTGTCAGATCTGAATTCCAAAAACTGTGCAGTTGTATTGTGCACGAAATGGGATTATATGCACTAAAGAACCTTTTCTGGCTTGCAGTCCAGACGGTATCACAAACAACGAGGACAGATTTGAACTTCTCGAAATCAAATGCCCCCACGTTTGCGAGAGGACCTCCATTGTTAACATCGATAAGCAAGAATCATTTCTAAATTATCGAGAATTTTATGAAAACTCAGGTCCAACTATCTCTGTACATGCTTAATATTGATGATTGTAACTTCTTTGTCTACTCTCCGAATGATCACGTTCATATTCTGATTGAGAAAGATGATGATTTCTGTCCTTTTTGATACCTACAATCGAGCATTTTTACTTTATAACAGTCACTTTAAATTCAGAAAGGTGTTTGCTGCGTATGAACTTTATATATACACTTCTAAGTGTCAGCGGAGGCTTCTGTCAGACGTACCCACTAAGGGGGTGAAGTTTTTAGTGAGTATACCTGGAAAGGAACCTCACAGTAGACCTTGAGATGTTAGACTCCAATACATAAAAAAGGTAGCCTTCTTAGTCTTGATAATTATCGCCCAATAACCGACCAAACTGTTGTATGTAAAATAATAGAAAAATGTATTTATAAACAAATGTTTTCTTTCCTTGAACAGTATAATGGTATATCTGACCATAACCATGGTTTCTTACCTGGAAGATCAAGGGAGAGTACATTCATAGCCCTACTTAATTTTATCCACACCCCATTGGATAGGAAAAGGTAAGTGGGTGCACTCTTCTTTGATCTTTCGACTCGGTTAGTACTGATATAATAATAAATAAACTACGAGATTTAGGATTTCGGGGAAAATTCCTATCCTGGCTGAAATCATACTTGGAAGTTAGAAAAATTATTGTTAGGATTGAAGATCAAAAGTCCCTTCCCCAACCTGTGGAAATTGGCGTAACTCAAGGATCAATCTTAGGTCCTCTGATATTTTTATTATACATAAATGATCTCTTAGCTCTATTTGATACCATACGCAGATAAAGTAAAGTTCGTGTGACGGGTGGTTCAGTCCGCCTGGTGCAGAAATTTTCAGGCCGCGACTACCGCTTTCTGCATGGCTTAATGACTACAGTTATGTAGCCAGGATCGACGGTTTATAGTACTCTCCGAGGCAAGGTGGGTTGCCGATATTATGAACCACTTGAATTGACTGGGAATCGAACCCGGGTCGTCTCGTTGCGAAGAGGGTACGCTAACTCAGATCCATGGCGCACACACTGTATGCAGATGACACCACATTAGCGATTGATGGTGAATCTCCAGATGAGCTAATCTTAAAGATGAATATTTTATCAAAAGAATTTATCAGTTGGTGTGAAAGGAATTCTCTGATAGTGAACTTGACAAAAACCATCCTTACGCATTTTTTTACAAGGACAGATATTCCTGATAAGAATATGAGTTGGAATACCAATATCAATCAGATTTGGAAAATATTAAATAGCAGTTACTTTGCGATACTACAGGTAAAAATAGTATATTACGTAACAAGTGTGGAAAGTGATCAATTACGCACGACCCTGACCGCGTAGTGGCGAGTGCAGAAACGTAACGAGTGCAAGAAATGCACTTTCCAACGAGTTATGTACAGAATTTTTCCTACGACCCCAGCATTTTTAATATTCTAATTTTATTTTTTTTATAAAATATTAATCATTGGGTATATTAATTACAACTAGTAAATTGATTGTCTATTATGCAATAGTATACTCCCGTACTTCGTATAATGTCATTCTTTGAGGAGGTGCGGCCAATGCCTCAAGGGTTTTTATTTCCCAGAAAAGGATTATCCGTCTAATTTTTAATCTAGATTATAGAGAAACATGCAGAAATCATTTTAAAGATTTTGGTATCCTCACATTTTATTCTATTTACATCTACAAGGGCATATTATCCACAATTATCCGACCAGGTCTGGCAAGCTTATCCAGGTACGAAAACATGTTTCCTCAGTATTTGAAAAAAAAGTCCTGTCTATAAAGGAATTCAATTCGTGGTAATGTTTTGTCTTGGTTGCTGTCATATTTAAGATAAATCAAACTCAATCAAATGAAACAGTTATTAATCTGGGTGTTCCTCAGGGGTCTGTACTTGGGCCATTGTGAAGTTATATTATATTATTATATTATACGCAGATGATGTATCCTTCGTAACTCATGACAGAACTATCAGATAAATTAAGTATGCTCTACATCAAATTTAGTGAATGGTGTTTGAAGAACCATCTAATTCTAAATCATGGAAAAAGTTTTAATGAAATTTTATCTAGCAAATGATTCCAACAACGATTTTGAAATACACACTGAGAATTTAAATATGACGTCTTCTGAGATGACAAAATGCCTTGGAACTTTTCTGGACTCATTACTCTCTTTTCATGCATGTACTGATCACATTGCTAATAAAGTATGTAGCAGCTACTATGCAATTTTGCAAGTTAAAAATATATTTTCACAACAACTATTAAATATTTACTATGCAATGACTTACTCTCATTTGTCTTATAATATTATAATATGGGGAAACTCTAGATTCTTTTCAAAATTGTTTATTTTACAAAAAAAAAGTAATACGCCTTATTTTCGGGATTCATAAGCGCACTTATTGTAGAGACTACTTTAAAAAATACAAAATCCTAACTGTTACCTCTATTTATATATACAAAAATATTCTATTTACAAAAAAGAAGTTAAACGACTTTACTAAAAGTGCTAACAACCACAATAATTATCCGACTAGGCACGGCAATCTGCTTCGTATTCCGCTTCACCAGACAACATTCTATGAAAAGAGTCCATCATGCACTGGTATCCAGTTATATAATAAACTACCAATCTTCCTAAAAGATAATCAGAATTTTAATTTATTTAAAAAATCTCTCAAGGATCTTCTGTTACAATATGCATTCTATAATATAACTGAATTTATGGATTGTAACTTTTAATATGTTTATATTTATTTCCTTAAATTGTTCCCTAGGTATACTTTTTCTTTTGAATTGACTTTTCCAATATCATGTATATGGTCTTAATGGAATAAAAGATTATTATTATAATTTTTAAATCATTTACCTACCTGTATAAGATGCTTTCAAACAAAAACTGTACCAGAGTTTTTACAAACGATTTTAATTTAAGTAGCTTGTATGTAAGTAATATTTTATGGTGTATGCTGTTTAATGTAAAATCTGTTTTGACCTGTCCTATACCATGTATTATGATCAAAAAGGATGAAAAAAAAATAAACTCCCCATAAAGGGTTTTCTTCACCTCTGCAAAAAAAAATATAATCGCAAAATATGATAACAGCATGGAAGAAATAGGATAGGGCATTAGAATATTGTTAGACAATTTATGCTTCGTCATAAATGAAGTTTTCATAATAACAAACTACAGAAATTAATTTATATGTACCTATTCGTTGATTATTATTTAATAATGGGCCCTTTATTATTTGCGAGTACACAACTCATATAAACAATTTTATCCACCCACGGCATCGATTTTGTAGGAATATAATCCAACACTTTGAAAATGCGTATTCTTTGAATCACGCGCTCAACGTGAGTCCTAACTGAACCGATAGATTTTCGTTCAAACACTTGCTCCCCACTAAATTGAGGGTCAAATGCATGAGGAGGCATGACTAGAGCACTTTTGCGTTTTACAAGCTCGCTTCTTATTTGAGGACAACCTTTATCAGCCATTATTTCGTCGCCTGGTTCAACAAGGTCAAAAAATCCGGAACCGTTCACCACGCTATAATCACTCGTTCGGCCCGAATGTCCTTTTGATATAAAAGAAATAACACCATTGGGAGTTATAGCGATTAAATACTTTACAGTGAATGATGATTTGTTTGAGGAATACATCAAGACTCTTTGATCCACGGTTGATGGTGTTTCGCATTTAAGTTCTATGCAGTCTATTATTGCTCTACAATTAGGATATGGTTTAAAACTTGATGGCAGCAACTCCTTGACAGCTTCCCTTGTTGGCCAAAATATCCACGTCTTGGTAGCTACATATAAAGTTTCGAGTGTTCCATGAAATATATCGCTTGCTGTTTGCTTTCCAATTTTGAAAAAGCATGATAGTGCCACAAAAGACAACCCTAACTTCATTTTCATTAGGAATAACAGTAACCTATTCTCACTGTTTAAAACTCGATAAAATTTTGGTCGGCCAGCAGTTCCAGGTTTAACGAATTCCAGAAGAATGTAAAATATCTCTAAGCTTATACCCCCCAATCGTTTCATTGCTTTTTCGTCATTTCTTACATCGTCAAACCCTAAGAACCCCATTCGCATATTGAGATCAGGTCCAACAGCAATGGTGCGACAAGGCTTCTTATTCTGTACTTGCACTTCAACAACTTTAACTTTGATTTTTGAGCTGTTCTGAACCGGTATATTTGTTTGTGTAGAAACTTCGTTCCTTGTAATGTCCTGAGAACAGTACAGAATGGTTGCATCATGATCCTCCTCAAACAGGATGTCATCTGTTTGAACTGATATTTCACGGGTTTGCTTTTCAAGCTGTGGAGGTGAATCCTTTGGTAAATCCTCTAAACCCGCGATGATGTCTGTAATAATAAATTAAACCCAAGATAAAAGACTTTAATATGAGACATTATAAGTGCTTTATTAACTTTGCCTTTTATAAATCAAACAAAATAAAAACTATAAACATTTTTTACCATTATTAACAGTATCACAGGTTTCCATGTTTCCATTATTCCCCGCATGTCGAATCGCTACTCTTTCTCTTCGAGCTGCGGCTACTCTGGTCTCTGGCTTCCATGGAAATATCGTTGGATTGTAGTTTTCTTTTCTCGGATCATTCGACTTTTCTCCTCCAACAAAATGTGCACTACAAATTGTAGTGTGCTTTGATGGAACCCAGGGATCCTTTCCATTTCTAAGTAAAACACGTTTTTAGTTTTTATTAATACCGTTTAAAATTAGTTTAAACATTAAAGTTAATAAACATATTATTATTAAGTAAAAACGCTGTACATAATATAATAAATATTACAATGAAAATAGAATTTAAAGTATTATTAAAAAATTAAAAATTATATTTTTATGAAATCGATAACTTATTTTTATAAAACCCTTAATGCGACCCTGTGTACTAAAACAGACACTTTTCTTTAATTTGGAAATATATTAGGTTAGAAATACTGTAAAGTTTCAACAGATCGAAGACAAGAGACAAGTTACATACTCAGATGAGTTGTTTTAAGAATTAATTAATCATTTTTACAGTACTTACGGCGCTCGTCGAACACGAGCAATCCAAAGTTCTTTTCTTTTTCGCTCCCATTCTCGGTTCGGAAATGAATAATATGACGCATTCAAAGTGTCGTTCGGACACCCGGGAACACAGCAGACTCTCTTGGAAACTCGTTTTTTAACTGGGACACTCATATCACAACGTTTTTAAACAAATAAACACAATTATGTATGAATCAGCATACACCAACATACAATCCGAATGGTAATTGTTGTCGGCACTGGCCGCCAGATGTCACGTCGTATTTTTAATACGGAATGTCCCATCACTAATAAATAATTTTGAGAATGCAAATGAATGTTCCTTATATTCTGAGACAGTTTAGTTTGCCCAAAAGTTATATTTAATTACTGCCAAATAATCTACTTTATTTCAGTTTTATAAATTGATAATTTGTAACATATGTTGGATAGATTTTCATTTGCAGTTAACTGCCAGTCACATGTCAAATGTCTTGATGTCTTGAATAAAAATAACATTCTTCAGTTGAATATTTGTTATGGAAATAGTTAAAAGTACAAAAAATTTGATATCAAATATATGAATATGGAACAAAATATTTAAAGACAGTTACGTGTGCATATCCAAATGGTTTAAAATGATTCGGAGAAAAAGAAAGTGGAAAATTAAAAAATGAAGTTGATCACTATCACCCTTTATTCCATTTCAATTATTTATTTTTCCGCAAATTTCATTACTTCATCAGAAACGTTGGGCAAAGATGACAACAATACACTCTCAGATGGTTTTATTGAATCGCCGATTTGTTGTAATCTTACAACTGAGAGGGTGGATATTAATTATACCTCAAAAATTGTCGAAAATGAATATATAGTAATGTTTAACGGTTACTATAAAGACCAAGCAAGAATAAACTACATTAACACAGCTTTAAATGCCTCAGGAATTCGCAAATGGAAGATTCTAAGTAGAGAGAACCCTGCAAGTGAATATCCAAGTGATTTTGATGTAGTAATCATCGAAGATTCCGATAAGCTAGAAGGTTTAAACGCTTTAAACGATCATCCAGCTGTTAAAAGAGTCACTGCCCAACGTATGGTAACTAGAACACTTAAAATAAGCCCTTCCCAGAGATTTGGTAGAACTAGTCTCAATTCTAAGGCTCAGTTTAGGCATAATAACCGTAGGTTGCTAAGGGCCATACCTAGACAGATTACATCAGTTTTGCAAGCAGATTCTCTATGGAATATGGGGATTACTGGTAAACAAGTTTTTCTAATTAAGTAAAATAGTTTTTTCAAGTCAACTGAATAAAACATTATTTGTTTTAGGCAATGGTGTAAGAGTTGCCATTTTTGATACAGGCCTATCGAAGAACCATCCCCACTTTAAAAAAATTAAAGAACGCACCAACTGGACCAATGAAAAGACTTACGATGATGGTCTTGGACATGGTACTTTTGTTGCAGGAGTTATAGCTTCTAGTAAAGAATGTTTAGGTTTTGCTCCTGACGCAGAATTGCATATATTTAGAGTTTTTACCAACAATCAAGTGTCATACACTTCATGGTTTTTAGATGCTTTTAATTATGCCATTTTGAAAAAAATAAATGTCCTGAATTTGAGCATAGGTGGGCCAGATTTTAAGGATCATCCTTTTGTGGATAAAGTTTGGGAACTCACTGCTAATAGGGTGATTATTAATCTTGTATTTGTTGAAAATCGGATTTTTTCTATTGTAAATTCGTTCACATTAATTTTTAGGTTATTATGGTTTCTGCAATTGGCAATGATGGGCCCCTGTATGGTACTTTAAATAATCCAGCTGATCAAATGGATGTCATTGGTGTGGGTGGTATCAACTTTGAAGATCAGATCGCTAAGTTTTCTTCTAGGGGAATGACAACGTGGGAACTTCCACAAGGTAAACTAATTATCTTACAATTTTTAAAGTAGCAGATTTAATTTAAAGTGGGAACTCTCAAACTATCTTCTTTTAATATAATATGAAAACTTATTCAACAAATGAGAAACAATTACCTAATTTACAGTGCTATTTATTTACTTATAAATATATTTATTGTATTTATTTTACATTTTGAAGTTGTAATAACAAACAAATTTATAATTTGTATTATGGGGCAGAAGGACCTCGATCGATAGCCCTTTGTAAGTGGTTAACTTACAATAAAGAACATAATATATATATGAAAACTGCTCTAAGAAAACTATGTAGTTTTTAATTTAACATGGGAACTTCCGCTACATAAACTATCTTGTTTTTATTTAAAGCGAGACTTCTACATGGTAAACAATATTTTGTTTTTAATTTGTTTTAATGTATCGTATTAGGTTATGGTAGAGTAAAACCGGACATAGTGACCTACGGATCAGCTGTAAAAGGTTCTCACATCAAAGGTGGATGCAGAACGCTTTCAGGTACCAGTGTCGCATCTCCGGTGGTTGCTGGAGCTGTAACTCTGTTGGCTAGTGGTGTAATACATCGTGGAGATGTTATCAACCCCGCTAGCATGAAACAGGCACTAATGGCATCAGCTAGAAGATTACCAGGAGTGAATATGTTTGAACAAGGGCATGGGAAGCTTAATTTGATGAAGGCATATCAAATTTTAAATACTTATACACCACAGGTAAGCTTTTTAAATCATTTCTTTGTTTAAACTTTTTTCAGAGCTAATTATAGTTCTTAAAATAACATTTTTTATAGAAACTTAATTAGAAGAATGATTCAAGTAAAACGATGTCCTTTTTTTTCTTCTAATTTTATGGGAGAATTGTCTGGCCTAATTTTTGATATTTTTTTCGTATAAATCATTCATCAGAAACATTTCAGAACGAGACATTTCTAAATTATATATTTAATGTTTGAGAATGTTTTAGTTGCTTAACAATATACATATGATTTTTTTTAATATCGGGAGCTTTGTAAGTGGTAAAAAAAATAATTATTTTTTTGACGTTTTTATTTATGATATTGTCGAATTTACATTGTTCTTTTCCACTGAAGTGTAGTAGTTTTGTACTAGTTGACACACCACTATCAAATAGGTCGCAACTTGAGATATAATCTGAAAAAAAAAAACTAAACTGTGATACTGTTTTAAAGAATCTTTTGTAGCTTTAAGAAAATCATTTAGATCTTGGTTTTAATTTATTTATTTTATACCGCTAATATTCATCATAAAACTATTTGTCGTCGATTTCAACTACTCCAATCAATTTTCGACCTCGATTGCCCCTTTCTGTACAATTTCAACGGTCCTATTTCTTCGGTATAGATGTATTCTTTGTATTGGATGTGAAATTTGAATTTTCAAATTTTTTAACTGAATATTATCAAATTGATTTTTGTAGTACATACAAACTATTTTTAGGCAAGTTTAAGCCCAAGTTACATAGACCTCAGCGAATGTCCTTATATGTGGCCATATTGCACGCAACCCCTGTACCACACTTCTATACCAGTGATAGTCAACGTCACCATTCTCAATGGTCTCGGCGTATCAGGACGCATAATCAACAAGCCGCAATGGCATCCATACACCCCTCAACAAGGCCATTTATTAGAAGTTGCAATAACCTATTCAGAAATGCTATGGCCTTGGTCTGGATGGATGGCGGTCCACTTGTCAGTAACTAAAAACGGAGCTGCGTATGAGGGGTACGCTCAGGGACATGTCGTAGTTACGGTGGAATCGCCACCAGGTAGCGGTGAGACTGAAGTGAGGCAGAGTACTGTCAAATTGCCTGTAAGGTACGCTTTCCTATTAATTACAATAAAATAAGTACAAAAATTTACATGGGTCAAACAGACAAAACATAACAAAAGAGTTTTAAGGAGCACAAAGTAATAAAAATGTTTTTTGTTAGGGCTAAAATCATCCCCGTACCTCCGAGATACAAAAGGATACTTTGGGATCAGTATCACAATTTAAGATATCCACCAGGGTACTTTCCAAGGGATAACCTCAAAGTTAAAAATGATCCGTTGGATTGGAATGGGGATCATATTCATACAAACTTCAAGGACATGTATCAGAATTTAAGGAATACTGGATACTATGTTGAAGTTTTAGGTAAATACTTATTTTTTCGATTACTGGAACATTGAAACGTGGAGTGTTCGATTTGGAACTAAATGGTCAATAATTTTTGAACAATATTCGGTTGAATATTTTTGTGCAACAGCTTTCAAAGGTGGCCGATGCAATTGTTTTTTGGCATCACCACTTCTTTAAGCTTTGTTCGAAGTCGTAATTGGACTGTAGGCTTGTAAATGATTTCATTTATTCTCCTTTCCCATAAGTGAAGCACACATGTTATTTATTAACACTATATTAAAAACTATAAACAAAAGACGTGTAACAAGTAACGATACACTAAATTGGTATATATATATATATAACTTTGAAAACCAATCGCTCAAAAATAACTTGAATTTAAAATATTTTGCTGCACTAAAATGAGCAATTAAGAATTTGTCAGAGAAATTTGGGCATACAATATCCCGGAAACAAGAGCCTTATGTGAAGGACAATTTGTACAAAATTTGCAGCAATTATAAAAAAAATTAATTTGTGAATAAAATAACTTGAATTTAAAATAAAAAAATTAAGAATTTGTCAGAGAAATTTGGGCATACAATATCCCGAAAACAAGAGCCTTATTTGCAGGACAGAATTTTATTACGAGATTTCTGTAACCCCGGAGTATCGTTCGCGATAAGAGATCGATGTATACTAAATTTAAATTGTTAATTTTGTCTGAAGAACGTTTGCGATCTCGTCTATTTTTAGAAATGTTAAGTCCCACCCACTTCTTAGATTAACACGTTGAAAAAACAAAATTTTAAACGGAAATTGGATTATTTTAAGGTTCCCCATTTACCTGTTTTGACGCATCACAATACGGCACTCTTCTCATCGTCGACCCCGAAGAAGAATTCTTTCCCGAAGAAATAATGAAATTAAAACGCGACGTTGATTTGGGCCTTTCCGTAATCGTGTTTGCCGATTGGTACAACGTCACGGTCATGAAAAAAGTCAAATTTTACGACGAAAACACGAGACAATGGTGGATGCCAGACACGGGTAAGAATAATTTTAGTTTTTAAAATTCTTACACGGAAATAAATTAATTCTTAGTCGATATTGACTTGTAGAAAACGATTTACAGGGTTTTTTAAAAGTATTATACACGTTTCTTATTTGTCAATTGTCAAACAACTTTTCTTGTATAGGTGGCGCTAATGTCCCGGCAATAAATGAATTATTGGCATCGTGGGATATACAATTGGGCGACAGGGTATTTGAAGGGAAATTCAAGTTAAAGGAACACGAGATATATTATGCCTCGGGAAGTAGTATTAGAAAATTTCCAAAAGATGGAGTTGTGATCGCTAGGGAGTTAAGTGATCAAGGAACTGAGGTAAAAGCATACATTTTAATTTTTAATTTGTGTACCATTTGCAAATACTTTGGAAAATCGTTTCAAAAAGTTAAAAAAAAATCTATTTAGTCAATGATAGATGCTGATATTTCATTTTTGACTCTCTAACCTTGAACTGCTTATAGACAAAATGTATGGACATTTGACATATTCCATGAAATTAGAACTTCTTTGCAATACGTTGATTTATGGGCGATTTGCTAATTGACAATTGTCAAATGAACTGACATTTGACATTGTAAATAAATTCAGAACTTCATTGCCGCCAACTTCCTTTTTGTGTCACTTATGTTGATTTATGGGCGATTTGCTAATACAAATGGTTAAATAATAGTCAAATGGAAATTACGTCCTTTAATATTTTAACGAAGGAGGAATTGTCGGATGAGAACAATTCCTCGTTTGTCAAAATAGTTTTAAAACACCTTTAACATGTTAAATATGTTAGATATTGGGCGAGCCGGACATGATTCAATACAAAATCCCCATATTGGGCCTAGTACAGACGAAATCGTCGGAAAAGAAGAGCGGTAGAATTATCATGTACGGTGACTCGAACTGCATCGATTCCAGCCACTTAGATACGGCTTGCTATTGGTTGTTGGACGCCATGTTGGAGTACACGTCTACTTCGCACTTGCCATCCATATTTAAAGACAACCAATTGGTGGATTGGGTAGGAATTGCGGAAACAGAAACACCTCATAGGATGGAAGGGAATCGTCTTTACAGGTAAGTAATTTGGGTGTTACCATTATCGAATAATCCTATAGAGAAATAATTTTTTTTAGATACTCGAACGTGTTGGAGAGGAGTTTGGGTGAAGCCCAGGCGAGACCGATACCTCAGTGCCCGCATTTGATGTGGGCGCATCCGATTCCTCTGAATGTTTCAGCACCTAGTAACCTCTATCAGTCTCAGAAACTGCTGTCGCTTATAGAAGAAGTCAATGTTTTACTGCCCGTAGAGAATAACATAAAAGGTAATTATTAGGACGGGTATTTTAATCTATTTGGTTATTGTTTATCTAAGATTGGTAATTCACTCTTACAAAATCGTTTAATTATAAAAAATATAGTGCGGGAAAATATTTCGTATAGTTATAGTTCAGGAATATTTAATAATAATTTGGAAAACAATTAAAAAACGTTAAAATAATTTTTTTTTAATTTAAATCCAGCTTTATTTATTGCAGGAATATTTATTCGTTAAACAAAATATAGTCCGTGATAAATTTTCGTAGTTCAGTATTTATGTATTTTGGAAAATGCTTTAATTTTGTAATCTTTGAATTATGGACCTAGGTATCTTAAATCCTGTCTATAATAAATATTTTATATACAATTTAGAAACGGTCCCAAGTTTTTTTATACTCTATAAAAGTTAAAAAAAAAATGACGAGGAAACATCAAAATATAAACATTACAATTTAACACCCTGAAAATTTTATACTTTTGGGTTTTATAGAATCATAAAAATTACAATCTAGTAAAATTATACAGAAACGACGCCGTGGCTTTACACCTCGAATATTTGATACATTCAAATGGGTACCTAAATCCGTTATTTTTATTATTATTTTTTTCAATAAAATAGATTTCTTACATATACAAGGTGTTTGATAATTCATAATTTCACGGGGAAATTCTTGGGATATTTTTCTCTTGAAGATGCAGGAAGTTTAAAAAAAATTTTCTATAAAAATGCATTCAAATATTTGACTGAATTTTGTTAGAATGGCATAACTGTGCATTTTTTGACCTTTACATTTATTCAAAAGACCATATCTAGCTCATTGGCGGATCCAGGGGGGGGGTCTGAGTCTCCCCCTCTCTTTAGATAGAATTTTTTAATTTAAAGAGAGATTGCGAGAGGTCCTTTTCAACCCTTTGTATGTTGAAGGACTGGGTGAGAACAACCATGAGAGAGGATAGACCTGTAGAGACTCCTCCGCTTAGCAGGGGATCCATAGCCCCCCTTTAAAATCGGCTCCATGATCAACGTTAAATGAATTTATTACCATAATACTGATATTAAAGGGGCATGCAAAAATATCATTTTATTTTTTTAATCGAAAACAATGCATAGAAATGACTACTTATAAAGCAAAAAAATTCTATTTCGAAAAAAACCAGTGGCGTACCACGTGTTTTTTGAGAATTTATCAGCACTTGGTTACACGAACGCCACTGGTGTAAGTGGAAAAATTTGGCCAACTCAAAAAATGCAAAATTATGCTATTCTAACGTTCAACAAAATTCGGTCGAATATTTGAACGCGTTTTTGAGATAATTAAAAAAAAACGTAAAAAAAAAATTTTTTTTCGACGTCTTATATCTTCAAGAGGAAACCTTTGCGAACCTACATTTACATGACAATTTTAGCTTAAAAATGTCCGAATAATCTCCCCTTGAAATATCGACATTCAATTAGGAAACACCCTATATATCAGTCCAGGCAAATAACGCACAAGGTTGTCAAAATATTTCTTACTTTTTTTTTCTATATTTACACAATGTAACATTACTAGTTTTGAAGGTTGGAAATGATACTCAAATCCGGTATTTTGAATGGAATTAAAACGATTTATCAAAATTTTCGTTCCTATATTTTTCATACAATTTTGGAAAACCAACATTGTTGTCATAGTTTAATTTTAGTTGGTTAATTTTTCAGTTCTGAACGAATTCATATAGTATTTTTATTGAAATAATAGGAATTATCATAAAAATCTTGTCCAAATAACGTAAAAATGATTTTTATAAAATTATAGTCCAGGAAAATTGCATAAAATTTTGGAAAACCAACGGGTTCGTCATAATTTTAGTCACATTCTTAAGTCGAATTCATCAGGTATTTTAATTAATGGCGATTTATCATAAAAAAAAATTGGTTCCTATAAAGTAGAAATGCCCATATTTTTCATAATTTAATTTTAGTTGGTTAATTTTAGTTGGTTAATTTTTCAGTTCTTAACGAATTCATACAGTATTTTTATTGAAATAATAGGAATTATCGTAAAATGTTGTCCAAAGAACGTAAAAATGGGATGACTGATTTTTATAAAATTATAGTCCAGGAACATTGCATAAAATTTTGGAAAACCAACATTGTTGTCATATTTTAATTTTAGTTGGTTAATTTTTCAGTTCTTAACGAATTCATACAGTATTTTTATTAAAATAATAGGTTTAATCATAAAAATGTTGCCTCTATAACGTAAAAATAGTGCGCACGCATTTTTTATAAAATTATAGTCCAGTAAAATTGCATAAAATTTTGGAAAACCAGCAGGGCCGCTCAAAATTTAATTCAGTCAGTTAATTTTTCAATGTAAATGCGATGTATGCGTTTTTATAAAATCTAATAGTCGGTTATTTTTTTATTTTTGTGCAAGCCAAAGAGTGAATTACCCCCATACAGAATTTCTCTCATTCAAAACCAGATTAATTCCGTTTCAGACGCTTCAGGTATAGATAGCAAAGGCGAATTCATCGAATGGAGCTGGCGCAACAAACCGTCTACCAAAATATACAAAACCGAAAGTTTCGACCTTACTTTGTCCCTTTTAGTATTCCTAACCTTAATAGTCGTCTACTACAGCGTCAAGTGGTACAAACCCAAACCAAAGAAACGCAAGCTGTGCAAGAGATTACTGTCTATCATTAACTGTAGACGGACTTCGACCGTATGAGATTTTCTTTTTAGTTGAAAAAAATGTTCGTTAGGTGCAATATTAGTCCAATCAACCTGTCAAAATTTGACAAAATTCCAACCCGAAAACAAAAAATAGGGTCGAATAGAGAAAAAAAAAATAATATGAGTACTGAATACTGGAGACGCGGTTTCGATTCCCGCCTGAGGAAGAAATTTTTCGGTTTCTTTCTTCAGTAGTTTATTTCTGTATGCTCCCTTGGAATTTAATTCCATTCTAGGAAGATTTTCCGTTAGCCTTTCACTTGCTTCTAGCAATTTTTTAAATTTTAAGTACCAAAAAATGAAAAATTTGTTTTTTTTGTAACGTTACAATTAAAATTGAAAAAGATACAGTTAAAAATAGCGATCGAAAAAAAACCAAATTTTCAAAGTCATTTTTTTCTACTTAAATGCTAATTTGGACGGTTTTTTCGATATATCTCGATCGAGATTTATAAAAAATGAATCGAAAGATATTTTTATTATCTACAACTTTCTCGTTTATTTTTTTTATTGGAGTTATATTTTGTCATTACTTCATACCTATTGATTGGACTATATGTGCAATTGTGTTGAAATTGTTCACAAATCAGAAGATGGTGATCGGCATGATTGGGTTTTCAGAGTCAAGTAGAGGCCCAAATCAAATATTTACATCACATTATTTTGTTTTAATCAGTTTTTGGTTTAACTTTGTGAGCAATTTCAAAAAATCATCGAAATTTTAACATTTTTTATATATTATAAGATTGTATAGTTAAATTAAGAAAAATAAGTTTGTACATAGTCACCGATTTTTTAAATTTAAATTTATTTAATGTCAAAATAAAAAAAAATAAAAAAATAGTTTGTTTTACCTCTCCATAAAATATGAACTAACAGATTGTTGGAAAACGTCGAACATATTAATAACAAATTAAAATAAAATAAATTAATTAAATTTTCAATAAAAATTAATTACGAGCGTTCATTTGCTAGTTAACAATTCGCAGTGACCGTGAGATCAAGACTCGAGCCGGTCCGGTATTATTTTATTCGGACTAGAAAGAGTTTCCGGTAATTTGAATAGAGCGCAAAGTCTAAACTAATAAAAATTGATAATTTGAATAGAGCGCGAAGAATGAACAAATAAAAATTTTATTTTTAGTACGCGACTTTCGTCCTCTCTAAATAGCGAGCGAGACATGGAAGAAACATGGTATTCGACGTCATACACAGTCATTATGACTACAGTTTACCTGAGTACGATTGTAGAATGTAAAGGAGGAGAAATTTTGTATAAAAAAAATTTACACTTTATACAAAATTTCTCCTTTACATTAAGTAGGGGAGGCCAAGCGGGGATTTTCCGCGTTACTCGAGCGCGTCAGAAATACATATGGGGAGAAACCTTGGACCCTGTAATGTACCCCTACCATATATGAACCCTTAATATAGGGGGGTGCGTTGAGGGCAGCCCGTCAGATTAGTAAAAAAAATCGATCCTTAGAAAAACTCGAGCACGTCAGATTAAGAAAAGGTAAGTTAAGTACATCCAGAAAAGTATATATCAATAATCTGTCAAATTTGAGCGTGGCATAAGGAAATGGGCGAGTCAAAAAGTTTAAAAAAAAAACGGTTCATTGTGGCTAAACGGTCAATATTTTGAACATTTTGTTTATTCATGGATATGTGAGTTGATAAAGGCTACATTTTAAAATTATTTTGAAATATACAGGTTGTCCCAAAAAAGTGTGGCGTATCAAAGTTATATTATTTCTTATGGAATACCCTATATTTTATTGTATTTATAGATTATACGTTAAAAATAAGATAAACTTTCTTAAGTATTTCCTATACCTAAGCTTTTTAGTTTTCGAGATATTTTGATATTTCTAAAAATGGAAGCACTTACAAGAAAACCAATAACTTGGAAACCTATGGAAGCAGCCAAATCCTATTTTAACAGAAAAAATTAGACTAACAATTGAAAGCAATAATTTATTAAGAGTTGTTTAAAATTATACAGTGCGTCCAAAACGGGGCGATGCTCTAATGACATATTCAAACGACAATATCGTTCTTATTTTAAATAGGACACCCTGTATTTTATAATCCTATTATGTAGCAAATTCCATTACCTTTTAAAAATTATAAAGGTCTACTATGCCTAAATCTATTAATTTTGGAGTTATTTTTATTTTTGTTAAATTTTACGTTATTTTTCCACCGTAATGCCTAAATATAACACCCTGTATTTGATCTGCTTAGACTATGATCCAAAAAAATTATCTTTGAAACTATGTGTTTGGTTTTGACATTATTAAAAATATTTCGAGATGCATCAAAATCTGTATGGTTAACCGTCAGACTAATCCATTATTATGAAAAGTGGATTCATCTGTAAACAGCATATTATAAAAAAAATCATCTTCACTAACCTTCTCCAATGCCCATATACAAAAATCTATCCGTTTTTTCCATACAGATTTTGATGCATCTCGAAACATTTTTAATAATGTCAAAACCAAACACATAGTTTCAAAGATAATTTTTTCGGATCATAGTCCAAGCTGATCAAATACAGGGTGTTATATTTAGGCGTTACGGTAGAAAAATAATGTAAAATATAACAAAAATAACTCCAAAAATAAAAATAACTCCAAAATTAATAGATTTGGGACAACCTGTATATTTCAAAATAATTTTAAAATGTAGCCTTTATCAACCCACATATCCATGAAAAAAATAAAATTTTCAAAATATTAATCGTTTAGCCACAATGGACCGTCGCGTATACTATATTACTGTTTTTTTTTACATTTTTGAAAATTTTTACACGCTCTTCCCCCCACTAAAATGGAAAACTTAACATACATTTTTTTCGTTTTAGAACCTAATCTTCACAATCCAATAGGTCCCCATGACGCTTTAGTAACGGCAAATTTAGCATCTCGGCCTCCCCTACTATTAAGACTACATGTCGAACTCAAATTTTACATATAGCCCACAAAATGTGATATCGATGAAACTTGGCATTTAAGTACTTGAATGGGTGTAGAAAACAATAAAAAAATCTTTGCTGCTCTAATATATGTGTATGCTAACTTCATAATTTCGAAAATTCGGTTTTTCCATTATATCTTGAAAAAAAAAAAATTTCGAAAAACTAATAGCACTACGTGAAAAAGCGGAAAATTTTACTAGTTATATTAAAGTTATTTAAAAAACATTGTATTGCTATAAACAAATATTAAAAATAAGAAAGCAAATTCGAAAACTCTAAACTGAAGACGCTAAACTTTCTCATAGAAAATTTGAGTTTTCGAATTTGTTTCTTATTTTGAATAATTTTTTATAGTAATACAATTTTTTTTTTAAATAACTTATAATTTTTGGCTCTTTCACGTGGTGCTATTAGTTTTTCGAAATTTTTATTTTTTTTTCGTGATATAATGGAAAAACCAAATTTTCGATTTTATTTTCCAAATTGTGAAGTTAGCATACACTAGAGCAGCAAAGATTTTTCTACACCCTTTCAAGTACTTAAATGCCAAGTTTCATCGATATCACATTTTGTGCGAGCTTTTGGCCAATATCCTTCTCTGGCAACTGGGCTAATAGGGATAGCCACCTATCATGTTTCATTCTTTTTTTCGAATAGCAAATTCATTCCACATGAGTTCGTTTTTGGGGCAATTGCAAAATCTACGAGAACGAACAGGAAGCAGCAAAGGCAGGTAACCTAATTATACAGTCCACTTTTGTCTTGGCTAGTCATTAGTAAACTATTAAGGCGATTAGGGTACAACACAATTCCCGTCTAATCCCCGACACACAATTAATTAGTTAAAAAAATACATAAAGGTCTACTTACATTCAATATTTGTTTTTTGTCAAGTATGAAATAGCCGGAAGCCGAAATTTCTATCGGTCGGACATGTATTTGAACCATAAAGGTATGCAGCTAAAAAAAATTAAAGGTAAGTTTAAAGTTTTGTCTTAATTTTAGTGCACATGTTCGAATCCTATTGGCTGCGCCACTTTAAATTAATTTTTTCGTTTTGCAGTGATTATTTTTTTCATCTGTCAAAACAGTCAGATTTTGTGGTTTCAGCCAATAACAACTCAGGATCCTAACCAATCATTGTGCTTTATACTGATAAAACCTCTTCGTCGTTTTTGTTTTTTGATTAAACTGTGTTTACCTATTTGAGATGTCAAATGTAAACATTAATCAATTATTATTATACTAAAATGTATTGCAAATCTATGTTAATAACCAAATTTCAAAATGTATTTGTAAACTAACCTGTTTTTATTAGTTTATTTCAACATTCATTTAACATTTTTAGATACCTCATTTTAACACTAAACTTAAAATTAATTAAATTAAGGAAGACTTCATTTCATTCTTCTTCTTCGCTTTTATTTAAGGCGCCGTTTCGCGGGGTAGCCAGTCAAAAAATCGCCTTGGTGGCCCTGTATGTAAAACTATAACAGCTCAGGTTTCAATTTAAATTGGTAAAGAAAATTTTCAATATTTGTGTGTAAAGTGTCTTTTGCATAAATGACTATGTTCTCTGTTTTTAATACAAAATGATTCAAAAAATAATCCTTTCAAATACGACTCGTCCTCTGAAATTTTATAGATTAAATTTTTGATCTTCATACTCAAACGCCTTTATTTTAGGCAAAACCACTCAAACAAACTGATTTAAGATAAAATCACTCGTCCTGCGGACTCGTGATTTTATCAATCAGTTTGTTTTCGTGGTTTTTCCAAATAAAGCCGTTTTCGTGAAAACCAAAAATTTAATCGATAAAATTTGGAGGACTCGTGGTATTACCTTTGATTAAAATTTTGTCTTAATTTAAGTTTGTATGTTACAATACTATTTGCTGTGCCATTATATTTTTGTTGTTGCAATCAGTTTGAAATGTCTCAATTTAAGTGCATACGTTCGACTCTTATTGGTTTCACCACTTTTTTTCGTTATTGCGATAAGTGCCTAATATTTGAATACTATTATTATTATACACTTTAATCTCCAGGTTTAGGTTAATTTGGGATATAAAATTGTTATAATTAATGTTTTATTTAAAATTAACCCGTTAATTTATTTTTGCATGGACGTGTAGAGTATAGGATTATGTAAATTTAAATAGTTTTCTTTTTTTTTAATTCTTACTTCTTTTAGACATTCCTCCGATATATTTTTGGTTGGCATTCGATGGATAATATTGACGATTTCATTGCCCTGAAACAATAAAACAATACAAGATAAATTTTGCGTGTAACTTTTTTAAAAACAGTATTTGTAGATTTTCAGTTTCATAATAACTAGGGACATGTTAAAAATAAAAACTGATTATATGTCATTACATTACTAATAGATAAATCTCAAAAGTGTATTTTTTTTATAATCATCATATTAGGTTAGTTAGTTTCCGTAACCCATAATACCTGTTATATATCTATCAATTTTTTGGAATAAAACATTTAAAAACAATTTTCGAAGATAAACAAGTCATTAACTCAGGTTGCCTCATTCTTTTTAATTTTTCCAAGCTAAAAAACAACCATAGATAGTTAATTACTGACTATTAATATGACATTATTTATTGGTTAGCGAGGAAATTCCAAAGCGTTGAAATGTAATAAACACGTTCCTCTTCCTCTTGAACTTTTTTAAGTATTACAGTTCATAAACGTACTTTTCCCCGCGGTAAACTTTGTAAAATCATGGGTTTCGTGAAAAAATCATATGTCTTTGGGATTGTTCTTATTCGATTTATCATCAAGTTTTACGGTTATTTTTTTTATCTAAGATTTCATTGTATTAGGGCTGTTCTCTATAAATTACCCAATTTGATCAACAAATTTATGTTTACGTCGACGATTAAGTTAGACGGGAAGATGATGACAGATTTCATTCGACTATTTTATACCTCATGCCTTTTTAAGCGTTGATAATTAACCCTAAAATAATAAAGATAAAAGGGTTCTCAACTGCCGCACGCTTTCCGGCCTTGATGGAAATCGCTTTTCTATTTAGCATGTTTTCGTGAGAGTATACTGCCTGCCTTTGTAACATAAGGTAGTTATAGTGGACTGAAAAACAGGAAAAAAGTCGCTTCCTTCTTAAATAATTTTTTTTAAGATAACTAAATGGGACCTTCACAGATCGATAAGATAGGTCCCTGGTCATCAGAAATGGCCAATTACGACATTTTTTCGTAGGTCAGACAATTTTTGTACTGAAGAATGTCATTAATCTGTCAAAATTCAGTTTACATACTTTTTCACACATACATCGCGATATCTCCGAAACTAATGGAGATAATTTTTTACTAACTATAGTAACCAATCAAATTACTTAATTTAGAGTCAGGTGTCAAATTTCATCCAATCAGCTATGGATTACAGCGATTATTTCCCTTGCCTGTCAAATATCAATTTTTAACCAATGACGTGCTTGGAAACTGATTTGGCGCAGCCAATCAAAACAAAATAAAGCGACTATTCACCTTGGTGGTAAATATTCGGCTATTTGATCATCGTCCTCAATATTCACCTGAAGGACGGTATCCAACAATAACGAAGCCGCCCGTAAATTTCAAATTTTTCAAATAAAACCTATACTAATGGTATTATAAAATTGCTTATAGTTAATAAATTATCGATCTTTAGTAGCAAATACACAAATCCAACTGATTTCGCACTTTTTCTGAAACTATAAATATATTCATTCATGTAATACCGTCCATTTTACGACAAACATAGTAGGCGCGCGTCATCTGAATTTTGACAGTTTGTCATTAAAGTTTATTACAGAATTAAATTTGACACATTTTGTTAAAAAGTATTAACAATGAGTAGATTCGGGAGTAAAAATCTTCAAGAAATTGATAATATAATTAAATTAAACGTACCTGCCAAGACAGTAAAGAGCAAAACTAGTATAATTTATACGTACGTACAGAATTTTTTGTGACTCGGGAAATAATCTTATTAAATATAACGCGACCTTGACAAATTAGCTACTATTTTTATTGCTACTAAATTTCTCGTATATTTTACAATTTGTCTCGACAATTTTGGCATTAATAATCTGAATAACTCCCGAGAGCTTTAGCGTTGATAATTAACCCTAAGATAATAAAGATAAAAGGGTTCTCAACTGCCGCACGCTTTCCGGCCTTGATGGAAATCGCTTTTCTTTTTAGCATGTTTTCGTGAGAGTATACTGCCTGCCTTTGTAACATAAGGTAGTTATAGTGGACTGAAAAACAGGAAAAAAGTCGCTTCCTTCTTGAATAATTTTCTTTTAAAACACCACTCGAGCTCCGCTCTCGTGGTGTTTCGCCAAATACGTCTCGTGACTCGGAAGTATAATCGATTATTTTCGAAGCTCTTGTGATATTACTACTGATAATTTTTTACTAACTATTGTAACCAATCAAATTACTTAATTTAGAGTCATGTGTCAAATTTCATCCAATCAGCTATGGATTACAGCGATAACACCCTACATGTGGTGTTTTCAGTTTGGTGTTTTCAGCAAGTCAAGTTTTTGATTAAAAATTAATTAAACGTCAAACTGACAACTAGTTTAAAAATGTTTAAATCTACAAAGTAAAAAATTATCTTATCGAATACCCCTCGGGCCTTGATAAATCCTCAAAATTTTGTCATAGAGAATCCTTCAAGCGTGTTGCTTAAGGATAATAGCCCTCGGCCTTCGGCCTCGGGCCATTATCAAGCAACACGCTTTCAGCATTCTCTATGACAAAATTATCTCGGTATTATCAAGGCCCTAGGGGTATTACTACTGATAATTTTTTACTAACTATAGTAACCAATCAAATTACTTAATTTCATCCAATCAGCTATGGATTACAGCGATAACACCCTACATGTGGTGTTTTCAGTTTGGTGTTTTCAACAAGTCAAGTTTTTGATTAAAAATTAATTAAACTTCAAACTGACAATTAGTTTAAAAATTTTTAGATGTGCTACCATCTATGGTAAGAAGAGAGTATTGACATTAAATTTTGACTGAATCTAGTCAAGATGTCACTCTCTTCTTTTTTATCCCTTTCAGAGATTAATACAAAGTGAGTAAACCAGTAAGGAATTTTAATTTATTAGATTCGACATCCTAAGACCGGTTTCTGTCTTTCGACTTCATCAGTTAGGCTTTTCGAATCCAATAAATAAAATTCCAAACTCGTACAAGTCAATAGCTATATCCGCTATAAGATAACATTTTTAGATGTGCTACCATCTATGGTAAGAAGAGAGTATTGACATTAAATTTTGACTGAATCTAGTCAAGATGTCACTCTCTTCTTTTTTATCCCTTTCAGAGATTAATACTTTGTATTAATTAAGAGAGTATTGACATTAAATTTTGACTGAATCTAGTCAAGATGTCACTCTCTTCTTTTTTATCCCTTTCAGAGATTAATACAAAGTAGTGACATCTTGACTAGATTCAGTCAAAATTTAATGTCAATACTCTCTTCTTACCATAGATGGTAGCACATCTAAAAATGTTATCTTATAGCGGATATAGCTATTGACTTGTACGAGTTTGGAATTTTATTTATTGGATTCGAAAAGCCTAACTGATGAAGTCGAAAGACAGAAACCGGTCTTAGGATGTCGGATCTAATAAATTAAAATTCCTTACTGGTTTACTCACCTAGTTTAAAAATGTTTAAATCTACAAAGTAAAAAATTATCTTATCGAATACCCCTCGGGCCTTGATAAATCCTCAAAATTTTGTCATAGAGAATCCTTCAAGCGTGTTGCTTAAGCATTCTCTATGACAAAATTATCTCGGTATTATCAAGGCCCTAGGGGTATTACTACTGATAATTACGAACTTTTTTTTAGTCGATAGTAGAGAGATGGCCGCCTGATACCTGAGTTAACTACACTTTTGAGAAATTTTTTGTTTTGTCGTTGAAGTAGGCAAAACTTCAAATTATACTTTTTATGTAGTACTTTTTTAGATAAGCGAGAAACTTTTTTGCTTTGAGGATTTTTGCCACAATATCAGCGATTAAAATGAAGGTATAATATTAAGGAAGTTTTTACAAAAAACCGCAGTACGCCACAACGCGTTGTTTTCAAGTTATTGTTGCCTAAAGGTGAGTATCAGGCCGGGCGCTATATCAAGTCACAACGCAGTAATAAATACTCTCTGTCCTCTGTGCCTATAATCTGCTTGTTATTAAGCCATATTTAAATAAAAATATACTAATTAAAATAGTAATAATAGAGCTTACATCAGAAATGTCCCAATTCGATTTCTGAATCTCAAAACGTTTCGGGTTCGATAGTAGAAATACTATTAACCCAAATTGAAGCTGTAATAATTAGATGCATGCAATCCACAATAGCCGAAAGGGCTCAAAGGGTCACGTGAAAATGTGTTTTTAAATCACATGCCGATGTAAAAAATAAAAAGTTTTAATCAAAAAAACACTCCTGAAAAATTGGCATGCGCTCCTCGTTGGAAGTAGCATCTTTCGTGGACGGAACGTGGCGGCCACGACGTTAGAAACTTTAAAGTGTATTGCCAAAGTCTTTGCCACGTAATAAAAACGGTTCTGTATCGTGGGGGTGACTAACATGGGGAACACTTTCTTGGTGGCAGCTACGTGGCGGTGTGGTGGCCGACACGAAGTTTTGTTCACTGCGCATGTCTTTTTGATTTGTCGCTCGTTTTCTGTCCTGCATTTCTTCCATTTTCCTTGCTGTTTCTCTAACTTGACATAACTGTTAACTTAAGTAGGTAGGTACGTACTGAATAATAATAATAATTAGGTATATTATTATGGAAATACAAGAATATTGGTTTAACAATAGTAAAAGGCAAAAAGTTAAAACGATTGAAAGTTGACTGTCAAATATAAGAGGTGTTGTGGCTCGAAATACGGGCACGCGCCATTGGAATACTTCATAATTTAGGTGTAAATTTTTCATCATGGAAATTAAATACTTAGATGCTTCAAACTATGTTTTTTATCTATCTTTGGATGTGCAGTATCTTTATATTCAAGCCTGGATTTTTGCGGTAGCAAATTTTGAGTTATGTTATCTGCATACTTTTTTAATTCTGGAGGAGTATTTTCAAATTCTACATCTGAATCGTTTGATTTTCTACTCATTTTTAATAAATTAAAAGTTTTTACAGACCAATATGCATGAAGACCACGTCAACTAATACTGACAGTTAATTTGATATTCATGGCAAACCTTATATTTTTAAACAATTACGGAATAAACATTCTGTCTCTAGAGTAAGAATGAAATACGTATAAAATACATTAGGAGACAAGTGTTTCAGAATTTTCTTTCAATCTCAAGCGCGAGAATGTTTCTTTTCTGTTATTATAAGTGGTTTCAGAATAACTACATTCAGTAGTGGCCGTGAAGAAATATATTTTTTCTACAACTGCTATGAAAAGAAATACAAAAAAAATATTTAACTGTTAAGAGGTAGGATACTTTCATGTTATTTTAGTTGTGCTAACCATAAAAATAAATATTAAGTTACATTACTTGTATTATTTAAATTTGTGCAGTTGTAGAAAAAGTATAGTGTGCAACACGTGGGGAAAGTACTTTTCTCACTCGTGTGTTTGCGGCACTCGCCCTTCAGGATCGTGCCACAAACTTTCACACTCGTGAGAAAAGTTGAACTTTCCCCACTTGTTGCACACTATTCCGTGATTTCAAACTTTTTTTTCGCATGGATCATCCTATTTTGTTTTTCCAAATCCACACCAACGCCACTGGCATATTGCATCTGTTAAAAAACTCGTTTCTTGTTGGCTCTTATCTGTCCTGTTACAATTACAATACCGTTCTGGGAATCGCTCTTTAATTGCCAAATTTTTTTTTTGTCGAATTTATTAAGTATTATACAGGTTCAGCTTATAACGGTATCGGAGTTCAGTATTCGCTGGTGCCCCGATCAGCTACTGGTAGTACAAAAGAAGTTCTCGATACCATCAGCTAAATTCACTCATTCCAACAACAGAATCACAGTTTAATACACGAGTGGTTGATATACCGAAAAGTTACTTAACAAGATTTTTTTTTATACATAAATAAGATTCACTCTTGAGTAAGTAAAACATTTTTAGTTTATGTAGTGTTGTTGAAAAATAATATTACCTTTTTTTTAATTGCTATAAACTGCGTTACATGTTTCGGTTGTGTAGCCATCATCAGGCAATGTAAATAATAACTAATAATACAAATAAATGAGAGAATTTGTTTAAACATGAAATTATCATCCTTATAGTGGAGTGAAATTAGAATTTTATGTGGATGTAAGAGCTAAGTCAATTTTTTTTAAATTTTTTCGATTTTATACATAAAGGCTTGTAAAAAAATTTTCAATAAATTTGGGCTGGAGCTTCGCGAGATTTGTGCCAAAAATGGCATTTTTGGTATTTTTCGAGTGGATTGCTTCACTATTTTTTAAATATTCTCGAATTTTCTTAAAAATTGGAAAAAATATATACTTTTATGTCGGGAAGACATGGTAAAAATTAAAAAAAAATGTATTTGTCAAGCCAAAATCGGCATTTTTCGAAAAAAAAATTGGCCGCCATTTTCAGAAAAACAATAGTAGAGAAAAATATTTTATCTTAAAAAGAAGGATTTAGTGTGTACTTTTGTCTAAGAAAATCCAACATTTTATTTCTTTATTTAAAGTGCCCAATTTAGGGAATAATAAAAAAAATTCGATTTTCATTTTTTATATTGATTCGTTCCCTCACAAAAATCTTACATTAGAACCTGAAATATTTTTTTTATTTTTTTTTTAACATTTTTTGGACTGAAATACAGTTTTTCTAAGAGAATCAAGCATAAATTTGATAAAAAATTGTAAAATAATGAAAATCGAATTTTTACTTTACGAAAAAATTTGACTTAGCTCTTAAATCCATTTTCAGAATATTTTCGTATAATTTCACTTCACTATTAATTGTTAAATTCAAATTTTTACTCCATGTAGTGTTGTCGTAAAATAATATTACTTTTTTTTAATTGCTATGTAAACTGCGTCACATGTTTCGGTTGTGAGGCCATCATCAGGCAATGTAAATAAAAAATATACGACTAAATGAGGGAATTTGTTTAAAATTCAAATTTATTGGTATCATCTGAAATAATATTAAATTAATTTATCCATATTATTTACTATAATGTTGAATTGGGGTCTCTACAATTGATTAGTCGTATGGGCAATACGTTAGTCACTATTATAATAAATTTTGTGTTTTTAATTTGTTTTATAATTGTTATTTGCATTTATTTAATTAATTTTGAGAAGATTGAATTTCCATAAAATTTATTTGGTCCTAATTAAAAATTGGTTCGTGGTTTTCATTTCCTTTAAAATTTTGAGTTAATTTTTGTTAGATTTAAAAAAAAATTTAGCTTTTTCTATTTCTCTTTTTAATTTGCTTTTTTAAACCTTTCGTTTACTTTAATTTATAAAAAATAAACATCAATATAGGGTAAAAGGGAAATAAAATAGGATGTTAAGAGCAAACCCAACTTTTTGAAAATTTGAAAATAATTCTAAGCCTTTAGTTTTAGTCTGATTTTTGTGAAATTTTCAGGAAATACAAATAATTACAAAACTTAGGGTGGAGACACCTTGATTTTATTGCAAACCTTCGAAAAGTATTTATTTTAAATGGAAAATCACAAAAAGAAGAGTCCGCGCCATTCTATATTAAATCTATGAAAATTTGCTCCTATTTGTTTTCATAAATATCAAGTAGTTTTTAAATAATATGCTTTTTCACCATTTTCTTAAATATCTTTGCATAGTGCTGCCTCATCATTTCAGAAATTTAAAGCTGTAGAGAAACATTCACAGTGGCACGCATATACATACAATTTTATATTAGGCGATTACGAGGACTATACCAATTTAATTTAATTGATAACTCTTTATTTAATAGGTACGTTGTGGGCTTTAAAATCTCAAGAATATAGTTTTCTAGTATACCTACTTGTCGATGTCTGGCATGTTCATACAAAATGACTTATTTATTCCATATCGGATGGGGTCCTTTTTCCAATGATTTGAAAGATGTCTTATATTCGTAAAAATTAGGATTAAAATCAAAGAGTATCAATGACTTCTTTGACGTCAATTTTTCAATTGTCTGAAATGGATTATTTCTTTCAGATTCACGCGAATTAAGCTTAAATTAAATGAAATTAAATTAAACTAGATATAATTTTGATACTTTTATCGAAAATTAGTTATTTATGCAACAATCTAGCATACTTATCTATCAATTTCTTATTCGATATTACCGTGTAAGTATTATTCTTGTAAAGAATTCGAAAAAATCTTAAAAAAGCTGCTATTTAGATTATTCGATATGCGTATTCTCAATTTACTATGAATTTTCGTATAAAAAATAGGAATTTTTGTTTCCCAATTTTTACAATCTGACCCTCCATCCCACCTGTACCTACTCAGTAATAATGTTTTTTAATTAAATTTCGATAATTGCAATAATCAATAATTACCACTTTGTTTGGGTTTTTTATTGTGGATTTTTCATTTTATTGTAAAAAATTAGAACTTCAACATCAAATTTCCTATATATTTTCGTCAAGAACAAAACGATTCTTGGTTCTAGTTTTAGTTACCACACCTTCTCACTATTTTTTTCGACTATTGATATTGTTTGTTTTATAAAAAATACCTATTTGTTAATTTTAATCTTATTTTTATTGTTAATGGTATATACGTCAATTACTTTAATTAATCTTATCTTGAAAAATATTCGAGGGGATCTTCACCTTTAGGTTTTGGCATTATATCACGGAAATTAGAAATAGTAATTTATGTATCAAGTGAATTATAAGGGCCTTAATTCCCGAAGGCAATGTTTGCGTGGGGTAATTGCCTGAGGTAATTAAGGCTAATTAATTCCCGTGGTACATAGATTATTTTATTTCTAATAGATTTTAATAAAATTTATTTTTCACTTGTATATTATTTGTTTGTTTTACTTTGGATACGGTTGCTATAAATACACTCATAATGCACTAGGGCATTCTTCGGGGGGGTCTGGATTACTCCGACGATAAATTTTTAGTTGCTTTCGGTGCATATTTTCTTTGATATTTTTTGTAAAATCGTTATTTATTTCCATTATTTTTATAAGACGTATATAACACAAATCAGCAATGACGTTCACTAAATATAATGAAACTCTGTCATCAATATTCAACAAACGTCAAAATATCCTAACAACGGGAATTAAGGCACCTCCTAATATCCCTAGGGAGTTATAACCCTTTTTGTTGCGTAACTATGATGTTATAAGCTTATAATATCCCGGTCAGGAATACAAATAATAATATCGTTGATTTACAAATTATGATAAAAAGGAATAAATCTTAAAACATTGCCTTCAATAATTAAATGAACCATTAAAAAAAAGTCGATATTGACGAAATTCGAACTCAGAGCATCACATTTTAAAATAATATTCGGTCCATCGAATTTCACCACCACAAAACTGGAGTTTTACACCCCTACACTGCGTATTTACGTG
Source organism: Crepidodera aurea (assembly GCA_949320105.2). Lineage (NCBI taxonomy): Eukaryota > Metazoa > Arthropoda > Insecta > Coleoptera > Chrysomelidae > Crepidodera > Crepidodera aurea. The sequence continues at coordinate 37,328,244 of OX439475.1, read as the reverse complement.
TACTTTGTCTTGAAAACTCTGTGGTCTATTAAGCTGTGACTTAACCGATGTTATGTTCATTTAAGTGCATATCTTTAGAATTATTATAAATGAATTAATCCATTCCTTGAAGTTTTTTCATTTTTAAAGGTTTGTGCGGTACCCATATTGAGAATTTATTTAATGTTGAATTAAATGGCCACAGTTGAGTTCAGTGGATATTTTCCCTTTAGTTATTAGATTATCTTTGACATGTCAATGTGATCATTGATCTGAACAACGTTTTTGGTGGTTTTTAATTTGTCCTGTATTCTCTTGAAATTAATTAGAAAAGGTTCCATCCACTCGCTGTTATCCTTGTGTGTGTCTCTTTCTCTCGATGTCTGATGTAATATATATATTTTTTTTAATTGTAAATTTGTCAGATTTTGTTTTCGCTATTATTAGTTTTTCGTTCAGGTCATTAATCGCCATGGTCATTTCAGTTATGTTGATTAATTCATTTAGACGTTTAATTGTGTTGACAAGTGTGTTCTTGTCGTTCATGATTTGTAGGGTGTTTGATGTGTTAATGAGTTGATTTCCTCTGCCATGTATTGTTATTAGGGGTGGAAAGTCTTGATTTTGTGTTCTTTACAATTTACGCATGTAGCTGAGGTGAATTTTCATGTTGTGCATGTATTCGTTAAGTGTAACTTAACTGGCATCTGTGGCATTGCGTGGTGCCTAGGGTTTTTCTTAGTTCCCATTGGATAGCGGTGTGTAGGATGATCTTCACGTATCGATTGAAGTGATCTAATGCGTGTGATTTATCTTCTTTTAGAGTACAAGTACGGAACTGGAGTTCATTTTGTTGTGCTTCTTCTAGTATTATGGTAGAATTGTTTACCATATTTTGGAAGCTGAAAACCTCTCCATCTATTTTATTACTGGTGGGAGAATTTCATATTTTTTCGGATAAGGATTTTGTTTGTTTTGGATAGGAATGTTTTTGTTGTTGGGGAAGGTTTATTATTTCTTGGGGGTGTTTTCGGGTTAGGGTTGTTTATTGTAATTCCTTCGTCTACTTCAGATTTTTCTTTTTTTTAATTGACAGCTTGTTGACTGATGCCATAATCGAGAATACCGAGTCAACTGGTCATCCATGGTAGTAGGGGAAGCCGAGATGCTAAATTTGCAGTTACTAAAGCGTAATGTAAATGTATGTTAAGTTTTCCAAGAGCGTGTAAAAATTTTCAAAAATGTAAAAAAAAAACAGTAATATGGTAGACGCGACGGTCCATTGTGGCTAAACGATTAATATTTTGAAAATTTTATTTTTTTCATGGATATGTGGGTTGATAAAGGCTACATTTTAAAATTGTTTTGAAATATACAGGTTGTCCAAATTAATTATTAATTTTGGAGTTATTTTTATTTTTGGAGTTATTTTTGTTATATTTTACATTCTACCGTAACGCCTAAATATAACACCATGTATTTGATCAGCTTGGACTATGATCCGAAAAAATTATCTTTGAAACTATGTGTTTGGTTTTGACTTTATTAAAAATGTTTCAAGATGCATCAAAATCTGTATGGAAAAAACGGATAGATTTTTGTATATGGGCATTGGAGAAGGTTAGTAAAGATGATTTTTTTTATAATATGCTGTTTACAGATGAATCCACTTTTCATAATAATGGATTAGTCTTACGGTTAACCATACAGATTTTGATGCATCTCGAAATATTTTTAATAATGTCAAAACCAAACACATAGTTTCAAAGATAATTTTTTTGGATCTTAGTCTAAGCAGATCAAATACAGGGTGTTATATTTAGGCATTACGGTGGAAAAATAACGTAAAATTTAACAAAAATAAAAATAACTCCAAAATTAATAGATTTAGGCATAGCAGACCTTTATAACTTTTAAAAGTTAATGGAATTTGCTACATAATAGGATTATAAAATACAGGGTGTCCTATTTAAAATAAGAACGATATTGTCGTTTGAATATGTCATTAGAGAATCGCCCCGTTTTGGACGCACTGTATAATTTTAAACAACTCTAAATAAATTATTGCTTTCAATTGTTAGTCTAATTTTTTTCAGTTAAAATAGGATTTGGCTGATTCCATAGGTATCCAAGTTATTGGTTTTCTTGTAAGTGCTTCCATTTTTAGAAATATCAAAATATCTCGAAAATTAAAAAGCTTAGGTATAGGAAATACTTAAGAAAGTTTGTCTTATTTTTAACGTATAATCTACACATGCCATAAAATATAGGGTATTCCATAAGAAATAATATAACTTTGATACGCCACACTTTTTTGGGACAACCTGTATATTTCAAAATAATTTTAAAATGTAGCCTTTATCAACCCACATATCTATGAATAATCAAAATTTTCAAAGTATTAACCGTTTAGTCACAATGCACCGTTTTTTTTTACAACTTTGTGACGCTTATTTCCTTATGCCACGCTCAAATTGACAGATTATTGAAATATACACTTTTCTGGATGTACTTAACTTACCTTTTCTTAATCTGACGGGCTGCCCTCAATGCATTCCCCTATATTAAGGGTTCATATATGGTAGGGGTACATTACAGGGTGCAAGGTTTCTCCCCATATGTATTTCTGACGCGCTCGAGTAACGCAGAAAATCTCCGCTTGGCCTCCCCTACTATGGTTCCCGGACATGAAAACTGTTTGATTTCCATCAGTCTTTTGTTTTTATTTGTTCTCTTTTCTTTGGTAGGACAATATTTTTTCTATACTTTTATATTGAATTTTTGTTTTGTAATTATTCTCTATAATTTTATAATTTTGTAGTGATGATTGAATTTTGTCACCTGTTTCTTGGGATAGTATAGGGATATTTACCTGAAGTTCTGGAGTGAAGTAAGTTCCTTGTAGGGTTGAAAATATATAGTTTTAAATGTTTTTCCTCAGTCTTTTATAAGGTGTGTTTAGTTCTAATAATGCATTTGGTGGTGTTTTGATTGTAGGAACTTTGCCTACCTTATTTCTGGTTTCGAGTTGTTCTGTTCCTATTTTGCGTAGAATTTTCGGCTCACTTAGAGGTTTTTCGTGCTAACGCTGTCGTGGTGTTTCGCAGAATACTTCTGGTGACTTGGAAGTATAATCGATTATTTTCTATGCTCTTGTGCTAATAAAACTGAATATTGTTAATGTAACATATATATCATTAATTGAAATTTCATTTTTAGGGAAACAGTGAGGAAAGTAAAGGTTTTATACAACAACATGTCAAAATATTTGATATTCTTTCTGCTACTCAACATTAATCAGATATACGCCCTCCTAAGTACCGACCCTGAAAATAACACTCTAGATAATGATATTTTAAGCGATTTACCAGAAGAAGAAAAGAATCCATTGGTAGCTGTTTACAGCAACTTAATTTATACATTAAAGTATCCCGAAGATGTCGAAATAAATGACTACATAAAATTTTCTAAGAACGATCCCGAATCGCAAATTAAAAAGGTTGAAAGTAAAAATTCAAATACAATCCGAGATAAAATTATAGAAACAGAAAAACCTACCGAATACTCTATTGACATAAATACAACTGAATATGTTGATCTTATTCAAAATTTTACTGAAAGGCCTGTTTACATATTAACTAAAAACGAAATTGAGTTTAACACTCTAACATGGGAGGAGAGGTGGAATAATATATATGAACATTTGAAAAATTTCCTTAAGGAACACGACGTAGAACTGAGGGTTCCTTACTGTGATGATAAATTAGTAAAACTCTCGCTTAGAAAATGGATAGAGAATAATACTATGATCGAGTTAAAGTTGTATCCTGATGCAAAAATTAATGCTGCCGACGAAGAGAAGCTCCCTAAAGAAGAATTGCAGTCCGTCAGAAGGTTGAGTAAGTACTTTTTTACAAAATTGTACAGGGTGGCCAAATAAGAATGCGAGTTACTGTATCTGGGAAATTATCCATCGTAGAGGCTTGCGGCAAAAAAAGTTATTACTAAAACGGGCCAAGAGAAAAAGCTGGAAAATATTTTCAAGTTTCTGAAATGGCCGCTAGGGGTCGTAACTGCAATCTTGAATCTAAAAAAGTGATGTTTCTGTGAATTCCGCCTATATTAACCTCTATCTATCTCTAAAAATCAAGTGGTGGGGGGTATTCAAAGGTTTCAGTAAAAAGCACCCTGTAGATTCAAAGCGGCTGAGCCGATTTTAACTAACTTGGGTTAGTTAAAAGTAGCTATTCTTGGGCTACAAATTTTATAATATTTGAAGTTTTGATAGTTTCCGAAATGTCGAAAAAAGCCGTCTAGCGTATGGGTTTGACATTAGGTTATAAATAACTCAAGCACTCCAGAAACTAGAAATTGGGGCGATACTACATTTAAAATTTTAGTCGCTCTTTTCGAAAAATTTTTTTTGTGATTTCATAGATTCGAGGTCCCTCTTTCACGTGATCACTATATGAAAGCTAAGGGAGGTGTGGAGGGGGGGGGGGGTAAATTAACATGTAAAGATATGGAAAATCGATGTTTCGCACGTAGCTCTCTGAGGTTTCTTCGGATCGAAACGACTTCTATATATAAAATAAAGTACTCTCGAAAACGCTTAAACTGAATTTTAACCCGTCTATATTGGTCTAGCGGCTCTTGATTTAGAAAGAGAACTGATTGTCCTTGAAAATGAGCCTAACACGAAATCACCAACCCTATACGTTGCCCTTCTACAGTCCCTGTAGGGCTCAAATCAAAGAAAAAAAAATTCCGCAACCGATGGTGCATAAAAAATTTTCCCCACTTTACTCTTTCGTTGCGAAAATCGAAAAATAAAATTTGCAAAATCCGAAATTCGGTCGCCATTTGTCCGTTTTTGCGAAAACCATCATTTCCTTAATTCATCCTGTAGCAGTGTCCTCATGAAAGAGTTTGCCATTTTGCTGACCCGGATTGGTCAAGAATTAAAAAAGTTACCTCGGTCAAAAATTAATCAGTGTTTGCCCTCCCTCTCCCCCCAAATTAAAGTAGCGGGTTGAAATTTGGACACAATGCTTGAGTCATGAGTATCTATGGGAAGAAAAAAAAATCAAGTTTCGATGTCACTTTCTTCCATGCGAAAAACGCGAACACGGGTCTAGGTGTGTTCTCGCCGCAGCGAAAATCCATATACTTTTAAATCCCAATATCTCAAGAACCGCTAGACCGATTTGGACGGATTAAAATTCAGTTTAAGCGTTTTCGCGAGTACTTTATTTTATATATAGAAGAAAAAATTCGAAAAGAGCGACTTCGTCAAAATCAGATCTACTCCATTACTAACAACTTTAGAGATAGAATTGTTGTGGTCCTTTGCTGATATTTAATTTATTTGATTTTGGGTGGTAATTATCCTCCCTGGCTCTCTTTGGCTACGTCTATGTATTTAAAGCGAATTGTAGGAAATATTTTTTTTTCAGAATCGATGATTTCAGGAGTCTTCTTTTTCGTACGGGACATTGTCGAATTTGTCACAGCATACGTCCTTTCGATTGGAGTGAAATTCTTGGTTATTCCTGGAATATTTATCCTAACAGTATTTCCCGTCATCGCCATTGTTAACCTATATAGCTATTTTTTTTATAATAATAAGTAAAAAAAATGTATATTTAAATCCAGGTAGTCCTTGTGCTGAATTATTTAGATAAATGTTCATTAGTTTAGCAAATATAAAGTCAGAAATTAAGACCCAGCAGGAATTTTACCCAATATTTTTTACCAGGAGGTTATATTGTTACTAAAATGTCATCAAGATCTTTTCGTAGAGGACAAGATGTTCGATATTTTAGATGAAAGGAAAAAGAATTATGTCCCCATTTCTGGGATCTGTATTAATCGTAAAAATGTCTCTGATTTTCATTTTATATGCTTCTATTATGGTATAATTGTTTACCATATTTTGGAAGCTGAAAACTTCTCCATCTATTTTATTACTGGTGAGAGAATTTAATGTTTTTTCGGATAAGGATTTTGTTTGTTTTGGATAAGAATGTTTTTGTTCTTGGGGGAGGTTTATTATTTCTCGTGGGTGTTTTCTGGTTAGGGTTGTTTATTGTAATTCTTCTTCAGATTTTTGTCTTTTTTATTGACAGCTTGTTGACAGATGCCATAATCGAGAATACCGAGTCAACTGCTCATCTATAGCTCCTGGACATGAAAACTGGAAAATCCGGATTATTTTCGGGACTTTTGACAGTTTTGGAGGTGTTGACAGAATTTTGACAGTTGTCATGACTTCGTATGTGGGGGTATTCAAAGGTTTCAGTAAAAAACACCCTGTAGATTCGAATAAACTTGGGCTAGTTGAAAGTAACTATTCTTGGGCTACAAATGTTATAATGTTTGAAGTTTTGATAGTTTCACATGTCGCCGCCGAAGTGTCGAAAAAAACCCTCTAGCGTATGGGTTTGACATTATCTTATCTTAATCTTAATAGATAAATTCAACTGGGGAAGGAACTATCGCTCCGTAAAACTATTTAGCTCTACTCTAGAGTACTACAATAATACAATATTTTGTTCATCTCACTACCAACTCTAGATAATTGTTGTGGTCCTTTTATGATATTTAATTTATTGGATTTAGGGTGGTAATTATCTCTTTGGCTACGCCTATGTATTTAAACCGAATTGTAGGAAATATTTTTTTTTTACTATTACTAACAACTTTAGAGATAGAATTGTTGTGGTCCTTTGCTGATATTTAATTTATTTGATTTTGGGTGGTAATTATCCTCCCTGGCTCTCTTTGGCTACGTCTATGTATTTAAAGCGAATTGTAGGAAATATTTTTTTTTTCAGAATCGATGATTTCAGGATTCTTCTTTTTCGTACGGGACATTGTCGAATTTGTCACAACATACGTCCTCTCAATTGGAGTGAAATTCTTGATTATTCCTGGAATATTTATCCTAACAGTATTTCCCGTCATCGCCATTGTTAACCTATATAGCTATTTTTTCTAAGATAATAAGTAAAAAAATGTATATTTAAATTCAGGTAGTCCTTGTGCTGAATTATTTAGATAAATGTTCGTTAGTTTAGCAAATATAAAGTCAGAAATTGAGACCCAGCAGGAATTTTACCCAATATTTTTTACCAGGAGGTTATATTGTTACTAAAATATCATCAAGATCTTTTCGTAGAGGTCAAGATGTTCGATAGTTTAGATGAATGGAAAAAGAATTACTTTCCTCAAGGCTCAAAGCACAATAAATAAAACAAACAGAAGAAGAACAAACACAGAACTGAAGCGGACGATCGAAAGATTTAGTAAAGAAAATTAACCAACACAAAATAGAATAGGTAGGTGGGATGGGGCCAAAGGCAATAATATATTCTATGATGAAATTGAATCCACGTATCAAGATTAAAAGAAGAAGAAGAAGAAGAAAATCTGGTTGCAAAAGGTGGTAGAAGATCTAAACACTATAGGAGAATGGGAACTGATCTAGATCTAGAAAACTCCTTGTAACCCCTTAGCCGCTATATCTAAATAAAGCAAAGATTCTGACCTCTACGATAAGATTTGGGATTTTTTAAAACCATTTAGTTTTATTAAGAACCCACAGGGCCTTGAATTTTGACTTTTTAGCAATTTGATTTATAAAATCAGTTGATTGTGTTTGGCTATAGGACTGCCAAAATTGGTAAACTAAATAATTTTAAGGGAACCTAAATATTTAAGAAATATATTATGTTTATTTACTGAAAATATTTTATAAAAACATTTTTCAGGACAAAAAGGTAATTTAACTAAAATTAATATTAAAGCCTATGCTTGATAAGCAAAATAATCATTTTATATCGAGACTGCCTAGTTTTATTAAAAAAATTAACTTAGTTTTAAGTATAAGTTTAAAAAAATTAATAAGCAAATAATCCTGGATCAATATTTTAAATTATTGTCATAGGTACCACTTAGTTTATTGTGATAGATTGATTTTTGTGATGTAAATTCATTCATTTTTATGATTAAATGTTTTGAATTTAAACCAAGTGGTTTTATTTATTTTTCGTTAAAAAGAATGTTCACAAGGTTCCAGAACACGTGATCAATTGATCATTTTCTAATAGGTTGATTTTGTTACTCCAGCCTGCCCGGCGATCAACCCCTGTTAAGCGCGACCTGTCACTCGATCAATTCTCGAGATTTGGGAACAGGTGGAGCGATTAGATGATGATACTTTTTAATTTATGGTGCAGTGCCGGCGGTCAACGAGTTTAATTTTATTAAATTATTATATGTATTTGTTCAATACCCCTATTCCATTCCAGTGGAAGGGTAAAAAATAAATGTAATTAGGATGATCAATTTTTGATTGAAAATTTAATAAAGCCCCTAACGTTCGGTATGCTTAACTGGCGTGGACGTTAGAAAAGAATGATACAGCCAATTCACACTTTATTCCTACCTGGTTCAGATATAACGCTGAATAGCATTTTTTGAAGGTTTGTCTTTAAAATTGTGGATGTAGAAAAGTTGATTTCCATTGTTCAGCAGTATGCCATAGTTGCCACTGTCTCCCATTATCTGATTTTGTTCTTTAATCCAGTAAATGAAGGAAGAAAAAAAGCCAACCTTAAGATTATTAGTTACCATTTTCATTTTCTGATTGAAAGTGGCTTTTGGTACCTCATTAAAGATGAGACAAAGTTTGCGTGAAAAGCTCGTGCGACAGCCGAGAAAATGGCCCCAAAAGACCAGAAAATCGGTTTTCCGCGAATATCTCCCAAAATATGGCACTTAGAGATTTTCAGTTCAGATAAAAATTGAAGATCAGTTAATTTTCTACAAAAATGATCCTTATGATTTTTTTCGCAACATCAATATTTTCTTCAAAAAAATCGGGTTAAAAAATCGGAAATTTTGAGACTCATGAAATAGGCAAGTTTTTTTTACAAAATTTGAGATTTGGGGTGTTTGAAATCCATTAATTTCAATGTTTTGGACTGTGGAAACCAATTGTAGATGGCGCCGCCACATTCTATCCATTGACAAAATCCTCGGTGCCATAAATGAGAAAGCCCGTAAACCATATACTTTTGAAGGATATTTATGTTTCCGAGGGTCTTGTTTTCCTCGCAGATGAGGCCTCAAGCTATACTTATTAGGAAAACAGGCTATAAGATTAATTACAGCAGGATGGACCCCACCAACTGGCATGAAACTAGCGACAATCAGCTTTGCACATGTGGCAAAATATTGAAGCTCATTAGGTTTTTGGTAAGGAAAACTCAAAATCTCTCAAGAGAGAATATTTACCCATAATACTCAACAACAATTTCTTGCAGATTCTCCGCAAATTTTTGCAAATTTTTTTGCAACCATCATAATCGAGGTTTTAGGAATAAAGATTTATAAACTTTCTTCAAGATTCATTTATTATATATTTATTTATTTATTTATTTATCAACGTGAGAACCCAATATAATGATACAAGAATAATATATTATAGACTACAATATTATATAGAAAATTTTTAACGAAAGTACAAGAGATTCACGGGTTAGTTGTCCGTGAATTGATGAAAAAAGTATATAAAAATACATTGCAATTATGACATAAATCTGTTCGTCACACTAGTGAAGGTGTTAAAATGTTAGAAATAAAGAGCAGGGAGAAAAAAGGCACCAAAAATAAAGTGCGTTTTTTCCTTGAGCACGCGTTTTCCAATATTCTTGAAAAATTGACAACTTCGTGAAAAAAATTAATTGCACAGCCAAAAAGAAGACGTTCTTAGCTTTTAAATGATGTGTCATAGAGACCAATCCGATAATGTATGAATTTTTAATTGGAGGTTGTTTACCAAATTTACCCGCGCTCCAAAAACAGCAAAAAAATGGGATTCAACAAAGATTTAATCAAAATGCAAAAAAATTAGAGTTTACACATTTCACAGATGACAAAGGACTTTCTGAGGACCCATAATCAAGAAAATTTGGAGCAAATTAGTGCAATACAAAAAAAATAGCAACAAATTCCTGGCGAGGTCAAAATTGCCCGGGAGCAGAAAGTTTGACCCGTTTTCCGATATGGCCAAAGGAGTCAAACCGTGACTCAATTCACAGGGTATGATAGCGGCAGATTTTCTCTTTCACACGAACTTTGAATCATGAGAAAATATACATTTTTAACAAAGTTATTGGATAATTTGTCCGCCCGCTCATGTGTAAATGCACGGACTGTGCTCTCCGGCATACAAGCTCATTATTTGGGGTGCGCTTGGTCCCGTTTCTCTCGGAAACGGGCAAATTTTCGAGAAAAATGAGGACCATTTTTGTAGAAAATTAACTGATCTTCAATTTTTATCTGAACTGAAAATCTCTAACTGCCATATTTTGGGAGATATTGTCTCATCTTTAATGGGGTACCAAAAGCCACTTTCAACCAGAAAATGAAAATGGTAACTAATAATCTTAAGGTTGGCCCCTTCATTTATTGAACTATTTGATCGAAGTTTTCCTTCATTTCATTGCAATAACGGAATTTTTTAATTTGATTTTAAAACTACAGGGGCATTCAATGAACCCTTTATTTAAACGTGAATCCTTAATACGCACCTGTTACAAATTCAGTTTGCTTGAAGCTTTTGCCAGTAATCACGCGCCGTTCAGATGTTTTCGATGTGTTTACACTATTTTTCTTTACGTTGGACACTGTATAGAAAATATAATTGCTTAAATTACTCACCTCTTCTTTAATCTTTTCTGATGTACAAATCACCATTAACGCCAGTATAATTGAAAAGACAGTAATCATAAGCAAGTTAAAAACGTTCCTAGCAATAAAAATGTAAACAGCCAAATTAACGACCACAATAAAAATCATACAAATCTGATCCAACGCCAAACTTTCCCCATAAGCATATTCAAGATGGTAAACGCACTCCGAAAGCATATTATGAAGATATCTAAATTTATACAATGTGTTGAAATCCGTTTTTTCTATTTTGTCATTGATGTAACCGTTAATTATATTTTCTTGGTACAAAATATTGTTTAATTCTGAAAAATTTGTGACAATTCTCATTGATAAATAAATGTATAAAGCTAATGGATAGATATACCAAAAAGCTAAAAATCCATAAAAAACAGCAGATATTTGTATATTAGGATAGTCATCATTTTGCATCAAAAGTTTGGCAAATATTTCAGAAGAAAAATAACCGTAACAAGAAAAAGCAATAAACGAAAGTATTATAGGAGAAACAGTCCAAACGAAAATATTGCAAATATAAGAAGATTTTTTGCAAACATGAAACTCTTCTTTCTTCTGATCATAAGTATCTAGAAGAACAATCAAAGCAGGTAATTTTTTGGAATTCATGGCAAAGCACAAGTAGGACAACAAAGAACGTATACCACTAACAACAATAACTAACTGAAGACAATTTATTTCTGGTATATTAGTATAATAAAATGCATGTCCACCAGAATATAAAATAATGAAACAGCAAAAACTAAAGGTAAGAAGGGAATATACAATGTGAGATTTCTTAAATTGGAGATTATGTGGATCTAAGTTGGAAGTGTTTGCCACAGGAAAAATTCCTGTTATTTTGATAATCATCGCCCACGGTCTGAAAAAATAATAAAAATAGGCCATCGCACTGAACTGTCTCACTTTATCGACTAGTGTTTAGTGTTCCAGTACATCCAAATATAATACATTTATCTTTGTGTAAATACTACCAGATGGTTTTGACAGATTGTGCTGATAAGCTTTTGGTTCTTTCAAGTGTGATTCGTTAATAATAGATTTTACAAGAAAAATAAGAGTAAATGAAATATCGATAAGCAGTATCAAAATTATGAAAAAAAATAATAGTAGAGAATGAAATAGTGCAAAAACCCTCATTGATGTGACAGCAGAATTAATTTAAAATGTTTTTTTAGGTAATGTACTGTGAAGTTAATAATGTTACATAAGAGCCTAGAATAATATTTTAAAAGAGATCAGCATATAATAAATTTAAATAATGTGGGGGAATTTGAAATAATAATATTTAGATAAAATTAAATTAAAAATTAATGAAACCAAATACCCAGACTATGCACAATCCAATATGTCTTCTTAAAAACATCTTATCAGGTTAAATATTAAATGAAACATCACCTAAAAATAAAGAAATAGTATTATTAAAATAAAATTTAAAAGAATAAACAAAATGCTATTTTAATAATAAAGATAAAAGTTTAAAGTTAACTTACCGAAGGGAATGATTTAATGTGAGATCAATATTACAGTGAAAATCATTTTGAAGAGCTCTGATATTAACCTAAAAATTAAAATCAAAATTAAATAATATTCACAATTCAAAATTTTACCAACAATTTAATTTCGGGACAATCTATATGACAAAATAAAATATCGGGACAATCTGTATAACAAAATGAAATAAAAAGTTGTGACAACGGTTCCAGAGTTACCAACATTGGTTACTAAATTATAAATTAATGAAAGGTATAAAAATAGACACCAGAATATAAAGGAAAAGCATGTTAATTGTTATAATTAAAATTATGAAAATCAAAACACATAAAATTGATAATAAAATATCATAGAATCAAAATTTTGAAATAATTAGAACAAATTCAGATACAATTTGAGAGTTTTTGTTTCATTTGAGAAGGTAACATAGCAACAGAAAAAATGAAAAAAAAAGTTAGAAAATGGTAGAAAAGAGACTGGTCTAAAAAAGTTTAGGAAGATTTTTTTTGTAAAATTATAAAAAATTAAGAAAGTTTTAAAAGTAGTAAGTTTTAAAAAATGGTAGAGAGTCTAGTATAGAAATTTGGGAAATTATTTATCGAAATTTTACAAGAAAAAGTTAATAAAATAAAAAGCATTTACATTCTGGAAATCTAATTATAACTGCGACTTTGTTTAATGATTAGTAAGTGGATAATATCAAATAATATTCAAACAAAAACTTGCCTGGAAGGTATTGGTATTATTTTGTGTATCCTGAGGATTGTGTTCTGAACAATTTGCTCAACCGAGCATATATCACCTGAAGAATCAACAAAAATTGGAAACATCACATCACTAGAAGTCTAGTTACAACATATCACTGGTTGTACGAGTTAGAAGAAGAAGAAACACTAATAGTTGAAGGTATAAACTTATTATATCACTTACAACGTGCTTCATACTAAAAATAACGTGTGGGACACGTGCTTTTGTGGTTAAGGCAGACAGATTAGTCACTGTCTTAGTAAATCGGTGTGCCCTTAGTTTTAAAAAAAATTATTGCGCCAAATTTCATATCATTTTAGAAATAAGATATCATTGAATGAATGTGTGTGAGTGCAAGTAATTCATATTAGTAAATTTAGTCTGATCTTTGTTCATGTTTTTCTATATTCTCTTTTAAAATAAACTCATCTAATTGTTGAACCAACATTTTATTTTCTTAAAAAGTACAGGGAATATCAGTAGTATAGATTAAAAGGGAACTCTAAGAACTTGAACTCACAATAAAAAAATCCCTGAGATAAAAAAAAATTTAAGGATATATAACATCAATTTGAGCATAGGCGTGGCGATATTCACAAATTATTTAAAAATTATATAACAAATTAAATCTACAAATTAACAAAAACATTTACCTGAAATTAAATCAAATCAAAATCAAAATTATAAAGATTTTATAATAAATAAAATAAAAGTTAAAAATCTAAAGTAAATAATAATTGAAATATTATTACAGTACATTATATCCAATATTCAGAAACTTTGACGGTGACTTTTTTTATCGATATTTCAGGCTATTTCTACATACTGTTTAATTTTCAACAACAAAATTAAACATATTACTCAAACCGACAACACTGTACCAAATATTTTAAAACATATCATACATTTATTTTGTCACGTAGCCCACAAACGGGATTTTTCGACAACAAACTGGCAACATCGTAAGACACGTAGCTGTCCAGACGTTAAAACTTTTGGAACTTTTCAATTTCGTGTCTCCAACGCGAGAAAGAAAGATAGATATATCAAAACTACTAAGACGGCCATTGCCGTTACACGGCTTCTCACGTCCGCAAAGATATACATAGGCGGGACGCGAATTTTTAATCAGTAGTCATCAATACTCCGAGGGCAAAACCTCGTAAAATTCTTTATCAATCATTGCCTTTTAACATTAAGTTAACAACGGTTCATTTTTAACAATTACACCGATATTTTCTGAATGATGCGATTCATTTATTTTATTTGCTATTATGGTTTGGTGAATTAAACATGTACTTTTATTGTTAATTTGTGCGTTGTTTTTCGTTATTTACTAATATGGTTTAGTAAATTAAACATGTACTTTTATTGTTAATTTGTGCGTTGTTTTTACGTTATTTTAATAAACCGTTAACTACAAGGTTCGTTTTTGTTCTTGAAGTTGTACAGACAGAAAGAAACCCAGGAAGGTCTCTACATCTGAGTCCTTGACACATACTTTGAACAAAAAGGCCTGTGGAAACATGATATTACGTAGTATTTTGACTACATAAATCCGCCAGAAACTTTTTAAAATATTTTACAGGGACTTTTTGGTACACATTTTAAAATTTCGGGATCTTGAACTTTAACGGCCTGTACATCGAAATCTAGCCATAGGATAGGATTGGGCCCGTGAACACTATTGATCAGGACATCAAGTACTCCCGTTTCCATAAGAATGGTGCGGGGTCCTTTGTTACTTAGTCAAGACAACGCGAAATGGTACGAAAAGTCCTATGAATTGTTTAACAACTGGAAATAATATACAAGGTGGTCCAAACCTCTGTCTCTGTCTATATCTCCTACTATGCAATTCTTAACGATTTATTTAAAGTATATCTGTCAATGGGGGTCAAAACCAAATATCCTAAAAATATTTTCTTGTCTACAGGGTGGCCCAATAGTAAATTAGGCAAATCACCTAATTTTTTTTAAATGGAATGACCCAACTTTTTTCACAATTTTAGATACTCTATGGTACGTACTACATACCTACAAAATATTGTTTCTAACATCCCAAAAACAAATTTTACCGAAAAATATTACATTTTCAGACGCCTATTAAAATATGCAGTGCTCTTTCGAATTTAATGTTAGAATTTTAAAAACTACATGTGTCTAAAGCCAATATATCAATGATTTTTTTAGACCAAGTTTTAATTTTTTTATTTTGTACAGGGTGGTCACAAATCAATTTCACTTTTCAAAAACTTCCAGGGCAATTTTTTCAAATGGAATTACTATTCATCAACGGACGGAGAATTTTATACCCTTCAACTTCCCCATATACTTACCTATACCTATCTACTTCCTTAAAAAATAAATTCAAAAAACATCAAACATCTATGTATAAAAAGTCCAATTTCTTCTAGTGTTTTATCGAAAGTAAACATTCAATCAAGTAGGCTGGGTCTTAATGAAGTGTCATATGATTTAGTGTCTGACATTAATATTTTAGAGGTTATTTTTACTGATCGCGATAATTCTTCTATTAATAATGAATTTTACAAATAACGAAGTAATTGACATGGTCTATGTTTTGGCAATAAGAATTTATCATCAACGATATCCAGATAGACGCATCCCTGATCTAAATAGTTTTAAAAAATTACATGCAAAATTTACCGAAATAGGAAATGTTGCTTATAAAAAACAAGTAATTGACAAACGTGCTACTGATGATGATAACCAATTATCTGTAATTTTGACAGCGATAGAAGATCCTAATGTAAGTCAAAAAAGGATTGCCGAAGTAGAGGGTATAAGTAAAACATCTGTTGGAAGAATTTTAAAACAGCATCATTATCACCCTTACAAAATACAATTGCATCAAGAGCTGAAAGACACCGATTTTGATAAACGAATGCGGTTTTGTAACTGGGCACAAATTAAACTGCAACAAAATCCAACTTTTTTTGATAAAGTGCTGTTTTCTGATGAATCTACATTTCACAAGAACGGATACGTTAATAGACATAATTTCCACATATTTCCACACATAGCCAAGAAAGACGGAGTGTAAATGTTTGGGGAGGTATAATTGGGGATCATGTTATTGGGCCGAATTTTTTGTGAAGGCAACATAAATTGTCTGATGTATTTAGATTTAGACAGATAGGTATAGGTAAGTATATGGGGAAGTTGAAGGGTATAAAATTATCCGTCCGTTGATGAATAGTAACACAGGGTGTTCAATTTGAAAAAATTGCCCTGGAAGTTTTTGGAAAGTGAAATTAATTTGTGACCACCCTGTACAAAATAAAAAATTAAAACTTGGTCTAAAAAAATCATTGATCTATTGGCTTTACACAATTGCAGTTTTTAAAATTCTAACGTTAAATTCGAGAGAGCACTGCATATTTTAATAGGCGTCTGAAAATGTAATATTTTTCGGTAAAATTTGTTTTTCTTCGAAAGGTGTGGGATGTTAGAAACAATATTTTGTAGGTATGTAGTACTAGCCATAGAGTACCTAAAATTGTAAAAAAAAGTTGGGTCATTCTATTTAAAAGAAATTAAGTGATTTGCCTAATTTACTATTGGGCCACCCTGTAGACAAGAAAATATTTTTAGGATATTTGGTTTTGACCCCCATTGACAGATAAACTTTAAATAAATCGTTAAGAATTGCATAGTAGGAGTTATAGAACTACGACAGAGGTTTGGACCACCCTGTATAATAAATAAAGTGGTACATTTTTATTACTTAGGTTGCTCATTAAATTCTATCTGTATTTATAAAATTAAAGATTTTTGTTATATATTCCTATTTTTTGTTTTTTTTTTGTAGGCGAATAACAGTTGTGTGTCACACATGCAGAAAACGTTTTAGCAGCTCTTCTAATAGCCTCAGGCTGCTAAAGTTCATTTTCTGTTCTTGTGACACAATATACTATTTATTTGACAAGTTGATATTACATTAAAAAATGAATATTTCTTACCTCAGTTTTAATTCTTTCTGATGTTAAAATGACTGCCAATGTCAAAATAATTGATGTACCTGTCATAAGCAGCAAAAACGTATCTTTAGTTGCAATTATTAAAATAACTGCTATATTTATCACTGTAACTATAATAACACATAGTTGATCTAAGGCTAAAAATGACCCATAGGCATATGCGAGATTATAAACACACTCAGACAGCATATTATGCAAATATCTAAACGTGGAAATTTTATCGTAATCCATAAACTTATTCTCGTTATCTAAGTAGACATTTAATTTATTTTGAGTAAGTGATTCATTAAGCTCTGAAAAATTACACCAAATTTTACAAGAAAGGTAAAGATAAACAGTGAGCGGTAGGACATGCCACATTATCAACAAACTAAAAAAAGTTCTACAAAAATTTGCATTCGTTGTATCTCTAACAGAGGGCATCAATATATCGCCCATAAGTACACTAAAAAAGAATCCAATAATAACACAAACGAGAAAACTGGAAGTTAGAGGAATGAAAGTCCAGATAACAAACTTTCTTAAATCAGAAGAATTTTTACCAATTTGAAATTCTTCTTTTTTCTGATCGTATGCATGTAAGAGATTAATCAAAATTGGTAGCTTCTTGGCACTTTTGATGAATAAAATCAGACTTAAAATAGAACGAATCAATGAAAGAAGACATACTAGTTGCAAACACTTTTCTCTAGCTCCAGGAATATAAAATACATTTCCTGAAAAATACAGAGCCATCAAAATATAAAACCCAAGAGACAAAGTGGAATATAAACCTGATAGACTCATCCTTTTGAATATCAAATATTTAGGATCTGAGTTTAAGACATTGTCTATGGGGAAAAGCCCCACCAATTTCAAAGCGATGACCAAAGGTCTGAAGTAATAGTAAAAATATGCCATTTCACTGTTCACTTTTTGTGGTTCACTAACTAAAATGTTGTCGGTAGTATTGAAGACTGAAATATTTATATTTATCTCTGAGTAAATATAAGTATCGAACACATGGTGATTTGTTTTAATGGATTAATAACTTTCGACAGCACGAAACATCATTTGTATATTAGCTTATATGTAAATATGGGGTGATAATGAAAGTAAAAACATTATTAACATGTTTTTTTATATTCAGAGATTCACAGGCTTGGCTTGGTTTGAATAATCAAGCCAAGCCTTTGAAAAAACAAGCTAAGCTTTTCTTACAAAGAGCTTGAATTTTTAAGCTTTCAAGCTTTTGAGGATGATATTATTGAACCATAATTTTTTAGAAGAATACCCACCTAATGTTTATGTATTCTATTATAAAATGAATTTATTTGTTTGTTTGTCTTAACATAATGTTTTAATATTTTATCACGTGATACTTGAAGCGACAACAACAACAACAACGTTTCGTCAATATTCTTTCTGTCACTTTCGTTATCTCGTTGCTCGTTTTTCTAATTTATCTAATAATAAATTGATTCCTATTACCACCATTGGTAAAGTACATTTTTCTGTTTCCAAAGTTGTTGAAACCTCGAAGGAGGAAGGAGTCGAAGCTTACGTTTGGTGGATCCTTCTCTAGTCATTCTGTAGGTTGTCCTTATCGCTATACTCTCCACTGATATATGGAGGGGTGTAAGGTTTAGGATTACCTCCATGGCGGCCGTTGGGCACGTTCTCATTACACCTGTTATGCATACGCAGGCTAGTATTTGGATTTTCGCTAGGTTTGCCTATGTACTGGCTAGCTTAGTTCTGATGCCCCAGGCTACTGCTCCATAAGTGATGGCCAGTCTCACTATTGACGTGTACATCCACTGCAGGGTCTTTGGGTTACATCCGCAGTTTTTTCCCACAAAATTTCTGCAAACCCTTAGAGATTTCGTGGCTTTGTTGATTACTTCTTTTTAGTGCTTATTCCAGATGAGTTTATTAGCTAGTATTAATCCCAGATATTTGACTTCTGGCTTCTATTCAATAACTTTCCCGTCCAATTCGATGTTATTGAGGTTAATGTCTCTTTTCCGTGTAAAGGCAACTAAGGTAGTCTTGATGGAGTTGACGCTAAGTCCCATCGATTGACACCATTCTTTAGTGTAGTCAAGCCCTCTTTGAACTATATCGCAGAGTGTATTCTCGAATTTACCTGTCTAGATTATAACTATGTCATCTACATAGCCTAGACACGATATACCAATCTCGTTCAAACCGCAGAGGAGTCGATCCACTGTTAGGCTTCACATAAGTGGGAAGACCACTCCTCCTTGTGGACATCCTCTGGTTGTGCAGATGGAAATAGTATCTTGTCCTATTTTAGTCTCTTCTGGTATACAGTAGTCGCGACATCCATCTGGTTGCGGGTGTGGTGTGTTGTCAAAAGCCCCTTCTATGTCTAGAAAGGCACACACTACAGATTCTTTGTTCTCTAGTGCATCCTGGATTTCATTTGTCAATTGCACCAATGCGCTCTCCGTTTGTTACGCATGCTGATGGGGGTGCAGACATGATTTCTGTTCGGACATAATTATCCGTTTCTTTCTCCACCGTTTTCAGAACGAAAGATGTGAGACTAATTGGTCGAAGGGATTTAAGACTAGTTGTATCCCTTTTCCCTGTTTTAGGAATAAAGGTAGCTCTGGCTCTTCTCCATACTTCCGGTATTGAAACGGTAAGTTGAGTTTTGGTAAAATGATCGATTCGTCGGGTTCGTAGAAATCGGAGACTTTTGCCTGGCTCATCTGGCAATCAACGGTAACTAAAAGTAGATAGTAGATAGACGGCGGCAGTTGGGCAATTGTTTATGCTGTGTCACTGAGCACCTAACAGGGTACGTGTTCCACGGCCATCACAGCTGAAAACTTGGTAAAGCTTGATAAAGTTTGGAAAAGCTTGAAAACCAAAAAGCTTGACTTTTGAGCCCAAGCCAAACTTTTATATTTCAAGCCAAACTACTTGGCTTGATGATGATATTATTTTTTGAGGTTAGGGGCTACATTTTCATCAGTCACCCCTAGTAGCAGGAGAGGCAAGATTTAATTTTTATAATGTATTTATAATATAAAACGACCTTGTAAATCTAATAGACCATTTCCCATTTCTTTGAATACCATTGATTTCAGATCGCAATTCCAGAGTCGCTTTGAAGTTACGATTATTTATATAATTTAATACTTTTATAAAGAGCATTCCAGATAACGACTAAAGTTTATTTGTGTTCTGCAAAGTAGATAATTTTGTACACAAGCGATTTCTCGTTTACGATAAACTAAATCGAGAATTTTTTTTAAATTAAAATGTACTTGGAATGTTTTAAGATAGAGATAATCGGTATAAGCAATTCATGATTCTACTAATCACAAATGGATCCATTCAAGTGTACGATAGGATTATAAAAAGTTCATTTATAAAAATTGAACAACAAAGATTTCATAATCCTAAAAAGCTGAACTGCGTAAACGTTGGTAGAGATTTTTTTTAAGGCTAGTTAATAAAATAAATTCTCTTGTTTCTACGTATTGAAAGTGAAGGAAAATGGAATAGGAATCTAAATTTGATAAGATGTCGCTAGCTGTATTAAAACAGAATTCATTCTTACAGACGACTGTTTGAAAAAGAAATCGAGATATATTCCAGACCTTAAAAAGCTTTGATGTCAAATATTCTTCAGTGTAGTAAAAACTGTGTTTCAGGAGATCTTTTAAACATTTTTTGAAGGCGTTACAGCTTAACTGAGAGACGTAGATTTGTAAGGTGAAAGGAATTTGGGCAAGTCATTCATATAGATTATAAACAAAAGAGGTCATAAGACAGATCCCTGTGGGACTCCATGTTGTTTAGATCTAAATTCAGAAAGATGTGTATTGGATATTGCCGCTTGTTGTCTACCACATAGGTAAGATGATATAAGCTTAAGAGGGATTCCTCTAAGGCTTCGGACGCACTAGCGTTTTTTCATGCTGCGTTTCAACGTAAAAAAACGCAATAAAAATAGACAGCAATGGAGTAAACGTGGCTGAAACTGAAACTGAAAACATTTGCTATAAAATTAAATAACAATTTATAATTAAAAAAACTAGTCAAAGAACGAAATAGATAAAATAATAAATTTAAAATATCACCAAGGAAAAGTAGATAAATCTGCGATATGTAAGATTGTGAAAATACGAGGGTCCATCAATAATTACCCGTGTTTGAAGACAGGTGGTGCTGTGAATTGAAGTTTAATCTTGTCTATGGGAACTATTCACCATATATGACACCCATTAGATATTCGTTCAATGCAACTAAGGCTTTCATAAATATACGTCTAAACAGGGGGTGGGTGGTTCAGCACTGGACTCATCCCCAAAGGGTTGTTCGAATCACACCGAGGGCAAAAATCACTCTCTAATTTTTAATTAAATAAAACCCAATCAGAGTGGTGGTGCCAGATAAAACTGAATGGAACGACTCACAGCTCAGGAATATTCTACAGGGGAAAATCCGGTACACAGATGGATCAAAGACTAAGAATAATTAAATAAAAATTAAGAAATCGATTTTCATATACTAGATGCTTCGCTGTTGGGTTCTAAATAACAGTACTGTTCCTAAACTGGCCCTGGGAAACACTAACAAGGCCTACCCAAAACACGAGGCCAATGACCACAGCAGTCGATGCCGTTGAAAATAAAACTGAAACATTTTGTCTTTGAATTCAGTTTGAATGGCTGATAAAACGTCAAAGCCAAAGAAAAATCTTTGGTTGCTTATTCAATATTTTCAAGGCGCTCGCAATTTTCCCAGATTTCCATATAGCGTCTATTATTGTCTATTAATTTATAATATTTTATGAAGTATTTTTATTTAGTGAGTATACTATTAAACAAATGATAAAGTACACATGCTGAGTAACATTCTCATTACACCTTAAACACACGAACTCATGCATCGAATCATCTTTCAAAAATAATCAGACAATTAAGTGATATTGATAAGTAGATAAGGTGTTTTCGATCACTCGCTAAATGAGATAATTGTTTCCAGATTTTAGTATTAATCAATCAATGACAATTGTTGGCATACAAATTTCATGTTTACCAAAGAACGATGAACTGTTTGCATCTGGTGTATCGGAAAATTTGTGTGAAGTGAAAAACTTTAATCGAGTGTAAAAACTATATGTGAAAATCGAGTGACTAGATCTGGGAATTATTGTTTAAAAATGTCTGAATTTCGCGAAGATTTGTAGTGTTTGGATTTCAATTATTTAAGTGATAAGGAATCTTTAAATCGGGTTGGTTGCTGGCTATATAAATATATTTAGTTGGAGACAGTTTAAATTTTTTTTTTGGGATTTTCACGTAAAATATAATTTCAAATGTTTTTAACGACCTTTTGAATGATGACTGCGGTGTTGTTTTTGGGATTTAGGTCTTGGATTAAAGAAAACAATATTTCTTGAAAGCCAACGTTTCGCCAATTTATTTTGACATCTTCAGGGCAATAAAAAGAATGCTCCAGGAAAAGAGGTTTGGTCCCAATGATCTAAATTAAAAATGCCGTCGATAAAATACTAATTCTCCGCCCCTGAAGCTTTGTTTATAATCTTACATGTAACTTACCGATGAAATGATAAATCGGGATTTAAATAATCCAGTTTGCTGCACACAACGCACTGTTGAACCATATTTGTTTAATCAATCAACTTAAACTTGAATTTTAATCTGGCATATGACCTCTTAACCTATAAAACACAATAGTAAACATACACAGTTAGGGGAACATGGCTGCCACAAATTCAATAGTAACAAAATATCTCATTATCCAAGATAATTTTTACATAGATTTAGGATTTTCGTAATGACTGAAAAAATTAGAATAACTTTGACAACATTGAAACTAGAAATATAAATTTAACAATACTGGGCTTAGACTGTTGCTTGTTGTTGGCGAGCGCCGAAATGTAAACAAACTCTATCTTATTTATACTATATCTATGGTGTATACACTATTAATCTTTAGCTTTAATAGATGCCCTAACTTAAACATTCTTCTTTTTAGTTAATACAAAATGGAAATCGATGATACTGATAATACCATTCTGTCAAGGATCAGTTTGAGAGAAATTTCTGTTTTGAGCGAAGATGAAGATGAAGAGAACACACCGAAAAAAAGCCCGCTCTCAAATGACGAAAGAAAATGGCGTCTCTCATATTTAAGAGTAAGTTACTTTTATAATTACAAATTCAAATTTGTATACTTGTTTTAACAATAATATTTGAACAAATAATTAAATATTTTCTACAGAAATAAACATAATGTAATAATGAATATTTGATAAACTATTTTCTATTTTTTTTTCAAATTTAGAACAAACCGAAAGCACTGAGCATTTTAATTAAATAAATTACACAAAACAAACAAAAATTCTCCAAGTTTCACAGTGCGAAATATCAGCAATCTAGCGGAACTTAATCATTTTAGAGGATCCGGAAAATTTTTGGGTGTGTTGATATAATATGAATATCCTACGCTTATAATTATTATATAGTATATTACATAACAAGTGTAGAAAGTGACTTGTTTCACACGAGCTAACGCTAAGGCTAATACAAAAATTCAAAAATCTCACATTGATATCTAACAAGCCAATTTAAAGAACAGAAATAAAAATAATCTTTTGAGTAATTCTTCCAATTTTCAGATCGATTTTTCACGATGTATTAAAATTTCGAGCGGGGTAAGACCATGGAAAAGTTAAAAAATCATTTTGAAATTTGTTAGATCACCAATTATTTCTTCACAGGTCCATTTTTACATCCTATTTGTATTTCTCATTTCTCAAATCGAATACTATAAAACGAGCAAGGTTTTATGTATGTGTGTGTGTGTGTCCTGAGGATATCAAAATCCACTCGTCAGAATTCAATGAAACTTTCAGGATAGACTAATTCCTATCTAAATCGGCAAAAAATGCAGGTCTCATGTCTGTGAAAATTCGATCTTCCGAGATATTTATATAGTCCAGTAACTGAAGGGTCAAACCTGGGAATAAGTCTGGCATGAGTTCCCACATAGCGCATTTTGTAGGTCACCGCAGGTGTTTTAATATGAGAAAATCCTTAACGCGTTGTGGTCAAGGGGAGGAGCTGAAAATGGGCCCCAAAACCTAGAAAATGGGTTTCCCGCAAATATCTGGCTAAATATGCCAATTAGAGAATTTTTGTTCAGACAAAAAATGGAGACCAGCTCATTCTCTACAAAAATGGCCCTTATCATTTTCTTCGAAAATTCAATAGTTTTCGAGATAATGGCACTCAAACGTCCCCTCATTTCAGCTGCTGCTCTACCTTCAGGAATTCCGCTTTCTATGAATTAACGCGTAACCGGGCGGACGAATTGTTCAATATCTCGGGAAAAAATTAATATTTTTCGATGATTCAAAGTTCATCGGAATGGGAAAACCCGTAGCTACAAGTCCATGTGACTTGAAGTCAGTTCGTATTTACCAAAAATATTTAAAAAAGCGGTCAAAGTTTTTTTCAACAATATTTAGAGGCTGCTTCATTAATTTATTCATATTTTCTTTAAAAATAGTCATTTATTCTAATTTTGCCTTGATAATGGGACCTTAGGGGGTCTTGAATGACCATGCCCGACTTATTCCCAGCTTTCGATCTTTTCAGTCCTTCATTTACTGGACTAATAAGAAAAGTTAAGCTTTTAGTTTTATTTCCTAGCAACGGCAGACAACACAGAGATAATAATATAACCTGTTTCTATAGTAAATTTTTTATTACATATTTTGTTATGTCATTTTGAAAACGACTTTCATTCAAGAAAGACAAAACGTCAATTAAAGCCCCCTTTTTCTTTAAAATAAGTGGTTTTGTTTCCATTAGAAGAGAAACTGATAAATATTAGTTTACTTTTTGTCAGTTTTTGGCATTGTGAAAAGTAGTTAATTGTCAATCATCGATCTTCGATGGAAATTACATCATATTTTTCATTAACGTAGTCCCGATACATAATGTTGGTCTAGCAGTGGTCGGCGAAAACGTTGGTGGAGTGGTGGAATATCGTTTTGGCGAAGAACATCGTGACTTTTTTTTTTAAATGAAAAAAGTAAATGTTTCTTATCGTTATACAAAATGCATGGTAGAATCAAAAAATTTTGTAGGTCCAGATATTTATTAAATTAAATTAAAATCAGTGTAAAAATCAAAATTAAGCCCAATTTTAATTCATACCTGTGATCTAAAATGTAATGTGATCTAAAATGTAAACAGTAGAATTGAAGATATTTTTTTAATAAACAGAAGTATACCTCACGAAATATATTGTTCTGTTATGACTCTTTTATGATAGCGAATAGCGAACTTGAGTAATAAACCCGATCGAAATCAATAATCTTAAAAGTATAGTATTTCACATCCGTCTATACCGTTTTATTGTATTTCCTAATCTAGTTTTTTTTCCAGAACCAATTCGAGTCGTATAAATTGCACAACCTTTTCAAGATATATACTGAAAAAGTGAATCATGGATATTTCTCTCTATTTTTGATACTTCAGTTTCTTCTAAGCCTGACTCATTTTTCATTTGTAGTTTTTAGTAACCTAGTAAGTATTTTTATATTATATATATTATTATTTCTTTTACTCTTGTGTCAACGGCATCAATTATTATGGCTATTAGCCTCGTGTTGAGTGTAGGCTATGTTTCTGTTTCCCAGCGCTACTTCAGAAGGAGCATTGTTAATTAGAACCCGGTCACATCTGGTATATGAAAATCAATTTCTAAATTTTTAATTGTATTATTATTTGGATATTCCTTGATAGGAGACTTACGTGGAACGCACACCTCGCGCATTCTATCTCAAAAGCAACAAGGGCTCTGTGGACGTGCCGTAGGCTTTTTGGGAAAACGTGGGGTCTCAAACCCCAAAATGATCTACTGGTCATACCTAACGGTGGTCAAACCAATCATCACCTATGCTGCGCTTGTTTGGTGGCTCGCTTGCATAGGGATCATGGATGCAATGAGATCCTGCCCTAGTGCAGCCTTAAAGGAAATGCTGGACCTTCCTCCACTACATCTACAAGCGAGGAGGATCGCTCTGGAAAGTGCCTATAGGCTAACACAGGCCAAATCTTTGAAATCCGGCGACTTAACGGGGCATCTTGAGATACTTAGGGTTGGAGCAACCCAATCCATGAAGATGCCCACGGACTTTATGTCTACTAAACAAGATTTTGAACCCAACGTCATCAACGAACGTGAGTTAATATAAACCGAAGTCGCTCTAATTACAAGAGGTGACCTCACTTACTATACTGATGGGTCAAAAACAAACGAAAGACTAGAAATAGGGGTTACAGGCCTTGGAACTAGGCTTTTAATAACCCTTGCAAACACTCCTTCAATATTCCAAGCGGAACTATTAGCGACAGATTTCTGTGCCCAAGAGTGTCTTAAAAAAAGACTCAACTCAACCAGAATATTTATTGCATCCTGCTTTAAAGCCTCTGAAGTCCACAACTTATGAGGCCAAAATAGTCTGGAACAAAGTAACATTCTTATGGGTGCCAGGGCATAAAGAAATTGTCGGAAAGGAGCTTGTACTGATTGTGAAAAGTGAAAAATTTGGGTTAAAAAATATCCATATAAAAAAGTGAGTGATTGAATGAGACATGAGACAGAAGACAGTAGGGAGAACTTCAAAAATTTTGCCAGAATTGACAGTTTTTTACATTGTTTTATCAGTGTTTCTTACAGTGTGGGTCGCCGGAAATTTCCCGGAAATACTCTTTTTAAGACGTTTTCCCTTGAAAGCCACCTTACTTCGGTGATAAAGATTTTCAAATAAAGCATCCTTGTCTTCGTAGATTTTTCGAAAAATACGGGTATGCAAAGCTTTTCCTTTAATAAAATTTACAACTTGAATGGTGGTTTTCAAAACACAGTCCTTTGATGCAAGAGCTTCTCGTAAGTAATATCATATTAAGTAATATGATATTTGACAAGACTATTTCATGAGTAACAGATTATTCTGCATACCCCATAGCTTACAAAACATACTACCTATTATATATGCATACATAATAAATATGTAGGTATTAATTTGAAAACTGAAAAACAGGTAATTTATTTAATCACAAAATACTACAAACTTAATTATTTATGGTACAATTAAAAAATAATTTGCAATTTTGGTACACAGTAGGAGTATTGTTTGAAATCTTTGTTAACTCATTGATAACGAACGTTGGGTGTAGGTAAATCATTGATTTTGTTGATGGGACCAGCTGTAGAGTGAGAAGATCGATGAGTGGCTGCAGGATTTTCTGTTTTCTGTTTTTTAGCTGGAGGTTCTGAGGCGTCAATTCTAAGGGTGTTTATGATGTTGGAATAATGCTCATTATTCATTTGCAGATAAGGCTTAATTGAGTTGGCTGAACTGTGGCCAGTAATTTTAATTAATTGTTGTTTACTCACCCCAACCTTTAGCCAGGTTACTGACTGCTGTCGGCGCATAGAGTGGTTGTTATTTTTCTTTCTTTTGTATTTAATCCTGTCTTTTTTGATGCTTCTTTAGTCCATTTCGAAAGCTCGTTTTTTCCAACTGGAGTGTTTTTGTACCATCCACTTGATTGTTCTTTGTTCCATGATGGGTTTACTGTTAAGAATATTCTATCAGTTGTTATTCTAGATGAACGTTTAACCAATAGAATTTTAAAAAGACGGACTGAACAAAAGGTAGGGTTCTTCGTGTTGGGGACCAGCCATTTACTATCGGTCATTTTTTTTTCTCCACACTGGGCGGTTTTATTAAAGAGAGGATTATATTCTACTCTTCCTAAAAAGTAGGATTTTTGAAAATCAGTTATTTTAAAAAATATGTAACTATGTTATCTACCTGTTTTAATCCCAGAATTATCCACTTCCTCTTTAAAATGATATACTCTGCAATTGACTGCTTCTCCATCTCTCCAGGCAAGTTCTACAGAAGCGATATGGTAAAATTTTTGGCTGGAGTCCTGCCGGAGTGTCTTCGTCCCATAATAAAACCATTGCGTAGTATTCTTCCAAGTTTAATGAAGCAGAGCTCGATTTCCTTTTATTGGCGCACATCTGCAAATTCCTTCGTTTCGAATTACGAGCTTTCCTACTAGACTTAAAGATAATATCATATCTTTAAATGGATCAAAAATTATTTTCCACTTCATAAAATACATCTCTTGCATTTTTTTGCAACGGTGTTCCACATTGTCTTCACAACTAGTTCTTTGTAATTTTCACCGTTTTCTTTATTCATATTCCACGCCCAATCTTTCAGGATTAGGTTTAGTTGCTCTAAACTTGTAGTTTCCAAAAGCTGGTATTTCTTTGCCTTGAAGAATTCCATAAACTGTTTCCATATTGACGTATGGGTTTTAACGGTATTGTACGGTACACTTTTCTCAATCGGCAGATCAATATCAGTCTTAGAATCACTTCCAAAGCGACTCATTTTCACTACATAAGCTGACTAGCACTGTTTAAATAGTATATTACACACCGAGGTGGGAAGAATTTCATTACTGTCGAGAGATTAGTTAATTAACCGAGACGCGAAGCGTCGAGGTTAGCTGTGATCTCGAGGCGAAGAAAAAAAGGTGAAGAATACCTGTTCCGAAAGTGTATTCTTAGCATATTTTGGAGAACAAACCAGACAAAAGAAGCCGTCCACTTTGTGGCAATGTACAGTATGATACGAACGATGCTACAAATTGAAGAAAAAACTGATATTTCGAAACATGGGAAACTGTTGGCCTTCCTAAAACGACAAAATGTGGGCTTTAGGCCCAAGAAATCGAACGTATTTTTCAGGAAAAATATAGAGGATTTTAATTTTAGAGGGCGGGAAGTGAGGGCGGGAAATGAGGGCGGGAAATAGAGGTGTGTAATATGACACCTTCTAACCTTCAATGACGTTAGTAATGACAGCATTGCATATATGGTTGTAAATAAAAGAACATTACAAAATTTATTAACGATAAAATCAGAAAAATTGTTTAGCGTCATTTTCTGGTGTCCTAGGAGACCATGATTACTTGTTATCAAAGGTATTGTAATTTTTGGTGACAACAGCTGCCAAGTTTTGCCGCGGGGAAACTCGAAAAGACTGCTTACAGGAGCTGTCATACAGTTTTTTCATTTAGAAACCATTTGTAATTCAAAATTGCGAGTTTGCTATTGGTGGAAATTAAGACGAGGGAAATAGTCGGTGTAAAAAACAATGTCTCCATGTGGCATTAGGCATTATTTAATAATAATAATAATAATAATAATAAATTGCCTTTATTTGCCTGTAAAATTACAAACAATGAGTAGGTACAAGAGGCGAAGTCTAGCTAGAGCTACTCTACTTAACCTAAAGTTTACACAGATGGTAATAAAATACAAAATTAGTAAAACTCAGACATTACACATTTAAAATATTCACTACATATACATATAGCAATACATTTTCCCCAGGCAATATCATAATATTTACTTGTGCGTTTCACAAAAGTGTCGAATAAACATTTTCCAGTGGTATTGGTCTCCAATTGGGAGCAAAATAAAATATCTTCTTGAATGCCATTATTTGTATCATATGTTGCAAACGTAATAAATTGGGCACAGTTAGATATATCTGTGGATTCGTCCATTTAAAGAGAAAAGTACGTGCATTTATTAAGATTTTCCACAACCTGCGCTTGAATATCTTCTGCCACATCACTAATTCTTCTCTGTATAGTATTATTTGACAGAAGTATTGTTTTAACTTGTCAATCTCATTTTCACCAAACATTATAAATATGTACCATTTCAACAGCTGCTGGCAAAATCAGATTTTCAGCAATTGTGTGCGGGTTACTAGTTTTGGCATCGCGTTAAGCAACTTTATGACTTGCTAATAATTCTTTTTCAGGACGTTTTATCTGGATGTTTGTTAATTAAATATCGAAGTAACAAGGCTTCTACACAAATTATGGTTTATTGGAAATAACGGTAAAACCATATTTAAGATATTCATCAGTGTAAATTCTATTTTTCTTTTTGTTACTGCCACTTTCAAACGTAGATTACTTGTAAATTAGGCACGCTATTTTTCTCGCAATTTTGGTTTCGGTGATGAGCAGGGGAAACAGGGGTCGTGAACAATTTTTTTAACGCTTCGGATAAGATTGGGAAACACTGAGGAGTTAGATCACATCATTAAAAGAAACTGTGTTGGCTTTATCATTTTCTTATTTTATTTCAGGATACTTTAGAAATCGTACTCCCAGATCTAATTTTGTACGGTATGACAATAATTTTATCTCTGTTAGGATTGTACATAGTAGACGAAGTTGCAGAAAAATATAAAAAATTAAACTACATTTCAATGATGTCATTCGCAATAGTAGTTTTCGTATGCAATTTCGTACCTTACTACCATTGGTTCAAGTACGGTAGTAGATTTAGACCAGCATATTCACCGCATCTGATAGTAGCGTGCTATTTGTTTATAGCTATTGATAATCTGATGGTTGCGGCTAGTATTGGATGTCTGATGTCCCTGTTCCATATGTTGACGTTATATCTTGTAACGTACTCGAATGATGAGATTATGTGGAAAAAAGTAAGCGAAATATACTTAAATATTCGATCTAGCTTAATTACAACTAATATTATACAGGGTCCTGCAACAGTAGCGCCGTGTTCCATATCTCTGTTTAGGAAATTGATAGGAATAAAATTTTCTCTAGTGTTACCTTATTGATCGAACTCTACAAAATAAAAAAATTTCAGTCACACAAGGTGTTCAATTTTTTCTGGGCGGGTCCCAACTTTGTTTTTTTAAATGGCAACCTGTATGTTTTATCACTTTTTCGGTTTCTACATGAAAAATAAAAGATACTTTATGCATGTTTATATTTCGAAAATATTGACGGTTTTTGGGATTTTTAGCACGTTTTTTTTCCAATATTCATCACTCAGGATATTTGAAATTACGAAGTTATGCCAAGTCCCATTAAAATTTATTTTTGGTCAAATATTCTACATTGGTGACTCTCTCAAACGATGTATCTGAAATCGACCTGTGATATACATGGTATGAAAAACAGCTTGCTTAAAAATTTCGAAATATGCATAAAGTATCTTTTATTTTTCATGTCGAAATCGAAAAAGTGATAAAAAATTCAGGTTGTCATTTAAAAAAACAAAGTTGGGACCGCCCAGAAAAAATTGAAGTATAACGACGGTGGAATTTTTTTAACCATAAAAATACCAAAAAAGGACCATGGGCGTAACAAAACTGCCTAAAGATGTGAAATAAAATCACACTTGTTCCCAAGAACAAATACATTAAAAATGTCCTACACTGCACCAGCGACTGGACTTCAACAACTACTTCTTGGGCTATTTGCCCCCCCAGGTATTGAATTACGAAAGCCCAGACGTGGTTTGGCGCCCGACCAAGTCGGGGCTTTAAACCAAAAACTTCGATTTTATTATGGGGGGGGAGGGGCATCTAGCCCAACAAGGAGTAGTTGTTGAAGTCCAGACGCTGGTGCAGTGTAGGACATTTTTAATGTCTTTGTTCTTGGGAACAAGTGTGATTTTATTTCACATCCTTAGGCAGTTTTGTTACGCTCTCTTCGTTCGTGATATACGTGCTGTAACGCAAACACTTTTATCAAGAACGAGGCGAGTAGAATTAATTTTCAGACATCCCTTAGAGATGGGATGTCGAGCTAGCCTGCTTCTTACTGATGAGGAACAATAATTCCGAAACCGGTCTAAGAATGGCAAGCTCCTTTAATAATAAAATCGAAGTTTTTGGTTTAAAGCCCCGACTTGGTCGGGCGCCAAACCACGTCTGGACTTTCGTAATTCAATACCTGGGGAGGCACAGAGCCCAAGGAGTAGTTGTTGAAGTCCAGACGCTGGTGCAGTGTAGGACATTTTTAATGTCTTTGTTCTTGGGAACAAGTGTGATTTTATTTCACATCCTTAGTCAGTTTCGATCAATAAGGTAACATTATAGAAAATTGTATTCCTATCTCTTTCCTAAATATAGATATGGAACACGACGCCACTGTTGCAGGACCCTGTATATTATACAAGGTGTTACCCGAGAAATTCGAGAACAAATGAATCGTCTACACGCGACTTTTTCCTTTTATATAAATTAGTGCTTAAACGAATTTTAGCTGAATTAATTTTCCTGAAACGAACTACCAATAGAATAAATTCTGGATAATTTTTTTCAAATATAAATAATTTCTCCCGTTGAAGTACATTTATCTATGACACTCTGTATATTACATGTGCCGATAATAATAATATATTCTATTTTATTCTCAGTTATGTAAAACTAATAGTCATTTTGATACTTCAGCTAAATGATAAATTAAATAATTTAAAAGATAAAGAATGCCAAATCAGATAAAATCACACAAAATGTACGTAAACAAATACAGGAAATGTGTACAATATTTTCAGATATATTCAAAATAAATAATTATGAGTTTTTCTGACGTACGGTGTTTTTTCTTGGTACGCAATTTTTCAAAAATGTTTATATTTTTATTGACTTGTATTTGATCATTTTTAATGTAGCTTTCCTCTAATCTCTATTATTGAACTTAGTATTCAAAAATTAAAAATATTTACTCATTTTGTTGCAGGACACCTTATTTTTTTTTAATCATAAATAGATTTTGTGTTTGTAGATAGCATCTGACGCCATCTTCGCAGCGTTTGTTAATGGTCTGGGAATTTATTATCGATATATGAATGAAATAGTGATAAGAAGGAGTTTTCTAGATAGACGAGATTGTATTATGTCGACCTCTCAATTGCAGCACGAAAAAATGCAAGTTGTAAGTTAAAAAATTTTAATAAATGCTTGGGTGTTTTCTTAAAGGGTTTCCATGCTGTTGGGTCATATATTTTCTTTAAATAATAAAAAAAAACATTTATTTAAAGAAATAAAAGATAAGTTACGCAGTAATTTGTTCTAGAGATTCTAGATTCTGGGTAAAAAGGGGTCAAAATAGACGTAGATAAAGTATAGTACGTAACACGAGTTGTAAGTATATTACGTACTCGTGGAATTACGCACTCGCCGCTTCATGGCTTAGCTCGTACGTAATATGCTCTTGATACGTAATATACTATTCGGCAGTTGAATTTTTAAGTCAATTTTAGAAAATGGCAACTACTTAACGTTTCTTCCAATAATTATTTGATTTGTCACTGTTGATAAATTAACAAAAGATAAAATAAAAACATCACATTTATATTTATGTTAAATAATCACGAGTTGAGCTCGTGCGTTCATTTTTCCCATGTTTTTTGGAAATCGAAATATTTCAGGATCAACTTATGAAGAGTATTATTCCAGATTATGTTATAAAAAAAGTTAAGGAAAGATACATTCATGCTACTAAGTCATTTATTGAGCACGGAAGATATCTGAAGGAAAATCCTTTTAAGTAAGTAAATAAATAAAATATTACAAATGGTTTATGAATTTTTTTGTGTTAAGCAACTCAACTGATACCTGTTCATTAATTTTGTTTCGAAATAAATATATTTTTGAACATAAAAAATGGATCGACCGAAACAATTTGTAATCCCAATAGTATATATGAACCAATATTTGTCTGCAGTCGATATATTGAAACTAAAATTTGGCTATAACGACGGTGGAATTTTTTGAACCATAAAAATACCAAAAAAGGACCATGGGCGTAAAAAAACTGCCTAAGGTTGTGAAATAAAATCACACTTGTTCCCAAGACCCAAGACATTAAAAATGTCCTACACTGCACCAGCGTCTGGACTTCAACAACTACTCCTTGGGCTATATGCCCCCCAGGTATTGAATTACGAAAGTCCAGACGTGGATTGGCGCCCGACCAAGTCGGGGCTTTAAACCAAAAACTTCGATTTTGTCCCTTAGAGATGGGATGTCGAGCTAGCCTGCTTCTTACTGATGAGGAATAATAATTCCGAAACCGGTCTAAGAATGGCAAGCTCCTTTAATAATAAAACCGAAGTCTTTGGTTTAAAGCCCCGACTTGGTCGGGCGCCAAACCACGTCTGGACTTTCATAATTCAATACCTGGGGGGGCATATAGCCCAAGGAGTAGTTGTTGAAGTCAAGACGCTGGTGCAGTGTAGGACATTTTTAATGTCTTTGTTCTTGGGAACAAGTGTGATTTTATTTCACAACCTTAGGCAGTTTTAAAATTTGGCTATTAATAAACATACTCTAAATAAAACAAAATATTTTACAAATATTTCTCTTTTTTTCTCTGAATTAAAACCACTTATTTTCTTAAAAAAGTTTTAATTTGACGTTTCGGCTTTCTTTATCGCAAGTCGTTTTCAAAATGACATAACAAAATAAATAAATTTACTACAGAAACAGAACACTTGATAATCTTGCAAAAATATGACATCAACATAGTACATTTTGAAAACGGCTTTCGATAAAGAAAGCCGATGTTTTGGGAAATTCCAAATAATACCAAATTTGGAGACCCAAACTTTTTAGGCCACACCCTTCAGATGGGCCTGTCCCAACTTATTGTAGATTTAAGTTAGCTGAGAAATTGTGTGGACTGTATAGAGGTTGTAGCGAAATTATACACTGATTACTTGAATTTTATATATTAACGATAACTTCGTAAAAAACAAAACACCTTTTAACAAACATAGAATATAACAAAATTCAAAACGTGTTTGCAATTGCTCAAAAAATAACTGAATGTGAATACGGGTATGTATGTAATTTGCAATTTGTATAAGTTAAAAATTGATGAATTTATTAAGTATGAAACAATCCAATGATTGCGACCTGTTCATACGGAGATGGAAGTTCTACTGGTTTAATTTTGATTTATTTGAGACGCTTTATTGTTGTGCCTTTTTTTTATCTCTTTGGCAACTTGCAGTCTCGCCAATGTGTCGCGATGTATGTAAAGGCGGTTGCCGACAAGGGCGGCTTTTAGCATTGAAGTTTTATCTCGTCGGTGAGTTACTTCCGCGTTGATTATCTGCGCGATGGCCTTGATTTACGATGCGTGTTGTACTGTTGCTATGCTGTTGCGGTTTGGTTATTTTTATTTCTTTTGTCGCCATGGGCGTAGATAAAAATGTTCGATTTCGAACAGCCGAAACGTCAAATTAAAACTTTTTTAAGAAAATAAGTGGTTTTAATCCAGAGACAAAAAGAGAAATTGAACTAGCAAACTACGATGAGCTTCCGAAATGAATTTTACAAATACACGGAATTTCAACATGAACCCTTAAAAATATGTTTTTTAGCAATTTTCTCTTGGATGAACACGAAAATGTTTCAATATTATTCGCAGATATAGTAAATTATACGGAAATGACTAGTAAATTAAAAATAACGGATTTATTGGAAACTCTAAACGACCTTTTTGGATTATTTGACGATGCTTCAGCTGTAAGTTATTTTTTATATTTTTAAATATTTCTTACTTGTCTAAATAAACTGACTCAACAGGTGTACATATGTAGTGTCAATTTTCAGTGACAAGTTTTTGTAAAAATGCACTAAAAAAAGGAAAACTTAATTTCCTTAATTGTTTGACCTGTAACAGATTCAAAAGCTTGCCGCACAGGAATACCCATTTTTTATTCGCGGTCAAGGGCGGCTATATGGGGGGTTATGGGGGTAATTGGTGAGTAAGACTTATATCAGATTGTAATGGTAAATAATAGAAAGTAGATTTAATTCTTTAAAAATGTCACATTATTAGTTATTCAAATTCAATTATGTAAATAAACATTATTATTATTATTAATTATCATCACGTAAGTAGGAATACGTAAAAAATTGTCTTGATATCCTTCTTACTGGATCATTCTTATTATAGTTGCCTAATATCAAGCGCTTGTTTAATTTTTTTCACCGATCAACCCACCATTTCACTCCACCCACTTATTATATGAAGACTCATCAATTATATGAAATTGAATTATAATTTCCCTTCAAGGTAATATAATTAAAATTTGGAGTGTTGTGATTCCATTAAAATAAAGGGTGATTTCCTAAACTTTGACATTTTATAACATTACTTATGATCAACGATCACGTCTCCCTTTTCTGTTTACTGGATTCAATTTATGTTTAATAAAAATTCTTTGCCCAATAAGAATAGGTTTCGGCCATATCTCAGGAACGCAAGTGAACACAAAAAAGAATTAAATAAAAAATAAAAACATGATTATTAGACTACTAATTTTAACATGTAGGTAATAATTCACAATTAAATCCCACTGCTATTGTTTACAGTAGAAAACCTTTTTAAAAATATAAATTAAAGACAAAATTGGCAGACGTTTGTTTTTTTTTTAGAAATTACAAGTAACCAGGATAAAATTTTTGGGCGATTGTTATTATTGCGTAGCAGGATTACCTCCAGAAGTATCGCCGAATCCTGCTGAGGCTTGTGTAGACCTTGGGCTCGAGATGATTTCGATTATCGCAGATGTCAGGTAATTTGTTAACTAATATTAAAAACTGAAAATATTAATAAAGAACCCCGCACAAATCTTATGGGAATTAGCTCCCAAACAAATTGGCTGAAATTTGGATATGTTGTTCGTTTCGGCATCCTGAGCAAATGTCTCAATGGACACAAAGCTCATTTTTGCTTATTTCGGCTCCTACGGAGCTCCAAAGCTCCACGGATTTAACATTATTTACTACTTGAAAAGGTAATCTTTTCAAAAGTTTAGTATTTGCTGCGTTAAAAAAAGTACCCTCTTATGTTTTCGAGGTCGCTGCATTCAAATCTAATGCCAATATAATAATATTGATAGTTGACAGCTGTCAAACTAACTGTCAAACAGCATGTAACAAACAAAATTGATAAAATTAATATGTAAACATATGTTTTTAAGGTTGCTCAATTCAAATCTGTTTCCAAAAAGATAATATTGGCAGTTGACAGCTGTCAACTAGCTGTCAAATAACAAGCAATAATAAAAATTGATAAAATCCACATGTAAATATATTTTTAGATGTGATGCCATCTATGATTAGAAGAGAGTATTGACAATTACTAAAAGCAAAAAATTCCCGGTGTATTGGGGTTGCATACACAATTTGCATTGTGTGTTGTAAAGCTTTTATTTGACTGATTCTAGTCAAAATGTCACTCTCTTCTTTCGTATCCCTTTCAGAGATTAATACAAAGTTAGAAAACGAGTAAGGAATTTAATTTATCAGATTCGACATCCTAAGACCGGTTTCTGCCTTTCGGCTTCGTCAGTTATGTAAATATATGTTTTGAGGTTGCCGAGTTCAAAACTGATATTAAGAAATCGATATTGACAGTTGTCAGCTGTCAAATAACTGTCAAACAGCATGTGACATCGAAATTGATAAAATTGACATGTAAGCATATGTCTTTAACGTTGCTTAATTCAAATCGGACGCCAAAAAGACGATATTGGCAGTTGAGTACTATCGTTAATTAAATATTTGACTGTGCATGATAATGTGTCAAGATAGAGTAATAATTAGGTGACAGCAAGCATGCTTCAGTTGTTTTTAAAATATCGGTTTTTTACCTTCAGTTTTGAATTTAGCGATCTCAGAAACATATGTTTGCATGCAGATTTCATCCATTTTGATTGTAGCTTGCTTTTTGGCAGCTAGTTTTGACAGCTTTTATCAATTTTTTGACATTAGATTGTCACGTTGTATTTTCCTAGGGCTCCTTAGCCAATGTTCCGGAGTTGTTTTGCCCTTACTTTTGGTAGTTTATTATATTGGCATTAGATTTGAATGCAGCGACCTCAAAAACATACGAGGGTACTTTTTTTTAATGCAGCAAATACTAAACTTTTGCAAAGATTACCTTTTGAAGTAGGAAATAATGTTAAATCCGTGGAGCTTTGGAGCCCCGTAGGAGCCGAAATACGCAAAATTGAGCTTTGTGCCAATTGAGACTTTTGCTCAGGATGCCGAAACGAACAGCATATCCAAATTTCAGCCAATTTGACTGGGAGCCAATTCCCATAAGATTTGTGCGGGGTTCTTTACTTTAAGAATTTTTTTTATATAAAAATTTACATTTAATTGTATTTTAGGAAGAAGAGAACTTTAAATGTCAATATGAGAATCGGTGTTCATAGTGGGAAAATTATAAGTGGAATCATTGGATCGGTCAAGTACCAATTTGATATTTGGTCAAAAGATGTTGATATAGCAAACAAGATGGAGAGCGAAGGGGAATCTGGGTAAATAATAATGCAATTTTTTTATTTAAAACAACACATAATAGTAATAATTAAGTAAGGAAAACATTTATTTTTGCTGTTAATGTTAAATATGCTGATTTTTGTTTGTTGTTTTACACAATTTTCAGTAAATACTCCCGTAGTCAGCCCTGTTCCAGGAGTCAGCCAGTTTTGGCATTACAGTCCTCTGTTTTTTTGGAAGTGGGTTGTATTCTTAAAGCTGTCTTTAAATTTATCAGGATCAATAGGATAAATTACAGCAGCCCTAAATCCACTGACAGCCTTGCTTATGTTAGCTGTTTTCTTGTACGCCTTTGTAAAAAATTCTCCAACCTCATATTGGCTTATTGGTTTGTCAGAGTTGTTAACTTTGTAGAGTCCATATTCCTTATTGTATGCCATCTTCAGTGAACTGAAAATTATAAGATCCAGTGAGATACCTGAGGTATCAAAGAAAGAACTTGCAGGTTGTGTTTTATGAAAAGTTTGTAGGGTCCCATGCTTTCGTGGTTATCGAGTATTAATAATACTGGTTACTATTTGGTAGGTTTCACCAAAGAAATGAAGTGTTGCAAGTAATCAAGACATATGGGCTCATTTATCCAACCGGAATCAGAAACCGTGGCAGTCATGTCGCTGTTACAGCCTTTAATTAACAGCCAACATTTTGTAATTTTTTTTAACTGTGCTAATGCCGGTTTCCTCAATATTAAAAATACGATGGCTAGATATATTGGATTTTTCTTGGAGAAATGAGTAGCACTGCATGCAGCAGTTGAATAGGTGTAGTGCTGGGGAATGTATTACTAATCTAGCTGTTCCCAATTACCCGCCGTTTTCAATTATCCCACCCTCTCCTATAGAAGTTAGGAAATATTCTTCTAGAATGCCTTTAAATCGGGGACATAACCTCGAATTTTAAAATTACCTCTTGTTTCATACCCAGTTCGTGGCCAAAGTTTGCAATAGAATTGTTTGTTTATCTATGTTATGAATTTTGTTAGTGTTGCACATTTTTGCCAGACTATTGACAAGATGTTTCTAACATAAATATAATATAATAATATTCCAAAAATTATTTTTTCGTCAATTCTGATTCTGCCAATCGTTTATTCTACCTCCCCCAACCATTTTAAAATAAAAACCACCACTTCCTTTTTTTTATCATATCATTCTATACGTTTAGTCACTGCGTTGGAACCAAGGGGTAAACCGCGAGTTAAATCTTTGTACACTAATGGATTTTTGTCATTAAAATGGCCACTAATGGCTAGTAATGGCTAGTAATAATGGCTAGTAATGGCTCAGTATTGGCTAGTAATGGCCGAGTAATGGCTACTAATGGACGAGGTCTGTACACCAAAATGGACCTCGCGGTTTACCCCTCGGTTGGAACTAACTTAAATGTATTCTAGGATGGTCCACATAACGAACAAAACAAAATCACTATTAAGAAAACCATACTTTATTGAACCAACAAACAAAGGAGAAACATGTCCACAATTTAAAGCTTGTGGTATTCAAACGTTCTTAGTCAAACCTGTAAGTGGCTATTTTTAACACTATATAAAATTTTGTTGATATACTGCTATTTTCTAGATAGAAAAACCAGTCAAAAACCAAACAGATAGCGCCCCATCTAGCCCGACACCTCGACCTTCGTTATTCAAAAAACAAAGGTCGTTTCCTAACGGCACTCTCTTAGCTCAACTTCAAAGAATACCATCAATGGTAGAAGAAGAACCAAATAAAAAATTAACATTCATTGAAGACGCAAACCGATATAGAAACAGCGATGAACGAATATACAGAAAAAAGAATAACTTTAGAGCTAGCGAAGCTAGAAGAAGCACCAGTGCGTGGAAGAGGAGAACTGCTTTCATGAATAATAATATTAAGAGATATACTGAAAGGGCGGAAAAAGTTAACGATAAAATGGCAGAGACTATTAACAACATTTCGTTTTCTAAGTATCAGTAAGTATCAGATAATCAAGAATTATTTTTGATGAATATATACAGGGTATAATTGAAGGGCATAATTGTTCGCGCTGAGAGGCATTCTATTGGCTAAGAAATTTCGACTCATCAATCATTTTTTTATCTCTGCGGCTAAGCGCTCGCTTAGGTACAATACATTGACGGGTCGAGAGGGCGTAGACGGTTTTAGCACGATCACTTTATCTCATTTTAACGAACATTTCGGTTGGGCTATCAATGCATAATGCCATCCAATTTATGACCCGATTGCCTTTACATTATATTTTTTAACGTATTTATTGATTATTGATATTTTTAGGCAATATATGAAAGAGAAAGAAATAAACTTTTTTCTGCTATTTAATAATTTGAAGATTGAATTGGAATATATGAAAATACCCGACGCGCTTTTTAAATATTATCTCATAGGTGCCATTTGTTTGATATTTTGTGTTTATTTGATACAGAATTTAACGTTAAAAAGGTGAGTTATAAATTAAAAAAAACTAAAATTGTCCTGTATTACCACTATTTTGAATTTGCTTATTATTTATTATTATTATTAAAGATCAAATCTATTAATTTTTTAAGAGGAAAATGATCTTTTTACCAGTTTTTAAAACAACAAACGATTAGGACTTAGAATGTTCCCCTTATTTTTTCAAAATGTTGGAAAATAACGCTTCAACAATCCTGCTAGATTTATCGTCCAATTTTCTTAACGTATTTATTTTTTTAATATGAATGAATGTAAAGTAGTGTTACTATATGTTCTAAAAAATGCCTGAGATCTTGTTCGAATTAATTGATTGTTTAAAACGTACATAATTATGCGATCCATTGAAATTCATTGTAGTACATTTAGTCCAGTAACTTTATACAATCACAGTATGCGTCAAATCCGGTAGTTCTGATTTTTTGCAGGCTTGTTTATGATGTTGGCCTAATGAATAATCCAAGTTTTTGACCTCGAACGCCGAACGCAACTTTGTCAAAAATCGAAAAAACCGCGAAAAGGTCGGTTTTTTCTAAAATTTTGGCGATTATAACCCTAAAGGACTAGTGTCTCTGTAGACCGAATAGTTTCCGAGATTAAGCCTTTCAAAGTTTATCATTTTTTTCGAATTTCGCAATTTTTTGCAATTCTGTCGTTCTGAATGAATTCTGACTCTGATTATACTATCGAAGCCCTGTGCTTTTATGATGGGATGTTAGAAAAGAAAATGAGAGGTGTGAACGATGATGTTTAAGCTAAGCTACGAATAATGAAGTAAAATAGATAAGTACAATAAAAGTTTATTTGATAGGAAATTGAGTAATATTCAAAATAAAAAAATTAAATTAATTTAGCCCTCTTGGAAGGTCCCGGTTGAGGTTCGTCCGTATCTGGATCGACGTATTGGGAAGGCATATCCCCGTCAAGGGATGGTGATGAATCGTCGACGTCTTATGCCCACAAGTCATCCTCCATTTCGACATCGGGCAGATCGTTCCCTTCTGGGATATCTACTACATCAGGTATATTGTCACAAGAGGCCCCGCTGCAGTGCCTGCAGACTGATGAGCATTTTAATCCTGCCTTCCTGCAGTTGCACGCCTTCCCACAACCCACGAACCGAAGAGATGTAAGAACTGTGTCGTAATTGGACGGGAGAAGGTTGATGAATGGCAAACATATAATTTTGGATGTTTCAAAGAGTTTCTCTGATGTTGCTTCCTCCAAGAACCCGTTCCATCCCGGGATGTTCAACTTTTTTTGAACTTTCCCATATAACCATAAGATATCTGAAGGGAGTGGTACAATTTCTTCAGGTAGCGAATGGATATTGTTTAAGTTAACAATATTAATTGCCGACAAACCCTGATTGGATGGCACTTTTTGGAAGGTTTCTAACTGAATAGGAGGATTTCTCTGTACAAGTTCAGAAGCAGTGCACTTCGTCAAACGGTCTATTTTATTCTCGGGACAAGAGGAATTATGGGGAGTCACAATCATTATACCTCCCACTGCGTGAAAAGTACCCGTCCCATCTAAAGTGTTGACATGAAAGTCGGCGTTATCAAAAGAAAATTGCACAAACGACATTGAAGGGTCCTTCAAGATGAGTTGGTCTGGTCGCATGATGGCCGAGGTTTCCAAAAGCATAGTACCCTTGTAACTAGATAAGAATCCAAGCGTTGACAATAACTCAACCAGATGTATTGACCCGAACTTGTGATACAGGAATACACCAATCCCATGCAGTAAACAAGAGATGAAGGAGCGAGGCCTGACTGCCGATATTATTGAATATGCAAGACCAACGCATTTCTTTCTATAGGAATCCAAGCAGCTTCGTTTGTCTTTTAAAATTACTGGAAGAAGTCGTCGGATGGTGTGAATTGTGTTCTGTCGTACACTTGCGACCGTATATCCCCTCGTATGACTTCAGCAGCTGCTTTCACCACGCGTAGTCTTTCTGCTTGAGGATCTGAACTTCTACTATCATACCATGTACTGCTCAGAATTTTGTGACCTGTGTTTTTAAAACAAACAGTCTTGTGTTTGAAGGTTCTCTCAACGATCAAAATTTCCTCCCCATACTTTGCAAAGAAGCGATTTTTGACTGTTCGTAGTTGAGGTCACTCCTCGGCGTTCTCTTCCCGATATGAATAAATCTTTTCCATGGTCTCATCAACTGTGGGATGCTGACGATTTCCCCTGGACTTTCCTGTTAGTGGTGCCTGGTAGAGCTTTGTTTGGCAAAACCGATGATATCTGGCATCAAGGGCTACCAAATCTGTGTTCTCAGATATACGTTCTTTTATTTTAAGAGCCCATTCATCACCACGTTTCTCAGCTGCTTTCAAGATTGTTGCACTGAGAGACAACTTTTCCGCAGTAATGACATTGTTCCGTTTTTCTGGCTTCTTCTTCTTTTCTGCCACAAGGAATTCTTTAGTAATTTTGTCTCCACATATACAACAGTGTTCTCTGAAATCAAACTGTTTAGAGACTGATCTCGTGGCCCTTGATATTTGATTTTCCACTGCTAACAGCTGCTTTGATCAACTTCGGATTGTTGTATTTTATCTAACAAGCATTCGTGACTTCACACGAGCAATACTAGTACACTCCATCGGAGGTAATTGGAACTTCATCCCCCTAGAGTTATTCGAGTGAAGTCTAAAATAATGCAAAAAATTGCGAAGTTCGAATAAAATGAAAACTTTGAAAGGCTTAATCTCGGAAACTATTAAGTCTACAGAGACTATTATAGTAT
Organism: Crepidodera aurea; assembly: GCA_949320105.2. NCBI lineage: Eukaryota > Metazoa > Arthropoda > Insecta > Coleoptera > Chrysomelidae > Crepidodera > Crepidodera aurea. The sequence continues at coordinate 37,284,753 of OX439475.1, read as the reverse complement.
CATATTGTAGCAAATTTAGTCTTCTTTAAAAACGTCCTAAGAAAGTTTTTTCAAAAACTAGTCCTTTAGGGTGATAATCGCCAAAATTTGAAAAAATAACGATTTTTTCGCGGTTTTTTCGATTTTTGACAAAGTTGCGTTCGGCGCTCGAGGTCAAAAACTTGGATTATTCATTAGGCCAATATCATAAACAAGCCTGCAAAAAATCAGAACTACCGGATTTGACGCATACTACCCTATACTTTCAGGCGACAAAGTTACTGGATTAATTGGTCGGATAGCCTTAGCAGCTGAGGCCGTTAAAATAAAAAAGAAGAGTTCTGAGATTGCACTCTACTTTGCCGTAGGTAGTCAATAAATTTATAAAATGTTGCTTAATTCATTAATTAATTTAGTACAACATGAAAACAATTTTTAATAATAATGCCGAAAAAGGTCTAGAAATGAGTTGCTCCTCTAAGGGGTCAATATATTGCTTCAATATTTGATTTCTGGCAATATATTGACCGTGTGAGGGGTATATTGAAAGAGCTTCACTAATTTGATGGATTGTAGCGCTGTCAGTGGCAACTCGTGGAACTTTTCCTAAAACTAACCTTCAAAACTGAAACCCTCTTGTTTTAATTTTTTTAATTTAATTATATTTTATTAAATATGAGTGTTCGAGAAAGTCTCCAACACATTAACTATAATCTGGTTTTTTCTGAATCCATCAAAATAGCGGAATAAACCGCAATTAAAGTAATAAAAATCTATTATAAGGGATAATTGTCCGAAATCCCTTACTAAACTCAGGTAGTACCAACCAAAAACAATTTCTCATATCACTCAAAAGTCGGATTTTCCCGAGTAATATGGCTGGCAAGACGCACAGAGGTACGCCAGGGACTGACAATATTAAGTAATATCAATACTAAATTAGTAAATATTTGATTTGGTCACCTTTTGATCAATTTTCTTGAAGTATTTTCATTTATTTTAGCTGGGATAAGACGACTTGGCCATATTTACTAACTACAATGCCGATAACTTGCATTTTCATCCCTATTTCTTGGGCAGAGTACTTGTTCAACAAATATCTAGCTTCCTATTCTAATGAGATACCAAGAAATTCCTTCTTAAGGGTGTTATGCAGAGCTTCTACTGTTATGGCTAATCACTTTTTTGTTAGATTAGCCGTATTTTTGCTGATTTATTTGGCGTTTCTGTTGTCTGTGTTCAACGAAATGGTAAGTGCAAAAAAAAGTTGAATGTAAGAATGTACTTTTTGCAGTAATTTTTTCCCCAATTTAAAACTAGCAGATATATCAAAATAGTTTCTCACAAGTCCATTTTTTACATCCTTTTTGTACAATTTTCCAAATTTTATAATTGACTATTCAACAGCTATTAATATGTGAATTTGACTACCACTACCATGCAAAAATTTGTCACCTGGTCAATTTAAATAATATATATCATTAAAATTATTTCTTCACACATCTTTTTCTAGTTATTTTTTTCTAAACTCTAAAATAATACTTTCACTTCATGCCATGTCAGATCTATTTTTGCGTTGTAGCTAGTATTTTGAAGAATAATTTTTTTACGATGAAGGCTCAAATTTTTCAATTCATACTTTTTAGAAAAAATTATTTTTTAGATTGACTGTAGAACGAACTTTGATGATGAGTTGAGTAATATTAAAAATACTACTACTCGGACGAATTTAATATTTTTGATTTTTTTTGCCGAATCAAGTAAAACTGGCGAAGGTGGGATGATACACTGTGTTCTTCCTTGGGTAAGCTAACCAATTAAGTCTTATGTAGCTCTGTATCTGTATCTGTAAATCTAGAAGGGTGGGTCACCCCACAGTACGTAGGCCACATTTGGCCCATTGTGCGTCCTTCTGAGGTTGAGCCTTCCTTCTAGCTCGTCAACCAGCCTACTTGTTTAAAGTAGGTGATGACGTAGCCTGAAGGTGAGAGTGTCGGGCATTCGCAAACAATGTGTTCGACAGTCTCGTCTTCCTGTTCACATCCTCTACACAGTGGATTGTCAGATAACCCTATCCTGTAGAGGTGTTTTCGTAGATGACAGTGGCCAGTCAGGATACCTGTGGCTGTGCGCAGGTTCTGTCTGTTCATAGTCATGTATTTTTTGGCTGTTTCGCTATTCGGATACTGTAATAGTTCCTTGGCTAGCTTGCAGCCTGTTTCGTCGACCCATCTACCCTTAAACTTGCCAAGGGGGTGCTTCTTTAGTAGGTCAGCCACAGCTGATGCCGATGAGCTTATGAAAGTGCCAAGTCCCAAAAGTTTATGGGAGGCTGCTTTCTTAGCTAATAAGTCAGCTGCACGATTGCCTTTTGATTTTCCATGACCTTTGATCCAAGCTAAAGTGACCACGTTGTTGATGCAAGCTTCAATCAGGGTCTGGTGACATTCTAGTACTAGATCTGATGTAATGCGTGGTCTATCCAGAGCTAGTAGTGCCTGTCTGCTGTCCGTGAGGATGTAAATATTATTACCAGTAATGTTTCTTCTGCTAGTCCCTTTTGCGGCGATGGAGATAGCAGTGCATTGGCGGATCTGAGGGGGGGATGTCCCCCTTGCCCCCCCCCCCCCAGGGTTCTGAATAGTTGATATTGGTTCAACAACTAGTAGTCCAATAAACGAAGGTGCCAACCCGGGCATCAGGTCTGTCCGGCACCATTTTTTTTAATTTGCAGGTATTCATGGGTACATTCACCCCCGAAAATCTCAGCTGTCTGAAATTTGTGGAAGGGAAAATCGCCCATTGGTCTCAAAAATGTGTTTTTTTTTCGCCTATTTTCGCCGATATTTCCGAAAATATGACACTTAGAGAATTTTTTTTTGGACGAAAATGAATATGAGTTCATTACCTACAAAAATGATCATCAGCTCCAAAGCACGCTCTAAAGGAATGACACTCCCAAGCGGAATACAAATTTTTCAATAAATCACGTAAAAATTAATATTTTTTCATGATTCAAAGTTCAGTTGAAAGAAGGAACCTGTAGCTATAATATCATGTTACTTCTCCTTTTATTTATTTCTCTGAATTATTGAATAAACCGGGCCAAAGTTTGTTTTTGCTCGATATTTTGACCCTCCTATAAATTTATTCATAATTTTTTTATCAAGACTAATTTCACCGAATCCTTTTGGATAATGGGGCTTTGCAAGGTCTTAAATGTATTCAGAAAGATTCAATAAATTATTTTTGTGTATTTTCATAAACAACATGTTTTTTTATGGCTTTTTTTTGGATTTCCGGAGTTGTTTCGAAAATGCTCGGGTCTATAGGGAATTAATAGATAATCATGATATCGGTTTTCAACGTACATCATTAGAAAGCTCAGCTTGTCCCTTTGTCGATGGCATTTTTCTTTTTTTTTTCATATTTTTTTGGTTTTCCGGAAAATTGAGAAAATTCTCACCCCTCGACATTTTTTTTTGAGGATTATTTTCTTTTCGTGCTAAAATTTTTTGGGGTAAGGAATTGTACTAAATAAAAGATCACATTCTGACCTTTTCATCAATATACAAGATATCGCGTATTTTATTAAGTGCACGAGAAAAAACTCTGCCTTGAAACTTTCTCAAATTGGATTTTTTTACAATAAATTTATTAATCAAGTGCAAAAAGTGAAAAAAGTTGGTTATTATTGCTTTATCTTTTGTCTTCAGACAAAAACGGGAGGATATTCAAGTTTTGGGACGATATTCAAATTTTCCGTTTTCACCACAATAATTTTGAGAATTATTAAATGAATTTTTGAAACGCAATTTTGCAAAAAATATTAGTATAGGGAAAAAAATCATAGAGACAACTTTTGTGTAATGAACTGCTCTTCATTTTTTGTCTAAACAAAAATGCTCTAAGGGTCATATTTCGGCAGATATCGTCGAAAACGGATTTTCGAGAATTCTAGAGCCATTTTCCGACCCTTCCACAAATTCCACGTAGCTGAGATTTTCGGAAGTAAATGTACCTATGAATAACTGCAAATTAAAAAAAAATTGACGGGCAGACTTGTTGCTCAGGTTTGGGATTTTTCTGGCGTCAATTTACTGGACTATAGAGTCTGGATATGCAAGTAAACCTTTTGATTGGTTTTCAACAAGAAGGAAACACACAAACCAAAATTATTCGTTGTTTTGAATATTTTCTCAGACATCCCAAATTTTTATAACTTAATCACTTTGGTTACAAATTTTCATTAACTGATGCCCCCCCCCCCCCCCCCCCCCGGAAAACTCCCTAGATCCGCCACTGTAGCAGTGAGCTCTGTATATTAAAACAAGTCGTTATACATAAAGTTCTCAACAACACTGAGATTTTCATTAGGCTATTAAAATAATTTTTCTCTTTTAATTCATTGTTTTTTTTAGCACATGACCGAAACCTACGCAATGGCTGTGATAATGAGTTTTTTATTTTTAAGAATATTTATTTGGATAAAGTTAGTATTAGGAGCTGCTACAATTGCATTATATGGTTTCTGCGTACTTAGTTTTAGTAGCGAATACTATAAGGTAAGCATATCCGATTTGACAGGTGCTTATTTTATACTCCATGTTGTACTCTCAACTTTTATCTACTAATGTCGTTACTTTTGTCTAAAATACTCAATATATATGCACATAATTTATTTATCAGATTGTTGGAAATGTTGGAAAATTAATACATCCTTCTGCTACCTGCTTTAATTTGATTATCTGGCTTTCAAATGAGTCCTACTGCAACTTGGGACTCCAATTTAGTTGCTAGTGTTGCTACTAATTATATTGAATCGAAGAAAAAATTTGTAAATTTTAAGAAATTAAAAATCTCTTTAAAGTGTGTAAAATTTTAATTTAATAATTAGCTAAGCGCTTTCGACCTTAAAGGTCATCCTCAGAGCCGCAACGTCAAAATTTGAGATACCTCAAAAAGGGGTTCCAATAAATATTGAAGACTACTTTATAGAATGTCGCATCGATAACAAATTTTTTAAAAATTTTAATATAAAAAACCTTCAAACAGATGTAAAACGTACAGTTCACCCTCTTGAAGAGGTTTTATCAATTTTATTTTACACTTAGTCATGTTTTTCAATATATATTAAGCTTCACATTTAAAATTAATTATAAATTAAAATGGAACTTCTTTATTTTAAAATTTGATTCTTCTCATTTTTCCGATTCTAGAGTATCGGCTTGTATTTTATTGTACAGGGTATTTTAAAAGATACGATCAGTTTTTGCTTTTAGATTTTTTTCATTAAACAAATTGTCAAAACTCAAATTCATCATTTTCTTAATCTTTTTAAATGGATCAGTTTATATTTTATATCACAACATTTTTGAAGATAATTTAAATTTTTTGATAAAAGGGTTTTAAGGATTCTAGGGGAAATCAGTAAAAACTTTTTACTTCCACAAGAGTTTATCACAAACGGTTTCCTGAGCGACAATATAATAAAAGAGCTTTTGAGAAATTAACGACTAAGTTCAATCGAATTGGTTCAGTTTTATGAGCCAAATGAAATAACAAAGGAGAGAGGAAAACGAATTGTTTTACTGGCTGTTACTGAAAATGTTCATGTAAGCATCTGAAATATTTCAAGAGAGCAAGACTTAAGCTACAGATCGACACTAAATTTGTTATACCAGGAAATAATTGCAAACGATTTTGAACGAAGAGCCTTTTGTAAATAGCCACAGCAACAAATAAATGCACTAACATTTTTTGATTTTTTGGAGATCCACAATACTTTCTGCTCATACAATTAAATAAAATCAAACGAGGTGGGCATTAAATGTTTTGTTTTTTTGTTTATACATTAACATTACATTAATTAACAAACAAAAGGTTTTATAAATAATGTAGTAGAATGAATAGAATACTACCAAAAGGGCTGGTTTTAAACAATCAGAAAAAATCCAAGTGAACGAGTCTCAAACACGCTTACCTGTTATTACATAAATCCGTCTCTACACACTTACGATAGGGACCGATTACACATATACATATTACGGGGGGGTTAGGTACGGCACATGTATATCGACAGGCATCTCAAAATGTACTTATTAATTCAAGGTCGCTTCACCGATTTTAGGTTAATTAAATATCAATTCTTATTTTTATAACAATAACTTTTTTGATATCTTTCTCCGAGTTTGTATTTATTCGGTAATTTTCAAATAAGGACGGATGTAATTCGGGCGCAAAGCTACCTGACCGTTTAATCCCATAACCATTTCGGGCGCAAGTAGTATTTGTAGGTTCTAAATTGCTTGTGTATTTCGGGCACTACTAAGGTTACCTGATAGTGGAAGTCATTTTTAAGTTGGTTAGTGTCTCAATAAAAGATATTTTTTCAGATTCAATATAGATTTATTAAATTTACCAAAAATTAACTTAAACACACAAAAATATACATAATAATTTTTAAAATATCATAAATTTGTATTTACAGATGAAAAATACGACACACACTTCACAAAATGCAAATTGCTCATATAAATGTGTTAAAGTTTCCGTTTTGTCGCATTGTCTTTAATTTTATTAGGTATTAATACTCGTGAGTTTTAACTTAGGTATCCATGTGGAAATCTTCAAGTTTTTGAATAAAAATGTAAATAGATAGATGAGTAACATAAAATCAGGCGTTAAATCGTGAATGAAAAGATTCACATGCATTTGTTGTATGAATATGTAATACACTTGCCTTAGCCCAAATTTGTGGTAGAAAATCTGCATTATCGTCTACATAAGTATACAGAAGATAATCTGCGAACTTGTCAATAGCAGCGCCGTGATAAGTTGGTTTTTCTGCGAATAAGTCGAATGCAAAACAATCGCCTACCTCGTGTGGATTTAAATATGTCAATCCAAAAAAATGTTTCAACCAATTACCAACTTCCAAATCTTTGTTTTTAATTCTTTTAAAAGTCCTAAATTCAGAATTTTTCGGTACCAGGCTTGATGTAAATGGAAACGGCATCCATTAATTTTGGTTGACGGCCATGTATTATTTACTGCAGTGTGAATGTCCTTTTCAAAATCCAAATACACTTCAGATGGTTGAAAACGAAGAAAGTATTTTTCCATATTTTTTTTATATATTTCCCGGCGTTTAATAAATAAAAATGTTTTTAAATTTAAACAAACATTGTTACATATTAGAATGTTATTTTTTAAAAACACATTTTCTTTATAACAATTTTCGATACTGTCAAAACTAATTCCCTTTTTTTTAATAGTATGTGGTTTAATTCTGTATTTTAGATGTATAACTGACAAGTCAAATACGTTTTTATGAATTGTAATTTTTAAAAAACTTGACAGACGAATAAATTATCTACCTATCTATCTAGGGTATTAAAACTTAATCCCTATACCTTTAATGCTGGTGCCCGAAATATATACAAGATTAGCGAACCCTCTTAGAGGAGCAGGTACATGGGTCAGTTTGGCGCCCGATTTACACCCAGCGTCAAATAATATTAATACCTTCACTTGCGGTCAATAACCTGCTTATCTGCACTCTCATTTACCAACTACTAATAATTGTATAATATGTAATATTTTTTATATTTCAGAACAGTGAAACTTTTAACCACAACTTACAACCTCAAGTGGCTCATATAATATCCACGCTATTCCTGACGATAACTTTACATTTAGTTGATAGACAGACTGATTATATGAATAGACTGGATTATTTATTAAACAGGAGGTTCATGTCTGAACAAGAGGAAGCGAATCTTCTGCAAAAAGTTAATGAAAATTTGCTGGTGAATATTTTACCAAAGCATGTGGGTATGTTTCTTTTTAATTTATGTCATATTAACGTGTATTCCTGATTCTTAGATATGAAGATTCTTTACAGAGTTCATTCAATAACGAATAATTTTTATAAAAAAATGTAATTTTAATTTTTAACACCAAAGAAATTTGACGACGCGACGTTTGGCTACAGGGAATCAGTACTTTGCATCCTGTTTTGTTTATTTCTAGAGTCTATTTTGTAGAGTAAACATTGTTTAATACAAACTTTGCATGAATTTTTCGTCCATCCCGTTTTATGATACCACCCTTAATTATACTTTTGTCTTGTAAGTGATTGTTATTTTTCCATTTCAGCTGTTTTATATCTGGACGTTAACAGGGAACAAAAAGAACTTTATTTCGAAGAACACAATAACGTAGCCGTTATGTTTGCCTCAATTATCACCGACAATGAGTTGGCGGATATTCTAGATGAGAAGGAATTCCTGCGATTGATGAATACTTATATTACTGAATTCGATATAGTACGTATAATAATTATTATTTGAATTGTGCAAGTGCGATTTTGTGAGTTTTGTGTAGGGGGAACAAATAATGATTGACAGTAATTTAGCCTTCTCAAATAAACTGCATTGAGTTCAGTACACTGTGGCTTACAAAATAAAACCATAATTACCTAATTATATGTATTTATTCATATATTTTATACAGCTCAAAATTATTGGTCGGCAATTGGCAAAATTCAATTTTTGAAGGGTAATTTTTCAAAGCTTCTCTTTTTCTCTTCACTGGATTAAAACCACCTATTTGTTAAAAAAAGTTTTTAATTGACGTTTCGGCTTTCTCTATCGAAAGCCGTTATCAAAATGACATAACAAAATAAATAAATTTACTATAGAAACAGAACACTTGATAATCTTGCAAAAATACGACATCAACATAGTACACTTAGAATAAGATTTTGGGATTGAAGATGTCAAAATCTGTTTCAATCATATTTTTGTGACGTTTCTGGGAACGAATTTTGAAAAGATAGCGCATTTGCATATTATAAGAGAATTTATATTTCGTATCCTTTTTGCAATTAACTCTTTTTGTAAAATAGGTATCCAAATTTTTGAAATATCGACCGAACAATTAGAAACACACTCGTTATTATTTAAGCATATCAATGCTGCTTCTTTAACTTTGCGGTTATAATTATTGGGTTCTTTTAATAATCTAGTTGAAGAATTCCATTCTCAGCCTTAATATTTTTTTTGCATTTACACTACACAGTATAGTTACTTTGTATAAAGTATTAATGGTGAGACTCTTACCCATAAAAAGATATGCATTTTTAAAAAACAACTTTTTGAACATTTTTTTTCAAAGTTTGTATTTAATTGGATAATCATAAAATTACTATACGTTTTGTACCTATACATATAGCGGATGCGAAAATAACGTATATTTTTGTTGTTGAAACTCAAAGTTGAAATTTATACTGAAGTTTGATATCATAAAGACCTATCATGTGTGCATTTTTCAGATTTTTATCTGGTCCCCCAACAAAAATATTGCAGGTTAAACTTTGAAAAAAGTTCAAAAAGTTGTTTTCTAAAAATGTCTCACCATTAATACCTACTTTATAAAAAGTAACTATACTGTGTAGTGTAACAGCAAAAAAGATATTAAGGCTGAGAAGTTATTCCTGCTTTGAAAAATTACCATTCAAAAATTGAATTTTGCCAATGTGCGACGAATAATTTTGAGTTGTAAAGAATGTATGAATAAATACATATAATTGGGTAATTATGGTTTTATTTTGTAGGCCACAGTGTATTGAACTCAATGCAGTTTATTTGAGAAGGCTAGGGCAATCCATTGCTGTACAATTTAAAAAATCGTAGATGCCTGCAAACGCAAAAAATAGCGTGCGGCCTCAAACAAATATGGCCGCCATTTTCAAATGGTAGATAATAAAAAATTTAAAAAAATATTTTTGAACCCTCAAAACATAAGGGAATCTACCTACCAAATATTAATTTTTTCTGACCAACCAATTATTTTTTTTTTGACCGTTTGGTACGGATTGACCCAAGAGCCCTGCTATTTTAAGTAACCAGGAGATCTGGCAAGCCAACGAAAATGGATGTAATTGCACTTCTAAATGTAATTTTTAATTCTGATTAACTTTTCTTAATAACAATATTCGATATTATCAAATATGAATGTACTTTACTCCTCAGCAAAATTTACATTTTTTGATGAACCTCGTATATTAATAAAAATCCTTTATGTCAGATGAATGTATTTTAGGTTTCAAATCATGCAGCACTTTTTATGAAGAATAACTTTTTTTCCTAAAATTAATAATAAAAAAGTTTTCCTAATGATTCCAACTCTTGCGTAGTATATTTGTCATATATGTTTTTCTTTCATCTAGTTAACCAACAGGAAAGAATTTCAAAGTATTGAAAAAATTAAAATCGCCAAATGGACTTACATGGTTGCGTGTGGACTGTTTCCAGGCGGAAGGGCGAATGAAATAGAACGTCATCAAACCAGTGCAAGTTTGGAAACGTTATTGAATTTTGCTTCGGAAATGTTCAAAAAGTTGGAATACGTTAATAGAACGCATCTTCAGAGGTCACAACTGAGAATAGGTAATATTAAAAATAATAACAAAAAATATGTAAATAAATATAGCCGTTAGCTGAAACCCCAAAAATATGCAAATTTCGACTATTACAACTCACTTTGATACGTCATTAGTTAGAAACCAATCAATATACTAAAATTTTATACAGGATAGAGGTTTCTTCCTCTTCCTCGCAGAATCTGCATTCTTCTTTGTCTACTAATCCGAGTTTCTTTAGGTGGCCTCTTAGACGGCAGTGCCCTGTTAGGATACCCGTTAGTATTCTGAGCTTATTTTCACTTTTACTGGTTATAGTTCCCCAGTAGTGTCTTGGCCTGCCTCATTGCTTGTAGTCCTATCGGGATCTTTTCTTATTTACTTCTTTTTCAAGTTCATCAAGTATTGTACTGGTGCTTATTCCGCAGAAGCCCCTTTTTTTGCGAGTACGTCTGCTATTTCATTACCCTCCACTACAGTATGTCCCGGAACCCATAGTAGGGTAACAGTGTTGTTCTTGCCAACTATCTTGGAGTTGATTACGTGGGAGTTCAAGGCATTAATGGCTTCTTGGCTGTCTGACATGTTGATGATCTCTTGTCTGCGAAAATTTCTTTTTATATTAAACTGGACACATTTTCCGATGGCGTATATTTCAGCTTGGAAAATACTCGGAAATTTGCCTAAACTTTCGGAATATTTGGTGCCAGGCCCATATACTCCTATTCCTGTTCCTTCTGTTGTCCTAGAACCATCTGTGTACCATTTCATGGCACTTCTATTGAGTTTTGGGATGGTACCTTTGTCCCATTCGGTTTTGTTACTTAGCTTTGTGTTGAATTCTTTCACAAAGCTAAACTTCTTTGTCATCTCATCCTGGGGCATGTCCCAGGTATGGTGATTTCCAGGAAGGAGTCGAAACTTGCGTTTGGGTGATCCTTCTCTGGTCATTCTGTAGGTTGTCCTTATCGCTATACTCTCCACTACTATATGGACGGGTGTAAGGCTTAGGATTACGTCCATGGCAGCCGTTGGGCACGTTCTCATTGCATCTGTTATGCATACGCAGGCTAATCTTTGGATTTTCGCTAGATTTGCCTTTGTATTGGCCAGCTTAGTTCTGCTGCCCCAGACTACTGCTCCATAAGTAATGGCCGGTCTCACTATTGACGTGTACATCCACTGCAGGATCTTTGGGTTACATCCCCAGTTTTTTCCTGCAAAATTTCTGCACACCATTAGAGCTTTCGTGGCTTTGCTGGTTACTTCTTTTTCGTGCTTATTCCAGATGAATTTATTATCTAGTATTAGTCCCAGATATTTGACATATGGCCTCTCTAAAGAAATATATTTTTTTAATAAGACAATATTGATAAAAACATGACATTTTGGCATCAGATACTTTCGTTAGTTAGCTATACGCAAAAAAATAACCGTCTTTTATTTTTGTTACTTAAAGAGAAAACATTACTTTACCGCAACCCTACCACTAGGTGGCTAGTATATAAAAAACGTTTTGTTGGTTATTACTTTTTTATTTCATTCACTTACAGACATCACAAATAAACTGATTGTCATAGTTAGGTAACTGATCTGCAAATCCGCCATCAGTCTCATCACTTTTATCAGAAGGAGTTTCCTCTTGGCGTGAAGGTTGTGACTCCTGATGATCTTCAGATGGTGGACATGAGACAGTGGGGTCGGAGATATCACACAAGATTTTATGTCGGGTAGAGTGGCCACGGCCTCTTTGACGCCATTACATAAATAAGACTCTAAAAGCCAAACAACTAACCCAATATCTACCTCGACATATAGTGGGGTCAAACTAGCATGACATGCGACATGCGGTTTTCAGTAGTAATACCCCTAGGGCCTTGATAATACCGAGATAATTTTGTCATAGAGAATGCTGTAAGCGTGTTGCTTGATAATAGCCCGAGGCCGAAGGCCGAGGGCTATTATTCTTAAACAATACGCTTAAAGGATTCTCTATGACAAAATTTTGAGGATTTATCAAGGCCCGAGGGGTATTCGATAAGATAATTTTTTACTTTGTAGATTTCAAAAAATTGGTTGTCAATCTGACGTTTAATATTTACTCATTTTTATTTAACAAAACTAAAAACTACAGGTATTAAAAGTATCCTGCTGTAATCTTTTACGTTTTGCATTTCTTGCATCTCGCGCATTTTTGAATATCACACTGGTAAACGGGTCGAATACAATTTTGAAGTCATTGAAGTATTTTTCCTGGAGTAGCTTACTCGTAGTATTCCAAATTGTTTTTACAGTCGCTTCTTTATATTCAGTTCCGTCAGCTTTTCTCATATTTACCACATAATCTCTCAATATATTAGCCAAATTAGGCAAACTCGTTTCAGCATTCAGTTCGTATTCTCTGGTCGCACAAAACTCGAGAAATATTTTCCATATATATTTTTTTGATTTGGTTGTATTTTTTGGTATATTACTTGATATAATATCATTAATTGCATCGTCAGATGCATTACCAAATCTTAGCGACATTTTTAAACTAGTTGTCAGTTTGACGTTTAATTAATTTTTAATCAAAAACTTGACTTGTTGAAAACACCAAACTGAAAACACCACATGTAGGGTGTTATCGCTGTAATACATAGCTGATTGGATGAAATTTGACACATGACTCTAAATTAAATAATTTGATTGGTTACTATAGTTAGTAAAAAATTATCTTCAAAATTTTCGAAAAATTATCAGTAATAAAATCGACAACTAACCTCTTTACGCTCGGACATTTGTTTATTGTTCAATTTTTGTAAACTGGCTAATTAACAAATTGATAACTCTGCTCCCTAAATCCTTAAAGGCCTCGAATTTTTTCCAAAAACTCCGGTTTCACGGAGAGAAGCATGCCCACAAAGTTGTAGCACTTAATTGTTTATTGTTCAATTGTTGTGAACAGGCTAATTAACAAATTAATAACTCTGCAGAGTTAAATCCCATTGAACTGATCTGGTCACAATTAAAAGGTTACGTTTCTCAAAACAATACAACATTTAAATTACCTGATGTGCGAAATTCTTGAAGGCAGTTTCAGATGTAAATGGAAAACATTTGAGAAAAGTGGATATAGCAATGGAAAACTTAATAGACCGTATAACAATAAACCTCAGAAAAGACAATGATAATGATACCAGTAGTTATAGTGACGATAGTGACTTTTAAAGATAGTTCTTGAACTTTTTATTTTTTTAATCTTTGGTCTTAGGTACTGAAGTGTTTTAATGCCAAGAGATTAATCCCATTAACAACATATATAATCCTCCGTGTTATTTATTGGTTTACTTTTATTTTTCAAAGTACGCCTATGGAATGTGACGTTATATCCCCACTTTTCATGCACTCCTCTTTTATTCAGAGTATAATTAGAACAATACCTAACGACGGTATGATGTCGATGGTCAACTATTCGAGTAACTGAAGTCTTTGCCGCTTCGTCATAGCACTATTCGAGAAGAAAATAGCGAGTAAGCCAACTTTGATTATTAATTTTTTTATTTTGTAGGTATCAGCCACGGAGAAATAGCAGCAGGAGTAGTAGGCAGCAAAAAACCTCTGTACGACATTTGGGGGGACCCCGTGAACATGGCCTCCCGCATGGATAGCACTGGCTTACCGAATCACATCCAAGCTATGGAAGCCACAGCAGAAATCGTACAAAAACTCGGATATTCCTGCACAAAAAGAGGAGATATAAAAGTTAAGGGAAAATACGGACTTGTTACAACCTACTTTATCGAAATTGATGACAAATTTAACTTGGTTAGGGAGAGTAAAGAACAATTTTGATAAGATTAAAAGTCGCAATGCAAAAATATGATTTGTCTTTTTGGAAGCAGATAAATCCAAATCTTGTTGAGTTCTCTAAAGGAGAGCTTATTGAGAAGTATTCTAAGAATGAAAATTTTTTATGCAAATACGGATTGTGTTTGCTGAAAACCAACTGTGAGCAATTTGGTTGTAGGTTGTAACTTGAAAACTAGTAAAATTACTACATGATCATCAGGTTCTGTCCATTATATTAGTTTTCAGGTTAGTTGAAGAACGTCAAAGGTTTCAGTTTTGCTCACAAATATACGTAAATTGCTCTGAACTGAACTGTATCCTCATAGCATCGTATTTGTAGAGCGTGTTGCACAATTTTGCATGATCTACTGATTTCTATGTTAATAATTGTAAAAATGTAGTACTAACCTCTAAAATGTAAGCTTATTAGTACAAATGTATTTTTTTAATTGACGAATATAATTTATTTATTTTATTAATTAAGTTTTTTACTAAATGACGTAATAATACCTTTTCCACATGGCACCAAATTCTCTCGAACTACATTTTATATAGGCGTTTGTAGAGAGCCCAGATGGAATATCAAAAGTCGAAAACCAAACCTTAAATGTCGAAAACGTACGTCGAAATTCAAAAATGAACGTTAAATATAGAACATCAAATGTTAAATGCAGAAAAACGAACGTTAAAAATGAACGACAAACATCGAAAAACGAACAACAAAAGTTACAAAACGAATGTCAAATGTTAAACGCTTAAAAACAAACGTCAAATGTAAAACACAAACGGCAAAAATGAACTCTATATATCGAAGAACTAATGTCTAACGTCGAAAAACAAACGCTAAATGTTAAATATATCCATCAAACGTTAAAAATTGAAGAATAAACATTATAACCGACTATTTCCCTCGTCTTCATTTCCACCAATTACCAACGCGCAATTCTGAAGTGGTTTCTAGATGAAAAAACTGTATGACAGCTCCTGTCAGTAGTTTTTTCGAGTTTACCCGCGGCAAAACTTGACAGTTGTTGTCTCCAAAAATTACAATACCTTTGATAACACGTAATTATGGTCTCCTAGGACACCAGAAAACGACGCTAAACAATTTTTATGATTTTATTGTCAATAAATTTTGTAATATTGTTTTTAAACAGTGAACTAATATTGATCTGGCGATTGAGAAAAGTGTACCGTACGATATCGTTAAAACCCATATGTCAATATGGAAACAGTGTACAGAATTCTGCAAGTCAAAGAAATACGACCTTTTGGAAACTACAAGTTTAGAGCAACTAAACCTAATCCTGAAAGATTAGGCGTGGAATATGAAGAAAGAAAACGGTGAAAATTACAAAGAACTAGTTGTGAGAACAATGTGGAACACCGTTGCAAAAAAAAAAAATGTAACTGATGTATTTTATGAAGTGGAAAATAATTTTTGATCCATTTAAAGATATTATCTTCAAATCTAGTAGGGAAGCTCGTAATGCGAAACGAAGGAATTTGTGGATGTGCGCCAATAAAAGGAAATCGAGTTCTGCTTCATTAAAATTGGAAGAATACTACGCAATTCTGGGATTAAAACAGGTAGATAACATAGTTACACATTTTTTTAAATAACTGATTTTCAAAAATCCTACTTTTTAGGAAGAGTGGAATATAATCCTCTCTTCAATAAAACGGCCCAGAGTCGAGAAAAAAAAATGGCCGATAGTAAATGGCTAGTCCCCAACACGAAGAAACCTACCTTTTGTCCAGTCCGTCTTTTTAAAATTCTAATGGATGAACGTTCATCTACAATAACAACTGATAGATTATTCTTAACAATAAACCCATCATGGAACACAGAACAATCAAGTGGATGGTACAAAAACACTTCAGTGGGAAAAAACGAACTTTCGAAACAAAAGAAATATGAGTTAACAAAGATTTCAAACAATACTCCTACTGTGTACCAAAATTGTAATTTATATTTTAATTGTACCATAAATAATTAAGTTTGTAGTATTTTGTGATTAAATATATTACCTGTTTTTCAGTTTTCAAATTAATACCTACATATTTATTATGTATTGAAATGGAATTTGACATTATCAAAATTATAATATTTAGCTAAAATTAAAATAAAAAAACCAAATACCCAGACTATGCACAATCCAATATTTCTTCTAAAAAGGTATCTTTTCAGTTTAAATATTAATTGAAACATCACCTAGAAACAAAGAAATGGTAGTATTAAAATAAAGTTTAACAGAATAAACAAAAATGTTATTTTATTAAGAAATATAAGAGTTAGAAGTTAAATTACCTGTGGGAATGATTTAATGTGAGATAACTATTACAGTGAAAATTCTTCTTGAATAGCTTTGTTAATAACCTAAAAATTAGAATCAATATTAAATAATATTCAAAATGGAAAAATTTTACCAACAATTTAATTTCAGGACGATCTGTATAACAAAATTAAATTAAAAGTTGTAACAGCAACAGAAAAAAAAGAAGTTAGTTTTATAAAATGGTAGAAAAAGACTATGGAAATTTGAAGAGAATATTTTATTTAAAATTTAAATTTGACGTTCTGATCCGAGTATCCGACGGCGGCCATTTTGACGAGCTCCTCAAATAACGAAATCAAAGTGTTGGTTTGGTTAAACAACCTTCCAACTCGCGTCTGAATCGTTTAATTCAATGTCTGCGGGGGCTTTTGTCCCAGGAGTAGTTGTTGGATTCGATGCAATTTTTGATATAATAATTTTTATTATTATTGATATATGGTATATAAAAAATTTCTAGGCCATATTTGAGAAAATGTAATATTTATATTTTTGTTATAATTTTTACTTAGGACTGACGCGGCAATTTTGTTTTTTCGACAGAAGACCTAGGAACTGCCCTGTTCATAAATAATCTTAAAACAAGCACTAAATTTTTTCCATTTTATGCTTCTTGCCTCGTAACAATTTGTAAATAAGACTCTTCCCTTGTATTATATTTTATTTTTTTCATTTCATGTTTTATAATAACATAACACATTATAGCGCCATACACGTGCACACGCATTCGTGCTGTCAACTCGTGTATCAAATTCGTTATCTCGGTAACGGTGTCTGCCAACGATGGCGTTTCGATGGGTCGTTTCTATAGGGGATAATTGATGATCCTGATAAAACAAAGGCGAAACAACGGGATGTATGACAACCGACTTACTAGATTTTGCGTTGTTTCGGATCCTAGCATCATAATAACTTCCGAGGTACGTTGTCCATATTTCTTATAAATGACAAGAAGCAGGGTCGTTAACGACTACATTGGAAAATTGTTTTTCCGGGGAATTATGAAGTGTATGTCTTTTATCCAAAAGTTGGAGTCAACTTAGCAACTAGTGCCGAATTGAATACGTTTGTAGGTAGAGTAAATTAACTAGAAAAAGGCACTTTTTGATTCCACGTGTACAGTTCAATTAATTTTTTAACCCCTTAACTTTTCCATCTAGGTGTGCCTGATGATGACATAATATTGTCGAAACCGGTCGACAATAAATAACTTTGTGTTCATTACCTAACACTCACATATGGCTACCCCTAACTTAAATGTTTTCAATATTATTATAAATTATTTTTGCTGAAAACATACCTAAGATTTGTTCACCAGTATAAACATTTAAAGTTTTATTTGAAGAATCTAATTTATAATTTGATAAATTTCCATTCCAAAAATTCTCTTTGAACAAACTGGAGCTAGGTGACCCCTGCAATTGCAGAAATAGCACACACAATTTTTAAAATGGCACTTTTTTGTGGCATGATTATTTCTACCACAGCACGCACATTTTTCCTTCACACTTGTACTAGCACTTGGAGGACACTGTGTAGATGATGGATTATTGCGTTTCTTACTTCTAGTACTGACGTGATGAACTCCTGGTTCGGTTTTAATTACCGGCTGTTGTTGCCTAGAAAAAAAATTTTTTTTAAACTTGCTCTAATTTAGTTTTAATGACTTTTTTTTACTGTTTATGTGATGACATAATAAATAATGTAGATACCTGTTAATTATTTGGCCTTCCTTTTTTTAGATCTGTTGTTCCGTACATCAGCTGATTTTTTAATCTAAATATTTAATAACTGGAACTGGATTTGTTGGAACAGCAATCTCGATATTTGATAACAGGAGCTTGGTTCCTACAATTAAACACTTTGTTGTTGATTTTCAATATTTCGCTGTGTCTTATAAGATTGTCAACATAATATCAGTTCTTTAGAAAGTAACATAGAATTCTTGAAGGTATTTTACTTTTGTTTTCGATTCTCAATTGTTTACGATCTTACTTTTGGAACAATCTCGGGCAAAATGGGGGAAGTCCTTTGTGAAATTGGTTTTATTGAAACGCTTACGAGGAAGTTTGCAAAGTTAATTTTAAAATTTAAAAGCTAATTTAGATTTTACAGATTTCTTTCCTGATTTTTCTATATAATATTCATGGTCACTTTAATAATAGATTTTACACAATTTATGGTTTAATTTCAGGGCAAATAAAAAATAGGAGACTTCATTAAGCAATTTTTTAAGCAGTTACAAATTTTATTTTATAAAGGTTTTCACCTCCGATTTCGTTGAACCTCCATCGATTTTCAAGAAAAGTGTTGAGTAGTTAGAGGATACCTCAAGAAACAAAAAAATCGATAGAGGTACTAATTCTAAGCAAAATTTGTTATATAAAGTTATTAAAATAAATCAATACTTTTTGAGTTATTAAAGATCAAAATTTTGATTTTTCGTGAAAAAAATGCATGTTTTAAAGCGGTTTTTTAAAAATAACTTAAAGTTTTTACAAAAAAGTTGTCACCAAAATTGAAGCTAATAAAAAATCGAATAAATATTTTAATATTTTTTTTCGGCGAGTACTCAAATCTAAGTATTGAAGAATAACGGGAAAACGATGCATTTTATAAAATATACTTCCTAAAGTACTCAATCTGTCTTGATTAAGAACAACTACCCAAGTAAATTTATAAATCGTGAACTTTACCGAGACATCAAAACTAAAGATCAAAATTTAAACCCCCCAATAATTCTTTCAAATATAGTAAAAATCCCTTATATTCCAAAATTATCCGAAAAAATTAGAAGGATTGGCAATAAATTTAATTTAAAAACAGTTTTTCAAACTAATAATACATTAAAATCTTTAATAGTAAATACAAAACCTTTTAATGAAATTCAAAACACAAAAAATTGTATTTACAAAATTCCATGCGAATGTAATAAATTTTATATAGGAGAAACATCTAGACCTTTTCATATTAGACTTAATGAACACCAATCGTACATTAAAAATAAACAATTCGAAAAATCCAAAATATGTGAACACGCATGGGATTCTGGTCATAAAATACAATGGAATTTTTCAACTAGATTATTAAAAGAACCGAATAATTATAACCGCAAAGTTAAAGAAGCAGCATTGATATGCTTAAATAATAACGAATGTGTTTCTAATTGTTCGGTTGATATTTCAAAAATTTGGATACCTATTTTACAAAAAGAGTTAATTGCAAAAAGGATACCCTCTATATCGGGATAGTATCATAAGTTTTTATCTGGTTTTTTCTTATGATAATATTAATAAGAAAACTTCATTTATGACGAAGTATAAATTCTCTTATAATATGCAAATGCGCTATCCTTTCAAAAATTCGTTCCCAGAAACGTCACAAAAATATGATTGAAACAGATTTTGACATCTTCAATCTCAAAATCTTATTCTATGTATACTATGTTGATGTCATATTTTTGCAAGATTATCAAGTGTTCTGTTTCTAGTAAAATTATTTATTTTATGTCATTTTGATAACGGCTTTCGATCTGGAAAGCCGAAACGTCAATAAAAAAACTTTTTTAACAACTAAGTGGTTTTAATCCAATGGAAAGAGAGATATACTCAGAAAGACCTATCAAATGAGCTCGAGAAGAAGTTGATAGTATCAAAATTAAGCAAGTTATGATGAAAATAGAATTTTTTAGGAAAAAGTGAAAAATAAAACATATTTCCATTTCCACAAAAATTAAAATTTATAGTAATCCCTATAAGAATTTCTTTATTTTAGCATTAGTAATGACCTCAAAAATTTTGACCGGTTTAGAATGCATATTTTTGAAAAAAAATTGATTTAAAAAATCAGAATTTTTCAAATTTTCGTAAATTTTATTTTCTTTTGTTACTAATTCCAAAAATACTCGATATACGTAAAAAATGATACAGAACGAAATATGAGTTTTTTTTAACAAAGATTTTACTTTTTTTTTATTTTTGTAGGATAAAAAATAACCGAGGTAGAAACGTTTAAAGCCGAAATTTTACTGCGAGAACCATGTAACCGGGGCCCTTTAACCTTTTATCTTTTAAAAAATAAGTGATATAAAAGATTAAATTTAATACGACGTTATATCCCTTGAAATTACCTTTCAAATGATTTTTGGATGAACTTGATATCATAAAAATTAACGGAGTTATTGTAAAAAAATAACATTTTTTGGAAAAATTTTTGTATGTATACAGGGTGGACCAAACCTCTGTCGTAGGAGGATTACGTCGTTGTGGTAAGAGATAAAACTTTCAAATTTTGTGTGAGCTAGTACAGTCACTGGGTGCACATTTTGAAAATAGTTTCGATTATACAGGATGTTCCAAAAACTCGTGACAACACAAGTGGAACATACTATATTTTATTTAAGAATCGAAAAGATCTCACCGAGAGCGTTAAAAAAATATAGCAAGTTAATACGGGTGTTTCAAAAAGATATGGCCAATTATTAGCAAAAATGACCCCATCTTTAATACTCTGTAAAACAGTAAATCAAAATAAATCAACAGATCTTTGTATTCAAATGTCATTCTCATATCATTGGCTGTGCTCACTATTAATTACTTTCTCAAAATTTTCAAATGGATCACCCTATAAGTCTTTTTACAATTTGTTAGTACAATTAATAATCTTCACAACGACGTAATCCTCCTACGACAGAGGTTTGGACCACCCTGTATATAAGTATAGGAAAAAAGATAGATAGTAAGAAGTAGACGAGTCGATATGTACATGCTCATAAAATATACATGTGTGGGTGTGTGTAAGTATATTTTGAAGATAGAAAAAGTGAAAGGAATTCTGTACATCATAAATTTTCCATTACTTTTATGACAAGGGGTAGTTTTTAAGGGTGGAAAATTTCGCAATAAATAAAGATTTTAATACTCAGTAAATGAGATTTCAATTCAGTAATATATTATTCAAATGATTAAAGTTTCTTGAAACCAATTTTTTCAATGGTTCTGCTTTAAGGGGGTGGTTTTAAGGGTTGAAATTTCACAGTCAACCAAAAATTATATCATAAACATTAAACAAACTGTTTGTGTAATGTTAATATGCGATTTTATATTTCAGAAATATTAAAAAATGATTTTTTCATGATTTTCGATTGTTGAAAAATATTTATTTTATTTAATTAAACGAGATTACTTACTCCAGAATGCTTAAATCTGCATTTTTTACCCTTTTTAACACAAGGGGTGGATTTCACCCCTAAAATGCAAAAAGCGCAAGTCGGTCATTTTTGAAGTTGAAGGTAAAATATACTCGATCCCACATTTTTATGCAAATCGATGGAGGTGAACCGAAATCGGAGGTAATAGTTGATTTTTACCTTCATTCACTGTAGTAAAAGTAAAATTCTCACTGATTTTTAGACATATAAAATAGATTTTTTTATCGATTTTTACACCCTTTAAAGTACTTAAGTGACAAGTTTCATCGATATCACATTTTGTGAGAGGTCAAAGTCTCTAACAACTGGGCTAATATAGTTTACGCCTGATGTCAGACTATGTCAAACAAGCCTCTTGTTGGCACAGTAGGTGTGAATAGAGATTCACGAGTGCATAATTGAAATCAACTCTGGCATAAATTTTCATTAATGTTCAATAGGAGCATATGCATAATCCACAGTTAGATGCACCTAACGATAATAGTTTTGAAACGTCAGGGAAGTTATAATCAAAGGCGTGGGAGGTAAAAGAGGTGATTAGGTACCACTTAACTGTTTTACTTTATTTTAAAGTTTACTTTAAATCGAGTTATTAGACATTTACGAGTTTGATTTGGTTTGAGTTTGATTTGAAATCAAAACACTATCAAATCAATTCAAATTCATATTAAAAAAAAAGATTTTTTAAGTCAAATCAAAAGTTTGATTTGATGCATGTCTAAGTGTAAATGTACCTGTAGTTTTTTAATTTTTTTGGAAGATGGGTAGACACCGGGAATATTTGTCTTTCCAAGCTGGTTCATTAATCTTCTTTGGATGTAAAATAAGAGGACTGTATTAAATGTATTATAGTTTTTTATTGACAAATAGTGAAACTGGTACTCACTATTTAGGAAGTTATTTTTGTTCTATTATCTGATTACTTTAAATTAGTATTTTAACACTACCGGTATTCCTAGCTTGATTATTATGACTATTATTATTTCAAATAGAGAGGAGGAGAATGCTCTTAACGACAAAAGTAGCAACTCACTACTAAAAAATAGTTTATTTTCTTAAATCTTAGGTGTAAGGATTGAAAAAAATTATTCAATAAAAATTTTTACATGTTGTATACGTAAATTAACGATATTTCGACCGGGCATAAAATAAACAAATTTCTATAAAAACATATCGAGGTACAGATATAAAGGTTTAAAAATAAATAAATAAAAAACTGTTTCTCTGAATACTTAAAACTAAATAGCGAAGAAAATAAACATCGCAACGGCAATTAATTTTAATCGCAGTTTAAAATGAATTTATAGCAGATCAAAGTAGCTCGTATTTATTGAAATAAATGTCTTACATGACGTACTTGTGTACCCACATTATTTTATTTTTTATTTTTTAAATGTAAAAATATTTTAACTGCCTTATTAACTAATTTACTATGCACTACGTGCCTGATGACAACTCGATTTGGACAACAACAAAAAAATTCAAAAGGCCAACAATATCCATACCGCCCAAACAGAAAACTAGACAGAACCTGGGCACGCTCTAACACAGAAAAGCAAATGAACTTGCAGAATATCTAGCAAAAGTTTTTACACCTTATCCTAGAATCCTAGAATGGCGAAGCATACCAAGACGCCCCATGCCAATTATCACCACCAACAAGAGCTTTTTCACCATCAGAGGTGCGAGGTATTATAAACCAACTCAACCCGCACAAAACCCCAGGATACAATCTACTTGATGGAGCAGGAATGAAAAACTTCCCACGAAAGGCTATTGTTTTATTAACATCAATATTCGATGGCTTGCTCCGTCGCTGTTATTTTTCTTTGTAGTGTAAGTACGCACAAATCGTAATGATTGCAAAGCCAGGAAAACCTCCAAGAGAAGCCAGCTCATACAGGCCTATTAGTCTTCTGCCCATAGCATCCGAAACATTTGAACGTCTGTTACTCACCAGACTTGAAGAAAAAATACGTACAGCACATCAGGTTGGGTTCAAAGAAAACCACTCTACAATCCAACAGTGCCAAAGGAAAGAAAATGTGTACTTCTATCTTCCTAGATATTCAGCAAACTTTTGACAATGTATGGCACAGAGGATTGCTATATAAATTGAAAATGTGTCTACCTGTCCAGCTGTACTTATTCATGCAATCATATCTAAGCGAACGTTATTTCCAAATAAAAATCGATGAAGAATTGTCAAGCTATCATCCTATTGCAGCAGGGGTACCACAGGGCAATGTCTTTGGGCCCCTCCTATACCTCTTATATATAAGTGATACCTGTAACAAACCATACACTTATGGCAACGTTCGCAGATGATACAGCAATACTCTCAACATATGTTGATCCAATAAGAGCAACTGCAAAATTACAACATCATCTCAATCTCGTTCAAAACTGGCTGGATCAATGGAAAATATAGGTAAATCCCACTAAGCCTACAGATATAACATCAAAACACGAAGAGACGTATGCCTACAAGTAAACATAAACAATACTGCAATTCCCTATTCTCCCTCCTATTCCCAAAGCAGATGTGAAATATCTCGGGATCCTCCTAGATGCAAAACTAAGATGCAAAATTAACATGGAAACCACATATAAAAACCAAAAGACGTTATCTAGAACTCAAAGTTGATGAACAAGAAATCACATATTTCCACTGAAAATAAAATAACTATGTACAAGACTCTACTAAAACCAGTGTGGATATACGGAATTGAATTATGGAGATGCAGGAAGCCAGCCAACACAAAAATCCTGCAAACTCTCCAGTCAAAAATGCTCAGAGCGATAACCGGCGCTCCATGGTATGTCTCAAACCATACGATACACACAGACCTAGACATTCCCTACATTACGGAAGTAATCAAAGAAAATGCAAACAAACACAAAAAACGAAGCACTGAACACAACAACGAATTGGTAAAAGAACTCTTCAACCAACACATCGAAAGAAGATTAAGAAGATCTTGGCCAGAAGACCTAGTTCATAATTCTTATGAGAGAAATCATCATAAGTTAAAAAATATATATTTCTGTAATGGTGCAATCTCAGGCAATGTTGTCATTTCGATTAGAATAGCCACATCTTCAGAATTTCAATGATAGCTAATATCGTAAAGATATGACATCTTTAGCAGAATCGGTCAAAAAACTTTGCAACCCCCAATGCAAATTGGATTTGCAACCCCCAACTCAAGTTGGGAATTCGTTGCTTTGTAAAGATGTTAAAACTTACATCTAAGCTTAATTTGCTTTATACTTAATATTTATCCAAATCCATAATCCACCTACAAAGTTTATACAGGGTGTCCCATTAAGAATGGGACATAGAACAACCGCAGATTCTCCAATTCAAAATAAAACGATTAAGCGAAATATGCTTAGATAAAATGTTACTCGTTTCCGAAATACGGGGTGTTGAAGTTGAAAACTGAAAAATTATTAATGGCCATAATTTTTTTAATACAACGTATAATTTTACTCAAATCGGCACACTTGTTAAATATCATAAAATGCACCTAACAGTAAAAAAAACAGTTCAGTACGTTCTACCAGTGGCGTACGGCAGGAGTAAGTAATGCTTGTACCCCTTCTAAATGTTACGCCGTCGTCTAAATTTTAATTTTTACTATAATTTTAATTTTTTTGATATTTTCTAAGTCAATAATGTACACTTGTTAGTTTGTTGTAAAGTCATTGTTTTTCGAGATATTCGCAGTTAAAGATAGATAGACATGTACTTTTTATTTGTATTATTATTAATATCTGGTCACCGAGCTTCGCTCTTAATATTCAAATCTACATTTTTAAGCAGCCCAATGAGTATATAATTTAAGTATATTTATAACATGACAAATTATTAATTAATTCGCGAAAATCACGGAGTGGGCGACATCTACTTGAAGTACTGATAGGGAGATAAATAAAAAGTTGATTGGCGATTGGCTTGAAAGTAAGCGGGAAAATTAAAAAAGCTGTCAGTATTAATTTTCAATTGGCTGCAGCTGTTGTTGACGTTTATCAACTGCTTGTCACAGAGGTTAGTTAAATGCATTATAGTTGCCTAGTTTCTGGGGATTTCACCCTTTTAGGGCAACTTCTACTGACGCTTGATCTTCGCGAATTGTCACGGTGGACAGGCTCCGTTTCCGGGACGTGCAACAGCAGCGTGTAGGGCACACGTCCCGTCAACAGAAGATCGCTCAGCTCACTCTATTTATCACTATATAAGAAAAACTCTATGTTCAATTGATTTTATTATTTTTTGATCTGCAGTGAAGGAAAATTATAGGTCTGATATTCATACTTGGGTAAAAACCTCCACAAAAACCTGTGACCAGACTCTCGAGGTGTGGCAGATATTGATATCATATTTTTTCAAAAAATCTTTCTCTCTCTCTCTGATCATGAAAACTTAAATATTAAAACTGTCCGCATAATAAAATATAGTAGCCGTAAGGGGTACTCTCACACTATCGGGGAAGGGAAGACAGGTGTCCATTTTAACAGTGTTACTCAACGTTCCTATAAATATTTACCTAAACCCATGATTTCTGAAATTGAATTGGCAACGTTGTATTTTCAACTTTGAATTAATAAGATGGCTGTCATTTGACAAGCAAATTATTTATGTCCGTCAAATGAACCTTTCCTTTTTTATATAAAGCGACAAATTTAAAATTGAATTCTTTCTGATTAAAACGCCAGAAATTAAATAAAGTCAAACCTTTTTACTACTATACTATACAGAAGAAAGGAGTGCAGTATTTAATTTGCAGAACGTAGTACAGGTTCAAGAGGTAGAAATTTTATTTTTACCTCATCCTTCAATGCTTATTTGTAGTTAAAATTTAAATTTTAATACATCTGATCGGCCTAATATAGTTTTTGTCTAGATTCTTGTTTCCATGGTTTTTACTGTAATAAATTTGTTCTTTTGACAGATAAGTCAGACTTTATTTATTCATAGCCGTATCGTACGTATTTTAATTGATTCAGAATTTTGTATTAATATATATTTCAAAATGGCTTCATTCTAAAAATATTATCAGTCCTCCTAAATCCTTGAAGGCAGAATTATTAGTAATAGCAAGGCAACATAAAAACAAATTCAAAAAATATATTATGGATGAGATGGCCAGAGAAAAAGGAATTAAAATTCTCAGATTTCCTCCGAACCACGCAGAGTTAAATTCCATTGAACTGATCTGGTCTCAATTATTAAAAGGTTATGTTTCTCAAAACAATAAAACATTTAAATTTCCTGATGTGCGAAATTTGTTTTTGAAGGCAGTTTCAGATGTAAATAGAGAACATTGAGGAAAATGCATTGATCATGTTAAAAATGTGGAAAATTCATTTAGGAAAGTGGATATATCAATGGATAATTTAATAGAACCGATAATAATAAACCTCAGAAAAGACAATTATAGTGATACCAGTAGTTTTAGTGAAGACAGTGACTTTTAAAGATAGTTCTTGAACTAACTTTTTTTTTAATCTTTGAGTTTAGGTAAGTACTGAAGCGTTACTTTTAATGCCAAGAGATTTAATTTAATCCCTTGTTATTTATTGGTTAAATTTAATTCGTTCAATGTTAAAGTGTCGGATGCATAAAGTTTATTTTTATTTTTTGTAAATAATATAACTTCAAAATTTAATCTACGAAGTGCGTATATATATTTTATATGCTGTGACCTTATTTATATTATAGAAACTTATTTTGCAAAGTACGCCTATGGAATGTGACGTTATATCCCCACTTTGACTGTACTCATCTATCCTTTATAGTATATATTACTATAGAAACAAGTTATTATTATGTGCCGTTGCTAGGAAATAAAACTAAAAGCTTAACTTTTCTTGTAAATATCTCGGAAGATCGAATTTTCACAGACATGCGACCAACACTTTTCGCCGATTTAGATAGGAATTAGTCTACCCTGAAAGTTTCATTGAATTCTGACGAGTGGATTTCGAGAGCCTCTGGACACACACACATACACACACACATACAAACCTTGCTGGTTTAATAGTATTTGAAAATATTCATTTTTACAATTTTGTCTTAAAACCAAACAATGTAAAAGCTAATGTAATGAAATTTTTACTTCAACAAATTTTCAATGTGTCCACCATTAACTTGTATACACTTCCTTAGACGTTTAACTAAAGACTGTCTCACTTTAAACAACTGATTTGCTTGATTTTGTCGAATTGTAGCAGCAGCATTCTGAATTTTGTTCCAAAGTTCCTGACGGGTATTTATTGCTTCACCATAAACAAGACTTTTGATGTAGCCCCAATAATAAAAATCTAAACGATTAAATTCAGGACTGCGTGGTGGCCAAGCAAATTCGCTTCCACGTCCAATGAACGATGTGGAAAACGTAAATTTAGGTAATTCCGAACATCTAATATGTAATGGGCTGGCGCACCATCCTGCAAAAACCAGAAGTTATGACGTAAATTTAAATAAATAAATAAATAAAAAGTACATGTCTATCTATCTTTAACTGCGAATATCTCGAAAAACAATGACTTTACAACAAACTAACAAGTGTACATTATTGACTTAGAAAATATCAAAAAAATTAAAATTATAGTCAAAATTACAAATTTAGACAGCGGCGTAACATTTAGAAGGGGTACAAGCATTACTTACTCCTGCCGTACGCCACTGGTAGAGCGTACTGAACTGTTTTTTTACTGTTAGGTGCATTTTATGATATTAAAGTGTGCCGATTTGAGTAAAATTATACGGTGTATTAAAAAAATTATGGCCATTAATAATTTTTCAGTTTTCAACTTCAACACCCCGTATTTCGGAAACGAGTAACATTTTATCTAAGCATATTTCGCTTAATCCTTTTATTTTGAATTGGAGAATCTGCGGTTGTTCTATGTCCCATTCTTAATGGGACACCCTGTATACTTAGATTTAAAATTTTTCGGTTAATAACACATTTGAGGGTGAAGTAGACAAAATACCGGCGGGTATGTTTGACTTGGCATATTCAAAAACTTACCTAATTAGAAAATGTAAATGGGTGAATATATCCAGTAAACTTCAGTTACAGGATCAAGCGAAAGCTATAAGACATAAATAGGTTATTAAAAGTGGAGTTTGGATAATAGAATATCATCAGGTTGGTATCAAATATACAAGGATGTGCTAGAAGTTTGGTTTTGTTTGATTACTACCTACAATTTTTACTCCTTTTTTACAGGGTGTAGTAGAGAATTGCATAAAAATTAATTACTTTACGGAGAAAATCTTTATTTTGAGTAAAAACGAGTCAAAGCTATCTTTAGATTGCACATTAAATACAAGAACATTCCAATAATTATATTTGCAATATCAGAACGTTTATTCATTTAGGTAGGTTGATCATTAACGAAAACCATTTCAAGAAAATTTCTTTTTTAAAGATGATTTTCCATCGCTAAAATTGCTGAATTTTGAAAATCGCCAAAATTTCCGGAAATTTTTGCTATGGGAACGATACAAAATAAAGGCTTTTAATTGGTCGAAAATGATTAGTGTGGAATTTTCGTTAAAATTTTGGCTTCTATTTATTGGACTGTGATCAATTATACGTTGTTGTTCAGAGTTAAAAAGAATTGTATTGATTAATTTAATTATTTAAATTATTTAAAATTTTTAACATCATAACAAATTCCCCCAAATTTACATTCATTTGGTATTTTTGGAAAGAGTAACAAATGAATGCTAATTTATCTCTAATGTTTAGTTATTTTAAATTTATTTTGTTTTTATAATTTGCTACCCTAAGTGCCTAAGTCTCCTTTTTTTTAAATTTCACATTTTTTAAAAAATTTTTATTTTTCTTTTTAAGGTAATGTTTGATTTTATTTGTTAAAATTTTAATAAATATTTTTGGATGGAATTTCCTGATATTACCATCAAATTTTATGTTTTTTTCATTTCCTCATTGATAAGTTGTTGTGTGAATAAAATCTGTTTTTCCCATATTTTGTCTTCTCATCCTCCATATCATTTTTTAGTTCTTTGTAAATGTCATCTAATTTTTGTCTAATCATAGTATCACTTCTTTCTTCATCTTCATTTTTTCTTCTATCCATTCTTAATTTATTAATTTCTTTCTCAAGCAATTTTATTTTCCTGTTTACTGTTTACTTCTTCTTCGTCTTCTCCTTGACGCGTTCTTCCTTCAATTTCCATTATTCCTGTTATATATTTCATACATTTTTTTTATCTTCTTGATTTCTTCTTCTGTTTATATTTAATTCTCTCTCCGTTTCATCTCTATTTTCTTGCAATTCATCTCTTCTTCCAAACTTGTGATTTCTCTTCCTTTTATAATCAAATTTCTTTTAATAATTTCTATTTCTTGTTTTGTTTCCTTTTTTTCCTTTTCAATTTCTTGTTTGTTTTTTCTTATGTTTATTTCTGTATTTATTTGTACTTCTTGAATATTTGTTTGCAGATTTAGAATTTTTTCTTCCTGCATAATTAAAGACATTTCCATTTCTTCTGGTTTATTTCTAATTTCTTGTAAATTCTGTTCCTGTGTTTCTATTTTCCTGTTCATGGTGGCGTTTAAATTGTCGATTTTATTATTTTGTTCTTCAATAGATTCTTGTATTTTCCTTGTGTTTTCTTTCTGTTCGTTTATAGATTCTTGTTATTTCCTCTCTGTTCTTCTATTTTATTATTCGTCCTCTGTAACAATGCTTCCATGAATCTCATCAACTTTTCATCCCTATTTTCCATTCCATTATTATCTTCCTTCATCTTTTGGGTTTCCTCAATTTCGAGCCCCATGTTGGGCGCCAATTGAGAAGATAATCAAAATTCTATTTGTCTTACTTTATATATCCTTTATTTTAAATTTTACATCTGACATTTTATAACTAATAACAATCTAATCTCTATCAACAAAACATCCCATAACAACCCTGTCAATTTTAAAGCCCCTTTTACATAATTCCCCCAAATTTGAAAATTTTAACATCATAACAATACATATTTATTCTACTTTTATTAATTAACCAGTTGAGAATGCTCTTCTAGCATTGTCATAGACCGACCAAAATTTTAGATTGACAGTTCTTATTCTTATCAACACAGCCACAGACTACTACTCTACTCACTTTTACCAAAACCGCCATTCACTGTATGTCTACTTAAAATTCAATGTCATTTTAAACTTCAAAATTTTCATATTTTGGACCCCATTTTGAAAGTGTTACCGAAGTGGTACGGAGGGGCACATCAAACCCTAAGCTTACTTTTTGATGGTCTATCAAAATCTGAAGTCAGAATTTTAAAATTCACAAAGACAAAGAATCAACAGACACACAGATCGAACTCAGATACCGAACAATTTCGGTGAAAATGACATTTTTTACATGCTAATATTTCAAGTATAGATTATTACACTCTGTATCTTATTTAGAGCAAATAAATGATCCACATTATACTCGCCATTAAGAATACATCTTAAGGCGAATTAGAGGTTTGATTATATCAAAGTAAGGTTGAGCAAATTGAATTAATTTTGTTAGTGTATACACTCTAATTTTACTATGTTGACTTTGTGCTGGTAGTATTTGCTAATTGCGTTTCTAAATATTGACCAAAACCGACGACGATAAAATTCTTCTTGACTCTGCCTTGGTTGATTTTTAATTCATTACAGTAGATTGGAGAGTGGTGAAGGTATTGCTAAAATTGTTGCTGTGAATCTGGAGATTTGTCTGGTTACTTGGAGAGTTGGATTTTGACTAAGATCTGCTTTTGTACGTGCATTAGTAAGTAGATTTTATTAATACATTGACTTATTTTTTTGAAATTTCAAAAGTTTGTGCTGCGCCGAGATTTAGTCATATACAGTATGTCTAAAAACGTTGGCAACAAAAGGGAATTTTTTTATTATTAAAAAACTTCTTTTTGGAAATTAAAACCACTTTTTTAGATTAAAAATGTTTTTTAAGATGACGTTTCGTCTTTGAACTACGGAAATGAATTAAAAAATAGTGCGCTTTTAAATTTAAATACAGAACAAACTGTCATTTGAAAATGTTGATAGGAATAATGAAAAAATATGTCCAAGTTTAGATTAATGTCATTCTAATAATTAATTTAAAGTTTTAAATAAATTATCAATAATAAATACCTAATTAGAATAATTGTGCTGTAATTTAATACAAAACTTTTCATTTTTTAACTTCATTTAGTGTCCTCCCGTATTTCTATAAATTTAAATTTAACTTTTAGAGTACCGCATTCGAATAGGTAAAGTGTAAAATATCCTGAATTAAAAAAAGGTATTGAAATACATTTCGGGTATTCGTCTATACGATTCGCAATTTTTCCGCGCTTTTACAACTTCGAAATAAAAAAGAAGATTTTTTCGGCCCACCCTATTGACTATGCTCCTTAATGCTTTGTTCGCCCCAAAGCTGGATACCATATGTCCATACCGGTTTCAGAATTTGTTTGTATAACAATATTTTGTTATACAGGGTGTTTCATAGTTAAACCGACATACGTTAACTGTAAATAGAGGGTACTTAGGTGATTCCAAATAACCTTGGTTAATGGGTCTAACGCCTTTAATAACCGAGATACGGGGTGTTTCATCCATTTCGGCCAATATTTTGATAAGCCGTAACTTTATAACCACCCTGTAGATTTCTCTCATACTTGGTACAGGTATAGTGTGTTAATAGCCCAATCCTATAGTGTAAGAACTACAATTAAAATCCAGATCCGGATTAAGAAGAATTTGCAAAATTTGAAAATCCCCAAAACAACACCCTGTATATCAGATTTTTTAAAATTGGGATGGATATTTGAAAAGAACGGAAAAAAATGAGTTAAAGTGAATTTTTTTTAAGTGCACATCCCATTCTACTACTGGAGTGCTAACGTCAAATTACATCAAATGCATTTTTTTCATTTTCACAAGCAGTAACTTTCGAAATACCTGGTAGATTTCTTTCATATTTGGTACAGGTATCATTTTTTAGTAGCCCAATCGTATAATGTGAGGACTATACAGACTATACAGTTAAAAATCCAGATACGGATTAAGAAAATATTTGTTATACTAAAATATTTTTATAAGTGCACAAGGGCGTTCTACAAAAAAAATATACAGATTAATTTTTCGGATTAATACGGGTTACAAAACTCATTAAACAATAAGCTTCGGCAATAACACATCTTTTTTCTTTTTTCAAATAGGTATCCGATTATATTTTAAAGAATCTGATATACAGGGTGCTATTTTAGAGATTATCAACTTTTACAAATTTTTCTTAATCCGGGTCTGAATTTTAACTTTAGTTCTTGTATTGTACGGTTGGGCTGCTTAAACAATCTACCCGTACCAAATATGAAAGAAATCTATGGGGTGTTTCCAAAGTTATGGCTTATGAAAATGACAATATGTATTGCATTAATTGAATTTACTTTAAAAGTTTAGTAATATGTAGAACGAGATGTGCATTTATAAAAATATGTCAGAATATCTCAGTTTTTTCCATTCATTTGGAGTGTCTGATCCAATTTAGAAAATATCTGATATACAGCGTTGGGGATTTTCAAACTTTACAAATTTTTCTTAAACCGTATCTGGATTTTAACTGTAGTATAGTCCTTACATTATACGATTGGGCTACTAAAAAATGATACCTGTACCAAATATGAAAGAAATCTACCAGTTATTTCGAAAGTTACTGCATTTGATGTAATTTGACGTTAAAGCTCCAGTAGTAGAATGGGATGTGCACTTAAAAAAAAATTCACTTTAACTCATTCTTTTCCGTTCTTTTCAAATATCCATCCCAATTTTAAAAAATCTGATATACAGGTTCAAATTTTGCAAATTCTTCTTAATCCGGATCTGGATTTTAATTGTAGTTCTTACACTATAGGATTGGGCTATTAACACACTATACCTGTACCAAGTATGAGAGAAATCTACAGTGTGGTTCTAAAGTTATGACTTATTAAAATATTGGCCGAAATGGATGAAACACCCCGTATCTCGGTTATTAAAGGCGTTAGACCCATCAACCAAGGTTATTTGGAATCACCTAAGTACCCGCTATTTACAGTTAACGTATGTCGGTTTAACTATGAAACATCCTGTATAATGACAGGGCAGAATTTTTTCCAAGCATATGAATTTTTTGTTGAGTTCTTCACGTTTCTTTTTGACATGGACTTTCCAGCGTAGTCTCGCGTCTAGATACTTTGCTGAAATAGCATAAGGCATTTGGGTATTATTTACTCTGACTGGGGTATACTCATTGTTTTTGTTACTATAAATAACATGTACCGATTTATTTTCATTTAGATTGATTCTACAACGATTGGTCCACTTATTAATTCTATCTAATTATGTTTGTAGCTTCTTGCAGCCCCTTCCTGGGTTTTCCCAACTGTCATGATAGCGGTGTCATCTGCAAAGGTGGCAATTGTGTATAATAGGTACAGGACTGGCCCTAATACACTTCCTTGTTGTACACCTGCCTTAATTTCTTTAATTCTAGAGTATGTTTCTTCCTGCTTAATCCTAAAGTATCTTTCTGATATATATCATGCTAATGATTCTGAATATTGTTTTGGCAATAATCAATTCATTTTGTATTTGAGTCCTTCTTTTTGTTTATTGACTACGCTTCGTATATTATCTTTAGACCAATTCCTCTTAAGAAATCAAGCCAGACATTTTACATCGCTTGCAAAATCTGTAAGAGATAATTGGATTTTTTATTTGTTTATTGAACAACAAGATAAGCTGATTTCAAATATGTTTTCAAACTAAAATTAAATTTACCTACAAACAGTTTTTCTTATTTACGGTTAAATTTCGATTTTATTTTGACAGTTTAGAAACCACTTATGGAATACAATTATTTTTAGAGTTATTTTTGCTATTTGTAAGAAACACTTGGACAAGTTAATTTTTAATATAAGAGCTTTTAAATGGTTTCTGAATAAAATATACAGGGTGATTTATTTAAAATTTAAAATTTTTATATTTTTGGAATCTACACGAAAAGCTGATTTTAAAAAGTTAAGATACTTGGGGCATAAAAAATTAAAGGTTAGGAACTACAGACATTAGAAAGTGCTTAACTTTACAGTTAACTAAAAAGTAATTAAGGACTCACTGGAAGTTATTATTAAGAAATTCACTAATATTCTTTACGATATTTTTACATTTAAAGCTTCTCATTTTTTTTTCCAAGAAACGCTAAGGAATTAAAATTGAAACAGGCTGATGGGGAAAACCCAAGGGTTTATCAAACTTCGTCCTACGTTTTAAGCACGAAAATCGCAAGAAATAGTATATTACATAACGAGTGAGGAAAGTGACACTTTTCACAAGAGTGGGAAATATTGTCGCATGAGGCGTAAGCCGACAATCCCACGAGTGTGAAAAATGACTTTCGCACACTAATTTTCCTACGACCACGCTATAATTTTGCCAGATATTGTGAAATGTGATGGTTTTATTTGTGACAGGTTCTATGTCTGTTTGTATTTTTACTTACTTATGTTCTCATGAAAAATTTGGTAAACGTTTACTCTGTTTTGCAAGAATTATCAATAATAAGCACCTAATTAGAATAATTTATTTTCAAAATGCAGCATCACACACAACATGCCTTAGAAAAAAATGGGGATTAACTTTGGTTCTCTCCAAATGATCAACATTTTCAAATTATCTTTTAAGGTTAACCTTTTGCTTCAAGTATCCCCTAATCAATTAATTTATTAATTAAATTAAAAAAGAGGGCGCACTGTGAGACGAAACGCCACAGTCGCATTCAAATTACTCTACACCTCACATAGTTCCACTGTATGAGGTGGATTTTTTTAAATGTTCGTTTTGGATTTCCCTATCGATCCCTCATTTGGGATTTTTGATTTGGGTCTTTATTTTTCTTAAATTCGACTCCAAAATTTGATTTTTATGAAAAAAAAAATTACTGGATATAACATATAGTCTTACATATAGGATGTTAGAGATATATCTACCTGAGGTGTAATTCAGGTCTAACTTAATCTATCTAATAATACAGTAGGTCTTTTTTGGCCTTATCCTGGAATACCTTCTGAGAGTTCACTCACGTAATGGTTGAGTGAACCTGCAACATGTCGGCTGATAACAATACGACCGACGGTAACCTTACTTAAACAATAACTCTTATACAATATACAGGGTGATGGATATATATGGTATATCACAACAGGCACATCCATCAAATTTATATTTCCTTAGTACTAATATTGGTAAGTTACAAGAAGTTAAGTAGTAGTAGTGAAAAATGAAAATGCATGTCGTAATAATGAATTTTTACTTAATTTTTTACATCTTAGCGCCCCCATGGGTCGCGATCCAAGATTTCGGAAAACCTGGTATACGTACATGATTTGAAATAATAGAAATACAACAGTGTTTGGAATATAGTGCACTGATTATTCATGGATTAATTTAAAAAAAAAAGTCCATTTGTTCCGAATCTGAAAGCAAGTGCAAATATCCAACTGAATACTTAATTTGTTGAACATTTGCTTAATAATCTTTGGTGTTTAATCTGCAAATAGAGATTATAATAGGTAATCGCCTAACCGTGCTTCATTTATTTACAGAAACCGATTCACGGGATATATTATATTGTTCTCTTTTTTCTGCGTGATAAATAGTATATTACCTAACAAGCTGAAACATCTGAAGCTGCAGAACTCTGCGCGAACCAATTAATATGATTTCTCGGCCGTGTTGTATATATTTTTTCCAAGCGTAATAGTCCAGTCATTATGTCCAAAAATAAGCCCTAGATTTACAAATGAATTTAACCCGATTTCCTTAAAAGACATTGGAGCAGGGGCTTAACAAACCTTAACTCCAAATTGTCGGGCACCAGTCTCACCGGGAAACGCCGCCATCTTGAAAGAGGGGTACATTTTTTGTATTTTTTCAATAACTCTGCTCTGCGTTATTTTACGCGAATGGTATATAGACATTTGTTGTCGCTTTTTTAAAGCCCTACAAAAAAGGTCCTATGAACTTTTCACCTATTGTCAACCGTTGTCGAGATTTTGGGAAAAATATTAAAAAAATATAGGCATTGATACGTATTTCCGCTTATAGCTCTTTTCCGATCATTCGTATCGAAAAATAATCTATTACGAAACTTGTAGAATATGAAAACACCTACAATTTGGTTTTTTTTTTCGGTCTGATAAAAATTGCGGCTTCTAGCGCCCTGCAAAGTTTGTAAGTACACGCAAAATGCACATTTTGGTGCCGCACAGCCGCATATGCCGTGACGCACCGAGCGGTCCGACCGGGCCGTGTAAATGCATTTTGCGTGTACTTGCAAACTTTGCGGGGCGCTAGAAGCCGCAATTTTTATCAGATCGAAAAAAAAAAACCAAATTGTAGGTGTTTATATACTCTACAAGTTTCGTAATAGATTATTTTTCGATACGAATGATCGGAAAAGAGCTATAAGCGGAAATACGTATCAATGCCTATATTTTTTTAATATTTTTCCCAAAATCTCGACAACGGTTGACAATAGGTGAAAAGTTCATAGGACCTTTTTTGTAGGGCTTCAAAAAAGCGACAATAAACGTCTATGTGCCATTAACGTAAAATGACGCAGAGCAGAGTTATCGAAAAAATACAAAAATGTACCCCTTTTTCAAGATGGCGGCGTTTCCCGGTGAGACTGGTGCCCGACAATTTGGAGTTAAGCTTTTTTAAGCCCCTGCTCCAATGTCTTTTAAGGAAATTGGGTTAAATTCATTTGCAGATCCAAATGTACATAATTACTGGACTATAAACAATATCATTTAGGTTAACTTGAACTGTGAAAAAAATAAAACAAGCTCGCTCGGCCATAAAACGATTCGTTCAATAGAGCCCTTGTTTATGTACTTGTAATATAAATAGCTATTATAGTGCCACTTAAAACTCCGCTGACTTTGAGTTAAAGGGAAAATAGAAAATATACCTAAATATATTTCGAGTGAAACTGTTTTCGTTTTATGATGAATCCAGTATCGATGTTGATAGCAAATATGCAGGATTCCTAAAATTGAATAAAAATAAACAAATACGATCTAAAGAAAAATATGATCCATCATTTTTATTGAAATTGAATAATACTAGAGTGGACGTGTTACTTGTAGCCATTTTGCTCGACATTACCGGGAAACATAGGCGTACCAAAATATTTTATAAAGGCTAAACACATTAATTCATTACATTAGTTTGAGAAATTTTGTAGATTTGTGTTTTGAAACATATATTGAAAAAATATTGAGTTTGGTATTTAGTTTTTTAAGTGAAAAGCTCGTTAACGTTTTTTCCACTATGGAAACTTTATAGAAACAATTGAAGCTATCTCAAAACGATTATTGGTGGCTGTCGTACTGACTGCACCAAAAATATAACTCATTTTTAAAATTCCGTTTTTAAGTTTGAATAAACTAAGGTAAATATCAGACTAGCTACATAAAGTTGTTAAACACGATTTTTTTAAAAAACACTATCTAGTACGGACTGGAGAAATTTCTAGAATTTGTTGTTAAATCAAATTTATCTATGATACTAACATCTTAGCTAAAGTTGACAAATAAAGTCATGTCCGCTTACTGGATATTGAGGTAGAGAAGTTTTTATCCGATAAAAAAGGATGCACCTTTTTTATCGATGCGATTTTCAAGTGTATGACGTTTTAACATTGGAGTTAATTTATCTGTATTAAAAATTTTGGTTAATGACTAATGAAATAAGAAAAACCTTTTTTAATAACAATTTAAGAAAAAATCGCAAGAAATAATCATGGAAACTAAGGTGGCATCGCGCAATAATGTAATATAAAAGTATGTATAAGTCATATTAATAAACCAAATCAGTTTATGAATATTCAATTTTAAATTATTTACCTAACATTATATTTCCATTAGTACCGTAACCAAAACATCAACAATTCCATTATTTGTATAATAATACTCATATATACCAAATTCAGGTCGGTTTAATTTAATTATAAATGTTCATAAATGGCATAAAACTTGCAAATCGATTCTGATATAGAGAGATTTTAAATTTAATTAAGTTAATAGCGCGTTAATTTTAATCAATACATGATTTATAGATGCAAGTGATGGTTTTGTGAGGTTTTTCTGGCTTCTGGGTTTTCCAAACGAGATACATTTAGTACCAAAATTTTGTAATTAATAAGGCAAAATTTTCTTTTTTCACGACGCCGGTGCCGCACCAGTCAGGAAAATTTTGTAGTGTCAAGGAGTTCCGCAGGGAACAGTGCTTGGTCCCATGCCGTTCATTCATGTAAATTTACTGTTGGAGTTATTGGTCCCTGCTGAAATGACGATATAGTCTTTTTTTCGAAGACAAAAATTGGATGGGTCTGAAACAAAAAGGTTATTGTGCATTTGATATACCTATCAATGGTAATAAAATACAAATAACATCTTCTAAAACTGTAAAATACTTAGGTATTACAATGGACAGTAACCTCAAAAGGAATGCGCACATGAAGAACCTGACACAAACAATCAGTTACTTGGTATATAAGTTTAAATTCTTAAGAAATATCCTTGAAAATAATTTATCATGTACTGGTCCAAACACATTTGTCTTATGGCATAATCGTTTGGGGAGGAGTCACCAATAATCACCTCAAGAATTTAGAAACGGTATGGGTAATAAAAATCATGTTGAACAAACCTTACCCAAGCAAAGCAAAAATAATGGACATTCGACAAATCTTCGCCTTAACGCTTTTTCTGCACCAGCGGAAGAACATAAGATAAAAATGTTGATCATAAATATAATACGAGATCTAGATTAAATTCCATTGACATTCCAAGAATGTTGAAGATTATTGAGCAACGAAGCTATTCATATCTGGCTCCCAAGTTATATAATATTACTCCTTTACATTTTAAACTCTTTATCGCTCTTCAAATCGAAAATAAAAATATGGATTTTGAATACACCGAAAACAAAAATACAGCAGCTTATTGCTATTAAGAATTACTGACCAAATAATTATAAAAGGTATCGGAAAACGTTTTTGTCTTCGTTTTTGTTTC
This sequence comes from Crepidodera aurea, assembly GCA_949320105.2. Taxonomy (NCBI): domain Eukaryota; kingdom Metazoa; phylum Arthropoda; class Insecta; order Coleoptera; family Chrysomelidae; genus Crepidodera; species Crepidodera aurea. Next base: position 37,244,818 of record OX439475.1, on the reverse strand, counting down.
TTATTTTTCTGGCACAACATTGATTAAAAAAAAAATTAATATGTCTATAAATTATATCCACTATTATGATTCAATATTAATAGTTAATGAACTCTTGTGTTATCTGCAAAATATCATCTTATCATTGTATTGGTTTATAATTAATGTTCTGTCAAAGTAATCACGAAATTTACATATTTCTACTAGAAATTTATTGGGGATTATTGTATTGTATTATATTTCCCTTTAAATTAAGCTTAATGGATTTATAATTGGCCTAATAAACTATTTTCAATTCTCTTAACGTGGTATATATGGTTTTTCTTCATTTAAGAATTGTTAAAAAACTGTTAAATTGCTTAAAAATAAAGAAATTATTACTATTGTCATTAAATTCATGAAACAATAGGACAAAAATGGGTTATATTATTACGCCAATATAGCAGCTTTGTATTTAAAAAATACTTTCAAAAATAATACTACAAAAAACGGAGCATAGCTTTAGAGAATATTTCTTCTTCAAAAGACGTGGGGTAAACTAATAAAAAAAGTAATATATTGGGACAGGGTGGAAGAATAAGGGGGATTATAAATGATTGTTGCATAATTGGAAAGCAACGAGCAAAAGAATTTCTTTTGCGATTTCCTAATTTGAAAACCGCATGTGGAAAACGAACGCTTGCGATCGACCTTAACCAGGGAATTTTATTACATAATTTGTATTCCACATTTATTTTATCAGTTTAAAATTTTACGAAACAGTGTACAAAGTGTCATAGAGAACAATACAAACATTTTTTTGTTACTTCATTACTAGTTATTAATCACATATGAATTATTTATTAAACGTTAATGAGCTGAATGTTTACAAATGAAATAAAATGCTTTTAATATCGGAATTTATGGTGATAACATGTTTATTTGTTAAATAATACCAATAATGGTGTTAATTTGTGATAAGTATATTAGGAATTAGATCAATATTGGGGTGTTAAATATTTGGGTATAAATAGGTACATATACTCGTAGTTATTGAATTGTAGGTTTAAGAAATCTCTCCAATACTACTATTAAGTAGTATTATGTAAGCAAAATAGTAGTTGTTATAAATTAGCAAGTTCTTCTTAAAGCGGCTTGATCCGTGTAGGATGCTGTTATGAAAAAATCTATGAAAACAACAAAAAACTTCTTGACGATCATATTTGCAGATGATACTGGCTTTTTCACATAAACCCCCAAATAGCATTTGAAATTTTACAAACTGATCTCGATAATGTAGAATATCACCAACTTTTGATTTTTACCCTATAATACACTCTATTAAAAATAAAAAAATACCGTAAAAATTTTTTTTGATACGTCCTATAGTTTCCGAGATATTTAATTTTTTAGCTAGGCGTGCAACGACGTGGAGTCATCGGCTGCAGTGACGTCACTTTACAACGGTCGGTCAGTGCGTGCTCTGCTCCCGACTTGTGTGTATGAAGTTTTCGACGAAAATTGATAAAAATGTCCAATCCAGAAACTATAAAATCGTGTATTGTGTCAAAGTGTTTAAATACAACTACTAATGCACCCGAAAAGTTGTTTTTTATTTTTCTTTTCGAAGCTAAAAGTCGAAAGAAATGAACTAGTAGCGCATGCGAGCCCCCTCCTCGTTTTAGAGGATGCTGAACACGATGACGGCCAGCCGAAACCTTAAAACGGCCAAAAACTACCGCTAAATGGGTTAAACGGGGTTAAAATCACCCCCTAAGCCGCTGATATTAAAAAAATCACCCCTTTCGGGGGTGAGTTTTGGCCGGTGGAGGGGTTGATGAGGGTCGGAAGTAATCTTCAACAACGCCACCGTACCCAGCATCCTCGAAAACGGGAGGAAAGATGTTTTTTACAGTGAAATAATGTGCTGCCCGTTTCCCCTTTAGGGGATAGTTTTTGGCTGTTTTAGGGATTGGGCTGGCCTAAAGAGAAATTGTGATTATCCTTCTTTATAGGGATTATTTTGGCTTTTGCTCAAATGCCGTACTGTAATGTCCAGGAGATTCTTCCTTCTTTATCGTACTTAAAATTTAACTTTTAACGCTACTTTTTACTTTGACCGATCGCTTGTCTTTTCCGGAGAACATTTTGGCCACCCAGCCAACTATTGACTTCGCGGACAACAACCAACTGCCTAATTTTTTCCGTCACAAAGAGTTTGTATGAAAATCTCGCTGACAGTTGCATAGTTCATAGTTTCAATAAATTGTCCAACATTTATCTCGGTAATAGCCTCTGAATTAAGGAATCTAACATCGAATTTCGTCTTTCTGCACGGTTAACGAAATTTTGCAATGAGACCTGGTTTGATTAACTGTTTATGCTTTAAGTTTTCTACTGTGTAAATGAAAAAAAAATGGTGCCGGACAGACCTGATGCCCGGGTTGGCACCTTCGTTTATTGGACTATATAACTCTTTTAAAAAAAGTACGTCTTTTGAAGCATTTTCATTCAAGGTTACAGTTGTTATTCACAAAATTTTAGCGGAAATAGATCTCAAATCTGCTATTAACAATGATTATTGATTCGTCATAACCTACATCTACACTGTGCTTGCAAGTGAATGGACCCCATATATCTTGTGCAGTAACCACTTATTCCAGTCCTCGATTCTAGTATCCAACATCCTATATCTGTAATACAATACCCATTGCGGTGATCCCTCTAACACCGTGATGTTAGTGAATTTCATAAATGATTAACTGTCTACACTCACGAAAATGATGTATCGTGTTATTGTCGTCATCTAACAGAAATGATTAATTGATTTTTTTTTTCATAATTCGCCATCCGATATTTAACTAAGTCTGAAATATTGTCTGTGAATTTAAGCAGATTGTAAGGTAATACCCGGTTTAAAATGAAAATAATTACAACTGGATTATTGATTACAAATTTATAAGAAGTATAGACATGTACGAGAATTTCAAGACAGAGAATTTTTGACCCTCATCATTTTTGTCAAAAATATTATAATTTTCGACATGACCGGCTCCAAAACGCACCCCCATTTTTAGCTCCTGCCCTGCATTTAGAGAGCATGCTCTAAAGGAATGACATTCCCAAGCGGATTACAAATTTTTCAATAAATCACGTAAAACTTAATATTTTTTCATGATTCAAAGTTCAGATGAAAGAAGGAACCTGTAGCTATAATATCATGTTACTTTTTCCTTTTATCTATTTCTCTGAATTATTGAAAAACCGGGCCAAAGTTTGTTTTTGCTCGATATTTTGACCCTCCTATAAATTTATTCATATTTTTTTTTATCAAGACTGGTTTCACCGAATCCTTTTGGATAATGGGGATTTGCGGCTTTGCAAGGTGTTAAATCTATTCAGAAAGATTCAATAAATTGCAATTGTTGCCTGGCAATTTAACGAAAAAAACTGGCTCTGAAAAAATTACGAGTTCGTAGGACAAGTGCTGTCTTGTGCTGTCTTCGAAAACACTGGGTTATATTCAACTCTTCCGGTCTCTCTTCCACGGTTGTCTGTCTCGATTTTAAAATAATTACAATTTGCTGCTTCTCCACCTTTCCAAGCCAATTCATACGCAGCAATGTGATAAAATTTTCTTTGGAGGCCTACAGGTTCTTCTTCGCTCTAGGACAGCGCCATTTTAAAAAATTCTGAGAGCATTAGAACTCACCTTCCTTTTTTTGGGATTGCTTGTAAAATTTTGCGTTTTGTGTCGCGTGCATTTCTCGCTTTCTTAAACTGTATGTCCGTGAACGGATTAAAAATTCTTTTATAATCTTTAAAGTAAAGTACTTCTCTTGTAACATTTTTGCTGAAGTGTTCCAAATCGTCTTGAATGCACTCTCTTTATAATCTTCTCCATTGTTCTTCTTCATGTTGAATGCCCAGTCATATAAAATAGAAGCTAACTCTTCAGTGGAAGTTTCTGCAATGAGTTCATATTTTTTTTCCAAACTAACATCGCAAATTGTGGCCAAATTGAACATCGCAAATTGTCGCCAAATTGATGTAGTTGAATTCACAGTATTGCGAGGCACATTATCATTGATGGCTTTTTCAATTTCTCCACTCGAAGACTCTCCAAATCGCGACATTTCCACAAATGAAAACTTTTCTGACAACACAAGTTTAAGAAAAATTGACATAACGTCATCAAAAATTTGTTTACAATGCTGGTTGTCATGCGTTCAAAAGTTAGGTTCCGTTATTGTCGCTGGAAAAGTTAGGGCAAACTTTTTTCGCTGTCATAATGACAAAATCACGCGGCTTATGGGATTTTTTAGACATGAATTAAATTGTCAATATAAAAAATTTTTGACGGCAGACTTGATGCCTAGGTTTGAGGTTTTTGTGGCGTTAATTTACTGGACTATATAGACGATTTTATGATATTGAATTTTCCAATTATTGAAGTTTAGTATTTGGAACAGATGGTAAAAATCTCATTGTGGTATTTTCTTAAAGGCTTAAATTTATTATTGAAATATTCGGTAAATTATCGATTCGTCGCCAATCAATTAAATATTCTTTTTATTGAACAAAATCTAGCATAGTAACATACACGAATAATTTTAATCAGACTTCAGTAATGATAAATTAATATAATGGATATTTCAGTGTTGATGTATCATTTGATGCACATCAATTACTAAAGACGTAATAGACTCCGTTACATTTTGGAACATCCTAAAATACTTTTTGTCTCGCGCCTTCTTATTTACAATAAAAACAGAAAATTAATTACCCCAAATACAACATTAAGGTTCAATGGTTGTGTTGTTTAAAATGTTATGGGGGCGAAAAAAGAACTTTAAAAGGTTAAAAGGAAACAGGTGCGTTACTTATTGACATTTTTATAGATTTTTTATATTTTTAGTTTAAATAAAGTATTAAAAATAGGAACCATTAAAAAGATTTTGGGAAATTTAGGTTAGGTTTTACATGACTGGGGTGTTTTTCACCCGCCCACCACTGCGACTATGGTGGCTCATCTTTAACGTTATAGTTCACCCTTTGCCATCGCAAATTCATAATTTGGACTAGAGAATATTTAGCTTAAATTTGTTGCCAGATGGCGTAACTGAACACCAAAAAGTAAAATGTTGGTTTTCTAAGATATGAAAATTGGAATTTTCGGAAAATTCCGTATATTTCTGCATACAATAATTTTCTTTTATCTTGTCATGCAAGTGGAAGGGGTAGTGTGAACCGTTTAACAAACGCTGGTAAATGTTATTCTTTTTGGATATTAAAACCACTTTGTTGAGCGTGCACTTAATGTGGAGTGAGACAACAGTAAAAAACGGGTTCTAACTTTAAAAAATAGTTTCTTATTATTAATAATAGTAGTAATGCAACCGATCAGCTGAAGCAACATTGTTGCCTCATGGAGGTGTCAATTTCCAAGGGATGCCCACAGGGAGGAGTCTTATCACCTCTGCTGTGGGATTTGGTAATTGACGAGCTCCTGGTACAGCTCAGCAATGCAGGATATTATACCCAGGGGTATGCAGACGATGTACTCATACTTGTAGTGAGGAATTTAAAAAATATTTTTTCAGACCTTATGCAACAGGCGCTGAATATCGTGGAGAGGTGGAGGAAAACCTTAAAGTTAATCCTAATAAAACAGCACTAATTGTCTTCACGAAAAGAAAGAAGTTGGACAGTCTCAGACCACCCAAGCTCTTCAACACTCAACTGCAATTAACCCAAGAGGTGAAGTATCTAGGTATAATCCTTGACGCTAAACTAACCTGGAACAAGCATTTGGAAAAAACCATTAACAAGGGTAAAATGGCACTAATGGCCGCTAAAAGGGCTGTAGGTACTAAATGGGGCTTAAAACCACGTATGACTCTTTAGTGTGGTGGCTTAAAGTAATACAATGGAAGGCGATACTGGAGCTTGCTAAACTCCAGCATTACAGGTGCCATGAGGAGCACCCAACAGCAAAAATGGAAACCTTACTAAACCTTCCGCCACTTGATATTTATATCAGAACGGAGGGAAGAATGGGGGCATTGGCTACTGGGATCCTTATGAACAAGAACACAGTAGAATCACAAACTCGCTGATGGAGATGAGAAGTGATGAAATGGCACCAAAAACAACTTCGTAAAGCCCTTCAGCGTCCAGCTGAGTTGGGAAGGTGAAGAAACAAACAACTATCGGGAAGGAACATTGGTTTGGATGGGTCAAAAACCGCAAATGGAACTAGAGCTGGAATATATGGTGAAACACCCAGATGCAACATAAACGCACCATTGGGGAAATATCAGTATTTCAAGCAGTAGTACATGCTGTAGAGCTTTGTCTGAGGGAGAATATTGACAGGGGGTATAGAGGGAAAACAATACTCATTTACTCTGAGAGTCAAGCTGCCCTACAGACCTTATCATGTAACAAACTCAGATCAAAATTGGTCTGGAACTGTCTAAAAACCTTGCTCGTTCTGGCTAACCAAAATAAAATAAGGTAATATTAGATGGGTCCCACGGCAAAAAGGGTTAAAAGGCAACGAGGAAGCAGACGTCCTAGTAAGGAAAGCCTCAGCTACCGTATTTACTGATTCTGAACCGGCGTTTGGTATTCCCAAATCCTCAGTACGACTCTCACTGACTAGGTGAACGTTAAAAGGACACCAGGCACACTGGGCCAACAAAACGGTAAACGAATGGTTAAAGCGCCATCAAAAGTACTGACAGGTGATATTCTATAATCTAAGCAGAAATCAAATAAGGTATGTCACGGGACTAATAACCGGACATTGTCACCTTAGGGATCACCTACACAAAATGGGCATCTTTCAAGATGAACACATATGTAGATTATGCAATGAGGAGGATCAAACAACCTCTCATATCATACAAGAGTGCCAGGAGGTATAACCTACTGGTGCCGGTAAACCCACAGGAGGACTTTCCAAAAGAAAATTTGGTGAAAAGGCTGCTCAACCTCATAAAGGTAACAAACCTTTTCACCTGAACATAACGATGTGACTGAGTACAATAAGCCTTAAGGCTGCAGTATTGAGGCATTTATAAACCTCAGTCAGGTACATCGTCATAATTAATCAATCGATCAATAATAGTTTATTATTTAAAAACCTGAGATTTAAAAAAAATTCTATAAACTGTGGCATGTGGGCATCTAAATCACTCACTAAACAGTTTTAAAAATATCTGTTCGTTCTGCCAGACCTCTACTAAAACACTAGATCACCTTAACGTTACTTATAATTAGGTACCTGTTAGATAGTTTAGTAAAAAAATACGCGGTTATTTATAGTTCAAAAATTATGCCACTAACACATATGTTAATTTTTTTTTATTTTCAGGCGGCTTCATCCCAACTCGATAACCATGGTAAGACATATACAATCGTCATCCAAAACTGGATTTTTTGAAATTAATTCAAGATGAATCTAACCGTAGCCGTGAATTCGAATAACTATTACCACTACAATAGTACGAATATATCATGTGAGAATGTGACTTTAAAATTTTGTGATTCTTGTGATAATACAACGAGTGCAGATTATGTGATTCCTTATAACGTGAGGCCAGAAACTTATTTTGTTCCTGTGATATTTTTTCTTATTTTTGTTATTGGCGTTCTCGGTAATGGAACACTGGTTATGGTATTCATAAGAAACAAACATATGCGAAATGTACCGAATACGTAAGTTGTTTTGTTTTTTTTTGGGTTAATGAGTTATTAATTATTTATTTATTCAAATTTTAAACTGACCGTAGAGTCCATGGAAACGGTTGTATGTGTAACGGTTCTAAAATACTAGCAAAAGTAAATGTATACAGTGTGAAAATTTAGTCTTGCTCGTCATTATACTTACTCAGTTATAATTTCAATTTAGGCGGATTGGCGTAATTGAGGTGTCAAAATTGACGAAAACAAATTTTTTTCAGTGGACCAGGTAATAGACGATTTTTCGAATTTTTCTCGACGGTTTTGAGGCTATGTTAAAAGGTGACCTTTCAAAAGTTGAAGATTTTTTCATAATCTACAACTTTTATAATGAATATTTTTGAAAACTATTTAAAAAATAATTATTTATATTTATCTGCATTTTCATTATTACAAGTGAATATTTATAACAAAAATCAAATTTCAATAAAACAATGTATTTTTCCTATAGAATTCAAGGGAGTAATCAGTTTTTTAATTATATTAAAAATTTAAACAAATTATCAACAATTACTGAAAAATTCGCTATTGCAAAAATCGTTTTTTGAATTTTTTCAAATTTTGAGCATGTTTTTAAATGGGTACTATTATTTTTTTTATTGTATCAACAAGTTCACGAAAAAACAAAAAAAAATGAGCAGCTAAAGAACCATGTACGAGGATATTTTGCCAACCAACTTTATTTTCGAAAAGAAAAATGTTTTTAACCTAAAAACTTTAATATCTTGAAAACCATTAAATTTTTTAATCTGAAAAAATCCTCAAAATTTTATCACTTCCGTAGGACGAGTAATTTTTTCTGGCAGTTTTTTGAGTTGAATTACCTAATGGCAACAAAATTCGAATTATAAATGTTAAGTTTACTTCGACTCAAAAAAAAAGCTAGAGTGTGATTCGGTAAGACAATTTAATGAATATTTAAATCAATAAATTAAAAAATGAGATGTAAATTAGTTTATTTAATTTAAAGGTAAAGTACAATTGTTAAAAACACAATTAATAAAAATAGCTTGATTTTCAGAACTTACTGGACAAACACAATCATCTGCAGTGTTTGCTACCAATGGGATTTTTTATACCTGAATTAAATTGTCAACATTAAATTATTTTTGCGGAAATTAAAAATAAAAAACTACAAAAATTTTTTGCATTTTTCGCGAAAATTATGAGGTTATGGTAAAAAATTACTCACATAGAAGTTGTACATTTTTTCTAGATCTACAACTTTGCCATTGGATATTTTTTGATGTCAAGTTTCGTGGAAAATCGCAAATTAACCCTTTAGCACACCACTTAAAAAATAATTTACAGGCGCTCTGGGGTCGGGAAGTGGAAGGGGGGTTTTTTTAAGGGTAGAAAACTGTTTATCTCGATTTCCGGCAAAACTATTGTCCTATTGAAAAAAGTTAAATGGCAAAGTTGAAGGTAATAAAAAGATCTCTAACTTTGGTATTTACAACCTCAAAATTTATATGAAAAATTCAAATAACCAAGTTTTTGGTTTTTTATTTTTATTTTTTACAAAATTTTTTTTTTTTCACGAAATTTGGTGTAAAGTTACCTTTTTATGCCCCAAACACTCTGTAATTTTTTGTTTTAAAATATTTGTTTTTTTAACCATATTTTGACTAAATATCGAAAAAGCAGTCTAATTTTCAATCGAAAATTTTCACGTCAAAATATCTGCTTTTTTAAAAAACTCGGTGGGCTTTTTGTTCGTTGAAATCTCTACTTTTTGATAGTGTAAAAAAATATACATTACTGTGGTAAATGTTCTCAAAAAATGCAAATAAGAAACGAAGAAAACTCCGAATTTCTTTTTTTTTTAAATCATCATGTACAATTTTGAGCTATTTATTTAAATTTATACTTTAATTACTCGAAAAACGTAAGATTCCATGTTACATTGATAAACAAAAGAGTGTTTGGGACATAAAAAGGTAAGTTTACACCAGTGAAAAAAATTGTAAAAGATAAAAATAAAAAACCAAAAACCTGGTTATTTGAATTTTTCACATAAATTTTGAGGTTATGTGAAAAAAGTGTAAATACAAAAGTTGTAGATCTTTTTATTGCCTAGAACTTTGCCATTTAACTTTTTCCATAGGACTTGTAGTTTTGCCGGAAATCGAGATAGACAGTTTTCTACCCTTCCACGTCCCGACCCCAGAGCGCCAGTAAATTATTTTTCCCTTCATGTTTGTTATATTATCTTCCTTTTTACCATTTTCAAAGCTATCTGCACTGGTCTATAACACAGATAATCAACTAAAGAAAGAATAGCTCAGAACGTTTTTTCAATCCTCCTTACATAGCCTTATTTAAAACCCACGTTGAAAATTTCCTTAAATAGGTCTAATAAGATGCTAAGATATATTTTTAAACATTTGTAATCCGCAGAGTGGTGTAAAACAACATTTTAAAAGTAAAATTGACACTTGTCATCCTAGAATTAAGTTATTTGAAACCTAAGCTCTCATTGTTACGTGCCCCAGTTTGGGTATTAAGATATATAGAAATACTCGAGCGAGTTCAGATTGCTTTTCTGAAGCGGGTTCTGTCACTTTCCACTAATACACCTGATGCCATAGTTCATATAGAAACGGGTCGAGTAAAATTTGCTTTTAATCTTTTCAAAATGTCACTCAACTGGCTCTACAAAATATTAACTATGGAAAACCATCGCTACCCAAAACTCTGTCTAAAGCAACATATTCGGTTAATTGATGCTACTGATACGAAGTGGCGATGGAATGTTTCTCGACAGCTTTAAATTTCTGAAACGATGAGGCAGCACTATGCAAAGATATTTAAGAAAAGGGTGGGAAAGCATATTATTTAAAAACTACTTGGATATTTATTAAAACAAATTGGAGCAAATATTCATAGATTTAATACATAATGGCGCGGACCTTTCTTTTTGTGATTTTCCATTTAAAATAATAAATACTTTTCGAAGCTTTACAAAAAAATCACCCTAAGGTTTGTAATTATTAGTGTTTCCTAAAAATTTCACAAAAATCAGACTAAAACTAAAGGCTTAGAATGATTTTTAAATTTTTCAATGGTTTCGTTTGCTCTTAAACTAATTAAAAAAAAATCACCCAATATCATTTAACCCTCAATTTAATTTTTTTCAGATACATTCTGTCATTAGCTCTAGCCGACTTATTGGTAATTATAACAAGTGTACCTTTCACTTCAATAATTTACACCATGGAAAACTGGCCATGGGGAGAACTAATTTGCAAAATTTCCGAGGCAGCCAAAGACTTATCGGTAGCCGTATCTGTATTCACTTTAACTGCACTATCGGCTGATCGATTTTTTGCCATAGTAGACCCGTTAAAGAAATTTCATACTGCAGGTAAGTCTTCTATTAAATAATCAATAAGCGATATTTTTAGATATTATCTTTATCATCTTTATATATGAATTGGCGCAGTCTGGTAGGATTTTCAATATTCTGATATCTTCTAGTGACAAAAACTATTTTTTCAGGAGGATCCCATAGCGCTACTCGTATCACTATAGGTATAGCAATATCGATCTGGATCACAGCCTTTTTGATATCGTTACCAGCAGCAATAGGTTCCCATATAAAATACGTTCCGGATGAAGAACACGAAATATTTCATGTTTGTTATCCTTTTCCACCGCATTGGTTGAACCATAATTACCCGAAAGTAATGATAGTTTTCAAGTTTCTTATATTATACATGATTCCGTTGATTACGATTGGCTTTTTTTATATGAGTATGGCGGTTTCTTTAATAACGAGCACGAAAAATATGCCTGGAGAAGTACAAGGATTGCAGAAGCAGGTAAGCAAGACTGTTTTTAATTTAATTATTTTATCGATTTTCAACTACCAAATTTACATTTTAAAGAATTTGACATGGTTCTTCTTTATACCTCCTTCAATTTTAAACCACTTGCTGTATACACGGTGTCCCGTTGGTAAACGGAAATATTTTAAAGGTAGGTAGAAGTCATAAAGGCAGTTCTAAATAACCCATATATAATGGGTCTCTTGGCTTCCATAATCGAATTACAGGGTGTTTTATAAATTATTCATAATTATTCATTTGGCCAAAACTTTTGAATCACTTAGTATATCTTTTCCATTTTTGGCAAACAGATTACACTTCTGACAAATAATGTACTGAAATATTGAGAGGTATGAAACTCCAGGTTCGGCTTTAGAAAAAATTGAAACATATTAAAAATATCAAAACAACACCCTGTATAATATTTTCATTTTAGATTTGAATCGAGGGGAAAAAACTGAATTGAAACAAGTTGTTGTTTTTATCCCGCCACCGTTTCGAATTTGAAAATTTTGAAAGTGAAAGTAAAATTTTCATTTAATTTAGAAAAAACATTTTATGAAACTCATTTTTTCTTTAACAATTTTAAAAATTCACTTCGCATCATTTACCTATTTCTTGTTTATTTGGCTTAAAATAATTTTACACTGTACTGGTGTACCTGCAGGCCCGTACTTAGGAGAAAATATTCAATTAGGTATTTATTTTTTAAACGCCCAGTATGAAGTAAAGCGTAACTAATAAACATTTATTAATAATTAACGAAATTGCTCAAAATGTCCATTATTTTGTTTTATGCCCTTTCTTGCACGTTTAAATGTCGCTTACTGATTTTCTTATAATAAATGGATTGTTTCTCAATTCCTCGCAGGCTTCCTTAATTCTTTGAAGCAGTTCTTCTCTATTGTTTATTTCTTTAGAATACACCTTGGATTTCAGGTATCCCTATACAGCATAATCCATTGTGCTAAAATAAAATTATACGAGGCGATCGAAAAGTAATCAATTTAATATTTTGTACGGATCTGCAATATTACTTAAAATGGTGTTAAAACGGACAAATAATAAAAATATGAATAATCTAGGACTGTCTAAATGTCTAAAATAAATCTATTTTGAATATTAAACGATGAAAAAAATAATTTCTCTTTTTTTTTTCTCTAAAAAAAGAGAGTTTGTAAAACAAAATAGTGTATATTTTGAGCAATTTCGTTAATTACTAATAAATGTTTGTTAGTTACATAGTTACTATGAGCGTTTATTGTCCCGCTTTACTTTATACTGGGCGTTTAAAAAATAAATACCTAATTGAATTTTTTCCCTACTACGGGCCTGCAGGTACACCAGTACAGTGTAAAATTATTTTAAGCCGAATAAACAAGAAATAGGTAAATGACGCGAAGTGAATTTTTTGAAATTGTTAAAGAAAAAATGAGTTTCAAAATATGTTTTTTCTAAATTAGATGAAAATTTTACTTTCAGTTTCAAAATTTTGCACTTCGAATCGGTGGCGGGATAAAAACAACAACTTGTTTCAATTCAGTTTTTTCCCCTCTATTCAGATCTACAATGGAAATATTAAAATTATGATATACAGGATGTTGTCTTGATATTTTTAATGTTTCAATTTTTCCTAAAGCCGAACCTGGATTTTCATATCTCTCAATATTTCAGTACATTATTCGTGAGAAGTGTAAGCTGTATGCCAAAAATCAAAAAGATATACTAATTGATTCAAAAGTTCTGGCCAGATGAACAATTATGCTTAATTGATAAAACTCCCTGTAACTCGGTTATGGAAGCCAAGAGACCCATTATATGTGGGTTATTTAGAACTGCCTTTATGACTTCTACCTACCTTTAAAATATTTCCGTTTACCAACGGGACACCCTGTATAAGAATTTTATTGAGAGTTCAAATTAGTTTTTTTTGTGTTCAAAAATGATTTGATTTCAATACAAAATGAATGAGCAGACCAATTAAAGAATTTTCAATAGCTGGCTACTACTTTCTCCCGAATTTTAACATCACAAAAATTTAAGTGTCTTTTAAAATATTCAATTCGTTTTTTCAGTACTTAAAGCGTTATTTGGATTCAGATTTAATTGACTTTTTTTTTTAGATAAGAGCCCGAAAAAAAGTAGCAATTACTGTACTATTCTTCGTAGTAGTATTTACAGTGTGTTTTGCACCGGGACACATTTTCATGCTTCTATTCTACCTTTATCCAGATTTCGAGGACTTTTATGGCGCTTTTTGGCATTATTTTAGAATAACCGGATTCTGTTTGACTTATATCAACTATTGCGCCAATCCCATAGCGCTTTATTTTCTCAGTGGAGCCTTCAGGAAATACTTTAATCAGTAAGTATTTATGTACGTACAAATTTGTCAAAAAAAATCTATAGTGACATATTAAAATAAATAACAGGTTATCATCAATTAGGAAATCTACTTAGTCCCATGCATTTCTTCACGCCACTAAAGGAATGTGGACGTCACGACTTTTTACCGTACGTCCAAAATCGTTGTGTGTGTCTGAGGCTTTCCTGTAAGTCGATATTGACTTGTCCAGATTTATATTTAGCCGAGGCAATGAAGCATTATGTTAGGAAATCTTTTAGGATAGGACGGATCGGAATGCGGTTTTTTGCATTCGCTTCCAAAAATTATTTATTCCATTCCTACCTAATTTCTACCTATTAGAAACCGGAAGTTGCATTGCTGCAGCCAAAAATGCATTCAAAACATGCATTTTTTGAGAGGCCTTTTGGCAAGTTTAATAACTTTGTAAATAAGAGTCAGAATTGGCCCAAGTCGGGTTACCCAGGGGTTTTTGAAGTCGCTGATCACGATTATGATGTTCAAATTGACCCCCCCGAACACCTGGAGCTCAGGAATGCCGACGAACGTCATCTCCTTGGGACTACCCGAAATTCATGCGAGGAAGGAGAGAAACTCGGCGCCCGGGGGTTTTTTGGGTCAATGAATTCAAATATGGCATCGGCGAACACCCCACGGACACCTGGTGCCCCCTAACCTGGCCCTGAAGTCATCCCCGAGGGTTTTCCAGTGGAATGTTTCTAGTATTTGCAAAGAACGCATGTCTCCCCATCGTCCATGACCCTAGAAATTCAATTATATAAAATTTAAAGATTAAAAAAAATCATAAATAGAGAAAGAAAATTAATGACGTTACAAAAAACCCACGAAAATTAATTGATTCTTGCGCGAGAAAAGAAAGTATTAAAAATCAGAAGTCCCCAATATTTTCGGTTCGTATTGTGTCTGGAAAACCCTCGGGGACGGTTCAGGGCCAGGTTAGGGCGCACCAAGTGTCCGTGGGGTGTTCGCCGATGCCATATTTGAATTCACCGACCCAAAAAACCCCCCGTAACGATTTTCGGTTCGTCTTTTTCAATTGAGTCTGAAAAAACCTCGGGGATGACGTTCAGGGCCAGGTTAGGACGCACCAGGTGTTCGTGGGGTGTTCGCCGATGCCATATTTGAATTCAGCGATCCAAAAAACCCTCCGTAACGATTTTCGGTTCGTCTTTTTCAATTGTGTCTGAAAAAACCTCGGGGATGACGTTCAGGGCCAGGTTAGGGCGCACCAGGTGTTTGGGGGGTCGTTTTCCACATGAAATTTGGATTCAGCGCCCACAAAATGATTTTCGGTTCGTTTTTGTCGATATTTCTAGGAAAATTCTCGAAGATGACGTCCGCGTCCAGGTTAGGGCGCACCAGGTGTCCGTGGGGTGTTCGCCGATGGCCTATTTGAATTCAGCGACCCAAAAAACCCCCGGGCGCCGAGTTTCTCTTCTTCCTCGCATGAATTTCGGGATAGCCCCACGGAGATGACGTTCGTCGGCGTTCCTGAGCGCCAGGTGTTGGGGGGGTCAATTTGAACATCATAATCGTGATCAGCGACCTCAAAAACCCCTGGGTACCCGACTTGGGCCAATTCTGACTCTTATTTACAAAGTTATTAAACTTTCCAAAAGGCTTCTCAAAAAATGCATTTTTTGAATGCATTTTTGGCTGCAGCAATGCAACTTCCGGTTTCTAATAGGTAGGAATGGTATAAATAATTTTTGAAAGCGAATGCAAAAAACCGCATTCCGATCCGGCCTATCCTAAAAGATTTCTTTTCCTTGGCCTTTTTAGTGCTTCATTGCTTCGACTAATTTGGGAATATAATTCCCTATAATAAGAACTCATAGCCTATTTCACTCATGCCTATTATATGCAGATGTTCATTAGCTTAAATATGTGTAGATGTGCTTGGTAGGTACTCATTGTGTACAAATGTTTGTTAGCATACGTAAGTGCAGGTGTCTTTGGCTAGTACTAATTTGATTATTGATTTGACGGGTGCTTATTGTGTGCCAATTTTCATAAGCATAATTATTTATATAATCCCTTTAAGGTGTTCATTATCTGCAGGTGTTCATTAGTATAATTATGTGCTGTATGCATGTCAGGTTCTTATCCATATAACTGATTTAACGAGTGTTCATTTTGTGCAGGTGTTCATGAGCAAAATTATACGCAGGAGTTAATTAGCATAATTTTGTGCAGGTGCTCATTTATATAACTGGTTTGACATTTGCTCATTATTTGCAGGCATTCACGAGTATAAATATGATGTGTCTGGTTAGAGCGCATTTACATAACAGGTTTGAGAGGTAGTCACTATGTGCAGATGTTCCTGAGCATAATTATGTGCAAGTGAGCCTCAAAAGTGATTATTTATGTCACCGGTTTGACCAATGCTCATTATGTGCAGATATTTATAACATAATTATTTGAAGGTAAACCAGACAAGAACGCATGTGCGTAACCGGTTGGACGATTGTTTATTATGCAGGAGTTTATAAGAATAATTATGCGCAGATGTACGTGGCACGTGCTCATTTATTTAATCGGTTTTATGTGTGCTTATTATGTGCAGTTAATTAACATAATCGGTTAAGCCCGTGTTAGTGGCCGGCGCCTTATTTAAAGCAGCCAACTTTAATATTTCATTTATTCTATTCTATTTATTCTATATTCTTATAATATTTATACTTACAAGTAGCAACAGCACATTTTATAGTGTATGGAAAGTGTTTTGTTTGATGTATTAATGGACTGTATAAATTCTTGAAATCTTTATTATTTAATATAAAACACGTTGAAAACAATAACTTGTAACAAGAACAAATATAAAAACGTGAAAAAAAGGCAAGTGGATCTTCGTACGTCTATCAATAATAATCATCTGCCGTTTCGCTACACTTCGCCTCAACTCGGCTGACTAGTGTATTGAAGCGCCGTTCTGACGGCGGTAAATTTAAATTTAAATAACTTAAAATAGAAGCTTTAACATGCTCCGCGCCTTGAAGAACTAAAGTTCTCTCAACTTAAACTTAAAGCTATTATTTGGTAAACAACACACTGTTTATATACAAAAAATGTTTTGTTTGTTTTTGTTTAATCGCACTTAATTGGGCGTACACAAACCTTGGTCACGGCTCGCTTTACAGTTCCCGTTTCAGTTTTTATGCTCACTACCCGAATAACACCGTCCCTTCCTGGGTGGCACTGAATGATTCGCCCCAGTCGCCAGGCCATACTGGGTGCATCTTCATTTTTTATTAGAACTAATGCGCCTGCTTTAATGGATTCCTGGGATTTCCTCCATTTGACTCGGGTTTGCAGCTCAGTTAAATATTCCTTACTCCATCTGGTCCAGTAATGTTGAACTAGAGCCTGAATATGCTGCCATCGGTTTAATCTATTTACTTTAACATCGCGAAGATCCAATTCAGGTAACGTCGTGATCTTCTTACCAATTAATAAGTGAGCTGGTGTTAGCGCAGAGAGGTCATCGGGATCCTCGGTTAAAGGACAGAGGGGACGGGAATTTAATATGCCCTTAATCTGTACTAACAATGTACTAAAGTCCTCATACGTGAGAGGTGCAGTGACTAAACGTTTTATATGGTATTTGGTGGCCTTAATGCCAGCTTCCCAAATACCCCCAAAATTAGGTGAATACGGTGGCATGAAGTGCCATTTTATTTGCTCCATTGCCATTTGATTAGTAATTTTAGTTTCATTTGTCTTTAAAAATTCTGATACCTTTGACAATTCATTATTTGCTCCGACAAAATTAGAGCCATTGTCGGAAAAAATGCTATGTGGTCTTCCACGCCTGCTTATGAATCTATTAAAGGCTGCTAGAAATGCCTCAGTTGTTAGTTCAGATACCAATTCAATATGCACGGCCTTTGTTGACATACAAACAAATAAACATATATACGACTTTAATAATTTTGCCCCTCTAGTTTTTCTATCTTTCGACAAAAAAGGTCCGCCATAGTCTACCCCAACATTAAAAAACGGAGAATAATTTTTTACCCGGACTTCAGGTAAGTCACCCATCAGATATGTCATATCCTTAGGCTTTGCCTTAAAACAAGTTACGCAATCTTTAACAATTCTTTTGCATGAATTTCTACCAGAAACCGGCCAGTATTTATCTCTAATAGAACACAACATAACTTGTGCTCCTCCATGTTGTAAACGTTCATGTTCAAAACGTAAAATTAAGGTCGTTAAGAAATTATTCTTTGGGAGAATAATCGGAAATTTTTTATCAAACATTTGTTCTGACTGGCGAATACGACCGCCTACACGTATTACGTCGTCATGCAAAAACGGATTTAATGATAAAATACGGCTCTTATTTTGTAAAGGTTTTTTATTTTGTAAATTATAATATTCCTGCGCGAAATGTTCTTGTTGAACCATCTTTATTAGCGATACTAGTGACAGTTCTAACTCTTGTGGAGTTAATAAACCATACTGTCTATTTTGTTTTTCTCTTCTAACATTTTCAATAAAACGTCTTACGTAAGCAAACACTCGTTTTAGTTTTGAGACATGAGAATATTTAGTTATTAAAGTATTTACCCAATCATTAGATTTAATGGTCACTAATGATAATGTTCTTTGTTCTGGAATATTCTCTATTTCAAGTTTTTTATCCAAAGTCCAAGTAGAATTTGGTAACTGAAACCAATGTGGCCCGTGCCACCATAATTTACTATGAATTAAACACGTTAATGATACACCCCGAGAAATGAGATCGGCAGGGTTATTTTCAGAACTCACGTGATACCAAGTTTCAATATTTGTCAGAGACTGAATTTTACTTACGCGATTAGCAATAAAAGTCTTCCAATTATTTGAAGGTTTTTTAATCCACGCTAAAACAATGGTGGAGTCTGTCCAATGAAAGTACTGGTCAAAATTTACATGTAAAACCTTCTTAATTTTGGCCATCAAATTAGCAAGTAATAACGCTCCACACAACTCTAGTCTCGGTAAACTGACATTTTTCAAGGGAGCGACTCGCGATTTCGCGCATACTAGATTAGATACAATCTCTCCAGAGGGCAGCAAACATCTTACAAAAATGCATGCCCCGTATGCTTTTTCCGACGAATCGGAGAATCCATGTAACTCGATTTTTTCATACCCGGGAATTACAATCTGCCGCGGTATTTTTATTGTATTTATGCCTGATAAATCTTTTTGAAAATGTACCCATTTTTTTGCTACGTTTTGAGGTACTTCTTCATCCCAATCAAGTTTCAATTTCCATAAATCCTGCATTATTAATTTAGGTATTATGATAATGGGTCCAAGTAACCCCAGAGGATCAAAAATTTGACAAGTGACCGATAAAATGTATCTCTTTGTGAATGTGTTAAAGTGATTCGTTTCATTTTTGAATTTATATTTAAGTATATCCGCTTCCGCGTCCCAATATACCCCAAGAGTTTTATTTTGTTCGGTTTGACCTATTTGTAAAACCTTAAACTTCATGTCCTTGCTTGTTTCAAAATTATTTAACAAGTATTTGTCATTGCATAACCATTTTCCTAACTTAAACCCGGCACTGTTCAAAATTCTACTGATTTGGCCCTGTAACTTCAGAATATCTTGAATTGAATCAGCACCTGTTAAAAGGTCATCCATGTAAAAATCACGTTTAATTATTGCGCACGCCTCTGGAAAGATCGCTTCGTTTTCATTTGCTAATTCTACCAGACATCTTACCGCCAAAAAAGGTGACGATGCATTACCAAAGACTACCCTGTTTATTTCATAAATTTTCAAGTCGTGGGTCGGGTCCGGCCGCCACAGTATTCTCTGGTATTTCGTCTCTTTTTCGTTTACACGTATTTGTAAGTACATTCTTGATATATCGGCGGTCATCACGTATTTATGCGTGCGAAATCTACTTAAGATCGAAAAAACGTCTTCTTGTAATGTTGGGCCTACATGTTGTACATCATTTAATGAAACCCCTGTGCTAGTTTTTGCGGAAGCATCAAAAACCACTCTACATTTAGTCGTTAGACTGTCAGATTTTAAAACCGCATGATGGGGCAAGTAAAACCCCTCAGCTCGAACCGCAATATTACCTTCACGTTCGTCCTGTGTATTACTTAAACAACTAATTACCTTCATATATTCTAACGATTCAAATTCTTTCATGAAAATAATATAGTCACCTTTTAGTTCTGAATTTTTTGATAACTTCCTTTCTAAAGCTTTAAACCGATTTAAAGCCATTTCAAACGACTCGCCCAATTTGCCAAGTGTTTCTTTAAATGGTAGACTTACTGTAAATCTACCTGTTTTATCTCTACACGTATTTTCTTTAAAATGAGTTTCGCAGAAATTTTCAAGTATAGTTTCCGTTGGTTCACCTTCTACTTCTTCAAGTGTCCAAAATTTTGTTAATTTATCATCTAAATTGTCATCAAAGTTCGTGCTCACATAACTGACTGACATTTGATTCGTGCTGAATGACGAATTTATTTCTCCCGCTACAATCCAACCCAGCAATGTATTTTGCACAAACGGTGCATTGGGCCCAAGCCGCTCCTGACCTTCACAAATAATTGCCCAAAAAATGTTAGACCCTAGTAAAATGTCTATTTCCCCTGAAATATTAAAATCAGGGTCCGCTAGATTGACATTGGCCGGAATATTTATTGTATTCTTACGGAACGAATATGAAGGTAAATTTTCCGTAATTTTATTTAATATTAAACATCTAATATTTTTATTAAAAGTATTGAACCTGGATTTGATTTCAATATCGGCTTGAGTCGATATATTTGTCAAGCGTTCACCGATTCCCTTTACGGCATAATTTATTTTTGATTTGGATATTTTTAATTTATTCACCATACTTTCAGTGATAAAATGGGTTTGTGATCCAGAGTCTAAAAGTGCCCTACCGATCAACCACTTATTCTCGTGATTTTTTATTTTTATTTGCGCTGTTGCTAACAACACCTGCGGCGCCTGTGTATGTGACTCAGCATTTATCGAGACCGCCTTCAAGCTTGTACTCGCTTGTAAGGGATGCGTCACTACGTCAGCATCCTCGTCGTTCCGAACAGCTGTTTGTCCGTTGCTGTTATCACCGCCCGTGGTCGCTTCGCCCGTTTTAAATGCCGAATGCAAAATCGTATTATGGCGTTTATTACATTTTAAACATGAAGAAAGTTTACATTGTCTGACTTGGTGGGACGGTCTTAAACAGTTTAAACATAATTTTAGTTTTTTCACTCTATCCAACCTTTGCTCCGGAGATAGTTTTAAAAATTGTTCACATTTAAATATGCTGTGTTCCCTTTGACACATATAGCATTTATAAATTTTATTTTCGGAGGTAGACACGAAAGATTGAGATCTCTTAGATTCAACACTCTTTTTTGTTTCAAAAATTCCCTTTTCAGCTGTATTTTTAAATTTATTTATTTTTTCTAATGTGTTGCATCTGGCTTTTAAATATTCATCCATATCATTTAATGTGGGAAGCTCTCCTGTTATTTTATGAGCTTCCCACCCATTTAAAGTAGCAATGTCAAATTTTTTACACAAAATAAATATCATTAACCTATCCCAACCTTCCGTCTCTTCCCCTAAGCTTCTAAGGGCTCTTAAATGTTCAATTGTATTGTCATAAAGACTACGTAACTCTACATGAGAGGCTCTATTATTAATAGAAGGCAGGTCAAAAATACTTTGTATGTGATTATGTATAAGTAAAGGTTTATTTTCATATCTCTCGCTTAATATTTTCCAAGCTATACTATAATTTTGTGCCGATACCTCTAATTTATTGATTACCTTTTTTACCGGTTCCGCCAAGCAACTTTTTAAATAATAAAATTTCTGAATTTCTGGTAGATCTTCATCTCGATCAACTATGGCGCTAAACAGTTCTTTGAATTCCGCCCACTGCGCATACTCCCCACTAAATGTTGGCAATTTAATATCTGGTAACCTTACTTTATATTGTTTTGAATTTGAATTACTCAGCGTATTTGAATTGGTTTCTGACACTCCTGAGGCAGTTTCATCGCTGCTTGTAAATGTTTCGATTATTGCTTTTATTTTTGCTATAGTTGTAAAGTATTTATTTTCAAACCCCTTTCTTTCATTTTCGTCTAAATCTACATTATCCTCAAACTCAATTTTTGCTTGAACGTCCTCAAATTGCTCAAAAAGTGGCTGTAATTTTTCTAGTCTAAACTCAAGTTCTTTAATGATTTCTAAAGTTAAATTCTCCGTATCAACTAGTTCGACACAATTTTGGTTTCTGGTTAACCGTGATTTTATTACTGTCCGTTCTTTTTTAAATTCTTCCGCCATTGCCAGTACAGACCAAGAACATATATAAAGAATTTCTAAGGAAATTTTACTTTTAATTTAGGAAATGGGTAAAGACTTACGTTCACTGGTGGAATAGGATCCCGACTTACTCACGTTTTCTGCCGCTTAGCTCGTCTCGCTATCGGCCATCTTATCTTCTTTGCCGACTCAAGTAACGCCGGCTCTCTTTTCTTGACTTATTACTGTTCCAATCGGCTCTGTAGGACCAAACTGTTTTGTTTGATGTATTAATGGACTGTATAAATTCTTGAAATCTTTATTATTTAATATAAAACACGTTGAAAACAATAACTTGTAACAAGAACAAATATAAAAACGTGAAAAAAAGGCAAGTGGATCTTCGTACGTCTATCAATAATAATCATCTGCCGTTTCGCTACACTTCGCCTCAACTCGGCTGACTAGTGTATTGAAGCGCCGTTCTGACGGCGGTAAATTTAAATTTAAATAACTTAAAATAGAAGCTTTAACAGAAAGTCCACCTTACTTTTTTTATTCATTTAATCTTTTAAATCCCTATGCAGATATATTTTTAATTGTTCACATACTGAATAAAACATTTTTGTCATTCTTTCAAAAAACGTGTGTAGCATATGAAAACAGCAAAAGGATTTTTGTTGCCTTTAAAAAACACGAAGCTTTCTATAACGTTATAGCTTTATTTTTTACAAAATTTTTATTACAAGTTGATTCGATGAAGATCTTTGGACGAACTAAGGATCTGATTATATACTTCGATGAATGTTTACGAGCTTTATATGTGACTTCCTAGAATCTTTTATAGTTCGATTTGCCTTAAAGATTATACAATGTTTCGTCTATTTTATTTTCTTGATTATTCCTGATGCATATTTTAGACTCTTTTTTTATCTCATTTTTGTATAACATATTGACTACATAATATTTACGTTATTTTAACTTCATGCTCATTTGTAAGATATACTAAGACCAGATTTTTCTCCGACTATTTATTAATGACAAACGCGCAATTTTAAATTACAAATGGTTTCTAGATGATTATTTTTTTCATCTGTCAAAACAGTCAGTTTTTGTGGTTTCAGCCAATAAGAGCTCAGGATCCTAACCTTATACTGATAAAACAGCTTCGTCGTTTTTGTTTTTTGATTAAACTATGTTTACCTTTCTTGAAATGTCAAATGTAAACATTTAACAATTTTTATTATACTAATATGTATTGCAAATCTATGTTAATAACCAAATTTCAAAATGTATTTGTAAACTAACCTGTTTTTATTAGTTTATTTCAAATCGCCTTTAACATTTTTACATACCTCACTTCAACACTAAACTTTTTGTTCATTAAATATCAGTTTTTAAATACCTAAACACCTAAAATTAATTAAATTAAGAAAGACTTCATTTCATTCTTTTTCTTCGCTTTTATTTACGGCGCCGTTCCGCGGGGTAGCCAATCAAGAAATCGCATTGGTGGCCCTGTATGTAAAACTATAACAGCTAATCATGAGGTTTCAATTTAAATTGGTAAAGAAAATTTTCAATATTTGTGTGCAGTATCTTTTGCATAAATGACTATGTTCTTTGTTTTTAATACAAAATGATTCAAAAAATAATCCTTTCAAATACGACTCGTCCTCTGAAATTTTATAGATTACATTTTTGATCTTCATACTCAAACGCCTTTATTTTAGGCAAAACCACTCAAACAAACTGATTTTATCAATCAGTTTGTTTTCGTGGTTTTTCCAAATAAAGCCGTTTTCGTGAAAACCAAAAATTTAATCGATAAAATTTGGAGGACTCGTGGTATTACCTTTGAAAAAACTGTATAACAGCTCCTGTGAGCAGTTTTTTCGAGTTTACCCACTTACCCGCGGCGAAACTTGACAGCTGTTGTCACCAAAAAGTACAATACCTTTGATAACAAGTAATTATGGGCACCTAGGACACCAGAAAATGACGGTAAACAATGTTTCTGATTTCATTGTCAATAAATCTTGTAATATTGTTTTTAAACAGTACTAGTCAGCTTATGTAGTGAAAATGAATCGCTTTGGAAGTGACTATGAATAATATTGATCTGGCGATTGAGAAGAGTGTACCGTACAATACCGTTAAAACCTATACGTCAATGTGGAAACAGTTTACGGAATTCTGCAAGGCAAAGAAATACGAGCTTTTGGAAACTACAAGTTTAGAGCAACTAAACCTAATCCTGAAAGATTGGGCGTGGAATATGAAGAAAGAAAACGGTGAAAATTACAAAGAACTAGTTGTGAAGACAATGTGTAACACCGTTGCAAAAAAAATGCAAGAGATGTATTTTATGAAGTGGAAAATAATTTTTGACCCATTTAACACGTTAATCGCCCATATAGCACCATAAAATTTTGTCCCCTTGGCTCAAAATTTTTTTTAACGATTTGTTCCCTATTATTAAATGGATAACATTATAATGTTGTAAAAGTTGTTTCTGTTATTTTGTTATTATGTCCAAAAAAAGCATTTTCAAAATGTGAACCAGCATTTGGGTCTCAGAGCCTGCGTTGAGTTTAGGCCATGTGAGCCCTTTATTGAAACTATTGACTATTAAATATCAAGAAGTATATATTCCAGAACGTGAAGTTTGCATTGATAAAAGACTAGTTCCATCTCTTCAAACCGTGCATTAAAAATAAGCTCTTTAAATTCGGAATAAAATTGTACAAAATTTGTTGCAACGGAGGATAATTAAACCTATGATCTAAAAGTTTACAGTGAAAGGATAAAGATCCAAACATTACTGCGACCTCGAAAGTTGTGTTACAGCTCATGGAACCATTGTTGGATCAAGGTATAAATGAGCAGCATGTTTGTATAATTTTATTTATATGTTCGACGTGCATTATCCTCCAAAACACATATGTTAAAGGCTCAAAAGTTATTTGGGACCACCAGGCCTTGTATTTTAATATCCCATTAGCAGCAATGTAATTTTGTGACCTATACACTGGTTCACAGAGCATAAAGTGAAAGCCAGCGATGAATCCCATACCTCGGTTCACAGCGCCTGGGCGGTTCTTTTAGTTGAGAACCAAATGTCGGTTCTCATGGCGATTAACGTGTTAAACATATTATCTTCAAGTCTAGTAGGGAAGCTTGTAATGCGAAACAAAGAAATTTGCAGATGTGTGCCAATAAAAGGAAATCGAGCTCTGCTTTATTAAAATTGGAAGAATACTCCAGCGAAAATTTCTCCATATCGCTTCAGTAGAACTTGCCTGGAGAGGTGGAGAAGCAATCAATTGCATTGTTCATTATTTTAAAGAAGAAGTGGATAATTCTGGGATTAAACAGGTAGATAACATATAGTTAGATGTTCTACTTTTTAGGAAGAGTAGAATATAATCCTCTCTTGGCCAAGGGTGGAGAAAAAAAAATGGCCAATAGTAAATGGCTGGTCCCCAACACGATAAATCCTACCTTTTGTCTAGTCCGTCTTTTTAAAATTCTAATGGATAAACGGTCATCTAGAATAACAACTGATAGATTATTCTTAACAGTAAACCCATCACAGAACAAAGAATAATCAAGTGGATGATATATAGACACTCAAGTGGGAAAAAACGAACTTTCGAAATAGACTAAAGAAGCAGCAGAGAAGGCAGGATTAAATACAAAAGAAATAAAAATAACAAACTACTCTATTAGAAGTGACGCCTCAGAACCTCCAGCTAAAAAACAGAAAACAGAAGATCCTGCAGCCACTCCTCGAGCTTCTTCCTATACAGCTGGACCCATCAACAACATTAATGATTTACCTATACCCAACGTTATCAATGAGTTAACAAAGATTTCAAACAATACTCCTACTGCGTACCAAAATATTAATTTATATTTTAATTGTACCATAAATAATTAAGTTTGTAGTATTTTGTGATTAAATAAATTACCTGTTTTTCAGTTTTTAAATTAATACCTACATATTTATTATGTATGTATATATAATAGGTAGTATATTTTGTAAGCTATGTGTATGCAGAATAATCTGTTACTCATGAAATAGTCTTGTCAAATACCATTCGGCCATCTAATTTTTCCTGTGCAATGCAAAGTAATATTTTTTTAACAAAATGCATTCGTGCAGGTGCCACCAGCACTCATGCTTCTTGTTAAAATATTACTTATCAACGTGTTTTTTCGATTTTTTTCGGAAATATTAGATGCACTTACGATATTACTAACGAAAATGGTCTCCTGAAAATCGCATTTCCGGGTACAGGGTCATATAATCTAGCCGGGATGCTATGAGACAAAAATCTTAGTTTTTGGTCATCAAAATCTTATTATGGAATGACCACAACTGCGTCTAATGGCCTCAATTAACATTCAACACAAATGGCGATTGACTGAATGACTTACATGTCTATGCCATAAAACAAACACAAATGTAGAAATAGCACAAAACGCAAATTTTTGAAATTTATAGTAAGTTTAGCGGCTCACTATTTAAGTTTGTCAATTTCCTTTGCTACTTCCCTTAATTCAATATTCCCACACAACCAAGTCTAAACGTTGTTGGCACAAATTCCTCAAACACATACCCGTTAAATTGATCTAAAGCCATCGCGTATTTTTCTAACGCTTTCAACGCTCACCTTCGTCATTCTTTCAGATATCTGTTTTTTCGAAAACCGTCGAGGTCGAGACGCAACACTTTTCTCCATCAACAAACGTCAATTTCGCTGTTATCGGTGAAAAGGAATCAATTGAGTATAAACAGAAACGACAAGCAGACGAACGTTGTTCCTAAAACGCAAGAGACCGCAATGGGATTGGAAGAGGAAAGGGGTGAAAATGAACATTTGTGCAACATGATGAGGTGATGCATGAGGTTTATTTAATATAGCTCGCAATTATGGTTTTAGTTCAGTAGGGGCTGATGCATAACATTTACCAGCAACGAAAATTCTGGTTGTTTTTGGAAAGAATTTACATCTAAAAAATTGTGAAACTAAATACGTTTTAGTTTGAAAATGTGGAAAAAAATCTATTGTTAGTTTTAAAGCATAACGAATTTATGTACTTTTGTAACTGTTTATACTAAAATATTTATTGATAAATGCCTGTACGAAATAATATTTTGAAATATTTTGTTTCAGAATAAGAGAAATGATTTTAAACTGTAAGTACTTAATATAAATTTTTGAATTTTAAAATCTTTATTTACGGTTGAAAATATTTTCACTATAAATAAAAATAAAGTTTTACAAGTAATTGAAAATTGTATATTTTACTCTTCGGAACTTGTCCCTTGGTTAATGATTAACAGCTCAACAAGGACTGAAATGACGTCATTACGAGACGAAGGTCCTCATGTTTTTTCAGCTCCAGCCACGATTTCAACGTTCAGATCAAAAACCCTTCTTGTAAAACACCAATAAAAATCTCCTAACTTAAACGACTTCTACTAGGAAACAGGCGTCGTCAAACGGATATAATTTTAATTTATCATGTATTTCTAATCGTTCGGTTGATATTTCAAAAATTTGGATGCCTATTTTACAAAAAGAGTTAATTGCAAAATGGATACCTTCTGTACCGGGATAGTATCACAAGTTTTTATCTGGTTTTTTCTTATGATAATATTATTAAGAAAACTTCATTTATGACGAAGTATAAATTCTCTTATAATATACAAATGCGCTATCCTTTTTTAAAATTCGTTCCCAGAAACGTCACAAAAATATGATGGAAACATATATCATCTTAAATTTCAAAATCAAAAGTCAACTATCATTTTACTCTACAAAATAAAAATGAACTTACCATACACCTTTTTTTAAGTGCTAAAATCTTATCTGACAGAAAGACATTTTCAAGTGAAATATAGGGAATCCCACACCCACTTGGTTCCGATAAAACCTGGGGTACCACAAGGCAGCATGCTTGGGCCAATTCTATATCTGCTCTACACAGCCGACCTTCCTACAACACGCGTCACCACCTTAGCTACGTTTGCAGACGATACAGCGATCCTTGCCTCGCATAAAAATGCTGTCACTGCTTCTAGATACCTACAACTCCACCTTAACAAAGTCGATAAATGGATGAAGTTCTGGCGCATCAAAGCTAATACTCCAGTTACGATGAACAATTGTCCACTCCCCCAAAAAGAAGATGTGAAATATCTCGGTATCTATTTAGACAGGCGCCTAACCTGGGGTAAACATATATGGCAAAAGAGGTTACAACTTGGTCTGATTTACAGAAAAATGTACTGGCTGATGTGCCGCTCATCCCAACTATCTCTCAAGAACAAGGTGCTGGTATATAAAACCTTAATAAAGCCTCTATGGGCATACGGAATACAACTCTGGGGTTCAGCAAGCAACTCGAATGTCATGAAGATACAGCGTTTTCAATCCAATGTACTCAGATCAGCTGCTAACGCTCCCTGGTATATTCCTAACTATGTACTTCACAGAGACCTTCAAGTTCCAACAGTCATCGAAGAATGGGTCAAATCAGCCGTGAGTTATCAAAACCGATTGAGTGTTCACTCAAATGAACTAGTTGCAAATCTCCTCATCCATCAGCCAACGAAAAGACTGAAGAGATATGACCCATTGGACCTACCTCATAGACGATAGTGTTGTGCTGTTAGTGTCAGTGTATGGTAAAAAATGTAAACTGTGGTCAATAAGTAATATGTCATCATAGTAACACTAGAAGCGGTATCAGTAGATGCCACTTCTCTCAGATTCATTATTCATATAACCATATCAAATTCTTATCGTCTTGAAAAAGACAGATTCTATTTACATTGGAGGTTAATGTTTTGGGAAGTTCCAAATAATACCAAATTTGGAGACCCAAACTTATTAGGCCACACCCTGCAGATGGGCCTGTCCCAACTTATTGTAGATTTAAGTTAGCTGAGAAATTGTGTGAACTGTATGTAGGTTGTAGCGAAATTATACACTGATTACTTGAATTTTATATATTAACGATAACTTCGTAAAAAACAAAACACTTTTTAACAAACATAGAATATAACAAAATTCAAAACTGTGTTTGCAATTGCTCAAGAAATAACTGAATGTGAATACGGGTATGTATGTAATATGCAATTTGTATAAGTTAAAAATTGCTGAATTTATTACGTATGAACAGTCCCATGATTGCGACCTGTTCATACGGAGATAGAAGTTCTACTGGTTTAATTTTGATTTATTTGAGACGCTTGTCGGTAGGTCAGATCCTTCGGCGGCCAATCACGGGTATGTATTTTCGGCTTTATTGTTGTGCCTTTTTTTAATCTCTTTGGCAACTTGCAGTCTCGCCAATGTGTCGCGATGTATGTAAAGGTGGTTGCCGACAAGGGCGGCTTTTAGCATTGAAGTTTTATCTCCTCGGTGAGTTACTTCCGCGTTGATTATCTGCGCGATGGCCTTGATTCATGATGCGTGTTGTACTGTTGCTATGCTGGGCACTTAGGCGTGGGGTTTGGTTACTTTTATTTCCTTTGTCGCCATGGGCGTAGGTAAAAATGTTCGATTTCGAACAGTTAATAAATAAAAACTATTTTCGACATTTGATGAGCCAACTGTTATTTTAACATTTGATATGTTACCATTACTTTTTGACTTTTAAAATATCAACTGTCATTTTGACATTTGATACTTCAGTTATTTTTGACATTTAATACTTCAGTTATTTTTAACAGTTGATACTTCAGTCATTTTTGACATTTGATATTTCAGTTGTTATCTCTGACATTTTGTATGTCTTCAGACAGGTTGAAACTTTTGCTTGTTACCTAGAAAAGTTGAAAATTATAATTCTAATTCTTATCTTACATGATATCTTGTAACACAACAGGTCGATCCGTCTCTGCATCCTAACGCATCAAATAATTTTGTTTTAATAGGTCTCTTCTGAGCCGAAAATCGGACTGATAAAGCCGACAGAATGAAGGAGGATCGCTATCAAAAGATATTTACGACAATAGACTCCCGAAGGTTATAAGAAATATGAGAAAAATGTGTTCAACATCGAACTCTAGAACTTTATGGAAAATGTATAAAAGCTTCGCAATTTTTGAACTCAATAAACTTTTATATATAGATAAGTGGTAAGCGATGTTACGTTTGTTTTAGTTGCTGGAATATTTTTATGAGCGAGGTACGAGGCTCTAGGTACTAGTATTGTCGATATCACAGTTCTAGAGGTCTAAGGCTTTTTCTTGCCTCTAAGAAAATTATGCCTTACGCATGAAAACGTTATTAGTAGGTGCCTAGGTTTTTTACTCCAATGGAATTCGATGACGGCGCGGCGGTAAAAGATTTTACCGGACTAAATTATTTCTATGGCAAAAATAAAAATTGTTTTTATTCCCTCTCATTAGCGCATCCACACAAACGAACGTATGCACAAACGAACGTACGCACAAACGAACGTACGCAGCGTTTTCCACAGTTGGCAACCCTGCTGGCAATTACAGATTCCGACACTCAGGTGGCACTGATTCCCCCATGTTGAGTTTATTATTACAGATTCCGACACTCAGGTGGCGCTGATCCCTCCATTTCCCCATGTTGAGTTGGTAAACATGTTGAGTTGGCCATTACAGACACTCATTGACAGGTGGCGTAGATTACAGATTTCTACGTAAATTACAGGTTCCGACACTCCGGTGACGCTGCAATTTGGATAAAAATTGGCGACCAGTTTGTTGCGCGGCCATCTTGAATAAGGGGCGTGGCCTAGAATGCTATTGAGATAGGAAATATCCCAGACCCAACCGAGGCAACTCCTACTCTGATTTTACACTTCAAAACCATCAATATTGTCTGCAATGGATAATACCATTTTAATCTACTGAATCGGGAAAGAAATGTAACTGTCTCTAAATTCGGTGAGTGAACCAACGAAAGTTAATAAATATTCCTATTGGTTTAAGAAATGATGTGTTATTGTTTGATAAGTTTCTTGTCATCTCAAGCCTATGGTTAGTTCGCCTCATTGGCTGAGGATAATAATCTACCTGTGAAAGCCACGTAACCACTAAAACTTGGCATGCCGGCAGATGCTAAGAATCAATTGCGGTGTGGTGGCGGTGTGCATACGTAATATATTTTCCATTAGCTACGTGGGTAGAATCCTCCCGCTAAAATATGACGATAAAAAAATTATATTAAATTTTAATAATTTATTTATTTATTTATTTATTTATTTACACTGTTCTACGGAAAAAAAGATTTCCAATTACAGAGCAGGAATCAAGAAAAAATTACACAATAATAACAATAAAAAAAGCTTAAGACTAATTCACATTACATAATAAGACTAAAAATAGAAAAAAAGCTTGAGATTAATTCTAGATTATTAATACTGAAAGTAAAACTTAATTTTACCCACATTACAATAAAATATATCAAGTTGTTCACTTATTACATTATAGTTGACTGCCAAAGGTGTTAAATAAAAGAAAACAAACAAAAATGTAATGTAACTATTGTATATTTTATTTACACAAACAAAAAGATTACTGCTCTGAAGATTCCTGCAATTGGAAAGACGAAACAACGAAGGTCCTTAGTTATTATTTGTTTGCGTAAACGCTCAGGATGATGGACCCATATATGACCTAGATCTTCATGGGCCTCTCTAATGATAGATGTCATACTAGGATCGTATAAACATAAGTTAGGATCCTCGAGTGCTATAACTAACAGGCTTTGTTTTATAAAATGATTACAACGTTACGAGATCCTCGAATGATAAATGGAATCTTAATATAATGTAGATTTATAAATAGCTAAGAATGCTAACTTGGTATCCTCTAATTAATTAATTTAGTATAATTTTGATCATTTTTAAAGTTCATTTCCTGCTTCTTTTAGTACACAACCAAATTGCAAACACTTTCACTACAATTGCCTATATTCCCTAGCAAAAAATATATTTATAATCTCACACTGATCGACTTTTTACTCTCCACTTTCTCACCATCCAATATCCTTTGAATATCATCCAAAGCAACTCCCTTAGTTTCCGGAAGACATGTACAAGTAAAAACAATCAAAACGACAGCCCAAGCACAGTAAATATAAAAAGGTAAATATATACCGACCATTTTTGAAACAAACTGATATATCTGAACAGCAACTATACTACCAAGGATCATTAATCCATCTCCTAAGGCTACACCCAAAGCTTTGAAGGCAGTAGGAGCTACTTCAGCTGTTATTATTAATGGGATGATTCCTATACCGATTTTAAAGAACAGAGCGAAAGTCATTACTGAAGCTATCGGTATCCAACTGATTTGAAGTAAGTTGAATCCCAAATTTTTTAAATGAAAATAAACACCTAATGCTATTACACATAATCCTGATACAAATGAAGATAGTGTTAAAAGGATCTTTCTTCCAAATCTATCAACTGATATACAGCAAAATATTGTTGCTATTAACATTATTGTTCCATAAAGAATAGCCGCTAGAGATGAATCCATGTAGATTGATCCTGCCGAATCTAAAATAATTTGCAAATTCATCAAAATAGCTGTATAACCTAACAGTTGAGGTCCTAGATTTATAACTATTATAATAATAAAAGATTTTCTATAGCTTTTAACCCTAAATATATCCTTAAAGCTTCCTTTATCTGATTTATGCTTATATATCATTTCTTTTATATCTCTAACTTCGTTATCAATATCTTTGTAAGATTTAAAGAAAGTTAAGGCTTTTCTAGCTTGTACTTCTTGCCCTTTGTCGATTAGGAAGTAAGGAGATTCTGGTATTAGAAATAAAAGTAGAAGTTCTATTAGAACG
Organism: Crepidodera aurea; assembly: GCA_949320105.2. Taxonomy (NCBI): domain Eukaryota; kingdom Metazoa; phylum Arthropoda; class Insecta; order Coleoptera; family Chrysomelidae; genus Crepidodera; species Crepidodera aurea. The sequence goes on along the minus strand of OX439475.1, from coordinate 37,211,729 downwards.
ATTACTGAACCCATAACGGGTGTTGCGTAGTATGGCGTATAGGCACCTAGGCAATAGACCGTGAGAGATCCTATGTGGTCCATAACCATAATTAAACCTGATAGGAAACCTCTGATTTTTCTGTCGGAGATTTCTGATATGTACATGGGACAGGCTATGTAACACATGTCGCTTGCCAGGCCAGAGATAAATCTGAAATAAAATGAAAAATACAGTCTCAATCGTCTCAATCGTTCCTACACCCTCCATTGAACCCTTGAACTAAACCTTGCTTACCTAAGCACAACAATAATGGTATAAAGAAATGAGAAGCTTGTATAACGTGTAGAATTTTTGATTTATTACGTTTAAAGCAATATTGAGACTTTTTTAAAAAGAATTTGTATCAAGTTTACCATTTTTCATCCATTTCTCATAAATTTCGATAATGTCAATAAATTTTTCTTTCAAAAATACCTTTCAGTGCGAATTTTCAATTTCGCACTATTTTTTAGTTTTGTAAAAAGAATTGACCTGACTTGTAATTTTTAAATTCACAATTTCCTATTTATTTTCGCTTGAAAAATAAACGATTTTGACATTAATTGTAAGATTGTCTATACTTGTAGGGGACTAGATGAGAATGTTTGCTTTCTAGCCCTAATCCCTTATTTGATTGGCTACTGGCTCACCAAGACAGAAAACTTAGAGTCGGCCCTGATCTAGTATACAGAATGGAAAATAAATCAACATAATTAAATAAAATAAAAAAGCTTTAATTTAATGGTAAATAAATAAAATTACGATTGTTCTACTAGAATTACATAAGGATTATAAATAAACCATTTAATAAAGATAAATATAAACGTCTAATAAATCGGTTCTTCTTGGTACCAATTAGAATCTGGTATTGAATGCAAAAAGATAAAAGCAATTATACTGTGAGTCACTTAGAGGAAAAAGAAAACAGAAAACATTTCGAAACCATTTCTCTGAAAGACCGTGACGGGAAAATCCTGCGTATATTACAGAGTTTACATAAAATGTACTGCTCATAAAAAACATTTTTTTAGGTGAAAATTTAAATCACAAAAGAGTGGAAAACGGAATTCCGCTTGAAAAATTTTGACATGACTTGAGAAAATGGTTCATTACTTTCTATAATATATATAAAATATACGGCTGATGATTTGCATAATCAAGTTAATATGGAATTTTAACCCTATACAGTGTGGAAATCATGTCTTTTATAATTCACTATGTAAAGTGAAGTTTATTTCTAGAAAATCAGGAAGGTGATTTCTTAAATATACGTAATATTTGGAAGGTGGCGTTCCTGCCTATTATAATATACTCATAACCTATAAAGATATGGAGAAATTGGTTTCCCCGTCATCTCACTACAGAGCTTTCATAAATTAATCACGCGCGCATGCAGGTTCTGATGTAGTTAGAGCTTCGCGATAAAAAAATCTTGAAAAAGAATTGATTGCAATTGGAAACCTTATCCCTTGCCTTTCTACAGGGCAAAACGCTTTCGCCCCCCTCCCTTTCTTTCTTATTATCAGATCGAGTTCTTGTGAGGCTCAAATCAAAGAGAAAAAATATGACGACGCGAGGTTAACTACCTATTTTTATATTAGATTTTAAAGAATTTTACCTGCGATACATACCTTCCTGCAAACAAATAACCCATATGATTTCCTAACGCTATTAGAGTCCAACCAATTAAAATGGCGACTGTCGCAAAAATTAAGGATTGTTTCCTGCCAAATCTGTCAACAAGAAATAAAGTAATTGGTATTCCACTTAGACAACCATATAGGAACGCAGATTCCAGCCATTCTGCTTCATGGATATCTGTATTAATATGACTACTATTGCCGATGAGATATGGTACCATGGGCGAAGTCCATGCATATGTCATTCCATCTGATATGGCGAAGAGTGTCGCTGAAATAATAAATGAGATTAATACAAACGTAATTTATAAAATTCGCACCCAAGTTGTTTTCATAGGCAAGTAATCGTGATTTATCCTAATTTTATTGATCATTGTTCTATGAAGTTAATTTATGAAGTATTCATACTTGCGTAAGTTCGTCAAATTGCGATTTAAAAAATCTTAAAAGTTAACTGTTAGAGGTCATTCAGACGGTCAATATATTGCTTCAATATTTGATTTCTGTCAATATATTGACCGAGTGAGGGATATATTGAAAGAGCTTCAATAAAAATCAAATAAATATGAATGTTTGAGAAAGTCTCGAACACAGTGATCTTAATTAATTTATAATAAATACAACCTTAAAATTATCGAGACTATTTCCTTCGTCTTAATTTCCACCAATCACAAACGCGCAATTTTGAATTACAAATAGTTTCTAGATGATAATTTAATTCATGTCTAAAAAATCCCATAAGCCGCGTGATTTTGTCATTATGACCAAAAAAAGTTTGCCCTAACTTTTCCAGCGACAATAACGGAACCTAACTTTTAAAAGCATGACAACCAGCATTGTAAACAAATTTTTGATGACGTTATGTCAATTTTTCGCAAACTTGCGTTGTCAGAAAAGTTTTAATTTGTGGAAATGTTGCGATTTGGAGAGTCTTCGAGTGGAGAAATTGAAAAAGCCATCAATGATAATGTGCCTCGCAATACTGTGAATTCAACTACATCAATTTGGCGACATTTGTCTAAAGGAGGGGTGGGTGAACAACAATTAATTAAAATCACTGGCCACAGTTCAGCCAACTCTATTAAGCCTTATCTGCAAATGGAATAAGCATTATTCCAACATCTTAAACACCCTTAGAAGTGACGCCTCAGAACCTCCAGCTAAAAAACAGAAAAAAGAAGATCCTGCAGCCACTCCTCGAGCTTCTCACTCTACAGCTGGACCCATCAACTACATTAATGATTTACCATTTACCATTTACCATTATTTTATTTTATTTATTTTAAACTTTTTTAATTATATTCTATTAAAGCAAGTCTTGAACACATTAATTTTAATCTGGTTTTTCCATAATCCATCAAAATAGCGGAATAAAGTAATAAAAATCTATTATAAGGGATAATGGTCCGAAATCTCAAATGAGAGCGACTCATTATATTTGAGTAGTTGAGGGGAACTAACAATATTTTTCCTTCATTATATTGACTCAATATATTGAAGGAAATTATATTGATGGTCTGAACCTCCCCTTAGATATTAAACGCGACTGAAGAATCAAGTAGATTTTTGGACTTTATGGATTTGAATAAGGTTCACTATTTGTTTAATTCTCCGTGAAAGTTCATAGACCATGGCAATTCCGTAGTTCATTAAGAAAAAAAAAACAATTATTAATTCATTTTATTTACATATATTATTCAGATATAAGAAATTATTCTACAAAATTAAAATTTTTATAAACTAATATCTGATATATTTTATTTATTTACGTATATGTAAATTTTGTACCACTTATTGGTAAAAAAATATTGAAGCTATTTAAATTTTTATTTTGTAAATGTCGATATTGCTCATCGATTTTTCTGTGGATTTTAAATTTTCATACATTCATTCAATTTTCATTTCTTTTGTGAAATAGAAATATTCACTAATTTCCTAATCCTACCATTGAGTTGGGCAAAAATATGAAATCAAGAGATTAGCTACCCCAACGTTTAATGTCATTTTTCCCCCCACGATTACTTGATGTCTAATTTTTTTTTACAAAAATTTAATTTTTAATTACTAGTTCTACCACAACTCGTGCTATATTTTTAATAATATAATTGGCTTTCAAAAGGAACAAGATGTTTTGAATAATATTGTCATTTTTTAGAATTCTCAGAATTTCATGTCGAAAGAAAAAAATATAGTTTGATATTTTTAAACTTAGAAAAAAAAATAGAACATTAAAAATGAACGAATTTATTTATATTTTTAAGAAACTTTAAGAATACACAAGAATAGAGAATTATATAAAACAACTTAAGGCAAAAAAACTAAAACAAAATTGCATTAAAGAAATGAGGGCGGGCCTATTAGTTTTCAATTTGCAGTGATTTTTTTCAAGCAGTTCAATTATAGACCATTGCAGATAATTTTTAAAACCAAATAAAATAATTGTAGGATGAAACTCATTGGAAAAGGAAGAGAATATGACAAAAATGGTAGGAAAAATAATTTACAGGCGCTCTGGGGTCGGCAAGTGGAAGGGGGGAGTTTTTAAGGGTAGAAAACTGTTTATCTCGATTTCCGGCAAAACTACAAGTCCTATGGAAAAAAGTTAAATAGCAAAGTTGTAGATAATAAAAAGATCTACAACTTTTGAATTGACACTTTTTTCACATAACCTCAAAATGTATGTGAAAAATTCATATAACCAAGTTTTTGGTTTTTTATTTTTATCTTTTACAAAAAAATTCGGTGGGCTTTTTGTTCGCTGAAATCTCTACTTTTTGATGGTGTAAAAAAAATACATTACTATGGTAAATGTTCTCAAAAAATGCAAATAAGGAACGAAGAAAACTCCCGAATTTCTTTTTTTAAATCATCATGTACAATTTTGAGCTATTTATTTAAATTTATACTTTAATTACTCGAATAACGTAAGATTCCGTGTTACATTGATAAACAAAAGAGTAATTAAAGTATAAATTTAAATAAATAGCTCAAAAAAAAGAAATTCGGGAGTTTTCTTCGTTTCTTATTTGCATTTTTTGAGAACATTTACCATAGTAATGTATTTTTTTTACCCCATCAAATAGTCCACCGAGTTTTTTAAAAAAGCAGATATTTTGACGTGAAAATTTTCGATTGAAAATTAGACTGCTTTTTCGCTATTATGTCAAAATAAGTTTAAAAAAATAAATATTTTAAAACAAAAAAATTACAGAGTGTTTGGGACATAAAAAGGTAAGTTTACACCAAATTTCGTGAAAAAAAAAATTTTTTTTGTAAAAGATAGAAATAAAAAACCAAAAACTTGGTTATTTGAATTTTTTACATAAATTTTGAGATTATGTGAAAAAAGTGTAAATACAAAAGTTGTAGATCTTTTATTACCTACAACTTTGCCATTTAACTTTTTTCCATAGGACTTGTAGTTTTGCCGGAAATCGAGATAAACAGTTTTCTACCCTTTCCAATGGGTTTCATCCTACTATTATTTTATTTCACTTTTTACCATTTTCAAAGCTATCTGCACTGGTCTATTAAGGTAACTATCAAACTTAAAAGCCATGTTAAAACACTTAACTTAACTTAAACAGTTTTATTTATTTATTGTTTTTACTAAACATCTTGTTTCAAGAATCGGGACGACACGAGTGGGAAGGCGGCAGCCGGGGACGACACCAGCACGGCTAATTTAGTCTAATGTGAAAGCACTCCATTTATTTAAATGTAAATTCAACCCCACCGGCCTCGTTGCCGTTGTCGTGCCGCCAAGTGTGAAACTGATCTTATTTTTATTTAAAATGAGATTTAATATTTTATTGTAAATTAATTTGATAATTGCAAATAGTATCGTTTTTATTTTATTTAAAATTTTAACTATTGCTAATGTTAACGTACAGTATTAAACAAACGACATTTGTTTATGTACTGAAAGACCCTTTCTAGAATTTAGCAAAAATTCTTATACACATAAATCTGAGTGCCCAATTTTATTCATTAATAAAAAACTAACCTGAAAAGGCTGCGAAAACCTGCGGCAAAAAACTTTTTACCCCTATCACTTCGACGCTGCCACTTTTGAAAGTCATTTTCGCACTGATTGCTCAAATATTTTTTAACTGCTTACAAACTAACTTTCCTTCTGTTTAATAGAGAATAAATAAATATTAATGTCAAGATACGAGCCAGAATGATCGCTAATCCGAACGCGTTATAAACGATCAGGAAAAAACCAGACTGGAGGCAGCTACATTTCAAAAATGTACAAGGTGAGGCGAAATTACTAACTACAATAGCGATTCCTTGAAAACCAATTGGCAATTATTTATTTGATATTTTTATAAAACTAACACATAATGATACACACATTTGAATTAACTAGAATATTAAAATAGTATAGTTTTTCTATTTTCAATTGGATACTGATAAGTGTAATCGACCCAGGCGCCAAATTGCAATTCTGAGATAGCGCTCATGAAGTTTAATAAGGTACAAAAAAATTCAAATATGAGCGTTCTTTTAAATTCTTAGTTGTATTAAAATATTGTTTATTATTAATTTTTTAAGTTAGTAACAAAAACAAATTAGATGTGCTACCATCTATGATAAGAAGAGAGTATTGACATTAAATTTTTATCCCTTTCAGAGATTAATACAAAGTGAGTAAACCAGTAAGGAATTTTAATTTATTAATCTCTGAAAGGGATAAAAAAGAAGAGAGTGACATCTTGACTAGATTCAGTCAAAATTTAATGTCAATACTCTCTTCTTACCATAGATGGTAGCACATCTAAAAATGTTATCTTATAGCGGATATACCTATTGACTTGTACGAGTTTGTAATTTTATATATTGGATTCGAAAAGCCTAACTGATGAAGTCGAAAGACAGAAATCGGTCTTAGGATGTCGAATCTAATAAATTAAAATTCCTTACTGGTTTACTCACTTTGTATTAATCTCTGAAACGGATAAAAAAGAAGAGAGTGACATCTTGACTAGATTCAGTCAAAATTTAATGTCAATACTCTCTTCTTACCATAGATGGTAGCACATCTAAAAATGTTATCTTATAGCGGATATAGCTATTGACTTGTACGAGTTTGGAATTTTATTTATTGGATTCGAAAAGCCTAACTGATGAAGTCGAAAGACAGAAACCGGTCTTAGAATGTCGAATCTAATAAATTAAAATTCCTTACTGGTTTAAAAACAAATTAGTAATAATGGGGTCGATTTCGCTTAATGCCATCCAATTGCAGAAACAAAATTCCCAGACGTGCCGACAAGTTGCTTTGATCGGCTTTGGTAGCTTGTGGATGTGCCGACAAGTTTGTTTGTCGGCATTGGGAGCTTGTCGGGGACTCATTGGTTGGATATTCGTAAGTAATATCATAAGGGCACAGTACATACAGTAGTGCCACTTAGCGTCGGCACCTTTGATATTGGTGTCCAGCAGTTTCATTTTTATATTCGCACTGGTATTGACACTATTGACAGTAATGACATTTCTCCCCCCACGATCCCTAACAATGCTCATATATACACTGCTCGATATATCAATTATTGATATAAACTGCTCGCTAAAATTCAGTCTATGCAAATAAGGTTGGAAACATGGAAAAGTAGTAAAAATTAATTATGCAGTTTTCAATGAGGTAAAATTCATTTAATCGGATGCACCCGAGATAAAAAAAAATGTTTGGTTATTCTTAGGTATTTTTGTCTCCTGAACACGAATTTGAAGTCAAAAAGCGGAGGTCTCGAATGCTTTTTGAGATATAGGCCCGAAAAGTATGAAAACTTGTTTCTAATCTCACGATTATCTTTATTGCCACACTTATATTAACTTCATCTATACGTTTATTAGTACAAATTTGAACCATTTCTAGTCGAGTTGAGATTTGGCATATATTTTTATATGAACAAGAAATGAGTTTTATGATTATGGGTCGATGCTATTCAAACGTGGTTTAAAGGAGTTTTTGGGAATGGAGTTTCTGCCAAAATTCAATATGGCAAATACAAAATTGTGGTTGAGTTGTGTGCTTATATAGTTTGATTCTGTTTAAAAAAGTGAATACAGCCATTCTATATTCGTTGTTACAAAAAGGCAAGAGATTATTACGAAAATATTTATTTTTCCCATTTCAGTTGACATTTCACATTCCTAATATATAAGAGAGAAATTTATTTCATACAATGTACATAGTCAATACAATTTTTTTTAAGAAAACAAGAACCAAGAATGCATGACACCTCATAAAAACATAGATAGATAGATATTTATTAATATATGAATTGTTATAAATTATCATAATTCGAGATGCTATTGTAGAATTGTCACAAAAATGATCAGTTTTCAATGAAATAAGTGGAACATACATAGGGATTAACGCCTCATTGATAAAAATTCCTAAAACCAGAATTTGATGAAATAAGAGACTACTTTATGAAATGTTTATAACACTTCTAATATATTACACAGTATATTGGATGAAATTTTTTAAATCCGACAACTATGGAAGGAGTGCAGGTCGTTCTTAAACTCGTCGTTTGCGCATTAACCAGGAGTCGCAACACTCGCATTGAAAACTTACAACCAGAAATTGGCCGAAGTGGAATTACTGTATGTACTGTGATAAGGGCATCTAATTTTTCCGAAAGAAATCGAAAAAACACGCTGCTAAGTAATATTTTAACAAAAAGCATGAGTGCTGGTGGCAACAAAAATCCGAGTCCGTAGGACGAGTAATTTTATCTGGCAGTTTTTTGAGTTGAATTACCTAATGGCAACAAAATTCGAATTATAGATGTCAAGTTTACTTCGACTCAAAAAAAAAGCTAGAGTGTAATTCGGTAAGACAATTTAATATGTAAATCAATAAATTAAAAAATGAGATGTAAATTAGTTTATTTAATTTAACGGAAAAGTACAATTGTTAAAAACACAATTATTAAAAATAGCTTGATTTTCAGAACTTTCGTGTCTTTTCTTAATATTTTGCTGCATGCTAGTATTTTGAGCGGTGGTAGTAACTGTTTCCTGGATGTTAGTACGAATGGAACCAATGATTTCTCTATGATGTTCTTCACCTAACTGAAGGTACGGTTTTAATGACGATGGGTTGCTATGTCCCGTAATTTTCACAAGTATTTGTTCACCTATACCACTCCTGGACAATTCAGTTACGGCGGCAGCTCGATTAGAATGGTTCGTAATTTTCACCCGCTTGATATCAAGTCCAATATTTTTCGCCGAAGATTTGGTCCATTTAGATATGTCGTTTATCCCAATAGGAGAATTCTTATACCATACTTTCGAATTTGTTTTTTGCCAGAAAGGATTTGTTTAAACAATCTTACTGAACAAACACAATCTTCTGCAGTGTTTGCTACTAACCATTTACTGTCGGCCAACTTCTGATTTCCCCCTTGTGCTGTCTTTTTTTTTTTTTTAGTTTATTATTTATTTTCTTTTGGTATATATTACATTTTTCTAGGACATTTCATTTTCCTAATTCCCTGCTATAGAAGTTTTCCTCCTTTTCAGGGTGGAAGGTCTATGTGCTGTCTTCGAAAACACTGGGTTATATTCAACTCTTCCGGTCTCTCATCCACGGTTGTCTGTCTCGATTTTAAAATAGAATACCTTACAATTTGCTGCTTCTCCACCTGTCCAAGCCAATTCATAAGCAGCAATGTGATAAAATTTTCTTTGGAGGCCTACAGGTTCTTCTTCACTCCAGGACAGTGCCATTTCAAAAATTTCTCGTTTTTTTAGATAATTAGAACTCACCTTCCTTTTTTCTGTGATTGCTTTTAAAATTTTGTGTTTTGTGTCGCGTGCATTTCTCTCTTTCTTAAACTATATGTCCGTGAACGGATTAAAAATTCTTTTCTAATCTTTAAAGTACTTCTCTTGTAACATTTTTGCTGAAGTGTTCCAAATCGTCTTGACTGCACTCTCTTTATAATCTTCTCCATTGTTCTTCTTCATGTTGAATGCTCAGTCACATAAAATAGAAGCTAACTCTTCAGTGGAAGTTTCTGCAATGAGTTCATATTTTTTTTCCAAACAAAACATCGTAAATTGTCGCCAAATTGATGTATTGAAGTCACAGTATTGCGAGGCACATTATCGTTGATGGCTTTTTCAATTTCTCCACTGGAAGATTCTCCAAATCGCGACATTTCCATAAATGAAAACTTTTCTGACAACGCAAGTTTGAGAAAAATTGACAAAACGTCATCAAAAAATTGTTTACAATGCTGGTTGGCATGCTTTCATAATGACAAAATCACGCGGCTTATGGGATTTTTTATATATGAATTAAATTGTCATCTAGAAACCACTTGTAACTCAAAATTGCGCGTTTGTGATTGGTGGAAATTAAGACGAGGGAAATAGTCAGAATTATCGATTCCTCTAGTTATTCACTATAAATATTAGACCATAAATCGCTTTGTTGGGGAAATTTTGATAAAACATGGTTAAAATTTTGGATCTTTTAACCGTAATCACGCGCCGTACGGAAATTTTCCGTATTTGCTCTCCTTTCCTTGACGACGGATATAGTATAGAATAAGAAACATTCAGATTGCTTGAAGACCTAAAGGATGATATCTTAATATAAGAGATTTTATTTCTTGCACAAGATGCGGCTTAAATTTTATAAGTATTGAAATAAGTATAAACTATGTTATACAAAATTTCAAATTAAATCCTATAATAGGTAAATAATTAAAATTTTCAGACTGAAGGACCTCGGTCGATGGCTTATTGGGTTTCAAGAAATTACATTAACTATTAAAAATTATTATTATAAATTTTCTCACACCAGATACTAAAAACAACTGGATAAGTCGAAGTAAGTGTAGGAGAGCCCAACGCCATCTTCACTTTACTAACAAAATCAAAGTTTGCAATAATATAGGAAACTGTATCGCATGAAGAAATTAAATATTTGACTCACACTGTTTTAGTTTTATTTTCGTAATTAAAATAAATTGCTAGACTTTATGTGAACTTTAAAACACTCTAAACTAGAAAATGGATCGCTGAAACCACCCAAACTAAGAAATTTCAACCCCATTGTCGATATAACAGAACTGAGTTAACTTGGGGCTTTTGTAATACTAAAGCCAATTTCATAAAGAAAACTTAAACACTCAGCTAAATTTAGTGCATGTTCTTCGCGCCTGTTTCATTTTAGAACGACAACTGACCTAAGATTTGGAAGCAATCGACTTCAGGAAAGTCTCTCCCAATGCACCCTGGGGCTCCGTGAAAAGAGTTGCCTCTAATTATAACTTTAGGGATGAGCCACAATAGATCCAGCGGCGGTCGCAGTAAGGAGGTGTACAAATCACCCAATCCATGTTAAACCCTAACCCAAGCAACCCCTAAATCATAGAGAATCGTTTAAATTTGTATTTATTTATTTGTTTATTTATTTATATAAGAATACAAACAGGACGAGCCCAGTACAGCATTCACTGTTTACTAAACTAATACAATATTGATAAATCCTTATTAAATGTCACTTAACAATAAAAATAAGAAAAAAAATATATATTATACATATTATATAAAAAGAAACTAGTCAAGATGAGATAGATATAATTTTTTAATAGTATTTGTAAAAGTTATCAAAGAGGAAGAGAAGATATCCACATCGGTGAGTGACGAGATTGTATTGAATGATTTACTGCACCTTTGCAGAGGAGAATTTAAGTAGTAGTTAGTAGAGCTTTGACTAATTTTGAAACGATTTTTCCCTCGCGTGTTATAGGATGGAGTAATGAAATTAATTTTACTTCAAATTTCGCTAGATTCAATTTGTCCGTTCATCTGAAAGTTGGCGTCTGCCGACTAGTGATATGAGCTTCAGTTCTTGTTTGCAAATATCGAAGTCTGCATAAGTATGACATTTTTTTGAAACATATTTTATAAATTTATCTTGGACTTTTTGTAATCGGTCGATATAACAGTTACAATAGAGATTCCAACCGAAGCTTAATTAGCTTTTTTTGAAACATATTCGATATGTTGGTCAAAAAGAGTTTGGAATCGATAGAAATACCAACATCTTTGACCACCGAAACTTTTGTTAAAAGTTCATTATTGAGGAAATATTCGTTTTCGATAGTGTCTTTATTCCTTGAGAATGTTATACATTGACATTTTTTTGTGTTCAGATAAAGATGGTTTTGCTGGAAATACAGAGCCAGACGATTTAAATCTTCTTGGATCAGGAGTTTATCGAAAGAATTAGATATTTTTAGAAAAAATTTCGTGTCGTCAGCAAACTCCAAGAATTTTGTATTAATGAAACAAGAGGAGATATCGTTAATGTATATGTTGAATAGAAGGGGGCCCAGGTGTGACCCTTGAGGAACCCCTGAGGTTATTCTAGAAATAGGAGAACGAAACTTTCCGATGGATATAGGTTTGGGATCTGTTGTTGATGTAGGAACCAAACCATCTAAGCAGATTGCATTGTATACCGACTTCGGAAAGCTTTCTATGATCGATTTTATCGAAAGCCTTACTAAAATCGGTGTAAATGGCGTCTACCTGATAACCCGTGTTCATATTTTCTGATATACATGGTGCGCCAATTATTTCCACTCGATCTCTAGCACCGAAACTAAAAGAGATATCAACAAGATTTTTTGTAGGGGTAGATAGTGTCACTCGGACTACAATTTTAAAATATTTTGATGTATACAGGGTGGCTAATTTTTCTGGAATGAAAATTAATTTGGTTTTTTTAAATTGAACACCCTGTATACGATTATGTCTTCTGATTCTACTTAATATTAAATTTACGGTAGTTTTTTCTATTTGTAAATCCGACGCGGCGTTGACAAGTTATTCCTATTTTAAGCAGATTTAATGAAAAAACAGCACTTCAGAAATATTAGCACAAAAACCACATTTTTTAAAAAATTCCTCAAGAAGCTACTATGATGTAAATGAAACATGCACCTATCACAATAATCACACAACATCTTCACCTGTTGTACAGGGTGTTTGCCGATGGCGTGCCAATAGTCTAGTTTTCAAATGGCAATAACTTAATTTTTTCAAATGGGACACCCTGTATATTTTTCTTCAGTTAGAAGCTCTCCCTAATACGCATTAAGAAAATATGAATCGCTAACTGCAGAAAGGCATCATATCCAATGTTTTACGAAAATGGTTTTTTTTATTAAAATTGTAGCAGGTCCTGGACTAGATCTTTTTCTGCGGTAAACGTAATATTAAAGGCGATGCAATAGCTAGACTATTGTGTGGACGTGTTTCCTTTCTGCAGTAAAAGATGCGTATTGCTCCTAATTACAATTTTAATAAAATAAACCATTTTCGTAAAACATTGGATATGATGCCTTTCTGCAGTTAGCGATTCATATAGGGTTTTGCACATCTAACTTTACTATTTACTTTAATAATTGACGTTAAGTGACAAACAACATATTTTACACAATTTTTAATAAGTACAAAATTTTACAAAGTTTAATCGTAAGAAAACTACAATAGTGAAAGTTAAAATTTATAGTAGATGTTCAAAATGTCTTCCATTTTGATTTATACATTTTCTTGTCCTTTTTTTCATTGATTTACGCACATCTCTTAGCATTGCAGGGGTCACCTGTCTAAATGCTGCAGTAATTCTTTCTTTCATATTTTCTTTTGTGGTAACCTCTTCTTTGTAAACAATATTTTTAATAAAACCCCACAAGAAAAAATCGCAAAGTGTAAGGCAAGGCGATCTAGTAGGCCAATTTATAGGTCCTCCCCTTCCTATCCAACGATCCTGAAATTCCCTATTTAACCAATTGCGAACATCTAATAGGTAATGTGGTATGGCACCATCTAATTGAAACCACATTCCGTTGCGATAATTTTGAGGCACATTTTGCAATAAGTTGCGAAAACCATGTTCTAAAAAATCTAAAAATATAGCTCCATTTACAGTCCCATCAAAGAAATAGGGACCAATTACATAATCACCTATTATTCCCGCCCAAACATTCAAAGACCATCGATACTGTGATGTGGTTCTAAATAAATGTTCATTGTGGTCCGAATAATAATGGAAGTTGTGTCTATTTACACAACCTTTCTTATGAAACGTGGCTCCGTCGGAGAATAAAACTTTGTTTAAAAAGTTACGCCCTGTATTTATCTTGTTTATTAACCATCTACAGTATTCCACTCTACGCGCGAAATCACGTGGTAACAATTCTTGGTGAAGCTGGATATGATAGGGGTGATATTTATTCTTTTTTATTATGCGTCTAATTGTGGTATTGGAAATATCTAACTGATTGCTTAATTGCCTTGTGCTTATATTGGGATCTTCAACTATACTGATCATTACCTTATATTCGTTGTCAATAGTAACAGCTGTAGTTTCACGTGAATGTTTTTCATACTTGACGGTTCCTGTTCTATCAAATCTATTCTTTAAATTCTCAAAAGTATCATTTTGTGGATGACGTCTTTCTGGGTATCTTTGACGATAGACTCTACTAGCAAGAAACGCATTTTTTTGACATTCGCCCCGTATCCATATCATATCAATATTTTCTTGAACACTATAATTCTTATTAAAATCCATTTTTTACACACAATACCGATTAAATATAGTAGACGTGATACAATACAAAATTTTATGTTGACAATTAATGCCATAACAAAATATACCTACTGTCATTTTCATGGGTAACTTGATTTCTTAAAGTAAATAGTAAAGTTAGATGTGCAAAACCCTATATTTTTTTAATGTGTATTAGGGAGATCTTCTAACTGAAGAAAAATATACAGGGTGTCCCATTTGAAAAAATTAAGTTATTGCCATTTGAAAACTAGACTATTGGCACGCCATCGGCAAACACCCTATGCAACAGGTGAAGATGTTGTGTGATTATTGTGATAGGTGCATGTTTCATTTACATCATAATAGCTTTTTTGAGGAATTTTTTAAAAAATGTGGTTTTTGTGCTAATATTTCTGAAGTGCTGTTTTTTCATTAAATCTGCTTAAAATAGGAATAACTTGTCAACGCCGCGTCGGATGTACAAATACAAAAAACTACCGTAAATCTAACATTAAGTAGAATCAGAAGACATAATCGTATACAGGGTGTTCAATTTAAAAAAACCAAATTAATTTTCATTCCACAAAAATTAGCCAACCTGTATACATCAAAATATTTCTGTCTACCCCTACAAAAATCTTGTTAATATCTCTTTTAGTTTCGGTGCTAGAGATCGAGTGGAAATAATGGGCGCACCCCGTATAATCTATGTAAATAAAATAAGTTGGATTCGATGGAACGTCTTTTCATAAAGCCAAACTGCTCCAAATTTATAATTGATTTCATATCTGCATATAGAAAGTCGGTAATAATTGATTCCATTATTTTTGACATTAAACAAAATTTACAGATTGGTCTATAATTTTCAACCAGATATTTCTTGCCAGATTTAAAAATAGGAACAACGAGAGCTGTTTCTCAAACTGTTGGGAAGCAGCCTTCGTGAAGTGATTTGTTCAATAAAATGTGTAGTATTACTGACATCTCGTTTACACAGGACTTTAAGAAAGAGGTATTCATCAGCACTAGCGGCCTTCTCTGGAAGCTCTAAAAGTTTATTTAGGGTGGTGGCATGTGGAATAGAATAACTGTTTCCATGGTGTGGATTTGGGTTAGTGTTGTCTAACTTAAATTCATTACAATACGGCTTAAAAACTGAACTGAAGTGGTCAGAAAATAAATGGCAAATATGTTCGATATCCGTTACCATATGATTACCAACATTCAGAGCATTAATGGCAGAAGAACTACCCTTTTTAGATTTGACGAAGCTCCAAAGATGCTTCGGATCATCACAAATACGCGTTTCTATTTGTTGAATGTAGTTTTTATAATCGATGTCAATCAGATATTTCGATCTCCCACGGAGTAATTTAAAAGTTAGATAGTCTAAGTGACTTTTGTATTTTTTCCACTTCGTGTGAAATTTCCTCTTTTCTTTGATAACTTTTATGGTAGCGATGTTGAACCACTGAGAGTATTTAAATTTATTTTTATGGTGCTTAGGAACATGTTTGGTTATACTACTACGTAAGATATTGTAAAACTTCTGAAAACTCTCATCTGTATTTAGGTTTGAAAACTCCTTTGTCCAGTCGAATGACTGTAACTCAGTTTTAATAGAATTATAATCAGATCGACTGTAATTAAAGGTATAATGACTATTGTTATGAAAATGATTACAGAATAAGATATCTGGAAAGTCTAGTACAAACTCTAAGGTGGTGTGATCAAGTTTCATTTTTTAACGTTTTATGAAACAGGCAGTTACTATAGCAAAAATATAAGTTGCAGCCTTCTTCAAAACATAAGGTTGCTTTATGATTATGGAGGAATAGGGGAAAAGTTTAAAGAATAAATTTTTTATTAAAAGTTGGTAAATAAGTAGCCAATAGAATCTGTCGTTTTTTCAAAAAACTTTCTTCTCAATTTTTGTTAATATTTGATTTTTATGATGAAAGAAAAACATCTTTGAAACTCGCGATAAAAATTGGAATTTTTGTAGCGAAGCAATTATTTTACTTCTCAAAATAAAAGTAAGTGTATATAATCATTATCATTATTACTATATTAACCTAATATGTTTACATAGTTGATAAGACATATATTTTTTTTATCATTTAAAAATACTTTTAAATAAGTAACACGAATATATACGTAAGACATCAGTAATCTTTAAAAATGGCTATGGTACTACCAGAATTGTACAATGAGAGCAATGATATCACTGTAAAATCAACAACAGTTCATTTAGCAAAACACCAAAATTTAATAAAATGGAAAAATGGAGAAAGCATCCTAGATCTCGGCGTGGGAGATGGAAATTGTTCCATATTTTGTCTAAAGCCAATTTTACCGAAGGATTATAAAGAATTTGTTGGAATGGACATTTCACATTTAATGCTGGAATATGCTAAAAATAATATCAACATTCCAAGAAGTTCTTTCATTCAATTTGATATGGCAAGTGAAAATGTTCCACACGATTTATTGGAGAGGTTTGATCATATTTTTAGTTTCTATTGTATACATATGATTAGAAATACAAGGTAAGTAAAAATATGTATTTTAGTTTGTGAAAACAGTTTTGAAAATTTTTACTCTCTAATGTACAGTTATTTTTACAATTTTTTTAAACTAAAATTATTCTAATGAAAAATTGAAAATAATATTTTTACTCTTTTAAATTGCATTCTTACAAATTTTAGGATTTTCCACACCTTTTACAATTCTTCCAAAAAATTTTCTTTTTCATAAATTTCAATAATACTTATCGATTGTTTATCCAACATTAGCCCTTTGTACAGATTTTGAAAATCGTATATTTTGAATTATGGAATTTTTATTTTTCTTGTAAAAAATTTAGATTTAGACCAAATAATATTGTTGATTATTAAATTTACAATTCCCTATGTATCTTTGTCTGATAAACTATTTTGGTAATACTTTTAAGATTTGACTATCCGTAAGTTTTAACTATTATTTTTTTGCAAATTTAAAAATGCTAATCAATTTTTTATCCAACATTCTATACTATGTCCATCTTAAAGAAAAGGAATTTAAACACAGCGAAAACATCAACACAACGCGTGATTACGGTCAAAATCTTCTATGTTAAGTATTCATTTTAAATAGGATGTTCTTTTATATGAACTGGTGGGGGGAAGATTTAAATTTGACATGAGTGTTATCTATCTATCTATGTATCTATCTGTGATGGGGGTGTCGATACACTGCGACCTATAAGATCTATTGTGCCCCCTACTGCTGCCCAATCGTTAAGGATGTCTCAACAATTAGAGCAGTTCCTCCAGTACTATTGCTTTCAAAAAGTTCAGGATGTCGGTAGGCTTCAGGTAAGGTAGATCTTCCTCTTCTATTTGATATTCTCCGAGGTATCGTACCCCTGGATTTTACAGGGTTACAGGGTAATGCATTCTGGGAGAATATGGATAGAGGTTTCCTCCTCTTCCTCGCAGAATCTGTATTCGTCTTTGTCTACTAATCCGAGTTTCTTTAGGTGGGTTCTCAGCCGGCAGTGCCCTGTTAGGATACCCGTTGATATTCGGAGCTTATTTTTAGTTTTACTGACGCAGTCGTCAGATCTCTTCTGGTTATAGTTTCCCAGTAGTGTCTTGGTCTGCCTCATTCCTTGTAGTCCTATCCAGTATTGGGATCTTTTGTTATTTACTTCTTTTCCAAGTTCATCAAGTATTGTACTGGTGCTTATTCCGCAGAAGGGTTCAGATCCCAGAAATGGTGTTTCAGAGCCTTTTTTTGCGAGTACGTCTGCTATTTCATTACCCTCCACTCCAGTGTGTCCCGGAACCCATAGTAGGGTAACAGTGTTATTCTTGCCTATTTCGTTTAGATTCTCTAGGCACTCCAAAACTATCTTGGAGTTGATTACGTGGGAGTTCAAGGCGTTAATGGCTGCTTGGCTGTCTGACATGATGATGATCTCTTGTCCGCGAAAATTTCTTTCTATGTTGAACTGGACACATTTTCCGATGGCATATATTTCAGCTTGAAAAATGCTCGGAGATTTGTCTAAACTTTCAGAATATCTGGTTCCTGGCCCATATACTCCTATTCCTGTTCCTTCTGTTGTTCTAGAACCATCTGTGTACCATTTAATGGCACTTCTCTTGAGATTTGGGATGGTATCTTTATCCCATTCGCTTTTGTTATTTAGCTTTGTGTTGAATTCTTTCACAAAGCTAAACTTCTTTGTCATCTCATCTTGGGGCATGTCCCAGGTTTGATGATTTCTAAGAAGGAGTCGAAACTTAATAAATATAAAAAATGAGTCTTACGATTAACAAAATGTATATTTTTTTATGAAATCGATTACTTATTTTTATAAAACCTTTAATGCGACCTGTTGTACTAGACCAGTCACGTTGTCACCGCGTGCAAGTTTGTTTACACTCCTTTTCTTTAGGTTGGACAAACTGTATAGAATTTTTAATTTCACACGATTTTTAGAAAATCCATTATTCTGATTTTTGGCAACTCTATATTTAAATTCACATTTTCTTAGGTCTTTATTATATAAAAAAATATTTTTTTAAATAACGTGTTTATTTTGAAAAAAAAATCAGGGGGTACTATCTCCTTGTGATCCCAAATGTGGACAAGGAATTGGTACAGGTTATTATTTATTTTTATTTTACGAGTAATTTTTAGACAAGTCTTCCAAAACATTTACAAAATGCTCAAACCTGACGGTCAAATATTTTTAACGATCATGGAATATAGCTGCGCAGATGCAACTTTCCACGATTTAAACAAACACCAAAAATGGGGAAAATACGGTAAACAAATGACTGTATCGCCGTTTTATTATTCTTTAAGTCCAGAAACAGAATACAAAAAATTGCTAGAGGAAGCAGGATTTCAGAATTATGCATTTAAGAGTGAAATAGTTTCATATGATTGGGATAGCGAAGACACATGGAAGAGTAAGTATATTTTTAAATGTTTTAAAGTAATGCTTTAATATAGTGTAAATCGCAAGTGAAAAGCTAACGGAAGATCTGAATTAGGAAGGACATCCCTAATATATCTCCTCCAACCAGCTACATCATTGCGGGATTACATGCCTCGGTGGTATAGCGGTTAGGGCATCAGTACGGAATACTGGAGACGCGGGTTCGATTCCCGCCTGAGGCAGAAATTTTTCGGTTTCTTTCTTCAGTAGTTTTCACCCCTGGTGTACAGGAATTTATTTCTGTATGCTCCCTTGGAATAGTGTAAATCATTAATGTACTAAATCAAGCAATGGGTCCTTAACATGTGCATAAATAGCAGCGATATCAGAGATACGAGTGATGGTCAACGGGATGTAGCTATGTACATTTATTCAGTTTTGAAGGTTAGTTTTCAGAAAAGTTCAACGAGTTGCCACTGACAGTGCTACAATCCGTCAAATTATTGACGGAGCTTCAATAAAATCAAATTTATTGACGAGTCGTCCAAGATCAAAGGGACTGTTGTTGTTGTGCGCGAAACACCTGGTGTATTATGTATGAATCAATAATCAACATGAATCGCCATACAATATGGTTGTAAAATGTACATATAGTTTATACAGGGTGTTTCATTGGGAAATGAGCATACAGTAAGGGTAGATGGAGGACACCTAGGTGCTTCTAAATAACCCATATTTACATAAGATACAGGGTGATTTATTAATTTTCCCCATTTTTTCAATTAATCATAACTTATGAACAAAGCTATATATTTTTATAATATTTGTTTGTAATAATGTTCTTTTTCCACAGTGACGTCGATTAACATAATAAAGAAAGTCTTATTCCAGGTCCGGCCTTAAAAAAATTAATAAGTAGGTTTCGAGTCGAAACAACACCCTGTATATCAATATTTTAAAATTTTATTTACACATTTGGAAAGAGCACAAAAAAATAAGTACGACTAAATGTATTTCGTGTTTCCCCATACAACGTATTTACTTAGTAACTTGAGTCAAATCTAGATGTTTCGAAAATGAGGTGGCACAAAATTAAAAAAAAAATTTCTGACCCAAATGGTAATTTTCAAGCTTTAATCCATAAAAATCATCAACTATTTCTTCTTCTCCTAATTTCTGGATCCCAACTTTATTGAAAAACGAGAGGACAGGTCCGTATTTGGGATAAAATATTATTATCAATGACTAACTTTCAAACACCCTGTATACGTAAAAAAATTATAAAAATGAGAAAAAATGCCAATTCCAAAAAAGCATAACTTTATTTTAAACAAAAATAATATTGCAACAAATTGTACTAAGTTAATCGAAAAGAATTAGACACAAAAAAATGTAAACAACGTAATATATAAGAGTTGTTCAAAGTGGCCTCCATTTTGCTCAATACATTTTCGTGCTCTTGAAATAAGATTGACTAATTGACTTTTTAATCATTGGATAGGCAGAGGAGGATCTCACAACTGGCAAGGGGGCTCGATTTTAATCCAATCGATTACCATGTTTGGGGTTATTTAAAATCATAAGTTTACTCAACTAAAGTAAACATTAGAGAGAACCTTATACGGAGAAACTGAGAAATGACCAAACTACAATTTTATTCCGAATCCCAATATTTGGAAATTATGTACTATTTCTAAACAAAAATTGATATCACTTTAACCAAAATATTAAAAATATTTCAGTGTATATATTTTTTTGTAGAATTCTGTATTTCCATCAACCCATTAATTGCAAAAATACCCGCAGAAGAACTTGAAGAGTACAAAAACGATTATTTAGAAAACATGCAAAGTTACTTTAATTTCCTGGAAGATCATGGTAAAAAATGTGTTAATGTAAAGTATAATATGTTTATTATCATAGCCACTAAATGATTTTCTTCAAATCACCTACGATTTGAAGATCTAACTGACGAAGCCAAAAGGCAGAAACTAATTCGTTTTCTTAAAAATAAATATTTTGTTGAGTATTAGTAAGTCAATATTTGGTTAACAATTTGAAAAGTAAAAATAATAATAATAATTAGTGTAGAATTATTTCTAGTAACGTTTAAAAAATTCAAATAAAATAAAAATTTATTTTATTATTTTGTTTTATTATTTATTGAAATTATATCTATTTTCTATTTTCAAATATGTGAAATTTCAGGAGAAAGATAGTTTTTAAATTAAGATTAAGAACCAACCAGACACTGACCTGAATCAGCTGATGGCCGTGACATTTGGATATAAATGTAACCTTATTTATTTCTAATGTTATTTCGAAATACTGTGAATTAAGTTTTTCGGAATTTTTTTTACACTGAAATCACACAAATAGTCAAGAAATAAAAAAAATTACACAGCAAACAGCAATCCAGAATTTCACATTCGACAATAACAAATAAGTAATCAACTCTTCTTGTGACAGACTTACGTCGACCTGGTGACTGGTGTAAGCACGTGCTAAGAGTATTCAACCCATAAATGACAACATCGACGAAATTAATCGCATGAGATCGCCACGCCATTGGTTAGATTTACCCGGGAGATTTAATACTAATTATTCTTTAAATTTCAATTTCTCTAGAAACCTGGAAACACTAAATCCCCCCTTCTTTATGGTTTCTGCATAAATTAATTTAGAATTTCCGACCTAGTGGTAAGCCTCATTGTAATTTATCGTCAAAAAAGAAACAACTTGTCAATTTAAGTAAAAATTCTTTATTTACTTCTAAAAATAGAATATTGAGAATTGTTAGATAAGTTTAAAATTTTCTTTTTAATTAATTTAATTGATTTCCCATTTATACGTTTTTCATAATTGTTTCTAAATCAAAACAAGTTAATTGTCTGATATTTTCTGTAAAATTTCACATTTAATTAAAACTGAAAAAGCAGAAACTTTACAAGGATTCTTTTCTCATCATTTACCGATTGTTCATTAAAAGAAACAACTTGGATTAAATTAAATTTCTGGTCTTTAATTTTCAGTGGAGTTCAGTTAGTTGGTAGAAAATTTTTGTTTGTTAATTATCATTTTGTGCGGATTTTTAATTTGTTACGATTTTTATTGTTGCATTTTTATTTTTCTTGAAAAAAACAAAGAAAAGTCCCCTACATTATTTAGATTATACAACGTATGTGTCTTCACAATTCATAATTCCCTATTTAAGAAAAGTGATTTTGACAGCTTTCCATACCATTTTATTATTTTCCTGTCATTTTCCACTCTTTTTCCACTAAATTTTGATAATGTACATTGATTTTTCATCTAAAACTATTCCTTATTTAAATTATTAGAATCTGCATTTTTTAAATTTCCATTTTTTATATACTATTGGTTGTTTAACGATTTTTAAATTCGGATTTCATATTACCAAATAAAAAAATTGCTGTCGATTTCCTACATATGACTTAAACACACCCCTTAACCGTAAATTTAAAGTATTTATATCAAAAGTACTTGGGAAACGGAATAGAAGGTTTTTGAAAGGCACTCAGAATGAATTTGTATTTGTCAGAGAATTTGTAAATTACGTTGTATTTGGACATCGGAGCAGACCTGCTTGGTTCGCAGCGAGGAACGTACTATTGTAATTTGCTGTACTGTCGGAGCACTTGAATAATTTAAAAAACATTTTTTGTCGCATCAGAGGGCACTTGATTAAATTACGTTGTATTTGGACAACGGAGCGGACCTGCTTGGTTCGCAGCGACGGACGTACTTTTGTAATTTGCTGCACTGTCGAAGCACTTGAATAATTAAAAAAACATTTTTTTGCCGCATTAGAGGGCACTTGATTAAATTACGTTGTATTTGGACAACGGAGCAGACCTGCTTTGTTCGCAGCGAAGAACGTACTAGTTAAAATAATTTTCTAAGCGTTTAGTCTCGCCTTACGTGCAAGAATGCGGATACGTGAAAGAATTCGATGCAGGTGTTCAGGAAACGGAAGTTTGATATACCTAAATGTAGTTCGTCTATCTCTAAGTTGGCGATTTGTCTCACTTCAACGAATGAAAGATTTTTAATTTTATTTTATCGTCTAATTCAAATATATCTGGCGAGTTCTCAGTAGCGCGGTTGCCAATACTGATCGTGGTCATATATATTTTACATTTACTAAACTAGAACATGATGGATTTTTCAGTTTTTCACCTGCCAGATATATTATCCATACTCATAGATTAGCCCGACTATTTTTGTTACTTAACTTAGTATACTTCTTACTACTAGAACTATTTTTATCACTGAAAAAAAAAGGGCCGTGTTTCGTATGTTCTGATGCATTTTACACTTCAATCCATCGGAAAACCCCTCTCCCTAAATATATATGAATTTTGCTTAGAATTACTAAACCTACAATTCTATCCATGTTTGCTGACTGCGAAAATTAAGTATCGAAAATCGTGACTGCCTCCCGGGCTATACTGACTTGTCAATTCATTTATTTTTGTGCGGATTTGTAATGTTTAGAAGCGAAAACTTGTCAGAGTCAGTAACTAGGTCAATTAACTTTTTCTTGAGCTTGTCTAGAAATGTAGCTGTGTTTGTAAACTCCGTAACGAAAATCGCCATCGTTCGTTAATTTTAATGAACAACTTGTCCCAAAAGTCCCAAAGAGCTGTTAAATGTCACATCAAAGTATATCCTGTACAAAACTCGTAAGTACCGTTAAATCTTTTGTCTAAATCTCTCATGGTTTGCCTCTGGCGTTTAGAGTTACATAACTGATACTTTGTTGACGTTCACCAAAAGTTTGCAAAAGTTGTAATTTTACCTGACAAAAGATTGGCGAGGTAAATGAGCCTCTAAATTACAATCTTATCTATAAAAACTTGGCTTATCTAAAAACACAATGAGTAAAACTTTTCTACTAATTACAAACTTTTTTACAGATTTTTTTGGATCTTTTCGTTTGATAAAACCGAAAATATCTAAATTAAAACTTCTTCATGGGCCATATTTTTAGTTTGTCGAATTATATGGAGGAAAAATTGGCCAACTCTCGTAGGACGGATGTTTATACAGGATGTTAGGTAAATAAGTCTCGTAACTTCAATCGATAATTCTATGTCTTATGACTTGCAAAAAAATGTATTACAACATAGGTCCTAAAACCTACCGTTTTCGAAAAATTTAACATTAAAGTTTGGTGAGTGAAAATACAAAATCCATGCACGAATAACAACTATTTTATTATCAGTTCATTACTTAATCGTCTAATTGCACTTCAACATTAATTTAAACCAATATTTAAAAGCAACATGAACAGATATTGAAATGTGCGTAACTTGACAACTCTGCTCCGCTATTTACTACAATAATTCTAACAAAAAAAAGTGATGTTTTTTCTTTCTCGCTTAAATGTGGAATTACTCAGTTCAGAAATCGGTATCGTCGTTAGAACACTGTAGTGATTTATTTGTTTTATTAGAGATGTGTGATTAATTAATAAGTGATTTAAAATGTATTCAGTGCGTGAATATCATGATATGCTTCTATTGTACGGAGAAGCTAGTGCAATTCTTAAACAGCAAGACGCATTTATGCACTACGTTTTCCGGAAAGACGATTGCCAGCTTAAGGTGGACATTTTGTAAAATTTTGGCTCTACCAATTAACCATGTGGAGTAATTAGAAAACCAATTAAATGTAAGTCATTTTATCACATACTAAACAAATGTTTATTTAGTCTGATCCAAAGTAAAAATACATTTAATGAATTCACAGAACTTAGTTTGTTATAAATAATATATAGTACTGATGTGTACAAAATGCATTTAAAGCAATAGGTAATGCGCTTTCTGTAAACTAAATTTACAAATACTGCGATAACCTGTTTAAACTGTATCATTCAGGATTCATAAAGTGTCGGTTGTATAAAGCTGTTGCCGGATTGTGAAAAACAATTTTAGATGATTTTCTGCATAACGGATATTTTTAGGACCTATGTTGTACTAAACTTTTTCGCAAGTCATAAGACGGGTGAAGTTACGAAACTTATTTACCCTGTATAAATCAGAAATTATTTTTTTTAAATAAAGTTAAAAATACACTTTATAATGCGTAATAATTCAGAAATTGATTTATATAAATAAATAAACACTATTTTGAAATATTTTTTCGTTATGTCTCTTCAATTTTATAAAAATCAGTGAGAATTTTAGAAATTAGAACTTCCGGTCAAATTTTCTGTAAGAAAACAAAAAACAATTAAAAACTAATGGCTTTCTGAGAAAGTTTAGAGTCTCCTCTTTAAAATGCTTTCTTTTTTGCGTATATTTTAGGCAAAGATACTTTAGTTTTTCCTGAACGCGTTTTTTCTATTCAGCGGTTTGACGCATGCACTTTAGAGCAGTAATGATTATTTTATCGCTTTCTACTCCCTTTAAAGTACCTAAGAGCCTAGTTTCAGCGGTATCACATTTTATGATAGCTTTTGATCTAAATGTGGCTCTGTCAACTGGGCTATAATTGTATTTCAGGTTTTAGATCATGCAGAACTTTTTTTTCCTAAAATTAATAATGAATAATATTTTATTCAATGGAAATCAAACAACAAACTTAAATTAAAATTTCAAAGAACAATAAAAATAATTCTGGGGAAAATCTAACTTAAAATATCTATTTTCTCAATCGACGAATATTTGATAATTGCATTTGAAAAATCTAACATAGTCTGGTAATGCTGGAGAATTTTTGTAATATTACTGTTTTTATTACTATCAATTCAAAATTAATACTTGCAAAAAACTCGACCACAACCCATTTTCTCATTTAATTTTGGCATTTCAAAAAACCTAATAATAAAATGAACAGAATAGTGTATTCTGTAACAACGTTGGGTTGAGGAGGAACCACGAGTGTCGAATTTTCAGTCCAACAGAGTAACACACTGTATTTTCTCCACGGCCACAAAAAGTAGGAATTGTTCAGACAAATTCAAACTAAATAAATAACACGTAGCGTAGAACTGTCAAACATGACATTCATGGCTGTCTACGATGCGTGATATTTACAGCTAGGTGTTACAGAATGAACATTCTGTCTCAAGAGTAAGAATGAAATACGTATAAAATACATAAGAGACAAGTGTTTCAGAATTTTCTTTCAATTTCAAGAGCGAGAATGTTTCTTTGCTGTTTCAGAATAACTACATTCAGTAGTGGCCGAGGAGAATAGTATATTCTGTAACAAGGTTGGAATGAGAATTCGGCACGGGTGGAAGATTCCGAACGCAAGCGTGAGGAACCACGAGTGTCGGATTTTCATTCCAACAGAGTAACAGACTGTACTTTCTTCACGGCCACAGAAAGTAGAAATTAAATATAGTAAAATGAAACCTCAATCTCTAAACATTGTGTAGACTGTATTTTTATATTCAAGCTTGGATTTTTGCGGTACCAAATTTTGAGTTATATTATCGGCGTTTTTTTTATTTTTGGAGGAGTATTTTCAAATTCTACATATGAATCGTTTGATTTTCTTCTCCTTTTTAATACATTAAAAGTTTTTACAAACCAATATTAAGACCACGTCAACTAATACTGACAGTTAATTTGACATTATTTTTTTAAACAATTACGGAAGAAAGATTCTATCTCTAGTGATAGAATGTAATACGTATAAAATACATAAGAGACTAATCTTTCATAATTTTCTTTCAATCTCAAGAGCGAGAATGTTTCTTTTCTGTTATTATAAGTGGTTTTAGAATAACTACATTCAGTAGGCCGTGGAGAAAAAATATTCGTAACTCAACGTATCACGTTTATTAAAAATTCTTTTTTAAAATGTAAGTCGAGCCACAATTTTGCCGTTATCACAATAATCTATTTACCCCCCGAACTATTCAGAATTTATCTTTAGTACACAATCCCGTCGTAACCCATAATCTTAACAAAATATGTCATCATTATTAATGGTTTTAGTTAATAAATGTATAGTGTATTCTCGTGTTTCGGCGAACTGTTGAAAAGGTTGAAAAGAAGATAAAAGAATGGAGTTTTTTATGATGCAGATTTTGCAGATGCCGATGCGAGACAAGTTCGCACGATTACATCGGAATTTGCCTAAAAAAATTGTCGCTGATCGCGTTGAACGTATTGTTCGGTTTTTATTTTGTAAACGTTCAGATATTTTGGATAATTTCCTGAAGTATGATGGTGGTGGGGTATCGTCGTAGTCTTATTGACTGTGACTCTTTTTAAGAACAAAATTTTTATCGTAGAAACACCAAAATATACTTCAACACCAATTTAAGTGATATATAAACACAACGATAACACACTGAGTTCTATAAAGTACTATTGCTGGTAATTTTTAAAATAGCAGGTTTAATATAACGTTCTACAAATTTTTTACTACTCTTTTCACAAAAAAAACCAGAACAACAAATAAATGTTTTTTCGGATGAAATAGATAAAACAATGTAAGAAATTGAACAACTAAACGTCAATCTGTCAATTCTGTCAATATTTTTGAGGATCTCCCTAACTGTCTTCTGTCTCACTCAATCACTCACTTTTTTATATGGAGATTTTTTAACACAAATTTTTCACTTTTCTGTACAATTTTTCAAACATTTTCTTTCATACAAACCTTGTTCTGACAATTACAAACACACCAAAAATAGTATATTACGTAATAAGTGTGGAAAGTGACCAATTACGCACGAGTAGCTTTTAGCACGAGTGCGGAAACGTAACGAGTGCAAGAAATGCACTTTCTAACGAGTTATGTACACTATTTTTCCTACGACCCCAACATTTTTAATATTTTAATTTTGTTTTTTTAAAAATATATTAATCATTGGTAAATATGGGTATATTCATTTTAGAATTTAATATAAAATTTTAAAAATAATCTTTTATTGTGCTTTTAAGAAAATTCTAATATATTTATTAACTTAATATAAATAATATCTTCAGAAAAAGAAGCTTTAATGCCTTTTATATTTCTTCAGTCCATGAATTAGTTGTGTGAATAGGAGTACCTACCTTTCTTTCGATTTTTGGGCAGCTTTAAGCTGGTAATTCCATCAAAAATTCATCACTTTCCATTTTCACTACTAATTATTCATAACGATTGACAACACTTTGACAGATGTCGTGCGCGAAAGTAAAATATATCACACGACTGTGTGATATATTTCTTCTTTTTAACTTAACTGGACTCGTATGATATTTGTCACTTTCGAGGTGTCAAAACAATTCGGAAATTGCCATTTTCATAGGTGGTCGTAGGAAAAAGAATTAGCCCAATAGATGCAGCCGTTCTGAAGTGGAACATTCGCCAATCGATTTTTACTTTTTTTCTGTAATATTTAGAAGAACTCTTTATCTGTTATAGTATATGAGAATAAAAAAAAAGAAGCAGGTCTGTGAAAAAATTGTTGTAAACCACAAATGCTTTGTATTTGGAAATATTCTTCTGCTATAAGGTCAAGAACACTCTCTACAGGAATAAAACAATGCCAGAATTGTATTTAACACACATATACGTAAACGATACGTGAGTATATACATTTTGTGGTATACCCCACTTCACAAAATGCGCGACTATCTGTAGAAAGCAATTAAACTCTAAATGTCAAAGCTGCCAGTTACTTTTAAGATAAATCGAAAAATAAGTTTAACTGAGTTCCTTGTGAAAATAGAAAGTCTAACGGGTTCAGAATACAAATCAGCCGAGGCTGATAAATCCGTAATCTAACCTATGAACCGTAAAAACAATTTATTTTTCGTAAGTAATATCATAAGGGCATCTAATTTTTTTCGCAGGAAAAATTAGATGCCCGAATGGTATTTGACAAGACTATTTCATGAGTAACAAATTATTCTGCACACACATAGCTTACAAAACATACTACCTATTATATATGCATACATAATAAATATGTAGGTATTAATTGGAAAATTGAAAACAGGTAATTTATTTAACTTAATTATTTATGGTACAATTAAAATATAAATTGCAATTTTGGTACACAGTAGCAGTATTGTTTGAAATCTTTGTTAACTCATTGATAATGTTGGGTGTTGGTAAATCATTAATGTTGTTGATGGGTCCAGCTGAGTGAAGTGAGAAGCTCGAGGAGTGGCTGCAGGATCTTCTGTTTTCTGTTTTTTAGCTGGAGGTTCTGAGGTGTCACTTCTGTGTTTATGATGTTGGAATAATGCTCATTATCCATTTGCAGATAAGGCTTAATTGAGTTGGCTGAACTGTGGCCAGTAATTTTAATTAATTGTTCACCCACCCCTCCTTTAGCCAGGTACTGACTGCTGTCGACCGCATAGAGTGGTTTGTTATTTTTATTTCTTTTGTATTTAATCCTGCCTTCTCTGCTGCTTCTTTAGTCCATTTCGAAAGTTCGTTTTTTTCCCACTGGAGTCTTTTTCTACCATCCACTTGATTGTTCTTTGTTCCATGATGTGTTTACTGTTAAGAATAATCTATCAGTTGTTATTCTAGATGAACGTTTAAAGATTAGAATTTTAAAAAGACGGACTGGACAAAAGGTAGGGTTCTTTGTGTTGTGGACCAGCCATTTACTATCGGCCATTTTTTCTCCACCCTGGGCCGTTATATTATTTATATTATGTTAACTACCTGTTTTAATCCCAGAATTATCCACTTCCTCTTTAAAATAATGAACTCTGCAATTGACTGCTTCTCCACATCGCCAGGCAAGTTCTACTGAAGCGATATGGTAAAATTTTCGCTGGAGTCCCACCGGAGTATCTTCGTCCATAATAAAACGATTGCGTAGTATTCTTCCAATTTTAATGAAGCAGAGCTCGATTTCCTTTTATTGGCGCACATCTGCAAATTCCTTCGTTTCGCATTACGATCCTCCCTACTAGACTTGAAGATAATATCTTTAAATGGATCAAAATTTATTTTCCACTTCGTAAAATACATCTCTTGCATTTTTTTTTGCAACGGTATTCCACATTGTCTTCTTTCTTCATATTCCACGCCCATTATTTCAGGATTAGGTTTAGTTGCTCTATACTTGTAGTTTCCAAAAGATCGTATTCCTTTGCCTTGCAGAATTCCGTAAACTGTTTCCATATTGACGTATGAGTTTTAACGGTATTATACGGTACACTTTTCTCAATCGACAGATCAATATTAGTCATAGAATCACTTCCAAAGCGACATTTTCACTACATAAGCTGACTAGCACTGTTTAAAAAGAATATTCCAAAATTTTTGACAATAAAATCAGAAAAATTGTTTAGCGTCGTTTTCTGGTGTGTTGTTATCAAAGATATTGTAATTTTTGGTGACTATCGCTGTCAAGTTTTGCCGAGGGTAAACTCAAAAAAACTGTTGACAGGAGCTGGCACTCAGTTTTTTCATCTAGAAACCATTTGTAATTCAAAATTGCGCGTTGGTGATTGGTGGAAATTAAGACGAGGGAAATAGTCAATATAAATGTCCCCTAATTTAACAAATTTTTTCATTTTTTTCCGTTTAAAAATATTTGTGGTGTCTAATTGATTCAAGGAAAAAGTTCATTATTTTGTAATTAACAATTAAACATCACTGCAAATTGCTATACTGTAACCAATAGCTACTAATAGTTAAAATTAAAAAGATTACTAATGAAACCAACCTTACAAAGGAAAATTTCCCAAACAAAAAGGTGATTTGTTAATCCAACATGCCGGTTTTAGTTTATTTTTAGTGCTATGTAAACGAAATGAGATGTGTAAAAGCCCAATTCATCCAGGTTCGTGCATTAGGCAAAGGGCTTCCAGCAAAAAATAATCCAGTTTTAAACAGACCACACAATCCCATTTTATAAATCAAATTTTTCAAAAAATCCAAGAATCAGTTACCCTTAATTTTACTTTAGAGAAGAACACTCTAGACAGTTCAGATGTAACTGGAAGTAATTAAATGATATAACAAAATTAAATAAAATTGATAGAGTACCATATAGTTGATAATTATCAAGATTGCCTTAAAATTTTGCATAACTGGATATAAATTTTAACTGCTAGTTTAACAAATGAATGCTTTAACTGTTTCTATCCATCTGGGGTTAATATTTTGGCTGGAAACGCATCAAGCTTAGTAAAGCTAAGCTTTACATGTATGCTTTAAACTTTAAACTGCATTTAAAAGTCCAGCTATAGTGGGACGAACAACATGTAGTGGTGAATAAACACCTTTGTTTTCCTGGCGAACATACAACATCACTCTTTTATTTAAAAGAGGAGGACCTACACCACCAGGTCCTCCCGTCATTTTTGACCTCTTGTTAATTGGTAGAGAAGAAACGTTTCCATCATATGATTAACTACTGTTTAATATACTATTCTTCTTTTTATCAGCATCAGGAGCAAAATGGTTGTGGAATTTTAGAGTAGGTGTCGTGGGTGTGTTTGAAGCTGGATGTAAAAGAACCAGTCTTAACATGGTCAACTTTTTTCTTTTTTTTTGTATGTTTTTATGTTCGGATTCCCATGAAAGGGGATATCCTGTACTGTTCAGAGAACATCGTGAGAACCAAGGGAAAGAAGAGGTTCTTCTTACATTTGACAACTTAAGGATCAATCTTCTAGGGAGTAAAACTCCTATAGCTCCATTGCAGTTAACTGAAAAATAATTTAAATAAAAAATAAAATTTTGAGATTGTTCTCTTTTTTTTTCATTTATTTTGCCAAAGATTACAATGTAAAATATCAATAGACAATTACACACAATAAAATAATAAAAGGTAAATGGTAAACGATAATAAAAGAAATAAACGATATAAATATTAAAAGAGATAAAAGAAATAAGACGTAAATAATAGATATGTACATTACAATAATTCCCTACTACCTAGTTAATGCATAGAAACAGTTTTTTATCAGAAAACTTTTTAAGTCTTTTTTAAAACTATTTAATATATTAATGTTTTTAATATCATTTGGCAGGCAATTAAATATTCGTAACCCCATAGAACCAGGAGATTTATAGCTGATACACCGCTTGGAAAATGGTATATTAAAATCATTTTTATGTCTTGTGTTTAGTGAGTGGACTTCCTTATTTAATTTAAACTTATGTTTATTTTGAAAAATATACAGACACGTTTTATAAATGCAAAGTGAAGGTAAAGAGAGTATTCTGTATTCAATAAATAACTGTTTACATGGATGCCTATAGTGGACACCAGCAATGCATCGCAGAATTCGTTTTTGAGCAATAAATACGTCTTTTGCTAAGGTGGAATTACCTCAAAAACATATTCCAGATCTTATACGAGAATCTACCCGAGTTTTATTTAAAATTTCCCTTAAGGTTTTAAACATGAAATGACTAGAATTAAGGGTTGATATAAGATTTTCACAATGAGGTTTCCAGGTTAAAGTAGGGTCCACCTTAATTCCTAGAAAACTAACAGCTCCCGCATCATCATTTATTGAGCAATTATTCACAGATATGGTGAGAGGATCACATGACTTTTGAGAAGTGTGAAAAGTTGCTAACTGTATTTTCACTGTATTAAAAAAGAGCTTATGTTCATTAAACCACTGGCTTACGACCTCTAATCTTACTTTAGCAATGTTCTCAGCTGGAGAAAACAGTACCGTAGAATTCTGATCTTTCGCACATACAATTCGTCCTGCTGCAAACCTAAAACTAAAAAAAAAATTGTTTTACAAAGTAACAAAACAACGTTTGTTCTTCTTTGTTTTATTCCCTAAATCAATTTTTTTACATAGGCTTATGAACGACAGTTGGTATCATGGTAACCTTCGAATTTGTTCAAGCAAAAAAGGACCCCGCAGTTTTTGATAGGAAAATGACTTTCGGTGGATTTCTCTCAAACTTCGGAAATTTATTCTTCATCCCATCCCGATCAAAAGTGTTCACGGGTCAAACTCAATCCTATGTACAGATTTCGAGCTAGCGCGAGTTTAAAATGATTAGGGTGAACTCGATATATGGGCATTTATCGGCAAGTTAGGCGTTCACCTCTTTACGTTTATGGTTTATATGATGGATATATGTCATACACACCCAGATATACACACACGCACACATTTAGCGTCTTTTAGAAGATTTTATTTTGATTTCTAAACTATTACTTAAGAATTTATTTTTTATTGTAAAGTAATTATATATTTTTTGCACAATAGTCTACACTTTACAGTTACATTTTCGATATGGAATAAAATTATTCAGTTTGCTCATTCCACACTAGTGGAATAAATTTTTTTTATGAAAATATATGATATAAAAATTTTATTAAATTCACATTTCCATAATCAATAAAAGAGCCTTTTCATAACAGGATTTTTATGGAATATGGCAAAGCTTTAAAGTATGCATAAAATTTGCTTTTTCATATTTACTGGTTTTTACGGTAAGTTTTGTTTAAATTTATAGTAAAAAGCTAATTTTTAAACCGTAAAAAGTTCGCTTTTAATTAAAAAAAATATAAGTGAGGACTTTGGTGTAATATTTACTCTGGCTGTTTATTGTTTAAATTTTATGGAATGCTTTAATTCAGGATTTTTTTTTCGGTTAATTTTTAATTATAAGCGAAAAATACGATTTTGATAATAATTTTATGTTCCTACGTATGTTTCATTTCATAAATCGTGTTCTTAACATCATTTATCCATTTGTGTCGGCATTAATTCTATTTTAGCCGAAAAAGATTTTGATTGCTTAGTTTAGATAGATGAATTTTAAATTTTGGGTATTTTTTTATTATTAATTTTACAAAAAATATTAACGAAATGACTTGCCTAATAACAGAATCAGAGAGTTTTGTCCTAGGAGTAGTTGTTTGATTGATTTTTTTGTAGGATCGTTGAATTTTATTTTTTAATTATTTCAAGTTTTTCTTGATTTTAAGATGAAAATATAATTTTGATATTATTTTATGATCGCGAGCATGTTCCATCATCAATCATATCTTTTTTTTTAAATTTATCAATATTGTTTTCATCCTTTTTTCTATTCGATTACTATTTCCTATCAAATTTGTATTTTTCAAAATTTTCTATTTCGAATTTTTAATTTTCTAAATTTTATCTGTTGTCGGGGCATTATACTGAAATCGCGATTGAGCCAGAGTAATATATCTGCCAGAACAGGAAATTTCAGATGTGGGTGCCTATATATTATTTACGGGGTACATAAAATCATCATTTAAAAATATATTTTTTTTGAATATGTATTATTGAGTATTATTTCGGAATGTAGGTTCTTTACTAAATGAAAATATTGAATTTACCAAGTTTACCCACCAAAAAAACACAAAAAACAAAAAATTGGCCTTAGCCAACCAAATAAGTGTTTTGTTCATTTTGGTCATTTCTTCATTGCCTCCTGTGCTTTTAACCACTCTGTATAATTTTATAATATTTGGTGCACATACTCTAAGTGTCTTAACAAATTAATTGAGATATTATTAATATTGAAAATACAGGCCTGGCTTCACTAAAAATTGACAAATTTTTTCCACTCATAAACAACACCCTGTATGTTAAATTTTCAAAAATATTTTACCATATCTAAAAAGAGGACAAAAAATTGAATTTAATGATATACTTTTTATTTTTGCACATATGATTTTACTACTCATAAATTGTTAGGATCTTTTATATTTTTGGGGCACCAACGTGCTTAATTAATCATATTAAGTTGTAATCAATATTATTTGGCCTAATTAACTATTTTGTTTAAAAGTGTGTTATACCAAAATTTTTTATCGTCATCTATGCCTATGAAAACAGATTTACAGGACCGTACTAGGAACTAAATATCACATTAGATTTAGCTATACATCACGCATTTTATTTATTTTTTTTAACCTTAAAGAGAGTTAAAGAATCTAAAATTTAATTTTTGTAAAGGATAAAAGTACTTAAAAACGCGTTCTTTATTTAATTAAGTGAGTTTGGTAATAAGCTATCTATGTATTTGTGAAATTTAATAGTAATAATATGAAAACATAAAAAATTACAAAATCTAGATGCCCATGGAATTGACAGTTTAGTGTTCTCTGTGTCAATCTATTTTTATTTAAGTTTTCACAAGGTTTGTATTATTTTTGTAGTTTGTGGTTTGCTTTCGATTATTTTAAAAATGCCACATCAATTTTCTAATGAAGAATATGCTGATATGATATACATATTATTATTATTATAAATTTTTAAACTTGTTTTTTTTCCTAGTCTTTTAAGTGTTGAGTAATTTTTTAATTTTGTTTATAATTTAATTAGATATTATTTAACTAAAATGATTTTTATTTAATCGTCTCATGTGTTGTTGACGTATCTATTTAATTTCACAAATAGTATAGCGTACTCCCAACTTTAAATAATATCGCGTCACATTCACAATGCTTTTTATGTAATTTTATCATTTACAAACATTTGATTATAGTTTCTTTTACTCTTCTCCTCCAAACTACACAATTTTTCATAAGGAAATAAATAAAATGGGTGTTGAATAGGTAAATCGAATATGACGTTTAGTTCCTAGTATGGTCCTGTAAATCTGTTTTCATAGGCCTAGATGACGATAAAAATTTTTGGTATAACATACTTTGAAACAAAATAGTTAATTAGGCCAAATAATATTGATTACGACTTTATAGGATTAATTAAGCACGTTGGTGCCCCAAAAATATAAAAGATCCTAACAATTTATGAGTAGTAAAATCATATGTGCAAAAATAAAAAGGATATCATTAAATTCAATTTTTTGTTCTCTTTTTAGATATGGTAAAATATTTTTGAAAATTTAACATACAGGGTGTTGTTTATGAGTGGAACGAATTTGTCAATTTTTAGTGAAGCCGGGCCTGCATTTTCAATATTAATAATATCTCAATTAATTTGTTAAGACACATAGAGTATGTGTACCAAATATTATAAAATTATACAGAGTGGTTAAAAGCACAGGAGGCATTGAAGAAATGACCAAAATGAACAAAACACTCTGTATCTCAGCTATAAGGGACCGTAGACCCATAAAATATGGGTTATTTGGAATCACCTCAGTCACTCCTATCCACTGTTAAAATATTACCCTCTCCCAATGAAACACCCTGTATAATTATAATTTTATAGTTCTAAATACAAAAGAAAATAGATTAAGTAACTATTTGTATAAATAAATAATAGTTATCATTTATAAATATCTTAGTTTGCAATGAAAATTTTTTGTAGTTTTCAATTTTTCTAATATTTAAAGGTAATAAATACCGGACACGGTGGCCTAGTTGGTAAGGCGTCTGCCGATTCAGCTTGGTCAGTGTTCGGGGAGTAGGTTCGAATCCTGCCGTATTCAAGTGAAATTAAAGTCACATAAGACTTTGGGCAAGTGCAAAAAGGTATTTGTGTCATACTCAGTTTCATTCACGCCGGTAAACAGGCCGGATGAGATCGGATATCTCGTGGAACTGATAGGGGTTGGTGACACAATTACACACTTGTTAGTCGGTAGATCACCTGCATGACAAAGGCATAGTCCTGGGTTTAAGGTCTTCAATCACCTTCGGAGCCCACGATAAGCTGTAGGTCCCGTCCAGTTTAGGCCATTAAGTCAGAAAAGAGACGTTAAAATTAACAAACAACAAACAAAGGTAATAAATTGTAGATAAGCCTCTGAGGCTAGATAGTAAACAAATCTTGAGTGTACATTTTTATTTTCAGTAATTTGTTTGTTATGCTACGGGTTTCAATATTATGCGAGATATGATTTTTAAAAAGTTCTTTTTTATGCAAAAA
The DNA here is from genome assembly GCA_949320105.2 of Crepidodera aurea. Lineage (NCBI taxonomy): Eukaryota > Metazoa > Arthropoda > Insecta > Coleoptera > Chrysomelidae > Crepidodera > Crepidodera aurea. The sequence continues at coordinate 37,174,736 of OX439475.1, read as the reverse complement.
GGTTACTAATGTGTGAAAGTACAGCGACCTTATATTGCATATATCACTTCCATAAAGTATCGTCTATTTTTTTTATAAATAATTTTCAGCACATATTTTTGAATTGTAGACAGAGATTTTAAGTTATTATACAACGCTCCCCAGTATCTTAAAAGTGATTCCACTAAGGATTTCTATACCAAAACCAAAATATTTTTACTCAATAGATCTCTTAACTGATAAAATTTGTATCTTAGTTTTCTAACTCGGTTTGTTAAATATGCTGATGTTGATTCCATTTTATATTTTTATCTATAATAATTCCTAGATATTTAGTGTTTTCAACTTCTTTTATGTCTGTGAAAATTAGGTAAAAATAAATTAAATATTTGTTTCATTGTTTAACAAAAGAGATTTGCTGATTTGCATTAAACATTTTAGGTACATTTTAGTAAAAATTTTTTCTTTCATCACCCCAATTTATATTTACAAGGAAACCTCAACAATTTATGTTGTTTTCAAACTCTAAATCCCGAGATAAACATTTTTCTCTCTCCATAACAAAAAGCGTTAAACGGGATGCAAATTTTAGCGTAAATAAACACCGAATTCAGAATGTCTGAAAAGAAACTACAACATTAATTTTGCACGGATGAAAATCGTGGAAGAATGTATACGCGGAAAAATGTCAAATTGTTACTCCAGAAAATAAATTGAAAAAGAAACCTTGTTAATTAAAGAAGTAAAAAATATGTTTGAAACGTGAATTTATTAAACCAATATATTTTTTTAACCGAACACGGACACGTTTATTGCCGAAATTTCATCAAAAGAATGCGTTGATATTCTCAAAAACCAAAAGAACTAATCGGGATAGCTACAAAGTTTGTGGTATAACGTATGAAATTGTCCAAACTGAAGCAGAGTCCTAGGAATGGGAAGGACCCATGGACGTCTTCGTTGAAGCAGCAAAAGCAATAAAACTTCTTTCTCGGAATTCACATTTTGACGTTGGCATAACTACAAAATGTGGCTGAGCCGGGTCGGGACGGCTACGCACAAACCACTTTTTTGCCGTCAATGCCAACTTCAAAAGTGGCCTGTGGAAACGAGACCTTAGGGTTGTACGGTTTGGTTAGGAAATTGTGATCTGTTTGGTTTTTTGGATTACACAAAATGGTTTTTATTATTTAAATGATACTTTGTTTGTTGTATGCAGAAAATTGTATAAAAGTAACACCTTTTGTTGCAAAAAACGGATTCAACTTCTGCTTTTTTTTATAAATTTGTACTTGTAACACCAGGAATAATGGAGAAGAAAATCCATCCTAAAACTGAGCGATAACGGTTGAGTCAATATTTTATTTCTCAAAGGATGAACATGCGGCAAGAAATAAGGTTTATTTTTTGTTATCCAATTTCTGATTAGATTGGTCGGGAAAGATACCAAAGTTTGTTTTTGTAAGGAAGGAGTTTATTTGTGATGCACAACGAAATATACGTTAATGTAATTAATCTTTATATCCTTTTTAGGAAACAAAAATTAAATAAGAAAAAGTTTCTGGCATCTTGATAAATTTATCCAGATAGGATTAGGAGAAAAAGTGTGAATAACGAAAAACAAAGAGGAATACGTGGGTTATACAATGTGGATAATTTAGTAATGCCACTTCTGTGCGGCCCGTAAAAAGTAATATACCGATCGAGAGTCAGCTGACAAGCTGTTACAAGTTTTACGTTTATTTTCGAATAACATTTGTTTTCAAAATCATGTGAACTGGATCCTTTGGCGCCCTTTAAGTAGCCTGTTATATAAGGACAAGATCTTATAAAACAACAAGTTACTAATTCGGCTTTTGTTATCGCTTTAGAGATTTAGGAATTACATCGAGAATTAATTTATTAATTTTGTTAACGTAGAAATTGGATTATTCCTTTTCCTTTACAAAAATGTTTTGAGTTCCAATAATCGTAGCTGGCAGGCATTGTAAGATTGCTCACAAATTTGTTGTTATACATTTTTAAAAATACAAGCCATTAGAGAGTTTGTTTATTAAACATACATGGCTGTTTTTGCCTATCAGGCTTTATCAGGAGGAATAATGAGCTGAACAAACAAATATCTCGTTGACATAACCTCTAGCCAATTGATACAACAAGGACAAAGGGAATGGCGTTTCCGTCTATCGAAGACATATTTAAGATTATTCAAGAGCATATTTGATGATATTGTAATTATTACTGGGAGCGAAAAGGATTTAGAAGAGAATATAAAAATTTGGAACCAAGAAAAATTATGGCTATAACAGATAAGAAAGAGATGCAGATAGGCGTGGAAGAGTAAAAAATGAACAAGTTGATAGTTTTGGGAACAATTTTGGTAGAAACTGGAAGTCATGAAGTGGAACTGAACAAAAGAATAGATAAGGCAAACAAATTATATCATGCAATGAAAAAATGTCCTATAAACAAAAAAGAAGTAACGAAACTAACTAAAACGAAAGTACATTTATAGATCCATTCTCACATTTGGATGCGAGTCCTGGGTATTAACAAAAAGATAAAAAAGCAAATTAGGTGCAGCAGAAATGAGATCTAAGAAGGATAAATAGATGAACAAGACTGGACAAAGTAAGAAATGAGATAATCAGAGAAGAACTAGATATAGAACAACTGGAATTTTTTTTAGAAAAAAGGCAACTAGGATGGTGGGGCACTTACAAAGGATGCGCAATATTGTACCTGTAAAAAGAAGCTGCGAAGCAAAAACAAAGGGGAAGATGAAACAGGGAAGACTTAAGGGATAATAGGATGGGAAAAATTTGAAAAAAGAAAGGAATAACGTGGACAGAAGCGGATAGCAATCAACAGGAAGGACTGGAATAATTTTATTAAGAATTATTATTTTTCATAATCTGAAGGAATGAAAAAAACGGTGGGTGATGGGAGAAAACTGAGGTCATATTCGGATTCAGGAGGTCATTTTACTTAAGAATGGTGTCAGAGCCAGAAAAAAAAAATTTGCCGACCGGTGTAATCATACAGCTGATGCTAATGCGATTATCACGTAAACCGTTAAGTTTTAAGGTCTTTTTTTAACCTGCCCTGGAATAATTATGTAGTGGGGGGGGATATCGATCCGAGATCCGAGAAGTAACTAATAGCAATACCAACATGATATCATGATATGGTGAATATGGTTGGCTTTCATCAGAGAAAAAATGTAGCTTTAGTGCATTGGGATTGGGTGGGAGAAGTGTTGGAGGGTGGGAGGGGGTGTCAAAAGTTGGTGAATTTAATCAGGAACCATAATTACAACATTTCATTACAATTCGGGTATAAACAGATGAAATAAGGTGGAATTCTGCATTTTTTGGCATTTTTTACCGGAGGAAGGTCGAAAATTTTGCAGTTTTCCCCCTCTCCTCTTTTATCACAAGTTTCTCGAGGTCGAAAACTTGGGAAAATGTTAATTAACCATCCCTGAACAACATCCCAAAGTTTCATTAACTTCCGACCTTTTTCCACGTGAAACTACCTGTCGACTGGACTATATTGTTTAGTTTTACTATTTATTTATTTCTTTATTGAGACGAGCACAACTTTGAAGCGACACCACCGGTATTAATTTGAACTGCACGAAAAGCATAATTTTGTTTGTTTACCTGCAAGTCGAACGTGTGTTTTGATTTTGTGCTTCGTGTATTTTGCTGTTATTTGTTAGTTAAACTTTAAAAATGCCCAATAAAAATAATACAAGCTATTGCGTTTATGGGTATACCTCTAGGAAATCTAAAAATCCGGAATTACACTTCCATTATGATCTACCCAAGAAGCAACAAAAAAGGTGTCATCGAGGAAGTTGATCGTGGTAAATTCCGGGAAAAGTGTAATCAATTTTAAATCTGAAGATTATATTATAAAATCAGGTAAGATAAAGATTAGCATTTCTGAGATTATTTCTTGATTACTACTGAAATGTTTTTAGGAATTATTTCAAACAAAATAGCACCTAAGTAGTGCAAAAAGTGTGTGCGATCACATCATTTGCCCAGTAATAAGCCACTTGATGTTAAAACCATTAAATGTGCAAGGAATGATGGTTGGTTAGAAGACAGCAAAGTGTTGCCTATAAACTAAGTAAACTTGTCCTTACAAATTGTCGAAACTGTACAGTTCTACTTTTATATATGTATAAAATCTAATTAGGTTTGCACATCATTTCTGATATTTCAACTTATCATTTTTCTAAAGGTAATATTTTTATGTTCCCCTCTTGTACAAACACCTTTTTTCAATAATTATACAGTTACAAAAAAAAATGTTAAATACTACTAAAACTGAATAATTCAAAGTTAGCTTTGAACTTATGTTAAAATAAAGGATTAAAAAATAAAATAAAATATAAAATGTTTTAAGCCAAGAAAAAAATTTTCTTAATTTTTTATATTTTAATTTGATATTGATTTAAAAAAATAATTTTGAAGCAAGGAATAGGATATATTTTACCATAAATCAATCAAAAGTAGGTTCTTAGAAATCATTTTTTATTTAAATCACTTTTAGAATTACAATTATTATCCTGAAAAACTTGAAATAAAATTTATCAGCAGAAAACTGTTGTTTGTTTCTTTGGCATATGATTTAGCTCCCTTCCAATATCATTCTATATTAGTAGAGGTGAAGATGATAATACCTCTAGGCTATATTCATCCTGAAACACAAAAAAAAGCACACAGAAACAGAAGAAACAATAAATTTCTGAAAAACGTAAGATATGCTAAATAAATAACCTCAATTTTAGAATAACGACACAAAAAACAGGTTCAATTGAGTCAAAATACTTACATGTACAGGTAGATTATGGTAATTTCCAAATCAAAAACCTCAAACAATCACAAAAAGTCTTAAAATACTACAAATAAACCACTCACACAGTATAACTTAATGCACTATTTACCAAAAATTACGCGTTTCGTGTGAACAGCTGATCGACGAGTGTGGAGCCACCATCGGTAATTATTTGTCTCAATATTGTACATACATTACTTTTTGATAATATTTCTAGTGTTAAACATTACCTTATTAAAAGGACATTGATTGTATATATTGTAGTGTTATCTAAAAAGATAAAATATGCATGGGATGAATCAATATTATATTTTATGTTACCTAATAACAAATCGATACACAAAATTAATAAAATTTGTTGTTCTTAAGGCTGATGGTTGAACCAATTTCTTTTTATATAAAATTTTATAACATTAATTACTTATTGATATCTAAAAATTAAAAATAAACACAGAAAATGTTCTAATTATAAAAAAATAAAATAAATGTAATTAATATTAAGTTTTTAAAATTTAAAGATTAAACAAAAATTAGTCTAGTGAAAGATAAAAAGAAGAGTGAGGTTAAAAAAATTTTGAAGGAAGTTTAAAAATAAAATATTAAAAAGTAACACCTGTAATTTCTTAAATCATTACAATATATTCCCTATCGAACGAAACTTAATAGACAAAACAATAAACCTACCTACGACATCGTTAACTAGGTGGCGTGGTCACTGTTTCTCTTATTCAAATAATAGTAGCTTGACTAGCAGAACGTATAGATATACAAGATATTACCCATAAACTCAAAATGGTTCAATTTATTAAGAAACAAAACAAATAATTCAGGGTACTCTAGAGGAAAAAATAATCCGGAGATTGGTCGAAAATTATTGGTATGAAATTTTCCTTGCAAAATTTGTATCCGCTGAAATATTTTAAATATTAAATTTTTTAAGATTCCCGACATTTTCGGATTACATTTTACACAAAATAAAATTCCTATTTCCTCGCTAAATTTATAAAATTCGCGCGATTACTTCTGCTTTTGAGGTGTGATGTCACAAGTATTTTCAATTATATTACTGACTAAAAATTCTCAGAGATTAAATCGAGCATGTAGCAACAAAATCTAAATATTCAGAAAATATTTCAGCATAGAACTTTACTGATTTCTATAAAAATATAGTCACCAATATTATGCAGGGTTATAGTAATGTTGAGCCTGAGAAATCCATACATAAGATCCTATTAAATCCTCTCTCATTCAAGCAATAATAAACAGCCTGAAAAATTCTAAGTCAACTGATGTTTATAATCTTCATGCTGTAATCCTAAAACATATTAGTGTTGAAATTTCTAACCCGTTAACTCTCCTCTTTAATTGTGCAATTTAAATCTGTGGTGTGATTCTATCTTCTTTTAGTGAATGCCATCTTTTATAATTTGTGTTTGTTAATGTGTCCTTATTTATTACTATTTTTTTAATCCGATGTCAATAATGACTTGTTTTTACTTTTGTGTAACTGTCATGATAAATCCTTTGTTATACTTATATTGGAAATATATCTATCTATTTAATAAAAAGTACAAAAAAACTTTAATTTACCTCGAGATGATTTAAAAAAAATCCCGTATTCTTTGACACAATAATTTATTTCTCCTTTTTGTATAGAAAAATGGGTTGTTCAAACTATATTGATAACATATAAAACTAAAACGTTAGTCAAATTATTTACTCTACTAAAATAAATATATTGTTGCTTACTAGTTATTTCGTTCGTGAAACAAAATATGAGAAATATTTAACTTTTATTCAATATTTTATTTTTAACTTTAGTTTACCTGAAATTTATTTTCTTTGTAGAAGTAAATAAGAAAAGATTCCAATACTGGATAGGACTACAAGGAATGACGCAGGCCAAGACACTACTGGGGAACTATAACCAGAAGAGATCTGACGACTGCATCAGTAAAAGTAAAGATAAGCTCAGAATACTAACTGGTATCCTAACAGGACAGTCTGAGAGGCCACCTAAAGAAACTCGAATTAGTAGACAAAGACGAATGCAGATTCTGCGAGGAAGAGGAGGAAACCTCTATCCACATTCTCTCATAATGCAAAATCCAAGGGTACGATACCTCGGTGAATATCAAATAGAAGAGGAAGATCTACCTAACCTGAAGCCTACCGACATCCTGAACTTTTTGAAAGCAATAGGACTGGAGAAACTGCTCTAATCGTTGAGACATCCTTAACGACTGGGCAGCAGTAGGGGGCACAATAGATCTTATAGCTCGCAATGTATCGACACCCCCATCACAGATAGATAGATAACACTCATGTCAAATTTAAATCTTCCCCCTAATTGACGCCATCTTGGATAGGCCACGCCCCCATGTGAAGGGTTTGTTGGACAGAAGAAGGTAAGCGTAATGTTAATACCAATTTTACAATTACCCTCTTACCTTATTCCAGTCTAAATTTAGTTACTTGCTAAAATGTAATCTAACCTAATTATATGAAATACTTTTGGCCTTGTTTTGTTTATAGACGTTTTTAAATATCGATATTTAATAGTGAATAATTGGTACCTTTAATACGACTTTCTTCTCTAAATTCAAAATGTGACGAATTTAATATCTTCCAGGAATCAAATCAGGAATATAGGATAAGTTACTACGGGATACAGTTGGATATGGATGATAAAGCAGGATGCAACAGGATCTGGATTCTCTTTTCAGGAACAAACGAAGGAATAAATGATTGGATTGGAATTCTTTCTTGATTTACTTCCCAATTTTCTTGGTTTATACAAAATATGACCTCACTTAAATTTCACAGGTAAAATGTCTTTTTAACTTCTTACATCAATCAGTATGACTTTGATTCTAACTTTCCTTTGTTTTTGCGATGAGCTTTGATGTGGACAGTTCAAAAGATTTTGAGCAAAAGCCTCGCTTGACAGCGAAATTTGGTTTTTATAAACCATTCGATTGGGATTTGACAGGATTTTAAATTAAATTATTATAAAATTCAAAAATTATTAATTTTTATACAGTTTTTGATTATTACCACATCATTCTCGAGACAAAAAGAATGATTTTAACATAATGTATGTAGTATTTCTACTTATATTAAATTTACATGAAGACTTTTTACTTTCGTCATTATCGATTTCTTAAATTATATTAAACAATATTACTTATTACTGCCATTTTTACAGTAATACTTTAATTTTAGAAGTCCCAACACTTTATTTTCCCGATTTATTGTATTTCCCCTGAATTTAAATTGATCATATTGATAAATCAAGATATTGTATTTTGAAGTTAAGTTTCAAATTTATTTCTCTTCTAACATTTAAAATAACAATGTTCTCATTTTGTAGTGATCGCAGAGTTATCTGAGATTATTCTACTTTAACTTTTTCTATTTGGTTCTTTGCTAAATTGTTTGTAAATATTCTAAAATTGTCGATGAAAATCCCTTATGGAATTACCATGTTAAAATTTGATATCTAAAATTTTATATTATTTTCTTATATAATTACTACTCTAAAATTAGTTTCAAACTTTATTGTCTAAATTACATTCTGTCTAGTGATTATTTAAATTAAAATAAATAGTTATTTAATGGTTTTGATTAATTTATTTGTTTCATTATTTCTCTATATATTGAATATAAGTTTTGTATTCTCTTTATTTAATTCTTCACATTAGTCAACCGTTACAATATATTATTTATATCCTCTTTGTTGAAAACGTTGATAAACGTTTAATTCGATAAAACAAGATATAACTGTTTGGAAGTAGGTTTTTTAACACAGTCATAGACCCACCTTTTTTATACTCTGGGGTAAGCAAATAAAGTTCATTTTAGGTAAACGACTCCTCGTCACGAAAGCTCCTGTTTCTGAAAGCTCCATAATGAATATATTTACCAAACAGTATCAGATGTTGTTTTCACTGAATTCTTAAAAGTCAATCACTTCATTTATTATTTGAGAGTACTCTTAATTATTATTTAACAAATCAAACGAGCAAATAAGTAAGAGAATAACGCCACTAATTAATATTCAACTTCATTTTAAAGCCCGTTAATTATAATTTGACAATAATTGAAACGACAATTAGTTTGATAGTACCTGGTCACCGAACTTCGGTATTTCAATTTATTTCTATTGATCAGAGGTTTGTCTTATAGAAAGACAAAAAAAAGATACAAAAATCTTATTGTCATTCATAAAACGCCGTACACCCAGTACATTTATTGCCACTTGTGTTGAGGATTATCTCCTATCATTACAGTTTATTTTAATAAAAATATCTACAAATTTTCTATTTAGGGATAATCCCACCTGAAGGACTTAACTTACTAATCCTACTTTATAAGGTACTCGGTCCTAATCCGCTAGAAATACCGAAACTTCCACATAAGACATCCAATCTCAATTTGTAACTCCTTCAATCTCATCATCTCAACTTACACTTGGCTGTATTTCTCATGCTATATTCCTACCGAAGGTGGTATAAACCTATCCCTCGGAATGCTTCGCATGTTATCGGTGTTTAGTGGTTCAACATCTAAATTTAGATAGACTAAAGTGATTTTAGTATATATACAAAAATAGTTGCACTTCACCAATGACTTCACAATAAATAAAATGTACCTACATAATATTTAGCAATAAAATTAATTAAATTTAAATCTTAAACGTACATTTCCTTAATATTAATACTCAAAAGATCTTCCTTCACAGTAAATATGTGAACTCTTTTAGTTTTTTATTTTTGAACCTCGGCCCACTCATGCTCTTATTGTACCTAAAACTAGTGAAGCAACCTTAAATTAATTAAGTACAATTTTAGATGCCTGTCGATGTATATGTGGACAATTATCAATTACTATATAAACATATATGTGTAATCGGGCCAGATCATAACTGTGCATTTTGTATATACCGCAGCTACTAGAATCAGCATCGTGCCAGAGACGGATTTATGCAATAACAGGTAATCGTGCTTGAGACTCGTTGACTTGGATTTTTTTCTGATTGTCTAAAACCAGCCCTTTTGGTAGTATTTCATTCATTATATTACAACACAAGGAAGGATACAATTTTGCACTAGCAAATTTAAGTAAACCATCTTTTATAATATTGTATAAAGCTTCTTGTCCCTGGACTATTGACAGAATAAAAAAATGGTTATCGAACAAAAATATCGCATTTCTGCAATACGCTCATAAATCTCAAACGGTAGCTTTAGCCAAGCAGCATAACCACCTTTATAATGTTATAGATCAAGTCACATAGTTACGGACAACAGTTATTACGTGTTATCATTGCCAGATTAATCCAACTCAATATATCTGGGAAAAATCTAAACAATCATTTTGGAATTACTGGTTATTATAGATATTTCAAACGGAAATGAAGCGAACTAGCTGGATTTTTTATATGTTGTAGTAGGGGCTTTTAATAGCTTACCTTGAAATTCCAGATTCCCTATATGCTTTCGCCGCCAGCTTGAAAAAGGGCAGAATTTTGTTTTTCCGAAAAAACTCGGCGCAAGGGGTTTATTGTTGTCTTTTGTTCTTCAAACGCAAAGTTAATTGTTTAATCTGCAAAAATGACGAAAATCTTGGAAAAAATACTTCAAATATGTGTAATAATAACTTGTAAAATAAAATAATCCGACGTAGGAAATTCTTTTTTCCAAAACCAAAAATGTACAGTCTTTTCAACTATTGTATGCAATTCTACAACAAAAAAATGAAGTAAAATAATTTATAGAAGATATAGTCCGATTGAAAAATTGAAACATCATCTTTTCGGACTACAGATAAAATAATAATTATTCCAGAAAATTATTAAAATGCTAAATTAGTGTATTATTTTTATTATTATGAATCTAAAGTTTGTAAATGACATTTTGTTCTGTATTTAAATTTATTTGGGACACCTAGTGTATATATAGACTTACAGACAAAAATATTGATTGCAAATATATGTGAAGTAGGTTGTATCGCTCAGACGCATAAATTATTGTTTTTAGAGAACAAAGAAAGAATAAAACAATTAATTATTCATGTTTTCAAGGTGGTAATTAAAATTTAATCCGATATTATTTCAACGATTTTTATATGAATCCAAATGTGCTTTGTTTTTGTTTGTTTGTTTGGTTAATTTTAACGTCTCCTTTCTGCAACTAAGGTTATTCTGGACGGGATCTACAGCTTATCGTGGGCTCCGAACTACGGTCCTCAATCACCTTAAATCCAGGACTATTCCTTTGTCATGCAGGTGATCTACCGACTAACAAGTGCGTAAATGTGCCACCAACCCCTATCAGTTCCACGAGATATCCGATCTCATCCGGCCTGTATACCGGCGTGAATGACACTGCATATGACACAAATACCTTTTTGCACTTGCCCAGAGTCTTATCTGACTTTGATTCCACTTGAATGCGGCAGGATTGGAACCTACTCTTCGAACAGTGACCCAGAGATTAAAGGCTGGTGCCCTAACCAACTGAACCACGGTGTCCGACGTTCTTTGTTTTTGTTTTCTTAAAGTTAGAAAACAAACATTAATTTTTAATTATTAAGCCTCTACTTAAAATTTATAAAATTCCATGTTAATGCGCAAACTGTGTCAGCTACCTCACACAATTTCAATTTACAATGGGTCAAAAGTATATTGTGGACTTTTTTTATATATTTTTTCATTTTTATGAAGATCAAGATGAAGAACCGACTCTGGAAGACCGAAATAAAAGAAAATATCAATCCGAAGAAAGCTCCAGGTTTTGACTTAATTACTGGAGAAATTTTAAACGATTACCCAAAAAAGCAATAATTAAACTAACAAATGCTGCCTTTCGAATGAAGTATGTACTCAGCCTTTGGAAAATTGTGGAAGTCACAATGATACCCAAGCCAGGGAAGCCACCACATGAGTCATCGTCATCCAGACCGATCCCATTACTGCCTGTTATGTCTAAACTATTTGAGAAACTCCTACTCAAACGACTAAAACCACTTATCGAAGAAAGATAAATTATCCTTGATCACCAATTTGGATTTAGAAATAAGCACTCGACGATCGACCAAGTTCATAGAATAACCAACATTATAGAGAAATCATTAGAAGAGAAAATAATTTGTGCTACTATATTTCTTGATGTATTACAAGCGTTTGACAAGGTTTGGCATGAAGGCTTAATACATAAGGTTAAGCTTTTCTTCCAAAACAATATACAGATATCCTCCATTCATATATATTGGAAAGCTACTTTAGAATTAGGCAAGAAGAAGCCTATTCCGATCTTAAAGAAATTAAGGCTGGAGTACCACAAGGAAGTGTCATAGGTCCTGTCCTATACTTACCGTACACATGTGATATTCCAGAGTTAGAAAACAATACCATAGCCACCATCGCCGACGACACTGCCATTCTAGCAGTAGGAAAGAGCAATGAAGAAGCAACCCACAAGCTGCAAACAGCTGTCCACCTTATCTATGACTGGACAAACAAAAGGATAGATCATATTCCAGTCAGAATAAACAATAACCTGATTCCATATTCAAACACAGCAAAATACTTATCTTAGATGCCAAAAATGTACTGGCTAATTGGAAGAAATTACACTCTGTCTCTACATAATAAGCTTATGCTTTATAAGCAGATACTTAAGCCTTTATGGACCTATGGTGTCCAACTATGGGGATGCACAAAAGCAAGCAACTTAGCAATCATCCAGAGATTTCAAAACAAAGCACTGAGGAACATAGTAGATGCCCCTTGGTCCATTCGCAATAGGGATCTGGAAATGGGCACTGTTGACCAGACCATCAAGAAATTAGCCAAGAGTCATGAAGAAAGACTTCATCATCATGTCAATGTCGAGGCTATCCAGCTCCTTCACAATACTGGATTAGAAAGAAGACTTAAGAGGATCAAGCCCTTTGTTTAGTTTAGTTTAGTGTTTTTAGTGCAAAAGCAGAGCTTGTGTGTGCACGTTAAAGTTTAGTGAAAGTCATTCTACAGAACCTAAGGAATGCTGATGATTATACCTTAGTTTTAAGTTTCAAATTCTATTAGATTAAGTTAGAATTAAATTGCTCATTGGTCACTGTTGTTGAAGGTTAGTATTTCCGAAAAATTACATGAATTTGCCTGTATTGGAACCATCTATATGCCACCATACGAACTTATCCTAATCTAATTGCCACAAAAAGTAAATCGGTCGCTTAATTTATGCTGCAACATTCAACTTCATTCAATTTTCCTTCGTCTAGCTGTATGCCTAATCGTGACCACAGTGCAGCGTCGCAGGATGCAACACTCATTTAAAGTTTGCGTCGAGGATGTGCGTCGACAAAAGTTTCCAGTTTAACACGCGTGTCCTTTGCCTGAGGAACTGGCACTGAGGCACTCGACATTAAAGAGCGCGAAAAGTTTTACGACTTTCCCGGCGTTTTATAGAAATTCACAATTTTTTCGTAATGCCTGAATGAACTTCGATGGTTAAAATTTCTGTGAGTGTTTTATTTATTGGATTGATTAAATGTAATTGGTGTAAATATCTGCCGTGTTTGTGAACTGGGCGATTCAAATTTTAATATAAAGGTAAAGAAAATTCTAAATATTTTTTATTTTTATTTTACAAAAATTATCAATAAATTCGCTGAAAATATTTGAAAAAGTTTGTACTTATTGTACTACTTGTTTTTGAAATATAGAAAATTATACCAGGTAGTAGCTAAATTTAAAACAAAAATAGAAAAAATTTATAACTTAGGGAGCAAAGCTCTTATTTAAGATGGCGTAAATATCGCATTACAAAATGAACAACAAAAATTCTGTTTTATAGTTAGATAAAAAAGTTGGAACAAAAAAAATTCTAGCCGTATAACTATGTCGAAATTCTAACTATTATTTAAGTTCTATTATTTATAACTCGTAATTTTTTTTTCACTCGGGTGACGGGGTGATTTTTACAATTTTTGATTTTCCAAATATTGAAAATTAGTTTCGTTATTGTGAAGTAATTTAAGTTTTTGGAACCTTTATAGTTTCTGCACTGTACAGTAAATATTAGTTGAATAGAAAACAAGGTAAGTTTTTTAATACTTTTTTAAAAATAAAACCAAAATTTGGACTTTATTTGTAGTTTTTGTATTTATAAAATTACCGAATTACCTATTTAGTTTCCTCTTGCATTATTAATAGCAGATATAGTAACTGACTTTTAACCATTTCTTTATTTTCCTTTTATAATTTCAAATTTAATATTGTTTTTCAATTCTTTATTCTCTTATAGTCTAAGAGCCCGTGACTGCCAGACTTACCTCATTTTATAAAAGCTCAAACTTTCTCAGGGCGTACTTACAATACAGGTAGGAACGATGGGCTAACTAAGAACTTTGGTTCATGGTGGCTTTGGCAGGTAGCAGGTGGCAAAGGTGTATAAAATACCGACTTAAATGACCCCGCACGGAAATTCGCCGTCGGTTAAAATCTGATACTCGGGGATATTATCCAAATATCGATGCTGATAAAAAGTCTCCACGAGCGCGAGGTCCTAAAACACGATCCTCATGAGTTATTTTGACCGCAATCAGAAGAGTGAAAATGAGCATATACACAAATTCTCATACCATCCCTTATAATAATCCTTTATACGTCTATATATACGAAAATATTTGAAGGTAATATCCCAAGACTATGACAAATAGCCGACTATTATTTTCTGCCTAATTCTATCTAGAGTACCATGTATTTCGAGACAATTTGATGAGACTTTAATAATCGAAGAATAACTCCCTCGAGCAAAAGCTCTCGGCAGTTATTCAGATTATTAATGTTCATATTATGTGTGAATGAAATAATCGACAGTAATATAACAAGACCTTGACAAATAGCCGACTATTTTTATTGCATCTAAATTTTGAGTTTATTTTAGAATCAATTCGTCGAGACTTATGTCGAGACAAAATGTAAAATATACGAGAAATTTAGTAGCAATAAAAATAGTAGCTAATTTATCAAGGTCACGTTATATTTAATAAGATTATTTTCCGAGTCAAAAAAAAATCTGTACGTACTTATAAATTATACTAGTTTTGCTCTTTATTGTGTTGGCAGGTACGTTTAATTTAATTATATTATCAATTTCTTGAAGATTTTTACTCCCGAATCTACTCATTGTTAATACTTTTTAACAAAATGTGTCAAATTTAATTCTGTAATAAACTTTAATGGCAAACTGTCAAAATTCAGATTGACAGTAGCGTGTCTACTATGTTTGTCGTAAAATGGACGGTATTACTTAGAAAGGAATGGATTAATATATTTATAGTTTCAGAAAAAGTGCGAAATCAGTTGGATTTGTGTATTTGATACTAAAGATCGATAATTTTTTAACTATAAGCAACTTTATAATACCATTAGTATAGGTTTTATTTGAAAAATTTGAAATTGACGGGCGACTTCTTTATTGTTGGATACCGTCCTTCAGGTGAATATTGAGGACGATGATTAAATAGCCGACTATTTACCACCAAGGTGAATAGTCGCTTTATTTTGTTTTGTTTGGATACGTCAAATCAGTTTCCAAGCACGTGATTGGTTAAAAATTGATATTTGATAGGCAAGGGAAATAATCATATATATCATCTATACATAAACAGTGTGTCCAATTAAGTTGGTACCATACGGAAAACTTTTTTATTATTTGTTTTATGAAAAAAAGTTATTTTTGATAAAAAGTTCTGTATGTCATTAAACCCAAAAATGAAAGAATCAGGCATCAATTTTTTGCATCCTGTATACGAGGTTTGTCAAAAAATATGAATTTTGCTGAAGAATAAAGTGCAAAGCAGTATTTCTTGATATTCCACAAGCATTCGATAAAGTATGGCATTCAGGTCTCCTTTTTAAACTAAAAAACACCTCGTCCCATAACTACTACTTACTTCTCAAATCCTACTTAACTGATAGAAACTTTTCTGTGAAACACAATGACTGTCAATCTAATTTCAATCCAGTTAAATGGGGTGTCTCTCAAGGTAGCGTTCTTGGATCCTTTATACGTCTGATATACCAGAAACTGAAAATACCACAATGGCATATTTCGCTGATGACGTATGAGTGTTGTCAGTGAATCAAAACCCAGTTCGAGCATCAGAGAACCTTCAACATTACCTTAATCTTCTCCATGAATGGTACTGTAACTGGCGAACAAAAGTCAACCAAACCAAATCGGTACAAGTTACATTTACAACTCGACACGACAACTGTCCAGCTTTAACAATGAATAATGTACCCATACCTATCAAAACTAAAACAAAGTACCTTGGGTTATAGCTACATCGTCGAATTACATGGAATAAATACATCCAAACCAAACGAAGGCCGAAAATCGAAACTCTCGATAAACAACAAACTTCTATTATACAAGGCAATTCTAAAACCTATATGGTCCTACGGAGTTCAGCTGTGGGGTTGTACAACAAGAATTAAAATAATACAGCGATTTCAATCAAAAGTATTGAGAGCAATCGTAGAAGCACCACGCTACACACTGTGACAAATAAGAAACAAAACGACGAACTTGTTGCACGTTAAAATAGTTAGCGAGGTCGAGCCACAACATGTCTGACTTCGTTTATCTATAAAACAAGTTTCAAATTGAGTAGCGTAAATTTCGTTTAGATAGTTCGTTAAGATAAAGCCGAGATAAACTTTTGCCAAGTTTTAATACATAAACCATGTAATTATTGCCCTGCGTTATCAGAATTCAAAATTAGATTTCGTGTTGGTGGATGAGGTTACAGAATAAACACTAGAATGTGCTGAGTGCTGAAGTAATAACAGAGAAGATTTAATATAAATTCACTTTGGGTTTATTAAGTAGATAATTGGGTTATAAAATAAATATATACAGAATATTTTTGACTGTTGCCTTGATATAGTACGTTTATAGTTATGCAGCTTAAGCTACTAATCAATTTTAGTTGTGGTAAAGCTACCAGCAAGTTTCAGCTGTATGAATGGCAGGGGTGGAATATTTTAGTATTTTCGTTGAAGCTATTATTTAGGGATTATTTAATAAATATTTTTAATATAAGTGAAATAGTCCAGGAGGCAGTGCATTTTTTTCGTACTTATTTTTCAAGGCGGTATATGAGACAGAGAGAGAGTATGCTTTATTGTCATAGAAAAATTACAACAACCCAAAAATCTAAGGCACGTTATAGAATTCTGCCACTGTGTAAAATAGTCTTCCTTCCTAGTCGATCTTCTGAACTTATCATATGAATTTATAGATTTTAAATGTATCGGGAGGTTATTATACAATTTTCTATACAAGTATCTAAATTTCTTGTAGGATATCTACGAGTTGGTCTTTCCGATAACTTTTGAATGTGCTTGCGAACTAAGCAGACGGAGTCAAAGATAAATAGAGCAGGAAAGGTTAGAATTTTGAAATTTTTAAAGTAATTTTCACAGTGTGTCCTACTACTTAAACCAAATACATAAGGAATTCCTCTTTTTTGTAATTTGAAATTAGATTCGAAGCTACAAGAACCCCAGAACGGCAAACCAGCGAAGGTGAGATTCGAATAAGGAAAAGTAGGTTATTAATGCAGTAGCAGAGGTTAGCTCTTTAGAAGCAGTTTTAATGGCAAAACATGCAGAAGATAACTTTTTGCCAAGTTATCAATATCAGTGATGTATTTTATAAAGAGTTCACCATTAGAATCGGACTATTGGAGAGTTATAGGCTGTAAAGTATCTCTGTAAGACATTACTAATGTTGAAACAAAGCCCATTCGAGTCAGACCAGGACTTGATAGATCCTAGGTCTTTGTTTATGCTAGATTGTAATGTCTGTATATCAGAACTACTCCAGGTTACACTCGTAATTCTTCCACTTATTTCTAAGTCTGTGATATCGTTGATGAATAATAAAAATAAAATTGGACCTAATACTGAACCATGAGGTACTCCACTGCTAATTGGCACCTGCTGATTTCTATTTTCTAGGTAATGAAGATTTATTTTGAATGCTGTTTATGGTTTGCACTAGTTTGTGCTTATCTACTGGTCCTAGGAAGAAACTATTAGTGATCATATTAGTAGGTAGGAGGAGGAGAGAGCATCCTGGCCCGGAGCTATGTTAGAACAAAAATAATTGTTTAGTTCATCAGGACTAGGATTAACACTGTTTGAAGAACGGGTTTTATTTCTTAAGTCATTTATAATAGACCAGGTTTCTTTGCAAGAGTTTTTAGCTCTTGAAGTGCTATTTTTATAATAGTTTTTCTTAGTAGATTTGATAATTTTCCGATGCAGTATTATACAGTTGTTGATATAGTTTAATATAAGGGGTTATCTGAGAATTTTTTAATATAGATAAGTGACCTCATATTTTTAGAAGAGATTCTTATTCCTTTAGTTGCCCAAGGTTTATGACCTTGGTTTAGTTTTGAAAGACTTAATTATTTTATTTAGGAAGTCCAAGAATTTAGACTCAATATCTTCATAAAGACCATTCCAATTAGTAGCTATACACAAGTTATAATATTTTTCAAAATTACGCTGAGAGAAAATTCTACCTAACTGACTGACTTTTTTTGGAGCTGTTCTCTTCAAAAACAACAATTTTGAGTCTGGATGGATTCAAAAAATAAAAAAACAAGCCCACTTATTTTTCCTAGTCATAAATATTATACATTTACTAAAGTAGAACATTGTTGGAAAACCCAACATATTTTTAATTTACACATCGACACTGGTTAATATCTAATACAATAAAATTACCAAATGAAATTCAAATTTACAATTAATAACCCCATCTACACTACTAATTAAAAGTTAGACACGATTTGGCCTTAACTTCAAGCCATAGCTAATTAAAGGCGCATTTGCAACTCTCTTCCGCATCGATTTCCAATGTATTACGGAAAGTAGAAAAGTTTTTCCAGGCTTGAAATTTATCATATAAATTGATAGAATCATAAACTGTAATTAAAAATAATTCTGGCTAATTTACTAAATTGGCAAATGAGTCTAATATTTACAATTATTAAGGACTTGCCATACTGACAAGCCAGATAGTTTAACGAGAAGAGGAAT
This sequence comes from Crepidodera aurea, assembly GCA_949320105.2. NCBI lineage: Eukaryota > Metazoa > Arthropoda > Insecta > Coleoptera > Chrysomelidae > Crepidodera > Crepidodera aurea. The sequence continues at coordinate 37,155,772 of OX439475.1, read as the reverse complement.
AGCGAATTTAGCGCGCCTGACGATCATTTGACGAGTCTGGCAAGGCTTTTGGGGTTTTTAATTTTTATTGCTTTAACTTATTCAAACTGTAAATTTATCCATTACAAAATATATATAAAATCCAAAACCTTTTTCTTCGTTTAGAACAAAAGAAACTATACTCAAATTCGACAAATTATTAGAATAGAATCAACTTGTTTTCTATTTTTAAATCAGAACGTATACATTCAACCAAAAATTCATTTAACTTCCAAAGCAATAAAGCTACTCGGTCTTCATTTATTATATACAAATTTACCGCTTCCAGTTACTTATTATTCGAATCAACATTTTAAACATGCAAAGTTAATATATTTGGAAGATAATAAAGTTATTCTCGTTCTCTCACTTTCATTAACGTTTTAAACAAAATGGTTTGCACAAATTAAATACGTTTTGTAATTCAGTTAATCAACTTTATAGTTAAGATTTGCATTTACGCACGAATAACTTTAGATAATAACGGTTCATAAGTTTAACTTTAAGTTCTTAAAGTTTTGCTGCAGGCAACTTTCAAAAGTTCACACGTTTACAGTTTCTATACAATATGTTTCTAAAATTTACCCCTATATTTATAAATACATTTTTTAAAGTTGCATTTCCGATAAAAGAGACAAACTGTATGACGTTAATCAATAAAAAAAAATATGGTGGTGATTTAAACACACGATGACATTCGCCAACGTTTATTTGCAATCGACACTAATCACATTTCAATCTCTATTTCGCTATGCAAACTTAGGAATCACCCAACTCGACCTGATCCGAGGTTTGTTGATTTGTATATAAACACAACTGAAATAATCTGCTTAAATTTGATGAAATTTCAGCCCTTTGCCTTGTGTCAATCAAATGTATTTATTTTGGAAATAGGGATTAACAAAATGATGTGAAAGTGGTATAAACAGGCCCGATGAGAGGGGTCGGTGGTGATACTGATAAATATGGGGGGGGGGGGGCGAAATAAATAAAACGATTATCAGTATCAGAAAATGGATATAGAAAAAAAATCTTAGTAGATATGAAATTAAATACAAATTAATTTTTGCTGTAGCTTAAGAACTTTAAATCAATTTTTACAATTATTAAAGGTACGTCCTCATTATAGATATTTCAGATACAGAGAATGAATATTGCATGTAAAGTATCAATTTTCACTTACGACATTTAAATTGCTGTAATCAATATACCTGTATCTAGTTGTAGAATATTTTCTGCTGTCAACCATATCTTTCTGTGTGATTTATTAGGACAAGAAAAATACATTGAGGTCTCAATGGAAACGTTTCATAAATTATTGAATACATTTTAAAAAAAATCAGGAGCGGTTTTAAGGGGTTTCATTAACGCGTCATACCTTCATACGATATTTCCCCTTGACCCACGCAAATATAAATATAAATATTTTCCAAACTGAAATGATTTGGTTCAGAATCACTTTGAAGTTTTATCATTTTTTATTAAATTTACCAAATATACAAATATACATCTGTGATTATGTACAACGTAGCTGTTGTGTTATTTAAGCATATGATTTACATTTATATAGTAGAATTTTACCCTTCGCACATATATGTTGATTTATTTTGTTGTAACGATGCTTGTGTATGCTTTTAAAGAAGAAAACTTGGTTTATTTTTGTTCTACCGATGCTTGTGTAGTCTGTTAAAGTTGTAAACCTTCTGTTCGTTTTTTATGCCCAGAACCCTGTTCCTGACAATATCGACATCTGTTTTTTTTATTTTACTCAGAATTTGGATTTTTACCTACTTTTAGATCTACTGTTGGAAATGAACTAAAGAATTTACAAAAAAAAGCATAATACATTTACCAAGAGATATTACCACCGAATAAATAAATCATTTATGCATTCTTAGTAGCCAGTAGCCAGTGGGCAGTGGCGTGCAGAACATACAAATTAGGTGACCAAAACCAACCAATGTTTTAAATAGGTAATGAATGGAGGTATGTTTTCTTTGATTCAACACATTCAATTTTATTCATTGAAAGGTACCCTTGATTTAAAATAGTAATCAATAAATAGTAACCCAAAAATAATGGAATAGAAAATAGGAGAATAAAATAAACGTGGTAGAAAAAATCGAGATTTATTGGAATTTTACTTAATAATCCTCAAGTGTAAGATTGTGTAGGTTCATTCCATTTTTTTTCGTAGAAGGATATCATTGACTTTCCGGAATTACAAAAAATGAGCCTTTTTTTTGATAAACGGTTTTCACTGGGATTTCTGGGATATGAGAAAGCACACCCAGTTTCATCAAGGTAGCGAATGCTCTTAAGAGCGGGCCTAGCGACAGTAACAAATTTAGCAGTAGAAATAAACTAAATTTTTGTTTGTGACAATTCACCTCATAGATTGTTTTATTATTATTTTAGTTGGCACTTATGATCGACATAGCATACTTTTGTTTTATTTTTAACGACTAATCAAATATGCATATTGTCGTTTGAGCTTCGTTAGGTAGTTACAGAGAACACTTCCCACAGTGTATGCATAACTGAGAGAGTGACAGTGAAATAGCGAAGAGAGAAGAAATAAGAAATATCGAGAGTATCCCGATTATTGCAGAATAGATCCAATCGAACGTTCTTGATTGCGATGAAACTTTCCAGTGAAATTTCAAAGAAGTAGAGTGACATATATAAAGAGACAATTTGACGAAACGCAGTTAGTTGAATTGAGTCTACTAGATTGAACAGTTGATTAAAATAATTGTAAATTATTTTTTACAAGTTTATTTGTGTGTTAGTTTGTAAATAACTAAATAACGCTGTCATGGTGTTTCGCAGAATACGTCTCATTACTTGGAAGTATAATCAATTATGTTTTATGGTCTTATGATATTAAAACTGATTATTCCACGCTCCATTGTATAAAGAAAAACAAAAGGTTACCTACATGTAACACGCCATTCTATCTAGTTGGAGAAATTATTACATACAGAGTGAGTCATGAAGAACTGTAGGTATGATTTTCACTTTTCAAGCATTTAAAAATATTTAAAATAATTCTTTGTGTTTGGATATGTCTTTATTACGAAATTCCAAAGACTCTGTAACTACCTTGGTTTCGAGATTATGAGTCTCCATTTCACCATTAGAAATATCAAAATGTCTCCAGAATGTCATTTTAATTAGCTTAATATTTCAGATATAACAAGAAAGGTATATAATGTCAACGTATATCAACTTTCGATCCTACTACACTGTCTCCTGTGGTCTTTACGCGGCTTAGTCAAAGGAAACATATTATTCGAGAATCTGACCAATACTAATTCGGAAGTGACCAATTAAATGCGCCTGATTTATCGTGGGCGGTAACATTTGGTGACAGGCATGTATCAAGTCAACGTGGACTGCATACAGGGAACAGTCAAAATCATTTTAGCTCTATTATAAATTGATCGCACCTCGTATTTCTTGGCGTTCACACTGACTTCGTATAGACTTTACTCCTACCTCGTATTGAGGAATATCAAATGACCATTAAAAGTGTCTACTCCCATTGTTTAATAAAATAAAGGGGGAGTTGTGAATTTGGAATGAAATTTCTTTTGGTCATTACTTTTGAACGGTAAGTTGGATGTGTCTCATATTTTGGTTGAAGGTTACACTACTACCACATGTATTAACTGATTTATTCAAGCTAGAAAAAATGAGGTACGATCTAAAAAATCAGGTCCGGTCTTAAAAAATTAGTTCGTTTAATAAGGATCTTACAAATTACACAAATAGGCAACAAAATTGGCGTATTTATTTTTTCCCCACACGCTTACTCAATTTTTAATAAAAAATCAAATTTGACTATAAATTAAAAGTTTAGCAAAATGAACCATGGATTTCAAAAATTTAATTTTTTGTACAAAACTTTAATTTTTCGAATTGTTTGATTTTAGTATATGACTGATGAAATGGTACTTTCCAGAAAGAAGAGTATTTAAATGAGTACACCATTATCAATTACAGAAATGAATTAAATATTTGTATATTTGGCCTCGTAGAATATTTCTAGCCATAATTATTTTACTGGCAGGAAGTTCTTAAAAACAGTAATATTATTTAACATATTTATTCATGTTTAATCAATTGCTTTTGATATTTCTGACCCAATCTGAATAGTGGATACCTTATTGCACGTCCTGAATACTGAAAAGGTTAAATATGTCCAAATTTATGAAAACTCTATTGCATACAAAGTAGCATATTTCGAGTTTGAGGTTTAGTTGGGAGAATAATTTTGATTAATCATTGTTCAGACGTATCTTAATAGTTAAATAACATTATTATTTTTCTAAAAGCTAATAAAAAAATGTTGGTTTTTGTCTTTGACATACGGTTTTCAACTTAATCATTATTATTTTTAGTGGATGAACAATTTTATGTGCACCTTTTGTTAGGGTGCATAAATAGACATTCCACAAGTACAGGGCCAGTTTGTAATGTTTGAGAAAGTTAGGAAAACTAAGGCAAAAATGAGTTGTTTAAAAAAACATTGAAAGCTCCTTGAGGAATCCTTGTAAGATCCCTAAAAATTAAAAATTAGCTAATATCATCCTTTTTCATTCTTAATGGCAAAGAACTTTTTTTCTGTAAAACGATGCATTTTCAGAATATTCGAGTGTCTCAATTTTCAACTAACAGAGTATAATAGAATAAAAAATAGAGACATATGGAACAAGTACTACTATTTATTTCACTTAATAGAGAAGATAATGATACTTTAATTAGGACTGACGTTACTTTGAAACATCAGATTACTGAATTATTTAAGATGAATTCCCTTAGGGATTTCTTGAAGCGGTTTATTGGCTGCATAACTTTAGTTGAGTCAGGAATTTTATTGTAAAGTTTTGGTACCAAGTACGTATATGTTTTTTGAGTAGTGGTTTGTCTTTGTCTTTAGACATGTGGTATTTAGTACAAGACTGTAGGAAGAACAATTGTAAAATAGCAAGAATTTTCGTAATAGTACTTCCATTCACTTCTATACGAGGGAACCCCAGAAGCAGAGTTTGTGCGGGGGAGGGATGGTTATAGGTACTCTTTTATTATTCTAGACCTTCCTGATTTATGTACGCCTACTAGGGCAATGGTGCATAATTTAGAAGAGTATACTTTGAATTTTCAATAATTTTAATCCTCCAATTCTTATACATTCGGAAGAAAGTAAACCAGTATATATTCAGAGTATCAGTAACACATAAAAGTTATTATAGACATTTATTTTAACCCGATAAATTGTATGCATCAAGTGATTTCCCATCAAGATCGTGATGGAAGATGTTTTTCAAACGTCACAGTATATCGATTCTTTAGATAAAATACAGCTAATATATTAAATGAAATTTTGTTTGCACTTCATTACGTAAATGTAGTTGAAACACTAAAATCAGATCGATATTGAAAAGGTGTCAATTTAGGTGAAAACAATGACGACAGCAAAATTAATAGTCTGGAATGATGAAAAGTATACAAAAAAAAATAAATTTAATCAGGGGAAAAAACAATTCGTTTCTTAAAAGCTGGAAGAGCAAAGTCAGCAATATTAAAAATCAATACATGGAAAATTAAAGGATCATTAAAGGCTAATTAAATGCCCTAAATTAAAATTTTCGGCTCCGCAGATTTTTGCAAAAATTTCTGTTCTGCTAGCTTTAACTTAAGTGAGCATAACATGATCGAAAAAGTGGTTGAAACAATAAAAATTGAAATTTTCTTTACAAAGTTATTAACGGTTCATTAAAGGCTGTAGGAATACACTAATCGCGAATTTAGGGAATTTAATTAGCCTTTAATGAGCCTTTAATTTTCCATGTATTGATTTTTGTTTCTGCTGAGTTTGCTCTTCCAACTTAAGGGACGTAAATAAAAAACATAAAACATGTTAAAACTGTAGGAATATTTATAAGAAATAACAATATGTATCTCTCAAGTTTGTGTTTTTCTTTAGTTTATTTTGTTATTATTGCACCTGATTAATTCGTTATTTTAATTTTTTTTTAACTATTTAACATTTTTGACCATTCAAGTGAAAACATATTTGTCAGCGTTCTATCGGGGATCCTGTTTATTATTTGTCGTTCCAAAAAGATCCAATTTTAACATCAGGTCATTTATCACTTTATCTAATATTTCATTGGAAACACTTTGTTGAGGAGGATACCTACTGTATTAACATCATCATTCTGTCCTATGTGACGTTGACGAAGGTCCGAACTTCTTGTTACTATATTGTGTTACGAGTAGTTCATTATTTGGAACAAAAAATAGTTTATCGTATGTACAGTGTACACCCAATAAAATTCACACACACGTACGTACATGTATGAACCTATATACATATATGACGTGCAAATAAACAGTCACACATAGACTCACATATGTTCACACATACTCACACACTAATGTACATGTCTACACCCATACACAATGGTATTCCATCCGCACAAACATACCGATTTCGGTCTTGCTTCCTTTATCACACTGTCACACACGGTCACACAGACACACAATCACTCAACACACATTGTAGAACTATACTGGACCACACAGACCACACGAATATGACTTACATGTCGGCAAAGTCAGTTAAAAGTCATATGCGCACCTACGAAGGCCTTCTGGACCAGTGTGCGCCCCCCAAATGAGCTCTGGCTTCGAAATCAAAGCTCCAAATGCACATGTTTATAGGAACTTTTCTCTCTATTTTTGCATGCTCTACATGCCGTAAAAATCTGTAACTCGTATTCATTAACATCTTGTATAAAGGAAGCAATTTAAAATTCCCAGTATAGCTCTGACAAAATATATACTCTAGAAAGTTTTAAAATAAAAAGGACTCCCATTTGCGACAGTTCTTGTTCATGAGCAAAGAATAAAAACTAAAATGAGTTTGGAATAAAGAGTTCTGATGGATGCCCTAAAGTCAGTAATTGTGGGAATTCAGTGGTTTAGATACGAGTCGATTGATCGTAGAATATTCGGGAAAGTTTCGCTAGTTTAACCGCAAAACTCCCACGGCATATAAAGATATCGATTACAATAGAAAGAACAGAATTTGATGAACATCATGGTTGATTATTTGAGATCCAAATTGTTAGTGAAGAATGTACAATGTTGAGAAAAAACTTGGCACAGTAATTTTTCTAGTTTTCGTTATCTAACTTTTAACGTTCTAACGATAAAACTTGGCAATCAATAATTACAACTTGATATATTATATTTGAGCAAAACACAACAAAGCAATAAACCAATACAAATTCAAACAACTTATTCAATAACTATAAAATAGTGTCACTGTTATTTGTAATAAAATTTACAGTAGAAATTATTAATAAAAATCATCGTAATTAATTCATAGCTGGTATAATATATAGGGTAGGTTTAAGTAAAATGTGTACAAATATTTCAACTTTGTAAACTTGGAGTTGCAACAAGTTTATGAAAATTATTATTTTCACCGAACAGATTGTTCGGTATCTGAATTCGATCTCTGTGTGTATGTGTGTGTGTTAATTCTTTGTGTTTATGAATTTTAAAATTCTGACATCAGATTTTGACAGAACATCAAAAAGTACATCGAGAACACCTTCAGAATGGGGTCCAAAATATCCAAATTTTGAAGTTTAAAATGACATTAATAATAATAATAATAATATTTATTGATCCTTGAAGACATTATACAAATGTATAGGACAGGTCATTACAGCAACAATATATATACCTATCTACGAATAGATAAAAGTACAAAACTATAGATAAAAATATAAGAAATAAGAAAAACAAATAAAATACATTTAAAATTATTCATCAGAATAATTAAAATCATTGTCATGAAGGTATTCATCAACACTATAGTACACCTTGCTAAGTAATATGTTTTTTATCGTTTTCTTAAAGTGGAATTTACTCAGACATTTGAGTTGGTCTGGTAGAATATAATTTAATACCTTGATATGTTCATACTTGGAAGTTCTATGCATAGGAACACTGAGTGTGTCTGCATGTCTGGTCGAGTACTTGTGATGACTTGAAAGTTTGGTCATATTGTTCAAGTTATAATAGATAAGTAACAAGCATCTGTAGATGTAAATACTTGGAACTGTCATTATCCGATTTTCCCGGAATACTGGTTTACATGAATCTCTATGTTTTATATTAAAAATTATTCGAATAATTCTTTTCTGAGAAATAAATATTCTTGAGCTGTCAGTTGCATTACCCCAGAGTATAACATTGTAAGTTAAGTGGCTGTAAACAAGACTATAGTATACATTCATAATCGCATGTAATGGTAAAGAATTTTTTATTTTATTAATAGCATAGTACGAGGTATTTAATTTTTTACTTAAATTGTTAATATGATGGTCCCATTTTAAATTGTTATCTATATATAGACCTAAAAATTTTACGGTATTGGTTGATTTTAAAAACATGCCATTATAGGATAAATTTAAGGGGTAATTACTTGAATGGTTACTAAAATAAATACATTCTGATTTATTAACATTAACCATCAGCCCATTAATGTGACACCAATCAATAAATTGTAGGATTAAAGAATCGCATAATTCGATCAACTCATCAATCGATTTAGCTGAGACACCTATAGATGTGTCATCAGCAATCAAGGTCAACATAGTAGCATCAATATGCTGAGGCAAATCGTTAATAAAAAGTAAAAACAAAAGAGGTCCTAAAACCAAACCCTGAGGTACACCTAAATCTATCGGATAACGGTCAGATCTACAATTCTTGACCCTAACCATCATAATCGATTCGAGATGAAACTACGAAGCCAATCTAAAAATATGCCTCTAAAACCGACGTTACATAATTTATTTTCAATGAACTTAAAATTAAGACAATCGAATGCCCGTGAGAGATCGAAACATAATCCAGCAACATGCCGCCGGTCGTCCAAAGATTTGTAGATGAATTCAGTTAAATTTGGATAGATAGTTTAACATCCTACTTGATACTAATTTTTCAAAAACTTTAGAGAAAACATTCAATATTGAAATTGGCCTATAATTTGCAATGTTATCAGCGGATTTTTTTTTATAGATCGGAATGACAGTAGCCAGTTTTAGGATCGAAGGAAACATGCCAGTAGTGATAGACATATTAATAAGGGAAGCAAAATGTTCACTAACGGGATGAGCAATAGCCTTTAAGATTTTGGCGGAAATGTAGTCTGCAGTACTATTTTTATTTTTTAGACTTCTTATAAAATTGACAACTTCATTAGGAGTTACAGGTTCGAAAAAGAATTTAATGTAGGCACATGGTGAATGGCGATTTTGGTAAAAGTGTCATTACATTTTTTTCGGTCTATGGCAATGCTAGAAGGCATTCATTCTCAACTGGTTACTTCATGTATTTAAGTATCTATACGATGATTCTAATTCTGATGATTTTGAGTTATAAATAAATAAATCAAGTTTAAAAGTCATAAAAGGTTTTTTTGAATATTTTAATTAAAAGTCTTCTTCAAATCTCATCCACTTTAACAATCCGACCACGATAGTTCGCTGTTCGTCGTTGACCATTAATAAAATATGAAAAACGAGGATTATTTTTACCGACATGCAATACACATTTATCAGTGTTTAATGAAAGTAACCACTCTAGGACCACTGATGTATCGAAGATAAGTCATTTTGGACAGACTGATGACTTGTAATTGGATTGTCGTATATTTTGGAGTCATCTGCGTATAGCGATATTTTGTGAATACGTGGAACTGTAGATCACTAGTGTATATTGTAAACAGTAGTGGGCCCAGTACTGATACCTGTGGAACATCACTTTTAACAGCTCTTGTTCCATATATATAAGTTATTCCATATATAGTTTAGAGAAGAAAGGAGTGCAGTAATTTAATTTGTAGAAGTAATACAGGTAAGAGGTAGAAATTTTATTTTTACCTAATCCTTCAATGCTTATTTGTAGTTAAAATGAAAATTTCAATACATTTTATCGGCCTAATAAAAGATTTCGTTTGAATTAATCATGTTTCCATGGTTTTTACTGTAATAAACCTGTTTTTCTGACAGATAAGTCAGACTTTATTTATTCATAGCCGTATCGTATTTTAATTGATTCGGAATTTTGTATTAATATATACTATCGGTCCTCCTAAATCCTTGAAGGCAGAATTACTTGTAATAGCAAAGCAACATAAAAACAAATTCAAAAAATATATTATATATTAGATGGCCCGAGAAAAAGGAATTGAAATTCTCAGACTGCCTCGTTACCTTGCATGCATAGTTAAATCCCATTGAACTGGTCACAATTAAAAGGTTATGTTTCTCAAAACAATACAATATTTAAATTACCTGATGTGCGAAATTTGTTTTTGAAGGCAGATGTAAATGGAAAACATTTGAGAAAAGTGGAAAATTCATTTTGGAAAGTGGATATAGCAATGGAAAACTTAATACACCCTATAATAATAAACCTCAGAAAAGACAATGATAATGATACCAGTAGTTATAGTGGAAACAGTGACTTTTAAAGATAGTTCTTGAACTTTTCATTTTTTTTAATCTTGATTTTAGATACTGAAGTGTTTTAATACCAAGAGATTAAAAAAAGTTTAATCCCATTAACAAAATATAATCAAGAACAACATATAATCCGTGTTATTTATTGGTTTATTTTTTTGTTTATTTTGCAAGGTACGCCTATGGAATGTGACATTATATCCCCACTTTTACTGCACTCCTTTTTTATTCAATTCTAAAAGTTCACCCATGCAGAACGTTATTGATGAAATTTGATAATTAATAAATTGTTCATTTCTAAAGTTATAGTTAATATCAACTATTATAACTTCGCATTTAATGTGTTATGATGCAGTATTTCGCATGTTATATTTGACCTTACAGCGGAGAATGATGGTCAAAAAATAGGATTTTTGCCCCATTTTTTAATTCTAGAATTCGCAGTTCAAATATTTATACACATTTCAGTTACTCCCTGTATATATTACATACTAATAAAACCACTGTTTCCCTGGGAATCAAAAAAATATTATTAATTTAATTATTGAAGGAAGCACAAAACAATTTATTTTAACGATCTGAGAGAGCAATATTTTCCCAATAGAAGAATTAAACGAGCAATAAAACTGTCAAAAACATAAATGTCCTAATTTTATTATGGAAACCTGATCGAAATCGTAATCTTGACTACGTCGGTAACAAAGAATCTACTGAATTATACTTAACGAGAGTTTTATTCGCTCATAATTATGTCGATGAAATTAATTCTTAATTAAAGAAAGAATTTTATTTGTCTGTCGCTCAGAAGAATAATATTGGTTTTTTGTAATTAACTGATAAATTTTATTATGGGGGTGTTTCCGAAAATGTTATGAATAGAGAAGCATCAAATCAAACTACTTAGTTTTTCAAGTCAAGTTTGATTTGACTTGACAAATCAATTTTTTATGTAAGAAATTCATTTGATTTGATATACAGTTCGGGAGTTTGATTTGAAATCAACTTTTTCAAACTCGAAACATTTTCTTCAAGTTTATGAGGCAAAGATTTGCAAGAAGATTTGTTTGTTCCCAATATTGAGAGGGTGCGATGGTTTTCAGTTGACCTGGATGTTTTGATATTTGTATCAACTCCTTGTTGTCTAAATTTTTTTACCCACGCGTGAACTAACATCGCCAATGGGGCATGACAAAAACGCCGCTGATCAACTGTGTACGAATCGTTGACTTTAAAATAAGCTTCAACCATGTAAGCACGCTGCGAACTCGTCTACTGTTCCATGGATAACCGAAATCAGCACGTGTCCGCTATACGCTCGACGTAATATTGTCACGAGGTCCAATTATTGGCCTACGTGTTGCTGCTACGTATCCAGGGCGAAACGTCTTTTCGACCTTTACGAAGTTACGGAGGTCTCTCCCCGAATACTTAGCAGTTATTACGCTTTAATGCCACCACTCACTCCAAGAAATAAAACAAGAGAAGTACAAAACAAATACAATTTTATTGGGTCACCCTTCAAATATACATGGATTAAATATAACTAACAATAAAGTCTTACCTAAGCATACTGGGACTATAGGGGCTTGTCACTCTTCCCTTATTAATTATTCTTCTTTAGAGGTCTTATTTCGGCTTTTGCTCGAACGCCGGAATGTAATCTTCAGATACTTTTTTATTCTATATTGTACTCTTTAAAAATGAACTTTTCTTATGACCTGCCAGCCAGCCAACTACTGACCGCCTAATTTTTCTCGCCGCGAATAGTTTTTAGGCAATGACATGACATGACAGAATCCGCAATTTCGATAGATTGCCCTACATTTAGGCAATCTAACATCGATTTTTGGGTTTCTGCACATCAGCGAAATTTTGCAACGACCTGGTCTAATTAGATGTTTATATTTTTTGTTCTCTATTGAGTAAATAATAATAATAAATTTAAACTAAAATAATTTTGATAAATAAAATGCCTAAACGTTTTTTCGGAAATTAATATTTTATGTATATTTGGGATTCGTGACAATATTTTCATGGAATTTCTAACAGGGTTGGCGTAAGGTAAGTTTAAAACCTAAAATCTACTCTGGGACACCCTTTACAAAAACAGCCAGCAGTCCAGTGTTAACGTCCATTAAAAAAAACCTGTGTCTGCGAGTGAGACAGGAAACAAAATGGACGTTAACATTGGACAGCTTGGTAGTGTACGGAAAATCTACTATGCAATTGCACAATTTTCTAAAATTACGTAATACTTATATAATAAACACACAATACAATCACTAGAGAAGAAAAAATAAATAGTGAATCTTAGAGAAAAAAATGTAAGAACAACTTTTGTAGATAATTAAATTCTCTACAATTTTTGTCTAAGCTATTTTTCTCATAAACCTAACCGTTTCGCTAAAAAATCAAAGAATATGCTTTTGTTTCTTGTTATAGACATTTTTAGAATGTTGTTTTTTTACTAAGTTTGTTTGTTATTCTATATTTTCGTTAAAAAATTTAATAAAGTTGATTTCTCTGTTTTGCTTGTTTATATACATGTACCAAACAAAAAAAATCCAAGTTAGATTTTGTCCAGGTACCTACAAATAATTTTAATAGTATTCTGTCTCTTCACGTTAAAATCAAAAATATAATTGGCCAATATTAATAAATTTTAAATACACCGCCTTTTAGTCAAATAATTTTTGTAATAAATTGTGCATTTCAACCTATCTCAACTACTACTTTAATGTTAAAAAACAAAAGTCCGCTCCTGTTTTCCAGTTCAGGTCGATCATAGTAATTTTACGACGTTGCCATTTGACAGAAATATGCCCTAATGTTTTGAAGTAAACTTTCTAACCGAAGTCTGTGCCAACTATACTAGCTTTTAGATGTGCTACCACCTATGGTTAGAAGAGAGTATTGACAATAAATTTTGACTGAATCTAGTCAAGATGTCACTCGCTTCTTTTTATCCCTTTAAGAGATTAGTACAAAGTTAGTAAACCAGAAGAGAGTGACATCTTGACTAGATTCAGTCAAAATTTTTTGTCAATACTCTCTTCTAACCATAGATGGGAAGGACTACTCTCAGGCTAAATCATTCAGACCTATTACTTTATCATCTTTTATGATAAAGTTAATGGAAAAACTGGTTGAGGTACATGTCAGGGAAACCTTTCTAAAAGAAAGGCCACTTCACAAAAACCAGCATGCTTATCAAACCGGAAAATCCTGTGAAACAGCACTCCATGGACTCGTTTCAAAGATAGAGGCTGCACACAGAAATAAAGAAATAGCTTTAGGAGCATTTCTGGATATAGAGGGTGCATTCGACCGCACCTCTTTTAGAACCATGGGTGCAGCTGTAGCAAAGCGTGGCGTAGACGACACCACATGCAGGTGGATACAAACCATGCTATGCAATCGATCAGCTGAATAAACGTTGTTGGGAGAGAGCATGGAGGTGTCAATTTCCAAGGAATGCCGACAGGGAGGAGTCTTATCACCTCTACTGTGGGATTTGGTAATTGACGAGCTTCTGGTACAGCTCAGCAATGCAGGATATTATACCCAGGGGTATGCAGACGATGTACTCATACTTGTAGTGGGGAATTTTAAAAATATTGTTTCAGACCTTATACAACAGGCGCTGAATATCGTGGAGAGGTGGTGTCTAAAGGAAAACCTTAAAGTTAATCCTATCAAAACAGCACTAATTGCCTTCACGAAAAAGAAGAAGTTGGATAATCTCAGACAACCCAAGCTCTTCAACACTCAACTACAATTAACCCAGGAGGTGAAGTATCTAGGTATAGTCCTTGACGCTAAACTAACCTGGAATAAGCATTTGGAAAAAACCATTAATAAGGGTAAAATGGCACTAATGGCTGCCAAAAGGGCCATAGGCACTAAATGGGGCTTAAAACCACGTATGGTACACTGGTTGTACACTGCAGTGGTAAGACCCATGTTAACCTATGGCTCCTTAGTTTGGTGGCCTAAAGTAATACAAAGGAAGGCGATACTGGAGCTTGCTAAACTCCAGCGTTTAGCCTGCATTTGCATTACAGGTGCCATGAGGAGCACTCTAACAGCAGCAATGGAAACCATACTAAACCTTCCGCCACTTGATATTTATATCAGAGCGGAGGCGAGAATGGGGGCATTCAGATTGGAATGCAATGGCTACTGGGATTCTTATGAACAAGGACACAGTAGAATCACAAAAATCATCACAAACTCGTTGATGGAGATGAGAAGTGACGAAATGGCACCAAAAAACAACTTCACAAAGCCCTTCAGCGTTCAGCTGAGTTGGGAAGGTGAAGAAACAAACAACTTTCGGGAAGGAACATTGGTTTGGTATACTGATGGGTCAAAAACCGCAAGTGGAACTGGAGCTGGAATATATGGTGAAACACCCAGATGCAACCTATACGCACCACTGGGGAATTACGCATCAGTATTTCAAGCAGAAGTACATGCTATAGAGCTTTGTTTGAGGGAGAATATTGACAGGGGGCATAGAGGGAAAAGAATCCTCATTTACTCTGACAGTCAAGCTGCCCTACAGGCCCTATCATGTAACAAAATCAGATCAAAATTGGTCTGGAACTGCCTACAAACCCTGCTCGTTCTGGCCAACCAAAATAAATATCCCAGGGGTCCCAGGGCATAAAGGGATAAAAGGCAACGAGGAAGCAGATGCCCTGGCAAGGAAAGCCTCAGCGACCGTCTTTACTGGTCCTGAACCGGCGTTTGGCATTCTCAAATCCTCGGTACGACTTTCGCTGACTAGGATGTTAAAAGAACACCGGTCACGCTGGGATCTCGTGCCGGGCCAACAAAACAGTAAACGAATGGTTAAAGCGCCATCAAAAGTACTGACAGGTGATATTCTGAGTCTAAGCAGAAATCAAATAAGGCATGTCACGGGACTAATAACCGGACATTGTCACCTTAGGGAACACCTACATAAAATGGGAGTCTTTCAAGATGAACCCATATGTAGACTATGCAATGAGGAGGAGGAAACAGCCTCACATATCATACTAGAGTGCCTGGCACTCACGCACTGGAGGTATAACCTACTGGGGCCGGTAAACCCACAGGAGGACTTTCCAAAAGAAAATCTGGTGAAAAGGCTACTCAGCCTGATAAAGGTAACAAATCTCTTCACCTGAACATAACGATGTAACTGACATAATACAATAAGTCTTAAGGCTGCAGTATTGAGGCTTTTAAAAAAAAAAAAACCTCAGTCAGGTACATCGTCTTAATCAATCAATCAATCAAACCATAGATGGTAGCACATCTAAAAATGTTATCTTATAGCGGATATAGCTATTGACTTGTACGAGTTTGGAATTTTATTTATTGGATTCGAAAAGCCTAAATGATGAAGCCGAAAGGCAGAAACCGGTCTTAGGATGTCGAATCTAATAAATTAAAATTCCTTGCTGGTTTACTATACTAGCTTTGTTTCCAACATCTCGTAGTAAAAACCCAGTCCCATTCGATGAAAATTCCTGGAAATATGAAATTACAAATTGTATTAAAATGGTGGAAGAGACACGACACTCAAAAATAAAGTTGAAACTGACCTTGCAAAGATAAAATGCTGGTTCGACAGCAAACTACTTACTTTTAACCTCAACAAAACAGAATTTTTACCCTTTTCTTGCACAAACACTAACTGCCTAAGGATGTGAAATAAAGTCACACTTGTTCTCAAGAACAAGGACATTAAAAATGTCCTACACTGCACCAGCGTCTGGACTTCAACAACTATTCCTTGGGCTATATGCCCCACCAGGTATTGAATTACGATAGTTCAGACGTGGTTTGGCGCCCGACCAATTCGGGGCTTGAAACCAAAAACTTCGATTTTGTTATTAAAGGAGCTTGCCATTCTTAGACCGGTTTCGGCATTATTGTGCCTCATCAGTAAGAAACAGGCCAGCTCGAAGTCATTTTCAGACATCCTTTAGGGGCAGGATGTCAAGCTAGCCTGCTTCTTACTGACGAGGCACAATAATGCCGAAACCGGTCTAAGAATGGCAAGCTCCTTTAATAAGAAAATCGAAGTTTTTGGTTTCAAGCCCCGACTTGTTCGAGCGCCAAACCACGTCTGAACTTTCATAATTCAATACCTGGTGGGGCATATAGCCCAAGGAGTAGTTGTTGAAGTCCAGACGCTGGTGCAGTGTCGGACATTTTTAATGTCCTTGTTCTTGGGAACAAATGTGATTTTATTTCACATCCTTAGGCAGTTTTGTTACGCCCATGGTCCTTTTTTGGAATTTTTATGGTTCAAAAAATTCCACCTTCGTGCAAATACTAATACTGCCAAATTTCAACCCTATTAATGTTAATGTCATATGCTTTAAATCCTGTAATGAAAGTAAAATATTTAGGAATTATTTTTGACTGCAATTTGAAATGGAAAGACCTCATAACGTATGTTATTAAAAAATTGCAAACTATCTTGTACAAATTCAAATATTTGAAAACATGCATACCTTGAAATTATCTGAAGACTTTATATTGTTGTTTGGTTATTATTAATACTACCTAAAATTACTAACGATACCTACTACATCAGCATCAATAGCGAGGATTATTTCCAGGGCTTCTCTAAGAATTAGCAGACGATTGAATAGGCTAAATGATGAATCTTTTAGATGTTTAATGTCTTTAAATTTCTAGATGGCTGATAGAGTTTTAACAGACTTTATTTTAACATTAAAATATGATAAAAAAAAATGAAAATAATATCCAACACTAACAGAAAAATGCTTTTTATTATCTAACAGTTTCTTTTTTTTTTTCATGTATTAAGCAGCTTTTTTTATACTTGTGAACCAACTAACGATTTAATTATTCAAATTTTCAAATTAGTTTGATCAAAATATATCATATTTCAAACTTTAAAATGTCATAGTTTGATTTCTTAAAATCAAATCAAATGTGGAATATCTAAAAACTAAACTTTAAAATAAAGTAAAACAGTAAAGTGGTACGTAGTTACCCCTTTTACCCCCCACGCCTTTGCTTCTAACTTCCTTGCGGTTTCTAAACTATTATCGCAAGGTGCATCTTACTGTGGATTATGCATGTGCTCCCATTGAACATTAATGAAAGTTTATGCCAGAGTTAATTTCAATTATGCACTCGAAAAGTTATTCCAAGAGATATAACAGACAAACAAGTTGAAGTTGATGGATATGGGCGTAGGTTTTCTAAATGAACCGGGAAATTATCATTTTCCCACTTCGATGTTTCGAAGGGAGAGAAAGGGGTAAATTTCACATTCTTGCGAAGTTTGTGGCCATGCAGAATCTAAGTGGTCTATACCAAGGAGCACGACATATAGATAAGAGCTCATTCAAATCCGGAATTTCCTTAGGGAGATGGGATTAGAGGGATCGCTATAGGCATTGAGAACTATCCTTATTAGAAGGGCGCACAATAGACCTTTTATTACAATTAACACCCCAACATGTTACATACAAGATGTAAATTGAAAATAAAATTAATATGACATCGTGATAGATTATCAGAAAAACTGATAAATTAAGAGTTAAGGCCGGTATACTCTAGAAAAGTTTGTATACATCAGAATCCTAGCAGCAAAATAGTATATTACATAAGAGTGTTGTAAATAGCTTATTACATATGAGTAGAATATATAATATAATATTTCTACGAATATGTAATCGCTTAACAACATGATTTTTGTATAATATTTCATCTAGACAAAAAAAAAGTATATGCTCACTAAAAAAACTTATATTAAATTAATTAAAATAATTAATAGTAAAATTAGAACAGTCTTTGATTATTATAGGTGATTTGGGGGTTTGTGATATAATAACTGATGATATTGATTAATTTATTTCATTAGGTTTCGTTAAATTCGACGTGAACTCGGTTGTTTATTTAATTGATTTAATAATTTTATAGGCGGTAGTTGTTTTTGGTGTAACATTTCCCTTTTTGGTCAGTCAAAAATAGTGACATAATTTTCAAATATTTTTTACAAATGTAATAAAATGTGCCTGACACAGTTTAATCAAAAATACGAAGAAGCGGTTTAATCAGTATAAAACACAATGATTGGTTAGGATCCTGAGCTCTTATTGGCTGAAACTACAAAATCTGACTGTTTTGACAGATGAAAAAAATAATCAGGTTAAAAAGACCCGGTAAATTCCCAATTAACATAAGTAGAGATGAAACAAAAACCCTATTTTGAAAGGGAACTGAACATACGGCCAAAAATTTTGCAGCAAAAGCAGTACTTATACGCAGTTTTTTGAAATAGAGTACACTAGCCAGACCCGTCTTAAGCAGATCACTCAGTAAAAAAAAAGTTTTGTAATGAGGTTAATTGAATATTGAATAACAAACAAACTTCGGTACTTTCAGATTTAAAATATTAGTAAGACTTACCTTTAAAAATTAACAAATCACACTAAACTATGAAATATTTTTATTTAAAAATATATTCTACATAATATAAACTTGCACTTCAGTACTATTGTGTATTGAAGCTGCCTTTTTCGATTAGAAGTAATAAACAAGTCAATTCCTTTCTATTCCCGTTTAAACAAGTTCACGCGGCGCCCTGCCTTTTTTGTTATTTAATTTATGGTTATTTTCTTCAGAAGTAAAGTTTACATTTTTTTTAGCTTTTAGGAAAAAACAGTAAATACGAAATGTACATTGCATGGTGATCTTAGTTAAAGAAAAAAATCACCAAGTATAAATTTCCTTTACTTAGGTATTTAACTTATCAATATTTTATCACATTAAATGCCACAATGCCGCCCTTTAGATTAGCCGCCCCGGACAAATGTCTCGGTTGTCCGCCCCCTAGAGCGGGCCCTGAGTCTATTTGCCATAAGTATAACACATTCATATATCAAGTTTATTTGAAATGTATGCAAAATATTTATCTGTTCTGCTAGTTTCTGCAGACTTATGTTTCATAATTTTATACTAAACGGAAGCAAGTGGGACTTCAACTAAACCAAATGTAATGGATCAAAGCCAGAAAATCCCAACCACCAAACTTACTCTATAAAAGCATCCTCATGCTTGTATTGACTTAAGGAATTCAACTCTGGGGTCTACAGCAAGTAATTCCAATATAGAAATACAGCAGAGATTCCATAACAAATTGATGCGTCTCATCGTCAACGCCCCTAGTTATGTAAGTAGCTAACGGTGTTATCATGCGAGACATTCCAATTAAGACTGTCAAGGAAGTGATTGTTCAGTTCAGTGAAATATATCAAAACAGAGTGTCAATGCACCCTAATAGTTTAGCCAATCGGTTATTCGAACGAAGAAGTGAAGAGAATTAATCCCTCGGTTTAAATAGTCAAATTTTTTACACCGTCTAACTACATTTATCTAAAAGTTTTATACTATATTTATTGTATTTTCAACATTATACAATAACAAGTCACAAAAGAATGCAGGAAGTAGGTGACCACTAGCTGTGCTCACAAGTTAAGCAAATAGAAAGCACCATTGGCATGTATGAATTTTTTTTTTATTTAGAATTAATGTGTCTCGACTTCTAAGGTTATTGACACAGATACATTAAGTACATTAAAGTGCTAAATACAAATATACACTTAATATAATATGCAAAACAAAAAACAATTTTTAGAGTCTGTCATATAAACCAGTGTCCCGTTGGTCCATCCTTGTTGCCATGAGTTGTGGATGGAGCGCTTGAAATAGATCTTTAGATCTTTGGCTAACTGAATTCTCTCGAAAGCTAAGTCAGGTTGTGATGCTTCCTTTGCCAAACGATCAGCCATCTCGTTCACCTGAATGCCAATATGTGAAGGGGTCCAAAACTCCTAGTGATGCAAGATGACTGAGGATATCTTAGATTTTTTGCGCCAGAGGGTGCTGAGTATATAATGCTCGAATGGAATGAATAGATGCGAGGGAGTCAGAACATATTGCTACATTTTTATTTTGTGGACTTAGAGATTTAAAAGCTTGGTAGATGGCAAAAAGCTCCCCTGTGTGGACACTGAAGAGGGGTGGAAGAAGGTGCATAGAGATAGTTGAATCTGTAGTGATTACAGAGCATCCTACACCATAATCACTTTTATAGGCGTCAGTATAAATAACTTTGTCAAAATCAGAAGTGTTGATGATAGACAATAAAGACTGCCTTAGAAAAATACTGAGGTTTCGTACTTTGGTTGCGAGTTGCGTCCTTCCAAGGAGGAATAGGAGAATTTACATTTGGGGTCGTTGCCATGAGATCGCATCCAGAAAGTAGCGGTGTGAGGAGTTGTGGGATATTTTGGGGGTAATGGTAGTAAGGTGAGATGTTTGCGTTAATGAATATACTGGGTTTTCGGGATTAGAGGATATTCTGGCGAAATAAGTTAGTAGAAGTTGCTGGCGCCTCAGCTGAAGAGGTAGCTCGTTAGCCTCACAGTATAAACTTTCTTCAGGGCTGGATCTGAATGAAGGCATATTCTTAGTGCTGTATTATGTACTATATTGGGAAGTATGAATTAAAATCACGTAAATACAATTTGTGTTTTAAATAAGAATTGCAAATGTAATGTTTGTAAAAAAATATTCTAAAAAGCCAATTTTGTTGCCATTAATAATAAAATAAACTCTAACTCTAACTTTATCCTGCTCCACCACTTAATTTTTGCCCAAGTACTACATAAGTCACTGTCTACAAACTGTAGGGAAGTAAATTGTCGACATCTTCACAACTTTATATTTTTTCTGCCTTTATTACATTAAGCTCATATACCCAAAACGAAACAAATATATAAAGGTCTCAATTTCCCATTCAAACATTTTTCAACCTAATATAAACTCTACTCTACTACACTTGAGTATTCCCTCTTAAATATTTTATGTTTGACTTCATGCTCTTAAAGCTTTGACAAACCTTTTTTTTTTATTTTCTGACCCAACTAGATCAAAGTAAAAAAGGGAGACCCTGTTACGTTGACCGTATTGTTGTAAGTCCAGTTTTTTTTTTCGCATCATTTACAAACTCAGTGCGAAAAGCTAAACTTATTTACGGACGGTATCAAAGTAACAATAATGAAATATTCCAAGGGAATTTAGTCGAAATGCTGGAAAATTCAGTTATTAAGCGGATTAGTTATGCAACGGGAAGTTGACAGGCAAATATTTACGCTGAAGATTGCGTAGATAAAACTGATGATAAAACAGTGGCTGGACGCTTAATTTTTTGGAAGTTCAGAGTATAAATTGTAATATTTTTATCCCAGAACATGATATAGAATAAGTTAAAACAAAAATATTTGAAGAGCATAATACCAAAGTAATACAAATTTGACAACAAGCAAGTAAAAATGGACCGAAACATAAAATGTTTAGCATATTTTTAGCATTTTTTAAAAGCTGTTAATTCTGTTCTACTGCTAAATACAGGAACTAATTAACAATAATTTCTAACAGGCCACAAAAAGACTTTAAAAAACATGCAGAGTTGCATCAATTAATGCTTTTTAAAACCTATGTCGTGAAGTCTTATTTTGGCATTAATTTAGATTTGAAATAGAAATAACTTCCAAAAAGTTTCACTCAATATCGCTAATGCCAAAATATATGTATAAACAAACAAATATAATAAATTGTGTCACAGAACGTATTATAATTAATATATTTTTAGTACCTTGAAGCTACACCAGCCATTTTAACCCACCAAAAAAACCTATGGGTAATTTACTTTTATTAGAAATTGATTACGCAAAAAAAAATTATTAACATTGCCCTAAGAAAGTTATAAACAAATACTCTAGCTTCAAGTTGATCCTATACCGCCCACTAGCTCACCAAAAAAAAAATGGGAGAATTTACTAAACTTTTATTAGAAATTTATTAATAATCTTTCTCCGCTAAAAGCTCAAATATCACATGCGAAATACTGCATCATAACCTTAGATCATAATTAAGCTTCGTTATAATAGTTGATACTTGTTGAAGACTTACCAGTAAAATTATAATAATTGCTCAAATTTTGAGTCCTACGAATTATCTTGGAATTCTCTCGAATTTCTGCAGCTGCCATATTTATTCTGTCTCTTAACTGTTCTATGGAATTATTGGGCACATCATAGACTAACTGTTTAATAAGCCCCCTCAAAAAAAATTACAGGGAGGCCAATAAACCTCTGAGGGAAATGTTCAGTTAGAAACTGCCGCACACGTAAATCAAAGTGAGGAGGGGCACCGTTGAGTAAATACCATATCCTTTGTCTTATCGCGAGAGAAATACTTCTAAAAGAATAGGTTATTTTTCCCTAATGAAACAAAGATACTGGATAAAATTTAGACGAGTTAGAAGGATAAAGGGTCCGATGAGACGGTTACTAATTATGCCATCCCAAACAATCCAAACATTTATTGAAAATTTTCGCTGATGACCGTGTTCATGGAGAGCATGAGGATCTTCATTACTCCATATATGAGTATATTAAATATTCCAGCTGGGATACAAGTAGCTTTATCAGTAAATAAAATATTGTTCAAGAATGTATGACCACAGAAGTTAATTTTCAGAATCATTTTCTTCTTTTCCTCAACCAGAAACACTGATATCGCAACAATTTGTACCTGCTTCTGTTATCCATACTTTTATCCTTACCTAACAAATAGTTTTTCACAAAAAAAACCTACAATAATGAGGCTATTTTCTGGGATTAACATATATTTCAAGATCCTTACTTCAATTCTGCTTCCTCATAGAAAGCTATAATGAATCCATTTGGATACACGCTGAAAGAACAAAGCACACTTTGATCATAATAACCGAATAATAACCTAATATAAAAAGGGAGAAATGGTATTTTTAGCTGGAACAATGGGATAAAATAGTATACTCAGCTTTTTATTTCACAAAGAAAATTGTACTTCAAAGAAATTCGGCTGCTGATTTTTCATACTATTATTTCAATTCTTAATTCGTTTAGGGCGAATATTTTTGTTTGAAAGTTTCAGTTTTCTAATATGGCTTCCCACTTATGATTTTGTCAGACATGTCAGCCAAGTTTTTTCGCTTTTTTGCATATAGAATCTACGTGCTGGGTAAAAATCAATTTTTTATCTAAAACAGTCCCAACTTAATACCAGCAAATTTTATAGACTTTATTTCAGCTAAAAGTTTACTATTTCCGAAATAATGTATTTTGATTTTTGAGGATTTACAAATAATTTTTTAATTTTGATTCATTTTTCAATGTCCTTTAAGTTTTTATTTAACTTCTGTACGGCCGATTTAACACTTGTATCAGAAACATACAAAATCGTATCATCTACAAAGTGATGCATTTTAATACATTCTAAGTTTATATTAAATATTTTGTTGATACATACTATGAATAGAGGCCCCAATACACGACCTTGGTGTATTCCTGTTAATATATTTTCTGTAATACCATCTACTAACTAATGTTTTTAAACAAATTAGCTTTTTCTAAATACGAGGAAACTAACACGAGTTGCTGTTTCTTGTTCAGCATTTACTTTCTTAAACAACATTTGCTGAAAATTCAATTTCAAAGATTCATATTTTTCTAACCGTTAATTTAGAGTAAATGTTTTTTGTTTCGTTGCAAATAACACACATTATTATTTGACTGAATCACGCAATAAAAGTAATTAACATTAACAACACCCTAGTTCAAGACAACTATACAATTAGTAATTAAAATGTGTATTATTTTAACAGTACACCCAAAAACATTGACTAACAATCTAAATGTTTCAAACAAAACAGTAACTTTGACTGATTGGAACCCGTTCAGTTTTTGAGTCATACCGGCAACTGAACTAGAAATAATAACGATTATAATAGTTATTTATGTACCAAGTGCGTTATATAGATCCTAACGCACGGAGGTTAACAGTCAGCCAGAGGACTTATTATGTGGAATTAAATCAAATGTACTGAGGTTCTCAGTAGGTATTTGTATTGTATGAGGTTGATGTGTGGCTACAATGCGATCTGAAAGATATATTGTGCCCCCTTCTGTCTCTATAAGGAAAAGAGGATATTTTTCAACGTCCATAACCTCTCTAATCTTATCTTCATAAGGAAATTCTGGATTTGAAGTAGCTCCAAGCTGTGCAGATCACCCTTTTCTATGTTTTGTGCACTCAGGTATAGAGCACTTGGATTCTGTCTTATTCTCTCGAGATCCTTCCAATTGTCTGTTATTTTGCTCACCAACTCTCTTTTGATCTCTTTTAATATCATCCGCAAAAGGCTCGGGTCCCGTAAAGGTTTGGGCCCCTTTTCTTGCAAGACTGTCTGCAAATTTGTTGCCCTTCACCCCGGTGGTCGTGACACCCATGTAAGAGTAACTGTATTTTTCTCGCCTAGTTGTTCAGTGATTTTAGGCATTTCCAGACCATCTTTGAGCTGATTACATTAGACGTTAAAGGCTTTGATGGCTGCTTGGCTATCGGACATGTGATAATTTCTTGTCTGGGATAGCTTTTGTCAATATTTAGCTGGAAACATTTTTATGGCCTGAATTTCCGCCTGGAAAGTGCTTGGCTACAAAAAAAGCTAAATTATTCGATTCTATATAATTACGACAAAGGTAAGAAAAATTTTTGTATTTCGTGCAAAATCTAAGACAATATTTATCAACGTTTTATGGTGGGCATAGAAGACAATAATTTATTGTTATAGTAAATTACTCCTTCGATGTACATGGCGAGGTTCATTTAAATGGAAATAATTATAACGTGCGGAAGGAAGTTATTGCAGATTCGTAAACAAGAAAACGAATTTAGAAATTGAGGAAATCATTCAAGTTTGGAAACTAACCAGTTTGGAATTTAATTAAGTTTGAAGAAGCTTCTGTTGTCAAATAATGGGGTCTTAAGTGATTAATTTCTCTGATTTTGTGTATTTGAAGGACGTGATATTTATATTCTTTTCATAAATTGCAGAAAAATATTGTTGTCCGCAAACCGTATTGGACTGAAAAATGACAAAAGTAAATAAATAAATACTAAAGTCTCGAGTTGGACCATTTTCATCAGAGAGACTATTGTTTGAGTTTTCTATGTTGCTTGTTTAAAATTTTAAACTAAGAGAAAACTGTCTTTAGAGGAATAAAACACTTTGATCTTTTCAATTCCGGGACAAGCGTGGGTAATCGAGTCATCGTTCAACAAAATGTCATTTTAGTGTGTAGATCGATTTATAAAATGTATAGTGATAGAAATACATATAAAATTGGGGATAACGAGCAAAACATTTATAGTCCCTACGCTTACAACCAGATTCGTAACTGTTAAAAATTCCTTTTCTTTTTAACTATAATTTTGACATTACTGACTTTTTAAAATTTTGGAAATGTCACATTATTCCTCTCTTTTATTTCTCGTCCTCATTTCCCGTCTTCATTTCTCGTCCTCTTCTTCTTCTTCTTTTTCTTCTATTGCCTAATTCATTTTAGAACATTGGCGACCTTCATCGCTATACGTTCTTTTTTACCCAATTTTGTGGTTTAGTGTCAGTTCAATTGCAATCTTTGTTTCGATGATATTAACATGAGTTGCCTTCATTTTAAGAAGTTCATCGCACCTACATGCCCCGGACAGTATAATAAGCGCCACCTAAAACACTGAACAAAAAACATGCAAATTCTGACTTTTTTTATTAGGATAATGACTTTTGAGGTGATAATCAAAATTGTTTCTGATCCAAAATGTTTTACTTTATGCTATCCGGTTTTTGGCAGGATTCTTTGTTGATGTTGATATTTTTTTGTTTGTAGCATATGCTATTAGATACTATTTAACAGAAAGTCAAATACAGGGTTCCCACAATGGAAGCGAGAAAAATTTTTCAGGTTTTTCCAGACCATGCACAAACTTTTTTCAGGATAAGAATCCATCTTTTATAGAGTAATACAAATAAGTAAATGAAAAACTCGTGTTTATATAAATGAAAATAATGGCATGTAATGACACAAAATGATAAAGAAAATTAATTTGTGAGTTACATATAACCAATGTGCATATTTTTGGATATTTTTGGATAAAAGGAAAAAACCCATTGATGTATTTTTTATTTATCAGACAAGAAAAAATACAAAGGGCAACCGAAAATAGAAGTAAACATGTAAAAGGCAACAGGGCTGGCTTAATTTGTTTTTTATCTGAAATCAACTGATGTAGAATTATGTGCAGCCATTTGGTTTTCCATATACACTGGTTGAATTCCCTGACTTCTGCTAGAAAAATGCAAAATTCCCTGACTTTTCCTTGACTTTGTCAACACTTTTTTAATTCCCTGACTTTTCCCTGTTTTCCAGGTCTGTTGGAACCCCGAAATAATATAAATTAAAAACTATTAATTTAATTTGTAGAAATTATATAATTCTAAAATATTTTTCAAACAATAAACCACCCCTTTTGACCTTGCTTCATTAGTAAAACAGAAATATGTAAATATTTGCGCGTTAGAAATAAAATAGGAAGACAATAACACAAAACTAACTCTTATTTACCAGGTCTGTAAATATAAAACCAGAGTTTCCTCATAGATGGCTTTAGTTGTCCATGTAGTTACTGTCAAAAGCGTCAGTGTCGCCTTCGTCTCGTGTTTACACTTGTCAAAGACTTTTAACTTAATAAATAATTTTTCAAATGGAACATTCAAAGGAAACATTAATAATAGTGGAGTCGATCTGGCGGAGAAAACACGATAAACAAAGACAAAGAATTTTTTTTGTAATTTCATAGATTCGAGTTGCCTCTTTCACTTGATCACTATATGGAGGCTGGCTTTTAACAATGTATCACGCGCGCGTGCAGGCCCTAATACAGTTAGAGCTTCGGGGTAAAAAATTTTTGAAAGAAAATTGATTGCCCTTGAAAATAAGCCTGGCCCAAAGTAGCTAACCCTATAATCATCTATAGTCACTCGGTTCTCCGCTAAAACGACTCACATATTCTGTATACATCTTTCGGACTTTCAAACCGATATATCTCGAGAACTATTCATTCCAGACCGTTTTAATCCGAATAAAACTCAGTGAGTTATGTGCGGAAAATCGATTTCCCCATATCTTTATATGTTAATAATAATAATAATAGCCTTCTCCCCCGCACAAGCTCTGCTTCTGAGGGAAAAAAGTAAGTAACAATTAATAAATACCCCCAAATTCAAGACAAACAGTCTAATGTTAGGAGATTTCTAGCAACATAAGAAACTAAGCCAACACCAATTATCCTTAAGGATTTCTAGCCATGAGTTTGTCGTAATTTATATGATAATCTTTTTCGTCCTTTTCTAAAAGAAATTAACTTCCTTCTGCCATAAAGTTTTTCATATTTAACAAGACGAGGACTTCGGTAACAGAACTAACGATATGTGGGACTTACTTTATTATAGCGTGATGTCTTGAACAAATTGTTATTCATCATATCTTTCAGACCACCTTATAGTTTGACCAACTGATTAAAACGACACGTTTGAAGTATGAGAGGTATGAGGTATGTTTAATAATTTGTTTATTTATTATTTACTTGAAACAGATTGAAAGTCTTACCGGACACGCCGATTCAGCTTGGTCAGTGTTCGGGGAGTAGGTTCGAATCCTGCCGTATTCAAGTGGAATTAAAGCCAGATAAGACTTTAGGCAAGTGCAAAAAGGTATTTGGGTCATACGCAGTTTCATTCACGCCGGTAAACAGTCCGGATGAGATCGGACATCTCGTGGAACTGATAGGGGTTGGTGACACAATTACACACTTGTTAGTCGGTAGATCACCTGCATGACAAAGGCATAGTCTTGGGTCTAAGGTGATTGAGGACCGTGGTTCGGAGCCCACGATAAGCTGTAGGTCCCCTTCAGTTTAGGCTATTAGGTCAGAAAAGAGACGTTAAAATTAGCAAACAACAACAGATTGAAAGTCAAACTGTTTGATGCATCTCTAGTTTCAAAAGAACAGCTGAACTGCTCTTATTGGATAGAAGTAAGCTGAGAGTGATAACAGGACTCCATGACTAGTCATGAACCAGTAAAAGAATTTCTAACCAAAATAAGACTGTACAATGAAGACCTTAAGTGCAGGCTACGCAACAAGGAGCCAGAGACAGTGAAACATGTATTGTGCGAATGCGAAAGAAACAAACACTTTTTGGACAACCAACAGTAGACCCAGAAAGTTTTAATAAACACTCAGCGATATCGGTGATCAGGCTGGTCCATAAAGGAAAAAAACTGATTACAATGACATGTTTGTAGTATAAATGCTGGCTCCCGATGATTATGACTTGGTATGTCAAGCGAAAAACACCATCTTTCCCAATATAACAAGACATTTCCATATTTATGTTTTGTTTGAGGGCCCACAATGCATTATTCCGTCATGTTCTGGTTATGCTATAATTGAACACATATGAATCCCACATTATGTTTTCCATATAGAGGGATATCACATAACTGACTTTTCATTAATTTTCTCGACAATATTGTTTGCTTTTAATGAAAGGGTCTAGAGAAATTTAATAACAGTATCAGTTTTCATATACATTAGAAACTATTTAACCAATGAATAATTTGTTTGGAAAATTATTATACTATATTATAAGTTTAAGTTATTTTTGGATATTAATAAACGTGCAAATTCTGCAATAAATGAGACTATTTATATTTAAAGTTGTTGTTTCATGTAAACGGTTCTTTTACACAACTTTCGGACGAGTAATTTTCTAGAAAATTGTATCAAATGAGTTTCCAAGAATTAAGTGACTATTACTTTGAAATACAAAATAAATACTTTTGACGTTTAGCGAAGTAGAAATCTTAATATCTACAGTTACTTCGAGAAGTATTTTCTTGTGATTACTGCTAATTCATAACGAAACTTGAACACTTTAGTAGGAAATTGAGGATTTGCAGAGTAATAATGTATTTATTTCCCAGAAGTGTAAAATTCCGCGTATGAGAAATTGTTTCCATTAAATAGGCTTGATATATTCGCATAAAGATTTCATTGTACACGATTTATAATAGACCAGTGCAGATAGCTTTGAGAATGGTAAAAAGTGAAATAAAATAATAGTAGGATGAAACCCATTGGAAAAGGAAGAGAATATAACAAACATGAAAGGAAAAATAATTTACAGGCGCTCTGGGGTCGGGAAGTGGAAGGGGGGGAGTTTTTAAGGGTAGAAAACTGTTTATCTCGATTTCCGGCAAAACTGCAAGTCCTATGGAAAAAAGTTGTAGATAATAAAAAGATCTTCAACTTTTGTATTTACACTTTTTTCACATAACCTCAAAATTGTAGTTGTAGTTTTGCCGGAAATCGAGATAAACCGTTTTCTACCCTTAAAAACTCCCCCCTTCCACTTCCCGACCCCAGAGCGCCTGTAAATTATTTTTTCTACTAGCGTGCGGAAAAGTCCACTTTTCCGCACTCATTTTAGTGTTGAAAGAGTAACTTTTCCGCACTAGTGCGGAAAAAACTATTTTCCGCACTAGTAAATTTTTTAAGTTTTTGGGGAGTATACTGACATTTGAATATTTAAAATATATATTTGTATGGTTGTAGTTTACAAAATGACTGAAAAACTAGAATTCTGCTATAATTTTTAATAAAAAGAAACGTACGTTTCAATAATTTTTTAATGGCCCTGGTATAAGCCTCATCAAATGAATGTCAAATAATAAACATCTGACATTTTTTATTTGTCACTTTGAATCACCGTAGCAACAAAGAAAAAATAAACCGCCAGTCAAAACACTACCTTGTCAAAACCAATTTTCCGTCGCATCTTTTTCTAGAAGATAATTTTTCATGGATTCTTCAGACGAAGATTTGCCAGTTTTGGAAGCGGCTAGAACTGCAAACTTGGGTCTACTACCATCAAAATCCCGTTATAGGTATGAAAAGGAATATATTTTGTTTGAAAACTGGTGCCAGAATAAGGGAATTAAAACTTTTAAAGAAGACGTTTTTTTGGCTTATTTCGCTGAAATTTCCAAAACATGCAAGCCAAACACTCTTTGGTTGAAAATTGTAATTAAACTCAAAAAAGACGTCGATTTAAGCAAGTTTTTCAAGGTCACGGCATATATAAAAAAACAAACATTGGATTTAGACCCAAAAAGGCAAAAATTTTATCAAAAGAAGAAATTTTTAAGTTTATAAATGAAGCCCCTGACAAAATTTATCTTCATATAAAAGTCGCTACGATTTTTGGTTTGGCGGGCGCATGTAGGCGAGAAGAATTAACAAAGATGTCTTTAGATCATATTGATGACAAAGGAAATATTTTATTGATAAATATCCCAGACACAAAAAATCACTCTTTCAGAAGCTTTGCGATTTCTGAGGAAGCTGAAAATGGAAAATTGCTAAATTTGTTTAGAAAGTATGTGAGTTTAAGAAAGCCTGAAACCCCACATAAGCGATTTTTCGTGAAATATAAGAAAGGAACTTGCACTGTACAATGTATCGGAATAAACACCTTCGGAAAAATACTATCAGAGATTGCAAGTTATCTGAAGCTTCCAAATCCTGAATTATATACGGGCCACAGTTTCCGACGTTCCGCCGCCACAATGCTTGCAGATTCCGGAGAAGGAATAACAAATATTAAACGCCTCGGAGGTTGGAAATCTTCTAGCGTCGCCGAAGGTTATGTAGAAAGCTCAACAAGTTTCCAAAAGAGCCTATCGAATAAAATATTAAACTTCAGTGACGCTGTCGCTGGCCCTTCTACTAGTCAGCAGCTGTCGCCAGTAAAGCCTTCCAAAATGACCTCTTCCAGCCAAGTTCCCATCGTCACGGTTACAACAATTAGTGCTGACAAAGCAGTGGAAAACCGAAATCTGACTTCATTGGAAAACATTTTAGCCTCTGCTATTAATTTGCAGAATGCTACAAATTGCACGTTCAATATTAATATTAAGAATAATTAATTTGTTGATATGTATTTAATAATAAATGTTTCTTTATGTTAACTTTTGGGTTTGTTCCGCACGCTAGTAGAAAAAATAGTGTACCTAACACGTGCGTAAAGTGACTTTTCCGCACTTGTTAGGTAAACTACTATTTCCTATCATTTTTGTCATATTCTCTTCGTTTTGCAATGAGTTTCATCCTACTACTATTTTATTTGGTTTCAAAAATTATCTGCACTGGTCTATAATGCAAAATAAAAGAATACCAATTCGATCTATTCCATGTACTTAGAACTTTCAAAAGAATTATTGAAGTAAAAGTTCTTTTGTACACTGAATTTTAATATCTTATTTTTTTTAAATTTAGATTTGCATTTTGAAATATTTGGCATGGTTGTATTTAAAATCCCACTATTTTAAAAACACTTTATATGTGTAAAAAATACGTTGAATTGTTTTCCCGCCCTGTCCTTGGTTACAAATATTCGTTACATATTTCGTGTCCCACGTTGGGCGCCAAATATGTAACATTTCAAAAAGACGCTTGTGTTACGTAAAATAAATATAAAACAATATACTTTTACAATACCTTCTAGCCTAGCTCAGATACTGGAAATTTAAAGGTACGGGCCGTGGATTCGATTAGAATCTAACTAGTAAGTTTATGGCTTATATTCGTGTGAGCTAACTACGTGGCGCCCAAATTTAATTTCTTTTCTCTTTAAAATCTATGTGAAAATCACCATTCTTGAAGCGTTCTGTTTCTAATAGTGGCATCACTACAAGTATTTGAGAGCATTCGATGGGCCGCAAATTTCTTCATATTGAAGCAAAACATTAAAATCTCCCGTAAATAACGAGAATTTGGCTCATAAAGTGACATTTTCAATCGTTCAATCGTTCTGATGCAGATACAAATCGACTAACGTTGGCAGATGCCCAAGTTTATTGCAATATATGAAAGAGAGACATATAAAACGTTTTCTTGAAGACTAAATTTTAACAACTTCACTTTCTAATTAATTGTTGCTGCTACTTCCGGTTTTACTTGGAATGTAAATATTTAAGCCTAAGCAAAAATTTTATTAGAGATTTGAATATGCATAAACCCAAAAGAAATTAATAAAACGTCTAGGAAAAAGTGAATGTCAAAAACAGGACTTTTCCACCATTTTAATATTAAAAGGGTTGATGTTATGTATCTACAATTCATGAATATTCCGTCAACTAATTTTTCTAAGGATTCCCACTTGACTCTTTTCAAATTTTTGCATATTTATATTCTTTCATTAGAAGCTTTCACTAAAAAGCATATAAATTTCCTCATTAAAAAAGTATTCCCCCGAATAACGTTTTGAAAATTAGAAAGAGACTCCGCTTGATCCTTCGGGGATGTCTCAAATTGGCTTAATTGTCAAGTGCATTGAATTATTAATAAGCTCATCAGACATAAATGAAACGGTAATGAATAAGATTCTAAAGTAAACCGATATTAATTTGAAAAGCTTCCTGATGACGAGCTTAAATAATGTTTAAAAGGTGGCAAGCAAGTTTTGCTGAAAAGCGGTTTTTTAGCTGGAAAAAAAATTTGCGTTTTTTGCTGTAAACAACTCTGAAAACCAGCTTTTTTGTTGGAAAGCGTCTTTTTGTTGATAATTTTTTATTAACTATAGTAACCAATCAAATTACTTAATTTAGAGTCATGTGTCAAATTTCATCCAATCAGCTATGGATTACAGCGATAACACCCTACATGTGGTGTTTTCAGTTTGGTGTTTTCAACAAGTCAAGTTTTTGATTAAAAATTAATTAAACGTCAAACTAAAAATGTCGCTAAGATTTGGTAATGCATCTGACGATGCAGTTAATGATATTATATCAAGTAATATACCAAAAAATACAACCAAATCAAAAAAATATATATGGAAAATATTTCTCGAGTTTTGTGCGACCAGAGAATACGACCTGAATGCTGAAACGAGTTTGCCTAATTTGGCTAATATATTGAGAGATTATGCGGTAAATATAAGAAAAGCTGACGGAACTGAATATAAAGAAGCGACTGTAAAAACAATTTGGAATACTACGAGTAAGCTACTCCAGGAAAAATACTTCAATGACTTCAAAATTGTATTCGACCCGTTTACCAGTGTGATATTCAAAAATGCGCGAGATGCAAGAAATGCAAAACGTAAAAGATTACAGCAGGATCCAAACGAGCGAAAATGCAGTTCAGCAAATTTGAGTTCAAGTGATTTGGCTAGAATCATTGAATTATGGGATGAAAATACACCAGAAGGTTTACAGAAAAATTTTTACCATATAGTAGCTGTTGAGTTAGCTTGGCGAGGTGGTGAACCAGCTGATTGCCTTAAAGATTATTTCAAGAATGAAAAAAATAATGATGGAACGCCAACCAACAGAATTGAATACAATCCGATATTCAATAAAACATGCCAAGGAGGATCGAAAAGTTGTACAAATAGTAAGTGGCTTGTTCCCAATATTGCAAACGAAAGTGCATGCCCTGTTCGGTTGTTCCATAAATTATTGTCCAAAAGAGGGAAAAATATTACTTCCAGTCGCCTTTTCTTGAGACCAAATCGTTTCTGGAAATCTGCAAGTGACAAATGGTTTGACAATATTCCGGTAGGCAAGAACACAATTAATATGTGAAACAAATCATCCGCGTAAGCTATTGGTTTGGACACTAAGTGTAGAAAGATATCCAGTCATTCGAACAGATCAACTGCAGTTAGCCATTTGGCAAATAAAGGAATTCCTGAACAGCAATTAATAAAAATAAAAATTCAATAAAACCGTACTTAAATATCGACCAAGAACGCCACGGTGAAATAATCAACACTATGCGAGGAATTTCTTCAATAGTGGAAATTAACAATCCGTCAACTTCAGCAAACTCTTCTTCTAATTTAACATTTACCAATTGTACTTTTAATACCTGTAGTTTTTAGTTTTGTTAAATAAAAATGAGTAAATATTAAACGTCAGATTGACAACCAATTTTTTGAAATCTACAAAGTAAAAAATTATCTTATCGAATACCCCTCGGGCCTTGATAAATCCTCAAAATTTTGTCATAGAGAAAGAATCCTTCAAGCGTGTTGCTTAAGGA
Organism: Crepidodera aurea; assembly: GCA_949320105.2. Lineage (NCBI taxonomy): Eukaryota > Metazoa > Arthropoda > Insecta > Coleoptera > Chrysomelidae > Crepidodera > Crepidodera aurea. The sequence continues at coordinate 37,121,102 of OX439475.1, read as the reverse complement.
TAATAGCCCTCGGCCTTCGGCCTCGGGCTATTATCAAGCAACACGCTTACAGCATTCTCTATCACAAAATTATCTCGGTATTATCAAGGCCCTAGGGGTATTACTACTGACCATTTCACGCACTTGTAAAATGAACCAATCAGGAGCTCCAGTTAAGTTTGGATTATCGATAACACTAAACTTGACTCTTGACTCTGATTGGCCTATCAAGTTCGATGTTTTCAGATTTACGTATGTGACAGTTAAACGTCAAATATAAATACCCACGATAAAAATGAGCAACGCCTGTCGAGACACTAGCAGTTATATTAAAGGACTAAAGTACTCGTGGTATTTTCAAGCAACTCAGTTTCGTTATGAAATGAATCGACAGACTTATCGCGAAAATTCAATCACTTGTGGTATTACTGTTGACTATTTCACGCACTTTTCAAATGAACCAATCAAGTTCGGTGTTTTCAGATTTGTGTATGTGACAGTTAAACGTCAAATATAAATAATCACGCTGCGCACGCGTTTAAAAATGAGCAGATTTGGGATTTCTTTCAATGTCAATGTTTCCTGTTTATTAAACTTCATTAATTTCTCTGATCAACTTCTTGCGATTTTTGCTAATTTCCTCTAATTCTGCCGAATTTGAGATATTTTACCTTTTACTTTGTTTGAATTTATCTCATAACTCAACTGAGTTGCTTGAAGAAAACACCACTCGTCCTGCGGGTCCTTGGGGGCAGGAGCATGAAATTACACTGGAAGTTTTTGACGTTTATAGATGACATTTACATTTAACTTCAGATTATGTCGAATCTTTTTGAATTGACATACAAAAGCCTACTATTTAAATTTTAAAACCATCAAAAACCGTCATTATCCTAGTAATTTTTTAATAATATTTCGGTGTGAAATTTTCTTCCCGAATACCACTCTAGCTTCAATCAAAAACAGAAAATTTTTTCTCAAACAAATATTTTTTAGAAAATGCGTGTTCTCGAAAAAATTTCCAGTAATAATTGAAGCTCTAGTGGTATTATAAGTGAAAAGCAGCTTTTTTGTTGGATTGAAGCTTTTTGCTGACAAACATCAATGTTTTTAGAAAAACAGCAGTTTCCCTAAGAAAACATTCTCTCATTGGGAAACAGATGTTTACTGACGAGTACCTTGCACTGAAAAAAAGCAGTTTTTGCTGAAAAACAGTTCTTTTTGCTGAAACAGCATTCTTAGTGCGAAAAATTTGTATATTTTGCTGAATAGTAGCTTTTTTGTTGGAAAGCAGCTTTTTGTTGTTTCTGAAAAAAACAGCAGGTTTTGCTAGCTGAAATAAAGGTAAATTTCAATTATTTTAGACAGTATCTCAATTTGTAATTCGGATTTCATGAAATGAGTGCGATAGCGATAGCTTTTTTCTACGGATGACATTGAAATGTATCATTTTCAATCTGATTGCGATGGTTGAAATTGAATTTCAGCCACTAGTGGTTGAAATTCTCAGACTACCGCGATTTCGACGATTTTACGCAATTTGACATTCAAATATTAATGTCACTGTCAGTAATTTTCTGGAGGTTATAGTTTTAATTTGTAAAAATGAGTGATACTAGTATGGATAATAGCGATAATGTTTTCTTTTTACTAGAGAAACAGCACTCTTTGCAGAAAAAAGCACTTATTGCTGGATAAAAGACTCGTAACTTCTATAAAAATATATGTACGGTTTAAAAATTAGTTAAGACGAATTTTTATAAAGTCTTCCTTTAATATTGATATAGTGTAAGTGCAACGAAACATTCTCACTTAATTTCAATATCATCCTAAATTATTTCTTTCTGAAGTCGGTTAAATTCATTTTAAAAAGTAAGTAAAAAATAATGTTTTTTATGACAAAATATTATTTCCGCAAAGCTTCATAACTTTTACTTTAACAGTTGTTCATCCATCCGGTATAGTTTGTAGTTTGTTCTTTTTGACGAACCAAAAAGATGATCAAAGCACAAACTACACACGATATGATTTCAGATAAAGCACATTCGCAGTGCATTGTCAAGGATGTTTTATTGTGAACACATACCAGGATTGTTTAACAAAAAGATTTTAATTTGATGATCTCTCTTTCTAACAATAAGGCGAATTACGTTTGGATTAAAGAACGATGTCAAATGGTTTTGTGGTTTGTCCTTATTGGTACAAAATATACAAGAATAAACTGGGGTAAGATTAAAGTAAATTTGATTATTTAGGGCCGTTTTCACCAATCTAGGATTGCAATTTTTAGGTTAAAATTTTAGGGGTTAGTCCAAAACTGGAATTGTTTTATCTGTATTGTATCTTGTTCTTACTATTTGTAAGCAAGTGTTTAAAAAATTATATTATTTTTAGTATGAATCAAATGTGATTGATGGTTAAATAACTAAGGCACGTAAAAAATGCATTTGGTGGAGAGGGAAAAGTTGCAATATAACTAAAATTTTTGCATAAAACAATCTCATTCAAGTTGATTTATGAATAATGTATTTATAAAGTTATTTGCATAAAATAATGCTGATTTGGTGTTATTTACGCTCTACTTCTGCTAAAATGAATTACGGAGTGCTATATAACGACCTTGAAGAATCTAGACAGGCATCCATGTTTGATCACGTGACCCAAGGAACCAATAGGAAGTAACCTCTAAATATTTGTTGGCCAGATAAAAGTCGTACGGTGGATTTTTCGCTCTATAACTTATAGCTCACTTTATTCTGTCAATAAGCCTATTGGGAGGTGATCAAATCGATTTGGCTCTTTAACTACCAGATAACTTTATAGGGAAAAGGCCCCTTAAGGCAGTAACAACAAATAAGACGCAAAAATCACATCCAAAAAATATTTTTTACCGTTTAAATAGAAAGTAGCATTGCACTACAATTTTTAAAAGATTAAAATTCTTAGAAGTACTTTAGAATAGAAAACCAAGCTGAATCCTTGTGACCAATCGAGGAAATAATCCTCTTAATTGATAAGAAAACAAATAGAATTGTCTGTATCTCAAATATCATAAAATGTCGGTTGGGCAAAAAGAACAGGTAGTTCCTAATCCTACCATTCAGTTGGGCAAAAAATATGAAATCAAGAGATTAACTACCCCAACCTTTAATGTCCTTTAACGGTACCTGTTTTAATGAATTGAGAATATTTATTTCTAGTTTAGACAACAATATTCATTATTTCATTCTTTGCAAAGCAAAGTGCTCGATAACTTCAGGAAACGAGAAAACAATTTTTGAAATTATTTTTTGGTATTCATTTTTTGTAACCTGCTTTTTTTGCCCACGAAATTTTTAAAATAATGCCAAATGATGAACGCGTGATTGCATTTTGCGATTATATTGTGGATAACTACATTGACGTTAAATGAAAATTTCCTCCACGTATATGGGATTGCATTACAAACAGCATGTGTAGAACAACGAATGCATGTGAGTCATTCCACTCCCAATTTAATTCAAATTTTGATTCGCCACATTTTTAACTTTATTAACATTTTAAACAATATGCAAATTCAGACAATCATTACATCTAAAATTAACAAACTTAAAGGGTATATGAAAAAAAGCAAGATTTTGTTTGTCTCGTATTAATTTTATTAAATGTTTGTCAAATATTGTATTATTTTTTACCTGTTCCGCGATTTGCCCAACTGACCTATAGGATTACGTTGACCCTTTTCAGCAACGGGTTATAGCAGGTATTTTTGCCCAACTGAATGGTTTCCGCAAATATTGCTAATATAATCAAAAATTAAAACTCAAAATCAAATGCCATAATAAATAAAATAAAAATTCATTAAAGGAGCTTGTCATTTCTAGACCACTTTTAATGATTCGGTTGCCGGTATCCGTGACCTTGGACCTTTAAATTGGAGTACACCCATGTTGTCAGTTCTGAATGGAATATCCCGGGTACAGTGTTGCCTTTTCATGTAATGTATAAATTTGATTCATCAATTGGCATTAGAGTCAGAAATAAGAAATATATTTATAAAATATTGTGTTTTTGCTGTCATATTGTTCTGAAAGATAATATTTTTGGCATTAATAAACATTAGAAACTTAAAATCAAAGTAAACTGTTAATACAATGATTTTATGAACTGGCAAATGCACTAGTATGCAAGTCATAACCGAAGAAAGAAGAAGAATTTTATATTTTTGCTGTCATAGTGTTCTGAATTATCCGAATAAATATTCAATCTGACACATCGACTGCTGACAGCCTTCAAAGTGTAACTCTCTAATCTGTGGCTTGATTAGTGTTTTGAAATCAAGCTGAACATGAATGCGTCCTATCAAAGTTGTATTTAACCGAGAAGATTTGATACAGAACAACGATTAGAAAAATTAATGACAGAATCAGGTATGTATGGAAAGCAAAAATCTGTAATGTATGAATTAAAGGTCAATTCTCATATCTAATGTAATTAAAGAACAAAATTCAAAATAAATTCTGTTTTACCATTTTGTTTCATATCGAATCTCTTTTAAGAGTTATTGTTTACTAAATGTAAAAAAAAATTGATCCCTCCTTTCAAAATAATCGCTCCTGTTTCTCTTTTCATTCCAATTAATTTCGCTAAAAGTTTCCACAAATACGCTTAAAATTAATACTCGCTATAAAACCATCATTAATCAACAAAATCGCCAGAGTATAATCAGTGAGACCTTGTTTGACTCTAATTAGAAATTTTATAAGTGAAAATTGAATAAACGATTCGACCAAAAATGTTGCGAGCCGGAAAATGATTGATGAAACGTTGAAAAAGTCCATAATCCTGCAATCTGGGGGTTAAAAATTATCTTAGATTCATCAGGAGCGTACCAAGAGGTAAGGGAAAAAAATAAATAAGACTTGGATTTTTTTCTATTCGGATAGTTTTATTTTAATTCCTGCGATCTTCATTTTTGGAGGTTCCAACTGCATTTTTACAAAGCTGAGAGATATCTATAGCCACTGTAAGGTCTAAAGACGCGGCCTTATAGGGCTACAGGTTGAGCTGGATGATACTGATTCCTGTCACCATCGGGACGTCCACTCTCCCTGGTTCTGAAATAGAAGACCAACAATCTATTTTGATTGGAGTACTGTAAAATCAGCGACTTCCCACACACTCACAGGGAACTAAGCTTCATTCTAAGCCAGTCCGTATATTGGTTACCTCAATTCAACCAAATGATCTCTGTACTGTTTGTTGTTCGTAAGAATTATGGGGGGAATTATGGGGCGTATTATCTCAAACTAGATTACTCTTACTAAACCGCTTTAGTTCCACTCTATGACCGATCGTTCCAGTGCATTTTAGATTCAGAATCTAGAAGTCAAGGCAAGACCGGTTTTTTTTTCATTTTGTCGCTATATATTTTTTATTGCAGTTGGATTACCGTTGTGATTCTTCCATCGTTTACCCCCGAAAGTTTTTTGTTGATATTCTCTATTCCTTAAGACACTTGTTCAGCAGCTCTGGAGTCTTGGAGTCTTCGTAGATCCTTCATAACCTTCCTGCTTATTTTGCTCGGCATTTTCATGACCTCTTTGATCGTTACATGTATGGAGTTTGAGTCATGGTTTCCCGACTTTTTCTCCCTTTGCTTTTGTTTTTCTCTCTTCGTGGCATTTGTTCCAACGAGTATGAGAAGCAGCTTTGCAGCACCCTTTATGCGGAAACAAGGCTGCAAACCCTCCCGGTATTCCAGAGGAATCGTTTGCCACACGGATATAAACTCCTTAGGGGTCAGTGCCAGAACCTCATCTGTGCATTTTCTGCTGAGGACCTCTAGAATGGCCACTAAGATTGCCCGATTTGACTTTTGGAGACTACCAGAAAATAAAGTAAAGGATAAATGAGAAATATGCTGTAATTGATGCAGAGACTGAACATAATTAAGCGTACGCCAGTGTTTTCCGCAATAAGGAATTCGCATAATCTCTTATTTTGATGACGAGAAAATTACTTCCGGAACAAAAGTTGTTATCCGCAGGGCGATAGGTCCGTTTTGGGCTGCTGAAAGAAAATCGTTTCCGAATAATTTGGATTCATGTGGAGATATTGAAAATAATTTTGTTTCTGGTTATAATTTATGTGGAAATCGTGTTTAAAAAATATAGAAATTCAGGGTAAGTAATATATAGCCAGAAACGTTAATTTTAAATATCTGTTATAATAACAATAGTGGGTGGTTTTTTAGCTTAAATATATGAGTAGCAAACAATTCACTAATATCCTAACATCAAACAGAAATTAAGATAATCGAAAATTCACCAATCATCGAAATAAAAACCTTAAATCTACATGAAAAATCCTAAAAAGCTAAAATTACACAGAAAGGGGTAAGCGAGAAAAAACGACTGGAAAAAATTAATTCCATTGGAAAAATCTGCGTTTAATGTAAAAAAAAATGACGTGGGATTACAAAGTTCATAGCAAAATCATATATTTTACTTCAAAATTTATAAGTAGCAAAAATTCACTAATACCATAGAAGTTTTAAAAACTCGCAATTGAAATAAACTCTGAAATAAATAAAAAAAAACGATTTGATGGATTATTAGCCGGATAAAGTAAGTTTGTTTGTAAAAAGATGGAAACAATGACAGTGACTGTGACATGAGCTGAAGGCTCGGGCCGGTTCATTATTATTCAATAATATTCAAAAGATTTTCTGTAATTTTAAATAGAGGACGAAGTCTGAACCAATAAAAAAATTAATTACAGCTACTTTCGACATCTCAAAAGAGAGCGGGGCTTGGGAAACAAACGTGGCTTGCAGATATTCTCAGTCGCGGATCAGCACTCATCACGACAACATGTCATACTCAAATTTCGCTTCGGAAAGCAACTGATCCATAGAACACTGGAAATCGGCCTGGTATTTCTTCATAAAATTATCAATGGCAGTACCTATTGATCGTCCTGAAATTGTTGAGCATACTTTACATTCTGTAAATGTTAGAAAAAATAGAAACAGTGACGTTTTCAAGATTCCTTTTTGTAGAACAAATTATAATAGTAGGGGGGTAGCAATTGCCCCTACTGCTTCCCCTTGGAGCCGCCGTTGGTTTCTTATACAAAATTCATTCTGCGTAAGCCAAATTTTAATTTCTTTGAATTTTTGTTGTAGATTCTAGGTCCATTTATACCCTAAAAAACTCACTTTTTCTCTCAAAAATGGTTCAAACATTTTTTTTTCGGTAATTTTGACATTGGCCATCGTTTCTTATACAAAATTCATTCTGCGTAAACCAAATTTTAATTTCTTTGAATTTTTTTGTAGATTCTAGGTCTATTTATACCTTAAAAAAACACACTTTTTCTCTCAAAAATGGCCCTAACATTTTTTTTTTTCGATAATTTCTACATTGCCAATCGTTTCTTATACAAAATTCATTCTGCGTAAACTAAATTTTACTTTTTTTGCAGATTCTAGGTCCATTTATACCCTAAAAAACTCGCTTTTTCTCTCAAAAATGGCCCAAACATTTTTTTCGGTAATTTTGACATTGCCAATCGTTTCTCATACAAAATTCATTTTGTGTAAAATAAATTTTAATTTTTTTGAATTTTTTTTTAGATTCTAGGTCCATTTATACCCTAAAAAACTCACTTTTCCCTCAAAAATGACCCAAATATTTTTTTTGGTAATTTTGATTTTGATAATCGTTTCTTTTACCAAATTAATTCTGCTCAAACCAAATTTTAATTTTTTTGATTTTTTTTTGTAGATCATAGATCCATTTATACCCTAAAAAACTCACTTTTTTTCTTAAAAATGTAAGGGTTATATATAAAAAAGTTTAATATTTTGGGTTTGTTGAGAAATATCCGCGGGCCTTGGTGGGGGGGGGGGGGGGCAATTGCCCCGACTGCCCCCCCTGCTTGGGGCCGGCGTTGCTGTACACTTGTAAGTACACTTGTAAGTACACTTGTTTTTTTTTAATTATATAATTGGATTGTCCGTTTAATAAATAAATAAAATAAAAAAATAATAAGTGAAAAATATTGAATAGTTATTTGGAAAAGCTTAATTTAAAAATATAAAAAATTTGAACGCTACAAAGTACCGCTGGAAAACAATTCAAACCTATTAACCCTTTCGGTCACTGTGTACACTGAATTTTAAATACCCTTCAAAAGGGTAGGGAATTTTTATGTCCTATATTTTTGTCTGATTAGCACAACTGAACTCTCTGGATAACTGATTACAAAGCACAACCTTTTTGAATGAAACCCTTTATTATTTTTTCATGTTGTGTTTTGTGTTGTTTTGATGCCTTGTTTTTGTGTATTTGTTACCTACTTTTTAAAAGTAATTAACTTAATTAATATGCTAATAATTAAAATACAACAAAATACGATAATTTTTTTCAATAAAATAGGTTTTTAAAAAATTTTAATTTCATGTCCGGACTTACAACACCCTGTAACCTAGATCAGATAATTTTTATTTTTCTCACTTTAAAGCTTAAGGACGATACTAAGCAATAGTTCAAAAAATTGGAAGGTTTTGTTTTTTGCAAAAAAAAAATAAAACTTTTAAAAATAGTATAATTTTAATGGATTCACTAAATCTTAAGGAAAGTTCATATTACTCCATATAAAGTATTATTTAATCAACCGTTGAAATTCCAGGTCCGTATTTATTTTTTTTTCACGTTTTTATTGATTCTGTAAAAACAACACCCTTCTTGTGAAATTTGATAATTTTTGGGATAGTATTTCTTAATGTGGTACCGAAAGGGTTAATTTATGAAATTCCTATTTTCCCACCACTTCTAAATAAACCCCGCCATTTTTTCTTTTAATCTATAGTTTATCAAAACATTTTTATTCAAAAAATCGATTGCAACTAACACTTATCTGCTCAATTGTATAAATTTTTCCTTTTATAATTAGATCCTTTGACGATTTTTTCAGCGCGAAAACATTTGCCAATCCTTTTTAATTTAATCGCTATAATCTAGGTAGACTAAAATTGTTGTTTACTCCAATTAAAACTACTGTTTGTCTAGCTTCCTACATGTAACCGGATAAAGCTGTTTACAAATATTGGACCAAATTAAAGATAATATTGGAGTTGTGTCCCCGCGAGTTGTAGCTACGAGGTGAAATTAAAATTTAGTTGGTACTGGTATTTTTTGTGGAACAAAACGAAAAGCAGGTACCACGACAAATGAAGCTGTCATAGATAGGTTAGATAGGATTAGTATGTGATAGGAATTTATAAGGCATTTACTTATTTCGCATATATTTAGAAAAGACTAGGTTTTCATTTTTCATGTATATCAATTTTATTTTCAAAAATGTACCTAATCACTCAATAAGTTCCTAGGATAAATGGCAAATCTACATGATCTCTAGGAAGTACTATGGTCGAGGGGTAAACCGCGAGGTCCATTTTGGTGTACACACCTCGTCCATTAGTAGCCATTACTCAGCCATTAGTAGCCATTTCTCGGCCATTAGTAGCCATTACTAGCCATTAGTAGCCAATAGTGAGCCATTACTAGCCAATAGTGAGAAGCAGCCATTACTAGGCCATTACTAGCCATTAGTGTACAAAAATTTAACTCGCGGTTTACCCCTCGACTATGGCCTTCAAATGACAATTTAACGTTTAGTTCACAAGTCAGGGTGGTTTTTACTGATGCTACTTTTCTTATTTTCATAGCAATGGAAACATCTGAAAATCGTGTGTTGGTAAAATATGTGACCTTTCGTGATATTTCTTGTATACACCTTGGGATGCCAGCTAAAACTACGGTGAATATGGGTCGTGGGTTATTAAATTAATGCGAAATAAGTGGGCTCCAGGAGATTTGACCCACATTCAAAATTCGCCAATCTAAACACAATCCCCTGAATGCAGTTAATTACATACGACAGTATTTTTCATTAAAAAAATTCAAATTCTCTGATTTTTTTTAGTACAGGAGCCCTTGATCAGGTCAAAATATTGACGTCATCCACAGCAGGAATTTAAATTTTCTAAATTCATTTTTAACGAATAACTCGTTGTTTTCAAATGGTACCTACCATCTTGCCATTCGATAAAGAATTTACCAATTGAACGATATACATTATGTACCACTTTCTTTTTGTTAAAACGTAAACATGATCATTTATTGAAAAATTAGACACCCTCGTACAATTTGAGGGATTCATGTCCTGATATTTGTATAGGCGAAAAACAAAAAAATTTAAACTTAAATTCGATTTTATCTAAATCGATTAAATTCTTTAAGCTCTTCATCCGATTAAAAATAATTACAACAGTTACGCTACATGCGCTGATAAAAACGCTTGCTTTTTTTGTAGTTATTTACGCTCAACTCAATCATCAACAATTGATTAGTATTTATTTTTAATCGCTTTTAATACTCACGATAGTCAATTGGATAAAAGAACTTAAGGCACAAAAAAATTAAAACCACTTAACGAAAACCAAAGAGAGAATTGTTGACATTTATAGCAGAAATAAAATCCACCTGTTTTTATACAACTTGTTTGTCGGAACATCAAATGTCTAATTGACAGTTAAAGGATCATATCTAGTAATGTTACAAGAATCAATAATATATTGTTACGTACTATCTTGTGAGTAAATGTTTAATATTTAATAAATATTTAATTTTTATTATTTGATTTATTTTGAATTTTAGTTTTAGTACATAACCTATTAAATTACTATTGATTTTAAAGATTTAATAAATAGAACAGTTTTAAAATTGTGCTAGGTCTTTTTGTTTATTGCCTTCTGTCGTAATTTCAGACAGAAGGTAATTATTTGTTATTGATGGTTTTATTGGGCGCCATCTACTGTCCAGGTAGTGCGCGTGATTGTAAAAATCGATAATAACCACTCAGTAAATATGAAATTTATTAATAATCATAAAAATAACGGTTAACATTTTAGTTTATGTGAGAATAAGAGTTGTTTGTCAGAATGAGGTAAGCGTAATACATTTCTTATTTATAAAATCAACAATTAATACAAATCTTATAATTACTTTCTTACCTTATTCTAATCTAAATTATTTAGTTATTAATTAAAATATAATGTAACCTAATTAAATAAAATACTTGTGGCCTTTTTTTATTTTGAAAATATCGATATTTAATATTGTGAATTGGTACCTTTAATACGACTTAGATTATATTTCTAATTCTGGTTACTTTCCTAGTCAATTCAAAATGGAATGGATGCAAAATCTTCCAGGAATCAAAATCAGGAACAGGATAAATCAACACAGGATACAATTGGATCTGGATAGTTTAACAGGAAAAAAGATGAAACAAATATCGGGCTTCTTCTCTTGATTTAACTGTAAGTTTCTTGATTTACAAAAATATAACCTCACTTAATTTGACAGATAAATTTCTTTTAATTTTTATCTTCAATCAGTATTGCTTTGATTTTAAATTTCTTTTGTATTTATTACGAGCAACGATGTCAACAGTTCAAGAGATTTTGATCAAAAGCCTCGCTTGACAGCGAAAAGTAGTTTTTATAAACCATAATATCACGGCTCTCTAGATTAAAATTAACAGTTTTTTACTTAAAATTTTTTATGAAATTCAAAAAATATCAATTTTTATACAATTCTCGAGACAAAAAGAATGATTTTGATATAATTTATTTATAATTCCTACTTATATTAAATTTACACACAGACTTTTTAAGTTCGTCATTATCGATTTCTAAAATTCTATACAACTTTATTATTACTGCTTTTTTTACAGTAATTCTTTGATTTTAGTCCCAACACTTTATTTTCCCGATTTATTGTATTTTCCCTGAATTTAAATTAATCATATTGATACATCACGATATTGAAATTTGAGGTTAAGTTAAAAATTTCTTTTTTATTCAAACATCTAAAATAGCAATTGTTCTCATTGTTACTGTGATCGCAGACTTATCTGAGATTATATTACTTTAAATTTTGCTATTGAAATATTTGCTCAATTGTTTATAAATATCCTAAAATTGTTGGTGAAAATCTCTTATGGGATTAACGTGTTAAAATCTGACATCTGGGATTTTATATTTTCTTTTGCAATTACTACGTTAAAATTAGTTTCAAACATTATTTTCGAAATTACATTTTGTCCTGTGATTTATTGAAGTAAAATAATTAGTTATTTAATGGTATTAATAAAATTATTTGTTTAATTTTTTCTCTGCGTATTGAACATAAGCTTTGTATTCTTTTTAATGAGTTAGTCAACTTAGTCAACCGTTACAATATGGAATAGTCGACAGGGTTAAAGTCAACTGACTTACCTCGGATGGCTACAATAAAAATAAAATTATTAAACAGTGGGAGCAGATACTTTTTTCTCAATACGAGGTAGGAGTAGGAGTATGACTCACCCTGTATATGTAAAAGTAAGTATAGTGAACATACGCTAACAACCACTTTTATAACTTTTCATTTAAATTTTTATATTTGCTATATAATAACCATTTATCATCAGGTGTTATTTTTATAAAATTACCACGACTTGAAAAATATTGAATAACAATTCGTAAAATATTTCCAGATAATCGGCAGAAAATTATATGAAGAAAATAAATTCTCCATATCTCAAATGTGGCCCTATTTTTTAAAAATAAATATCGAAATTTCGATAATTATTTGATTGCCAGTCTGGCTATTTTTCTCCTAACCTGCTTGATGGGTTGCATACCTGCAAATTTTGAATTTGCTATTTGAATGAAGAGGGCGTTGGATATACACACACCGACTTCGTCACTTTCAGTGGCTATAAGTACCCGGTGTTTCCAATGTTTTCTTCAGACACTGTTTAGAGACGTGGTGTCGAGGATGTCTAGTTCCTACTGATGAGGCACAAAAATGCCGAAACTAGTCTAGGAATGACAAACTCTTCAAATAGCAAAATCAAAGTGTTGGTTTGGTTAATAGCCTTCCAACTCGCGTCTAAATCGTTTTAATTTTCGATTTGGACGTGATTGCATTTTCTGTATAATTTTATTATACTTTGTTGGTACCGACTTTGAGATATTTCGAATTTTTCGATATTTATTTTTAGAAAATTATATGTTCAACTCAGCAGTAAAATGGATTGACTGTCTAGTTAAACAAACAAACAAACAATTTAATCGATTTTAACGGTCCTTTTTTATTTATTTTTTAAAATTTTCTTCCTAAATTTTTTATCGAATATTTAAATTTGTTCACCTTTCTTTTTCTTCTCCTCTCAATCACCTACTTTGTATAACATACGTTCTTGTAGAAACTCAACAAATGCAAATAAATCCATTCAATTGAAACAACGCGTTCGTTTAATGTCGCTTTTATTGCAGCATCTGGAATATATCTGAACTATTAGAAGTGATTGTAGCTTAGAAAACATTCCGGAATCCTTAACTTAATTCTTTCATAAATACACTTTGTTTGCATAACAAAGCTATTCGCAGGAAATGTGGGTAATGATGCTTGCTGAAATTGTAAATGCTGCTAGAGGTCGTGCATATTTTGGAAGTCTACACACTCGAGAAAATGAGAAGTGTAAATGTCTAATATGCTTTGGAAATGAATCTCTAAAGGAATGCAAAGCTCGAAACTTAAATATTAAGAGGATTTTAAATTGTAATGTAAAAGTACGAAAGAAATATGAGGTGGCACATCAGTGAGTAAATGGTTGACATTGACCATTTTTCACAAAAAACCAACCCCCCCCCCCCTTTAGGTCGAGTTTTTTAATTTAAAGAAAGCTTAGCAGGGGATATTCCATATCCATATCCCCCCTTGAAAATCGGCTGGATCCGCCCATGATGTCAGTGCGTTAGTAACTTTTCATAAACCGATGTATTCTGAGTAAAAAACATAATGTACGATATTTTTGGCGAGGAGTGTATAAACACACCGACCGAATTTACTTTTAATTTCTTTTTAGTTTCAAAAACTTTTTTATTTTAAAGCAATCATATTGTTTACTCTTTCATGATCTTAGCTATATGAATGACTCACAAAACAAAAAAAAACGGTATTCACATTCAATTTAAAATCCAATAATACTTATTTGAAACTTTCTCAATTTTCGTTGTTTGAGTTCCGAGTTTGTTTGGAAGCTTTAAGCTACATGTTAGTAAGCAATATGAATCTGCTGTTACAAAAACTTCTGTTATTATTAAGGAAGCTTTAGATATCCTTCGGCAATTATTGGCAATCAAAATAAAAAGTCGTAATATTTCCAATTGCTTTTTTTTTCCACTCAATTTTTTCAAATCAAATCAAAATTGGAAGTTACAAATATCCTTCACTTCATTTTTCAAATTTGACATCATGCCAATTGGAAATTTAATCAAGCAAAATGACTTGATCTTTAGGATAGTTAGATTCTGTCACAAGGTTCGAATAAAAAAAAATTAGATTAGAGTGGAATATGCAACCACGAAGAATCAGTTTAATTGTTTGTTAGTTGTACTTTTTAAATTTATTATACCAATTTGTTAAAATAGTCAATTGGTATGAGTAAAGTTTAAGCTAGACTTCGCCACGCCAACGAATTTAAATTTCTAATTGTAGACCAGTGCAGATAATTTTTGAAATGAAATAAAATAATAGTAGGATGAAACTCATTGGAAAAGGAAGATAATATGACAAAAATGATAGGAAAAATAATTTACAGGCGCTCTGGGGTCGGGAAGTGGAAGGGGGGAGTTTTTAAGGGTAGAAAACGGTTTATCTCGATTTTCGGCAAAACTACGAGTCCTATGGAAAAAAGTTAAATAGCAAAGTTGTAGGTACTGAAAAGATCTACAACTTTTGTATTTACACTTTTTTCACATAACCTCAAAATTTATGTGAAAAATTTAAATAACCAAATTTTTATCTTTTACAATTTTTTTTTTTTCACGAAATTTGGTGTAAACTTACCTTTTTATGTCCCAAACACTCTGTAATTTTTTTGTTTTAAAATATTTATTTTTTTAACCTTATTTTGACTTAATATCGAAAAAGCAGTCTAATTTTCAATCGAAAATTCTCACGTCAAAATATCTGCTCTTTTAAAAAACTCGGTGGGCCTTTTGTTCGTTTAAATCTCTACTTTTTGATGGTGTAAAAAAAATATACATTACTATGGTAAATGTTCTCAAAAAATGCAAATAAGAAACGAAGAAAACTCCGAATTTCTTTTTTTTAAATCATCATGTACAATTTTGAGCTATTTATTTAAATTTATACTTTAATTACTTGAAAAACATAAGATTCCATGTTACATTGATAAACAAAAGAGTAATGAAAGTATAAATTTAAATAAATAGCTCAAAATTGTACATGATGATTAAAAAAAAGAAATTCGGAGTTTTCTTCGTTTCTTATTTACATTTTTTGAGAACATTTACCATAGTAATGTATATTTTTTTTTATACCATCAAAAAGTAGAGATGTCAACTAACAAAAAGCCCACCGAGTTTTTTAAATAAGCAGATATTTTGACGTGAGAATTTTCGATTGAAAATTAGACTGCTTTTTCGATATTAAGTCAAAATAAGGTTAAAAAAATAAATATTATAAACAAAAAAATTACAGAGTATTTGGGACATAAAAAAGTAAGTTTACACCAAATTTCGTGAAAAAAAAATTTTTGTAAAAGATAAAAATAAAAAACCAAAAACTTCTTTTTATTACCTACAACTTTGCCATTTAACTTTTTTCCATAGGACTTGTAGTTTTGCCGGAAATCGAGATAAACAGTTTTCCACCCTTAAAAACTCCCCCTCTTCCACTTCCCGACCCCAGACCGCCTGTAAATTATTTTTCCTTTCATGTTTGTTATATTCTCTTCCTTTTCCAATGGGTTTCATCCTACTATTATTTTATTTCACTTTTTACCATTTTCAAAGCTATCTGTACTGGTCTATTGGACACTATACCAGTCGTAACAGCTTACCAATATTTGGGTCTTTACCTGGATAGTAAACTTTTGTGGACGAGGCATATAGATTACATTAAGAGCAGATGTGAAAAGGGTATTAATATGCTAAGATGCATCTCAAGGCCAAAGTATGGTGTCGACGCCAAAGTCTCACTAATGTTTTACAGATCGTATATCTGCTCCATTTTGGATTATGGATCTACATTATATGGCTCTGCTAGCACATCAAATCTTCAAAAAATAGACCGCATTCAGTATAAAGCCATACGTATTCGTATTGGAGCAATGATATCTTCCCCGTGTGATGTAATTCTGGCTGAGGCTCAAGAACCTCCCCTAAAAATTAGGCGAGAATACATGGCCAATAAATATCTTATTAAAATTAGGGAAAAAGATTGTAACAATAATCTAAATAAACTAGCATTTATTACGACAGAGTGTCTAACCAATAAATTTTGGAAGATTAAAAATAATCCTCCTTTAGTGGATGCTTTTATTTTTACAAACCAATTTAGTTCTATCAAACCTATTGACAAATATCCAATGTATACATATAATCTTGAAACATATATGTTTATGACTAACATCATATTCCCCTTATATTCAAATTCAGACATAATCAACAATAACATTATGACATCCATTCTTTCTAATTACAAGCAATGCAGATGGATCTAAAAATATAAATTGTACTGGATGCGCTTTTTACCATTGGAACAAACGGTGTACGCAATATTACAATCACTCATATATATTAAAGATAACAATTTAGGTAACAGTGTAATAATAACCGATTCAAAATCAGCGCTAGAAACGATTGGAACAAAAAATATCGCTTATCATTTTAAAAATGTACTTTTTTGGAAAATCAAAAATTACACACATCAAAATAACATTTATTTGGGCAAGTAGCCATGGTGGTATTAAAGGAAATGAACTGGCCGATAAATTGGCCAAAGATGCTGTTTTAGAAAAAGATGTTCTAGAATTTTATAATAGTTTGGATCTTATACCATTAATAAAACAGGAAATTAGAAAGAATTGGACTTTAATTTGGAATGAATATATCAATAAATCAACTAATCCATATACACTCATTCACCCACACCTTCCAAACAAAATACCACACATTCAAGAATTTAATATTAACAGATTCTATAGCGTAACCATAACGCGGTTAAAACTTAATCATGGTAGATTTTCAGCTCATTTAGCAAAAATAGGCATAAATCAAACATCCAAATGTTCTTGTGATAACTCCACTGTAGCTGATCTAAACCACTTGATATTCGCTTGTCAAAACCACACGGAAGAAATAAATGCATTTTTGGAAGTGCTCAACACAAATAATGTTTCTTTGCCAACAAATCTAACCTGTATATTAGCCCTGAATAGTAGGAAGATTTTCGATGGACTGGTACAGTTAATTAAAAGAGCTAATATTCAATTGTAGGAAAAATAACTTAAATTATTTTTGTGGCTGAGGACTATGTTTCCCGATGCCAGAACCCAACAACACACACACACACGTCGCATGTCGAAATGCTACACTAAAATCCGTTTAATTTCCACCAATATGTCAATCATTCTGTGAGTAATAGAAGGGATATGTATTTCGCTGTAAAACTGTAGTGAAAAAATTAATAATTATGTGCATCCACACCTCGTGTAATATACCCATTATCAAGATTGTAGTTTTTTTGTTTTCATCACAGCAAAATTTTCAATTTCAGAATAGGATAAAACAACAACAAAATAACAAAACAATGAAACCATCAGTTAATCAAAAATCCTGTGACAATAGCTATTTACGTCAAGTTTTTAGTTTTAATTCTTCCAGTTCACATTCATTCATCATAGTGAGACCGACATCGACAGGGCGATACAACAAAAGATTTTGAACCTTACATTAGTCGTCTAGAATAGTGTAATGTGCAACAAGCAGGGAAAGTTTAACTTTTCTCACGAGTGTGGAAGTTTGTGGCACCAGCCTGAAGGGTGAGTGCTGCAAACACACGAATGTATGTTCTAAGGTTTGGAATTTGTTGATGGAATAGAAAAGTAAAGACGGAGCAAACGTCAGTATATCTCCCTTGAGCTTGTTTAGCCCCTACAGTGCCCTAATTCGCGATACATATCTATTTAACGGGAAATACCGCTGAAATCGGTTTTTTCGCGATTGCAAAAAACGTTCAAACTTGATAGCTTTCATCTCTGTCGTAAGCTCCATCGAATGAGCAATCTCACGTTAAAGACCCCTTCATACTAAGGGCCAAGAGAGGCCAATGCATTGGTCGCCAATATTTGCGTAATGGCGGTGCTGGCCTTGACTTTGGCTCCACACGCTAGGCCAGCCATTGGCAAATCTTGGATCAACATTCAGTTACTTGAACCCTATTTTGTCAATTATCCATGTTTTAGTGGTGTAAAAATACTCAAATAAAATAATTAACTAATAGTTGAAACAAAAACTATAAAGTAAACCGACGAAACTATTTTATAGAAAAATCAAAACCTAAACAACAAATGTTGGACAAGTATGTGGTAGCGTTACTTATCTACTGGGCACTTGGTTCACGCATGTTGGCCTGCTTCGATGTTTGTTGAAAACCGCTCCGATATCCAACATAAGCCAATACCCTGGCCCAACATGACCGAGACAAGCCAACCCCTATCTACACAGTGGCCTAGCAGGATTAGTGTGGAGAGGCCATAAGATTCTTTAACATTGGACTGTAAGTTCAGTAAAGTAAGAGAGAAGACAGAATAATGATTCGGAAGTCCAATCAAGCTCTTAACAATTACTAGCTGGTTACGAATGAAGAGATTGAAGACAAAAGATAGTAATCCAGATGGGTGTGCATAAAATCAAACAAACTTCAGTAGAAACGGTTCACATAAGAAGCTGGCAAGATACAAAAAAGTGCTGTGGCTGGTTTACAAGTTATAAGAAAGGCTCATACAGGATTTGTATCCCCGGTAGGACTAATTCCAGGTGCAGGTGATCCTAAAAGAAAATTATATGTTCTGTTTTGTAATTCATATATCTGTATGCAGCAAATGTGGCAAAGAACCATGCATAATTGGGTTTATTTTCTCTTTACTCACAGCCGTTAAACCTTGTATCCTGTTTCTTTGAATTCAATGTCTGCAAGTATATAAAATTTTATGTTGAGACGTTTTCATATCTTTTAATTTTAACCAACAGTTTTTTTTATTTATTTTTGACTTATTTTATTTATCGTTTATTGAAATGACTGACCTAACATTTTATTACAAAAAATTGAAGAATTTTCAGTAGGTACGCATAAACTCAAATATATACAAAAAGGGATAAATTTGGATGAACACACTGTAAAGTTAGTACGATTCGACGATTGGTATTATAGCGCATTCCAACAAATTTAGCATAGTTGCGGAATTGACATTAAAAGCAGAAGTAATCCTTAACATTAAGTAGCTCTAATTCTACGTATACTAGAAGTAATTAAATTAAAATTGACTATAATTGCGCCAGCTTTTCTCTTATAATGGCATTAAATTCAATTTTAATCTGCCTCATTCTAAGTTCTTGAAGGCGGCAGGTGTTAATAGATTATGACACTTTTTGTGTGGGCAAATACGCGCAACAAGAATATTATTCTTAATTATGTTCTCCAGAACGTCGCGACGGTAACGTCCTATTATTCATTTGCCTAATAGAACGAATGTCATTTTTATTTTTGCGTCATTTCTAAGGGTACAATTAATAAGACGGTTTTCTGCTTCGGAATACTGAAAAAGAGATACTTGTAAAATTCTAGTTGACATTCGTATTGATTTTTGTGGAGATCTTTAAGAAGATTATTGTGCCGAGAGGAAAAAGCAGTACAGTAGTAAAAATACGTAGCAACAGATTTATTGTAGCAGAGCGGCCAATTCTATTCTAAGAGGTGCGAAATACAAGTAAATTCAAGTAAATAATAATAAAATTATTTTTAATCTTTTAATATAGAAACAATTTAGGATCTTACTGATTGCTCAGTATCGTTGTATTTAAAGATTTGAACTGTTAAATCTCGACAGATCGTGTTGTCCAAACATTTTATTTTTATTGTTTAATAAATTCTAGTATTTTTAGTAATTGTTTAATTTCATTTGCTAATGATCTAAACCTTACTGACTGGTAAGCATAGGTTATAGTCTAAGAGCTGGATCCGAAAAACTCATTGTATTACTAAACAGGATTACATATCCGAGCTCTCCGACACTTTCAGTGGTGCAGGACTTAGGTACGGATGACCAAAGTGGCCATTTTTTTCTTAAACGCAAACTATCGATGATACATGTGATTTTTTTTAGGATGGAAGATTATAAGCTACTTATTGTATATTCCAACTCTCCGACAGCTACGGTGGTGCAAACTTGGTGGCTGACAGGGGTTAAGTTGCCAAAAATTAAAAAAAAACAACTACTGCTTTCTCATTATATGTGTGAAAATCTCAGACAGCTACGTTGGTGCATAAGGCAGTAAAATGGGATTTTATAGACGCGCCCCCGAGATTTATCACATGCATACGTATTTTATCGATAAAAACTCGTACAAATTCAATTTTTTATCTGAAAATTAACATTTTTATGTTTATTAATGTAATAATTCACTTACCCCATTTTTGTTGAATTGAATTATATATTTCATTATAATTAATTTCACTTGCGAATACTTAGCTATAGTCTATTCAACCAAAGATTAACATAATTCGCTGAAAAACTTTGTTTGCAGTGAGAGGCACGGTAAACTGCAATGGATTTTGGTAAATATATTTAATTTTAGCAAACTGTTCAACATTAAGAAAGAACACCAGTGCAGTTTACCGTGCCTTTCACTTCAACAGAGGTTTTCTGCGAATTCCGTTTAATCGTTTAGAGACATAAGTTGGTTGAATGAGCTATACCCAAGAAGGAAATATTATTTATGATTTTACAGTCAATGTAATACATAGGTGAAAAATAATGTTATATTTTATGAGAAATTTTTCTTCGATTTAAATTAATAAAAAGTAAAACATAAAAAATAAAATAAAAAATGTAACGTTTTTTTCGAGATATATTGCAAATAATGCATATTCTGTCAGTAAATTTATCTGTGCCTGAAGAATTCGATAAAGCTTCATCTGCCGCTGTGCAAGGTTCATCTACCAGCATTGAAGATTCATCTGCCGTTGCCGAAGATTTTTCTAGTGGTGTTGGAGTACTTCTTGCCTGACATCGAAGCATTATATAATTGTAAAATGAAGTTTACAATTGAGGAAGAAGAAATGTTGAAATACAGTAAATTCATTTTTACGCAGCGGAATTTCGCCAACTTTTCGCTAGCGCAGTGTCCTAACAAACCGTACCTTTTAGTTGTAAATATCTTAAATTTTATAAACACGACGATAAGAAATAACGAGAAAAACGAAAAACTTTCATTATAAATGAAGGAAAAATCACTAAAATGACATGAGAAACGGGAGAAATAATGTATAAAATACTTTCATAATACAGAAATAAAAATATTATATAGAAAATAACTGTTATGACAATTACTTACCAATATTACATTTAATTTTTTTATACTGCTCTATGACTATTCTCTATGATTATTCGCAATCGTAAACAATCTGTAGCAGATTCGATGATACCCATGCAAATTGTCAATTTAGAACCTCATCACTATATTTAATATTGCACGTTATTCTAATTTCTAGTTTGTCTCTGCAGGTTTTCAATGTCTTTTCATGAAATAATATTACTTTTTCATTTTCAACCTTGCAAAATTTAAAAATACACGCCATTTTAATAAAATAAATTATTGTTTTGTTAGGTCTAAGCAAGCGTGTGTCAATTATCTATGTGAGCAATGGTTTTTAAAAAGCTACTGATCTTAACGCTTGTGTATAAAGGTATATTATAATAAATCAACAAAATAAAACAAAGAACTCTTTTACAGTAATATTTTGCATATCTGTTCATTTTTAGAGATTATATATTTTTAAATTTTACAACTTTGGAACAAAGAAGATTATATTACCGAATTTAGTGGTTGAATAATATACTTGGAGATTCAATATTATATCTATCTGATGATATACATATAGTACCAATGTTATAAATTATTATAAAATTACCCAATAAACATAAACATGTTAATTTTCAGATAAAAAATTGAATTTGTACAAGTTTTTATCGATAAAATACGTATGCATATGATAAACATGAATGGCGCGAGTCTCGGGGGCGCGTCTATAAAATCCCATTTTACTGCCTTTTGCACCAACGTAGCTGTCGGAGATTTTCACACATGATTTATTATATAATGAGAAAGCAGTAGTCAATTTCTCCGACATATCAGTTGTGATCTGTTTTTTTTTTAATTTTTGTCAACTTAACCCCTGTCAGCCACCAAGTTTGCACCACCGTAGCTGTCGGAGAGTTGGAATATATAATAAGTAGCTTATAATCTTCCATCTTAAAAAAAAATCACACGTATCATCGATAGTTTGCGTTTAAGAAAAAAAATGGCCACTTTGGTCATCCGTAGTCCTGCACCACTGAAAGTGTCGGAGAGCTCGGATATGTAATCCTATTTAGTAATACAATGAGTTTTAATCGAGTTTGTCCATATCAAAGATCAAAGAGTTTTTCGGCTCCAGCTCTCCTACTATTAGTACATACTTGAAGGGATTATACCCAAGGAATTTAAGGCGAACAATTTTAGCTTTTTCTGGAGGTTGGGTAGTTAAAATTGGTAAAACCCGCGACCATTCTTCACTGTGGTTGGCCGGCATCCAAAGCGGATTATACATAATTCCACGAAAAGTATTCAGGGAAAATCGTGGCAAAGTGTCAAAAATGTTTACATTGTTTCCTGTTTATCATTCTTTCATGTTCTTGCAAATTGTATTACTACAATTGTTTACTTTGTAATGTATTTCTGTTTCTATTACAATTTCATTTTGTTGAAATATTTTCTTTTCAAAATTGTATAAATCTGTGAAATTTTACGACAGCGGCCTACTCGATATCTTTTTCTCGAATAAACCGTCAACATTTCTTATTTTGCAATAAATCTCGCAGGTTTTACAGAATAAACCCCATAAACCACAGCAAAAAGCTCTTATGTAATAAAATATAGGGTGATGCATTTGAAAAAGTCGAGTTATTGCTCTTAGTAATTTGTCCTTTAAAAAAACAGATCTTATTTTGGACATCCTGTGGTTTAAAATAAATCAAACCGATAGCTTGGGTAGAAAAAAGTTATGGAGCATACACACGCCCCTGGGTCACCCGGTATAATAATAATAATAACAATAATAACAACGTTTATTTAGAAAAAGAATTTTACAAATTTACAAATTGTATACATATATAAAAAAGTAGTAGACAATTTTGACTAAATAAACAACAATAATACATAACACTAAATAAAAATATTTTCATCACTGTAACCCATTAAGTCCATAGACCATAACTGGTAAACGGAACAATATAAGTTTTTTTATCGTTAAATATATCAAATAATATTTTTACATCAATTTCCATTTTATTTTTTAAGTTTCCCACGTGTTATCGCTATATATCACAGCAGTGTCATTTGCAAAACCGATTATCTTACCAGAAGATTTAAAAGAAAATATATCATTAATATATAGATTAAACAAAATTGGTCCCAGTACGGTACCTTGAGGAACTCCAACCGATATAACTTTTTCCCCACTGAGTTCGCCATTTATCCTAACTATTTGTTTTCGAAAAATTTTAATGGGAGTCCCCGTATCCCTGCATATATGATGGATATAAGTATTTGATACACACCCACATACACAATAAAATAATTATATCTAATTATTATTCAGTACGTACGTACGCTACCAGTTATGTCAGGTTAGAGAAAAAAAAAGGACAAGCAACAAATCAAAAAGACAAGCCCAGTGAACAAAGGGGGGGGGGGGGGGTAAATTAACATGTAAAGATATAGAAAATCGGTTTTTCGCACGTACCTCTCTGAGGTTTCTTCGGATCGAAACGACTTCTATATATGAAATAAAGTGCTCGTTAAAACGCTTAAACTGAATTTTAACCCGTCCAAATCGGTCTAGCGGTTCTTGAGATATTGCGATTTAAAAGTATATGCATTTTCGCCGCGGCGAGAACACACCTAGAGCCGTGATCGCGTTTTTCGCATGGAAGAAAGTGACTTCGCGCCTTGATTTTTTTTCATCCGATAGATAGTCATGACCCAAGCATTATGTCCAAATGTTAACCCGCTAATTTAATTTGGGGGGGAGAGGGAGCGCAAACTCGATCCGATAAGCGGGAAGGGGGGGAGGGGGGTAAACGCTTTTTGCCCTGTAGAAGTGCAACGGATAGGGTTAGTGACTTCGTGTTAGGCTCATTTTCAAGGGCAATCAGTTCTCTTTCTAAATTTTTTTACCCCAAAGTTCTATCTACATTAAGGACTGCGGGAGTATTTATAAAAACGAGTGCGCTCGCTCAGCCGCCGTGAAATTAGATGCCGGAATAGATTTTGTGAGAGCAGGTAGATAATGTTAGAGAGATGAGAGATAAAAGGGAGCGCTTAGCTCCTATCCCGGCATCTAATTTTACAGCGGCTCGGCGAGCGCACTCGCTTTTATAAATATATCACGCACACCTGAGGTCCTCTATAAACTTAGAGCTTTGTGGTAAAAAAATCTTGAAAGAGAACTGATTGCCCTTGAAAATGAGCCTAGCACGAAGTCACTAACTCTATCATTTGTCCTTCTACAGGGCAAAACGCGTTCACCCCCCTCCCTCCCTTTCTGATTATCGGATTGAGTTATTGTAGGGCTCAAATCAAAGAGAAAAATAATTCCGCAACCGATGGCGCATACAAGATTTTCCTCAGTTTACTCTTTCGTTGCGAAAATCAAAAATTAAAATATGCAAAATCCGAAATTCGGTCGCCATTTGTCCGTTTTCAAGAAAACCATCATCTCCTTAATACATCCTGTAGCAGTGTCCTCATGAAAGAGTTTGCCATTTTGGTGAACTGGATTGGTCAAGAAATAAAAAAGTTACCTCGAGTCAAAAATTAATCAGTGTTTGCCCTCCCTCTCCCCCCCAAATTAAACTAGCGGGTTGAAATTTGGACACAATGCTTGGGTCATGACTATCTATCGGTCTCGTAGTCACTTTCTTCCATGCGAAAAACGCGAACACGGCTCTAGGTGTGTTCTCGCCGGGGTGAAAATCCATATACTTTCAAATCGCAATATCTCAAGAGCCGCTAGACCGATTTGGACGGGTTAAAATTCAGTTTAAGCGTTTTCGCGAGTACTTTATTTTAAATATAGAAGTCGTTTCGATCCATAGAAACCTCAGAGAGCTACGTGCGAAAAATCGATTTTCCCTTACCTTTCATATAGTGATTACGTGAAAGAGGGACCTCGAATCTATGAAATCACAAAAATTTTTTTTCGAAAAGAGCGACTTCGTTTAACGGGATTTTTTCCGCCAGATCGACTCCATTATACCCATTTTAGTCACCTCCACGTAATAGAACCGTTTCTATAACGTGGCAGGGATTTTGACAATACACTTTAAAGTTTCTGATGTCGGGGCCGTCACGTTCCGTCCACGAAAAATGCTACTTGGGCTATTTCTACTATACCTATACAATTTGTGAGATACTTTTTTAGTTATATGTAATCACTTATAAGGTGTACTTAGAAATGCTTGTATTATAAATAATTTTTTTCTACCCCTAAAATATAAAGCAACATTGATATTTATCCACACATTAATTTCGTTGAACACCCTTTTTTCTACACCCCTGATTTCACTACCAATTTTAAAACCATTCTCAAGATTAGTTCCATCCCATTCAAACCAACAGGATCAAGCAATAATTCCTGGGTTTAAAGGTATAAAATCTACTTTTATATACTTTTTTCTCCAAATGTTCCTTGCGAGACGTTTACACTATGGGGAATTGTTTTTTAGGATATAAAGATAAAATATTTGTAGCAACTGCTATAAAATAGGCTTATGTTCGACAGTCGCTAGTTTATTGCGGACGGTATTATCAATTTTAAGTAAAATTACTTTGCTAGAATAGCAGAAAATGCTCGTATGATTTTATTCTCGCTTAAATCAAAGGTTTTAGTAAGAGAGATGCTTTTTCCTGTATATACAACAAAAAAAAATTTCTTGATTTCATCAGTCTGTTTTCGAGTCGTTTTTTTTTTCGCAAGGTCTACTCCATTATAGGTAAGTAACAGTTCATAGTGACGATTCAATCATAGATATTTCAAAGGACAATATACCGGGTGTATCAACGATGCGTGCGTGGAGGATAGCTGCTTCCCTTTTGAAGATAGGAAAAAATGTTTCAAATAAAAGTTGTAGGTAGCAATGAAAGCTATGTTCCAAAAATAACTACCAACATACAGGGTGTCCCATAAATGTGTGACTTATCAAAGTTATGTTTTTTAAATGAAACACCCTATATATTTTTACTCGATTGAATTCCTTCGGAAGAGTGCTTTTCAAAAATATAGAGTTGTATGGGTTTATACCAGGTGGTTCTGAAGTTATGGTGACATTTTATGTCCCAAAATGGGTTCATTCAACACCAAATATCTCAAAATCAATAACTAGGAATAACAAAAATTTTTCACCAAATATCCTAGAAAATGGTGTATTTTGATTTCATATTCATAAATTTACCGAATGGCACTTTTCCCATACAGGGGCAACCAAAACTCGGGATCATTTTTTTCTCAGTTTTTTCAAATAGATCACCCTGTATATAGTGCCATACCAGAATAGTCAACACTATAAGCTTCCAGAAAATGTAGGGTTTGCCTACTTGATTTTTACCGGAAATGCATCTAATTCTTAAGGAAAGTATGAAAAATGTCATAAAAGCAATAATGATATTTTTTTATTCAATGATGGACAAACATGGAACAAAATAAACTCAAAAAAATATAAAAAACCGTCATTTCACAGTAGATGTTCAAACAATCACCCGTTTTAAGCTATGCATAACCGGACACGGTGGCCTAGTTGGTAAGGCGTCTGCCAATTCAGCTTGGTCAGTGTTCGGGGAGATAGACTTTGATAAGACTTTGGGCAAGTGCAAAAAGGTATTTGTGTCATACGCAGTTTCATTCACGCCGGTAAACAGGCCGGATGAGATCGGATATCTCGTGGAACTGATAGGGGTTGGTGACACAATTACACACTTGTTAGTCGGTAGATCACCTGCATGACAAAGGCATAGTCCTGGGTTTAAGGTGATTGAGGACCGTGGTTCGGAGCCCACGATAAAATGTAGGTCCCGTCCAGTTTAGGCCATTAGGTCAGAAAAGAAACGGTAAAATTAACAAACAAACAAGCTATGCATAAATTAAGTCTATCTACGACTTCAGGTAAAGCTGATCTTGTAGTAGAGCGAAGAAATCTTCTAATTCTATTTGTCCTTCAGCGTCGTTGGTTTGCCGCTAATTTATTTTTGTGTTCACTTCTTGTGTTTCACATTTTCTGTTTCCACAAACCTCTTCTTCGAAAACTCTCGAGTCGCATACATTCTACTGACTAAAAGCAGTTTCTGTAACATCTATCCGGAATGTCGATCATTTTATCAATTATATCAAATCACCCTTGGAATATTTGAATGTTACTGGAACTGTCAACAAACATGACATTTTATTATAGAAGTGAATTTATAGTTTAAATCTAATATTTTCTCGTTTCTCGTTTCTCGATTCGAAATTATCCACCGAAGAAATGATAAACATGATCGACATCAAATATTAGGTTTAAATCATAAATTCACTCACAGTTCCTGAAACATTAAAATGTTCCTTAAAAAAGGTGATTTGATATAATTGATAAAGTGATCTACATTCCGGATATATGTTACAGAAACTGCTTTTAGCCAGTAGAATGTATGCAGTTCGATATGCGACTCGAGAGTTTTCGAAGGAGAGGTTTGTGGAAACAGAAAATGTGAAACACAAGAAGTGAACAAAAAAATAAATTAGCGGCAAACCAACGACGCTGAAGGAAAAATAGAATTAGAGGATTTTTTCGCTCTACTACAAGATCAACTTTAACTGAAGTCGTAGATAGACTTAATTTGTGCATAGCTCAAAACGGGTGATTGTCTGAACATCTACTATAAAATGACAGTTTTTACATTTTTTTGAGATTATTTTTTTCCATGTTTGTCCATCATTGAATAAAAAAATATCATTATTGCTTTTATGACATTTTTCATACTTTCCTTAAGAATTAGATGCATTTCCGGTGAAAATCAAGTAGGCAAACCCTACATTTTCTGGAAGCTCATAGTGTTGACTATTCTGGTATGGTACTATATACAGGGTGTTCCATTTGAAAAAACTGGGAAAAAAATGATCCCGAGTTTTGGTTGCCCCTGTATGGGAAAAGTGCCATTTGGTAAATTTATGAATATGAAATCAAAATACACCATTTTCGAGGATATTTGGTGAAAAGTTTTTGTTATTCCTAGTTATTGATTTTGAGATATTTGGTGTTGAATGAACCCATTTTGGGACATAAATGTCACCATAACTTCAGAACTACCTGGTATAAACCCATACAACCCTATATTTTTGAGAAGCGCTCTTCCGAAGGAATTCAATCGATTAAAAATATATAGGGTGTTTCATTTAAAAAAACATAACTTTGATAAGTCACACATTTATGGGACACCCTGTATATTGGTAGTTATTTTTTGGACATGTCTTTCATTGCTATCTACAACTTTTATTTGAAACATTTTTTTCTATCTTTAAAAGGGAAGCAGCTATCCTCCACACACGCATCGTTGATACACCCGGTATACAGGACTGCTCGATTCCTATCTTCCTTGTTTGTATCCGAAATAACCTTGCAACTATACAATTCACTGTTAGTGTTTAGGATTTTCTAAGGTGGCTGCGGATTGTGTTTCCAGACCTAAGGCAGGTTTTTACCTTATATTGAGGGCCAATATTCTTTATCTTCTCTGACAGACCTTTCACGTAAGGGAGGAACAATATTGGTTGTGGTAGTTCTTCTTCTCTGTGGTTGATTTTTTGTTGTCTACGGGTCAACATCTGTTCCACTAGCTTCTTCAAGGAAACTTGATAAAGTTATTCTTTTTCGTGATAAGGCTCGGTTTCATGTCGCAAAAGTTGTAAACATTTTTTTGGAAATGCTCAAATGGAATGTTTTACTTCACATTGGTCCTTCTGATTACCAGTTGTAATGAAGGATGCAGCACGATTTGTATTTCCAATAGCTCGTCGTGAGACACTGTACATTTTTCGACAGTTTTATCAGAAATATCACCTAATACAGACATTTTATGAAACAATTTATTACCGTTTGTTATTTATTTATTGGCGAAAATACCTCTTAATCGCCCAGTCGCCTACGTTTATGTCCGACATAAAAATATTGGAGATGGCAACTGTATTGGATGGGTAATCGATTTATCCATTTTATGGCAGGTATAGACGAATTGACAAATGGAGAAGACGTTCGTAAAAGTGTGATAAGCTTTAATAAAATGATGTTTTAGTTTTCTACTTATCCGGTCGAGAATATAAAGATGGCAATGACGTTATTAATTTTTTACTTTGGTTCTATTATTCGATTTAACATCATATCTTTTATGGAAAATAACGGTTTTAAAGGAAAATACAATAACTAGAAAAGAAAACTGGAAAAATTCCAGAAAAATAAGAGCATAATGGCACATTACAATCACTAGGATTTGACCCATCCCTCAAATCCATTGTTAGAACATATTCCAGAAAATATAAAGCGAATGATGTGGATTTTAGACGACTGAGGATCTGCTACAAATAACTTTCTGAACTACTTAACAAAAATGGACTTTTTATGAAGTTAAGAACCAAGAAAATAAAATTCAACAAAAGGAGGACTTGAAAAATCAGATTCTAGATGTTTTTAGAAATGTTAACGTAAATATCTTAAGAAAGCTAAGTCGATTTTTTAAAGATATAGTAACTGTAGAATTATATTTTTTCGGAGATTTTTTTTTTGCCAAATCGCTTTGCTTTTGGGCTTAAGAATGTATATGTAAGTTTTCTGGATTTATGATGCTCTGAAACAGAGCCAAAAAAAACCCTTGATTTTTATGTTAAATATTTAAAAGATAGTTTTTAATGTTATAAACTCATCTGGAAATCCTTAAGGGGAACTGATACTTTACAAGCTGTAACACATGCGGGGCAATGGGTCGGTCGGAGATAGAGTATTCGGTATTGATGGGTGGAGCCTAAATATTACGCAAAGATTATTTCTCGAGGGGGACTCTAAATTCGGTGAATCCAGCGAGCATTCATATCGGATTGCAAATAGCAAGATTTTTTAAATTGATGCAAACTCTTTTTTTTTCAAATCTCATTTACGAGCTCGGTTTTCAGTATTTTTCAATGATTTTTACACTCGTGTTCAAATTCAAAATATAAACCTTTTTGTTTTAGCTTTAAATTAATAGTTGTATTCAATAATGCTGGATATATTTTCTTATAGGATTTATCGGAATAACATATTCACTTGCTGTAATATGTGTTTTTTAAAATTTCGAGCCCAAAAGAGTTGGAGTTAAATCTATGATTATAAATAGTAATATTTATTGAAAGTAAAAATCAATGCTACCTCGTAATGGTTTTTAATATTTTCTGCTTACTACCTATATATAGTCTAAAAATCTTTCCCCATAGAACAGCGGTTTATATAGGCAAACAATAGATTCGAAGTTTTGTTGAAATTCCAATATTGAAATTTGTTTTTTATATCACAATGGAGACCTATTTGAAACCACGATATAAATCCTTTGGTATTTTCGTTCGGCTATTCGTATTATTTGAAAAATAGCCTATATTTGAATATAAAAATGTTGGTGCATATCCATTTTGTTCGTGTGTGTTTTTTCGCAAACAATATTAAAAACAGCATTTTCGAATGGATTATGATTCACATCCGTTGCAGATACATCAACAAACAATACGTTAATTTTTGGTAAACAAAAACCAAAATACTATAAAATCCAATTTACTAAGAACAGTTTGTCAGCTCACTAGTGTTTAAAGTAATTCAGTAAAATTCAAATTCGTTATTTTTCTTAATCATCAAATTTTCTTCTAAGTTTCACTGGTATCAAAATTTTTAATTTTTAAGGGTCAATTCCTGTATTTTATGGATGTGAAGAAGATGGCCAAATAATTTTTCTAGTTACGCACTAAGAATAAAATTTTCTAGCAAAAATAACAGTTTTATGTGGCCTCATATCACTGTCTTTTTCTAAACATTTATTATTTCATTCAATATCCTTCTTCAGAGCAGATATAACAGCATTAGCTATTTGTGATTTTAATTCCTGTTGAATTATATCTTTTTTTTCACTGGAGAAAATCCTTTATGGACACCTCAGCTTGCACCAAGGTAGTGTGAGACTCCCCTTTGTAGGTCTACTCACTACCTAAGCTCATATGCACCCGCAATCATCGTCTCCGACCTGCCTCAGATGCATACAGCGGCTAAACTGCTATCTCTCCTTCATCTGTCTGTTGTCTTTCCTCCTCACCTTTTTTCTTCATGACTGCCACTATATATTCCTCGCCGGCCAACAGGTATGTTGGGTCTTCCTCATCTGAGTTCTCAGACTGTCCCATCTGCTACACTCTATTATTGTGTGCTCTGGGCTATCTGGCATATCACAGTATGTGCATTCGTCGCTACTTCTTTTTCCTATCCGATACAGATAGGTAGCGAAGCAGCCATGGCCTGACAATATTTATGTGGTGTAATAATTTACCCTGCAGTGCTCACTTTTCTACATCTGGTATCAACGTTTTCATCCACTCAGCTGTTCTCTTTTCCCTTGAGTTCTCTCCGCTTTAGCTCTATGTTTGCTCTGTCGGTTTTTCCTTTTCTGAGGGAGGAGATGCGCAGGTATTGTGCCAGT
The DNA here is from genome assembly GCA_949320105.2 of Crepidodera aurea. Lineage (NCBI taxonomy): Eukaryota > Metazoa > Arthropoda > Insecta > Coleoptera > Chrysomelidae > Crepidodera > Crepidodera aurea. The sequence continues at coordinate 37,089,154 of OX439475.1, read as the reverse complement.
AATCACCTGTGTAGCTTCTACGGAGACAGTCCGATAGGCAGAGCCAACACGCAATGCAGCCTTTCTCTGGACACCTTCCATGATCTTTTTACATTTGTCCACTGCCAGGATTTCTTCCCATAATGTTGCTAAGTACAGCAGGATGGAGTGAACTACCTCAATCTGTAGCTTCATTTTCAAGAACGAGGGATCTTCTATATTTGGAATTATTTTTGAGAGTTTTGCTAGTTTAATTTCAGCTTTTGTTGCTGTTCTTTTAATGTGTTCGCCAAAGTGTGCATTAAATCCTAGCGTTAAACCTAAGTATTTTACAATTGGTGTTATCAGGTTTCCCTTGAACTCAAAATTCGTCCTTTGTCTTTGAGATTTCCATCTATGTCCCTTGATGACCATGGCTTCTGTTTTTTGGGCCGCCAATTTCAGCTCATTGACTCTCATCCATTCATCAATTTTTATCAGCGAAGTCTCTACTCTGTCTTAGTTCCTCTGTGTCGCTTGCTTTTACCAAGATAGCCAGCTCATCTGCAAAGCCATAAGATTTAACTCCCTCATTTAGTTGCAGTCTGAGGACTCCATCGTAGAATACGTTCCACAAGGTCGGTCCTAGAACCGACCCCTGCGGGTCTCCCACTGTGGTTTCCATTGTTTCCTTTTCATCGATGGCTATCGCTCTATGGTTGAGGTATTTGCTTATTATGTTTACTAAATAGTCTGAGATCTCTATTTTTTTCTAATTGCTCCATTTTTGACATCTAACATTACAATTATTGCCCATTTGCCTGATCCATGTACTTCCTCTATGAGTTTGTCTACGGCCTGTTCAGTTGATCGCCCTTTCCTGAAACCAAATTGTTTATCTGATAGACCATTTTTTCGCTCTAATTCTTCTATGAGTCTATTTTTTTATTAGGCTCTCATACAGTTTGCTGATTGTATTTAATAGGGCCTGTATTTTATCTCGTCCCCCACGTTTTTCTGCAGTTTGGGAATCGGAACCAATTTACCTACTTTCCAAGCATTTGGAAAATCATGTTTTATCCGCAGATCATTCATAGATTTTACTAGATCGCTAACTTTGCTAAATCCTTGATTGCTTCAGCTGGGATGCCGTCCAGACCTATTTTTCATATCGTGCAGTGCCACATTAATTTCCTTTTCCGTGAATAACTCAAAGCCCTCCTCTTTTACCATCCTTTGCCCTATCCAAGACCGTCTTTGTGGAAAGAGTTCCTTTGCAACTTCCCTTTTCTGCTCCAGGCTTAAGTTTGTGGGTGAGCTTCGCACAAAGTGTCCCATGGCGATTTTAAATCCTTGGCCCCATGCATCATTATCAAGATCCTTGCATACTTTTTGCCATTTTTCTTTTTTTGCTTTATTTATTGCCTTCCGAAGTGCCTTCTTGGTTACTTTGTATTCTTCTCTTTTATTATTTATTTCTTCAAGGAGATTTTCTTTTTTGCCCAAACATCCTCCGTCCACCAATATGGCATTGTGTTGCAAGTTCCTTTACCTACTCTTTCAGTACTATCCTTGTAAGTTTCTTTTATTATGTGCATGGGATGTCCTAAATGTCTTGTATCTCCCTCTGTGACTTTTTAATTTCTGTACGCATGTCATAACCCATCCTAAACGTATCCAAATTTATTATTCTTTTCCCATTGGTTTCTCTCATTTTCTATATTTGTCCTTCGTTAATTTCAAAGTTGATATAATGGTGTTCTGTTAGGCCCTCTATTTCCAGCACCTCCCAGTTTCTTATTTGTTTGGACAGCTTTCTTGTAGTGAAAGTAACGTCTATATATGAGTTGGTTTGTCCTCGTACGAACGTTGGTCTATTTCCGGTTGAATTATATCTACTTCGATCTAATTCAACTTTACTCATCTTCGGAGAAAGTTAATTTTGTTTCCATGTATTTTCAAGTTGTAGATACGTCTGAGCTATTTAAATAAAAACATCTTGTTTTTAAATATATTCTGATCACTCTGACTGAACTTCTCCAACCCTCCGCCACCAGTCTACAGTGTAGGCGTGACCTCCTTCTCGAGAACTGAATTTTAACTAACTGAATTTTCATTGTCCTAAATCTAAGCGAAGTTGACAGACACAAAATTGAATGGAATCTTGCATCGATGTGATTAATACGATCTGCTCCTTTCGGGCGTTCTAATTCCAAAATCCATTGGGAAATTATACAATAGCCATCACAAATGGAAAAATTCGAGAAATTTCGAATGAGTTTTCATATGATACAAATTCCATAAATGGAAAATTATTTTTAGAATTCACAATTTTTTTATGCATATTTGTCCGAAAAAAAAAACGACTGAGACATAGGATTTTGAGTACTCTTCCAGAGCTTTCCGCACTATTTCACACATTTCAAAGATTTATCAATTTTTTTTTTCTTGTAAATTTCGCCAAAAATATCTTCTTAATAAGATTTTTAGAAACTATTTAGTATGATATGATATGTTAGATTGTTTACAATTTATGAGTATTAAGCAAAGATTAGTGTTTAATAATTTAATATTTATTTTTAAAATTCTACATAATATGTTGCCAAGTTACATGTTTAATAAAATGAATTTTGTTAATGATATACATCGATATAACACAAGATCAGTCACGAATATCTACATTCCAGACGTTAGAAAAACCGGCACGAAAAAATGACTCTTTTTTGATGGGTTAAATACAGTGTGTCTACTTAAGTTGGAACCATATGGAAAACTTTTTTATTATTGGTTTTGTGAAAAAATTTATTCTTCATAAAAAGTTGTGCATGGTCCAAAACTTAAAATGCAACCATCCGATATCATTTTTTTAAATCCATATACGAGGTTTGTCAAAAAATGTGAATTTTACTCAAAAGTAAAGTACCTTTATTTTTTTGAATTTGAAAAAAAAGTTATCAAAAAAACTTGTTTCTAATTACATTTTACGTCAACATACCGATTTTGAAAAGATATTCCAACTTTAAGAATATTTTAATTTTTAATATTTTTATGACACCCCCGTAACTGACAATTTTGATTTCATTTAAACATTTAAGACCACAAACCCCTACTAGACTCCCTTTTATAAGGATTAAATTAATCCGGATTAAAAATTTTGATTTTCCCTGTACACCACTAAATATTTTGCAAATTTGATTCCTGCTTAATGATTATAATGTGATGCAGAACTTTTTATGAAGAATAATTTTTTTGAAAAGTCAATAAAGGAATTTCTCTCTCTTTCCACTGGATTAAAACCACTTAGTTGTTAATGAAATGAGTCAATAAAGGAATTTTTTATTTGTTTTTCATACATACTAACCACACCGTCAAACATTATTAACAAAAATTGGTATGGAATTGTTGTCTTTTCGTTCCTTTTAAACTTTTTCAATGAATTTAAAATTGTCAGTTACGGGGGTGTATTAGAAAATATTAAAAATTCAAATTTTCATAAAGTCGGAATATATTGTTCAAAATCGGTATGTTGACGTAGAATGTCATTAGAAATAAATTTTTTTAATAACTTTTTTTTTATAATTCAAAAATAAAGGTACTTTACTCTTGAGCAAAATTCATATTTTTTGACAAACCTCGTATACGACTGCAAAAATTTGACATCTGATAATTGCATTTTAAGTTTTGGACCATGCACAACTTTTTATGAAGAATAAATTTTTTCACAAAACCAATAATAAAAAAGTTTTCCATATGGTTCCAACTTAAGTAGACACACTGTATATTGTGAAGTTAATAATGTTACAGTATAGAATAATATTTTAAAAGAGATCAGCATATTATAAATTTAAATAATGTGGGGGAATTTGAAATGGAATTTTAACATTATCAAAATTATAATATTTAGATAAAATTAAATTAAAAATTAATGAAACCAAATACCCAGACTATGCCCAATCCAATATTTCTTCTTAAAAACACCTTGTCAGGTTAAATATTAATTGAAACATCACCTAAAAACAAAGAAATAGTATTATTAAAATAAAATTTAAAAGAATAAACAAAATGTTATTTTATTGATAAAGAAAAAAGTTAAAGTTTAACTTACCTAAGGGAATTATTTAATGTGAGATCAATATTACAGTGAAAATCCTTCTTAACAGCTCTGATATTAACCTAAAAATTAAAACCAAAATTAAATAATATTCAAAATTCAAAATTTTTTTTAACGATTCAATTTTCTGGACAATCTATATAACAAATTATAATGTCAGGACAACCTGTACAGCAAAATAAAATAAAAGTTTTGACAACTGTTTAAAATGAAATCCAAAGATACCCACTTTGGTAACTAAATTAGAAATTAATAAAATGTATAAAATTAGACACCAGAATATAAAGGAGAAGTATGTTAATTGTTATAATTAAAATTATGAAAATCAAAACACATAAAATTGATAATAAAATATAATAGAATCAAAATCTTGAAATAATTAGAACAAATTCAGAAACAATTTGGAAGTTTCTGTATGACGTCAGAAGGTAACATAGCAACAGAAAAAAAGAAGATTTTTTTTAAAATTATAAAAATTAATAAAAGTTATTGAAAAAATGGTAGAAAGGCTAGTAAAAAGAGAAATTTAAGAAATTTGAATTTAAAAGTTATAAAAGGAAGGAGAGTTTAGGATAGAAATTTTGGAAAATTATTTATCAAAATTTTACAAGAAGAAGGTACAAAATTAAAAAGGCATTTATATTCTGGAAGTCCAATTATTACTGCGACTTTGTTTTATAATTAGTGAATGGATAATATCAATTAATATTCAAACAACAACTTACCTAGAAGTTGGTGGCTTATTTTGTGTATCATCTGGATATTGTTTCCAATAACTTGCTCAATCCAGCATATATCACTTGAAGAATCAACAGAAATTAGAAACATCACATAACTAGAAGTCTAGTTGTAACATATCACTGGTTGTACAAGGTAGAAGAGGAAGAAACACTGATAGTTGAAGGTATAAACTCATTATATCATTTGTAACGTGCTGCATACTAAAAATAACGTGCGGGATACGTTTTTTTTGTGGTTAAGACAGACATATTACTCACTGTCTTAGTAACTCAGAGCGCCAACTTTAGTTTTACAATTTATTGCGCCAAATTTAAAATCATTTTAGAAATAAGGTATCATTGAATGAATGTGTGTGAGTGCAAGTATTCCATATTAATAAATTTAGTCTGATCTTTGTAAATTTTTTTTATATTCGTTATTAAAATAAACTCATTTAATTGTCAATCCAACATTTTATTTTATTAAAAAGTACAGGGTATAATATCAGTAGCGTAGATTAAAAGGAAGATCTAAGAACTTGAACTCACAATTAAATAATCCCTGAGATAAAAAAAGATTTAAGGATACATAATATCAATTTGAGCATAGTCGTGGCGATATTCACAAATTACTTAAAAATTATATAACAAATTAAATCTACAAATTAACAAAAACATTTACCTGAAATTAAATCAAATCAAAGTCAAAATTATAAAAATTTTATAATAAATTAAATAAAAACTAAAATTATAAAGTAATAATAAATTGAAATATTATTACAATATATAACAAGTTACCTTTATAGTTTTAAATAATTTAAAAGAAACATTACACAATATGTTAAAACCAATTTTGATTGAGATATTCCTTCTTTTTGTTCTCTTTGTTCTCTACAGTTTAATAATGTTATATATCTTATGAGTTTGTTCAATTTGACCACCAGTTAAGCTTTTTTTGTAGCAAAATTATGCTAATAAAAACAGTACAACTATTACTACTACTACTATTACACCGTTGTCTATATAAAGGTGTAGTCAGTCAACCTTATGGATTTAAAAATAAGCATATTTTTCTACGAGGGTACGCAAAGAAGCTACTTTGCGTATTGATTTGCCTGCGCAAAGAAGCACTTTCCCGCACACTTGCACTTTCCCGCATACTTGCAGCACTTTCCCGCACGCTTATTTTAAAGCAAAATTACCATATACGCATTTTTATAATTTTTTTAGTAATGTACATATGAAAGAATTGTACAGGATGGCCAAATAAGAATGCGAGGTACTGTATCTGGGAAACTATCCATCGTAGAGGCTAGCGGAAAAAAAAATTATGACTAAAATGGCCAAGAGAAAAACCTGGAAAATATTTTCAAGTTTCTAAAATGGCCGCTAGGGGGCGTAACTGCAATCTTGAATCTAAGAAAGTGATGTTTCTGGGAATTCCGCTATATTAACCTAACAAAAAAATACCTGATCTTTAAAGTAGAGGATAATCTGAATCTTTTTTGTTAGACAACTTTTGCTGCATCTCTAAAAATAAAATGGTGGGGGGTATTCAAAGGTTTCAGTAAAAAAGACCCTGTAAATTCGAAACGGCTGAGCCAATTTTAACAAACTTGGGCTAGTTGAAAAGAGCTATTCTTGGGCTACAAATGCTATAATATTTGAAGTTTTGTTAGTTTCAGATGTCGCCGCTAGAGGGCTTTTTTCGACATTTCGACAGAAATGGTTAATTTTACTCAAAAAAATTAAATGCATTGGTATGATTTCTTTTTCACGAAAAAGTAGCTAAATGATGCCTAAACAAGCTCGCGAAAACCGCATCTCGGTATCTAGTTCCTAACCTAAAATTTAGGCCAAATAAAATTTTATTCGGAAATTTTTTAAACTAATTAATTCCTTTTATTATGTAAGTTGTGGCCCTAAAAAGGACCAAATTAAAAAAGAAAGGTTTTTAATGTCCCCGTAAATGCTCGAAATGCTGAAGCCTCTCATGGGTAGACAAAACTGCAGCTTCAATTTCGGCTCTCGGTATGTTACGTAATGCATTATGAATCCGGTTTTGGTCTGCAGAAAATCCGCATTGGTTGCGTGAAGTTCAGCACCAAGGACGTTGGAGTTTAAATGTGTGGTATGGCATACTGGGAGGCAGAATTATTTTTTTTAGCAATCCCTAAGTGGCAATATCTTTCTTGACGTTTTGGCCAATAAATTACCGTTGTTGTTGGAAGATGTTTCACTTTAAACACGTCAAAACTTGTTTTTACAGTTGAATGGTTGCCCAGCACATTATGCAGTGGTAGATTGGAAGAGGAAGTCTGTTTCCATGGCCTGCGCGATCACAAGACTTAACTTGTTTTGATTTTCAGACTCAACCTACGACCAGATACATATGAAAAACCGGATTCGTTAATGCAAATTGAAGGTGCAGGTTTGTCTACGCATGAGAGGCTTCAGCAATCCATAGAGCGTGATGATCAGCATTTAGAGCATTTACGGGGCACTAAAAACTTTTCTTTTTTAAATCGGTCCTTTTTAGGGCCACTAGGAATTAATTAGTTTAAAAAATAAAAATTTAAGGGATTTCCGTATAAAATTTTCTTTGGGCTAAATTTTAGGTTAGGAACAAGATATCGAGATGCGGTTTTCGGGAGCTTGTTTAGGCATCATTTAGCTACTGTTTCATGAAAAAGAAATCATACCAATGCGTTTAATTTTTTTGAGAAAATTAACGATTTCTGACGAGATGTCGAAAAAAGCCCCCTGGCGGCGTCATCTGAAACTAACAAAACTTCAAATATTATGGCGTTTGTAGCTCAAGAATAGCTCTTTCCAACTAGCCCAAGTTTGTTAAAGGGTGTTTTTTACTGAAACCTTTGAATACCCCCCCCCACTTTATTTTTAGAGATATAGCAAAAATTGTTAAACAAAAAAGGTTCAGATTATGCTCTACTTTAAAGATCAGGTATTTTTTTGGTAGGTTAATATAGTGGAATTCGCAGAAACATCACTTTCTTAGCTTCAAGATCGCAGTTACGCCACCTACCGGCCATTTCAGAAACTTTAAAATATTTTCCAGGTTTTCCTATTGGTCGTTTTAGTCATAACTTTTTTTTCCGCAAGCCTCTACGATGGATGGTTTCCAAGATACAGTACCTCGCATTCTTATTTGGCCACCCTGTACTTTATACAAAAATACTTGATTTTTTTATATTTAAACAAAATATGAGCAAAATAAAATAATGCTGATTTACGTATAGTTTACATCAACTTTGACAATCCAACCTCCATCAGGATAAACGGTGAGATTCATCCAACTCACATAAAGCATGCTCAGTTATTAGTATCATAAAATTTCGAATATTATTTAAATTAATGATAAATATGCGTATTCTGAATTAGTTTCATACGCTTGTTTCTTCAAAACATGATTCGCTGTCTAGAATTGTGAAGAAAGTATTGCAAATAAGATAAGAGAGTAGCTACAATAGAAATGGTCGAAATAGAAAAGACTGAACTCAGAGTTCTAATCAAAGTTAATTTAATCCCGGTCGCCGGTTCTCCTTTTTTTATTTAAACTGCAATTTATTTTCTCCCCTTTAGTAACTTAATACCTATTATATTCTTAATCAGCCATCTGACTTTTTTTCCAAACAATTTAAAAATAAATTGGATAATTCAATCCGAAAATTGGAGTGGCTAACTCATCGTTTTCATTAGAAGTAAACGTAAATGAAAATACGGACCACAAAAGAATGAAGAATTCTCAACCTTATTTTCTTTAATCAATTTCATCCGAATTACATTATTGTGATATCTTTAAGACTCAAATTAGAAAAATAAAGGAAATAACTTTATTTTGTCGGTTTTTGTTTGTAATTTTATTACAAGGATTAAGAGTTGAATACAGTACAAAACCTTCTCTTTTGAAGGTATCTTTAGGAAATTATTCGGTAATATGGCCTCAATCTGCCTACTCCAAATCGTTTCCATCAGTTGAGTACCAGGTCAAGTATTTAAGAAAGCGTTTTTCGATTGCTTACAGTTTATAAATGTGCACTTGATAACGTAGGTTCCAGATAACCGATGCATAGTAAAGAGCTTTAAGTTAAGTATGGTTAAAGTTATGGCCTTCTCTAATTAGAAATCCAAATATACGGTTTGCTGAGGTCCACATGGTAAAAAACACTTTTTTCTTCTTCAAACGCACTATTGATGGTTCTTCCTTTCTGTTCGACATCGAACATTTATCTACGCCCATGGCAATAAAGGGAAATAAAAATAATATTCAAATAAAATAAAAATAAAAGAACCCAAAGCACGCTTATGTGTCTACCTGGTAACAAAATCAACAAGTATCCAGAATGAGCATGGCAACAGATGACGTCAAAAAGCCGTTACAACACGTGTCGTAAAAAACAAAGCTACAATGTCGCGCAGAAACAAATTAACTAGTAAACAAGTCGCCGACAATCAAGGATATCGAGCCGCTCTTTGACGGTACGCGCCTTTTAAATATACTGTCGGCGTGACATCTATAAGACCGCGAACAGGGCCCGTGATTGGCTGAAAGATCGGGGACTTGTCCAACGGCTTGCATTCGAATAGATCAGAGTTATAAAATCAGTAGAAACTTTTCGCTCCGAGTGATTAGGTCGATGGACCTTTCACTCGTAATTTAAATACAGTATTTACGCGACACTTCGTGTCCACCATAAAAAAAATGCATACTTTTCTTAGTCACAAACGTTTCTTGAGCAATTGCACTACAGTTCTAAATTATTGTTAACCATATACCATTGTTAAAAGTGTTATCAAAAGTAGTTGTTAATAGAAAATTACCAATTAACCAGTGCATTCTTTTATTACAATTCTTCGTACATTCTACAAATAACTAAAAAACCACGAAAGTACAGTCCACATCTTTATTGCCAGCTTAAGCTACAATAAGCTGGAACAGACGCATTTATAGGGTGTTGTCTAAAAAGTTTGGGTCTCCAAATTGCATCTACACCAGAAAAATTGACAGTTCACATCTTTTACGTTATGCTTTAGTTTCTAATATGAGAAAATCAGAAAATAATTTGACAAGAAAGCAACGAATATTTAATAATTATTGCTTGTCAGTTGCTCGAAGATTTGTGTAGTCTTCATTTTGAATCCTCAGAAACAAATGGAGAATCTGTTACAGACATTGAATTTAATCTAAGCTAATTGCGTGGCTGTCATAAAAGCATGCAATGGCGTAGCCAAAATTTTCTCCAGGGAAGATCAGAAACAAGCAAACGTAATATGAAATACTCATAAAAAACTTATTTTATTTAAACAAACGTTAAAACTAATTAGTTGCAATGCTGTACCAACCAATCTAAATCTAATTGCAGCACTAGCTTACGGGAGTTCTGGCTAAATATTGACAAAATGTCTTTTTCAAATTTCCAGTTCCATAACTCTCTTTTTTTATAGATACTCATCATACAAAGACCGACAAGCCAGTTTTCTGTCTCTGTGAGAAATAAGTAGCGCCTGTTTTATGACTGGATGGAACAATTGCGTTATTTCGTATTTTGTTACATTCTTTCCATTCATTGCACCAAAGATCTGCTTAATGTAGGAAACTATTTGAATTGTAACTATAAAAACTTTATAAAACTGACTACGCCCTTGAAGGTATGTTGGGTATTACATAATTACATCCGTAAGAAGAGCTGTGTACGTTTAGAGCAAACTAGAAATTAATGGATTATTCGAAGTTGATGAATAAACAGATCATGTGTCAACACGAGGATGATGAGCAGCTTATTCCTCTCGAGACGCTCTTGCAAATTATTTTTGTAGTAGTAAATAATTCATGCTGGATCGCTGGTTTATATAATGTTCTTGGATAAGTAAATTATTTTTTGTGTTAATGTCAATCTTTTGAAAAGAATTTTTGATAAAAAGTCGAATCATCAAAAGATTAAAAAGTGGTTTTATTATCCAAGTAGAGGATTATATAAGCAATGAAGTAAGATATACCTCTTTTTATATTGAACCTCGTGTTTATTTGTACACATGCCTAGTCGACTGTACCTAATATGAAAATCCTACATTAACGAAAGATCCTTCCAAGTTAAAATCATCTCTTCATTATACAATTATCATCATATCAAGTCTGCCGTTCCTCACGGCAGTGTCATAGGGCCCTTCCCCTACCTACTTTTCAGATCCCATATACCGATCAGCGATGATATCATAATGGCTACATTTGCGATTCTGGCCGACGATGCAGATCCAGACAGAGCCTCACAAAAGGTTATCTGAGTCGTCTACAGAACTGGTTAGAACGCCGAGAAGACAACGCAAATCACATTTACAACAAGACACACTCCATGCCCTTAAGTTCACATAATAACCCAATCCCCATGAAAAGTGAAGTAAAGTACCTAGGACTACATCTAGATCAGAAACTCACTTGGAAGAATCACATCTAAACTAGACATTAAACTATCTATCTCTCTGTTGATGGGGCTGGCGATACACTACGACCTATAAGATCTATTGTGCCCCCTTCTGCTGCCCAGACATTAAACTAAGACAAATAAATTGGCTAATTGGCAGAAAATCGCAACTATCCCTAGAAAATAGATAACTTATTTATTAGATCATTTTAAAACCAATATGGACATATGGAGTGGAACTCTGGGGTTGCAGCAAGCTATCTAATGCAAAAATATTGCAGACTTTTCAATCAAAAAACCTCCGATTGCTGGAGAATACGTCCTGTAACGTTTCGAATGCCACTCTTCACAAAGACCTGGGAATACCTTACATAAATGATTTGATAACAACCCACGCCAACAAAGCAAGAACTAGAAACCGCTAGAAGTAAGAAGACTCAAGAGATCCTTGCCAGAAGACCTAATCCATTATTTAAAAAATCTGTTGTGTTGCCACAAGACTTTCCCGGCAGTTATAAAATAAAAATTAAAAAAATTAATTTGGTGTTAAAGTCCAAATTAAATGATATCTGGTATCCCAAAAAAAATTCGTTTCGAATTTTTTTAAAGTAAAAATGACATTTTAAATAGTATAAAAGGAAAAACATTTCACATGTCAAAAAAAAAGTAAAACAATTTTTTTGGGGTCGGAATTTTGTTTACTTTTTCTTTGACATGTCAAATGTCATTTGGATTTTAAATTTTTGCTTAGTTTTAGAATTAAGGAATGAAAATTTCAGGATGTATTCATAAGCCAAATAAAAACTTTAAGTCTTATATTTTTTCGCTATGTATATACGGATACTGCGCCCCCTGGTGGGACGATTTCAACCAAAAACAAACGGATTCATTCCACGATGATTCGATACACACCAAATTTCAGCTCAATCGAATCAAGCGTTTGGACGCTACGGGTTGCGATTTTTTAGTTTAAAATAATTTTTTTTTTTAGGTTAGGTTCAAAATTAAGGAATGAAAATTTCAGGATGTATTTACAAGCCAGTGAGGCACCTAAATATCAAATAAAAACTTATCTTTTTTCGCGATGTACGTATGGCTCCTGCGCCACTTGGTGGGGCGATTTCAACCAAAAACTAATGGATTCAATCCCCGATCACCCGAAACCCATATACCACATTTCAGCTCAATCGGATTAAGCGTGCGGACGCTAGCGTGGAAGAATACAGACAGACAGACGGACAGACTTCAATCTGGAAATCGTTTTAATCATCTCAGGAGACCTCAAAATAGATATATCCGTCGTTTTCTCAATTTTTTTTAGCGCGTTCACAATACTTTCCCTTGGCGAGGGGCCGGGAAAGTAAAATGTAGTAAAGTAGATTGTAAATCTGCAAATTTAAGTAAGTAAAAAAAATTCTCATTTTTCAGTTCAGGCAATCTAAAAAACACAATTAGATACATCAACAACTCGATAGAATTATGGCACCCAAAATGTTAAAACCACCTTGTCACTGTTAGAAGCTAAAAATTCTATTACAGAAGGATTTAACAGTTAATATCAACGATTTTTACAGTAAATCTAATTTTTCGACTTGTCCTATATATTTCATCTCCAAGCGCAAACTAGCTTTTGCATTTGAATACCAAATAAAGCCGATCCATCCTGACACATTTCACTCATTCGTGCATTTAACTGACAACGCGAGATCACACATCTCGAGGATCTGATGAAATAAGGCAATTGTGTCAGAATTCGTCAGTTTCATTTGAACGTAACTGTCTGGGCTTGTCCAAATGAAATTAAACTGTGATAACAAAAAACTGCGTTACAAGAGTTAGTGAGTCTAGCAATTTCTCGTGAAGGTGATTTCAAAATGGAGAAATAGTTCACTTTCTCATCAAAAACAAGTAGTTACAAACTGTAGGCCAGTAGATATAGACATGATTTTTACAAAATTTAACAATAATTACAAAAGTTTTAAAACTTCAGTTGAATGAAGAGTAAGTTCAAATGATATTGTGTCTGATTTTGCAACCTTTTTTTCTGAACGGAAGATATTGAAAATCACGATTTAATGCATTAATAGCGCGAAAAAAATTTCAAAAGTTCTGCAAACTTTCGAAGTTTTGTAAAATAACATTTTACATCCTCTATTAAATTTGCAACCATTCAAACAATACGGAAAGATTTCTTTTATCGAAATCAAATTGTTGTTCATCCCAATTTTTCGAAGAAAATTCCGAAAGTTCTGCAAATTTGAAAAAATAACTAAAATAATTTCTTGAGAAGTGCTGTAATTTGCAACCTCTTGCGAAAAACGGAAAACATATTTTTTCATGAAATTGTTTTTCCTATTAAAATAAACATCGAAGTTTTACAAAAGTTTTGAATAATGGTTGCAAATGAAGGTGTCCTAACGTACAATGTTTTCATTAATTTGCAACCTCGCCCGTAATACGGAAATGGAGGTAAACTAAAAAAAAACATATTTTCGTATTTGTACTCTACCAAAAAAGCAACTTGGCAACATGGCAGCGACTAAGGCAGACGTGTGTGAAAATACAATCAACCAGTACAGCGTATAAGAAATGTACTCTATGGATAATCAAGTATTTAACTGGACCACTGTCGCCTTTTTTTGTGTTGCACTAATTTATTCAGCAATATTCCCAAATCAATGAGTAATCTTAAAACTATTTGCAAATAGTTTTCAATTTATGGTCATATAGCGAAAAAAAAACAAAACAATTGAATAAAAACATGTTCCGTTGAAAAAAGACAGTTTCAAATCTCTCTCAAAATATTAGTCGTTGTTATAATAGTCCAGTCAATGAACGATTAAAAGAGGGGTGTAGAGTACGTGAGCGAACGTACAAAAAAGGACTTGAAGGATGTATTTGGAGTAGTTAGGAAATAAATATACTAAAGGTCCCGGAGCGTAGGAGGTGCGAGGGCTTCAGGGGGGCACGGAGAAGGTCACTTTTTCGGCTTTTCGCTTATATCTCGAAAAATATGCACCATAGCAAAAGAGTCACTCAATATCATAAAATTTACTACAAGATTGTTTAAATTCATTTTTCCTATCTCTTTTGGTACTACTAATATTTGCAAGCAAAAAGTGCAAAGTTTTGAAAAAAGTTTTTTTACCTCTCGCCCCAAGAGACTCAAGACAACTCAACATTAATTTCTTAAGTAATATTATAAGGTTATAGCTCTTAAATAAATAACAAAAATTAGAATGTACAGTTTTTTTTGCGAATGTAGAAATTTGCTGTAGCTTTTGATTAGTTTAGGTTAAAATAATAAATAAATATATCAATTAAAAGACCGTTAAATCCTCTACAACTTCTTTTAAAAAAAGTTTGCTGTAAACTTTTATCAAAAATATGCATTTTTTTCTAGTAAATATCTCTAGAACCAGAAGAGATAGGAAAAAATCAATATAAAACAATCTTGTAGTAAATTTTATGATATTTAATTTTGTATTAGATAACTTTTTTGCTACAATGCATATTTTTCGAGATATAAGCGAAAAGCTAAAAAAAGTGACCTTCTCCGCGCACCTCCTACGCTCGGTGACTTTTAGTATATTTATAGTTGCCTTTAAAATAAGTTGGACAAATTGTTTTGATCGTTTTAACTTACTGGCCTATTCCTTGAAAAAGAAAGTTTTTTTATACCTAAGTCGTTATCTTATCTGTAGAAAAGTAGTGTATAAAAAATGAATGAATAGCATTTCTTTAGAAATAAAAATTATAAGTTAAAACGATCAAAACAATTTGTTCAACTTATTTTGAAGGCAACTATACCTCCTAACTACTCCAAATACAGTCCTGAAGTCCGTTTTTACATGTTCGCTCACCCATTAATTGACTGGACTATAACTGCAATTGGCAGAACTAATATTAGTAAAAAAATTAAGGTTCCGTTTTTCGTATGGGGTTGCAAAGTTACATATCCACTGAGACCAATATTCTCTTTATTTGCAACCATGATAAAAAACTTTTGTAATTAGTTCGAGGCTTGTGTGTATTGAAAATGGCCGCGCCGAGAAAAAAGGTCTGATAAATAAATGATCCGTTTTTTACAATTACAATAAAAAACTTAAACAAATGAGAAAAAACAAGGTTCCGTAGCTGTTGAAAGGTTGCAAACTTAATGCATGTTGTAAAACATTATTACTAGCGATATTCCTAGTTTGCAGAACTTTTGCAATTTTCAGTGTAAAAATAAAAAATAAAGCGTTTTTTGTAATTTAAATAATGTTCCGTTCATCGCAGACTTTTATAGTTTGTTTTCATTAATACACTAATATACCATCGAAGTTTCAAAACTTTTGGAATTAATGTTAATTGATTGTCTATATCTACTGGCCTACTGTGTCAAATCCTTCATATATTTATTGATTCATTTAAGGTATTTATTAGGGGGATACTTTAAGATAGCGAAAAAATTACAAATTGACAATATAATTACGAAGAGAAAATGTCGTCCAAATCTCAAATGTTGGATATTAAATATGTAAAGAAAAAATAAGTAGATAATTAGTTTCGGCTCATAGCCATCATCAGGTCATACCTAGTAAGAAGGAATATAATCAATGGCATGAACGTGAACGAAAAGAAATTCTACCTGGTAACGCCGCAGATTTTTGACGTGTGATGTCACTGCCTCGCTAAAATAAATGACCTTTAGATATTGTTTAATGTATAGACAAAAAATGTGAACATTCTTTTTGTGCTATATAATATTAAGTCTGTCAATGTACTGCAAATAACTGTAGCCTCAGAGTATACCCCTAGAACAGAGACTGTATAAATAATGTCTTCTGGTATTATACGATTTTTTGAGTGAGACCCTATGGGAAATCATGTAAATCGTTTCCATCGAGAAATATGGCGAATCTTGAAAGTTTTCTTTTACGATGTCAAATCTCTTCCATTCCTTTTACTTTCTTCCAAAAAAAGTTAATTTCTCATGTTGATTAATTGATAATCAACAATGTTGATTTACAGTAAGCTCGAGTCAATTTCAAATTTTTTTATTGAAAATTATGTTGTAGATTGGTTCATTAAAGTGATGATCGTTTTTATACTAAACCCCAAATTTTTATGGTTTCTTCTATGTTGAAATGTCCAAACGATTAATTGTAAACAAAAAACGAACTTGCAATCATATTGCTTAACAAGAATGGAATAAAATGAGTTTTACAATACAATACAATACTTTATTTGCTCACAAAAAATAAAACATACAGTTTTTTAGCATCTTCAGAAAGATAATAAATAGATATTTATATAGGTATTACATCTTACTTTTTTTATTGCAAAATTTATATAAAAAAAACAATTTAAAAAGAGAAAAAAGAAATCGTGAGATGGAGTTGACAATCCAGTCGAAAACAATCCACACTAAAGGATTTCCTTTATGCTGTGAAAGTGATTTAATTTTTTTATGCTATGAAAGAACTCAAATCAGCCTCTTCAAATTCTTTTAATGTAAACTGCTAGTTCAAGTAATATATTCTTTACTTTTTTTTTGAATTTATTTTCATTGAGTACTTTATATTGTGAAGGAAGCTTATTGTAAAATCTAATTGCCTCACATATAAAGCTTTTATCGGTCAGTGTTAGGCGATGTTGTGGCATTACTAGTTGGTCTCTTGATAGACCAGTGCAGATAGCTTTGAAAATGGTAAAAAGTGAAATAAAATAATAGTAGGATGAAACCCATTGGAAAAGGAAGGGAATATATCAAACATGAAAGGAAAAATAATTTACAGGCGCTCTGGGGTCGGGAAGTGGAAGAGGGGGAGTTTTTAAGGGTATAAAACTGTTTATCTCGATTTCCGGCAAGACTACAAGTCCTATGTAAAAAGTTAAATCGCAAAGTTGTAGGTAATAAAAAGATCTACAACTTTTGTATTTACACTTTTTTAACATAGCGAAGTTTTTGGTTTTTTATTTTTATCTTTTACAAAAAAAAAAAATTTTCACGAAATTTGGTGTAAACTTACCTTTTTATGTCCCAAACACTCTGTAATTTTTTTGTTTTAAAATATTTATTTTTTTAACCTTATTTTGACTTAATATCGAAAAAGCAGTCTAATTTTCAATCAAAAATTCTCACGTCAAATTATCTGTTTTTTTAAAAAACTCGGTGGGCCTTTTGTTCGTTGAAATCTCTACTTTTTGATGGTGTAAAAAAAATATACATTACTATGGTAAATGTTCTCAAAAAAGGCAAATAAGAAACGAAGAAAACTCCGAATTTCTTTTTTTTTAAATCATCATGTACAATTTTGAGCTATTTATTTAAATTTATACTTTAATTACTCTTTTGTTTATCAATGTAACACGGAATCTTACGTTTTTCGAGTAATTAAAGTATAAATTTAAATAAATAGCTCAAAATTGTACATGATGATTTAAAAAAAATAAATTCGGAGTTTTCTTCGTTTCTTATTTGCATTTTTTGAGAACATTTACCACAGTAATGTATATTTTTTTACACCATCAAAAAGTAGAGATTTCAACGAACAAAAAGCACACCGAGTTTTTTAAAAAAGCAGATATTTTGACGTGAGAATTTTCGATTGAAAATTAGACTGCTTTTTCGATATTAAGTCAAAATAAGGTTCAAAAAATAAATATTTTAAAACAAGAAAATTACAGGTTACACCAAATTTTGTGAAAAAAAATTTATTTTTGTAAAAGATAAAAATAAAAAACCAAAAACTTGGTTATTTGAGTTTTTCACATAAATTTTGAGGTTATGTGAAAAAAGCGTAAATACAGAAGTTGTAGATCTTTTTATTACCTACAACTTTGCCATTTAACTTTTTTCCATAGGACTTGTAATTTTGCCGGAAATCGAGATAAACAGTTTTCTACCCTTAAAAACTCCCCCTCTTCCACTTCGCGACCCCAGAGCGCCTGTAAATTATTTTTCCTATCATTTTTGTCATGTTCTCTTCCTTTTCCAATGAGTTTCATCCTACTATTATTTTATTTGGTTTCAAAAATTATCTGCACTGGTCTATGATCTAGTGTTACAGTCATGCGTGTCACCTAGCAGAAAAGGATTCAATTTATTTGTTTTTACATACAGTAAATAGTGCATTATGTAGATTGATGGAAGCGTCAGAATTTTTTGTTGTTTAAATAAAGGTCTACATGACTCCAGAGGAGGACTTTTTGTTGTAGCTCGAATGGCAGCTTTTTGAATTATAAATTTTTTTTGCCAGTCCACTGAATTTCGCCGTAGTAATATTCCGTATGACAATTGTCCTTGAAAAAGACCCATATAGGCCGTTCTACAGACTTCAATTGTAGTATACCACGATAATTTTCTTAGTAAAAAGAGGGTGCTTGATAGTTTGATAACCACGAGTTTGATAAGGTGAGGGCTCTAGCATCAAGAGTTTCTAGCTTACTTTTTTCTTTGTCACAATGGTAATAAGAAAAATCATCTGCATACTGTACGGAGGGGGTATTTTTCAAATAGTATGGCAGGTCATTCATGTATAGTATGAAAAGGGTTGGCCCAAGTATCGAGCCTTGGACCCCACCATGAACTTTTTTGATTTCTATCGCCAATTTGGACAAATTGGCTGTGTCTTAGAGATATTGAGTTAAGAAATCACACACTAAGTATATTTCGTTTTTCAGCTTTAAAATTGAAAATCATGTATATAAACTTTTTATACACATTTTTGCAAGATGTTCTCCTCGATATTAGAGCTTTGACTAAACAAAAAGTTGTTAATATTATTACTTGTAATTTTACTTCTTGATTTAAAAAACTTTCTAAAAATGGTTTCTATAACTAAATTGTGTTGTAGGATACAAAATTTTGACTTTACTCACCTCATTGTAAATGCAGTCAAGTATAAATTACCCCTCATTTTACTAAACATTGAGTAGGAATCTGGATACGGACCTGGAACTAAATCTTATCTGCCTAATAACATCATCGTTGCTGTATACGAGATATATCTCTATTGCTCATTAAAAATAAATCAGCTTCAAGCTTCGGCAAAGCGACTACAATTCATTTTAACTCGATTTTTCAAGTGAAAACAGATTGTGGGGCTTCTCTCCTTTTCAATGTACATATGTACGTTTTGGAGTATATGAAGCTCCAATTCATGATAAATGATTTCTTCTCTGGATCTGTTTTGGGACAATAAACGCTCGACATTTTTTTTGTGTTGAACTGATGGACTCATTTGTATTTGTGTGTCATGGTGAAAAATAACCTGGGATATTGTTCGGAGGAGGTTTCGGGTGCTGTGGTGGCGATATTTCAATGTAATTGAACGAAATTTCCTACTTCAAATAAGGGAGTAAGGGGTAAAAATATTTAATATTATAAATAAAAACGATTTTATTTAAAATTGGAAAATATATTTAAAGTAGGGTTAGCCATATGCGAGTAGTAGGTACTGAAGGTTTGGAAGAAAACAAGGTCCTTTATATCTCACAAGTTATTTATTATTGGGCGACCGGTTTCGGCGATCAGAACATCGCCATCATCAGGCCCTACGTGGAAAGATTGTGGAGTTAAAAGGAGGTCACAATGGCAGTTTAGTTAAGTTATAATATTAAGAATTTTATTTTAATTTGGTTTACTTTAATTTTAAGTAAAAACTCACCATAACTTTTCCACGTAGGAAAAACAGCAGGAAAACACCAAGAACATGTCAACACAATAGATTAAAATACAATTCTATTTTTGTAGAAACAGGGAAGATCTTATAGGTCCTATTTTTATATTTAAAATTTAATTTATATTTTATTTTTTACAAAACGTAGTTATAAAATTTAAAATTTTTACTAAAAGTTAACCAGCAGTAAAAGACAATTTTTAAACGATAGCTGGTTAAACAATGGAAGAATTTTATCAACAAGTGTTTTTTATACAAGTGACGTGAAAAACAAAGTTTAAAAATTAAAATTGTTGGATTTTATTTTGGTACGACTGAAATTAATACAGTTATCTGTAATGAGAATTATATAGGTCTATGTATGGTTTGTAGAATATGAAGTAGGTAGGGTTAACAAACATAATTAAAATTATTTAAATATTAGATTTTTCAAATTATAAATAAGTAAGTATATGGTAACAACTTAAATTGACAATACATACAGGTGTTGTTGTTTCTCCTATCGCATAGCAAACTTGTTCCAAGATTCTTTTAGTAAACTTTTAATCAGAAACAAAGATAAAGTTGACATCATGGCCCAATCCGGAATTTATGAATTAACATGTTTCACTTGCCCTTGTTCCTACATCGGAAGGACTTTCTGTAATTTTAAAGTGCGTTTGAGGGAACATACAAGATGCATTAATAACAACACCACGGGCTTCTCCCATTTCGCTAACCACCTTTTAGACACTGGACATGATTTCGACTCTATTACTGGTTTCAAGGTCCTACATTCAGTAGAGTCTAAGAGTAATAGACTTCTTCTTGATAACTTCCAAAACCTAGAAATTTCAAGAAACGTTAAACTTAATCCCACGTGTTCTCTCAATGCTCAAATCAACTTCACTAGTACCCCAACTTTTTCAGCACTCATTTAATATTTTCTCATTCGGTAATTTAATTTTCTTTAAAATCTTTTTCAATCACATCTTACTTACCCTATAAAAAATTTTTCCAATTTTTATAACTGACTTTCTTCTTACGTTAAATAACTTCTGTCTTCCATTGTATCGTACATTAAAAAGGAACAGCATTTCTTCTTTTCATGCTATTTATTAGTGAACCCCCACTTGTTTCATATTTCCAATTCTTTTCAGATTGAGACGTTTTTGTTTCTTTCCTTATCTTCTGTCCTTTTCTTTCCTACAATTGTTTTTCTTTTTATTGTCTAACCCTTGACCAAATACAAAAATTTCTAGTATAAATTTTCCTATTCAGTTTTTCAATTTAATTTGTTAACATATTCTTACTTATTTATAATTTGAAAAATCTAATATTTAAATAATTTTAATTATGTTTGTTAACGCCACCTACTTCATATTCTACAAACCATACATGGATCTATATAATTCTCTTTACAGATAACTTTATTAATTTCAGTCGTACCAAAATAAAATCCAACACTTTTAATTTTTAAACTTTGTTTTTCACGTCACTTGTATAAAAAACACTTGTTGATAAAATTCTTCCATTGTTTAATCAGCTATCGTTTAAAAATTGTCTCTTTTGTTAGTTTTAATGTTTTAATTTGTTTGTAAATGTTCTTTTGACTGCTGGTTAACTTTTAGTAAAAATTTTAAATTTTATCACTACGTTTTTTAAAAAATAAAATATAAATTAAATTTTAAATATAAAAGATCTTCCTTGTTTCTACAAAAATAGAATTGTATTTTAATCTATTGTGTTGACATTGTTCTTGGTGTTTTCCTGCTGTTTTTCCTACGTGGAAAAGTTATGGTGAGTTTTTACTTAAAATTAAAATAAATCAAATTAAAATAAATTTCTTAATTTTATAACTTAACTAAACTGCCATTGTGACCTCCTTTTAACTCCATAATTTTTCCACGTAGGGCCTGATGATGGCGATGTTCTGATCGCCGAAACCGGTCACTCAATAATAAATAACTTGTGAGATATAAAGGACCTTGTTTTCTTCCAAACCTTCAGTCGAAAATATATGTTAAATAGTTCCAATTGACTGTTGAGGTTTGCTCGTAAGGACAGGGTTAATATTTTTTATGCGTTTTCTATAATTCCTTCATGTATTATTTTTACTAACGTGCACTTACCTTCTGCGACTCTATGTGCAGGTTTAATGTTATTTGAAATTAAATTAAGCAATTAACAATATTGGAAGCTGGTTAAGACCCATTGTATATGCAAACATGGCCTACTCGTTGGTGCAGACAATGCTGATGACGTTGGGTGATCCCAGGAGGGTTGCTTGATGCAGCCGGAAAACGTCATAATGCGATTTCAATTGTAGTGGTCAAAGGAGATAGATACCTAATATTTGTTGTTAAAATTTAAAGTTATGTTGCTGCAATTCGAGAAATTAATTGTTGTATCTGCAACACCAAAATTCATATTGTGATCTGTATTTGATATGAAATTACTAGAACTATGTATGTTGCTAGATTATTAGTATTATTTTTATATTAGCGAAGTATCCATTTCAACAAAGGACTCAGCACACCATTTAAATGTAAAAAACGTCCCGGTCAAATTTTCTGAAAACTCTATGCACTGACAAAAAGTGTCCATTGACCCAAACTAATCATATTGCTAGTTTTCGAAGTACAGGGTGTTAAACATCGTAAATACCTCTTTATTGTAACCAAATTTCTCATAACATACCTGTTTTATTGGCGTTTATTGAAGAAAACATGAGTTATAGATTATTTAGCATTAATATTTTATAAATAAACGCCGTAGAATTTGGTTAGTTACATGGTGGTTCGAAAATAAGTAATATGGTTTTTTTGAAGAAACCATTTAACAGGTTTAAAAATACGAGCAAATGTCATTTCATTATGAATATATAATTTACGACTACCTGTGGTTCGGATTCTCTTGACATCAGTGTAGGTGTTCCTCAAGGGTCAGTAGTGGGCCCAATATTGTTTCTAATATATGTAAATAACATCGTTAGAGCTAACATATCTGTACATTTCACGTTGTATGCGGACGATACGTCCATACTTAAATCTAATTATTCCTTAGAAAAAAGATGTAATGAAGTTCTCTCTAGTCTGTATGACTGGTTTTGCATGAATTCACTTCATCTAAATGCAGTCAATACATTTTCATAAAAGGTAAAAATAAGTGCCTACTGTTCAAGTAAATATTAATAATAATGTTTTGGAAAATGTATTATGTGTAAAGTTCCTAGGTCTATACGTTGACGAGTGTCTTGACTGGAAAAGACACTGTGAAACAATTATATCAAAAATTAACTCTATCAGCTATTTATTTAGAAACATGAGATCAATTTGATAATGTTATATTATGCACAAGCCGAATCCCGACTAAGGTACGGGCTATGTTTCTAGGGGTCATCCACTGGTTTTAATCATGTATTTATCTCAAAAAAAATTTATATATTCGAAGTATGTGTTTTTATATTTTGTAACTTAAATTCTTTTAAGACTAATATGATACAAGGCAGCAAAATGACTTGCATGTGCCATTTTAGAGAAGTAATCTCTTATATAGATCACCCACTGTGACAGGGCAAAGGTTGTTCAATAAACTTCCGGCTAATATTAAACTTTGAAAGCATTCAAGCAATGTCTTAAGAAATACCTACTAAATGTTGAAATTGTTGCCAAATTTTTGTTTCTTAGTCTTAGTTCTAATTTTATGTATTTTTATCTATCCCTTATTCTATACATGTTTCTGCATGCCATAAAGAAATAAAGTATTGTTATTATTATTATTATTATTATTATTATTATTGTTATTATTATTATTATTATTATTATTATTATTATTATTATTATTATTATTATTATTATTATTATTATTATTATTATTATTATTATTATTATTATTATTATTATTATTATTATTATTATTATTATTATTATTATTATTATTATTATTATTATTATTATTATTATTATTATTATTATTATTATTATTATTATTATTATTATTATTATTATTATTATTATTATTATTATTATTATTATTATTATTATTATTATTATTATTATTATTATTATTATTATTATTATTATTATTATTATTATTATTATTATTATTATTATTATTATTATTATTATTATTATTATTATTATTATTATTATTATTATTATTATTATTATTATTATTATTATTATTATTATTATTATTATTATTGTTCACCCACTTTTAGTATATTTTTCAGTTAATCAATTCGACTGGCAAATATATTCTGGGGTTTCTTCTCAGTTAACCTTTGACTTATGTAAGTTTACACAAAAAATCCATTAAATAAGTAGATTTTCTTCAACTAAATTTCCTATTAATAAAAAATATTCGAGAATCTAAACTATTGCAACATAAGCAAGCGTCATATTCATCTATCATGTGTTCAATGCCCAATTTTAGTATAATTCCCGGAGATTTGTTTTCTATTTTAAATGAAAATTTTCCATTTCCGGGAAAAAATCTAATTATGTTGACGGACAAATATCAAAATCAATATCAATGCTTTATTGTCTGAAGAAATAAAATTGAATAGACACACGGAAAACAATAAAACAAAAAACGAATAATAGAACCGGCGGGAAGTTTAAATTTGACGTTGACATATGTAACACCTAGCACAGCACAAGCACAAGAATCAGGTCTGCCCGGCACCAGTTTTTTTCAATTTGTAGATTTCATAGGTACATTCACCCCCGAAAATCTCAGATAACTGAAATTTGTCGAAGGGCGGGAAAATGGCCCATTGGTCTCAAAAATGTGTTTCTTTTCCGAAAATAAGACACTTAGAGAATTTTTGTTTGGACGATGAAGATCAGTGCATTATCTACAATAATGATCCTCATCATTTTTGTCAAAAATAACATAACCGGCGCCAAAACGCACCCCCATTTTTAGCTCCTGTCCTGCATTTAGAGAGCACGCCCAATAAATCACGTAAAAATTAATATTTTTTTATGATTCAAAGTTCATATGATTATTGAAAAACCGGGCCAAAGTTTGTTTTTGCTCGATATTTTGACTCTCCTATAAATTTATTCATATTTTTTTTACCAAGACTAATTTCACCGAATCCTTTTGGATAGTGGAGCTTTGCAAGGTGTTAAATATATTCAGAAAGATTCAATAAATTATTCTTGTGTATTTTCATAAATATGTTTTTCTTGGGCGTTTTTTTTGGATTTCCGGAATTTTCGAAAATGCTCGGGTCTATCGGGAATTAATAGATGATCAAGGACCATATCGGTTTTCAACGCACATGATTAGAAAGCTTAGCTTGTCTCCTTGCCGATGGCATTATAAAATTTTCCCAATTTTCTGTTGAATTGGTGTGGGGAGGGGCCCGATGAGACTTTATCCCCGGGGCCCTGCTCAGCTCTGGGCGGCCCTGATCGCAGATCAAATATTTGTACACATTTGTATAACCACTACGCAAATTTTGGCTAATGATTTAAATAGTAAACCAAAGTAAATTTTAACCATTTCATTTGTAAACTACTTTAGGTCCTTGGAACGTTTAAACCGGCCTTATAAAACACCGTCGTTTTAGCAAAGCGAAAGTAAACGAATATCCCATTTGTTAGTTCTACCGCAGCGGCTAAAATCATCTAATCTCTGTACATAAACATGTTTTGTTATTGCTCAGGGAGCTATAAAGCTAGAATGAAATATGATGTGTGGATTAACGTATTTATATTTATTAACAGAACGTTTATTTTCTGATTAACTGTTTTCCCTTACTGTACTTGTAAATATGGGGCTTTTAAATAGTAAATAATCTCACGTTAATTATATAATAATAAATCCCTTCTTAAGTTGTTTATATTTAAAATATTTCTTCAAAATTTTTACTACTACTATAATATGTTACGTTTGTTTTATCTTTTTTATAACTAGCCATTATAATCAGTTTTTAAAAAACAACAATCTCAAAAGAATATATAAGATTAACTAGATGATAATTCATGGAAGGTTTAAAAAGCAAGACCTTTTTTATATTGGATATTTTACGATCATAATAACAATCAATTATATTTAAAATCCTAATTAAAATTTAATGGATAATTAAATTATTTAAAAAACAATTTTATACATCATTACTTTTGTAATTAATATATAAGGTAGCATGTTAAAAATAGTCCCTATTTAATTATAATAAATAAGTTGAATTTTAATTAAAAAAAAAATCTTATTTGTAAATTACATTTGAAAGTAAACTTTTAAATTTTATCTGATCACGTTGTACAATGAAAAATAGAATATTGTACGGGTACGTAAGGTTAGCTTAGGATAAAAAAAATTACGTACAAATCCGGAGCCACGGAACACTAGCTACAGCGAAAAATATGACAAGAGTCTACGTCACCGACATAACCTTAAACGTTTAAAGTTATGTGATCTACGTTCTGACTGCAATTCAGGTGACCATTTTAATTAAAAAAAATTATAACTTGTTTGATGAGACCGTTCAAAACTGTTTAGCGCACAGGTACGTTTTCTAGCCTCGCTATGATCCTTGGTTTTATAATGCTTATAGCGGACGTAAATCTTAAAATTTGCAATCGAAATTTTTGTCATCATTTTTAATCATAAATTCTTTCGATTTTAGTTGAAATAAACAAATTACGAAGAATGTCGAACCAGCCTATTAAATTAAATTAATATGTTAGTACTTACTTTTAAACTTTGTGTCACTGATTTGACAGTTCCTGCCTTCTAGATAGAAATGCAAAATTCAAAACTGATATGAAATAGTCATATCGTATCAGTTTTATCATCACAGAAGAATGTCTTGTTTCGGGAAAGAAAGTGTGGAAGTTATAAGACAAGAAGTTCAGAATTTAACACCATATAATAAATACTAAAATATATATAAATAATACTATCGCTGTAATCACGCCCAGGGTACCCAGCAGAAAAAAACTTTCGCAAATTTTTGTGGTTGCTATAGTAACGAGCTGAAACGAAAGCTTCTTATTGGTTAAAAAATAAGAAGCTTTCATTAGTATAGTATTTTCCTATGGCTGTACCACAGCGATAGTATTTCTGTTTTAAAAAATTCATGCTTTCGAAAATATTTCCGATAGTAATTCAAGCTCTAGGGAGATTACTAGTGATAATTTTTTACTAACTATAGTAACCAATCAAATTACTTAATTTAGAGTCATGTGTCAAATTTCATCCAATCAGCTATGGATTACAGCGATAACACCCTACATGTGGTGTTTTCAGTTTGGTGTTTTCAACAAGTCAAGTTTTTGATTAAAAATTAATTAAACGTCAAACTGACAACTAGTTTAAAAATGTTTAAATCTACAAAGTAAAAAATTATCTTATCGAATACCCCTCGGGCCTTGATAAATCCTCAAAATTTTGTCATAGAGAATCCTTCAAGCGTGTTGCTTAAGGATAATAGCCCTCGGCCTTCGGCCTCGGGCTATTATCAAGCAACACGCTTACAGCATTCTCTATGACAAAATTATCTCGGTATTATCAAGGCCCTAGGGGTATTACTACTGAAAATTTCTGATCCATCTTGATATTACATTATTACATGACTGGAATGACATCTATGGATCTATTTCGGGCTGCAGCAAATAAAATCAGATGGGCCATAGTAATCGCCAACTTCTACTGAGGATAAGGCACAAAAAGAAGAAGAAGAAGATTATTACATGTATTAACGTTCAGTTCATAATAGGTAAAGAGGGACTCAATTCATTCATTACTACAAAGAAAAATGTACAATATCAACAAATTACTATCAGAAATTTTTTTCAGTATACAATTTTTTTTGTTTGTATGAGAAAAATAAATCAAATTTTGTAATATGTACCAACACGGTCCTGGTATAACACAGTCAAAGCACATGCTCACCACTACGCTTATTCCGCCATGTTGTGTAAACGTTTTTCAAATCAAATAGAAATCTTTTTTCCCTTCTATCCCTGGGATACAGTTTTGTTATAAAACTATTCTTTGCTATGTTTACAATGCTGTGACTTAGCGGCCATCTTGTTCAGTTCGGCCACAGATTAGAGAGTTACAGATAGGAAGGTCAGACAAGATAAACGAAATTAGACAGAGATAGAGTCGCACCCCAATTTAAAACCCACTTTAAAGACTGTCAGCAGTCTATGTGTCAGATTGAATATTAATCAAATACTATTAAACGAGCAAGGTTTGTATGTATGTATGTATGTGAGTGTGTGGGTGTGTGTGTGTGTGTCCGGCGGATCTCAAAATCCTCTCGTCAGAATTCAATGAAACTTTCAGGGTAGACTAATTCCTATCTAAATCGGCAAAAAATGCAGGTCTCATATCTGTGAAAATTCGATCTTCCGAGATATTTACAAGAAAAGTTAAGCTTTTAGTTTTATTTCCTAGCAACGGCAGAGATAATATAACTTGTTTCTATAGTAATATATACTATAAAGGAGAGAGGAGTAAAAGTGGGGATATAACGTCGCATTCCATAGGCGTACTTTGCAAAATAAGTTTCTATAATATAAATAACAAGGAGGATTATATGTTGGGATTAAACTTTTTTTAATCTCTTGGCATTAAAAGTAACGCTTCAGTACTTACCTAAACTCAAGGATTAAAAAAAAATTAGTTCAAGAACTATCTTTAAAAGTCACTGTCTTCACTAAAACTACTGGTATCACTATAATTGTCTTTTCTGAGGTTTATTATTATAGGTTCTATTAAATTTTCCATTGATATATCCACTTTCCTAAATGAATTTTCCACCTTTTTAACATGATCAATGTATTTTCCCCAATGTTCTCTATTTACATCTGAAACGGCTTCAAAACAAATTTCGCACATCAGGAAATTTAAATGTTTTATTGTTTTGACAAACATAACCTTTTAATAATTGTGACCAGATCAGTTCAATTGGAATTAACTCTGCGTGGTAAGGATGCAATCTGAGAATTTCAATTCCTTTTTCTCGGGCCATCTCATCTATAATATATTTTTCGAATTTGTTTTTATGTTGCCTTGATATTACTAATAATTCGGCCTTCAAGGATTTAGGAGGACTGATAATATTTTTAGAATGAAGCCATTTTGAAATATATATTAATACAAAATTCCGAATCAATTAAAATACATACGATACGGCTATGAATAAATAAAGTCTGACTTATCTGTCAAAAGAACAGGTTTATTACAGTAAAAACCATGGAAACAAGATTAAATCTAGACAAAAACTATATTAGGCCGATCTGATGTATTAAAATTTAAATTTTAACTACAAATAAGCATTGAAGGATGAGGTAAAAATAAAATTTCTACCTCTTGAACCTGTACTACGTTCTGCAAATTAAATACTGCACTCCTTTCTTCTGTATGGTATAGTAGTCAAAAGGTTTGGCTTTATTTAATTTCTGGCGTTTCAATCTGAAAGAATTCAATTTTACATTTGCCGCTTTTTATCCATAATGACTAACACTAACACACACATCTCTGGGTAAACGTTAAGAGAATGGGGCCGGCTGGGATTTTCATGAAATTTTCACAGATGCTATAAAGCATCATAAAATCAATATACTTAGAAATAGAAATTTTTGCCCGGAAAAATATTTTTCACATTTTTTTATGAAAAAATATATGTTGGGATACTCACTCCCAAGGCAAACAAATTCAGTGCGTTGAAACGATTATTTAAGTAAACTAGTAAGGA
Organism: Crepidodera aurea; assembly: GCA_949320105.2. Taxonomy (NCBI): domain Eukaryota; kingdom Metazoa; phylum Arthropoda; class Insecta; order Coleoptera; family Chrysomelidae; genus Crepidodera; species Crepidodera aurea. The sequence continues at coordinate 37,059,554 of OX439475.1, read as the reverse complement.
ATTTTAATTTATTAGATTCGACATCCTAAGACCGGTTTCTGCCTTTCGGCTTCATCAGTTAGGCTTTTCGAAACCAATAAATAAAATTCCAAACTCGTACAAGTCAATAGCTATATCTGCTATAAGATAACATTTTGGTAGCACATCTAAAAACGATTATTTAACATATTTTTCCAGTACAAACGCATACATAACTTTTCTACAAATGCCCAAGTAGCAATTTATAACCAGAATAAACCTGAAAAGTATAAAAAAAGAAGGGTTCATTTGACGGACATAAATAATTTGCTTGTCAAATGACAGCCATCTCATAAATTCAAAGTTGAAAATACAACGTTGCCAATTCGATTTCAGAGATCATGGGTTTTGGTAAATATTTATAGGAACGTTGAGTAACACTGTTAAAATGGACACTTGTCAAAATGTGACACCTGTCAAAACGTGACACCTGTCAAAACGTGACAACTGTTAAAATGTGATACGTGTCAGAATGTAACAACTGTCAAAATGAACAAATCTCAAAATGAACAAATGTCAAAATGAACAAATGTCAAAATATGACACCTGTCAGAATGTAACAAATGTCAAAATGCCACACGTATCGTACTTTTCTTTATTTATTACAAAGATCTAACCTAACCTATTCGCGAAGATCAAGCGTCAGTAGATGGTGCCCTAAAAGTGTGAAATCTCCAGAAACTAGGCAACTTTTAATGCATTTAACTAACCTCTGTGACAAGCAGTTGATAAACGTCAACCAATTGAAAATTAACACTGACAGCTTTTTTAATTTTCCCGCCTACTTTCAAGCCAATCGCCAATTAACTTTTTATTTATCTCCCTTTCAGTAGTTCAAGTAGATGTCGCCCACTCCGTGATATTCGCTAAATAATTAATAATTTGTCAGGTTATAAATATACTTAAAATTATATACTCATTCGGCTGCTTAAAAATGTAGATTTTAATATTAAGAGCGAAGCTCGGTGACCAGATATTTCAGAACATTATGACAGCAAAAACACAATATTCTTCTTCTTCTTTCTTCGGTTATGACTTGCATAATAGTTCATTTGCCAGTTCATAAAATCATTATATTAATAGTTTACTTTAATTTTAAGTTTCTAATGTTTATTTATACCAAAAATATTATCTTTCACAACAATATGACAGCAAAAACACAATATTTTATAAATATATATCTTATTTCTGACTCTAATGGCAATTGATGAATCAAATTTATACTTTACATGAAAAGGCAACACTGTATCCTGGACGTTCTTTCAGAACTGGCAACATGGATGCACTCCAATTTAAAGGGGCAATCGAAACATCAAGGGAAATGGGCGGAGCTTCATATCTGTAATTCTCTAATCTGTGGTTCGGCTATTCGCAGAATTCATGTTGTATTTCGCATCTTCCTTTTCTAATTTTTAGTACTGTCACATTAAAGACCAATAATCGCATATTCTTTGACTTCAAATTGTAATTTAAAAAAAATTAAAAACGTTCATTTCAGACATTTGCGTATCCTGCTAAAGAAACCTTGGATAAAAAATGTGCTTACTAACGGCACTCGCTATTTCGCAATATTGCATGAAGAGAGCATGCTCAGGTTCCTGCGCAATGGAGATTTGCTGTTTGAGTTTTTTGGTGATGATATCTATGATGGTGTGTTTAGCGACCTTGTATTTTGTGTTGCCGTATTTTTATTCTGAAGACAAAGGTAGACTAAATCGAGGATTAGAAACGAAATGTGAAAAATCACGAATTATTGGTGTCTTAGAAAAAATTTATCCTGATGGAGATCAGTTTAAGTTGAAATGTACTGGGCTTAATTTTGGGGAGAATCTTGGTGTGACACTTACAGGTAAGCTACATTTTTATCTTTAAAATAAAAAAGGCTGTGACTTCATTTTCACTGAACAAAGTACACTGCAGTTTTTGATACGGAAATGGCTTTGGTTCGATTTCTCCCAAACTCATACACACCCGCATACACACAAACGCACACATATAGCGTTTTTTAGAAGCATGATTTTTTTTAAAAAATTCATGCTTTCGGAAATATTTCCGATAGTAATTCAAGCTCTAGGGAGATTACAACTGATAGTTATTGAGAGATGTCAAAGTCAGAATTAAGAAAATAAAATCGTTGAAAATTAAAAAACTTATAATTTCATATTTATTACATTATATATTCAACATATTATTGTAAATTGATTTTTATTAGAATGCTTTGATCATGGTAACCCTAACCCAAAACTGCACTACCTGTCAAGTGGATCCTCTTACTGGAACAAAGGCAACAAGTTACATAAGATCATCAAATACAGTATGGCTAAAGAAAAAGACCAATCCATCACGATCATGGAAGTTGATCCGGCTTTACCAGAACCATGCCCTTTAGATGATGATAATGTAAAAGGCGACGATAATTACTTTTACATTGAACAGCAATATCATCCGAATGCCAATCATACCCTGGTTGGTTGGGAGTACATGTCTCGGAAGGCTGAAACTCCTCTCCACCAAATACCGGTATCCGGAAAATGTATACCTGGCTATCCATCTGCTGTGGTTTTTACTAAGAATGGGTTAGTTCAAATTTATTGTCACATTATTAATTATAAAAAAGTTACAAAACAACCAATCTAGCGTAAGAAAGAGTAAGGATTTTATGATTAAGAGGTTCCATTCACAGTTTTTTGGCATTGCAGGAGGTTGGGCTAGAGTGTTAGATTTTACCCTGTATGTCACTAACAGCGTTTGCACAATTTAAAGATTATGGTATGGCAATATTTTAATTTATACATTCTAAAATTTAAAAAGCCTCTCTTGCTCTCAATTTTAAAAAATATTAATAAGGAGTATATTCTATTTTACTAAGAAAGATGATAAACTTTTGTATAAAATGATTTTCTCGTAAGTTTACTAATATAAATAATATATATATATAGTAATGGAATCATGAATTAATAAAAATAATAAACTTAACAAAAATTAATTATATTCATAAACCAAGAACTCAATAATTTTTACACACACTGTATGTTAAGAAAGTGCAGATATGATAATTTTGACAGATGTTAAAAAAATGAAATGTCAACCATGAAATTTGACGAAATAAAAAACTTTATATTTACATGTATAAAGGACCCCGCAATCAGTTCTCTTTCCAGATTTTTTTACCACAAAGCTCTAAGTTTATAGAGGACCGCAGGTGTGCGTGATATATTTATAAAAGCAAGTGCGCTCGCTGAGCCGCAGTAAAATTAGATGCCGTGATAGGAACTAAGCCCACCCTTTCATCCCTCGTCTCACTCACATCATCTCTCTGCTCTCTCACAAATACTATTCCGGCATCTAATTTCACGACTGCTGAGTGAGCGCACTCGTTTTTATAAATATATCACGCATTCCCGCAGGCCTTAATGTAGATAGAACTTTGGGGTAGGGCTCAAATCAATTCCACAACCGATGACGCATAAAAAATTTGCCCCACTTTACTCTTTCGTTGCAAAAATCGAAAAATAAAATTTGTAAAATCCGAAATTCGGCCGCCATTTGTCCGTTTTCGCGAAAACCATCACCTTCTTAATACATCCTGTAACAGTGTCCTCATGAAAGAGTTTGCCATTTTGCTGACCCGGATTGGTCAAGAATTAAAAAAGTTACCTCGAGTCAAAAATTAATTAGTGTTTGACCTGACCTCCCCCCCCCCCAATTAGCGGGGTGAAATTTGGACACAATGCTTGGGTCATGACCTAACTATTAGAGGAAAAAAAATCAAGTCTCGAAGTCATTTTTTTCCATGCAAAAAATGCGAAGACGGCTCTAGGTGTGTTCTCGCCGCGGCGAAAATTCTTATATTTTCAAATCGCAATATCTCAAGAACCGTTAGACCGATTTGGACGGCTTAAAATTCAGTTTAAGCGCTTTCGCGAGACCTTTATTTTATATATACAGAAGTCGTTTCGATCCGAATAAAACTCAGCGAGCTACGTGCGAAAAACCGATTTTCCATATCTTTACATGTTAAGCGGAAAATTTTTGGAAATGTATTCTACTGCTCATACAGTTTCATATGGGGCAATAAAAAATTTTCATTACTAATCCTAATTATTTGGTTTCTTGTTTTTGTCGCAGTTTTTTGATAATAAATTTCATATCAATACTATTAAACGAGCAAGGTTTGTATGTGTGTGTGTATGTGTGTGTGTGTCCAGAGGATCTCGAAATCCACTCGTCAGAATTCAATGAAACTTTCAGGCTAGACTAATTCCTATCTAAATCGGCGAAAAATGTAGGTCTCATGTCTGTGAAAATTCGATCTTCCGAGATATTTACAAGAAAAGTTAAGCTTTTAGTTTTATTTCCTAGCAACGGCACATAATAATAACTTGTTTCTATAGTAATATATACTATAAAGGATAGATGAGTACAGTCAAAGTGGGGATATAACGTCACATTCCATAGGCGTACTTTGCAAAATAAGTTTCTATAATATAAATAAGGTCACAGCATATAAAATATATATACGCACTTCGTAGATTAAATTTTGAAGTTATATTATTTACAAAAAATAAAAATAAACTTTATGCATTTATTAAATCTCTTGGCATTAAAAGTAACGCTTCAGTACTTACCTCAACTCAAAGATTAAAAAAAAAGTTAGTTCAAGAACTATCTTTAAAAGTCACTGTCTTCACTAAAACTACTGGCATCACTATAATTGTCTTTTCTGATGTTTATTATTATCGGTTCTATTAAATTATCCATTGATATATCCACTTTCCTAAATGAATTTTCCACATTTTTAAACATTTTCCCCAATGTTCTCTATTTACATCTGAAACTGCCTTCAAAAACAAATTTCGCACATCAGGAAATTTAAATGTTTTATTGTTTTGAGAAACATAACCTTTTAATAATTGAGACCAGATCAGTTCAATGGAATTTAACTCTGCGTGGTTCGGAGGAAATCTGAGAATTTTAATTCCTTTTTCTCTGGCCATCTCATCCATAATATATTTTTTGAATTTGTTTTTATGTTGCCTTGCTATTACTAATAATTCTGCCTTCAAGGATTTAGGAGGACTGATGAAGCCATTTTGAAATATATATTAATACAAAATTCGACCATTCACTGTTGGGTTCTAATTAACAGTGCTGTTCCTAAAGTGGCGCTGGGAAACAGTAACAAAGCCTACACAGAACACGAGGCTAATGGCCATAGTAGTCGATGCCGTTGACACAGAAGTAAAAAAAAGAAAAAATACAAAATTCTGAATCAATTAAAATACATACGATACGGCTATGAATAAATAAAGTCTGACTTATCTGTCAAAAGAACAAATTTATTACAGTAAAAACCATGGAAACAAGAATCTAGACAAAAACTATATTAGGCCGATCAGATGTATTAAAATTTAAATTTTAACTACAAATAAGCATTGAAGGATGAGGTAAAAATAAAATTTCTACCTCTTGAACCTGTACTACGTTCTGCAAATTAAATACTGCACTCCTTTCTTCTGTATAGTATAGTAGTAAAAAGGTTTGACTTTATTTAATTTCTGGCGTTTTAATCAGAAAGAATTCAATTTTAAATTTGTCGCTTTATATAAAAAAGGAAAGGTTCATTTGACGGACATAAATAATTTGCTTGTCAAATGACAGCCATCTTATTAATTCAAAGTTGAAAATACAACGTTGCCAATTCAATTTCAGAAATCATGGATTTAGGTAAATATTTATAGGAACGTTGAGTAACACTGTTAAAATGGACACCTGTCTTCCCTTCCCCGATAGTGTGAGACTACCCCTTACGGCTACTATTTTATTATGCGGACAGCTTTAATATTTAAGTTTTCATGATCAGAAAGAGAGAGAGAGAGAGAGAGAAAGAATTTTTGAAAAAATATGATATCAATATCTGCCACACCTCGAGAGTCTGGTCACAGGTTTTTGTGGAGGTTTTTACCCAAGTATGAATATCAGACCTATAATTTTCCTTCACTGCAGATCAAAAAATAATAAAATCAATTGAACATAGAGTTTTTCTTATATAGTGATAAATAGAGTGAGATGAGCGATCTTCTGTTGACGGGACGTGTGCCCTACACGCTGCTGTTGCACGTCCCGGAAACGGGGCCTGTCCACCGTGACAATTCGCGAAGATCAAGCGTCAGTAGAAGTTGCCCTAAAAGGGTGAAATCTCCAGAAACTAGGCAACTTTAATGCATTTAACTAACCTCTGTGACAAGCAGTTGATAAACGTCAACAACAGCTGCAGCCAATTGAAAATTAACACTGACAGCTTTTTTAATTTTCCCGCCTACTTTCAAGCCAATCGCCAATCAACTTTTTATTTATCTCCCTATCAGTAGTTCAAGTAGATGTCGCCCACTCCGTGATTTTCGCGAATTACTTAATAATTTGTCATGTTATAAATATACTTAAATTATATACTCATTGGGCTGCTTAAAAATGTAGATTTGAATATTAAGAGCGAAGCTCGGTGACCAGATATTTATTAATGAATAGGAAACGCTTTACGCTATTAGTATTACTAAAAATTACCTTTGGTTCTCTAGTAGGTACTTCACCGGTTTCCAAAGAGGAAAGTGTACCGAAGAAGATAGTTTCGAAGAATCCCTTGTACCATATAGCATGTACCTCGAAAAAATCCAAGAACTGTATCCTAATGTCGAACTTAAAGGCAACGTACCACCACCTGTTGGCGAGACAAATACCCAAGTTCAAAACATTCTTCTAAAAGGACAAATTGAACACAAAGTAGATCAGACAACTTCACCATCTATGAAAAATATAGAGGAAGCTGATACCTTCCACTCAGGTCGAGTAAATGATATAAATATAGATTGGAAGAACGACAACAAAGGAAAAATCACCAAAGGTACAACGCCTACTGGGCAGTTCGCGATTCGGCGTATGCACCCTATTGAATTTGAGCCACCACTACCAGTAGATGACATTATATATTGCGCAAGCCAACTTTCACGTACTGCCCTGTGTTCCGAATGTATGCTCACCTTCAAGTGCTGTCAACACTTCAACAGATTGGGTTGTAAATCGAGTATACTTCGATTATGTCGTACTTGCGGTAGTCAGCCTGGAGTGGAAGAGTGCTGCAAACAGTTTGGAATCTGGCTCAAGCAGACCGGAGGAATCCAGTTAGTTCCAGAAATAGCAAAAGACGATTGGCGATTTCATCCCGTCATTACAGATTCTAATATGACGGCATGACGGTGATGAATAACAGAAATCCGCCAACCGTTTTTTATCATTGTGTAGTTCCATAAATTTTAAGCTGAATTTTGACAGCTAATTAATATTAGTCCTACTGACAATAATGTACAAGAGTTGCAGCGAACAGTAGTATAGTCAAGATTTTATTATTCTTTTTTACTTCCATTCCAATCTTCAATCACTTTGATAGCATATTAGATCAAACTTATATTCAAGCGGGGAAAAAATTTTTATCTTTAAGTGAACAAAAAAAAATTCTACCTGGCAACGCCGCAGATTTTTGACGTGTGACGTCACTGCCTTGCTAAAATAAATAAGATACACTAATTAAAACACTAAACCGTTATATCGTAACCCATAAAAGTAGAAGAATTATTCCTAAAAGATGTTCAAAAATTTTTATACAAAATCACAATTCGTGCAATCCTAAATAGTTCAATCAAACGGTAATTTAAAGTGGAAAATAATTGTTTAGTGGTTTATTTTATGTTTTTTTGGGTGCTGAACACGAATCCAAAGTTGTCCAACAAAAATTTTTCTCGCAAATATGAGAAATCATCAAAAATGTTTTTTAGTGATTTTCAGCTAATAACTTGCAAAGCAAGCTATTGTGGTCACAGTGGTCCTGTAGTAAAATAAGGAAGAGAAAATTATCTAAAATTTATATATTTTAACATTTTTTTGTACATCTTATGGTTTCCACGCAAAAGAGTGTTGAAATATCAGGAGAATAAGTAGATTTTGGCAAATAGCAACTTGTGTCAAGTCACCTGTCATTCGGTCTAGTTATTCTTATTGTTGGACAACTTCAGATTCGTGTTCAGCATCTCAAAAATAATAAAATAAAACACCAAAAACAATTACACCAGAATTTTCCACTTCGAACCCTCCTTGTGTACCATTTGACTGAGCTAAAAAGGCAGTAAACGTAACACTACTATAATTTGTTACTGCGGTAACACGGTAGATTCGACCAAATTAAAACTGTTAAAGTATGATGTATATTCATCTGTTCTAATTGTATGACCGATGGCCTAGAATATTGTTAGAACGTGTTTATGGGCAACAAAAGTAGAATTAACCATAATCGTTTATTTTTACAATATTTTATAATATTCTTTTAATATTAAAGCCTCTTATTTAACTCAAATATTAAATATTTTTATGTAACCCAAATTATCAGTAGTCCAGTTGTCAGTGACTTTTACCTCTCATAAAATGTGATATCTCTGAAACTTGGCTCTTAGGTACTTTAAAGGATGTAGAAAGCGATAAAAAATCGAAAATTTGGTTTTTTCATTATATCTCGAAAAATAAAAAAAAATCGAAAAACTAATAGCACCACGTGAAAGAGTGGAAAATTTTATTAAAACTTATACCTATTATAAGTTATTTAAAAAAAATTGTATTACTATAAAAAAAGTAAAGTATCTTTGCCTCAAATGTCCGCAAGAAAAAAAAGCATTTTAAAGAGGATACTATAAGCTTTTTCAAGAAGCCATTAGTTTTTTATTTTTTTTTGTTTCCGTGTAGAAAATTTGACCGGAAGTTGTACTTTTCTAAAATTATGACTGATTTTTATAAAACTAAAACTATACCGTGTGTCACAGACTCATGGTACACCACCCTTTTCTCCTTTGTTTGTCTAGCTATATTTCTGAAATTTGGAACATTGAATATGCTCACTAGACGATACTTTTTGACACATTTGGAAAAAGATATCAACTCTCGATTTTTTATCATTCTTTTTACAGAATTCATTCGACGTCATTTTTATTTTCAAAATTTTATTACACATAAGGTGTATTTTTAACTTTATTTATATTTATATAAACTTTAGAGCAGCAAACTTTTTTTATCGTTTTCTACATCCAAAACAAAAAAGTCCCTAAGAGTCTAGTTTCAGCGATATCACATTTTATGAGAGATTTTGGTCTAAATGTTGCTCTGGCAACTGGGATACAGTCATAATAGCCTACATACCTTCTTGTTCATCAACATCGTTAAGATATCTGTAAACAAAAAAAACATTTGACAGATATTCAAATAATATTTTGAATTGGATAATTTTTATACACTGTACTCTTTTCTTATCTTATTTAGAAAAGAAAGGTTTCTTCTTTTCTATAATATTTTCAAATTTAGTTTTTTGTTATTATTGCACCAATTGTAATTTTAATAAATGTTTTAATGAAATATCAATTTTTTTCATTTTTATTCATTTCTAAGTGTTTCTGCAATAAATTGGTGATCCATTTTTTCAGATACCGCACTGCAGTAATTTTATTCCTTGTCAGGATCGGAAATAAAGTTTACAAGGTTTAGAACAAATATGTGCCTAGATAACTGTTTGGAATGAAGGTTCTAAACTTACGAGCAATCCGGAGCAAACAGTAAATACACCTTTTAATGAAATTCAAAACACAAAAAATTCCATGCGTATGTAATACATTTTATATAGGAGAAACATCTATACCTTTTCATATTAGACTTAATGGACATCAATCATACATTAAAAATAAACAATTCGAAAAATCCAAAATATGTGAACATGCATGGGATTTTGGTCATAAAATACAATGGAATTCTTCAACTAGATTATTAAAAGAACCGAATAATAATAATAACAATAATAATAATATAGAGGGGTGGGTGGCTCAGCGGTAGAGCACTGGACTCATAATCCAAGGGTTGTGGGTTCGAATCACACCAAAGGCAGAAATCTTTTTCTGATTTTTAATTAATTAAAAATTTAGAAATTGATTTTCATATACCAGGTGTGATTCCTCATATATATATATATATATATATATATATATATATACCTATCTACGAATAGATAAAAGTACAAAACTATAGATAAAAATATAAGAAATAAGAAAAACAAATAAAATACATTTAAAATTATTCATCAGAATAATTAAAATTATTGTCATGAAGGTATTCATCAACACTATAGTACAGCTTGGTAAGTAATATGTTTTTTATCGCTTTCTTAAAGTGGAATTTACTCAGACATTTGAATTGGTCTGGTAGAATATTATAAAATTTAATTCCTTGATATGTTCATACTTGGAAGTTCTATGCATAGGAACACTGAGTGTGTCTGCATGTCTGGTCGAGTAGTTGTGATGACTTGAAAGTTTGGTCATATTGTTCAAGTTATCATAGATAAGTAACAAGCATCTGTAGATGTAAATACTTGGAACTGTCATTATCCGATTTTCCTGGAATACGGGTTTACATGAATCTCTATGTTTTATATTAAAAATCATGCGAATAATTCTTTTCTGAGAAATAAATATTCTTGAGCTGTCAGTTGCATTACCCCAGAGTATAACATTGTAAGTTAAGTGGCTGTAAACAAGACTATAGTATACATTCATAATCGCATGTAATGGTAAAGAATTTTTTATTTTATTAATAGCATAGTACGAGGTATTTAATTTTTTACTTAAATTGTTAATGTGATGGTCCCATTTTAAATTGTTATCTATATATAGACCTAAAAATTTTACGGTATTGGTTGATTTTAAAACCATGCCATTATAGGATAAATTTAAGGGGTAATTACTTGGATGGTTACTAAAATAAATACATTCGGTTTTATTAACATTAACGAACTAGAACTAGAACTCCTTTTGGGCTGGTAAGGTTCTTGGAATATTTCTTATATTGAGTGATTGAATAGGAGGTAATAATAAGGAGCAGCGGTAGAGCACTGGACTCATAACCCAAGAGTTGTGGATTCGAATCCCACCGACGGTAGAAATCATTTTCTGATTTTTAATTAATTAACGAAGCGAATGCAAAAAACCTCATCTCAATCCGACTTACTACTGGACCAAAATTCCACATTTTGGGCTATTTTTGTGTTAAATTTTCTCGATTATTTGGAATTGTTTCAAATGAACAAATGGACCAAAAATTCGGCCGCAAAAATTGGACTATGTATAATAAATAATAAAATTACAAATCATTCTCTCCGTGCTAGTACAATTTCCCAGCTAGCCAAAGCAGGAGTAAGCGATCAACAACTAATAAAAATAACAGGACACTCATCATCACAATCAATTAAACCATACCTCCAAATAGATCCTGAACATCACGAAAATCTTGTTAATAATTTAAGAGACTCATTAGATTCATATCAAAATGAAAATACGACATATGTAGAAACCCAAGTAGAAAATAATAAAATAAGTACCTACACCAATCCAATCAATCTATGCTCTGTTAATTATTAATTGTTCAATAAAAATAAAGTTTTTGTTTTTTATTCTTATATTCGTTTATATTGGTTAATTTATTTTATCAAAAAACACGCGATCTTTTCTTTTCTGGATAAATTTCTTTTTATCTCAACATTTTTCCAACAGGAATTTTACGAGAAAAACTGACATGATAAAATCGCGAGAGCGAAGGTTGGCAAAATGTTTCGATACAACGAGAAATTTATCCGATAAAAAAAGCTCTTGTTTTTTTAGCCTCCTTGTCCCATTGAACCACTTGAATCACCAGCAAACTTTTACGATGTCTTCCCGACATAAAAATACATATTTTCTCCAATTTTTAAGAAAATTCGAGGATTTTTTGGTTATTTATTGCCAATTCAGTAACAAAAAAATAAAGTGCGCGAATTCGTTTTTTGAGGTTAAGATGCATTTTTAAAAAACCCTACTATACGGATCGATACTCTACTTCATCAGGTCATTTTAATTTTTTTTTATTTTTCCACTACTCTTAGAGCCGGAGATATTTAAAAAATAGTGAAGCAATCCACTTGAAAAATACCAAAAATGCCGTTTTTGGCACATATCTCGCGCAGCTCCAGCCCAAATTTATTGAAAAAAATTTTACAAGCTTCTCTTTATGTAGAAAATTGAAAAAATTAAAAAAAATTGACTTAGCTCTTACATCCATATAAAATTCTAATTTCACTCCACTATAGACCTAAAAAAGTATGTAAAATGGAATTCGACCACTAAATTACAGACCTTGAAACTGACCCCTAAATGCGATTCAGTTGTGCCAGATTTAATTGTTTATCGGACTGTACTGTCTTGAGCTTACAGACGCATTCCGCTATATGGGGAAATTTGTTGCGAGGAAATTGTTTTTTCCTAAATGCACATTTTTAAAGATTAAGAGCCTGAAATTTGGCAGACATATTGATTATAGAGTTTTTGAGCACTAATAGTATTGATTTTGAAAAATACCGTTTTCTAGAGATTTTTATTGTTGCATCTTGGTATCCAAAAAAGATTCACCTTTCTAGATACAAAAAGCACTAGAATAATACGTATACATAATTGTGTCCAAATTTGAACTCTTAATATAACGTAGTTTAAAAGATACGAGACTGCGAAAATTACGGCTGGGTCTATACTCCTCTTAAAAGATAAGTGTACATCCTTCATGTGATCTCCCTACGAAATACAGATGAATAAAAGGCGACATATGGTAAGTGAACTTTATTTAAAACAGTAAACTGGTAAACTGGTAAATTAGCGCTAGAAACAGTGCAGGTATGGTCCATGACTTCTCAGTTTCACAGTTCACAGAATCCCTCGTACCTACCTTTAGAATTACGAATTGTTACAGTAGTTATTAAAAAAAATAAAAATCAGCTTGTCAACGAGGAGTTGGTTGTTTATATAGAATAAGAACTGATAAAAACCCAATGTTTATTTATAGTGGTGTCTGTGAGTCGGAAAAAAACATGAAAAATGGACTAAAATTCATCAGTATTGAAAGTACCTCCCCCCCCCCCCGTTTTCGAGGATGCTGAACACGATGGAGGTACTAGAATTATGGGTGTTTTTTATTTCTTATATCAAAACGTCTGTTTTCGATGATGCAGAACACGATATTAGAAAGAAATTCAACCCTTTCGAGAGTGAGTTTTGAACTGTGAAGGGGTAGGTGAGGGTCGGAAGCAATCTTCAACACCACCATCGTCTTCAGCATCTTCGAAAACAGAGGGACATCCGTTTTGCCGCTGATATTATTGGTGGGGGTCGGAAGTGATATTGAACACCACCATCGTGTTCAGCATCCTCGAAAACAGACGTTTTGCCGCTGATATAAAAAGTTAAAAAACACCCCTGTCGGGGGTGAGTTTTGGCCTGTGGAGGGGTTGGTGAGGGTCTGAAGTAATCTTCAACATTACCACCGTGCTCAGCATCCTCGAAAACGGGGGGAAAGACGTTTTTTTACAATGAAATGAGGCGATGCCCGTTTAACCCCTTTAGGGGGTAGTTTTTGGCCGTTTTAGGGCGTTCAGCAATCGAAAACAGTAATTCTGATACCGCCATCGTGTTTAGCATCCTCGAAAACGGGAGGGGTGGGGGAGGTACTCTCAATCCTGATGAATTTTGGTCCATGTCCTTCCGACTCACAGACGTCACATGCGACAGTTATTTCGATTATCTTTGAATTAGTTATGATAATTGTTGAACGTATTACCCTGTTTTCCGTTTGCCGAGATAAAAAATAAATCAATATCAATAACAACACACTATAAAATGCGTGCAAATTAGTAGTTTATTTAAAATTAATTATATTTTATTTATCAGATTTCCCTCTCCATACTGTAGAACATACTTTAAACATGAAGTTAAGTTTTACAATTACCATCCTGTTTATTTTAATTTTTGTGTTAGCGAATAACATCTATGGACACATCAATGGCGGTAAGTTAAAATATAGAATTTCTTTTTTAATTTTATAGATTTATAAACCTATAAACTACACTACCTCTCATCATCCTGTTCATTTTGTTGACATATGGCAAACTTTTTCTGAAAAAACTTTTGTAACGATTAATGTACTATACTAAGTTTACTTTAAAGGGCGCAAAGGACGGAGAGCGATACTGTAATACATATTTTTGTTAATAAGATATTGTTATGAAAAATGTGGATTTTTAAACGAATTAAAAAAAAATATGTGAAACGGACTTAATAAAAAAAAATGGTGATGGTTGTTAGGAAAGTTTTTGTTAGTTGTTGAATATAGAATTTTGAAGTATGTAAAAAAATGTCGGAGATAAAGTTAAAAATAAAAGGAATTTAAAAAGTAAAAATCGTATAATTATAATATTATCTCAATTGGCGTCCAACGTGGAACTCGAAATTGAGTGAACCCAAAAACATGAAGGAAGAACAGGAGTACAGAAGAAAGAAAAGAACAAGTGGAGAAAAGAGTTTAATGGATTTTTGAATGAGAGATTTGAAGAATTGAAACAAGAAAATAAAGATATGAGTAAAAATATGGATAAGTCATTAGTAGAAATGGATAAAAAAAAATCAAATAAGATTTGAAGAATTGAAACAAGAAAGTAAAGATATGAATAAGAAATTTGATGAAAACCGGAAAGAAGATCAAACAAGATTTGAAGAATTTAATCAAAAAAATCAAATAATATTGGTAGAATTCGAAAAGAAAATAGCCAAGAAATTTGGGGAACAAGATAAAGAAATTGAGAATGTCAGACGGGAGACTATACAAATGAGAAGAGATATAACAGAACAAGAAGAAAAATTGAGAGGAGAGATTGTAGAAAATGGAATAAAAATTTGAAAGGAAATGGACAAAGAGGTGAAAGAGAAATTTATGGAGTTGGGACATCAAATTGATGCCAATATTTATGGAAATGCACACAGAGAAGTAAAGGTACAATGCCAGGAATTGATAAAAGAAGTCGAAAAATGTGAAATGCAAAATGAAAAGGGTATGGAAACTGGAAAATTTAAAACAAAATGTAGGAAAGGAATTGGAAAAAGTGAATCAGAAATTGCAAAATGCTGTAGAAAAAATGGAAGACCAACTAAAAGAAGGATTTAGACTACAAGAAGAAGTGACCAATATAGAAAATAATAAGATAATAATTCTAGAATTATTGGAACTATGTATTAAAACTACATATTTTCAATTAAATAGTGATTTTTATCAGCAAAATTTTGGCATGGCAATGGGTTCTCCTTTATCACCAAAATTGTGTGATATTTTCATGGAGAATTTTGAAATGGAAATTGTAAACAAACAAAATTTAAGACCTTCTGTCTGGTTTAGATATGTAGATGATATCTTTGCAATTTGGCAACACGATAGGGAAAATATTGATACATTTTTATATACTATTAATAATTCGGAACCTACTATTAAATTTACAATTGAAATTGAAAATAATAAAAAATTACCGTTTCTTGATGTACTAATACACAATAACAACAATTGTTTTGATACATCAGTTTTTAGAAAAGAAACACATACAAATAGATATCTAAATTTTAATTCAAACCACTCAATTTGTGTTAAACGAGGTATTGTCAAATCTCTTTCCGATAGAGCAAAAACAATTTGTTCAAATGACAATATCTTAAATAATGAATTATCACTTGTTAAATCTGTCTTGATTAAGAACAACTACCCAAGTAAATTTATAAATCGTGAACTTTACCGAGACATCAAAACTAAAGATCAAAATTTAAACCCCCCAATAATTCTTTCAAATATAGTAAAAATCCCTTATATTCCAAAATTATCCGAAAAAATTAGAAGGATTGGAAATAAATTTAATTTAAAAACAGTTTTTCAAACTAATAATACATTAAAATCTTTAATAGTAAATACAAAACCTTTTAATGAAATTCAAAACACAAAAAATTGTATTTACAAAATTCCATGCGAATGTAATAAATTTTATATAGGAGAAACATCTAGACCTTTTCATATTAGACTTAATGAACACCAATCGTACATTAAAAATAAACAATTCGAAAAATCTAAAATATGTGAACATGCATGGGATTTTGGTCATAAAATACAATGGAATTCTTCAACTAGATTATTAAAAGAACCGAATAATTATAACCGCAAAGTTAAAGAAGCAGCATTGATATGCTTAAATAATAACGAATGTGTTTCTAATTGTTCGGTTGATATTTCAAAAATTTGGATACCTATTTTACAAAAAGAGTTAATTGCAAAAAGGATACCCTCTATATCGGGATAGTATCATAAGTTTTTATCTGGTTTTTTCTTATGATAATATTAATAAGAAAACTTCATTTATGACGAAGTATAAATTCTCTTATAATATGCAAATGCGCTATCCTTTCAAAAATTCGTTCCCAGAAACGTCACAAAAATATGATTGAAACAGATTTTGACATCTTCAATCTCAAAATCTTATTCTATGTATACTATGTTGATGTCATATTTTTGCAAGATTATCAAGTGTTCTGTTTCTAGTAAATTTATTTATTTTATGTCATTTTGATAACGGCTTTCGATCTGGAAAGCCGAAACGTCAATTAAAAAAACTTTTTTAACAACTAAGTGGTTTTAATCCAGTGGAAAGAGAGAGAAAATAAGATTAAGAATAAATAACGTAGAGAAAGACATCAGGCAAGAATTAGCAAGCAGAAGTGGGGAACCAAGAGCAGGTATATGTAATAGTGAACAATCAATGGAATTTGAAGGAGATGTAATCAAACTTC
This sequence comes from Crepidodera aurea, assembly GCA_949320105.2. Taxonomy (NCBI): domain Eukaryota; kingdom Metazoa; phylum Arthropoda; class Insecta; order Coleoptera; family Chrysomelidae; genus Crepidodera; species Crepidodera aurea. The sequence continues at coordinate 37,042,776 of OX439475.1, read as the reverse complement.
ATTCAAAAATATTTTTACAAATGCTAAAGAATGAAATTAAATACATAACAAACATAGATGAGTTAAAAGAGGTAATTCGAATGAATTTAGGGGGAAAAATATTTTTTCAAGTGATAAATAATAAAATGAAACTAAACTTCCACAAATGGAAAATAAAATTAAAGAAAATAACAACATTTAAGATATTTTTGGAACAATTTTGAAAATAACTAAAAATTAAAGATAAATTAGCATTCATTTATTTTTTTTAAAATGCAAATTTGGGGGAACTTGTTATATGAAATGACACTCTTTAAAGGGGAAAATTGTTATGGTATAAAAAAATGGGACAAAATTATGAAAAATGTGAATTTTTAAACGAATTAAAAAAAAAATATGTGAAACGGACTTAATAAAAAAAATGGTGATGGTTGTTAGGAAAGTTTTTGTTAGTTGTTGAATATAGAATTTTGATGTATGTAAAAAATGTCAGAGATAAAGTTAAAAATAAAAGGAATTTAAAAAGTAAAAATCGTATAATTATAATATCTCAATTGGCGTCCAACGTGGGGCTCGAAATTGAGTGAACCCAAAAACATGAAGGAAGAACAGGAGTATAGAAGAAAGAAAAGAACAAGTGGAGAAAAGAGTTTAATGGATTTTTTGAATGAGAGATTTGAAGAATTGAAACAAGAAAATAAAGATATGAGTAAAAATATGGATAAGTCATTAGTAGAAATGGATAAAAAAATCAAATAAGATTTGAAGAATTGAAACAAGAAAGTAAAGATATGAATAAGAAATTTGATGAAAACCGGAAAGAAGATCAAACAAGATTTGAAGAATTTAATCAAAAAAATCAAATAATATTGGTAGAATTCGAAAAGAAAATAGCCAAGAAATTTGGGGAACAAGATAAAGAAATTGAGAATGTCAGACGGGAGACTATACAAATGAGAAGAGATATAACAGAACAAGAAGAAAAATTGAGAGGAGAGATTGTAGAAAATGGAATAAAAATTTGAAAGGAAATGGACAAAGAGGTGAAAGAGAAATTTATGGAGTTGGGACATCAAATTGATGCCAATATTTATGGAAATGCACACAGAGAAGTAAAGGTACAATGCCAGGAATTGATAAAAGAAGTCGAAAAATGTGAAATGCAAAATGAAAAGGGTATGGAAACTGGAAAATTTAAAACAAAATGTAGGAAAGGAATTGGAAAAGGTGAATCAGAAATTGCAAAATGCTGTAGAAAAAATGGAAGACCAACTAAAAGAAGGATTTAGACTACAAGAAGAAGTGACCAATATAGAAAATAATAAGATTAAGAATAAATAACGTAGAGAAAGACATCAGGCAAGAATTAGCAAGCAGAAGTGGGGAACCAAGAGCAGGTATATGTAATAGTGAACCATCAATGGAATTTGAAGGAGATGTAATCAAACTTCACTCAAAAATATTTTTACAAATGCTAATGAATGAAATTAAATACATAACAAACATAGATGAGTTAAAAGAGGTAATTCGAATGAATTTAGGGGGAAAAATATTTTTTCAAGTGATAAATAATAAAATGAAACTAAACTTCCACAAATGGAAAATAAAATTAAAGAAAATAACATTTAAGATATTTTTGGAACAATTTTGAAAATAACTAAAAATTAAAGATAAATTAGCATTCATTTGTTATTTTTTTTTAAAATACCAAATAAATGCAAATTTGGGGGAAAAAAATATGTCAAACGGACTTAATAAAAAAAAAATGGTGATGGTTGTTAGGAAAGTTTTTGTTAGTTGTTGAATATAGAATTTTGAAGTATGTAAAAAAATGTCAGAGATAAAGTTAAAAATAAAAGGAATTTAAAAAGTAAAAATCGTATAATTATAATATTATCTCAATATGTTATATTTAGTACCCTTTAGGTGGGATACAAATATCTAACCTATTGTTATAGCGTAGGTGCATAATAGTCCAGTAACTGAAGGGTCAAACCTGGGAATAAGTCTGGCATGAGTTCCCACATAGCGCATTTTGTAGGTCACCGCAGGTGTTTTAACAAGAGAAAATCTTTAACGCGTTGTGGTCAAGGGGAGGGGCTAAAAATGGGCCCCAAAACCTGGAAAATGGGTTTCCCGCTAATATCTGCTAATATCAGCTCATTCTCTACAAAAATGGCCCTTATCATTTTCTTCGAAAATTCAATAGTTTTCGAGATAATGGCACTCAAAAGTCCCCTCATTTCAGCTGCTGCTCTACCTTCAGGAATTCCGCTTTCTATGAATTAACGCGTAACCGGGCGGACGAATTGTTCAATATCTCGGAAAAAAAATAATATTTTTCGATGATTCAAAAAAAGCGGTCAAAGTTTTTTTCAACAATATTTAGAGGCTGCTTCATTAATTTATTCATATTTTCTTTAAAAATAGTAATTTATTCTAATTTTGCCTTAATAATGGGACCTTAAGGGGTCTTGAATGACCTCAGAAATTTTTTTGCAATACTTTTCTGGCGTTCTAATATACAATTGATTTGTTTATTTGCATATTTTAGCCGATTTCGGAGTTCCAGAGAATCTTCGGAACAAGCGCGAATTATAATCTTATGATCCGTTATATTGATTTCCAATGCACATCATTTCAAAGCTTAGATGGTCTACTTTTCAAATATATTTTTTTATTTTTAATAGAGTCTAATAATTTTCGAGAAATGAGGAAAATTGGTCACACGAGTCAAAACCGGCCTTTTTTTGTTTATCCATTTCTTGTTTCCCGCTCTTTATTTCTTGAGGATTAATAATTAGATGAAAGTAAATTTCTGAGGTCATTCAAGACCCCCTAAGGTTCCATTATCAAGGCAAAATTAGAATAAATGACTATTTTTAAAGAAAATATGAATAAATTAATGAAGCAGCCTCTAATTATTGTTGAAAAAAACTTTGACCGCTTTTTTAAAATATTTTTGGTAAATACGAACTGACTTCAAGTAGCTACGGGTTTTCCCATTCCGATGAACTTTGAATCATCGAAAAATATTAATTTTTTCCCGAGATATTGAACAATTCGTCCGCCCGGTTACGCGTTAATTCATAGAAAGCGGAATTCCTGAAGGTAGAGCAGGAGCTGAAATGAGGGGACTTTTGAGTGCCACTATCTCGAAAACTATTGAATTTTCGAAGAAAATGATAAGGGCCATTTTTGTAGAGAATGAGCTGATCTCAATTTGTCTGAACAAAAATTCTCTAATTGGCATATTTAGCCAGATATTAGCGGGAAACCCATTTTCTAGGTTTTGGGGCCCATTTTCAGCCCCTCCCCTTGACCACAACGCGTTAAGGATTTTCTCATGTTAAAACACCTGCGATGACCTACAAATTGCGCTATGTGGGAACTCATGCCCGACTTATTCCCAGCTTTCGATCTTTTCAGTCCTTCATTTACTGGACTATAATATGAGCGCTGATTTTGAAATAAAGTTCACACTTTAACTATTTAATAATGGAATCAACTGGTGGTAGAGAGTAAAGGAGAAAAATTTATCATAGACCACATAGTTGTAAACAGAGAAAGCCACAAATATATTATGGATGTCAGAGTTAAAAGAGGACCAGACATAGGTAGTGACCACTACCTAGTAGTGGCAAAGATTAAAGGAAACATACACACCAATCCAGTTCAAAATAGGCGAGAAAAACTAGATCATGAAACTATAAAAGCATACAAACTAAATGACTCAAACATCGCAAGAAAATACGAAGCGGAAGTAAATGGCAAATTAGAAAGCCAAATGTTAGAAGAGCCAGAGTACTTTTGCCATTTGTTAAATACGAAAGAAAATAAAACAAGAAATACATTAGAAACGGCAAACATACAAGGAGGAGGAGAAGAAGAAGAAATTTTAATAACAGAACTAGTAGAGGCTATAAAATTATTGAAAAATGGAAAAGCCCCAGGACATGACAAAATAACGTCTGAAATGAAAAAACAGGCCAACAAGGAAAGGAAATAATCAGAAAACTATTCAGTAAAATATGGAAAAAAGAGGAAATACCTGAGGATTGTGAAATGGGTGTAATATTACCAATTTTTAAGAAAGAGGATAGCAAGAATTGCAACAATTATACTGTATTATAACATTACTAAGTACCGCATTAAAACTGTATGAGAAAATTCTAAACCGAAGATTAATAGAGCAAGTAGAACACACACTAACAGAAGCACAGAGTGGATTTCGGAAAGGACGAAGCACCCAAGATCATATTTTTACATTAAAACAAATAATTGAGAAGAAAACAGCTAACACACAAAACGGGTAACTTGCCTTTCTAGATCTAGAAAAAGCATTTGACGGTGTACCTAGGAAGCAGATGTCTATATAATAAGTCTATATAAAAGAAATGTGAACGAAAAGCTGATTAGAAATATTAAAACATTGTATAAAAGAACGAACAATTATGTGATTAGTAAAAATATGAGATCAGATACAATTATAACAGACGACAGACAAGGAGGTGGGTTAAGTCCAACACTATTTATTATATTTATGGATGATATCATACAAGAGTGTAGTCAAAACGCCGAAAAATTATATGTCGGATATCACAATATGCAAAGAATACAAGTAGGAGAGTGCGCCTTTGCTGATGACATTGTCATAATGGCAAATACAAGAAAAAACCTGCAAAAGAATATTAACATATGGTACGATTCGCTGATGAAGCATGGAATGAAGATCAACGTGAATAAATCAAGTGATGGCAATTACAGAAGATCATCAGGAATTGAACATATGTATAAATAATTCGAAGATAGAGCAAGTTAATAATTTTCAATATTTAGGGGTCATAATCTAGAATACTGGCAGGCAGGAATTAGAATGATGAACACATTTATTAAATTTAAATTTAAATTTATTAAATAACTTATAATTAATCCAATTTTCTTCCTAATTTTCCAATTATAAAACATCTTTTCAAAATTATTTATGTTGTCTTGGTTTACCCATGCGGCGTTAACATGGTCAAAAGAACTGCTTCTTCTACGTCTGTTATCATCCTTGGTCTGTCATCACCATCTCTTCTGTATCTATCATTACTCCTGGAATTCCTATTGTCATCTTTTCTATTTCTATCTCTGTCATCGTTTCTATCTCGAACATTGTTTCTGTCTCTATCATTGTTCCTCTTCCTATCGTCACGTCTATCTTTTAAAAATTCGTTTAACCTTTTAACATTTTCCTTATTCTTCATTCCATCCTCTTTTATTTGACATATTTCTTCAACACATTCCATTTCTATTACTTTCTTAATTTTCTGTTCCTGTAACTCTTCTACCTCTGTTATTCTTTCAATCATTTCTCTTCGAATATCTTTCCTTGTTTCTTCTATTTTTTTATCTTTTTTTTATCTGTATACATTTTTAAGTCTTGTGTTATTTCTTCTATTCTATTTTCTATACCTTTCATTTCTTCTTTCATCATATTTCCCAATTTGTCTTCCATCTTTCTTATTTTGTCTTCCATCTTTCTTGCCAAATCTTCTTCTTTGTTTTTATTCATTTGTTTTCGCATATCTTCTGAATTTTTATTCATTTGCTTTCCCATGTTTGTAATCATCTTTATTAAGTGATTTAATTTTTCCTGTTCTTTCTCAGGTTGTTCTTCAATATCTTGTTCTTCTTTATCTTGTTCCTTGTCACTTGCTTCTTCATCATCCTCTCCTTGTCCTATTTCTACTTCTTGCTGTCTTGTTAATCCAATTCTCCTTTCATCTCTCAAATCCATTTTTTTTGTTTTTTTTGTTAAACAAAAAATATTTTTAACTTTATAAATTCTCCTTACTTGTTATTCTAGTTGAGCCCCACGTTGGGCGTAAAATTTGTAATGATTTAAGAAATTATAGTTTTTACTTTTGAAAATTCTTCTTAACTTATAAACAAAAACAAAACCCTGACACATTTTAAAGCCCCCAATTACATAATTTTTCCCATTAATAATTTTACTACAAATCAAAAACTGAACTTTTGATTATATACCAAAATCCATTTCAGTATATATCAACTGGAACAATTCACTTTTAACCTAACTATGTGACGCATTTGCTCAGGTTACATAGATAAATATTAGGCACTTCTTTGAGTCCTAATTGTGTTATAATATTACCTCACCCCTATCTGCCCAATCAGGAACGTTCCCTCCCTTATTACGTTCCAGCTTGTGCCAGCCCCGGCAAGAATAGTTCCCGTGAAATTCCATAACTCAATGTTTTTTTTCGCCTACCATGTCTGAAAACGAATCATATCAACCCTAAAAATCAGACCGAAAGTAATATTTCCGGGCCTTGAGCCGCAAATATCAAAAAGAACACGATTTTCACTATCAACGTACCTTTGACTTTGACATTTCACATACATTTTCAATAAACGTCAGTGTAGAATCAAGAGAATTAAACTTTAAAATAAAAATACGTTCTGATTCTGAATAATTGTGATTATGTGAATTAGTGAAATGAATAGTAATTCAGGCAGTGATGAAGAATTTACGAATACTCCACCAGACTTGCAAGAAGAAGGTAGTAATGTTTCTCTAAATTTGTTACTTAACAAGACAACGCGCAATGGTACGAAAATTCCTATGAATTATTTAACAACTAGAAATAATATATAATAAATAAATTGGTACATTTTTATTACTTAAGTTGCTCATTAAATTCTGTCTGTATTTATAAAATTAAAGATTTTTGTTATATTTTCCTATTTTTTGTTTTTTTTTTTGGGTAAGCGAAAAACAGTTGTGTGTCACACTTGCAGAAAACGCTTTAGCAGCCCTTAAGCTAAAGCTCATTTTCTGTCCTTGTGACACAATATACTATATGTGTGTGGTTAGATGGGATGATGAAATGCATTGTTTTAGAGTTTTGGTGCGTCTCAACGCGCAACTTTTTTACTTCCCGTAATACATTGGAATTTGATGCGGAAGAGAGTTGTAACTGCGCATTTAACTTTCTAGCTATACCTTGAAATCAAATCGTATCTGAATTTTAATTCAGTAGCGTAGATGGGTTTATTAATTATACAATTTTTATTTTATTTTGTTTTGTTAAAAAAAGTAGTGTATTTATGTTATCGCCACATGTCATTTCTTTTGATTGTCGATTATGTTATATGATTCTAGACTAAAACCCGTGCGAGCAAACTGGTTTTCCGTCGTGTGTGTTGATGCTTTTAGTGCATTCTGTGAGTTGGAAAAACTACGAAAGACACAAATAATTTTTACGCCCCCGAAGTACGTTTTCGAGGATGCTGAACATGATGGCGAGGGTGAATCGTGACTATCATCGGCAAAACTAATATAACCCTCCGTCAGTATATAATATGTCTTTTTTCTTCTCTTTGTACTGCGATGTTAAGCCATACGCTAATTAAAATAAATTGATATAAACTAGAACACCCGCGATATCTCCTATTTTTGAGGATGCTGAACGCGATGGTGATGTTAATCTTCTCCCAGAGTCAACTCCACCCCCCAAACGGCCAAAAACCACCCCCGTTAGTTTTGCCGGTGAAAGACGTAATTCAACCTTTTGCTGGTGGTTTTTGGGCATTTGGGGGATGGGGCAACTCGAAAAGAATTTTAACCCGCACCATCGTGTTCCTCATACTCGAAAACGGTGACGTACTTTGAGGTCATCACCGAGGCACAGAATGCAGCTGAATTGACTGCAAAGATGCGACTCTATATGTAATTTCGCGTAGCTGCGTGTGGTAGAAAATGTCCGTTCGATATTTTTAATTAATATTTATGATATTCGTTATAACTTAAAAAATGTTTCAATCATGTAGCTGTAACTTTTTTAGACCCTTTTATCCTGCAAGTTTAATATCTATTGTTGCAATTATGTTTTTACATATTTAATAATAAATCAAAAACGGACGTGTGACGATAACAAAAAAAGCGATATCTTTTTTTACAGACGGAAAAACATTTACAAGACCACCTTGTAACTGTAGAACTTTTTGCCATGGAAAAATCTTATTGTACTTGTGCAAATCTATCAACTTATGCTTGATAGCGATAGCCATTTTGGTTACGCTATTACTTTACCCACACTAAATGAAATATTTTTGTAGCTCACCCAATGGTAAAAAGGAACATAGGTCGAGAATGCTCATGGAGAAACCCATCCTACCAAAAATGTGAAAAAATTGTTCCAGTTGGTTTGATAGATAAACAATACTTGGAATTGGACGATTACGTATTTTTGTGCAATGCTGTAAATTTGGGAGGTAACTCAATATTTATGTGACTATATTTAAAAAAAAAGTATGTATGCTTTACTCTTTCTTGGCTACAACTAAAATAATCTAAACTGCAATTAAAGCTTTTATATACATATCCAAAACAGAAACATTGGTTAATATTTACACACTTTCCTATTATACAGTTATACATTAGTTTTCTAATGCTTTGAGAGTCCTATTAAAGGGTGTCCCAACTAAAATTTGGACCCAAATATTTCGAGTTTTGTTCAAATTTTAAAAAAATGCCGAAACAGGTCAATTTTAACCTAGAGGGGGCTCAATTTTATCGTAGTTTCAAACTTTTTTTCTCATACCTCTAGCGCCTAGAACCGCCCCTTGAAAAACCTTAAACGGCAAGGGGTGTTAAGTGATACATCATTTTGAAGCTACTTTCATTATGTAAAGCAACACCGTTCTTTTTTTTATTTTGAAGAGAAACGATCTTGAGAAATAAAATTAAAAGAAATTATCACAGATGGAAGATTAAAATATTTTTGTGTATTGGAAGAAAATTTAAATGAAGAAATAAAAATGAATTTTGAAATATCAGAGGAAGAGAATTTAAGAATACGAAAAGAAATCAAAGGAAAATACAAGATATTAGTGGGAAACATAGAAATTAAAATTTTGGGAAAATTATGGGAAGTGTATTTTAAAAGATTTAAAAAATATATGTAAAAAGGACTTTAAAAAAATGATAAGACACATTTACATTTTTCATTTAAAAAAAAGTCACGATGTTCTTCGCCAAAACGATATTTGGCCTAAAATTTATTAAATTTAACAAACCGAGTTTCAATATTAAGTCTAGCATATATAGACATACGAATATTTAACTCGGAAAAAGATGATTAAAACCAAAACTATTACACGTATTTTTAGCACATTTTGACAAGTGTCCATTTTAACAGTGTTACTCAACGTTCTATTAAATATTTACCTAAATCCATGATTTCTGAAATTGAACTGGCAACGTTGTATTTTCACCTTTGAATCTATGAGATGGCTGTCATTTGACAAGCAAATTATTTATATCCTTCAAATGAATATTTTTCCTTTTTTTATACTTTTCAGGTTTATTCTGGTTATAAATTGCTACTTGGGCATTTGTTGAAAAGTATCCCAACAAGCCCCAGCCGGCCCCATATTCTTAACATTTATCCAGAGGTGTGCATGTCAGTAGTTGTCAAAATTTGTAGGTTATTATGGAATCTTCTATTGCATTGTAAAAAGCGGCAAATTTAAAATGGAATTCTTTCAGATTGAAACGCCAGAAATTAAATAAAGTCAAACCTTGACGTTGATATTTACAAAAATGGGTTATTTTCTTATACCGATTTTCCATCATCACTCCACCAACGTTTTCGCCGACCACTGTTATACCAACATTATATGTATCGCGACTACTTCCTTTGAAATATTCCTCGCACAAAAATATGATATGATTTCCATCGATGATCAATGATAATTAACTACTTTTGACAATGCCAAGAAATGACAAATTAAACTAATATCAGTTTCTCTTCTAATGATAATAAAACCACTTATTTTCAAGAAAAGGGGGCTTTAATTGACGTTTTGACTTTCTTGAATGAAAGTCGTTTTCAAAATGACATAAAAAAATTTACTAGAGAAACAGGTTATATTATCTCTGTGTTGTCTGCCGTTGCTAGGAAATAAATTAAAAGCTTAACTTTTCTTGTAAATATCTCGGAAGACATGAGACCTTCATTTTCTGCCGTTTTAGATAGGAATTAGTCTACCCTTAAAGTTTCATTGAATTCCGGCGAGTGGATTTTTAGACCCTCCGGACACACATACATACACATACATACAAATCTTGCTCATTTAATGGTATTTGATAAAAAGTATAAAAATCATAGAATTTTCAATAATCATTTCAATAATAATGGACGGCATTTTGGGCAACTGATATAATTTTAATAGTAAGTCTTTAACAATTATCAACTATTATACAGGGTCCTGCAACAGTGGCGGAGGTCCATATTTCTGTTTAGAAAAGAGATAGGAATATTATTGATCGAGCTCTACAAAATAAAAATAATTTCAGCCACACAGGGTGATCAGTTTTATCTGGGCCTGTTCCAGCTTTATTTAGTTACTTAGTTATGCAAAGTCCCATTAAAATTTATTTTTGGTCAAATATTCTACATTGATGACTCTCTCCAACGATGTATCTGAAATCGACCTGTGATATACAGGGTATGAAAAACAGCTTGCCACACATTGTCAATAAAAATTTGCAGAATCTTTCTTATTTCAAATAGAACACCCTGTATATTATCGATCAGATATAAGATAAGAAGCGCCAACAAAGGCTCTACAAATTTAATCAAGTATTCCCTATGGCTAAGTTTTTAAAAAAATGGCAAATATTCATATTTTTACGCTATAATCTCAATGAACGACTCTTTTGACGACTCATAAGAATATACAAAGATATCTTGTTTCAATTATGTACATTATAAGGTGTCCAAACAAATATTTTTTTCATGTATTGGTGTATATTCATAAATTAAAGTCTGAGCTTAAGTTCTAGGTATTTATTTATTTATTTAAAGTTTAATTAAAATTGCTAATAAATAATTTCATGATTCACCTTATTCACCATTCTTATCAGTCGTTTGTATATTCTTATAGCGTAAAAATATGAATATTTGCCATTTTTCTAAAAAAGAGCTGTTTTAAGAAAATCCAGTGAACTTGGGAATACTTAGGGAATACTTGATAAAATTTGTAGAGCCTTTATTGGCGCTTCTTATGGATCGATAATATACAGGGTGTTCCATTTGAAATAAGGAAGATTCTGCAAATTTTTATTGACAATGTGTGGCAAGCTGTTTTTCATACCCTGTATATCACAGATCGATTTCAGATACATCGTTGGAGAGAGTCACCAATGTAGAATATTTGTCCAAAAATAAATTTTAATGGGACTTGGCATAACTGCATAATTTCAATTATTCTGAGTGACGAATATTGGAAAAAAACTTGTAATGCTAAAAATCTCAAAACCGTCAATATTTTCGAAATATAAGCATGCATAAAGTTTCTTTCACTTTTCATGTAGAAACCGAAAAAGTGATAAAAAATACATGTTGCCATTTAAAAAAACAAAGTTGGAACCCGCCCAGAAAAAACTGAAGACCCTGTGTATTTTTATTTTGTAGAGCTCTATCAATAAGGTAAGATTATAGAAAATTGTATCTTTCCTAAACAGTGATATGGACCACCGCGCCACTGTTGCAGGACCCTGTATATACCGATTGATAATTTATGTTGTGAATGTGATGCAGTATTTGGCATGTGATATTTGACCTTATAATAATAATAATAATAATAATAAACGTCTTTATTATTCTCTTGGGTTTTGTTTTTACAATAAGTAAAAATTAAAAATATAAGAGAACAAAAGGCGAAGTTCAGTTTAAATGGCGTCAAACGCCATTAAACTGCTCTTCCACTTAACCAAAACAAAGAAAAAAAAATAATACCTTAGTCTATTCTTTATATAGCTTTAAATTTTAAAATATAAATAAAAATGAGATTGGAAGTTGGAAGTCTGAACAGATAATCATTTTGCTACTGCTTATTAAAAAGATGTTTTTTTAAACGTGCCTTGAAACTTTGTATTTTGCAGTTCTTAATGGACTTAGGAATACTATTGTACATAGAGTATATTTGGTAACTATAACAACGTCTAATTTCTAGGTTAAAACGGGGTGGGGACAAAGTTCCTTTATTTCTAACATTTAGGTTATGAACATCTGTACGGAAATTAATTTTACGATATAAATAAGATGGTATTTTGTTAATTATTATTTTTTGGTAAAGACTAGATGAGTGCAAAATTCTTCTATGATACATACTCAACCAGCCAGCATCTTTAAGTTTATGAGAAATACGTTCTCTCCTACGAATTCCAAAGATTAAAAGGAGGCAGCAGTTTTGTACCTTCTGAATCTTGGTTGCATACTGGCTCGTTAAGCATGGACCATAGAGAGAGTCAGCATAGTTAAACACTGATAAAACCAGGGTTTCACATAATGTTTGTTTTAATTTACATGTCATAAGATGCCTACTCCCATAAAGTGTTTTAAGAGTCATATATGCTCGTCTAAGTAAATTATTGATATGATTTTGAATTCTTAGATCTGAGTCCAATATAACACCAAGACTTTTAGCTTCATCTAAAATCTGAAGAGGTTCGTTATTAATCATTATATTGACATTATCTGAAATTGCCTGGCGTTTATTTTTAGTACCAAATATAATTAGGTTTGACTTACTACAGTTAATGTTCAAGCAATGATCAGTTGCACCTTTAATAAAAACTTGTAAATCTGTATTTATGTTGACACAAGCGTTATCTACCATATTTGGATTAAAACTGTAGTAGACTTGGGTATCGTCTGCATATATATGTATATTACAGTATTGGAGATTCTTTTCAAGTCTAGATGTATAAATAGCGAACAACAAAGGACCCAGAATAGAACCTTGTGGAACCCCACAATAAAGTGGCATGTATTGTGAAGATAAATCATCAATAACAACTTTTTGCTCACGACCAGTTAGGTAAGTCCTGAAGAAACCAATGGCATTTTCTGAGAGACCAATGTAATGCAAAATTGCCAACATTAAGTTATGGTTAAGAGTATCGAAAGCCCTGCTAAAGTCTAATAGCACTAAAATTGTACACATTCCTTTATCAATAGAGTGAATAATATCATCCGTTATGTTTAGGAGAGCAGTTGTACAGCTGTAACCTTTACGAAATCCAGATTGTGTTACTGGCAGTAGTGAGTGAGTTTCAACATACTTTTTTAGTTGTGATTCTACTGCTCTCTCTAATATCTTCGACAAAGTTGGAAGCAAACTTATTGGGCGCAGGTCTTTATAATTTTGTGGATTTGCTTTTTTAGGTAACACCCTTACAACTGCTCTCTTCCACACTTCTGGGAATATGTTATTAGTTAAACAGAAGTTGATTATGTGTGTTATATACTGTATTATATACGGACAACATAATTTTATAAGTCTTACGCTAAGACAATCATAACCTGCTGCATTTGTTTTAATATCTGAGATTGCTTGAAACACAAAAAGATCATTTACTTCGATAAACTCGAAATTAAAATCTAATAATTTATTATTTGCATAAAAGTTTAATAATTCTTGAGGTGGTTGTGTATTTTTAATTGAGCTAATAAAATAATCATTTATTTCCATAGGTTTTTTGAGACTTTCCGAAATTTCATTAGACTTACTTGGTAGAACTTTATGCATCTTCAGATGATTCCACAATTTTTTTGAATTTTTTTCCATAAAAATATGTTGAAAAAAAGCCCGTTTTTCTCTTTTAATTGCCGAGTTAGTATAATTACGCATATTTTTATAGAATTGAAAATCACCATCCAACTTAGATCTTTTATATTTTTTTAAAGCTTTGTCCCTAATATCAATCATTTCTTTAATAGTGTCTGTTAGCCAGGGCGATCTGGGCTTTGTTACTCTCACCGTAATTAAAGGTATATGCCTGTCAAAGAGATTAGTTAAACAATTTGTTAAATAAGAAATTTTTGTACTGACATCCTCCTGATCATATATCTGAAAAAAAGGAGTGTTATAAAGATCTCGCAAAAAATCTGCTTCATTAAAATATTTAAACGATCTATAGGTTATTAATCTGGGCCCTTTGTTGTCAACCCTTACGTTTAGCTTACATGTTGCTAGTTCATGATCACTTATCGTACCCTCCACATGCACGACACCCTTCTCTACTAACCAGTCATCGGACGTTACTATTCCATTTAATAGTGTGGCTGTAGTTGGTGTTATTCTGGTTGGTTCATCTATAACCTGGCAAAGCTCAAAACATTGCAACATCGATGACATTTTGTCAACTGTAACATTATCAACATTAAGAAAATCTAGATTTAAATCACCACCACAAATTATTTTGTCAAGGTAGGAAATATTAGACCTAATACGTCCTCAAACTCATCTATAAATGAATTTTGATTCAGGTGAGGTGGTCTGTACAGAGCTCCTAATGCAATAGTTTTGCCTTGAATTTTTGTCTTTAATCAGATTTGTTCAGAAAATGTACCATCATAATTTAACTGCTCGCAATTTATTTTATTATTAACATAAATGCACAATCCTCCTCCCCTTGAAGTACGGTCTTTACGATATAAAGTATAATTATCAATATTTAATATGTCATCGGAATGAGATTCTCTAAGCCACGTTTCAGATATAAAAAGAATGTCAAAACAATATTCTGAAATTATTAATTGCACATCCTGAATTGAAGGTAATAACGATCTCGCATTAAGGCTTCCAACACTTAAATAATTAGTCATTCAAAATTTTAAATATTTTTAACCAAATAAAGAATAGATAAAGTTTAGAGTTATTTATAATAGATAAAGTAATACAATCGAAGAAATAAGGTTCAATCCGAAAAAAATGCAAAAAAATAGGAACATAAAATGTTATCGTCTGGGCGTGTATCGTCTGCACCCATGTGCCCTACTATTCAAATTATTCATAATATTTTTATTACTAAAGTTAAAGTAAATATAAGAAAAAAAAATTAAATAATTTTTAGATTTCTAATTCAACAATATAATATAAAAAAAATAGTTTTTTTTTTATTTTTTTTAACTGGCAGAATTCAAATCTTCTGCTGAATTAATTTTCTGGGGTATTCTGTCACTATCACGTTTAATGAAAATGTTTCCGAAGTTACTCCACACTTTACCATGCTTTCCCACTTTCGATATAGCCAATTTCATCAACTTAGATTGGTCTGGAGTCAAATCTTCTCTTATTATTAGTTTACTTGATTTCAGAGACTTTTTTTTGAAATAAACTTGATTTCTCACAAAACCATTGGAAAATTTTATCATCAGCGGGCGAGTTTTATTTACAGTAACTTTACCTAATCTGTAGCTACTTACAATATTAGGTTTTTGTATCGTTGTTAGGGCCATCTTTGAATTGAAAACATTCAGAACAGAATCAATACAATTTTCATTAGCATCCCCCTCTAGCTCAAATATTATTAAATTGTTATGGCGCATGTATTGGTCATACTTTTCTTGTTTTGACATAATTAACTGGACAGCTTTTTCTTGTTTTCCAACCATCTCTTCAATTTCGCTTGCTTTTTTGTTTAACAAGTTAATCTTATCGGCGAATTCTTTAGAAATAACATTGATAATTTTTTACTAACTATTGTAACCAATCAAATTACTTAATTTAGAGTCATGTGTCAAATTTCATCCAATCAGCTATGGATTACAGCGATAACACCCTACATGTGGTGTTTTCAGTTTGGTGTTTTCAGCAAGTCAAGTTTTTGATTAAAAATTAATTAAACGTCAAACTGACAACTAGTTTAAAAATGTTTAAATCTACAAAGTAAAAAATTATCTTATCGAATACCCCTCGGGCCTTGATAAATCCTCAAAATTTTGTCATAGAGAATCCTTCAAGCGTGTTGCTTAAGGATAATAGCCCTCGGCCTTCGGCCTCGGGCCATTATCAAGCAACACGCTTTCAGCATTCTCTATGACAAAATTATCTCGGTATTATCAAGGCCCTAGGGGTATTACTACTGAAAATACAATAAATGCAGTATAAAACTTGCACATGCACTACTCTTGCAAAAAATTGAAAAAAATACAGTAAAGTAGTAGTGATTCTCAGATTTCACAGCAAAATAGCGGAACACAGAGCGACACACGTCTACTCGCAATGAACCATTGACGATATAAGGAAGAATGATGGTCGAAAATGGGATTTATTAAAAAAAAATTAAAAATATTGGTTATGGATATCACATAGACCTCGCAGTTCAATTATTTGTACAATTACACCCTGTAAAAATTGATATTATTATATTTTAAATTCAATGTAATTGACAGCCCGCGTATCTCCTATTATTTTATATAAAATGCGGGAATCGACAAGAAATTTTGGAATTTTGAAAATGAGAACTGAGTCAGTACCCATCACAACCAGTGGATACAATCCACTATCGTTTAAAAGTGATGTTTGCCGAAGCCCTTATTCGATTCCGTCATCCCCTTCAACGGTTTGTAAGTTTTCAAAAATTACCGCCGGAACAGAGATTAATTTTCTGTTATACTAAATAAAAAAATTATTTTAATAACCTCTTCTTAGTTTTTTCATTATTCCGCCATTGGCCAAAAAAGTACAAACAACTCATTAGTTTTCCCCCACTTTTGATACAAACCACTTAAATCCATTTTTGCAGAAAATCTGGTCGCAGTACTAACAGAATGTTTCGAATGGAATCATCCAGAGGCGGGAAAACACTACATAACGAGTGGATCAAACTTCTGGTGCAAAGATGCTGTAAAACATACAATATCAACATTTAATAACGTACAATGGAAAGGAGAATTTCTTACTTTCTTGACACTGAATCCTCCTCTCGACTCAACTTGCACTAAATTTAAAATTACAGATGATATAAGTGACACTAATATGATTGGATGGAAAGTGGGAGCTCGAAAACAAGAATATATCAATAAAACAAATGACTATAATTGTGACCATGACATACGGACAGCTGGCATATATAAACATGATGGTTCTTTCTATGGATTTCAACATCTCAACTGCGACGACCAAAATAAGTTTGTATCATTTAATAAATTGGCGAATGGATCGCAAGAATCGAATGAAAACATATACAATGTGACACATAATGACTATTTGAATATTCTTAATAAAATAGGGCATCTAGAAGCAAATTTAATTAACATAAGGAACGACACACGACATTTGCGCAACGAAAATGAAAAAATAAAACAAAAACTGGAGGACTCAAATTTACAAGCAAAACTTGAGATAGATAAATTATGGAAAAACTTGGGCAAAAGTAACGAAGCCAATCCCGAAGAATTATTTGGTGTTAAAAACGAATTATCGGAAATAAAATCCCAAATTGCAGAAGTGTCTAGAGTAGAGGATAAGATCATTAACTCTGACAACATAAATCAAGATGAAATTTCTAAATTAAAAAACCAATTGGCATATTTATTAGGACTAGGACAAGATGAAGGACTGGCTAACAGGGTATCAATTCTAGAGCAATATATGAAAAATTTACAGAAATGTGTCGGTAACTGTAGCGAGACAATTCCAAAAGAATTATCTGATATGAAACTCCATCTGGCAGAATTGAAAAAAGTTTTTGAAGAAATGGGAATAAGCAACAGCACAAAGATTCCAGAAGAAGGTGAAGATTTGGAAACCATGGTGTCGGTTCTGGTGAAACTACAACTAAGCAACTGCACAAAGTTTCCAGAACAACATGAAGAACTGGAAAACTTGGTCAAAGCCAATACAGAAGAATTATCGGGTCTAAAAAACCAACTGAGAGAATTGAAAAAAACTTTTGAAGAAATGGGAATAAGCAACGGCACAAAGATTCCAGAAGAAGGTGAAGATTTGGAAACCATGGTGTCAGTTCTGGTGAAACTACAACTAAGCAACTGCACAAAGTTTCCAGAACAACAGGAAGGACTGGAAAACTTGGTCAAAGCCAATACCGAGGAATTATCTGGTCTAAAAAACCAACTGACAGAATTGAAAAAAGCTTTTGAAGAAATAGGACTAAGCAACGGCACAAAGTTACCGGAACAAGATGAAGGACTGGAAAACAGGGTGTCAGCTCTGGAGCAATCTATTGATAAATTATGGGAGAACTTGAGCGACAATAGCAAAGACAATCCCGAAGAATTATCTGATATAAAAACACAACTGGAAGAATTGAAAAAAGCTTTTGAAGAAATGGGACTAAGCAACGTCACAAAGTTGCCAGACCAAGACGAAGAAATGGATAACAGGGTAACAGTTCTGGAGCAATCTATGGAAAATTTACAAAAATGTGTCGGTAACTGTAGCGAGACAATTCCAAAAGAATTATCAGATGTTAAACTCGAACTGGCAGAATTGAAAAAATATTTTGAAGAGATGGGACTAAGCAACGACACAAAGTTACCGGAACAAGATGAAGGACTGGAAAACAGGGTGTCAGCTCTGGAGCAATCTATTGATAAATTATGGGAGAACTTGAGCGACAATAGCAAAGACAATCCCGAAGAATTATCTGATATAAAAACACAACTGGAAGAATTGAAAAAAGCTTTTGAACAAATGGGACTAAGCAACGTCACAAAGTTGCCAGACCAAGACGAAGAAATGGATAACAGGGTAACAGTTCTGGAGCAATCTATGGAAAATTTACAGAAATGTGTCGGTAACTGTAGCGAGACAATTCCAAAAGAATTATCTGATATGAAACTCGAACTGGCAGAATTGAAAAAATCTTTTGAAGAAATGGGACTAAGCAACGTCACAAAGTTACCGGAACAAGATGAAGGACTGGAAAACAGGGTGTCAGCTCTGGAGCAATCTATTGATAAATTATGGGAGAACTTGAGCGACAATAGCAAAGACAATCCCGAAGAATTATCTGATATAAAAACACAACTGGAAGAATTGAAAAAAGCTTTTGAAGAAATGGGACTAAGCAACGTCACAAAGTTGCCAGACCAAAACGAAGAAATGGATAACAGGGTAACAGTTCTGGAGCAATCTATGGAAAATTTACACAAATGTGTCGGTAACTGTAGCGAGACAATTCCAAAAGAATTATCAGATGTTAAACTCGAACTGGCAGAATTGAAAAAATATTTTGAAGAGATGGGACTAAGCAACGACACAAAGTTACCGGAACAAGATGAAGGACTGGAAAACAGGGTGTCAGTTCTGGAGCAATCTATTGATAAATTATGGGAGAACTTGAGCAACAATAGCAAAGACAATCCCGAAGAATTATCTGATATAAAAACACAACTGGAAGAATTGAAAAAAGCTTTTGAAGAAATGGGACTAAGCAACGTCACAAAGTTGCCAGACCAAGACGAAGAAATGGATAACAGAGTAACAGTTCTGGAGCAATCTATGGAAAATTTACACAAATGTGTCGGTAACTGTAGCGAGACAATTCCAAAAGAATTATCTGATGTGAAACTCGAACTGGCAGAATTGAAAAAAGCTTTTGAAGAAATGGGACTAAGCAACGTCACAAAGTTGCCAGACCAAGACGAAGAAATGGATAACAGGGTAACAGTTCTGGAGCAATCTATGGAAAATTTACACAAATGTGTCGGTAACTGTAGCGAGACAATTCCAAAAGAATTATCTGATGTGAAACTCGAACTGGCAGAATTGAAAAAAGCTTTTGAAGAAATGGGACTAAGCAACGTCACAAAGTTGCCAGACCAAGACGAAGAAATGGATAACAGGGTATCAGTTCTGGAGCAATCTATGGAAAATTTACAGAAATGTGTCGGTAACTGTAGCGAAACAATTCCAAAAGAATTATCTGATATGAAACTCGAACTGGCAGAATTGAAAAAATCTTTTGAAGAAATGGGACTAAGCAACGACACAAAGTTACCCGAACAAGATGAAGGACTGGAAAACTTGGTCAAAGCCAATACCGAAGAATTATCTGGTCTAAAAAACCAACTGACAGAATTGAAAAAAGCTTTTGAAGAAATAGGACTAAGCAACGGCACAAAGTTTCCAGAACAAGATGAAGAACTGGAAAACAGGGTGTCAGTTCTGGAGCAATCTATTGATAAATTATGGGAGAACTTGAGCAACAATAGCAAAGACAATCCCGAAGAATTATCTGATATAAAAACACAACTGGAAGAATTGAAAAAAGCTTTTGAAGAAATGGGACTAAGCAACGTCACAAAGTTGCCAGACCAAGACGAAGAAATGGATAACAGAGTAACAGTTCTGGAGCAATCTATGGAAAATTTACACAAATGTGTCGGTAACTGTAGCGAGACAATTCCAAAAGAATTATCTGATGTGAAACTCGAACTGGCAGAATTGAAAAAAGCTTTTGAAGAAATGGGACTAAGCAACGTCACAAAGTTGCCAGACCAAGACGAAGAAATGGATAACAGGGTAACAGTTCTGGAGCAATCTATGGAAAATTTACACAAATGTGTCGGTAACTGTAGCGAGACAATTCCAAAAGAATTATCTGATATGAAACTCGAACTGGCAGAATTGAAAAAATCTTTCGAAGAAATGGGACTAAGCAACGACACAAAGTTACCGGAACAAGATGAAGGACTGGAAAACAGGGTGTCAGCTCTGGAGCAATCTATTGATAAATTATGGGAGAACTTGAGCAACAATAGCAAAGACAATCCCGAAGAATTATCTGATATAAAAACACAACTGGAAGAATTGAAAAAAGCTTTTGAAGAAATGGGACTAAGCAACGTCACAAAGTTGCCAGACCAAGACGAAGAAATGGATAACAGGGTATCAGTTCTGGAGCAATCTATGGAAAATTTACAGAAATGTGTCGGTAACTGTAGCGAGACAATTCCAAAAGAATTATCTGATATGAAACTCGAACTGGCAGAATTGAAAAAATCTTTTGAAGAAATGGGACTAAGCAACGACACAAAGTTACCGGAACAAGATGAAGGACTGGAAAACAGAGTGTCAGCTCTGGAGCAATCTATTGATAAATTATGGGAGAACTTGAGCAACAATAGCAAAGACAATCCCGAAGAATTATCTGATATAAAAACACAACTGGAAGAATTGAAAAAAGCTTTTGAAGAAATGGGACCAAGCAACGTCACAAAGTTGCCAGACCAAGACGAAGAAATGGATAACAGAGTAACAGTTCTGGAGCAATCTATGGAAAATTTACACAAATGTGTCGGTAACTGTAGCGAGACAATTCCAAAAGAATTATCTGATGTGAAACTCGAACTGGCAGAATTGAAAAAAGCTTTTGAAGAAATGGGACTAAGCAACGTCACAAAGTTGCCAGACCAAGACGAAGAAATGGATAACAGGGTAACAGTTCTGGAGCAATCTATGGAAAATTTACACAAATGTGTCGGTAACTGTAGCGAGACAATTCCAAAAGAATTATCTGATATGAAACTCGAACTGGCAGAATTGAAAAAATCTTTCGAAGAAATGGGACTAAGCAACGACACAAAGTTACCGGAACAAGATGAAGGACTGGAAAACAGGGTGTCAGCTCTGGAGCAATCTATTGATAAATTATGGGAGAACTTGAGCAACAATAGCAAAGACAATCCCGAAGAATTATCTGATATAAAAACACAACTGGAAGAATTGAAAAAAGCTTTTGAAGAAATGGGACTAAGCAACGTCACAAAGTTGCCAGACCAAGACGAAGAAATGGATAACAGAGTAACAGTTCTGGAGCAATCTATGGAAAATTTACACAAATGTGTCGGTAACTGTAGCGAGACAATTCCAAAAGAATTATCTGATGTGAAACTCGAACTGGCAGAATTGAAAAAAGCTTTTGAAGAAATGGGACTAAGCAACGTCACAAAGTTGCCAGACCAAGACGAAGAAATGGATAACAGGGTAACAGTTCTGGAGCAATCTATGGAAAATTTACACAAATGTGTCGGTAACTGTAGCGAGACAATTCCAAAAGAATTATCTGATATGAAACTCGAACTGGCAGAATTGAAAAAATCTTTCGAAGAAATGGGACTAAGCAACGACACAAAGTTACCGGAACAAGATGAAGGACTGGAAAACAGGGTGTCAGCTCTGGAGCAATCTATTGATAAATTATGGGAGAACTTGAGCAACAATAGCAAAGACAATCCCGAAGAATTATCTGATATAAAAACACAACTGGAAGAATTGAAAAAAGCTTTTGAAGAAATGGGACTAAGCAACGTCACAAAGTTGCCAGACCAAGACGAAGAAATGGATAACAGGGTATCAGTTCTGGAGCAATCTATGGAAAATTTACAGAAATGTGTCGGTAACTGTAGCGAGACAATTCCAAAAGAATTATCTGATATGAAACTCGAACTGGCAGAATTGAAAAAATCTTTTGAAGAAATGGGACTAAGCAACGACACAAAGTTACCGGAACAAGATGAAGGACTGGAAAACAGAGTGTCAGCTCTGGAGCAATCTATTGATAAATTATGGGAGAACTTGAGCAACAATAGCAAAGACGATCCCGAAGAATTATCTGATATAAAAACACAACTGGAAGAATTGAAAAAAGCTTTTGAAGAAATGGGACCAAGCAACGTCACAAAGTTGCCAGAGCAAGTCGAAGAAATGGATAACAGGGTATCAGTTCTGGAGCAATCTATGGAAAATTTACAGAAATGTGTCGGTAACTGTAGTGAGACAATTCCAAAAGAATTATCTGATGTGAAACTCGAACTGGCAGAATTGAAAAAATCTTTTGAAGAAATGGGACCAAGCAATATCACAAAGTTGCCAGACCAAGTCGAAGAAATGGATAACAGGGTGTCAGCTCTGGAGCAATCTATTGATAAATTATGGGAGAACTTGAGCAACAACAGCAAAGACGATCCCGAAGAATTATCTGATATAAAAAAACAACTGGAAGAATTGAAAAAAGCCTTTGAAGAAATGGGTCCAAGCAACGTCACAAAGTTGCCAGACCAAGTCGAAGAAATGGATAACAGGGTAACAGTTCTGGAGCAATCTATGGAAAATTTACAGAAATGTGTCGGTAACTGTAGTGACACAATTCCAAAACAATTATCTGATGTGAAACTCGAACTGGCAGAATTGAAAAAATCTTTTGAAGAAATGGGACCAAGCAATGTCACAAAGTTGCCAGACCAAGTCGAAGAAATGGATAACAGGGTGTCAGCTTTGGAGCAATCTATTGATAAGTTATGGGAGAACTTGAGCAACATTAGCAAAGACAATCCCGAAGAATTATCTGATATAAAAACACAATTGGAAGAATTGAAAAAAGCGTTTGAAGAAATGGGACCAAGCAACGTCACAAAGTTGCCAGACCAAGTCGAAGAAATGGATAACAGGGTATCAGTTCTGGAACAATCTATGGAAAATTTACAGAAATGTGTCGGTAACTGTAGTGAGACAATTCCAAAACAATTATCTGATGTGAAACTCGAACTGGCAGAATTGAAAAAATCTTTTGAAGAAATGGGACCAAGCAATGTCACAAAGTTGCCAGACCAAGTCGAAGAAATGGATAACAGGGTGTCAGCTCTGGAGCAATCTATTGATAAGTTATGGGAGAACTTGAGCAACATTAGCAAAGACAATCCCGAAGAATTATCTGATATAAAAACACAATTGGAAGAATTGAAAAAAGCTTTTGAAGAAATGGGACCAAGCAACGTCACAAAGTTGCCAGACCAAGTCGAAGAAATGGATAACAGGGTATCAGTTCTGGAGCAATCTATGGAAAATTTACAGAAATGTGTCGGTAACTGTAGTGAGACAATTCCAAAACAATTATCTGATGTGAAACTCGAACTGGCAGAATTGAAAAAATCTTTTGAAGAAATGGGACCAAGCAATGTCACAAAGTTGCCAGACCAAGTCGAAGAAATGGATAACAGGGTGTCAGCTCTGGAGCAATCTATTGATAAATTATGGGAGAACTTGAGCAACATTAGCAAAGACAATCCCGAAGAATTATCTGATATAAAAACACAACTGGAAGAATTGAAAAAAGCTTTTGAAGAAATGGGACCAAGCAACGTCACAAAATTGCCAGACAAAGTCGAAGAAATGGATAACAGGGTATCAGTTCTGGAGCAATCTATGGAAAATTTACAGAAATGTGTCGGTAACTGTAGTGAGACAATTCCAAAACAATTATCTGATGTGAAACTCGAACTGGCAGAATTGAAAAAATCTTTTGAAGAAATGGGACCAAGCAACGTCACAAAGTTGCCAGACCAAGTCGAAGAAATGGATAACAGGGTGTCAGCTCTGGAGCAATCTATTGATAAGTTATGGGAGAACTTGAGCAACATTAGCAAAGACAATCCCGAAGAATTATCTGATATAAAAACACAACTGGAAGAATTGAAAAAAGCTTTTGAAGAAATGGGACCAAGCAACGTCACAAAGTTGCCAGAACAAGTCGAAGAAATGGATAACAGGGTATCAGTTCTGGAGCAATCTATGGAAAATTTACAGAAATGTGTCGGTAACTGTAGTGAGACAATTCCAAAACAATTATCTGATGTGAAACTCGAACTGGCAGAATTGAAAAAATCTTTTGAAGAAATGGGACCAAGCAATGTCACAAAGTTGCCAGACCAAGTCGAAGAAATGGATGACAGGGTGTCAGCTCTGGAGCAATCTATTGATAAATTATGGGAGAACTTGAGCAACAATAGCAAAGACGATTCCGAAGAATTATCTGATATAAAAACACAACTGGAAGAATTGAAAAAAGCTTTTGAAGAAATGGGACCAAGCAACGTCACAAAGTTGCCAGACCAAGTCGAAGAAATTGATAACAGGGTATCAGTTCTGGAGCAATCTATGGAAAATTTACAGAAATGTGTCGGTAACTGTAGTGAGACAATTCCAAAACAATTATCTGATGTGAAACTCGAACTGGCAGAATTGAAAAAATCTTTTGAAGAAATGGGACCAAGCAATGTCACAAAGTTGCCAGACCAAGTCGAAGAAATGGATAACAGGGTGTCAGCTCTGGAGCAATCTATTGATAAATTATGGGAGAACTTGAGCAACTTTAGCAAAGACAATCCCGAAGAATTATCTGATATAAAAACACAACTGGAAGAATTGAAAAAAGCTTTTGAAGAAATGGGACCAAGCAACGTCACAAAGTTGCCTGACCAAGTCGAAGAAATGGATAACAGGGTATCAGTTCTGGAGCAATCTATGGAAAATTTACAGAAATGTGTCGGTAACTGTAGTGAGACAATTCCAAAACAATTATCTGATGTGAAACTCGAACTGGCAGAATTGAAAAAATCTTTTGAAGAAATGGGACCAAGCAATGTCACAAAGTTGCCAGACCAAGTCGAAGAAATGGATGACAGGGTGTCAGCTCTGGAGCAATCTATTGATAAATTATGGGAGAACTTGAGCAACAATAGCAAAGACGATTCCGAAGAATTATCTGATATAAAAACACAACTGGAAGAATTGAAAAAAGCTTTTGAAGAAATGGGACCAAGCAACGTCACAAAGTTGCCAGACCAAGTCGAAGAAATTGATAACAGGGTATCAGTTCTGGAGCAATCTATGGAAAATTTACAGAAATGTGTCGGTAACTGTAGTGAGACAATTCCAAAACAATTATCTGATGTGAAACTCGAACTGGCAGAATTGAAAAAATCTTTTGAAGAAATGGGACCAAGCAATGTCACAAAGTTGCCAGACCAAGTCGAAGAAATGGATGACAGGGTGTCAGCTCTGGAGCAATCTATTGATAAATTATGGGAGAACTTGAGCAACAATAGCAAAGACGATTCCGAAGAATTATCTGATATAAAAACACAACTGGAAGAATTGAAAAAAGCTTTTGAAGAAATGGGACCAAGCAACGTCACAAAGTTGCCAGACCAAGTCGAAGAAATTGATAGCAGGGTATCAGTTCTGGAGCAATCTATGGAAAATTTACAGAAATGTGTCGGTAACTGTAGTGAGACAATTCCAAAACAATTATCTGATGTGAAACTCGAACTGGCAGAATTGAAAAAATCTTTTGAAGAAATGGGACCAAGCAATGTCACAAAGTTGCCAGACCAAGTCGAAGAAATGGATAACAGGGTGTCAGCTCTGGAGCAATCTATTGATAAATTATGGGAGAACTTGAGCAACTTTAGCAAAGACAATCCCGAAGAATTATCTGATATAAAAACACAACTGGAAGAATTGAAAAAAGCTTTTGAAGAAATGGGACCAAGCAACGTCACAAAGTTGCCTGACCAAGTCGAAGAAATGGATAACAGGGTATCAGTTCTGGAGCAATCTATGGAAAATTTACAGAAATGTGTCGGTAACTGTAGTGAGACAATTCCAAAACAATTATCTGATGTGAAACTCGAACTGGCAGAATTGAAAAAATCTTTTGAAGAAATGGGACCAAGCAATGTCACAAAGTTGCCAGACCAAGTCGAAGAAATGGATGACAGGGTGTCAGCTCTGGAGCAATCTATTGATAAATTATGGGAGAACTTGAGCAACAATAGCAAAGACGATTCCGAAGAATTATCTGATATAAAAACACAACTGGAAGAATTGAAAAAAGCTTTTGAAGAAATGGGACCAAGCAACGTCACAAAGTTGCCAGACCAAGTCGAAGAAATTGATAACAGGGTATCAGTTCTGGAGCAATCTATGGAAAATTTACAGAAATGTGTCGGTAACTGTAGTGAGACAATTCCAAAACAATTATCTGATGTGAAACTCGAACTGGCAGAATTGAAAAAATCTTTTGAAGAAATGGGACCAAGCAATGTCACAAAGTTGCCAGACCAAGTCGAAGAAATGGATAACAGGGTGTCAGCTCTGGAGCAATCTATTGATAAATTATGGGAGAACTTGAGCAACATTAGCAAAGACAATCCCGAAGAATTATCTGATATAAAAACACAACTGGAAGAATTGAAAAAAGCTTTTGAAGAAATGGGACCAAGCAACGTCACAAAGTTGCCAGACCAAGTCGAAGAAATGGATAACAGGGTATCAGTTCTGGAGCAATCTATGGAAAATTTACAGAAATGTGTCGGTAACTGTAGTGAGACAATTCCAAAACAATTATCTGATGTGAAACTCGAACTGGCAGAATTGAAAAAATCTTTTGAAGAAATGGGACCAAGCAACGTCACAAAGTTGCCCGACCAAGTAGAAGAAATGGATAGCAGGGTGTCAGCTCTGGAGCAATCTATTGATAAGTTATGGGAGAACTTGAGCAACATTAGCAAAGACAATCCCGAAGAATTATCTGATATAAAAACACAACTGGAAGAATTGAAAAAAGCTTTTGAAGAAATGGGACCAAGCAACGTCACAAAGTTGCCAGACCAAGTCGAAGAAATGGGTAACAGGGTATCAGTTCTGGAGCAATCTATGGAAAATTTACAGAAATGTGTCGGTAACTGTAGTGAGACAATTCCAAAACAATTATCTGATGTGAAACTCGAACTGGCAGAATTGAAAAAATCTTTTGAAGAAATGGGACCAAGCAATGTCACAAAGTTGCCAGACCAAGTCGAAGAAATGGATAACAGGGTGTCAGCTCTGGAGCAATCTATTGATAAATTATGGGAGAACTTGAGCAACAATAGCAAAGACGATTCCGAAGAATTATCTGATATAAAAACACAACTGGAAGAATTGAAAAAAGCTTTTGAAGAAATGGGACCAAGCAACGTCACAAAGTTGCCAGACCAAGTCGAAGAAATGGATAACAGGGTATCAGTTCTGGAGCAATCTATGGAAAATTTACAGAAATGTGTCGGTAACTGTAGTGAGACAATTCCAAAACAATTATCTGATGTGAAACTCGAACTGGCAGAATTGAAAAAATCTTTTGAAGAAATGGGACCAAGCAATGTCACAAAGTTGCCAGACCAAGTCGAAGAAATGGATAACAGGGTGTCAGCTCTGGAGCAATCTATTGATAAATTATGGGAGAACTTGAGCAACATTAGCAAAGACAATCCCGAAGAATTATCTGATATAAAAACACAACTGGAAGAATTGAAAAAAGCTTTTGAAGAAATGGGACCAAGCAACGTCACAAAATTGCCAGACCAAGTCGAAGAAATGGATAACAGGGTATCAGTTCTGGAGCAATCTATGGAAAATTTACAGAAATGTGTCGGTAACTGTAGTGAGACAATTCCAAAACAATTATCTGATGTGAAAGTCGAACTGGCAGAATTGAAAAAATCTTTTGAAGAAATGGGACCAGGCAATGTCACAAAGTTGCCAGACCAAGTCGAAGAAATGGATAACAGGGTGTCAGCTCTGGAGCAATCTATTGATAAATTATGGGAGAACTTAAGCAACATTAGCAAAGACAATCCCGAACAATTATCTGATATAAAAACACAACTGGAAGAATTAAAAAAAGCTTTTGAAGAAATGGGACCAAGCAACGTCACAAAGTTGCCAGACCAAGTCGAAGAAATGGATAACAGGGTATCAGTTCTGGAGCAATCTATGGAAAATTTACAGAAATGTGTCGGTAACTGTAGTGAGACAATTCCAAAACAATTATCTGATGTGAAACTCGAACTGGCAGAATTGAAAAAATCTTTTGAAGAAATGGGACCAAGCAATGTCACAAAGTTGCCAGACCAAGTCGAAGAAATGGATAACAGGGTGTCAGCTCTGGAGCAATCTATTGATAAATTATGGGAGAACTTGAGCAACATTAGCAAAGACAATCCCGAAGAATTATCTGATATAAAAACACAACTGGAAGAATTGAAAAAAGCTTTTGAAGAAATGGGACCAAGCAACGTCACAAAATTGCCAGACCAAGTCGAAGAAATGGATAACAGGGTATCAGTTCTGGAGCAATCTATGGAAAATTTACAGAAATGTGTCGGTAACTGTAGTGAGACAATTCCAAAACAATTATCTGATGTGAAAGTCGAACTGGCAGAATTGAAAAAATCTTTTGAAGAAATGGGACCAGGCAATGTCACAAAGTTGCCAGACCAAGTCGAAGAAATGGATAACAGGGTGTCAGCTCTGGAGCAATCTATTGATAAATTATGGGAGAACTTGGGCAACATTAGCAAAGACAATCCCGAAGAATTATCTGATATAAAAACACAACTGGAAGAATTGAAAAAAGCTTTTGAAGAAATGGGACCAAGCAACGTCACAAAGTTGCCAGACCAAGTCGTAGAAATGGATAACAGGGTATCAGTTCTGGAGCAATCTATGGAAAATTTACAGAAATGTGTCGGTAACTGTAGTGAGACAATTCCAAAACAATTATCTGATGTGAAACTCGAACTGGCAGAATTGAAAAAATCTTTTGAAGAAATGGGACCAAGCAATGTCACAAAGTTGCCAGACCAAGTCGAAGAAATGGATAACAGGGTGTCAGCTCTGGAGCAATCTATTGATAAATTATGGGAGAACTTGAGCAACATTAGCAAAGACAATCCCGAAGAATTATCTGATATAAAAACACAACTGGAAGAATTGAAAAAAGCTTTTGAAGAAATGGGACCAAGCAACGTCACAAAGTTGCCAGACCAAGTCGAAGAAATGGGTAACAGGGTATCAGTTCTGGAGCAATCTATGGAAAATTTACAGAAATGTGTCGGTAACTGTAGTGAGACAATTCCAAAACAATTATCTGATGTGAAACTCGAACTGGCAGAATTGAAAAAATCTTTTGAAGAAATGGGACCAAGCAATGTCACAAAGTTGCCAGACCAAGTCGAAGAAATGGATAACAGGGTGTCAGCTCTGGAGCAATCTATTGATAAATTATGGGAGAACTTGAGCAACAATAGCAAAGACGATTCCGAAGAATTATCTGATATAAAAACACAACTGGAAGAATTGAAAAAAGCTTTTGAAGAAATGGGACCAAGCAATGTCACAAAGTTGCCAGACCAAGTCGAAGAAATGGATAACAGGGTATCAGTTCTGGAGCAATCTATGGAAAATTTACAGAAATGTGTCGGTAACTGTAGTGAGACAATTCCAAAACAATTATCTGATGTGAAAGTCGAACTGGCAGAATTGAAAAAATCTTTTGAAGAAATTGGACCAAGCAATGTCACAAAGTTGCCAGACCAAGTCGAAGAAATGGATAACAGGGTGTCAGCTCTGGAGCAATCTATTGATAAATTATGGGAGAACTTGAGCAACATTAGCAAAGACAATCCCGAAGAATTATCTGATATAAAAACACAACTGGAAGAATTGAAAAAAGCTTTTGAAGAAATGGGACCAAGCAACGTCACAAAATTGCCAGACCAAGTCGAAGAAATGGATAACAGGGTATCAGTTCTGGAGCAATCTATGGAAAATTTACAGAAATGTGTCGGTAACTGTAGTGAGACAATTCCAAAACAATTATCTGATGTGAAACTCGAACTGGCAGAATTGAAAAAATCTTTTGAAGAAATGGGACCAAGCAACGTCACAAAGTTGCCAGACCAAGTCGAAGAAATGGATAACAGGGTGTCAGCTCTGGAGCAATCTATTGATAAGTTATGGGAGAACTTGAGCAACATTAGCAAAGACAATCCCGAAGAATTATCTGATATAAAAACACAACTGGAAGAATTGAAAAAAGCTTTTGAAGAAATGGGACCAAGCAACGTCACAAAGTTGCCAGACCAAGTCGAAGAAATGGATAACAGGGTATCAGTTCTGGAGCAATCTATGGAAAATTTACAGAAATGTGTCGGTAACTGTAGTGAGACAATTCCAAAACAATTATCTGATGTGAAACTCGAACTGGCAGAATTGAAAAAATCTTTTGAAGAAATGGGACCAAGCAATGTCACAAAGTTGCCAGACCAAGTCGAAGAAATGGATAACAGGGTGTCAGCTCTGGAGCAATCTATTGATAAATTATGGGAGAACTTGAGCAACAATAGCAAAGACGATTCCGAAGGATTATCTGATATAAAAACACAACTGGAAGAATTGAAAAAAGCTTTTGAAGAAATGGGACCAAGCAACGTCACAAAGTTGCCAGACCAAGTCGAAGAAATGGATAACAGGGTATCAGTTCTGGAGCAATCTATGGAAAATTTACAGAAATGTGTCGGTAACTGTAGTGAGACAATTCCAAAACAATTATCTGATGTGAAACTCGAACTGGCAGAATTGAAAAAATCTTTTGAAGAAATGGGACCAAGCAATGTCACAAAGTTGCCAGATCAAGTCGAAGAAATGGATAACAGGGTGTCAGCTCTGGAGCAATCTATTGATAAGTTATGGGAGAACTTGAGCAACATTAGCAAAGACAATCCCGAAGAATTATCTGATATAAAAACACAATTGGAAGAATTGAAAAAAGCTTTTGAAGAAATGGGACCAAGCAACGTCACAAAGTTGCCAGACCAGGTCGAAGAAATGGATAACAGGGTATCAGTTCTGGAGCAATCTATGGAAAATTTACAGAAATGTGTCGGTAACTGTAGTGAGACAATTCCAAAACAATTATCTGATGTGAAACTCGAACTGGCAGAATTGAAAAAATCTTTTGAAGAAATGGGACCAAGCAATGTCACAAAGTTGCCAGACCAAGTCGAAGAAATGGATAACAGGGTGTCAGCTCTGGAGCAATCTATTGATAAATTATGGGAGAACTTGAGCAACAATAGCAAAGACGATTCCGAAGAATTATCTGATATAAAAACACAACTGGAAGAATTGAAAAAAGCTTTTGAAGAAATGGGACCAAGCAACGTCACAAAGTTGCCAGACCAAGTCGAAGAAATTGATAACAGGGTATCAGTTCTGGAGCAATCTATGGAAAATTTACAGAAATGTGTCGGTAACTGTAGTGAGACAATTCCAAAACAATTATCTGATGTGAAACTCGAACTGGCAGAATTGAAAAAATCTTTTGAAGAAATGGGACCAAGCAATGTCACAAAGTTGCCAGACCAAGTCGAAGAAATGGATAACAGGGTATCAGCTCTGGAGCAATCTATTGATAAATTATGGGAGAACTTGAGCAACATTAGCAAAGACAATCCCGAAGAATTATCTGATATAAAAACACAACTGGAAGAATTGAAAAAAGCTTTTGAAGAAATGGGCCCAAGCAACGTCACAAAGTTGCCAGACCAAGTCGAAGAAATGGATAAGAGGGTATCAGTTCTGGAGCAATCTATGGAAAATTTACAGAATTGTGTCGGTAACTGTAGTGAGACAATTCCAAAACAATTATCTGATGTGAAACTCGAACTGGCAGAATTGAAAAAATCTTTTGAAGAAATGGGACCAAGCAATGTCACAAAGTTGCCAGACCAAGTCGAAGAAATGGATAACAGGGTGTCAGCTCTGGAGCAATCTATTGATAAATTATGGGAGAACTTGAGCAACATTAGCAAAGACAATCCCGAAGAATTATCTGATATAAAAACACAACTGGAAGAATTGAAAAAAGCTTTTGAAGAAATGGGACCAAGCAACGTCACAAAGTTGCCAGACCAAGTCGAAGAAATGGATAACAGGGTATCAGTTCTGGAGCAATCTATGGAAAATTTACAGAAATGTGTCGGTAACTGTAGTGAGACAATTCCAAAACAATTATCTGATGTGAAACTCGAACTGGCAGAATTGAAAAAATCTTTTGAAGAAATGGGACCAAGCAACGTCACAAAGTTGCCAGACCAAGTCGAAGAAATGGATAACAGGGTGTCAGCTCTGGAGCAATCTATTGATAAGTTATGGGAGAACTTGAGCAACATTAGCAAAGACAATCCCGAAGAATTATCTGATATAAAAACACAACTGGAAGAATTGAAAAAAGCTTTTGAAGAAATGGGACCAAGCAACGTCACAAAGTTGCCAGACCAAGTCGAAGAAATTGATAACAGGGTATCAGTTCTGGAGCAATCTATGGAAAATTTACAGAAATGTGTCGGTAACTGTAGTGAGACAATTCCAAAACAATTATCTGATGTGAAACTCGAACTGGCAGAATTGAAAAAATCTTTTGAAGAAATGGGGCCAAGCAATGTCACAAAGTTGCCAGACCAAGTCGAAGAAATGGATAACAGGGTGTCAGCTCTGGAGCAATCTATTGATAAATTATGGGAGAACTTGAGCAACATTAGCAAAGACAATCCCGAAGAATTATCTGATATAAAAACACAACTGGAAGAATTGAAAAAAGCTTTTGAAGAAATGGGACCAAGCAATGTCACAAAGTTGCCAGACCAAGTCGAAGAAATGGATAACAGGGTATCAGTTCTGGAGCAATCTATGGAAAATTTACAGAAATGTGTCGGTAACTGTAGTGAGACAATTCCAAAACAATTATCTGATGTGAAACTCGAACTGGCAGAATTGAAAAAATCTTTTGAAGAAATGGGACCAAGCAATGTCACAAAGTTGCCAGACCAAGTCGAAGAAATGGATAACAGGGTATCAGTTCTGGAGCAATCTATGGAAAATTTACAGAAATGTGTCGGTAACTGTAGTGAGACAATTCCAAAACAATTATCTGATGTGAAACTCGAACTGGCAGAATTGAAAAAATCTTTTGAAGAAATGGGACCAAGCAATGTCACAAAGTTGCCAGATCAAGTCGAAGAAATGGATAACAGGGTGTCAGCTCTGGAGCAATCTATTGATAAGTTATGGGAGAACTTGAGCAACATTAGCAAAGACAATCCCGAAGAATTATCTGATATAAAAACACAACTGGAAGAATTGAAAAAAGCTTTTGAAGAAATGGGACCAAGCAACGTCACAAAGTTGCCAGACCAAGTCGAAGAAATGGATAACAGGGTATCAGTTCTGGAGCAATCTATGGAAAATTTACAGAAATGTGTCGGTAACTGTAGTGAGACAATTCCAAAACAATTATCTGATGTGAAACTCGAACTGGCAGAATTGAAAAAATCTTTTGAAGAAATGGGACCAAGCAATGTCACAAAGTTGCCAGATCAAGTCGAAGAAATGGATAACAGGGTGTCAGCTCTGGAGCAATCTATTGATAAGTTATGGGAGAACTTGAGCAACATTAGCAAAGACAATCCCGAAGAATTATCTGATATAAAAACACAATTGGAAGAATTGAAAAAAGCTTTTGAAGAAATGGGACCAAGCAACGTCACAAAGTTGCCAGACCAAGTCGAAAAAATGGATAACAGGGTATCAGTTCTGGAGCAATCTATGGAAAATTTACAGAAATGTGTCGGTAACTGTAGTGAGACAATTCCAAAACAATTATCTGATGTGAAACTCGAACTGGCAGAATTGAAAAAATCTTTTGAAGAAATGGGACCAAGCAATGTCACAAAGTTGCCAGACCAAGTCGAAGAAATGGATAACAGGGTGTCAGCTCTGGAGCAATCTATTGATAAATTATGGGAGAACTTGAGCAACAATAGCAAAGACGATTCCGAAGAATTATCTGATATAAAAACACAACTGGAAGAATTGAAAAAAGCTTTTGAAGAAATGGGACCAAGCAACGTCACAAAGTTGCCAGACCAAGTCGAAGAAATTGATAACAGGGTATCAGTTCTGGAGCAATCTATGGAAAATTTACAGAAATGTGTCGGTAACTGTAGTGAGACAATTCCAAAACAATTATCTGATGTGAAACTCGAACTGGCAGAATTGAAAAAATCTTTTGAAGAAATGGGACCAAGCAATGTCACAAAGTTGCCTGACCAAGTCGAAGAAATGGATAACAGGGTGTCAGCTCTGGAGCAATCTATTGATAAATTATGGGAGAACTTGAGCAACATTAGCAAAGACAATCCCGAAGAATTATCTGATATAAAAACACAACTGGAAGAATTGAAAAAAGCTTTTGAAGAAATGGGACCAAGCAACGTCACAAAGTTGCCAGACCAAGTCGAAGAAATGGATAACAGGGTATCAGTTCTGGAGCAATCTATGGAAAATTTACAGAAATGTGTCGGTAACTGTAGTGAGACAATTCCAAAACAATTATCTGATGTGAAAGTCGACCTGGCAGAATTGAAAAAATCTTTTGAAGAAATGGGACCAAGCAATGTCACAAAGTTGCCAGACCAAGTCGAAGAAATGGATAACAGGGTGTCAGCTCTGGAGCAATCTATCGATAAATTATGGGAGAACTTGAGCAACATTAGCAAAGACAATCCCGAAGAATTATCTGATATAAAAACACAACTGGAAGAATTGAAAAAAGCTTTTGAAGAAATGGGACCAAGCAACGTCACAAAATTGCCAGACCAAGTCGAAGAAATGGATAACAGGGTATCAGTTCTGGAGCAATCTATGGAAAATTTACAGAAATGTGTCGGTAACTGTAGTGAAACAATTCCAAAACAATTATCTGATGTGAAAGTCGAACTGGCAGAATTGAAAAAATCTTTTGAAGAAATGGGACCAAGCAACGTGACAAAGTTGCCAGACCAAGTCGAAGAAATGGATAACAGGGTGTCAGCTCTGGAGCAATCTATTGATAAATTATGGGAGAACTTGAGCAACATTAGCAAAGACAATCCCGAAGAATTATCTGATATAAAAACACAACTGGAAGAATTGAAAAAAGCTTTTGAAGAAATGGGACCAAGCAACGTCACAAAGTTGCCAGACCAAGTCGAAGAAATGGATAACAGGGTATCAGTTCTGGAGCAATCTATGGAAAATTTACAGAAATGTGTCGGTAACTGTAGTGAGACAATTCCAAAACAATTATCTGATGTGAAACTCGAACTGGCAGAATTGAAAAAATCTTTTGAAGAAATGGGACCAAGCAACGTCACAAAGTTGCCAGACCAAGTCGAAGAAATGGATAACAGGGTATCAGTTCTGGAGCAATCTATGGAAAATTTACAGAAATGTGTCGGTAACTGTAGTGAGA
This sequence comes from Crepidodera aurea, assembly GCA_949320105.2. Lineage (NCBI taxonomy): Eukaryota > Metazoa > Arthropoda > Insecta > Coleoptera > Chrysomelidae > Crepidodera > Crepidodera aurea. The sequence goes on along the minus strand of OX439475.1, from coordinate 37,007,012 downwards.
CAATTCCAAAACAATTATCTGATGTGAAACTCGAACTGGCAGAATTGAAAAAATCTTTTGAAGAAATGGGACCAAGCAATGTCACAAAGTTGCCAGATCAAGTCGAAGAAATGGATAACAGGGTGTCAGCTCTGGAGCAATCTATTGATAAGTTATGGGAGAACTTGAGCAACATTAGCAAAGACAATCCCGAAGAATTATCTGATATAAAAACACAATTGGAAGAATTGAAAAAAGCTTTTGAAGAAATGGGACCAAGCAACGTCACAAAGTTGCCAGACCAGGTCGAAGAAATGGATAACAGGGTATCAGTTCTGGAGCAATCTATGGAAAATTTACAGAAATGTGTCGGTAACTGTAGTGAGACAATTCCAAAACAATTATCTGATGTGAAACTCGAACTGGCAGAATTGAAAAAATCTTTTGAAGAAATGGGACCAAGCAATGTCACAAAGTTGCCAGACCAAGTCGAAGAAATGGATAACAGGGTGTCAGCTCTGGAGCAATCTATTGATAAATTATGGGAGAACTTGAGCAACAATAGCAAAGACGATTCCGAAGAATTATCTGATATAAAAACACAACTGGAAGAATTGAAAAAAGCTTTTGAAGAAATGGGACCAAGCAACGTCACAAAGTTGCCAGACCAAGTCGAAGAAATTGATAACAGGGTATCAGTTCTGGAGCAATCTATGGAAAATTTACAGAAATGTGTCGGTAACTGTAGTGAGACAATTCCAAAACAATTATCTGATGTGAAACTCGAACTGGCAGAATTGAAAAAATCTTTTGAAGAAATGGGACCAAGCAATGTCACAAAGTTGCCAGACCAAGTCGAAGAAATGGATAACAGGGTATCAGCTCTGGAGCAATCTATTGATAAATTATGGGAGAACTTGAGCAACATTAGCAAAGACAATCCCGAAGAATTATCTGATATAAAAACACAACTGGAAGAATTGAAAAAAGCTTTTGAAGAAATGGGCCCAAGCAACGTCACAAAGTTGCCAGACCAAGTCGAAGAAATGGATAAGAGGGTATCAGTTCTGGAGCAATCTATGGAAAATTTACAGAATTGTGTCGGTAACTGTAGTGAGACAATTCCAAAACAATTATCTGATGTGAAACTCGAACTGGCAGAATTGAAAAAATCTTTTGAAGAAATGGGACCAAGCAATGTCACAAAGTTGCCAGACCAAGTCGAAGAAATGGATAACAGGGTGTCAGCTCTGGAGCAATCTATTGATAAATTATGGGAGAACTTGAGCAACATTAGCAAAGACAATCCCGAAGAATTATCTGATATAAAAACACAACTGGAAGAATTGAAAAAAGCTTTTGAAGAAATGGGACCAAGCAACGTCACAAAGTTGCCAGACCAAGTCGAAGAAATGGATAACAGGGTATCAGTTCTGGAGCAATCTATGGAAAATTTACAGAAATGTGTCGGTAACTGTAGTGAGACAATTCCAAAACAATTATCTGATGTGAAACTCGAACTGGCAGAATTGAAAAAATCTTTTGAAGAAATGGGACCAAGCAACGTCACAAAGTTGCCAGACCAAGTCGAAGAAATGGATAACAGGGTGTCAGCTCTGGAGCAATCTATTGATAAGTTATGGGAGAACTTGAGCAACATTAGCAAAGACAATCCCGAAGAATTATCTGATATAAAAACACAACTGGAAGAATTGAAAAAAGCTTTTGAAGAAATGGGACCAAGCAACGTCACAAAGTTGCCAGACCAAGTCGAAGAAATTGATAACAGGGTATCAGTTCTGGAGCAATCTATGGAAAATTTACAGAAATGTGTCGGTAACTGTAGTGAGACAATTCCAAAACAATTATCTGATGTGAAACTCGAACTGGCAGAATTGAAAAAATCTTTTGAAGAAATGGGGCCAAGCAATGTCACAAAGTTGCCAGACCAAGTCGAAGAAATGGATAACAGGGTGTCAGCTCTGGAGCAATCTATTGATAAATTATGGGAGAACTTGAGCAACATTAGCAAAGACAATCCCGAAGAATTATCTGATATAAAAACACAACTGGAAGAATTGAAAAAAGCTTTTGAAGAAATGGGACCAAGCAATGTCACAAAGTTGCCAGACCAAGTCGAAGAAATGGATAACAGGGTATCAGTTCTGGAGCAATCTATGGAAAATTTACAGAAATGTGTCGGTAACTGTAGTGAGACAATTCCAAAACAATTATCTGATGTGAAACTCGAACTGGCAGAATTGAAAAAATCTTTTGAAGAAATGGGACCAAGCAATGTCACAAAGTTGCCAGACCAAGTCGAAGAAATGGATAACAGGGTATCAGTTCTGGAGCAATCTATGGAAAATTTACAGAAATGTGTCGGTAACTGTAGTGAGACAATTCCAAAACAATTATCTGATGTGAAACTCGAACTGGCAGAATTGAAAAAATCTTTTGAAGAAATGGGACCAAGCAATGTCACAAAGTTGCCAGATCAAGTCGAAGAAATGGATAACAGGGTGTCAGCTCTGGAGCAATCTATTGATAAGTTATGGGAGAACTTGAGCAACATTAGCAAAGACAATCCCGAAGAATTATCTGATATAAAAACACAACTGGAAGAATTGAAAAAAGCTTTTGAAGAAATGGGACCAAGCAACGTCACAAAGTTGCCAGACCAAGTCGAAGAAATGGATAACAGGGTATCAGTTCTGGAGCAATCTATGGAAAATTTACAGAAATGTGTCGGTAACTGTAGTGAGACAATTCCAAAACAATTATCTGATGTGAAACTCGAACTGGCAGAATTGAAAAAATCTTTTGAAGAAATGGGACCAAGCAATGTCACAAAGTTGCCAGATCAAGTCGAAGAAATGGATAACAGGGTGTCAGCTCTGGAGCAATCTATTGATAAGTTATGGGAGAACTTGAGCAACATTAGCAAAGACAATCCCGAAGAATTATCTGATATAAAAACACAATTGGAAGAATTGAAAAAAGCTTTTGAAGAAATGGGACCAAGCAACGTCACAAAGTTGCCAGACCAAGTCGAAAAAATGGATAACAGGGTATCAGTTCTGGAGCAATCTATGGAAAATTTACAGAAATGTGTCGGTAACTGTAGTGAGACAATTCCAAAACAATTATCTGATGTGAAACTCGAACTGGCAGAATTGAAAAAATCTTTTGAAGAAATGGGACCAAGCAATGTCACAAAGTTGCCAGACCAAGTCGAAGAAATGGATAACAGGGTGTCAGCTCTGGAGCAATCTATTGATAAATTATGGGAGAACTTGAGCAACAATAGCAAAGACGATTCCGAAGAATTATCTGATATAAAAACACAACTGGAAGAATTGAAAAAAGCTTTTGAAGAAATGGGACCAAGCAACGTCACAAAGTTGCCAGACCAAGTCGAAGAAATTGATAACAGGGTATCAGTTCTGGAGCAATCTATGGAAAATTTACAGAAATGTGTCGGTAACTGTAGTGAGACAATTCCAAAACAATTATCTGATGTGAAACTCGAACTGGCAGAATTGAAAAAATCTTTTGAAGAAATGGGACCAAGCAATGTCACAAAGTTGCCTGACCAAGTCGAAGAAATGGATAACAGGGTGTCAGCTCTGGAGCAATCTATTGATAAATTATGGGAGAACTTGAGCAACATTAGCAAAGACAATCCCGAAGAATTATCTGATATAAAAACACAACTGGAAGAATTGAAAAAAGCTTTTGAAGAAATGGGACCAAGCAACGTCACAAAGTTGCCAGACCAAGTCGAAGAAATGGATAACAGGGTATCAGTTCTGGAGCAATCTATGGAAAATTTACAGAAATGTGTCGGTAACTGTAGTGAGACAATTCCAAAACAATTATCTGATGTGAAAGTCGACCTGGCAGAATTGAAAAAATCTTTTGAAGAAATGGGACCAAGCAATGTCACAAAGTTGCCAGACCAAGTCGAAGAAATGGATAACAGGGTGTCAGCTCTGGAGCAATCTATCGATAAATTATGGGAGAACTTGAGCAACATTAGCAAAGACAATCCCGAAGAATTATCTGATATAAAAACACAACTGGAAGAATTGAAAAAAGCTTTTGAAGAAATGGGACCAAGCAACGTCACAAAATTGCCAGACCAAGTCGAAGAAATGGATAACAGGGTATCAGTTCTGGAGCAATCTATGGAAAATTTACAGAAATGTGTCGGTAACTGTAGTGAAACAATTCCAAAACAATTATCTGATGTGAAAGTCGAACTGGCAGAATTGAAAAAATCTTTTGAAGAAATGGGACCAAGCAACGTGACAAAGTTGCCAGACCAAGTCGAAGAAATGGATAACAGGGTGTCAGCTCTGGAGCAATCTATTGATAAATTATGGGAGAACTTGAGCAACATTAGCAAAGACAATCCCGAAGAATTATCTGATATAAAAACACAACTGGAAGAATTGAAAAAAGCTTTTGAAGAAATGGGACCAAGCAACGTCACAAAGTTGCCAGACCAAGTCGAAGAAATGGATAACAGGGTATCAGTTCTGGAGCAATCTATGGAAAATTTACAGAAATGTGTCGGTAACTGTAGTGAGACAATTCCAAAACAATTATCTGATGTGAAACTCGAACTGGCAGAATTGAAAAAATCTTTTGAAGAAATGGGACCAAGCAACGTCACAAAGTTGCCAGACCAAGTCGAAGAAATGGATAACAGGGTATCAGTTCTGGAGCAATCTATGGAAAATTTACAGAAATGTGTCGGTAACTGTAGTGAGACAATTCCAAAACAATTATCTGATGTGAAAGTCGAACTGGCAGAATTGAAAAAATCTTTTGAAGAAATGGGACCAAGCAATGTCACAAAGTTGCCAGACCAAGTCGAAGAAATGGATAACAGGGTGTCAGCTCTGGAGCAATCTATTGATAACTTATGGGAGAACTTGAGCAACATTAGCAAAGACAATCCCGAAGAATTATCTGATATAAAAACACAACTGGAAGAATTGAAAAAAGCTTTTGAAGAAATGGGACCAAGCAACGTCACAAAGTTGCCAGACCAAGTCGAAGAAATGGATAACAGGGTATCAGTTCTGGAGCAATCTATGGAAAATTTACAGAAATGTGTCGGTAACTGTAGTGAGACAATTCCAAAACAATTATCTGATGTGAAACTCGAACTGGCAGAATTGAAAAAATCTTTTGAAGAAATGGGACCAAGCAATGTCACAAAGTTGCCAGACCAAGTCGAAGAAATGGATAACAGAGTGTCAGCTCTGGAGCAATCTATTGATAAATTATGGGATAACTTGAGCAACATTAGCAAAGACAATCCCGAAGAATTATCTGATATAAAAACACAACTGGAAGAATTGAAAAAAGCTTTTGAAGAAATGGGACCAAGCAACGTCACAAAGTTGCCAGACCAAGTCGAAGAAATGGATAACAGGGTATTAGTTCTGGAGCAATCTATGGAAAATTTACAGAAATGTGTCGGTAACTGTAGTGAGACAATTCCAAAACAATTATCTGATGTGAAACTCGAACTGGCAGAATTGAAAAAATCTTTTGAAGAAATGGGACCAAGCAATGTCACAGAGTTGCCAGACCAAGTCGAAGAAATGGATAAAAGGGTGTCAGCTCTGGAGCAATCTATTGATAAATTATGGGAGAACTTGAGCAACAATAGCAAAGACGATTCCGAAGAATTATCTGATATAAAAACACAACTGGAAGAATTGAAAAAAGCTTTTGAAGAAATGGGACCAAGCAACGTCACAAAGTTGCCAGACCAAGTCGAAGAAATTGATAACAGGGTATCAGTTCTGGAGCAATCTATGGAAAATTTACAGAAATGTGTCGGTAACTGTAGTGAGACAATTCCAAAACAATTATCTGATGTGAAAGTCGAACTGGCAGAATTGAAAAAATCTTTTGAAGAAATGGGACCAAGCAATGTCACAAAGTTGCCAGACCAAGTCGAAGAAATGGATAACAGGGTGTCAGCTCTGGAGCAATCTATTGATAAATTATGGGAGAACTTGAGCAACATTAGCAAAGACAATCCCGAAGAATTATCTGATATAAAAACACAACTGGAAGAATTGAAAAAAGCTTTTGAAGAAATGGGACCAAGCAACGTCACAAAGTTGCCAGACCAAGTCGAAGAAATGGATAACAGGGTATCAGTTCTGGAGCAATCTATGGAAAATTTACAGAAATGTGTCGGTAATTGTAGTGAGACAATTCCAAAACAATTATCTGATGTGAAACTCGAACTGGCAGAATTGAAAAAATCTTTTGAAGAAATGGGACCAAGCAATGTCACAAAGTTGCCAGACCAAGTCGAAGAAATGGATAACAGGGTGTCAGCTCTGGAGCAATCTATTGATAAATTATGGGAGAACTTGAGCAACATTAGCAAAGACAATCCCGAAGAATTATCTGATATAAAAACACAACTGGAAGAATTGAAAAAAGCTTTTGAAGAAATGGGACCAAGCAACGTCACAAAGTTGCCAGACCAAGTCGAAGAAATGGATAACAGGGTATCAGTTCTGGAGCAATCTATGGAAAATTTACAGAAATGTGTCGGTAATTGTAGTGAGACAATTCCAAAACAATTATCTGATGTGAAACTCGAACTGGCAGAATTGAAAAAATCTTTTGAAGAAATGGGACCAAGCAATGTCACAAAGTTGCCAGACCAAGTCGAAGAAATGGATAACAGGGTGTCAGCTCTGGAGCAATCTATTGATAAATTATGGGATAACTTGAGCAACATTAGCAAAGACAATCCCGAAGAATTATCTGATATAAAAACACAACTGGAAGAATTGAAAAAAGCTTTTGAAGAAATGGGACCAAGCAACGTCACAAAGTTGCCAGACCAAGTCGAAGAAATGGATAACAGGGTATCAGTTCTGGAGCAATCTATGGAAAATTTACAGAAATGTGTCGGTAACTGTAGTGAGACAATTCCAAAACAATTATCTGATGTGAAACTCGAACTGGCAGAATTGAAAAAATCTTTTGAAGAAATGGGACCAAGCAATGTCACAAAGTTGCCAGACCAAGTCGAAGAAATGGATAACAGGGTGTCAGCTCTGGAGCAATCTATTGATAAATTATGGGATAACTTGAGCAACATTAGCAAAGACAATCCCGAAGAATTATCTGATATAAAAACACAACTGGAAGAATTGAAAAAAGCTTTTGAAGAAATGGGACCAAGCAACGTCACAAAGTTGCCAGACCAAGTCGAAGAAATGGATAACAGGGTATCAGTTCTGGAGCAATCTATGGAAAATTTACAGAAATGTGTCGGTAACTGTAGTGAGACAATTCCAAAACAATTATCTGATGTGAAACTCGAACTGGCAGAATTGAAAAAATCTTTTGAAGAAATGGGACCAAGCAATGTCACAAAGTTGCCAGACCAAGTCGAAGAAATGGATAACAGGGTGTCAGCTCTGGAGCAATCTATTGATAAATTATGGGATAACTTGAGCAACATTAGCAAAGACAATCCCGAAGAATTATCTGATATAAAAACACAACTGGAAGAATTGAAAAAAGCTTTTGAAGAAATGGGACCAAGCAACGTCACAAAGTTGCCAGACCAAGTCGAAGAAATGGATAACAGGGTATCAGTTCTGGAGCAATCTATGGAAAATTTACAGAAATGTGTCGGTAACTGTAGTGAGACAATTCCAAAACAATTATCTGATGTGAAACTCGAACTGGCCGAATTGAAAAAATCTTTTGAAGAAATGGGACCAAGCAATGTCACAAAGTTGCCAGACCAAGTCGAAGAAATGGATAACAGGGTGTCAGCTCTGGAGCAATCTATTGATAAATTATGGGAGAACTTGAGCAACAATAGCAAAGACGATTCCGAAGAATTATCTGATATAAAAACACAACTGGAAGAATTGAAAAAAGCTTTTGAAGAAATGGGACCAAGCAACGTCACAAAGTTGCCAGACCAAGTCGAAGAAATTGATAACAGGGTATCAGTTCTGGAGCAATCTATGGAAAATTTACAGAAATGTGTCGGTAACTGTAGTGAGACAATTCCAAAACAATTATCTGATGTGAAACTCGAACTGGCAGAATTGAAAAAATCTTTTGAAGAAATGGGACCAAGCAATGTCACAAAGTTGCCAGACCAAGTCGAAGAAATGGATAACAGGGTGTCAGCTCTGGAGCAATCTATTGATAAATTATGGGATAACTTGAGCAACATTAGCAAAGACAATCCCGAAGAATTATCTGATATAAAAACACAACTGGAAGAATTGAAAAAAGCTTTTGAAGAAATGGGACCAAGCAACGTCACAAAGTTGCCAGACCAAGTCGAAGAAATTGATAACAGGGTATCAGTTCTGGAGCAATCTATGGAAAATTTACAGAAATGTGTCGGTAACTGTAGTAAGACAATTCCAAAACAATTATCTGATGTGAAACTCGAACTGGCCGAATTGAAAAAATCTTTTGAAGAAATGGGACCAAGCAATGTCACAAAGTTGCCAGACCAAGTCGAAGAAATGGATAACAGGGTGTCAGCTCTGGAGCAATCTATTGATAAATTATGGGAGAACTTGAGCAACATTAGCAAAGACAATCCCGAAGAATTATCTGATATAAAAACACAACTGGAAGAATTGAAAAAAGCTTTTGAAGAAATGGGACCAAGCAACGTCACAAAGTTGCCAGACCAAGTCGAAGAAATGGATAACAGGGTATCAGTTCTGGAGCAATCTATGGAAAATTTACAGAAATGTGTCGGTAACTGTAGTGAGACAATTCCAAAACAATTATCTGATGTGAAACTCGAACTGGCAGAATTGAAAAAATCTTTTGAAGAAATGGGACCAAGCAATGTCACAAAGTTGCCAGACCAAGTCGAAGAAATGGATAACAGGGTGTCAGCTCTGGAGCAATCTATTGATAAATTATGGGATAACTTGAGCAACATTAGCAAAGACAATCCCGAAGAATTATCTGATATAAAAACACAACTGGAAGAATTGAAAAAAGCTTTTGAAGAAATGGGACCAAGCAACGTCACAAAGTTGCCAGACCAAGTCGAAGAAATGGATAACAGGGTATCAGTTCTGGAGCAATCTATGGAAAATTTACAGAAATGTGTCGGTAACTGTAGTGAGACAATTCCAAAACAATTATCTGATGTGAAACTCGAAATGGCAGAATTGAAAAAATCTTTTGAAGAAATGGGACCAAGCAATGTCACAAAGTTGCCAGATCAAGTCGAAGAAATGGATAACAGGGTGTCAGCTCTGGAGCAATCTATTGATAAATTATGGAATAACTTGAGCAACATTAGCAAAGACAATCCCGAAGAATTATCTGATATAAAAACACAACTGGAAGAATTGAAAAAAGCTTTTGAAGAAATGGGACCAAGCAACGTCACAAAGTTGCCAGACCAAGTCGAAGAAATGGATAACAGGGTATCAGTTCTGGAGCAATCTATGGAAAATTTACAGAAATGTGTCGGTAACTGTAGTGAGACAATTCCAAAACAATTATCTGATGTGAAACTCGAACTGGCAGAATTGAAAAAATCTTTTGAAGAAATGGGACCAAGCAACGTCACAAAGTTGCCAGACCAAGTCGAAGAAATGGATAACAGGGTATCAGTTCTGGAGCAATCTATGGAAAATTTACAGAAATGTGTCGGTAACTGTAGTGAGACAATTCCAAAACAATTATCTGATGTGAAACTCGAACTGGCCGAATTGAAAAAATCTTTTGAAGAAATGGGACCAAGCAATGTCACAAAGTTGCCAGACCAAGTCGAAGAAATGGATAACAGGGTGTCAGCTCTGGAGCAATCTATTGATAAATTATGGGATAACTTGAGCAACATTAGCAAAGACAATCCCGAAGAATTATCTGATATAAAAACACAACTGGAAGAATTGAAAAAAGCTTTTGAAGAAATGGGACCAAGCAACGTCACAAAGTTGCCAGACCAAGTCGAAGAAATGGATAACAGGGTATCAGTTCTGGAGCAATCTATGGAAAATTTACAGAAATGTGTCGGTAACTGTAGTGAGACAATTCCAAAACAATTATCTGATGTGAAACTCGAACTGGCCGAATTGAAAAAATCTTTTGAAGAAATGGGACCAAGCAATGTCACAAAGTTGCCAGACCAAGTCGAAGAAATGGATAACAGGGTGTCAGCTCTGGAGCAATCTATTGATAAATTATGGGAGAACTTGAGCAACATTAGCAAAGACAATCCCGAAGAATTATCTGATATAAAAACACAACTGGAAGAATTGAAAAAAGCTTTTGAAGAAATGGGACCAAGCAACGTCACAAAGTTGCCAGACCAAGTCGAAGAAATGGATAACAGGGTATCAGTTCTGGAGCAATCTATGGAAAATTTACAGAAATGTGTCGGTAACTGTAGTGAGACAATTCCAAAACAATTATCTGATGTGAAACTCGAACTGGCAGAATTGAAAAAATCTTTTGAAGAAATGGGACCAAGCAACGTCACAAAGTTGCCAGACCAAGTCGAAGAAATGGATAACAGGGTGTCAGCTCTGGAGCAATCTATTGATAAATTATGGGATAACTTGAGCAACATTAGCAAAGACAATCCCGAAGAATTATCTGATATAAAAACACAACTGGAAGAATTGAAAAAAGCTTTTGAAGAAATGGGACCAAGCAACGTCACAAAGTTGCCAGACCAAGTCGAAGAAATGGATAACAGGGTATCAGTTCTGGAGCAATCTATGGAAAATTTACAGAAATGTGTCGGTAACTGTAGTGAGACAATTCCAAAACAATTATCTGATGTGAAACTCGAACTGGCCGAATTGAAAAAATCTTTTGAAGAAATGGGACCAAGCAATGTCACAAAGTTGCCAGACCAAGTCGAAGAAATGGATAACAGGGTGTCAGCTCTGGAGCAATCTATTGATAAATTATGGGATAACTTGAGCAACATTAGCAAAGACAATCCCGAAGAATTATCTGATATAAAAACACAACTGGAAGAATTGAAAAAAGCTTTTGAAGAAATGGGACCAAGCAACGTCACAAAGTTGCCAGACCAAGTCGAAGAAATGGATAACAGGGTATCAGTTCTGGAGCAATCTATGGAAAATTTACAGAAATGTGTCGGTAACTGTAGTGAGACAATTCCAAAACAATTATCTGATGTGAAACTCGAACTGGCAGAATTGAAAAAATCTTTTGAAGAAATGGGACCAAGCAATGTCACAAAGTTGCCAGACCAAGTCGAAGAAATGGATAACAGGGTGTCAGCTCTGGAGCAATCTATTGATAAATTATGGGAGAACTTGAGCAACATTAGCAAAGACAATCCCGAAGAATTATCTGATATAAAAACACAACTGGAAGAATTGAAAAAAGCTTTTGAAGAAATGGGACCAAGCAACGTCACAAAGTTGCCAGACCAAGTCGAAGAAATGGATAACAGGGTATCAGTTCTGGAGCAATCTATGGAAAATTTACAGAAATGTGTCGGTAACTGTAGTGAGACAATTCCAAAACAATTATCTGATGTGAAACTCGAACTGGCAGAATTGAAAAAATCTTTTGAAGAAATGGGACCAAGCAACGTCACAAAGTTGCCAGACCAAGTCGAAGAAATGGATAACAGGGTGTCAGCTCTGGAGCAATCTATTGATAAATTATGGGAGAACTTGAGCAACAATAGCAAAGACGATTCCGAAGAATTATCTGATATAAAAACACAACTGGAAGAATTGAAAAAAGCTTTTGAAGAAATGGGACCAAGCAACGTCACAAAGTTGCCAGACCAAGTCGAAGAAATTGATAACAGGGTATCAGTTCTGGAGCAATCTATGGAAAATTTACAGAAATGTGTCGGTAACTGTAGTGAGACAATTCCAAAACAATTATCTGATGTGAAAGTCGAACTGGCAGAATTGAAAAAATCTTTTGAAGAAATGGGACCAAGCAATGTCACAAAGTTGCCAGACCAAGTCGAAGAAATGGATAACAGGGTGTCAGCTCTGGAGCAATCTATTGATAAATTATGGGAGAACTTGAGCAACATTAGCAAAGACAATCTCGAAGAATTATCTGATATAAAAACACAACTGGAAGAATTGAAAAAAGCTTTTGAAGAAATGGGACCAAGCAACGTCACAAAGTTGCCAGACCAAGTCGAAGAAATGGATAACAGGGTATCAGTTCTGGAGCAATCTATGGAAAATTTACAGAAATGTGTCGGTAACTGTAGTGAGACAATTCCAAAACAATTATCTGATGTGAAACTCGAACTGGCAGAATTGAAAAAATCTTTTGAAGAAATGGGACCAAGCAACGTCACAAAGTTGCCAGACCAAGTCGAAGAAATGGATAACAGGGTGTCAGCTCTGGAGCAATCTATTGATAAGTTATGGGAGAACTTGAGCAACATTAGCAAAGACAATCCCGAAGAAATATCTGATATAAAAGCACAATTGGAAGAATTGAAAAAAGCTTTTGAAGAAATGGGACCAAGCAACGTCACAAAGTTGCCAGACCAAGTCGAAGAAATGGATAACAGGGTATCAGTTCTGGAGCAATCTATGGAAAATTTACAGACATGTGTCGGTAACTGTAGTGAGACAATTCCAAAACAATTATCTGATGTGAAACTCGAACTGGCAGAATTGAAAAAATCTTTTGAAGAAATGGGACCAGGCAATGTCACAAAGTTGCCAGACCAAGTCGAAGAAATGGATAACAGGGTGTCAGCTCTGGAGCAATCTATTGATAAATTATGGGAGAACTTGAGCAACATTAGCAAAGACAATCCCGAAGAATTATCTGATATAAAAACACAACTGGAAGAATTGAAAAAAGCTTTTGAAGAAATGGGACCAAGCAACGTCACAAAGTTGCCAGACCAAGTCGAAGAAATGGATAACAGGGTATCAGTTCTGGAGCAATCTATGGAAAATTTACAGAAATGTGTCGGTAACTGTAGTGAGACAATTCCAAAACAATTATCTGATGTGAAAGTCGAACTGGCAGAATTGAAAAAATCTTTTGAAGAAATGGGACCAAGCAATGTCACAAAGTTGCCAGACCAAGTCGAAGAAATGGATAACAGGGTGTCAGCTCTGGAGCAATCTATTGATAAATTATGGGAGAACTTGAGCAACATTAGCAAAGACAATCCCGAAGAATTATCTGATATAAAAACACAACTGGAAGAATTGAAAAAAGCTTTTGAAGAAATGGGACCAAGCAACGTCACAAAGTTGCCAGACCAAGTCGAAGAAATGGATAACAGGGTATCAGTTCTGGAGCAATCTATGGAAAATTTACAGAAATGTGTCGGTAACTGTAGTGAGACAATTCCAAAACAATTATCTGATGTGAAACTCGAACTGGCAGAATTGAAAAAATCTTTTGAAGAAATTGGACCAAGCAACGGCACAAAGTTTCCGGAACAAGATGAAGGACTGGAAAACAGGGTGTCTGTTCTGGAGCAATCTATTGATAAATTATTGGAGAACTTGAGCAACAATACCAAAGACAATTCCGAAGAATTATCTGATATAAAAACCCAACTGGCAGAATTGACACAATCTATTGAAGAAATGGGACTAAGAAACGTCACAAAGTTGCTAGACCAAGTTGAAGAAATGGATAAGAAGGTATCAGTTCTGGAGGAATCTTTAAAACAAAAAGTTGATACATTAGAAACTAATTTAACTCTAACAAATACAGAATTACATTACCTTACAGGACTGATAAATGTAAAACTTGACCATCTCTCTGATCAGATTGATGATTTAGACCAAAATAATGAACGTTTAGAAAAAATTGTTGAAGCACTGGAAAACAAGCTAAAAAACGAGGTAACAGAACTATCAACATTCGATAACGATAAAACCAAATTTTTGGAAGAAAAAGTAGTAGAGTTAGAAAAAATTGTATATAGTTTGTTAGAAACTAATAAAGACTTGAAAAAAAGACTAGATCAGATTGAAGAAAATCAAGAAGACACATTAAGTTTTAAAACTGAAATCGAGAAACTGCAAAACATAGATACCGAACAAAATCAGAAAATTTCAGATATTATGAATAAAATAGAAAACACTGAGGATTCACTTCAGAAATTAGAGGATATAGATAAGACAAATGAAGAATTGAAAGAACTTATAGGTCAGATTGATGCAGCTAATGACGAGTTTAAAACAAAAATTAAAGACCTACAAAATGTAAATAATGAGCAAAATAAACAAATTTCAGAAATTCAGAAAAACATGTCTGATTTGGAAGGTATAGGAAATAAAACTCTAGATTTACCTCAGATTTTGAAAGATATAGAAAATACAAATGAAGAACTTAAAATACAATTAAAGGAAGTTACAAAACAACAGGAAGATTTAATAAAAGAAAATGAAGCCCTGAATGAACGCGTTTTAAACATTGAGAAATATTTAGAAAAAATCAAAAAACTTATATCAAATTTAAGCGGAATGGTAGAGACTAATCATGAAGATGTTAAAAGCAAATTGGACGAAATAGAAGCAGCAATAGAAATACAAAATAAATATATAAGAAAAATAAAAGATCAATCTGATGATGAGCAGATACAAATCGATGACGATCAGATACAAATCGATGACTTAAAAAATATGTTTTCTACAGTAGAGCTGATAACAAAAATTTCAACAGAACCAGAAACTGCTACTACTTCTACATTTACTCGAAAACCACATCAAAAAACAAAACGTAAGACTACTGAAGCTCCATTGTTAGATCAGATCAAAGAGCAACTGCACCTCAACGAACCCGATTCCTTTTAGAAGGAAAATAAACGTAATAATAATATTAAATTATTAACTTTTCTTATATTTATAACTATGCTGTTGGGAGGGGAACCCATGAGCTTTACATATGTTACTTATTATCAATTTAAAACTATTTGATGTAAATATTTAAAATTTTAAAGTGAAGGTATAGAAAAAATATTGAAATGTTTTTTCAAAAACCGATTTAATATCGTAATTGGGTTTTGCCTTGCGAGGTGTCAAAGTTAAAATTTACCTTTTATGAATTCGACATCTTTGTCTTTATATTCTCACCAATTTAAAACTATTTGAAGTAGAAGTTTAAAATTTCGAGGTTTTTGTTATGTGGAACATTCGATTTTCTAATTCTCAGTTTTTTTATACTTCTAAGGACGATGAAATTCTAAAATATATAAAATAAAAAAATTGATTAAATAATTATTCATATATTTTATTAAAAAAAAATAAAAAATATCGTAAAATTGTAAATAAAAATTTAAACCAGATTACTCTTAACAAAACTGTAAATGGTGTTTAATTTTTTCCAAAATAATAATGGGATTTGTATATTTTAAAAACAATTGTTTTAACTTGATTTAAAAAACAATATCCAAACATCGATAACAAAAAAAAGTGGAATGAACTTTACATGTGAGTATACGACCACTACCCCTACGGATTTTGAGCCGCTGAATACAAATCCGGTCTCAGAATTTCTCCTGGACCCCCAGTTTTCCCCTAGCCTAGGGGAAATGCGTGAAATCTTAGAAATTTCAGTATATGTGAAAGCAATTTCGATCTACCCAAAACGATAATGTTTTCACGTATCTCGATTCGCTTAGTTCTAATCTCACTGTAGAATTTCCCTAGGTACCTCAGAATTCCACTAGCCTAGGGAAAAAAGTGTTAAGCTTGGCAAACTTGTGATTTCTGAAAGGTTCTATTTTTGCGCAAGAAAGCTTATATATTTTCGTATTTTGAGTTTCTGAATTCATATCTGACTTACAAAATGTTCCACAGTACTTCAGAATTTTCCTACCCTAGGGAAAAACGCAGAAAATTGTGCAAAAATCGAAGTTTCATGCAGGCCTTTTTCGTACGGAAAAGCTGATATCTTTCCGTGTTCATTTCTGTCATCAGAATTTTCATCCAGCTCCTCACAATTGCCCTAGCTTACGGAAAATTCCATTATTTATATATTATAATATATGGATGAAAATTCTGATGACAGAAATGAACTCAGAAGATGGTAAGATATCAGCTTTTCCGTACAAAAAAGACTTTCTACGTTTTTCCCTAGGCTAGGGAACATTTTGTACGTCAGATATGAATTCAGGAACTCAAAATACGAAAATATATAAGCTTTCTTGGGCAAAAATAGAACCTTCCAGAAATCATAAGTTTTGCTCAGCTTAACACTTTTTCCCCTAGGCTAGTGGAATTCTGAGGTACTCTAGGGAAATTCTACAGTGAGATTAGAACTAGGCGACTCGAGATACGTGAAAACATTATCGTTTTGCGTAGATCGAAATTGCTTTCACATATACTGAAATTTCTAACATTTCACGCATCTCCCCTAGGCTAGGGGAAAACTGGGGGGTCCAGGGGAAATTCTTAGACCGGATTCGGATTCAGCGGCTCAAAATCCATAGGGGTAGTATACTCACATGTAAAGTTCATTCCACTTTTTGTTTGTGGGCCTGTGTAATAGAATAACGCCTTTCAATTCACCCCCTTACCCCGGGAGAAAAGCGTGCGTGGGGGAGGGACTGCTATTATTATTAATTATTTGCCGTGGTGCTCTGGGGCGACTTACTGATAATTGATGGCGTATTTGCTTTATAGGTAAACAGAAAACCTCTCAACACGAACCAGGGAACGGACAGATCACTTGAGCGTACAAACTGAAATGGAAACACGTTTTTCCGCCGAGCCACCATTGTCGATGAACCCACAAATAACATTTTTAATTAGTACAATATAAAAAAATAATTGCAATAAAATTATTTTAAATTAAACACAGTTGATTTACTCATGTTATTTTTTTATAAAGAATTACGAAGTTGCCAGTAGAATGTTTTTTGAGTTATCTGTTTTTACCTAAAATTGTAGAATATTGCGTTGAGCGAGGGATAAGAGTATTCGAATAAAAGGCTCAAAACCTAAAAATTCGACGTCTAAAACAAGTTCGTTGCAACTTGTAGAATACATTTTTTATTTAATAAGACTAGGCAATTACAAAAGAAACAAAAAAGTATGATTGAGAGTATAAATATATTGTAATGGAATTAAATTGCTATGAATTAATAATAATAATAAGGTACATTGTATACATTGTTACCCCCCTATCTAACTCGTTACTGTACTCTTCTTAGGAAAATCGCCGAGACACGTCGACTTTTGATTTCTAGAATGTACATTTTTTTATAAATAGTTTACCCCTAATTTCATCCCTTACTGGAGGGGAGCAACCCTTTCGAAAAATTTAAATAGCATGGGGTGTGAGTGATAGCTCATTTGAAAGGGTGATTTATTCTCCATTCAACCATGCAAAAAATTTGAAATTTGCTTCATTACGTGTTGAGTTATTAATGTTTAAAAATAACAAAACACCACAAACAGGAAGGCAACTAAACTACAATTACAATAAATGTTCAAAATGTTCCCCGTTGACCTCCTAGCAAAAAAGAAACATAAGTTTATTGATATGAATAAAATCATTACTTATTGTATTTTGAGTAATCACAGGACAGAATGTAATTTAAAAACAATGTTTTAAACTAGTTGGTAATTATAAAAGAATCTATAAAATTTGACATATTAAAATTTAACATTGAAAGCCCATAAGAGATTTTTATATATATAATATATAAATAGTGAGAAAATTATATCAAAATTATTCTTTTTGTCTCTATAATAATTTGGTGTTAATTAAAAGTAGTAAAAAAATTAATAATTTTTTAATTTTATAAAAATTTACATTAAAAAACTGTCCAATTCCAATCAAGTAAGCTGTGATTACTAAATCCCATCTTGAAGTGACTAGGAAAATAATCAGAATAAAAATGTCCAAGTCGCATTAAAGGTACCAATTTACTATATTAAATATCAATATTTAAAAACGTTTAAAAATAAAAAAAAGGCCACAAGTTTTACAATTAATTAGGTTAGAATTTTTTTTAAAACTATAACTAAATTACTTAGATTAGAAGATAATATTGGAGTAAGGTAAGAGAGTAATCATATGATTTGTGCTAATTGTTGATTTTGTAGAAAAATATTACGCTTACCTTATTCTGGCAAACAACTCTTTCACATAAAATAAAAGGTTAACCGTTATTTATTTTGAATATTATTAAATGTTTACATATTTTTACTGAGTCGTTATTATCAATTTCTACAATCATGCGGTCAATAGAAACACTTCCTGAGTTTAAGATTCTCAAATTTTCTACTTGCTAGTAGATGGCGCTCAACAAAATTATTCACAACAAATAATTACATTCTGTCTGAGTTTACGGCAGAAGGCAATAAGAACAAAAAGATATAGGTAAAATTTAAAATTTGTTATAAATATTAAATTAACAACAAATCAAATGAAAGAGCTAAAGTCGAGGTTGGTTAATCTATTAATAAAATCAATAATAGGTTATGTCAAAATTAAATAAATCAAATAATAAAATTAAATTTTCTTTTACACACCGATAGTACGTAACAGTATATTGATTTGGGGTTGAACAGAATTTGCTAATAGCACTGACAAAGATGATGAAGAATAGAGGGCCAAGTATCGAATCTTGTGGCACCCCCATTATAGGTTGAAGTGGATCAGATTTAGAGTTGTTGTTTATGATGACTTGAGTTCTATTTGATAGATACGATTCTGTCCAATCATAAAGTTTTCCACGTATTCCCATTCCATACATTTTCTGCAGTAAGATATTGTGATCTACTGTGTCAAATGCTCGGAGTGAGATCCTAGTAAAGTACTAGAGTATTTTTCTTGTTATTAAGTGCTTTATAAATGAATTCCAAGCAGACTTCAATGGCGGTGATTGTAGATTTTTTTGAAGAGTAATCTAACTCAAATATTTTTGTGATTTCCCATTTCCAGGTTTCCAAGTAACCCCAAACTTTTGTAAAAGTAAAAATAGGTATAATAGTTTACTATAGAAACTATAGAAACGTAAATAAAACTTTTGTATTAACAAAATATTTTATAAAAAGGCTGAATTATTTTAAAAATTAATGTTGCAAACATGCATTGTTCGGTAGATACTTTTTAATTAACATTGTGTTTTTATTATGATCAGAGAACTATATATACCGACATTAAAAACATGTTTCAAACAATGATTGTATAGGGAGATCAAACAAAAGTATTTTTTTAAAACTGTAGTAGATTAAATATATGAATTTAAAAAATGTATCTATGTATCTGTTGATGGGGGTGTCGCTATACTGCGACCTATAAGATCTATTGTGCCCCCTTCTGCTGCCCATTCGTTAAGGATGTCTCAACGATTAGAGCAACGCACTGAATTTGTTTGTATTGGGGGTGAGTATCCCAATATATATTTTTTCAAAAAAAAATGTGAAAAATATTTTTTCGCGCAAAAATTTCTATTGCTATATTGATTTTATCATGTTTTATAGCATCTGTGAAAATTTCATGAAAATCCCAGCCGACCCCATATTCTTAACGTTTACCCAGAGATGTGCGCTTCAGTAGTTGTCAAAATTTGTAGGTTATTATGGAATCTTCTATTGAATTGTAAAAAGCGGCAAATTATAATTGAATTCTTTCAGATTGAAATGCCAGAAATTAAGTAAAGTCAAACCTTGACGTTGATATTTACAAAAATAGGTTATTTTCTGATGACGATTTTCCATCATCACTCCACCAACGCTTTCGCCGGCCGCTGTTAGACCAACATTATATGTATCGCGACTACGTTACTGAACGTTGCTCTGGAACACCCCTCGCACAAAAATATGATATGATTTCCATCGATGATCGATGATTGACAATTAAGTACTTTTGACAATGCCAAAAACTGACAAATTAAACTAATATCTATCAGTTTCTCTTCTAATGGAAATAAAACCACTTATTTTAAAGAAAAAGGGGGCTTTAATTGACGTTTAGACTTTCTCAAATGAAAGTCGTTTTCAAAATGACAACAAAACATATAATAAAAAAGTTACTATAGAAACAGGTTATATTATCTCTGTTGTCTGCCGTTGCTAGAGAAATAAACTAAAAGCTTAACTTTTCTTGTAAATATCTCGGAAGATCGAACTTTCACAGACATGAGACCGGCATTTCTTGCCGTTTTAGATAGGAATTAGTCTACCCTGAAAGTATCATTGAATTCTGACGAGTGGATTTTGAGATCCTCCGGACACACATACATACACACATACATACAAAGCTTGCTCGTTTAATAGTATTTGATTAACCATCCAGGAATTTAAAGACTTTATATTATATTATCCAAATGGCAGGATTCGAATAGACTAGAATACGGCCCAGGAAATCTTCGCTTTACCGAACTTTGTGTAATCTTTTAATAATCTGTAGGGGCGCCATGTGCTGGCCGGTAAAAATGGACTTGTAAGGGTTTTGAAATACAGGGTTTGGATGCGTGGATCCTTTGTCTATAAAATAAAAAACTCAAGCAAAACAGTACAACGCTGTCCAAAAAAACAATCTATTTCAGAACCCTCAAAATGCTATTTCCGCGTACCCGCATACAAATTGAATGATAATGCCGTCCATTCATTTAAAAATATATGGGTCATTCCATAAAAGTGGGACCATTGGCCAAAGACATTTTCAAAATACAGTATGACATACTTTTGACTTAAGAGTATGTTTAATATGATTATTTGTATCTACCTACTCCACTATGAGGAGCAGCAGAAATCATAGATTGGGTTTTCAAGAATTTTGAGTAATTTTAGGTTTTACTGGACTTCGGAGTTGACTCACTGCCTATGGTGTTGACGGTTTTATAAATCATGAATAAGATCAAATTAAATATTCTTAATAATGTTTAGTATTTAACAAAACATATAAGATCAAACTAAGTCTCAACATATCTAAACATATTAGTCAAAATCACTTCTAACACATATTCAGTTTGTATTTCTTCGGCAATGAGTTGAAAATATGATGGTGTTGATGACTATGCTGTTGACCAAAATATACTTCAAGCTTAAATTTTACTGTTTAATATTATTTTAGAAGAGTAAAACTGCAAATGTAAACTTATCGTCACTATTAACAATAGGTAGAAAATATGACAAAAAAATTAACGAAGAAAACAGATTTAACGCAACTTACGGTGTTGACGATAATAAACAGACGCCTGCCTTAACGTCACCAATACACAGCACAAAACAAAAAAGAACAAGTAGCCTACCTCTTTGACCCTTACGCTTAACTAACGAGATTTTAACTGTTCGAATGGAAATTCAATCGCATAATTACTCCCACTACTTTACTCCATTTTGCAACATCATCCTTGAGAACGGTGTTGATGCCAAACTTGTAGGACACTTATTAATGTGTCACAAAAATAGAGAAATAATCAAAAACTCTCAATGGACATAAGTAGTTACGCGTTTTCGAATGTATACAGCATTATGGTTATATTTGGACTATCTGTCGAGTTAAAAAATTTAAATGGAAATAAAAACAGGCAGTTGGACAGCCTACGGTGTTGATGTTTTATCTGTAAATGTGGCAAAAAACACTAATAATATTATATTTCAAGGTGTTTTTACTTAAGAGATATATAGAACAGTTTAATATGTCTAGATAAAACGTGTTATGAGGCAAGTGATAACATGTTTTCACCTGAAAAAATCAACAGGGCACAGATTGTCCCATTTTTATGGAATGACCCATATACTAATTTTAGTTTCAATCTTATTTATTATCGATTTAGAATTAAACTAATTTTCCTAATGAATTTTAATGAAAAATTAATAATAAGAAAGTTTTGCGTGAATCAGAAGCTTGCGCAAGCCAATCTGAGCACCAGAAAACTAAAGAAGGTCTCAAAACTATTTATAATTTTAATATAGTTTAATTTTTAAGATTTTAAGATTTGTTAGAAAACCTACACATAAAAATAAAATTGAAACATTTGGAAACAACGTCTGTTCAATACAATTTAGAATGCACAACCCTGTATGTATTATAAAAGTAATAAAATGTTTATGTTTCAGTTTCAATTACTAGTGGTCCCCTCTCCATTTAGTTATTTTTATGCGATATTTAAACAATGAAGTTTATTTGTCAAACCTCTTTTATTTGTTTTTTTATATTAACAAATATTAAAACGAGTGAACAAATAGGGTTTAAAATAAAACGTACGTATTTATTTATAAAAATTTAGAAATACTTTTAATTTTTAAATCGCACTCAGCAGATGAAACAATCATTCTTTATTGTATTACTGTTAAATGGATAGAGATATAGAACAAAGAACCAAGCACCAAATTTTAAAACTCGCAGTCTATTAGAGAAACACACTAATTTTTGAAAAAATAATATTAAAAAATCTGGAAAATAATGCTTTTTATTTTCCTTAAGAGTTCTATGTACCATTTATTTTTTTTTATATTTATTATTTTATTTTTAAAATGATTTATCAAATTTTAAAAAAGCCGAAACTATGATTTTTATAAATGGTTCTTGGTTCTTTGTTCTATATCTCCATCCAAATGATGTTAGATTTGTCCGAAGGTATGATAGAATCGTTAAGTGACCTATAAATATTTTTTAATTGCAACTAGTTTCGGTCTCCCTGGCTAATTTCAGCTCTATAAGAAAGATGCCTGAATTTCGGGCGTCAGATTATAACAACCCTCTTGCTCCCTTTGTACCATTATGTGACAAATAGAATGCCTACTATAGTTTTTTTAAATTCAATAAGAGATACTTCATTCATTTTCGCTCTTAATACAACCCCAAGGTCATTGAAAGGCACGCTTGCTCTGTTTCCACTGCCATTTTTTATCTACTAACAACAGTATGAGAAATAAAATAGTTTATTTAGTTTTTTAAACTCATCAACACATTTTCTTTACAGTGGGTCCCCTTCCAGTAGTAGCAGTTGAGCTCAAACCCAGAAACCCACAAAATGGAAATAAAAGTGAAAAAAAAGCGAGTAATTCAAACATTATCGCCACTTCTACAACAAGAATGGAAGAAGAAGCACCAGTGAGGAAGTACAGTAGTACCAATCCGGATGAGGTTAATGTAACACAAGTAAAAATAGATGAAAAACATTCTTCTGAAGTTTCTGCAAAGATTATACCGAACGAAAGAATAGGAACAACGGAACCATTCAATGTCGTTACTACAACTCCAGTAAGTTCAGAAAAAGAAGTAAAAAAATCAGGATTAGACCCACAAAGATCCGAAAACGTTGAGGATAAAGCAACTGATGATGTTACAACATCCCTTGTAGAAACTCTCACGGCAAGATCCGATAAACTTGTAGCTGAAGATTCCATTATCAATCATACTGATATATCTGATACATCTGAAGCAACTATGGCAACAGGAGTAGAAATAAAACGATCCGAAGGACTTTCAGCAGACAATCAAACAAATGATTCTGAAGATGTCATTACCACAACTCCAGTTGCTGTAAATACAAAAGAAGGAGTAAAAAAATCTGGAATTAATCTTCAAAGATCCGAAAACGTTGAGGCTAAAGCAACTGATGATATTACAGCATTCCTTGTAGAAACTGTAACTGAAAGATCCGATAAACTTGTAGCTGAAACTTCCATTATTAATCACACTGATACATCTGAAGCAACTATGGCAACAGAAGCAGAATTAAAACGATCCGGAGGACTTTCAGCAGACAATCTGTCAAATGATTATGAAGATGTCCTTACCACAACTCCAGTTGCTGTAAATACACAAGAAGAAGTAAACAAATCGGGAATTAATCTTCAAAGATCTGAAAACGTTGAGGCTAAAACAACTGATGATGTTACAGCATTCTTTGTAGAAACTGTAACTGAAAGATTCGATAAACTTGTAGCTGAAACTTCCATTATCAATCACACTGATACATCTGAAGCAACTATGGCAAGAGAAGTAGAATTAAAACGATCAGAAGAACGTTCTGGAGACAATCAAACAAATGATTCTGAAGATGTCATTAACACAACTCCGGTTGCTGTAAATACAAAAGAAGAAGTAAACAATTCTGAAATTAATCTTCAAAAATCTAAAAATATTAAGGCTAAAGCGATTGATGATATTACAGCATCCTTTGTAAAACCTGTAACGAAAAGATCCCACAAACATACAACTATCAATCACTCTGAAGCAAGTATGACTAAAAAAGTAGAGTCAAAACGATCTGAAGGAGTTTCTGCAGACAATCAAACAGGTGATACTGAAGGTGCAAAAAGAAAAGTAAAAAAGTCAGGATTAAACGTACAAAGATCCAAAAACATTGCTAAAGCAACCAAAAATACTGTGTTATCTCCTATGGACATTATAGTAAGAATATTGCAGGAACTTGTTCCTGAATACTTTAACAACAATCAGTCTGATAAACCTGAAGTAACTATAACATCCCCAGTTAAAATTCTGGCGAGAAAAGAAGACATACATAATGTACTGGGCCCTCAAATATCGTCAAAAATTGCTAATGAAATAAATAAAAATGAAAGAGCTTTAGTAAAAAATGAAGATGGAGAAACACCTGTTGTTAAAAGTAATTCAAAACAAACAGTACATATAAAAAAACATCCGACGTTAGAAACAAACTCGAATTTTTTTAAAGAAAAAGTAGAAAATAAAAACTACTTATTAAAACAAGAAAACGACGAAAATTTAAGTGTAGGAAACAATCAGGACACTGCATATTTCATAAAAAATAAAAATGGGATTCCTCCTTTGTTACAAACAAATTGGCCAATAGTTGAATCTGGTTCGGAAAAAACAAATAGAAACCACGAACAAGAACAAATAACAAACAAAGAAGGAACTCAACATATACCAAACTATTTTAAAATTAAAAACCTATTGAAAAATTCTGATAAAGTAAGAAGCAAGAAGCTAGAAAATAGGAATTTGAAACAAAATATAAAAGTAGGTCAAGCTGTACCAGAAAAAAATGTAATAAATTATCAATTGCCTACAAAGAAAAACAAAACGTTTGGACAAGTTATAGCAGATAAAAATACAAACGAAAAATATCCGTTTGATACACAAAAAGATTATAGAAAAATTGGTGTAGAAGAAGGAACTAGAAACATAGATGAAAGCAATCGCCATTTTAGACGACTAAAAAGAAGTGTGGCGTCATATAAATTTTCAAACCAGAAGAGTATCAACCGGAGACAGACCCTAGATGTAGATCTCGAAAAAATAGTAGAAGATTACCAAATAATAAAACACAATATATCAGAGATGCTGAATTCAGAAAACACCCATACGATTTCTCTGGCAAGTGTTAAAAAAGACATGGTGTTTATTATGGACGATATTGACGAACTACGAAAAACTATAAAAAAAGAGAATGAGAAATTTGAAAGGTCTATGAGCTTAGAACAAACAGAAAGAGAAATAGTAGAAAGTAAGATTAACCAGTTAAGCAATAAAATCGATTCAACAGATAGAAAGATAAACAGTTATGATAAAGATTTGAAAAACTTACAATCAACTTTCCAGGAAATTAAAGAGAGTTCTGGAAATAGTCCGGTTAAACTAGATACTCTAGATGATTTAATAAGTACAGTAAAAGATGCCGAAAAACAATTAGAAATTATTCCAGATCTAGAAAATAGAACGGAAATTTTAGAAGAACAATTAACAAAGATACTCGAAAAACAAACATATATTGAAGAATTAGAAAGACAAAGGACGCTTTCAGAAAACGAATTAACTAAGAAAATAATAGAAAACTACAAACAATTAAACAAAAATATTATTGGTATGAAAACAAATTTAGAACAATCTGTAAACGATATCAAAAACGAAGTATCTCCTCTGTACCAAAGATTTGATGATTTCGAAAATGATCTGAACGATGTACAAATGGAATATTTTTACCAAAACGAAGAAAGATCAAACTGGGCAAAATTAAAGTTAGCAAACAAACATTTATTAAGTGATGTTTTAAGAAATCAAGATAAATTGGAACAGAAAATATTGGGTTTGGAAAAAATAATTGAGAATAATGAGAATCACTACACAGGAACAACAAAGAAAACTCTAAATATGGGTAAAATTCATCGTAGGAAACCCAAACACCGCAATGATGTACTTCAAAAGAGTGTTAATCCTATAGTGAAGTTTTACTTTAAAGACAGTAAAACAGCTGGTGAGACACCGCATAGAAAATTTGATTTAACGCCGCGTCGTCTCAGAATATAAGGCGAAACTCTTTACTTAGGCAGAAAAAAGTAGGGTTAAAGTATTTTGGTTTAAAGCGATTTTTTTGGTAAAGGCGCCTATAAAGAGGTATAAGTTATTAATACACACTAACCTGTTAATTATGAGAAAAAACGACAAGAATTGGTTATTATTTAAATAAAAATATTAAAGAACCAAAACTAATGTGTACTTTTTGTTTTCATTTAACTAGAATTACTTGACATTGAATATAGAGCAATTTTATATTTTTCTTTTGCAACAAAAATAAATATCTCACAATAAAATTCGTCCGAACTTAAAAACTCACAACAAAATAGTAATTTTAGATCAAAAATCAAAAAAATGGAAAACAAAATTTGGTAAAATGTGGAATAAGTCGGGAAGATAATACGAAGGTATGGAAAATGAACTAAGATCCTAAACTCATCTTTTCTTTTTAGGATATTGTATAACATCAATTTTATAATAGATATTTATACACCACTAAATGAATTTTTTTAGCGGCTCGCGGTCTAATTTCTTCTCGCGGATAAAAATTAATTTAACTCACGAGGCGTATACAATATTTTATCCAATTTTGACATTTTTCATCAAAAAAATTATTTTTTTAAAATAAATTTTGTATTCACCTACTATTTTTGACGATATGATTAACTAAGAGGTCTGTGCAATTCATATTAACACTGGTTGTTAACGTTGCTAGGGGTTGTTTATACCGGCTGTTTATTTATGTTTGTGTTTATAGTTGAATCCATTGTTGAATCGAGTTTAGTTTCATTTACAATTTTTTAAATTGTCTCAATAAGTTCAAAATGGATTTGTTAGATTTTGTGCCAGAAGAATTTGTTCCCCAAGAACTGTTAGAAGAAGCAAATGAAGCTCTAGGAAAAATATTACCCGATAAATCGAAATGTTTATACAGGGTGACCCAGGGGTACGTGCATGCTCCATAACCTATTTTTCTATCCAAGCTATTGGTTTGATTTTTTTTAAACGATAAGACCGACAATGGGGCACATTCTAAAAATATTTCTATTTATATACAGGATGTCCCAAATAAGATACACAACTAAGTTCTGGTTTTTTAAATGGCAACCCCGCATTTTTGTTACATTTTTAGATTCGCCATTAAATTGTCGATATAACGCACCCGGGTTTCTTAGACGTACCTGCAATATTTTTTGACTTATGTCAATTTATGTGTCAAAATAGCGTCGTGCAGAGATCCACAAAAAAATTCAGAACTTCAGAACTGTTCAAGATAACTTAATCAACTTTTTTCCAGTCGATTCCTTAAGCTTCAGCGCATCTTCTGAGTTGTAGGCGAATTCGGAGTCGACGTTCTACTGCCTAATACGATTTTTTGAAAATTACAAATTCCAAATAGCAATAACTCGACTTTTTCAAATGCATCACCTTATATTTTATTACATCATTGCATGGCATTTTTTAAGAGCTTTTTGCTGATATAGGGTTTGTTGGGTCTATTTTGTAAAATTTGCGAGATTTATTGCAAAATAAGAAATGTTGACGGTTTATTCGAGAAAAAAAAAGGAATCGAGTAGGCCGCTGTCTTAAAATTTGACACATCCATATACTTTCAATAATTGTATGCGTCTAATTAAAAAAAAAGAATCGAGTAGGCCACTGTTTGACACATTCATATAATTTTGAAAAGAATATGTTTCAACAAAAGGAAATTGTAATAGAAACAGAAATACATTACAAAGTAAACAATTTTTATAATATTTACAAGAACATGAAAGAATGATTAATAGGATACAATATAAATATTTTTGATTTATAACAAATGCTCGAATAGGTCACCATCATGTTCCACGCAAACTGCTAGTCTTCTAGTAAATGAGTCCCGAACTCTAGCAAGCATTGCTCCATCAACTGAACGGAAGGCTTCCGTGATCCTGTTTTTCATATCATCTGCAGTTGTTGGACGATCTCTGAAAACAGTTTCCTTCACGTACCCCCAAAGAAAAAAATCGATAGGAGTAAGGTCTGGAGATCGCGCGGGCCAAGGAATAGTACCTCTCCCTATCCAACGATTAGGGTAGGAATTATCTAAAAATTCTCGCACCATCCTATGGCTATGCACTGAAGCACCATCGTGTTGAAACCACATTGTCCCTCTGGTATTCAAATCCACTTCTTCTTAAATATTGGGAAGATGTTCGCAAGGAAACTGTAAATACCTTTCACCATGCAGCCCTTGGCAAAAAACAATTTCCTTTTTGGTATAAGATACACTACCAGTGAGTTCAAACCGATCTCTCAACTTTAGGAATGAAGACACCCGTGGAGTTCTTGCTTCTGGATATTTTTGCAGGTAGATTCTGCTTGCTAATAAAGGATTTCTGGCAGCTTCGCCAATACAGTAGACCACATTCACTAATTCCTCGCGAGTAAAACTCATGATTAATAATTAGATGCGTACAATTATTGAAAGTATATGGATTTGTCAAATTTTAAGACAGCGGCCTACTCGATTTCTTTTTTTTTTAATTAGACGCATACAATTATTGAAAGTATATGGATGTGTCAAATTTTAAGACAGCGGCCTACTCGATTCCTTTTTTTCTCGAATAAACATTTCTTATTTTGCAATAAATCTCGCAAATTTTACAAAATAGACCCAACAAACCCTATATCAGCAAAAAGCTCTTAAAAAATGCCATGCAATGATGTAATAAAATGTAGGGTGATGCATTTGAAAAAGTCGAATTATTGCTATTTGTAATTTGTAATTTTCAAAAAATCGTAGTAGGCGGTAGAACGTCGACTCCGAATTCGCCTACAACTCAGAAGATGCGCTGAAGCTTAAGGAATCGACTGGAAAAAAGTTGATTAAGTTATCTTGAACAGTTGTGGATCTCTGCACGACACTATTTTGACACATAAATTGACATAAGTCAAAAACTATTGCAGATAAGTCTAAGAAACCCGCACACTATAACGCACATATCGACAATTTAATGGCGAATCTAAAAATGTAACAAAAATGCGGGGTTGCCATTTAAAAAACCAGAACTTAGTTGTGTATCTTATTTGGGACATCCTGTATATAAATAGAAATATTTTTAGAATGTGCCCCATTGTCGGTCTTATCGTTTAAAAAAAAATCAAACCGATAGCTTGAATAGAAAAAAGTTATGGAGCATGCACGTACCCCTGGGTCACCCTGTATGAGAAGAAGTATATGCTTTTTTGTCAATGGCGGAATAAAAAGCAGGTTAAAGGAGTCAACGAGAAAATAATTATGGCGTATATATTTGAAAAATGTGAAGTCTTCTTCATTATGGTCCTATTATTCGCAACTTAAGAAGATGTTGTCTATTAAAGAAAATGTGGACATAAACAAGTAGGTTTTTTAAATTTTGTAAAAAAATTAGACATTGGTGTTAATGAAAGATTTTTTTTTTCAGATTTCACCAAGTGAAAGCATTTTTAAAAAAGCAATCAGTGGGATATAGTCCAAAAAGTCAAATGTGTCTACTAAAGAAGATTTCGAAAAATTCTTGGATACTGCTCCCGATGAAAAATATTTACTCCTTAAGCTGTAATAGGCGCTCCTGAAAACGCTGAAGGGACACTATCCAATCACAATTTTAATATAAGGGATCATACAATAGAAACCAATTTAAACAATGAACCCATCGCCAGTAGTACAAACATCGAACCAAACAGTTCAAATCTTGTTTCTAATGTCTCAGAGCAACTAATCATTCCATTAAATAATAAAATAAACCTTCAGTTCAATAATATTAATAATTGTAATTTTTATTTTGATTGTAAAAATAATCATGCATGTAGATAGTTTAAAATTGTGTAAAGTTATAATAAAAGTTTTTGAATGATTACATCGTTTATTAAAAACACACATACCAAATTAATGCTAATATCGATAGGTTCATCTATAGCTAGCAGAACATGCGTTTTTTATAAGATAAAAAGGAGCAATAAATTTTGAATTAGGGCATTAAATTAGCACTAAATTATTTAAATTATTTACATCATGTTTCATTAATTTTTAACAACATTTAAATAGTCTGTTCTGCTAGGTTCATATGTAGCTAGCAGAACATGCGTTTCTCTTAAGAAAAAAAGGAGCAATAAATTTTTAATTAGGGCATTAAATTAGCACTAAATTATTTAAATTATTTATATCATGTTTCATTAATTTTTAACATTCAAATAGTCTACTCTGCTATGTTCATCTGTAGCTAGCACAACATGCGTTTTTTATAAGAAAAAAAGGAGCAATAAATCTTTAATTATGGTATTAAATTAGCATTAAATTATTTAACTTATTTACATCATGTTTCATTAATTTTTAACAACATTTAAATAGTTGCTCTGCTAGGTTCTTCTTTAGCTAGCAGAACATGCGTTTTTCTTAAGAAAAACGAAGCAATACATTTTTAATTAGGGCATTAAATTAGCACTAAATTATTTGCATCATGTTTCATTAATTTTTAACAACATTTAAATAGTTGCTCTCTTAGGTTCATCTGTAGTTAGGAGAACATGCGTTTTTTATAAAAAAAAGGAGCAATAAATATTTAATTATGGTATTAAATTAGCATTAAATTATTTAACTTATTTACATCATGTTTCATTAATTTTTAACAACATCTAAATAGTTGCTGTGCTAGCAGAACATGCGTTTTTATAAGAAAAAAAGGAGCATTAAATTTTTCATTGGGGCATTAAATTAGCACTTAATTATGAATGTACTTTTGTTTTGTTTTACTGACCTTCTGCCAGCTTTATGGATATCGACACAGGAGAGGTTCAAATTAAGTATTCATTGCATTTATTTGCAGACGACGCACTTCTATACTTCTTATGCAATAACATTAAACACGCAGTAGCAGTTATCAATAACAGTTTGAAAAAATTATATGGGTGGGCATGTGCAAACTTTTCGATCATTAACTTTAATAAAACTAAATGTACGATTATTGGAAATCATGGGGAATATAAAAAATTTAAGGTAGAAGCTGGTTCCCGTAATCCTTCCAGATGCCTCAAGAGAAGAAATTAACCAGGCGACTAATTAAAATTAATTAAAAGTTCCGTTTTACATGGTAATCGTAGTTCTGAATCAAAAACTACGATTTTTAATGATAAATTATTAATTAAGAAGTTGTAATGAAGCGATTATTGGAATAAAATCACCATATTCTTGATAAAGTTTCTCGTTATCTAGGATAAAAAAATACTTTGCATACTCTATATTCGTGTCTTTAAATTCTTAATCGAATCTAGACTTACAAATGCAGTTTAACTTTAAAAAGATTTAATTATATGCGTAGCTAGACCACCTACAAAAGGTGACAGAGTTGATTAAGTCCACCACGAAAAATTGATAACAAAAATATGAAAAAAATACATAGAGAAGAACTAATTAAGGTTTTTTTAGCGTTGGATGCATATAAACTAGCTACACCCTTTGGTAGGATATTATTCCATAGAAAACTCAAATTAAAAACGAATTCTTTTATTATACATTGTCAAACAAATTGCCTCTATTTTTCCTACAGTAAAATAAATACTTGCTTTGACTTCAATGAGAATTAATGCAGTTCGTGAAATTGAAAATAAACATCAAATTGTTAATTCATCGTATTGAAAAATATCAGCCACGTAATTTCTTATTTTGTTTATTTTTAACACAATTTGAACTTTTGCATTTCTTCTTATTAATTAAAATAGTACTTAAAATTCGTATTTAAAATAGTACACAGCAGTGGCGTAGCCAGGAATTTTTTTCGGAGGGGGCCCACTATTTCTCGTAGATAATACTTACTATAAATACTTTTTTCAGCAGGGATGGGGTAAATATACAGGGTTTAACCGTCAAACGTTCAAGATCGGTTTTTCAGGAAAAAATAAGATTTTTTATTCCCATTATCCTGCGTCCTAACTTGTTTTGATTTTAGAACAAAAGAGTTTTTTATGAATTGCTCAAAAAACAATTTGGTTGACTTTGATAAAACTTGGCACGCTTATTTGCGGCAATAATTTAAATATTATTAGAATTAAATTATTAATTCCAGTGACGTTCCACAAGGTAATTTAATTGATATTGGGACAAATCATTGTACGCCACTGTTTTTTTGTATGTTTGTTACTTTTCTTGGATTAAACAGTTGAACACACAAATTTTTTGCTTCTTCAATTTTATTCGTATCTCGTTTAGTTTTTGAGAAAAAAATAAGATTAAAAGACAACTAATTATTAATATAAGATTGCACTTTGAATGAGCATTATTCAAAGGCAATTCTGCGAGTTTGTCTGACATCAAAGCTAGGTCTGTTAATCAATTGGTAGATGCATTATTCCGAAAATATCATTTCAGTCTTTTCATCGTTGACAAACTTCGTTCAGTTCGTTCTACAGGGGCAGTGGTAACGGGTAAAACGGTTAAAATTTGGAATAGCGTAAAAATTTTCGGAAACAAACAAAGATCTGCTGCATTTAAAGTATCGACTGCACTTTGAGGAAGACAGGAATCTACTTTTTGGATTTCACTGTCGAAATATCCCATTCAATGCGTAGAATAACCGTGTATATTGTTTGTAAATCATCTGAACTTAATCGTTGGCTCAAAAACGTCAAATAATTATGATTTATATAGTTACCACATTTTTTTATAAAGTTTCGGGATGGCGGTCCCCCATGGCTACGCCACTGGTACATAGAATTAATTTCTTTTATTTGCACACTTATAATAAATGTTAAAGCTATAATAAGATTCACTTGTTTTGTTAAAACTTCATTATTGATGTGGTTGAAAGAAACAAACGCGAATAGAACCAAGTAAATTAAAACCACGTGTAGATCAATATACCCCTTTAAATATTACATAGAAAAACAGTTACTAATTGATTTTGTTCACAGCGGCAGAATGTAATTTTTAAAAATAGAAATAGCTTTCAGAAAATTCCTAATTTCTTTAACGCAAATTTACATTTATACTGGACAATATGACGAAAAAATTAATCTACAAAATATTCATACTGAGATAGCTCGATGCGACCCGAAAATAAGTGACTGCAAGCTTAATAGCGTTGTTTTTTGCAGACACTTCGTAACTGAAATATTTCATGTCCATGATGCTGGCAGAACAAGGTCAGCCGAACAAAACAAAAGTACAGCAGAGCAGACTATTTAAATGTTGTTAAAAATTAATGAAACATGATGTAAATAAGTTAAATAATTTATTGTTCCTTTTTTTTAAGAAAAACGCATATTCTGCCAACTACAGATGAACCTAGCAGAACAGAATATTTAAATGTTATTAAAAATTAATGAAACATGATTTAAATAAGTTAACTAATTTAGTGCTAATTTAATGTCCTAATTAAAACTGTATTGCTCCTTTTTTTCTTATAAAGAACGCATGTTCTGCTAGCTACAGATGAACCTAGCAGAGCAGACTATTTAAATGTCCAATGATTATTTCCCTTGCCTGTCAAATATCAGTTTTTAACCAATCACGTGCTTGGAAACTGATTTGACGCAATCAATCAAAACAAAATAAAGCGACTATTCACCTTGGTGGTAAATAGTCGGCTATTTGATCATCGTCCTCAATATTCACCTGAAGGACGGTATCCAACAATAAAGAGGCCGCCCGTAAATTTAAAATTTTTCAAATAAAACCTATACTAATGGTATTATAAAGTTGCTTATAGTTAACAAATTATCGATCTTTAGTAGCAAATACACAAATCCAACTAATTTCGCACTTTTTCTGAAACTATATAGCCCGAGGCTATTAGCTGCATGAGCGAGCGAAGCGAAGCGAGGGCAGCTAAAAGCTGCTAAAGCGTTTTCTGCATGTGTGACACACAACTGTTTTTCGCCTACCAAAAAAAAAAACAAAAAATAGGAAAATATAACAAAAATCTTTAATTTTATAAATACAGAAAGAATTTAATGAGCAACTTAAGTAATAAAAATGTACCAATTTATTTATTATATATTATTTCCAGTTGTTAAACAATTCATAGGACTTTTCGTATCATTGCAACAAATTTAGAGAAACATTTACTACCTTCTTCTTGCAAGTCTGGTGGAGTATTCGTAAATTCTTCATCATTGCCTGAATTACTATTTATTTTCACTAATTCACATAATCACAATTATTCAGAATCAGAACGTATTTTTATTTTAAAGTTTAATTCTCTTGATTCTACACTGACGTTTAATGAAAATGTATGTGAAATGTCAAAGTCAAAGGTGCGTTGATAGTGAAAATCGTGTTCTTTTTGATTTTTGCGGCCCAAAGCCCGGAAATATTACTTTCGGTCTGATTTTTAGGGCTGATATGATTCATTTTCAGACATGGTAGGCGAAAAAATATATTAATTCATTCCTTTCTATGTAATACCGTCCATTTTACGACAAACATAGTAGGCACGCTACTGTCAATCTGAATTTTGACAGTTTGCCATTAAAGTTTATTACTGAATTAAATTTGACACATTTTGTTAAAAAGTATTAACAATGAGTAGATTCGGGAGTAAAAACCTTCAAGAAATTGCTAATATAATTAAATTAAACGTACCTGCCAACACAGTAAAGAGCAAAAATAGTATAATTTATACGTACTTACAGAATTTTGTTTGACTCGGGAAATAATCTTATTAAATATAACGCGACCTTGACAAATTAGCTACTATTTTTATTGCTACTAAATTTCTCGTATATTTTACAATTTGTCTCGACATAATTTTGGCATTAATAATCAAAGTTTTTCCAACACGAAAAACAGACTGAAAAATTCGTTTCAATACCGTATAATTCCACTTCCACCAAAGGACTTACCAGCGTGTTCAAAAAAGCGGGTTTAAGTTTAGTTTTTCAGTCTAACAACACTTTAAAACAGTTATTAGACAATTCCAAGGATAAAAACAGTAATTTGGATAAAAGTGGTATTTACGAAATTAGTTGTGGGGATTGTGATAGAAAGTATGTTGGGCAGACTAGACGCTCTGTACAGGTCATGGCTCACTTAAAATAAGGGCATACAGAACATGCTTTTAATCAAAATCATAGAATAAGTATAAACAATGTAAAATTACTTAAAAATGTATCCAATAATAAATTGTAGCGTACCTATTTAACGTTAATTACTTTGATGTTGGATTACGCTGCAAAGATTTCAATCCTAGGGGAGTCCATCGTTATCGGTGATGGTATTGTGGGTTTTTTTTGGGTATTACAATAATAATAGCCGTCCACTCCCCGCACAAGCTGCAGAGCTTATGGGGTTCACTCATAAGGGGCGTATATTATTATTATATTATTACTTTATCAAAGCACCGTATATCTAGATAAACTCAAAATATATTCGAAACTTAATTCAATAATCTTTGTTTCAGGTCAAAGAAACAAGTCATCATGAACACTGAAGCATCCATTCCACCAAAAAAGTAACAAGAATAAAAATCTAACGAAACTAAAAAGACATGAACAGCAGTTTGGGGCCGGACAAAATTGTTACAAATCTAACACTTAACGTAAATGTGACGTACAAGCTTAATGATGCCAACTTTACAGAAGAAATAATCCCGTATAAGGAACGACCTGAAACCTATTTCGTCCCGATACTCTTTTTCATCATATTTATTGTTGGTGTTGTCGGTAACGGAACACTGGTTGCCATTTTTATAAGGCATAAGAATATGAGGAATGTGCCAAATATGTAAGTAGATTTTAAAAGTCATAAAAATATATTTGCTTTTAAACGCTAGATGAGAGATTTAAAACTAGCAGCACACCATTAAGAAGCCCGGCTTGAGCGCGATCGTCCCTAAAGAGGAAAAATCGTGATTTTTTCCTCTTGAGAGAAGGTCTTGCCCAAACACTCCACATGCCCCCGGAATCTTTCAGTTCAGGGTCTTCTTACATTTATCCCGCTGAAGGCAGTTATAGGGATATTTGCTAACAATCTAAGTTTTGGTGGTAGCGTGATGAGCTTTTCTTCCTATATCTCTGTGTCTGGTCTTGGTGTGCCTTTGTCAGTTAGTCTGGTCCTGTCGCGGCTGTTGGTTTTATGTGTTTTCCCTCCTTACCTTCCTCCCTGAGCCCTTCCCTTCGTGTTTTCCCCTCCCCCTTATCCCCCCTTGTCCCTTGTGTGCTCCAATTTCTCCCCCACTTATCCTTTCTGTTCCCCCTTTCTCCCCCCTTTTTTTGGTGGCCAAGGCCGGTTTTTTATTTATGCCGCCGCTCCTCCTCTTCTTTGCTGTTGCTCCTGCAACATCCTCCGTTGGCTGGAGTAGTCCGTAGTTGTACGACGATTCGTATCTTCGGGACTCCCTCGTCATTCGAATGTGCTTTTCTCAAATCCTCAAATTTTGTTCAAAAATTAGATCAACTTATGATGACTTTGGCAATCAATCGTAGTTAGTGTTGAGGAGTTGCTTCCTCGGTCTCTTATGCTTTCCGTGTGGTCATCTGCAAGGTAGTCTCTCAGTTCTCTCAGCTGTTGGTTGGGGTGGTTCCTCAAGTTTTCAAATATATTCTTTGCTCGGCCATTCATGATGTCCAGGACCTTCTTGGATTCTAGATCTCTGAATAACCATCTGTTGGCAACGTACCAGGGTGCGTTGACAGCTTGCCTTAATCAGATATTATGTTGGACTTGAATCTTCTTCCTAGTGGATTCACAGACTTGTCTCCACGCAAACGACGCGTAGGTGATTACTGGTAGATTAACTGCATTTATTAATCTAATTTTTGTTCTAACCTCTAGTTTACTCCGCCGACCGATTAGTCCTTGTATTTTCGCTCTTGCCATTTTGGCTTTGTTCATCACAGACTGTGCGTGTTCATTGAAGGTTAGTCCTTGGTCTAGTTTAACCCGTAGATATTTCGCTGCTGAGCTCCATTCTATGTCTTGTCCGTACATTTGTAGTTGTCTGCCTGGTGCGTGTCTTCTCTTCTTGAACAGCACAGCCTGGTTTTTCTCCGCGTTGATCGCTATCTTCCACTTCACGCACCATTCCTCCAGATTGCTTACTGTCTCTTGGAGATAACGGGTTATCATCCTGGGCTAAATTTAAAACTAGAGAAAATCATTCCCAATTAAGCCTTCGTTAAACCTCAAGTTTTGCTAACTTTTCCACTTTTTTCCATATACTAGGGGAATTCTGAGATACTGTAGAAACATTCTCATGTCAAGTCAGAAACTTATTATACTGAAAGATATCAGCTTACTCAGGCAAAAAATATAACCACCACGAATCCTCAAGGTTTGCTCAGTTATAGATTTTTGCCACAGGTTAGTAGCCCAGTTGTCAGAGACTTTGACCTCTCATAAAATATGATATCGCTGAAACTAGGCTCTTAGGTACTTTAAAATGTGTAGAAAACGATAAAAAATCTTTACTGCTCTAAAGTGTGCTAAATTCACAATTTCGAAAACAAAATTGAAAATTTGGTTTTTGTGTTATATCTCGAAAACTAAAAAAAATCAAAAAACTAATAGCACCACGTGAAATAGCTGAAAATTTTACTCAACTTAATATTAGTTATTTTTAAAAAATTGTGTTACTATAAAAAATTACTAAAAATATGAAAGCGAATTCGAAAAATCTATGCGCGCCAAGCCAATGTATACAAATATTCAAGCGAAGTGTTCGGGAAAAAACTAAAGTATCTTTGCCTAAAATGTACGCAAAAAAGCATTTTAAGGAGAAGACTCTAAGCTTTCTCAGGAAGCCATTAGTTTTTATTTTTTTGTGGCTTTAATATTCTTTTACAAGAATAGCGCTAACTTAAAGAGCAAAAAAGTGTATCGCACATTTATGCCACAAATGTGGCCTAACTAGCGCCCTCTACAACTTACATCGAAGATTATGATTTCTGGTGCCCAAAAACCCCCAATGCCAAATTCTTATGTATACATATCCAAAAACGCTATAGTTATTGCAAAAAATAAATCTTAAAATGTAACCTTTAACACCTTGTATATTCCTTATTAGCAACATATTATTAGTGTATCGCACATTTATGCCACAAATGTGGCCTAACTAGCGCCCTCTACAACTTACATCGAAGATTATGATTTCTGGTGCCCAAAAACCCCCAATGCCAAATTCTTATGTATACATATCCAAAAACGCTATAGTTATTGCAAAAAATAAATCTTAAAATGTAACCTTTAACACCTTGTATATTCCTTATTAGCAACATATTATTAGAGCAAGTTAGTTCAACTCGTAATATTTTATGTACAATTACTTAAGGACCACCCTGTATATTAATAACAAGGCATAAAAAATACTTGTACAGGGTGTCTCAAATTGGTGTGTTTTGCAGGGTATCTCGTAAACTAGAAGAGATAGAAGAAAAGCAGTTTGTTAAAGTAACGATAGGCTAATTAAATCTTTAGTAACTCCCTGCAGTTGGAAGATACAGGGCGATTATTGAAAACTGTCGAAAACTACAAGGTACTATAACTTCTTAATTAAGAAAAATATAAAAAACGTTATAAAAACTTTTGATAGATATAATATTAAAGAGTTCAGTGGCGCACAGATTATTTTTTTTATGGGGCTCACTAAGGAAATATAATGCAAAGTTATGTTTTTTTAAATGGGACACCCTGTGTATTTTGACGTTTTTCGTTTCCTTTTTTAATTCTCATTCACCTGATATGACATATTATATATCTATTTTCAATGGTTGGAGCTACAGTGCAAATAAACCATTTATGGATGTTATCAGGTGAAACACCCTTTAAATATTTGAACACTCAGTATCGAAATTTAACATTTTATTATAAGGATACTGATGTGTGACAATTTTATTTATCAAAATTATAATTAATAAAAAATAAAACCTGATTAAAAAAATAAAAACAATAAACTTATGAAACAACAAGAAACATTGTAACAACTAATCTACCTATAACTAATTTTATTAGAATGTAAAAATTACATTAAATCTTCAAAATGTCCTTCGTTTTGTTGTAGTAATAATTGACACCTTTTTCTTACTGATCTTACACAATTGAGTATGTGCACTGGCTTTATTTTTCTAAATGCGGCATGAATATTTTATAACAAATCTTCCCTACTCTCGAAGTTAGTCTTGTAAATATTATTTTTTAAAAATCCCCAAATAAGTTAGTTGTTACAATGTTTCTTGTTGTTTCATAAGTTTATTGTTTTTATTTTTTATCAATTGTAATTTTGATAAATAAAATTGTCACACATCAGTATCCTTATAATAAAATGTCAAATTTCGTTACTGAGTGTTCAATTTTTTAAGGGTGTTTCACCTGATAACATCCATAAATGGTTTATTTGCACTGTAGCTCCAACCATTGAAAATAGATATATAATATGTCATATCAGGTGAATGAGAATTAAAAAAGGAAACGAAAAACGGCAAAATATACAGGGTGTCCCATTTAAAAAAACATAAGTTTGCATTATATTTCCTTAGTGAGCCCCTAAAAAAATCTGTGCGCCACTGAACTCTTTAATATTATATCTATCAAAAGTTTTTATAACGTTTTTTTATATTTTTCTTAATTAAGAAGTTATAGTACCTTGTAGTTTTCGACAGTTTTCAATAATCGTCCTGTATCTTCCAACTGCAGGGAGTTACTAAAGATTTAATTAGGCTATCGTTACTTTAACAAAAAAAGAAGTCATAACATCTTAACTGCTTTTCTTCTATCTCTTCTAGTTTACGAGATACCCTGCAAAACACACCAATTTGGGACACCCTGTATATTTATCATCATTTTACTTTTACTTTTGATGTAAAAATCATTAAAATGATGAATATTGTTCCTGTTTAATTAAATTTATGTTTTTAAATAATCATTTTTTACAGCATTCATTCGACGCCATTTTTATTTTCAAGATAGAGTTTATATAATTCATAAATTAATTAGTTTTAAAATAAAGGTAAAAAAACACTTTATAATGTGTAATAATTCAGAAATTGATTTATATAAATAAATAAACACTATTGTTAAAAAGTTACATTTTACAAGAGATTTTGGCCTAAATGTGGCTCTGGCAACTGGGCTATAGGGAACTTTTGAGGTACTGTAGAGAAATTCTAATTTTTTTTAATTAAGTTTTCCGTGGAGAAATATTGCTCTCACAGAGCCTCAAATTTCTGAAATTTCACAATTTTACCCTAGGTTAGAAAAAAATCGTAGGGTGTAGGGTAAACTTTCAGCTCTGATGCCGATTCAGGAGCTCAAAATCCATTCTTCTTCTTCTCCTTCTCACATGTAAACTTCAGACTACTTTTTTTAGGCCATCAAGTGAAGTGCAATGTAAAATCCTGCTTGCTATAAACTAATATTTATTATAAATTAAATAATATGTTCGATCATCGAGACCCTCCGTTCTAAAGTCAGCCGCCCTTATTAATTCTTGTAACTAAATTATTATAACAAAAAATATATCAAGTACAAGGTAAAGCTAAAGGAAAGTTTAGATGTCTATAAAACGGAAAATATTTAAAATTTAGTGTAATGTGCCAGAAAATCTATTTTAAAATTGGACGTAATTGACCATACATTGTCACAATTTTGTATTATTTGCCACATTTTATCACCACACTAATAATTTTATTTGTGTACACTCTCGAGTAAAACCTTTTCATATATTTATTATTTTGATAATCTCTCTCTCTCTCTCTTTCTCAATAATTCTGTTTTATTTTCAGGTACATATTGTCGCTAGCGTTGGCAGATTTGTTGGTCATCTTAACTAGCGTCCCATTTACTTCGATCGTCTACACGATGGAATCCTGGCCATGGGGAGAATTAATTTGCAAACTCTCTGAATTTGCCAAGGATATTTCCATAGGTGTATCGGTTTTTACGCTAACAGCTCTATCTGCAGATCGATTTTTCGCCATTGTGGATCCTTTGAAAAAATTTCATACAAGCAGTAAGTCAATATACTACATAATATTTTTATAAAAACATTTTACTAGTGTTGAATTTTCTTTTTAATAAAAAGTCTACAAAAACCCGTTAGTAGTACTTTAATATCTGTCCAATAAGTACGCGAAGTTATAGCAAATGGTAAACACCTTTGGTTACAATTTTTACTAAAACGGATATAAAAAAAAGATTAAAAAACATTTCTATAGTGCCAGAAAGAAGAGAATGCCTACTTGGTTCCAAATGTTAGTTGGTATTTTTGAAAAAACTTTAATTAAAAATATTACGTACTGTTTAAATGTGGCATCCTACCTAAGAAGCGGAAGAATCAATAATCAATACAGCAGAACATTTTGATCAATTCGAAGATGACGAGGATGTGAAAATTAAGCAAAATATTAAATATTGTCACGAGGTCCAAAGTTGGCCTACGTATCCAGGGTGAACCGCCCTTTCGGTCTGTACGAGGGGTAAAGAGGACTCTCCCCGAATACTTAGCAGTTATTAGGTCTCAATACCACCAATCACTTTGAGAAATTAAACAAGAGATGTAAAAAACAAATACACATTTATTTTGGCTCACCCTCCAAATATACATAAGTTAAATAAAGATCAATAATAATTGCTTACCTAAACATAACGGGCTAAGGGCTGTCACAATCGTTCAATTAATTCTTCGGTTCTTTAGAGGGCTTATTCTGCTTTTTACTCGAAGAAAACTTAACTTTTCTGACGGCAGATAAAGAACGCTACTTTTTATTTTGGCCGATCGCTTCTCTTTCGAAAACCTTTTCGGCCACCCCCCGTTAACTACTGACTGCTCAGCCAATAACTGACTCTCAATTCTTTCTCGTCGCGAAGGGTTTCTAGGAAAATTTCGCTAACAGATGCAGAGCTCATAGTTTGAATACATCTCTGTAAGAGTCTCTCAATTAGGCAATCTAACATCGTTTTTTGTCTTTCTACACTGTCAGCAAGAATTATATAAGGGATTTGTGACAATCTCTCTTTTGGATAATAAATCCACTCTTTCTAATATAACATTTTTGACGTTTGATACCAAAGACTAGAAGCGTCTGCATATCAAAATAAGTTTGAAGATGCACATTTGCAAGCATTCTTGGATAAAAACTCAACTCAAATGTTAAAACAATTGGCGGCAGCATTAAATGTTGCAGAGTCCACTATTTCCGGACGTCTACTTGCATTGGGAAAGATCTAAAAGAAAGCTTAACTGAAAGAGACATCGAAAGCCGCTGTAGGTGATTGAAACGTTATAACAACTAAGCGAGACTACCTGAAAGTTGCAGAAACATTAAAGTGGAAAATTATAGTTACGGCCACCAAACCATATCACTCAAATACCCCTTAGAAAAGGCAGTGATCTTAAAGCGGGCGTGATAGTTTTAGTGTTGTTTTGGGAGCCATAAATATACCTTTAAAGTGGCGGTACTACGATTGCAGTAATTATCGCCACATTTTTGGCACACAAAAATCACTTTATTTTCTAAACGCAGACGTTTTCAGATAAATAGTGAAAATGTGAGCACTTAAAGTGTACGATTTTTGGAATTCAGCCTAACATTTCCTCTTTCACTCTTTCATTATTTTTTTATTTGAAGCCAAAGCGATATCATAAAAGCAGATGTCGAAAACAAAAACTTTTTCTAAATTTATAGCTACATTCATCCACCATCATGGTCCTGAAATTGACATATTACAAAAAGTGAATACGTGACAGTTACAATCTACGAGTTTTTTCTCTTAATTTTTTACCCTCTGAAAAATGAGACGAGAAGTTTGAAAGAAAATTATATTTTTTAACAGGATTCAGGGTTAAAGTTTGAAGTTAAAGGTAGTGGGATATAAATTTCATCGATAAAGACGTGACTTTTATCTTAAAAATAAAAATAAATTATTCAAGACAAATGACAAAAACATTGCTGTAGATTGGAATTTATTGATTTTTTTAATACTCAATAACGGGTGTGATTTTGGTGACATATTTTTTTAAATGTTTGTTATTATCTAATATTTAAAATCAAAAATAGTTACCTATACTGTATTTGAAAATCAAGAGAGAGTAAATTCCCAGAAATGTTTTGCAGTTATCAGTGTTAAAGGCAGTAAACCATAGACGTGCGTTTTCAAAATTAAATTAATATGGAAATAGAAATATTTAATTTGTTTTAGTTATTTATACCTAGATTACCAATTTTAGATAGATAAACATAATTCGTAAGTAGTAATTTAATTTGGGTAAAATGAAGAAAAAGTCAATATTATTTTAGGCATTTTGTTTTAGGCATATGTTTATTTACAAAATATGTATATAATATGTACAGATAATTACAATTATTTATAAATTAATATGAGGAGCTAAAAAAACAATTAAGTAGGTATATGAGGAAAAAAAACCAACCGCAAGGATAAAATTTGACGAGCAACATGCAAAAAATACGACAATATTAAATCTTAAAAAATAAAAATCTAAAAATAAAATTAAAGTACATAAATTAATAATTTTAAAGTTATGGTTCCTCGCACTCTGTGTCAGAAGATTCACCATCTGATTCTAGAGAAATTACAATGGGCTCTATAGTAATATCAATTATGTTATCTAGCTCCCACATTTTTTTTTCTATTTCTGTAACGTGTCTAATACATTTTTGCCAATTTTCACTTGTTACTTCAGATATTGCCTTATTGAAGAGATTTTTAACATCTGATAATTTAAAAGTAGTGTTATTTCTGGCAACATAACCTTTAACTTGAGCCCATATTAATTCTATCGGACTCAGCTCACAATGGTAGGGTGGTAAACGAAGGATTTCAATTTCTCGTTTTTTGGCTATCTCCTCAATATTATATTTTTTATAATTTTGCTTATGTTTTTTAGCAATAGTTAACAATTCTGCCCTCAGCATTGTATTGTCAAAGACTAAATTTTTAGAAGATAACCATTTTGCAATTTCACCCTTTTTCCATTTAGTGGTTGGTAAAGGTTCAAGTAATCTGGAGTGGTAACTTGCATTGTCCATTACAATAACCGATCCTTTTGGTATGAATTGAATCATCTGTTCAAAATATTCCTCAAACACGTCTCCATTCATTTCTTCGTGATAATCAACGTTTTTTTTTATTCAAATAAGAGTAAACCATTCTCAAAAAAACCGTTTGTACTGCCTATATGACAAATAATTAATCTTTTACCTTTTCCTATAGGTTCCTTAAAACCAGTAGTATATCCTTCTAGAAAAGCTTGATGGGATGATTTTATATTTTTGTCTTTCCAAACTCTTCCTACACAATGTCCTTCATTAACCCATGTTTCATCTAAATAATAAATGTTTTTATTTTGAGCTTTAACTTGTTGTATTCTTCTGAGGTACTGTCTTCTCCAACATACAATTTCTTCAGAATCAATTAGCATTGAGTGTCTGCCCATTTTTTCAAATTTAAAGTTTAACTCATGTAACACTTTCCATAGTTTATCCCGGCTTATTGTGGGTAAATCAACATCATTCGTAATGGCTTGCAAAACTTTATCTAAAGTTGGTATTTGCTTGTTTATAAAAAATGAGTGAACAAGCTTACGAATAGCATTTTTAAAAAACTCGTCCACGTTGACTTTTAATAGTTTTGGTCTACCTGGTTTCGGCTTTGGTGAGGTTACTCCACCTGATTTTTCCTCCTTTAGAACTCTATATATTGTAGATTTTCCATATCCCATTGCCTTAGATGTTGTTTCAACTACACTGTCAATAGTGTTTGAGGGATTTTG
Source organism: Crepidodera aurea (assembly GCA_949320105.2). Lineage (NCBI taxonomy): Eukaryota > Metazoa > Arthropoda > Insecta > Coleoptera > Chrysomelidae > Crepidodera > Crepidodera aurea. The sequence goes on along the minus strand of OX439475.1, from coordinate 36,962,052 downwards.
ATGTTTAAAATAGTGGTACACATTCACTACAGCACTCTTTTCATTGAGCGATAAATGGTCTAGTTTTAATTTTTTCACTGGCGTATACTCACAAACTGCTTCCATTTTTAGTCACTACTATTTGTCACGTTTATCGAAAATCAAATAACTGCTTTTTTTTTTTTTTTTTTTTTTTTTTTTTTAGTTTATTATTTATTTTCATTAGGTATATATTACATTTTCTATGACATTTCATTTTCCTAATTCCCTGCTATAGGAGTTTTCCTCCTTTTCAGGGTGAAACACAAATAACTGCATTTCTAGAAACTATTTAAGTCAAAATATCTGTCATTAGAAGCTGTTGCCATTCGGAGGTCGTTAAATAACAATTATCCCTTTCTATTCTGGTTACGCCTATGACGCACGTTAATCCTCTTAGGCCTACTGTAGTAACAATGAAAGATCATAAAATAATGTGATAGTCCAAGAAATTTAATAAATTTTGTATTGAAATTAACAAAAACAATTTAGAATGCATTACAAATATTGAAGTTTTACCGCACGTACTGTACTATAGTTTTGCATACCGAATTACTTTTTATTCTGGGAATTTACTCTCTCTTGATTTTCAAATACAGTACAGAAGAGGATTCTGCAAGCATGTATATAAGTCAATAAAGAGAATACCGTATCATAGACTGATCTTCCTATGACTTGGAACAGTCCTCCAACAATACAGTTGCAGGTGTGTCAGAAGGGAATAGAAGTGTCAAATCTATAACCATCAAGTAAAGCAAATAGAGGTAGTGAGGCATACGGCTGTAAGCACATCTGTAATGTTTCTTCTGATCACTTGCTGGAAAATGTTATGCTAATCAACATAGTGTTAACAGAGGAAAGATGCAGAGAGGGAAAAGAAGCTGTCAGTCTAGAGAGAAAAAGAGAGAGATTTTATTAGCGTTATTGAAAAATTTATACGATTTGCAAAATCTTAATGCAAAACACTTCTGTTATTTCATCATGCAGAACTTTTTATAAAGAGTAACATTTTTCGTAAAACTAATAATAAAAAAGTTTTCCATATGGGGTAACTGAAGTAAACACGCTGTACATAATATAATACATGTTACAATGAAAATAAAATTTAAAGTATTATTAAAAAATCGAAAATTATATTTTTTTATGAAATCGATTAAATACTTATTTTTATATTTAGAAATCGTGTAATGCTGCTAAATTCCAAATGTCGGACTGCGTGTTTTAACATACGTGAACACAGCAGACTCCCTTTTGAATCGTTTTTTAATTGAGACACTCGTATCACAACGTTTTTAAACAAATAAACACGAATATGTATGAATCTGCATGCACCGCCATATAATCTGACCCACAATTGTTGTCGGCACTGGCCGCCAGATGTCGCGTCGAGAGATGTCGGTTTGGTGTATTCTTAAATCCGAAAGGTTTGAAGAAATTTTCAACCAATTTGACCTTTAGTTGGTACGTGGTCTTTTAACAAGTAGGAGTCACAGATTATGAACATGTTGCACAGTATACAGATATTTATGTTTATTCACAACTGCTTTTATAAGTTGGTGGGAATATAAAAGCAGCTACCGAAAAAAAAATACGCACTCCATTCCTATGCAAATGAATTATTCCGATAAATCCTATCAGGGGACAAGATAAAATCTGCGAAATGTTTTCAAATTATTTTAGCGGAGTTTTTGAAAGTAATCAAACTTCATGCTTGGTTGCCAAGGAGTCAACCCAACATGCCTTCAACATTAGCGCTATAAAGGAGAAACAGATAATGAAAGCTTTGAACGAACTTGATTGTAAAAAAGGGCCAGGTCCTGATGATGTGCCTCCACATTTCATTAAGTCATTAAGCAATAGTTTGTTGAAACCCCTTCATTTACTGTATAATAAATCATTACGCGAAAGTTATACACATCTTCAAGTCAGGTCATAAAACATTGTACCTTATTTTATAAAAATTTATATCGTTATAGCTACTGATATTTTGTTATACGTTAATGTAACTATGTATATTCCTATTAAAGGATGAAGGTTCATCTGTTTGGATGATCCACAAATAAATAAATAACAAATCGCTGACAAATTCAAATTATGACTTTAGCGCTTCGTCAATTGAGAACCAATCAAGTTTTAAAATAATTCTCTTCTTCTTCTTCTTCTTTTTTCTACACATCTCTTCTTTCTTCAGTTAGTTTTAAATTGGTAGATATAAAAAAGTAACCATGTCAAATTTTGAAAATAATTTTTAATCAGAAAATAATTTTTCTAATCAGTTTCAAAAAGTTAAAGATATTTTTCCTTTAAGCTAAAAATATAGCAAGGCAAAAAAAGATCTGTTCATTCGTATTCACCTTTTAGAGTATTTAGATAAATACATCACGTTTTCATTCGAAATGAAAATGCGCCTAAATCAGAAGCCAAACCATCAAAAAACATAAATTGCGTTAGGTATATTTTTCAGCTAAATATACATTTTTAATGAGGCTTTTTTGCAAAAGAGAAACTTGCTCAATTAGTATTCATAATATAAGCTAGTGAAGTTGGTTTATACTCCATTAGAGTTTCAAAATATAATATGAAAGTTGTGAAAGTTTTTAAGTTAAGATATTTGAGATTTTCGAGTTTGAGTGATACGGTTAATGAGCATATGGAAAGCAAATTTCTACTAAGTTTTGGTTTTGCTTAAAAGCAATTTTCTGTGGCGGAGGTTTTTTATGGCATTAATCCATCTGCTGGATAATTAATTGGTGAAAACAGCAAAGTTCAAAAAGAGACAGACAAACCACCCTATTGGTTACGATATAGAATTGTTATCAGTATTGTTCGAGGAACGGTAAAGTTCACATTACATATAGTTGGGAATCTGACGCCTCCGTTTTAAAGTTGCTCTATAAAAGTCGCGAAAAAACATGAAATCATATATAAAATGACCTGCCAGATTCGAATTTTTTGTTCGCCCTTTGATCAGAAATTGCGAAACGTGTCAAAACATGACATTTTTGAAAAAAACTAAAAATTTGTGCATAACTTTGTTAATTGATGTCCGATCGTTATGAATTTTGGAAATGATATTTTTCAGTACTTTCCTGACCTATTTTCATAACAATAAAAAATATAGGACGTCACATAAAAGCTACGTATTTTTTTTTGCTAGAATACTTTTTTATCGTTGGAGATAGATAACAAGTATAAACGAGAAAAATGTTGCCAATAGAGCAAGGAAACTTTTTTACTTCAACTTTTTTTTATACGACGTTTATTTAGAGCTGTATACTTTTTTGTTGCCAAAGTTTGGAAAAGATTTATATTTAGTCACGCCTACTTTTGCCACGCTGGTCAAGTGGAAATATCATATGAATTTATGACGCGTTAATGAAACCCCTTAAAACTAATCATCGCACTCCGATTAGAACAATATTAAGTTCCCTAAATTGGTTTTCTGTTGAAAATAGACTGTTCTATTTCACTATGATTTTGGTTTTCAAAGTAGTAAATTGTTTACCACTAGTAATCTCCCTAGAGCTTGAATTACTATCGGAAATATTTTCCGAAAGCATAAATTTTTTAAAGGTTATCCCGAGTCGAAGACGAGGGAAACTTTTTTTTTTATAATTTGACACTTGACAGAAATACTATCGCTGTGGTACCGGGTACCCAGGAGGAAGATACTATCGCCAAGTTTTGTGGTTACTACAGTAACGAGCTGAAACGAAAGCTTCTTATTTGTTAAAAAATGTTGGTGTGAAATTTTCACCTGAATACTTTCAGGAATTCATTTCTATCAACAAAAATATTGATTCGTACAACACCAGAGGTTTGAATGACATATAGAACTGTTTATAAAATCACAATGAACTCACTGTTTTTTAAAAGGCTTTCTAGTTGAATATTAAAACCACTTATTTATTTCAAAAAAGTTTTAAACAATCTTTTGACAACTTTAGAATAAAATGTCGAAAGGTTTAGAATTAACACTTTTTTTTAAATAAATAAGTGGTCTTAATCAAAGAGAAGAGTATTTGAAGTAACAAGCCACTATGAACTGCAGAAAGGCTTCCTCAAGTTTAATCAATTACCTGTATCTTTGTATCTATAAAAAAATGTACCACTCTTAGTAAATTTGAAATGTTATTTAAAGAACACATCAAAAATTTATAGTTTATGTTGTTGCCTAAATATTAGAACGTTTTTGTTTAAAAATTCTTTTTGTTTATGCGTGTTAAATGAATTTGTTCTTATATCATATTTTACTGAATTTGATTAATGTTAGTTTGTTTAATTCATTTCATATTGTGTGTACCTTTAATTAATTTTTTATGTATATTAGGGTTCCTATTTTAATCTATCTTAAGGGCGCGGTCTTGTACGTCAAATGTCAGCGAAATTATGTCAAATAAGGTGCTGTCCGGGAGGTGCTGGTATCTCGTGATAAATGCTTAAATTAAACAAAGTAGTTACAGAAACCTTCCTTTGAAATTTTCTCATTACAGAAACCATTCGAGAAATTCATTGTCTGCTATATTTAATACAAGGGGACAACAATATTTAGTATTACCAAAATGTATAATCTTAACTTTTTATTATTCATTTATGGGCAGAAGGGCCTCGGTCGATAGCTCTTTGTAAGTGGTTAGCTAACAATAAAGAACATGATAAATGATAAATAATTATTCATTTATTTTCTTTGTAGGTATATATTATTTATACAGAGCCTTTCAATGAAAACTATTCATCCATAAAATCTTTCTTTTAATTCTTAAAATTAAAATAATTTGTTACTGGGGCATTGATAATATCAAAATAACATTTTCTTTTCAGTTATTTATATGAAGTGATTTTGTTCCTCGTTATGAAGTATATGAGAAACGAAAGAAAAATTTACCACGCAAACGATTTATTTATTTATTTATTACGATGAATTACGATTTAGGTAAACATGTCAAAGATATTTATAAGTAGGAAACAATTTTTTACTAGGGTATAATTGGTATTAAATTTTCGAAATAAAATGCCCCTTTCAAATGTATACAGAGTGATGTTATTGCTCATTTCAAAGTTAGTATATAGCTATGACAACTATTCCAGAATCGACACGTGTCAAGTTGCGTCGGCGCTTCTTTGTATATCAAAGAATCGTTTTTTTAAGTCAATGCGGGCAGGCATCGTTTGAACTTTGGTTCAGCTCACGGTGGCCCTAGACTCCTAGACAATTGCATCAAAGGAGTAAGCCGCTTTAGCAATTTTTTTCACCGAACTTTTCTTGAAGGCTATTTAAACCGGAGATCCTTGATTTTATATAATAAAAAGTGCGTTTTATGATCTACTTATATTTTTGTGTTTTGAAGAAATATTAATTTTAAAATTATAGCTATTCTATTTGTATTTTTAGTTTTATCAAAATGCTTAACTATAGAAACCAAGAATTAAAGTACAAACTGTAAAAAATTAAAAAATGCCAAATCTCCAATTAAATCACAGTAATAGGTTATGTCGAAAGAGATTTCGCGAACAATCGGACGGCGCCGGCGTTATTTAACTCGGGTCGCTAAGGCAAATGCAATACGCGTATAGTTCGTGTGATACATAAAGTTGCCCCAATTTAACAGCTTTAAAGCGGCGCCTTTGTTGCTACCAAAAAAACTTCTAACGTACCGGCATATCGCGATTATAGTTTAAGTAATCGCTATAATCCAGCGATCGGATAATAAAAAATAAATAGTGAAAGGGCCTACAATGATCACAAAAAGCATTGTACTAAAAACACAGAAGAAAACAAAAATTATATGTTTTATCAATGAATTTGTTTATTAATAAATTCTTAAACAGATAAATGAATAATTTTAAAATAAATTTATAAATATATACTTTATAATATTTTTTCTTGATTTTTCAATAAGGTTGGGATCCAGAAATTAGGAGAATAAGAAATAGTTGATGATTTTATGGATGAAAGCTAGAAAAGTACCATTTAGGGAAGAATTTTTTTTTTATTTTTGTGCCACCTCATTATCGAAACATCTTAAGTCAAGTTAATAAGTAAAAAAGTTGTAAGCGGAAGCACCAAATATATTTAGTCTTACTTATTTTTTTCTGCTCTTTCCAAATAAAATTTTAAAATATTAATATACTGGGTATTGTTTCGATTCGAAACCTACTCATTAACTTTTTAAGGCCGGACTTGGAATATGTTAATCGACACCACTGTAGACAAAGAACATACGAACCAAATATTACAAAAACGTATAGGGTCGTTCATAAGTTATGATTAATTGAAAAAATGGGGAAAATTAATAAATCACCCTGTATCTTGGTTATAAAGAACGATAGACTCATAGGTTATTTAGAAGCACCTCGGTGTTGGCAAATTGTAAAAATATCATCCATATTTTCGAAAAAAAAAGTGGTCGTAACTTTATTAAAATAAATCAAAATTTTAACAATAATTCTAGTGCATTTCTACTGATAGGCTGTATATTTTAAACGCTGTCCATCTTTTTTTAACTCTCCGAGTAACTGCAATCTGCCTAAGGCAATAAGCGTTTGATATGGATGGGTGGATGACTTGTAGAGAATTACTCCAGTGAGTAACCTCTTTTAAATTAATATTAATCTAAGTCTTATTCTAGAGTTTTTGTTTTGTTTTTTTTTTGTTTTCTTTTTGTTTCTGTCTTAATATCTAAACTTATCTATGTTCATCGTTCAGATCGGATGGTAGCAGGCGTTTCAACCTTCGCACTAACACTCTTTCACTGTACTTGGCACTAAAACGAGTTATGGCTTTTGACGGATTCCAGAGGGATGTCATGATGAATTGCCTCGTTAGGGATATAATAGGGTGTGTCGACTATTGCACGTAGCACTTTGTTTTGGAACCTCTGAAGGATGGCGGTATTGGAGTTACTGGCTGTACCCCATAGTTGTATGCCGTACGTCCAGATGGGTTTTAAGATGGTTTTATATAACAATATTTTGTTATCTATGGACAGTTTTGATTTTCGGCCAATAAGCCAATATATTTTATGTAGTTTGATGCCTAGTTGCTTACGCTTTGTAAATATACGTCTCCTCCAGGTTAGACGTCTATCCAAGTGTATGTCTAGGTATTTTGCATCCTCTGCTTGTGGAAGTTTACTATTATTAATCGTTACCGGTGGACATGTTTCTCTTCGTAGGGTGAATGTTACGTGAATCGATTTTGCTTCATTGGCTTTGACACGCCATGTTTTCAGCCAGCACTGTAGTTTGTTTAGAGTAGCTTGTAAGATGTTGGAGGCCATTGTTGGATCAGTGTGAGATGATAGTACAGCAGTGTCATCAGCATATGTTGCTATGAGGGTGGATCTTGAAGTCGGTAAATCTGCTGTGTACATCAGGTAAAGAATTGGTCCTAAGACACTCCCTTGTGGAACGCCAGAGTGTATGGGTTGGATATCAGTATGTTCATTGCCTTGTATCACAGTGAAATGTCTGTTAGTTATGTATGATTTGAGGAGTTGATAGTGAGGATGGGGAAGTAGTTTTTTAAGTTTGACTTGGAGTCCGGTGTGCCACACTTTATCAAAAGCTTGGGAAATATCAAGGAAGGCTGCAGAACAGTATCTTTTGTCATTCATATCCCTATTAATTTGATTGACTAGCATATGGTCTTTTTGTATCAGGTCTTTAAGTTCTTTAATTGCACTGTTTAGTTTCCTCTTATTTTCTTGTGTTCTGTCTCGCTGCCATATTTTCCGCAGTCGTGTTTTTTTGAGATTTTTTCTTTCAGTAAAGGTGATATTTCTATATTTCTCTGAGGAGAAGAGTACATAGGTGTAGCGGTCCATGCTGCTTGTTGTATATTCTTGGTTAGTAGTTCAACTGCTGATTCTATCCCCGCTTCAGATTTTAGGGGTAGGTCTAGTGATATCAGTTTGTCTAGATGTTCTCTAAATACATTCCAGTCAGTTTTGTTGTTATGAAGGCAAGGTTTCCTCTTTTTATGTACTATTCGTGTATATGTAGTTACCATTACTACGGAGTGGTCGATGATAAATCATAACAGGATTCTGTCTTGCACTTCTTGGTATCGATACCTTTGGAAACACAAAAGTCTATATCATCAGGTATTTTGTTTATGTCTGAGGGCCAATACGTAGGCTCCCCAGTGGATCATTGTTGAGCATTGTACCCATCTGCTCCATGAGTTTGCTGAGCATCTCTTCAAGTTTGCTCATATTGTTGGCTGTTTGAATATTTACTGGTGTTGTGTGGTTAGCAGTATTATTTGGTATATTGTTGTTAATTACATGTGAATATGATATACCTGGTTGTGTTTGCTGGCTTAGTTTGGGTTGTGCCTGCTGGGATAGATTCCCTTTTTGTCGTAAGGCTGGATACAGTTTCTGCTGTAATTGCTTGTGTATTTCACATCCCCTATAGTTTGCGGGGTGATTGTTCCCACAGTTGGCACACTTTACCTTATCGTCACGAGTTTTCCGTGAGCATTCCTTTGTTTCGTGCGAGCCTGCACATTTAACGCACTTGAATGATTTTCGACAGTAGCTCTTCGTATGTCCATATGCCTGGCACCTAGAGCATTGTGGTATTATTCTTTTGACGTGTGGTGGTTCGCATTTAATAATGTTGCCAAGTTTTTCTATTTTATATACCTCTTTGTTGTTTTCTTTGGGTTTTATGTCTATATAAAAGATTGGCAGTAGTTTCTTTGTGTTTCTGTCTTTTATGTTATATAGGTACGTTTACTACCTCATGCTGATGTTCTAACAGATCCTTACGCAGGGTTTCGGTATCTGTTCCATGATGTAGTCCTCGTAGAACAAACCTAAAGGTTTTCTCACTTTTTGGTCTGAATGTATGATATTCAGTGTTTCTATTATCAAGCTCTTTAGTGAGTGTTGCGAAGTGATTAGCCTCTTCGAGTTGTACCTTTATTGTTTTAAAGCCGGTAGTTTTTATTGTGTACTTCCCTTCCGTAATGGTTTGGAGCAAATCATTTATGCGTTGTATTACCCCCACTTTGTATATAGTTACCGGTGGAGGCTTTGGAACAGACTTTCTATCACTTGGTATGTCATCTTCGTTCATTGGATCATTTTCTTCGGACAACTTGGTAAATTTATTGTATAATTCCAGTGGTTTTTGCTGCCAGTAGTCACTGATTCTTGTTTGTTTTCTCGCGTTGTGTATTTCAGGACTTCTGACCCTCTTTTTATTAATTACAGTTGTCCATTCTGGTTGCATTTGTTGTGGTGGTTGTGGTTGTTGAACATCTTGTTGCTGCGGTTGCAGAACGGACATCATTTGTGGGTGCTGCTGATAAACGGTGTACTGCGGCGCCATTGGTTGCATTACTGGATATGGCACCTGAGGTTGTAAATATTGAGGTTGTAGTACTTGGTTTAAATCATTGTACTGTATTATTGGTTGATTCATTGATGTATTGGCATAATATTGAGAATTAGCCATTTTTTGGGACAATCGGTATCAGTATTTATTCCATTTTTAAATTGAAAATAAATGATTTTAGTTATGTCTATTTTTATTTTTATCAACTTACGAACAGTGTCCTTAAAGACCACTATTTATATTATCGATAACACTCGCACTATCTAGAACCGGATTTGGCAGAAGCATACGTCCGTATTCATTGAAAGTAAAATGAGAACTGTCCATTACCATTTTATTATTTAAATAACTTAAATTAAAATTCGTCTTTTTCCGTAAATTCATATCTACCCTGTGCTCAAAAAGAATCAGTACCTTAAGTTTTAATTCAATTTCAAATTACTCTACTTTTTTATAGACAATCGTCCTTTTTTTTATTTCAGGTGGCGGTAGACGCGCGACACGTATCACAATCTGTATAGCAGTCTCGATATGGATCCTGGCCATAATTTGTGCCCTTCCTGCTGCGCTAGCCTCCCACATAAAGGGAATTCCCGAAGAGAACTCTCAGTTCTTTGTCTGCTATCCCTTTCCGCATTGGTTGAACGATAGTTATCCCCAAATAATGGTGGCTAGTAAATTTCTCGTTCTTTATATTATACCGTTGACCATCATCGGTATATTTTATTTAAGCATGGCGGCGTCTTTGATTATGAGTACAAGAAATGTCCCTGGGGAGATGCAGGGAATGCATAGACAGGTATGTTGAATTTTTAATATTACTTAACTGCTTGGGCAGGATTGTCATTAAATTTTATTTGTTAAAAACAATTAACAAAACGCAATTACAATTTACAATCCAAGCTTCCATCTATTTTCCTATTTACTCATTCCGTTTCTCTTTCTTTTCCAGATCAGAGCCAGAAAGAAAGTCGCAATTACGGTATTGGTTTTCGTGGCGGTGTTTGCGGTGTGTTTCGCTCCTCTGCACGCCTTCATGCTCTTCTTTTATTTTCATCCGAGATCTCAGGAGTTGTACAACGCATTCTGGCACTACTTGAGGATAGTTGGATTCTGTTTGTGTTACATCAATTCGTGTGCGAACCCGATAGCATTGTACTTTGTTAGTGCTGCGTTCAGGAAATACTTTAACAGGTGAGTTATCGTTGATTGATATTTAGTAAGATATGTGAGGGACCTATATGTAACACATAACATATTTGCAGTTGTCTGGGAGGTAAAGCTTATAGCGTCGTTAACACGGTATAGGCCAGTAGATATAGACATGATTTTTACAAAATTTAACAATAATTACAAAAGTTTTAAAACTTCAGTTGAATGAAGAGTAAGTTCAAATGATATTGTGTCTGATTTTGCAACCTTTTTTTCTGAACGGAAGATATTGAAAATCACGATTTAATGGATTTTCGCATTAATAGCGCAAAAAAAATTTATCGAAGTTTTGTAAAATAGCATTTTACATCCTTTGTAAAGTTTGCAACCATTCAAACAATACAGAAAGATTTCTTTTATCGAAATCAAATTGTTGTTCATCCCAATTTTTCGAAGAAAATTCCAAAAGTTCTGCAAATTTGAAAAAATAACTATAATAATGTTCTTGAGAAGTGCTGTAATTTGCAACCTCTTGCGACAAACGGAAAACATATTTTTTCGTGAATTTTTTTTTTCTATTAAAATAAACATCGAAGTTTTTACAAAAGTTTTGAATAATGGTTGCAAATGAAGATGTCCTAACGTACAATGTTTTCATTAATTTGCAACCTCGCACGTAATACGGAAATGGAGGTAAAACTAAAAAAACATATTTTCGTATTTGTACTCTACTAAAAAAGCAACTTGGCAACATGGCGGCGACTAAGGCAGACGTGTGTGAAAATACAATCAACCAGTACAGCGTATAAGAAATGTACTCTATGGATAATCAAGTATTTAACTGGACCACTGTCGCCTTTTTTTGTGTTGCACTAATTTATTCAGCTACATTCCCAAATCAATGAGTAATCTTAAAACTATTTGCAAATAGTTTCCAATTTATGGTGACATGGCGAACAAAAACCGAAACAATTGAATAAAAAAATGTTCCGTTGAAAAAAGACGGTTTCAAATCTCTCTCAAAATATTAGTCGTTGTTATAATACTCCAGTCAATGAACGATTAAAAGGGGGGTGTAGAGTACGTGAACGTGCAAAAACGGACTTGGGGGATGTATTTGGAGTAGTTAGGAAATAAATATACTAAAGGTCCCGGAGCGTAGGAGGTGCGAGGGCTGCAGGGGGACACGGAGAAGGTCACTTTTTTCGGCTTTTCGCTTATATCTCGAAAAATATGCACCATAGCAAAAAAGTTACCCAATATTATAAAATTTACTACAAGATTGTTTAAATTCAGTTTTCCTATCTCTTTTGGTTCTAAAGATATTTGCTAGCAAAAAATGCAAAGTTTTAAAAAAAGTTTTTTTACCTCTCGCCCCAAGAGACTCAAGACAACTCAACATTAATTTCTTAAGTAATATTTTTTTAGGTATAGAAGGTTATAGCCTTAAATAAATAACAAAAATTAAAATGTACATTTTTTTTGCGAATGTAGAAATTTTCTGTAGCTTTTGATTAGTTTAGGTTAAAATAATAAATAAATATATCAATTAAAAGATCGTTAAATCCTCTACAACTTCTTTTAGAAAAAGTTTGCTATAAAACTAAAAGTTTAGCCGCTAAATAATTTAAAAAAACAAGGTACCGTAGCTGTTGAAAGGTTGCAAACTTAATGCATGTTGTAAAACATTATTATTAACGATATTCCTAGTTTGCAGAACTTTTGCAATTTTCAGTGTAAAAATAAAAAAATAAAGCGTTTTTTGTAATTTAAACAATGTTCCGTTTATCGCAGAGTTCTGCAAAATTTTATAGTTTGTTTTCATTAATGCACTAACATACCATCGAAGTTTCAAAACTTTTGGAATTAATGTTAATTGATTGTCTATATCTACTGGCCTAGTAGTACGTTCTCTAGCAACATAAAAAATTAATAATTTTATAGTCCATTTACTTACAGCAATTATATAATTTAAAAAGTAAAAATAAAAAAATAAAGCGTTTTTTGTAATTTAAACAATGTTCCGTTTATCGCAGAGTTCTGCAAAATTTTATAGTTTGTTTTTATTAATGCACTAACATACCATCGAAGTTTCAAAACTTTTGGAATTAATGTTAATTGATTGTCTATATCTACTGGCCTAGTAGTACGTTCTCTAGCAACATAAAAAACTAATAATTTTATAGTCCATTTACTTACAGCAATTATATAATTTAAAAAGGCTTTGTTGCCATTTACTTTATAAAACATAATCTATTTTATATACAGATATTGTAATGAAAAACTGAAGATATCCGTTACTGATTCTAGTTAATTATCCACAGATTCATCGATTAAAGTTATTATGATTATGATCTGAGTTATATAAGTGCCGAATTTAGCGCGCCTGACGATCATTAGACGAGTCTGACAAGGCTTTCGGGGTATTCCACATTAGCCAGATTATATTTTAAGCTCTTATCAAAATCGGATAAATCATGACTGCCAAAATGATGAAATTTTTTTAGTTTTTCACCTGCTAGATATACAGCGTATTTCACCACGAGCTTATACTATCTGTATATTGGCAACTACCTACACGATTTTTATGAAAATTGGGATATACGGATCTCAAAATATTTTGAAAGACATGACATTATATACAGGAAGTGAGCAGCAACTTTGTTATTTTAAATGGAACACCCTGTATATTATTAACTTTTCGAATTCTACATTAAATTTTGATGTTACTTTGTGCAGAATACCCTATACCTAAAATTTATACTTATCGAGATAATAATTTTTTTAATAAAAAATTGACAGGTGCAGACCTTTTTTCAATGAATTCGCTATAACTTGAGACCTATATATCCCAATTTTCTTTAAAATCGTGTAGGTAGTTTCCAATATACAGATAGTGTAAGCAGAGGAAAATGTTTATATCTTACAATATCCCCATACTAATTCAATTGGATTATATTGACAATGGTGTAAGGGGAATGGAACTATTTCATATCCACGCTTTTTCAAAATTTCGTTTTAGGGTCTTTGTCGAAGAGGAATATATCGATGATGAGCCGCAAGGGTAAATCGTTTTCGATTAATCGTAGGTTTGATTCAATGATAGTCCAGGAAGCGTCTGTAGCTTTGTTGGGTTAAAAGGAACGATAAAAGTTCTGGCATTCATAAAAACTCCAGTACAAATTTGAGAAGAATTTTATAATTTAAGAGTTTAAGTTGAATTATCAATTAAACTAATTTTAACAATATTGTTTTAAAAAGCCAAACAACCTAACAACTTTTGAATTTGAATTGGTTACTATAAGACCCTGAAATAACTACGCGCGCCAATCATGGCACATTTGCTCGCAGGAGAGTAGACTTTACAACTGATTATTAAAATTAAAACTTATTTTTGACGACGCGATCAAACATCTTTGTCTCTTTCTTTGCCCGTTGTCGGGAGAAGAAACTGGGTAATAACGCGTTCTGACGAATCAGATTGTTTCTAACTTGCGTGGGAAGCTAAAGAATGGTTTGTGACGTTACGGGCTACATTTTTCCCGCTCAAAAGTGATTCTACGAATTTGGACTACGAGCTCTTCAACTCTAAATTATAAGTTACTACGCGGAAGAAGACGACGTATATAATTTTTAAATTCAAGACTAGACTTGTTTGTTACATTTCAGACAACAGCGGCTGCAGTGGCGGCGTTTTATGTTGAATTTTCAACAGGAATTAAAGTAAGAAATCACTTTACCATTTCAATAGGGATGAATATGTAGAAGTACGGCAACAAACAAAGTACAGTCAGGTCATGCTTTTAGCTATTTTTACTAAAATGAGAATGTTTTAACTCAGTCAACATTTTTCCATTTTTGTGAGCTTAAATCCCACCGATTTAAAGCTTTTAAATAAATTAGTATGCTTCCCTACTTACAATGTAAATTATTTCTCGCATCAGTTAAAAGCCTTTCTTATAAAAGTCTTCGGTTTTTTTAACGGATTTTCAAATGTTTTGTATATCATTCGTCAGATTGTGTATGTGTTCAGATTTAAAATGGCAAATATAAATTAATTTACAATTTACGTCACACTATTCCTATATTATTACATTTACCTCAAATATATTAAGCCAATAGTAAGTATGCAGGAAGTCAAGCGCAAAACCCCTCATTTTTACATGTAAATCTCCATAAGGAATTTTAAGGTCCAATCTGGCGATTTTTTTACTCATTTCATTGCTTAGAGATAAAGTCGGAGGGCGGTGTTGATAACGTCGACTCGCTGATATGGGTTGGCTTCAGGGGCAAAAATAGAACTCGGTTCTAAACTTGGCTAGCACTGTGGTTCGAAACTTGGCTAATGACGTCACAGGGAAAGGCCGAATAGTAACGTTGTCAAAATGCCCTTAGCCTATATCTCGGCTATTAGTGGCCCGAATTGAATGTAAACAAAAATCATGCGCAGAGACGTTACCAAAAGGGCCCAAACATTGTTATTATTGGACCGATTTGAATGGGAAAAACGGCATATAGGGATAGGCTAACAGCGAATTGATTTTTCTGTCAAAGATAGTCTACGCATAGAGAAACAATCTGGCGTACAGAGGTACATTGATGGTAGGCTTTGGGTGAAGTACCTAACCTAATATTTATTAACTTAGGTGAATCAAGATGCTCGGTAAACATAGTTTTTGTTCATTTCAAGATTACTTGGAGAGGACGCCACAATAAAGCAAGCCGTTTGGAGTGTGCGCAAGGTTGGGATATTATGTTTACTATTATATAATAAATAGTGATTTTATGCCTTTTCTTAGTTATAACTGAAAATTCAAAAATAAATATTTCGATAACTGTATTAACAGGTAACAAACGCACCAATCATTACCAATTTTGGTAATTTTTGAAAACGACCTTCGAAGTAAAGTCGAAACGTCAAATTAAAGCCTTTGTTTAATTCAAATAAGTGGTTTTATTTCCAATAGAAGAGTAATTGAATTAAAAGAAACCACTATGAACTACAGAAATGAATTATAAGTAAGAGGTTCCTGGCATGCACAGAAAAATTAATTTTAAGTGACAATATCGTCAGTAAAAGTTTACTAGAATCCATAAGAAATAGTAAGCATCTTCAAACTGTTTTTTTTTTCGAAAGTCGAGGCTTTATAATAAAAAAAAAAGTATTGTCCACAGCGCTATGGCTAACCTCGGCGCTATGCACCTTGGCTAGCCATTTTAGCGCTCCACTCTAATGACATATTTTTCACCTCGGTGTTATATACTATTATGGTATCTCTCATTGTATTGCGACCTTTCAAGCAACCGTTCACACTCAAACAAACGCCATTCAAAATCTCTCGGTTTCAATTCGTACGGCATCCAAATTACCTGCTTCTGAATCATTTCCACGTCTTTGAGGCATTTTGAAATTGCTTTTTGAATCACTTTCAATGATAATGCCAATTGCTCTTGACTTTGACACGAATCTTTATTAAATAATACTTCCAATTCTGCATATTCGAAAATCTTGTCATTTCCATCGAAAACCTTGTATCTTCCACCGCAATGTCGATTTCCGGCGTGAAAATCAAGCTGAAAATGAAAACCTCTCGCAAATGATGAGAACGTGCCTCGTAAATTGAGGTTTTCAATCCAGAATAACTTTATGATGCAGATACAAATAGACTAACGTTTCTATTGGGTTACTTAACGCTAAAGACATGTATAGGAAAACGGCGGAAACCAATTTGTACACCTAAAGGTGTATTTCCAAAGATCCGTCATCCGATGATACGATTGTCCGAAAGGTCCGGGATTGGTGGAAAAATTCAAAATTGACAAGGCGCGAAATGTTTGACGGAAAATTTTAACTTTCATCCGATTGTTGGATTGTCGGACCTTATTTAACCTCACTTTAGTGTTTGTCTAAAATAACGAATTTACATTTCAATGGTTTTGAGGTTACCTATACAGGGTGAGTCACGAGGAACTGTACATACTTCCACCATGAGCAGAGGCACCTTAAGGGATTACCAAATGACCATTATAAAATGTCTTCTGTTTTTCTTTAATAATGTACAGAGCGATTTATGGATTTGGACCAAAATATTTGGTCATATCTTTTCAATGATTAAGTCGATTTGTCTCATTTTTTGGTAAAAGTGTGTATTGGTGTCTAGCAACTAACTGACATATTCAGAACTAAAAAATTTCAGGGGCGGCTTCGCGAAAATTTGTTGAATTGCTATAATCGCATTAATTCACGCTGTACACGATTTCTCTAAAACGTGATATGGTTTCTCCAGAGGACATAAATAGACAGTTAAACCTCGATATTTGAAATTTTTGTTACACTTGCCTTACATTCTTAATTAAGGATTCATTTTAAAGTCAAATTGAAAATTGGCGATAATGAAATATCTTACTGTGTAATAATGTTTAGTAATTATAAAAAAATCTTTAAAATAAACAATAACGACACACACTGTATTCCAGTATAGTAAATACCAGAATTTGAATCAATTTACAGGGCCGGATTTAAAAATCTGGCACATCTGGTTCATGTTAAAAATTCACCCTGTATGTAACTTTTTCCACCCGCAATGGACAATTAGATTGAAAATGCTTGCATTAACCTACTTAGTGTTAGCAATGCGGAACAAACTAAAAAACAATTTAATAAACATTACGATTTTAAAAGATGTTCAAAATGAAATCCATTTGCCTCAATACACTTTTCTTGGCGAATGTTAAAATGTGTAATGGACTTTCTTTTTGTCAATGGGTTATTTCTGATAATATTGCAACAGCGAATAATTCTATCAATGAGCTGTTGCCGCGTAATTATATTTTCTGTGTAGACCAGCTGTTTTAGATGTCCCCAAATGCACTGGCGGATCTGAGTTCTGAATAGTTGATATTCCTTCAACAACTAGTAGTCCAATAAACGAAGATGCCAACCCGGGCATCAGGTCTCTCCGGCACCATTTTTTTTTAATTTGCTGGTATTCATGGATACATTTGTGGAAGGGCGGGAAAATGTGGTTTTTTCGCCTATCTTCGCCGATATTTCCGAAAATATGACACTTAGAGAATTTTTGTTTGGACGAAAATGAAGATCAGTTCATTACCTACAAAAATGATCCCTACCATTTTTGTCAAAAATATGATACTTTTCGACATAACCGGCTCCAAAACGCACCCCCATTTTTAGCTCCTGCCCTGCATTTAGGGAGCACGGTCTAAAGGAATGACACTCCCAAGCGGAATACAAATTTTTCAATAAATCACGTAAAAATTAATATTTTTCCATGATTCAAAGTTCAGATGAAGAAGGAACCTGCAGCTATAATATCATGTTACTTTTTTAAATGTGCTACCATCTATGGTAAGAAGAGAGTATTGACATTAAATTTTGACTGAATCTAGTCAAGATGTCACTCTCTTCTTTTTTATCCCTTTCAGAGATTAATACAAAGTGAGTAAACCAGTAAGGAATTTTAATTTATTAGATTCGACATCCTAAGACCGGTTTCTGTCTTTCGACTTCATCAGTTAGGCTTTTCGAATCCAATAAATAAAAATTCCAAACTCGTACAAGTCAATAGCTATATCCCTTATAAGATAACATTTTTAGATGTGCTACCATCTATGGTAATAATAATAATCTAATAAATTAAAATTCCTTACTGGTTTACTCACTTTGTATTAATCTCTGAAAGGGATAAAAAAGAAGAGAGTGACATCTTGACTAGATTCAGTCAAAATTTAATGTCAATACTCTCTTCTTACCATAGATGGTAGCACATCTAAAAATGTTATCTTATAGCGGATATAGCTATTGACTTGTACGAGTTTGGAATTTTTATTTATTGGATTCGAAAAGCCTAACTGATGAAGTCGAAAGACAGAAACCGGTCTTAGGATGTCGAATCTAATAAATTAAAATTCCTTACTGGTTTATCTATTTCTCTGAATTATTAAAAAACCGGGTTAAAGTTTGTTTTTGCTCGATATTTTGACCCTCTTTTAAATCTTTTTTATCAAGACTAATTTCACCGAATACTTTTGGATAATGGGACTTTACAAGGTGTTAAATATATTCAGAAAGATTCAATAAAATATTTTTTTGTATTTTCATAAACAACATGTTTTTTGGGGCGTTTTTTTGGATTTCCTAATAGATAATCAAGGACCATATCGGTTTTCACCGCACATCATTAGAAAGCTTAGCTTGTCCCCTTGTCGATGGCATTTTTCTTTTTTTTCATATTTTTTTGGTTTTCTGGAAAATTGTTGGCGTACAGCACGGAAAAAAGAGGTGATGCACCATCATGCTGAAAGTATTCTGCAAAATATTTAAATAAACATGTCCTGTTAGTGTACCATCAAAAAAATGGGGTCCTATTAAATGAGTGTTGATGACCCCGATACAGACATTTCGCGAATTATTTATTCCATCTCTTGTAAATTGTGCTTCATCGATGAACAAAGTTCTGTACAATACAAGTCGGTGATTCGCAACCCACCTTGAAAATGCTAGGATTTCATCTCCAGGATGTAACCGTTGAACAAATTGTATGTGGTACGGATGTAAGTTATTTTAAAATAATAATTTAAAATATTTACACATGATTTTCGCTGAAACAAATGACAAAACTATGTTAATGCAAACATTTTCAATCTAATTTCAGTCCATTGCGGGTGGAAAAAGTTACATACAGGCTGAATTTTTTACATGAACCAGATATGCCAGATTTTTAAATCGGGACCTGTAAATTGATTCAAATTTTGGTATTTACTATACGGGAATACAGTGTGTGTCGTTATTGTTTATTTTAAAGATTTCTTTATAATTACTAAACATTATTATACAGTAAGATATTTCATTATCGCCAATTTTCAATTTGTCTTTAAAATGAATCTTTAATTAAAAATGTAAGGCAAGTGTAACAAAAATTTAAAATATCCAGGTTTAACTGTCTATTTATGTCATCACCATCATATCACATTTTAGAGAAATCATGTACAGGGTGAATTATTGCAATTATAGCAATTCAACAAATTTTCGCGAAGCCGGCCCTGGAATTTTTTAATTCTGAATATGTCAGGTAGTTGCTAGACACCACCACTTTTACCAAAAAATGAGACAAATCGACTTGATCATTGAAAATATATGACCAAACATTATTTGGATCCAAATCCATTATTAAAGAAAACCAGAAGACATATTTTAATGGTCATTTGGTGCATCTGCTTCTGGTAGAAATATGTACAGTTCCTGGTGACTCATCCTGTACTATTGAAAAATAATCAATTCAAAATTTTAAGTATTTTAATTACCTACTACTTCTTCATCAAATTTTTTTTTCGATAGGATGCATATTTTAGTGACAAATCGTAAAAAAGACTTAAGAGAGCTTTACGCGGTGTTTTCATTGTGGTGGTTCATTGTACGTACTAGAAACTGGTGCAAGTAGCTAGCTAGCCCCAAGTCCAAGATTAGTAGGCGTTTACTATTATTATATATATTATTGTATGTTCACTATACTGCACAGCTATTTGCAACTATACTTCCCAATTGGGTAGGCTTCTTACAACAACTGTTGTCTTGCCAACATTTTTGACAAATCTTCCAATTTAAATTAATGAACGTTGACAGATGGAAACAGCCACCAATCACCAACTGTCTTAACAATGCCTACCAACTTATAATGACAAACAAACAATATTAATATTTATTTTCAGATATTTGCTGTGCAAAAAACTCAACAGATCCATGTCGCACAGTTACCCCCACCAGAGAGCGACATCCATGTCGATGTTATCGATGAAGAGGAACCAATCGATGATGAGCCGCAAGGGTAAATCGTTGTCGATTAATCGTAGATTGGACCCGATGGTAGTCCAGGAAACGTCTGTAACTTTGTTGGGTGTAGGGAACGAACATATTTGTAATAACTTTTGACAGAAGACGTAAGAATTACCGGTGGGGGTAAAATAAATTTTTTAGAACTCATGAAAAGATCCAGTACAAATTTGAGATTAACAAAACTTGTAATCGAGTTTTCTTGTGATTTTTCAGAATTTAAGTCAAAAATTTTACATCGCTAATAAAACATTTCACCTTTATGATCATTTTTATGTTATTTTACTTTGTAATACACATTCCTATAATCTCTGAGATTACAGTTGAACTGGTTTTATTGTTGCGACAAAGTAAGAAAGTTTCATTGTTTTATATGCAACTTTATGACTGCTGAATCGTCACGTACAAATACACTTTTTTTGCCAAGTAATAAGAAAAACACTTCACCTAATGGATTTAATCTTTACTATTTTTACGATTATGAAGTCTAGAAATCACGATTAAATATTTTATTGGTTAAAAATTGTTCCAAACCTATGCTGGAAAAACTTAATTCTCCATTATACGTTAGGTTATTTGAGATGACGAGAAACTTGTTTTTTTTACAATACGTCAACCCGACATCTCTCGACGCGGCATCTGGAGGCCTGTGTGGACAACAATTGCCAGTCAGATTTAATACGATCGCGCTGTTACGCATAAGTTGATTGCAAAACACGTTTACTTATGGTTATGTCAATTTAACAATTTTCCGATAGGAAAGCCTCACGAAAGGCAAAAAAAACTCGTCGAAAGCCATCATGTTTCCGACGTATACGACATGAAAATTAGCGTATCGTCTAAGATCAAATTGACTGGTACATAGGGCCGCATTAAGAGTTTTATAAAAATAGGTAATCGATTTCATAAAAAATATATTTTTGGATTTTTTAATAATAATTTAAATTCTAGTTTCCTTGTATTATATTATATACACCGTGTTTAATTAAGTTGCCCCATATGGAAAGCTTTTTTACTATTAGTTACTCTTTATAAAAAGTTCTGCATCGTGTAAAACCTATGATAAACTATAATAAACATTTTGCAAAACTTTTTCAATAATAAAATGTCTTTTTCTCTCTCTTCTGCTAGTCTATCTTCTGTTCCCACTTTGCATTTTTCCTCTGCTATGTTGCATAATATAACATTAGTGATCGGAAGAAACATTACTATCATCCTTAAACTTGTAGGTCTCACTACCTCTATGCACAACTTTTTATAAAGAGTAACTTTTATTCGTAAAACTAATACTGAAAAGTTATCCATGTGGGGCACCTTAAATAAACACGCTGTACATAATATAATACGTACTACAATGAAAATAGAATTTTTTATGAAATCAATTACATACTTATTTTTATAAAACCCTTAATGCGATCCTGTGTCACTTTGATCTTAGACGATCCGTCAATTTTTATGTCGTATACGTCTGAAACATGACTTTCGATGATGTTTTTTGCGTTTAGTGCTAAACGATTTTTTTATTTTCTCTCTATAACTCGAGAACTGTAAGAAATATGGTAAATATGATCCCATTTAATGGTCTAATACGATCCCATTTAATGGTCTATAAACAAAAGTAGCTCAAACTTAAAAAAATTGGTAATTAAAAGCCATGATCCAATAAAACATGTTTATAAACATTTGTTGGGACCAAAATACCAAACAACGTTTAACACATCTGATGCCCACCTCAGTGTGTGGCTTGGGCACAAATGGACCAGTAGGACGTGATTCACTCTTGTGAATCATGAGCACAAAACGTGTTAAGTAAATGAACTGTACCTACCATGATCTCCAATGAGTGGACGAAAAAATGAGCTCTAGAATTTTTATTTTTAAAGATTGTATTTGAAGTTTGATTTTAAAAAAATCAACTTTTTTTTGGTAACAAAAAAATGACGCAGGTAGTAAATGTTAATTAATTCTGGTTTCTTATATGTAAATATGTGTAAAGTTATGAGCTGTATAAAATTGATTGAAAATAAAACACTGTAATGTTTGATTTTTTTTTGTTTATTCCAAAACAGATCGGCAAAAATGTTTTATTTTCAGATTAAAGAAATATAAAGGTAAGTGAAAGTAAATGTAAAAAAGTTGAAAATAAAAATGATAATATGTTAAGAAACATTGTTTTTGCCATTTGCAATAATTTCTTGAGCGTATATACAGAGTGTTGTATGTTTTATTTTTCGTTTTTTTGCAATAATTTCTTTATTATTTAATGTATTGACTTGAAATTTGGTATGGTTATATTTTTAAGTTAGTAAACCTACACCCTACTGGGCGAAGAAAAGTTTTTTTTATTCCTGGACTTTTTTGATTTTTTTTTCAAGTCTTTATCATACACCCTGTAAATTTGAACAAAAAAGGTGTACTTGTTTTGTTCAAATTTACAGGGTGTATCATAAAGACTTGAAAAAGATTAAAAAAAAGGCCAGGATTAAAAAAAATTGATACTTTTCGTCCTTATGATACACCCTGTAAATAACAATTATAATGTTGAAAAAGTTAAAGAAGATGTTGTCCTCGTAAATTCAGTCTTACACTAAAACTCACTTTAAGTAGATGATAAAAACAATTTTTTTTAAAAACCCATTCTACAAGTTTTTTTCATTATTACTACAATCTACTGAAATCATGTAAGGGCACGTAACATTTTCAGATCGCCGCCTCCCTAACACTCAAATTTTTAGACATTTAGAAAGAAACTTGAGGAATTGTGGATCATTTACTCTTTCCGCTACTAATGCTTTTTCGCGAAATGTCATTATAAACACTGTTTTTCCACCGAATCTCAAAAGCGACACTTTTAATGATTAAAAGTAGATACGAAATTCTTCCACCGCATAACCTAATTTAAAAAAATAAAGTAGAATTTCTCTTCTCTATTAATCAGCCACATCTAAGTTAGATTAACTTGTTAATTAGAAAATACAGCATGGGAATAAAACCCAAATACAATATGGAGTCCATTACCAAGGAAGTTTATATAGCCCAGTTGTCAGAGACTTTGATCTCTCATAAAATGTGATATCGCTGAAACTAGGCTCATAGGTACTTTAAAGGGTGTAGAAAACGATAAAAAAATTTTTGCTGCTCTAAAGTGTATGCGAACTTAAAAATTTCGAAAACAAAATCGAAAATTTGGTTTTCGCGTTATATCTCGAAAAATAAAAAAAAATTCAAAAAACTAATAGCACTATGTGAAAGAGCGGAAAATTTCATTAAAATTTATATTATAAGTTATTTAAAAAAATTGTATTACTATAAAAAATTATTAAAAATAATAAAGCAAATTCAAAAACTCTATGCGCGCCAAGCCAATGAATACAAATATTCAAGCGAGGTGTTCGGGAAAAAAACTACAGTATCTTTGCTTAAAATGTACGCAAGAAAAAAAAAGCATTTTAAACAGGAATCCGTTAGTTTATCCATTCTATTGGAAAATTTGACCGGAAGTAACTTTTGATGTAAAAATATTTAATAAAATTTATGTTTTAACAGAATAATTTTTTACAACGCTATTTTTATTTTCAAAATAGCGTTTATAGACCAGTGCAGATAATTTTTGAAACCAAATAAAATAATAGTAGGATGAAACTCATTGGAAAAGGAAGAGAATATGACAAAAATGATAGGAAAAATAATTTAGAAGCGCTCTGGGGTCGGGAAGTGGAAGGGGGGGAGTTTTTAAGGGTAGAAAACTGTTTATCTCGATTTCCGGTAAAACTACAAGTCCTATGGAAAAAAGTTAAATGGCAAAGTTGTAGGTAATAAAAAGATCTACAACTTTTGTATTTACCTACACTTTTTTCACATAACCTCAAAATTTATGTGAAAAATTCAAGTTTTTGGTTTTTTATTTTTATCTTTTACAAAAAAAATTTTTTTCAGGAAATTTGTTGTAAACTTACCTTTTTATGTCCCAGACACTCTGTAATTTTTTTGTTTTAAAACATTTATTTTTTTAACCTTATTTTGACTTAATATCGAAAAAGCAGTCTAATTTTCAATCGAAAATTCTCACGTCAAAATATCTGCTTTTTTAAAAAACTCGGTGGGCTTTTTGTTCGTTGAAATCTCTACTTTTTAATGGTGTAAAAAAAATACATTACTATGGTAAATGTTCTCAAAAAATGCAAATAAGAAACGAAGAAAACTACGAATTTATTTTTTTTTAAATCATAATGTACAATTTTGAGCTATTTATTTAAATTTATACTTTAATTACTCGAAAAACGTAAGATTCCGTATTACATTGATAAACAAAAGAGTAATTAAAGTATAAATTTAAATAAATAGCTCAAAATTGTAAATGATGATTTAAAAAAAAAGAAATTCGGAGTTTTCTTCGTTTCTTATTTGCAATTTTTGAGAACATTTACCATAGTAATGTATATTTTTTTACACCATCAAAAAGTAGAGATTTCAACGAACAAAAAGCCCACCGAGTTTTTTAAAAAAGTAGATATTTTGACTTGAGAATTTTCAATTGAAGATTAGACTGCTTTTTCGATATTAAGTGAAAATAAGGTTAAAAAATTAAATATTTTAAAACAAAAAAATTACAGAGTGTTTGGGACATAAAAAGGTAAGTTTACACCCAATTTCGAGAAAAAAAATTTTTTTTTGTAAAAGATAAAAATAAAAAACCAAACACTTGGTTATTTGAATTTTTCACATAAATTTTGAGATTATGTGAAAAAAGTGTAAATACAAAAGTTGTAGATCTTTTTATTACATATTTGACTTTTTTCCATAGGACTTGTAGTTTTGCCGGAAATCGAGATAAACAGTTTTCTACCCTTAAAAACTCTCCCCCTTCCACTTCCCGACCCCAGAGCGCCTGTAAATTATTTTTCCTTTCATGTTTGTTATATTCTCTTCCTTTTCCAATGGGTTTCATCCTACTATTATTTTATTTCACTTTTTACCATTTTCAAAGCAATCTGCACTGGTCTATTATACAGGGTGGTCCTTAAGTAATTGTACATAGAAGTGTGGTAGATTCCTCACTTTAAAACATTACGGTTTGAACCAACTTGTTCTAATAAAATATGGCTAATAAGGAATATACAAGGTGTTAAATGTTAAATTTTAAGACTTATTTTTTGCTGTAACTTTAGCGGTTTTGGATATGTATACATAAAAATTTGGAACTGGGGGTTTTTGGGCACGAGAAATCATAATCTGGTACATACTTCGATGTAGTTTGTAGAGGGCGCTAGTTAGGCCACATTTGTTCACTATTATCTTGGCTAGTTATTAACCAGCTATTAAGGTGATTGGGGCTGAAACAGCTCGTTTCCCGTTTAAATTAACATTATCTCGTTGCATGTTAATTATTTTTTTAACGATATTATACACATCTTTCAAAATGTTTACTAAATTAATTTATTATCAGCCACAAAAGAAATTTTTCCATTCATTAAGTTTCTAAAAAGTCCAATTAATTTAAAATTTCCATTTATTTATTAATAAAAACTCATTCCCTATAAAAGGAACATTTTAAAAACAATAACTGTCACTTACACAACAATTTTACCCGACTTGTCGCCACCTATTTCTTTTCATATTTCGTATTTCAAAGTTTTAGGAGAGACATTCGAAAAGAGTTTTTATGAATGTATAACAGCGCGATAAAAGGAATTCTCGTAATTAACGAATTTCATTCCGATAATTTCATTAACTCGAATGGATTATTCCGAATGCTGTTTTTCGTTATCAAACAACAAATCGCTATCTGCAAAATCTGCCAATAAAGTTAATTAAAACTTGAATACGCATAATGGAAAAGGGGATTAGGATTGCTCTTAGGAAGCTCGCGGAGTTTTTTTTTGTCTATAAATATACATTTTAAGATCGTACTTGTAAGGGTTCTCACGATGTTTGTTGTTGAATTTTCATTTATCTTTTAAAAAAATTTAAATATCCTAGGAAAATCTAAATGCTAATTAAATTATTGGACGTCCGGTTCTTTTGTTGAACGATCTTCTTTCCAATTAAGTATTCCCTTTTTCCAGAGCATTTACTTCATAATTTCGAGGACTCAAAAGGGTCGCCATGTGTTAATTAAGCAGGTTTTTTCTTTACCTTTGATTTTCCACTTGAATTTTCGTTCCAGTCTTTTGGTATTGCTCAACATAGATTTAAATTACAAAAATTTGGGGAAAATGACATGTCATACTTTTATTAGTTTGACGACAGAGGTTTGGACCACCCTGTATACTTATACTTTTTCTACAACTTCCCACATTTATACAATACAAGTAATGTAATGTTATGGTTAGCAAAACTAAAATATCATTGAAGTATCCTACCTTTTTGTATTTCTTCTCCATTCCACAAATTTTTCGTATGCCAATTCATACATTATTCTTGAAATTACCGGCACCATGTCTAACACGTTACTTTTGCAGCTTTTTCCAATATCTCTGGCGGAGTATTATAAAAATCGTCACTACTGTCATTATCCATATTATTTATTATAAATAGGTATATTAAAACAATATTTAATGGAAAATGCGATTTTTATCAAAACGAATGAAAACTACCTTAAGAATTTAAAAAACTTCCGTAATCTGACAGTTGTGACAACTATTTGAAGCTAGACAGCAGCCAACTAAGTTTTTGTCGATTTTTGTTGTCGATATTTACTCGGCGAGAGCAGTGGCGGTTCTAGAAATTAAGGGCGTGGGGCATAAGTATTTAAAGTAATACTGTATTTATCATAAAAATAAATAAATAATAGAATATATATGTTATTATTTACAGAAATAATATTTTTAAACTCGTCGAGAACGACAGAAAAATCTAAGCAATGGGAGGATATTTCTTATATCTGCGTAAACCAAATTTTAATTTTTTTGAATTTTTTTTTGTAGATTCTAGGTCCATTTATATCCTAAAAAACTCACTTTTTCCTTTAAAAATGGCCCAAACATTCTTTTTTTCGGTAATTTTGACATTGCCAATCGTTTCTTATACAAAATATATTCTGCGTAATACAAATAATAAAATTACAGATAATATACAGTGTAAGTAAATATTAAAATTCTGTGGCTAATGGACTAGTTCCGAGGCCATTCTCCCCCCCCCCCCCACACACACACACACACACACACACGCACACACACACACACACACACACACACACACACACACACACACACACACATTCTGCGTAAACCAAATTTTAATTTTTTAGAATTTTTTTTCTAGATTCTAGGTCCATTTATATCCTAAAAAACTCACTTTTTCCTTCAAAAATGGCCCAAACATTTTTTTTCGATAATTTTGACATTGCCAATCGTTTCTTATACAAAATTCATTCTGCGTAAACTAAATTTTAATTTTTTAGATTTTTTTTTTAGATTCTAGGTCCATTTATATCCTAAAAAACTCACTTTTTCCTTCAAAAACGGCCCAAACATTTTTTTTCGGTAATTTTGACATTGCCAATCGTTTCTTAAGCAAAATTTATTCTGCGTAAACCAAATTTTCGTATTGTATATATTGTATGACCCCCCTTTGCCATCCCCCGTGGCGCCGCCACTGGGCGAGAGTCAAAGTACAATATACATTTTCGGGTTTAAAATGTTTTTGTGATTTTGCTTTTTTTACTGAACGTGGTGCAATTTCAGCTATAACCTTGATAAAATCTAAACTTGACACACACTGTATGACAGTTACATCTAGTAGCATATTACACAATGAATTATATTAGATGTGTATGTCTGTCTGTCTGAAGGACTGAAACAAGATGTAAACTAAATAGAAAAACGTGAAACTCATTTCGAGTGAGAAATTTGCCAGAATTCCTGTCACAGTTAAAGTGTGGAATTGATTTCAACAAAGGGATGATTAATCGATTCAGGTGGAATATGTAATAGCCATCGTAGTTACAAGTAGGCGACAAATAAAACAAGAATGAAAACAAAGAGATGCAAATTCACGACAGTTGGTCCGATTTTGTCTTATATTATAAAACCATTATTGAGTTGTGTGTAACAAATGTAATTTCTCCTAAACTTTGAGGCTTTATATAATGAATTAATTACAAACTATATAATGCATGATGGTTTGATTGTATTGGGTCACTCAATAAGTTCTAGTAAAATTTTATGGCAATAGTAGGGCATACTTACATGATTGAAACATTTTTTAAATTGTAAAGAATATCATAAATATTAATTAAAAATATCGAACTGTCATATGGTCAAAAACTAAGGGAGAGTGGATATAAAGTGAGTCAAAACTTGAGGCTGAACTTAACACAACTTTTTATAGATATCTATCTAGCCAAATCGAGTTATAACAAAGGAACAATAAAATGTAGAATAGGGGTTCCGAAATAATGTAATTACAATTATAAGTCAGGCAAATGCACTGGTTGCTTGGTAGAAAATCACAGCTATCATTATTTAACAAAATATTATTGTACAAGATAATCTTAAAGCCCATATGGACATACGGGATCGAGCTTTGGGGCTGCAGTAAACCTTCTAACACCAAGATTCTCCAGAACTTCTAGTCTAAAACTATTCGAATGATAGCAGATCCTCCATGGTGTGTTTCAAACTTAACCATACACACAGATCTTGGAATTCCATTCGTCAGAGATGTCATTGACCTTCACGCCAACAAATCAAAAGAAAGAAACTCTGCTCACGATAGCCAAATCATAAAAGAACTTTACCAACCGCCACTAGATGTAAGACGCCTCAACGGTGTCTGGCCCGAAGACCTAGGTTACTAGGTGAAGATATGGAGAACCGTCAGTGGACGGTACCTATCACAACCCATAGCTCATCCAACAAATTTACTAAATACTCTTCTGTAATCAAGTAGATTGTAAATAAACTATTTATAAAAAGAAAGGGAGAATCGCGTCTTTCAACGGCAAAACTAACGGGGTGGTTTTTGGCCATTTGAGGGGTTGAGTCGACTCGGAGAGAGCGTTCAGCATTCTCAAAAATGGGAGATGACGCAGGTTTTCTCGTTTATATCGAAAAACAAATTTTTCACCTTTTCGGGGGTGATTTTTGGCCGCTTGAGAGATGGGGTCAAGTCTAAAAGAAATATAACCACCGCCATCATGTTCAACATCCTCTAAAACAGAGGATAACATTAGTTTTGCTGGTGAAAGACGCGATTCACCCTTTCGGGGGTGGTTTTTAGCCGTTTGGGGGGTAGGGCTTACTCAAAAAGATAACGTACTTTGGTTACGTAGAATTTATATAATATAAACTTTTCGTCTGGTAGTAATAAGAAACTGTGTCCTTTTTTATAGAAGTATAGAAGTATAGAAGCGTGTTTCATCTAAGTGTTTTACATTAAATATTTATATTTTTCGCAAAGAAATCTCGCTCATTATTAACGAAACGCTCCGTATATTTGACTAACGAATTAAAAGTCAAAAACTTGTATATCTTAAACGATTTAAGGACATTCTTGATAATCATGCGAATGAACGGCTAAAAGGATAAAATTCGCAAAGTTCAGCAATTACATAAAGTGCTCATACGTAGGCATCCATTAAGGACGTCAAAAGGGGATACATGTTGGAAATCGCTATACCGTCGGCCGCCCGCGGAATATTAATAATAGGAAAGACATCAGAGTAAGCACGTAAAAGATGAAATTTAGTTATTAATGTACGTGAGAATAATATTTTTAGGTAGTTGATTTCGAATGGTTTTGTTTGAAAAAAAGGCTTAATTGTGATGGTCTGTAAGAAAGGTGCCTGGTCCTTACAGATTTTTATAAAATAACCGATTTCTGTGTTAACTTCCTCAAAACGTCTCTTACTTAGAACAATGAATCAAATCTGCGGTAAAATTTAATTTGAAAGATTTGTTATGAAACCCTCTGAGATTATTAGTAGTCACGTTTCGGCGTGTGATTGCTTGTTCGAAAGAAAAACCACACTTAATATCGTCTCATCTCAAAAGTTGAAATTTAATTTAAGAAAGTATATTGAAACGTTTATGTCGTGCTTTTGAGATTTTCCGCTGAAGAATATCTTGAATGGGACTAATAAAACAAACAATGGCAATTTCGTACTCGGTTGTCTTTTATGTTTAAAAATTAGGGATAATCCGAGATGTAATTATTACAATTTTAATTAAATTGGCCGAGTGTTGATTAATGACATAAACATTCTATAGTCTATTTTTATGTATGAGAGAGTATTAAAATAATAAAGCGTTCGTAATCCATAGGCGTACCACTTCTTTTAGTAGACAGTTAAAATATTTTGTGAAGTTATACCTCGAGTATTTTCGTATGAAATAACCTTTGTATAAATATAATAAATATATCCGGTGTACACTTATATTTTCACCTAATTAACCTGCTTATAACTTCTAAGCAGCTGAAGGTAAAAAAGTGCAATTTTTTCTAAAATATTTTATTTTTCCACAAGGTATGTTAAGAATATTGTGTCAAACGGGTTATGTAGGTATAAGGGTTTAAACTTTGACTTTTAAACAACGTTACGTTCATAAATAATAATTTTAATATAAAAACTACTTCTTACCTACAAATCCAAATCAGAATCGAAATCAGAAGATGAACTGTCGCAACCAATATTTACAATGAGTGGCTCGATCATTTCATCAGTAATATTGTCCAACTTCCACATTTTCTCTTCTTCTTTAATCGTATCATTTACTGCCTTTTCCCAGTTTTCAGGCTTCACATTATTTACAGCCTCCAAAAACAACTGTTTAACATCACTCATTTTAAAAGAATTATTTTTTCCTGAAACTTCTCCCTTTATCTGTGCCCATATCAGTTCAATCGGGTTTACTTCGCAATGATATGGTGGTGATCTAACCACCGTCATCCCACGATTTTTTGCAATTTCATCAATTTCATATTTTTTTAATTTCTCTTTATGAAATGATACAGTTCTCTTCTCACAGAACCGATATGGAACTTAATATTCTTTGAATTTAGCCAATTCTGTAAATCTTTTTTTAACCACTTGGTTGTGGGCATTTTTTCTGTAAGTCTCGAGTGATAACTTGCATTATCCATTACTATTATACAGTTCTGAGGAAGAAGATCTATCATTTGTTCGAACCACTCTTTAAAGACATCAGCATTCATGTCCTCATGGTAGTCATTCAAAAGTCAATAAACCACCTTTAACAAAACCGTTTGAACTACCGATGTGTACTATTATCAGTCTGCGCCCCTTTCCTGATGGTGGATTTAAACCAGTAGATAAATTATTTAAAAAAGCCTGTCTTCGACTTGTAACAGTTTCATCTTGCCAAAATTTATTTGATGTATGTCCCTCGTTGATCCATGTTTCATCTAAATAAAATATATTTCTTCTTTGGTTTCTCATTTCTTTTATAGTCCTTAGGTAATTTCTTCTCCATACTACAATATCGCTTCTTTCTATTAAAATAGACTTTCTGGATTGCTTTTTCCATAGAAAACCTATTTCTTTTAAAAGTTTCCATAGTGTGCTTCGACTCATTTCAGGGTAATCCTTATCATCTCGAACCGTGGCAAGAACTTTGTGTACTGTCGGAAATTCTTTTCTAAAGAAGAACGCATGCACTTTCCTTCGAAGTCTTTCTTTCAAATGATTTTCTATTTGAAATTTTGGTTTTCCTGGAGCTTTACGTGCTGTTTGAAACTCGCCACATTTCTCTTCTTTAACAACTCTGTAAATCGTAGATTTCCCAACACCAAGCGCACTACTAACTAATTCCACTGTGTCATCAACACTTTTACATAAATGTTTGTCTGTAAATGATTTAAAACAATTAAATATTAATGTTTTTTCATTAACTGTTAAAGGACCGATTTTTTGTCGTTTACGCGGTACTTCCAAATTTTCCATGATCACACTAGAATTCACAATAGACTGCACACTGCACCTTGCATGTTGTAACTAAACGACATTTAGTAAGCAGTCAAGAATACACAACTTGACCTCCTTACTAAGGGATTTATCTACCTATAATTAGATTACTGTAAGAAATTCTTGGAATTAAAATAAAACAAAATTGGCAAATAGGTACTTATTGAAAATAATCTTAAGATACGGCTATGTTATCTTTAATACACAGGGCTTTTGGCCTGTCTAAACCTTTTTCTATTGTTCTGTACAGCTTATGGTTATAAAAGACCAATAAAAGACGCAAAACTTGTATTAGCTCAGGTACATTTATGACAATTTTAGGAAATATTTAGATTATTCCGTAAAAATATTTAAAATGACCGTACTAAGTTTTGCATTAGAAATGCTGTTTTATTACTCTCTCATACATAAAAATAGACCATAGTTTCAATCCAGCGATGCCAGATCGATTTATTTTACGTCTACGGAACTTATTCGAGCCGATTCGAGTGTGGTTTCAAAATAAAGACTTTCTGTTCCACTCGAAAATATTTCGTACACGACTATTCGTATACTTAATTTTTCGAGTGATTTTGAAAGTATGGCCCCAGATTATGTGCATAGTTACAACACTCGCCCATCTAATTTGCCCTTCATCAGTCATTCCCCAGTAAACATAGGATATCCTATGGACATCCATCAAAAGTTCATAGTTGGTCCATATGGACATGGACCAGAAAAGGACGTCCAATGGATGTCTAGTGGACGTCGTTCATGGACATACAATGGATAACCAATAATGGACATCCAATGGATATCGAAATAGGTACTTATTGAAAATAATCTTAAGATACGGCTATGTTATCTTTAATACACAGGGCTTTTGGCCTGTCTAAACCTTTTCCTATTGTTCTGTACAGCTTATGGTTATAAAAGACCAATAAAAGACGCAAAACTTGTATTAGCTCAGGTACATTTATGACAATTTTAGGAAATATCTAGATTATTCCGTAAAAATATTTAAAATGACCGTACTAAGTTTTGCATTAGAAATGCTGTTTTATTACTCTCTCATGCATAAAAATAGAAGAAACCCAAGCATTACTTTTGACTGAAAAAAAAGGACGAAGTTTTTAATTCGATGGTTATACAGGGTGTTTCAAAGTTAAACCGACATACGTTAACTGTAAATAGGTGATTCCAAATAACCTTGGGTACTGGGTCTAACGCCTTTAATAACCGAGATACGGGGTATTTCATCCATTTCGGGCAACATTTTGATAAACCGTAACTTTAGAACCACCCTGTAGATTTCTCCCATACTTGGTACAGGTGTGGTGTGTTAATAGCCCAATCCAGTGTAAGAACTACAATTAACATCCAGATCCGGATTAAGAAGAATTTGTAAAATTTTAAAATCCACAAAACAACACCGTGTATATCAGATTTTTTAAAATTGGGATGGTTATTTGAAAAAAATGGAAAAAAATGAGCTAAAGTGAAAATTTTTTTTAAGTGCACATCCCATTCTACTACTAGAGTTTTAACGTCAAATTACATCAAATGCATTTTTTTCATTTTCACAAGAAGTAACTTTCGAAATAACTGGTAGATTTCTTTCATATTTGCTACAGGTATCATTTTTTAGTAGCCCAATCGTATAATGTATGGACTACACTTCAGTTAAAATCCGGATACGGATTAAGAAAAATTTGTAAAAGTTGATAATATAATAATAATAATAATAGTTTTATTAATTGAATTAAATAACAGTTTACAACAGTTTTTACTATTTTAATTTTTACAAAATAAATGTGATAGATAAGGTGAATATTGCTTACCAAAACATTTGACATTTTTTTACCAAAGTGGTAAGTAACTAAATATTTTTACAAAAATATTTCGTACAGATGGACTACAATATTTATTAGGATATCCATATATACGGTTCACTAGAAATTATTTAGATAAAAAAAAATATATTATTTTTAAGATAGCTTAAATTTTAGAAAATAAAAAAATAATTAAAATAAATATTCACATTGAATTTAATATAAGACAAACAAACAGAAATCTCAAAAATCTTCGTCAAAAGTTCTTTAAGAAAATTTTTATCCGTGTTTTTTATATTTGAAAATAATTTTATTAAAAACATATTGCAATAATGTTGTATTTTTATTTATAAAAAAAAATGTAATAAAACAGAGGATCCCTTAGAAACCTTGAAGGTTGTGCAAGGGATATATTTGTAAGTTTTTATTAGATAGGTACATACTTAATGTAAATTATTCAAAGAAAAAAAGAAAGAAGGTTATATCTGTATTAAAGGTTATTCAATAAGTTTATGGATGGTGTGCCTACTAATTTGAAATAAATATGATTTAAAATATTTTTTAAACATATTTGCGTTGTTTATAGTTTGAAAATAGGTTTTGTAAAGATCAGGTAAGTCATTAAAGAATTTAGCACAGAGGTGAGTATAGCATTTTGTCCCAATTGTTTTATTTGCTCTATTTATTGTTACATAATTATTTTCTTTTTGACGTGTGTTATAATTGTGAGTAATGTTTTTGAGAATTGATTTGTTTTTGTAGGAGTATAACATAACATTAAAATAATAAAGTTGCCGAATATCCAACACATGGCTTTCATAAAAAAGTAAATCAGACGAGTATATTAGTGGCTTATTAAAAATAATTTTTAAAAATCTTTTTTGCAGAATGTCTAACCTATGCAAGTGGGTATATGAACATGCACCCCAGCTTAGTATACAATACTGAAGACGTGATTCCACTAACGCATGATACAATATTTTCAACTGATTTCTAGTGAGTAATTTGCTTAAATATTTAAATTTATATAACATGATCCTAAGAGTTTTTGTGACTTGCTGGATGTGGTAATCCCATCTCAAATGAGGGTCAACTGTTATGCCTAAATATTTGATGTTGTTGGAATATTTAATTTTTATAGTTTTTTCTGAAGTGGGAATATTTATTGAGGTGTATGTTGGTAGGTTATTCTCATAACTTATAAATGGGACAAAAAATGTTTTTTCATAATTTATAGTTAGAAGGTGGTGATCAAACCAATGTATTATTTTCTTTAGGTCCTCCTCAACGTCACGTTTTAGGTTATCCCATGTATCTGAAGAATATAATACCACTGTGTCATCTGCAAAACTGTATATTTTTCCAACGAAGTTTTGACTAAATATACCATTTATATAAATTGAGAATAGTAGTGGTCCCAAAACCGTTCCTTGTGGTACTCCATAATTAATTCGATTTTCATAGCTTACAGCTTTCCCAACTCTTACAGATTGTTGGCGATCTTCCAAATAATTTTTAAAAATGTTAAGTGCAACCCCACGTATGCCTGCCCTCTCCAAGGCCTCGATCAGTTGATGGTGATCAACGGTATCGAACGCCTTTACGAGGTCAAGAAATACGCATAAGGAAGGTTTTTTATTATCAATGCGGTTGTACAATTCTCCAATTATTTGTGCTGTTGCATCATTTTTAAAACCAAATTGCAAATTAGAGATAACAGAATTTTTCTCCAAGAAACCTGTAAGTCTGTTTTTTAAAGTTTTCTCAAATATTTTAGAAAAGGTATTTATTAAGGAAATGGGTCTATAGTTAATCATATCTGATTTGTTACCTTTTTATAAATAGGAACTACTATCGCTTTTTTAAAATCTGGTGGAACTACCCCTCTTTCGTAAATACAATTTACTAGATGAACAATCAACGGAGCTAATTCCGCAGAGATTTTTTTAACAGTATCGCTTGTTATTTTATCTTCTCCTGGAGATTTGCCAGCTTTTAAATTTTTAATTATATCTAAAACTTCATTTTTGTTAACGGGTGATAAGTACAAGGATTTCTCAATAGATAATGATTTTGGTTTAGGTGTTAAGGGTTTTTTTATCTTTAATGCATATGTTTCCCCTACAGACGCGAAATAGTTATTAAAATGATTAGCAATTTGAAATGAATCTGTTAAAATTTCCCTGTCGTTTGTTAAGATTTCTGTTATTTTTTGTTCTTTGTCCTTTTTAGTTAAATTTTTTACAACTTTCCACAAATTTTTTGTATTCCCTGAATTCTTTTCAATTTCTTGCTGAAAAAATTTTGATTTTGCATCTGTGATCACTTTATTTAATCTATTTCGATATTTTGTATATTCGTTTTTTTTGTTTATATTATGTGGATCCGCTTTGTATCTTTTATATAGTTCACTTTTTGTTTTTGTAGAGTTAATTATAGCAGTCGTGATCCAGTTTGACCGAGGATTTTGATACCTTTTTATTTTTTTCTTAGTCGTGTTTTTGTTTATTAAATTAGTAATAGTATTTTTTAAGTATGCAGATAAAAATATGGGATCTGCAGATGAATAATATGAATTCCAGGGAAAATTTAGGAGGTCAGATTTTAATTTCTCGTAATTTATGAAATATTTGAATTTATCATAATTTTTGCTGTTATTATTAATTTCGTTTTTTATTTTTAAGCCTCCGATGATAGTTTTATGGTTGTTAATTGTTGAATTATAAGTTAGAGATAAACAAGTTGACAGCTGTTCATGTTTAGTTTTAAAGAAAATATGATCAATGCAGGTAGTGGAATCACCCTGTACATTTGTGACTGCATTTATTAGCGAAACAAAATTTTGTTCGGCCATTATGTCTAAGTAGTCACTAATCGAATCATTTTTTTCTTTTAAAATATCCAAGTTTATGTCTCCTACAATAAAGTGATTTTCAACTAATTGATTTTTTGTTTGTTCTAGATAAGATCTCAGTGACATTAAAAATTCGTCTTTATCCCCGGCAGGGGATCTATAAACACATGTTATTAATACATATTTATTTTTTGTGATTTTTATTTTTAGTTACAATATGCTATACTCACTATTTTTGTGTCATATTCTAGTTCTTTTCTAATGTATGCTACCACTCCATCGTTTTTATTATAGTCCCCTTCATTATAGACCACATTATAATTAGCAAACTTATGACAGTTTATGTCTTGGATTCTAAAACTTTCAGTTAATACAATTACATCAAAGTTTAACGTTATTTGCTTTAAGTGTATTTGAAATTCATTGAAATTTTTGTTGTTTTGATGTAATAATTTAAAGTAATTGTAATTATATTTATTTAAAATTGAATTAATATCTACTACATCATTACATTCTGTCGTTATTATCGGAGTATAATTAAAATCTCTAACATATTGATCCATTTTTAAATTCCAATGAGTTAGAGAAATAATTAATTAAAGATATAAAGTATTATACTTATAAAAAAAAAGTAAGATGAAAATTCAAAATAATATAAACTTATTTTTTAAATACTGAACATTTTATATAGCGAG
This sequence comes from Crepidodera aurea, assembly GCA_949320105.2. Lineage (NCBI taxonomy): Eukaryota > Metazoa > Arthropoda > Insecta > Coleoptera > Chrysomelidae > Crepidodera > Crepidodera aurea. The sequence goes on along the minus strand of OX439475.1, from coordinate 36,924,398 downwards.
CTCAAGTGATTATTAAATTTGTCTAGTTTTGCAGCTTAAATTAAAAATTAAAAAAAGAAAAATGAGAGAAAAAAAAAATTAAGATTACGAAAGTATTTAAATCATCCTTAGATCATTAATAATAGATTATGATAAATTTTTGCGTTAATATAAAATAAATCAAAGACCCTTAAGTATAATCAGCTAATTATTTCTGAACCCAAAATAAAATCTCTATTATTGTAAATATTATTAAAATAAAATAAAGGATATGAAAGAAACCAGTTTTTTTCTTCTTTTTTTCCACCTCCAGATAAGAAATAGGTACCCAGAAATGTTTTACACATGCAATTCATGGAATTCTTCATTTACCATCTTCACAGTGTTGTCAACTATTGCAAAAATTTTCCCATTTTTGGACCAAACCTTTGATTTGTATTTTCCAATAGCAGCCATTTTTATCTTATTTAGTTCACTAGTTAGATCTTCATTGATAAAGATGTTCTTGCCTTTGAGCTTTGATTTAGCTTTGAATACTTCATTGCGCTTACGTGCAGCAATAAATGAAATTAAAATTGTTCTTGGTTTTTTAGTTAGTGAAGTAGACTTCCCTATCCGATATACGTTATTAATTTCAAATATCTTACAAGATAATCTCTATAATAGCACCCTGTATATCAGATTCTTTAAAATGTAATCGGATACCTATTTGAAAAAAAAAGAAAAAAGATGTGTTATTGCCAAAGCCGGAACGCTCTTGTGCACTTACAAAAATATTTCATTTTTATTCTTTTTTTCTTTTTTTAAATAGGTATCCGATTACATTTAAAAAGTCTGATATACAGGATGCTATTTTGAGAGATTAACAACTTTTACAAATTTTTCTTAATCCGAATATGTATTGTACGATTGGGCTATTTAAACAATCTACCTGTACCAAATATGAAAGAAATCTACAGGGTGTTTCCAAAGTTATGGAATATGGAAATGACAGTAAGTATTGAATTTTAACTTTAAAAGTTTAGTAATATGTAGAACGAGATGTGCATTAATAAAAATACGTCAGAATATCTCAGTTTTTTCCATTCGTTTCGAATGTCTGATCCAATTTAAAAAAAATCTGATGTACAACGTGTTACTTTAGGTATTTTCAAATTTTACAATTTTTTTTTAATCCGTATCTGGATTTTAACTATAGTGTAGTCCTTACATTATACTAAAAACTGACACCTGTACCAAATATGAAAGAAATCTACCAGGTATTTCGAAAGTTACTGTTTGTGAAAATGAAAAAAATGCATTTGATGTAATTTGACGTTAAAACTCCAGTAGTAGTGTACTTAAAACTCATTTTTTTCCGTTCTTTTCAAATATCCATCCTAATTTTAAAAAATCTGATATACAGGCTATTGTTTTGGTGATTTTCAAATTTTACAAATTGTTCTTAATCCGGATCTGGATTTTAATTGTAGTTCTTGGGCTACCTGTACCAAGTATGAGAGAAATCTACAGGGTGGTTTTAAAGTTACGGCTTATCAAAATTTTGGGCGAAATGGATGAAACACCCGTATCTGGGTTATTAAAGGCGTTAGACCTAGTAACCAAGGTTATTTGGAATCATCTAAGTACCCTCTATTTACAGTTAATGAATGTCGGTTTTTTCCCACCAAAATACATTAAAAAATATTTTCTGTTGATTTTAACTTGATTAACAACATTTTCTACCTCTTTCTGCCAATTTACAACTTTCTAAGATTCTTCGTGTAAATTTAAATTTTTTAATATCGGTCTTATGTCGTGATTTTTTATATTCAAAATCTCTTCCTGATTTTAGGACATTCGTGAATTTTGCATATCCCTGTCTTCTGATATTATCTAACATTATTACGTTATTAATCTACTTTGGTTTTCTTCATTTATAGTCTGATTTTTTTAAAATAGTCAGTTTTTCTCGCCAAAATCAATGTATTGCTTTTTCTACTTTAGACTTTCCATAATATAAATTGTTACTTTTATTTTTTTATCCCTCAAAATGTATATAATAATCTCTGATAGCTATATCGAATGTTTTTTATATTGAATTTCAAAATCCAAAGTTCTGTGCCCTAGATTTTCATACTCTACTAATTAAATCAAAAACTTTTTTGTTGCCTGAAACTTCCTGAATGTATAATAATACGGTGACCTATGAACTATGAGCTATAAAATTACTAACAAAACATCAAACGATAACTCAAAGCTCTTTTATATCTATAAAATCTATATAAATAAAAATTAATTGCCGAATATATGTAAGCCCATCACTTCAGAACGGCTGCACCTATTTGGCTAATTCTTTTTTTTTGTGTTTGTAATTGCCAGAAAAATGAAAAATTAAAAATGATGAGGCCGAAAGGCAGAAACCGGTGTTAGAGTGCCGAATCGAATAAATTGAATTTCTAATTCAATTCCTAATTGTATTTTTTTCATTCTTAATTCAAAATTTGAAGAATTTTTTTTACTATTTGCCCTAATATTCCACATAATTAATTATTCTATAATTATTATAAACAACGAACATGTGTATCCTTAATTCATTAGTTAACAACGCAACTAATCATCGCAAATGAATATAGAAGACTAATCACCCCGCATTAAGGACGATATATGCTTCGAATGATCCTTTGAACTGCAAAGGATATCATGAAATATTTGCGGATACGCCTCGCTTAATCGCTTTATACATATTTTACTGTAATATCTAGTGTTTGTGGTTCAAGTTAATTTTCCCAATTAATTTCTAATTTGCTAAGTTAGAGATCCGTATATTTTTTTTCAGTAGAGAGACAGGGGAGGTTTCAGGCGTAATGAGAAAATTGTTCGGTCAATCTGGCATCATTGCAAAATCATCCCAAATTTTGAATTGTACTCTGTTTGAAAATGCATGTTAGCACAGTTTTTATGGCAAAGGTCTGTATCCAGGATTGTTCAAAGCAGACAAAAGGTAAATATTGATATCTTTTTTTTGAATTTTCACTAGATTTTAGTATGACCACCCCAAAAAACCTCGAATACAATACATCATAAAATGTAAATTAGCAAATCCTAAGGGATTAACCAATAATTATATACCTCAGTGACGGGGAACACGAAATTACTTTAATATAAAAAATACTACACTGTCAATATTAAGTACCCACATTTATTTTTATAAAAATTACTTACCTTAGTTTTGTTGATTAGAAATTTTAATTCTTTCTAAGAAGTTACATACTTACTTTTTTTGTTTGAATTGAAATAAATTGGTATTTTTAAAAATTTTAGGAAGAAAACCCAAGATTTTATTATGGAACAAATAATACTAAACATTTTATTTTAGAAATTATCCGCCACTGATTTATGAGGGGGTTTATTTCCTGGGTCATAAAAATTTTGCAATCATTATGCCTTATGCCTTATTACTTCCGAATGAACACATCTGGGAAATATCTTAAACGACAATAATCTTGGTTACAGCGTTAAAGCAGTAGTGGGAATATGGAGGTAGGCAAATTCAGAAAATTGGCAAATAATTATAAAAAAATAAACGGTCGTCTTCAGAGCTAAAACCTAGAATTCACAATTTGGTATATAACAATATAAGGTAAATATGTTCACTTACGTCAAAAATGTAACAAATACTCCAGAAAAAGCAAAAAATGATGTCTGACATCTAAAAGTAAGGAGAAGGGGAACCTCTAAAAGTAAGTGAACACCTTTCAAAAAAGTTATAACAGGACATGTCATTGAAGAATGATGGATTCACTTTTAGGTATGGTGTTTACATTACAACCCATGTACATACCTCTAGGACTAAAACAAGATAGATTTGATTGTAACATTGGACATTATGTGGGAACGCTTCGGGTGTTTTATTCAAACCCTAATCTAGATAATTCTGCTCGTAAATTTGTGGATTTCTTCACTAACTGGCAGTGTTACGATATGACGTCATTTGCATAAATCAATTTAGAAAGCCTTAATTCTGCTTCAAAATAACCAACGATTAACAAAATTACATTTTTATAGTCATTTTTAAACTTTTTAAATATACACTTTCTGTGTAATATATAATCCTTGTGAGTTTACAAATGGTATCTGGAGCTAACGGACGTAAATGTAATTTATTTATGACATATTGGGTGTTGTACGAATCATGGTGAAAATGTAACTTTACACAGGAATACTACAGTTCGTCGATGTTAAACATTTTTTATCGCAAAAGTTAATGTAGTAATACAGAGTGATCTGAGACATTAAATGTAATATATTAATATTTGTGTTAATATTTCTTTTCGGAATGATAAACTTTTACATCCTTCAGTAAAAAACCACCCCCAAAAGAGCCGTTTGGGGGGTGGGGTCGACTCGGAGAAGAGACCCAACATCACCATCGCGTTCAGCATCCTCGAAAACGGAAAATGACGCGGGTTTTTTCGTTTAGAGCGAAAAACACTATAACCACTGCAATCGTGTTCAGCATCCTCGAAAACGGGGGACGTACTTTGCGGGCGTCAAAATTTATTTGTATGTTCGTCCGACTCATGCACTATTAATGTAACGTACAGGTGATTTTGAACAAACACTATATGCAGTGGGTCCCAAAAAGTTTTATACAAATGGAGAAAAAGTGTATCTTACATTTCACAAAAAGAATTATTCTTGATAAAAAGCTCTGCATGACTTGCTGATCCATAATCAGGTACAACATTTTTAAAACATTCTATGGAATATAGGGATTTGGATGGAGAGAAAAATACGTACAAATTGTAGTGGAGGGCAATATGTACTGTAGTGGAGGGCAATATGTTAATTGAAATTGTGATTAACTAGCAAAAAATTATGCACAATTTTTCTCTCCGTCCAAATCAAAAATCCTATATTTTTAAATAAAATGGATTGGTACTTACGGACCGATAGCTTGGACAGCCAGATCACAGGATCTTGAGGCACTAGACTTTTTGTGATACTATCTTAAGAAAATAAATACAATCTGTGGATATAGAAAAATATAACGACTGAATTCATGAGACATGTCTATTACATCTTCAGGTAAGTTTTGGTGGTGTCAATTTAAAAAATGCCTTTTTTGATCACTTGTTAGCTCAAAAAGTGCGATTGTTCCTAATTCAGATCGGATAATTTCGATAAGTGCTCGGTAAAGTGACATAAAAGTATTTTTAACGGACTCTTAGTAACCAAGAAAGACGTTCATATTAGAAAATTATCGAAATCAATTATTATTTAAAGAGAAAATTTGGATAGAAAACTAAGGGGTCCAAAGTTCTTAGTAAACCAGAAGAAGACAAATTTTGAACATTTGACATTTTATTTTTTGTAGGTTATACTAGCGTGGCCAGCGCATATCGCCGTGAATAAAAAGAACCATAGATGGTGGGCAAGATAAGATTGACGCTAATAATAAACATTGCTAATATAAAAAGAAATACATTTTGCGCTATTGACAAATTCCATTTAGAATTTATACAAAGCATATTTAGCCCTACCTCCAAATTACATCACACGTCGCAGATGATTTATTTTATAAAAACAATACATGTACTACTCAAAATATTGGAATGCATTCAATAGAAAAATGATTTTGCGAAATGAAATAGCCACATATCTAAAATTACCCAACCCAACAGAATTTACTGGTCACTGTTTTCGCTGTATTACATCCATATAACTGCACAATGTTATATCGAAAATCCAATTCAGAACAAGTAAATATGGCAAAAGAAAATTCATAACGTAGAAAATAAACAAAACCAACCCGGAACTTTAAGAATCGATTCCAATATTATTTTTTTTATTAGATATGTTTAATGTCGCATCTAGAACTGTAGGTAGTAAAAGTAATATAACTTTGTCATTGAAAGCATTCCTTATGGTGGTCCACATTTCAACTATTTATTTCTTGTTCAGATGAACATATTTATCTGCCGTAATTAGTCCAAGTGAAAGCAATGAGAGTTATTCTTAGATAGAAACTCTATAGGACCAGGTACCTTTCTTATGGGAAAATGGCTTTCCGTCAAATTTTCTGAAAAGTTGGCCCAAACCTATCCTATGGCTAGTTTTCGAGGTACAGGGTGTTAAACATCGGAAATGCCACTTTTTTGTAACCAGATTTCTCATAACAGACCTGTTTTATTCGCGTTTCTTGTAGAAAACATGAATTATAGATTATTTGGCAACAATATTTTATAAACAATTACTGTACAATTTGGTTATTTCCAGGGTGGTTCGAAAATAAGTAATATAGTTTTTTTTGAAGAAATCATTTTTTTTATAACAGCTTTAAAAATACAAGCAAATGTCATTGCATCATGAATATATAGTTTAAGTAATTACTTCTTGGTGATGAATCATATTTTATACAGGGTGACTCATAAATGGAGTTACAGAAGGCATATAATATATTTTAGCTTTAACGAATCGCCCCGTATAAACGATGTGTTATAAAAATTTTGTATTATTTTAAACAAATGTACGACCTGTCACTCTACCACCACTCTATGTCATACAGCGTGTTAAACTGATTGCAAACACTTTAAAAATTAGAAACCTGTGTTTTGTGCACCACCCTGTATTTTAACAGTTTCTTCGTCAACTTTATAAATTAATACATTTTCACTTTAACAGAAGTTCATTTTTTAACTCAGCAAAATTTTATTGTAATCCTATGACCAGTTTTCCTAAAATGTTTACCCATAGTTGTTCTAAAATAATATAAAAAATGGTTACTAATTATGAAAACAGAAGGATGGGTACACATTTTAGGAAAACTGGACATAGGATTATAACAAAATTTTGCTCGGTTAAATACTGAACTTCTGTTAATGTGAAAATGTATTAATTAATTTACAAAGTTGACGGAGAAACTTTTAAAATACAGGGTGGTGCACAAAACACAGCTTTTCTAATTTTTAAAGTGTTTGCAATCAGTTTAACACGCTGTATGACATAGAGTGGTGGTAGAGTGACAGGTCGTAAATATGTTTAAAATAATACAAAATAACACATCGTTTATACGGGACGATTCGTTAAAGCTAAAATACATTATATGCCTTCTGTAACTACATTTATGAGTCACATTCATCACCAAGAAGTCATTACTTAAACTATATATTCGTGATGCAATGACATTTGCTTGTATTTCTAAAGCTCTGTAAATAACCAAATTGTACAGTAATTGTTTATAAAATATTGTTGCCAAATAATATATAATTCATGTTTTCTACAAGAAACGCGAATAAAACAGGTCTGTTATGAGAAATCTGGTTACAAAAAAGTGGTATTTCTGATGTTTAACACCCTGTACCTCGAAAACTAGCCATAGGATCGGTTTGGGCCAATGGACACTTTTTTTTCAGAGCATCGAGTTCTACAGCATACCAATTTTTCAGAAAATTTGAGGGAAAGCCATTTTTCCATAAGAAAGGTGCCTGGTCCTCTTGAATGTCAACTCATTACCGAGTCATACTTAGTGTTAATATATAAGATTGTTAATAAGCAAGCTCCTATGTATTTAAGAGATTATCTTGTTAAAAGATCAGAGTTGGAAGATTATAATTTGAGATCTACAGATCATTACCAAATACAAAGGTTCAACACTAGTGCTATGGAAAAAACACTCTTGAAAGTATACAATAACTTACCAATATTGATAGTAAAAACATCACCAAATACTGTAGTATTCAAAACCAGACTAATGCAAATGTATTTTAATATTTAATAACATTATTTATGTTCTTAAATTAATATAAATTGTTAATTATATGTAATGTAATGTAATAGCTATTGAGCTAAATAAACATATATTAGATTTTACTTCTTTTTCTTCTAATTAAAGCTGCTTGGTTAACATAAAATTCGACATTTTCAACATTTTAAAAAACAAGGTTTTTGTATGAAACTTAAAGCGATATAAACTGAATATAATTCGCAGATGTCTAACCTCTGAAAACGGATCAAACTAATTTGTACGCTCAATATAATTTTTAAATTCAATTATATGTGGCTAAAGGAACAATTCCAAAGCCAAGGTCCAAAAAAAAAGAAGTGTTTTGATTCTAATAACATATGGATTTTCTTAAATTAATTATATTTAGCGAATATATGTCCAAAAAAAAAGGTTCAAAGTATAATCATATCTCCGCATCTCTTTAGAAGGGACTTTAATTAATTTAATTAATTTTTTGTAACCTTCGTAAATCCTACTTATTCTAATCTCATGTGTATTCAAACGGATAGATGGATATTAAAAGTTCGGGTAGAAGTTAAAGGATTTCCAATATAGCTGAAACATATTTGATTAGATTTAATCCGCTTTCACCGATTTTTTTTTGTTCGAAATAAAATAGCTTCCGTTCAATTGGGTAAAACTCAAATGTTTTGTAAATATACCACAATATAATGGGCACGAGTTAACAAGAGTATTTTGTCAGATACTTTTGATCGCTTTATTTCCCATTTGATGAAACTTCTAAAAAATTGCGTCAGGTATATCTTTGTTTAACATCCTCTGTACGAGGGTTATTCAGAAAGTAAGTACCGTTTAAAAAAAACTAGTAAAACAATTTTTGTTCAAGCCAATTTTATTTTTACATGAAAGGGAATACCTTAAACTATTTTTCTACATAGTTTCCACCAGTGTTCAAACACTTGTCGTAGCAGGTGTCGAAAGCCACGTCTCCACTGCAGTTTTCACCTCATAGTCACTGATGTTCACAAAATCAAGCGACTTGGCAGTGCTTTGACATTTCTCATACGGTACAGTAAAGAGAGAGAGAGAGAGAGGACTCTTTAAACGAAATTGTCACATGTGAGGTCTCCTGGGTTCGTCAAGTAACACCAAAATCCAAACAACAATCAATGGAGTGGAGACACTCTCAATCTCCGAAAATCAAAAGTTGAAAACGACAATGTCAGCACAAAAATCATGTGCAGTGTGTTCTGGGATCTATCTTTCTATCTGTTGATGGGGGTGTCGATACACTGCGACCTGTAAGATCTATTGTGTCCTCCAGTCCTATTGCTTTCAAAAAGTTCAGATTGTCTGTATCCTTCAGGTTGGGTAAATCTCTCTCTTCTATTTGATATTCTCCGAGGTATCGTATCCTTGGATTTTGCTGCGTTATGCATTCTGAGAGAATGTGGATAGAGGTTTCCTTCTCTTCCTGCAAAATCTGCATTCTTCTTCCTCTATTATTGCGAGTTTCTTTAGGTGCCCTCTCAACCGGCTATGCCCTGTTAGGGTACCTGTTAGTATTCTCTTCTAGTTATAGTTTCCCAGTAGTCCTTGTAGTCCTATCCATCTTTTGATATTTACTTCTTTTTCAAGTTCATAAGTATAGTACTGATGCTTATGCCGCAGAAGAGTTCAGATCCCATAAATGGAGGTTGAGCCCCTTTTTTGCAGTACGTCTGCTATTTCATTACCCTTCACTCCAGTGTGTCCCGGAACCCATACGAGGGTAACAGTGTTGTTCTTGCCTAGTTCGTTTAGTTTCTCTAGGCACTCCCAAACCATCTTGCAGTTGATCACGTGGGAGTTCAGAACATTAATGGCTGCTGGGCTGTCTGACATGATGATGATATCTTTTGTCTACGAAAATTACTTTCTATGTTGAACTGGACACATTTTCCGATGGCGTAGATTTCAGCTTGGAAAATGCTTTCAGAATATTTGGTTCCAGGTCCATATTCTCCTATTCCTGTTCCTTCTGTTATTCTGGAACCATCTGTGTACCATTTAATGGCACTTCTCTTAAGTTTTGGGATAATCTCTTTGTCCCATTCGATTTTGATACTTAGCTTTGTGTTGAATTCTTGCACAAAGCAAAATTTCTTTGTCATCTCGTCTTGGAGCATATCCCAGGTTTGGTGATAGGTTTTGCTTACTGAATTTCTTCCCAGAGGAGTCACTGGCGGTAAGTTTCTATGAAGAAGGTATAGAAAATCTGGTCACCCGCTACGACAAGTGTTTGAACATTGGTGGAAACTATGTAGAAAAATAGCTTAAGGCATGATCTTTCATGTAAAAATAAAATTGGCTTGAAAAAAATTGTTTTACTAGTTTTTTTAAACGGTACTTACTTTTCGAATATGCCGCATATACTGATGTGTTTATGCAGATTATTTCAGCGTAAACTATACATACGTTATATTGTATACTTACTAGCACATCTCTTGTCGTATTTTAAAATTTTATATTAACAGAATTGTAGTAATTTCCTAAACAAACTTCACCAGTCATTAATTGTTCAATATTTGATAAGAGAATGCAGCTCTAAAGCTGATACAATCAATTATAAATCTCCTAATAAGCAATTAATTAATCGTAGTTATATTTGATGAGAAATCTGTATTTGCCAGCTAATTCAATTGATTTATTATCAATTTGTACTCTAAGAGCTAACTAATCCAAAAACCACGCAAAATAAGGTTTATTAAATTTTACAATTTTTCAATAGAGAAAATAGATTTGAATGTAGTGGCCAAAATAAATAAATCATATAAACATTAATCGATTTTAATTTTCTGCTTCATCGAATACTCTCAAATAATTATGGTTAGCCCACATCCTCAACAACGCATTCATAAGTTTCAAATATTCCGGCCCACGGATGAAGTGAGATAGATTAAAAGGAGTGAACATGGCGTCCAATTTATGCTGCGATGCATGGGCGTACCGTTCCAGAGGGAAATGGGATGTGACACAATATATTTACTTTTTTTAACGGTAGGAAATTTAAAATACTAATGAAAATATATTTATTTAATCAAATGAGTAATCGGAAAGTGCATATAAAGTATGCAGTGCTCTGCTATAAATTATATAATTGGTTTATATTCAAAGTCATTGTCACTTCCTCAAATCCTAACAAGGAGTACCAAATATTTCTCCTTTCAACATTTGCAGGGAACCTAAAAGTCATGTCTTCGTATATCCGTTTAAATGAAAAATGTTACCTATATACTTAGGTAGTTTTGCAGAAAAACAAAATTTGACTTAATTTTTAACAAAATATATGAAACCTACATAATTATAAGTCCTTGCAACAAGTTAAAATGATCCTTTAGGCATTATTAAGAGTTTATTCAGTCGATAAAATAAATTATTTATAATCTCAATGATAAATCGGGATTTAAATAATCCAGTTTGCTGTACACAACGCACTGTTGAACCATATTTGTCTAATCAATCAACTCTAATTTAAATTTTAATCTGGCACAATACCTCTTAACCTATAAAACGCAATAGTAAACATATAGAGTTAGGGGAACATGGCTGCCACAAAGTCAATAGTAACAATTTATCATCTGGTTTTATTGATAAAAATCGAACGTTTGATAGACTGTTGCTTGTTGTTGGCGAGCGCCTAAATCCTATCATTTTAGCGCACAAAATTCGAGGAAACCAGATGTGCCAATTTAGTCTGAGTAAATATATGTTTTGATTTCTATTTTAATGACGAATCTATTTATTTAGCTAAATAACCATTCAGCCCTTACAGCCATAAAAAGTAGCTTATACTCACATTTGGATATGTGCAGAATTTCGTTGTTTTTTTTTCAACAAAAACCACAAAATTAGCTCATGGTTTAAGTATCCTCAATATTTGTAATATCTAAGAATAAAAACATACACTGTCGTAATTGTATAAAACGTTACTTTGGCCAATTTTCTTTTCCGACATGACATCCGACGCTACATCTATCAAGAATAAATGAACATCTCAAATGTCACAAGCTATATTACATTACCATTACAGGACTCGTTATTCTTCTTTGTACCAACTCAAGTAAACATTAGGTAAACTTTTCATAGCAGGGTAGCGTAATGATACGTAAATTACTCCGTTTCGGATTAAAAAGTCATACTATCATCTACGGTCGCAGTATTTTCCATTTCATTTTCTGAAGTATTAGATTTTTTTCCTACTATTTTTACCGTTTATTATGCTTTTATAATATATTTTACTAGTAACAGAGCGTTAATCCCGGTCAAATTTACTTATAATCTAGGTAAATGGCAGGGTTGGATTATTTTAGAGATATTTTAGTGAAATTAAGAGTTCTGAAATAAGGCCAGGTCACGCTAAATACACACAGTGCGAATTCAGATACCGAACAAATGTGTTCGGTGAAAATCAAATATGTAAAGTTTTGTTTAAATGCCCGTTATACAGGCTGTTTCATTGGGAAATGCTCATACAGTAAGGGTAGATGGAGGACACTGAGGTGCTTCTAAATAAACTATATTTTATCTTCATAACCAAGATACAGAGTGATTTATTAATTTTCCCCATTTTTTTCAATTGATCATAACTTATGAACCACCCTGTACCCATTTTTATAATATTTGGTTCGTATGTTCTTTGTCCATAATGGCGTCCATTATCATAATAAAAAAAGTCTTATTCCAGGTCCGGCCTTAAAAAAATCCAGAAATTAGGAGAAGGAGAAATAGTTGATGATTTTTATGGATTGTTGTTTGTTTGTTTGTTAATTTTAACGTCTCTTTTCTGACCTAATGGCCTAAACTGGACGGACCTACAGCTTATCGTGTGCTCCGAACCACGGTCCTCAATCACCTTACTCCCAGGACTATGCCTTTGTCATGCAGGTGATCTACCGACTAACAAGTGTGTAAATGTGCCACCAACCCCTATCAGTTCCACGAGATATCCGATCTCATCCGGCCTGTTTCTCGGCGTGAATGAAACTGCGTATGACACAAATACCTTTTTGCACTTGCCCAAAGTCTTATCTGACTTTAATTCCACTTGAATACGGCAGGATTCGAACCTACTCCCCAAACACTGACCAAGCTGAATCGGCAGACGCCTTACCAACTAGGCCACCGTGTCCGGTATTTTTATGGATTAAAGCTGAAAAAATACCAATTGGGGCAGAATTTTTTTTTTTTAATTTTGTTCCACCTCATTATCGAAACATCTAGATTTGACTCAAGTTACTAAGTAAAAAAGTTGTATGGGGAAACACCAAATACATTTAGTCTTACTTATTTTTTAGTGCTCTTTCCAAATTTGTAAATAAAATATTGATATGCGGGGTGTTGTTTCGACTAGAAACCTACTTATTAATTTTTTTAAGGCGGGACCTGGAATGAGACCTTTTTATTATGTTAATCGACGCCACTGTGGACAAAGAACATACGAACCAAATATAAAAATGTATAGAATGATTCATAAGTTATTATTAATTGAAAAAATGTGAAAGATTATTAAATGACCCTGCATCTTGGTTATAAAGAACGATGGATCCATGAAATATAGCTTATTGAGAAGCACCTAGGTGTCCTCCATCTACCCTTATTGTATGCGCATTTCCCAATGAAACACTCTGTACATTTTATAATCATCATAAATAGTATTCAACCAAAGATACTTTATTTCGAATAAAAAAAATCAGTGAAGGCATATTAGATTTAATCAAATATGTTTCAGCTTAATTGGAAATCCTTTTTAACTTCTACCCGAACTTTTGATATCAATCTGTCTGTCTGATTACACATGAGATTAGAGTAAGGAGGCTTACAAAGTTTACAAAAATTGATCAAATTAATTAGAGTCCCTTCTAGAGAGATTCGGAGATATGATTATACTTTGATACGTTTTTCCCAATATCCACTTTTTTATTTAGACATTTAGGCGCTAAATATAATTAATTAAAAAAGATCCATATATAGATTATTAGAATCATAACACTGCCTTTTTTATTGTATTAAATTATCCTTGAGTAATCAAGTTAATGTTTTTATTGAAGGTTAGGTAGATCTTCCTCTTCTATTTGATATTCTCCGAGGTATCGTACCCTTGGATTTTGCAGGGTAATGCATTCTGAGAGAATATGGATAGAGGTTTCCTCCTCTTCCTCGCAGAATCTGCATTTTTCTTTGTCTACTAATCCGAGTTTCTTTAGGTGGCTTCTCAGCCGACAGTGCCCTGTTAGGATACCCGTTAGTATTTTGAGCTTATTTTTACTTTTACTGACGCAGTCGTCAGATCTCTTCTGGTTATAGTTTCCCAGTAGTGTCTTGGCCTGCCTCATTCCTTGTAGTCCTATCCACCTGGAAGTTGATTACGTGGGAGTTCAAGGCATTAATGGCTGCTTGGCTGTCTGAGTAATCGGCAATACCCTTCTAATGACATTAAATTAAAGTAACTGTTCAAAGTTAGGTCCTACAGATGCCATGCAAGCTATAAAACCTCTTAAAGGCGTTATTATGTTCTTCTAAATCTACAGATTGTATTTAGTGGTCTACTCTAGTTTATTTGTAGTTGTACTAAAAAATATATTGAAAGTTATTACTGTATTATTTTTATTAATAAAAGTTATTAAACGTTTGATCCACTCTGAAGCTTCTTAAACAAAGGTTGACATGGTTCGTGATAACCAACATTTGCCAATGGTCTTATTGCTTTTTTTGCAGCTTAAAAATATCATGTCACCAGCAGAGTTTCCCCAGAGAATAATTCCATAATCAATGTGAGAATGTAACGGCCCAAAATATGTTGTTTTGAGAGTGTGGAAACTCGTTATATTTTTTAATTGACGATTGATAAAAGGGCCAATTTATTTCTTAGATGATCAACATGATTACCATACTAACATAGTAAATTTAAACAGGTAAAAAATATAGAATCTCACAAGCTCCTCCACAAAGAGGACAAGTTTTATTAAACAACAAAACAACAACATCTTACGTTCCATCACGTATTACTAGGCAGTCACAAACTTTTTGTGTTGCTTTTCATAGATATAATTACGCGTTCAATAGTTTTATCCCCAGAACGCTTAGATTACCAAACTCTTTGGAAGACATCATGATATTTGATACGTCAGTCTTAAGATTTAAAAATCAAGTACTACGGTTTGTTAAATTAACTATTGCTTTTATAATATATGCGTAATGTTTTTATTGTTATTTTTCTTTTTGCAATGTCTTCTCGGTATCAGTTTTAACCATTTAATAGGGAGATTTTAAGCCACCTATTTCAACACCAATATACTTTAAACGTTATACATCGCATGCGCAATAGCGCTAAAATAAGGGAAACTTTATTAACTGATATTGTTTTACGTTATTAGAGGTGAAATAAGGTTCCCTTAATAACGGATATTGTTTTCGCAATGGTGCCGCATGTAGAACATTTATATTTAAGTTTTATCGTGAACTCCAAAGTCTATGATAAATACATGTGAAATTTAGAAGATTTGAGTAAGTCTATAGTTTTCACCATTCTTACCACTTTTTTTCTTAAATATGAAATGAAAACATTTCATAAAATTAAGTGTTACGGCAACATAGGATATGGACATTGAAGAGATGTCACAACAAGTGTTTTACCTAACCTATCTTTTGTAGTATTTGTTTCATTCTGGCTTCATTTAAAAACGATTTAAGGCAGTTAAAATAAAAAAAAAATCGTAAATGATTATTTAAACTATCACAAAGTCAGGGTTATCATTTATAAGGTTATAAATGTTTCTGGCATCTGTCACGTAAATAACGGAAGAGTGGGATGGCTTAAAAACTCATTTTCGAAATACGTTATTAACGTTCTGTGTTTACTTTAATAGCGGATAAAGGGATATAACGTATGACGCTCAAGTTGTGGCTTAAAACCTCCCTATTAATTTTTAGTTTTAACGTGTAACATGTTGTTCTATTTGTGTTTTTAATATATACTATGTTACTGTTGTCACCATTTTGTATCATTTTAGCACTGTAAGATTTATACTAAATGGGCTTGCCCGTAAAATAAAAAAAATAAATAAATAAACACTAATGCCTTAAGATAGCTCCCACAAGAAAAAGTCTAGTGGCATGAGATCCGGTGATCGGGCTGTCCAAGCTATCTGATCACCACTTTTATTATTATAAACAAACGGATTGCAACTTTGCCAGAATAGATTCTTAACTTGAAAAAGTCAAATAAAAGTCATTTTAAATTAAAATTCGCTTTTCTCGTAAAAAGACAAAAAAAACATTTTACCCTAAGTGAACTGCTTTACTTGCTTAAGGATCCCTAATTTATTCAAAACAAGTGCACAACTTTAAACTGCAGTTCTCGGAAACGAGCCGAATTATCCTTTGAAATCCTTCACGATCACGAGCAAACTAAATAAGAACACACCGAGCTAATTCCAGTTCCAGTCGGAAGTCTCTACAAACTAACTTACCTATTGTTATTCTCAATTCTACTAAATCATTTAACTGATTTCCCAGATGCGAAAAGCGGAATAAATTGTCAAAAAGAACGAGGTAATTCTTGTTCATGAGTTAATAAGTGGAGGAATTCTTTTCAATATATAGGATATCATAGAAAAACGTTATCTGGAATAAAATAGAATAGAATAGAATTTTTATTCAGTACGATACATACAACAGTTACATTATTTGTAGTAAGTCATAAATAATTTATGTTCCAAGAACGCTGGTGCAGTGTAGGACATTTAATGTCTTTGTTCTTGGGAACAAGTGTGATTTATTTCACAACCTTAGGTAGTTTTGGTACGCCCATGGTCCTTTTTTGGTATTTTTATGGTTCAAAAAATTCCACCACCGTTACAGTTTTCTGTAGTTTTGCAAGCTTTGATTTTATTATAAAAGTGAAGAGATGGCGTTGCACTCACCTCCTCTTTCTCGACTTAATCGTTTGTACTAAGAGTTGGTGGGTTCAATGCGATCTTCAGAATTTCTTTAGAGATAGAAATTCGAGCTAGCCTGCTTCTTACTGAAGAGGAACAATAATTCCGAAACCGGTCTAAGAATGGCAAGCTCCTTTAATAATAAAATCAAAGTTTTTGGTTTAAAGCCCCGACTTGGTCGGGCGCCAAACCACGTCTGGACTTTCGTAATTCAATACCTGGGGGGGCATATAGCCCAAGGAGTAGTTGTTGAAGTCCAGACGCTGGTGCAGTGTAGGACAATTAATGTCTTTGTTCTTGGGAACAAGTGTGATTTATTTCACAACCTTAGGTAGTTCCAAGAACAGAATAAAATAAAAAAAAAACAAAATATTACATTACACAGACACAGCTTAGATAAATGCATAGCTAGAAAACTCGGCCCTTCGTTAAAATTCAAAATCGGTGACCTTGAAAACGCCATTCCGCTGTAAAAGTCAGGGCAAGGGAAATAAATAGTGATAGTAATGTTTTAATAGCAAATTTTTTGAAAAGTGGTTGACAGTGCTCACGATAACCAACATTTGCTATGATTACCCCAAAGAATAACCTATCTGAGAATGAAACAATGCAAAATATAACGTTTTTAAATATTCAAAATTGGTATCCAAGACCAAACGCCGAAGCAAAAACAACACAATAGATTACTTGTAATTAAATAAATATTTTACAATAAATTTTAAATTAAACAATTATAAATGAGACCGTTTTTATTCCTTTTATTTTAATTCATGCACTAAATACAACTTTTGAAAGAATTATATACCGTTAATCTTGATCGAAGGATACGAAGTGTCCAAAGCAATTCCACATTGGCTCTTACCTCTGGCTAACCTTAGATAACCATTCTCTCCCCATCCTTCACCCCAGGACATTTTAAGACTCCAATAATCTATAGCCGGAGCAGAATCAGTAGCCGGCTCTGTGTCATAACCTACGACTAGTACAGAATAATCTAAAGAGTCGAGGTCGTTGATGCAATCGTTACTTTCAAAAACTCCATTTACGTAAAGTAGAACGGGACTGATGTAGATTCTAGCTGAAATTGGGCCAATGGTTGCTGAAAAAGTAAAAATTAAACGTGAACAATTTATTTTTCCAACGTACCAACAGCAGCTTTTAAGGCAGCTTCAGTTGATGAAACCGTTCTGTAACCTGTTACTTCTATACCAGATTTTTCGGATGTTTTGCATGTACCGTTAATTCCATTGTATGGATAAGCATCTTCAGTGGCCAGTCCGTTAAATTCGACATATTGAAAAGCCGAAATTGGGCTTCCATTGATACAACCTTCGTTTCCGAAGTCTTTAGAGCAGTCTATAAGTTGTTGAACGCTTAGAAGTTCTGGGTTTTTGTTCAAAATGTCGTTTTGAGCTTCTAGTGCGCCAACCTGTTCAAATAAATTTGTCAATAAGTAGGTAATAAATCGAGGTAAAAAAATGATTGGAGAACTTGAAATTAATAAAAAAACAAGTAAAAATCTGCGACAGAAATTTACGACAGTTAAAAATTGACAAGGGAAGATAATAGTAAGTAATGTCATAAGGGCATCTAATTTTTCCGAAAAAAATCCAAAAAACACGTTGCTAAGTAATATTTTAACAAGAAGCATGATTGCTGATGGCAACAAAAATACAGCACATAGCTTAAAAAACATAAATATGAAGGTATTAATTTAGAACTGAAAAACAGGTAATTTATTTAATTTATTTATTTTTAATAGTACAAACTTAATTATTTATGGTACAATTAAAATATAAATAGCAATTTTGGTACACAGTAGGAGTATTGTTTGAAATCGTTGTTCTCATTGATAACGTTGGGTGTAGGTAAATCACTAATGTTGTTGATGGGTCCAGCTGTAGAGTGAGAAGCTCGAGGAGCGGCTGCAGGATCTTCTGTTTTCTGTTTTTTAGCTGGAGGTTCTGAGGCGTCACTTCTAAGGGTGTTTATGAAGTTGGAATAATGCTCATTATCCATTTGCAGATAAGGCTGAATTAAGTTGGCTGAACTATGGCCAGTAATTTTAATTAATTGTTGTTCACCCATCCCTTCTCCATAGGTTACTGACTGCTGTCGACCTCATAGAGTGGTTTGTTATTTTTATTTCTTTTGTATTTAATCCTGCCTTCTCTACTGCTTCTTTAGTCCAGTTCGAAAGTTCGTTTTTTCCCACTGAAGTTTTTGTACCATCCACTTGATTGTTCTTTGTTCCATGATGTGTTTACTGTTAATAATAATCTATCAGTTGTTATTCTAGATGAACGTTTAAACATTAGAATTTTAAAAAGACGGACTGGACAAAAGGTAGGGTTCTTCGTGTTGGGGACCAGCCATTTACTATCGGCCATTTTTTTTCACCCACGAACGAAGTGAGTGCGCTCATTAGCTAGAGTGGGCAATCGACAATGCCGCACGAGTTGTAGATACTATTTTTTTTACGAATGCGGGGATACAATGAGAAATGAAGCAGGTGCCAACGACAAAAAAATCAAAAATTAATCAAATAAAAAGTAAAATATTTGGACAGGCATCAACTCAGCACTTTTTTACCCTCAGGTAAACTATTGAACCCTTCGTAGATATATCAATTCAGCACTTAATGCCTTAATACTTATCTCTTTAATTCTTGTTAATTTGAACTTATAAGTAATGCTTGTAAAAGGATTTGATGATATAAATGGACCTAGAATCTACACAAAAAAAAATAAAATTTGGTTTACGCAGAATGAATTTTGTATAAGAAACGATTGGCAATATCAAAATTACCGAAAAAAAATGTTTGGGCCATTTTTGAGGTAAAACGTTAGTTTTTTGGGATATAAATGGACCTAGAATCTACAAAAAAAAATCAAAAAAATTAAAATTTGGTTTACGCAGAATGAATTTTGCATAAGAAACGATTGGCAATGTCAAAATTACCGAAAAAAAATGCTTGGGCCATTTTTCGAGGGAAAAAATTAGTTTTTTGGGATATAAATGCACCTAGAATCTACAAAAAAAATTCAAAAAACTTAAAATTTGGTTTATGCAGAATGAATTTTGTAAAAGAAACGATTAGCAATGTCACAAATTACCAAAAAAAATGTTTGGGCCAGTTTTGAGGAAAAAAGTTAGTTTTTTAGGATATAAATGGACCTAGAATCTAAAAAAAAAATAAATTTTAGTTTACGCAGAATGAATTTTGAATAAGAAACGATTGGCAATGTCAAAATTACCGAAAAAAAATTGTGGGCCCTTTTTGAGGGAAAAAGTGAGTTTTTTAGGATATAAATGGACCTAGAATCTACAAAAAAAATCAAAAAAATTAAAATTTGCTTACGCAGAATGAATTTTGTATAAGAAACGATTGGCAATGCCAAAATTACCGAAAAAAAATGTATGGGCCATTTTTGGGGGATAAAGTGAGTATTTTAAGATATAAATGGACCTAGAATCTACAAAAAAAATCAAAAAAATTAAAATTTGGTTTACGCAGAATGAATTATGTATAAGAAACGATTGGCAATGTCAAAATTACCGAAAGAAAAAATGTTTGGGCCATTTTTGAAGGAAAAAGTGAGTTTTTTAGGATATTAATGGACCTAGAATCTACAAAAAAAATTCAAAAAAATAAAATTTGATTTACGGAGATATGAGAAATATCCTCTCATTGCCGTTGCTCCTGTCAACAAAAAAGTTAGAGAGGCATTAAAATTCACAAATAAAAAAATATTAGAATTAAATAATGGGGAAATTACAAAATTTGAAACTAAAATTGATGTATTTTAAATTTATATCTTTATATTGATATTTCTTTTGTATTTACTTTATGTTTCAAAATATTTATAAAAAAACATTAGTTGCCAATGCACTCTCACAAATAAAATCAATTTTAACTAACGTATCGTACTTTTCTTATTAGGATTAAAGGATTAAAAAGATTTATTAAACCAGGTAAAAGTGCTCAGTTGATGTATCTACTTTTATTGCCTTCAAGGGACGGTGCTCAGTTGAAGTCTACCCAAATATTTAGAATTAAAATAACTTTTTATTTTTAACGATAACTAGGAAACTAAAAAAGGCAATTAATTATTTTTTTTTTCACCTATGATTATCGAAACATTTGAACAATTAGTGTAATTTTCACCGTTTTCTTTCTTCATATTCCACGCCCAATGATTCAGGATTAGCTTTAGTTGCTCTAAACTTGTAGTTTCCAAAAGCTCGTATTTCTTTGCCTTGCAGAATTCCGTAAACTGTTTCCATATTGACGTATGAGTTTTAACGGTATTGTACGATACACTTTTCTCAATCGCCAGATCAATATTACTCATAGAATCACCAAAGCGACTCATACTCACTACAGCTGACTAGCACTATTTAAAAACAATATTACAAAATTTAATGACAATAAAATCAGAAAAATTATTATTTAGCGTCGTTTTCTGGTGTCCTAGGAGACCATAATTACTTGTTATCAAAGGTATCGTAATTTTTGGTGACAACAGCTGTCAAGTTTTGCCGGGGGTAAACTCGAAAAAACTGCTGACAAGTGCTGTCATACAGTTTTTTCATCTAGAAACCATTTGTAATTCAAAATTGCGCTATGACTATGAGACAGGTAACTTAATAGAAAAGGTATCCGGTAGCCCATATAAATTCTACATATAACTTTCTTTCTCTCTTACAATAATCTGGACATACATCTATCTCCGTTGTTCAGGAGGGAGGTCGCTGGTGTTGCATATTTTGTGATTGACGTTTGAGGTTTTCGACAGTGTCAGACGTTGGATGGTATTGGTTGTTGATATGTATTTGAAGAATCCATTTTGTTTTTATGATTTCGTTTATTTCTCTGTGTGTGATATAGTTGAGTAATTTTAGTTTGTATAGTGATGATTGTGAGACTTTTAAAAACAATGGTGAATTCTTGCTTAATTTGTAGTTGCAGTGACGTCGAAGTTCAGAAATTGCGTTGTTTTCCAAGAAATAGTGACATGTAAGCATTTTATCTTCTCATTTAATTAAGCAATACACATGCAAAAAATACAGTTTTATTAGTAATGATTTTAATTCATATTAGGTGCAACGTGTGGTGCCAAAGTCTGGGTGTAACCTATCCAAACATTAATATGAGGAACTACACGATCTGCAGAAATCATTTTAGTAGAAATAATTATACTAATGAAATTGATTGGAAGTTAAAACCAAGCGCTGTACCACTTAAATTCAAAGAGGCAGATCTCAACACTGTAAATGTAGTGGAAGAGGGCGAAATTAAAGTCCAGTGCTCTACAGCTGAGCCACCAACCCCCATTATTTTGTATTGTTAGTGTAATTTGTTATTCTGTATCTTAAACCAATACACAATTTATAGAAAGCAAAAAGAGTTTGGTCTATCATTTTTCTAAGTCTAAATATTAATAATCTAGTGTAATTTTTGTTTCTTTGGCAAAATTTACAGAAGCAATAAAAACGTTATTTTCACTACACATATTGAACTGTAATTTTAACACTTTTCAAGTTTGTAGTAAATGACAGGTTTTATTGTCCTATAAATTTTGTATAGAAACATGATTTATTTCTAATATATACATTTTTGTGTCCAGTATAATTTTAAATTTTCCCGCCACTGATGAATGGATACTGACAGCAGTAAGAGGCCTTGAGAAAGAAAAATATTGACTAGTGCGCCCTCTCCTATTGCCTTCCGTTTACAATCGCCCAAACAACTTTTACCGAACAAGAATAATACATTGAGTTGCCCGTCTCATAAGTTGTCTCTGGTTACACAGAAAACAAGAGGGAAACAGACGTTGATAAACACCGCACACGAAGTCATGTGATTGGCTGGAAAAAACCGTTACAAATTAAAATAGGCAAAGAGAACAATTGGTTAAAACAAGATCGACATATTCAAAGAACAAAATTAGTAGCATCTTATTATTCCTGGCAAGTAGATCGATCGGACAGCCCCCAGTATTTCGCGGCATTCGCGTCCTTTTCAATTTAAAAATAGTAGCACATTATCAATCAAAGCGGACAAGTCACACTGCTCCCATTTTTTCTGAATATTCGTGTCCATTTGAAAGTTGCTCAATTTTGTTGTAGGCTAACAAAGCCTTTCGTACTTGCAAGCAACCAATTTCAATGAGCAATTGCCCAATATTTACAAGCTACTTTTATTATTATTATTATTATTAAAACTTGTTACACAGTTCGTTGTTAATAGAAGTTTAAAAGTTAAGAGTGTATTCTTTCACTACAAATCATCAACCTACAAAAAATAACCAAGAAATACAGTCCACACCAAATTATTGCCAGCTTAACTTTTTCAAGTGGAACAGAAACATCTATAGGGTGTTTTCTTCAGATATTGGAACAGCAGTATATACAGGGTATTTATACCGATCCATTTCACTTAATGAGAACCGAATAGTTGTATAAAATAATCTTTTAGACCAAATCAGGCGCTTCCTTTTGGCAGCGGTTGTGTAATGTTTCCTATTGTGGACAGGTTTAAATGCTTATTAGCTTTGGTATTACTATAGAAATGTTCTACCGGACTTTTAATGGCTTATTGTGTTACCAAATCCCAAATCATTTACTTGTTCAATTAAATTAAATATACTTACAGCACTAAATGCCCATGAAGAATGTATACACGATCCCGTATCTTTGACTACCGTATTACTAACATTTTGATCTCTCCAATCAAAGTTATCCGGAATATCTTTAATGTCGATAGAAATTTCTTCATATTTCATAATGTGTTTCTGATTTTTAATAGATTTTTGTAAATCATCTGCGTTCATGTCTGCGAATCTATTTATGCCTAAAAACAATTTGACCATCAAAAATGCATCTAGATTGAAAAGGAAAGGATTTTTGACTTGATGACAATATGTTTGTTTAATACCTGGTTATATGTTACCTAAAGCGTATGTCGATAGTCCTGCTTCATATTTGGCGTTGTGTTCTTTGATTAGATTCAAACTGTTTTGAAAAATTTCAAAACGCTTTTCCTCTTCATCATATGTATCGTAGTTCTTTTCAAATTGTATCTAGAAACGAAATTCAATAATAAACCCAAATATCGTTATGCTCCAAAAATCTCGTTTGCATTCGTTTAGTGGTTTATCCAATATAAAACAATGTTTATCTTTAATGAAATAAATAGAATGTTTTAAGAAAGAATTAATTATTTAAACTTTTTGGCTTCTACTTTAATTTTCATGTGGTACTTACTTTAAAGTTAGTCCATTTTTCTTGATCTGTTAGAGCGTTTACCACAAACAAAATGTTTACGTATATAAAGAAAAATCCCTTCATCGAGAATTATCTGAAAAAAAATGCATTATATTATCACTATGAAATCCGCATTGGGTCTATTCGATTTTTTGGCTACCAAATTTAGGTTTCAAAATAACTAGCTTTAAAAATGAATTTTCTCATTCTGGAGAACTTCTGTTTCATGAAACACATAAACGGATCTCTGAATATCGATTTTCATAATAGTTACTCCTTCAAACAAGGTTCTCATTATCTGTCATTTGAAATTCAAGATTTTCGTAATCAGTCCTCAGAATTGCCCAAGGGCTTGAGAATCTCATCTGAAAATTATGGTATGTCCATTATTCTACGTGTCAGCTATAATAGAAATTTCAGTTTTATAAGCAAGATTCTTCAAAAAAAGTGGACATTAAAAAAATTGAATAACAAAAAATTATATAAACGTCTTACCTTATTTCACAGTGGGCCAGAAGATAATTATAGGTACTAGCGAACTTATTGATAACAAGTGTAATTTGTGCTTATCATTGTACAAATTATCTGACAAGAATTATCTATTGATAAAATCTACTACCAATATTTTATTGGTCTTTTGAGTTTTTAAAGAAAGTTATGGACGATTTTCTGAAGGCAAGTCAAAATTAAAACTGAAAGCTGTTGCTAAAAATTCGGGATATTAATGCACAAAAAGGTATTTTTTGTTCAACGAAATATATCAATTTTTCACAAATCCTATCGATGATTTAAACAATTTATTTTCGTAAGTAATATCATAAAGGCATCTAATTTTTTCATGAGTGCTGTTGGCAACAAAAATCCGAGTTGAAGACGAGGATTTTTGCACCTGCACGAATGCATTTTGGTAAAAAAATATTACTTTCCATTGTGTTTTTTCGATTTTTTTCACAGGATGGTATTTGACAAGACTATTTCATGAGTAACAGATTATTCTGCATACACATAGCTTACAAAACATACTACCTATTATACAGGGTGTTTCATAGTTAAATCGACATACGTTAACTGTAAATAGAGGGAACTTAGGTGATTCCAAATAACCTTGGTTAATGGGTCTAACATCTTTATTAACCGAGATACGGGGTGTTTCATCCATTTCGGCCAATATTTTGATAAGCCATAACTTTAGAACCACCCTGTAGATTTCTCTCATACTTGGTACAGGTATAGTGTGTTAATAGCCCAATCCTATAGTGTAAGAACTACAATTAAAATCCAGATCCGGATTAAGAAGAATTTGCAAAATTTGAAAATCCCCAAAACAACACCCTGTATATCAGATTTTTTAAAATTGGGATAGATATTTGAAGAGAACTGAAAAAAATGAGTTAAAGTGAAAAATTTTTTTAAGTGCCCATTCTACTACTAGAGTTTTAACGTCAAATTACATCAAATGCATTTTTTTCATTTTCACAAGCAGTAACTTTCGAAATATCTGGTAGATTTCTTTCATATTTGGTACAGGTATCATTTTTTAGTAGCCCAATCGTATAATGTAAGGACTATACTACAGTTAAAATCTAGATACGGATTAAGAAAAAGTTGTAAAATTTGAAAATCCCCAACGCAACACGCTATACATCAGATATTTTTTTAATTGGATCAGACATTCGAAACGAATGGAAAAAACTGAGATATTCTGACATATTTTTATAAATGCATAGCTCGTTTTACAGATTACTAAACTTTTAAAGTAAATTCAATTAATGCAATACATATTGTCATTTTCATAAGCCATAACTTTGAAAACACCCTGTAGATTTCTTTCATATTTAGTACAGGTAGATGTGCACTTAAAGAAAATTTTCACATTAACTCATTTTTTTCCGTTCTCTTCAAATATCTATCCCAATTTTAAAAAATCTGATATACAGGGTGTTGTTTTGGGGATTTTCAAATTTTGCAAATTCTTCTTAATCCGGATCTGGATTTTAATTGTAGTTCTTACACTATAGGATTAGGCTATTAACACACTATACCTGTACCAAGTATGAGAGAAATCTACAGGGTGGTTCTAAAGTTACGGCTTATCAAAATATTGGCCGAAATGGATGAAACACCCCGTATCTCGGTTATTAAAGGCGTTAGACCCATTAACCAAGGTTATTTGGAATCACCTAATTACCCTCTATTTACAGTTACCGTATGTCGGTTTAACTATGAAACACCCTGTATATGCATACATAATAAATATGTAGGTGTTAATTTGAAAACTGAGAAACAGGTAATTTATTTTGATCATTTTTAAATCAGAAAATATTACAAAATACACATCTGCAAATTCCTTCGTTTCGCATTACGAACTTCCCCTACTAGACTTGAAGATAATATCTTTAAATGGATCAAAAATTATTTTCCACTTCATAAAATACATCTCTTGCATTTTTTTGCAACGGTTTTCCACATTGTCTTCACAACTAGTTCTTTGTAATTTTCACCGTTTTCTTTCTTCATATTCCACGCCCAATCTTTCAGGATTAGGTTTAGTTGCTCTACACTTGTAGTTTCTAAAAGCTCGTATTTCTTTGACTTGCGGAATTCCGTAAACTGTTTCCATATTGACGTATGGGTTTTAACGGTATTGTACGGTACACTTTTCTCAATCGCCAGATCAATATTAGTTACAGAATCACTACATAAGCTGACTAGCACTGTTTAAAAACAATATTACAAAATTGATTGACAATAAAATCAGAAAAATTGTTTAGCGTCGTTTTCTGGTGTCTTAGGAGACCATAATTACTTGTTATTAAAGGTATTGTAATTTTTGGTGACTACAGCTGTCAAGTTTTGCCGCGGGTAAACTCGAAAAAACTGCTGACAGGAGCTGTGATACAGTTTTTTCATCTAGAAACCTTTTGTAATTCAAAATTGCGTATTTGTGATTGGTAGAAGTTAAGACGAGGGAAATAGTCTATATTAAATCTTTTTTCTAAAATTTTATAAACTACATTTAATAATTTAATATTAACTTGATTGATACCCACTAATGAAGGTATTAATTCGTTGTATAAAAATTGTACTTGGAATCTCGTGCTAAATATTGCTTTTTGCTATTTTCATAATTAATATTAAACGATCCAATGATCTAAGTTTGTAATTTTTAGAATTTATAATGAAATTATTTTGTTATGATTTGTAATATTACGTATTTACTCCTGATTATTACTTTGTAAATGATTAATCTAACCTACCTAACCATTTTTCTGGTAAGTATTAAAAAAAGTTGACAATTTAGTTTTTAGTTTAGTTTACTTTTTTGTTTGATGAGACCGCAAGAAACTGATTGCAGATTCGGGATCAGCTACCCAAAATTAGTCTACAAGAATACCCCATCAAAATTGGGGCTTGGCCCGATAGTGAATTTCTTCCGGCCGCAAAATTAGTTTATCATTGGACGAAGATTGTTCAATGGTATATAGAAAATGTGCTAAATGTCTTTTGAATTTCCAAAATAAAAACAAACAAATAATACATTTACCTACATATATTTATACGCTTCTCTATTTATAAATGTGTGAAGGCTACACCATAAAGTGTTGAATAAAAAGTAATTATAAACAAAGTAAGCTCAAAAAACTACAAACCTTGTTGAACTTGTAAAAGACTTTATTTATATATAAAAATCTAATTTCCATCCACGACCGAAAATGCTACGTCTAGATGTCGTCCTTATCCGAGAATTGGTAGAGAAATTGACAGAGCTGATGGGTGTAGAACACTCTTAACTCAAATAACTGAATGAGAAATATTGCAGCCCTGTATAAATACTACTTTTTAAAATACATAAATATACTATCTATCGTAATATTTATTAAAAAAGTTATAAATCTTTATTTATAATAATCGATCTACATAACTGGGTAAGATGTATCTAGAGCGATACCACACTGTCCAGCGTTTCTGGCCAATTTAATGTAACCTTTTTCACCCCAACCGGTTCCCCAGGAGTTCTTGACGATCCAGTATGGCTCAGGTTCAGTAGCATAACCAACTACAAGTACACCATGGTCTAAGAAAGAATACAAGTTAAAGCAAAGAGGGCTGTTAAAGATGCCTCCTAAGTAGAATTGGATGGGTTCAGCAAAGATGGCTACGGACACTGGACCGACGGTACCTGTAAAAAATAAAAACTGATAAATAAAAATTGTTATGACAAGGATAGACAACCCAAGTATTAAAAAGGCCGGGAGAAGATTTCCGTGTTAATAACGAAGTATTGAAGTTTATGGTGACATTGCTCCAACTGATAAATCATGTAGGGAATGCTTTTGACGTTTCGAGGATGGAGATTTTGGCGAATACAACAAAGACTTCAGGCCGATAAGTCTCCCATCCTTTCTGTTAAAAACTCTTGAACGTAGTCTGGAGCAGGAACTGAGGAGTATCCTGGAGAGAACTCCACTATGTTCCTCCCAACATGCCTACTGCAAGGGTAGATCCACAGAAACAACACTGAGCCACGTGGTGCGGACTGTGGAAGAGTCTATCCAATACAAACAATACACGCTAGCCACTTTCTTAGATATAGAAGGTGCCTTTAAGAACGTCCAAGTGTCAGCTATCCAGGATGGACTGGTTGAACTGGAACAGCACTCAGCCAGTGTGTAACTAACATGCTACAAACGCGAGAGTTCTCGGCGGATCTTGGTAACTATCACATTACTCGGTATATCAGCAGAGGTACGCCTCAGGGTGGCGTGTTATCACCTCTGCTGTGGTTACTGGTAATGGACAATATTATCAAAAAACTCCAAAGGGAAGGCATTAAAACAGTTGCGCATGTGGACTACCTAGCAATATTAGTCTCCGGAAGGTATCTTCACATAACTAGCGAAATTATGGGTAGTGCCCTAGGCATGGTTGGCAAATGGGCCAAAGACTGGTCTGAGTGCCAACCCGGCAAAGACGAAGCTAATGTTGTTTACGACCAAAACTAAGATCCCAGCTTTCACAAGACCGAGTCTGGACGGTGTCGTGCTGGATCTATCCACTGGTGTGAGATATCTTGGAGTTATCCGAGATCCCAAGCTAAATTGGGAACTAAACGTTGAAGAAAGGCCTGTATAGCCTTATACTTATACACTTATAAAGAAGATGGTAGATAGAAAATGGGGACTAAAACCACGCATGGCTTTATGGATGTACACTGCTGTTGTACGCCCCATTCTTACATACGGTTCAATAGTATGGTGGCTGGCCCTTGGGAGAGAATATATCCGCATCAAGCTTGGTAGGGTCCAGAGGAGTGCATGCGTGTGCATAACGGGGGCGCTGAGATCAAGTGAATTAGCAAGGAGAGGTGCAGCCATGGACGTAGCAATGTCTGAACGCGTTGAACCCTTAGTTAATACGGTTAAGCGAGATATTTATCTCTACTTCCTAGCCTTAGCCGACGCTAAGTGAAAAGCCTTAACAACGTGCAAGACGGCCAGGCAAACGTGGCGCTAGTACGTCAGAAGCAAACCTTCTGAAGCTTTCGGAGAAGGACATAGAGAGACAAGAGGAACTTGCAGAATCATTAGGAGTTACGAGAGACGTTGACATAACAAATATTAATTATTTTACTTGTACTTTTTACTTAACACTTCTTCTAGTAGTATAGGTTTGTACTGTAGACTTTATATGTACATTTTTCTAACCATTTTATTTTTTAGGCCTGATGATGGTCAATTGACCGAAACTAGTTGATGCTGAGAAATAGTTTTGATTGAGCAAAAAAATATTGCTTTAATTAAATAATTAAAAGACAAATAACTACAGGAATATTATAACAAATTTCTATTAACGATTTTTTATCACTCAAGATCTTTATCGCAATTGCAATGTTTATATAAATTGTTTCAAAGTTCAAGTACAAGCTTTTGAACGTTGAGTTACACCTTAAAACACAATGCTACTTAACTATAAGTGAATATGATTAATTTGTCAACTTACCACACAAATTAAAGCATTGACATACTTTCTAATTTAAATTGTTAAAATCATTAGAGAATTTTTTTTAACTTACCTACTGCATCTTTTAAAGCTGCCTCATTATTGGCAATTTGTTTGTAACCTTTAACATCTACAACTGAAGTTTGTGTTGCACGACAGTCAAGTTGTCTAGCTATGTATGGGTAAACACTTTCAGTTTCCAGACCATGATCAACGACATATTTAAAGGCAGCAACCATATCACCCCCTTGGCTACAGTCACCATTACCGTAGGATGAGGAGCAATCTAGCAACTGTTGCTCGCTAAGAGCTACACGTTCGTTGTTCTTGATGAAGTTTTGGCCTTCGATAGCACCAGTCTGGAGGTAAAAACGAAAATTATAGTGGTAAATTGATATAAAATATAGGTTGTATCAAAGCCAATTGATCTTTTTGTTTAGTTGTTACAGCTAGCAGGATAATTAAAACACATTTAGATCATGTTAATGGCAAGGACTTTAAATTTACCTTAGGACAAGTGTTTTATTGATTATAGGCTTTATAAAAAAAAATTCAACGTTCTGTATCTTCAAGAGGAAGGCTTTCTGGACATATCTTAAAAATATTCCAAGAATCTCTACATAAATTAGGAAACACCCTGTATATAAAGGTGAAAATGCAGATCGAATCTTGAACAAAATAAAATATAACTTACAGCACTGAATGCCCAACAGGATCCACAGTTTCCTTGATCCTTAACTTCCACAACCGCTCCGTTTTCCCTCCAGTCAATGGCGTCTGGAGCAGAACCATTCAATACGTGAAGAGATGTGAAAGTTTGGGGTCTTGGTCCGTTTTGGGTTTTAAGCGTGGCGCTGAATTCCTTTGGGGTCATATCGGCAAATTTGTTGACTCCCATATAGTAGGTTTCAAGTCCAGCATCGTACTTGGCATTGTGATCATTGATAGTTTTTAAATTATCTTGGAAAACTTGGAAACGCAGTTTTTCTTCAATGATGTTATTGTAGTTTTTGTCGTGGGTGGATTTGAAGTTGGCCCATTCTTCGTGTACGGAGAGAGCATTGATTGTCAACAATGCGGAAGCAAAGATGAACAACGATTTCATTTTGATTTTTCTATAAAAAATATTAACAATAATATTTGTATTTTTAAATATAAATAATGCTTTTGTGGTAAGATTCTTTACAATATTTATCGAAAATAAAGCAAAAACAAAATTTTTAAAACTAGGCTAAATAAACATATTTTAATCATACTTACCCAAAAGAAAAACAAAATAAAAGTGTATCATTAAAAAAATCAGGATTTTTTTTATATATTAGACTCGCCCACTTGAATATATATAAAATTAGATATTAATCATTTTAAAATCAATTCAAATTGTTTCATTTAAGTTAATTATTACGCATTATTTTTTTATTAATATCTGTTAAGAAAAAATTTTTTTATTAATATGGACGTTATGAATTAAAATGGTGCAAAAACATATTGAATTGTTTATCTCTGTGAAAGTTTAATAAAATAAAGTAACTAAATAAAAAAGAAGAATTAATAATTAGATATATAAATCGGTAAAATGATCAGCAATATTACGTCGTCTCCTAATTAAGCCATTTTTTTTCGATCGAAATTTTGAAAAAAAAAATAACAATTTAACAACAAAAATCATATGAAGGTAGGAATCCACACAAATTCATAATTTAGGATGAAAAATCGAATCTAAATTTGATCATAAAGCTTCAAAATAGAAAAGAACATCTATTGGTCTGCCTTGCCAGGAGCCAACGCTTACTTACTTTTTAAAACTCTAGATGTTGACTTATCTAGGTATACCGGCTGTCCCAAGTTATAATATATATTACATGCTTTACAAAAATTACATTTGTTTGTACAAGTCAAATAAAGTTTAAACTATTGTAGGTAAGTATTTAAAAAACATTTACACAAAGTGCACTAAAATAGATAATTTATCGCAGTCTTTTATGTACTTACACATTGGTCTAATTCTAAAAAAATTACAATAACAAACATATTTAAAATCCAATTTATAAACATCACACGATAATTTTTCCACCAATATCACACGAATTTTTATAAAATTGTATCTATTTCTGTTTCACTCATATGAAATGTAGTATTTAAATATTCGTTCGTATTATTTTATTTATTTATTTATTCAATAAATACAATGTTAAGCGATAAGTGCTATTGCAATCATCATCATCAAACCCAAAGACCAAAGACCAGACATCTGTATGAACCTTGACCGATCTTCTTTCCAATTAAGTATTACCGTTAATTAAGCGTTAATTAAGCAGGTTTTTTCTTTACCTTTGATTTTCCAAAAATATCCATTCAGGCAAGTTGTTTCCGCATATACACCTACTTGAATTTTCGTTCCAGTCTTTTGGTATTTCTCAACATAGATTTAAATTACAAAAATGTAGGGAATCCATGTTTGAGTAGGTGACTTTTAATAGCTATAAAAAAGTTTTTGTTGTCTAGAATATGCACATTTCTAGGCAATACATTATAAACTAGAGGTCCATAATAATTCACTCCAAATTGACTATGGCTTAGTCGAAACTTTTGTATATTTATATGTAAATTTTGGCTGGTGTTGTGATTATGGATGTCATTATTTCTTGTATAAGAGCCGAGTTTTCCCTGACATGATTTAGACATGTAGATATACAACGAAGGAAAAGTAAAAATCTTATTTTCCCTATGCTAGAATTCCATATTTACAGTGAGAAAGAAATATAAAGTGTCAAGATTGATTATCTCGGCAGCTCGTCCCTCAGTGATCTTATAACAAAAATATTTCTTGTAAGTTTTGCAGCCAGAAAATCCATGTGGTGATGCCATGGCAGTATGGGATCGACTGAAAAACCCAAGAACTTTAGACTCTCTTGCTGGTTGCAGGCCTTTTTATGATTAAAACATATTGTTTTGGTTTTTATTTTAGACCATTTCTACCGAACCACGTTGATGCTAACACCTTATCGGTATTTATTTTATCGTTTACACTTTTTATATCAGTGTCATTAAGAAGAATTATGGTGTCATCTGCGAAAAATATCATATCAGAATTGGGGCACATGTAAATCAAAAACAATATTGGTCCCAGCATCGACCCCTGAGGCACACCACAGGTATTATTTATCGATACAAACTGTTTTCTGTCAGTTAAGTGAGAGTTTATAAGTTTAACACTGGTTTCGTCAAAATTGCTATGTTTTAATTTGGAGATAAGAAGACTGAGGGACATATAGTCAAATGCTTTAGTAAGGTCACAGAAAACAGCACCCACAATATCCTTATTTTCAGTACCCTCATAATCTTATTTAATAAATAGATAAGAGCATCTGTGTTATTGTGTACAGACAGTATCTCGCTTATTTGATAAGATAATTAAAAAATAAAAAACTGTTTGAATGGCAATAAAGTACCTTCCTAATGACTTATAAGATAATTTATTACATTTAACAGCCCTGTTGTAGCTACCCCTCACTTTTTATTTTCAAATGGCACCCCTGTATATTGTGTTTGAAATTTGCGTGTCATTCTATTTGCAATACAACGATAACACCTACTTGGTATTTTTTATTGATAAAAAAAATAAATAAAAATTTGCTAAAATTAATAAACTTTATTTATAATTAATGACTTAATTTACAATAGGGGGTAAGAAGTATCTAGAGCGATACCACATTGATCAGCGTTTCTGGCCAATCTGAAGTAACCTTCTTCACCCCAATCACCACCCCAAGAGTTCTTAATAATCCAATATTCTGACGGTGAGATGCCGTAACCTACAGCAAGTACTCCATGATCCAAATAGTCTGCACTATTGTAGCAGTAGCTTGCACTGAAGATTCCACCACCGTAGAGTTGAATGGGTTCAGCATAGATGGCTACTGAGATTGGACCTACGGTACCTATAAGAAAATAAAAATAAATAAAATTGTGTTGTATGTCTCTGTGAGATTGATATTGAGTGCGGATCCATTCTCAAAATGGGTACGACGCAAATCTTTAAAAAATTAAAGGAAATAGTTGCACCAAAGTATGATCGTTATCAAATAATAATAATAGTCTTAATAGGCCCTTCAATTCACCCCCTTACAAAGCAAAACATTCCCAATTAGCATTGACGTGAATTATGGATTTAACTTACCAACAGCGTTCTTCAAAGCGTCTTCAGTTTGTGCAATTGTTTTCAACCCTTTTATTTTTAGAACTGAAGATTCAGTAGATTTGCATCTACCTTGTTCTGCCGTGTATGGATAACTGCTCTCTGATTCAATACCCTTGTCCTTGACGTATTCGAAGGCAGCATTCATATCACCACCTTCGTTACAGTCACCATTACCATAATCTCCTGAGCAGTCCAACAACTGCTGTTCACTAAGGGATACTTTCTTACTGTTCTTGATGGCGTTTTGACCTTCTAGAGCACCAGTCTTAAACAAACGAACCCTATTATAATTATAAAAAGTCACTACGAACAATTACCACCAAATATGTGTAGAAGTACTCCTGGAAAAAAATTAAAATATTACTTACAGCACTGAATGCCCAACAGGATCCACAGTATCCTTGATCTTTAACTTCCAAAACTGCATCTTTTTGCCTCCAGTCAATTGCGTCTGGAGCAGTGATGTTCTCGACATGGAGGGTAGCACCACGAAGTTGAGGTCTGCTGCTTTGTTGACGTTTCAGCATAGCCTTGAATTCTTCACCTGTCAAATCTGCGAACTTGTTGGCTGCCATAAAGTAGGTCTCAAGACCAGCTTCGTATCTGACATTGTGTTCTTCGATGGTCTTTAAGTTGTTTTGAAATATTTGAAAGCGACGTTGTTCCTCTACGATGTTTTGGTAGTTCTTAGCATGCTTGACCTTGAATGTGGTCCAGTGGTCGTGTTCGGAAAAAGCGTTAATGGTCAAAATGACAGATGCGAAGATGATCAAGAGTTTCATTTTGATTTTTCTGTAGAATTTTATAAAGAAATTAATTTGCCATTTAACGGATTCTAAAACAAGATTAAAAATAATGGAAATACTAATCGAAAAACTAAAATAACAAAGAGTTTTTCCAAATTTCGTCATTTAATATCAACTTTTTTATAAGTTTGAACGAAAAAATTGTAGTGTTCTTTCTTCAATTTTGGACGACCAGTAAAAATTTTATTCCAAAGGATATTAAGGTTCTATGTATTTATTTATTTGTTTTTGTTTTTATACGGTTAAATTCCATAAAGAAAAAATCATGTTTTTTGTTTCATATTTTATCAACTTAAAAAATATCTTACGTTTTCAATTAATTTTAAGAAATATTTTCGAAAAAAAATTTAAATGCTTATATTTTTTACGTACAAGTATATTAATCCTTAAAATTGAAATAAATTTTACTCAAACACAACGTCATTCTGCAAGTATTACAAGATATCAATGAAAATATTAGAAAAAAAATTCTATATTTGAAGAAGAAAAACCCTGCTCTTACCTTATAAGAACAACAAAATGTAACTTATTAGAAAAAAAATTCAATATTTGAAGAAGAAAAACCCTGCTCTTACCTTATAAGAACAACAAAATGTAACTTATTGCTAACTACAAAAATTTTAGTGTTTTATAGTAAATTCATCCACTTAAAAAATCCTAGATTATTCACTTAATTAGGGAAACGTTGTATACTTTCTACCTGTACTTTTATCTTAGAATATAACACAATAGTTTATAGATAATAATTTAATTTTTTGTTGATGCGTAACCGATCCAACATTACTACAAATCCACGGCAAAATAATTAGAATGAGAGCAATGATTTCATTGAAGGAAAACAATGTGTTAATGGAAAGGGAGTTCGAAAATCAACTTACAAAAACTTAAATTTCACTGTATACAGAATAATACAGATTATTTCATTCACACATGGCTGCGCCAATGAAAAGTCATGGATTTAGTCACATGATATGCAATATGATCGGATATTTCGGTAAATAAAAAATATCAGCGGCTATTTTAGTCGATTGTATATTGTTTGCTATTAAGTGTCAAAATTTGACGTAACATTCACTTAAAATTGAAAATGTCTCGTTTTGGTTCCACTACGGAAATCAGTGAAAATACAAGCAAATATATCACAGAAAGTATCAAAAAGAGAAAGGAGTCCGTTTGAGGACAATCTTAGCGAATGATTTTGTGGGGTTCATGAAACAATCTTCCTGAATATCACTCGAATATGACAAATAGAGACTATTATTTTCTTTAATTCATCTCGAGCAACTTGCATTTCGAGACAATTCAATTCGACCATATGAACTTTAATAATCAAAGAATAACTCCCTCGAGCTAAAGCTCTCGGGAGTTATTCAGATTATTAGTGTTCATATGGTCTCATCAAATTGTCTCGAAATACAAGGTACTCTCGATAGAATTAGGCAGAAAATAATAGTCGGCTATTTGTCATAGTCTTGGGATATTACCTTCGACTATTTCCCTCGTCTTAATTTCCACCAATCACAATCGCGCAATTTTGAGTTACAAATGGTTTCTAGATGAAAAAACTATGACAGCTCCTGTCAGCAGTTTTTTAGAGTTTACCCGCGGCAAAACTTGACAGCTGTTGTCACCAAAAATTACAATACCTTCGATAACAAGTAATTATGGTCTCATAGGACACCAAAAAACGACGCTAAACAATTTTTCTGATTTTATTGTCAGTAAATTTTGTAATATTGTTTTAAAACAGTGCTAGTCAGCTTATGTAGTGAAAATGAGTCGCTTTGGAAGTGATTCCATGAATAATATACGGAATTCTGCAAGGCAAAGAAATACGTGCTTTTGGAAACTACAATTTTCGAGCAACTAACGGTGAAAATTACAAAGAACTAGTTGTGAAGGCAATGTGGAACACCGTTGCAAAAAAAATGCAAGAGCTGTATTTTATGAAGTGGAAAATAATTTTTGATCCAATTAAAGATATTATCTTCAAGTCTAGTAGGGAAGCTCGTAATGCGAAACGAAGGAATTTGCAGATATGCGCCAATAAAAGGAAATCGAGCTCCGCTTCATTAAAATTAAAATTAAAACGCAATGGTTTTATTATGGGACGAAAGCACTCCGGCGGGACTCCAGCGAAAATTTTACCACATCGCTTCAGTGGAACTGGAGAGGTGGAGAAGCAGAGTACATTATTTTAAAGAGGAAGTGGATAATTCTGGGATTTTTTTTTAATAAATAACTGATTTTCAAAAATCCTACTTTTTAGAAAGAGTAGAATATAATCTCTCTTCAATAAAACGGCACAGGGTGGAGAAAAAAAATGGCCGATAGTAAATGACTGGTCCCCAACACGAAGAACTCTACCTTTTGTCCAGTCCGTCTTTTTAAAATTCTAATGGTTAAACGTTCATCTACAATAACAACCGATAGATTATTCTTAACAGTAAACCCATCATGGAACAAAGAACAATCAAGTGGATGGTACAAAAACACTCCAAAGGGAAAAAACGAACGAAATGGACTAAAGAAGCAGCAGAGAAGACTGGATTAAATAAAAAAGAAATACAAATAACAAACCCCTCTATGCGGTCAGTAACCTGGCTAAAGGAGGGATGGGTGAACAACAATTAATTAAAATTACTGGTCACAGATCAGCCAACTCAATTAAGCCTTATCTGCAAATGGATAATGAGCATTATTCCAATATCATAAAAACCCTTAAAAAGTGACGCCTCAGAACCTCCAGCAAAAAAACAGAAAACAGAAGATCCTGCAGCCACTCCTCGAGCTTCTTACTCTACAGCTGGACCCATCAACAACATTAAGGATTTACCTACACCCAACGTTATCAATGAGTTAACAAAGATTTCAAACAATACTCCTACTATGTATGTACCAAAATGGCAATTTATATTTTAATTGTACCATAAATAATTAAGTTTGTAGTATTTTGTGATTAAATAAATTACCTGTTTTTCAGTTTTCAAATTGTAAAGTATGTGTATGCAGAATGATCTGATACTCATGAAATGGTCTTGTCAAATACCATTCGGGCATCTAATTTTTCCTATGAAAAAAACTAGATGCGCTTATGATATTACTTACGAAAAAATTGTTCTTTATATAGTAGCGAAAATTATGGAAGTATAAATTTTAAATAACAAAAACAAAAATTACAAATTAACCATAAATGTGGAAGAAATTACGGTATATGCAAGAAACTGCACAATTTTATTTCCAAAAAACTTTTTTTATATACCATTTGTCTAGTCTTATTGATTTTATTCCTAGGCTGGGCTGTTATAAGACAAAAACAGTTTTAATCGCAGATTATCAGTTTTTATCTAAATTATTTATCTTTTTGTATTTATAATTATTTTACTCGACATACACTGTGGCTACTTCTGAATTTCAATTTAATACTCATTGTGTTGATGATTCAAGATTGGAATACTGTGTAAAATAACTTACCATGTAGTCGTATTTTTTGTACAGATCTTTCTTTTACAATAAGCATGTTGATTTTGTATTTTTTTTATATTGTTTTAACTTCTATATCATTTTTTTTTAATTTCTACATTCTTTCTACAAATCTTTTCCAAATTTTAAACCTCTGGATAAACCTCAAATAATATTTTTTTTTTCAAGCGTATCAAGAAATCTTTTATATTAAGCGTAAAAATTTCTAAATTTTATACTCTGTGTAGGTACATTAATAAAAATCTGTTGTGTCGCCACAAGACTTTCCCGGCAGTTATAAAATAAAAATTAAAAAAATTCATTTGGTGTTAAAATTTTTTAAAGTCCAAATCAAATGATATTTGGTATCCCAAAAAAAATTTGTTTCGAATTTTTTTAAAGTAAAAATGACATTTGAAATATTTCACATGTCAAAAAAAGTAAAACAATTTTTTAGGGTCAGAATTTTGTTTACCTTTTCTTTGACATGTCAAATGTCATTTGGATTTTAAATTTTAAATTTTTTTTTCCATTTCTTAGTTTTAAAATTAAGGAATGAAAATTTCAGGATGTATTGACACCTAAATATCAAATAAAAACTAAGTCTTATATTTTTTTGCGATGTACATAGGGCTCCTGCGCCCCCTGGTGGGGCGATTTCAACCAAAAACTAATGGGTTCAATCCCCGATCACCCGAACCCCTTATACCAAATTTCAGCTCAATTGGATTAAGCGTGCGGACGCTATCGTGGAAGAATACAGACACACAGACAGACGGACATACTTCCATCTGGAAATCGTTTTAATCGTCTTAGGGGACCTCAAAATGGATATATCTATTATCTCAAATTTTTTTTAGCGCGTTCACAATACTTTCCCTCAAGGCCTATTGAAGTATCCAGTAATTTTAAGTTGGTTGGAATTTAAATGCAACCATGTCAAGTCCCTAAAATTTAAAATCACAGGTAAAATTTCATATCTAATTAATTAGCCTGAAAGGGATCAACAAGGAGATCGTATTTTTTTATTTGGTCGATTTTTAAAATCAAATCTGGCACTAAAATAGAAAAAAAGGACGGTTATCTATCAGTTTTAAATTGCAATATTAATAAAGACGAAAAAATCATTGGTAACTTAAAAAATACTCTATTTTGGGAGCATTATCATAAAAGTTTACTTCTTATAATAAAAAAGAAAGATACAACTGAAACTGATAATGTTTGTATCATAAACAATCGCATATCAATCATTTACAGATGATGTTGATTAAAGAGTTTATTCAAATTTGATTTATCTTTATATAAATGTGCGGAATATAAATTTTAAAAAAAATATAGATTCTCAGTTCAATTTGTTTCTCTTTATAGGTGAGTTTTTGTTGCTAAATTACTTTATCAAAATGACTGAAAAAGTATTCAATATTCTATAAATCTCGCAGATAACAAAGCTATTTATAATTGTATTTTTTTACTTAAAAATAAAACATTAAATGGTTTGAAGTGCCAGTGCTATTTAAATAATGAAAATGAGACAAATAGATAAAATGAATACTCAATTTTTAAATAATCTTTTAATACTTAAAGAGTCACTGCCCCTTACCCCTTATTGCACAAAAATATTAGAATAGAATAACCTAACAAAATTAAGATCCACCTTATGGCTAAGATATAGGATACCTGACATCTCTCTTTTGATTGAACTTGAATTGAATTGAACTTTCAGCCGACCGTTAAATTATTAAATCAAAAAACGGTATTCTTTAAACATTAATTTTAACAGAGTCTTATGAAATGTCAGGGGAACGCTTGACACCCATTTAAGATTCGCTTGAACTAATTTTGAATGCCGTACGCATGTAAATAGTTAATTAGAAATAAAAACTAGAAGTTATTCAGCCTAACATATTAAACAAACTATGTGGACCGGCTGTGTCGTTGTTTAATTTCCATTCACAAATTAAACATAATTTATTTCATTCATATT
Organism: Crepidodera aurea; assembly: GCA_949320105.2. NCBI lineage: Eukaryota > Metazoa > Arthropoda > Insecta > Coleoptera > Chrysomelidae > Crepidodera > Crepidodera aurea. The sequence goes on along the minus strand of OX439475.1, from coordinate 36,883,990 downwards.
TAATAAATAAATTTACAACTACAAAACATCAGTTGTATCCGAATTAAATAATAAAATAAAGTTACTACTTCGTTCGATACGAGTTGAAGTGAGACAACACGCCAACAGTGAGATGGACATAAATTCCATCAAGGCATTTCACACTTCCGGTTCCTCTGAACACCTGCATGCATTTTTGGCACGTAGGCACATTCCATCACGTAAGCAGCGTGTCGCGCCTAGCACTCACAAGTGTTGATGGGCGGAGACTACCAATTTTTAAAAATTTCCACTCACATCTCCGTATCTTCGCATAAGGGCTTGCTCGGGATATTAAATTACAAATCAATCATAATGCCTCCTGGTACAGCGAATTAGTATGTCCAATGATATTGAGAAAATTCAGACAATGTTGAAAGAAGCGGTGTTGTCACAACAAATGAGTGCATCGACCGACTTTGAAAACAGATATTTCAAATTGAAATATAACAACAGCCGTTTTAAAGAGATGATCATATTGTCCGAGTAACTCAAAATTGTCAAATTGCATCGTGAGTGGTTTCATGAAATCACTATATACATTTATTTTACAGTTGATGATATATTGTAACTAATTCCAATGGCTCGAAAAGAGAATAAAAAAGAAACAGATATGTTTATTAATTTGAATAAAATCATTACTTATTGTATTTTGAGTTATCATAGGACAGAATGTAATTTAAAAACAATGTTTTAAATTAGTTCTAGTATGGTAATTGTAAAAGAATCTCTAAAATTTGGCATATCAAAATTTAACATTGAAAGCCCATAAGAGACTTTTACTAACAGATTTAACTATAATACAATGAGAATTTTATAATATTAATCGTCAGGACAAAAGGAAATTGCAAGATAACCTCAAAGTTCAATATCATGGTATATCAAAGTAATTAGTTAAAATTTAAGGGAAATAATATAAATCAGAGAAATAGAGTTCCGGATTTCTAAATTTAAAGAAATACAGTAAAAAAGGGGAATCATAATGAAGTTTCATGGAATTTAAGGAATCGATAATAACGAACATTAAAAGTATGTGTATAAATTTAATATAGTGAGAAAATTATATCAAAATTATTCTTTTTGTCTCTATAATAATTTGGTGTTAATTAAAAGTAAAAAAAATTAATAATTTTTGAATTTTATAAAAAACTGTCAAATTGCAATCAAGTAAGGTGTGATTTGATGGTTTATAAAAACTATTTCGCGCTGTCAAGCGAGGCTTTTCACCATAATCCTTTGAAGCGTATACTTCGATCCTAGTAATAAAAACAAAAGAAAATCAAATCAAAGTAATACTGATTGAAGATAAAAAATTCACAGAAATTTACCTGTCAAAATAAGTGAAGTTATATTTTGGTAAAACAAGAAAACTTAAAGAAAAATCAAGAGGAGTCCAATTATTTATCCTATCGTTGTTCCTGTTAAATAATCCAGATCCTGTTGTATCCTGACTATACTATCCAGATCCAGTTGTATCCTGTATTAATTTATCTTATTCCTGTTTTTGGTTTCCTAGAAGATGTTGTACCAAATCCCATCTTGAATTGACTAGGAAAATAATCAGAATAAAAAAGTCTAAGTCGTATTTACTATATTAAATATCAAAATTTAAAAACGTTTAAAATAAAAAAATGCCACAAGTTTTACAATTAATTAGGTTAGTTTTTTTTTAAACTATAACTAAATTACTTAAATTAGAATATAACATTGGAGTAAGGTAAGAGAGTAATCATAAGATTTGTGCTAATTGTTGATTGTGTAAGTAAGAAAAATATTACGCTTACCTTATTCTGGCAAACAACTCTTTCACATAAAATAAAAAGGTTAACCGTTATTTATTTTGAATATTAATAAATGTTTACATATTTTTACTGAGTCGTTATTATCAATTTCTACAATCACGCGGTTAATAGAAACACTCCCTGAGTTTAAGATTCTCAAATTTTCTACTTGATAGTAGATGGCGCTCAACAAAATTATCCACAACAAATAATTATATTCTGTCTGAGTTTACGGCAGAAGGCAATAAGAACAAAAAGATATAGGTAAAATTTTAAATTTGTTATAAATATTAAATTAACAACAAACCAAATTAAAGAGCTAAAGTCGAGGTTGGTTAATCCATTAATAAAATCAGTAATAACATTATAGGTTATGTACTAAAACTCAAAATTAAATAAATCAAATAATAAAAATAAATATTCAATAAAATTAATTTTTCTTTTACACGCCGATAGTACGTAACAATATATTAATATTTTCTTAAGTCGTAGATAGTAGTACTAATAGTAGGTAGTTCTATAGTAGTATAGTGAGGCCACTATTAAATAAAGAACGTGTCGTGTTTCCAGAAAAATCAAAATGAAGGTAATCATCATATTCGCTACTACTCTTTTTGCCGTTAATGCTCTTACTGCCCAAGAACATTGGACTCATTTCAAGGTAATATATAACAAAGTACTTTAACCGCGTTTTAAAATTAACTACTTTGTTTAAGGTTAAACACAGCAAAAACTATAAAAACGTAGTCGAAGAAGAAATTCGTTTCGAAATTTTCCAAAACAACTTGAAAACCATCGAAGCACACAATGCCAAATATGAAGCTGGACTCAAATCCTACACAATGGGTGTTAACAAATTCGCCGATATGACTTCAAAGGAATTTGGACTCATGCTCAAGCTCCAAAATGGCCCAAGACCCTCAGTCAACAAATCTCTACACGTTCAGAATCCAACTCTCACTGTTCCAGAGTCGATTGATTGGAGACAAAAGAATGCCGTTTTAAAAATTAAGGATCAAGGAGATTGTGGATCATGTTGGGCATTTAGTGCTGTAAGTAATTACAAGCTAAGGATTTATTTGTTATTTTTTACTGTAGTGACTACCTGTCTCGATTTTTTGATAGTTTTCATACCTATTTCTTCTTTTCTAAGCTACTATATTATTCATATTGTCTATTCATCTGGTAGGTGGTTTTCTTGACTTCTCCACTATTCGTTTAGTCTCTTCCCCTTTCTATCATATATTGGGCATAGTCCTCTTTATTTCCATTTATTCAATGTTTCAATTACCCAATGTTCCTCCCATATCGTACTTCTAGAAACTTCTTTTATTCTTTATTTCATAACGGACTACAGATATAATTTGTGGCTAAGACTCTCTTTCAAAAGTACCAGCAAATTAATCTATCTTATCATCTGATAAAAATGTTAACAACTACTGAACAAAAAATATCCTCATCATTTCTTGGTGGCAAATTTGTTCTTCTAATAAGAATTAAATGTTGACTTTGGTCTTCTTCTTATAGTGGATCTCCTATCGGAAGTTTGCTATCATGACCTTGTTGACTGCAGCTCTGAACAGTTGAACATTGCTACAGTTAAACCCATCCCTCATGTTCTTTAGCCAGGACACACGGCGTCTGCCAATGCTCCGCTTTCAACTAATCTGTCCCTGGACTATCAGTTGGAGAAGTGTGTATTTCTGTCCTCTCATTATATGACCCAGGTATTGAAGCTTTCTTTTTTTCGTGGTGTTAATGATTTGGCTTTGGTCTGTATTATCAAAAATAATTTTAAACTAAATAAAACTATTATTTCTATTATTTCTAGATGGAAACTGTTGAACTATTGGGACACACTGTATATAAAATAACATACCTGACTGAATTCATTAGTTTATTCATTCACCTATTAAATTCACAGCCCAAACCGCTGAAACTCTTAAAATGGTGTGTTTCTATGTAAAAATAAAAAAAGCACTGGGGAGGGGACTTTGAACAGCGAAATAGGTCTTTATGGTTAATTTTCAGATTGGTGCCATTGAAGGCCAGAATGCCATCTTGAACGACCAGAGGGTGGCTCTTAGTGAACAACAATTGGTCGACTGTTCTACGGAAAACGCTGGATGTTTGGGAGGCATCATGCAAGCTGCTTTTGAATACGTAATAGCTAGCGGTGTTAATAGTGAAGCTGACTATCCATACGAAGGTGAAAACGGTGAATGTCGAGCCAAAAGTTATTCTGTTGTTACTGTCAAAGACATGAAAGGAGTTACTAGCACCGAATCTGCTCTGAAAGAAGCTGTTGGTAAGTCTTCAACTGAATTGAATTTATTTTATTTTTTTACTAGATATATAAGGCCAGTTTTAGAACCTACTTAGTTCAGAGGTCGTTGCGCATGATTTTTGTTTATGTATTATGCATCCATTCTATAATACAATGCCGTTTGCCCCATCAAATCTGACCAAAAATGACGTAGTTAGTATGTCTGTATCACATTTAGTTTGCAGCATGCTGATCCAACCAGATGCTCTTGTGATAATGAATCAACTATAGTTCTTAACTTTATTTTTTTGGCTGTAAAAACTCTTATCAATAGTCTATCGAACAAATTTTCTTCTTAACTAATACCAAACGCCACTCTTCAATTTCACTAGGTTTCTAACTAATATAATTTTTAAAAGTGCAAACACAATGAAAAAATATTCACATTTTTTTTAGGTACGGTTGGTCCAATTTCAGTAGGCATCTACGCTGAACCTATCCAGTTCTACGAGAGTGGTATCTTCGAAGAATCTAACTGCTACAACATCGCTTATATGCTGGACCACGGTGTTGTGAATGTGGGGTATGGAACTGACAATGGAAAGAAATACTGGATCATCAAGAATTCATGGGGTAGTGGCTGGGGAGAATCTGGTTTCTTTAGATTGGCCAGAGATGCTGATCAATGCGGTATAGCTCTTGATGCCTGTTACCCAATTTTGTAAATACAATAATTTTAACTAATAAATAAATACAATTATTTTAGCATGTTTTTTTCGTTAAGTGGCGCGGTTTTACCAATTGTAAAATGTAACTACAAAATATTAGGTTATTCTACTTAACCCTAATACTTAGAAGGTATAAATCGCAAATTTTCATCTGCCAGTAAATAAAACAAATTTCAACATTTTTCACACATTTATTCCAAAGCTTTTGTGACATTTTCATTATATATCTGTAGCAATATATGATACTAGTTACATTAATTGACAAATCATTAAAGTAAATGATAAAAAGTAATGGTCCAAGAACAGAACCTTGTGGAACTCTGTATTCTTTCCGGAAGTATGCCCATCAATTTGAACATATTGAGTTCTGTTTTGTAAATAAGAGGTAATAAGCTGTAATGGTGTCCCTCTAACTCCATATCTCTCTAGTTTTAATAATAAAATGTCATGTCGAACCGAATCGACCGCTCTCGTAAGATCATAAAATCTAGGAGTGCTATATAGACGACTTTCAAAACCATCTGTAAAAGCTTCATAAAGATTACATACTGCGCTAATTGTTGATTTGTTTGCCCTGAAACCGAATTGGTTTTGGCTCAGCAATTTATTACTTTTAAAAAAATTAATAACACATTTTTTTAGTACCAAGTAGATGGTATCTGTATCTGTAAAGCTAGGAGGGTGGGTCACCCCACAGCACATAGGCCACATTTGGCCCATTGTGCATCCTTCTGAGGTTGAGCCTTCCTTCTAGCTCGTCAGCCAGTCTACTTGTTTAAAGTAGGTGATGACGTCGCCTGAAGGAAGGACCCTCATGTTGTCTTGTGTTAACCACTGCTCGCCGAAAAGAAAATGTCTTATTTGTGAGAGTGTCGGGCATTCGCAAAGAATGTGTTTGACAGTCTCGTCTTCCTGTTCACATCCACTACACAGAAGAGTGTCAGATAACCCCATCCTGTGGAGGTGTTTTCGTAGATGACAGTGGCCAGTCGGATACTGTAGATGTTCCTGGCTACCTTGCAGCCTGTTTCGTCGTCCCATCTATCCTTAATTTTTTCAAGGGCGTGCTTCTTTAGAAGGTCCGCCACAGCTGATGCCGATAAGCCTAACGAGTTGCCTTTTGATTTTCCATGGCCTTTGATTCAAGCTAAAGTGACCACATTGTTGTTGCAAGCTTTGACATTCTAGTACTAGACCTGATGTAATACGTGGTCTATTCAGAGCTGTCCTTAAGGATGTAACTATTATTACCAGTAATGTTTCTTCTGGTAGTCTCTTTTGCGGTGATGGAGCTAGCAGTAAGCTCTGTTTGAGATACACTGGCATTTGAACCCATTGCCCATTAAGCAGATGGTAGATTAATGTCCCTTTTTTTGAAAATTGGGGTTACTCGTGATACTTTAAATATATCTACCTAAAATATTCTTAAACTAAGTACCTACTTAATTACTAGTATACTTATCTAAATCTGTCTGTCAGTTCGGATGATGTAGACATTTTGAGCCTTCTTGATTCGCCTGTCTGTTCAAACATAGGAGTTAATAAAGCTATTAATAAAATAAATATATAACTATTTTTGAAGAACATATTCCAAAGATCGGGAAGTTAAAGTTATGATGATATTCAAAATAGGACATAACACACACTGTCACTACAGAGATATAACCGTGCTCAGTGTAGCACAGAAAGGGAATGAAATAATGCTGAAAAAAGAATAATTGATTTAATTTTTTATTAACCAATGGCTTTGTAAGTGATTTAATTACGGTGTGACGCATAAAATATAATTTGACTATGTATCTGCCTGAACGATTTTTAATAAAATGGAAATGTATTCAACTAACATTATTATAAAAATGTTTCTAAAAAATAAATGTATCGAAATCTATTTGTTTTTTCCATTAAAGTTTTAAAATTATGGTCTTTAAAAGACTTTTTGAATTTTTTTCTTTGCCTAAAAGTTGTTTTATTTCCACATTGTCTTCACATCTAGTTTTTGGAATTTTCACCGTTTTCTTTCTTCATATTCTTTCAGGATTAGGTTTAGTTGCTTTAAACTTGTAGTTTCCAAAAGCTCGTATGTCTTTGACTTGCAGAATTCCGTAAACTGTTTCCATATTGACGTATGGGTTTTAACGGTATTGTACTGTACACTTTTCTCAATAGCCAGATCAATATTAGTCATAAAATCACTTCCAAAGCGACTCATTTTCACTTCATAAGCTGACTAGCACTGTTTAAAAACAATATTACAAAATTTATTGACAATAAAATCAGAAAAATTGTTTAGCGTCGTTTTCTGGTGTCCTAAGAGACCATAATTACTCGTTATCAAAGGTATTGTAATTTTTGGTGACAACAGCTGTCAAGTTTTGCCGCTGGTAAACTCGAAAAAACTGCTGACAGGAGCTGTCATAAACTAATCGAAATTAGAAGCATGTAAGGAGAAAATAAAAAAAAATAATTAGATCTGATAAATTTATAATTTATTAATCAAACTATAAGTAGGTACAGATAAATTACAAAACTGGATAAGAAGCCTTAAGAGCAATACCGCATTGGTTAGCATCTCTGGCCAACCTGAAGAAACCAGCTTCACCCCAATCACCACCCCAAGAGTTCTTGATGATCCAGAATTTCTTTCCATTTTCGATTCCATATCCAACATTGAGAACACCGTGGTCTAGAAAGTAGGGATCGCTGAAGCAACTGGATTCTTCGAAGATACCTTTATCGTAGAATTGGATGGGATCAGCGTACATAGCTACTGAGACTGGACCAACTGAACCTGAATAACAAAAAACGAGTTTGTTTTCAATATTAAAAAAACTTAAAAGTATGAAAATGAGATACTAAATTTTGACTTGGCTTGAATAGCTGTTAACTATCTCGAGCTGTTAAAAAACTTTACTATTGAAGAAGGAACTATAAAAAAAAAGAAATTGATTGAATACTGAGAAAACCAATAGCAAACCTTATCCAACTATATATTAATGGGGAAGAGGGGGAGAGACAGACCAGAAACAACTTACCAACAGCATTTTTAAGAGCCACTTCATTGTCTTCAACTGCAACGTAATCTGTGATAGAGACAACGGATGTTTTTGAGGAACGACATGTGCGTTGGAAACCTTCGTATGGGTATTCTGCTTCGCTGTTAATTCCATAGTCAATAACGTATAAAAAAGCGGAATCCATCCAACCACCTTCGTAACAGTCTCCATTGCCATAAGGTCCAGAGCAATCCAACAATTGTTGCTCACTGAGGGATACTCTTTTATTATTCTTGAGGGCGTTTTGACCTTCAATGGAACCAGTCTGAAGTTAAAAATTAAAATAAATTAATGTATACTTAGTTCTTCTACCATATAATGTCTTTTAACTGTTACCATTGCTTTTTTAAGCAGAAATTTCCTTATCTTTATTAAACAAATTCCCAAAAATATTTGTGAATTTATTCTAATTCTAGTAATAAAGATATTACATATTACACAATATATCTGCTAGCTTTAAGTGATTTTATTATAATAAATTTACTTACAGCGCTGAATGCCCAGCAGGATCCACAGTCTCCTTGATCCTTAACTTCCATAACGGCGTCCTTCTCCCTCCAGTCAACAGATTCTGCTACATTATCAGAAAGTTTATGAATTTGACTGATCTTGGAAACTTCGGGTTTTGGACCGTTTTTGATCCTAAGCATATCTCCAAACTCCTTTGGAGTCAAGTCAGCGAATTTGTTTACAGCCATGGTGTAGGATTTAACTCCAGATAGGTATTTGGCGTTGTGTTCGTTGATGGTTTTCAAGTTGTTTTGGAAAATTTCGTAACGAAGCTTTTCTTCAACGATGTTTTTGTAGTTTTTGCCATGTTGAGCCTTAAAACGAAATCCTTATTAAATATAGCATATTAGCATATAACAAATATTGATATTTAAGCCTTAACGTTTTATGTAGATATCTGACAGGCATCTCAATTAAAAAATTACCTTGAAGTGGGTCCAATGTTCTTGGGCAGTAAGAGCATTGACGGCCAAAAGGACAGAAGCGAACACAATAAGCACTTTCATTTTGATTTTTCTGAAAAAATAAAAGTAAAATATATTACATTTCTCTATAAAGAACATGTAGAAAGATACAGTTAATTAGGTAAGACAAAAAACGAAAACAAGGCTGCATAATAAACCAAATATGTAAACTTGTCCTATTGGATACTGGAACTATTTCTAATGTATGTGAAACTGAAAAAGGGACGGTCAGAAAATGAATATAAAGAAAAGTTCACCATCACTGCTAGACTACGGCGAAGCCCGTTTTAACGTGCCTATATTAGCAGTGACTATTACGTAATCTTAAATCCAATAAATAAACGAAAATTATTAACAACGATTTCTCATTCGAGACCGTAATAAAAATTGGTTAAAACTTTAAACAACATAACAACTCTGAAAAGAAGGTGAGTCTTCTCAACAGCATCTAAAATTGGTATTATATCCTCCGTTATTGCGTATTTTTAAATTTTTTTTAGCTATTAAGACAACTAGTGTTTACTACTAATAGATTCTTAGCATAAATGGATTTTGAAAGTTTAGTCATTTTCAATTTCGTCGAAAAAAATTTTGTGGGTGTTATGGTAACGAGTGAACAAAATAGTGGAATTTTTCCGTCAACATGTCGCATGAAAGCATTCCTAATGAAATATTACAAAAAGGGAACGAACTGCGGTCAAATTTATTACCTGCAAAATCAAAACAGGCATATGAGAAGGTGTACATGGCTTTCGCACAATGGAAATCGGCAAAATTGGCAAATGAAGTGACGGAAGACGTTATCTTGGCGTATCTTGATACAAGGATAAGTTCCTTGTAATGTCCCTTGTTTTAACAAAAATAGTGATATTCTTAGACTAAATTAAATGTATTTTACAGTCCCAAAAATTGTGTCCGGCTTCTTTGTGGCCAGAGTATTCAATGCTGAAGGCTACTCTAAAGCCCAAGGAGAATATTAATATTGAAAAATTTGGTTCTGTTGTTCCCTTTATAAAAAATTTGAATGTTGGTTATCGTTCTAAGAAGTCAAAAGTGCTCTCTCGGCAAGAAATCCAAACATTATTGGAGGAAGCGGATGATACAGCATATTTGTTTATGAAGGTAGGATACCATATTTATTTTATAATGATTTTATACCTTAGGTCGCTTTAGTGTTTGGCATTGCCGGAGCCTGTAGGAAAGGGGAACTGCGGAATATGAACTATTGCGACACTCAAGACTGCGGTGACGTTTTAAACCTCATGATACCTGATACGACAACACATAAAGAGAGGAGATTCACTGTTCTCAACGAAGGTTTTGGTATTAAACCAATCGATTGACATCGATGTTATGTGGCCCTACGCCCAAAAAATAATGCAGCTGCAAATTTTTTTTTACATTATTTCAACGGAAAATGTTCTAGACAAGTGGTAGGAATCAACACGTTTGGCGAAATTCTCAAAAAGATAGCGATGTTCTTAAAGTTGGAAAACCCAACTAATTACACAGGACATTCATTCCGACGCAGTTTGGCAACTTTATTTGCTAACACAGTTACTAAATTTTGCATGAATAAACTTTAAATTAACAATTCATTTTCCGTAGGTGGAGATATTACTTCATTGAAAAGGCATGGGGGGTGGAGTCATCAAAAGTTGCCCAATCGTACATTGAAGAATGTTTGGAAGAAAAGGTTAAGATTGCCCGAAAGGTAGTTTTGAATGGCAGAGACGATGTTAATACGGACATCAGCAATCGGAATTGAAGCGACAATGCTAATGTGGAAGTTAGCGACCACAATCCACTCCCCAAAAGTGGAAATTGTAGCAACGATGGTGATGTGGGGGCCAAGAATAATAATAAATGTTGAATGTGGAAGCATATTTTAAATAGCTATAAAGTACGTTACCTTTGACGACCTATTTTATAAGGAATGATGGATTTTATTGACAACTTAAAGTGATAGTTTTAATGAACCATAGTAACAGTATAAAGTGTCAAGCATTAGAAAAAAAATTATTAACTTGACGCCTTAGGTTTTTCTATCTTAAATTAGTACATTAAGCAACGCATTTCATATGGCATTCTGTTATGGACGAGTGTCACAACAGCCATATGACATAAGTTGCTTATAATACTTTTTATATTTTGCCATTTTATTAATTTTTTAATAAATTTATACTTTGCATATTTTGCTTTAAAAAAAATGAGTTGGTGAGACTGTTGTAGAATTTTTAAAATTTGACAGATTTGAAATTTAATAATGTCAATTCATGTCATTTGGTGATTCATATTACCAACCGTATAACACAAAAAGTTGCGTACTCTAATGAAACATTAGAGAACTCAAATGCGTATCATAATGTAAAATATTATAGATGCAAAATATAAAAAATATTTTATACTACACCAAGTTTAATGTTACATTTAAAAAATATATTAAGACTTACCTATAAAGAACAACAAAATGAAATTGGTAATTAATTAGAATTGTGTTGAGCTTATATACTCTAAAAATCACAGTCATTATTTTAACCAGCCGAATGTAAAGTATGAGTGCAAAATTACTTATTCGATAACAAGATATTCTAAATCAGGCGTAAATATTATTTCCTTTTTTTATTTTATTGATTTTCTAAGCGTTGTGTTCAAAATTTTTAGTTAATTTTGATAAAATAAATAGTGAAAATTTATATTGAAAAATATTTTTTTTGCTTGGGCTTTAGAACTGACCCTTTGGCCACACGCCAATATAGAAAAACTATAAAATTTGATATATTAAAAATCGTTTAGTTGGACTTTTACTTAATTCATTAGTTAAAATTGCCGCTATACAAGGTCCCTTTGTGAGGAACTTTGCTCTCTTTTTGTGATTGTACTTGATCCATTGATTACCGAAGTTCGAACAGTATTGAGGAAGGACGAGAATGGGTTCGAGCACAATTAAATTTTCGTTTGAGCTTCTCCTAGTCAAAGCATCGGCCTCATTTAATTCGATGTTGCTGTGTCGCTTGTGAGGTGATCCTGAAAACTCTAATTCAATAAAACTCTATACTGGATCCAAAAATGATTGATAGTTTTATTGGCCCTTGGCATATTGAAGGCAGTGGCGTGCGTATTAATTTTTGAAAGGGTTAAGAATTAACCCAAATAATAGTTAATTATTTTTAAAATAATCTAAAAACTTTTTTTTTGATTTTATATATTTTTTTGTATCTTTATACATACCTTTCGTCTAATCTTCCACCTCAGATTCGTCAGATGCACTGTCGCTACCGCTGTCGTCAGCAAAGTTGATAATGATTGGTTCAATATTTTGGTCAATCCGTTGGCATGTGTACCACATTTTTTGTTCTTCTTTCAGAACGTGCTTGATGCGTTTCTTCCAGTTTTCTGCAGTGACGCTTTGAATTGCTTCTTTAAGGTGATTTTGTACATCGGCCATTTTAAATGTTCTGTTTTTTCGTGCTACTTGTCCTTATACTTGCGCCCAAATTAATTCTATAGGATTAAATTCGCAGTGGTAAAAAGGTAATCTTAAAACAATCATTCCATGACTTAACGCCATTTCATCAACTGCGAATTTTTTATATTTATAAACATGTAGTTTTGTAATCTATAGTAATTCCGCCTTTAGACTATCTTTGTTATAGTGGATGGATGTTTTTACCTATTAACCATTGTTGAATTTCAGCTTTTTTCCATGATTGTTTCGGTAACGGTTCTAAATGCCGACTATGATAGGGGGCATTATCCATGACGATGACAGACCCAGATTCCAAAAGTTGAATGATACCTTCAAACCATTTTTCAAACACCTCTGCATTCATCTCCTCATGGTAATCGCCAGTTTTTTTATTTAATTTTTGCTATTCTAATTCTTCCTTATTCTAAATTAACCCCACGCAATGATACGTTCGTGGAATTAGCAGGTAGAAAACGGATTCCTACTTACTCGCTGGTTAAAATGTACTTATCAGTGAAACGGACAAAGACAGAAATATAGACCTGTACAGCGTTGTCATGAAATGTATAAAAGAATAGGCAATAAATAAAATAAGTTATTAGAAATGGGGAGGAAATGATCTATAAGTATTACTCATTAATGTTTTTTTTCTAAATAATATTGTTTAATCATACTTTTATTTGAATTATCCATAATTAGCCACAACCTTAAACTTTACCGTTTATATTTTAATTATGTTAAAAATTGGTAAAATAAGAATGAGATAAGACACTATTTTGCTTGTTTTATGGTCCTGTAAATTCTAAATTACTCTCAAACATTATGTGTTATAGTGTAATCGAAATTAGAAACATGTAAGGAGAAAATAAAAATATTAATAACTATAATTGATAAGTTTATAATTTATTAATCAAACTATAAGCACAGATAAATTACAAAACTGGATAAGAAGCCATAAGAGCAATACCGCATTGGTTTGCATCTCTGGCCAACCTGAAGAAACCAGCTTCACCCCAATCACCACCCCAAGAGTTCTTGATGATCCAGAATTTCTTTCCGTTCTCGATTCCATATCCAACATTGAGAACACCGTGGTCTAGCATGTAGGGATCGTTGTAGCAACTGGATTCTTCGAAGATACCTTTATCGTAGAATTGGATGGGATCAGCGTACATAGCTACTGAGACTGGACCAACTGAACCTGAATAACAAAAAACGATTTTGTTTTCAACATTAAGAAAACTTAAAAGTATGAAAATGAGATACTAAATTTTGGCTTGGCTTGAATGGCTGTTTACTATCTCGAGCTGTCCAAAAAACTTTAACTTTAACTATAAGAAAAAGTATCTTTATTTTCAAAAAAAAAATAATGAATCATTAAAAGCAACAATTAACGTTATTTGGCTTTAAGTCACTTTTAGAATAAAAAATATATTTATTTATATTCTCGCACTTCTCTCGATATTTTTTCTTTGAAAACACGTTATATTTTAAAGATAAATAAAGTGAAAATATAATTGATTGAACACTGAGAAAACCAATAGCAAATCTTATCCAACTATATATTAATGGAAAAGACAGGGAGAGATAGACCAGAAGGAACTTACCAACAGCATTTTTAAGAGCAACTTCATTGTCTTCAACTGCAACGTAATCTGAGACAGAAACAACGGATGTTTTTGAGGAACGACATGTGCGTTGGAAACCTTCGTATGGGTATTCTGCTTCGCTGTTAATTCCATTGTCAATGACGTATTCAAAAGCGGAATCCATCAAACCACCTTCGTTACAGTCTCCGTTGCCATAAGCTCCAGAGCAATCCAACAATTGTTGTTCACTGAGGGATACTCTTTTATTGTTCTTGAGGGCGTTTTGACCTTCAATGGAACCAGTCTGGAGTTAAATATTAAAACAAATTAATGTATACCTAGTTCTTCTACCATATAATGTATTTTAACTGTTAACATTGCTGCTTTAATCAGAAATTTCCTTATCTTTATTAAACAAATTCCCAAAAATATTTGTGAATTTATTCTAATTCTAGTAATAAAAAGATTAAATATTATACAATATATCTGCTATATTTACGTGATTTTATTATAATAAATTTACTTACAGCACTGAATGCCCAGCAGGATCCACAGTCTCCTTGATCCTTAACTTCCATAACGGCGTCCTTCTCCCTCCAATCAACAGATTCTGCTACATTATCAGAAAGTTTATGAACTTGACTGATCTTGGAAACTTCGGGTTTTGGACCATTTTTAATCCTGAGCATATCTCCAAACTCCTTTGGAGTTAAGTCAGCGAATTTGTTTACAGCCATGCTGTAGGATTTAACTCCAGATAGGTATTTGGCATTGTGTTCGTTGATGGTTTTCAAGTTGTTTTGGAAAATTTCGTAACGAAGTTTTTCTTCAACGATGTTTTTGTAGTTTTTGCCATGTTGAGCCTTAAAACGAAATCCTTATTAAATATAGCATATAAGCATATAACAAATATTGATATTTAAGCCTTAACGTTTTATGTAGATATCTGATAGGCATCTCAATTAAAAAATTACCTTGAAGTGGGTCCAATGTTCTTGAGCAGTAAGAGCATTGACGGCCAAAAGGACAGAAGCGAACACAATAAACACTTTCATTTTGATTTTTCTGAAAAAATAAAAGTAAAATATATTACATTTCTCTATAAATAACATGTAGAAAGATACAGTTAATTAGGTAAGACAAAAAACGAAAACAAGGCTGCATAATAAACCAAATATGTAAACTTGTCCTATTGGATGCTGGAACTATTTCTAATGTGTGTGAAACTGAAAAAGGGACGGTCATCACTGCTAGACTATCATTTTTTCTGTCAACATGTCGCATGAAAGCATTCCTAATGAAATATTACAAAAAGGCAACGAACAGAGAGAAGGTGTACATGGCTTTCACACAATGGAAATCGGCAAAAAGGGTAAATGAAGTGACGGAAGGTCATCTTGGCGTATCTTAATACAAGGGTAAGTTCCTTGTAATGACCCCTGTTTTAACAAAAGTATTGATGTCCTTAGACTAAATTAAATGTATTTTACAGTCCCAAAAATTGTGTCCGGCTTCATTGTGGCCAGAGTATTCAATGCTGAAGGCTACTCTAAAGGCCAAGGAGAATATTGATATTGAAAAATTTAGTTTTGTTGTTCCCTTTATAAAAAATCGGATGTGACCATGCACATGACTTTACCATACTTTAACGGCCTGGCAAGAGCGTATAATTGTCTCCATGAAACAAAACACTTCTACTGCGCTTGCGCTATTATGAAACTATGTTATTTCATATTTTATTTTTAACTCGCTTATAATACAAAAGTTGAAAAAAGTTTTTAAACAAAATTTATAGTAAATTTAATTTAAAATAAATTTTTTCTCTTAATATTTTTACATAAACTTAATAGAACCGATAATTATTGCGAAAATCTGAAAATTCTCAAGAGTAAACCCCCACTTCCGGTTGTCCGATTTTGCCCAAAATCTAATCAGCTCATTAGCATGTTGTAAAAATGCTAAATATAAAATTTGGTTAGGAAATTCCGATCGCAGTTGGAGTTAGAGCGCACACAAGTTTTTCCGGACTACATACTACATACTACATACTCCATTCATTTCGGAAGCTCATAGTGGTTTGTATTTTAATTTCTCTCTCTTTCCACTGGATTAAAACCACTTAGTTGTTAAAAAAGTTTTTTTATTGACGTTTCGGCTTTCCAGATCGAAAGCCGTTATCAAAATGACATAAAATAAATAAATTTACTAGAAACAGAACACTTGATAATCTTGCAAAAATATGACATCAACATAGTATACATCGAATAAGATTTTGAGATTGAAGATGTCAAAATCTGTTTCAATCATATTTTTGTGACGTTTCTGGGAACGAATTTTGAAAGGATAGCGCATTTGCATATTAGAAGAGAATTTATACTTCGTCATAAATGAAGTTTTCTTATTAATATTATCATAAGAAAAAACCAGATAAAAACTTATGATACTATCCCGATATAGAGGGTATCCTTTTTGCAATTAACTCTTTTTGTAAAATAGGTATCCAAATTTTTGAAATATCAACCGAACAATTAGAAACACATTCGTTATTATTTAAGCATATCAATGCTGCTTCTTTAACTTTGCGGTTATAATTATTCGGTTCTTTTAATAATCTAGTTGAAAAATTCCATTGTATTTTATGACCAGAATCCCATGCGTGTTCACATATTTTGGATTTTTCGAATTGTTTATTTTTAATGTACGATTGGTGTTCATTAAGTCTAATATGAAAAGGTCTAGATGTTTCTCCTATATAAAATTTATTACATTCGCATGGAATTTTGTAAATACAATTTTTTGTGTTTTTTGAATTTCATTAAAAGGTTTTGTATTTACTATTAAAGATTTTAATGTATTATTAGTTTGAAAAACTGTTTTTAAATTAAATTTATTGCCAATCCTTCTAATTTTTTCGGATAATTTTGGAATATAAGGGATTTTTACTATATTTGAAAGAATTATTGGGTGGTTTAAATTTTGATCTTTAGTTTTGATGTCTCGGTAAAGTTCACGATTTATAAATTTACTTGGGTAGTTGTTCTTAATCAAGACAGATTTAACAAGTGATAATTCATTATTTAAGATATTGTCATTTGAACAAATTGTTTTTGCTCTATCGGAAAGAGATTTGACAATACCTCGTTTAACACAAATTGAGTGGTTTGAATTAAAATTTAGATATCTATTTGTATGTGTTTCTTTTCTAAAAACTGATGTATCAAAACAATTGTTGTTATTGTGTATTAGTACATCAAGAAACGGTAATTTTTTATTATTTTCAATTTCAATTGTAAATTTAATAGTAGGTTCCGAATTATTAATAGTATATAAAAATGTATCAATATTTTCCCTATCGTGTTGTCAAATTGCAAAGATATCATCTACATATCTAAACCAGACAGAAGGTCTTAAATTTTGTTTGTTTACAATTTCCATTTCAAAATTCTCCATGAAAATATCACACAATTTTGGTGATAAAGGAGAACCCATTGCCATGCCAAAATTTTGTTGATAAAAATCACTATTTAATTGAAAATATGTAGTTTTAATACATAGTTCCAATAATTCTAGAATTGCTGAGACGCTTAATTTAGTTCTATTTATTAACGTATTATCACTTGTCAACTTTTTTCTCACAAGATTAAGAGTTTTATCGACAGGAACATTTGAAAATAAACTGACTACATCAAAACTAACCATTATATCTGAATTTGTAATTTTGATTTTTGATAATTTTTCTAAAAAATGTTTTGAATTTTTGATAAAGGAATTAGTATTTCCTGATAACGGATCTATTATTTTAAGTAGAAATCTTGCTAAATTTTGACAAGGTGAATTTATAGAACTTATTATTGGTCTTAATGGTATTTGTTGTTTATGAATTTTGGGTAAACCATAAAAATGTGGAGGTTTACTATAATGAGAAGTAAGAGATCTTCGTTCTTTATCACTCCATATATACATTTTCTGGAAATGGTCTTAAATGACTTAGGGGGTCTCAAAACATGTTAATCCACTGAAAGTTGAACTTTTTTTTGCGATTACAATACTTTACCTATGGTAAAGTAAAAATTTGAATGTTGGTTATCGTTCTAAGAAGTCGAAAGTGCTCTCACGGCAAGAAATCCAAACATTTTTGGAGGAAGCGGATGATACAGCATATTTGTTTATGAAGGTAATCTTTTTTTTTCAAAAGGATACCATATTTATTTTATAATGATTTTATACCTTAGGTCGCTTTAGTATTTGGCATTGCCGGAGCCTGCAGGAAAGGGGAACTTCGAAAAATGAACCATTGCGACATTCAAGACTGCGGTGACGTTTTAAAGCCATGAAACCTGATACGAAAACACATAAAGAGAGAAGATTCGCTGTTCTCAACGAATGTTTTGGTTTTATATCGACGTTGTGTGGCCCTACGTCCAAAAAATAATGCACCTGCAAATTATTTTTTTACATTATTTCAACGGAAAATGTTCAAGTGGTCGGAATCAACACGGTTCGCGATATTCCCAAAAAGATAGCGATGTTTTTAAACTTGGAAAACCCAACTAATTACACAGGACATTCATTCCGACGCAGTTCGGCAACTTTATTTGCTAACGCAGGTACTAAATTTTGCATGAATAAATTTTAAATTAACAATTCATCTTCTGTAGGTGGAGATATTACTTCATTGAAAAGGCATAGGAAGTGGGAGTCATCAAAAGTTGCCGAATCCTACATTGAAGAATCTTTGGAAGAAAAGGTTAAGATTGCCCGAAAGGTATTTTTGAATGGCAGAGACGATGTTAATATGGACATCAGCAATCGGAATTGGAGCGACAATGCTAATGTGGAAGTTAGCAACCACAATTCACTCCCCAAAAGTGGAAATTGTAGCAACGATGGTGATGTGGGGGCCAAGAATAATAATAAATGTTAAATGTGGAAGCGTATTTTAAATAGCTATAAAGTACGTTACCATTGACGATGTATTTTATAAGGAATTATGGATTTTATTGACAACTTAAAGTGATAGTTCTAATGGACCATAGTAACAGTATTTTCGATCTTAAATAGTATTTTATACTATACTCAGTTTAATGTTATATTTAAAAAATATATTAAGACTTACCTATAAAGAACAACAAAATGAAATTGATAATCGATTCCAATTGTGATGAGCTTATATACTCTAAAAATGATACTTGAGGTTGAATTTGAATAAGCTTATCAATGAAAAAAAAGTCCCCGTCATTATTTTAACCAGACGAATGTAAAGTATGAGTGCAAAATTACTTTTTCGATAACAAGATATTCTAAATCAGGCGTAAATATTATTTCCTTTTTTTTATTTTATTGATTTTCTAAGCGTTGTGTTCAAAATTTTTAGTTAATTTTGGTAAAATAAAAAGTGAAAATATTTTTTTGGCTTTGGCTTTGGAACTGACCCTTTGGCCACACGCCAGTATAGAAGAACTATAAAATTTGATATATTAAAAATCGTTTAATTGGATTTTTACTTAATTCATTAGTTAAAATTGCCACTATACAAAGTCCTTTGTGAGGAACTTTGCTCTCTTTTTGTGATCGTACTTGATCCATTGATTACCGAAGTTCGAACAGTATTGAGGAAGGACGAGAATGGGTTCGAGCACAATTAAATTTTCGTTTGAGCTTCTCCTAGCCAAAGCATCGGCCTCATTTAATTCGATGTTGCTGTGTCGCTTGTAAGGTGATCCTGAAAACTCTATTTCAATAAAACTCTATACTGGATCCAAAAATGATTGATAGTTTTATTGGCCCTTGGCATATTGAAGGCAGTGGCGTGCTTATTAATTTTTGAAAGGGTTAAGAATTAACCCAAATAATAGTTAATTATTTTTACAATAAACTAAAAACTTTTTTTTGTATCTTTATACATACCTTTCGTCTAATCTTCCACCTCAGATTCGTCAGATGCACTGTCGCTACCGCTATCATCAGCAAAGTTGATAATGATTGGTTCAATAATTTGGTCAATCCGTTGGTCTATGTCCCACATTTTTTGTTCTTCTTTCAGAACGTGCCTTATGCATTTTTGTTTTCTGCAGTGACGCTTTGAATGGCTTCTTTCAGGTGATTTTGTACATCCGCCATTTTAAATGTACTGTTTTCTCGTGCTACTTGTCCTTATACTTGCGCCCAGGTCAATTCTATAGGATTAAATTCGCAGTGGTAAAGAGGTAATCTTAAAACAATCATTCCATGACTTAACGCCATTTCATCAACTGCGAATTTTTTATATTTATAAACATGTAGTTTTGTTATCTATAGTAATTCCGCCTTTACGTTATAATGGATGGATGTTTTTACCTATTAACCATTGTTGAATTTCAGCTTTTTTCCATGAGTGTTTCGGTAATGGTTCTAAATGCCGACTATGATAAGGGGCATTATCCATGACTATGACAGACGCAGGTTCCAAAAGTTGAATGATACCTTCAAACCATTTTTCAAACACCTCTGCATTCATCTCCTCATGGTAATCGCCAGTTTTTTTTATTTAATTTTTGCTATTCTAATTCTTCCTTATTCTAAATTAACCCCACGCAATGATTCGTTCGCGGAATTAGCAGGTAGAAAACGAATTCCTACTTACTCGCTGGTTAAAATGTACTTGCCAGTGAAACGGACAAAGACAGAAATATAGATCTGTACAGCGTTGTCATGAGTTGTATAAAAGAATAAGCAATAAATAAAATAAGTTATTTGAAATGGGGCGAAAATGATTTATAAGTATTACTCATTAATGTTTTTTTTTCTAAATAATATTGTTTAATCATACTTTTATTGTTTATATTTTGATTATGTTAAAAATTGGTAAAATAAGAATGAGATAAGACACTATTTTGCTTGTTTTATGGTCTTGTAAATTCTAAATTACTCTCAAACATTATGTGTTATAGTGTAATAGAAATTAGAAACATGTAAGGAGAAAATAAAAAAATAAATAACTATAATTGATAAGTTTATAATGTATTAATCAAACTATAAGTACAGATAAATTACAAAACTGGATAAGATGCCATAAGAGCAATACCGCATTGGTTAGCATCTCTGGCCAACCTGAAGAAACCAGCTTCACCCCAATCACCTCCCCAAGAGTTCTTGATGATCCAGAATTTCTTTCCATTCTCGATTCCATATCCAACATTGAGAACACCGTGGTCTAGCATGTAGGGATCGTTGTAGCAACTGGATTCTTCGAAGATACCTTTATCGTAGAATTGGATGGGATCAGCGTACATAGCTACTGAGACTGGACCAACTGAACCTGAAAAACAAAAAACGATTTTGTTTTTAACATTAAACTAATAAGCAAATTAATAGCAAACCTTAACCAACTATTTATTAATGGGGAAGAGAGGGAGAGATAGACCAGAAGCAACTTACCAACAGCATTTTTAAGAGCAACTTCATTGTCTTCAACTGCAACGTAATCTGAGACAGAAACAACGGATGTTTTTGAGGAACGACATGTGCGTTGGATACCTTCGTATGGGTATTCTGCTTCGGTGTTAATTCCATTGTCAATGACGTATTCAAAAGCGGAATCCATCAAACCACCTTCGTTACAGTCTCCGTTGCCATAAGCTCCAGAGCAATCCAACAATTGTTGTTCACTGAGGGATACTCTTTTATTGTTCTTGAGGGCGTTTTGACCTTCAATGGAACCAGTCTGGAGTTAAAAATTAAAACAAATTAATGTATACCTAGTTCTTCTACCATATAATGTCTTTCAACTGTTAACATTGCTGCTTTAAGCAGAAATTTACTTAGCTTTATTAAACAAATTCCCAAAAATATTTGTGAATTTATTCTAATTCTAGTAATAAAAATATTAAATAGTATACAATACATCTGCTAGCTTCACGTGATTTTATTATAATAAATTTACTTACAGCACTGAATGCCCAGCAGGATCCACAGTTTCCTTGATCCTTAACTTCCATAACGGCGTCCTTCTCCCTCCAATCAACAGATTCTGCTACATTATCAGAAAGTTTATGAACTTGACTGATCTTGGAAACTTCGGGTTTTGGACCGTTTTTAATCCTGAGCATATCTCCAAACTCCTTTGGAGTCAAGTCAGCGAATTTGTTTACAGCCATGCTGTAGGATTTAACTCCAGATAGGTATTTGGCATTGTGTTCGTTGATGGTTTTCAAGTTGTTTTGGAAAATTTCGTAACGAAGTTTTTCTTCAACGATGTTTTTGTAGTTTTTGCCATGTTGAGCCTTAAAACGAAATCCTTATTAAATATAGCATATTAGCATATAACAAATATTGATATTTAAGCCTTAACGTTTTATGTAGATATCTGACAGGCATCTCAATTATAAAATTACCTTGAAGTGGGTCCAATGTTCTTGGGCAGTAAGAGCATTGACGGCCAAAAGGACAGAAGCGAACACAATAAGCACTTTCATTTTGATTTTTCTGAAAAAATAAAAGTAAAATATATTACATTTCTCTATAAATAACATGTAGAAAGATACAGTTAATTAGGTAAGACAAAAAACGAAAACAAGGCTGCATAATGAACGAAATATGTAAACTTGTCCTATTGGATACTGGAACTATTTTTAATGTGTGTGAAACTGAAAAAAGATTGCCCGAAAGGTATTTTTGAATGGCAGAGACGATGTTAATATGGACATTAGCAATCGGAATTGGAGCGACAATGCTAATGTGGAAGTTAGCAACCACAATCCACTCCCCAAAAGTGGAAATTTTAGCAACGATGCTGATGTGGGGGCCAAGAATATATTTATCCACTCTTCGGAAGTGGCAATTTCCATTTTCATAATTGTAATTTTTATTGAATAAATGTTAAATGTGGAAGCGTATTTTAAATAGCTATAAAGTACGTTACCATTGACGACGTATTTTATAAGGAATGATGGATTTTATTGACAACTTAAAGTGATAGTTCTAATGGACCATGGTAACAGTATTTTCGATCTTAAATAATATTTTATATATATACTCAGTTTAATGTTTAAATATTTAAAAAATATATTAAGACTTACCTATAAAGAACAACAAAATGAAATTGATAATCGATTAGAATTGTGATGAGCTTATATACTCTAATAATGATACTTGAGGTTGAATTTGAATAAGCCTATCAATGAAAAAAAAATCCCCGTCATTATTTTAACCAGACGAATGTAAAGTGCAAAATTACTTTTTCGATAACAAGATATTCTAAATCAGGCGTAAATATTATTTCCTTTTTTTTTATTTTATTGACTTTCTAAGCGTTGTGTTCAAAATTTTTAGTTAATTTTGGTAAAATAAAAAGTGAAAATATTTTTTTGGCTTTGGCTTTGGAACTGACCCTTTGGCCACACGCCAATATAGAAAAACTATAAAATTTGATATATTAAAAATCGTTTAATTGAATTTTTACTTAATTCATTAGTTAAAATTGCCGCTATACAATGCCCCTTTGTGAGGAACTTTGCTCTCTTTTTGTGATCGTACTTGATCCATTGATTACCGAAGTTCGATGAACAGTATTGAGGAAGGACGAGAAAGGGTTCGAGCACAATTAAATTTTCGTTTGAGCTTCTCCTAGTCAAAGCTTCGGCCTCATTTAATTCGATATTGCTGTGTCGCTTGTAGGTGATCCTGAAAAATCTATTTCAATAAAACTTTATATTTTGTTATGTTTCAGTTGCCCGAAACGCGTATAAAAATCCATAATTTGATCTAAGTATGTCAGTTGGCCAGGAAGCGAGTGAATTTCATTTTTATTAAAATTTTTTATTTCATTGATGTAGTTCAATACTTGTATCAGAACAGACATTCTATTGTGATTGGAAAACTGTGATTTTTCGTAAAATAGATTTATTCAATTGTTTTCGTGTAAAACATTTTTTAGAAAAACAATACACGTAACAGAACGAATTAATCTGACAACAACGCATGAAATACCGAATTTTG
Organism: Crepidodera aurea; assembly: GCA_949320105.2. Classification (NCBI taxonomy): domain Eukaryota; kingdom Metazoa; phylum Arthropoda; class Insecta; order Coleoptera; family Chrysomelidae; genus Crepidodera; species Crepidodera aurea. Next base: position 36,860,137 of record OX439475.1, on the reverse strand, counting down.
TTTGTTGTGCTTATTCAGATTTCTTTATTCAATTTATAATTGAAGTGTAATCTGTCAAAAACAGCTATACGAATCGTCAAAATCAACCAAAATGGTATAGTCCAGGAGGCGGTGAGTCTGGCTGAAAATTTTCAGATTAAAAAATTTTACTGATTTTGCGGATGCCTAACCCTTATTTTTACAGGCTTGAAATTTAGCATATAAATTAATACAATCATAAACTTAAGGTATATCTTAAATTCAATCCGGTTTGCAAAAGTCATTCTTTGAAAAAACTTAAGTTAAGCCTAACTATGAGCTGACAACACCGCTGAAAACTAGTAATTTTCTAACAGTGACGTAACAGATACATTACAGTTTATCACAAATGCGGTTTTTGTTGCAGTTCAGTTTGAAATGGGTGACAAAGTGATTAGAAAAAGGGACCCCAATTTTTCTGCTGCAGAAAAAACTGTTCTTTTGATAAATATCGATAATTGGTTCCAAGGGCGGATTTACGGGGGGAAATTTTGACCATAAAAATTGTACATTTCTAGTTTTTTTAAATATAACCGAAAATCTGATATTATTACGTAAAAATTGATATTAACTGATTTTATGGCCTTGAGCTAACAAATAAAATGATTTTTTTTTATTTTTCTACGATTAATACGAAGGAAGATCTGGCAATTGAAAAATGGGTGTTTAAAGAAACTGGATCGTTCTAGCGCAGGGGTTCTCAAACTGTGGTACATGTACCACTGGTGGTACATTACAATGTTTTAGTGGTACAATTTAACATTTATCATTTTATTTTCAGAAACACATATATTTTCCTACAAGTTTTTGACTTTAACGGCTGTAGCTTTAATATTGAAATGACGACTTTTCTAACAATTTCGCGACACATTGATTTTTAACGGCGAAATGCTTTTATGGTGGTACATATATTTTTGTTTCATATTTATGTGGTACAAAATTTGAAAAGTTTGAGAACCGCTGTTCTAGCGTAAATATCTGAAAAAATATGACTTCCACAAAAAATATATATAACATGTTAATCAGTTACTAGTTTCTGCTCGATATTACAAAAAAATTTAGTAGCTTTCTTGGACTACTTCGTAAGTTTTACCCCTCCCATAAAAAAAAGCTAAATCCGCCCTTGATTGGTTCATTGGTGCCACACTGTTATTGCTGTAATCAGAAGAGCAACCTATGATATTCTTTGTGCCACAATAGTAATTTATATATCAAGGGAATTATAGGGGCCTTAATTCCCGAAGCAATTGCGTTTAGAAAAGGCAAAAAAAGATCCCTAAAAATAGTGTTGTCTCAACAACCAGATGAGATGAATATTTTATCTTTTGGAACCAAAAGTATTACATGTGATTCATATGAAATATCTAACGGGTTACTATCGTCATGTATACTATTCTTTAAGTATTTGTATGGCCAAAAAGACTTTAGAGGAAATATGGATGAATTAAGAGCTCATATGTTTCCAACTTGCAAAACAGATATAATGCTCCTAAGATATGATATTTTTTAACGATTCTTGCTCACTATAGAACTCTGTGTACCTATTACCTTTTAAAAAATATCATTGAAGTTTATACTATTATACTGGTAAATAAGGTTTTAATAATGACCTTTTTTTAGGAATTTGCCGCCTACTGAAGATTCTTTTATTTCTCATGTGAGAAGGGCATTTTTATAATGCGTAATTTTCAGAACGGCATATATGTTAAATCCAGACCTGCCTGAAATTCTAACGTTTGGTTACGAACGCAAAGACAATAATTGTATAGTGCCAAAATTATACATTTTTTAAAAATACCCAATTTTATGTGTAAATTATTTAACTGTGGTAACAAATGCATATGCCTGAAAGCAAATGTAAGATGCAATATAAGTTGCCAGCGTGAGAGAAAATGCATTGAAAAATAAATATTTTAATTAGATAATAATAATATTGTGTTTTAATCCCTTTAGTGTCATAATAATATTGTAATGCGCGTCATCTTTGTTGCACGTTTGAAGAAGGCTGTGGTGTTTACTCTCTCTGACACACTGATCGCTTTATTCACTCCACAGCATCCTAACAGTGGCAATACCAAGAGAATCGACGCGCCGATTCAATTTCCTTCGGTTTCAAAAAAGTACACAACCCAAACTAAACGTCGTATGAAAAAAAAGTTAACGTAAAAAAGTTTCCTTGCTCTATTGGCAACATTTTTCTCGCAAAAAAAATTCGTAGCTTTTATGAGACGTCCTATATTTTTTATTGTTATGAAACTAGGTCAGGCAAGTACTGAAAAATATCATATCCAAAATTCATAACTATCGGACATCATTTAACAAAGTATCGCACTAGTTTGCAATAAATATTATTTTTAGTTTTTTCAAAAATGTCATGTTTTGACACAATTCGCAATTCCGGATCAAAGGGCGAATAGAAAATTCGAATCCGACAGATCATTTTACAAAGGATTTCATGTTTTTTAGGTGTATGTTCGCGAGTTGTATAGAGGTGGTCGAATTGAGCACCTCAGATTCCCGACTAAGTTGCAAAAGGTACAAATTAAAAGTTTTCGTTTAATATTTTCAAAATAATTTATTAATCTAAATGAAACAGTTTGAAAATTTACAAAATTGGGTAAGATGCATCAAGTGCAACACCGCATTGGTTTTTATCTTTAGCTAATCTGAGGTAACCGTCTTCTCCCCAATTAGAAGACCATGAGTTCTTGAGGATCCAGTATTTTTTTCCATTCTCAATTCCGTATCCAACAGCGAGGACACCGTGATCCAAGTATGATAGTTCGTTGTAGCAGTAAGGTTCCTCGAAGATACCTTTGCTGTAGAATTGAATGGGTATAGAGTAAATAGCTACTGAGATTGGACCAACGGTACCTAAAGAACAAAAAAAAACACATTTTTTACTTTAAGTAGCAGTCAGATCTAATACTATTTTTAAGCAATAGTTAGGCAAAACAACTCACCAACAGCTTCTTTAAGAGCATATTCATTTTGAGTTACACGAGCAAAACTTTTGATTTTAACAACGGGATTTCTTGAGGCACGGCATCTGCGTTGTACAGCTTCATATGGGTAATCGTTTTCACTGTCAATACCATTATCGATGACGTATTCAAAAGCGCTTATCATCAAACCACCATCTATACAATCACCGTTACCGTAGGATCCAGAGCAATCCAATAATTCTTGTTCACTGAGAGATACTATCTTCTTGTTTCTAATTGCGTTTTGACCTTCAATAGCACCTGTCTGAAATTAAAATAAGTTATGAATAAAGTCAAAATTTGTATTAGTTGTTTAACATAACCCCGTAGAAACATTAGTTTATACTTACAGCACTGAATGACCAGCAAGATGCACAGTTTCCTTGATTTTTAACTCTCAAAACGGCGTTGTGTTCTCTCCAGTCAATGGAGTTTGGTACTGGAATAGAAAGGTTCTGAATGTGGACGTTTCCACTAATTATTGGCCTTGGTCCATTTACAAGCCTAAGTAAATCTCCGAATTCCTTTGGAGTCATATCCGCAAATTGATTGACAGCCATTGTGTACGATTTAAGTCCAGCTGCGTATTTGGCATTGTGTTCGTTGATGGTTTTTAGATTGTTTTGGAAAATTTCGTAACGATATTTTTCTTCATCGATGTTTTGATAGTTTTTGGTGTGTTTAATCTTAAATAGAAAAGTTATTTTATAACAAATCTAGTAATAACAGCTTCTGTATGTTTGGGAGTTTACTTTAAAAGATTACCTTGAATTGGGTCCATTGCTCTTGGACAGTAAGTGCGTTAACGGCGAAAAGAGCAAAAGCGAACACAATTAATACTTTCATTTTGATTTTGCTGTAAAAAAAACAGGAAAATAAAAATAATATATAATTGATAGGTGACTATCTTACTTACTAATTTACAATTCTATCAAGGATATAAACCATACTTTAAAAAGATCCACTTGAAATGAGATGGATTTAAATAATCTTTGTTTTCAGTGATATGACAAAAGTATTTTAGATTGAAATGTTATCGGCTATATTTTTGGTTATCTTAAAACATTTACAAAAGCGTAGAATATAATCAAAATTGCCGTCTAGAGGTAAAACCTCATGTCCTTTATTTTTGACAATATCGAAAATTGTTATAAAGAAAAGGTGATTAGATTAAAAAATAACTTTCAAATATGCAATAATGTTTATTTACATTAAAAAATGATCTTTTTATTTTTTTAATTTTTAATCTGAGATAACAATTTATTATTCATTTAAATATATCACGACAATGTTACAAGCAATTGAAAGGTTTCGAGATAACTGTGTTACATTTTAATAAAAAAAAATATCCAAGTAATCTAAGAAGTAAATTTCGCAAATATTTTGAAGGCATTACAGACTCATAAGTTTATTGTCAGTAATTTCAAAATTACTTGAAAGACTAGTGCTCGGCAGATTAAATGTGGACATACCACAAGAGAACTGGATTCCAGACCACCAATTTGGTTTCAGGCAGAGCATTTAACTGTACAGCAAGTACATCGAATTGTCCAAACCATTAACAAAGCCCTAGAAGACAAACATTATTGCATTGGAGTATTTCTTGACATTAGCCAGGCTTTCGACAAAGTCTGGCATCCAGGGCTAATTTTCAAAATCGAGCACATCTTTCCACCAGCCTACTACAATCTTCTGAAGTCATACCTATGCGAAAGAACTTTCCAAACTAAAGGAAATGAAGAAAAATCGAACTGCCATGATATCGACTCTGGAGTACCACAAGGTAGTGTACTTGGCCCATTACTATATGTTTTATACACCTTAGACATACCAGTAACACAAAATACAGTTACAGGAACATTTGCCGATGACACAGCAAGTATTTCCTGTCATGAAAATCCAACAGTACAAGAAGAAATCCATAAAAAAGCCATAAAACGTCCTCTTTATAGTCTTTATGGAACAACTCCTCGAACCAGAAATCAACAAAAGACTCCAAAAGTTTGTGGCCAAGTGATCTATGTTAAACTACTCCGGTAAACCTAGTAATTTAAGTGTATATAGCTAATGTTTAATTTTCAACGACAAAATTAAACATATTAATCAAACCGACAACACTGTACCAAATATTTAAAAAACATAAATACATTCATTTTGTCACGTAGCCCACAAACGGAAATGTTCGACAACAAACTGGCAACATCGTAAGACACGTAGCTGTCCAGACGTTAAAACTTTTAAAACTTTTCAATTTCGTTTCTCCAACGCGAGAGACGAAGACGGACACAACAAAACTACTATGACGACCATTACCGTTACACAGCTTCTCACGTCCGCAACAATATACACAAGCGGGACGCGAATTTTTAATCAGTGCTCCATCAACACTCCGAGACGCAACATCTCGTAAATTCTTATCGAATCATGCCATGCGCGCATCATGAATTAAGTTAACAAATTTTGTTCGGTTCATTTTTTACTATTACACCTATATTTTCTAAATGATGTGGTTCATTTATTTTAAACACTAATACGGTTTAGTGAATTAAACATGTACTTTTATTGTTAATTTGTGCGTTGTTGTTTTTTTCGTTATTTTAATAAACCGTTAACTACAAGGTGTTCGTTTTTGTTCTTGAAGTTCTACAGACAGCAAAACCTTCAAAATATACAGTCCACTTAGAAATTACGACATCGTTTAAAAAAGCGGCGTTGTTCAACATCGGCCGACTTGGCAAACGGATGCAAAAGAAGGTCTCTACATCTGAGTCCTTGATAGCTAAGTTAAGTTGTAACAGGTGACATCGATGGATGTCAACCTGATCATGATATTCAATCACTAGGGGTACAACTATAGTGATCGTCAGCACTTTAGCTTATAGAAATATGTATATAGAAATGTAACATCAACCTAGCGGTCATTGCCTGGAATGCTAGATCAGCAAGCCAGCACTTTATACCAATGACCTGAGTTTATAAATATGAGTGAAAAGTGTTAATAAATGTTCTTTGAATTTTAATCATCATTGAATAAACATTATTTTGTATTAAATAGTTATTCAAATTTAAAAGTTCCATTTTTGTATTTTTAAATAAATAAAGTTTGGTTTTTTTTGGAAAGTAAAAGTGTTGTGAATTTTACTGTATGTTATTCTGATTGCTAAATAAAGTATCAATATAAAAAAATATATATATGCAGTTAGCATATCATTTCAAAGAACAGAGAAAACACTAATGGAAGTTTTAAATTTTTATTTTGGGGGTGGTTTTTGGCCGTTTGAGAGGTGGGGTTAAATCTAAAATTATTTTGGGTAACGCCATAATGTTCAGCATCTTTGAAAAGGAATATTTTTCCGATGGAATATGCGGAATACGCAATTCCTCCCATTTTAGGGGTGGTTTTTGGCCGTTTGGGGAGAAAACGGGGGGAGAGGTGGTTTGGTTGCTGCTTAAAATATTTGTATATTTTTCCGTCTCACAGAATGTAATACTCATAAATTCAACACTTTAACATATCACAGTATATTCCACCTGACGATTTTAACCAAATAATTAAATTTTCTAATCACGTTTTCCATCCTAGATCTCTTAATTTAAGTAACCTTAAATCGAGTAATATCCACTCTAATACTAAAATCTTATCTTTGGATTCCGAACAAATAATTGAAAGATTTAACCTTTCTGATAAATATCAAATTAGACTTATAACAATGTTAATCCTAATAAGGTTAAATGTCGATGAATGGAAATTTTTGATGAAAATCTAATGTTATCTAAAAGTGATTTTATCGTTTTCTAAAAGAAAGATGATTATTTTTCTAAAATTTATATCTTATATGAAACTGTCATTTACATTACTTTTGATCCTAGTAAAAAATTATTACACACATTAAGCACAAATAAAATTTAGTTCATTTGCAGTTATTGTTTAGTTTTTTTTTAATACCCAATATAACCTGTTCATATTTTATATACAAAGAATAGTATTTAAAATGTTATAATGTACTGTTTATCATGCCCTGTACGATTTGAAGCAATAGCCTTACTAGCTGCTATTAATTTTCTCTTAAAAAGGTTAATGTAACTTTGAGATAAAAACGGTTATTTTTAAAATTGATCCAGATACATTCAACGAGGTCCTTTACAGAATTTTTTTAATTAAATGTATTCCTTATACTTTCAAGGCCAACATTTTTATTGTGTAAATAATATATCACACTAAGAGTTATAAAAAATGTAAGAAAAAAATCTTACTAGAAGTGGTATTATATTATCATTGAAGATATAAATATAAATCTAAGCTGGAACTTTGATCTGATAATATATTAATACAGGATATCCCCTCTTATACCTAATCTACGCATTTTTTTTTAATTTGAAGTGGACGAGAGCATGTAAAAAAAAATTATTTTTTTAATATTTTTATGCCAAAATGTGAATTATCAATAAAAAGATTATATTTGAAGACTAAACAAGGTAATTTAATTGGTTACACAAATAAATTCTGAAATTAAAACGTCTTAAATCTTGTGTGTCAATCAAGAGAAATGAAACTTTTTTTAATCTACTGAATTACTTGCAGAAGAAATTCTGTTTATTAATACCATAAGGGCATCTAATTTTTCCGAAACAAAATCGAAAAAACACGTTGCTAAATAATATTTTAACAAGAAGCATGGTGTTTGAAATCTTTGTTAACTCATTGATAACGTTGGGTGTAGGTAAATCATGTTGACGGGTCCAGCTGTAGAGTGAGAAGCTCGAAGAGTGGCTGCAGGATCTTCTGTTTTCTGTTTTTTAGCTGGAGGTTCTGAGGCGTCACTTCTAAGGTTGTTTATGATGTTGGAATAATGCTCATTATCCATTTGCAGATAAGGCTTAATTGAGTTGTCTGAACTGTGGCCAGTAATTTTAATTAATTGTTGTTCACCCACCCCTCCTTTAGCCAGGTTACTGACTACTGTCGACCGCATAGAGTGGTTTGTTATTTGTATTTCTTTTGTATTTAATCCTGCCTTCTCTGCTGCTTCTTTAGTCCATTCGAAAGTTCGTTTTTCTAACTGGAGTGTTTTTGTACCATTCACTTGATCGTTCTTTTTTCCATGGTGGGTTTACTGTTAAGAATAATTCAGTTGTTATTCTACATGAACATTTAAACATTAGAATTTTAAAAATACTGGCTGAAGGGTTCTTCGTGTTGGGAACCAGCCATTTACTATCGGCCATTTTTTTTTTCGCCGTTTTATTCTACTCTTCCTAAAAAGTATGATTTTTGAAAATCAGCTATTTTAAAAAATATGTAACTACGTTATCTACCTGTTTTAATCCCAGAATTATCCACTTCCTCTTTAAAATAATAAACTCTGCAATTGGCTGCTTTTCCACCTCTCCAGGCAAGTTTTACTGAAGCGATATGGTAAAATTTTCGCTGGAGTCCCGCCGGAGTGTCTTCGTCTTCTTCCAATTTTAATGAAGCAGAGCTCGATTTCCTTTTATTGGCGCACATCTGCAAATTCCTTCATTTCGCATTACGAGCTTCCCTACTAGACTTGAAGATAATATCTTTGAATAGATCAAAAATTATTTCCACTTCATAAAATACATCTGTTGCATTTTTTTTGCAACGGTGTTCCACATTGTCTTCACAACTAGTTCTTTGTAATTTTCACCGTTTTCTTTCTTCATATTCCACGCCCAATCCTTCAGGATTAGGTTTAGTTGCTCTAAACTTGTAGTTTCCAAAAGCTCGTATTTCTTTGCCTTGCAGAATTCCGCAAACTGTTTCCATATTGACGGATGGGTTTTAACGGTATTGTACGGTACACTTTTCTCAATTGCCAGATTAATATTAGTAATAGAATCACTTCCAAAGCGACTCATTTTCACTACATAAGCTGAATAGCACTGTTTAAAAACAATATTACAAAATTTATTTACAATAAAATCAGAAAAATTGTTTAGCGTCGTTTTCTGGTATCCTAGGAGACCACCATAATTACTTGTTATCAAAGGTATTGTAATTTTTGGTGACAACAGCTATCAAGTTTTGCCGCGGGTAAACTCGAAAAAACTACTGACAGGAGCTGTCATACAGTTTTTCCATCTAGAAACCATTTGTAATTCAAAATTGCGCGTTTGTGATTTGTGGAAATTAAGACGAGGGAAATAGTCAATATAATGCCTCGGTTTACACTACTTATATTCCAAGCAAACCCTACAAGAGACGGATTTCTCAGAACTCATCTTTCTTACAATTTCTCTTGCTTTTAAATTTTAAAAAAGCTTCGTTTTTAAACGACGGAGATTCCAAAGCGGCTCTTCTGGCACCAAAGACACGCAACATTTTCTTAGAACAACAGGATAGTAAAAAACTATTTAATAATTTATATTTATTTATTAAACTAAAACTTAAAGTAATTTACAAAACTGGATAAGAGCCATCCAGCGCAATACCGCATTGATTAGCGTCTCTGGCTAATCTGAAGAAACCAGATTCTCCCCAGTCAGCGGCCCATGAGTTTTTGATGATCCAGAATTTCTTTCCATTCTCAGTTCCATATCCTACGGCTAGGATACCGTGATCTAAGTAGTTAGCATCATTATAGCATTCTGAACTTTCGAAGATACCACTTTGGTAGAATTGGATGGGTTCAGCGTACATGGCTACTGAGATTGGACCAACGGTACCTGGAAAACAAATTAAAATATAACTTGCTCACAAACTGTATACGAAATCCATAAGATAAGAAAACAACATAGAACAATGAAAAAGATTTTGAAATTTAAGATGTCAAAATCCGTTACAAAAGTATCAATAGGGAAATCAAAGCCTATAGAAATTAAAATTAGAGCAGATGTGTGAATATTTCAAACCAAAAATAACTTTATTTGAAGGGCTGCAAAGGTTCTAATTCCTAACTAAGTAGATTTAGACACAGATATTTAATTTTTAAAATCTTGCAAGCAATTTAGTATTTTTCCAAATTATATCAAGGTCAATCTTCCAAAATAAAAAAAAATAACTTAGACTTACCAACAGCAGCTTTGAGAGCAGTTTCAGTTGCATCAATTTCATTGATGTCTTTGACAGCAACAACTGATCCGCTTTTAGCTCTACAAGTCCTTTGTACGGCTTCGTATGGATATTCAGCTTCGGTATTAATACCATTATCAATGACGTATTCGAATGCAAGTTGCATGTTACCACCTTCATTACAGTCTCCATTACCGTAGCTTCCTGAACAATCCAACAATTGTTGTTCACTCAGAGATATCCTTTTGTTGTTGAGGATGGCGTTTTGACCTTCAATTCCACCGGTCTAAAATTCAAAAGATATATTAATGCAATGATGTACAGATGTACAATGTACCAATTAAGTGCTAAACTGTGCAAAATTATATAGTAATTTCGTTTTGTAACTGCTTCAGATCTTCCCAGTTATGGATGTGAAAATGAGACTTTATTAAAAAACGTTTGAAATCTTGTGACAAACAGATAAATTTGAGAAAATAATGGATGAAAGTAGATCCTTTACAGTTTGTTGATTATGCAATGTACCAATAAAGTTACTTACAGAACTGAAAGCCCAGCAGGATCCACAGTTTCCTTGATCTTTAACTTCCATAACGGCGTTCTGTTGTCTCCAGTCAATGGAGTCTGGAACCGTCAGGGAAATATCCTGAACGTGACGAGAACGATGAATTTTTGGTGCTACACCATTTTGACGTTTGAGCATTGCTCCGAATTCCTTCTGAGTCATGTCAGCGAATTTGTTGACACCCATTGTATAAGTTTCAAGACCGGCTTCGTATTTGGTATTGTGTTCGTTAATTTTTTTCAGGTTGTTTTGGAAAATTTGGAAACGAACTCTTTCTTCGAGGATGTTTTGGTAGTTTTTGTCATGTTTAGCCTTAGAACAAAATGTTTTATTTTAGCGCCAAAAAATTATACGATGTGTGTAAATAAAAATCCGAATTTTTTATTGCGTTTCTTTTTTTTGTAACAGAATATGATCATGCCTTTTTAGAAAAGTTATATAATTAGTTTTCACAATTTTCTTAGCAAACTTACCTTAAAGTTGGTCCAATGATCTTGGGCAGTAAGGGCATTAACTGCCAATAAGGTAGCAGCAAAAGCAATGAGTACTTTCATTTTGTTGTATCTACAAAAAAATTGTTCATTTTTTTATTATGTTCTGTGTATGACTATCATGTATATCTTCTATTATTAGTGTTGACGATATCAACTATCTTATATACAGGGTGTAATTTTAATGTGTACAAATATTCTAATTTAATTTAAAAAACGAGGCAAAACCCTATTTTTTGACCATCATTCTCCGCTATAACACATAACACATTGAATGCAGGCGTGGATCCAGGTCAGGTCAGGTCACGGGGGTCATAACCCCTCCCCCCACCCTAAGCGCGAACATACTTTCTTTTTTTTAATTAATAGTTAAAGTAAATAATTAAAAAAAACAAAATTGAGAATTTGAACAAGAATTTAAATTCTAATATAATTAAAATCATCTTAATTATCAATTAATAGCTATTGTATGATTTGCTATTTTAAATGTCTGATGTGAATTTAAACTTTGTATAAGTAAAGAAACGAAAATAAGTATGTAAACCAGTAAGGAATTTTAATTTATTAGATTCGACACCCTAAGACCGGTTTCTGCCTTTCGGCTTCATCAGTTAGGCTTTTCGAATCCAATAAATAAAATTCCAAACTCGTACAAGTCAATAGCTATATCTGCTATAAGATAACATTTTTAGATATGCTACCATCTATGCTAAGAAGAGAGTATTGACATTAAATTTTGACTGAATCTAGTCAAGATGTCACTCTCTTCTTTTTTATCCCTTTCAGAGATTAATACAAAGTGAGTAAACCACTAAGGAATTTTAATTTACTAGATTCGACATCCTAAGACCGGTTTCTGCCTTTCGGCTTCATCAGTTAGGCTTTTCGAATCCAATAAATAAAATTCCAAACTCCACAAGTCAATAGCTATATCTGCTATAAGATAACATTTTTAGATGTGCTACCATCTATGGTAAGAAGAGACTATTGACATTAAATTTTGACTGAATCTAGTCAAGATGTCACTCGCTTCTTTTTTATCCCTTTCAGAGATTAATACAAAGTGAGTAAACCAGTAGATGGTAGCACATCTAAAAATGTTATCTTATAGCAGATATAGCTATTGACTTGTACGAGTTTGGAATTTTATTTATTGGATTCGAAAAGCCTAACTGATGAAGCCGAAAGGCAGAAACCGGTCTTAGGATGTCGAATCTAATAAATTAAAATTCGTTACTGGTTTACTCACTTTGTATTAATCTCTGAAAGGGATAAAAAAGAAGAGAGTGACATCTTGACTAGATTCAGTCAAAATTTAATGTCAATACTCTCTTCTTACCATAGATGGTAGCAGATCTGAAAATAAGTATATATGACCTAATTAACTGATTTATTCATGCTAGAAAAAAATAGGTCCGGGCTTAAAAAAATTAGTTCGTTTGGTTCATATAAAAAATTTCATCCTGTATATGGTTTTTGAAAACTCTAATAATGATTTTACAAAGTGCACAAATAGACAACAAAAATGGCGTATTTATTTTTTTCCCCTCACGGTTACTCAATTTCTAATAAAAAAATCAAATTTGACTATAAATTAAAAGTTTAGCAAAATGAACCATAGATATCAAAAAATATAACTTTTTTTGCAAAAATTTAATTTTCTGTACAAAAATTTAATTTTTAATTACTAATTCCTCCACAACTTGTGCTATATTTTTAATAATACGACCGTTTTAGTTAACTTCCAGAATCGGCTTTCAAAAGGTACAAGCTGTTTTGAATAATATTAAAACATAGCCCTGTATAATATTTCTTTAGTGATTCATCGGTATCGTCATTTTATCGAATTATCAGATATTTTTTTCTTTGTTCAAAATAAAAAGCTACAGTATTTTAGAGTTAATGAAAAATGAAATTGAACTTTAAAACAACCTGCAAACTTACATTTTGTTTTTAAATTTGAGAAATTGCAAAAAGGAGTCAAACATAAACTATAAAAATAAACAGGAAATATTATTAACGCAATTTGGTTCACTATCCTCTCACCATTTATTAATGTTGAAAATTTAAGTGTATCTTAGGAGGCTGTGATAATTTGACATTTTCGTTGTTTGGAATTGTTTAGGTACATACTTTGATTTTTCGTTTCCCCTAGTTATTATTTGTTTGTGTTTAGTACAGTATTTTGACCACATTTATGCATGGCTACCTAGATCTCCTGACTTTAACCCTGTCGACTATTCCATATGGGATCGATTAAAAGAAATATGATCCCTTAACACTCAGGAAGTCAATTAGACATTTGATGTCCCTACAAATTAGATGTATAAACGCTGGTGGATTTCATTTCGAAAATCTGCTATAAATGCCAAGGATTTTCTTTTTGGTTTTCGTTATGTCGTTTTAATATTTTGTGCCTTATTATTATTATCTACTCCTGTGTATTTTTATTTTTTTTTTAAAAATGTAAATAAATTCGTTCCTTTTGAATGTTCTATTTTCTTTTAGTTAATTTTAAAAAGATCAAACTATTTTTGTTTCGAAACAAAATTTTGGTTTTAGTATTATTCAAAATAGCTTGTAACTTTTGAAAGCCGATTCTGGAAATTAACTAGTGGTACTAGTAATTAAAAATTAAATTTTTGTACAAAAAATTAAATTTTTGCAGGAAAAGTTACTTTTTGAAATCTATGGATCATTTTGCTAAACTTTTAATTTATAGTCAAATTTGTTTTTTATTAGAAATTGTGTAATCGTGTGGGCAAAAAATAAATACGCCATTTTTGTTGTCTATTTGTGTACTTTGTAAAATCATTATTAGAGTTTTCAAAAACCATATACAGTGTGAAATTTTTTATATGAACCAAACGAACTAATTTTTTTAAGCCTGGACCTGATATCTTTGGGGTTGAATTTACCAACTGAATCAAAAAAGTATTTTTCTATGTTCAGTTATACCCCCCCCCCCCCCCACTCCTCCATAAAATAACTTCGTGAACCCCCCTGGTTGAATGCGACGTTGCCGGGTAAATTATCAGTCGTTATAATAGTTGATACTTGTTAAAGATCAGTAAAATTATTATAGTTCTACGAATTATCTCGGGATTTTGTCGAATTTCTGAAGCTGTCATATTTATAATGTCTCTTAACTGTTCTATTAATGGGCATGCCATAAACTGTTTCATATCCCACAAAAGAAATCACAGTGATTTAAGTCTGAAGACCTGGGAGGCCGAATTGTAGGTCCATTCCTCACATTCCACCTCTAATTTTACATTTTTTTTTCAAAAGGTATAAATTATGTAATATGTAAAAATATTGCTAATGGATCAATGAAGAACCATAAATTTTAAAAAAATAATTACAAAATCTGCAAATTTAGAATCGTTACCCTTAACAAGTTTTCAAAATACACCAAATGACTTTAAATATGTAGGACTTCACTATAATTTTGGAAGAACTAGCAATACGTATAGATTTGTAATATTTTCTAACTAATTTCAAAATAAAAAGAGAGCTCACAATTGATTATTTCACTACAAGGAGCCAAAACATTGAAACTAAAACCCCAAAATTCCTTCTTCTTTAATACTCAATTTACCGAGATTCCCTGCGCCAAAACGTGGATGAAGTTGTTGATATTTTTATGTTTTTCGCTATTTTTACAATTTATTTAAAAGAGTATAACCGTTTTTAAGACTTACCTACAAATAACTAAAAATTAAACTATATACCTTCAATTTGTTTCCTTACTTTATATACTATAAAAAACACTTGAAAGTTATTTTTTTTATTAAAGCAGTGACAACCGAAAATTTATGTTTATCTAATTTATTAGATCAAAAGTCAACAGTGAAAAAAACAAAATCTTTACCTTCATATTTTTGATGAAATAATCGGTATTAGTTCGTATCTTAGCTCTGCAAAACAATTGAGTTGATGGTCAACACTCAAAATGTGTCAACAACATTTTTTAAACAAGTGGGATTTACTTTTAGATTATCCTTAGTCTTTTCCGGGTGCTGACAAATGTATTTTACTTTTACTTAGTACCCTAATTTATGCTTTATGGACTATGATATCCCACTTTTGAAAATAAAACACCTTACTTGACATATTCAATCCAAATATGGATGACGTATAGATGGAACCATTATTGACAAATTCATATGATTACTACTAACTAACTTGACAAAATTTCATGACAATCTGGAGTTTAGGATACTATATTTTGTGAAATTGTCCAGTCTGTTTTTATAGTAAATTGTTATTGTTTTTTGTGACATTGCCAGGTTTTAGTTATCTTCAAGAAGATTTAATACCACAAGGAATGTAGCAATTATAAAGGAAATCCTTTAGGGAATGTATGTAAAGTGTATGCTAGATTACTGGAAAACAAACTAAGAAAAAAGTTAGAATAGGCCATGGAGGAACATTTTTTATTTAGGATTTAGAAAACAGAGAGGAACAAACGATCAAATCTTCATTGTCAGACAGAAATGTCAGAAATCAGTTTTGTAGATATGAAAAAGGCGATTGATAGTGTTAAAGGAGAATACGTATGGAATACATAAAAGAGCAGAAGATATAGCAGTACCTCATTGACTAAGTGAAAAATTTGTATGAGACTACAGAAAAATATATACGAACTAGATATGAAAAATATACAAATTTCACTTGTAGAATAAGCCAGAGATATGAATACACGTTAAGTCAACTACTCATCATTATAATCCTGGATGATGTAGCTAATAAGTGCAATGGAAAATTAAGTTTGCAGTTTCCTATACATTTTCATCAAAAATAACGATTTTCCTAACATTTTTTCCAATTTTAACCACTTTTTCTTGCCATTTTTAAGTATATTTTTGTCATAAGGTTTGCTAATGATTATTTAATTTCATAGGATATTTTTTTTGGTGAAAAACAACACGACATCTTGAACTTTTACTGTTTATCACTAATAAATACCTAAATAGATCAATTTATTTTCAAAATCCAATATCACATTCAAGAGAAAGAAAAATACGGATTAACTTTTTCCTCACTGCATATGTGCTTCAACATATCTACCGTCTCTTGAGAAAAATTCTTTTATTACATTTCTAATAGCCGATCTTACACCGTCACATGTTTCCCCAATTGTTCTCTCTAAATTATCAACATTTTTAAGTACAGCTTTTGCTTCAAGAATCCCCATAAAAAGAAGTCTAGCGTAAGAAAAAAGGGTAAAATGTTGGGTGTAAAATTACATGTCAGATCTTCTGCAAGTATATTTACATCTTCTTTGGACAAAACTGACAAGCTGTAAAATTTGAACTTTGTTGTTGTATGTTAATTTTAACGTCTCTTTTCTGAACTAATGGCCTAAACTGGACTCAGAACCACGGTCCTCAATCACCTTAAACCTAGGACTATGCCTTTGTCATGCAGGTGATCTACCGACTAACAAGTGTGTAATTGTGTCACCAACCCCTATCAGTTTCACGAGATATCCGATCTCATCCGGCCTGTCCGGCATGAATGAAACTGCGTATGACACAAATACCTTTTTGCACTTGCCAAAGTCTTATCTGACTTTAATTCCACTTGAATGCGGCAGGATTCGAACCTACTCTCCGAACACTGACCAAGCTGAATTGACAGACGCCTTACCAACTAGGCCACCGTGTCCGATTAAAATTTGAACTTACTTCAGGTTTTGTCTGAATTAGTAAATATTTATTATTTATTGTCATTACATCCTAAAATTTAACATAATGTTTTTCTACTCTCATAGTTCTCAAATTTGTTTCATAATTAATAATTTTAAGACCTCTACTGAAAAATGTCGAGATGTTTTAATAATAAAGCCCAGCGTTTTATTTGCCTTAGATGTAATTTCTAATATGTATTATTTCAATGTCAATTTAAAATCAAACCTAACACCAAGATCTCTCATATCATTGGTTGCAGTAAGATTTTTATTTTTATGCTGTAATCAAAGTAGAGAAGTTTGAGTTTCTTGAGAATGTAATTTGGTAGTATTTGTTTTGATTCAATTCGAGCATATTAATATCACGCAAATGAACCAAATTATTTAGATCATGCTGTAACATAATGGCGTCATATAAATCTTTAATTTTTTTTTAAATATCTAAAATCATCAGCAAATATCAAGCGACAGCTGTCCGATAAGACTTCCATCACATCATTAATAAACAAATTGAATAAAATTGGTCCAAGATGTGATCCCTGTGGAACACCTGATCTAACACATTGTCAAGTAAATACATTCCCTCTGATTCCCACCACGAATAATTTTGACAGTTACAATTCCTGATTAACTCTAAAAGCTTTTTTAAAATCCGTATACTTATATAGAATCAACTTGAAGTTTATTTTCAAAAGCTGTAATTTTCATAACAAAGTAGATTGGAGGCAAGTAGATTTTCCAGATGTGAAACCATGTTGTTGTGAATTAATTATATGCCGTGTGTCCCAAGATAGCTTTTTAGAGATAAGGGAATCTAGAAGTTTTGGTATATCAGATTGTAGGCACACAGCAGGATAATTTGTGACATCATTTCTCATACCCGATTTGTAGATAGACGCATTAATGGTAGATAATACCAAGCCTTAAAGAAAATTTAACAGCTAGATCAAGACAAAACTTTTAACCCAACAGATTTTTTTATACCTGGAATAATTTGGACCACGAAATCATCTCAACATTGCCACATATTTAGTATTAATTAAAATACATATCCGAGATTTCTAAACTTCTTGGGAATGGGAGAGAAAAAACAATAAATTTTAATAATTACACTATATTTATTTATCATAATAAAATTTATGACAATAATAAATCTTAATAATAATTTATAATAATGGATAACAATTATCGAGACCAATACCGCACTGTTCAGCGTCTCTGGCCAATTGGATGTAACCACTTTCACCCCAATCTGCACCCCATGAATTCTTAACAGTCCAGAATTTCTTTCCGTCTTGACTTCCGTATCCTACAGCTAGAACAGCGTGGTCCAAGTAACTTTGTTCATTGTAGCATCCTGCATCTTCAAAGATACCACTTTCGTAGAATTGGATGGGGTCAGCGTAGATGCTCACAGAGATAGGACCAACGGTACCTGATAAACAAATTTTTCATTTCATTTTAAAAAAATCAATATTGAAGGGAAAAAAATGTTAGTAAGGCAAAGCGCTTTCGACTATTCATCAGTCATCATCAGCGCTTCAAGTCAGATAACAGGTAGTATACAAATTGGTGAAGATGTTTAAGTGTAAAATGTAATATTATACTTTTTTAAAAAGCTAAAGAAGAGCACATCGTAGTTCGGAGTCCATGTGGAAATGTTTCGGTTTTAAAAAATTCATTTCGTGTAAAATCGCTCATTTTTACTTCATTTCTCGATATCTAAAAAGAATACAACTTACCAACAGCATCTTTAAGAGCACTTTCTCCAACGTCAACTTGGTTGAATCCCTTGACAGCAACAACGGAATCGCTTGTGGCTCGGCAAGTGCCCTGTTTACCTTCATATGGATAAGATGCTTCTGTGTTAATACCGTTATCTTTGACGTAATCGAATGCAGATTGGGCATTACCACCTTCCTGGCAGTCACCGTTACCGTAGGATCCAGAGCAGTCCAACAATTGTTGTTCACTCAGAGAAATTTTTTGCTGGTACAAAAGGGCGTTTTGACCTTCAATAGCGCCGGTCTAAAATTCGAAGGATATGTAAATAGAGTTGGTTAAATCGAAAAATTTATATAATTTATTTTTATAACTCATAGTGATTTCTTAAATATTCTTTAATTTATTTTGCATATATTTTAAATTGACATACAAATTAATTTTTTTGTTCGGCCAGTCCTAAGTCTGGAAAAAGTGTGTAGGCAAGTTTTAGTATGAAAGTAGCAACCATTTTATGAACTATTTAAGGTCGTCTCAAATATATTGAATCGTATAATATAACTATTTGGTAAATACACTTACAGCACTGAATGACCAGCAATCTCCGCATTCTCCTTGATCCTTAACTTCCAAAACAACGTCGTATTGTCTCCAGTCAATTGAGTCTGGAGCAATTAAAGAAATGTTTCGAACATGACGGGAAGCATGAAGTTGGGGTTTTTTCCCATTCTGGCGTTTGAGCATGGCGCCGAATTCCTTAGGAGTCATGTCAGCGAATTTGTTGATGCCCATTTTGTAGGTTGTAAGTCCGGCTTCGTATTTGTTATTGTGTTCGTTGATGGTTTTCAAGTTACTTTTAAAAATTTCGAAACGAGTTTTTTCTTCAATGATGTTTTGGTAGTTTTTGCCATGTTTAGTCTTTAAACAAAAACATAAAGGGCATATTTAACCTTATATTATATGCATCAATAGCACACCAAATATTACAAACTATTTTTAACATTGCAGGCATAAGTATGAGTCAATTTCACAATTACTTCTTGTTTTTTTTGCTATTCGTTAATAAAGGTGTTACTTTAAACATTTGTTAGTGGTTGGTTTTAATAAATAAATATAATACAAATAAATCGATTTAGTCAACACTTTTAAATCTGTCATTACTATGAAATTAATTAGAAACGTAAATTTTATATTTTAAAAAACTAGTTATTTTTGTTGAGGCGTGGATAAAGTATAGTACGTAATGCGTGTTGTAAAGCAGTTACGCACTCACGGAATTTTCCATTCGGCGTAATATCCTACTTACAACACTTGTTACGTAATATACTACCTGTATGTACCAACTAGGGCGTAGTGGTGTAGGATACGTTACAAAATAGTTCCTGGTGGTAATATGGCCCCCAGTCTTGCCTACCTAACTACTCTTTTAAGGAAATGTTAAACTATTTGTTAAAAAAAAATATAAAATTTGATCTTTACTTATAGTCCAGTAAATTAATGCCACAAAAACCCCAAACCTGGGCATCAAGTCTGTCCGTCAAATTTTTTTTTAATTGGCTGGTATTCATAGCTACATTTACCTCCGAAAATCTCAGCTACGTACAATTTGTGGAGGTGTGGGAAAATGGCTATAGAGTTCGCGAAAATCCGTTTTTCGACGATATCTGCCTATATATGACCCCTAGGACGTTTTTGTTTAGACAAAAAAAGAAGAGCAGTTCATTACCTACAAAAGTTGCCCCTATGATTTTTTCCGCTAACGAATATTTTTTGCAAAAACGGCGTTTCAAAAATTTGCAATCTTGAGAATCTGAAAATTCGCAAAATTATTGCGGTGATAACGGAAAAGTTGAATGGGAGGATATTCAACTTTGTCTGAAGACAAAAGATTAGGCAATAATAATCAACTTTTTTTCACTTTTTGCACTTGATTAATAAATTCATTGTAAAAAAAATCCAATTTGAGAAAGTTTGAATGCATAGTTTTTTCTCGTGCACTTAATAAAATACTTGATATTATATATATATATATATATATATATTGATGAAAAGGTCAGAATGTGATCTTTTATTTGTACAATTCCTAATCCCAAAAAAATTTAGCACGAAAAGAACATAATCCTCAAAAAAAATGTCGATTTTTCATAGGGGTGAGAATTTTCTCAATTTTACGGCAAACTAAAAAATATAAAAAAAAAAGAAAAATGCCATTGACAAGGGGACAAGCTAAGATTCCTAATGATGTGCGTTGAAAACAGATATCTATCTATTAATTCCCGATAGACCCGAGCATTTTCGAAAACTCCGGAAAAAAAACACCCTAAAAAAACATGTTGTTTATGAAAATACAAAAAAATAATTTATTGAATCTTTCTGAATATATTGCAAAGCCCCTTTATCCAAAAGGATTCGGTGAAATTAGTCTCAACAAACTTTGGTCCAGCTTTTCAATAATTCAGAGAAATAGATAAAAGGAAAAAGTAACATAATATTATAGCTACAGGTTCCTTCTTTCATCTGAACTTTGAATCATGAAAAAATATTAATTTTTACGTAATTTATTGAAAAATTTGTAATCCGCTTGGGAGTGTCATTCCTTTAGAGCGTGCTCTCTAAATGCAGGGCAGGAGCTAAAAATGGAGGTGAGTTTTGGAGCCGGTTATGTCGAAAAGTATCATATTTTTGACAAAAATTATGAGGATCATTTTTGTAGGTAACTGCTCTTCATTTTCGTCCAAACAAAAATTCTCTAAGTGTCATATTTTCGGAAATATCGGCGAAAATAGGCAAAAAAACACATTTTTAAGACCAATGGGCCATTTTCCCGCCCTTCCACAAATTTCCAACAGCTGACATTTTCGGAGGGGAATGTACCCACGAAAACCTGCAAATTAAAAAAAATGGTGCCGGAGAGACCTGGGTAGGCACCTTCGTTTATTGGACTATTAGCATTGAAAAATTACCTTAAAATGGGTCCAGTTTTCTTGGGCTGTAAGGGCGTTAACAGCCAAAAGGAATACAGCAAAGACGATGAGTACTTTCATATTGATTTTTCTACAAAAATATTAGAACATAATTAATTTAATATTTACAACAACGCTCAATTATTACATTTTTAAAATATTGATAATATAATATTTTATTTTAAAACTTACCTGTAGTTTCAAATCAATTGAACTATAAATTTGATTCATTTTGGTCCGTTTTTATACTATCGAAAATGTCACTTGAAGAAAATAATTAACCCAAAAAACAATTTTATCTTGATTATTTAATCAAAAGTCAATAGTTAAAAAAACAAAATTTATAATCTTTCTAATGTATTTCCACTAAAAATTGGTATTTTAGTTTTTACCTCTGACAAATCACTTAAGAATGTATCAAACACATTTTGAGAATAAGTAGGTCAATGCTTTCTTTATCTGTTCCGGTTCCAGCTCTAGTTTACTCCAAACTGTTATTAAACATCTTCATATCTTCACATATTTTTTTGGAGTGGTAACATAATGCAGCTTTCAAAATTATTCTTTCATTACCTTAAATAACAGATGCCAAAAATAAGAGAAATCGCTAAAGAAAATTAAGCAACAATGATTTTATTGAGGTATGATTGGGCCTCATATGACGTATGCTGTGGCCACATGTCGGAAAAATTACATGTATATTATTATCACCTTCAATTTGAAGTCTACAGTCATCTAAAATTAATCTTAGTTGGGAACACCATCCGTAGGATAAGGGGTCCAAGTGACAGCACTATACACATGCACTTGGATAACAGATTGACCAATGTTAGGTTGATAGATAAGTTGGCATATGACAGATTAACAGGGTAACAGATGAGAGATGACCGATGACAGTTAACAGATGGCAGACGACCGATAGCAGATTATAGACGATAGATAGCAGATGAGAGGATGACAGAATGGCAGATGACAGAAGACATGGATGGAGTAAGTGGGATCCTGTCAACCGCAATCTGTTTATTCCTAACTACTCTTTGACATCAAGATAATGCACAAAAAGTATAGCATTTTAAATAATAAAAATACATCGACATGTTATATTGTTGTTAAGTTTTAACTTTAAACGAACCTCCTAAATATAATTTAAAATTGACTTTTTCAATTAAATTATAAATTAAAATAAACGATTCAAGAAACTAACTTTATTTAAAACAAAACCCATTTCTTATTTAAAAGAAAACACGCGCAATTGATAAATTATACTTTTTTAATGAATTAATGTTAAATTCAACTTTTCATGAAAATAAACCCTTCCCGAGTTATAGTGCGTAGAAAATTACGATTTTCACCACAAAAATCGTACATTTCTAAAAGTTTTTTAAATATAACCGAAAATCTGTTAGTATTATCATCGCATCATAGCATCCAACTTAGAAACCTTTCCGAAGTCGGTATACATGGCAATCTGCTTAGGTGGTTTGGTTCCTACATCAGTAACAGATCCCAATCTATATCCATCGGAAAGTTTCATTCTCCTATTTCTAGAATAACCTCAGGGGTTCCTCAAGGGTCACACCTGGGCTCCTTCTGTTCAACATATACATTAACGATATCTCCTCTTGTTTCATTAATACAAAATTCTTGGGGTTTGCTGACGACATGAAATTTTTTCGAAAAATGTCTAATTCTAAAGAAATAAAGACACTATCGAATACGAATATTTCCTCAATAATGAACTTTTAACAAAAGCTTCGGTTGCCAAAGATCTCGGTATTTATATCGATTCCAAACTATTTTTCGAATTTTTCAAAAAAAGCTAATAAATCACTAGGATTCCTAATGCGCGTTTGTCACGACTTCAAAGAGGTAGAGTCTGTTAGAAATCTATACATGGCATATGTCAATAGTGTTTTAGGCTTCGGTTCTTCTATTTGGAATCCCTATTATAGCTGTTATATCGACCGATTACAAAAAGTCCAAGATAAATTTATAAAATATGTTTCAAAAAAATTTCATGCTTATGCAGACTTCGATATTTGCAAACGAGAACTAAAGCTCACATCACTAGTCGACAGACATCAACTTTCAGATGTTAAATTTATCTACAAAATCGTTAACGGGCAAATTGAACATAGCCACATTTTAAGTAAAGTTAATTTCATTAGTCCATCCTAACACGCGAGGGAAAAATCTTTTCAAAATTAGTCAAAGATCTACTAACTACTACCTAAATTCTCATCTACAAAAATTCAGTAAATCATACAATACAATCTCGTCACTCACCGATGTGGATATCTTCTCTTCCTCTTTGATAACCTTTACAAACACTATTAAAAATTTATATCTATCTCATCTTGACTACTTTCTTTGTTTGTTAAGCAACATTTAATAAGGATTTATCCATCTTGTATTAGTTTAGTAAACAGTGAATAATGTACTGGGCTCGTCCTGTTTGTATTCTTATATAAATAAATAAATAAATACATTGAGCTATCTTATATTTTTCATTAAATACAATAAATGCAATAAATACAAAATTCAAACCCAGATAACCTAGTTGTATCATTGTAAATAAACATTAAACATTTTGACTGTAATTTTGACGCCTGTACCCATTTATTTAATTCCTAAGGAGGAAAAGTGCCACTTTCAACCCTAAAACTAGGGACGAATTTTCAAATGTGTTAGAAAAAATCATTTTCGTTTTATTATCGTATTATAATTTTTTTAATCATACGCATATTGTTTGTACCAGATTATTTTTTATTTATAAAAACAAACATACTTAAGGTAAAATCTAGGAAAGTGGGTAATTCACAGTTCGACTTTTAAATCAGTTAAATGATGTCAATTCGATAAAAATCAAAATTGCCTTGTAGTTGTCATTGTTTCGTCATTGTTTTGAATTTAGAATTTAGATCAAATACTTGGGACGAACAATTTTTTTAAATTTATTTTATTAATCTTGTATTAACAATAGTTATTTGATAAGTCACTGTCTAAATCTAAGTTTATGAAATTACACATATTTAGTGTTGTCGAATATTGATACGTGGGCTTTTGGAATTTGAGAATATCCATTTTGTACATATATGGGATTTATTTAGCGTGTAAACGAATTTTTCACTTTAGAATACGTAAAATTAATTTCTAAATGAGTAACAATATTATATTGATTTGATGAATAATTGAAACTGTAACATACCTTTAGACGATGGCCAAACCGATTTTAAATACCCGAATTCATAAAAGGGTAAATTATAAGTAAATTAAAAAAAATAAATTGGACAAATTAAAAGTTACGGAAGGGGGGTGGGGGTAGCTAAATATACAACTTGAGGGTTGGAAATTGTTTTTTTACGATTTGTGGCTGAAATATGCATCCTATCGAAAAAAGTTAAATGTAAAAGTTGTATATAATTAAAAAATCTAAAACTTTTGTATTAATTATTTTTCAACATATCATCAGAACTATCGAGAAAAACGATAAAAACCGTTTTTTTCGTTTTTAATTTTTATCTCCCGCAAAAATAATTTTCCTTTTATGAAACTTAGTAAAAACGTTCTTCTTTGTGTTTTAAATAAGCTGTAATTTTTTCAAAGCAAAATATTTATTTTTCGATTTTATACGAATGTAAATTTAAAAAAAAACGCCTTATTTTCAATCGAAAAGTTCACTAACAAATTTTCAATTTTTTAACTTTATCAGTGATCATTTTCTTCGTTGAAAAAATATATTGTTCGTATGGAAAAATATCGTTAAAAATGCAGAAAACCAAAAAAAACTACTTTTTCATAATCGATTTTTCAGTTAATCTAAACAATTTTTTATTTCTTATTGCAATAAATATTTGCCTTTGAAAAAATTACAGCTTATTTAGAAAACAAAGAAAAACGTTTTCACCAAGTTGCATAAAAAAAAATTATTTTTGGGTGAGTTAAAAATTAAAAACAAAAAAAAACGGTTTTTATCGTTTTTCTCGATAATTTTGAAGTTTTACTTCATTACGTTTATTCAGGCCTGACGAGAGGGGAGGGGTAACAGGGGGATTCCCCCCGGGTCCGCAGTTCTTGATGGGGCCCGGACCCGTACGAAAAATCCCTGTTCGCACTACGCTTCACAGTAGTTTTTTCGGCAATAGTGAAGCGTAGTGCCAACAGTGGTTTTCCGTACAGGGGGCTCTGTTCAGTTCATAAGAAATTTTTCAGGCGCTACTAAATTTTTTAACCCTTAAAGTGTACCCTGACACCCAGAAAATATTTCAGTAAATTGGCGCTGGATCGTTAGTGAATGCTATTTCTAGCTCTAAAAAATACTGGAAAATGATATTTTTTTTATGAAATACAGATGTAATGTGATGGGCTACTAATTTTAAAAATTCTACAGGGGCCCGTAATTTTTACCCCCGAGCCCGATTCTTCTCTCTACGGGCCTGTGTTTATTCATTTTATTTTTAATATGTTAAAAGAAAAGTTTCCTCTATTGATTCTTAAAGTCTCTGCATCAATTATAGCGCGTTCTTCATGTATCCTCTTACAACAAACCCCTGCTGAATCGCACACACTTTAGCTAACACGATAAAAATCCAAAGGGGTCAAATCGGGCGATCGTGGTGGCATTGTATAAGTTTATATTACCCTAAATAAATAGTGGACTCACAATGTGATCACCAACTATATCTGCAGACACAATATTTTTATTTAAATAATCCACCTCAACCGCCAATAGTTATTTGACGGTTTTACAAAACAATGAGTTGTACTTTTTGAGAATACCAAATAATATGTTTAATAAAATAGACCAGTGCCGACAATTTTTGAAACCAAATAAAATAACAGTAGGATGAAACTCATTGGAAAAGGAAGAGAATATGACAAAAATGATAGGAAAAATAATTTACGGGCGATCTGAGGTTGGGAAGTCGAAGGGGGGAGTTTTTAAGGGTAGAAAACTGTTTATCTCGATTTTAGGCCAAACTACAAGTCCTATGGAAAAAAGTTAAATGGTAAAGTTGTAGGTAATAAAAAGATCTACAACTTTTGTATTTACACTTTTTTCACATAACCTCAAAATTTATGTGAAAAATTCAAATAACCAAGTTTTTGGTTTTTTATTTTTATCTTTTACAAAAAAAATTTTTTTTTCACGAAATTTGGTGAAAACTTACCTTTTTATCTCTCAAACACACTGTAATTTTTTTGTTTTAAAATATTTATTTTTTTAACCTTATTTTGACTTAATATCGAAAAAGCAGTCTAATTTTCAATCGAAAAATCTCACGTCAAAATATCTGCTTTTTTAAAAAACTCAGTGAGCTTTTTGTTCGTTGAAATCTCTACTTTTTGATGGTGTAAAAAAAATATACACTACTATGGTAAATGTTCTCAAAAAATGCATGCAATCCGAATTTTTTTTTATGTAAGTGTAACACGAATCTTACTTTTTTTTGAGTAATTAAAGTATAAATTTTAATAAATAGCTCAAAATTATACATGATGATTTAAAAAAAAATCGGATTAAAAAAGTAGAGATTTCATCGAACAATAATTCCACCGAGTTTTTTAAAAAGCAGCATTTTGACGTGAGAATTTTCGATTGAAAACTAGACTGCTTTTTCGATATTAAGTCAAAATAAGGTTAAAAAAATAAATATTTTAAAACAAAAAAATTACAGTGTGTTTGGGACATAAAAAGGTAAGTTTACACCAAATTTCGTGAAAAAAAATTTTTTTTTGTAAAAGATGAAAATAAAAAACCAAAAACTTGGTTATTTGAATTTTTCACATAAATTTTGAGATTATGTGAAAAAAGTGCAAATACAAAAGTTGTAGATCTTATTACCTACAACTTTGCCATTTAACTTTTTTTCATAGGTCTTGTAGTTTTGCCGGAAATCAAGATAAACAGTTTTCTACCCTTAAAAACTCCCCCCTTCCACTTCCCGACCCCAGATCGCCCGTAAATTATTTTTCCTTTCATGTTTGTTATATTCTCTTCCTTTTCCAATGGGTTTCATCCTACTATTATTTTATTTCACTTTTTACCATTTTCAAAGGCATATGCACTGGTCTAAAATGTTAAGTATAATAAATAAAATTACTCTGGCGATTATCTAAAATGAACTATTTTATTTAAAATATTTCTATTATCGCGTGATTATTTTTTTTATAGTAGTACCATTGTTTTTTAAGTATGTAATGATACTAACGTATATTGTTTATACATGATTATGTTTTATTTATAACAATGGTACAAAATGTAGGAAAGTGGGTAATTCACAGTTCACCTTCTAAATCAGTTAAAACGATGTTAATTCGATAAAAATAAAAAATTACCTTCTCGTTTTTTTTGTCGCTGTTTTGAAGTTAGAATTTAGATCAAATACTTGATACCGATATCATAATTATCTTTAACAACATAAAGGACGCCTACCAAATAATAGAAAAATAATTTTTAAATAATATTTATTAAGGGTACTAGATAATCAAATTTATGATGCGTTTACAATATTATTATTATAATATTTGTTTTTATTTTTAACTCTAATTGAACAATACTAAATGTCAAAAATCAAACAAAATTATGGCTTGCAGTTATAATAGGATCAGTGCAGAAGTGGAGGGGGATGCATGAAAAGAGAAGGAGTATCATGAACAAGAAGGATGAGGAAGAAAGGAAAGAAATCTTTGCTGCTCTAAAGTGTATACTATATAAGTTCACAATTTCCAAAACAAAATCAAAAATTTGGTTTTTTTCATTATATCTCGAAAACAAAAATTCGAAAAACTGATAGCACCACTTATGTTTTAAAATTATCATTTTTTTTACAGCATTCATTCGACGTAATTTTTATTTTCAAAATAGTGTTTATTTATTTATCAATTATCAATCAATTTCTAAATTATTTTTAACTTTATTTAAAAAAAATTAATTTCTGATTTCTATAAACGCTATTTTGAAAATAAAAATTACGTCAAATGAATGCTGTAAAATTATTTTTACATCAAAAGTAAAAGTATAATGATGATAAATGTACAAGGATTTTTTTTGTTTAATGTTGTATTATAACTTTCTGGCAAATTTTCTATGAGAAAACAAAAAAAAATTCAAAACTAATGGCTTCCTGGGAAAGCTTAGAGTCTCCTCATTAAAATGCTTTCTTTTTTTCTTTGGGTACATTTTAGGCAGTTTTTTCCGAACGAGTCGCCTGAATATTTGTATTCAACGGCTGGTGACGCGTAGAGTTTTCGAATTCGCTTTCTTATTTTTAATCATTTTTTGTAGTAATACAATTTTTTTAAATAACTTATAATATAATTTTTAGTAAATTTTTCCGCTCTTTCACGTGATGCAGTTAGTTTTTCGAATTTTTTTTTTTTGAGGTATAATGAAAAAATCAAATTTTCGATTTTGTTTTCGAAATTCTCAACTTAGTATACATTTTAGAGGAGCAAAGATTTCTTTATCGTTTTCTACACCTATCGATATCATATTTTGTGCGAGCTTTTGGTTAATATCCTTCTCTGGCAACTGTGCTAAGCGACTTATTTTTAGAATAGTTTACGATTTTTTTCCCGTGAAAAAATATTCGTGCTTTTTTTTATTTTTCCCTTACACAGCTGCGGCGCCTCTCCTTGGGCTACTCTCCCCCACAGGCACTGTACATCATAATATCCTTACCTTATGCAATGACTGTTTATGACCCGTATTTTTATAGTTAGTATATGTACTCGTCTCGCCATCTAGGTATTGCTTGCAAAGTCTAATCTTTACTTTTGTTAGTTGACTGTAATCAGTCAGTGAGTAATTGAGTAGATGTCGCTAGGAATAGTTATCATATATACAGGGTGGTCCTTAAGTAATTGTACATAGAAGTATGGTAGATTCCTCACTTTAAAATATCACGATTTGAACCAACTTGCTCTTGTAAAATGTTGCTAATAAGGAATATACAGGGTGTCAAAGGCTACATTTTAAGATTTATTTTTTGCAGTAACTATAGCCTTTTTGGATATTTATACATAAAAATTTGGAACTGGGGGTTTTTGGGCACGAGAAATCAAAATCTGGTACCTACTTCGATGTAATTTGTAAAGTGCGCTAGTTAGGCCACATTTGTGACATAAATGTGCGATAAACTTTTTTGCTCCTGAAGTTAGCGCTATTCTTGTAAAAGAATATTAAAGTCATGTTATTTTAATAGAAAAAAAGCATACTTGTTATTAACCTTAAAACTCAACGGTTTACGAGATAATCGCATTTTAGGGATCAGCTGCATGATTCCCCCATCACCCACCGTTTTCGGGAGATGGCCGTTAAGTTTTAAGGTTAATAACAAGTATACTTTTTTTCTACTAAAATAACGTGGATTTAATATTCTTTTACAAAAATAGCGTAAAGAGCAAAAAAGTTTATCGTATATTTATGCCACAAATGTGGTCTAACTAGCGCCTTCTACAAATTACATCGAAGTAGATACCAGATTCTGATTTCTCGTGCCCAAAAACCCCCAGTTATGCATACGCAGGCTAGTCTTTGGATTTTCGCTAGATTTGCCAGCTTAGTTCTGCTGCCCCAGACTACTGCTCCATAAGTGATGGCCGGTCTCACTATTGACGTGTACATCCACTGCAGGATCTTTGGGTTACAACCCCAGTTTTTTCCCGCAAAATTTCTGCACACCTTTAGAGCTTTCGTGGCTTTTCTGGTTAGTAAGTCCCATCTATTGACACCATTCTTTAGTATAGTCAAGCCCTCTTTGAACTATATCGCAGAGGGTATTCTCGAATTATGTCATCTGCAAAGCCTTGACACGATATACCAACCTTGGTCAAATCGCCGTTAGGCTACACATAAGAGGGGAGGCCACTCCTCCTTGTGGGCATTCTCTGGTTGTGCAGATGGAAATAGTGTCTTGTCCCATTTTAGTCTCTGCTATTCTGGTAGACAATAGTCGCGACATCCATCTGGTTGTCGTGTTGTCTACCCTTCTTTCTTCTAATGCTCTTTTGACGGCTTCGTGTGGTGTGTTGTCAAAAGCCTACATATTTTTTGTTCTCTAGTGCATCCTGCATTTAATCTGTCAATTGCACCAATGCGGTCTCCGTGGATTTGCCCGTTTGGTACGCATGCTGATGGGGGTGTAGAGGCACCCGTTCCAAGATTTCTGTTCTGATATAGTTATCAGTTCCTTTCTCCAGCGTTTTCAAAACGAACGATGTGAGCCTAATTGGTCGAAGGGATTTAGGACTGGTTTCCCTGTTTTAGGAATGAAGGTGACTCTGGCCCTTCTCCATACTTCCGGTATATATCCCAGTTCTAGACTGCTACGACACATACTCACTAGGTGTGGTAGGATTTCTTCTTGTCCGCGCTGGAGCAGGGCGGGGAATATTCCATCAGCTCCTGATGATTTAAACGGTTGGAAGGTATTCAAGGCCCATCTTATCCGTCTAATGCTGCAGATATGTCTGGCCATTGCCGTATCTTCTCTGGTAGGTCTACTATACCGTTCTGGAGTGTGCCCTATGGAAATAGGTTCATTCCCAGGGAAGTGAGTGTCCAGTAAGAGCTGGGCTCTTTCATTTTCACTTTCGGTGTAGCTAACATCTGGCTTCTTTAGAGACATATCGCTATCGACTCTACTTTTTGCCATGACTCTATATAGTCTAGCAGCAGCAGGTGTGGAGTCAATATCCTCACAAAATTTTCTGAAATTATTTCGTTTTGCTTTTCTTAGTGTGATTTATTTCACAACCTTAGGTAGTTTTGGTACGCCCATGGTCCTTTTTTGGTATTTTTATGGTTCAAAAAATTCCAGCGTCGTTAGAGTTTTCTATAGTTTTGCCAGCTTTGATTTTATTATAAAAGTGAAGATGGCGTTGCACTCACCTCCTCTTTCTCGACTTAACCGTTTGTACTAAGAGTTGGTGGATTCAAAGCGATCTTCAGAATTTCTTTAGAGATAGAAATTCGAGCTAGTCTACTTCTTACTGACGAGGTACAATAATGCCGAAACCGGTATAAGAATGACAAGCTCCTTTAATAATAAAATGAAAGATTTTGGTTTAAAGCCCCGACTTGGTCGGGCGCCAATCCTCGTCTGGACTTTCGTAATTCAATACCTGGGGGGGGCATATAGCCCAAGGAGTAGTTGTTGAAGTCCAGACGCTGGTGCAGTGTAGGACATTAATTAATGTCTTTGTTCTTGGGAACAAGTGTGATTTATTTCACAACTCTTTGCCCTATTGAAATGCTTTCGAGTTTCGGATCTTAGTTTTGCCAGATTACAATTCCACCAAGGTGCGTCACTACAAAATAAATACTTTTCGAAGGTTTACAAAAAAATCAAAGGGTCTCCACCCTAAGTTTTGTAATTATTAGTATTTCCTGAAAATTTCACAAAAATCAGACTAAAACTAAAGGCTTAGACTGATTTTAAAATTTTTCAAGGGGTTCGGTTTGCTCTTAAAATACAGTTTTGTTTTCAAAGAGGTGATTTTGGATGAAAATTAAATTATCATTATTGTAAATAAATAGAAAATTGTTCATTGAAAAAATACAGTTGTTCTATAAGCTAAATCCACTTTTACGTGAAAGTCGTTAATAAAAACTATGCATACATTTGGTTAGACTCCACAATTGTCCGGTAAAACCAGATCATAAGCCCCACGCCAGTTTTCAAAAGTGATAAAATCGCGTAATGCAAAAAGACTTGTTGAAAAATTATCACTTTGACCTAAACCCGGTGACCCAGTTGTCAACTATTTACTTCTTCTTCAGATCGCAAAACTAAATGGCCAACAACAGTATTATTGAATACAGACTAACGCTATAATTTGTCACGATGATTTATTATTAATTATATTTAATTATTCTTAATTGATTTAGATTCGTGAAATATGCGAAAAGTGAGAATTTTTTGGTTTTACTTTCGGTTGCTTTTTTGCATCAAGTGCGCTGTGAGTGTACCGGTAATGGTTCAGGATATTTGGGGTGTAAGTAATAGTGATGAAGGGATTTTGGGGTATAATTCTGGGAGACGGGGTAGTGCAGTAAATGTTACCGATATTTCTAGACTACCTAGAGGTAAGTAAAATTGTAAATTTAAAAAATACCGTTGTCAAATAATCACAAATTGAATGTTTTAAATATTTCATTTGTTTTACAAGAGATCTAAAAATCCCACAATAATAATTGTAAGAATTTGGAATGAAAAATTAATTGAATTTATCGAAATTTCCAAAAAAAAATCCGTTTTCCCGTATATTTATTTATTTTTATTTATTCCGAAAGAAAAAAATAAATACATAAATAGAAAATAGGAACTTGGTATATATAGTATACATAGTTATGGGAAAATTTTCTTTTTTTCTTTTTTTTTATACATTTTACAAAAAAATTACCTCAGAGCAATCTTGTAGATGATCTTTTGAGGAAAATTTTTCCCTACAATTTTTTTTAATTTCATTCATTTAAAACGCTGTTACAGCGCTCCAAAGTTGACCGGGTTCGTCAATGCTCATGAGAATCCGGTCGAAACGAAATGTTTACTTATTTTTGATTTTTTTTTTCATTGTAAATATATTCTAACAAAATTTTTGTTAAAGTCGTACAACTTTACTTATTCATTCCTAACTCTTTTCCCCGCCACCTATGAGGTAGAGTATGTAGGCGCGTTTTTTTTACGTGGTATCCCCAGTAGGTCTTCTCCACGGACATCTTGCTTATAAGGTAATCCTCGACATCATAATATTTTTATTTTTCTTCGATGGTCCAGGCTGTGGCTCAGAATCTAAATTAATGTCAAATGTGAAAGTTTGAGGAATGACAGGAGTTAAAATTGGAGTCATAGTTGGAAATTCATCTTCAAATTCATTTTCTTCCATTAACTTTGATATTTCCATAATGTTGCTGCCTGTTTCGCCAGAACAATGGAGGCATACTGTAGAACATTTCAGGCCTGCTTTTCTGCAGCCACACATGCTTCCACAGTTTCCTTTGCATCTACAGAAAATTAATTTCATGAGATCGGGGGGTGCTGGAGGTATTGGCATCCAAATGTTTGCATGCTTTTTCCAGTCCCAATCTTCAGGATTTTGATATCTTCCGAGCCACGACTGGACCTGGTGATATACTCGGAGACTGTGAAAACGAGCAGCATCTTGTGTTGGAGGCAGCGATGATAAATTAAAGGAATTTTTAGTCACTGTCTTGGCAAACCGTTTGTACCGTAAGCCGTTTAGTGAGTCGTCTTTATTACCGCCGTATAAAGCTATGAAAAAGCGTTCGCCAACAAGAGTGAGCAAAGATGGATCGACTTTCTCACTCAGGAATAGCGCGGTACCACCAGATAATTCAGGATGTTTCTCCATAATTTTTATAAATTTTAATTTCCCCATATTATAGGCTACTGATGTTGTATCACATCCTGAAAAAGCATGAAGAAACAGCAAATTCTGTGTTATGAGATCTCCATACATAAAACTTGAAGAGCTATATAACTGAGCAGATGTGCGTCCTTTTTCTATGGTAAAGAAAAGAGTTAGGAATGAATAAGTAAAGTTGTACGAATTTAACAAAAATTTTGTAAGAATATATTTACAAACATTTCGTTTCGACCGGATTCTCATGAGCATTGACGAACCCGGTCAACTTTGGAGCGCTGTAACAGCGTTTTAAATGAATGAAATTAAAAAAAATTATAGGGAAAAATTTTCCTCAAAAGATCATCTACAAGATTGGTGTGAGGTAATTTTTTTGTAAAATGTATAAAAAAAAGTTATATAGCAAAAAAGAAAATTTTTATAAAAATGTTCTCACTTTTTTGCTTATAACTTCTTTGCTACAAATTACAAATGACTTTACAAATTTTTTTGTAAGACGCATAGTGTCCGAGATATCGCAAAAAAAGTGTTTTCACCCCTTTTTCCAAGATGGCGGGCGGGGGACAAGGGTGGCGACCCCACAAACTTGACTTTAAGCTTCTATTGACCCTCACACAAGTCCTAAAAATAAAATTGCGTTCTCTAAAAAATGCAAAGCTCATATAACATTTCAATGAACTAACTTAATATTATATCTAAAGAAGAATACCAAATTAAATATTGCACAACAGTACTCTCAATATAATACTAAAAAAAGAATATTATAAAAAACAGAACAAAACACACATACTCAATCACAATTATCAGTCTTAAAAAAACCAGAAAACACAAGCTCCCTCTGTCGGATCCTAAATAATGAATTCTTGAGAAGTCGTATTTCCTGAGGGATTCTGTTATAGATGTTGATTCCACTAGATAACATGCTTCTTTGGCCTGTAGTAGAGTTAAGTAAGTTAGATGACAATGAATTATAAATCAAGAGTCTATATTTAGGTTCAAGAAACTTAATCATTCTTCCCAAGATACCAAAGGCCAGAGAAATCTTTTTACTAATGAAGTTGATGTGTTGGTCCCAAGACATCATATTATCTATGTACAATCCGAAATATTTAATACATTCAACTTTAGTTAAATTGTCATATAGTTTGATTTGCTAGTGTTTAGGGATAGTTTGTGAAAATTCAACCAATCATTAATCAAACGTAGATCACTTTCCACGTCTGTTTTTTATCTGACTTCGATCTTTGCCAAAGTATGTCACACTGTCATCGGCATACAATTGAATATTCCTCTTCAAAGGCAGCTTTGATATTGAATTGATATAAATTAAGAATAGTGTGGGTCCTAAAATTGATCCCTGTGGTACTCCACAAAATTATATCAAGTCGAAATGCTAAAACAAAATTGGATAATCATATTTTTTTGTTTTTTTAGTTTTAAACTTTTTTCCTGTACCTGTAGAAGAAGAATGTAAGGCAAATGATGGCCGCCGTAAAGGTGAGAAATATCGTATCAAAAAACTAAATAAAAATCACATTTCAAAAATAATTATTAATTTTTATTTTACAAGTTACATAAAGTTTTAATTCTTTAAAAATAATCTAGAATTTACAATCTTCTAATGATTTCCCCTATTTGCCACGAAATATTTTTGTAAGTATTGAGAATCAAGGGATGTTTAAATAGTTTTTCCGTATTTTTTTGGAATCGCTGGTAACATTTTCAAAAAAAAAATGGCCAAAGTTTTATATCACGCTAAATTTCATTTTAGTCTAGAATAAAACAACTATCTGCATCTGTGGGGTTGAGATATTCTAAAAAAGACTAGAATGCGCCCTAAATAACCCCTATTTCTCTCTAAGATAAGACTTTTTTAGGAATTTGTATGAATACATACGAATGCAGAATGGACGGCGGCAAGTCTTATGGATTTTGTGCCCACGGATTTGGAGTTTGCTGTGTATGTAAGTTTACTAAAAAAATTTCCTAAATTGTTGTATTGTACCAAAGTTCTAAATTCGGAAGATTATATGACTACGGAAAAAGTTTGGTTGTAAACTTATACATTGTTTTAAATGCCTTTTCTCTAATTCTTGAAGATGTTTAGGTGCCAGACTCATCGGCATTTTAACAAGGCTTCCTCGAACAAAGCCAATAACGAGACTACGTTATTTATTATATCGATTAAAGTCGACCTTAGGCTTCTGTAAAAGATACACCAAAGTATACATACTTTATGCTATACAAAGAGTTGGAAACCGACCCCATAATAGTCTGGTTCACAAGTGCCTTTTCCCTCGAAACCTGATCGCCACCACCGAAAATTATGATTTTGGGCTCATTCGATTCGGAATGGCATCTGGAACGTTCTGTCAAAATTCCAAAAGGAGCTGAAAAAAGATGCAAAAGTTATAAACAATTAAGTAAAATAAAAAATAAGGGTTTGGTTTTTTTGAAATATTTCAAAAACTATTTGAGATAATCGAAATTCGAAAAAAGATCCTTAAAGAGCAGGAAATTTCCAAAAAAAGTCCTACCTCCAGGAACTGTACCAACAACCCTTATAATTTTAATTAAGCGGTAAAAACGCGTAGTTCGGCTGCCGCGTGCGTCGCCCCAATCTGACACTCGAATTAAGTATTAATAATTAGGAATAAAAAAATTTGGGTACTAAGTAGACATATCAATAAACAATAATCCGCCAAGAAAAATTTTTTATCACAATTTTTTTATTAGTTATGCTTTTGTTAATTAGTTAATTTTCACCATTTTAATGTTAACATAAAAACGCTGATTATTTCAAAACAAGAAATCTAGAATTTTTTTTGATTTTTTTGAGCTAATCTTAAAAGAGTTTAGAAGAGATCCCCGTTGGAAAAATTTAAAAATTTTGATTTTTCGTTTTTTTATTAACAATCAAAGGCATTAAAAAATTATTTATGTAAATAAAGCCATTAGGAATTTTTTTTTTCCTATCATTGTTAATATTTTGTTTTCTTATTGATAAAAGCCATATAACAATATTTTTTTTTTATTTTTAACTAACATTATTTAAATAATTTATATTTTTGAAAACTTTTTCTTTGGAATTTCATCCTTGATGAAAATGATTTTAAAAAAAAATCGTTCCTTAAAAAAATTTTTTTATTAACAAAAATCGCACTTGTTAATTAACAATTTTTTTTTGTTACTAAATATTAATATTAAGGAACCATTTTTTTTTAAAAATCATTATTTATTATGTTCTTTTGTATTATAAAAAAAATCATTTTTTTATTAACTTTTCATTTGTTTATTAAAAAAACAATTTGTTATAAGCAAATGCAATTTTACGCAATATATATTTTTTTATTGAAAAAAATTTTTTATTATTTTTTATTTAACTTTTAAAAATATTGTACTTTTGCACTTGTAGTTTTCTTTCTGTTTTTACTCATTGTTATTAAAATAACTTATAAACTATTAAAGATACGACAAAAACACCTCAAGACTTTTTGTTCGTTATTAATTATTAAACAAATTGAGCTCTGAAACGAACCTCTAACTCAATTGTTTATTAACTTTTTTTATTGTTATTTATTAAATTCACCCGAATTTTACTTTTTTTTACTTTTCAATTCAAATATCTTATAAACTAACTAAAATATCATAAGAACATTTCAAGACTTTTTTGTTCTTCGTTAATAAATAAACAAATTGAGCTTGGAAACCAAGCTCTAACTTTATTATTTAAAAAATTATGAATAATAATATCTGAAAAATCTTTTTTTCTGTTATTTTCTTATTAATAATAATAAAAAAAAATTTTCAATAAAAAAATATATATGGTTGTTTTTGTAATATTTTTTACCCCAACGGGGGTCTCTTCTAAACTCTTTTAAGATTAGCTCAAAAAAATCAAAAAAAAATCTAGATTTCTTGTTTTGAAATAATCAGCGTTTTTATGTTAACATTAAAATGGTGAAAATTAACTAATTAACAAAAGCGTAACTAATAAAAAAATTGTGATAAAATTTTTTGTTGACGGATTATTGTTTATTGATATGTCTACTTAGTACCCAAATTTTTTATTCCTTAATATTAATATTTAATCAGTTAAAATAATTTTTTTAGTTCACGTGTCAGATTGGGGCGATGCACGCGGCAGCCGAACTACGCGTTTTTACCGTTATTTTCGCCGCTTAATTAAAATTATAAGGGTTGTTGGTACAGTTCCGGGAGGTAGGACTTTTTTTTAGGAAATTTCCTGCTCTTTAAGGATCTTTTTTCAAATTTCGATTATCTCAAATAGTTTTTGAAATATTTCAAAAAAACCAAACCCTTATTTTTTATTTTACTTAATTGTTTATAACTTTTGCATTTTTTTTCAGCCCCTTTTGGAATTTTGATAGAACGTTCTAGATGCCATTCCGAATCGAATGAGCCCAAAATCATAATTTTCGGTGGTGGTGGTGTGAACCAGACTATAATGGGAATATCATGGAACGAGATGTTTCCTAAGTATAGCTTCGGAAAATCTTCAAAACAGTCATAACAGGCAGAGAGCGATGGAGTAATGGACCTCCAATAAATGCAGAAATGGCTACACAGACGGCTCAAAAACCGAGGAAGGAGTGGGAGCAAGAATTAATATAGCTAACAGTTGGGCTTTATCCTGGGTGCTAGGCCACACAAGTTACAAGGACAATGAAGAGGCTGACTCACTTATGCAAGACAAGATGTGCCCCAGTTGGTCCAGAACCTTTCTGAGGTATAGCGAAAGTACTGAGAAAAACATATATCAGTATCTGGATGGAAGCAATCTCGAGAATGGTGACAGGCCAAAGAGTTCATTCATCGCCAAAATTCACGGAGTACCTACTAAGCCAGAATAGGCGACCATATGTAGGTTCTTCCAAGAAGATGAGGAAAGCTCAGCACACATTTTGTGCTACTGCGAAGGTCTGACAAGGACTCCAAACCACAATCCTCCCAATATATGGAGGACCTAAGGTCTTGCCTATGGAGTCTAATGACAAAGACGGATCTAGACAGGGAACTCTTACATAACATGAGGGAACACACAATAGATCTGTAAAGGTCGCAGTGGAGAGGCTCCCATAAGCACATAAGCCCCATACTAATCTAATCTAATACATACTTTGTTAATTGGATACAAAAAGTGTTAAAGTCCTAAAATTTTACTTTTTAGTCACATCCACGTGTAACCAAGAGATATTCAAGAACCTAACATACTTTGTAAACCCAGATTTTCCCGATTTATCAAGAGAAATGACTTCTTGCTCACTCTCGGTCAGAAAAGTGGATGATGAAATTGCACAATTAAGATTTGATTTCATACATTTCAATTTGGTACGTATCTAGAAGTTTTACTCCTCCTGGTATACGGTTTATTTTGATAACTCAATTTTAGGGACAACCAAACAGGCAAACTGGAGTTTGCGAAGAAGATATTTTTCTACTGAGTTCAGGCAGTAACAGCAAAGATATTGTTTTGTGTGGATTAAACAATGGGCAACATGGTAAATTAATATCATTTTTAATTTTTACCTCTAAAGTTTGATCTGGTCACTTAATACTTTCTTAGGATAACATAAATAGATGGTGCCACTATTTACAAATCGATATGGGTTTTAGGAGGTACTAACCTTCAAATGATACATTTTTTGACAATTTTCAAAACAATGGAAAATTCTAAATGTCATAGAAACTGAAAATACTTAAAATATGATCCTAGATTAGTTGATAGAGCTTGAATTACTATCGGAAATATTTCCGAAAGCAAGACTTTTTAAAAAAAAATCATGCTTGAGGAGATATTTCCAGATAGTAATTCAAAATCGTGGGAGATTCGGTAAGAAAATTTCACACCAAAGTAATACAAAAAATTATAACATGACATGTTCGTAAGACCGGTGTATTTTTATAATTTGACACTTGACAGAAATACTATCGCTGTGGTACAGCCCAT
Source organism: Crepidodera aurea (assembly GCA_949320105.2). Classification (NCBI taxonomy): domain Eukaryota; kingdom Metazoa; phylum Arthropoda; class Insecta; order Coleoptera; family Chrysomelidae; genus Crepidodera; species Crepidodera aurea. Next base: position 36,820,305 of record OX439475.1, on the reverse strand, counting down.
GGTAGAAAAATACTATCGCCAAGTTTTTTGGTTGCTATAGTAACGAACTGAAACGAAAGCTTCTTATTGATTAAAAAATGTTGGTGTGAAATTTTCATTTGAATATTTATTTTTAGTATATTTTGACGTTGACAATACAAATGGACCTATTACGATAACCATGAACTTAAGTAGAAAAGCAGTAACTAGGCTATGGGAAGTGAGAGTGACTCAAATACCGTTTTCACAAAGAGCTCCAGCTGAATGTTTACAGTATTTCGAAGGTAAGCAAATTTGGTACAAATCAATCAATATCAATAAAAATAAAATTGATTGATATTTGTCGAGGGGTAAACCGCGAGTTAAATTTTTGTACACTAATGGTTAGTAATGGCTCCTCACTATTGGCTAGAAATGGCCGGTAATGGCTCACTAATGGCTAGTGTAATCGCTACTAATGACTACTAATGGCTAGTAATGGCTACAAATGGCCGAGTAATGGCTACTAATGGCTAGTAATGGGTGAGTAATGGCTACTAATGAACGAGGTCTGTACACCATAATGGACCTCGCGGTTTACCCCTCAAAATTTTAATTGTATTTATGCAGACTTAGATAAACAAAAAAAAATGTATATTCTAGGATCAACAGGGATAATACAAACTATGAACTTCGCTGACAATGGACGGCACCTGGCTAACCAAGATTACAACATTTGCATTCGTCAAGAAGAAGAAATGTGTAGTATCGCTTACGAACCCTGCAATGAAAACGCATTCAGAATAAATCCCAATACAAACGATGACGGTAACATCGACGTTGGTTCGGGAGATGGTGAAAATGTAGTCGAAGGACGACAAATGGAAGTTTGTAACGATAAAATTACTGTCCCTTGTGAATCTGATAATTTAATTTTATTGGTAAGTTAACAATAAATAACTATAATAAAATATATTTAACACGCCCTGTCATGTCTAAAATCGTCTCTAGTACAAGGGACAAAGGTAATCCGTGCTATATTTGGCCACGGCGACAACGCCTCTAGGACAGATTGGTCTTCGTAAAAACCAGTAAGCCTAAAATACCGCTCTGCTCAAAAACTTTGGTGGACACGGAGCTAGAAAAATAATCTCAAATCTTCCGGTTATTACAGCATTTTCTAAAACATGGATGACCTGAATTTATTATTTGTAACTTTTTTTTCAGTCTGAAAATGAAGAAATGATACAAGGATTCTGCGACGTAACTCACTGCGGTCCTACTCTATGTCCAATGGGAGATGATCCTTGTAGGATCGAGAGTAATATCACTCCATTTGTGATTGGTGTCCATTTTGGTGATCCTCTTAGTGAGGTATCGCCGGATGATAATTTAGGAATGTGTCTTTATTATGAGCAACTTCCTTGTAACGTGTAATTGTGTAGCCGAAATAATATTGTGCTGTATTTTGTACGACGACTGGTTGGGCTCCAAAATGTAGTCCCTATTCTCATTTTAATCCAAATTTATTCATCTGGGACTGAATATTATTATGTTATCTGGTGAACGCACCGGTCTGTGCACCGCCCCTTCTCACATTCTCGGGTTATTTTAGTGTTTATGACATTTTTTTAATATAAAAACCGTTTATGATCTACAATAAAATTATTTTTATTAATAAAATACATCCACATCTATCTATCTGTTGATGGGAGGTGTCGATACACTGCGACCTGTAAGATCTATTGTGCCCCCTTCTGCTGCCCATTCATTAAGGATGTATCAACAATTAGAGCAGTTTCTCCAGTCCTATTGCTTTCATCCATAAAAAAATGTCTAGCGAAGCCCCACCTCTTATGCTGGATCGCTCTGCTCTTCTGCCAATTCAAATTTGTCCTCTATTTTTCTTTGGGATCTGGATCTTTTTTTCGGGCCTCTTGAAAAATCGAAACCACAGGTCTTTGAAAATTCCGACACATAATTTCCCGGGCTTCAGATTTTACATCTTGCCTTCATTAAAATTGTCAATTGTGTATTATAAGGTACCTACAGAAACATAAAGGAAACATCACAAATGTGGGATTAAATTATATGCATTGGCAAAATCCGGAGGCTTAACGCTAAATATGAAATTATTTACGGGACTTCTCGACTCTGCAGGTTGTAAAAGCTACTCCAAGATGGTTATGGAACTGAAGAGAGATAAACGTAACATGGAACACTCACTTTTAGTGGATACACTCTCCGCAAGTGTTGATTTAGCAAAAACACTTCTACAGGATAATGTCTAATAATAATAGGAAACGTAATCCCAATAAAGAAAAATCAGAAAATAATTTCTGCCGTCGGTGGGATTCGAACCTACATCCCTTTTGGGTCATGGGTCCATCAGTGATCTACCGCTGAACAACCCACTCTCACCTGATCTTTGTATAGGAGATTGTTTTGTAAGTCTTCATGCAGAAATCAATTTGTTGTAACTATATTTTTGAAATAAATTTTTAAATTATCATTAAATGTTTTTTTTACAATAATTACTTCCACCCAAATAAAAAGGTAAGAAACAGATGTGCATCGAGTAGTTTTTTGAAGAAACATCCATAAGGCTGTGCTGGCGACGGCGACGCCTATGAGCGTCCTCGCGTTGAAAAACAAAAAAAAACTCGGAAGCTTTAAAAGTCGACCATTTAGTTGTATATTTTAAAAAACATACTCTTCTGCACCTGCCAAGTGTATTACTAAGATTATTAACATACAACAGAATAGCCTTGACTTAATACAATTCAATTAAATATTTATTTACAATGCAAATGACATCATTATCAAAAAGGTACGATTCTTCCTCTTTATGAATTTTTTTAGAACGAGAGCGGGAGCAAAAAATTAAAATTAGAGCAAGTAAACAAAAAAAAGGAGCATGTTAGACGATAAGAAAAATAAATCAAATTTTGTCATATGTGCCAACACGGTCCTGCTATAACAGTCACAGCGCATGCTCACCACTACGCTTATTCCGCCATCTTGTGTAAACGTTTTTCAAATCAAATCGAAATCTTTTTTCCCTTCTATCCCTGTGATACAGTTCTGTCAAATGGCATGCAGTATGCGCGGGTTTTAAATATTAATAAAGAAAAAATCATTTTAGTATTTTTATTTAAATAAAAAAATTTTAATACGTTCTCTTTTACTTGGCTTTCATTAAATGATTGAAACGGATATAATGATACGAGTAAACGTAGCCATCACCGTCTGTCAAATTCACACAAGGTCGTTTGAAGAAGAGTGGAGGAAAAATGTGATGTGTACAAAATTTTGTTCCACGTCGAAACCAACCGTGCTAGAAAGTTAAGGAAGTTGGCAGGTTATAGGAGTAAAACTGTGTACCGATACATTTCTTGAATTAGGCTGTGAGAGTTATTAGTTAATTAAACATGAACAAATTAATATTTTTCGCTTTGTTGCTGTTCCCAGCTGTAATTTTCATTTTCGAAAATGGTAAGCCCCTTTTTTTTCTAATTATAATTATAATTTTGAATATTTTTTATAAAAACGTGTTTTTTATATTTAGATGTATCAAATTTATTAATTTAGATATTACATATGTTATTTTTTAAAACATGAACACTATTTTAATTAAAAATGAGGTTAGTTGACTGAGCTACTTACCTAACAAACCTTATTTGTAGGAAAAATGATCTCATATGCCGAAGAAGATCCTCTAGAAGACGAAGTGGAAGTTGAAGGCGAAGGGGATGTAGAAGAAGTTGGTGGTACTGAAGAAGAGGAAGATATAAAGTCAACAGCATCACCATATGCTGATACAACGATGTTATTCATAAAACCAGAATCAACAGGGGCATCTCAATTAGGTTTGTAAATATTGTATAGAGTAATATCGTTTTTGGAGTCAATTTTTTTTGTGTGAGTTTTTCTATAATAAACATTATAGTGTCGCTCATCTGGCTGCTCTATTTTAGGCTACAGGTAATCAAATTATGTAATAACATAAAAATAATTATAATAAAAAGGAATTTAATAAGTTTTTATTGAATTATTGAGCTAATACTTGTATCGTCTTGGTAAAATTGGAATTTTATCTTTGCAGAAATTCCCGCCGGTTTTCCAGTTGAATTCCTCGTAGGATTCCGCAACAAAGGTGACCAAGAATTCACAGTAGACACCCTAGAAGCATCATTCCGCTACCCAATGGACTTTAACTTCTTCATTCAAAACTTCTCAGCTATAGGATACAATAAAATCGTGTTACCCGAACAGGAAGCCACTTTACACTACAGTTTCTTGCCATCTGAAGCTTTCGCTGGTAGACCATTTGGATTAAACATTCTTCTGAACTACCACGATGGAGCTGGAAACTTTTTCCAAGAAGCTGTTTTTAATGAGACAGTACAGGTCATTGAATTGGAAGAAGGTATGTTTTTTATTACTTTTAAATCTGAAAAATATAAAGCGATTTTGAATAGTAAACTTATTGCACTTATACATATATAACCCAGTCAAAAGTAAATTTAGAACTACATAGATAATACGAGGTCATCTATTGATTTCCTGGGCGGTAGTGTGAGTTTATCTTAGAAACTCTGTTACATCAAAAGGTTCTAGAACTGTTTCGATACAAGAACATGTTTTCGAACATAGAAATGTTTATCATCAGTTGAATTTATTATAATGTTGTGCTGTTTTACTTATTTATTATGTTGCCTTTTAATTTACTTTAATGTATTATGTATGACGTGTAAATTAGCCATAGATGACTAAATAGAGATATATATTAAAACAGGAACAATATTTAACTGATGATGAACATTTCTATGTTGGAAAACATCTTCTTGTATCGAAACAGTTCTAAGAGTCTTTTGCAGCTAAAACTTGTTTAACATCCCTTACCTTGGGGGTTTAAAATTTATAAATAATTACACTTAAACTGCTCTTTGAGCATGGACTACTTCCTTCATATTAATATAATGTTTGTAGGATTGGATGGAGAAACGTTCTTCCTCTACGTATTTTTGGCAGCCGGAGTAGTTTTGTTGTTGGTTATCGGACAACAAACTCTATTATCAGTTGGAAAGAAACGCAGTAGCGGTAGCAGTAGTAGCAGCAATAGCAGAAAATCAGCACCTGTCGAGACCGGTACCAGTAATCCCAACAATGTCGACTATGATTGGTTGCCCAAACAAACGCTTGCTAGCCTAAGTAAGTGTTTTAACATTATTTTAATATTTGATTACATTTTTACTCATCTACTACTGTTTATTGTTTTTACTTAATGAAGGATGTTAAAAAAATTCTTTTTTATTGAACAATAGTTTCATCACCTCTTGAATATGTAAAAATGAAAGTATGAAGAAAAAAGAAAATAAATTGTAAGGAAAAAATCCTTAAAAGAAAAATTTTGCCGATAAAACAATTTGTCCTAAAATTTTGTGGAAAAAATAACGTCTCAAATAGAAAAAACGTTTTATCAAATCAAAATTGTCGATTAAAAAATTTTGTCAAAAAGTTATCTAAAATAATTTGACGAAAAAATTTCCCAAAATAATTTTTTAAGTCAAGAAAAGTCTGGAAATAAAAAGTTTATCGAAATAACAATTTTTTAAAATAAATGTCGGATGAATTTCATCAAAAATATATTTTAAAAAAAAATACGATTTTGTTTCTGTGGTCGAAAAGATTTGGAAACATATTTTCATTACTTACTTACTTTTATCTTGAAAAACATTTTGTGAGTGATCAAACTCTCCTTGCTTGTGCTCTTGATGAAACACCTACAGTTTCACGTCTTTTGCTTGATCTGTCACATTTGCATTAAAGGGATACGAAGAAGAGAGTGACATCTTGACCAGAATCGATCAAAAAACTTTCCAACCCCCAATGCAAGTGTTGAAGAATTCGTTGCTTTGTAAAGTTGTCAAAACTCACTTCTAATTTTCATTTATCAGTTTTACTGATAGATGGTAGCACATTTAGTTATTGGCTAACGCGTGTTTGGAATTTGATTTAATGGATTCGAAAGCAGAAACCTGTCTTAGGATATCGAATTGAATAAATTCCTAACTCGTTTGCTAACCTTTTAGTTTTCTTCTTCTGTTACTTTCAAGAGAGTGTACAATTATATATAGTGACTTATATTTTTTTTACATATTTACTCATTTTTGTTTTGTTTCAGACAAAGAAAAACTCCAAAAATCCCCTAAAAGCAAACCAGTAAGCCCGAGGCAAAGAAAAGTCAAACGTTCGACAGGTTCAGAATAAAAGAAACTATTCTAGTGACTAGTGACTGAAATTTTTTTCACTTCATCATTTTTTCATGTGAATAAAAGACCATCATTTGAGTTTGCCAAATTTATTCATCGGGAAGTTCGAAAACTAACCCATTTTTCTAGACCAATTTGATAATGATATTTCACGGGGTTTAAATCCTGAATTCGCCACAATCTATTTAAATTCATGTAACTTTTGCCATTATTTCGTCAATTGCATAACATAACAAACCTTCAATTGTTATTAGCAAATTTCTTTGACAGATGTCATCTGCCATAACAAACCTTTAATTGTTATTGGTAGGTTGACAGATGACATTGTTATTGAAAAATAACATAGAATATTTGATATTTTCGAAAATTGGTTAGTTTTTAAGCTTCCGATCAATTTATTTATGACTTTTTTATATAATTTTCTCATTGCGTTGTGAGTTTTCAATTGTTATATTTGCAATAGATTAATATATACGATAATATCCTATGATATTCAAATTACACCATAATGGTGCTTCAGGGAACTATTAAAGCGTAATTTGATTTGTAATTATTCGTCTACTGTTTTACCTGCCTCGTTTCCTTTGATTAATAAATTAAATTATTTCCAAAAAACAAACTGTTTGTTTGTAATACTTAACGAACGACGTTATAGGTTAACCAAACACAACGAACTTTACACGCTATTGTATTTTGAGTTGCTTAACAATTCTGCTTGTTGGAATACTTGCAATGAATTTGTTTTTCAATTGGGATCTGACATGAGGGTGGAGCTTAGTTCCGTCAAATCCAATATGGCGTCGTTCACCATACATTTTTTAAAATGGCGATCGCGAGCAACAAGTTTAATTCGTGAAAATGTTAACAATCGAGCAAATTTGAGCTTGGGCTGGTTCGAATCCAGCCCCAACAAATTTTGGTGAAAACTAGCGCATTGTTCATCATCAAAAAAAAATTTTCTGTGTCAACGGCTTCAACTACTATGGTTATTTCGCCTCGTGTTCTGTGTAGGCTTTGTTACTGTTTCCCAGCGTCACTTTAGGAACAGCACTGTTAATTAGAACCCAACAATGAATGGTCGAGTGGGGAATATCACACCTGGTATATGAAAATTTCTAAATTTTTAATTAATTAAAAATTAGAAAATGATTTCTGCCGTCGCGTCGGCGGGATTCGAACCCACAACCCTTGGATTATGAGTCCAGTGCTCCACCACTGAGCCACCCAGTCTAATCGTCCTCAAAATTATCAAGAAAAACGCTAAAAAACGTTTTTTCCGTTTTTAATTTTTATCTCCCGCAAAAATAATTTTTTTTATGAAACAAAAAGCCTAATTGTTAAAAAATTATCGGTTTTTATTGGTTCAGACATCGCCCTCAGTTTAAATTAGCCAAAACTGTTTGTGTTGAACAACTGAAAAATACTGAACGCGCTCCTGAAGATACTAAAGTAGGTAACAAAAGATGTGCCAAGTGTATAGAAATCCGTTGGAAGTTAATAATTAAATTCAAAGACAAAAAAAAATTGTAATATTTTATTTTACTTTTTTCTTAAACATGTTTAGGTGTTAATTCCAATTTTCTAAATAATACTCTAGTTCTCATAAGTGTTCAAGCTGGTATTATTACTATCGTTCGACAATTACATTTGTCTAGTTGATCAATTATTTAACAATTACATGTATATTGAGTTATAACGTCTGACAAGTTTAAGGTCTCATAATACCAGCCTTATTGCTCTACAAAAACAAACGTATTGCCTATATAACAAAGCAAGAATAAGCTGCTTTGTTAAAACATGAAGGTACTAGAGCTGAATTAATTAGGTTGGTATATATGTGGAATAAATGTGACATGTGAATTCGATAGGTGGCGCTGCAAAATGTCAATGTCATTAGAGAGACGAGTAATACAAACCATCTTCCATATAAGCGCTTTGATATTGTTGAGGTGTTATTTTGCTGATGAAATTTATGGAAAGACAAATCGGAATTTTTCGGCTAGTACAACCAAATACACAGCAGTTTCGATTATATAGAGCCATAATTCGAAGTATATTACTTTAAATAAACAATATCTGTAAAGAAAATAAAAAATAGGATCGCATAACCTCTTGAATATAACAATATTACCCCAAAACTGAGAACAGAAGAATTTATACTGGTACACTAATGAAAACACACAGTTTTAAGTTTTTCACTGACACAAAACCAAACAAATAAAATAAGATTTACAATACAATTAGCTGACTTGCATGTAATACAAAAGCAATGCAAAAAGGTTTGTTTTACTCGTTTCGAAGGTTAAAATTTATTCCGCCAGAGGTCTCATTGAATTCTACTCCTCCCAATAAAACTGAACTAATGTTTAATTAGTTTTATTCTTTCTTTGAAATGACTCTATTAAAAACAAAATGACCTTTATGTTTTAACCGAACAGAGACGAAAATTAATTTTATTCAAAATTCTTCAATACTCTATATATCTAGAAAGTCAAGAATGTAAATAGAAATATAAAAAAAAACAAAGAAATATCGCAAAAATCTTTAAAAACTAACTATAAATTTAATAAGAAAACGAACTATCGTTATTTTAGGTCGATACTAAAGATATTTTAAACGCCTTATTTTGATATCATTTTTGGTCAATCATCCATTGTTAGAATAAAAAATAATAATTTTGATGTCATTCATGGATACTGAACATTAGCTTAATATCTGGAAATTAAATAACCATATAGGTCGGCTTCCAGAAGGCAAAGAATCGGTTAAAAAATGTTAGACATTATAAAATATTTTTTATATTTTGCATCTATAATATTTTACATTATGATACGCATTTCAGAACTCTAATGTTTCATTAGAGTACGCAACTTTTTGTGTTATACGGTTAATATTATGAATCACCAAATGACATTTGTCTATTGAAATTAAATTTAAAATCTGTCAAATTTTAAAAATTCTACAACAGTGTTACCAACTCATTTTTTTTAAAGCAAACTTCTCTATAATTTATTAAAAAATTAATAAAATGGCAAAAATAAAAAGTATTATAAGCAACTTATTTCATATGGCTGTTGTGACACTCGTCCTTTAAACTTTAAACTTGGACTCGTGTCATAACAGAATACCATATGAAATGCGTTGCTTAATGTACTATTTTATATTTTGCATCTATAATATTTTACATTATGATACGTATTTGAGAACTCTCATGTTTCATTAGAGTACGCAACTTTTTGTGTTATACGGTTGGTACTATGAATCACCAAATGACATTTGTCTATTGAAATTAAATTTAAAATCTGTCAAATTTAAAAATTCTACAACAGTGTTACCAACTCATTTTTTTAAAGCAAACTTCTCTATAATATGCAAAGTATAAATTTATTAAAAAATAAAATGGCAAAATATAAAAAGTATCATAAGCAACTTATTTCACATGGCTGTTATGACACTCGTCCTTTAAAAAACTCATCGCTGCGCGATTCGTTTTTTAAACTTGGACTCGTGTCATAACAGAATGCCATATGAAATGCGTTGCTTAATGTACTATTATTTCTGCAGTTTTGAAAAAAAACGACTTTTTGACATGAATAGATTCGCATCGGAATATAATGAGTCATTATGGTCAACAAATGTATTGAGCCTTAAGGAACTTCTTAATAATTTGAGCTGTGCGGGTTACACACCACCGACTAGTTCTCACACATGGTCTGTTTTAAAGTGGGCCGGTAACCTTACACCTGGAGACTTTTGCAAGAAGTACACGAATGGTGCGGTGTTAGTTTTACTTTGATCGCTCTATTTTTAAGACTGGTGTATGCAAGATAATATATCAACAAATAGCCCTTAGTATCGAAATTTTTCATTTCAAACTGCTGACATCTATCTGATAGATATCAATTACGTCGTTTGTCAAACAGTCTGATATATCTTGTGTCAAACGTCGTTTAATGGCGAACATTTAATCAGAAACATTAAACGGCCTTTTTGCCCTATGTCGTACTTATAGCACGAATTACCAATCGCTTGTAACACTTCAGTATTAGAGCTTTAACGATTTTAGAGCAAGAGACTAGCTGTGACAATCTGTCAAACGTCAAAAATACACTGCTGTCTTAAAGACGTCATTTACTTTGTCAAAAACGATTATAATTCTGTTGTGTGAAAGACGTCATCTACGTCGTGTCAAACGTTAAAATCGTACATCGTATTGTGCTGTTTAAAATGCGTCAAATGTCAAAAACTCCCATGACTCTGCTGTCTGTCAAGACCACTTATTTGATAACGACCATTGTATTAAATATGGCTCTAAATTCCGCAGCGAAGATTTAAATTAAAACATGAATCGGTTTGCTCTTGTAAACCATTTAATCTTCCGTCCGACCAGGAGATGTTGATTTTAATGCCTCAGCTTGCTAGCGGAATTTTGTTGTTAAATATAATTTGAACATTGATAGGGGGTAGACCAAATACGGTTACATGACTTTTGCCCAAATTTTTTTGGTCGATTTTTTGCCTCCAGCGACGTAAAAACCGACACTATGCGACCGCTTACAACTTCAACGAAAATTTAAATATTATAATGTATCTTCTCGTAACTCTTGGTAGCAAAATATCATATACGTAATATTCTCCCTGCTCCAATTTCGATCACAATATCTATCAGTCGGCTAATTATTTTTACCCCGAAACCACCCCCGCGAAAACTTTTGCTAGAATCCAGCTTTCATGAGAAATTCTTCGGTCGAATCATCGTCTGAAGGGGTCGGAGAAGGGGACGAAACGGCGCTCATTAGGGGCGCGCCCACCGTGGGTTGTCGCGAGAAACTCGATCTACGCTGCGTCGTGTTGCTGACCCAAGATGGCCGTCTCAAGGAAGATGTTCCATACGCTTCTTCGGGGATGATATCTCTGGTGATGGATCTGGTAAAAATAACATGTATAGTATTTTGACGATAGCAAGGCAGTGACGTCACACGTCAAAAATCTGCGGCGTTGCCAGGTAGAATTTTTTTCAATCATTTAAAGATAAAATTGTGCTAGTGTTCTTTTTTTTCTAGCTTGAATATATTATCCAGGGTATTTAGACAAAAAATAGGTCCAACTTCGGAAAAAGTAGGGGAAAGCTGAATTTTTGTATGAGGCTTCCTAAACAACATCTCAAAAGCCTATACACTATACAATATCTCGCTAACGGTAAGTTTTATCGAAAAAATTAAAATTACAATTTTATAGCTTAGAAAATTTCCTACAAAAAGCATGTATAACTTTTTTCGTAAGACTAACGGTTTTTGAGAAAATTCGATTCAAAAAGTTGTAACTTTTATTTTTTTCATAATACGTGCACTCCTTTCCACAACAGCTTTGAGGTAGAGTACAAGGTAAAATTAATGCCTTTAAAATAGTAGAAACGAATAAGTAATTACGCCGATGTTTTTACTAAAGAAGAATGCTCTCCCGAGGTGATTAATGTCGAGCTTGTCTGCTTCTTACTGATGAGGCACAATAATGCCGACACCGGTCTAAGAATGACAAGCTCCTTTAATGACAAAATCGAAGTTTTTGGGTTAAAGCCCCGTACTTGGTCGAGCACCAAACCACGTCTGGACTTTCGTAATTCAATATCTGGTGGGGCATATAGCCCAAGGAGTAGTTGTTGAAGTCCAGACGCTGGTGCAGCGTAGGACATTTTTAATGTCCTTGTTCTTGGAAGCTTGTGTGATTTCATTTCACATCCTTTATGCAGTTTTGTCACTCCCATAGTCCTTTTTTTGGAATTTTTATGGTTCAAAAAATTCCACCTTCGTGTAAAAACCGTTAGTCTTACAAAAAAAACTTATACATATTTTTTGTAGGAAATTTCCTAAGCTACAAAATAGTATTTGATTTTTTCGATAAAATTTACCGTTAGCGAGATATTTGCGAAAAACCGTTTTTCTTGACCTTTGACCCCGTATAACTTTTTTAGCGGCACGTATATTGGCGGGGACCTTTGAGATGTTGTTTAGGATCACAAAAGGAAGCCTCATGCAAAAATTCATCTTGCCCCTACTTTTTCCGAAGTGCCATGTCTTTATTTCCTGGATTAATAAGTGCATCTAATGTGCTATCAACTTTAAAGTGCTGGTAATTAAGTTATACCTTGATTGAAGATTTGAATGGATGTAAAAAAGAACTGCTAGTCTATAGAACAATAAAATATTGACTAAAAAGCACTTTTAATAGTAAGAAAAGTGTTTTAAGATTCAAATAAAAATTAATAGTTATGTATTTTTGTATGCCACTATGTTACAGCACATTGATACGTTGGAGGTCAATTTGTAACTGCTTTAAGTACCTATGAGTAGCGACATTGATTGCCAATTTTGCAATTTGACTAGCTTATGCAAAATTTGTGATTGAGATGTTTTGCGTGATAATTATAGAATGAGAATTAAAATTTATAGCACTTATGCTGCAACTAATGTCAAAGCTATTTTATTTAAGGATGTAAATTGAAGTTCTTGCATAAAATTTTTATGCAAAATGTATGCACGAAATACAAATTTCTTCAATTCCTGCTGTTATGTGCACACGGTTCCAAAAACTTAAATTTTGTTTTAGTGTTAGTCGCTTTTTTATTTTAAAAATTGACAGGCTTTTGACGCATTTCATATTTTCCTTAGCCATTTCATGGTTTTTAACATTTTAGATACTTTTGATTATAATGGACCTTTCCATGAACTATGAGGGAACACTGTAATTAGAAAGTATATGTGCTAATATCACTGAGAATTTTGTTTTTTGAATTCTCTGATAGCTAATTTTTCCATAATCAGGAAAAACATGTATTTGTGACGTCACGTTCATCTAAATTAGATTTGGCATCATTGTGCACAATGGAACTTCGAATTGCAGTTACATCTGAATTGTAGGTTCGTTCATTTGCTGCACGGAGCAAAAATATTGTAAATCACATCAAATCGTTAATTATAATACTTATAATGCACAATGGACAAGAAATTGTATGTAATATGTAATGTTATTAAAAACAAAAACAAACGTTAACCTCAAATCTCATGCAACATACAACTTTTATTACTCTGAACATACACCTGACAACTGGTTGTTCCGTGAGAACTGTGTTTAGGATTTGCGGTGTTGCCAATGATTATTCATGAAAAGGTTCAGAAGCTTCGAATGTTTTAGGTAAAGAAAACAGTAGCTAAAATGTGGAATTTTATAGATGAGTCAATCAATTGACAGAATTCAATTATATATCAATGGTGTATATCAAGCAGTGAGCTTTTTATTTTTGGGAAGAACAGTGATGCATGTTTCTGAACGTAGATTATGGAGGGGGGTGTTTCCGATGTTTGTTTCAAGGGTACACTTTTAAAAGAGATATTTTTTTTAAATGAAAAATATATGGTGACACTCTAAGTGAATTGGACGTTTTATTTGAAATAGTGGACCTTTACATTTACGAAAAATAAATTTCCAAAGGTCCATTGTTGCCACTTCCATAATTTTAATCGATTTAGTTTTTTTTCATAATTTTTGACCAATTTCGTAGTTATTGACCATTTTATCAATTTTTCAATACTGGCAATTTCAATTTTTCAAAAATGATTGACCAATTTTTGACTATTTTCAAGGTTACAAAAAAGTTTTAGCATACTTTTTACCAGTTTCACAAATTTTAACAATTTGAAGTAGTTTTTAACAATTTTTTACGATTTTAATGATTTTTGACTAATTTCGAATTTTTTACCAGTATCATGATGTTTGTCCAATTTCGTAGTTATTGACCATTTTCCCATTTTTTAACACTTTTTCGCAATTTTCAAGTTTTCAGAAATTTTTTCCATTTTCGACATTTTTCCATTCTTAAACTTTATGACAGTTTTTAACCACTTTCGTACTTTTTATATTCTCAATTTTTATTAACGGTTGTTGATAATTTTCAAGTTACTTTATAATTTTAACCAATTTCGTAATTTTTACTATTTAACTCACCTTAAAAATGTTTAATCTGTACTTAAAGAAACAAATATATGGATGGTTGCCATACTACTAACTAGGTTCTATTACTTATGAACCCACCCTGTATTTAGCTCCATCATAGAACCCCTTCGAGCTGCCCCTTGCCTCCGCTGCCCGGGCGGTTGTGGTAGAGGAGAGATAGACAATTGCTTACTCACGATCCCCAACGGATCTAGATCCTTCTCTGGTTCTGTATCAACAAGGAGCGACGTACTTCGCCCCGATGAATTCCTCCTCTCCTTTTGTGGTGTGGATTCGGTGCTGCATGATTGTTCCGAACCTAGACTTTCCCGACGGAAAAGTCCGATGACGGACGAACGGGGGTTCTCCAAACCTCCTAAAATAAACATACAACATTGAAGTTTGAAAGGTGTTAATAAAATATTACAAATGGAAATCTTTGATTGACAGTTTTAAAGTTCTGTCCTTTTAACGAGACATGAACAAACGTAACAAATATTTGGTTACACAATTAACTCTAACATGATATGTGTAGCCACCCAGAAAATCAGTTGTAATTTATCTTTATAAAAATGACATAATTTTCGATGAACAATAATTCACCGGAGTACTGATTATTTGAACTATCAATTGTGTACTGTATTTGGACATTGGAAATGAAAAATGTTTTGAGCAATCTGGCTTGAACAATGGAGACAACTTGCTTGATACGCGGCAAAGATTGTACTAGAAGAATATGTTTCAATTCGCAGCTCCCGGCGTGTCTCTCTCCCCTACGTGATGTTTTTCATGGAGTCTAGAAAATGAATGCGGAAGTGTTTTTTTTAAGTTGAGCGAGCCATTCGTTTTGTGTCTCACTCTTGTATAATGCCGTCTCGATCTCACCCGTTGGATGAACTATTTTTAGCGATATGTTTGGCTAATTTGTAACCGTATGGACTGTGGTGTACGTGAGACTATTTAAGCCTACGTCATAGGCGCAGGTGTTCATTAGAGTCGTCAAGCTGAAATTCGCTAATCTCAGTGACGTTGTTATTGATTTAGTGTTGTCAATGTTGCCAATTTGCTTTTTAAATGAATGGGTTGAATTTTATGTTTATTTAAATGAAATGGAATTAATTTATGTTTAATTTTTTGTGATTGAAAATTAAACAAAACTATTTACCTAAGAAAGTAGCTGATGGCGAGTTGTAAGCCAAATATTCCTTGTTCGAAGCCCATCCTGGGAATTCACTTTGTAGAATAGGAACACAGCCTTCTTCTTCTCCCCTTTTCCATGGCAGCATCAGTTCAGTAGCAGTTGGGGTTGATACTCTCATGAAATCGCAGGCTAAAATAGTTAAAAAGTACAATGTGCAAGGCGTAAAAGCGTTTTTTAAATTGATATTAATTCAATTCAATTAAAATTTTAAATTGAGATCTAATTTCACCGTACAATTTAATTTAATGTAAGTAATATATTTCTTGGGAATTATTCATTATACATACACTAAAAATTCAAGCTTGTCTTTATATACCTAAACATAATTTTAAAATAAAATGCGTGATTTCGCACAGTTAAAATTTAAAAGGTTTCAAAAAACGATTATAACAAATTTATTATACGTTTTTCCTCAATTGTATAAGAAAATTTGTTTTGTAATTTTAAAAATATGAAATGAAATAAATAAAAATTGTGTGCAAGAGAAAGAACGGTGCATGGTACGTACGTTCTACATAAAATTACCTTCAATAGATCCCTTAGAGGATCTTTTTCCGTTATCCTTATCAGAACATATGCTTTCATCTGTAACTAACAATAAAGAAAAGTATAATAATAATGTAGATTGTTACACGTGAATTTTATTTACATATGTGTATTTTTTTCCACGAAAAATTGTTATATATACACAGTGTAAAATGTATATACAGTACAAGAATTTTTGTGATCCCATTTAGTTTTTTACCGTAATGGAAAAGGCCATTTTATACCAAATATTTTAAATTCATAGATAATACGTGAAGACTAGATAAAGTGCAAATAAAGAGAATCCAAATTTTTCACACATAAATGCCCATTAAAAATAAAATAATTTTCTTAAAGTTTTCCACTAACAATACAACAGAAGTTATGCCATCTATGATTAGAAGAGAGTATTGAGAATTATTAAAAGCAAAAAATTCCCGGTGTATTGGGGTTGCATACACAATTTGCATTGTGTGTTGCAAAGCTTTTATTTGACTGATTCTAGTCAAAATGTCACTCTCTTCTTTCGTATCCCTTTCAGAGATTTTTACAAAGTTAGAAAACGAGTAAGGAATTTAATTTATCAGATTCGACATCCTAAGACCGGTTTCTGCCTTTCGGCTTCGTCAGTTAGGCTTTTCGAATCCAATAAATAAAATTCCAAACTCGTACAAGTCAGTAGCTATATCCGCTATAAGATAAAATTTTTAGATGTGCTGCCATCTATGATTAGAAGAGAGTATTGACAATTATTAAAAGCAAAAAATTCCCGGTGTATGCAACCCCAATACACCGGGAATTTTCCAGATATAACAACTGAAGTAAGGCGTAGAGCGCGCGCCTGTATTTGAAACGAGGTTTCACATTTTGAATACTTGTTGTAATTAGTTTTTATTTTTTACTTATTTGCTGTTTAAAATTTGATAATCAAGTACCAAATTTATATCGATAAGTTTAAACATTTTTACAACATCAGTACATACTTACAGTATCATAAAAAATCAAATACATACAGCCTCCATGTTTAATTTTTATTCTAATACAGAATAATAAAGATTGTGTAGTGGATTTGCAGAAAATTACAAAATGGCGAATATTTCATAATACATCAAACTTCGTACTAAGGTAAGTTTACCTAAATATGTTCAAAATGATGTCTTCTATTAGCTACTCTAAGGTATGCATCCACCCACCAAAAACCCTGTATTGTTAATGGAAGACTTTGAGAAAATTATTTTATTTTTAATTTCTTAAAGTCCACTTTTGAGCATGGATATATTTTTCGTTGATAAATGCCCATTGAACCACTCGCGTGCACTTATTTGTGTCAATAAAAGCCATTTAGTAGCTGAATTATCAAGAAGCACAGATGAAGAAATAGGGACAACAATTGAAAGTGAAAATAGATTTATCATCTACCTGGTCACTCAGTGAGTTCGTCTGATGACAGATGGTGACACTATTTACATGATTTTTAGACAATACGTCATTATGTGAATGAAAAAATGCTATAAAAACAGCAAAGGATACCGACAATAGAAGAAAAGCTGATGCATCTGGACATTTTTGAGTACTTTAATGGCGAAAACACCGTACACTGTCCATATACATAAAAATAAAATAATATTTTGGCTATTAGGATCACTGTGCAAAGATTCAATATCCAACTTAACTGGAGATCCTAATAGGGGTAAATGGCGTAAAATTTCTATATTGCTTAACTTTCTTTAATATGAATTTACATTTTAATTTCTGTAAAATATGTTGGAAACTCATTTCTTTGATTCATAAATAATGCTACCAATTAATTTTGATATTGAAGGGTCTAAAGTCTTAACACAACCTTTATCACACCTCTCTTTACGATTTTTTGGACCATTTTTTATAATTTTATAAAGAGTGCTAATGAGAACATTTGTTAAAAAAGATGTAAATGGCACTCCTTTCACCTTCGAAAGTAACAATATTGTTATAAACATTTATACATATCGTTTGGGCATCTTTACATAGAAATTGTTTTTTCGAGGTGGATGTTTCTTGGTACTATGAAGTTATTTCACCAAAAATGTTCTCTCCCTCATCGGAGCTACAGGAATCTTTGGGACTACGATCTGACACCACATCTATTGGAATATAATTAAGTGATTGTTCCGATTCTTCAGATCCACTGAAAGAAACTGATTTTTCCCAAGGACGAAACATATTGAAATTGACACCGAATAAATAAATAAGGAGTATACTGTAAAAATGATTCAAAATAGAAAAGAGTACTCCTACTTCCTACTACTCAACCCAAGAACGTTTGACTCAACTAGTAAAGTAACCACACTAGCCACACTTCCATTGTCGCCTCTTTTGAGTGTAACCTCACACATCACAGTTTAGTTAAATTAAAATTTAAGACAAAATTTTAATTAGTAACGTTTATGAATCTCAAAAGAGATCAGAAAAAGAAGCCAGGTGGAGTGGTCAACTTCTATGCAAATCTAATGTGCGTTATAGAAATTAAAATGTAAATTCATATTGAAGAAAGTTGATCAATATAGAAATTTTACGCCATTTGCCCCTATTAGGATCTCCAGTTAAGTTCGTTATTGAATCTTTGCACTATGTATATGGACAGTGTACGGTGTTTTAGACTCAAAAATGTCCAGATGCATCAGCTTTTGCCAGTATCCATTGCTGTTTTCGTAGCTTTTTTCATTCTCATAAAGCAGTGGGTTGGCCTATACAGTTGTTTTATGACGCTACTTTTTGTAATATTCCAAACAATGAAAATTTCGTGTGTTGATGAAGCATCGATTTATAATAAAATAATATATGCGGCATTACTATTCTCTTGACTATTTCATTAAATACTTAATAAGACCGCTCTTAATTCTTAGTACTGCATTAGCAAAAAAATATATACATGTCTGTAAATACATAAATTTATTCAACCACACCATTCAAAACCTATAAATACTTTCCGATTATATAACTTTTTTTTGTTAAACAAAAAATTTTGATCATGCAAATGATTCAGCCAATTATTGATAAAAATACTCACGTGAGGATTTTGCCGTGAAAGTAATAGGACTATCCCATTCTTCTTTAATCATTTTTGAAGAAGGTTCAGTTTCGTCCTCATTTAGTACTTCTGTTATGTAATCTAATATAATATAAAACAGTTTTATTTTTATAATAACGTCTGTTTCGTACAAAGTAAGTAAATTCATTTTTATCAGTAAATCACCTTTGAAAATGAAATCTTTGAATATATTCTATATCTTCTTTAAAAAGTAAGCTTTACGACCATTCTTTTATAGCTGTGATTAAAAAGATGCCCGGATAACATTAGAGTTTTAAATTTCCATAAAATACAGAAGTATTGCATAAATCGTATAAAAATCCGTAAGAAAGTTTTAAGATGAATTTAATATGCTTTGACATACCTGGTCATAAATCACCAACCAGTTGAGTTATCAGCATGCGGCCTACGCAGAGACGTACCTACTCTAGCCATTAAGTTCTGTTCTAAAGGTATAAAATGCCTAAATATTTCATAAAATGTTTTAATCCGGACCTGGGAATCTTTTAACGGATACACAATTTTATTGCTTTACTACATCTCGAGCAATAGGTAATAATGAGGGTCGTCGGGTAATACTGATTTATGACCTTACTATATTTCTGGTTCTACTTTAACAGGATTGGCGAATAACTCATCTGGTGACAAGAACGACAGGTGAAAGGTATGTTACTTATATTAGGGGTGACACATTTTATCTACGTTCTTTAGCTGTCAATGCGCGTTTTATTTGTACACTTGTGTCAATGTTTATAACAAAAACAATGAGGCACCAACGATATTATAAAAAAAAGATTTCTTTTCTTACCTGTACAAAATTGTTTCGCTGTTCCGTTTTGCTGGAATTCAGGAAAACTAACATGGTTTTGTTTTCCGTCCTGTAATAAACAAAAATAGTTGGTAATCATTTAATTTTTGCCGATGAAAGGCTGTCAAAAGAATCTAGGGGGACATGAAATGCCATGTCATGTTGGAATCAGTACCCTATTTTTTTTTTACACCACCTAACAAAAATTCATTTAGAGGGTGGGAAATCACAGGTACAAATAAACTTTAAACAAGTGTTAACTGCACCCGCTAGGGAGCGGGAACAATAGAGTTCTAAACTAAACAAAAAATTATTTATTAAATTTGAAAAATCGTCGTAGAAAGCTGAAATTTAGGCGTGCACACATTCAAGGTATTCTGAGTTCATATCCGTTAGTCTCTGTCCGTTCTGGAAGCTAAGTTATAATTGCGTACAGACGGACAGACAGACAGAAGCGTTCCATAAGACTTTCTAAACTTTAAGGTTTAAGGAGACATGATACAAAAATATCAAAATCTGGTTTTTTTTTAAAGAAGTGATACTGCAAGAGGAGATGTGTCACATATTCTTAATGGGAGTGAGCTTTTCTGTACATTTGTTCTAGGAGCTTCGAGATACATTAGTATGTTGTGCCTTGAATTTATAATTGCAACATGAAAATTGAGCATTACTGGCGATTTGTACCTTATAAAGACAAATCAGAGCAGTTGTGCTCCTCCTACTTGCAAGAGAAGTAAAGTTATGCCCCTCTAATAAATTCGAGACCCTCGATAACGTCATTTATGAATAAATTGAAAAAAAGTGGTCCCAAAACAGAACCTTGTGGAACGTCTGATGTTAGTGTAAATAAAATGAAATTCTGGCCATGGCACTCGACGTAAAGCGAGCAGTTTCTCAGATAGGAAGTAAAAAAAGTTTCCAATTTACTAATATAGCATGGTCAAGCTTATCGAAGGCCTTGGAGAAGTCCGTATATATGACATCAACCTGGGCGTTACTTTCGAATGTGTTGGTTATCTATTGGGTAATACAGACGAGATTGGTGGTAGTTGACCTACCTTTGAAGAACTCAGTAATTTGTTTTTTTACATGATTGGAAAGTGGTTTATTGAATGAATCTCTATGAATGAAATACAAATGTCAGTATGTAAAAAAAAATCATGGTTTAACATTAAAAGAACTGCGCCACTATAAAGCCTTGAATAGTATTTGTTTCTTGTTTAATTGAAAAACGAACGACATGAACGTGTCGATAGGGAGTTATTAAACAACACCTGTAAATCCATCAGCGATCGTTTTAATTACATTCGCAATGTAAAACACGGAATTTAATCGTAGTAAGTCCTAAATTGTCCCCTCGTTTAATTGATATTTATAGTAGTAAATTGTAATTGTCAATTGATCATTTAATTAGTTGTAATTGATTTTAATGTCCAGCTACACTATTTTAATAGCCCCCGACACAAGAAAGTAGGGTGACATAATAAGTTTGAAGCCTATGTAAGTTGAAATTTAGAGAATTTGCTTATAAAAAAAAAATTGATAGTTGTTGATTTTGGTATTGATAGATGTCAAAGTGTTAATTTGAAAATAAAAAACTAAAAATTAAAACATTGAATTATTTAACCGTCTCAAATGGCGCCCAACGTGGGGCTTCAAAAGTAGAAACCACACAAATTACTTTAATTTAAATTGAAAACTAACAGTAAGAAAAATATAAAGAAAAATGGAAGACGAAACAGGAAAGAGATTATACGATTTAAAGGTTGTAGAATTGAAAGAAGAGGACAAGATGTAGAGGGACTAAAAAAAGATATAATAGAAAGATTATATGCAAGTTTAATATTGGAAGGAAAATATCCAGAAACTTTTGTTATTATAAAAGAAAAGGAGGACAATCTGAGACAGGATCTGTATCTGTATCTGTAAATCTAGAAGGGTGGGTCACCCCACAGCACGTAGGCCACATTTGGCCCATTGTGCGTCCTTCTGAGACTTCCTTCTAGCTCGTCAGCCAGCCTATTTGTTTAAAGTAGGCGATGACGTCGCCTGAAGGTATTTCCCTCATGTTGGCATGTGTTAGCCACCGCTCGCCGAAAAGAAAATGTCTCATTTGTGAGAGTGTCGGGCATTCGCAAAGAATGTGTTCGACAATCTCGTCTTCCTGTTCACATCCTCTACACAGTGGAGTGTCAGATAACCCCATCCTGTAGAGGTGTTTTCGTAGATGACAGTGACCAGTCAGGATACCTGTGGCTGTGCGCAGGTTCTGTCTGTTCATAGTCATGTATTTTTTGGCTGTTTCGCTGTTCGGATACTGTAATAGTTCCTTGGCTAGTTTGCAACCTGTGTCGTCGTCCCATCTACCCTTAAACTTGTCAAGGGAGTGTTTCTTCAGTAGGTCAGCTATAGCTGATGACAGGTCCCAAAAGTTTATGGGAGGCTGCTTTCTTAGCTAAAGAGTCAGCTGCACGGTTGTCTTTTGATTTTCCATAACCTTTGATCCAAGCTAACGTGACCACGTTGTTGTTGCAAGCTTCGATCAGGGCCTGGTGACATTCTAGTAATAGACCTGTTATACACTTGCTATAACTCAATGAATTGTATCGAGTACTGGGCTAGTCGAATGCAATTTTCATGTAAATATTATTACCAGTAATGTTTCTTCTTCTTTGCGGCGATGGAGATAGCAGTGAGCTCTCTTTGAGCTACACTGGCATTAGAACCCATTGCCCATTTTAGTCAGGAGAAATCTCGGAAATACTGGAAGAACACAGACAAGAGGTAGTATCGATTGGCACATTAGCAGGAGGAGAGCAAGGACAAAGAGAATAAGATATGGTTAAAATGCTTGAATTATTGGTAATGAAGATAGACAAAATGTACCAAAATCAAAAACAAAATACGAATATGTTACAAAGAGGAATAGATAGAGTAGAAAAGAAATTTGAAGAATTCGAAAACAAACAGAAATTGACAGAACAGAAAATAATGGGACAAATGGAGAAGGAGATAATAAAAACGAGCAGAACAGAACAGAAATAACAGAATAACAGAAAAAAATATCAAGGAAGGGTTAATAACAAATATTGCTAATGCAAAGGAAGAAAATTTAAAAACAAGAAAAGAAATCGAAGAAAAATGTAAGATATTAGAGTGAAAAATAGAATCTAATATAGAACACGTGAGAAAGGAATACAGAAGTGAATATCAAAATATGAAGACGGATATGCATATTCGGAAATAAATGCAGGATGATTACGTAGAGTACCATCAATGATGAGTGGAAGTAACCAGAAAAAATATGGAGAAATATTTTCACAGATGGAAGAGTGAAATAAAAAAAAAGTTACATTAAAAAAAAGGAACTAGTAATAGATAAAATAAAATTATATTCAGTATTACAAAAGTATTTATAATACGTGAATAAATTTTAGGGGAAATTGTGAAGAAATTTTAGGAATGTTGTTATGATAAAAAATTGTAGTTTGCGTAATGACATTTAGAGAATTTGCTTATTTAAAAAATATATGTAAAGATAACTTGTTGTTGTTGTTGATTTTGGTACTGAGGACGTCAAAATGATAATTTGAAAAAAAAAGGAAAGAAAAATTAAAACCATTTAACCATCTCAATACATATTAGCTATATTTTTTAATCAAAATTATAGAATCATATTGGCTCACCTTATTCAATTTCTTACTATGCCTTTTGTGATGATGTTTCTTATCGGCAACCAAACGTCGCATGTTGAAATGCATTCTGTAATTGACTTGTGTGGAAAGATCCCGATCGTTCACAGCGTGCCGACTGTAACTAAGTTTCCTGTGCTGTAACAAAATAATGAATCTAACACCGTATGTGAATTTTGAGTAAGAGTACTAAAAAGTACAATGAGGGTGATACAAGCCTCAAACTGTGCCACATTTAATCACAGTCGAGTGTACCGCAAGTGTTAGAAATACCACCGCGCTTACCCGATTTAAGTCCATTAGATTTCCGTTATAAGGCATTACACCGCCACTGGACGGTTTTTTTTGGTTTTTGTTGGGTCTATCGATGCACTGAGATTGTGTTGTAAAGTACTGAAAACCACAAATACAGAGCATTTTTTTTCCATGGATATTTAAGAGGTAGTGTTTTCAACTTACCCGTCTGTAGGGTTTGCCTAATTCTTCTGCCAGCA
Source organism: Crepidodera aurea (assembly GCA_949320105.2). NCBI lineage: Eukaryota > Metazoa > Arthropoda > Insecta > Coleoptera > Chrysomelidae > Crepidodera > Crepidodera aurea. Next base: position 36,796,293 of record OX439475.1, on the reverse strand, counting down.
AGTGGTGGATCTTCGCATCAGTTAAATCTTTCTTCGATGGGTTATATTCTAATTCCTGCATATCTATGTTCCAAGTACTAGAATCTAATTGACTAAAACTCGTACTGAAAATAAAAAAGTTGAAGAATTTTTTTAATAAGAAATTTTCTTTTTCTTACGATTTTTTAGTACGGTAAAAATCTTTATTTATCCCAGTTAAAAAAGAAATATTTTTTGTTTTTGAGTTTAATTTTCAAATTGACGCAATTTCATAGTCCAGTCAATAAATCTATTAATAACAGAAAATCTCTTATTTATTATCTATTTGGCTCAATTTAATAGTACAGTGACTAAATATGATATTGTTTAATACTTTATTTTTGAACAATGAATTTCTAAATTGGCCTAATTTAATTCTTCAGTCAATAAATCTAATGGGCTAGTCCATAGGAAAAAAATACTAATTTAAATTTATAATTCAGGCATAAAAAATTTCTTATTTACCATCAGTTTGACTTAATTTAATGGCAAGTAAGAAAAATAATAATATTTTAAAAAAAAATCATTTATTAACGATTTCTAATTTAATAAAATTAAATAGTACATTAAATAAATCTAATACTTTTCTTTCATTACTAAATATTCAGGTATTATTTTTTCGGGTTTTATTTAACTTTTATTAATTAATCCAAATTACAACAATTTAATAGTGCAGTCAATAAAAAAATAAATTAGTTGGTAGAGTCAATGTGATTTAAATACCTGTTATTAATATTTGTTGTTGTATAATTTTTAAAGATGGCCGACATGCTTTCAGTTCCGGATATATTACCGATTGTTGAAGCGTTTCTTCTCATGTATTCCATTGCGTCCCTCATGGCCAATTTCGAGTATGTTTCTAAAATTTTTTCCTCTGCTCCCTGATGGTTGCGGAGAAGATAAGGTCTGATGAAGTGGTTATCGAAACGTTTGAACCTGCAACGAATGATAAAAGTGCAACATTTAAAATGAAGTAGAATATAGTTTTTCTAGTAAGATTACTCCACTTGTTGAATTTCAATTTTCTGAGAATTTTATTGTCGAAAAAACACGTTGCTAAGTAATATTTTAACAAGAAGCATAAGTGCTGGTGGCAACAAAAAACCGAATCGAAGACGAGGATTTTTGTACCTACACGAATGCATTTTGTGAAAAAAATATTACTTTGCATTGTATTTTTTCGATTTTTTTCACAGGAAAAATTAGATGCCCGAATGGTATTTGACAAGACTATTTCATGAGTAACAGACTATTCTGCATACACATAGCTTACAAAACATACTACCTATTTATGCATATTAATTTGAAAACTAAAAAACAGGTAATTTATTTAATCACAAAATACTACAACCTTAGTTATTTATGGTACAATTAAAATATAAATTGAAATTTTGGTACACAGTAGGAGTATTGTTTGAAATCTGTTACTCATTGATAACGTTGAGTGTAGGTAAATCATTAATGTTGTTGATGGGCCCAGCTGTAGAGTGAGAAGCTCGAGGAGCGGCTGCAGGATCATCTGTTTTCTGTTTTTTAGCTGGAGGTTCTGAGGCATCACTTCTAAGGGTGTTTATGATGTTGGAATAATGCTCATTATCCATTGCGTAGTATTCTTCCAATTTGCAGAGCTCGATTTCCTTTTATTGGCACACATCTGCAAATTCCTTCGTTTCGCATTACGAGCTTCCCTACTAGGCTTGAAGATAATTTCTTTAAATGGATCAAAAATTATTTTCCACTTCATAAAATACATCTCTTGCATTTTTTGCAACGGTGTTCCACATTGTCTTCACACCTAGTTCTTTGTAATTTTTACAGTTTTCTTTCTTCATATTCCACTCCCAATCTTTCAGGATTAGGTTTAGTTGCTCTAAACTTGTAGTTTCCAAAAGCTAGTATTTCTTTGCCTTGCAGAATTCCGTAAACTGTTTCCATATTGAGGTATGGGTTTTAACGGTATTGTACGGTACACTTCTCTCAATCGCCAGATCAATAGTAGTCATAGAATCACTTCCAAAGCGACTCATTTTCACTTCATAAGCTGACTAGCACTGTTTAAAAACAATATTACAAAATTTATTGACAATAAAATCAGAAAAATTGTTTAGCGTCGTTTTCTGGTGTCCTAGGAGACCATAATTTTTGTTATCAAAGGTATTGTAATTTTTGGTGACAACAGCTATCAAGTTTTGCCGCGGGTAAACTCGAAGAAACTGCTGACAGGAACTGTCATACAGTTTTTTCATCTAGAAACCGTTTGTAATTCAAAATTGCGCGTTTGTAATTGATGGAAATTAAGACGAGGGAACTAGTCGGTATTAAACCACTCTTTTTTCCGAAAAAATTTGCTTAGTCCCGCCAAATAAGAATTAGATTAATTTTTTTCAGATTTTGTAATTTTTTAAATATTCCATATAGATAATCTAAAGAAACTTGTAAAAATTTAATAAAAGACACACCCCATGAATCAAATATAATGTTTATACGGAAACTTAATTCTCTTAAATGATCACTTGGGTACAAAATGTTATATGGAGTTTAAGACATTAATGGCTCATATAATTCTTTTTTAAGTGACAAGCAGTCCCTTTCTCAACAAATTTTACGACTAATTCCTAGTTCAAGTTTAATCAAAATATTGGACTTTACGGTGGTTAGAAAATTCCAGATGGAAATTTTATACTGACCCATACGATTTTCTTTCTTTTCATACATTTTTCGATTTTTTCTATCAGGTCTTCTGTTTTAAAGTCGGACAAAGTTAAGAATAGACCGCTAATATGGCTGCCAATGCGTAAAGACGGAGCTACTATTACTCAGTAGCGCAGTTAGAAAGGGTCATACTACATAGAATACACTCTGAACACTGTTTTGCCTATTCTTAAGGACTTTATCTAGTTTCTTGCTTGTTATCTCTAGTTGTTTCTTTAGATTTTCCTTTTCTGTACGTAATACCACGATTTTTTGCTTGAATTCTTTGTTTTCCCTTCGAATTCACTTTATTTCTTCTATTATGGTTTCCTCGGGTTCGCTTTCTTCCTGGTCCAATTCTCCCATGAATTTTCTTTCAAGTTTTTTTGGGGTTTGTAGCATTCTCTTACTTCTTAGGCCACGGTTAGTTTGGATGCGAATACATCCGAAGTATTGTTCAGAGGTGGGTGGTTATAGTACTTGCTTATCTTGAGGTATTGACATGTAGAACCCGAACACAATTAGAATGTAACACCGCGTGATAGTCCGAGTTGAACCTCCTCTTAGCAACGCCGTAGCTTACTTAACAACCGCATAGGGGGGCGCGTTAACTCTGTTTTGGGGAATTACCGAATTCAACCACCAATAACTCAGGTATCCAGCGATAATGAGGTCGGACTTGACCACTACGTTCGGGTCAGGGGATTAGTAGATTATCTCCACCTCTAAGAATGCCTATCTAGATATTAAATTAAAAAATACTACCGTTACAGTCATTTACTTTTACTTTTAACTGTTATTTTTTAAACAAATGTTAAATTATTTCAACGTATTAGTAAATACAGGGTGTTCCAACTAAAATTTGCACCCAAATATTTCGAGTTTTGTTCAAATTTTGAAAAAATGCCGAAACAGGTCAATTTTAACCTCGAGGGGGCTCAATTTTTATCGTAGTTTCAAACTTCTTTTTTCATCACTCTAGCGCCCAGAACCACCTCTTGAAAAATCTTAAATGGCAAGGGGTGTAAAGTGACACATCATTTTGAAGCTGCTTTTATTATCTAATGCAACCCCGTTCTTTTTTTTTATTTTGAAAGACTCTTTTTTGAGAAAACTGCTTAGATTACACAGGCCCACAAAAAAAATTTTTGTCTGCGCCAAGAACTTCAATACTGTAACTAGGGGTTTTTGGGGTCGCTAAATCCGAATCCGAGTTCCGGTTGGCCTTATCAGGTCAGGGTCAAGGTCAGTTGAAGATCAAATTGAGGAAAACTTCTAGAAAAATCTGAAAAAATTCATGCAAAAGGTTTCAGCGTCGCTGAAGCCGAATCCGAGGTCCGCTTAACCTCATCAGGCCAGGGTCATTTGAGGGTCAAATTGAGGAAATTTTCTGGGAAAAATCGGAAAAAAAGTATTTAAATTAAAAAACCTTTAATTGAACAGTACATTAGTTAAAATTAAATTGATTTTTTAGAACTACTATTGTTTTCTTTCACAATAATCTAGTTTTCTCAAAAAAGAGTCATTCAAAATAAAAAAAAGAACGGGGTTGTATTAGATAATGAAAGCAGCTTCAAAATGATGTGTCATTTAACACCCCTTGCCATTTAAGGTTTTTCAAGGGGTGGTTCTGGGCGCTAGAGGGATGAAAAAATAAAATAAGGTATATGACGCAGTGTGATATTCTCATCATGTTCTGTCTCTACGTTAGTGCATATTAAAAATGAAAGACGGTGATTTGTATTTCCTAGAAAATCCGTTACTGAATATTATGGTTCTAGCAAGAGAGAAAGAGTACATGAATCCAAAATTTTTTTCAGAGCAATAATCGCCGTTTTCTGTAAAAATTTTACACGAAATAAAAATGTTTTCCATCCTGTATATTTATTTGACAAAACCATAAACTGTTATAGCCCTTAATAAGCACACACCACGAATACCTAAATAAACAAAATGTGAAAATAATATTCAGGAAGCGTTAAAATATATTTATCGGCCTCTTCCGGACGAGTAAACAAACGGATGGGAAACAATTTTATAAATTGGAAAATTTCCATAAAATTTATTGTGTTTATTTGTCGTTACGTAAAATGAAAACGTTATTTTAGAAGTATGAAAATGTTTTCGGCACAAATTAGATTTTATATAACTGTGCTTTAGTTGCCAAATGGCCGTATAGATCAATAAGCGTTAACAGCTGGAGTGACTTCAATGGATTCTTATATAGTCGAATCTAACCAATTCGCATCACAAATGATCGTAAAAAAGCGTTCATTAAAGGCATACATAATACCGGGTGTCCCAGAAGTTTCTGACCCATTTTAACTGCAAATATCTCGGAACTCAAAAACGATAGGGTGATGCGGTTTTCACTGAACAGTTTCTTTGTATATAAACTTTTTTCAGTATAAATGTTTATTTAGTAAAATCTTATATAGGGTGTTTTAAATTCTAAAATGAAGAAATGACTGCTGATGTTTTTGAGGAATATTTCAGTCAAACGATATATTTATTACCGACCAATTCTGTAATACATATGCACAATGCCAGTTACCATTATAAATGTGGGTACTTAATATTGACAGTTTACTATTTTTTATATTAAAGTAATTTCGTGTTGCCCGTCACTGAGGTATAGAATTATTGGTTAATCTCTTAGGGTTTGCCCTTATTTTAATGATGAAAAACGTGTTATACACTCTTCGCATAGCAACCCAATTGTATACTCTATCACTTAAAGGCCATTTGACCGGAAAGATACGTCTGTCAAACCGGAAACTTGTTTTTCTCCCCTCTGTATTGTAATCGTTTGGAAAGTTCCCACAAGAATAAAATCGCATTAATTAAACTACAAACCTTAAGGTGACGCATTTTAATGTAACCGGTTATTTTATTGGGGACTCAAAATACCAGTTATTCAAATAAGTATAATAATAATAATAATGTCTTTAGAATGTCTCGAAATGTCTTTAAAAATAATCAAACTAATAAGCATAATATATCAATGCTTCCGTATTTATAATGCTGAAATGATAGCAATTCAAATAGTCTTAGAGTATATAAAAAATAATGAAATCAACAAGAACTTAATCTGTGTTGACTCGAAAAGTGTCCTAATGGCAATGGAAGATATCTTCACGAAAAACACCTTAACAAGAATAATTATACAACTTACAAATGAGATTCAAAATGAAGGCAAAGAGCTGACATTCTTATGGGTACCAAGTTGATATAAAAGGTAATGAAGCCGTTGATAAACTAGCACGAAACGCAGATAAACGTAATTATACGGATATAAACGAATTAGGATTCTCTGACGAATTAAACAGAATGAAGGAAACAGTTCGCAATAAATGGCTGAACGCGTGGGTAAATGAAAATACACAACTAAAAGATATAAGACCTTAACAACAATAAATATCAAAGAATTTACTCGAAAAGACAAAAAGTAGTAATAACCAAATTATGTGCATAGTTGCAACACTCGCCAATCCAATATGCCCTTCATCAGTCATTCTGTAAAATTATCGGTAGGACAAAATTTGCATATTTATAAATATAGAATGAATAAACGTTTCCTTCCAAAATAAAATTTAAATTTTGAGCAACAGATCTAATGGCGTAACATCCCAATGACAATTTTTTGGATAAGTATTTGATATGGTTTTCAAACTTAAGGTTACAGTCATGGGCGCCATTACAAAAAATGTCAGGGTGAGGGCACATTTCTTTAAATCAAAGTATTAAATTGAAATGAAGATCCTTTTGAACATTACTTACTACGAGTGTGGTTTAAAAAACATTGCGAAATGGAAATTTGATACTCCAGCAAATTTAAGTTCATCGCATTTCACGCGGCGTCTTGACTAATAAATCTAAAATCCAGGGGGGCATCCGCCCCCCCTTGTCCTTAAGTAACGGCGGCCATGGTTACAGTCTATGTAAATTCCCCGGAACTGTGTTAATTTCAATTATTTTATTAGCCAAAGATATGTTCTATCTAGTATTAGAAAAAAAAATGCAAACATATAATGCAAACATATAGGTACATATAATTGTTACAACGGCGGCTATTGGGGGGGGGGGGGGGGATTGCTATTAATTTAAGTTTGCTCTTTTTATGTTAAATTATTTTTAATTCTGCTTTATAAACCGTTGAAATAGAAGCCTTATGTCACAAGTTTTTTATTGTCCGTTGTTTGAAATCCCCTTCTCAGAACTGTTCAATCGCGTTTTTCTCGAAAACGGGTGAAATTATCGTGTTTAAACAAGAGTATCAATATTACGTAGAAATGATGTTTACGTCAGATTTTCTAATCAAAATCCCTAAAAAGTTTAGTCAAAAAAAGATGCCACTTAATTTCATCATCAGGAATCATTCATGTAACATAAAATAATATTCCTTCTCCAAAGTTATGCCTCTGTGCCGATTTTGATAACAATTGATAAATATTCAAGGACATCATCAGAAAAAAACGAAAAAAAAATTCAACTTTAACGCCCTGTATCTTATTCCACAGCAATATTTTATTAAGGTATATTTGTTCCTATCGCCATATTTTGGTCCAAATAACCTGCCCTTAGCCTATGTCCCAATAGTTATGACTCACCCTGTATAATCGTTAGTTAATTTTAAAATTATTAATTCAATAGTGGCTACTTTTTATTTATTAGTCGAAATGCCTATGATTTACTGCTTTAAAAATGCTTTATTCAAAACAATGAGCAAAGAACGTCAATTAATTATTATGTATGCGCAAAAAATAATTAATTTGATCACACTGTATGTAAAAATCGAGTTTATAATTATCCGAACCAATATTCAGAGTTTCATTTTAAATGTAAACTACACTTTAGCATTTTATTTTACACTGATTTATTCTCTTTTCTATTGAACACAGCACGTTTCTCTAACTCAAGTTTACCGACTTGACCTTGAAGCTGCTCCTTTAAAAAGAAAAATGGCTTCATGAAAAGATTTAGAATTAGGGCAACCGCTTCGATTTTCTTTTTTCTATCTCTAATAGATATTAACACGTTGGCTGTCTACTACAAGGTAACTCATATATTGATTTATTCTGTTTTTTAGTGGTAGAGGTCTCTGAGAGGCAAAGAACGTTAATTATGAGGATACAATTTTTATTTATTTACAAATAATGGAAGAAAAAAGGTCCACTGGAAAAAAAATTGCTGATATGCATGGGCTATACAAGAACTTAACAAGCAACTTTAAAATGTCTCAAGGACATGGGAATGATTCAAAAACAAGGAAATTGGGTATAGTCTGTCTACCTAATAAGTCAGAAAGAAAGGAACACACCGTCAAAGGTACCGCTGAGACCGAAGTGTTCGGCTTTCCTTTGAAGAAAGAAGCCATGTGATTTATGACTGTATTTCTCTTTAAGGTCGGCGGCGCTGGAACGTCACACTCAAAGAAATAAAGGAAAAGTAGCGAGGTTTATATGGGGAAGTAATCCTTTTTTGTCCATTTTTTAACTCGGCGACATCTCCTTTCTTGTTGTCTTAAAGTTCGAATAGACTATACCGTACGAGAGGTGAAACCGAGAGATGTTGAACGGCTTTTGTTTGGTTAATACGTCTCCGGGTTTGGAAAGTGTCATTTCGAGAATAGGTTTCGACGTTTCTTAGGAGGGTTCTTCAGGAGAATGAGTGAGAGCACGGTTACCCATTCTCCTGAAGAAGCCTCCTACGATGGCAGGCGAAACGTCGAGACCTATTCTCGAAATGACACGGTCCAAATCCGGAAGACCTATTAACTCTACTGATTCTGGCCACGGAAGCCTACGAAACGATTTGGCTTTTGTTTGCTTTTGAAAAGTTTCTTGAAAGAGATTTTTACATCGCATTGTGACTGGGGACGAAAAATGGGTTCATTATGATATACCCAAGCGGGTGATAACCCTGCCATGCTTCCACGACGACGGTCACACCGAATAATCACGTCTCCAAACAAAAGTCAGAGTTCATAGTTTTAAATAAATTTACTCTATACATATACTTATATAAAAAATAAATTTTTCTGTAATCATACCTGTCTCTAATATGATAATTTCCGTGCTGTCCTAAAATATCTTCTATGCCGGCCATTGTGTGATCCATTAACTGAAATAAAGATATTTGTTTGCATATATAATTCCCATATGTTGTGAAATTAAAAACAAACTTAGCGACATGCAATTTAAATAACTTGGATATTAGTTACTAAAGTGGACACGTTATTTGAACGCTATATTTATTGGTAGAACTTTTAACTTTAATCTTTTGATATCCGCAAAACTTTCTTTCATTACACCGATATAGTTCAAAATGTATAGTTCCGGTAAACGCTTCAGCGCAGCCATCTCACAAGTCTCTGTCAAGTGTTCTACTTTAATATATAGCTCAAACCAGAGAGTGGCAAGAGTATACATTAAAAAAATAACATGTACAATCGCTAAGTTGTAACCAACTAATGGCTCGGTTACCCGAGCAAATGATGTTTGAGCTAATCTGCGATCCTATTCCCATTAGTAATTGACTGCACACGCTGCATTGTCTTATCACTTCGTTTGAATAAACAACCAATAGAATGGTCCACTATTGGAGTCATGTCCTCGTTGACTGAGACAAAAGATGCTGCTTACGTTTAAAGGGTCAGGTTTTTAGGTAGCTTCAAAGGCGCCGCATTTTAAAGCTGTTAAATTAGGGATACTATGTGTATTGCCCGAACTATACAAGGTTTAGTGGGTCTTTGATTCTTGAAAACGAAGATAGTGGGTGTTTTATCAATTTTTTCCATTTCTTTAATTTTCATGGACGTCTCCTGGGTCGAATGTTTTGTAATGAATATTGTAGAAATAACATTTGTTATCCAGGTTCGACTTAGTAAAAAAATATTACATAAAACAATATCCTGTATATCAGATTTTGAAAAAAACAGAAAAAAATAAATTACAACTAAAACATTTGATTTTTCTGCCAATAATTCTACTATTAAAAATAATAAAATACATGTACAGTATGTCTGAAAAAGTAAATAAATTATTTACCCTTTCATGTATCCTCTCGTTCATCGTTGGTTTCTTCTTTTCCGCTGTTTTGACATTAAGTATCTTGACCAATGGTTTGATGGTGATACCCTGGAAGAAGACTGTGAAATAAACTACGGCGATGGTAGTCGTCATGAACATCGGTTGCAGCTTGACTGTTTTCGGATCTATTAAAAGAACCAAAGCAAAAGCGACTGCTCCTCTTAAACCTCCGTAGGACATCACGAATTTGTCTACAGTGCTGAGCTGGTTCAAACGGAAACGGTTGGCTAATGCTGTTAAAATTATAACACCTGAAAAAAATATAATATAAATATAAATTTGTTTGACCTGCCTCAACAAAATAACGTCTGGGCATCACGCAGTGAACGGAATGTCAAGTAAAGTGTGATTTAATGTAAGGAATCTTCAAAAAAACCTTGTATATTTATAGGCGTATTTTGGATTCCTGAATAGGAATCTGATGTCACATTTTGTAAATTCGAGTGATATGGTGTAACGAATAATTTTAATTGTCTGTGCATGGACCTACGTGGAACGTTGAAAGATATAAAGAAGAGAATATCTGGACAATCATTAATAGCAGAGATTATTTTGTAAAGATAAACTGATAATATAATTACTCCTCTATCCTCAAGACTTGATAAAGATAATATATTCATCACTTCCCTGTAATTATATTCACCTACAACTAGGCCTAGTTTGTAAGCTATTTAAGGTAGTAGGAACTCCAAATTATAGTGTTATACATGCTCTGCTACCTCAAGGTAGTGTACTAGGGCCACACTTGTATCTGTTATATATTTCTGACGTCTCAGTAACTGATGAAACTGACACTGCAACTTTTGCTGATGACGCAGCCATCCTAGCAGCTGACGAAAACCCCATAGAGGCCTCTAATAAACTTCAGAACCATATAAACGAATTGGAGCAATGGATGAACAAATGGAGAATCAAAGCCAATAGCAACAAGTCAACCCAAATTACATCTAGAAGAACTCTATGCCCGCAAATAACTTTCAACAACACACCTATTCCTATAAAAACAGACCTTGGGAATTCATCTGGATTCATCTGGACCAGAAATTAACCTGGAAAGCACACATTAAGGCTAAAAAACAACAGCTTACACTCAAATCCAGAGAAATGAATTGGTTGTTAGGTAGAAGATCGCAGCTAACTATTGAAAACAAACTCCTTCTTTATAAGACTATTCTTGTACCAATATGGACATACGGGATTGAGCTTTGTGGTTGTGCAATATAGGTAGCATATACAGTGTGTCCTATTTAACAATATACATTTTTGGTAATTTCCGATTAAGTTAGAAGTCGGCCATTTTCAATTTTCACATAATATGATTAGAAATGTTGTTTAGCATTTTTACTACTCGTTGGTCTATTCAAAAGTTATGAGAACGTTCTTATGGGTTGGGCCACCCGGTATACAAAGCTTAACAAATTAGGTATACCCACTCCTTAGTCGTAATGACTATAATTAGTAAAATTGATTGAGTTCCGAAGGTGATTATTGATCTGAATGAAAGTTTTGATTTGTTTAGAATTGTGTATTAAGGCCCAGAAAATTCCTGACAAAAAACACAATGGAACCTCAAAATAGTTTCATTTATATGTTAAATGTTCTGTGATGAATCAAAGATAATTTGAATCATGGCTGGTAATTTTAAAATTAAAATATGATGTACAGCATTTTGAGTTACAGTGATTTCACACTGTTTCTTCCTTCAAAAAAATTTTTTAAATGAGTAAATCGAAGAGATCATATTATTGTCTATAGTGATTTTTATTTTACAATATTTTCGAAATAGTGTTAAAAGTAAAATAAACTTTGTTGATGTACCAATAAGTGTCAGGATGTCAGGATTATTGTATGTATGGTGCGTTTGAGGATGGACTTGCGAAAAAACGACCCCAAGAAGAGATCTTTTAGCAAAAGAATGCACAGTGTCATAAATCGATCGCAAGCTGCTAGTAATGTAGAAAATTTATGGATATTTACCTTTCAAATGAGGTAACAGAAAAAATTAAAATTGATTTTTTTCTAACACAGACATCTTGTGGTCTCTAAACAACAATACCTTTTTTTAGCAAAAATTCTGAAGTTTTTTAATTGTTTACCAAAATGTAAAAAAGTGACATAAAAAATATAACTGAAAATATCTGTCGCCCAACCCCCAAATGACCAAAAGTCAATAAAAAAAAGGGAAAATAAACAAAATTGTTTTTAAAGCCTTGGAAGTTTATATTTTAAAATATTAGGAAATGTTAAAGGAACTTTTTTTGAAAGTTGTTAAATTTTGGATACAACGTTTCATCCCTTCAGGGCCACCATAAATGTATTTATTTTTTTTAACCTGACCTGACCTGACCTACTATTGTAGGGAAGGCAAATTTAGGAAATTTAATAATGTTTTCATTCATTTTAGTCTTTCTTTTGAAAATCTACCAAATAATTTCATAATTAAAGCGTAAAATGTAAACATTTAATCACACCAGGTCTCATTGAGAGGCTATTACAGAGATAAATATAGGACAATTCATTGAAACGATGAACTCTGCAACTGTCAGCGAAATTTTCAGAGAAACTCTTCTGCAACGAGAAACAATGGTCAGTCAGTCGTTGGCTGCAGAGTCAACAGTTGGCAGGGTGGCCGAAAAGGTCTCCGAAAGAGTGGCAATCGGCAAATGCCAAAAGTAGCGTTGAAACTTAAGTTTTAAAGAATAAATAAGTACCCGAAGGTTACAGTCGGGCGGTTGAGTGAAAACCAAAAGACGCCCTATAAAGAAGACATAATAACTGCTAAGTATTCGGGAAGAAGCCTCCGTGCACTTCGTAAAGACCGAAAGAGCGTTTCACCCTGAATACGTAACAGCAACACGTAGGCCAACACTGGACCTCGTGACACTATCCTCAGTTCAGTTATCCAACTTAGTTGAACTTACCTATAACTCTATAGAATGAGCAAAAAACGATTGTGAGTATGACGAACCACGTGTTCCAATCGTGACTCTTGTTGACTGTAGCCACGCCCAGGAACATGAAAATGATCGTTTCCGAGGAACTGCTCAACATCTTCATGGTGTACTTTATAGTAGTATGAGACTTATGGGATATATTAGCTTCTACATAATTCTGCATTGTAATGCCGCAAAATGTTATTCTGGAAGAAATAAATATTTCTTTAATTCTATCATAATAATTTCCTTAGGGCTCCTCATCAGCTCCATTTTACATATTTTTAATTAATTTTAAAAACACTAAGAATACTTACGCCAATATTCCTGACATATGAAATATCTCGGCATTCAAATATGCTAAATAGGCCATAACAAATATAAAAATAGGTTCTATAACACGCACTTCATTCGTAAATTTAGTCACTAAAGAGGTGGCCATGCCCCAAATCACTCCGATCACGGTCCCACCGATCGCCACCACCCAGAAGTTCAAAAATCCCGACAGGATGTCGACGTACAGGATGTTCTTGAGTCCCATCTCGGTGTAGGACTCGAAGAGGTGGTAGAGGACGACGGTAACGGCGTCATTGAGGAGGGATTCGCCGAAGACCACTATGTACAAAATCTCGTTAACTTGAATTTCTTCGAATACTGCTAGCACAGCTACCGGGTCGACCGCCGATATGAGGGACCCGAAGAGGAACATGTCTAGTAGGGGAGTATCACAGGAAAACAGACCTGTTAGTCCGACCGCCCACAGGGAAGCACCTGTAAACAAAATTTTAAAGAAAATTAACCCTTTTTTTATTCCCAAAAAGCTTTTATGTTTGTAAAAATTGTAAAAAGACTGGAAGTGCTGGTCAGCCAGGCCGTATGCCATTGATCAAAGCAAGTGATAGTCAGAAAGTGGAGAATATGGCGGGTTGAGTGAGAATACAAAGAAACTAGAAAATGTAAATACAAAACTGATTTAAGAACATATAGAGGAGCCAGTGCCGACTCAAATGTTAAAGAAAAATACCAAAGGAAGGTGGAATATAGAAATACTGATTGATGATGAAGGAAGAAAAAAATGTAGAGAAGAAATTGATAACAACAAACAGTACAGAAAAACGGTGGAACATATTATAGAATTCAATAAATGAGACTGCAAAAAAACAACAGGAGGAGAAACAAATAGAAAAAGAAAGAAATGGTATAATAGTATAATAGAGAATGTTAAAACTTCGTCAAAGAAAAGAAAAGGCTCGTTTAAACTGGTGAAGTACCAATAAAAGTACAAAAAGAGTGCAGCAAAAATAAAGAACTGACGTATAACAATTAGAAAATATAAGAGATTTGATATAAAATAAAAATGAGCAGAATAGAACTCTTAAAGTCAAAGCATACGGAATAAATAACAAAGAAGGAAAAGTAGTGGTAGAGGAAGAAAGAAAGTATGGGTTAAAGATTTTAGGAAGTTTGTAACAGAAGATCAGCAAGAATATGTAGTTACATGTAGTGAAGAAAATAAATAGAAGTAGAAATTTGAAAGTACTAGGGAAAGACGGAATAAATATATAGAATTAATTAAATACGGAATCTGGGAAACACTATTAATAAAAAGGCTATGAGAAATTACAATAGACCCCATATACATATACTGAAGCAAATAATGAAGAAAGCAAATGAAAGCAAGATGGAATAGCAACTATTGTTGTTATTTTTAACAGATTCGACTCTACAAACAGAAAAAAATTAAGAGAAGCAATAAAAAAAATCTGTTGTGTCGCCACAAGACTTTCCCGGCAGTTATAAAATAAAAATTAAATAATTAATTTGGTGTTAAAATTTTTTACAGTCCCAAACAAAAATTCGTTTCGAATTATTTTAAAGTAAAAATGAAATTTGAAATATAAAAGGAAAAACATTTCACATATCAAAAAAAAATTAAAACAATTTTTTATGGTCGGAATTTTGCTTACTTTTTCTTTGACATGTCAAATGTCATTTGGATTTTAAATTTTAAATTTTTTTTCCATTGCTTAGTTTTAAAATTAAGGAATGAAAATTTGAGGATGTATTTACAAGCCAATAAGGCACCTAAATACCAAATAAAAACTTTAGGTATTTTATTTTTTTGTATTGTATGTACATCCGATACCCACATACCCAATTTCAGCTCAATAGGACCAAGCGTTTTTTTAGTTTAATTTTTTTTTTTTTTAGGTTAGGTTCAAAATTAAGGAATGAAAATTTCAGGATGTATTTACAAGCCAGAGAGGCACCTAAATATCAAATAAAAACTTTAATTCTTTATTTTTTTCGCGATGTATATATGGCTCCTGCGCCCCCTGGTGGGGCGATTTCAACCAAAAACTAATGGGTTCAATTCCCGATCACCCGAAACCCATATACCAAATTTCAGCGCAATCGGATTCAGCGTGCGGACGCGATCGTGGAAGAATACAGACACACATACATACACACACACACACACACACAGACAGACGGACAGACTTCTATCTGGAAATCGTTTTAATCGTCTTAGGGGACCTCAAAATGGATATATCCGTCGTTATCTCAAAATTTTTTTTTAGCGCGTTCACAATACTTTCCCTTTGCGAGGGGCCGGGAAAGTAAAATGGGATTAACGAATAAATTACAAATGTTTATAATAATGACCATGTAGTCTTCAAATTACAGCACTAAAACCATGAAAAGTTATACCAAAAACTTTTTTAACAACTAAGTGGGTTTAATCCAGTGAAGAGAGAGAGAAATTAAAATACAAACTACTATGAGCTTCCGAAATGAAGAAGAAATTAAAGTAGACAAAGAGGTAAGATTGATTATCTGCAACATTCTTTCACACAATACTTCAATACGCCACGAGAAAGGTAAATTGATGAGAAAAGGAGGGTAATTAATAGCTTAATGAAATAATTTAACACAAAAACAGAATTTGGAATGGGAAAACAAAAAAATAGAACAATAATCAATCATTGACAAGTTCAAATACTTTCGTTGTCAAGGTAACAAGGGAATGGGGAATCAAAGAACAAACACGAAACCTTGATAAGAAGTGATGATGTATGAGGTAGAGAATACCTACGCTTGGACCAGTAAAAATGTCTGAGAACCAATCGAGATAGACAAAACTATTGATAAAATTAAAACGGATATATTTTTGGTGGATTATATGACGGAAAAAAGCCACTATTCTGGAAAAGGGAAATAAATAATATTAAATAAAAAAACAGTTTTGTGCATCCAGCTGGATACGGGTAGTGACACTTTTTAATACAGGCTTATAACTTAAAAAAAGCTTTGAAGATTCTGTAAAAATCAATTCTACCTCCTGTTTGGCAGGATATGTTACCAAAACTACTAATTCTGTATTATTACTGTGTGTAAACTTACCTATAGTTAAAGTATTAAAAATAGTGCCAATAACAGCAAACAATAGTATAGTGCCAAAGTGTTCAAAAAACAATCGATTAGGCATGAAGTAACCGGCATCGAGAATGATCGGCGGAAGCATGTAGAAGAAGAAAGTGTCAGGAGTCAAAGGTGACATGTGGACGCTGTCCGTTATGTGCACTAATATGACGCCGATCACCACTCCTACGAAAATCAGTAGGCATGATTCGGGAAAGATTTCGCTCAACTTCGGGGCCATATGAAAACCTGTAACAAAAAAAACACATTAAATATTTGTATATACGGAATTAGTACATCTTGCATATTATGGAAGACGAAAATGTTTTTTAATCATGGCGGTTAACGTGTTAAATAAATCACATTAGAATTTTCTCAGTAGGCGATGTCAGTCAACGAGATTCGACCTACGCTCCTCCTACCATTTTCTTTCCGGGATTTAATCTCCAGGTCAGTTAACTGCAAGAGAAACTGATTAGGATGTGGGCGGTCATTTTTTTTTCAAGAATGGAACAAGGACAAAGTGGATAAAATTGAATTTTTGGGTTGCCGAAAATAAAAGTTCAAAGTTTAACCTTAAAAAAGTTATGTAGGTATGGTATAACAGCAAACAATGAATCTCTGGCACAATGCTGGCAATGCCGGCAATATGCTGGCCACGACAAAGCTCCATCGGCAAAATGATGGCCCAGTGTATGGCATACTGTAATCGGATACCTATAATCTAGACAGCAATGGGCCAATGAAGGCCCGGAGTATGACGTCACGCGGCCATCTTTGTTTACGCATGTCAACGATCACTTTCCAAACCCACCCAAGCCAAGCATAAATTGTTTGCAGTGTAGTGATTGTGTCATAAGGAAGATTTTAAAAGTGTTTATAGAAGCTATTTTAATATTTGTATATTCGTAAGTACCTTTTACATATTACTATATTTCCACCGTTTTGCCTTCAGAGCCCCGTCAAAAGACACTGTTGACCATAATTGGCCCTTCAAAGGCCCGTTAAAGACACTGTTTGCCAGCATTGGCCCCTCAAAGGCCCGTCATTAAAAAGTCACTGTTGGCCAACATATTGGCCCTGATGATAGCCAGAGTGATCTACCTTCACCTGGCCAGATGTGGCCAGCATATGTTGGGCAGGCATACGGTCGATCAAAATTGTTTGCTGGGATAGAAGATCAAAAATTGATACGAAATTACCCGAGAGTGACAGAAAAATGTGAAAACAGATGAACACTGATAAACGGAAATTAACATTCTAGATCTTTTTAAATTTATGACGCACTTTTGGTCACGGAAAAGTTTTTCGACGACATTATACCAGTATTGTCAAAGTTTCTGAAAGTAATTCGATTCCAGAAACAATCAGGTGGGCTCAGGTGAATTTAAAATAAACGTTTCGAAAGATAAACTTTTCCTTATTGTGATGTCTTTCAAGTCCTGCAATGCTTAAACTCTAGTAGCAACATTTGCAATTCTCATGCATTCGAAGTAAATCACTAACTTGTCAAATTATTCTTCATTTGTAAGATTCATTATTTTTTTAAATAATTTCAAAAATAACAAACAAATCATAATTTTCTATTTAGTAATGGTTCTTGCTCGTCATAGTGGCTAAGATCCAGCGATTTTTCTGGACCACTTTGCTTTAAAAATATTTTCCATAAACATGTGCCATAATTCTTTTCGCCATCCATTTTTAAATGCCCACCCGGTACATATCTCAAATACGTGTTCTAGAAAAGCAGCTGGATCCTTCTTTCCATTCAAAGAGATTCTCCAATATTGGATATTTAACGGATTCGTAGAAACAATCGGAGTAGGTGTATTAGTGGAAAAGAAAACTTGTTTTACTGGAATTGAAGAATCTTCCCACACTCTTTTCCGTTTTTCTCAGACCGAACCTGAAGTATCCTAACGGTGTTTCGCTAGTCCTTTCTTTAAAACAGGACTTTCTAATAAGAACTGTCACCACAGACATCGATTTTCAATAGATTTCTTTTGATAAGGTATACAAAATATATAAAATGTTTCAGTAACTTCAATCTAACCAAAGTCTACTGGACAACATTTAGTCAAAAATGTTTTTTTGTACAACTGTCAAAAAAACTTCTGCATCTCTATTGATGCGTAAATATTTACTTTTTTCACTGACAAAATAAGTTTTCTCATATACTAACTTGGATTTGGCCGGTAACATATTAAATACTGTTGCATTTGCTTTCTCAGATATATCTGATGGGCTATCACTACCAATATCACAATCAACATCCATCTTCTTGAAAATAACTTGAAATTGAAGCAACTACGAGCAAACACAGTCAAACACGCGGCGTACCAACAAACCGTTTCTGTAGTAACGTCACAGAAAGACCACTGGATGCTGTGAAATTGTGCGATAACTTATCGGGATAAAAAACCACGTCAAGATGTATTGGAAGTATTTATTTTTAATATATTTCAGACGATGTATAGTAGAACCCACCGCTTTATGAGAAAGAAAAAACAGCAAAGGATACCGCCAATAGAAGAAATGCTAATTGATCTGGACATTTTTGAGTATTTTAATGTCGAAAACACCGTACACTGTCCATATACATAAAAATAAAATGATATTTTGTCTATTAGGACCACCGTGCAAAGATTCAATAACCAACTTAGCTGGAGATCGTTAGGGGTAATTTGCGTAAAATTTCTATATTGATTAACTTTCTTTAATATGAATTTACATTTTAATTTCTATAAAGCGGAGTTCAGACTTTACAAGTTACTTGAATTCAAGTAACTTAAAAGGAGTAACCTGAATTCAAGTGAACGTTCATACTATTTCAATATTTCATTCAGGTCATTTCAAGTTGACATTTTTATTTAAATGATTCCTGTTTCAAGTTACAAAAATTGCGTCAAATGATGTGATTTCTGCTGGAATAAAAGTTGTAAATCAGCTGATTGTGGATGGATTCCTAAAAATCAGAAAAAAAATTCTACACTTTATTTTACAAAAAAATTTCAACTTGAAATTTTTTCTTTGATTTTTAGTAATCCATCCACAATTAGCTTATTTACAACTTTTATTCCAGCAGGAATTACATCATTCGACGCCATTTTTCTAACTTGAAATCAAGAAAAAATGTCAACTTGAAATGACACTTCTAAACATTTATACATATCGTTTGGGCATCTTTACATATATATTATAAAACTTTTTATTGATGAAATGGCATCAAAAAGGGGCCACGAGGTATTGCTCCTTCCGCCCTATTTTTGTGTATTTAACCCCACAGAATTAATTTGGGGACAAATTAAAAAAGAATAAGGCGTTATAACGTGTTTCCCAAATTTGACGAGTTGATAGCAAATTTGGTAAAAGAAGAAATTAACAAAAGTTCAGCTGATGATTGGCAGACAAAAATCAAACATGTTATCAAAGAAGAAAATTCTTATATAACGAGTCCGACCAAATTGATTATCAACGTTGATGACAGTGAATCCAATGGTGAGGGTTGAGATAGGGGGTAAGCTTAATTAATTTATAACATTTGTGACTTTATTCACCGTGTTTTTAATTTTAGAATTAAAATTTGAGACAAAAATTTTAATTAGCAACGTTTGTGAATCTCACAAGAGATCAGAAAATGAACCTATGGGCGAGGTGGAGTGGTCAACCTCTATTGAAATCTAATATGCGTTATAGAAATTAAAATGTAAATTCATATTAAAGAAAGTTAATCAATATAGAAATTTTACGCAAATTACCCCTAACGATCTCCAGTAAGTTGGTTATTGAATCTTTGCACGGTGGTCCTAATAGACAAAATATCATTTTATTTTTATGTATATGGACAGTGTACGGTGTTTTCGACATTAAAATACTCAAAAATGTCCAGATCAATTAGCATTTCTTCTATTGGCGGTATCCTTTGCTGTTTTTATAGCGTTTTTTCTTTCTCGTAAAGCGGTGGGTTCTACTATACATTCACATTCACAGTTGTACAAAAGATGTTGTTTGTATTTCGTCTATAAAATTCGTGTTTTCGTGGCACACTCGAGAGAATTAACATTCTCATGTGTCATTAAAAAAACACTAATTTTAGGCACTTAATACAAAAATAACTAAGTATTCTAAGACCACAGTGCTTGTTCAACATTATTTGAACATAATTCACTTGACAAATCCTCAAGTAACAATATAATGTTGCGACAAATCTCAACACAAATAAGTATTATATATTCAAAAGCATCACACTGTAACAATGTGGCGCCAGATTTCTCCAAGGACTGTATTTCTCTGTCTTCATCATATATCAAAATCACGTAACTTGCGACCTTGGAAATGTGCGAATGTCATCCATTACAAACTGCTGGGGAACAAAAAAAAATTGGGACTATTTTTATGTCAGGGTTAACCGAAAGCTCTCTCGTCTCTGAATTTTAGATAAATTATCAACGATTCGCTTCGATACGTTGGGATATAAATTGCTAATAGGAAAAAGTGGTCAGTGGTCAGTGGTGATTTTAAATAGCACATTAAGGAGCGTCTCCAATTAAATTGAACGCTGAAAATTTGATAAAGTGGATAGAAAATTATTCCCAATGTTCCCGCCAACAGTGTATATTCATAACGCATCATAAGAGGAATTTGTACTGTACTATAAAAGAGTGTATGCAACTATTTTGAAAATAAAAACAGAAAATGAATGTATTCACAATCAGTGAGAAAAAGTAGCTACTTTCGGCCCAAGAAGAGAAAGTATAGCAACTTAATTTTTATGTTTTTATCTTTTCTCCAGTTTCTTTTAGTTAGTGCAACTCATCAATTCGATCTAAGAATCAGACATTTTAGTAGTTTTATCTTTTCTTATTAAGAAGAAGTTGTACTACATTATAAAACGGTACATAAGTACATATCGGCAAAGGTCTAATATACACTACCTTCTGGAAATCCAGCATTAATCGGGTGAAACGTCGAATATTCATTATGTTTAACGAAGAAATGGCGATCTTTCAAGTAGGAATTAAGGATGAGTTAGAGTTTGACGGGCAGGGTCTTTTTGAGCTTATATAACAGTCCAGTATGCCACACTTTGTCAAACGCCTGGCTCACATCTAGAAACACAGCAGAGCAATACTTTTTATCCTCTATGCATTGCATTATTTTATTGGTGACTCGCTGTACTTGTTCAATGGAGGAGTTTCCTACTAACCTCAAAATCTAAAAAAAAGTCTACCAACGAGGAAGCGTTTTATTGGGATAAAATCTACTGCATTACTTCCGCAATGATAAAATATGATAACAAAATTCTACTGAGCTTTCCAAGAAGTATCGTTAACAAGAATAATTTTTATAAACTCCATTTCTGATTGGTTGAAATTAAAGTTGGTATCGAGACTGGATGTGATAGTTGTCAAATGTCATTTTACCATATTCATACTGTCGCTAGAAGCACGATATTAGCCTTGTTTTTCACCCCGAGTCTCGATACCAACTTTAATTTTAACCAATCAGAAATGGAGTTTATTAAAATCATTATTTTTCTATTCTGGAGAGCTCAGTAGTTTTTTGTGAACATATTAAATCATTACGGAAATAATGAAGTAGATTTTGTCAAAAAATAACGCTTCCCCGATGGTACATCTTTTTCTAGGTTGGCAACTTGGAAAGAACTCCCCCATTGTGGCATGTTCTTCTCGACATCCAAATTGATGTTCAGTAATTATTTGATGATCTTTGAGAATAATTTCTAAATTTGTTTTTATTAATTTTTCTAATATTTTGGATAAAATAGGAAGCAAACTGGTTCCAGGTTTGGGAATTAAAATTATCTGGGCTACTTTCCACTGAATTGGGAAATATCCTAACCTCAATACGTATTTATAGATAAATACGATGGGTAATGGGTAAACCGCGAGTTAAATTTTTGTACACTAATGGCTAGTATTGGCCCCTCACTAATGGCTACTAATGGCCGAGTAATGGCTACTAAAGGCTAGTAATGGCTGAGTAATGGCTACTATGGACCTCGCGGTTTACTCCTAGGATAAATGTAATTAATTTGATTGCGCTTAAGGGTAACTCGTGGAGGATTTTAGCATTTATTAGGTCGGATATCCATTGGATGTCCAATGTATATCCAAAAAATACAATATGTACATCCATTGGATGTCGTTTGATGGGATGTCCAGTGGATATCCCATGGATATCCATTGGCCACCAACTTGGACGTCCAATGGATGTCCATTTTTTATTTAATATGAACATATTTTGGACGTGAATTGTACCAAAATGGACAATAATTGGATCTTCGATGGACATTTCATGGATGTCATCTGGACCTCTGATGGAGGTTTATTGGACTTATAAATGGACATATTTTGGACGTGAATTGAACGTCCTTTTCTGGTCCATGTACATATGGACTTTTGATGGATGTCCATTGGAGATCCTGTGTTTACTGGGGATTTGAAGTAAATTTTCTAATCGATCTCCGTGTCGAGTATAAAAGCGGGTAAAATGTTTTAAAAATTAATGATTTTGCTTTCGGAAATTTTGTATAAACATACCATCATCCATGAAATAAAGGAAAATAAATTGAATTTCTACAATAATTTGACATTTGAAATTTGTATTCCCTTATTCGGTTGTTATGAACACCGTCGAACAGCAAAACTTCATACAAGTTTCATGGAATCTAATTAGAGAGGGAAGTTATCGACCACAGCGCAGTCGTGTTGCCATTTCCATTTAGCAAAATTATTTGAACGTACCTACAAAGCTTAAATAAATCATTGCACGAGGATTACATAAAAATAAGCTTTGTCGATGTGACCCGTGGCATAGTGGTTGCACGTGGAAGCAAAACACGTTAACATTGTCGAACAATGGTTTCTGATCAATCTTTAAAGCTCTGAATAGTTCAAATTCAACCTAACAATTTAGGTACATTTTAATTTTTAGACGAACCAGATTTTCTATTTTAACATTTGCAAAAACAGAAATATTTTGTATATTTTGATGAAAGTAACAAAATAATTAAACGATGTCTTTAGACTATTCTGCTAACAAAAAAAAAAGAATTGAAATCTAAAGTAATACCTGTACCAAACTCATATTTGGTGCAGGTATCATTTTTAGTAGCCCAATCGTATAATGTAAGGACTTTGTAAAATTTGATAATCTCCAAAGCAACACGCTGTACATCAGATTTTTTTCTAGCACATCTAACACATCTTTTTTTTTTAAATAGGTATCCGATTACATTTAAAAAATCTGATATACAGGATGCTATTTTAGAGATTACCAACTTCTACAATTTTTTCTTAATCCGGATCTGGATTTTAACTGCAATTCTTGTATTGTACGATTGGGCTATTTAAACAATCTACCTGTACCAAATATGAAAGAAATCTACAGGGTGTTTCCAAAGTTATGGCTTATGAAAATGACAATTATTGCATTAATTGAATTTTAAATTTAAAAGTTTAGTAATATATAGAACGAAATGTGCCTTTATAAAAATATGTCAGTATATCTCAGTTTTTTCCATTCGTTTCGAATGTCTGATCCAATTTAAAAAAAATCTGATGTACAGCGTGTTGCTTTGGGGATTTTCAAATTTTACAAATTTTTCTTAATCCGTATCTGGATTTTAACTGCAGTGTAGTCCTTACATTATTCGATTGGGCTACTATAAAATGATACCTGTACCAAATATGAAAGAAATTTACCAGGTATTTCGAAAGTTACTGCTTGTGAAAATGAAAATAATGCATTTGATGTAATTTGACGTTAAAACTCCAATAGTAGAATGGGATGTGCATTTAAAAAAAATTTCACTTTGACTCATTTTTTTCCGTTCTTTGCAAATATCCATCCCAATTTTAAAAAATCTGATATACCGGGTGTTGTTTTGAGGATTTTCAAATTTTACAATTTCTTCTTAATCCGGATCTGGATTTTAATTGTAATTCTTACACTATAGGATTGGGCTATTAACACAATATTCCTGTACCAAGTATGAGAAAAATCTACAGGGTAGTTCTAAAGTTACGGCTTATCAAAATATTGGCAGAAATGGATGAAACGCCCCGTATCTCGGTTATTAGAGGCGTTAGACCCAGTAACCAAGGATATTTGGAATCACCTAAGTACCCTGTATTTACATTAACGTATGTCGATTTAACTATGAAACACCCTGTATAACGTATACGGGGGAGTCCATCCTTGTGGGTGATGGTGTTGTGAGGTTTTTCTGGGTTTTCCCACAATTGTAAAGCAAATGCGCCATCAATAAAGGGCTACGGCAAATAATAACAATAGCCGTCCCGCCCTGGGGACGGCTGGGGGAACCCCAGACCCTCTTAACGGGGTGAATTGAAGGGCATACATTATTATTATATTATTATTATCATAAAAAATCATAAATTGCTGTTCCCTTTTCGATAGCCATGTTGTGAATAACTTTCATTATATAAAAGCTAAGTAACAGATAGATAAATACACTAAATTGGCTAAGGGGTCATTTTATATATGTCCAGTCAATGATATTCTTGTTTAAGATGGTGAACCATGTACTACCTGATTATTTGAACAATCAACTGGTGCCAATTGCAAATATTTTCACATATTAAGTACTCATTTATTTAATTTAATAATGATATAAAATATAAACTACGAAATCCCACGCAGCAGCTGTGATGAAGTATACATAGGTCAAACAAGTAATAATAATAATCTCTCATAAAAGTGACTGCAGAAGGAATGTGAGATCTTGTCGTCTTGCTGAACATGTAATAGATAAAGATCATGTAATTGACTACAAGAATGCCAAAATTCTCGATAATGAACGAAATCTCAATAAGCGTCTCTTTCTTGAAATGGTTCATATAAATAACAATGAAAAATCAATGAATAAAAGAACAGATATCAATGACCTCAGTACAATATACACATATCTATTAAAAAAACAAAGAAAATTTCTCAACTCGTCCTTGAAATGATTTTTTATATATTTATACATACTTATAGAGTTTATAATCTCACTCTGTATGTTTCAATTGTATACTGATTTTTTAGAAATTGTCATTTTGCCATATTAAATTTTAACACTGTTTTATTTTGTATGTAATTTTTTCTGAATTTCATGTTATTGATAAAGAAAATAAACATTTTTGAAAGCTCGACATAAAAACGAAGAAATCGTGCTAATTTATCTACTATTGACTGCTTTCCACTAATATCTACATAATATATATTTATGTAGTTTGGACATTTGTGGAGGGTAAAATATTTTTTTAAATGTCAATTTGTTTTATGAATAACCCTGTATATTTCAAAATAATTTTAAGTTATGGGTCTTAGCATAAGACTAGAACTTTACTGTTTATTATGTTTCCATCTGTCATAATATAGCTAATATCAAACTTTGATACAATAGGCCAATCTTTATGTTGCATGTTACATAACAACAGATGCATAAGAGGATGGCCATAACTGGAAAACCGTCGACTTACCTATTTTGGACAAACTGGCACAAAAAATCCATAAAGCGATGATGAATGGTGTCTCAACTCTATGGAAAGAAACCGATATGATCGGGTACCTCGTCACCTCTTTCTTAGCCTGCGTTTTCTGAGTAGGTACCAGGAAAGTTTCCCTCTGCGTATTGTCAAATTCTTCTTCAACCGGCACGGCATTCCCCCTGTGGCCGGAGGAAGGCGTCGAAGGAGCCTTGTTGTACAAACTATCGAAATCATAGGAGTTGGTGTCAAGGTTACCCTGCGAAGGCTGTCTTTGGCTATCGGATGCATGGTTCGGCGGTTTGGCATAACACGCATCAACCCCGAGCAACAATAACAACAACAAGTTCAACAACACGTTGCCAGTTTTGCATGCCCGCCTCGAAAGGTTGACACCGTGTTTCAGAGAATACATCACATATGGGCTACGCGACGCGATGGGACTGCCATAGGGCAGTCTGTAGCAGGTACCGAGCACCTGACTAGACTAGGGCTAAAACAGTCGATCGGGGGATGTTTAGGCCTGACGCCGACGCGACGCTTTCGGGGACGCAAGCGCCAGAGGGGATGCGACGATCGGTGGATGAGATGCTTCAGGAAAGCAAAAACTGCACTCGCTGGGGCATTGTCGAGTCACACGAAAGAACGCTTAAAATTGACGGTATTTCTAGAGGAGAATTTTAACACATTTGGTGATCATGCTAAATTCTGATGAGCCAAAACTGGATTTGAAGTAAATAATTATACTCATGCTAGCAACTGACTTCAATAACAAACATTTACTTTTTGAAAAAAAAATATTGTTAGTGGCATCAGTAACATTTAGCTTCAGTATTCGTAGAATTAAATTAATTTACATCAAAAGAGCTTTAAAATAGTTATTGAGATATTCAACTTCCGAAGTAGTATGATCTCACGCGCAGGTTCAGTGAAACTGCTCGATAACATAATACTTTCAAAATTCAATATCTTGATTGGTTTCCAACTAGTGAGGCATCAAAGGAGAATTTTACATTTTAGGAATATATGACATAGAGTTCCTTTGATAACTCTAGTAATTGGCATGAATGTTTGTGTAGAAATATTTTTCTGAAGATCGAGTTTTAATATATTGATTGGTTTTCAATTTGCGATCACTTGAAATTTGCACTTTTAGGGATTTGACATGAATACTTTTATAATTCTACCAATTCTAAATCGCTTGGGAGAGATGTAGGTATAAAAGATGTAGAAACGTTTTCTCGAAGACCAAATTGTCACATTATTCGAGGCAATGAAGCACAAAATTTCGGAATCTTTCGCTTCCAAAAATTTTTTGTAAAAATGTACATACTTTGTATCTTATACAAACCGGAAATTGCATTGCTGCAGCCAAAAATGATTTAAAAAATGCATATTTTGAGACGGCTTTTGGAAGATTTAATAGCTTTGTATAATCAAACTCAATCCTTTATGAGAATGAAAAAACAGCAAAGGATTACCGCCAATAGAACAAATGCTCATGAATCTGGACATTTTTGAGCACTTTAAAACACCGTACACTGTCCATATACATAAAAATAAAATAATATTTTGGCTATTAGGACCACTGTGCAAAGATTCAATAACCAACTTAGCTGGATATCGTTATAGGGGAGATTGGCGTATAATTATTAATTATGAGTTTAATATGAATTTACATTTTAATTTCTATAACGCATATTAGATTTGAATTACTAATTAAAATTTCGTCCTAAATTAATTTAACTAAACTGTGGGGTGTGAGGTTACACTCATAAGAGGCGACAATGGAAGTGTGGTTATAGTTTTTACATTTTCAATTGCAGAAACAAAATTCTCAGATGTGCAGACAGGTTACTTTGGCGGCTTGTAGATGTGCCGACATGTGCCTTTGTCGGTATTAGCGGCTTGTAGATGTGCCGACAAGTGGCTTTGTCGGTATTAGCGACTTGTATAAAGCGGGATCATTTTGTTCTCCAATTAAAGTAGGAAGTAGGAAGTTAGACAAATATTGTCTTCAGTAGGAAAATACTCATACAGTGATACACTGTGCTTGTGTTCGCACTTGATTTTTGATTTAGTGAATAGTAGGTGGTAGGTGATTCGTGGCGTTAGTTTATTTCAATTAATATTATTCTTGGTTTCCGTGTATATACATACTTTTTTTTATTTTGAAACATTGTTACAGTGTACTTCTTATTTATTTATTCAATATGTTTCGTCCTTGGGAAAATACAGTTTCTTTAAGTGGATCTAAAGAATCGGAACAATCACTAAATGATATTCCAATGGATTATGTGGTATCAGGTTGTAGTCCCAAAGATTCCTGGCATCAAAAAGGGGCCACGAGGTATTGCGCCTTCCGTCCTATTTTTGTGTATTTAACACCATAGAATTAATTTGGGGACAACTTAAAAAAAGAATAATGCGTCATAACGTGTTTCCCAAATTTGATGGGTTGATAGCAAATTTGGTAAAAGAAGAAATTAACAAAATGTCAGCTGATGATTGGCAGAAAAAAATCAAACATGTCATCAAAGAAGAAAATTCTTATATAACGAGTCCGACCAAATTTATTATCAATGTTGATGACAGTGATTCCGATGGTGAGGGTTGAGATAGGGTAGGTAAGCTTAATTAATTTATAATATTTATTACTTTATTCACCGTGTTTTTAATTTTAGAATTAAAATTTGAGACAAAATTTTAATTAGCAACGTTTCTGAATCTCACAAGAGATCAGAAAATGAAGCTATAGGCCAGGTGGAATGGTCAACCTCTATTCAAATCTAATATGCGTTATAGAAATTAAAATGTAAATTCATATTAAAGAAAGTTAATCAATATAGAAATTTTACGCAAATTACCCCTAACGATCTCCAGTAACTTGGTTATTGAATCTTTGCACAGTGGTCCTAATAGACAAAATATCATTTTATTTTTATGTATATGGACAGTGTACGGTGTTTTCGACATTAAAATACTCAAAAATGTCCAGATCAATCAGTATTCTTCTATTGGCGGTATCTTTTGCTGTTTTTATAGCGTTTTTTCTTTCTCATAAAGCGGTGGGTTCTACTATAAATAAGAGCTGGCCCAAATCGAGTTTCCGGGGGTTTTCGAGATCGCTGATCACGATTATGATGTTCAAATTGACCCACAGCCGACCTAGAGCTTAGGAACGCCGATGAACGCTATCTCCGTAGGACTCTCCCAAAATTCACGCGGGGAAGGAGAGAAACTCGGCACCCGGGGGTTTTTTGCACCAGGTGTTGGGAGGGTCGTTTTAGACGTGAAATTCTGATTCAGCGCCCCAAAAAACCCCCCATAATGATGTTGTGTTCGTCTTCTTCGATTGTGTCAGGAAAACTCTCGGAGATGACGTCCACGTCCAGGTTCGGGCACACCAGGTGTCCGGGAGGTGTTCGCCGATGCCATATTTGAATTCAGCGTACCCAAAAAACCCCCGGGCGCCGAGTTTCTCTCCTTCCCCGCGTGAATTTTGGGTCCCACGGAGATGATGTTCATCGGCGTTCCTGAGCTCCAGGTCGGCTGTGGGTCAATAATCGTGGTCAGCGACCTCGAAAATCCCCGGGAACCTGATTTGTGCCAGTTCTGACTCTTATTTACAAAGTTATTAAATCTTCCAAAAGCCGTCTCAAAATATGCATTTTTTGAATGCATTTTTGGCTGCAGCAATGCAATTTCCGGTTTGTATAAGATACAAAGTAGGTACATTTTTTACAAAAAATTTGTGGAAGCGAATGCAAAAAACCGCATTCCGATCCTTCTTAGTGCGAAAGATTCCGATCTTTTGGCCTTTTTAGTGCTTCATTGCCTCGACTAAATCAAAATTTGTTTTTTCAGTGATTTGAATTCATTGGCTACGAATTTAAAAAAACTTAATCTAGGTTTAAAATTTAAAAGAGAATTATAGAAAAGACGTGGAAATGTTTTTTGGAGATCAATTTTTAAAATCTTGGTCTTCTATTGGCGATGTATCGAAATCGATATTTGCATTTATAGAGATTTGTCTTGGTTGTTTTCATTTTTCATAACCATACCAATTTCCTACTTGATGTAGACAGTGCCGGCCTAAGAGCAAAATGTTGGGTGTGCAAGAATGAGTTTTGGCGCCCCTTACAATAAAAATGGGTACAGAAAACCCTCCAAAAAATGTTATTTGTGTTATAAAACAAATTTGTCAGAACTTAAAATAATTATTGAATTTGGCATTTTCAAAAAATAAAAAGTAGTAGGTACTTTTAATAAATTAAGTAGTACTTAATTAAATATTGAAGTGAAGTATTCATTCAGTACCTTTTTATAATTTTTATTTTTTTAAACAACTTCTGCTAATAATTCTTAGGCCGGCTCTGTGTAGGAGTATTAACGCTTCACTAGAAAGTTCCATCGCAGTCGAGAACCTTCGTTGTTCGCACGTTCGATTGCACCTGGTCTGGAATAATGGAGACACTTAAGATGTTTCTTACCTCTTTCCTCTTTCTGTCACTCCCCTCAATACGAGGGGTAGGAAAACGCTTCTTGAAGACCCAATTTTAATATCTTGTTGATTTTCATATTTAAGAATCTGATAGGGTTGCCTTTCTAACCCCATTCATTTAAAAACTTTATATAATTTTGAAATTTGTAAGAGACGTTTGGATAAGATGTAAAAATATTGTCTTGAAAACCAAATTTTAATATCTTGAATTTAGAAAAGATTTAGATATGTTTTCTAGTATTTTCATTGATTTTCAACTAGCGAGGAGTTGCATTTTTAGAAATATGTCATTGTTGCCTTTAAATTAAATTAAAATTAAATAAACCAGAAACAAATGTACGATCTGTCACTCTATTTCATAGGGTATTAAACTGATTGCAAAAACTTTAAAAATTAGAAAAGCTGTGTTTTGTGCACTACCCTGTATTTTAAAGGTTTCTCCGTCAACTTTATAAATTAATACATTTTCACATTAACAAAAGTTTAGTATTTAACTTAGCAAAAATGTTGTTGTAATCCTAAAATGTGTACCCATAGATATTAAAAACATCTTTCAATTAGTAAATATGGGTACACATTTTAGGCAAACTCGTCATAGGATTACAACAAAATTTTGCTAAGTTAAATACTAAACTTTTGTTAATGTGAAAATGTATTAATTTATAAACGTTGACGGAGAAACTTTTAAAATACAGGGTAGTCCAGATAAAACACAGCTTTTCTAATTTTTAAAGTTTTTGAAATCACCCTGTATGACATAGAGTGGCAGATCGTACATTTGTTTAATGTAATACAAAAAGTTTATAACACATCGTTTATACGGGGTGACCCGTTAAATCTAAAAACACTATATGCCCTCTGTAACCACATTTTGTGAGTCACCCTGTATAAAATATGTGATTCATCACCAAGAAGTAATTACTTAAACTATATATTCATAATGCAATGACATTTGCTCGTATTTTTAAACCTGTTATAAAAAAATAGATTTCTTCAAAAAAACCATATTACTTATTTTCGAACCACCCTGTAACTAACTAATATTAATGCTAAATAATCTTTATTTCATGTTTTCTACAATAAACGCCAATAAAACAGGTCTGTTATGAGAAATCTGGTTACAAAAAAGTGGTATTTCCGATGTTTAACACCCTGTACTTCGAAAACTAGCCACAGGATTGGTTTGGGCCAATGGACACTTTTTGTCCGTGCATCGAGTTTTATAACATACCAACGTTTCAGAAAATTTTACCTGGACGTTTTTTACATTTAAATGGTGCAAATATTTTTCTAAATATTACTAAATTTGTTTTAGAAAAAATTTTTTTAGTAAAAAATCATTACCATTTTAAATTATTGCATTTTTTTTAAATTGCTTTGTTTAAATTATATGTCAAATTTTTATTTATTGATGTTTAAAAAAATACGTCAACAACGAATACTAATTTCGATGTAATGCAATTAAATGATTGTTAAATGGAGTGTCGAAGTTTCTACATCGATTTTTCACATCATTAACGCTGTTTAATTATTAATCAACCCTTTTTACACGCTCTATTCTTTAATATTTACTGAACGAATCACGAGCGTTGCTACTGAATGGAGAGGAACGCAGTGATCAAAATACAAAATATTTATTAATTTAAAATATATTTAGTTATATCATAATCAATTGGATGGCGTTATATATTAATATACTATTATACTGGTAAATAAGGTTTTAATAATGACCTTTTTTAGGGATGTTTAATTTTCAGACAATTAAACATGTAAACTCATATTCATTCAACCGGCAACACCGCACTAGGATGCATTTGCAAAAACAGCGCTCAAACGCGAGACATCGACAAATAGTTTTTTTAGTCTTTTTCCCATTACGCTACGATTGTCACGTAGGCCAATATTTACCGTGTAGAATCTATAACGGACTTTCTAAGATTACGTTTCAAAAGTCACGTCCGCCCTAAACTCATGATGACGTAATTTGAGTTAATCCTTGTCATCTCAAGCGGGAGAGAGAGACAGCATAAAAAACTTACAATCTTTCTAGAACAATTATGCGAGCCGAGAAGGGATAAAAATTTGATGCGATGCGCTTCGAGACTTTTTAAACTCAGTGCATAGCGACGCTCCGGGGCAACAATGCCTCGTCAAACCAGTGTCCATACATCACTCACGCTGAACACACGCAAATAATATTTTCTGACTGATGCGGTTTTTTTCTTAATTTTGTACTTATGTGCTAGTGTTTGTTAAGCACATAAGGTACTTAATACTTTGTTCATTGATTACCAGTTTAATGTAATCCTTTGTTACGTTGTTGTGTTATTCATTTATTTATTTAACATTTTAATAAATAGTTAAATAAAAGTGTTCATTGTTTTTTTCGTCGAATGGAGTTGAGAAGATAAACATACAGTACACACATAACCAATATAAAACTACAGTCCATTAGAACTACGATGCAGTTTAAAAAGGCGGTAACACATTGTTGGCCGTCCTGGGAAACTGGCACAAGATAGGGTTTATTCCAGAACCCTCAACAAGGGATTTGCCGCCGAAGGAAGATTCTTTTAATTTTCAAAACGGCATATATGTTAAAGCCAGATCTGCCTGAAATTTTAAAGTTTGGTTACGAACGCAAAGACAATAATTGTATAGTGCCAAAATTACTCCATTTTGCAAATGTAAATTATTTAACAAGTGCAAATGCCTGAAAGCAAATGTAAGATGCAATATAAGTTGCCAATGTGAGGGAAAATGCATTCTAAAATAAATATTTTAATTAGATAATAATAATATTGTGTTTTATGCTTGTAAAAAAATTATTATTATTCCTATCATTTCTCGATCTCATAAATGCGCGTATGAAGAAGGATGTGGTGTTTACTCTCTTTGGCACACTGATCGCTTTATTCGCATCCACAGCATCTCACAGTGGTAATGCGACGCGCCGATTCAATTTCCTTCGGTTTTAAAAAAGTACACAACCCAAACTAAACGTCGTATGAAAAAAAAAGTTTTTTTTTTTTTCTTCAGGAGGAAAATCTTCTAAAAGATTCTTCCAGTACGTCCGGGCAAGATATGTGGGATTTTTACCCACTAAAAAACCTCCTTGATGTTGCAAGTGACTATAGTCTACTCCCTTCTCCTTAACTCAACCTCTTTCTGTTTCATAACTTTTGTTATCCACATAATGATCAGGTCCCATTTTCCCCTTCCAGACAGCATAGCGTTTACTAAATTTTCACTTGTTATAGTTGTTTCAAGTGTTCTCTCTATATCCCGTCTCCCCTCTCTCCACCTTTCACACTGAAATAAAGTGTGTTCCGCCGTATCTATCTGCTGGCATTCCTCACATTCATTTTCCTCCGTTATCCTCATCCTGCAAAGATACTCCTTAAAACAACCGTGTCCTGTGAGAGCCTGAGTCAGATAGAAATTGCCGTTGCCATGTTCCCTTGCTGTCCATCGGTCTATAAGGGGTATAAGCGATCGCGTCCAAGCACCCTTTTCACAGGTGTTCCATTGATCCTGCCATTTAGTCATCGTGTTACTTCTAGCCATCGTTTTTTCTCTTCCCTCTTCTATCTCAATTCTTTCCCTCACTATCAAGTCAATTGGGACTAATCCTGAGAGTACAAAACTAGCTTCCGTAGAGACTGTTTTATATGCCCTGCATATCCTAATCGCGACTATTCTTTGAACTCTCTTTAATAGGGTTTGGTTGTATTCCTTTTCCAGGCTGCCCCCCCATATTGTTGCCGCGTAGAGAATAATGGAATTAATGAATCCGCTTAACAGCCTTCTTGTATATTCCGAGGCTCCACCTATTCTTGGCATTATTCTCGCTAAAGAATTAGCTGCGCTAGTCGCTTTAGAGGCAATCCTCAAAAGATGTTCCCTGAAGTTCATGCCTCGGTCCAAGGTTATGCCTAAGTAATTTAAATTTCTTTTGGGTGTTATTCTATGACTTCCTATCCTAAAGCTTATTTCCATCCTTGTCCTTTTTTTGCCTATGAGGAGCACAGACTCCGTTTTTTCAGGTGCAAGACTCAGGTCGTGATCTCTTAACCATCTCCCCACTCTTTCCAGTGCCTGATTTGTTTCGTTTATTAGTACCTCTTCATTTTTGGCAGTAACTACTATAGCCAAATCATCAGCGTAAGCAACAAGTTTGGTATTTTGGGATGTTTCTATTCGTAATATACCGTCATACATTATATTCCAGAGTAAAGGCCCCAGAACAGATCCCTGGGGGACTCCCGCTGCTACAGAGTACACCGTTTCATCCTCGTCCACGATCGTCCGGTCGGAGAAGTAGCTTTTTATCAGCACGCGTAGGTATTTACTAATATTGCGTCTCCTTAATTCCTTGAGAATCTCTGTCCAGGAGGCGGAGTTAAACGCATTCTTGACATCCACTGTCACCAACGCACATAACCCCCTTTTGCTGTGTTTTTTCCTGATTTCTTCCCTGGCCTTGTTCACTACTTCCTGAATGGCTTGTACCGTAGACCTCCCTTTTCGAAATCCATACTGATTTTCTGCGAGGGGTCCCTTCTCCTCCAGTTCTTTGTTAAGCCTATTCGCGATTACATGCTCTGTGAGTTTCCCCAATGTATCCAGAAGGCAAATGGGGCGATATGCATTCGGCTGATCTTCTTCCTTTCCGGGCTTTTTTATTAAAACTAACTTAGCAGTCTTCCATTGCTTCGGGTATCTTCCGGACTTAAATATGTCGTTTACCATCCGAGCTATGAGGTTCGGTGTTTCTTCTACCACCAACTTAGTTATTTCGGCCGGTATTTCATCTGGCCCCGGTGCCTTTCGATTTTTTAATGAAAAAAAAAGTTAAAGTAAAAAAGTTTCCTTGCTCTATTGGCAACATTTTTCTCGCTTATACTGGTTAACTATCTCTAAAAAAAGTTTTCTAGACTCGACGTAGCTTTTATTTGACGTTCTACATTTTTTATTGTTATGACACTATGTCAGGGAAGTACTGAAAAATATCATATCCAAAATTCATAACGATCGGACACCAATTAACAAAGTTGAGCACTATTTTGCAATAAATATAATTTTTAGGAAAATTTTCAGTTTTGACACATTTCGCAATTCCGGATCAAAGGGCGAACAAAAAATTCGAATCCGGCAGGTCATTTTACATAGGATTTCATGATCAGTTGTTAATCCTAAATATGTCAAGCTGTATAACATACTTTTGTAAAGATAACATATGCCATATAAACAAACGTTGTAAAATAAACTTTGACCTAAAGCAGGGGTCGGCAACCTTTTTCGGACGGTGGGCCATTTTGAAAATAAAAATTTTTATGCGGGCTTTACGATAATATGTCGGAATCTCACGAATTTTTTATATGTATAGTTGGCTTTACTTTTAATGTTTTAAGATATTTAAAAATTTCTAATTTTACTTACCTAAAATCGTTGGGAAAGTATCACTTACTCGATTGAAAGAATGATGTTACAGATCCTAACTAAATAGTAAATTAAAATTTGCTTTTCATCGTATTTAAAGTTTTGAATAAAAATAATTATTAATGATGTTTCCACATTTTGTCATTAATACTTTGTAATCTGACTACTTATTTTAAATGTGGTGTCGGTCGCACCAATTTCTAATTTCCGGAGTTATTTATAACCTAATGTCAAACCCATACGCATACTAGTGCATTTGACAGCACTGAAAACATACTTCTGTCTCTTTTGCTTTTACGCGGCGTTGCCAAATATAAATACTACAGTAGTCAAATAACACAGAGCACACATTTGACTATTGTGGTACCTTAAATATTGCGTGAAAAAACATTTTTGTAAAATTTGAAACGACTTGTACAAATCATTAACCTCTATCATTTATCCCATTCATTCAAATTAATAAAAAACAAAAATTCAAGCAGTATTTATTTTCAATACTTTACAAAATTAATATTGAAAAATATTTTCATTTTAAAATAACATCGGTCACTGTACTGTGAAAAGTTTGTTCATATTTTAATAGTACAGTACACATCGATAAAAAATTATTAAAAATGGCAGGATAAAAACATGACTTTTGCTTAAATAAGTAGAAACGAAACCAATCAATGTATGTAAGAGAATTTTCTTTGTATACAATACTAGTTAACAGTCTCGGTAAGTTGGAATCATATGGAAAACATTATTAATTTTAAAAAGTTCTGCATTATCTAAAACCTAAAATACAATCATCAGATATAAAAATTCGTCTCAGCCGGCAAACCCCATTTTTTATTTGTATATTTCTTCTCCATTCCACAAATTTTTTGTATGCCAATTCATACTTTTTTCTTGAAATTACCGACAACAAGTCTAACGTTACTTTTGCAGCTTTTTCCAATATCTTTGGCCGAGTATTATCAAAATCGTCACTACTGCCAGTATCCATATTATTTATTATAAATAGGTATATGTCTTAAAATAATATTTAACGGAAATTGCGATTTTTATCAAAACACGAATGAAAACTACCTTAAGAATTTAAAAAACTTCTATAATCTGACAGTTGTGACAACTATTTAAAGCTAGACAGCAGCCAACTAGGTTTTTCTACAACTGCTATGAAAAGTAGCGTATTTCTCATAGCTTACTTAATTTCAAAACCATGTATTGCTCCTACTGTGTGGAATATTTTTGCCCACGGCACTTTGCCAACACCACATACATTTATATGGAGAATAACCAAAAAGTTTTTTAATTCTTAAGGTAGTTTTCATTCGTGCTTTGATAAAAATCGCAATTTCAGTTAAAATATTATTTTAATAAGACATATACCTCTTTAAGTTACATTACTTGTATCATTTAAATTTGTGCAGATGTAGAAAAAGTATAGTGTGCAATTTCCTTCCACACTCGTGAGAAAAGTTGAACTTTCCCCACTTGTTGCACAATATACTTGGTTTTGAAATTAAGTAAGCTATGAGAAATGCGCTACTTTTCATAGCTGTTGTAGAAAAAAGTACTTTTTCGGACGTGAACTGAAAAGTTCTTCTTGTTATTGTGTATTGTCCGGAATTTGACGTTTTTTGACATATTCGAATAAAAACTACTATTCTTATCTAATGACGCAGATTGAATAGCTTTAAAATGCTTTAAAATTGATTGGTTTTAATTCCGCCTTAATTAAGCAAATATACAAAACGAACAACACAAATGATAACAAAATATTCCTAATCACAGATATTTTTTTCAAATGCCTAAACCCGCTCTTTATTCTAAACCAACTTCGTTAAATTCTCTCAGATTTGATGTGTTCTTTTCAATGCACATAATTTACATTTAATGATTTTTTTTTGTAAAT
This sequence comes from Crepidodera aurea, assembly GCA_949320105.2. Lineage (NCBI taxonomy): Eukaryota > Metazoa > Arthropoda > Insecta > Coleoptera > Chrysomelidae > Crepidodera > Crepidodera aurea. Next base: position 36,758,773 of record OX439475.1, on the reverse strand, counting down.
TAATTAAAATACCGCAAATAAATGTCGATTCGTTGCTAAAATCAATGGGCCGTTTCATAAAAAAACTTAAATGTTTCACTAAAATTAGAGAGCTTCCTGAAAATATAAGCATTTTGTGAAACCCATTTTTTCGGTTAACGAACGATTAAGACTTCGCAAGAGAGCAACACTTTTTGGGCAACCAACAGTAGACCCATAAAGTTTTAACAAACACCCAGCAAAAGGACTGTACAAACTAGTACAGGGTACAAAAATACTGGACAGTCACCATGAAGTACTTATATTTCAAATACCTATTTTTTTTTGTTATTTCCCCTCGTGTTCTGTGAAGGATTTATTACTGTTTCCCAGCGCTACTTTAGGAACAGAACTGCTAATTAGAACCCAACAGTGAATGGTCGAGTGGGGAATCACACCTGGTATATGAAAATCAATGTCTAAATTTTTTATTAATTAAAAATCAGAAAATGATTTCTGCCGTCGGTGAGATTCGAACCCACAACCCTTGGATTATGAATCCAGTGCTCTACCACTGAGCCACCCACTCCCCCTTCAAATACCTATTATTGTAATGTTTAAAATATAAATATATTTTTAAATTAAAATAAAAATGGTCAGCTAAAGTACGCCGAACAACTAGTCCATACCTATACTCTATCCAAATCGGAGAGGCCAGCGTTTGTTTATTTACCAGCACGTGATCAAATTGGAAATATTTTTGCGGGAGATAAAAATTAAAAAGAAAAAAACAGTTTTTAACGTTTATCTCGATAATTTTGAGGTTATGTTGAAAATGATTAATATAAAAGATTTAGATTTTGTAATTATCTACAACTTTTATATTAACTTTTTATAGGATGCATATTTCAGCCACAAATCGTAAAAAACCAATAATATCCAACCCTCAAAAACGTATATTTCGCTACCCCCACTTCCCTTGTGGAACTTTTACTCAGTCGTCTTGATTTTTCTTATAATTTACCCTAAATTTCACGTCGTTTTTTCCAGCAGCCAGAAATAGAATATTATTATTAACAACAATAACGACTTAATGAAATAGTTAACGGGTAAAAATATATATAAATTGAAAACTCTAGAAAAAATTATTGATTACTGAGACTTGTGACCATAGATATTTTTTATCAACACTTTTAAAATAAAATTTATGAGTACGTCTCTGCGTGATCACTGCATGTATCCAATGTTTGCGTTGGCCTCTCCAATTTGGATAGAGTATAATGTCTTCTTACGCTGGATGTTTCATGTTTTACCAGACGACATCTCTAGCATAACATCCGTTGTTTTATTTGTTGAAAAAAATCATTTTCCCTAAGATTTCAGTATTTTTTTACAGCATCTGAGAGCACTTATCGACTGGGTTCTTATTAATAGTTCCAATAACATTTACAATTTTATAAAATATCACTAATATCCCCAGTACTTTTAATCTATGGTATAAATTACCGAACTTTAGGAACTAAAGACTGGGAGTTTTTTAAGTTTGAATTAATTATCTAGATGTGACGTCTTTCTAACACGACTTCCCAAACCTCTAATCACAGAATAGCTTAAACATTCAAAAAGTACTTCTGATATACACAAATAATGAACATTTTAATATTTTCAACTATAGAGGGAAATCTAGCAAAAAGTCATTCGAGATTAGAGGCTTGGCACACCATATATTCAGTTTTTAAATATTTTGCTTCAGATAAAGCTAAAAATTACACAATTGGGTCCTCCGTCTGACCGAAAACTCAGGGATTTGATTTCATATTCTTTAATTTTGATTAAGTTCTTTTCTATACAACCGTCGAGTCCTCCATCCGACCGAAAACTCAGGGATTTGATTTCAGAATTTTTAATTTTGATTAACTCCTTTTCTATAAAACCGTTCAGTCCTCCGTTCGACCGAAAACCCAGGGATTTGACCTTGAAGTTTAATTAATTCCGCTCGATCGTCTTTTTTTAGTTCAACTGAGAGCACTTATCGACCATGTTCTTATTAATAGTTCCAATAACATTTAGATTTTTCTAAAATATCACTAATATCCCCAATCTTTTTAAACAATAATATAAATTTTGTCACTTTAGCAACTAAAATAAAGACTAGTAGGTTTGAATTGACTATCTAGACTCTTCTTCATAACAGGACGTTTGTTTCGAGAAAAGTAGTTTTATTTAATAAGACAGCGAACTGCGACACTACTGCGCCGTGGCAAGTGGCAGTTATGTGATTTGTGTTTGTGAATGTTATTCGGTTTTATAACAATTTTATTCAAACCGAAATGTAAAGTGCAGAGTATCAGTGGTCAAACTACTTTAAAAAACAGTCAACCGTCTTGATCAAGTGTTAAATTAGTTATTTTACTTTAGAATAGAAGAATTTAATTTTTGTGACCATGCCGAGAAAAAAACGAAGGGGACGGCCTGCTGCTGCAGGATTAAAAAATGGGAATGTTGAAAAATTGGACCCTGGAAACGATACAGACGATACTTCTATAAAAGAGAAGTCTTCGGAGAAACAAAATATCTAAAACTTTTTGACTTCGGATGGAGGACAGAACTTGTATGGAGATCAATAAATGATAAAAGCAAACCTAGACCTGCAGATATTTACTACTATTCCTCACAAGAAAAGAAAGCTACGATCTAAGAGAGAAGTTACAGAAAATTTAATTATTAGAGAAGCTAAGAGCCTAGAAAAAAAGCTGCCGAGAAATAACAAAAAATAACTGATGAAGATGAAGAAATTGATAAAAAGCTATTAGAAGAATCTTTAAAACTTAGTGTTTTTGTGTCGCCCACGGGCCACTTAACTACTGAGGATTCCACTAAAGTTGGCAGAACATCAAACACCGGAGACTGAAGAGGTCAAGAAATAAAGCTGATTCAACTAATGGTCCAGCTTCAGCAGACAAAAGAGCACAAGCTGAAAGTTTTGAACCTGTTACTCCAAAGTTCAAGCCGAATACCCCTCCAATACTGTTAAGAAGTACCAGGCACGGGGAAGTAGCATTATCTCTTCAAGGAAGCCTTAATTTTTTGTGAATAAAAGGGTAATAAGTGGGGGAGGTGGTACCAGTATGGAGGAGATATGGGGGCAAAACAAATATTATTGAAACCCTTGTAACTTCTGTACTAATTGAGCTAGCCAATCAGCCACTTTTTCATCCGCTAAAAGATAGCAATACGGAAAAAAACATTCCCCCCATATCTCCCCCCTACTTGTCCCACCGCCCCCACCCTCCGGCACATAAAAGTACTCGTTATTACCCTTTTATTCAGAAAAAATTGACTCCCTATCTCCACTGCCTCTCGAGAAATAATTATTTTTTTTCATTTTTGCAATTTCAAATCGCGATATTTCGCGAACTAATTGAGTTATCGGTTCTGGTTGGAACTAGGTTACGTGTTTTGTCAAGCTCTTCAATTTTGGTAAGAATATTTTTTTGTGGGATCAAACCCGGTTGAGATTTGTCGGAAAAACCGTTTTCAAGTTCTTTAGATAGAGGGTCGAATATTTCATGCAGGAATGATGGGGGGATCTGACTTCCATCGATTAGGAAAAAAAATTTCTCGATTTCATCAGTCTGTTATTACGGTACACGTAAAAATAGATGCCGAATTTTAATTTTGTTACCATGATCACAGACTCCCGAATGAAAAGAGCTTATAGATAAGATTACGCTAATATTAGTAAAATACTTTTTTAAAGTATGAAATAAAATTATGACTAGTTCCATATAATCTCGTTTTTCTTTTCGCCTAATCTCTATTTAAAACGAATTAGTATTTTCCGTTTCATATAGGTTTTATAAACCTAATTAGTATAATAGATATGTGATTAAGATTGTGTCACTTTCTTTGCGATATCTCATGTAAATAAACATATTGACCGAAGTCATTCGAATAACAAAATTAAAATGGTAAATGCAGCAAAACTTCTGGCTTTTAGTAATCGTAGCTACCTTAAATATTAAAAAACATTTTTTAAACGTTTGCTTAAAACTACATTATAGCATCTTGGGACGTTTCGATTGGTATGTATTGACTAAGCACTAACCTTCTTTTGGTAGAAAGACTAAATCCAAATAAAGTCGATAGTATATCTCATATTTGTTCATTTTTAAATTACAGAGTAGGTATTGTAGTGCGAAAATTACGGCCCCATTAAATGACACTACTTGTTATTCTATGATCAAAAATAAAGAGGACATTTGAAAGAAAACCAAGCCCAGGATACAATTTATTTAGGTTAAGACAAATTAGTTGTCACATTTCACTGATAACCGGAACGCTTCAAGACGACGACAATGCGGAACTTTTAGGAGATGAAGAAGAAGCAGCTGATCAGGGATCTGCTCTTGATTTGCTAGAGCAATTAAACAAGTTAACACTAACGGATGCAGGAAATGTAGCTGAGGGCCTTGGTCAAGAACCTTAGAGTCTGAGAGAAGTTTTAAAATCCGTTTTAAGTCCTTCGGATCCTGTGTTTTCAAAAACATGGGTGAGAAGTAAAATAAAGGCTTTGATGAAACTACTTGAAGAAAAAATCATCGTGAATGACGATAAAGCCATTATAGTATCTCAATGGTCACCCTTTTTGCATTTAATTGCATATCATTCGAAAGAACAAGGTTTCAAATATGATCAGCTGGATGGTCAACTACCAGTGCCCAAGCGAAAGGAAATGGTTGACAGGTTTAATGAAAATTCTTTTGTTATCCCTTTCTGCAGGAGTGGTGGGTCTTAACTTAATAGGAGCCAATCACTTAGTGCTGCCTGATTTAATTTGGAATCCACAATTGGAAAACCAAGCCCTGGATAAAATTTACAGGGTTCGACAGGTGAAGCCTGTGTTTGTATACAAATTTTATTATTACAAGCTAAATTATTTTTGATCGTAGAATAACAAGTCATTCAATTTGGCCGTAATTTTCAAACTACAATATCGGGGAACCTCAGACCATGGGCGGATCCAGCCGATTTTCAGGGGGTTGTTCTCATCCAGTCCTCAACCTTCGAAGCGTTGAAAAGGACCTCTCGGATTCTTGTAATCTTTCTTTAAATTAAAAAACTCGACCTAAAGGGGGGTCTGCAGCCCCCACAGCCGCCCCCCATGGATCCGCCAATGCCTCAGACTACCTCATTCACTTTTCTGTCCTCTATGATGTTAGCAACACTGATAGGATTACATGACAGATGACGGATGGCAGAAGTCATCTAATACCTGCTTTAGGGACATTTGAGTACAGAGAGTAAAATTCAAATATACAAACCTTGCGTCAGATTAACAACAAAAATACAAATATTACTGACATACCTTACGAGAATTGATAGTGCAGGACGTAGTGATAAAGACTTTTGACAAAGACGTAAAACCAAAAAGAAAGGGAGTTGCGCCAGATTGATGCTTACTTGTAATGCTAAAAAAAAAGCTAAAAGCAACAAAGAAAATCAATAAAAACAACAGAAATAAAAATGTCACTCACTATAAAAGTAACTACAAATAGATTGAGCTTACGTTACGAGAATTGATAGTGCAGGATGTAGTAAGACGGACAAGAGCGTAGCTCCGCCTGTTAGTGGCGTCTGTGAGTCCGAAAGGACATGCACCAAAATTTATCAGGATTGAGAGTCCCTCCTCCCCATTTTCGAGGATGCTGAACGCGATGGCGGTATCAGAATTACTGTTTTCGATTGCTGAACCCCCTATAACGGCCAAAAACTACCCCCTAAAGGGGTTAAACGGGCAGCGCATCATTTCCCTGTAAAAAACGTCTTTCCCCCGTTTTCGGATGCTGAGCACGGTGGTAATGTTGAAGATTACTTTCGGTCCTCACCAAGCCCTTCCCCGTTTTCGAGGATGCTGTGAATGGGAAAAATAATGATACTTCTCTTCTTGGTTTTGTCGCTGTTAAAAAGTAGGATGGAGATACTCTCAATCCTGATAAATTTTGGTCCATTTTCATGGTTTTGTTTTCGACTCACAGGCGCCACTATGTAGACTGACTCAAATTGGTTTTAGCGGTCCATGATTTTGAGTCCATCCGCATGACTTTCAGCGTCCGCAAAGGTCAAATAAAGAAGTTGCAGATGGGGTGTGAATCTTTGCTCGCCATTGAAAGTGCATGTGCCGACACGCCGCATGCTTCCGGTACTTTCTTTGAAGACTCTCGTCTGACAATGGACAAAGCTCTACAGTAAGTAATATTTCATTCTTATTCAGTTTAGTGTAATATTTGTTTTAGAGTTATGTATGGGTTTACTCGAGACTTTAATTAACTTCAGATTAGGTTAGGTTAGATTAGGTCAAGTTAGATTTAGGTTAAGTTAGTGTTATGTTAGCTTAGATTAGCTATAAGTTAGGTTAGGTTAGGTCAGCTTTACGTTAGGTTAGATCTTTTTAATAAATAAAAGTACGATACGTGTCGACAAGGTTCACCTTTTGACAGGTGACACATTTTAAGAGGTGTCACGTTTTGACAGTTGTCATGCTTTGAAAGGTGTTATGTTTTGACAGTTGTTACATGTTGACAGGTGTCACGTTTTGAAAGGTGTCACTAATTTGACAAGGTGTCACATTTTGACAGGTGTCAGGTTACGTTAGGTTATATTTTCTCTTTGAAAACTGAGCTTATTCGACCGGATGCTGAAAATCTTGCAGATCGACTCAAAATTTTGCACTCTAGCGATGGACCGCTAAAACCAATTTTTACCGTCTATTTTGATATAATGGGTCCAGCAAAATGGAAAATGAAAAATGATAAATGGTTAATATTTGCAGGTGCCCAATTTTTATGAGCTTTTCCATTAGCACTTTATGACAAACACTATCGACGTAAAATTTTAACACAAGCTGTTTATGCTTTAAGAAAGAGAGAGATAAGTAGTAGATAGTAGATTTTTTAAGTAAACCTTCGATACTTTTAAAAAAATAACGGTATATGTATATCTAAAATCTCTACGCATCGAGGGCGAAACGAAAATAATTATTTAAAAAATTGTGCTCCCTATGCGTTTTACTTAAGTCTAAAATTGAGCATTCGACCTAAATGGAACTTATACCACGTTAATAAAGGCCTTATCTAAAAAATTTCAAAAAAAATACTGTTGGAATTAAAGTTTTGGATAAATCGATCGACAAATAAAAAAATTAGTTTTTCACCCGGATATTTTCATTTTTGATATCATTTAATTTTCTTCCTTTTTTTTTCATGCGATAATAACTAGATTTCGCTGTATTTATATTGGACAAACTAATCGGTTCTAGCAAGGTAAGCATTTAAGAGCATTTTTGTAATTTCGATCGATTTTTACAAAATTTAACAATTTTAGAGACTGTCAAGTCTAATCAACAAAGGCTCGAACGACGATAAGATCACAACCTTGGATTTCCTCTTAACCTTACTATTAAAATTACTAACGGAATACTCGGATCAAGGAACCATGACACGGCACAGCGATGGGAAAACTTCGGCTTGGATGGGGCCGTATTCGACAAGTTCTCCATCGACGGTTATGTAGCCTTCTTCGGACATGTCGGGTTCTATCCGGAAAGCGTTGACCGGTATGAGCTGGACGAGTCCTTCCAACGATTTCGATGTTGCGTGGGCTCCTGTGCTCAGTCCTAGGAGAAAGTGGAGTAGTTGAGATCTGCTAGCGCCGGCTTGTACAATTAGTAACCTATAATAAAGAAGTATGGCGAAATGTTCACAAATAAAATAGATGTATAGCACGTGACAGATGACAGGTGACAGAATACAATTTTTTCATATTTTGTTTCTTAGATTTAATAGATAGGAAAAATAAAATTCCTGTCATCTGTCGTGTGACACTCGTGACAGATGAGAGGTGACATTGAGACAATTTGTGAATACATTTAGACCAGGGCCAATTATTTTTGAAAAAAAAAATTCTTAGCAGTATGTGGATGGTTGGAAGATTTAAGTCAATTAAAAAATAAATTGGACAAAAGTTCCGGAAGGGGGGTTGGGGGTAGCAAAATATACAACTTGAGGATTGGATATTGTTTTTGTACGATTTATAGCTGAAATATGCATCCTATCGAAAAAAGTTGTAGATAATTAAAATATGTAAAACTTTTGTATTGTTTATTTTTCAACATAACCTCAAAATTATCGAGAAAAACGAAAAAACCGTTTTTTTTTTCGTTTTTAATTTTTATTTAATTTCGGGAATTTAAAATCGGTTTGGCCCTGGTCTAAATAATTAAATGTCAAGTGTCATCTGCTACCTGGCACAGATAACAGATGACAAAGAGAGAATTTAAACCACATTAGTCAGTAATTTAATGAAAATTTTGTTTCTCAGGCTAAATGGATAAAGAAGAAAGAAAATTCGTGTCATCTGTCATATGACAGATTGCACAATCACAATCTTCATTATTTGAATTCAAATTTTGTTTCCCAGATTAACTTGATTACGGAAAATTAAAATACCTGTCACAAAGAGACAATTTAGTTCACATTATTCAGTGATTAAATTAAAATTTTGTTTCCGAGGCTGAATAGAATAGGGAGAAATAAACTGTCGACTGTCATCTGCTATCTTACACAAGCAACAAGTGACAGATGACGAGCCAATTTAATTGACAATTCCACTCATATGTAAAAAATGTCATATGAAATTTCAAAAATCGTAGTTTGCTATCGGATATTTAGCCTAAGAGGAAGGAAGAGAAAATATAACTGGATAAAAAAAATCGATAATACCACGTTGCCCGATTAACGAGGTGTGTTTGTTATTTATTTATGTGTCACGTCAGCTTAAATTCATGGAATTGTCTTAATAAATACCAGCTGGAGCACAGATTTTGGGCAGGATATTTTTTGTAAGTTTACTTTCTCATATAGGCAATTTAACTAGATCTCTTATAAAAATATCCGGCCAAATCTGAGCTCTAGTAGTATTACCTTTGACAATAAATTGAAATTGTGTTTCTCAAACTAAATTGATGAAAAAAATAAAATACCTGTCATCTGTCACATGTGCTGATTGTCACAAGCAGGTTGTTAATTTAGTTAAATGTTTGTTACAATTTGCAAGTAATTTTAGTAGGCATAAATAAATTTAATTTAAAAATTTACATTTTTACTAACCATATTCTGCCGTCATTCAATGTAGCGTCAGGTGCAAACAACATGTCTGCTCCTAGATGGCTCTGATAGCAAGCGTGGACCAAAACGAATCTTCCTGATATGCACTTCCAGTCGGATGGTAGGGGAGCCATGAGGCCCGGTATTTGAGAAGCGGGACCGTACATACGAGGTTTTTCTTGAGTATTCGTATTTACACCGCCTTCTCCTGCGGCTTCTTCCGCTGCAGATTGATATGAACTACCGGTAGCTGAAAAGTAGGCGCTTCGTTTTGAGTTCGCGCTGTACCACGAGTCTACCCGTGGTCTGCCTAAAGAAATATATATTTTTTGAATTCCCGAAACATAAAAAAATATACAGATCTTGGGCAAAGTAGAACGGCTAACAATTCAGGGAATTCATGTGAGTACAGACTTTGGTTGGATCGCGTTAACCAAATAAATGCACCGATGTAATTTTACGATGTTACTATTTTACAGAAATGTGTTCTAATGTTTTGAAGTAAATTTTCCAACCGAAGTCTGCGCCGACTATAAATGGAATACAACAGTTTTAAAGCAAACAAGTTATCCACAGCTCAAATGTGGCCAAAGTGTAATAAATAAAACTCTAAAACAGGCTGAAGTACCTCGGTCGATGGCCTATTGGGATCCAATAAAGTACATTAATTATTATTAAAACTCTAATCAATGTCGGTACCACATATAATCAGGATATAAAATTGAACAAATAAATGGCAACTAGTTTCGGCTGTTAGCCATCATCAGGCCTACAAAAAATTTAACAAGAAAGTAACAACAATCATATAATGGTTTAAAAAACACTTTCCTGAACTGTGTATTAAATTTTAACAAGAAATAGTACAAATATAACAATTTAAACTTAGTACATTTATGATAAATGGTTCAAATTATTCTTATAAACCCAATCAAAAACTACTTTTGCATTATTTTAGAAAACACGAAAAGTATAAAAGAATGTATTTTACATCGGCTTGTGCCGATGGAGCGCTAGCTTAAGACTAATGTTAAAACTTTTAAGATGTATCATGTGTGTTTCTGACTACGCCGCGAAGATCAGGTAGGCATGGCGCTGTGGTCTATCATACGATTGTTTTAAACCAATCATATTGTTTGTGGAGATTTGCTTGGTGCTAACTGTACTGGCCGTCTTCGGCATGTTTCCCGAAGTCCGACCGTATTGCGTAACTGTGTAGTGGTAAATGTTTTTTATGCAAGCGAAATTATGTTTTCGTACGGGGTAGTATGATATAATAATGAAGTTTTTAGTGTGGCTGATTGACAGCGCTTTGATACAAGGCCAAGAACACATAGGCGTGCTATATTTATTTTATTTCTACACCAATACGGGTGAAGCAAACGTAATTTGACAAAAGTATTACTACAACAATGCTCTCGAGTTAGAGAACGTGTAGGAGAACCCTCCATCCATAACGGAGGGTTCTTAAGAAATGTACCAACATTTTTGAAGGCGTTGGGGAGGTGCCCATTTCCACCTATTCCAACTTTTTCATCTTGGAAGTGCATTTTTTACCATAATATTAGGAGTTCTTTGACTGTTAAAATGTTTCTTTATTAATAATATTTTGTAATTTCTTAAATTTAATAATTTTTACCCCAGGGTAAGTTGTCAAGGTTCATTACATGATTGTTGTTACTTTCTTGTTAAATTTTTTGTAGGCCTGATGATGGCTAACAGCCGAAACTAGTTGCCGTTTATTTGATCAATTTTATATCCTGATTATATGTGGTACCAACATTGATTAGAGTTTTATCTATTTAAGATAACTCTAAAGCCTAAAAATATCAGAACCATTTAGGGGTAGTTTTGCTAAAATACGGGTAATTTAAAGCCATTTTGCAGATATTTCAATCACAACGTAGTAAACATAAAAATAAAATATTTCGATTGTGATAAATTCCACATAGAAAAATTAAATAATTATATTTCACATCGTTTTTATGGGACCTCCTAAATTACCGCAAACACAAATATAAGCATTCAAACGTGATTATTAAAATAAAATTAATATTCAGATGTGGTTGGTATTTCATGTAATTATAAATAATTTGCTGTTACGATATTTACCTTTTGTTTCTAAATTAACCTCCGTGGGAAGATCCGTGTTGCTACCGATATTACTAGAATTAATAAGGTTTTCTTTGGGGTCGACTAATGGGACGTCTGCTGGTAAGTACCAGAGTTTTCCACCGTAACTACGGAGGCCGATCAGACGTGCCAGAGACCAAATTGTAAACCTAAAATGATAAGAGAAACAGTCCAATAAATGTTATTATTGCTGTAAGATCAGATATCCAGTTAAAATAGGGCCATTCAGTTTGTGAAAGAAATTCAGGAAAGTTAAAAATAGAATGAGACTGGTTTAAAAGTCATATTATATTTTTGAAAAAAAGTCACCCTAGCCGTCAAAAGACAACTATCAATCCGTCCGTAAGACAATACGTTCTTTAAAAGACTATTCAAATTTTGAATAGATTATAAAACTAAAAAAAATTACTCTAGTCGTCAAAAAAAAAACAAGACTTTTCCCAATTATAGCTAATTATAGAAAAGGAAAGTGGAACGACATGAAGAAAATGAAGAGCAATGGCAAGGAGATATACAAGAAATAATCATGGAAGAAAAAGATGAAGCCACAGTTAGTGCAGAAGAAGAATCAGAGGATAAACATGATAAAGAAGAGGAAAAAATAAAGAGACACAAAAACAGGAAAAGGAAATGAATGACATTTTACACATTATAATGAACGAAATGGAGAAGAACAAGGCCGAAATCAAACAATGTATTGAACAATTAGAAATTAAAATAGACATTATGAGAGAAGATATGACAAAACAAGAATTCAATCAGAAAATACACATAGTAACAAAGGAGACAGAACGAATACAAACAAGAATGTATGATATAACAAATGAGATCAAGGAAGATAGAAAAGAAGTAAGACAGGAAGTAATGAGAATAAATGAAAAATTAGAGAATCGTTACATAGAAAGAAACAGTGAAACAATCAAGAAAATAGAAGAAGAAATGGAACAAGGATTCAAAATAAGTGATGAAATCAAAGAAGAAGAATATAAGAAATCGGCAGAAATGATTAAGATATTGGAAGAGCAAATGAAACAAGTAAGACAAGAAGGCTGAAGAAAGAATGTAAAAGAAAATTGAGGTAGAATTAACATATTATGGAGATTTAAAAATAATAAGATTGGTCAAAGACAGAACAAATATTAAAGAAGAGCAGCTGTATGGTGGAATGTCGTTGAAGAAAATTATATGGAATTTGTAAATTTTAAAGGGGCATTTTTAGATTATTTTTTGGGGGAAATGACACAGACAAAAGTAATGAGATTAGTAAAATTCGTTGAACTTTTATTATTCATTACATTACAAGAAAAGTTCAACGAAATTTGAGGGAATGTCGTTATGATATAAAAATTGTAATTTTAAATAGAGTAGGAATTTAGTTATTTAATAAAAATTACGAAAAAGGACTTAAAATTCAGGACTAACCTTGGCATTCCCAATATCCTTAACTTCTCGCTCTCTATATCGATATCTGACAACAAACCCCACCCGACAGACAAGAAAGAAAATATAATTTGTGAGGTGGTTTCTATACGAACCAAATCCATGGGAGCGTAATGGTTCCTGACGATGGCCAGAGCTGCCGGTAACGTTGGTGTCGGTAAAAATGGTTCTCCGTAATAGTAAGCTATGCTTTGAGCTAAACCATTCGCCGAACCACCCGGTATAATACCTACTGGAATGGATTTTACTACGTCGGACCAATCGCTGCGTTCGAAAAGTCCATTTAATACCTCGAAGAAAATCCCATCTCCCCCTACCTGAAGTAAAAATATAGAATTGGATATTAAAATTGGAAAAAATATAAAAAAGGATGTAAAAAATACAATTTATTTGGATATATCAACCCGTTTTAAATTGACTAACTAATTTCAGCATGATTATGTTAAACAGCCCACCATTTTAATATTTATTAATGAACTAATCTGAAAGTTGATACAGCTATAAAAAAGGATGTAATCATAGATCTGTAATAGTATATTACAAACCAAGGCTAGCCGAGATGCAAAGTACCGAAGTTTGTACACTATTTTATTCACAATCAGAATTATATAATCTTAAATTAATTAAAATGTAATATAATGTACAACAAAATATTTTAATATAGTAGTCGGTGCATTTGACATTTGTCAAAAAATAACATAAAAATTGAGGGGCTATACTTTCGCCTCTTAGGTAAGTAGCTACTTACGGCCCAAGAGGCGAAAGCCAGTCAAACAACAATAAAATTCTGACATTAATAACAATGAGTTAGAAAAGGCCTATTTTCGAACCTCGACATGATGTTAAATAATAAAATGTTGTATTAGTATTTTGAGCGGAAAAGTTCATTTTAGGCTAAAACCATTTATTTTTTTAACGCTCTCAGTTAGATCTTTACTATTCTTGAACAAAATATAGTATGTTTCATTTAAAAAAATGTAAGTTTGTGCTACCATGAGTTTTTTGAACACCCTGTATAATCGGAAGTATTTTCAAAATGTGCACTCAGTAACTGTACTAGCTCACACAAAATTTGCCAGTTTTATCTCTTACCACAATGATGTAACCCTCCGATGTCAGAAGTTTGCCCCACCCTGTATATGCTGATTTAATTTTAAACCATTATTTATATTATTCCTTCTTCCAACATAATCATTTCATGATATATTGATAAGAATGGTGACATAACCCCACAGATTGAGATAAAGATCGTTTTAATCTTAAAAAAATATTTTGGGATATCCTTTTAAAGTTTATGAAAAATTTTAACTGATTATAACGATTGTTATTTGATTGAACGTTTATTTAAGAGTAATTTGTAAAGACAAAAAATATTTTATTTTTAGAAACAAAGAAAAGATTACTATAAAAGACTTGTTTTCTTTGTGAAATTCCAATAACCTGTTAAGGTTTTACCTTTGTAATTATCCTTAACTATATGTGATAAACAAATTGTATAGCAATTTATTGTTATCTGTAACAAGGTTAACAACAGGTATTTCCAGTCTTTGGCCAAAACAAAGTACTTTTAAAATATTACATATTATGTAAAATTATTTCAACTTCAAGTCTGGCAGATAAAAATTAAAACAAAATCACTTACCGTAATTATTCCAGTCCATTGGAATAAATTATTCGACCTGACAAACTCCCTGGCGTAATTGGCGTATTGAGTTAATATCAGATCAAAAGGAATTTCGGCCTCTTCAAGAATTGGCGCTACCTTATCTTGAAACAGTTCCTTTGCCCTGCCAGTGCCACTTTTGGGGTTGCACAGTACGAGTAACTTACGAGTTTCTTTGTGCTTATGACTAGAGTTGAATTCCAAAATACTGGAATTCGTAACAGTTTCGCCTTTTATTAGTTTTTTTATTATTGTACGCCACCTGGAATAGATACATAAATATTGGATAAATCCAAAGCACGTAATTCTCTCGTTCAATATTAAACCAATACTAAACTAGTGCAGTTAATAAACAAAGTTTATTTAATTTTTATAATACTGGGGCATTATTTTAAAATCAATGTTTAAAAAAGGTATCTAACTTAAAATTTGACTAAAATAATTATTAAATAAAACTCATCAATGTCAGTACCACAAGTTTATTATTAAATTTTAAGGGGCTACTAGTTTCGGCGTACTGCCATCATCAGGCCCATAGGGTACTGAAGTCAAAAAACATCAAATTAAAAAGATTGAAACAATCATTGAATTTTTTTTTAAAAAAGTGTAACTAAAACTACTATTACAAACTAGTGGTGAAAAACATATTATTATTATTATTATTATTATTCACCACTAGTTTGTAATAGTAGTTTTAGTTACACTTTGTTAAAAAAATTTCCAATGATTGTTTCAATCTTTTCAATTTGATGTTTTTTGACTTCAGTACCTGACAATAGCCCCTTAAAATTTAATAATAAACTTGTGGTACTGACAATGATGAGTTTTATTTAATAAACACATTTGTTGTTTAAAAGAAAGTGTTTTACCGGCGGTATAAATAGGTACAGACTATTCAAATTCCAATGGAATCGAACATATTTCGTCATGCCTCATACTTTTTCACCCTACCACCAATTTCTAAAATTCGATTTCTATTTTAACTTCTACAACAAGCGCGTTTACCATGGTGGTGTGATAAAGGCAGCAATTTAATTTGAAAAAGAACCTTTTTAAATCTTATAAAATAAACAATTTTTAATTATAAAATAGAGCATATTAAAAAAATTTCAAGCACGTACTATCTATAACCACAATTATCAATACTTACAGATAATTAAAAAACACATTAAACAATGTAAATACTGTTATTGAAAAATCAGCTAGTTCAGTTAAAATTTCCATTGATAAATTTATATTTTTTATTTCAGCCAGAAATTTATTTTTATTTTGCACTATACTTAACACAAATTACAAAGGTTTTATCACATTTTTAAAGATTTAAAAAATACTAGATCTATTAGAGTTCTTTCACAGACCATTCGCACTTATGGTAAATGTAGGAGAATTCTATAATTATTTTGTAATGGAAGGAACCTTGAACTGATACAAATAATCATATTCTTATATAAGCAATCATAAGTTTGTTATCACCAAAGCTATTCTTTCCATGTTTAAGTGTTTTTAGAATTTATTTTTTTGAAATTTGGATAGTGGCTTTATAAAAGCGCCCAAAACGTTCTTCAAAAAAACTCATACGACTTTGAAATCTTGTTTATTCAACTTTTTATAAATAACAAAGAGAATCGTCCAAAACTACCTTTAAAAAATCATAAGCCATTGGGACCTTTTTAATTTTTTTTATAAAATGTTATGTTCAGGGGGCTAATTATATTGTCAAAAAAAAATATTGTGAATGCTACGAAATTTCATACACTGAATACTGAATTTTCAAGGAGAAATTTTGTCGTAACTTCGAAAAATCATTCATAAAACGGACTTTGGAACAATTTTCAATTATGAGACTTAACTTCTAGAGATATTATATAATATTATCCAAAAAAATATTGTGAATGCTAGGAAATTCACAAACTGAAAACCTAATTTCCAAGTGGAAATTTTGCCATGACATTAGAAATTCGTAAAAAACTTTTTTTATTAATCGTATGATTTTGAAAGCTTGAAAATTTCACTAACTGAAAACTTTTCAAGTAAAAATTTTGACATATCAGAAAATCGTCCAAAACTTTCTTCAAAAAAATACATACGACTTTGGGAGCATTTTCTTTCAAATTTTGAAACGATTTTTAATCAATTGTATATTAAATTTTATGCCTAGGGAGATCATTATATTTTTTTAAATTATGGTAAAAGCTACGAAGTTTTAAAAACCTAATTTTTAAATAGAAATGACATGACTTCACAAATTGTCTGAAATCCTCTTCAAAAACTTATGATTTTGGACTTCTTTCATTCATTTGTTTATAAAATTCTATGTCTAGGGAATAATTTAATAATGGTTTCACAGTTAATTAAATAAAAGTGTTTTAAATTGATATAAGTATTCAGTATGAAACAAAAGCGTTTACCTACATTTAAAATGATTCTAAATAAACTATTTCAGTCTTAAATTTTTTAGTTCACTTAAATAAATAATATTCTGATGAAACTACTTGATTTATATAATATTTTGATATAAAAGCTTGCATTTTTAAGCATACCTTTGAGCTTCTCTATTGTTGTCTTCAAATCTATCAAATGATCTAAACCTAAGGGTAATAATTGTTCTTTCTCTTTTCTTATTATTTGCTTTCGAATCTTGAAACAAGTAGGCATAAATGTACAAATAGGCACTAGTATCATTAATATCGAGATCCCCAGACGTCTCTTCAACAACCTCCAGACTGGTCGATCTACTAATTGATTGACAAACACATCGTTTTGATTGTTTTTTGCTTCTCAAACATCTACAACCTACTATATCTCTAATGGGTACCACCTGTTCTTTAAGGTTTAATTCACTTTCTTTGATTAAATGCAAACCTTGTCTGGTCAAACGAACTTTGAATACGCAGTTTTTCTTCGTTAAAACGTAAAATGTTTCTTCTAAAAGTATTTGATTTAAATTTTGATCATCTCTTTGAATATCCATTGGTGGAATTTGATTTACTAGATGTCGCACGGCACTTGTATTTGATTGTTGAATCTCGTTTATCTGAGCATTGTTTTCCAAATCATCCACTCCACTTTTCCTTGATGGTTTTCTTCACAATAATTAATTATTTCTGACTGAATTAAGTATTTTGCATTTTGCTTGTAAAACAAACGATTGACCTTCGACAACACAGTTCAATATCTCTTTTAATGAATTTGTTTTTGTATCTTTTTCTATAATTTTTTGCAATTAATTTCACTTTTGTACATAAACAAATGTGATTACAGCTGGAACTAGTCGGTATATTTCACAAATAATCTGGAAGAGTGGGGCAAAACATGTAAATGATAGTTGTTATCTTAATATATACGTAATCGTAATGAGTGTAAATTATTAAATGGGTATCAGCAATGGAAGTAGACAACTTTGCTTTTCTACCAAAGAATTCAAAAATGTAATGATAGCTTTGTAAGTGATATAATTAAATTTAATAGACGCAAGTTGTTGCAGAATTTCCCGCCATGATCGTTTGTGATGATTACACGTAACTACTACACATAAAAAGTATAGAAGTGGGGTATGTACTTGGTATGTACCTGGGGTAAATTTAAAAATTCTAAAATAAAACTATAAGCAAGCTTTGCAATATTTTTAATTTAATAAACAATAAAGCTGATTATTTTAGTTGCAATCAAAACTACCAGATTAGTTGTTTTGAAAAATCAGACAACCAGTAAAACACATAAACGTATTACTGGTTGGATTTGTTTCTACTTTTTGCTTGACATAAATTCCATCGGAAAATTCTTGGTTTCAATGTTGGCAAAATTGGACGTCAAAGTTGATGTAAAACATGGCGGATTTTAAAAGCCAAGAATTTTGCGAAGAAATAATGCCGAAAAAAACGGAAAACGATAACAAACCAAATATACAAGATGAAGACAGCGAAAGTGCGGAAGAACAGCCTCTAGATGTAGGTGAACATTATTTAGTACGACGATCTGATGACACCTGGCGTAAGTTTAACTTTTAATTGTGCATCTATAACCTTTTTCTGGTAACGACGCAAAATATTAAAAACGCCGACCGTAATTTTAACTGGTTGAAAAAAGAAATTCAAAAAGTACTGATATGTAGTTTTTTTAATTATGTATTTACCCAAATAACATTTTATTATGTACCTTATTAAAATATTTTACATTATTTAGACCCAGCAGAAATTATCCAATCTCGTTACAATGATCTCGACAGACAATACGAATATTATGTACATTATGAAGGATACAATAGAAGACTGGATGAATGGGTTCCTAGGGGGAGAATTATGTCGTCTAGGTTCAATATGACAGAATGCGGACAAAAAGGAATGTTGGACATGAAAGTTTGGACAGATAGACCTGTTATTACTGATTTACTGTCTGACAATTCTGATAGAAAAATTACTAGGAATCAAAAAAGACGACACGATGAAATTAATCACATACAAAAAACGTGAGAAATATTTTATTTTATGATTTAAAACTATGCCTAGTCTGAGAATGAGAAAATTGATCTGTTATGTACAAAGGCATAAGCATTAAGCAACAAATTTTAAAATTGTCTTTTGCGATAAAAATTCTAAGCTTATAGTTTTTTTAGTTGCCTAAATGTAGGGAGAAAATTTATATTTTAATAGTATTAGGAAAGTGGTGGTCTTGTAATTTTTTTATTATTAAACAATTTATGCGTATTCAGTGCCAAAATTTTTAAAAGTTACTCTATTTTCAAAAATAAACATTTATAGTTTATTTATAGTTATGCAGAAATGGATCCGACAACAGCGGCCTTAGAAAAAGAACATGAACAAATTACAAAAGTTAAATACATAGATCGAATACAAATCGGCCGATTCGAAATAGACACATGGTATTTTAGCCCCTTTCCCGAAGATTATGGCAGACAAAGTAAACTTTGGATTTGTGAATATTGCCTGAAATATATGAGACTAGAAAAAAGCTATAAATATCATATGGTAAGAAATAAATTAGTTATAAGAAACAATGAAAAGCACAAAATCAATACCACATTCAGTTATGTAACGATCTATGGTATAAAATCAAATGTTTGTCTTTTTTAGAGTGAATGTACACAAAGACAACCGGTGGGGAAAGAGATTTACAGGAAAGGAACGTTATCTGTGTATGAAGTAGATGGAAAAGATCACAAAGTTTATTGTCAGAATTTATGTTTGTTGGCTAAGTTATTTCTTGATCACAAGACTTTATATTTTGATGTAGAACCATTCCTTTTTTATATTTTATGCGAAGTCGACAAACAAGGTGCCCACATTGTAGGTTACTTTTCAAAGGTAAGTGTTTTTTAGCAAAAAAAAAGTCCGTATGCAACTTCTTTTCACAATTTTTTAGGAAAAAGAATCTCCAGACGGAAACAACGTAGCGTGTATACTGACATTGCCGCCTTATCAAAGACAAGGTTATGGGAAACTTCTAATAGCGTTTAGTTATGAATTATCTAGGTTAGAAGGAACTGTGGGAAGCCCGGAGCAACCGTTGAGCGATCTAGGAAAACTCAGTTATAGAAGTTATTGGAGTTGGGTGTTGTTAGAAATTTTGAGAGATTTTAGAGGCACTCTTTCGATAAAAGATTTAAGGTAAGGTGAATTTTTCTAAAGTTTTGAATTGGGGCCATGTTCATTTTATTTACAAAGAGTGCGAATTGAGTTATTGACGACTTGAATTCTTATAAAATTTTACATACTGAATAGTCAAAAAAATTCATAAGACAGACTTGGCAACAATCAAAAAGTGAGGGGAAAATAAAAGAAAAGAAACTTGCGCAATCGATAAATTATCCTTTCTTAATGAATTAATGTTAAATACAATTTTTCATGAAAATAAACCCATCCCGAGTTAATGGGGCGTAGAAAATTACCATTTTTTTAATTTCATTAAAAAAAAATGTATAAAATATGAATTTTATATTTAGCCAAATGACTAGTATCAGTCAGACTGACATCATTTCCACCTTGCAAAGTATGAATATGGTGAAATACTGGAAGGGGCAACATGTGATTTGCGTGACACCAAAATTAGTCGATGAACACATTAAATCAAGTCAGTACAAAAGGCCGCGACTATGTGTAGATAGTAGCGCCCTCAGGTGGACGCCCAGGCGGCATGTCAATAATAAATTGGGCAAGAAGTAGATGAGCTTTGTAAAATTCCTTGTTTCAGTATTAAATTTTAAATAATAAAGTTTCTGTGTTTAGTTTTTTTATTTAATTCCTTTTTCTTCAGTTAAAAAGTTGCGGGAAGGGTGTAAGTAGTAAAATAAGGAGAAAAACATTTCATTTTTTTGCCTGCCTAAGGCCTAAGATTCAAATGCAGGGAAAAAAATGGAATATTTTTTCCCCGCATTTGATTCTTAGGTCCAGCATTATTTGCTAGTAGTCGAGTATGCGTTACTTGGGAAATTTATGTATAATTATGAAATAATTGAGGTCAAAAATAAACAAAACACGCTTTTTGTGTTTTATTATTTATTATAGGTGTTTAAATATATTTTTTTAATATTGTTAATATCTGGGCGCGTTGCAATGTTGACATCCGTTCGTCCAACTGTAATGGCCACAAGGTGGAGGAGGTCCATCCCATGAAGCTGCTGGGCCAGGTGGTGGAGGCCCACCCCATTGACCTGGTGCTCCAGGTGGTGGAGGTCCACCCCATTGTCCTGGTGCTCCAGATGGTGGAGGTCCACCCCATTGACCTGGTGCTTCAGGTGGTGGAGGTCCACCCCATTGACCTGGTACTCCAGGTTGTGGAGGTCCACCCCATGGACCTGGTGGGACATGTGAAGGTGGCGGAGGTGGACCGTGATGGTGGTCGTGGTGAGGATGTAAAATATTGTCGATGAAATCTCCCATGATTCCACGGTGGTGGTGATCGGGATGGTGGTGATGGTGACGATCCCCCATTTCTGTTTATTTCTAAAACAAAAAATTGAAAGTGAAACGTAACAGAAAAGCGAGAATAAGTGACAAAATTATTCATAAGATAATTTAGAAACAATCTTTTTAATTAGTTGTAATAAAATAATACTTTTTCTTATTTAATAAAACCTACACTGCAATTGACTGTTCTCTTACAGAAATATAAGAGTGAAAATTATTAATACTTTTTCTTATGTAACAAAAAATTCTGCATTTGACCGTTGTCTTACAGAAATATAATAATGAAAAGATAGGTGATTATTAATGCACTTTACAGTAATAAAGGAAAAGAAAAATTGGTTAAACATGGTGAAAAAGTATTCAAATTTAAAAATATACTAAAAGTTATTTAATATTGAAAATAGCTGAGTAATGCAAAATATTAAAAAAATACTCAAAAAATTTAAAAATTGGAAAGTGAATAAACGTGTTAAAAAAATAAATACAAGGAGCATGTCAAAAAAGCGTAGATGAGATAAAATAAAAAAAATTACATATTGTCAGTTCGATTTCAAAACCATGTAACTTATTCGAAATCGCTAATTTATTTATTTCATTCTGTAAAAAAGTTCCTTATGAAAACAAAAAGTGGATTTAAAATCTGACCCATCACTTAATTAAAATTTAAAAACTTACTATATTTTTCTATATGTAAACTTACAGATTTATAATTCAACTTAAACTGCAATCAGAGCAAAAATATTGTTTTATCTACACGATTACTGAAATTAAATATTCAATTTTATTTAACGATTTATGGTGCATGTAAAAATAATCTTATCTGTTTTTATCATTTGTAAATATTATTTTGATTGATGGACAAATAAAAACAGATACAGTTAGAATGTTCTGGACTATGACTGACTCGTCAATACCAAGTCCGAACCTTTGGAACTAAAAATGCGGGAAGTAGATATATTCCTCCCATGACGACAAGAGTATTTTTTGTCTCCCAAAAGTCAACTGAATACGTAGGTACTCTAACGTAAACAGTTATAATAAGAATGACAAGCAACACAGTGATCTTAAGACTTAGATTAGAGATTCCATGTTGAGCTGTCTACTTTATACTGATGTAGAAACTGGTCTAGAAACGACAAGCTCCTTTCATAACAGAATCAAATGCTTGGACTGTCCCGACAAAGTTTGGATTCCAACACGCATCTGGACCGATATAATGCAATACCTGTGGGATAAGTAGTCCAAGGAGTAGTTGTTTTAGGTTCAGATGCGGTGCAAACCTTTTTGAAAATAGCTGAAATTAAGCGGTTAGTTAATTTAAATTTTCAAGCCCACTATTTTTTAACCTACTGTAAGAGGTGGAGATTCAATTTATTTTTTTAATTTTAGAAATGTGTATACTTACACTTTTATAATGAAACTTTTGACTGTAATCTCAGCAAAAATCTAATTTTATCTGCAGATCTATTTAAATACTGTTTTATTTGTTGAAATTATTCATGATACAGAATTTATTATCTAAAAATCTTTTATCATTTGTAAATATGTTTTGATGACGGATAGTCACTTAAAACCTTAAAAAATTAATCACTACAATAACCAAAAATCAATGTTTAAATAATTTGAAGTTTCTTGTACATAGTTAATTGAGTTCATTAAAAACCATCGCCAAAATTCGCGAAGTATAGTTCGTGTAATACATATAGTAGCCCCAATTTAACAGATTTAAAGCGGCGCCTTTGTCGCTACCAAAAAAACTTCTAACGTACCGGTACCCTTTGAGGGTGCCGCTACGTTGCCGAGGACGCAAAGACCAGTTAAACTATGATTTGGTCGGGCGGCCGAGCCATTATAGTCGCTTCGATTACATCTTAGTGAATGTATGTTTCTATTTTATCAACTCGAGAAATATTCTCTGGCTCCCGAGCTATATATTAAAGTAGAACACTCGACATCGACTTTAAAGAAATTTTCAGATGGCCGGACTATAGCGATTACGTAAACTACTAAGCCAGAATCGGACTGGCAGACCCAATCATATTTAGGTTCTGCCAAAAGGATGAAGATACTTCAGTGCACATACTATGCTACTGCGAAGGTCTGACAAGGCTAAGGTTTTTCATGATAAGGGAGGAAAAACCATAAGGTCTGGCCTGTAGGGGCTATTATAATGAGAGGTCTAGATATAGCTCTAACATATGAAGCAGTGGAGAGGCTTCTATCTCTAGCCTTGATGAGTAAAAAGTTATGCAACCAGTTAAACACCTGAACGTATTATATGTTGCTTGGCATTCTATTAATTATCAGCCTTAATAATTATAACCAAACATAATTTTACATATTATGCTAACAATCTTTATTATTAAGTTCACATATAATTAAACAATAACATGAATTTGTGGTACATATTCAAATTATTTCGATCCAATTTTGCACATTAGAGCTGGCATAGGAACTAGTAAACGAATCATAAAAAAAGAAGAATTGTTGAACCTATTTCTACGACTGCTAAAAATAAATAAACGTACGAAATTGTAGTTTTCATCCTAAAAGAAATTTTACAATGTCATTCGTCAACTTAATCGTTAAAAGAGGTATATCCACATCTTCTGGAAGATATGGGAAAAGAAATTTTAAGAAATTTTCGTTATATAATAAACGAGGATCACGAATCTTTAAACAACAACAAATTGAAAATCCAGACCCTGATATTCCCATACAAAAGCGAGGCGTTAGAGATGTTGGATATCAAGATGGGGACAAATTTGTTGTAATTCCAGAAAGGGTACCTGAATTCATTGTACCTGATCTCACAAATTTTTCGTTAAAACCATATGTTTCCTACCGTGCTTCAGAAGTTGTCCAATCAAAATTTACAGCCCAAGATTTATTTAATGTAGTATACGGCCCGAAAATAGTAAAAGATTTTAAAGAAGGAAAGCTTGCAGAAAATGGACAACCTCTAGAACCCAATGAAAAAGAGGCAATGACTGCTGAAGAAGCAAAAATAAAAGCCAGACAAACTGGGTCAGATATATTCTAGATGTTTATAATTTATATTCCTTCATTAGTGGTGGATTTCATTGTAAGTTAAATAAATATGTCTTTAAGTTTAATATGGTGTTGTTCATGTTCTCAGGAAATTTTACCTATGAATCAAATATACTAGAATTATTATTACTACAGAAATGAAATACTAGAATTATGTATAAATAGTTTATTTAAAGGTACTTTTAGACGGTCAGTTTAGTTCTACTGTCAGTTCAGTTCTCCGTTCAGTTTCTGTTCCGTTGTCAGTTCAGTTTGGAAAGTTTGTTGTTGTTAGACGATCAGTTTAGTTTTCTAGAAAGAAACAGTTACCTACTCTTTTTCCAATATTAGAGCTGCAATCGTTTACCTACAATGTATTCTTCTTTACCTTGAAGCTGAAACCAATATGGCTCCATTACTTACCAAATCTTCACTAAAAAATAAATTAAAAGCAAATACATTTGTCAAATATGAAGTTTTGTTAAGTGTCGTATTTTATTCCACCTCTTTAAAGTCTACGAGAACGACCTGGAAGTAGCAAATACAAAGTAACCCTAATTATATAGTCCACTATTGTCTTGGCTAGGACATTACCCAAATATTAAGGAGATTTGAGCAAAACTCCCGTCTAATCATCGACACCGACATAAATAATTTATTTTCTGTTTCTTTGGATAAAATACCCTTTTATTTAATTAAAATTATATAATACATAAATTGAATATTTAATCAGATAACACTAGACTATGCAGTAGGTATTAAAACAAATTTTGCATATTTTTTATTTCCCTGCTGTTCTAGTTTTGAAAATTCGTTTATTAGAAAAAGTAATTTCACCCGACGGATTATAATGTTCGAAAATTATCAAATCATTCAATCCCAGCTTCAGGAACGGAGCTGGCAAATACAATGATTGTTGTGGTCCTATCCTGGAATACCTCCCTAGTACAAAATTATTGATAATAACGATACCCTTGCACCATTCTGTCATATCCAGGAAAGTATCCTCAGTTTTATTGACGTAGAACTGAGACTTGTATAACGCTGGTCCTACACTCCATGTTTTAGAGGGTCTATGCCACCCTGTTAAGTTTTCCGTCCAGGATTTTTTAAATTCTAGAGGGAATATCTCCCAATCTTGTATGGGTTTCTTGTTCAGATACACGCTATCTTGCCATAAACCTTTGTACTGATTAAATTGGTGTAAATATCCAAAGCCTACTCTACCCCAGTTCTCGACTACCAAATCTAGAACCGCTTCAGAGTAGTCGTTGGGTCCTAAACTAAGATTAGAATTGTTGAGTTTCCAAAAACCGAAACCGTTCAAATCGTTGACTTGGTTTAAAGGTTTCGACACTAAATTCCCGTTCAACAATACCACTACGGTGTCGCATACTCTCCCGCCTATTGTAAGTACCGAATTGGCCGGTATGTCTATCAGCCTCTTCCGGTAGACTATGTATCCATAACTTTGACCAGTCATGTTGTTTATGGGAAGTAGTTCCATGGATATTAAGTTTGGGCTTTGTATTGCTGGTTGCTTTTCTAAAACTTCCTGAAGAAGCAATTGGCTTGTGATTGGGGTGACGTTGTAAGTTATTGAAGGTGTTTCGTGGGGCGTGTCTGGTGTTCTGAAATAAAAATTATAACAATTATAAAAAATATCTAAAAGTGTCGTAAATCAGTGGAGATTACGTTTGGGCAGCCATTTACAAGGTCGGCCGTTGAAATTTGTGTTAATAAATATAAAATAGAAATAAGCAGTAAACAAAAGGTTCGTCTTTGAGAAAGTATAAAACGCACTTATAGAAATAATGCAAGATTCGATTTGTTTGTTGCAGTAGTTACTAACCTTGTCAATATTTTATTATACTTCTTGATCACATTTTTAACTATGACATACTTCATTGTGTAATCTCCATTTTCAGTTAAGGGAGCATCATAATCATAACTTGTAGTATCTGGTTGATAACCAGAATTATCGTCAAGTGTATTTTCCAAATTTGCCCCTAAAAAACATGTGTTAAATCAAATAAAGCATCGAATTACTTAAGGATGAGCTTTTCATATGAAATTGTGCAAAAAAAAAATTGACCACCTAAATCCGATGATAATAGCTTTTGTTTTATTGACTGGTCAAACTCTCTGACAACTGGGCTACAAGAAATGACATATAGTTTTAACTAAGCGGTTACCTTATATGTATTTTTATTCATCTAGCACTCTCTGACCAATTATATTTTATCATAACGCCGACAGAAAATCAACCAATTAGAATTCACCGTTAACGCAAAGCATCTTAACTTACCGTTCATAAATCCAAAATTAGTACCGCCATGGAACATGTACATGTTAAAGGAAGCAGGATATTTTAAAATCGTTTCAAGTATGCTTCGAAATTCGTCGTCGTCCTTAATATGATGGTTTTCTGACCAATGATCGAACCATCCCCCCCAGAATTCCATCGCCATAATCGGCCGGTTCGGTTGAAGTTTTTTTAGTACGTCGAATTCGTGTTCTGAATTTCCGCCGAAATTCGACATTTGAAAAAGAATACCTGAACAAAAAAACAAAGAACTTCTAAGTACTATAAACGGATATTTATAAATTATAGAAGTAGGCTGTTAACAGGTGACAATGCCAAAGTTTAACATATGACAGTGTTTAGGAAGGGGTAACTAAAGTTTGAAATTTTACCTGGCAGAGTACCTCTGTCAGCATGCCCAGAGATACCATCAGAAGTGACAAGTAGCTCCACTATGTTGTTGGAAAGAAAAATATCACGCAGTTCCCTAAGATACGTTCTATCTGGTACGAATTTATTAGTCTCCTCCGTACTTCCGTACTCGTTTTCCACTTGAAATGCCACAATCGGACCACCTTTGGTAAATTGAAGTAGAGCCAATAAAGGCAAGAGAACGTTGAAGTACCTAAAATTATTAAATGTAATTGCTGAACTTTTTTCTCTGAGGATAAAAGTTTGGAAGAAAACAAATTTGTTACCTTTTAACATACTTCATATAAGTATTATCTGAAGTACGGAATTTAATTTCTTTTTCTCTTAATAACCAACTAGGGAATCCCCCAAATTCCCATTCGGCGCAAATAAATGGTCCAGGTCGAACTATAGCCAACAAATCTTCTTCCTGTGCAGTTTTTAGGAATTCAGTAAAGTCCAGAAACTCTTCCATATCTGAACCTCCTTTGCCGAAGTCGTACCTTGAAAAAGCAGAATGATTATTATTTTTTATATAGATGAAATTATTTATTGACAGTTTTATCAAATAGTTAATCATAGTATTCAAGCAGGGAAAAAACTTTTATTATAATTTACAAAACTAACCAGCCTGGTTGAGGTTCATGAAGATTCCATGGTATGTAGGTTTCGACGGTGTTCAAACCTGCTGCACGAAATTTTCTTAACCTGTCTCTCCAGTAGGCTTTCGGGACTCTAAAATAATGCATAGCACCACTGTAGATTGTGATATTTTTGTCATTTAGAGTAAAATACGGTTTATCTGCATTGAGACCTGAGTGAATTCCTCCACCTGAAAAGAAATCAGTCTAAAATACTTCAAACCAAATGTAGTTAATACAGAAACTAAATATATATAAATGAGACAACATAATATAATTTAGAAAATTTCAGTTTCTTCTTGATTCTCTTGAAAAGCTTTAGGACCTTGTAATTTTCTTCGTTAAAACTTCAGAGAATCATCTCCAAGGCAATGGAGCAGCCAACCTCTTTGGTGCGAATCCTTACTGATTCGGGCTCTATAATTACTCTTAAGTTATTCCACAAACCCTGTCTTTTATGACCCATAAACGTCCAAACCTAAAAAACCTGAAGAAATTGACCAATTCCCATCACCAAAACCTAAAACCGCAAACCTTGATGGATTATTTGATTGGAACAATTACGCAGGTCTGATAAAGATTTTCTACTACAATATTCCTAGCTGTCAATAAACTCCCCACTTTCAGATGGCACCAAGGATATCATCGATCAGAGACCATATCCTGTTCATAAATTCATCAAGTTTGGTCTGTAACAAATGCATTAAAAATAATTGTATAACTTTTCGGACCACGTCCCTTTTCTGAACCATCTCAGCTCTCTCTGTACGCCATATATTCTCAAGTCTTATCATACATCCATGGTCATCTAAATCTCAAACTGTATGTAGACAATTCAAGATCAGAATCCTCCAAGACGCCACCGACCTCCCAGATAACAGCCTCTCGCCATAAAATGATCCCGAGAAGAAGCATCCAAAACCAGTTCTCACTTCCCCCCATGACGCTCTAATAAATCAAGAAGCATGTCTAAATATTTTGCTATATTCTACTATAAAACCGGAATTAAGGAAAGTGTTTTTTATTTTGTTTTGCTTAATTTTATGAGGTCACTTCCGCCATGTCGCTCAAGCGAGATGGTTGTGGAGCTCGTTTGAATTTGAAATCTTTAAAACGGTTAATATTTTGAAAATTTTGTTTATTCATGGATATGTGGGTTGATAAAGGCTACAATTTAAAATTATTTTGAAATATACAGGTTGTCCCAAAAAAGTGTGGCGTATCAAAGTTATATTTTTTTAAATGGAACACCCTGTATTTTTTTGCCTCCCTCCTGAACAACGGAGATAGATTTATGTCCAGATTATTGTAGGAGAGAAAGAAAGTTACATACAGAATTTATATGGGCTGCCGAACACTTTTTCCTATTAAGTTACTCGTCTCATAATTGTCTCTGATATCATCCATACCACATTCAGCTGCATCAACATATGTATGGAAGGGACTTTGAACATAGGATAGATTTTTGTTTATGGTACCTTGAACGAGTTTGCGAAGAGATGAACTTTTATGAACATATTTTATTCTCAGACGAATCAACCTTCCATAACACTGGTCTAGTGAATCGACATAACTTTCATTATTATGACACCGAAAACAGAAATTTATTTCGGACCGGCGATCGCCAGAACCGGTGGAGTGTTAACTCATTCGGTGGAATCACAGGAGACATCATAATTGGTCTTTATTTCTTTGACGGACATCTGGATGGAAGGAAATTTTTAACATTTATGAAAAGAGATTTTTGGAATCTTCTGGAAAATATTCCTTTGAATGTAAGACAGAAGATGTGGCTACAATTAGATGGTGCTCCGGCACATTTCAAACGTGTTGTCAGGAACTATCTGGACAGAAAATTTAGAGATAAATGGATAGGAAGAGGTGCTCCTTATAACTGGCCAGCGATATCGCCCGATCTTACACCCTTGGACTTTTTTTTATGGGGATATCTAAAGGATATTGTATATAGAACACCGCCCACTACTCCTGATGATATGAAAGTGCGGATTAGAAATGCCTTTCAAACAGTAACTCCAAATATGTTAAAAAATGTTAGAAGCTCATTCGAAAAAAGAATTAGATGCTGTATTGAAGTAGATGGTGGTCATGTCGAACATTTATTATAATTTTTTTAATTTTTCCTTAAATTTTAATGTTTCAATGTTATTAGTAACCCAAAAAATGCTAGATACCGGCGGACCAATATAACAATGCTCTAAAGAAAATTAATTGTAAGTTGATAGTGTTCAAATTCAATTTGCTAATAATATTGAAGAACTATTATTCAATATTCAACATCAGACTACTAGATGAAATAATGTTAATTCAAAAATTCATCGGATTTCGAAAAGGCTTCGATAACTCCTGAAGCACCACATTTAGGTATAGGGAAATATTATATGGTTCGAAAGGAAACGAAAAGGTGAATCTTGTCACCTGGAAAAATATAGGGTGTTCCATTTGAAATAACAAAGTTATTGGAGTTCAAATATGCGGTAAGTGTTCCTGATGATATAAAACACACTGTATACTATTCATCGTCTACTCAAGCCACAGTAACTATCTGAAAGGGATTTGAGTGACCAGTCAAAATTTCGTACACCTGCCGTGGTTAATTCCAACGATAATGAATTTCTTTGACAACGTTACATTTTGAGAAAAAGTTGAATATCTCACAAACGGAGAGAGATAGGTATAGGAATACTTTAGCAAAGTCAGCTTATTTTTTCTCAAAGAATTCAAAAATGCAGAAAAATACAGGGTGTTCCATTTAAAAAAATATAACTTTGATACGCCACACTTTTTTGGGACAACCTGTATATTTCAAAATAATTTTAAAATGTAGCCTTTATCAACCCACATATCCATGAATAAACAAAATTTTCAAAATATTAACCGTTTAGCCACAATGGACCGAGGCGTTCAACGTGACTCACCCTGTATAAATTAGTGAAAAAGTGAATCAACATCAAGCAAACGTATTACAATGAATATTAAATCACAATAAAGTTTTTTCGATATTTAAAATAGTTTTAAATAGAAATAGTGAAAATTTGGGGTGCTATATTGCTTAGAGCAAGACATTAGCATCTCTCCCGTGTATGCTGGGTAAATTGTCCTTCAGGATATAGCCCAAAAAAGGATTAAGAAGAAGAAGAAGAATTTTATGAGGTTATGTTGTATTAATGGAAATAATTATAATGAAATAATGTGAGGAGCAACAAATTCAATACAAATCCAGTGCAGCTAGTTCCGGGATAATAATAAATTGATATAAAAATATTTTCTGTGGATCTTAGAAAATGTTAAAAACAAAGTTTATTAAAAATTGAATTACCAAAGTAAGCTTTTTAGAGCCTTTCTTAGTTCTTTTATCGTATACGTCTAGTGACATCAATGAATTGACATATATTTCTTGCTAGACAAAGTTTGTTAAAAATTATGACTATAACATTACTTACTTCAGGAAATTGTCCATCACATTCTTAAAAAAAATCTTAACTTGAGCATCATTCTAATTTGGTTTCTCATAAAATTTTAAGCTTATATATATTTAGTAATATTATTTTTTTTACTCAGATCTAGGCGAATGTTACTTTTCATAAAATGATGAATACTGCACATTGACCTTTAACTACAATATAAGTTTGTTTTAGTAAAAAAATATGGATTCCCTACAAGTTGAACTGAACTTCAACTTCGATTTCGCCGATGAAAATTACAAACCACTGCAAATCAAACTAGACAAGATGCATCGCTTTTTAAATAACACCAATAATCTAAAACAAGAACCAGACAATCTCGTATTAGATTTTACCGACAATTTTGACACTAAAATCAAATCAAACGAAATCGATATAAAAACTATACTACAGACATTTGAAAATGATAATTTGGCCGAAAGTCTACAACCAAAATTTGATAAACAGTTGTGGGTTCGATTAGAGAAGATTTCTATTAAAGATATAATTAATTCAAATGAAAATATTAACAAATTAAAAAAAACAGACGCTAGAAAAAACAAGAGGATATTCAAGTGTTTCTTTTGTCCTTTAGAATCCTATAGTGCTATATTTTTGGGTGCCCATGTGATGAAACACAAAAAAAATAAAAAGTTTCCTTGCAATAAGTGTAATCGGAGCTTCAAGACCGTACCTGAATTAAAACAACATCAAATTTCTCATACCACTGAAAGAAAATATAGTTGCCTTATTTGCAAAACTAATTTCAAACGATTACAAAACTTGAAAATGCATTTAGCTACTCATAACGAGGAACGGGAAAAACTCTTTGAATGCAACATCTGTGAGAAATCTTTTGCCTTAAAATCAACTCTAAAGTACCACCTATTAGTACATAAAAATGAAAAGAAACACAAGTGTTCTATCTGCAAACATAAATTCAGATACATCTCTAATTTAAGGAATCATATGAAGTGCCATTGGGATAGACAAAAAACCACTTGTACTATTTGCAATGCTAGCGTAAATCACATTGGACCTCACATGGAATCCCACACCCCAATAAAGAAATACAAATGTTCATTTTGTGACAAAACCTTCCTAAGGAGGTATGGTTTAACCTCGCACCTGAGGACACATACTGACAAACGAAATTATACTTGCAAAGTCTGCAATCGTAATTTCCGATATAACAGTAACTTAACACGACACATGTTGATCCATAGTGCTAAAAAGCAGTTCAAATGCGATATGTGTGAGAAGAGTTTTATTCAGAAACAGTATTTGAAGAACCACTTGGAAGCGCATAAAGGAGAAAAAAAAATTCAAGTGTAATATTTGTGATGTGGCTTTTAACGTGAAATGTAATTTGATGAAACATTTTAAGACTTTGAAGCATACATCGTTGGCTAAATTATAATAATAATAATAAATTGAGGCTAATGAGTAGTCGATGCCGTTGACACTGAAGTAAAAAAAAAAAAAAAAAAAATAATAAATAAATTTTTTAAAGCTGTTAATGGATCGTATGTTGTTAATTTCTGAAGGCAGCTTGTTATACAATTGTATTCCTGCATATTCAGGACTGTGCTCATACAGGGTCGACACATGCTTTTGCGAACGCAACATATTTCCATTTCTGGTAGGGTAGTTATGGGTATCATTTACTTTTGCAAAACAGGAATTATTTTTCTTTATGTATATGATAGATTTGTAAATATAAATTGATGGTAGTGTAAGTATGTTATTATTGACAAAATGATGCCTACATGTTTGACGATAGTCTAAATTAAAAATAAGTCTAATTGCTCTTTTCTGAGCTACAAAGAGTCTATTTGCATTAGGAGAATTACCCCACAGAGTTATGTTATAGGATATATGTGCATATACAATCGCATAATATATCTGTAGCAATTGATTAGTTGTAAATGTTGGTTTTAACTGAATTATAGCATAACATGCGCTGTTTACTTTTTTACATAAGTTTGATTCCCAGCTTAAATTACTATCTAACACTACTCCAAGGAATTTAGTTGATTCTGATAATGCAATATTAGTGGAATTGACTTTAATTGTTACACCCATATTTATTTTATTTCTTGAAAAAACTTGAAGAGCAACTGTTTTGTCAGAATTTAAGATTAATGCGTTGTTACTGCACCATTTAGTAAAATTAGATGCTAATAAATTAAGTTTGCTTTCTAAGACATTAGGAGATTCTGCATGACAAGCCAAAGTTGTATCATCAGCATACAAAACAATTTTATCCGCAGATATATGTCTGGGGAGATCATTAATAAAGCAGAAATATTAACGGTCCTAGAACAGAGCTCTGTGGTACTCCACGAGTTACATTTTTTATTTCTGATTTATAATTGTCAACCTTTACACATATCTGTCTTGCTTCCAAATAAGAACCTAACCATTTTAAAAACAACCCTCTGAATCCCAAAGCATATAGTTTCTTTTGTACTATGATGTGAAAAACGAATCCTAATCATGATGAATAGATTTTTTTCTTATTGAATTGCTATGCAACAGATTATCGACTGAAGAGGTCCTTCATAAATTTAAAATTAACAATATTTAAATTGAACAAAAAAAATACATTCTAACAAGCATAATAAGAATTTCAACTCTTTGCCTCTGCTAAAGACATTTTTATTTCACGAATCATTTGCAGTGGTGTAAATAAGGGGGGTGATCAGGTGATCAATCACCCCCCAAAGACTAATAATAATATTTAGAAAAAAATAGTCGCTAAAATCGCACTTTTAAAAGTATAAATTTTCTAAATTCTCCTGGGTAAGACCCCCCCCCCCCCCCCCAAATTAAAATCCTATTTTCGCCACTGATCATTTGTATATAGGAAATAACAGTCTCTCTTCAAGCAATAAATTAAAAAATCATAAATTTTTGTTGTTTCCACGACAACTAATTTAACATGATAAAAAAGAAATATTTTGGATACCAAAATATTTTACTGGGAGCAATCAAACTGCACAAATGATGTGAAATAAGTTAAAATCACAGCTGCCAAGAATTACCACACTGCACCAACCAATTAATAGCAAACTTTGGTTTTGTTATTAAAGTGAAGGTGGCGTTGGGTTTTCCTCGTTCTTGATACACTTGCTATAACGCAACCATTTTTATCAAGAACCAGCAGGAGCTGATGGAATATTCCCCCGCCTTACTCCAGCGCGGGCAAGAAGAAATTCTACCACACCTAGTGAGTATGTGTCGTAGCAGTCTAGTACTGGGATATATACCGGAAGTATGGAGAAGGGCCAGAGTCACCTTCATTTCTAAAACAGGGAAAAGTGATACAACCAATCCTAAATCCCTTCGACCAATTAGTCTTACATCGTTCGTACTGAAAACGGTGGAGAGAGCAACTGATAACTATATCAGAACAGAAATCCTGGAACGGGTGCCTCTGCGATTTGACCGAGATTGGTATATCGTGTCAAGGCTATGCAGATGACATAATCATAATCGCAAGAGGAAAATTCGAGAATACCCTCTGCGATATAGTTCAAAGAGGGCTTGACGTTACTAAAGGATGGCGTCAATCGATGGGACCCCACCAAGACTACCTTAGTTGACTTTACACGGAAAAGAAACATTAACCTCAAAACCATCGAATTGGACGGGAAAGTTATTGAATGGAAGCAAGATGTCAAATATCTGGGACTAATACTAGATAATAAACTCATCTGGAATAAGCACGAAAAAGAAGTAACCAGCAAAGCCACGAAAGCTTCAATGCTGTGCAGAAATCTCTCCAGTTCAACATATAAAGAAATTTTCGCAGGCAAGAGATCATCATCATGTCAGACAGCCAAGCAGCCATTAATGCCTTGAACTCCCACGTAATCAACTCCCAGATGGTTTGGGAGTGCCTCGAGAATCTAAACGAACTAGGCAAGAATAACACTGTTACTCTCCTATGGGTTCCGGGACACACTGGAGTGGAGAGTAATGAAATAGCAGACGTACTCGCAAAAAAAGGGGTTGAAACACCATTTCTGGGACCTGAACCATTCTGCGGAATAAGCACCAGTACAATACTTGATGAACTTGGAAAAGAAGTAAATAACAAAAGATCCCAATACTGGATAGGACTACAAGGAATGAGGCAGGCCAAAATACTACTGGGAAACTATAACCAGAATAGATCTGACGACTGCGTCAGTAAAAGTAAAAGTAAGCTCAGAATACTAACGGGTATCCTAACAGGGCACTGCCGGCTGAGAGGGCACATAAAGAAACTCGGATTAGTAGACAAAGAAGAATGCAGATTCTGCGAGGAAGAGGAGGAAAACCTCTATCCACATTCTCTCAGAATGCATTACCCTGCAAAATCCAAGGGTACGATACCTCAGAGAATATCAAATAGGAGAGGAAGATCTACCTAACCTGAAGCCTACCGACATCCTGAACTTTTTGAAAGCAATTAATTCAATACCTGTTGGGGCATATAGCCCAAGGAGTAGTTGTTTGAAGTCCAGACGTTGGTGCAGTGTGACGCATTCTCTAATGTCGTAATTCTTGGAAGTTGTGATTTTAACTTATTTGACATGTTTAAAAAAATAAACGTTTATAACAAATTTTTATTTTTTCAATTTATTTTTTTTTTTTAATTGCAATCGTACATAAAATCATGTATATAACGCGTACATAAACAGGCTTTATTGACTCATCGTTTTATGGCCGAGCTAGCTTGCGCGATTCGTTCAATAAAGCCCTTGTTTATGTACTTATAATATAAATAGCTATTAATATTCAACTACAAGTACATAAATAAAGAAGTTCCATAATTTCCTGAACTGTAGTCTTTCTAATGTGCTGACATATGCGGATGTAAAATCTGCAATCTACTAAAGAAGAGGACGATAAAGAAGAAAAGGGTTCCTAAGATAGAGTAGGAAAACCATGCAGGCGCATACAAGTGAAAACATTACGCGGACAGGAAGAGAAAGAAGGTAGAATAAAGACCTCTATTTTATAGAATGAGCACTGTAGCAAATAACACGCGTGAAAGAAAGATGTCTTCTATTTTTTCTCTTTTTTTATAAAATCATACTCTTTTATTTGTCTCTCCTGCTGTATCTGTAATATCTCTATAGGGTCCTACTCACGATCTGATCTGGTTTGGTCAACTTGGTCAGCTCGAGTGTAGGGAATACCCGATTTGGTCAGGTCCCTAAGTCGGGTGTACAATCAGCTGGTTTTGACATTAGTGAAGTATTTTCATTACGTTTTTTGACAGATCAGGACCTGACCTGGTCGGGTCGCGTGGTGCCAAACGCTTGACCTGACCAGACTTGGTCAGGTCGACACGGTCTGATCGTGAGTAGGGCCCTTATGTTGCTGAAATGTGTATACGTTAACCCAAATATACTGCCATCTATTAGCAATCAGGACATTAGGTATCTGTTTTCAAAATTCAATTTAAATGTCACGTTTTCTGAATTTCCTAGGAGAAATTGTTGACATTGCTTCCAAAAATCTTACCAGCTTATTGATATACGCCAACCCAGCAACGCTCGAAACGACATCATGCGGAGCTGCTCGTAAGTTAACAGTTATGTTTGTTTACCTACAGCGACATCATGCGGGGCTGCCCGTAAGTTAACAGTTGTTTGTTTACCTAAAACTCCGTTAGAGTGACGCTCGTATCAAGCGAAATCGAAATGTTAAATATTAAAAAGGGCACGATTTTACATTTATTTAATTTTTTTCTGTAAAAATTGTACCACTAAAAATATTGTAATGTGTACCACAGTTTAAGAACCGCTGAAGTAGAGAGTTTCGTAATTTTTAACTTTAATGGGTCGTTCACTGAAAAAAACTTTGTATAAAAAGAAACTGTTCAGTGAAAACCGCACCTCCCTATAGTTTCTGAATTCCGAGATATTTGCAGTTAAAATGGGTCAGAAACTTCTGGGACACCCGGTATTATACAAGATTGTACCAGCAGTGTCTCTTTTTCACTATACTTTCAATTTTTAATGTCTGAACTTCATTTTTGTTTTATAAATGCTATTAGAAAATAAGTTTGTGATTTTTTAAATGCGTTTTCTCATTAAAATAAAACACCGTTATAAAATTAAACTATAGTTAGACTTACCTGTATAATACTCGTACACTGTCGGCAACACGTCTGTCGTTAGAGACATTTTTAGTTGAAATAGTTAAATAAACAGTATGGTTAATTTGAATAAAACAATCGGTGAATTTGTCTAACCATGCACAGCGTAGTTGTAAGGTCAGTCTCATCTTAAATATGTTGATGTTATCTTGTTTATCGGCATAATAGGCCAGTGCGCGAAGTCACAAAAAGTTATCGTACAGAAAGGTCATAAAGAAATCATATTTGCCATTAATTGTTATCTAACTAATATCTTTTAATTTTATATTGGATATATTATCTTAATTTGTTTTTTACCGTCATCCTGATTGCCCCCCCCCCCGAACAATCCTCAAAAGCCAACAGGAGACTTAGAAATTTTATTTTATCCACAATCTAACCCGGACGAGTGCTGCTTAATCATTAGATCGATGGTCACCACCTTTTTCAAATTGAGTTGTTCTGACGACGCCGACGATAGATTCAACGAAATAAGAAATTTAGAAA
Source organism: Crepidodera aurea (assembly GCA_949320105.2). NCBI lineage: Eukaryota > Metazoa > Arthropoda > Insecta > Coleoptera > Chrysomelidae > Crepidodera > Crepidodera aurea. The sequence continues at coordinate 36,721,004 of OX439475.1, read as the reverse complement.
TTAGTGAATTCTGTAAGTCGGAAAAAACCTCGAAAAACACAAATAATTTTTGACGGCCCCCAAGTACGTACTCCATCCCATTTTTGAGGGTTAAAACTTTTTTCGAGTTGCCCCATCCCCTAAACGGCCAAAAACCACCCCCAAAAGAGAAATTCCTCGGGCAAAACTAACGTAACCCTCAGATTTCGAGGATACTGAACACGGTGGCGGTGGTTTCAATTTTTTTAGAGCCGACCCCATCCCTCAAACGGCCAAAAAGTACCCCCGAAAGGGTGAAAAAAATGTTTTCGCTATAAGCGAGAAAACCCGCGTCGTCTCCCGTTTTAGGTGGAAGACACGGAATTTCCCTTTTGGGGGTGGTTTTTGGCCGTTCGGGGGGGAGGGTGGGGGCGTCAAAAATTATTTGTATGTTCGTCCGACTCACAGAATGCACTAAATTTTGATAAATAATCGATCGATTTAATTTCAAAATCTTTATTTTGAAAAATATACTTATTTGAGCAAAAACTTTTTATATCATACTGTATGACTTTAAATAAATCGACTGTAATGTAATAAATGAGCTTCAATTTTGATGACTTCAAAAAATCGTCGATAACTTAAAAAAATATACAGTGATAACTTAAAGTCTGGCACCGTAATTAACTATAAGAAATACGTAGACTATGGTATGCCAAAGGACTGGCCTATAAATTATGACTATTTTGTTTTAATAAATATATGGAAATATAAGTAATGAGTTGGACTTATTTGGCTTTATTACTAGATCATTGTCATTGTTATTTTTTAATTCAATACAATTTAAAACAATGCAAATAACTTAAATATAATTTTTATATTTTTTTTATATTTATATAAGTAACTAATATTAATTACAAAATTGAATATAAATTATAGTTTAGCAAAATAGGAAAAAAATGATTTCGATATAGTGCAGGAAATCTAAGTAAGCCTCCGAAGACTCAAAATTTCATAACAAATTGAAAGAAAATGGTTTCGAAGCTTAATAAGTTATCTACGAGTTTGTCAAATCTTTTGAGAAAGCGTACCAGAAATCTTATTTTTATTTATTAAACCTAATGACGATCCAAATATTTCCTTAATTACAAGAAATTATAAATAAATATTTAGATAATCGCCCACTAGCAAGAGAGATAAGAAAACTATGGCATCAGAGGAAATGCTGGAATCACCATTAGTGACAACACTTTGATTCAAATTACTTACAAAATGAATAAGTATTTTGTAATTTTTGCAATATTTTTGGTGATTTTAAAAGACGTGTTTCCTCAAATCAGGAGAAACAGACCTGAAGATAAAACTAAGTGCCCGAAAGTTAGGGCGATAAGAAATTTTGATTTACAACAGGTAAATATTTCGTTACATAAATAAAATTCTGCTCTTCCAATCAAAACTAAAAATTCAAATAGTGACAAATCAAAAAGGATTGTCTTCGATGATAATTAGGAATTTTTTGAGTCCTTAGATACAAGGTGGAGCAATAATAATGGGCCATAGAGCAAGGGAAGATTCTTTGGGCAAAAATATGAGGATATAACCAAATATGTTTTAAAAAATTAGAAAATTATTTTCTGTTTAAAAAACCCTTTGCTAAATTTCATAAAATTTGGTACATCAGTACATTTGAATAAGGTAATAAACAATAATACATTTTTCTGATCAGGTTCGGCCATATATTTTTTCACCTATTTTATTAACAAAAAATTGTCAAAAAAGGTAAATCTTAATATCAATCTAATTTGATATTGTCAAAGTGGCAGAACAAACTTTTTTAAGGAAAAATAAAAATCTTACACTTACTTTTAGTATTAGACCCGAAGATTGCTTTATAAGCCGAAAATAATCGTCATACCATCGACATGAATAAATTGTCTTTCAGTTATTTATGTTCCAATGTTTTAATAATCAGACAAAAATATTAATGAACAAAGTTCGGGTTACAACGCGCGTCTGGACTAATGTAATTCAATTCCTGTTGGGGCAAGTAGCCCAATAAGTAGTTGTTTTAAGTTCAGATCAGTTTAACATTTAACATTAAGTGACCTTGAGAGTAAATTTCTAAAAACCAAAAACTTTATTGGCATGAAGAGGTTAGTTTTTTTACTTAAATAAATATAATTAATAAATCTATGTAGTCAAGACGTTATATTTACTTAATATTTGCATTTTTTATTTTAAAATGTCATTCAACTTTTAGTATCTAAACAAATATTTACAAACCTATGTTAGAGTTCATACAGGGTGTTTTATTGCGAAATAAGTTAAAATCACAGCTCCCAAGAATTACAACATTAGAAAATGTCACACACTGCACCAACGTCTGGACTTCAAACAACTACTCCTTGGACTATATGCCCCAACAGGTATTGATTTACAGAAGTCCAGAAGCGGTTGGAACCAAAATCGTTTCGGGACTTAATCCAACAACTTTGATTTTGTTACTAAAGGAGCCTGTCATTCTTAGACCGGTTTCGGCATTATTGTGCCTCATCAGTAAGAAGTAGACTAGCTCGACATTGTATCTCTAAACGATGCCTGAAGAATGCCTCTTGAACCCCTTGGATACCAACATATTTTACTGGGAGTAATCAAACTGCACAAATGATGTAAAATCACAGCTCCCAAGAATTACGACATTAGAAAATGTCACACATTGCGCCAACGTCTGGACTTCAAACAACTACTCCTTGGGCTATATAAATACTTTTAATTTTTTACATTTTAGTTACTAGGCAAATGGTATGTGATAGAATACTACGCGAGTTCAGAAGAAGCACTTTCTTACCGTTGTATGAGAGCAGAATTCACCATGTCATCTTTCGAAAACGTTAACATGAATTTTACGTACAGCTTTGTTGATGATCCAATAAACGAACTGCTGATGGGCAACATTTCTTGGGTCATACCCAACCCAGTGGAGCCTGCACACTGGGTTCATTCTGAAGATACTTGTAAGTAAACGGTATACAGTAGTTCGGTAGGTACACTGTTGGGATATGCCCACTCGAGTTAGATCAAAAAAGGGGCTAACCCGGACAAAATTGAAAACGGCAATTTTTCTTCGGGAATCGTTAGGGGGGGTCACTGGCAGTCTAAATTTCGATTTGTGTATGTTCAAGTCCATTGCGTCAGCCGCCATATTGAATTTAAGGGTGCATATTTATTTATTCAATAACTCGTTCATTTGCAATTTTACATGAAAAATGGTAATGACCAAAGTTGTCTGGAATTAAATTTCCTACAATTTTGGTCGTTATCACTTTTTCGCAAGGATCGATATTTTTCGACTAAGAGCCGAAAGAGGGGGTGAAATTTGAGAAAGAGATAAATTAAGAGAGAAAGATAGAATAAATTGATGAAAATGAAGAAACAAAACCAAAAAATAAAAATTCAAAGATAGAAACCAAAAATGAAAAATGAAAAACGAAAAACGAAAAAAAAAAAAAAAATAGAAAAATGAAAAGCGAAAAATGGAAAACGAACAATGAAAAATGAAAAATGAAAAATGAAAAATGAAAAACGAATAATGAAAAATGAAAAATGATAAATGAAAAATGAAAAATGAAAAACGAAAAATGAAAAACCAAAAACCAAAAATGAAAAATGAAAAACGTAAAATGAGAAACGAAAAATGGAAAATGAAAATCGAAAAATGAAAAACGAAAAACGAAAAATGAAAAACGAAAAACGATGATCAGGGAAAAGGAGGTGTAAATTAACCATTTCTCGAACCATTTTTCGTTTTTCGTTTTTCATTTTTCGATTTTCATTTTCCATTTTTCGTTTCTCATTTTACGTTTTTCATTTTTCATTTTTGGTTTTTGGTTTTTCATTTTTCGTTTTTCATTTTTCATTTTTCATTTATCATTTTTCATTTTTCATTATTCGTTTTTCATTTTTCATTTTTCATTTTTCATTGTTCGTTTTCCATTTTTCGCTTTTCATTTTTCTATTTTTTTTTTTTTTTTCGTTTTTCGTTTTTCATTTTTCATTTTTGGTTTCTATCTTTGAATTTTTATTTTTTGGTTTTGTTTCTTCATTTTCATCAATTTATTCTATCTTTCTCTCTTAATTTATCTCTTTCTCAAATTTCACCCCCTCTTTCGGCTCTTAGTCGAAAAATATCGATCCTTGCGAAAAAGTGATAACGACCAAAATTGTAGGAAATTTAATTCCAGACAACTTTGGTCATTACCATTTTTCATGTAAAATTGCAAATGAACGAGTTATTGAATAAATAAATATGCACCCTTAAATTCAATATGGCGGCTGACGCAATGGACTTGAACATACACAAATCGAAATTTAGACTGCCAGTGACCCCCCCTAACAATTCCCGAAGAAAAATTGCCGTTTTCAATTTTGTCCGGGTCAAATTCTAACTCGATTGGGCTATATAGACAACTCAGTCTACCGATTTAATAAGTATCAAGTGACGAATATAGATAAAATAAAATAAAGAAAATTAAAATATTAAAAAGCGAAAAAAAAACAAACATTTAAGTATGTAGTGGCAAAAACACATTCCAATTTAAGAATAGACCGGTAATATGGTTGACGATGTGCAAGGGCGGAGCTTATTACTCAGTAGCGTAGGTAGAAATTTATTTAAAAACAGTACCATACTAGCAAACGATCAATTTTAGGTGAGAGTATAAAAATAGTTTTTTAATGCAAAATTGCGTCATATTGAGGTAAAAATGGCTCCCTAACATTATGGAGCAATGCACATGCGCACTTTTATTTTAAGACTTTCAATTTGCCTCACTTTTAGCATATTACGAAACGGCTAGTGCTCATCCACTTATATTACACGTCAGTAGTGTTGCCATATGGATGTAAATCTTGAAGACTAAAGGGCCCTACTCACGATCAGACCGTGTCGACCTGACCAAGTCTGCCCTGATCTGGTCAAGTCAAGCGTTTGGCAACACACGACCCGACCATCTTCGCCCGACCAAGTCAGGTCCTGATTTTGGACCTGACCAAATCGGGCTAGTGCATTCCCTACACACGACCGGATTTCTCACCCGACATGACCAAGTTGACCAAATCGGATTGTGAGTAGGGCACTTAAATTTGCAAGGTTACCGGTATTTACAATTTCAAGGTTTGCAGTTTTTTTATATTTTCAGATGAAGGCGTCTATAATACCTACATTCTAGACTCAGATTACGTATCATGGGCTTTATTGCTTCATTGTGCTGAAAAAAACAAAGTACCACGATACCTGTCCAGCTTTATAATGAGCAGAGATCAAACTCTAGGCAAGAACGTAATTTCATACCTAAGAGAAAAGTTACCCAGATACGATATAGATCTATCGTATATGTTTGAGATGCAACAGACGGACTGCAACTCTACAGTCATCGATTTACCTCCGTCGGTGTTAATCAACAGACCTGCTGTGACCTTTAGGAGACATCCTATGAAGCATATACACGATGAATCATAAAAAGATGTTTTGTATTTAAGATAAAAACTTTTTTTTGTAAGATATGTTTTAAAATGAAAATTAGATTACATAATTTTAAAAATAAAAATGTTAACTGGACAAAAAACTATTAACTTCCGTTGGAAAAGGCTTCTTTATAAAAAATTGTTCTTAAACGTCAACCAGGCGACGAACTGTCAGTTAAGGTTGACAAATGACGTTTCTGTTAATATTATTAACACATATGGAGAAATGTCAATACAAAAATAACCAGAGAACTGTCAAAACAAATAAGCAGGGTTGTAACATGCCAAGTATTCATACATATCAGACCAGCAAATATTTAAAATTAAGCACTTGAAAAGGCAAATTTGTTTTTAGAAACGTCGACGGGATATAAAACTATTAATTTGAGAAATAAGACCTTTTTGTTTGACATTTAACGTTTTGACAGCTTCACAAAGCAAAAATTAGCAATTTGCATTGGGGGTTGCAAAGTTTTTCACCGATTCTGGTCATTTACTTTGAAATAAATTGTTTTTAAAGTTGAACCAATCACAGAACTATCAGTTGAGGTTGAAATAAAACAGATGTATAAGAAAAAGACCATTATATTTTTCGAATGTGTCATTAAATAAAAATTACATATTTCATGTTAATAAAAAAAATAAATATTCATTCTTTGTACGTAAATATAAGTGGAACGACAAATGTAAAATTTTGAGTAATAATTACGATTTACTTCCACGGAGGTTTAGGTCCCCTGCGATCTTTATGGTGTCCCCTGCTTGTTCTACTTCCATCGTCTCTGTCCTTAAACAACAAAAAGGGATTTTTAAAAGTATAAAAATCTTAATACTTATTTTAAATGTGTAGACCAGGGCCAAAAATCATTGGCCTGGTCTCCATAGTGCTTGAGTTATTTTTAACCTAATGTCAAAGCATACTTTTGTCTCTTTTGCTTTTACGCGGCGTTTCCAAATATAAATACTACAGTCATCAAATAACACAAAGCACAAAAAACTACTAGTTCTACTGTAAAAAAAACGATTTAGGTTGGCTGTACTGCGTATTTAAAGGTTTCAAATCTATTTTTTGTTATATGGTGCAGTTTTTCTTAGGAACAGGTTTACTAATTCTACTCATGCAAAGAAATTTTGAAATTTATACATGTTTTTACTTGTTAACGTACCCTGTTATTTGAATCGAAGCAATAATATTCCAATTCCTTGGCTAAATCATCTTGGGACGGATTGCTTGGATTACCCATTGGTTTATTCAATAACTGAAGGAAAAAATAAATTTTTAATGTTTTATTAGACAAGTATCTCAAAAATTTCGATTATAATTATAAATCAATGCGGGATGGAAGGTTAACAATCTTTGTTAAGAGAAAAAAAAAATAAACTCTCAATGTTCACTAGATTGTTGGGCTCTTCATTATTTTTGCGCAATTTGAGTTTTATTTAATTTTCTTAAAAATATGAAATAAACATCAAAATATTGATAAAAATTAAGTATATTTATTTTTTCGTTCAGTTAATAAAAATTAAAGAGTTAAACTAGGTTAAACAATCCGATAACGAGAGCTGGTAAAGACTTCAAAACCGCTTTGAGTCCCTGAAGAAAAAAATTATCAGAATTTTTCATTTGATTAACTTAAAATGCAGGAAACCTAAAAATTAAAACCACAACAATATTTACGTGTTAATAGGAATAAAAATAAAATTTTTGTGGGATATTTCATTTCGTAACTGTATTTTTATTTTATTTAATCATTTAACAAAATTACTATAAATTCACTTACCAAACTTAAATATTTCTGTATTTCATTCTCACTCATCGCAGGTTTGACCATTTCAACTACTTTACTAGACACTGGCGTTTCCATGGGATGTCCAAAACGGTCGTAATTAATTTTATCGTTGTTACCCGCAACCATTGAACCAGTTTCTTCTTGTTCGTTATTTTTTCGCCCGCTATTCAAATCGTCCTCGTTGTGTTGGGAAAGCACCTCTTCCAGATTGTTGTAAGATTTTGTTCGAAGAGAATTCAGTTGATCTAAAAATAATTGACTGATATTCTTTGATTTTAGAAAGCCCTTATTAACAATTTTGTTTTCATATCTGGAAAAATTATGTAACCAAAATGAAGTGCGAAATCGCTAGATGTTAATAGGAAATTCCCCAAATTTGACTACTTTTTCGTAATAAAAGTAAAAATCTCTAGTAAGTTTAGGATAAGTCAAGAAATATTCAAAGATTTAATAAAATAGAAATTAGAATAATTAACTAATTATAATAAAAACACTTCGAACTCGTTTTAGAAAATATGTTTATGACTTAAATAATTTTTATAAAATATTTTGGTACGCCTATGTCTCACGTTCGTTTCTGTTCGGTTCATTGCAAGTTCTGTATATCAAGTGGGGAAATGCAAAGGTATTTTTAATTAAAAACAAGAACTCTGAAAATAAAGAACAAAAAAATTACCTATAGTACTAAACGCAGATTCATCATGGAACGTTGGACTCTTGCCGCTCGTTATTATCCTCATAGCTTCGTTCCACTGCGATTCCATGACTTTCTGCAGCTGTTTGGCAACTGTAACTCTTTTTTCTTGAAATTGGACTAACTTATGTTGAACGCTTTCAGCTTGCTGCTTGTGTTGCATCACTTTAATCTGGTAAAGCTTGATTTCTTCTTGGTGTTTCTTTTCGAGTAATTTGATTTCAAGTGAATACCTAAAAAGTTTAACAAGATCCATTTAATATTTGACAATTGTGAAACTAATAAAATTTTGGGAATATATTTTTAGGAGAAATAAAAAAACAACCGGAGGAAGGAACGGTTGGGATAATTATTTCCATCCTTAGTGGATAGAGAACTTAATTTTTTTTTAAAGACAAGGAGAGTATGGGAATAGCTAAGAGGAAAATTTATATTATTATATTTATATTGTAAATTAAAAAAAATTTGGAGATAGAATTTTCTGAAATAAAACTGTACTTTTCGGATATTTGTTGTATGTGGGAAGCAGCAGATTTCGCGATACCAATTTCCCTCTTTTTGATTTCTTCCTTAAAATGGTTTTCAGTTTGATCCAATTGGCACTGGAATTCCTTAAGTTTATTTTGTACCAAAATTTCAACTTGGCCTTGATAAAAGTTCCTTAATTCTACTTTATTGCTTTCTAATTGCTTTTTGAGTTTGGTGATATCATCTTGTAATTCAGTCTAAAAATTAAAGTTCTTTTAGAAAATTTGCTGTTTTCTTTGGTTAATATATTTGTGAATTCAATTAATCATAAAAGTCATTTGGAAAAAATAATATATCCATTAGGTGCATTTGACCTACTTTAGATATCTCTTCTATTAACTTTATTACATTCGCTTAAGAAGTAAATTTCAAACATTTTATAATTTTAACCTTTTGACTTTGTTTTTCATTAAACCATGATGTTGATATTTTTAATATATCTTTTAGCAGACTAAAATCGTAGTTAGAGCTTATAGCCTTATAGTAGAGTGCTATATATCTGATATAATTCTATTTTATCTTTGTGTATATATGTTCATATTATAGTTTAAATCAATGTATACTATAAATAGATTTTGTTAATATTTCAAATATCCACTTATTATATATATAGTAGTAGTTTGTTAGAGACACGGCGTTGATGTGTGAGTGAGTGAGTACAGAATTTAATGTAATATATTTAAAATGTGAATATAAAGTGGAATAGTTCAAATGTACTAAACGGAAAAATATCTGCAATGAACTGTACAACATTGTAAAACGATATGTTGTATTTAACAAAATGAGTAGTTCAAAGGTACGTGAAACAACAATGATTGTTCGCAAAATATATGTGGAAATAAAAGTTATGGTAATGTACCTAAAATATTAACTTAAGAATTAAAGCATTTATCATCTTACCTCTCGTTTCTTTCTGGATTCTACATCATCCAACAAATCCATTATCTCTTTATTGAGTTTTAATGTTTGATTTCTTTCCTCCTTAAGTTTATCATCCATTTTGATATACTGGTCTTTCATTTTGTTAAATTCCTTTTGACAATTTTCTATCGTTTTCTGACTTTGCGATATCTCAGCTGAGGCACTTGTCAGAGTATTTTTGTTCTGTTAAAAATATGCACATTTTCATAGTTTAGTTAAATTAAATATTAAAATTCTGAATAATAATAATAAATCATTTAACATTAATTTTATTAGTATACATTTAACTATTTAATTTTTGTACCTACTTCATTCATTTCTATATCCTTTTGAGCTAAAATTGCAGAAATCTGTTTGTATTTATCACATTCCTTGGCGTAATTTTCTTCGATTAGATCTAATTTGTTTATTAACGCTTGATTGTCGCTTTCAAGTTGAAAACATTTTTTCTCCAACATATTAGTCTTTTCTTGATTCGAGTGAGCTAAGTTTAAAGCTTTTGAAGCTTCTTTTTCATAGTGAGATATTTTCTACAATTTATAGTTTTTTAACAAAAATACAACCAATAGGGATCTTGTATGCAATTTAAATTTGTTTATTGAATTAAATTAAAATTTAGAAGAAAAATTAGTATTATGTATAAAAGAAACTAGAAACTACAGTTAAACTTAATGCTTTTCCACTTTTTATAATAATATTTTTACTCTATCAAACATAACAGTTGTTGTTTGTTTGTTAATTTTTAACGTCTCTTTTCTGACCTAATGGCCTAAACTGGACGGGACCTACAGCTTATCGTGGGCTCCGAACCACGGTCCTCAATCACCTTAAACCTAGGACTATGCCTTTGTCATGCAGGTGATCTACCGACTAACAAGTGTGTAAATGTGCCACCAACCACTATCAGTTCTACGAGATATCCGATCTCATCCGGCATGTTTACCGGCGTGAATGAAACTTCGTATGACACAAATACCTTTTTGCACTTGCCCAAAGTCTTATCTGACTTTAATTCCACTTCAATACGGCAGGATTCGAACCTACTCCCCGAACACTGACCAAGCTGAATCGGCAGACGCCTTACCAACTAGGCCACCGTGTCCGGTAAAACATAACACTTGTTTCATTATATTTCTTATTTTAATGTAGTCAGATTTCAAGGGCGGTTATATATAAAAAAGTTTTTGTGTTTGTTGATATAAATGGACCTAGAATCTACAAAAAAAATTCAAAAAAATTAAAATTTGGATTACGCCAAATGGATTTTGTCTAAGAAACGATTGGTAATGCCAAAATTACCGAAAAAAATTGTTGGGGCCATTTTTGGGAGAAAAAGTGAGTTTTTTTGGGACAAAAATGGACCTAGGATCTTCAAAAAAAATCAAAAAAATTAAAATTTGGTTTACGCAGAATGAATTTTGTATAAGAAACGATTGGCAATGTCAAAATTACCGAAAAAATGTTTGGGCCATTTTTGGGGGAAAAAGTGAGTTATTTAGGATACAAATGGACCTAGAATCTACAAAAAAAATTCAAAAAATTTAAAATTTGGTTTACGCAGCTATGAGAAATATCCTCTCATTGCCGGGCAATTGCCCCTACTGCCACCCCTCCCTTGGAGCCGCCGTTGTCAGGTTTGGCGGTCTTACAGTAGACCAAATACTTTTTACAGAAAATTTTATAAATTTAATTTTAACATCGTGTTTTTTTAAACAATATTGTGAATTTTTAATTTTAGCTAAGTTTATTTGATATCTAAACCTTTACGTTAATAAACAAAAAATTGCAAGTTTTCTATTACAAATAACTTACTTGATCTGCTTCTTCTTGTTCGTCTATGTGCCTATTTTTCAATTTATTAATTTCAAATTCATGATCTACATTTTCCTTATTAAGTTTTTCAACTCTAGCTATTAATTTTTCCAATGCATCTTGAAATTGATGTATGGTTTTATTTTTGGCTTCATCAACTTTAACAGCAACCGAAAGTTTCTGTTGCATTTCTAAATTTTTTATTTGAAGCTGCTGAATCAAAGTTTCACAATGCTAAAAAAACGTTATTCAGTGGAAAGTGGCAGATTAAAGAAGAATAACATACTTTACGTCTGTATTTTTCTTCTTGCAACTTCTGTGCAAGTTGTGACTCAGTTAAACTACAGTTACCATTACCATTCCATATATCAGCTAAATTTAACAACCCCAACTCACTCTCAAAATTTCCCACAACGGTATTTTTACTCTTTCTTTTATGTTCTCTATAACCGTCACTGGAACTCTTTTTGTGATCCGAATCTTCTAACAACTTTTTATGCATATGCAGAATATTAAGAGCATTGGAATGTATTGGATTAGTTAGTAGATTAGTTTTACTAGATCTTGATTTAGCATAAGCAGTTACTAGAGTAGAATCTGAGCTGGTATCAGAAAAATTCTTCTCTAGACTCGGTGTAGAGTCATTTGTGATGTTGATGTAATTTGTTCTTGGATTTTCTTGGTGTTTTACTTCATCTCTTAATATATCTTGTTTATACAGAGTATCTCTCATGCCAAATCCATAATCTGGAACACTTTCTTTATTGTCACCACATTGCCACGTTTTTCTCGTAGGAATTATTTCGTCTCCGGAATTATGAGAATCCTGTGATTTTTGTTCGTTTTTGAGTACGCGGTAATTATTAAAATCATCTTCTAAATTCCTAGCAGCTGTTATCCTCTGAATATTTTTAACTTTTGTCAAAAATGTATCGACTTCATTTAAGGTTTGTCCATCTCTTTCAAATCTAGTAGATTTTCCATCTGGAAATGATTCGTTCACTAATCTAGAACCTAAACCCCTTCTTAAGCTCCTCGAATTCTGTAATCTGTCAACATTAGGACTATTGGGTAAAGAATTTAACTTAAATTTAGATACAGGCTTTTGAGGGGTATTTTGAGCACTATAACTAGTTTGTAAATCATCCGTACTATTAAATTTTCGAAAATTTTGTCTTGATACATCCATATTCGTAGATTTCGTACAATCTAAAGAATTGTTTAAAAAACTTTCAGAATTCTCTATTGATTTCAAACGGCCTTGAAGACTATCAACTTGTTTTATAAGTTTATCTACAATGTTATAATAGGGTTGTACTGAGTCGGGTTGACCTGAATCTGATTCTACCACAAAGAAATCTGGAGGAATCAACAGTAATTCGTCAGTATCATCTGTATCAGTCATACCGTGGCACAAGCGATTCCTCTTTGAACGTATAAAGGTCTTTTCTTAAAAACATCACCTAGAAAAAATACCTTAGAAAATAAATGCAACAGTTTTGTATCGATCTTCACTTACGAATAAAAAACTTTTAATGATAAAACTTCATCTTCAATTCAAACAAATTTGTAAATAATCAACAAACAACTGACAGAGTTACCAACCGTGGAAAGTGACATTTTTTTGTAAACATTAAATACTGTTGTTAAAAATAAAAAATAACCTGGCTCTATTCAATTAAAAAATTAAGTTACCCATTTTAAAATGTGACCTAAGTTTATTCAACCAATTTCTAAATCATTCTGGTTCTGCCTAATTTTCCGTTCTGTGTTAAAATAATTTTTTTCGTTTTTTTTTCTTTTTATAATAAATTAGCCTACAAAGTGACTTTTGCAGACTTTTAACATTTAAATTTACCAAGTTATCTCTGGTTTATTTTTTTGATCCATTCAACATTTAAATAAAATTTGAAACTGATTTAAAATCACTTGACGAAGTAGTAGTCACTATAATATTTGCCATGACTTTTTTAGGTTATGTCATATAAAATCAGTTTTTTAGTTATAAAATATCCGAAAAGAATGAATTTCATAAATAATTAATAATCGGATTTTATAGAAACTTTGAACAAGATTGGTTTAAAAAGTATATTTATGATCGTTTATGATATGGATTTGATAGATTCCTAAAACTTATTGGTAGTGTGCGGTAATGGGCTGTTTAAATCAATGTGAAAAGCGCACCTAAATAAAAAAGTAGTAATTTTTTAACATATCAAAGTTCAAAGTGTAAAAGAAAACAAATTATTCAATAACAAACCTTATCAAGGTAGTAATTTATTATCGAAAGAGTTGTTCTAGATTATAACCAGTTTATTGATAGTGATTAAATATTTTAAGTTTTATGTACTGCAAACTTGTACGAACATTTTTTTACGTTTACAATAATGACACACAATCAACATTCGAACTTACCTTTTCACAGAAGTCAGTCCGCTGATTTAACTCAACCACAACCTAGGATATTTTTTCATAACAATTCTATCAGCAACCCTCTTCCTTCAATGTCTGCTCCAGCTTCCTTTCAGAGAAGAACCGTCGAAAGCGCCAGACAGATACGAGACAGTTTAAGTAATGTAATCAGGGAAATCGAACCTTTAGTTGAAACTGCAAGGACTGTAAATGCAGGTGTGACTAGTTTCCTTAGCAGACCACAGTCTGAAGCAAATGTGTCAAGACCTCCTGCTAATGAGGCACTTAACGATAGTTTTTATATTAATCTAGACATTTCTGAAAGTAATAATGTTAGTAGAGAAGAACCTGAAGCTCCAGCACAACAGAACATTGAAAATCCTCCAGCAAATGATAATAACAATGCAGAAGACTCAGAAAGGACACAGGCTGTGATAGAAGCTCAGCAATTTATTAAAGTATTGTTGAAATATGTCCCATTTATTTTAATACTACTTGCTAAATCTGTGTATGATTACCATGAAGGAATATTCGTTCTTATAATACTTTTCATAACTTTTGCTCATACAAATTCGGTTGTTAAAAAAGAAACTGTTAAAAGACAAAGAAGAAGTTTAACAACTTTAGGAGTTAATTTGTTGTACATCATAGTGTGTCTGATATTTATACATTATGTATTCTCTGATGATCTTCATGATTTTAATGTTGTAATGAATTTGGTGTTAATCAGGTCATTTACTCATCCTTTGACTGTTTGGAACTTACTGTGGATTGTTACAATTACTGATTTTACATTAAAATTGTTGACTGTTTCACTAAAGTTGCTCCTTACGATGCTGCCTGGAATGGTGTTGGATTTTAAAAAAAGAGTAAGTACTTAATATTTATTTTAAATTATTCATGTGTTATTTGTTACAAATATACTATATAATATTTTACAAAAGTAAGGATAAAACATTAAATTAAATTTATAACAACGTATGTTTTGTGAAAAAATAAAGAAAATAGTAATCAAGAAAACAAAGATAAATAGTAAATTTGCACCAAAGTAAACTAAAAAGTATAGAGCAACAATTCGATAAATGTAAAATAGTTGTCATTTATGTAAATTTTCATTATAAGATTTTTTTTTATTTTCTAATCTACATTGGCCTGTTAACATTGGTGTTAACCATATAATAACTTCCAAGAGAGGTCTAAGAAAAAATGTAGGGACAGTATCAGCAACACATGGTGTATTTTAAGCAATAATAACGAATTAACATACATTGTAAACAAATTGCATAGTTATTTAAAAAAAAATTTAAAATATTCAACATAGTATTGTTTTATTCAATGTCATTCCAATTCTTACAGTAGTTTTCCATGATGTATGTGTCAAAAGCTTTTGCTTAATCAAGAAATACTGCCACACATTTTTTTTTGTTTTCTAAATTTAGTGAAATATCTACGATTTTTTTAGGGAAAAGTATATCTATTTATAGAAGCAGTTTCTCAAATGTACAGAAGCATCGCAACCATTCAACCATGGTTATATTATTTATTGGAGTCATATCAGGGTCCTGAGAAAATTGTTGCTGTATTTTTGTCAGCTTTTTACATGATTTCCAAAGGAGCCGACTTGATGTCTAGAGTTAGATTGTTAAAAGTTGCTTGTCTGAAACTCTTACAAAATGTGGTGAGTATAAACTATCCTAAAATAGTTATTTATGTGCCAAAGACGAAAAACTGTCTATTACAGTCGAGTCTGCAAATTGATAGCCGATAGACTAGCAAGTAGGCGAGACAATAGACAGTTTTTCGCCGAGGTGCATATTACATTTTTTCGTCGACCTCTACAAAAACGTACTAATTTCCGAAATAAAAATCGACCATTTTTGAAGGCAAGCATTTTTCGTCCGCTGTGGCCACTAGGATACGGCACGTTGCGAGTCATTTGAGGACGAAAAGTACTTGCCTTCAGAAATAGTTGACTTTTCATTCAGAAATTAGTATGTAAAATGTCATTTTTTTAGAGGTCGACGAAATAGTTATTTATGTGCCAAGGACGAAAAACTGTCTATTATAGTAGAGTCTGCAAATTGATAGCCAATGCTAGCAAGCAGGCGAGACAAAAGACAATTTTTCGCCGAGGTGCATATTACATTTTTCCGTCGACCTCTGTAAAAACGTACTAATTTCCGAAAGAAAAATCGACCATTTTTGAAGGCAAGCATTTTTCGTCCGCTGTGGTTACTAGGATACGGCACGGTGCGAGTCATTTGAGGACGAAAAGTACTTGCCTTCAAAAATAGTTGACTTTTTTAAATATTTGTTCCCTGGAAATTATCCTCTGATAACTAAAATATTGATACTAATGAGTAGGAAGATTCAGATACCATGACATGAGAAAAATCAACAAACTTATCAAGTTGTATTGTTAAATTAAATAAAAAAATGTTCATAAAAAGATATTGTAAACAATAAAAGTCGATTTGTAACGCCAATAACATTTAATAGGTTTTAATTCAAAACAAATTGATAACCGATAATTTTTTGATTAATGATAGCTGAATGTAAACCGGCAAATGGTTTTTTCAGGTACTTTTAATTTCATTTAAGTATACCAGACTGCATTTTACGGTCTCTAAATGATTTTCAAACGTCCCATTTTTTGTAAAAATCTTATTTGATCCAAACAAACAAATATGGTCGATCTGTGATATTTTTGTGAACTGCATCTGACAGAATTATTTATTTGTTTTCACTTTTATTGTTTTAAATAAGCAATAATTTGACTTTTGTCTATACGTTTTATACTATTTTGTTTTTCAGAGCATCGGTTCTTCCCCGAGCAAAGACCAAATCCAAACAGCAGGGGACCATTGTCCCATCTGTCACGACCAGTATGAATCTCCCGTTCTTTTACAGTGCAGGCATATTTTCTGCGAGAGCTGCGTAACAACTTGGTTTGATAGAGAACAGACTTGTCCACTTTGCAGGGCCAAGATCGTGGATGATCCTTCTTGGAGAGACGGCTCGACATCCTACTTTATGCAACTATTTTAAGTTTTGTATTAGTGACCATAAATTAGCAGTTTTTAAAAAGAGAAAAACCAATATTTAAAACAACTTAAGTAGGTACTTAGTCAATAAGGTTGGAGCAAGACAGTTGGCAGCTTGAATACTTATCCAGAAGAGAATGTTTCAAGTGACAGTTATCTTTGGTATTCAGCCAGTAGAGAGCTGACAGATTGGATACTTAGCCAGAAGACGTATTTCCGAGTGCCAGCTCAGGTATTTATCCAGAGGGGAGAGGTCCAACTGATTGACAACTTGGGTACTTAGCCAGAACAGATACCAAAGTGACAGTTGACATTATTTTTGTGGCGTCCATTAGCTCAGGTACTTAGCCAATTAGGTTGGTCCAAGTGACAGTTGACAACTTGAGTTCTTAGCCAAGAGAGGTCGGAAGTTTTCAGCTCTGCTCTCTTTATTCAAATTTCGGTGTCTCTTTTTTAACTGATACTTTTGAAGTCATGGATAAAAATTAAGTTTTCGTTAGAACTCATCGAGGTTATTGGATTTTTTAGTTAATGGAGTTGTGGTTTAGTTTGATTTGGCTTTAATTTTAATTTTTAAGTAGCGTGGGTTGGTATCGTTACAATTTCAAGGACAAAAAACTGGTAGGTTCTAAGTTGCTCGGGTTGTTTGAGGTAAAACGCTCTGTTGACAAAATTATCTGAATAATATTGGTTAGATGTTTGCAAAAAAAGATTCAGGTCGATTTCGTTTTAAAAAAAAATTGTGGCCTGTGCATGTAGATACAATGAAATTGCTTGAATATTTTAAACAATTTGAATAGATTTTTAAAATATTCCTGTCAGAGGTAACAGATCAAACTTCTGTAATAATTTCATTATATGCAGCAACAGTCTCATTTTTATTGGAAATTCAAGTTTTTATTTGAATGTGGGAAAAATTACAAAATTCCTAATCAGGTGGTTAAGGTGGTAATAATGGCCGATTAAATAAAATTATAAAGCTGAAAGGTAAAAAATGCCCTTTTCAAATTTTTACTAAATATTTTATTGTTTTCAAAGCTCTGATGAACGTTTATATAGAAAAATAAACGATTTAACAAACAGATAATTGTATAATTTGATAGGATAAACTTCAAATAAAACAAAATACAAATTACTGTGATAATTTCAATAACTGTCTGCATAAATTTCACTGTAATTTAAAAAGTTTGGGACTTTTTAACTATTTTTAATTTAATTTATTGAAATTTATAGGTCACTTGAAGAATTGATTTTGTTTTATAGTAAAAAAATGGCCTCGAATATAAAAATTTCAAACTGTTTCTTATAGTACTTTTTAGTATTTGATGTGAAATATATACTTCTTAATAATTTTGCATGAAATAAAGTAAAATAATACTCAAAGATAACAATAAAAAATGTGAATGCAAGTAATTAAAAAAATGGGCTATAAAGATTTTTCTAAATAATTAAAATTGAAGCCGTCCTGGACTAATCCAATTCTTTCGTTAGATTTTTATTTTTTTAAATTAATATCATCCGAATGTACAAAAAATTAAATTTTGGTAATGTGACGTATGTAGGAGGGATATGTATGCATAAAATAGGTTTTGCAGTGTGTAACAATGAAAATTATAAGAAAATAGCCTAAATCTAATTATCATTACCTGGATATACATATCTTTCCTATTTGCCCTATGTTGTGATAATAATACAAAGTGGAATCCCGTAAAATATTTTTTTAACATGTAAAAATTCGTCTATTTTTTCATAATATTGGTTTTTTAAGTGATAATATTATTATTAAAAGGTATTTAATAACTACATTGTAACATATAATTAGTTAAACTTAGGATATGTGATAAATATAGAATCTTCTGTTATTATTTAAGAAGTTTTTTTTTATCTATAGTTGTTGACCACGGAATAAATGTTTTTATTTTAAAATCCGGATGTTTTTATTATTCGTATTTGGGTTCACAGTAAATATTTTTATGGTAAATAGATAACGGGATGCACGTGTGCTTAGATAATACTTACAACTGGATTTGAGAAACTCGAAATTTGCCTTTAAAAAGATTAAAACAATTTCAGGTAGAAATTTAAAATTTTGAATAATAATAATAATATACGACCTCCAATTCATCCTCTTACGAGTGAACCCCAGAAGCTCTGCAGCTTGTGCGGGGGAGGGACGGCCATTATTACCCATATATATCGGCGATGTTTTTTTTTCGCTATCACAGTTTTCTTTTTCCTCGTGATATTTATGGAGTACAGAAGTTGACGTGTATACATATTTGAATAGTTATATATTGGTTTGTATATTATCTTTCGATAAATAAACGTTATTATTATTTGCCGTGGCGCTCTGGGCCGACTTACTGATGATTGATGGCGCATTTGCTGTACAGAAAAACCTCACAACACCATCATTGACAACGCTGGACTCCCCCAAGATTTAAATATTTGCAGCGTAAACTAACATCAAAGTAATTAATGTTAAATACGCTACAAATCACATTTTTATTTCTAGTGATTTGGCATAAAGCCCGTTTCACAAAGGACCGATGATACGCGTATATGTGAACGACATGTATTAAAACAATGAATAGGACCGACCGTCCGTCCTGATCATCGGTCCTTTGTGAAACGGGCCTAATTATCTTTATAATCTTTTCTTTGAAAATAATAAAATAAAATATAAAAAATAAAAACGAATTCTGGAAATATTTTAATGCAAACATTCATAATATTACGAGTTAAACCTGCATAATGTTAAAAATAGTGTTAAGTATAATATTTATTTTTTCATCGTCTGTGATAGTTTACTTTGAAAATAATCTCCGTCACCTTTTGTGGCCATCTTGTTGATTTGTTTGTGCCGTTCTTTGCTCACAATTTCTTCTAAAACTTCGCCGTCACCTTTTATGAGCCTGTAAATTGTTATAAAAAACTATTTTTTCTAAATAAATCCACTATATTAGAAAAAATGGTCTTTGAAGTAAGACTAGAATAAAAACCATTTAGTTTAGGAAAACCCTTTTCAATGATGCTTAAGAAAATCATAATGACTTCCAATACAAAAGAAAATATTTACCTGTGGCGACCTGTAGATTCATCGTATACTCTTTTAACCATAGATCGCTTCTTCTCCCACTCTTCCTTACTCATTGGAGCCATAGATTTACTTTTGTTTTCCATTAAAGCAACAGGAATGTCCATAGATGGTTCAATTTCTGTTTTTTTATTCTTTGTTTTGGTTTTCATAGTTTTGTTGCTCTTTTTATTAGCTTTTTTGGGGTTTTCATCATTGGATGAGCTAGAGGTAACGCTCGTACTGGATTGCGAAGATGTGGAGTCTTTTCGGCGTCTTTTTTTTTTCAAAAACTAAAACAAGTACCTTATTGTTTATATTTTGATGCGGAAAAAATTGAATAAAATAGGTCCCAAAATTGTATGAAAAAAGAAAGTTTTGAAGAATTTCCTGATATCAAAGGAGGAGGGTCATTTTGGCCGGTTTTCGGCCCCCTACATTTTTGTCCATAGAAATTTTTTTGTTCATTATTATCTATATTTGATAATTAATCGATTCCACAACAAACGGAACTTCCCCTAGTAAGAATCAAGGTCAATTCAATGTCAAATAGTGGCCAAAATTCACCCCCAACAGAGGTGTTTTTTTTTCTTCCTTTTAACGCGACAAAACGTTTTGGAGGGGTTGGTGAGGTTCGGAAGTAATCTTTAACACCACCACCGTGCTCGGCATCCTCGAAAATGTTCGAAAAGACGTTTTTTACAGGGAAATGATGCGCTGCCCGTTTAACCCCTTTAGGGGGCAGTTTTTGGCCGTTTAGGGGGTTCAGCAATCGAAAACAGTAACTGATACCGTCATCGAGGTATTCTCAATCCTGGTAAATTTTGGTCCATTTTCATGGTTTTTTCCGACTCACAGACGCCATTTGACATTGAATTGACCTTGATTCTTACTAGAGGAAGTTCCGTTTGTTGTGGAATCGATTAATTATCAAATATAGATAATAATAATAAACAAAAAAAAAATATATGGTCAAAAATGTAGGGAACCGAAAACCGGCCAAAATGACCCTCCTCACCATTTCTAATTAAATTCTCGAAAACAAAGTATGGCTAATTTTTTATGACACTTTATATTTTCATATAAAAATACATTGATATAAGAGAAATTAAATTTGAGATAGTGGCAAACAAAAAAGTTGTTTTGAAGAGAATTATATACTTACTAATGTTTTAAGTCGTGTCAAAATTTCATTCTTAAATATTAAGATTTGATTTTTTACCTTCTTTTTCTTGATTTCTTCCTCCGAAGAATCAGTAGAACTGGAAGTTGAAGATGTTGATTTTTTTCGTTTCTTCCTGACTTTAGTTTTGCTTTCCTTATTCGAAACCTTTTCATCGTCTGAAGAAGAATCGCTACTACTACTCGTACTCAAACTATCTGAAGTTGAAGATGTGGATGATGAAGATGAGCTAGGAGTGTGATGTCTCTTTTTTTTTTTCGGTGAGTTTTTTTTATCTTTTGTTTCATTCTCGACGTCACTTTCAGATGTATCTGTTTGATGCTTTATTTTTAATTTCGTTTTGACTGTAGCACTTTCATCTTTCTTCTTTAGTTTGTTTTTCATTTATTATAACTAAGATATAAAAGAGTAACTTAAATACATAAGGTAGGAACAGATAAAGAATATATATTGAATTGTGTTAATTTTAGTTAATTAGGCATTATCCACAAAATTTATATTATATATAGATTGACCTCAATTTAAATCTAGTCTAGGCGCCAACAAAGTAGGCAACTAAGAATACATATTTGTAATTAAACCTTTTTTAATGTCTTTCTTATATTACCTTTTCTCTACAATAAATCGGTATTAGAATTTCTCAGATATTATTTTGCACACATATATGTATATGTATAAATCTCTTAAGACATTTTATCCAATAAAATGTTTCTTAAAATGAAGGGACTTTATAATGGTCACATTAAATAGCTGTAGTAATAGTAATTTCACATTTAATTGCAATCTCTCAAAAAGGGCTACATAGACAGAATATTCAGTTAGAGTTTATAAATTAGCAAATAAGAATACCAGCTTTCCTTATGTGAAAAATTAAACTAACCTTATTCTTCAAAAATCAAAACAACAAACAATCACATGTAAACACAAGGCATTTTTTCGAGAGCAAACTCAAATTCACTTACGAGAAACTAAAATTTAAAAATTAACATTTTAATCGGTAATTTTATTATATTATATAATATAGGTAATAATGCACGAATTAGATGTTCTCCTCACTTTTATGTTTTTTTTTTGAAAAAAAGAAGTGACTGTTTACTCCTAATGTTGAAGACAAAAGAAAATGTCAAATTGTCATTTTGAAAATACAAATTTAACCTTTTTAAACAACATAAGAAGTTGAGAATTTTGACCTAATGGAAACTCCAACTCAACGATTTGTTCCAAATGAGGAATTTCTCCACCAGTTAATATCTATGGGCATAAATCATGAAATAGCAGTACAGGTAAGTCTTTTTACTGGATTAAGTAAAGAAATTATATATTAAATTATCAGCACATTTGGGATAAACTTCTGTAAATTGTTATAATTGTATGTGTATGTATTTTAGGCTCTATTTTGTACGGGAAACACCTCACTGGACGAAGCCGTCGAATACATATTCAGTTGCCAAGAATCCCAGGCTGCAGAACCAACAACTTTTTGTAATA
Source organism: Crepidodera aurea (assembly GCA_949320105.2). Taxonomy (NCBI): domain Eukaryota; kingdom Metazoa; phylum Arthropoda; class Insecta; order Coleoptera; family Chrysomelidae; genus Crepidodera; species Crepidodera aurea. The sequence continues at coordinate 36,698,575 of OX439475.1, read as the reverse complement.
TTAAAACAAAACTTGAGGGTTCGGAATCCGGGGATGATGATGACGATGAGGTAGACTTTTACAAAATGACTTTTGTTGTAAACGCATCCTTAAAAATGGGTGTGGGTAAAATAGCAGCACAAGTAAGGATATTTCCATACGAATTCAAACGTTTAATACCTAAAATTAGTAATTTTATAGGTAGCACATGCCTGTTTAGGTTTATTTCGAGAAATTATGGTAGACAGAAAAGAAGAATTGGAAATTTGGGAACGTTATGGGTAAGTTTTTTTAAGTTGCATACTTATTAATAGTGATAAATATTATTTTAGTGAGAAAAAAATTGTTTTAAAAGCAACAGATGAGTCTCACCTCCGAGAACTTTACGAAAAATCAAAACAAAAAGATATTCCTTGTTATTTAGTTCACGATGCAGGCCATACTCAGATTGCTCCAGGATCGGTGACAGTTTTGAGTTTGTTTGGGTTAGAAGAAACTGTGAACATGGTTACAGGCAAACTCAGTTTAATGTGATATGTATATTATTTTATTCGGCCATTCCTCCGATCTGTTTTTAAAATTAAACTATTGTAGATTAATCAGAATTTAGAAAAGATGAAAGGGCGAGAAAAAGATTTTTCTCTTATTTACAATTATTTGCATTTATTAATAAAGTATAATTTTTATACATTTTTCTGAGACGTGCTTTTTTTATTTAAATAACAATGAAATGAAAAAATGTATTTCAAAAGTCTTGAGATGTAAACTAATTTAATTGTGTAGTTTTGAACTTTGTAGGACTAGTAAAATATAACTTAAATTTTCATTTCTGCAGGAGATTCCATCAGTATATAAAATTACTATATTCATCTGGTTATAATTTAGGAATTTAAATGACATTCCTAGCAAAATTATTCCAAATTAGACACGGCTTTTTGTTTGTTTAAAAATAAGACATTTGCTTGCTCTCAATAGAGGAAGAAATAATTCAAAAACTACAAAAAAAATTCTAGATTTAGGTAAAAATGAGTAAACACCACACATATTTTCCTAGATTTATTGGAAAATGGGTCAAAGTGGCTCAATTTAAAGGAAAATATGAAGTTCATGGTGTCTTAGCTAAATCTGTTGAAATATGGGCTATCTTTCTAAAATCTAGGAAAATTTCTGCAAATTTTTGAACATTGAGAGCTAGAACGCCTTTTCTGAATTTGAATATTTCAAATTAGCCTTCGCTTTTTGCTAATTGAATAATATAATATGTTATAACCAGTTGTTAGTTTAATATTATTAAAACGACAATAGCATCATAAGAACATAAGAATTTTTTATATTTTTTACTGCATTGTTTAATTTTTGTAAAACAGACTCGCCTATTTACATAAGCTGTTAATCTTATTTATTTATAAAAATGTAAAATGTGAAAATCTAATAAAGAAAAATTAACATGATCTTTTTTATTATTAATCGCTTTGCTCATAAAATGCTTAGATATTTGGTCATACTGAAGCTCAAGATAGGATGGATCCAGTTATCAATGTTTGGAGTTAATGCAAATGCAGTAAGTTCAGTAACCAAATTATCGGGGATTAGAGGGGAATTGTGCTGTTCCGGCCCTAATCACCATGGTAGTTGGCTAATGACTAGCCAAGTGGAATGAATTTGTTATTTAATGAAAAGAATGAAAAATAATAGTTGCTATCTATATGTAAAATTCGAGTGTTTGAATACGGCGTCAAAAACCCTGTTTCTTCCACGCCTCGCTCACTTTTTGGACCGGGCGGAAATTGCAGTAGTGGAAATTAAATTTTTATTTGTTCCGACTTCGCGGTCTATTCAAATTATCGGTTTTATGTCGTCGAATAATACCGGACGGGCCGAGCCTTGATCTCACAGTCACTGTGAATTGTTAACTTGCAAATGACCATGAGCGTACGTAATGTTTTTATCTTTATTAGAAATTTAATTATTTTTTTTAATTTGTTAAAGAGATAATTAAAAAGATTTATTATATAAATGCTTTTATTTAATTAAATTTTTTCATTTTCAATTTAAAAACTTTTAATGAATTTTAAAAAAAATATTTTTTGCTGCTACAAATTATTTTGAAACTGTCGTTCACATGTCAACTAGTAGTGGAACCTGTCAATTTGACTTATGAAATCGTGAATACGAGATTGAAAAATCAAATAAATTCGTTTAAAACTGCATCAAATAAGCTAGCTAGTCCGATTAATTGTCTACATTATTTTCGTAATTTGATAAGACCTAAGACAAACAATTTTTATCAACAAGTGCTCGATGTGTACATAATAATTATTATCTTAAAATAAATTCGAAGTACCGGATTGTGAAGATTTTGAAAAATTAAGTTTTAGGTATTTTATTTTTAAGGACCAGGGTTCGATAGCCTTTTGTAAGAAATTACAATAAACAACATTTTCATTCATTTTATAAGTATATTAATCAATTATGTGAATGGAGCTAAACCAAATATCGTTTTTTTTTGTTTAGTTTTAGCTGCCGACGTTATACAAGTTTAGTTTTGTCTATGATACTAATTTGTTGAAGGTTGAATTCATCAATGGGTTTTCAATTAATCCATTTAGTGGGTGATATACAGGGTGTTTTAAAAATAACTATTGTAAGCTCTTAATAGGCCTCTTAAATTATTTTAATATTATTAGTTATGATTGTAATAAAATATAAATAGGACAAACCAGATGATTAGTAAGGACTAGGTTTAAATAGCATGTGGTTCATTTTATGTACAGTAAAACATTAGGCTAAATTCTGTACTAAAGCCGCTTATGCAGTCGATATTAATTTTTTTATGAAATATGCCTTTATTTTCAGAAAGACAACATTAAATTAGTTGGGAGCTTACAATAGTTTTTGGAATTTCTGGATAATTAGAAATTATTCCTGTGAGCTACCCTATTTTTGTTTCATGATCATTTGTTATGTGTATGTGATAGTCATTAAAAGATTTTTAAACTTATCTTGAAACCTTTTTGTATTTATTTTTATAAGTGTTGTGAGTATGACCTTGCAATATAATTTTGAATCACCCTGTATACTAAAACTGCTACCTATCAGCGATGTGTAAAAAATGATTTTGTGCACATAACCTATGAAATGATCATGCAAATGTAATTATGCAGAAGTTTAGGGTAGCTAAGAACGAAAATAAACAATAAAAAGGCATAAAGAGTTGGTAGTTGTCTTGAATTTTGAAATTGCGCAGCGCATGTGTGATAAAAACAAGGGCCCGGCGCGCGAGACCCGTCACTGTACACCGACTGTCAGTTTGCATTGGTTTTTCGCTAATACTAACGTGTTTTGGGCGTGTAGACTTCGGTAAATACTCCGTAACGGGTTCACGTGATGCTGGCATCGACTTTCCGCCTTTTCCTCGTGCATCCACCCTCTCGGAAGTGAAAAAATTTCCGAACAAACACAACCATCGTTATGTTTATATCGTAGGTGCGGCCATATTAAAGGTTACTGTGTATATTCGCGCCTGATTTTAGGCAATACTTAACACGCATCCGAGTGGTTCTTGCATAAATCCCGGTGCATTTAGACTTTAGCCTCACCCACTTTGCACATCTTAGTGACCTGTGGTGTTTTCAAATGACAACTGATAGTGCGGGTGATTCGTTCGAAATTTTCATTAGCTAACCCCCAAAAAAATTCGTAGTATTAAAGATTTTTTTACGCGTTGTTCGGGTTTTGGAATCGTTTTTGGAAAAATGACGGAAGAAGAGGTGCTTTTTGACGACGTTTACGAGCTGTGCGAAGAAATCGGAAGGTTTGTTTTTTCATTATTTATTTGAATTTTGGAAAAACTAATGTACCTACTCCGTAACACAAAATTTTAGGAAAACAAAATATTACTTTTGTGTATTTATCAATTTTTTGGATAGTAACATGCACTGTTTTCCTAATGATTAATTCGTCGTTTTTAAACCCCAGAAACGAATGAAGGGCAAGTTGCTATAAACAAATTTCTTGGATTTAATTTTTTCTCTGATAGGTATTCCATTTGCGTATCAGCGGCGTACGAAACGCGGAAAAATAATTAAGGATCATGACACCCCACCAAATCGAATTTGGTCTCAAAATTAAAACCGAGTGTTTACAGATTAGAGAAAAACTTAATTTCAAAGGAGACATTTTACATGGCTTCAGAAAATCTTCTATAACTTTTTCGAATAAAATTACTGGTACTATTATTATTATTATTCGATTACTCAAATCGCGAACACGCACACCACTGTGCCTAAATTACAATTATTACATCTTATACATCAATCCTAATAGTGTATACCAAAGCCGCAAAATTTGAAATTACTTCACAACTTTAGCAATTTCAAGATTGATAATAATATTAATACCATCAAGTACGTCGAAAACTTTGACTGTAATTTTAATATACAGGATGTCCCAGGAGTTCGTACCAAAAACTTTGCAGCTCATCACAGAGGGGCTAAAAATAAAGACCCTTATCGAGTTATCGAACTCTAAAGTTGGAAATTAAAAATGGTTTTTATTTATAATTATTAAAGTACTTATTAGAAATTATTTTTGTAACTCTTTCTAAACACCAGAAATATAGACCCATTGGCGTTATAAATAAATCTGCATTACCCTTATAAAGTCAGGTCCGGTTTGTGTTCAGTGGTTAATAGTGCATAATTTTTTCCTCCTTTACATTACAACTTAATTCCTCAAACATCAACTCTGTCAATTTCATACATAACTTCGAAATCCTGGCACCTTACGTCTTCGCTGAACCCCCCTCTAAAGAAATTGTTAGGCAGCATGAAATACATCTGTGTATTTGCGGTTGAATAGTTATCAATTTACATATGAAACTAACGTTGTGTCATAAAGTTGTGTGCCTCCCAGCAAATATGGCCGACCTGTCACCTACGTCATCCTGGAATGGTCTATAATCAAGTCAACACAACAATCCGATGTAAATAACTTCAATTAACTTCCTCGTTTGCGTTAACGAAACCAGAATTCGGGTTGGCTAGGATTCTGTAAAAATCCGACAGAACACGAGCGCAATTCGAGATGTCCCGGGAGCCGCTAAACACAAGAAATATAAATCTTCTGGTAAAATTTTAATTTTTAATTGCTTTAAAAGAGGACCGTTTGGAGCAGCACTTCCCGGTACCCTCTGAGATTTTGAAGTAATGTTCAATTTTAGAAAAAACTACTTACTTTTTTCAAAAATGGTAAATAGAAAAGTTATTCAATTATAAAAAAAAAGTGATCATCCGCCAATCTGCGATGAATAATAAGCTCGGATACAAGAAATTTTTTTTGTTGAGTATTAAGCTCGCAATTTTAACATTAGCATTTCCAATATGGCGGAGGGTATCGAACCTCCTTAATTTCTTTAATAATACTTGTGACCCCTCGATAAAATTATCAGTTTGAGAGAAATGTGTAAATTTATATCGCATTGCATGTCTATGTGATGTGTATACACCAATATATAGCCTATTACTACTGTTCCTCTTGTAGTTATTTTGTAGTTTGTTTAACGTATATTTATAAAAATTATTGCATATTTTGACCGACGGTACGCGCTATGCCTGTGATGTCAGATATTTGTTTGTCTATCTTTGTCAGCTTATAGACCAATTCCATTTTTTTACTGGTGAAATTGCTATCTAATGGAATTTCATTATCGGATGTCAGCCATTGCGACAGTGAACAGGGTCGAACTAAACAGGGACGGATTCTCAAGAATTCTTCCAATTTAAAGTTACTTGTATTTGGAGTCTACATACTTTGACTTCTTACAAAATATCTATTTTTTTAATCCACTGGGTATTTCTTTCTTTTTTAAATGGAAAACTCGTCGAAAAATTTTTGGAATTCACAATTTCCTAAGTATTTTTTGCTTGGCTGTCGTTGGTACCCCACCAAATTAAAGCTACCTGGAGAAGTTTAAAATTTAGAAAAAATGTGTAGAGTAAGTTTTGTGGATTTTCCGGGTTCCTTTTACTACCTCACCAATTTAAAAGTTGGTACCTGATAGAGAACGTTAAAATTTGGAAGAGTATAGAAATATTTTCTTGAAACCATGAATTTAACATCTTCATTGGTGCTCAATTAATTGGTGAGGTGTCAAAATCGATTTTTTCCTTACCCCGAATATGAAGCGGACGTGATTTCACGCATTACAATATACCTACCTCACTTTTGTTCAACGTAATGAAACTATTTATAACAACTCTATTTCCACTAATTGATATTCTCGGGCAAAAATGGAATTCCGCGTTTTCTAATGGCTTTTTTAAATTTATTAGTCGTAAAATTGTCGCACTAAATTACACTACTAGATTTTATTGCATTCGAGGTAAAATTTTAAATCAGAATGTACAAGTTGTTGAAAAAGTGTTTTTTCAATAGAAAATTTCACACCAACATTTTGTAACCAATAAGAAGCTTTCGTTTCAGCTCGTTACTGTAGCAACCAAAAAACTTGGCGATAGTATTTTCCTACCCTGGGCTGTACCACAGCGATAGTATTTCTGTCAAGTGTCAAATTATAAAAATACACCGGTCTTACAAAAATGTCATGTTATAATTTTTTATATTACTTTGGTGTGAAATTTTCTTACCGAATCTCCTCAAGCATAATTTTTTTTTAAAAAGTCATGTTTTCGGAAATATTTCAGATAGTAATTCAACCTCTAGGGAGATTACAAGTAAGTGAAAGTTTTATCTGAAAAAACATCCTATCGCAAATATTTGCGTTGACGAGTACTCATTTTGAATCGTAAACTGTTGGAGTCAATTGAAATTAAGGGAAACAAAGTTTTATTTCTGATCTGTGTTGTCTTCTTCTTACACCATTTCAATGATTTTCTTATGGTTTCTGTCAGTGACAACTCTCTATCTATATTATCAATTTGCCAAGTTATGATTACATGAATATACGCTAATAGGTTTCAGCATATTTTCATTGGTTTTCTAATGTTTATTCCGGCTTCCTGTACAGCAGTTATCCTATCCATCTATTTTATCCATGTTTAACCAGACGTCGTTGTCGGCAACTTCAATCTCTCCCCTGTTCAATTTAGCCTTCAGATCTGCCATTCACTTCCTATTTTTTCCAACAGTCCCACAAATTCCTATATCGTTATCGTGTGGTGAAATACGGCAGATGTCTCCAGAAATACTTAAAACAAACTTTTCGAATTTGGTACTAGAGCCTTTATGTACAAAAAAATCTAACAAAATTTGAGTGTCACAATCAACAGTTTGATATCAAAACGCTTTCTTTTCAACGGTAGGTACTGTTTATACGTTAGCCTTTCTTTCCATAAAACTAAGCCAAATGATAAATCGCGGGATTTGTATCTATTCCCAGTCATGAGAGCTCCAAAAAGTCTGTGCTCCAATAGCTTTCAAGGTTACCCTTGCGAACGTTGCTCATATTTGATATAATTTCTAAGAAAGTCAAGTCGAAAAAATTATAAACAACCCGAAAGAACGGCTATTGCGGATCATTGCAAACATTTTTGTGAGTAAATTCGAGACTGTACAGGTGAGCTCAAGGATAGATGCTTTATTGGTCCTCTTTTGACCAATTCCTCCTTATTCAACCACAAAATAGATAAAAGACACCAGCGAACCGAACTACCGAAATGGACCCCGATTCTGGGTTACTATCGCCGGCTGACTGACTAAAAATCCAAGACCTACTTCTACGTCAAAGTTAATAGTCAAATCCTCTGCATTTAAAACACATATCTAATCCAGTGTTCCCCAAACGGTGGGTCGATCTTAAAACTATCAGAAAAGATAAGAAAAATCGAAACAAATCGAATTGATTGATTTTTGGCATCCGGGGCAGACAATATTTGATGGTAAATTATATATACATAAGAAAGAAATACGATAAAAATAAGTTTTTTTACTTCACCATGGACTGTTGGACCGTGAAGGTATTCCGATAAGGAAAGATGGGTCGCCAGCTGAGAAAGGTTGCGAAACACTGATCTAATCTGTTCTACTCCCCTTAAATAACCCCATCTTTGATCCGCTGTTTTATCATTGCTTACCATCACCTGACCACCCCCAACCAAAACTTTTCCCACACACACTTACCACATCATTATTTTCCGAGGATATCGCAAATGCAGGAAAACCCTGAAAAAAATCCCTGTATCACTCAACGAATCCCTTACCGCAACCTTTAAAACACATACCTAGTGCATGCCCACTTTTCTTTTTTCTGAAAAGCCTCCCATATCTCAAAAATAGGAAAAGATCTAATAGACTCCGAATCGTATAGACCTATATTCCTAAAAAATGTCCTACAGAAACTCTTCGAGCATCTACTCAAAGAGGAAATCTGGGGCGACCTTGTGTCCTGTTAAATTATTCCTCGAATCCAATATGCTTTCAAACCACAACACCCAAGATGACATCCTTAACCTACACACCACTGGCGGCGCCACGGGCGGACAAAGGGGGGCAGTATGCCCCCCCTGCCCTTTATATAAATGTATAAAATGTCGTTTTTAGCGCCCCCTTCGATTTTATAACTAGTGATGTAATTGCTGAATACGAGTCTTTTAGTTTATTATTTAGAGAACTTAAAGATAATAATAATAAAATGCCTTTATTTCATATATATACAATAAGAAAATTTGGTTTACGCAGAATACATTTTGTATAAGAAACGATTGGCAATGTCAAAATTACCGAAAAAAATGTTTGGGCCATTTTTAAGGGAAAAAGTGAATTTGTACAGGATATAAATGGACCTAGAATCTACAAAAAAAATTCTAAAAAATTAAAATTTGGTTTACGCAGAATGAATTTTGTATAAGAAACGATTGGCAATGTCAAAATTAATTTCTAGAACCGCCACTGCTACACACTCAAATTTACATTGCAATAAACAACCAACACATAGTCCTTCTTCTGTATCTGTATATATTTTCAATAATAATAAATTTTACACCACTGATACATACAATAAACGTAAAACCAGTTGAGAATGCTCTTCTAGTATTGCCATAGACCGAACAAATTGTAATGAAAGTATTAAAACATTTTAGATTGACAGTTCCCATTCTAATCAACACAGCCACAGTCTACTCACTTTTACCAAAATCGTCATTCACTATGTGTCTACTTTAAATTCAACGTCATTTTAAACTTCAAAATTTTCATATTTTGGACCCCATTTTGAAGACGTTCCCAAAGAGGTACGGAGGGTCACATCAAGCTTACTTTTTGATGCTCTATCAAAATCTGAAGTCAGAATTTTAAAATTCATACACACAAAAAAGCTACAGACACACACACATACACACACACAGATCGAATTCCGATACCGTACAATTTGTTCGGTGAAAAGTATCAGGCACGGAGCTTACAGAAATTGGCCCTCGGTTAAAATCTTTGAAACTCGGAGATATCCAAAAATCGATGCTGATAAAAAGTCTCCATTGGCGCGAGGTCGTAAAACGCGATCCTCACGAGTTATTTTGACCACAATTAGAAGAGTGAATATGAGCATCTACACGAATTCTCATACTATCCCTTGTAATAATCCATTATACTTCTATCTATCTAATACATAAATGTGTAATATACATATAATATTCAATAAGTGTATCTCTCTCTATCTCTCTTCTAACCTTATCTCAACTTATCTATCTCCCTTCTAACCTTATCTCAACTTCTCTATCTCTCTTTTAACCTTATCTCAACTTCCCTGTCATTTCTTCTCATCTTGACTTCCCCACCCCTCTCGTCTTTCCTCGGGCCATCGCTCGCTTCTTTCTCTGTCCAGCTCATCTCAATTTCACGATTATTGTTTATTTATTTTAATTTATTTTATATTGACTGATTCCCACGAATTTTTCTACTTAAACTATAATATTCATATATATCATCTATTCATATACAGTGTGTCCCAATTAAGTCGGCACCTCGAAAACTTTTTTATTATTTGTTTTATGAAAAAAGTTCTGTATTGCCTAAAACCCAAAATTAAATACTCAGATATCAATTTTTTGCATTCGTATACGAGGTTTGTCAAAAAAATATGAATTTTCCTTAAGAGTAAAGTACCTTTGTTTTTGACAATTGATATAAAGAAAATGTGTTTACATTAAAAAATAACTTTCTAATATGCAACAATGTTTATTTACATTAATAAGCGTTTCTATTTAAAACAGTATCTCTAATTTTTATTGAACACTGATTGATCAATTGCTTAATCGCCTTTGTATCTTAATCGCTCTTGTATCTGCATTTTGTCTCTTCATGTGTTAGAGCTGATAATAGAAGAGGGAGGAAAGTTGGTATGAAATAAGAACAGAATAATCGTGAAATTGAGATGAGCTGGACAGAGAAAGAAGCGAGCGAAGGCCCGAGGAAAGACGAGAGGGGTGGGGAAGTCAAGATGAGAAGAAATGACAGGGAAGTTGAGATAAGGTTAAAAGAGAGATAGAGAAGTTGAGATAAGGTTAGAAGGGAGATAGATAAGTTGAGATAAGGTTAGAAGAGAGATAGAGAGAGATACACTCATAAATTACATCAAATGCTGTTAGTATCAGCTTTACCCAACGTAGAGGTAACTAGTCGGACTAAAATCTATTTTTTTTCTTTTTGTTAAATCCTTTTTTTAAATTTTTCAATCAATCTACTGTCTCGACTTCGAGAACATCATGGGCATTAGCTGCCTGCGCTACATTTCTCGTAGTTTGTAACAACATAAACATTGTTGCATATTAGAAAGTTATTTTTTAATATAAACACATTCTCTTTATATCAATTTTCGATATTGTCAAAAACAAAGGTACTTTACTCTTAAGGAAAATTCATATTTTTTGACAAACCTCGTATACGAATGCAAAAAATTGATATCTGAGTATTTAATTTTGGGTTTTAGGCAATACAGAACTTTTTTTCATAAAGGAAATAATAAAAAAGTTTTCCATATGGTGCCGACTTAATTGGGACACGCTGTATATGTATAGATGATAGACAGGGTGTTTCATTGGGAGAGGGAAACATTTTAACAGTGGATAGGTGTCACTGGGGTGATTCCAAATAACCCATATTTTATGGGTCTAAAGTCCCTTATAGCTAAGACACAGAGTGTTGTGTACATTTTGGTCATTTCTTCATTGTCTCCTGTGCTTTTAACCACTCTGTATAATTCTATAATATTTGGTACACATAGTCTCTGTATCTGAACTAATTAATTAAGATATTATTAATATTGAAATCCAGGCCCGGCTTCACTAAAAGTTGACAAATTCGTTCCGCTCATAAACAACACCCTGTATGTTAAATTTTCAAAAATATTTTATCATAGATAAAAAGAGGACAAAAAATTGAATTAACGATATACTTTTTATTTTTGCACATATGATTTTACTACTCATAAAAGTTTTCTTACATTTTTGGGGCGCTAACTTTCTTAATTAATCCTATTAAGTTGTAATCAATATTATTTGACCTAATTAACTATTTGGTTTAAAAGTATGTTATACCAAAAATTTTTATAATCATCTAGGCCTATGAAAACAGATTTACAGGACCGTACTAGGAACTAAATGTCTCATTATATTTACCTATACAACACCCATTTTATTTATTTTTTTTAACTTTCCTTATGAATAATTATGTAGTTTGGAGTAGAAGAGTAAAAAAACTAAAATCAAATTTTTCTAAATAATAAAAGTACATAAAAAGCATTGTGAATGTGACGCGTTATTTATTTAAAGTTGGTAATACGCTGTACTATTTGTGAAATTAAATAGATACGCCAACAACATATGAGTCAAATAAATAAAAATCATTTTTAGTTAAATAATATCTTCTTATTAAATTACAAACAAAATTAAAAAATTACACAAGACTTAAAAGACTAGAAAAAAACACATAATCCATTTGCTACCATCAGGGAAGCTCTTTAGCAATATAAAATTTCGGTAAATCTGTGGTGTAGTGTTTTTAACAATAAGTTAATTGGACCCCATATACTCCCTCAAAGATTAACTGGAGGGGTTTACTTATATATCTTCTTCAAAATATTTTTGAATTTTGTTTATAATTTAATTAAATATTATTGAACTAAAAATGTGCTTTTATGTATTTTTATCCTTTACAAAAATTTAATTTTAGTTTTTTTTTACTTTTCTACTCCAAACTACACAATTTTTCCATATAAGGAAGGTTAAAAAAAATAAATATAATGTGACATTTAGTTCCTAGTACGGTCCTGTAAATCAGTTTTCATGTGCCTAGAAGACTACAAAAAATTTTGGAATAACATAATGTTAAACCAAATAGTTAATTAGGGCAAATAATATTGTTTACAACTTAATAGGATTAATTAAGCACGTTGGTGCCCCAAAAATGTAAGAAAACTTTTTAAGAAAAATGTAAGAAAACTATTTATGAGCAGTAAAATCATATGTGCAAAAATAAAAAGTATATTGTTAAATTCAATTTTTTGTCCTCTTTTTAGCTATGGTAAAATATTTTAAAAAATTTAACATACAGGGTGTTGTTTATGAGCGGAACGAATTTGTCAACTTTTAGTGAAGCCGGGCCTGGATTTCAATATTAATAATATCTTAATTAATTAGTTCAGATACAGAGACTATGTGTACCAAATATTATAGAATTATACAGAGTGGTTAAAAGCACAGGAGGCAATGAAGAAATGACCAAAATGTACGAAACACTCTGTATCTCAGCTATAAGTGACTTTAGACCCATAAAATATGGGTTATTTGGAATCACTCCAGTGACACCTATCCACTGTTAAAATGTTTCCCTCTCCCAATGAAACACCCTGTATATGAATATTTTATGTATATTACACATTTATGTATTAGATAGATAGAAGTATAATGGATTATTACAAGGGATGGTATGAGAATTCGTGTATATGCTTATATTCACTCTTCTGATTGTGGTCAAAATAACTCATGAGGATCGCGTTTTAGGACCTCGCGCCAATGGAGACTTTTTATCAGCATCGATTTTTGGATAATATCTCCGAGTTTCAAAGATTTTAACCGAGGGCCAATTTCCGTAAGCTCCGTGCGGGGTACTTTGCTCAAAGGTGAAATTGAAATATTTTGATTAGATATTTTGTATAAATTAAAATTATGGGAATTTGGTGGTGCTTCTATTTATCTTAAAATTATTTCTTTTACACATTTTTACTTCAAAATCATTTGTTTTTTAGTCAGTTTGTAATAAATTTTTTGTTCCAGGGGACCATTCAGCATAGTCAGGCGATGTATTCACCGCCAGACCGGCCAACAATTCGCCGCCAAAGTGGTCGACGTTGCAAAATTTACATCGAGTCCCGGGCTCAGCACAGACGGTGAGTTTCGTTTATCGACAACATCATCAGTATCGAAATAATTGTAATTGTTTCGATTTCAAATTATTTCATTTTGTCTTCCCGACACTATGACATTCACCAAGTCGGTTAAATGAGAAAAGTTTTCGCGTAATTCAGGATCAAATATGGTCAGGAATGGAAAAAGTTCGAGAGTATTTGGGATAAACATTATGATGTTTTATATTTTTTTACAATTCTACAGCGTTAAAATTAGGGAAAAAATTTTTCTCGCTCTTGAGATAGAAAGAAACACTGGTATCTTATGTATTTTATTCTTACTCTAGTGTCAGAATATTCATTATGTAACACCTTAGCTGTAAATATCATGTCCGCGTCCTAGATAGCCACGTATTTCATGTTTGACAGTTCTACGTGACGGGTTATCAATACCTGTTGATAGGTACTGACAGAAGTTACTTCATTATTACGGTATATACACTATTCTTTTGCGATTCGAGGGTTATTAAAAAGCCTTTCGAACCAGCGCTTCGGAATGAAAATCGTAGTAAATGCAAATTGTTTTGGTGTTCTCTCGTATTAACAACACAATCATTATGAACCATTTTCACAGCTAGTAACGTATCCCTTTCACGTATAGGAAATCTCGTGAGATAACTAGTGACCGCGATTTGCGACTGTTTGAAACTTTAATAAAATTGTTGCAACCAGAAGTTGGCCATCTTATGCATACGTAATGCGGGATTTGCAAACAGCCACATAAAATTTGCAGGACGTTACAAATGATACAGTGTGATAAACCGCCGGGTGCAACTTGCACGTTCTAGATTTTTGATTCAATTAATCAGGAAGGCCCCACTTCTAGTCTATTAAAGTTTCATGTTCATTAGTTTCATTGCAGAGTTGCGAGGTCTATAGAGTAACGTTACTTTAAGGGAGATAGAAAATATCGATTTTTTTGAAAAGCATTAAAAATCCTACCGAGTGGGAGATTTATTTCATATTAAATAAATTCTCAAAACCAGTACCACACAAACCTTTGAAAACTCAAAGGAATCAACAGTTTGATTGATTGATTATGACGATGTACCTGACTGAGGTTTATAAATGCCTCAATACTGCAGCCTTAAGACTTATTGTACTATGTCAGTTACATCGTTATGTTCAGGTGAAGAGGTTTGTTACCTTTATCAGGCTGAGTAGCTTTTCACCAGATTTTCTTTTGTAAAGTTCTCCTGTGAGTTTACCGGCCCCAGTAGGTTATACCTCCAGTGCGTGAGTGCCTGGCACTCTAGTATGATATGAGAGGCTGTTTCATCCTCCTCATTGCATAGTCTACATATGGGTTCATCTTGAAAGATACCCATTTTATGTAGGTGTTCCCTAAGGTGACAATGTCCGGTTATTAGTCCCGTGACATGCCTTATTTGATTTCTGCTTAGATTCAGAATATCACCTGTCAGTACTTTTGATGGCGCTTTAACCATTCGTTTACTGGTTTGTTGGCCCGGCACGAGATCAACAGTTGTACTTGTAGTCTGAAAATCAAATAACTACTACTAGGACAAAAGTCAATAGTAAAGAAATAGAAAATACTAATTACTAATTATGTTTTGTCTTAAATTAAGAAGATTACTTTTGCAGCTGTTTACGAGGTCGACCAATGCAGGTTTTTTAAACTGCCGCCTTTTTAAACACTCTTTGAACTGATGATATTACGTGGACTGTATAAATTTAGTTTTTTCCAAAATAACTCCAAATGAAACACACACGTTACGTTTAACACTTTTATTTCAACTTTTAACTACGTAACAAGTAAAAAACAGTAGATTTGGTAACACTAAAACAATTGTGACATGGTTTGTGTTAGCCACCCTGAAATCACTTGTAATTTTATAACAATTTGTGCAAATAAAATAAATGTATGTTAATTGTTTTTAAGTCAATTGAGCAATCAAACTTATACTATGAAATGATTTGTGAAACGACATATTTTTACGTTGTATGGGACAACGGAGCGGTCAGCCTGGTTACGCAGCTGAAAACACACTGAATAAAAATTAGTCTCGCCCAGAATTGGTTACGCTTAGGAATGTGAATGTGAATGAATGTGTGCGTACGAGAGAATATGCGCCTACGTCACACGCTTGCAGGTGTTCAGACCCGGATGTCCGCGATACTTAAAATGGAGTTCTTCCGTCTCAAGATTGACGATTTCGTCTCACTCCTACTCGTATTAAGTGAAAGATTTATTTAAATATATTTGACGAGCTTCTAGTACGCTGTTGCCAGTACCTGTTCGTTGTTAGTGACACGGTTGTCAATTTGTTTATTAAATATGAATGAAATTATGTTTAATTAAACAAATTATATAGTCCACTTTTGTCTTGGCTAGTTATTAGGAAACTATTAAGGTGATTAGGACTGGAACAGCTCAGTTCACGTCTAATCCCCTACCAATCTAACACTATAAATTTATAAAAAATATCGATTAAATTAGAAAATTTTAATAAAGAAAAGGCCAATTTACATGTAAAGATATGAGAAATCGGTTAGTAAAAAAAATGTTTGCCAACAAGTTGATTGTATTTGATAAAAAAAAATAAATTTCATGGAAACATTTTCATATTTTTCACCTTTATTATTACACGATATAGATAGGTTTTCATTTAAGATTTTATAGGCATCCTTCCTAATATTACCCTAAGGCTCTTAGAACACTCTACATCCCGTTTTTGCATAAAACAATTATCCCCTTATCTGTAATGAAGACCGGAAACACACCTTTCGGATCGATGCGCGCATAGTTCTATTCTAAAAATAAATTTTATTTTCAGATTTAAAAAGAGAAGCTACAATATGCCATATGCTCAAACATCCGCACATCGTAGAATTGTTGGAAACTTATTCGTCAGAAGGGATGCTCTATATGGTGTTTGAATTGTAAGTACCAAACTTTCGTCATAAAAATGTTGAATCTCATATCAAAAACTACAGATAAAATAATGAAAATAGAGAGTTCTTGTGGTATATGAATTTGGCACCCTTGATAAACAACCATGTAATAATATAGGGCATCAGTACGGAATACTGGAGACGCGGCAGAAATTTTTCGGTTTCTTTCTTCAGTAGTTTTCACTCCTGGTGTTCAGGAATTTATTTCTGTAAGCTCACTTGGAATTTAATTTCATTCTAGGAAGATTTTTAGTTAGCTTTTCACTTGTACTAAAAATAATAAACATTTTCTTTGGCTATAGGAAATTACGAGGATCAGGTCATAATTTAACGCCTTGTGAAGTTAAAAAATCGACTGATCTGGTAGACATATGTGAAGCATTGTAAGATGCCATTTATGATCATTGCATAACACAATGATCCCGCTTTATACAAGCCGCAAATGCCGACAAAGCCACTTGTCGGCATATCTACAAGCCGCCAAAGCCGATCAAAGCAACTTTTATACTTTTATAGAATAAAGAATTAACCATTTTTTAACCAAATTTGTATCATAATATGTCTGACGGATATTAATCCATACGTAGATTCACTGATCAATTCTCAGCTCAAATCTCTTGAGCTTGAATCATAAAATACTGTTGTAATAATAAAAAAATAGTTCTTCTTTTTTTATTTTCTGTTTTAACTTCATGTCGTTTCATTTCTTTATTTTTTTAAACAAACTTGAACATCTATTTAGAAATTCAATTTAAAAGAGTTATGAAACAAAGAATATGAGCAACTTGCAATTCTGATTAACTTTTCTTAATAGTAGGGGAGGCCGAGATGCTAAATTTGCAGTTACTAAATAATCATGGGGACCTATTGGCTTGTGAAGATTAGGTTCTAAAACGAAAAAAATTTATCTTAAGTTTTCCATTTTAGTATATTTCAAAATAATTTTAAAATATAGCCTTTATCAACCCACATATCCATGAATAAACAAAATTTTCAAAATATTAACAGTTTAGCCACAATGGACCGTTTTTTTACAACTTTTTGGCTCGCCTATTTCCTTATGCCACGCTCAAATTGACAGATATATACACTTTTCTGGATGTACTTAACTTACCTTTTCTTAATCTGACGCGCTCGAGTTTTTCTAAGTATCGATTTTTTTTTACTAATCTGACGGGCTGCCCTTAACGCGCCCCCCTATATTAAGGATTCATATATGGTAGGGGTACATTACAGGATGCAAGGTTTCTTCCCATATGTATTTCTGACGCGCTCGAGTAACGCGGAAAATCCCCGCTTGGCCTCCCCTACTATAATAACAATTTCCGATATTATCAAAAATAAAGGTACTTTACTCTTAAGAAACATTTATATTTTTTGACAAACCTCGTATACGACTGGAAAAATTTTATATCTGATGATTTTATTTTAGATTTTAGATCATGCAGAACTTTTTATGAAGAATAACTTTTTTTCCTAAAATTAATAATAAAGAAGTTTTCAATATGATTCCATCTTACGTATATATAAACGTGCTTTTTGGATAAAATCTTCTAATTCGATGCCAATTTTATGTTACGTAGGTCGGTTAGAAAGTAGTAAGAAATTAGGAAAATATTATATTATAATATTGTAATTTGTTTAATCAAAGCTTCATTATCATTAATTATTATTTATTGCCATTAGCGCTTAGTACTAAAAATACTTAGGTTGGTATTCGACGGCATTTATTATCGTATATACAAATATTAAAGAGAATAGTTTTATACGTTTACATACTGAGATAATATTATTTATTTATAATATTGTAATTATACGATTTTTACTTTTTAAATTCCTTTTATTTTTAACTTTTTCTCTGACATTTTTTTTTTACATACTTCAAAATTCTATATTCAACAACTAACAAAAACTTTCCTAACAACCATCACCATTTTTTTTTTATTAAGTCCGTTTCACATATATTTTTTTTTAATTCGTTTAAAACTCCACATTTTTCATAATTTTGTCCCATTTTTTTTATACCATAACAATTTCCCCTTTTAAAGATAACATTTAAAATTTTGATGTCATTTCATATCATAACAAATTCCCCCAAATTTGCATTCATTTGGTATTTTTTAAAAAATAACAAATGAATGCTAATTTATCTTTAATTTTTAGTTATTTTCAAAATTGTTCCAAAAATATCTTAAATGTTGTTATTTTCTTTAATTTTATTTTCCATTTGTGATAATTTTGACCTAACCTATTTTTATTTCGGAAGCTCATAGTGGTTTGTATTTTAATTTCTCTCTCTTTCCACAACTAAGTGGTTTTAATCCAGTGGAAAGAGAGAGTAACCTATTTTTAATCCTTAAAATTTCTTTTTGTAATTCAAATCCATCTTTAAACTGTTTTTCTAATTCTTTATGATTATTTTCATTTTTTTTATTAAGATCTTCCTTCACTTCTTTTATATATTTTTTTATATTCTTCCCTTTCTTGATACATTTTCTTTTCTATTTCTTCTATTTTCCATTTTGTAATATTTGTTTCTGTAGTTATGATTTCTTCCTGTAATTTAAAACCTTCTTTAATATGCTCTTCTAAATTATTAATTTCTTCCCCATTCTTTTTAATATCTTGTCTCATTATTTTCAAATTCTGTTCTGTATCTTTTGTTTTTAAATTCTCTTCTTCTGCAATTTTCCAATTGTCTTGGGTAATTTCTTCCATACGTTTCTCCATTACATTAATCTCTTTACTATTATTCATTACATTTCTTTCAATTCTTTTCATTTCTTTTTCTGTTTGTTCTGTCTTTGTTTCTTGTACTGTTATCTTCTGTTCTATTATATCTCTTCTAATTTGTTTCGTCTCACTTTTGATATTATCAATTTCTTTATCTTGTTCCACAAATTTCTTGGCTATTTTCTTTTCGAATTCTACCAATATTATTTGATTTTTTTGATTAAATTCTTCAAATCTTGTTTGATCTTCTTTCAGGTTTTCATCAAATTTCTTATTCATATCTTTACTTTCTTGTTTCAATTCTTCAAATCTTATTTGATTTTTTTTATCCATTTCTACTAATGACTTATCCATATTTTTACTCATATCTTTATTTTCTTGTTTCAATTCTTCAAATCTCTCATTCAAAAAATCCATTAAACTCTTTTCTCCACTTGTTCTTTTCTTTCTTCTATACTCCTGTTCTTCCTTCATGTTTTTGGGTTCACTCAATTTCGAGCACACGTTGTTAGCGCCAATTGAGATAATATTATTTATTTATAATATTGTAATTATACGATTTTTACTTTTTAAATTCCTTTTATTTTTAACTTTTTCTCTGACATTTTTTTTACATACTTTAAAATTCTATATTGAACAACTAACAAAAACTTTCCTAACAACCATCACCATTTTTTTTTATTAAGTCCGTTTCACATATTTTTTTTTAATTCGTTTAAAACTCCACATTTTTCATAATTTTGTCCCATTTTTTTTAAACCATAACAATTTCCCCTTTTAAAGATAACATTTAAAATTTTGATGTCATTTCATATCATAACAATAGATACAGTATAATAAAACTTGTTTCAAAAATTCGAAAGCATTTTTGCGTGCATCTAATGAGTTGATATATTTGAATTGAAGAATTCTCAAACTCATACCGATTATGTTTGCCTAGGAACTCCATCGTGTAATATAAATTTACGAGTTTTTATTGTGGTGTTTATTTTTTTTTCTGTAAATAACCGTATAAACTACGTATTTCATTTTCGATTTTTGTATTTTATCCTCGGGGGAATATATTTCAACATGGGCGAATACACGACGGAATTCTATTACCAGGTTTTCGATTATTTTCCCAGGATTTACATATCCCTAAGGGACGTACTTCGGATGTGTGATTTTTCGCAAAACTTCTTTGATGTGTCAAACAAGATGTACAAATCTAAACATTAAATAAACTAGAGAGAATCATACAAACGAGATATTATCGTAACGAAGGTGGAAAAAGTAAATATTTTTTAAGGTAAATTTTTATTTCAGCTTTTTTAATGCATCCTTTATACTATTCGAAAAGACATTAGGGTAATGTACCAAAATAATGTTTTTTTAATGTCTCTTCCCCATTTCTTTATTGTGTGAAAAAAAAACTACGTCATTGGAAAACCAATAAATATATTTTACGGAAAATCTTCTAGTGTTATGAAAAAATTATAAAATCTTTCTCCAATTGTTTTAAAAATTGCAAATAGGACATCAGGAGCGGTCATGAAATACTGGATCAGGGAAAGACAGTGGCAACACTGGCAAAATGTATCAGGCCACAAACACGGACAATCCTTCATAGGGAGAATGTGTTCCAATAGATCAGCTGAACTGGCTGGACAAAAGTAAGCAGTAAGCTGAGAGTGATAACAGAGGAGGATAATGTTCTAATTCGCACTTCTAAGCGTCTCGCAGTAAGCCCCGCCCAAATAAAAGAATATGTGCTTACGTGACACGACGCTTGCAGTTGTTCCAGAACCGGAAGTCCGCGATGCTTAAATGGAGTTCTTCTGTCTCAAAGTTGACGATTTCGTCGCACTCCCACTCGTAATATATTTGGCGAGTTACTAGTGGCACAGTTGCCACTACTGCTCTTTGTCAGTGACGCGGTTGCCAATTTGTTTATTAAATATGAATGAAATGAGTTATGTTTAATTTGTAATTGGAAATTAAACACTGTATATGAATAGATATACAAGGGTTCTAGTATCAAACTTTGTACTTTCCGTAATTTTCCATATCTAGAGGGTACGCTTTGCTAAAATAATCTCCAACTATTATTTATGATACACAAACAGTAACTCAAACACTTCAAGATTCACCCTTTAGATAAAATCTTTCACGTCAAATCCACCTCTAACGTAAACACCTGGTTGTGTTGGTGTAGACGAAATTAAATTTAAATCCCCTTCTAATTTAGTGCAGGACGGGATTGTATAATAAGTTGACCACTTGCTGGGCGAGATCTTATCTCTGGTGAGCTTTACTTGCTGTGAAGGTCGCCCTAAATTAACAACATAATTGTAGTGGTGGCGTCCCAACGCCCTGCTGTATCCTGATGCAAATTTTATAATTAACGTTCATTCGTACAAACGTTTTTATTTCTGAAGTGTCATCGCAAACAAAAATAAAATGAAAGTAGTAATGAAAAATCGGGTGTAAAATTTACATTTAGATTATAATGTTGATTGAAATTTAGTATTTAGAATCACTGATCTAGAGTAATTCCAGGGTAGTTGGCCATATGAGAGTTGGCCAATCCAATTATTTCATAGAATTAATTGCCAGATGTCGCTAGTTATCATTTAGTTCCTAGTTCGTTTCTCTGATAATTCAGGATTGGAAAGGACGGATAGGGACTTTTTGGATGTGATTGTTCCTAACTAAAATCGTCACTTTTTCGTGTTTACAAGGCAGATCAAGTTTGAGAAAATATCGGTCTTGGTTGTCGAATCAAACAAATTAAATTTCAAACTCGGCATTTCCTCGTTCCATTTATTTTAACAGCTTTTTCTCTTATTATAATAGTAGAGGTGTGAACTAGCTTTAGCAGTAATTACTGATATAACTGGTGACATTTTTGCTAGGGTCGCACTGTAGGACAATTATGTCAAGACATGATTAAAGATGTGGAAACGGAAAAGTATAAAATATTTCCATTTGAAATTGTCGGATCGAGAATTTTTACGTACATAGTTTACTTTTCTTTAGATTGAGAGCAAATATTTTTATTTCAGCATGGATGGGTCTGATCTGTGCTACGAAGTCGTACGACGAGCTTCGGCTGGATTCGTTTATAGTGAGGCTGTGGCTAGGTAAGTACATACATTGACAAAAATTGTTTTATCGGGATGGGCTAAAATAGATTCAGCCGCTACTTACACAAGAATAGTAATTCAGAATTTTAAAACCCTGCACTAAACCTTCAGAAAATGTCCTTATTTAGCTTTTTCTTAAACAAAATTGATTGCTTAATCATTAGTTTGAAGTTATTTAAACAAGTGACACAGAAATCAACCTAGAAACGAAGATAGAAAATAACTCTAAAATGATTTACGTTACACTATTAGACATACAATGAATTTGTATTTTTACAACATTTGTGAAATGAAATATTTTTACGTTACATTATTAACGGAGATGTAGACAGTTGAACAATCAAAGACACACTTTATTTTGTTCCGCTATTGGAGCATTTAAAGAATTTAAAAACATTTTTTGCCGCATCAGAGGGCACTTGATTTTGTGAGAGAATTTGAATTTAAAAAATATTACGTTGTAGCTTAACAGCCCGCTTGGTTTCGCATCTAACGACATACGTTAAAAAACGTTTTGCTGCATCAGGAAACAATTGAAAAGCACTGTGAAGATCGACGGTCGAAAAGATACTGATTTAATATTATTAGGTTATCTAAATTGTTCCGATCTCGTCTGAATTTTGCTAAGTCACGCCCCCTTGCTTACGCTCAGGAATGTGTGTCTACGTGCCACAAATACATGCAGGTGTTCAGAAGAACCGGAAGTGCAAGGCGAATATAATAAGTTTCTCTGTTCCTTCTCATTCTAATTTGCATGTTAGAATTATTTGTAAATGAATAATTTTAAAAACTGCGTCTTAAATATCGCACGTGTTGGCTTTTCAGTGGCGTTGTAGCCAATATCGCACATGTTTGTTTCTCAGTGACGTTGTTGCCATTTATTTTTTATGAATGCAATGAATACTTGTTTAATTTCAATGGAAATTAAACACTCGCATATATTTATAAGGCGTCCCAAAAAAACTCCAGTAGATTTGAATACGGTGATCAAGGAGGCCAAAGTAATGGACCTGCTCGTCCTATCCAATGGTTTGCTGTCTCACATCAACATCAAAATGGGGAAGTGCTTCATCAATCATTAACCACAGATTCTATCTAGAATCATGGGCGGATCCAGCCGGTTTTCAAGGAGGGGCTGTCTTCTACCCGGGGGATATGGATCCTGCTCAGCGAAGGGCCAGCTACAAGTATATCCTCTCTTATGGTTGTTCTCATCCAGTCCTTCAACGCTAGAGGGGTTGAAAAGGACATATCGGCTTCTTGTAATCTTTCTTTAAATTAAAAAACTCGACCTAAAGGGGGGAAGTGGCTGCAGCCCCCACAGCCTCCCCCATGGATCCTTCAATGTCTAGAATCAAGTAGTATATTTCTCTAATAATTCGGAAAGCCTATTATTCAGGTCAGGTCATAGTACCTCCCGAACTACTTGAAATTTCAAGTATGATACAACGCTACATTGATCTTACATTAAAAAAAAACGATCAATCCGGCAACAGTGCAAATTCTAGAACAGGACTTAACACCCAAATAACAATTTTCGTACATTTCTGATGAACCATTTTCCAGAAAATTAAGCCATTCTACTCTGTATTTGTATTGAATTAATATTTTCAAAACTGTAAAATCATAACAATTTTTTTCAGTCACTACATGCGACAAATTCTGGAAGCCTTAAGGTACTGTCACGAAAATGACATCGTTCACAGGGACATCAAGCCAGAAAGCATACTCCTAGCCACCAAAGAGAACTCGGCTCCTGTCAAATTGGGGGGATTCGGGGTGGCAGTTCAACTGCCCGACCGGCATCCTATCAGTATGGGAGGTGAGTCAGTATTTTAACGGTTTGCAGAGTTTTTATTTGGTGTTAGTTTAGAAATTTCGTTGACTTAATTAGTAAAGGTGCTCAGTGGAATACAAACCTATTTATAAAAAACAAAATCTTGATTAATCCGCTTGTTCTAGAAACATGACATATTCCGAATGTAGTAATTCGAAATTTTTGACTTTTTTGTCTTTTTTTCACTTTTTTTTTTAACTTTTTTTAACTTTTTTTTGATTTTTTTTCGACTGTTTTTTGACTTTTTTTGTTTTTTTGACTTTTTTTACATTTTTGACTTTTTTTTGATTTTTTTTACTTTTTTTCGATTTTTTTTGACTTTTTTTCGACTCTTTTTGATCTTTTTTTGTCTTTTTTTGACTTTTTTTTTTACTTTTTTGACTTTTTTCGACTTTTTTTGACTTTTTTTTGACTTTTTCTGACTCTTAGTGACTTTTTCGACTTTTTTTTGACTTTTTCTGACTTTTTTTTAACTTTTTTTTACTTTTTTTTGAACTTTTTTTACTTTTTTGACTTTCTTCGACATTTTTCGACTTTTCTCGACTTTTTTAGACTTCTTTTGACTTTTTTCGACTCTTTTTGACTTTTTTCGAATTTTTTTTGACTTTATTTGACTTTTTTTTTTTTTTACTTTTTTTGACTTTTTTTCGCCTTTTTTTTCGACTTTTTTTGACTTTTGATTTTTTTTTACTTTTTTTGACTTTTTTTTACTCTTTTTAGACTTTTTTTTACTTTTTTTGACTTTTTTTTGACTTTTTTTTGACTTTTTTTTGACTTTTTTTCGACTTTTTTTTGACTTTTTTTTCGAAATTTTTGTAGAAACCATTTTTAAATATTCTGTTCCTCCACATTACAACACGAAATTAGTGATTTTGTCAACCCATTGAGGCATTGAAAAGGTCTTAAAACAAGATTAGCTAAGTAAGTCCCATCTCTTGTAGTAATACGTTATTATCGGTACATTACCAATATGTTAGAGCACTGACAACACCTGATGAGCCGTTAAGAGCTATTTACTTTCGTGATTACGACATTATCATATTAAATGATATTTGGTTGAATTTTATCTTTCGAATTTGTTAATGTACTGTGTTATTCATCGCGACAGAAATTATACTGAACTGAAGTTCTAGTTTGTTTGAAGACCTCTGGATACGTGCTGCATCTTTTTTTCCACTAATTCAAGCGTAGAAGTCTATAGTGTTGTTGGGAAATGCACTGTATAATTGGGGTATTCCTTATGCAACCAATATTAAGGGTTGGCCTCAAAGTGGACTGTATGATTGTTGGTGCTGAGTTGGAATAAAATTCACCTGTTACTTTAACTTTTCTATTAACAGCAATGAAACAAAAACCAGTTAATATTAATAATTATAATCGTTTATTCAATTTGGTTGCCATTACAATGTAATACAAAAATTTAAATTTATAATTAAAAAAATATAAATAATGAAATAATGTTCCCCATATAGTTATATATCTCAAAGAGAATCAATAGTGAATAACAGGAACATTTCACTAGTAACTAACTAAGTATGCGTTTGCTCAGGATAAGAAAATAGTAGGCACTTAGCTCTTGTGTAGTTTGAGTTTATACTTGAAACTTTGTTAAATTGAAAAATGGCACTTTTAAGGCTCCGAAATAAATTGATTGATTGATTTGTAAGTGCATATGGCCACATGGCAACAAGGTGGTCAAACACTCAATAACAAGGAGCTGCAACTTCAAGACTAAGCAAGGTGCAAAGACTTGCATGTCTTGGCATAACGGAGGAAACACTGCTAGGTCTGCCTCCTCTGCACCTAGTGGTGCAAGGAGAGGCAAGAATGGGTGCTTACAGGCTGGACAACTTACTGAACCTCCGAATGGAGGGAACAGGGCATATGAGTACTGTCAGAACCGTGTCAAACGACATATTCAATATAGAGACTGACCACAGGACAAAACAATACAACTTCAACAGCCCATTCAGAGTGTCAATTATAGACAGGACTGAATGGACTGACGAAAAACACTACGACCTTCAAGGTAAGGTCTGGTATACAGACGGATCCAAAACCAAGGAGGAAGTAGGAGCAGGGATATACTCCAAAAATCTAAGAGTTAGCCACAACTATGCCTCAGATAGAAATGCTACGGTATTTCAAGCGGAGATATACGCAATTCTGCAATGCGTAAGAGAAAATAATAGGAAAGGTCTCAAAAACCAACAGATCCTAATAATGTCAGACAGACAGGTGGCACTGAAGGCAATTTCAAGCCAGGAAGTGACGCCTAAACTGGTATGGGAATGCATCGAAGAACTGAAAGTCCTAGGAGACCAGAACAGAGTAGTGCTGGCCTGGGTACCTGGACATCAGGGTATCGATGGAAATGAAAAAGCTGATCAACTTGCAAAAAGGGGAGCAGGAGTACCGAAGTGTGCAGTCCGAGTGGCTATAAAAACCTGGATCAGGGAAAGACACCTTCAACACTGACAAAATGTGTCAGGACAAAAGCATGGAAAATCCTTCATAGGAAGACCGTGTTCTGAAAGAACGGCTGAACTACTCTTACTGAGCAGAAGTAAGCTGAGAGTGATAACAGGACTCATGACTGGTCAAGCACCAGTAAAAGAGTTCTTAAACAAAATTGGACTGTAGTTCAGGGTACAAAAATATTGGATTAGGTGGAATAATATATGGGCAACAAACGCAATAAGCCAATAGGCTTCAGCGATTTTGGAGATCTTGAATCAGACGGGCCCAGACGGAAGAAAAAAAGTGCATATGCGTAACTGAATAGTGAATATTATTTTGTACCAAACTTTGAATCTTTGACTCGATAATAATATTTACTAAGCGAAATACCCTTTTAACGGCTGAACAACCGTGAGAATATTTACAAGTGTGTTATGCAACAAATGTAAATCCATTCGAAGTAATTATGACAAAACGCACTTCATCCATGTCAGTTGAATGTGTAATTCCCTTAATGTGATTTACTAAACGTGGAGAGATAAACCCTATTAGAAATTATTCGGGTAACTTACATGATTTAATTTCTACATCCAACTTTGAAAACGTCGTAGTGACGACTTCTTGAGAGAATCCTTTATTCAAAACTTATTTGTATAGTTTGTCCATTTTGCAATTGCAGACATATGAAAACAAATGTGCCGACAAGTTGCGTAGCTTTATCAATTTTAATCAATTTTTCTTTACACGTTTTTCGTTTTTGTGAATGATCCAAAGCAACTACTTTTGTGATTACTCGATATACAAATTTATTTATATTAGTTAATTCAGAAATTCTTATTATGATTGCATTATCAGATTACTGATTGAAAATATTCAAAATGACTTGTTGAGTTTGTAAAGGATGTACCAGAGTAGATTTTAGGTTTTAAACTTACCTTACGCCGACCCTGTTAGAAATTCCATGAAAATATTACGTCGAGCGTATAGCGGACAAGTGCGGATTTCAGTTATCCATGGAACAGTGGACGAGTTCGTAGCTTGCTTACATGGTTGAGGCTTATTTTAAAGTCAACGATTCGTACACAGTTGCTCAGCGGCGTTTTTGTCATTTAGATCCGAACTTACCTCGGAAAGTAAAGAACCTTCTGAGAATGAAGAAATAGAGATAACTGAATATAAAAACATAACAGAGACAGCGACTCGAGCGTCAATATCTCAAGAAAGCTTATCGACTGAAACAACTCAAGAATTTAGAACCGAATTTACTACTGAAATTAAAGAAACCTCTAAAAAGGAAGAAATAGAAACAACTGAATCTAAAAACAAAGCAGAAACAGAGACAGAAACAACAGAGAGTAAAGAAAGCACAGAGAATAAAGAAAAAGAATTAACTGAAGCTAACAACAAAGCAGAATCAGAGACTGAAGAAACAACAGGTGATAAAAAAAGCATAGAGAATGAAGAAATATAAACAACTGAATCTAAAAAAGAAGCAGAAGCAGAGACTGGAGAGACAGTATCTCAAAAAAAGTTCTCTGCTAAAACAACTTAGGAATCTAGATTAGAGCTTTCAACAGATAGTAAAGAACGCACAGTGAATGAAGAAAAAGCATTAACTGAAGCTAACAACAAAGCAGAAACTGAGACCTGAAGAAACAACAGCGAGTAAAGAAAACAGAGAATGAAGAAATAGAAACAACTGAATCTAAAAACGAAGCAGAAGCAGAGACTGGAGAGACAGTATCTCAAAAAAAGTTCTCTGCTAAAACAACTCAGGAATCTAGATTAGAGCTTTCAACAGATAGTAAAGAAAGCACAGTGAATGAAGAAAAAGAATTAACTGAAGCTAACAACAAAGCAGAATCAGAGACTGAAGAAATAACAGGTGATAAAAAAAGCATAGAGAATGAAGAAATAGAAACAACTGAATCTAAAAACGAAACAGAAGCAGAGACTGGAGAGACAGTATCTCAAAAAAAAGTTATTTACTAAAACAACACAGGAATCTAGATTAGAGCTTTCAACAGATAGTAAAGAAAGCACAGTGAATGAAGAAAAAGAATTAACTGGCGCTAACAACAAAGCAGAAACAGAGACCTGAAGAAACAACAGCGAGTAAAAAAAGCATGAAGAAATAGAAACAACTGAATCTGGAGAGACAATTTTCCACCCACGCGTGAACTAACATCGCCGATGGCGCATGACAAAAACGCCGCTGAGCAACTGTGTACGAATCGTTGACTTTAAAATAAGCCTAAGTAAGTAAGTATCATTTATTTTGCCAAAAGATTACAATGTAAAATTAAACACAAAAAAACAATAAAAGGTAAATGGTACCCGTGTCCACTATACGCTCGACGTAATATTTTCATGGAATTTCGAACAGGGTCGGCGTAAGGTAAGTTTAAAACCTAAAATCTACTCTGGGACACCCTTTATTTGTAAGTCTTTGTTATAAAATTCATACCTGTCCTACCAAAACCCTTGCTCGACCCGTCAATGTATTGTACCGATAAAAAAATGATTTATGAATAGAAATTTCTTAGCCAGTTGAATGCCACTCCAAGCGACATGCTTTGTTATAATTGGTCAAACAAGTCCACAAATTTATACTGGTAGAGATCATTATATTTTGTCCCATTATTTTGCATTAGTTTTCAACTCCATTATTTTTTAACGTTATAAGTTCCAAAAAATTCGTCCTTTGATACGTTGGGATGTTTTAAGAAAGAACAAGTTCAGTGGTACTGTTTTTGTTTCGTATAAAAAAAGTGTGTTCCACCGAGTACCAAAAATAATTTCCGATTCATACAATAATAAAAATTAATATAATTCGAAATCGGTAACGAATATACATACAAAGTATTTTTACTACGAATAAGAATAAACATTTATTTATAGTTCTATACAAATTATATTGTGCACTCAACGAAAGAACAGAGAACTGAGAAAGAAAATTAAAACTATAATAACACTTTTATCTTGCTGTATTTTGAAATTATAATTTAATATTTAAATTAAGGTATTCATTAACAGTTGCAGATATTGTTTTAATTTTTTTACATTTGCGGTACGATATTAAACGATTGGAGTGCAAGGTGATTCATTCGGTTATATTTGGTAAAACCAGTGACCAGATATATCAAAATAAGTAAACAAATATTTTTTTATAACACCTCCATTGAAAATTGACTTTTACTCCCTAGTTTTAGGATTGAAAGTGGCACTTTTCCTCCTTAGGCCTTTCCCCTGAATGCCCCACTATTTAAAAAAATCACAAATTAATAACAGTACATTTTTGGATCACTTTTAGCAATATTTCTATATTTTTTTTTTGCGGAGGTGAAGAAAACCCTTTATGGGGAGGTTATGAGCCTAAAATCTCAAGGTCTACTGTGAGAATCTCCTTCCAGGCATACTCACTAAAAACTTCACCCCCTAGTTGGGCCCGTCTGACCGAAGCCACGGTGACATTTAGGCCATCGAGGCCAATCCAGTACTTTAGTGCCTTGTACAAGCGTGTACAGGTTCTTTACTGGGTAGGAGTTGTATAGTTCTGGCTCACCTATTGGCTGCCCAAAAATTTGCTGTCTTTTGCGATCCAATGCCTCGCATCTACACAGTATATGTGTCACTGTTTCCTTACCGCACAGTCTGCAGGTAAGCTCACCATTGTACAGTCCCATCTTGTTAAGGTGCCCCTTTACTGGCGCATGGCCATTAAGGAGTCCTGTGAAGATTTTCAGCTAGCTCATAATAATCTTTAACAGGTCTGCCGCCCTTTTTTGACACGGTCCCTTGATGTACTCTTTCCCGTGTTTGTTTCCTGGGACGTTTTCCCAGTAATTGTTGTGTTTGTCCCAAATCCAGTTTTTTTACAGACACTTTTGCTGTACGCTTTGGTACTTCTAGTGTCTGCCTTTGGTCTGGGGGGTTTCCCGAGCCTCTACTTGCGAGTTCGTCTGGTTTCTCGTTACCTGCAATTCCCTGATGTCCCGGCACCTATATCAGTTTGACGTGATTACGGTCTGCCAGCGATCTCAGTTCTTCTTTGCAGTCCCATACCAGTCTGGACGTCGTTTCCTTGCTGCACAAGGCCTTGAGTGCCGCTTGACTGTCTGATAGAATATTAATTCGCCGGTTAAATATGTTTCTCCTATTATTCTCCCTCGCGCATTGTAGAATAGCATATACATCTGCCTGAAAGACGGAAGTGTGAGTGCCAATGAGTAGCTGATGCCAGTCTGCGGGTTCCTGGAGAACGCACCCGAGCCTGCTCCATTCTCAGTCTTGGATCCATCTGTGTACCAGATTTCCCCCTGTAGAATGTTCCTGAGCTGTGAGTCGTTCCATTCAGTTCTATCTGGCACCACCACTCTGATTGGGTTGTTGAAGTCGTTTGGGAATATGATCTGTTCTCGTTCCTAGTACGTCCCCGGTCACTATTCCGACGATACTCATGTGTTCAGTCCCAACATTCATATTGTTTTGTGTGTTCTGTGGAGAGGAGGCAATCCCAATAGTGTCTCCATGGCTAGAGTATTGCCACCGTGATTCCAAGACATGCAAGCCTTTGCACCTTGCTTAGTCGTGTAATGGCTCCTCTTTGATGTGTCTGTGGCCACTACCCCAGAGAGGCGTAAGTAATGGAGGGCATGACCACCTTTTTGTACAACCAGTGCAACATATGTGGTCATTTTTTTCCAAAACAGCGTCTGGCTACAACTAGTGAAGTCACCGCCTTTTTGGTGGTTTTTTCCAGATGTTGGTTCCAAGTCAACTTTGAGTCAAGAACTATTCCGAGATATTTGACTTCTCCCTTGAGCTGTATGTCTTTCCCTATTTCTACTGCTTCTAGTCAAACTTTTTGATCCACCATGTAAATTCATTGTCTTTCGGTATGCATTCATAACGGCTATAATTTTAGTGGTTAAATATCGATCGAATGAAGCTTCTCGGCAAAGCCTGCCCACCGTTAAGCTCATAAAGTATTCAAAAAGTAAAACAAAAAGCTTAATTTCTCGTTTTACACCTCCATACTCTCTAATCACAATTTGTTCGGGGTGATTCGTGAAATATTTCTGCAGTTGAAAATAGGATTGTAGATGAGGAGTTGTTAACAGATGCCTGATCCGCCATTTTTGACCAGCATTTACTGGGAAACGTCGGTTTTATCATTTATCAATCAGTGAAAAACTTCGCCACCTTTTTACTGTTTTCCACAATTTTTTTGTTCACAAATTTAATAATAATTTTTCATCGGGGGAACAAATGGTGGCAATCTTCACGGCTATACCCATCTTGATAAAACACCTTAATTAATTTTCACTTTGATTGATTTCGACGCATACCTTCCTATGTTCTCTGTTTTTAACCACAAAAAGGTTTTACCTTTTCACTTGTTTGTTGTTTGGTTAATTTTAACGTCTCCTACAGCTTGTCGTGGGCTTCGAGCCACGGTTCTCAATCACCTTAAACCCAGGACTATGCCTTTGGCATGCAGGTGATCTACCGACTAACGAGTGTGTAAATGTGCCACCAACCCCTATCAGTTCCACGAGATATCCGATCTCATCCGGCCTGTATACCGGCGTGAATGAAACTGCGTATGACACAAATACCTTTTTGCACTTGCTCAAAGTCTTATCTGACTTTTATTCCACTTGAACGCGGCAGGATTCGAACCTACTCTTCGAACAGTGACCAGAGAATAAAGGCTGGTGCCCTAACCAACTGAGCCACGGTGTCAGATGGTACCTTTTCACTTGATTTTGAGTAAAAACTTTGTAATGTTTTCCTGACAAAAATCCTATTGAATGCGCCATTTAAAAAAGTTTTACTTTTGTTATCACAAAATTGTTTCTTTTTAATAGAATAATACGAACAATAAACAAGATCTATATAGTCGAACACACTGCTTTATGAGCTATAAAAACAGCAAAGGATACCGGATACCGGCAATCGAAAAAATGCTAATGCATCAGGACATTTGTCTGTACTTTAATGTCGAAAACACCTTACACTGTCTATATACATAAAAATAAAATAATATTTTGGCTATTAGGAACACTGTGCAAAGATTCAATATCCAACTTAACTGGAGATCCTAATAGGGGTAAATGGCGTAAAATTTCTATATTGGTTAACTTTCTTTAATATGAATTTACATTTTAATTTCTACGCCACATCTTGTAGTAATAAAATATTCAACACGCACTGTTTTTGCAAGACTTTATGAATCACCTTGTATGTAAGTAAAACCGTTGAAATTGTATATCGTTACCGGTTTCAGCAAAATGCTTTTAACCTTTTATCCGCTTTTTGGTATACAAAGTATATTTCTATGTATTTGGTGGCCTGCAGAATGTCTCGTGTCTGAATACCGGACCAACCTCAGTCCTTTGGGTCGGCTGTACCTAAAATCTGACAAAGCTGGTAAGATGATACGTTAATACGTTGCTCCAGTGCCGGACCGGCGTAAACATTTTTAAAACGGGGTTAATAAATAGATTGTTTCGGGGTTGAATAGAAAATATCTGTCAAAAATGAGTAGAATAGCAATTCCGTTACATGTAAAAAAATTGACCAATAATAAAGGTTAAATGTGACAATCCTTATGGAAAATACACTTTCAGGAACAGGAAGGGAAAAAAGTCCTTAACCTATTGTAACAGTTAACTACTTTGCAACGACGATCCAAATAATTCAAACATGATAGTTCTTGGACAATTTTGATTATATTGATAAAATCACAAGTTGTTATAGTTTGGAGTAATCATAGGACAGAATCCAATCCCAATATAATGTTTCAAACAAATTTTAACCATTTCAATTATAAAAAAACTATGAAAATTTAACAATGTCCCCTCTGTGTTCACGTACTTTTGCCAAGGAATAATACAACGTTCGTCCTGGCAAAAATTGTTCACGTTGACTCGGTGTTGTTGACTTGCGATTACATAACAAAGTCAAGCTCCAAGGTTTTAAATATGAATAATAGTAAGAGAGATGACAACCAAGATTTTTGTCTCATAGCAGCCCGTCTGAAAATTACTTTTTTGTACAACTGTCAAAAAAACTTGACATTTCTGCATCTCTATTGATGCGTAAATATTTACTTTTTTTCACTGCCAAAATAATTCACAAAATATTACATTATGAAGGATTTATTTTTAACAGAGTCAATTATTAATTGATTATTCATCATAAAACAATTTCAATTATTGGAATAATAGTTAATAGTAAAGGTTGAACAATTACTTTCAACATAAATTCCCGAAGATGTTCCATGTTGCTGCTGATCAGAAACGTTTGATATTTCTTGAAGAGTTGATTCCACAATTTTATCAGATATTTTAATTTGTTTGGAAGAAGGTGGACAATTCAATATTTTGTTAGAAATATCAATTTTGTTATTCATACTATCTTCTATATATGCTTCTGCTACGGAGGTAAATTTTCAGAAACCTTTTTTACATGTCTCTTGTCACACGATTCACGAAATTGGTCATATGTTTTCTCATATACTAACTTGGATTTGGCCGGTAACATATTAGATACTATTGCATTTGCTTTCTCAGATATATCTGATGGGCTATCACTACCACTATTATAATCAACATCCATCTTCTTGAAAATAACTTGAACTTGAAGCAACTACGAGCAAACACAGTCAAACAGTCAAACACGCGGTGTGCCAACAAACCGTTTCTATAGTAACGACACAGAAAGAACACTGGATGCTGTGAAATTGTGCGATAACTTATCGGGATAAAAAACCACGTCAAGATGTTTTGGAAGTATTTATTTTTAATATATTTCAGACGATGTAAATTCACATTCACAGTTGTACAAAAAATGTTGTTTGTATTTCGTGTATAAAATGCGGTCTCAGCCAAAAATTAACAAATCTGACATCACTGACCCCATAGCAATGCTGATTTTTAACGTATTTCTAGCGTCAAAATAAAATCTCGAAAAAATACGTTTTCTATGTGAAAAAGTCTCAGCTTTTCGAATCCATTTTTTATTTTTTAATAACTTTGCTAAAACTCCCTCAAAAACAGCGATTTCTCCATGTGCTCATAGTTTTATCATTCTTTTGCATTTTTGTTCTGAAAGATCTTTTCAGTAAGAATCCCAAATTTTCTGAATATATACAGAGCGGTTTCAGAAGGAAAAGGTTTTTAAGGTGCATATTAAACGTCAAAAATGTGATGTTTGCCAATTTTCGCATTAAACATAGAACGTTAAATAAAGATAATGCTAAACGTGGAAACGTGAAAATTGTCAAAAACATGTATGTTTTTAACATTTAACATCATGTTAAACGCACCTTCCACGTGCATATGAGGCACAATAAAATCATTTACTTTTTTCCCCTCAAGCCTATATTTCTCCTAAAACGTGTCTGTATACGCTTTATTTATATTTGAAGTCAGCTAGTAGGATATTCGATATTGCTTTGTCGACGTGTGATTTTTTAGATGTATTTTCCCCCTCTAGGGATTATCTTGCAGCCCTTTTACAAAGTTCTTTTAAAAACTTGACCCTTTGCGCCTGGAAGGGCGTTTTCACACTTGACACTCCATTTATTTCAATGTAAATTCATCCCCACCTGCATCGTTGCCGTTGTCGTGTCGGTGTCGTGTCGTCAAGTGTGAAAACGTCCAAAGGCGTTGATTATGTTAGATTTCGTTGAAGCTCCCAGCAATTAGACTAGTATCAGTTCATGAATGATTGAATGGAAGCCAGATGTCAAATATCTGGGACTAATACTAGATAATAAACTCATCTGGAATAAGCACGAAAAAGAAGTAACCAGCAAAGCCACGAAAGCTCTAATGGTGTGCAGAAATTTTTCGGGAAAAAACTGGGGATGTAACCCAAAGATCCTGCAGTGGATGTACACGTCAATAGTGAGACCGGCCATCACTTATGGAGCAGTAGTCTGGGGCAGCAGAACTAAGCTGGTCAGTACAAAGGCAAATCTAGCGAAAATCCAAAGACTAGCCTGCGTATGCATAACAGGTGCAATGAGAACGTGCCCAACGGCCGCCATGGAGGTAATCCTAAGCCTTACACCCCTCCATATAGTAGTGGAGAGTATAGCGATAAGGACAACCTACAGAATGACCAGAGAAGGATCAACCAAACGCAAGTTTCGACTCCTTCCTGGAAATCACCAAACCTGGGACATGCCCCAAGATGAGATGACAAAGAAGTTTAGTTTTGTGAAAGAATTCAACACAAAGCTAAGTAACAAAAGCGAATGGGACAAAGACACCATCCCAAAACTCAAGAGAACTGCCATGAAATGGTACACAGATGGTTCTAGAACAACAGGAACAGGAATAGGAGTATATGGGCTTGGAACCAAAAAATCCGAAAGTTTAGGCAAATCTTCGAGCATTTTCTAAGCTGAAATATACGCCATCGGAAAATGTGTCCAGTTCAACATAGAAAGAAATTTTCGCAGACAAGAGATCATCATCATGTCAGACAGCCAAGCAGCCATTAATGCCTTGAACTCCCATGTAATCAACTCCAAGATATTTTGGGAGTGCCTAGAGAATCTAAACGAACTAGGCAAGAACAACACTGTTACCCTACTATGGGTTCCGGGACATACTGGAGTGGAGGGTAATGAAATAGCAGACGTACTCGCAAAAAAAAGGGACTGAAACACCATTTCTGGGACCTGAACCCTTCTGCGGAATAAGCACCAGTACAATACTTGATGAACTTCGAAAAGAAGTAAATAAGAAAAGATCCCAATACTGGATAGGACTACAAGGAATGAGGCAGGCTAAGACACTACTGGGGAACTATAACCAGAAGAGATCTGACGACTGCATCAGCAAAAGTAAAAATAAGCTCAGAATTAAATATCCTAACAGGGCACTGCCGTCTGAGAGGCCACCTAAAGAAACTCGGATTAGTAGACAAAGAAGAATGCAGATTCTGCGAAGAAGAGGAGGGAACCGCTATCCACATTCTCTCAGAATGCATTACCCTCCAAAATCCAAGGGTACGATACCTCGGAGAATATCAAATAGAAGAGGAAGATCTACCTAACCTGAAGCGTACCGACATCCTGAACTTTTTGAAAGCAATAGGACTGGAGGAACTGCTCTAATCGTTGAGACATCCTTAACGACTGGGCAGCAGTAGGGGGCACAATAGATCTTATAGGTCGCAGTGTATCGACACCCCCATCACAGATAGATAGATCGGTTCATGAATTGCTTCCAATTAACACCTGTACACAAAAATAAAATCAATGAATGCCAGCTTATCGCAGAGATAATCATCTGGTTCTGACAAGGAAGCGTACGTGTGTTATCACATTATTGACAATTTGGAATAATGCAGGGATGAGTTAAAAAACCCACTGGGGTTAGAAATTATATAAAATTCATGGGCGGCGTTGTACGGGCGGATCAATATACCTCGACATGCTGCTATATGAGACATCGTTGAGGTGGTGGCGCAAGTTATTTTTTGGAGACCGGAGATATGTGGATAATTTTTGTATTTTATTGCATTTGTTAAAAAGGAAAAAAAACTTTACACAATTTATAAAAACTTTAATTCAGATGATTTTTTTCGATTATCGCGAAATTGAGCATCGAAGTCAATCGTCAATAATTCGGTTAAATGAAAAACTTCACGTGATTCTCGTTGATACAAAAATGTTTGTAAAGTTTATTATTGTTGAAAAAATATATGTTGAAAACACGAAACAATTTGCTATTGCGATTCTTCTCCTGCTTTATTAACCAAACATGTTCCTAAGCACCATAAAAATAAATCTAAATACCCTCAGTGGTTCAACATCGCTACCATAAAAGTTATCAAAGAAAAGAGGAAATTTCACACAAAGTGGAAAAAATACAAAAATCACTTAGACTATCTAACTTTTAAATTACTCCGTGGGAGATCGAAATATCTGATTGACATTGATTATAAAAACTACATTCAACAAATAGAAACGCGTATTTGTGATGATTCGAAGCATCTTTGGAGCTTCGTCAAATCTAAAAAGGGTAGTTCTTCTGCTATTCATGTTCTGAAGGTTGGTAATCATATGGTAACGGATATCGAACATATTTGCCATTTATTTTCTGACCACTTCGGTTCAGTTTTTAACCCGCCTTGTAATGAATTTAAGTTAGACAACACTAACCCAAATCCACACCATGGAAACAGTTATTCTATTCAACATGCCACCATCCTAAATAAACTTTTAGAGCTTCCAGAGAAGGCCGCTGGTATTGATGAAATACCTACCTCTTTCTTAAAGTCCTGTGCAAACGAGCTGTCAGTAATACTACACATTTTATTTAACAAATCACTTCACGAAGGCTGCTTCCTAACAGTTTGGAAAAGAGCTCTCGTTATTCCTATTTTTAAATCTGGCAAGAAATATCTATTTGAAAATTATAGACCAATCTCCAAATTATGTTTAATGTCAAAAATAATGTGGAATCAATTATTACCGACTTTCTATATACAGATGTGAAATCAATTATAAATTTGGAACCGCATGGCTTTATGAAGAGACGTTCCATCGAATCCAACTTATTTATTATTTACATAGATTATATATCTCAAACTATGAACACGGGTTATCAGGTAGACGCCATTTACACCGATTTTAGTAAGTCTTTCGATAAAATCGATCATAGCATCCTATTTAGAAAGCTTTCCGAAGTTGGTATACATGGCAATCTGCTTAGGTGGTTTGGTTCCTATATCAGCAACATATCCCAA
Organism: Crepidodera aurea; assembly: GCA_949320105.2. Lineage (NCBI taxonomy): Eukaryota > Metazoa > Arthropoda > Insecta > Coleoptera > Chrysomelidae > Crepidodera > Crepidodera aurea. The sequence continues at coordinate 36,660,333 of OX439475.1, read as the reverse complement.
TCTATATCCATCGGAAACTTTCGTTCTTCTATTTTTAGAATAACCTCAGGGGTTCCTCAAGGGTCACACCTGGTCCCCCTTCTGTTCAAACATATACATTAACGATATCTTCTTTTGTTTCATTAATACAAAATTCTTGGACTTTGCTGACGACATGAAATTCTTTCGAAAAATATCTAATTCTTCCGATAAACTCCTGATCCAAGAAGATTTAAATCGTCTGACTCTATTGCGAGCAAAACCATCTTTATCTGAACACAAAAAAATGTCAATATATAACATTCTCAAGGAATAAAGACACTATCGAAAACGAATATTTCCTCAATAATGAACTTTTAACAAAAGTTTCGGTGGTCAAAGATCTCGGTATTTATGTCGATTTCAATTTTTTTTTGATTAACATATCGAATGTTTCAAAAAAAGCTAATAAAGCACTAGGATTCCTAATGCTGGTTTGTCACGACTTCAAAGAGGTAGAGTCTGTTAGAAATCTATACAAGGCATATGTCAATATAGTGTTCTAAGCTTCGGTTCTTCTATTTGGAATCCCTATTATAACTGGTATATCCACCGATTACAAAAAGTCCGAGATAAATTTATAAAATATGTTTCAAAAAAATTTCATACTTATGCAGACTCCGATATTTGTAAACGAGAACTGAAGCTCATATCACTAGTCGACAGACGTCAACTTTCAGATGTTAAATTTATCTATAAAATCGTTAACGGGCAAATTTAATCTAGCGAAATTTTAAGTAAAGTTAATTTCATTACTCCATCCTATAACACGCGAGGGAAAAATCTTTTCAAAATTAATCAAAGCTCTACTAACTACTACCTAAATTTTCCTCTGCAAAGATGCAGTAAATCATACAATACAATCTCGTCACTCACCGATGTGGATATCTTCTTTGATAACTTTTACAAACACTATTAAAAAGTTATATCTCATCTTGACTAGTTTCTTTTTATATAATATGTATAATATATATTTTTTTCTTATTTTTATTGGTAAGCAACATTTAATAAGGATTTATCCATTTTGTATTAGTACAGTGAATACTGTAGTGGGCTCGTCCTGTTTGTATTCTTATATAAATAAATAAATAAACCTCAAAATTAATTTCCGACTTTTTATTTTTGCACTTTTAAGGAGAGAAAACATTTAAATTTCGACAGTTTAAAGTTTATACAAAAAAAGAATAAAAGTTAAAAGACATTTTAAGAAACAGTGTTAAAAACAAATAAATAAATAAATTATATTAATAATACATGATTTTAAACCTAATTAGAGATTCACGAGTTTGATTTGATGTTAAGAATTTGATTTGAAATATGTGTAAAAAGTAGCTCGAGTTGTTATTCAGCTCCACTAAAAAGTCGTCCAGCGCAAAGGGTTAAAAAACGACACAATTTTTAGCCCTGTAGAAAAAAATAGCTCAAATATCTGAAATTCGTTTACTTACTTCAAAGGGACGCGAATTTGAATGAACCTGTTTGGAAACAAAAATTGTGACATAAAAATTAATATTATTTATTTTTAATTCATCTATTATAAAAGGAAACATTTTTTTCTACAATTTCTTCAACTATTGATATAAAATTATGTAAATATTTGGACCATATAGGTAAAAGTACGCCAAGCCAGTCCGGCACTGTGTTGCCTTGCCAGCAAGCTTTATGCATTTTTCTCCAGGAACAGTGTGGTATTGCCAATTATTTCTTTCTTAGAAGCTAACACTACAATTACTTATTCACACAATTTAAGTATAATCTGCTACCTCATTACACCATTTTACAGCAATAATCATTTCTTTTTATAATCTATCATTGATACATTATAACACTGGTAATCGTCAAAGCTAAATAACCAAAGTACAGTAAATTTCAAATTCATTGTCGCACCACAATGTTTTAGAAAGCTAAAGGTAAAAGTTCGATCTTCAGACGTCCCTTAAGCTGGAAGAGAAAAGTCAGCAGAATTAAAAATCAATACATGTAAAATTAAAGGCTCATTAAAGGCTAATTAAATGCCCTAAATTAAAATTTCCTATTCCGCAAATTTTTGCAAAATGACTGTTCTGCTAGCTTTAACTTAAGTGAGCAGAACATGAGCGAAAAACTGGTTGAAGCAATAAAAATTGCAATTTTCTTTGCACAGTTATTAACGGCTCATTAAAGGCTCTAGGAATACACTAATCGCGAATTTCAGGCTCGGTTTCTTTCTTTGTGAAAATAGAAAAAGTCACGACGTATGGGTAAGGTCTGCATAGCATGGCGGAAAAACGATTTTAACACTGAAAACCAGTGTTTCGGTCAAGGGCGCCCATCTGTAAAAATCTAGGACTGTGCAAGTATAAATTTATAAAGTAGAATATGTAGGTGTAAGCAGAGAGTTGGTGGGGTTCGGGGTGGTAGGTAAGAATTGGTAGAGGGGTGCGTAGCCCCCGCGAAAAATTGGGAGGGGGGTGCAGGGAGGTTGCGCCCTGCATGCCAACGGATTTTTGAGCGTTTTTTTTTACGTAAAAGGGTTTTCTGAAGATGGAAAATATACATATTATTGTAAAAAATTAGAATGTTATACACCGTTAATAAATAAATAATTACATTATAATTACAGTCTTAACCTCTATTAAACTCACTCCCACGCAAAATGTCACAACAAAACAGTGCACAGTATAATCTTCGATATTCTAATGAAACCAGATAAGAGTTTCGAAGGTGGACCAGTCAGCAGTCCACCCGGCTGGCATGCGCGAGCGCTTCAATAGCTCGGCATATGCAGTCAACATCAGACCACATCGTCTATAATATATTCGTAAAAGCGAGTCAGTATGGCGGAAAAACGAACACTGAAAAGCAGTGTTTCGGTAGTGTAGTCGTTGAAAACTTATTAATGGCCGATAAAAGTGTTAAAATCTTTTTCCGCCATGTTCTGCAGACCTTACCCATACGTCGTGACTTTTTCCATTTTCACAAGAGCCTTTAATGAGCCGTTAATAACTGTGCAAAGAAAATTGCAATTTTTATTGTTTAGACCAGTTTTTCGCTCATGTTCTGCTCACTTAAAGCTAGCAGAACAGTCAATTTAGGTCATTTAATTAATCTTTAATGAGTCTTTAATTTTCTATGTATTGATTTTTAATTCTGCTGACTTTGCTCTTCCAGCTTAAGGGACGTGCTCTTTGAAGAATATTTTGCTTTAATGTCACAAGAAAATATTAAAATCAATAAATAAAGTAACAACTGATTACACCCACATACTCGTAACAGTCTAACAGATAACAGATAAAAAATAGCTGAAGTACAAGACTAAAATCTCCCCTTCCTACATTTATTTATGCAACGATTGTGACAAAAACAATATTCTTTGACTACATACTCCCCTTGCATCCAAATTAACAGAAATTGAAGACTGATGGTACAAAAAACTCGGGTTTTAGTTTCATATAATGCGTCATTAATGTAAATGTTTACAATCTGGGTACTCGAAAAAACTTTGAATGCTTTACATTTATCACCCACATAGTCGGTCATTATTGCTTTCCAAAGGCAATAACGTATTCATACTTTGATAATGACTACGATGTAGACGTTAATTGGGATGTAATCACGAATTAAACCGTCGTGCAGGTTCGTCTGTGCAGTTCTTGAAGTAGATAATAATTATGATGAGAGATGTAAAAATAAGTTAAGGAGAGATGGTGACAGACTTTCTTAAAATTTTTTTTGAAATTATTCTCTACTACACATACAGGGTGCGCCACTCGATCTCTAGCACCGAAACTAAAAGAGATATCAACAATTGTAGGGGTAGACAGTGTCACTCGGACTACAATTTTAAAATATTTTGATGTATACAGGGTGGCTAATTTTTGTGGAATGAAAATTAATTTGGTTTTTTTTAAATTGAACACCCTGTATACGATTATGTCTTCTGATTCTACTTAATATTAGATTTACGGTAGTTTTTTGTATTTGTAAATCCGACGCGGCTTTGACAAGTTATTCCTATTTTAAGCAGATTTAATGAAAAACCAGCACTTCAGAAATATTAGCGCAAAAACCACATTTTTTAAAAAATTCCTCAAAAAAGCTACTATGATGTAAATGAAACATGCACCTATTACAATAATCACACATCATCTTCTCTTTTTGCACAGGGTGTTTGCCGATGGCGTGCCAATAGTCTAGTTTTCAAATGGCATTAACTTAATTTTTTCAAATGGGACACCCTGTATATTTTTCTTCAGTTAGAAGCTCTCCCTAATACGCATTAAAAAAATATAGGATTTTGCACATCTAACTTTACTATTTAATTTAATAATTGACGTTAAGTGACAAACAACATATTTTACACAATTTTTAATAAGTATTCCACTCTACGCGCGAAATCACGTGGTACCAATTCTTGGTGAAGCTGGATATGATAGGGGTGATATTTATTCTTTTTTATTATGCGTCTAATTGTGGTATTGGAAATATCTAACTGATTGCTTAATTGCCTTGTGATTATATTGGGATCTTCAACTATACTGATCATTACCTTATATTCGTTGTCAATAGTAACAGCTGTAGTTTCACGTGAATGTTTTTCATACTTGACGGTTCCTGTTCTATCAAATCTATTCTTTAAATTCTCAAAAGTATCCTTTTGTGGATGAAGTCTTTCTGGGTATCTTTGACGAAAGACTCTACTAGCAAGAAACGCATTTTTTTGACATTCACCCATTATCCATATCATATCAATATTTTCTTGAACACTATAATTCTTATTAAAAGCCATTATACACAATACCGATTAAATATAGTAGACGTGATACAATACAAAATTTTATGTTGACAATTAATGCCATAACAAAATATACCTACTCTCATTTTCATAGGTAACTTGATTTCTTATTAAAAATTGTGTAAAATATGTTGTTTGTCACTTAACGTCAATTACTAAAGTAAATAGTAAAGTTAGATGTGCAAAACCCTATATTTTTTTAATGCGTATTAGGGAGAGCTTCTAACTGAAGAAAAATATACAGGGTGTCCTATTTGAAAAAATTAAGTTATTGCCATTTGAAAACTAGACTATTGGAACGCCATCGGCAAACACCCTGTGCAACAGGTGAAGATGTTGTGTGATTATTGTGATAGGTGCATGTTTCATTTACATCATAGTAGCTTTTTTGAGTAATTTTTTAAAAAATGTGGTTTTTGTGCTAATATCTCTGAAGTGCTGTTTTTTCATTAAATCTGCTTAAAATAGGAATAACTTGTCAACGCCGCGTCGGATTTACAAATACAAAAAACTACCGTAACTCTAATATTAAGTAGAATCAGAGGACATAATCGTATACAGGGTGTTCAATTTAAAAAAACCAAATTAATTTTCATTCCACAAAAATTAGCCACCCTGTATACATCAAAATATTTTAAAATTGTAGTCTGAGTGACACTGTCTACCCCTACAAAAAATCTTGTTGATATCTCTTTTAGTTTCGGTGCTAGAGATCGAGTGGAAATAATTGGCGCACCCTGTATAAATATTTATAAAAAGTAATTATCGATAAAACTTTATTATTGAACGTGCAGCTTGGCACTGTTAATGACAGTCCTACAAAATAATGTAGATGTTGTTTTAATAAAGATAAACAGTTCGTCAATAACTGATAATTTAATAATTAAACCAGATCTATTAATATCCTACAAATGTTTTCGATCTTCGACAAAGTGACAATTTAATCGGCACATGCGACAATTTGCTATCATATTCAGTGTTTCTATCTGCTAATTGAGAATGTAAATATTTACATTAATGAGAAATCGAGCTGTGTAAAGAGAGAGTCGGATTGCTTTTTTAGCCTGACGTATTTGCTCTAACAGAAGCCAAAATAAATGGATAGGGGAGAGTAGTACACAATGATACAGAGGACACATTGAACTACCATGATTATTTCGTTTATATTTGACGTCAGATACAGGAGATATAGTATCCGGCTACTTTGATACTAACAAAACATGACCCTTTAAGCATACGATACAACAATGTAATCTGTAATACTTTCTGTTTTGGTCTGTCCAAACATTTTTCTATTTTGGGCACTGTAGGTGTTATAAAAAGATGAAGCGTCCCATTATTCGATAGTCCAAACTGTATAAAATGAGTGCACTCCAGATTAATTTGACTCGACTTTCAGAACGAGAGTGGCTAAATGTCAAAATTGAACGCTTTGGTGTTCTTGAACGATCCAAGTGCAACTTGATAACACTCTATTTAGACGGAGCATGAATTCTGAACGCGCTTTTGTATTCCCATTTTTTCAATCCGATAACCAGTACAGTTAAGTGCCACTCTTCTTTATGAACTAAAAGTAAAATTTTCATTTAATTCAGAAAAAACATATTATAAAACTAATTTTTTTTTTTTACAATTTTAAAAATTCACTTCGCGTCCTTTACCTATTTCTTGTTTAATTTGCTTACATTAATTTTATACTGTACTGGTGTACCTGCAGGCCCGTACTTAGGGGAGAATATTCAATTAGGTATTTATTTTTTAAACGCCCAGTATAAAGTAAAGCGGGACAATAAACGCTTATAGTAACTAAAAAAACATTTATTAATAATTAACGAAATTGCTCAAAATGTTCACCATTTTATTTTATGGACTTTCTTGCTCGTTTAATGATTTTCTTAATAAATGGTTTGTTTCTCAGTTCCTCCTGAAGCAGTTCTTCTCTATTGTTTATTTCTTTAGAATACACCTTGGATTTCAGGTATCCCCATCCATACAGCATAATCCACTGTGCTAAAATAAAATTATACGAGGCGATAGAAAAGTAATCAATTTAATATTTTGTAAGTACGGATCTGCAATATTACTTAAAATAGTGTTAAAACGGACAAATAATAAAAATATGAATAATATGGGACTGTCTATATGACGAAAATCAGTCCATTTCGAATATTAAACGATAAAATAATAATTTTTCCTTTTTTTCTCTAAAATTTTATTTTCAGTTTCAAAAAAAAGAGACGTGCAAGAAAGTGCATAAAACAAAATAGAGGACAAATTTTGAGCAATTTCGTTAATTACTAATTATTAGTGTTTGTTACTTACATAGTTACTATAAGCGTTTATTGTTCCGCTTTACTTTATACTGGGCGTTTAAAAAATAAATACCTAATTGAATTTTTCCCCTGCAGCTATACCGGTACAGTGTAAAATTATTTTAAGACGAATAAACAAGAAATACGTAAGTGAATTTTTAAAATTGTTAAAGAAAAAATGAGTTTTATAATATGTTTTTTCTAAATTAATTTTACTTTCACTTTCAAAATTTTCCAATTCGAATCGGTGGCGGGATAAAAACAACAACTCTATTCAAATTTAAAATGGAAATATTAAAATTGTGATATATAGGGTGTTGTTTTGATATTTTTAATGTTTCAATTTTTCCTAAAGTCGAACCTGGATTTTCATATTTCTCAATAATTCAGTACATTATTCGTGGGAAGTGTAAGCTGTATGCCAAAAATGGAAAAAATATACTATTCAAAAGTTCTGGCCAAATGAATAATTATGCATAATCGATAAACCACCCTGTAACTCGGTTATGGAGCCAATAGACCCTTTATATATGGGTTATTTAAAATCGCCTTTGTGACTTCTACCTACCTTTAAAATATTTCCGTTTACCAACGGGACACCCTCTATAGATACTAAAAAGAAATCTTTGCAAAAAAATATTTTCTCATATAAATTTGTTTGTTTGTATTTCGGGTACTAGCGTCATATAAATTATAATTAATATAAATATAGAGTTACATACCTAAATAAGTAAGTCGTTTTTTCCCGATAAGGAGTCATCATCATTAGTTTCCTCACTTCCCACAGAAATAATAATTGGTTCTATTGTTTCCTCTATTAACATATTAAGTTTCCAGAATTTCTCTTCCTCTGCTGACATGTCTTATAGCGTTTTGCCAATTGTCCGGTGAAATTTTTGATATGGAGTCACATAATAGTTGACGGACATCTTGAAGTTTAAATGTGGTATTGTTTCTCGCGACATATCCCTTCATTTGAGCTCAGATTAGTTCAATGTGGTTAAGTTCACAGTGATAAGGTGGTAACCTCGACATTTTAACTCCATGTTCTTTTGCTATTTCATCTAAACTATACTTCTTAAATTTTGGTGAATGTTGTTTACATAACTGCAATGGCTCTTTTTTGAGTAATCCCTCTTCTGCCACTATTTCTTTGGATATTAGCCAATCGGAGAGTTCTTGCTTTTTCCATTTAGTGTTAGGTAACGGTTCCTTTAATCTTGAATCTTGGTCGGTAATAAATCTATCATTTGACCGAAATATTCCTCAAAAACATCAGCAGTCATTTCTTCATGCTAGTCTTTCGTAGGATTTGAAACAAATTCTAACAAGCCGCTATCAACAAATCCTATATCTCCTGCTATATGAGTGATAATTAAACGGGGACCTTTACCATTTGGAAATTTTAAGCCAGTAGACAAACCTTCTATAAATGCCTGACGAGCATTCGTAACCTGTTTATCTTGTCAAACTTTTTTTACAAAATGGCCTTCATTTATTCATGTTTCATCTAAATAAAAAATATTTTTGTCTTCTTAATTTTTTAATTTCTAATTATTACAGAACCAACAATTCTTCGTGTTACAATCACAGGACTACACAAACAGAAATGTAAATTTTAACTAAAATAATTTACAATCTGCACAACACTTTCTGCCGATTAGAAATTTTAATCCTTTCTAAGAAAGTTGAGGGCTACTTATATTGATCTTGAATTGTAAATATTTTCTACATGTAGAGATTACATACTTGCCAAGAATTGAAATAAATTGGTATTTTTAAAAATTTTAAGAAGAAAACCCAAGATTTCATTTTGGAACAAATAATGCTAAACATTTTATTTTAGAAATTATCCGCCACTGATTTATGATGTTATATTGGGGTTTATCTTCTGGGTCATAAACATTTTGCTATCAATCATTTTCAAACAGAGTATAATTAGATATAGGGTGTTTGTTGAAAATTCAACATAAACGCCGCCACTGGCACGCGAAACAAAATAAATAAATAAAAATTAGTTCAACAATTGACTAGGAGGAATTGTACACCCCCAAGCGAGGGTACAGAAATTCTACAGTGTTTCAACTTTGACGAATTCAGGATGAACTTAATTATCAGGGAAGTAAAATAATTTAAAATGGAAAAAAGTTGGCGTATAAAAATATACCACCCTGTCTAAAGAGAAACTCTTTTGAAATTTCAATAAGCTGTTATTTATACTAAGAAATTAATACAAACTTCAGACTTTCGAATTTTATACAGTGCTTAGCTTTTTTTGAGAATTAACTTCCTCTTTTAAAATATTCCATAAGAATATCACCCGTTTTCTTAGAAATTCCCAGAGGAGATGTAAAGAATTCGATACATTTTTCATCGAGTCTAACGAGGTTATGGAGCGTGTAAGAACCAGTCGAGTCTGTAAAAACCTGAATTTTATTAGTGCATTTCCGTAGAATATTGGCAATACTATAAAATGTCCCCGGCGCAGAATTCATTCACTTCTCTCACAATCATTAATCATCGTAAAAATGTCACGATCATCTATCTCCTTTCTCGAAAATTCATATGCAGTTCTGCTGTTCACTATATGTAGAGCTCGATTTTTCATTTTTTTTTTATTTTTTGGCATAACGGCATAACATCTGCTTGGTCAGGGATTTTCTTTTATGGCGAAACTTCCTGACATAATTGAAAAGTGTTAGTATGTTTTATTGCATGTTTTTTAATTCTTTATTTATTTAGTAGGTACAATTTACTTATTTATCAGCAGTCAGGTAGAAAAACAAATTCTACTTTTTTATTTACTTGTCAAAATATTAAAATATTTTATAACGGGTGTCTCCAATTTTTTGCCCCGGGTTCTAGACATGGAGTGAGTGCCAATCTCGAAGACCCCAGTGCAGGTCCTCAAAAGGCTTGATTGATTGATTGATTAAGACGATGTACCTGACTGTGGTTTATAAATGCCTCAATACTGCAGCCTTAAGACTTATTGTACTATGTCAGTTACATCATTATGTTCAGATGAAGAGGTTTGTTACCTATATCAGGCTGAGTAGCCTTTTCACCAGATTTTCTTTTGGTAAGTCCCCCTGTGGGTTTACCCGCCCCAGTAGGTTATACCTCCAGTGCGTGAGTGCCTGTCACTCTAGTATGATATGAGAGGCTGTTTCATCCTCCTCATTGCATAGTCTACATATGGGTTCATCTTGAAAGATGCCCATTTTATGTAGGTATTCTCTAAGGTGACAATGTCCGGTTATTAGTCCCGTGACATGCCTTATTTGATTTCTGCTTAGATTCAGAATATCACCTGTCAGTACTTTTGATGGCGCTTTAACCATTCGTTTACTGTTTTGTTGGCCCGGCACGAGATCCCAGCGTGACCGGTGTTCTTTTAACATCCACCTAGTCAGCGAGAGTCGTACCGAGGATTTAGTAATGCCAAACGCCGGTTCAGGACCAGTAAAGACGGTTGCTGAGGCTTTCCTTGCCAGGGCGTCTGCTTCCTCGTTGCCTTTTATCCCTTTATGCCCTGGGACCCATCTAAGTGTTACCTTATTTTGGTTAGCCAGAACGAGCAGGGTTTGTAGGCAGTTCCAGACCAATTTTGAGGGCCTGTAGGGCAGCTTGACTGTCAGAGTAAATGAGGATTCTTTTCCCTCTATACCCCCTGTCAATATTCTCCCTCAAACAAAGCTCTACAGCATGTACTTCTGCTTGAAATACTGATGCGTAATTCCCCAATGGTGCGTTTAGGTTGCATCTGGATGTTTCACCAAATATTCCAGCTCCAGTTCCACTTGCGGTTTTTGACCCATCAGTATACCAAACCAATGTTCCTTCCCGAAAGTTGTTTGTTTCTTCACCTTCCCAACTCAGCTGAACGCTGAAGGGCTTTGTGAAGTTGTTTTTTGGTGCCATTTCATCACTTCTCAAAAGGCTTAATCAATATGTCATCTGTCATTTCTTCTTATAAGCTCCCAAACATTGGACTGTGACCAGTGAGAAGGAAGTTGAAGTTGGAGTAGTTATGTTTGGACGACTATTTAATAAATGTTTTCCCGTGGTGGATGAGAGGGGCTTTATTCCACCTTTCTCTTTATTTTCGTTTGACTAATAAGTGCGGGTTCTGGGAGTTGATAAACCATCTCTGGCTCTGTCTTAGCCTTACAAGTTCTTCTTTACAACTGGAATTCACTGAAAGTTTTTACTTTTACTTAAAAAATATGGAAATACATTAGTTTCCACTGCTTTCCCATGCCTTCTGGAGACCTGCACTTGGAATCTTGCAGCTTCTGACCTGGAACACAAGTTGACTTAACTAGTCAGACAATTGCTCTGAAATCATATTCTATTTTTGTACGAAATTTGACGATTAAGCGTAATTGTTTTAGTTTTTATTTTATAAGAAATTTCGGACAAAAATGGTGATCGATTATAGAGTGAATAAAAAAAAATGTGGGACACCCAGTATAGCGGAAATATGATATATTGCCCTGATCACAAATCACGCTTATCTCTACAACAGTCCAAGGTCGTAACCAGGCAAATATTATGGTGGATTTATAGCCTAAATATTTAAAAAAATCTCCGAAAAATTGGTTATTTATACTTTTGCATATTTCTTTCAAATTTATAATTTTCAATGTATAATCCTATTTATTTTATCTTAAATTTAAAGAGTTTACGATTTTCCAGTCTTTTTCCATATGTTCTGATAAAACCAACCGTGATTTATACCGGGTGGTCCAGCCCATAGAAACAGTTATAATTAAAAATTAATTAATTAAAAATTCAAAAAACCCTTTATAGTTTTGCAAAAAATAAAATCTTTTAGAAGTACGATTTGAACAAAAACCAAAAAATATTTTAAAACTCAGCAGCTACTAGTCAATTCAATGTTAAAAATTGCGACTTGATCCTCATACACACCCCGAACAAAAATTTTAATTGGCGTTAAGTCTTCAAATGTTTTATTTAAATATTATAAATTTATACAGGGTGAGTCACGGAAGACGCGACGGTTCATTTTGGTTAAACGGTTAATATTTTGAAAATTTTGTTTATTCATGGACATGTGGCTTGATAAAGGCTACATTTTAAAATTATTTTGAATTATACAAGTTGTCCCGAAAAAGTGTGGTGTATCAAAGTTACATTTATAGATTATACGTTAAAAATAAGTAAAACTGTACCTAAGTTTTTTACTTTTCGAGATATTTTGATATTTTTAAAAATGGAAACACTTACAAGAAAACCAATAACTTGGAAACCTATGGAATCAGCCAAATCCAATTTGTTGTTTAAAATTTTACAGTGCGTCCAAAATGGGGCGATTCTCTAATGACATATTCAAACGACAATATCGTTCTTATTTTAAATAGGACACCCTGTATTTTATAATCGCATTATGAAGCAAATTCCATTACATTTTAAAAATTATAAAGGTCTACTATGCCTAAGTCTATTAATTTTGGAGTTATTTTTATTTTTATTAAATTTTACATATTTTTCCACTGTAATGCCTAAATATAACACCCTGTTTTTGATCAGCTTAGACTATGATCCCAAAAAATTACAGATGAATCCACTTTTCATAATAATGGATTAGTTAACCGTCATAACTTTCATTATTATGATACTCAAAACCAGCATTTGTTCCACAGAATAGATCATCAGAACCGGTGGAACATTAATGTATACGGTGGAATTATAAGCGACCAAGTTATTTGTCATTTAAATGGGAGGAAATTTTTAAGAAAACGTTTCTGGGAACTATTGGAAAATGTATCATTAGATATTAGACAAAAAATTATGTTGCAATAGTCTAAGCTGATCAAAAACAGGGTGTTATATTTAGGCATTACGGTGGAAAAATAATGTAAAATTTAACAAAAATAAAAATAACTCCAAAATTAATAGATTTATAATCTTTAAAAGGAAATGGAATTTGCTTCATAATAGGATTATAAAATACAGGGTGTCCTATTTAAAATAAGAACGATATTGTCGTTTGAATATGTCATTAGAGAATCGCATCATTTTGGACGCCCTGTATAATTTTAAACAACTCTAAATATATTATTGTTTTCAATTATTAGTCTAATTTTTTTCGGTTAAAATTGTATGTGGCTGATTCCCTGCGTTTCCAAGTTATTGGTTTTCTTGTAAGTGCTTCCATTTTCAGAAATATCAAAATATCTCGAAAACTAAAAAGCTTAGGTATAGGGAATACTTAAGAAAGTTTATCTTATTTTTAACGTATAGGGTGTTCCATAAGAAAAAATATAACTTTGATACGCCACACTTTTTTGGGACAACCTTTATAATTCAAAATAATTTTAAAATGTAGCCTTTATTAACCCACATATCCACGAATAAACAAAATTTTGAAAATATTAACCGTTTAGTCACAATGGACCCTCGCGTCTACCGTTACTAACCCTGTATATATTAAAAACTCGTCCAAAAATCCGCTTTTGAACATTAAGATGTATTTTTTAAATCCCCAATTTCAAACGCTTTTTATCGGATTTTATTTCTGTAGTCGGAATTTAGTTTTTCAAAGAAAAATCAGGAGGATCAAACCCTGATAATCATCCTGGTTACGGCCTGGCATGATACTGTCTATCCAATTTTTTTCTGTGATCAAAAATTGCACATCGAAACTTCTTTTACAATCATAGAACTAACTGAAAATGACGGCTTTATAAAAAACTTGACTAATTTGTTTAATATGTTTTTATAGGTAGGGTGGGTTGTCCCCATTTCATGGCACCGGAAGTGGTGGAGAGGCGGCAATATGGCAAACCGGTGGATATATGGGCCGCCGGTGTCCTGCTTCACGTTTTACTATCAGGAACGTTGCCGTTTCACGGGAGCGGGAGGAGATTAGTGGAGTCGATATGCAGAGGAAAGTTACATGTAAGTGCACTCAATACTCAGATAACCCTCTAATATTAAATTATATCAACAACTATAGAATACTGTATCGGAAAATTATGAAATCTACTAAGAAAAACTATTATAATAATCACATCTCAAGAGCTAAAAACTCTTCCAAAGGAACCTGGTCTATTATAAATGAAGAAATAAAACCCGTTCTTCCTAGTCCTGATGAACTAAACAATTATTTTGTTAATGTAAGTAAGAATATCAGCTCTAACATAGCTCCGGGTCAGGATGTTCTCTCCTTCCTCCTACCTACTAAAAGGATCACTAATAGTTTCTTCCTAGGACCAGTAGATAATCACGAACTATTGCAAACCATAAACAGCATTCAAAATAAATCTTCCTGTGGAAATGATGGCTTGTCCAGTAAAATATTTTCAAATATACATGATGTAGTAATTAACATGTTAACTTCGCTGATTAATGAACCTTTCGAATCTGGTATCTTTCCGAACTGTCTAAAAAGAGCTATAATAATCCCGTTTCATAAGGGTGGCGACAAAACCGAAACCTGTAACTATAGACCTATTGCTTTATTACCTACCTTATCGAATGGCTAATGAAAAATCGCCTACTGCCCTTTCTTTCCAAACAAAACATCCTCATCAGTATGGCTTCATTACTATCACTAGTGATGCAATGTTTTCCGTTCTCAATGAAATATATACATCACTTAATGATAAACTTTTCACAGCTTCAGTATTTTGTGACTTCGCAAAGGCCTTTGATTGTGTTAATCATGAAATCTTAATTAAGAAACTACAAATTTATGGCATACGGAGTTCTCCTTTGCAATGTTTTAAAACTTACTCAGAAAATAGAAATCAGGAGGTGCGTGCTAATGGTGAGGATTCTTCAAATCTGCCAATTAGCAGTGGAGTACCTCAAGGTTCAGTATTAGGTCCAATTTTATTTTTATTATTCATAAACGATATCACAGACTTAAAAATAAGTGGAAGAATTACTTTATTTGCCGATGACACGAGTGTAACCTGATATACAGACATTACAATCTAGCATAAACAAAGATCTAGTAACTATCAAGTCCTGGTCTGACTCGAATGGACTTTGTTTCAACACCAGTAAAACCATAGCAATGTCTTACAGAGGTACTTTACAGCCTATAACTCTAAGCAATAATCCGATTCTAACGGTGAACTCAATTAAGTTTTTAGGTCTTTATATAGACAAATTCCTGAAATGGTCCACTCATATTGATACCTTGGCAAAAAAATTATCTTCTGCATGTTTTGCCATTAAAACTGTTTCTAATGGGCTAACCCCTACTACTGCATTAATGACCTACTTTTCCTTATTCGAATCTCACCTTCGCTATGGTTTGCCGTTCTGGGGTTCTTGTAGCTTATACCACTTTGAATCTATTTTCAAATTACAAAAAAGAGCAATTCGTTATGTATTTGGTTTAAGTAGGTTTAAGTAGGACACACTGTGAAAATTACTTTAAAAATTTCAAAATTCTAACCCTTCCTGCTCTATTTATCTTTGGATCCGTCTGCTTAGTTCGCAAGCACACTCAAAAGTTATCGGAAAGACCAACTCGTAGATATCCTACAAGAAATTTAGATACTGATGTTTACTTAACTATTCCCACCTCTGACCTAATAAAAAATTATATTACCTACAACCTCCCGATACAGTTAAAATCTAGAAATTCATATGATAAGTTCAGAATATCGAGTGCCGCAATTCCATGAGTGAAAAAAAATACTTTATGCATATGTTGCATACAATATTTTTTCTACAGCCCTATACAAACAATGAAATTTGGAATATTTTATTAAACTCCTTCAGTAAATTATAACTAATTACTGAATTGGAAATTGTACACAATAATATTAAAAAAAATCAAGAAAAATATAAAAAAGTTGTTAATGTGAGAAATGCGTACGTAAAATTTTTTGGGGAAATTACGAAAAATAATGGAGTTAATAATAATAATAATAATAATAATAATATACGCCCTGCAATTGACTCCCTTACAAGTCAACCCCAGAATCTCTGCAGATTGTGCGGGCGAGGGACGGCTATTATTATTATTTGCCGTGGCGCTCTGGGGCGACTTACTGATGATTGATGGCGCATTTGCTTTACAGTTGTGGGAAAACCCAGAAAAACCACACACCACTATCATAGTATATACACCATTATAGTTAAGTTTCAGGACATGATTTTTTAACGTGAAAAATGAAAAATAGGTTTATGAAAAAATTCTCAAAAATTACGAACTAAGTTTCATAATTATTTTATTTGGTTCAGAAAACTATGGCCCGTATTGATGATCTAGAACAAATATTTCTTTGTTGGTTTGTCATTTATTTTATGGTTCGTAGGAAATTTCTTCTCCATATCACAATATCGTTTCTCGCTATTAACATATACTTTTTGGGCTTCTGTTCATTTCAGAGAAATGTGTATCGTCTATAATTGAGACGAGAAATTTTTCTAATGTTGGAAATTCTCTTCTGATGAAAAATGTCGAAGTTCTTTTTCGAAATAAACTAAATGAAAATATTATTTTCTCGGAGCTGTGGTCTTTCAAATTCACCTCATTTCTCTTCTTTGATAATTAATTCTGCGACATCAGCATAAATGAAGTAATTATTAATGTTTTTCATTGCCTGTTAAAGGAGCGGTTAATGCGAACGCTTCTCTGTTTTCCATAACACTAGATTTATTCTATGCGTATTCACAATAGGCTGCAGATCACAACTAAACTACTTGTAGTACAATGAATGGAATACTACCAAAAGGGCTGCTTTTAAACAATCAGAAAAAAATCCAAGTCAACGTGTCTCAAACACGCTTACCTGTTATTGCATAAATCCGTTTCTGGAACGATGTTGATTCTAGTAGGTGCGGTATATACAAAATGCACAGTTACGTGATTATTCGATTACCACATTGCGATTACACATTATTTTTTCAGTTTGTACTCTTTCCATACCAGTAATGTCATAAGTATGGTGATACTTTTAAACAAAAAAATATTTCCAAATCTTTGATAGTAATACTGTAAAATCACTTATTTAATGAAAGATTTTGATGTGAACAGAAGACACTTAACTCGAATCCAGTTGGGGATTGGGTGATTTGTGGTATAGTTATTGCTTGCAGGACCCTTCGGAATATCCTTTAAAAATTGATATTTATAGGCAGTGTAACTGCCGAATGGTTTCTTCTATTCCTATAAAATATTAGTCGTAAAAGTTTTACCGTATGTTTTGGGATTTGAAATAAAAATAAGAGTAAAATATTTTAGAGATAATTTGGAGTTAGTCCAATTTCATAAACTGCCAGGAAAAAAAAAATTCAAGGAGTCAGGTGAAAATGTTTTATTCGTGGAATTCCTCCCCTTTATAGATCAAACTCGAATTTTAATTTTATTGAGTGTATTACAATCACTTTTCAATGTTTAGCTCTCTAGAACAAATTTAAGAGCGGATTGGTCCAATTAACATCCTGGCACTTATAGAATCAATTTACTCTTAATATTTTCCCCGGAGAGAGAGAGAGAGGGAGAGCCCTGAAAAGGTTTTCGGTTTTCCGGATGGTTCTTTTACAGATCCGCACAGGTTGTTTGTCGGAAGCGGACAATTGCACCGTATGACACAAAATTTATAAAAAAAAATTAAAATCTTTTCCAATAAAATCAAAGGGTACATTTTTGATATTTTACCAAATTGAATATTAAATTAAAACATAAAAAATACACATCAGTAATTACACAAATTTTTAAATTGCAAACGGGGCGAGATTATAAAAAATTTGTACCATTTTCGCAATTTTTAAATTTGATAACTTTTCCTTTTCTTCGACGCACATCTTCAGTTTCCGAAAAGCGATTTAAGTCGAGAAATTACACTGAGGCTCGCTCCAAATACCACAACCAATTAAAGTTATAATTAAACTAAAAGTCTAGTAAATGATGTCCAATTTAATTCGCCTCTTCGGGGTGCAGTTGTCGTTTTCCCTCTACTGACACTTTCAATTGCTTCTGTGTTGAGAAATCATTAAGCATTGTCAAAGTTAAACTCTTGTCTCCCGATATTAATTTTCCCAAGACGGGCACGTTGAATTTCCAATTCCAAAGTTTTCAAATAATTCACGCCTTATTAAAACTACAACGAAGTATTTCTTGTAATTTCGTTTTGACCGCTTTTTCTCTTCAATTTTAAATGTAAATAAAAATTTTGTGGGACTGGGGTTTTCCGCTGAGAGATTTTACAAAAGGAATTTTTGGGTAATGAAGACTAAATAAATACAACAAAAATAAATTACATAAAGATGGTACTGAATGTATATTGTAATGAATAATAAAAATTGTAAAAATTATGTTAAGCTTACTTAAAAAAATGGGACATGGCTTTTGATATGGTAAATGTCAAAGTGACAAATTGAAAATAAATAATACTAAAAAAGTAAAATCTTATAATTACTTAATCATCACAAATAGCGCTCAACGTGGGGCTCTAAAATAAAGAGGCAATTAAAATAAAAGTATAAAATAAAGAATTTCAATAAACTCAAAAATTAAACCAAAATTGATCTAAGAGGTGGAAACGTTAGAACTTGGTCAGAAGAAAAAGGACATAGAAATGAATATTATTGAAGAGAAACCAATAGAAGCACAGGAAGAAATAGAAAGTATAGACGAGCCAATAACAAAAGATCAAGAAGAAGACACAATGACGCAGATGTTAGCTTTTCTGAAGCATATGAAGAGAGGACAAGAATATCTGAAAGAGGAAATGAAGAGAGGATAAGAAGATATTAAAAAAGGACAAGAAGAGGTGGAAAAGAAGCTAGAGCATGTAAGTGATGAAATTAAAAGAGAAATGGAAGCAATAACTAGGTGAACCAGAACGCCGAAGAAATAAAGAAGAATAGTGAAAATATTTAGAAAATACAAGAAGAACAAGGGCATATAAAAAACGAATTGAAAAGGAAAAGCATAAACGTAATAGGAAAAGAAGAGTTAGAAAGGAAAATAATTAAAAAGAAAAAGAAATCAGGCAAAACCTAAGCATAAAAAATAAAAAATAACTTAAAAATAACAAAAGAAACTTTACAAAAGGCAATTAGTAATATTGAAAGAATAGGATGCGGTAGTGAAAGAAGTATTATAAATAATGTCCACCACTATCAAGAAAACATAATGTAATTTGATGGGTATGTTAGGAAAATACACCCTAGGATTTTTGACAGAATCTTGTGGAACAAGATAAGAGAAAATGAGGAATAATGGAGAGAAACAGTAAGAAATGGCCTGAGTGGACAGGCACAATTATGGTTTTCGTGTGTAGAAGGAAATCTAAGTAATTATAAAGAATTCGAAGTAAAGTTTAACAGACAATTTTGGGGTGATTTACAACAGGGACAACCAAGAGAAAAATTATACTTTAGGAACTACAGTGATAAGGGAACAACAATGACTAACTGTCTTTTGCAGCTGTACACACAGATGCAACACCTCGAACCAGTTTTAAGGGAGGATGAGATAGTCATGTACATTTTAAGCCTTCTATCACTGAGACTGTGGGCATTCAAAATATTAGGCATTTTGAAGATTTACTGAACTACATTACTAGAATTGAAAGAACTTCTAGCAATAATACAAATTTGGGGGATATAGACAAGACAGACAAACGAACTACAATAATTACAGAAATTATAACAATATCTATCCCAGAAATAATTCTAATCAAAATAACAACTATAATAACATGTTAATAATAATTATCAACAAAATAGCAGAGGATACAATACCTATAATAATAACAATAACAATAACAGACAATTCACAAATTATAATAACAGACCATACAATAATAATTATAGACAAGAAAACAAAAACGAAAATAGAATTGTTTATCGTAAGGTCGAACAAAATTATCCTCGAAGACAATACGAGGAGAGGAATGCAGAAGGCAATTCTTCTAACAATAATACAAGAAGAGTGAATTTCCAAAGAACGTGTAATGATTATTCGTATACGAGGTTTGACAAAAAATATGAATTTTGCTCAAGAATAAAGAAGGTACCTTTATTTGTGACAATATCGAAAATTGTTATAAAGAAAATGTGTTTAGATGAAAAAATAACGTTCAAATATGCAACAGACAGAAAAGTTCTTCTTGTTATTGTGTACCGTATCCAATTTGACGTTTTTGATTACAAATGACCAATTGTATACAACGTTCAATGTTCACATAAATTTAGAATTTTACTTTCCAGGCCCCTCGCCAAGGGAAAGTATTGTGAACGCGCTAAAAAAAATTGAGATAACGACGGGTATATTCATTTTCAGGTCCCCTGAGACGATTAAAACGATTTCCAGATGGAAGTCTGTCCGTCTGTCTGTGTGTATGTCTGTATTCTTCCACGATAGCGTCCGCACGCTTAATCCGATTGAGCTGAAATTTGGTATATGGGTTTCGGGTGATCGGGGCTTAAACCCATTAGTTTTTGGTTGAAATCGCCCCACCAGGGGGCGCAGGAGCCATATGTACACTGCGCTTCATATAAAACTGGTACACTTTTTTTTCCCAATGTAAACCTAACTTAATTAATCAATCAAAATAACTGTCACATTTGTCAAACTTGTCAAAGCGCATATCCACAATGCCAGCCCATTTAAGTAAGTTTGATCAAATCCGAATAATTTCCAAAATAGCTTGGCAAAAGATGAAAATTTAATAGTAATGGAGCTATGACAAGTTATTAATTATTGAATTGAAATTTTTAATTTCTCCATCTCGTTTTATTGCTGTAAAAAATTTAATTTTATCGTTACATCTACTAAAATTTTTGTTGACCTGGCATCACTGCCCTAGAAATTATAACATAAAAACCAGTTTAGTATTGACACATTTCAAAAGATGCATTTACACACTTAGAAAAACACTATTTTCGATTATAAGAGTTGTACCAGTTTTATATGACGCGCAGTGTACAGGGTGTCCCAAATTGGTGCGTTTTGCAGGGTATCTCGTAAACTAGAAGAGATAGAAGAAAAGATGTTATGACTTCTTTTTTTGTTAAAGTAACAATATCCTAATTAAATCTTTAGTAACTCCCTGCAGTTGGAAGATACAGGGCGATTATTGAAAACTGTCGAAAACTACAAGGTACTATAACTTCTTAATTAAGAAAAATATAAAAAAAGTTATAAAAACTTTTGATAGATATAATATTAAAGAGTTCAGTGGCGCACAGATTATTTTTTTTAGGGGTCTCACTAAGGAAATATAATGCAAACTTATGTTTTTTTAAATGGGACACCCTGTATATTTTGACGTTTTTCGTTTCCTTTTTTAATTCTCATTCACCTGATATGACATATTATATATCTATTTTCAATGGTTGGAGCTACAGTGCAAATAAACCATTTATGGATGTTATCAGGTGAAACACCCTTAAAAAATTGAACACTCAGTAACGAAATTTAACATTTTATTATAAGGATACTGATGTGTGACAATTTTATTTATCAAAATTATAATTAATAAAAAATAAAACCAGATTAAAAAAATAAAAACAATAAACTTGAAACAACAAGATACATTGTAACAACTAATCTACCTATAATTAATTTTATTAGAAAGTGAAATTAACATTAAATGTTCAAAATGTCCTCCGTTTTGTTGTAGTAATAATTGACACCTTTTTCTTACTGATCTTACACAATTGAGTATGTGCACTGGCTTTATTTTTCTAAATGCGGCATGAATATTTTGAAATAAACCTTCCCTACTCTCGAAGTTAGTCTTGTAAATATTATTTTATGATATTATTTTTGGTAATGCTGAATTGGTTGGAGATTATTTAAACGAAAAACTTTTTAATCGATGAAAACGGAGAGCATTTTGAACATTTAATGTAATTTTTACATTCTAATAAAATTAGTTATAGGTAGATTAGTTGTTACAATGTTTCTTGTTGTTTCATAAGTTTATTGTTTTTATTTTTTTAATCTGGTTTTATTTTTTATTAATTATAATTTTGATAAATAAAATTGTCACACATCAGTATCCTTATAATAAAATGTTAAATTTCGTTACTGAGTGTTCAATTTTTTAAGGGTGTTTCACCTGATAACATCCATAAATGGTTTATTTGCACTGTAGCTCCAACCATTGAAAATAGATATATAATATGTCATATCAGGTGAATGAGAATTAAAAAAGGAAACGAAAAACGTCAAAATATACAGGGTGTCCCATTTAAAAAAACATAAGTTTGCATTATATTTCCTTAGTGAGCCCCCTAAAAAAAATATGTGCGCCTCTGAACTCTTTAATATTATATCTATCAAAAGTTTTTATAACGTTTTTTTATATTTTTCTTAATTAAGAAGTTATAGTACCTTGTAGTTTTCGACAGTTTTCAATAATCGCCCTGTATCTTCCAACTGCAGGGAGTTACTAAAGATTTAATTAGGATATCGTTACTTTAACAAAAAAAGAAGTCATAACATCTTAACTGCTTTTCTTCTATCTCTTCTAGTTTACGAGATACCCTGCAAAACACACCAATTTGGGACACCCTGTACATCGCGAAAAAAATAAGGACTTAAAGTTTTTATTTGATATTTAGGTGTAAATACAATCTGAAATTTTCATTCCATAATTTTGAACCTAACCTAAAAAAAAAAATTTTTTAAACTAAAGAATTGCAACGTCCAAACGCTTGGTCCGATTGAGCTGAAATTTGGTATGGGGTATCGGATCATCGCGGAATGAATCCGTTTGTTTTTTGGTTGAAATCGCCCCACTAGGAGGCATTAGCCTCTATGTACACTGCGCGTCATATAAAACTGGTAAACTTTTTTTCCCAATGTAAACCTAACTTAATTAATCAATCAAAATAACCGTCACATTTGTCAAATTTGTCAAAGCGCATATCCACAATGCCAGCCCATTTAAGTAAGTTTGATAAAATCCGAATAATTTCCAAAATAGCTTGGCAGAAGATGAAAATTTAATAGTAATGGAGCTATGACAAGTTATTAACTATTGAATTGAAAGTTTTAATTTCTCCATCTCATCTTATTGCTGTAAAAAATTTATCGTTACATCTACTAAAATGTTTGTTGACCTGGCATCACTGCCCTAGAAATTATAACATAAAAGCTAGGTTAGTATTGACACATTTTAAAAGATGCATTTATTCACCTAGAAAAACACTATTTTCGATTATAAGAGTTGTACCAGTTTTATATGACGCGCAGTTTACATTACAAAAAAATAAAATACCTAAAGTTTTTATTTGGTATTTAGGTGCCTTATTGGCTTGTAAATACATCCTCAAATTTTCATTCCTTAATTTTAAAACTAAGCAATGGAAAAAAAAATAAAGTAAGCAAAATTCCGACCCTAAAAAATTGTTTTACTTTTTTTTGATATGTGAAATGTTTTTCCTTTTATACAGGGTGCGCCAGTTATTTCCACTCGATCTCTAGCACCGAAACTAAAAGAGATATCAACAATATTTTTTGTAGGGGTAGACAGTGTCACTCGGACTACAATTTTAAAATATTTTGATGTATACAGGGTGGCTAATTTTTGTGGAATGAAAATTAATTTGGTTTTTTTAAATTGAACACCCTGTATACGATTATGTCTTCTGATTCTACTTAATATTAGATTTACGGTAGTTTTTTGTATTTGTAAATCCGACGCGGCGTTGACAAGTTATTCCTATTTTAAATAGATTTAATGAAAAAACAGCACTTCAGAAATATTAGCACAAAAACCACATTTTTTTAAAAAATTCCTCAAAAAAGCTACTATGATGTAAATGAAACATGCACATATCACAATAATCACACAACATCTTCACCTGTTGCACAGGGTGTTTGCCGATGGCGTGCCAATAGTCTAGTTTTCAAATGGCAATAACTTAATTTTTTCAAATGGGACACCCTGTATATTTTTCTTCAGTTAGAAGCTCTCCCTAATACGCATTAAAAAAATATAGGATTTTGCACATCTAACTTTACTATTTACTTTAATAATTGACGTTAAGTGACAAACAACATATTTTACACAATTTTTAATAAGAAATCAAGTTACCTATGAAAATGACAGTAGGTATATTTTGTTATGGCATTAATTGTCAACATAAAATTTTGTATTGTATCACGTCTACTATATTTAATCGGTATTGTGTATAAAAAATGGATTTTATTAAGAAATATGGTGTTCAAGAAAATATTGATATGATATGGATACTGGGTGAATGTCAAAAAAATGCGTTTCTTGCTAGTAGGGTCTATCCTCAAAGATACCCAGAAAGACGTCATCCACAAAAGGATACTTTTGAGAATTTAAAGAATAGATTTGATAGAACAGGAACCGTCAAGTATGAAAAACATTCACGTGAAACTACAGCTGTTACTATTGACAACGAATATAAGGTAATGATCAGTATAGTTGAAGATCCCAATATAAGCACAAGGCAATTAAGTAATCAGTTAGATATTTCCAATACCACAATTAGACGCATAATAAAAAAGAATAAATATCACCCCTATCATATCCAGCTTCACCAAGAATTGATACCACGTGATTTCGCGCGTAGAGTGGAATACTGTAGATGGTTAATAAACAAGTTAAATACTTTTTAAACAAAGTTTTATTCTCCGACGAAGCCACGTTTCATAAGAGCGGTTGTGTAAATAGACACAACTTCCATTATTATTCGGACCACAATGAACATTTATTTAGAACCACATCACAGTATCGATGGTCTTTAAATGTGTGGGCGGGAATAATAGGTGATTATGTAATTGGTCCCTATTTCTTTGATGGGACTGTAAATGGAGCTATATTTTTAGATTTTTTAGAAAATGTTTTTGGCAACTTATTGCAAAATGTGCCTCAAAATTATCGCAACGGAATGTGGTTTCAATTAGATGGTGCCACACCACATTACCTATTAGATGTTCGCAATTGGGTGTTTAACTAATTTTCATATTCTATTTAAAACCTTATAAATAACAAGTACTATATGAATAAATAACAACACAATATGTTTTTTTAATTTTAGTTGCATACATAATTTTTACCAGCAATTTGTTAATTTTTATAATGTGCCTTTTGAATATTGCGCAATTGTTGAAATTACGTCACTGGTTGCGTAACTGAAGTTCGATATAAGCCGAATCGAAAGTTCAACGAATTCACTCGACATCAAAGTTAAAATTGTTAAATGTCACTGTCAATAATGTCATTTCTTTGATTTTTGTTGAAGCGGGGGTTTTTGATTTTGCATTTATTTTTGATTTATTAATATTTTTTAGTTAGTATATAGTATTTTCTTTGTTTCTAAGTTAATGTATATGTGTTTTCCCGACTTTAAAATCGTTATTCTATATTCTTCTTCTTCTTCGTCTTCGTTTTTCGAAACTAGTGATGGTCTTGGTCTGTTATATTTCTTCTTTTTTAATCGTTTACCGTAAAGCAAATCAGTACCGTACCAGTGACGTATCTGTATTAAAAGTTGCATAAAATCTCAAATCTTTTCTTATTATTTTGTATCTATTTTAAGCAAAAAAAAATAAAAAAACATGCAAATATGTAGAAAGTAATTAAGTATGAGTAATTAGAAATACAAAACAAATGAGGTTAGATTTGCAGTTAAACACCTAATTGGTTAAATAGGGAATTTCAGGAACGTTGGATAGGAAGGGGAGGACCTATAAATTGGCCTACTAGATCACCTTGCCTTACACCTTGCGATTTTTTCTTGTGGGGTTTTATTAAAAATATTATTTACAAAGAAGAGGTTACCACAACAGAAAATATGAAAGAAAGAATTACTGCAGCATTTAGACAGGTGACCCCTGCAATGCTAAGAGATGTGCGTAAATCAATGAAAAAAAGGGTAAGAAAATGTATAAATGAAAATGGACGACATTTTGAACACCTACTATAAATTTTAACTTTCACTATTGTAGTTTTCTTACGATTAAACTTTGTAAAATTTTGTACTTATTAAAAATTGTGTAAAATATGTTGTTTGTCACTTAACGTCAATTATTAAAGTAAATAGTAAAGTTAGATGTGCAAAACCCTATATTTTTTTAATGCGTATTAGGGAGAGCTTCTAACTGAAGAAAAATATACAGAGTGTCCCATTTGAAAAAATTAAGTTATTGCCACTTGAAAACTAGACTATTGGCACGCCATCGGCAAACACCCTGTGCAACAGGTGAAGATGTTGTGTGATTATTGTGATATGTGCATGTTTCATTTACATCATAGTAGTTTTTTTGAGGAATTTTTTAAAAAATGTGGTTTTTGTGCTAATATTTCTGAAGTGTTGTTTTTTCATTAAATCTGCTTAAAATAGGAATAACTTGTCAACGCCGCGTCGGATTTACAAATACAAAAAACTACCGTAAATCTAATATTAAGTAGAATCAGAAGACATAATCGTATACAGGGTGTTCAATTTAAAAAAACCAAATTAATTTTCATTCCACAAAAATTAGCCACCCTGTATACATCAAAATATTTTAAAATTGTAGTCCGAGTGACACTGTCTACCCCTACAAAAAATATTGTTGATATCTCTTTTAGTTTCGGTGCTAGAGATCGAGTGGAAATAATTGGCGCACCCTGTATTTCAAATGTCATTTATACTTTAAAATAATTCGAAACGAATTTTTTTTGGGATTTTAAAAAATTTTAACACCAAATTAATTATTTAATTTTTATTTTATAACTGCCCGGAAAGTCTTGTGGCGACACAACAGATTTTTTATGTAAGCATCTGTTTGTAACTGTTTTAAAGTTGCAATAAAATAAAAAAATTGATGGGTGCGTGAAAAAAAAACTGGCATTAAATTTAGCGTGGAAAGATTCGCAAGCGTTTGTGCTCCTTTCTATGATATCGCTAAGTTCAGCCTACAAGCTGGTCGGAAAAACGGCAACTTCGGAAATAGAATTGTCCACCAAATAATCGGAAAAACGTAATGACCGTTCGTCTTCAGGTTGTATTTCGGAAACATCGTAAGCAAAACATAAGCGCAGAAAATCATGGTGATATCCTTTTCACGTTAGAGACAGACTGCATTTGTGAATATAATACTGTCCATCCCTTATTGTAATATTTGTTTATTTTGTTTGTATTCTTTAATTAATTCTTTATATTCGATAAATTACTTTTTATACACTTGGAGTAGTAATTTTGTACCTTCTTGTACAAATATTTTAATACAGAAAAAATAAAAATATTGTTCCACTGCATGGCATTCAAATACTTGCTATTGAGATGAAATGAATCCCCGACCCAGTTGGAAGGAAAAGCGATCAAAAGAGAGACAGAGATGGGGAGATAAAAGTTTGTACTAATAAATAATTGCGAACATGCTTTCAATGAATTAAAATACCGACAACTACGTGATAAAAGTGGATGTATTTTTTGAGCGATATTATTTTGAATAAAATACTTTGTTTTCAGAATATACTACAGCGTTATAGAAATAACCAGTTTAGTGGATTTACTGTAAATTTTATTTTTAATAAAAAAAAGAATTACATATACAAAAATTATAAAATCTAATTTATTTTTATTTAATTATTAGTCTCCGGACTACATCCTATCCAAAAGATCTCTTGTGAGGAAAAGGATACATAACAAGATATTTTAGTATAAAAAAATTTTTGACTATAATTTCTAATATCCTAATTGGCTGTTTTTACCTGGAGAAATATCTTTGATCGAAGTTATTCCATTGAAGATTTGTATAACCGTATATATCTTTCACAATACCTCCTTCCTACTGTACCTGTAAATTAATATATATAAGTCCACGACATGCTTTCATGAGATCATCATTAGAAATGTTGTGAAACTCATACAGAAAGCAGAAATTTGGTGTCCCTGCCACGAATTTTGCTATCAAAGGTTATGTGTAAAGAGTAAGTAGAAATTGTCT
Organism: Crepidodera aurea; assembly: GCA_949320105.2. Classification (NCBI taxonomy): domain Eukaryota; kingdom Metazoa; phylum Arthropoda; class Insecta; order Coleoptera; family Chrysomelidae; genus Crepidodera; species Crepidodera aurea. Next base: position 36,632,309 of record OX439475.1, on the reverse strand, counting down.
TTCTCTGGCCTGGGAAAATTTTCTATCCCTGTAGCATTGAAATTCACGCCCTCTTTTCAAGATGGCCGTGCCACACCCCCTTCTGTCGTCTGCCATCTGTCAACAGGGTTGCCAACAATCTGTCACATGTCAACAGGGTTGTCAACGAGGTGCGACCATCTTGAAAAGGGGGCGTGGCTACTATATACTATAGGGACAAGAAATTTTTCCAGGCCAGGGTAAGGCAATTCCTACTAGAGTAGACATTAATGGACAATGGACTAACACACTATGCACTAAAATTATATTTTTGTTAATCTATGCTATCGGGAAATCGGGACTTATTTTGATTTTTCAATGAATGAAAAATAAAATGTTACACAGTATTTTGTGATATACAGATAGTTTAAACTCGTGATGTATTGACCCCGAAGAAAATTACAATGCTTTATGCACAAATCATTTAATAAAAAAACGTCTGTGGTTTTTTCGCAAAATATACATATTTGCGCTTTATTTTATTTTAAAATGGTATCGCCTATCTAGTAGATTTAAAAATGTTGTATTTTCTTTGAATAAAAATAAATTACCAAACGACGGTCCTTTTATTACATATGATTCACGTACTTTTATTCATTGACACGAAAAAAAAAATGAAACCGGACGTGGTGTTAAAAGATTAAATCTCAATTCTGGATGTAATCCACAATAAAAGCCCGAGTATTTCGTTCACATTTGTGTAATTATATGAGGTTGTACAATCATAAAACTTTATTACAGCCGCTTCCGGGGACTTTACTTCTTATTCCCGAGTCACGTGATATATCACAGTCTCTAGATACAATACCTTTAGGGTGTATCACTTCGAAGAAACACAAGTGTCGAATGGGAAAGAGGAAGAAAAAACAAAATGTTTCATTTGATATTTTTTTTGTGAGCAGAAAGCGAGAAGTTTTAGTAGGTTGCATGAAAAATATATATGATTTTTCCGGTGGTTAGGTATACATTAAGTCACGATGAGATTTATTTATTTGAAAGGAAAAATATTAAACGATATAAAGAAATTTGTGTAAATATTTCTGGGGAATTAAAAAAAAAGTATTATCCTGTATAGTGTGAATTTTTGTGACTACTTACAGCGAAAATATATGGATTACGTTTTATTAACAAGTAAGGGTACGACTTCAACAACCCATTCAGAGTGGTGGTGCCAGATAGAACTGGATGGAACGACTCACAGCTCAGGAACATTCTATAGGGGACAATCTGGTACAGAGATGGATCCAAGACTGGAGCAGGCTCGGGTGTATTCTCTAGGAACCCGCAGACTGGCATCAGCTACTCGTTGGGCACTCACACTTCCGTCTCTCAGGCAGATGTATATGCTATTCTTCAATGCGCGAGGGAGAATAACAGGAGAAACATAGTGAACGCGCAAATTAATATTCTATTAGACAGTCAAGCGGCACTCAAGGCCTTGTGCAGCAGGGAAGTGATGTACATACTCTGATATGGGACTGCAAAGAAGAAATGAGATCACTGGCAGACCGTAATCACGTCAAACTGATATGGGTGCAGGGACATCAGGGAATTGCAGGTAACGATAAAGTAGACGAACTCGCAAGAAGAGGCTCAGGAAACCCCATAAAACAAAGGCAGACACTAGAAGTACCAAAGTGTACAGCAAGAGTGTCTGTAATAAATTGGATTTGGGACAAACACAAAAATTACTGGGAAAATGTCACAGAAAACAAACACGGGAAAGAGTACATCAAGGGACCGTGCCACAAAACAGAGGCAGACCTGTTAAAGATGAACAGGACCCAGCTGAAAATCGTTACAGGACTCCTAACTGGTCATGCGCCAGTAAAGGGGCACCTCAACAAGATGGGACTGTACAATGGTGACCTTACTTGCAGACTGTGCGGTAAGGAAACAGAAAAAGTGACACATATACTGTGTAGATGCGGGGCACTGGATCGCAAAAGACAGCAAACCTTTGGGGAGCCAATAGGTGAACCAGAACTATACAATACCCACCCAGTACAGGACCTGTACAAGCTTGTACAAGGCACCAAAGTATTGGATTGGGTATTGTAACCACATAAAGAAAAGGAAGATACAATGGGCCGACAGGCCTAAGTGTCACAGGAGGCTTCGGTCAGACGGGCCCAACCAGGGGGTGAAGTTTATAGTGAGTATGCCTGGGAAGGAGATTCTCACAGTAGACCTTGATATTTTAGGCTCATAATCTTCCCATAAAGGGTTTTCTTCACGTCTGAAAAAAAAGGGTAATTTATAAAAATACTCTAAAAATACATACTTTTAGCTTATCTTATCAACTTATCAACTCAACAAGCAATTTCAAAAAGCGCTCCAAAGAGTTCAATCCCGGTGGAGTCCATCGGTGACGGTCATGGTGTTGGTGATGTTTTCTTTACATTTATCATAACTTTTCTTATGGAATTCATCATATCGAGTATAAGACAGGTCTTGTTATCTGACTTGAACAATTTGTCGTCACTGGAGGTGTCATAAGATGTTTATAGTACTTTTAATAATGAACTTTTTTGTGGTTTTTGTCATTAGCCTCTGACTATCTCTTGTTTCGATGAATGGCTCACAAATAGACAGGAATAACTAGTTTTAAAACATTGTTGACTTGAATTATAAAGTCTTTAATTAAGGTTTTCCGCCTAATGATTTTTATCGCTAGAGTTAGACCAGGGCTAAACCGATTTTAAATACCCGAATTCATAAAAAATTCTTAGCAGTATGTGGATGTGAATATTTAGTGTAAATTATTAGTAAATTAAAAAAAAGAAATTGGACAAATTAAAAGTTCCGGAAGGGGGGTGGGGTAGCTAAATATACAATTTAAGGGTTAAATATTGTTTTTTTACGATTTGTGGCTGAAATATGCATCCTGTCGAAAAAAGTTTAATGCAAAAGTTGTAGATAATTAAAAAATGTAAAACTTTTATATTGATTATTTTTCAACAGAACCTCAAAATTATCGAAAAAACGTTAAAAACAGTTTTTTTTCGTTTTTAATTTTTATCTCCCGCAAAAATAAATTTTTTTATGGAACTTGGTGAAAACGTTCTTCTTTGTGTTTTAAATAAGCTGTAATTTTTTCAAAGCAAAATATTTATTTTTTCTATTTTATAAGAATTTAAATTAAAAAAAAGCCTAATTTTCAATCGAAAAAGTTCACTAACAAATTTTCAATTTTTTAATTTTATCAGTGCTCATTTTCTTCGTTCAAACCTCGACTTTAAGATGGTATGAAAAAAACATTGTTCGTATGGAAAAATATCGTTAAAAATGCAGAAAACCAAAAAACGATATTTTCAGTTTATTTTTTCTTGCAAATAAGCATTGAAATTGATGAAAAAGATTAATTCTCATGTAATATAATGTCATTGACTTTCAATTAACTGTTAATTGTTTTGAAATTACCGAAAACATTGTTTAAACAATAATCGAATACAGGGTGCTGTTTAAGAGAAAAATCATTTCGATAATTTTTTTTGGAGCCTGACGTGGATTTTAATTTTGGTCACTCTGTTTCTTGATTGTTCTAATGGAGTAGAACAAGCTTGCCAAATATTAAATAAATATATAAGGTGTTTCCAAACATACATGGAATAAAATAAATGAGCAAAATTGATAAAACAGCCTGTAACTCAGTAATGAAGCGAGTTAGATATTTCAAATATGGGATTTTCTTATTCGTCTAAGTGTCCTTTATCCACAGTTAGCGTACATTCATTTACCTATGAAACACCCTGTATAGTTAAAGCGAAGTTTTTTTCAGTTTTTAAGTATTCGATTATTGTTTAAACAATGTTTTCATCAATTTAAATAATTATTTGCAATAAGAAATAAAAAATTGTCTAGTTCAGCGGTTCTCAAACTGTGGTACATGTACCAATGGTGGTACATTACAATATTTTTAGTGGTACAATTTTACAAAAAAAAATTTAATGAATGTAAAATTGCGCCCCTTTTTACGTTTTAATCTATTATTCAGAAACACATATATTTTTCAAGTCTTTGACATGTAAGAGCTTCGAACAATTTGTTTTTAATGGCGAAATGCTTTTACGGTGGTACATATATTTTTGTTTTATATTTATGTGGTACAAAATTTGAAAAGTTTGAGAACTGCTGGTCTAGATTAACTTAAGACTCCGATCTGTATCATTCAAAGTTTGTGCAGGGGGCTAGCAGTGAGAGGCGAGGTAGAAAATTTAGTATTTGTAGGCGTCGCTTAGACTTTGCCCTAATCGATATCTAACACTTACGAGGGGAAATTTTAATTTAAATCGATTATGAAAAAGTATTTTGGTTTTCTGCATTTTTAACGATATTTTTCCATACGAGCAATATATTTTTTCATACCATCTTAAAGACGAGGTTTCAACGAAGAAAATGAGCACTGACAAAGTTAAAAAATTGAAAATTTGTTAGTGAACTTTTTCGATTTAAATTCGTATAAAATCGCAAAATAAATATATTGCTTTGAAAAAATTACAGCTTATTTAAAACACAAAGAAGACCGTTTTCACAAAGTTTCATATAAAAAAATTTATTTTTGCAAGAGATAAAAATGAAAAACTAAAAAAACCGGTTTATATCCTTTTTCTCGATAATTTCGAGGTTATGTTGAAAAATAATCAATACAAACTCTTACATTAAACTTTTTTCGATAGGATGCATATTTCAGCCACAAATCGTAAAAAGCCAATATTCAACCCTCAAATTGTATATTTAGATACCCCCACCCCCCTTCCGGAACTTTTAATTTGTCCAATTTATTTTTTTTAATTTACTTATAATTTACCCTAAATTTTCCGACCATCCACATACTGCTAAAGATTTTTTATGAATTCGGGTATTTAAAATCGGTTTGGCTCTGTTCTAAATGCCATCTCTAGCGATAAAAAGCTATTACGCGGTAAACCTTAATTAAAGACTTTATAATTCAAGTCAACAATGTTTTAAAACTAGTTATTCCTGTCTATTTGTGGTGTAGAAATAGCATTGTGTGTTTTAAAATTATCCGGTCATCAATTCGCTGCAAACCGCTACACTAATTTATTTGCAGATCCTTTAATTGCTTGCTCAGAAACCGTATACTATCAGTTTTCCGTTCAACGAAACCGAATATCCTGCTCCTGATGCTCGGACGTTGAGACAGATCGAAATCCTCACGCAGGGTGAATCTGCGGGATGGTACAGTGGCAGAATGTATTAAAATTTCAAGGGGAGCAACGTGGAGTGCAACTTAAAATGTCAGTTTGTGGATGATATGATCAGTGCATCTGCACTAGACTTATTATTAAAAGAAAAAGAAAGACTAGCACACTGGAACTTGAACTCGGTATCCCCATTTATTTAAATCGTTATTGCTTGAAAATAGTTCATTTTATTATATTTTCCTTTTTTTTCAAATTCAGGGACCATGATAAAGATCGGATCTGATATGGCTACCTAATTGAAAGCTATGGGTTTACTAATAAAGTAAGGAGATTGGATCAACTTTTTTTCACCGCCAAAATAATTCACAAAATAAACATGAAATATTACTTTATCAAGGATTTATTATTAATTGATTACTCATCATAAAACAATTTCAATTATTGGAATAATAATTGATAGTAAAGTTTGAACAATTACTTCTAACATAAATTCCCGAAGAGGTTCCATGTTGCTGCTGATCAGAAACGTTAGATATTTCTTAAAGAGTTGATTCCACAATTAATTTATGGAAATTGGTCATATGTTTTCTCATATACTAATTTGGATTTGGCCAGTAACATATTAGATACTATTGCATTTGCTTTCTCAGATATATCTGATGGGCTATCACTTCCACTATCATAATCAACATCCATCTTCTTGAAAATAACTTGAAATTGAAGCAACTACGAGCAAACACAGTCAAACAGTCAAACACGCGGCGTGCCAACAAACCGTTTCTATGCTGGATGCTGTGAAATTGTGCGATAACTTATCGGGATAAAAAACCACGTCAAGATATATTGGAAGTATTTATTTTTAATATATTTCAGATACATTCGAGAGAAATTAACACTTTAATGTGCCATTAAAAAACACTCATTTTACGCACTTAATACAAAAATAACTATTCTGTTTTCCCTACATTCATCAGAAAATGTTGTATTTCGATAGCTTAAGTGTAAAATGTCGTATCCCCAAACATTGTAATTATGCAGGGGAGGTAGAAAACGCTCTAGTTTTGTTATAGGTTGATGGGTATACGACGTTTTGTTTTGGCGCACAAAACAAAAACTATGTAGTTGGGTTTACGATACTTTGTCAGGAGCTGCAATGAATCGAAATGATACAATGGAACAAAAATCGAGGTTTGGAAAAATTTGAGGGTTACGACATTTTGTACTTAAGCCATCGATTTACTGAAGTAGAAAAGGATGGTATACATGTATTGGTAGGATTCATATTATCAGTTCTTACAGATAGGGACTCAGTGAATATCAAATTTTCTTTGGTAATGGTAGTTAAAGCAGACTTCCCATTTGAAATTGGTTAATAACTTTGAATCACGTTTATACAGTTCAACAAAGTTTGCTTCTTAAAGTTGCCGAACTTCAACTTCGATCTCTTGAAATGTGGAGAACGCTGAATTCAGTTTTAACATCATATATTCATATGGGTTATGTTTCGCCCATCTCCCGGCGCCAGCTAACCACAGGTGCGGATCTCGTTCGTAAATTAATTATAATTAAGCAATTCCATTAGTTAAACATTTTATAAAACTCGTTCCTGATACGATACCCGGCACTGATTCGGTGGCGGAGATTAATCCCAGTGTAATTATTTTCTCGTATCGTGTACCAAAGAAAATAGTGTTGAAATAAAAGATTAAATCTCTATTTCTGAGTTCGTATCCTACATTCTTTTTGTTCCTGTTTTGGTAGTTATGATTTGTTGAACCAATAAATTTTATTACAGCGGTTCTCATGACTTTATTAAGGATTAGAATCGGAACAGAGACTTTTACTGATTTTTTGCTTTTATTTACAGTTTAGTTTCATTATGTGTTTCCAGATTACAAGTGCATTTAAGGAATACGTTATTTTTAATAACTGGCCCTCTGTGTTTCGATAGACCAATTATAGCCAATCTTATTAGTATATTATGTTTATTTACTAAGTTAATATTGTTGAATTTGTGGCTGCAGGTTCTTCTGTTTTCTGCTTTTTAGTTGGAGATTCTGAGGCGTCACTTCTAAAGGTGTTTAAGGCTTAATTGAGTTGTCTGAATTGTGTCCAGTAATTTTAATTAATTGTTGTTCACCCACCCCTCCTCCATAGGTTACTGACTGCTGTCGACCTCATAGAGAGGTTTGCTATTTTTATTTCTTTTGTATTTCTGCTTCTTTAGTCCATTTAGAAAGTTCGTTTTTTCCCACTGGAGTGTTTTTGTACCATCCACTTGATTATTCTTTGTTCCATGATGGGTTTACTGTTAAGAATAATCTATCAGTTGTTATTCTAGATGAACGTTTTAAAAAGACGGACTGGACAAAAGGTAGGGTTCTTCATGTTGGGGACCAGCCATTTACTATCGACCATTTTTTTTCTCCACCCTGGGCCATTTTATTTTAATCCCAGAATTATCCACTTTCTCTTTAAAATAATGAACTTTGCAATTGACTGCTTCTTTGCCTCTCCAGGCAAGTTCTACTGAAACGATATGGTAAAATTTTCGCTGGAGTCTCGCCGGAGTGTCTTCGTCCCATAATAAAACCATTGCGTAGCATTCTTCCAATCTTAATGAAGCAGAGCTCGATTTCCATTTATTGGCGCACATCTTCAAATTCCTTCGTTTCGCATTACGAGCTTCCCTACTAGACTTGAAGATAATATCTTTAAATGGATCAAAAATTATTTTCCACTTCATAAAATACATCTCTTGGATTTTTTTTGCAACGGTGTTTCACATTGTCTGCACAACTAGTTCTTTGTAATTTTCACCGTTTTCTTTCTTCATATTCCACGCCCAATCTTTCAGGATTAGGTATAGTTGCTCTAAACTTGTAGTTTCCAAAAGCTCGTATTTCTTTGCCTTGCAGAATTCCGTAAACTGTTACATTTTTCTCTATCGCTAGATCAATATTAGTCATAGAATCACTTCCAAAGCGACTCATTTTCACTACATAAGCAGACTAGCACTGTTTAAAAACAATATTACAAAATTTATTGACAATAAAATCAGAAAAATTGTTTTAACGTCGTTTTCTGGTGTCCTAGGAGACCGTAATTACTTGTTATCAAAGTTATTGTAATTTTTGGTGACAACAGCTGTCAAGTTTTGCCGCGGGTAAACTCGAAAAAACTACTGACAGGAGCTGTCATACAGTTTTTTCATCTAGAAACCATTTGTAATTCAAAATTGCGCGTTTGTGATTGGTGGAAATTAAGACGAGGGAAATAGTCAAATAAATATGACACAGGAGGGTTGTATAAAAAAAAGTAATTGTCGCAAAAATTATTTGAATACAAAATATTAAAAGTATTGGAACAACCACATTTGGATACTCCCAAACTCTGACAAATGCACAATTCAGTTAATGAAACAAGAGTGAAAACAAAATCTCTACACTCTACAGGACCTTCAATTTGCCCTTCTTGTCCTCATTTCAGTACAATTATGTGTAGTTGCACCGCTATAAAATTTTATTGCAACATCAGCTCTCTCTCTCTCTCTCTCTCTCTCGACTTTATTGTGTATTAGAGAATTATATACTAACCCGCACTTCCATTTCGCACTGTATTATAATAGGACCATTTGTTCAGTTGGAATTCTCGACAAATTTTCTATTTCATGCCTTTTATTCCGTATTTTGCACTGATTACATGTCTGGCTTTTTATTGATGGCTACATTAAAGTTCAGAAGTTGAGATTTTTGTAATGGACGGAAACGTAAAATAATTAATACAGGATGTCCCGACTAAAATTTGCACTCAAATATTTCGAGTTTTGTTTAAATTTTGAAAAAATGCCGAAACAGGTCAAACTTATGGTTTCATCCCTCTAGCGCCCAGAACCACCCCTTGAAAAATCTTAAATGGCAAGGGGTGTTAAGTGAAGCTGCTTGAGAAAACTACTTAGATTATTGTGAAAGAAAACAATAGTAGTTCTAAAAACACAATTTAATTTTAACAAATATACTGCTCAATTCAAGGTTTTTTAATTTATATACCTTTGTATGAAGTTTTTTCGGTTTTTCCCAGAAGGTTTCCTCAATTTGACCCTCAAATGACCTTGACTCTGACCTGATGAGGTCAAGCGGACCTCTTATTCGGATTCAGCGACCCTGAAAACCTTTGTATGAATTTTTTCAGATTTTTCTAGAAGTTGTCCTCACTTTGACATTTAAATGACCTTGACCCTAACCTGATGAGGTTAGGTGGACCTCTGATTCGGATTCAGCGACCCCAAAAACCCATAGATACAATAGTGAAGTTCTTGGCGCAGACAATTTTTTTTATGGGGCTGCATTAGATAATGAAAGCAGCTTCAAAATGATGTGTCACTTAACACCACTAGAGGGATGAAAAAAGAAGTTTGAAACTACGATAAAAATTGAGCCCCCTCTAGGTTAAAATTGACCTGTTTCGGCATTTTTTCACAATTTGAACAATACTCGAAATATTTGGGTGCACATTTTAGTTGGGACACCCTATATTTATTATTTTCATTATAAATATAAAATAAGTTCGGATGTCTATGGTTTAGGATTTACAAAAATAATTCTTACATTTTTCACCATTAAGAAACAGCCATAACGTGTTCCACATGGAATGAAAAATTTTACTTGTGAGTGGAAAGCACATGAACATTTTTCAAATGGAACGGTAACTCTGGGACCGATTGGCTGCCTAATACTTCAGGATCATTTGGAGGAGACGTCATTACTCCCTGGGGGTAAGCCGCAAGAATGTTGGACCCCCGCCAACCGTAGTTCGCGTGACAGCCACTGGGAAGTATACAGGTTGGACTTGTTTTCCACAAATATAATAAATATGATTATCATCGGAAATGGTCAGTCATAATTGAAATGCCTAATTTTTTCCGCACAAGTTTAGGCACTAGAGATGAGATGACAAAGAAGTTTAGCTTTGTGAAAGAATTTAACACAAAGCTAAACAACAAAAGCGAATGGGACAAAGACACCATCCCAAAACTTAAGAGAAGTGCCATTAAATGGTACACAGATGGAACAATAGAAGGAACAGGAATAGGAGTATATGGGCCTGGAACCAAATATTCCGAAAGTCTAGGCAAATCTATGAGAATTTTCCAAGCTGAAATCTATGCCATCGGAAAATGTGCCCAGTTCAACATAGAAAGAAATTTTCGCAGACAAGAGATCATCATCATGTCAGACAGCCAAGCAGCCATTAATGCTTTGAATTCCCACGTAATCAATTCTGGAGTGTAGGGTCATGAAATAGCAGACGTACTCGCAAAAAAAGGGGCTGAAACACCATTTCTGGAACCTGAACCCTTCTGCTGAATAAGCACCAGTACAATACTTGATGAACTTGGAAAAGAAGTAAATAACAAAAGATCCCAATACTGGATGGGACTACAAGGAATGAGGCAGGCCAAGACACTACTGGGAAACTATAACCAGAAGAGATCAGACGACTGCATCAGCAAAAGTAAAAACAAGCTCAGAATACTAACGGGTATCCTAAGAGGGCACTGCTAGTTGAGAGGGCACCTAAAGAAACTCGGATTAGTAGAGGAAGAAGAATGCAGATTTTGCGAGGAAGAGGAGGAAACCTCTAACCACATTCTCTCAGAATACCTGCAAAATCCAAGGGTACCTCGGAGAATATCAAATAGAAGAGGGAGATCTACCCAACCTGAAGCCTACCGACATCCTGAACTTTTTGAAAGCAATATTTTTTCAGAAGATCGGTCAAGGTTCATACAGATGTCTGGTCTTTGGGCATAATTCTATTTATAATGTTGATGATGATGTCTTTCATGCGAAACAAGTGCAGTAGCACTTATCGCTTATCATTCATTGTATTTATTGAATAAATAAAATAAATAAATAAATAGGACTGGAGGAACTGCTCTAATCGTTGAGACATCCTTAACTAATGGGCAGCAGAAGGGGCACAATAGATCTCATAGATCGCAGTGTATCGACACCCCCATCAACAGATAGATAGATAGCAAAGTTTTTGCTTTTTGTTTGAAAGAAATCACCATTACACCACATCCTGACTGGCCAGTTGGCTTATTGTCAGTGCCATTAAATCATTGGCGGTTCCAGCCGATTGTCAAGGGGGGCTTCCACATCAGTTGGAGTTGAGGGTCGAAAGGCTATGGAATATATTAAAAAACGTAACCTAAAGGGGGGGGGGGGGTGCAGCCCCCACATCCTCCCTCCCCCTGGATCCGCCTATGGATTAAATTAGTAAGAAAAATTACACCACTTTGTTACATAAATGTACTGATGAAAATTATTATATTTCTAAATTTTATGTTTAAGCTGTTTTATAGAATCGGAGATCAACTTTATTTAATTACAGTGGCGAAAACCTTAAAATGTTCGTTTTAGGACTTTAAAAATAGAAATACCATGGAAAAAAGTAACAGTTCAAGCCAGGTAATTTTTATATATTCCCCAATTGCGCATTTGTTTAAATACAGCCTATTTTCGGATTATTTCATATGCTCGGTTAAAATCAAAACATTTCTGTTTGCCAAGTGTTCTAGTAAATATTCAACGAGAACTAAGATCTGTTTTTTAGGAACCTACTTATTTTTACTTTTCTGAAATCAAGGTCGAAAACAAGCTAGTGAAAATAAAAACAATATCGAATTTTGTACCTGTTTTCACGCGAATTCGAAACAGTGTGAAAGTACTTAGAATTTTATGGTGAAGTATCTCGAAAATAAGCAGCAGGTGCGTCGTCGTTTAGCTGTAAAAATGTAAGAAGGATTTTCAAATCAAATCAAATCAAATGTGCTTTATTGTCTAAAGAAAAAACTTATTGACAAAGCTATTTAATAAGAGAAAAAAAAAGTTGAAATAAAAGGCTTAAAACACCATCACAGTTAAAACAAATAAAGATTAACATAACATACAATTTAAAAAGAGTTAGATAGATACATTACTTTACTTCATTGTCGAAAGTTATTTATTAGCTTCTGTATGTTTTGTTAACAAAAAACAATATCAGATATATTACATTTGAACGTTATCAAACTATTTTTAGGTACATTGAAACTTAATAGGTTAGAATCACACCATTGTTTTATTAAAATTATATCGTTACTAATTTTACCAGCTAGAATATGAGTAAACCAGTAAGGAATTTTAATTTATTAGATTCGACATCCTAAGACCGGTTTCTGTCTTTCGACTTCATCAGTTAGGCTTTTCGAATCCAATAAATAAAATTCCAAACTCGTACAAGTCAATAGCTATATCCGCTATAAGATAACATTTTTAGATGTGCTACCATCTATGGTAAGAAGAGAGTATATCTTCATGTTTTTTGTGCCACATTATGGTCGTATCATTAGCAAAAATAGTAAATGATCCATTAATATTACTATCGGGTAAGTCATCAAAATATAATAAAAAAAGTAGTTGCCCCAAAACAGAACCTTGAGGTACACCACTGTCAAGAGAACGACGATCTGGGTGATTTTTTTTAACAACTACCCGTTGACATCTGTTTGACAGATAAGATTTTAACCAATCCAAAACCTTACCTCTGAAACCATATTTTTCCAGTTTACTCAACAATATTCTATGATTTACACAGTCAAACGCCTTAGATAAATCACAGAATATCGCTGCAGCAACTGACTTTTCATTTATCTCTAGATATAGTTTCTCTAGAAAAGCAACCAGATCGTCTAGTCGAAAGGAGAGAATACTTGTTTAAAAAATTTATCATTTGACTTTTTAGCAATTTTTCAATGATTTTTGCCAACGTAGGCAGTAGAGATATAGGCCTATAATTCCCAGTTTTGTTTAGAGACTTTACTTATTAAACAAGAATAAAGCTAAGCAAAAAAAATGATCTAGATATTGGTTAAAAGAAGAAGATGTAGCAGAGTATAAATTATGTTTAAGGATGACTCCTGAAAACTTTGAGATTATAAAACCCTATCGTATTTTTTAGTGCCTAAAGCAGCAATTTCAAATTTTGTTTACGAAAGTCTACGGCTCTGATGCTGGTATTTTTCATAATTGGACATTGTGGCACCACTGGAAAATGCACACAATCCTATTGAAAGTTACTTAGTTGCTAATGATGCATTTCCGTTAATGCCAATATGACAGAAGATATCATTCAATCTCAGAAATTTTTTTGAACCGGGGTAGAAAATGTCTTGGGAATTTTCGTTTGCAGATTTCGTGCATTTGCGTTCTTTAAACTGGTAGCGCATGGTTAAGTTGTTGTAAAAAAAAATCTGCTCATGGCGACATCATTTCGGATCAGTAGAGATCTGAAATTAGGGAATTCTTCCAAGATAGCCAGAGCTCTATCCACCAAGATTCCTTATAATCTGAGAGTGAGCTCCTCCGCGGAAGGGTTCAAGTGTTGCAACGTCTTTATTTTTATACGTTCATGGTTGAAAGTGCATTTCAGGTTCTTATTTTTTGTTTTACATCAGTCACGCCAAAATGTTCTTTGTCCATTGGATAAACTGTTGCTTCATAGGCAGATGCTAGTTTATGTATAGATATGTTTATTCTCTACAATTCTTATATTCCATAGGAGTTCGTATTCGCTATTTAACTCCATTAATTTTTCTACTTTCTCAGACCATTTTATAGTTAAAAACACTATAATATAGTGAAACAAATCGTCCGCACTTATTGGACAATTTTCGAATTCCATATCGGAAAAATGACTCATCTGGGTATCGAATTTGTGGTTTGTAGACATTTTTGAGCAAGGTTTCTTTAAAACTATGAAATGATAGAGAAATTCACTTGTTTCGGGTTCAAAGAAAATTTTACTAACAGTGAAACAAAGAAAATTATTAAATACCCTCCTCCAATTTGCTGTTTTCATGTCAAACACCTAAGAAGTGTCCACTCTGTATAAGTTGAACGACTCTCCAATTCCAAGAAAAATAAAACCAATAGTAGATTGGCCACAGACCACACGGGGTTTAATAAACAGAGTCAGAGAGTACAGAGAATTCCCGATTTCTCGATGGATTTCCGGCTAGAGATATATTTGCAGAAAAATAACTTTTACTTGATATATTACATTGAGAATCAAATATTAAAGATAAACACAGAAATTGACTTTAACAGATTGTAAATTTTATTAGAACGTCAAAATTTTAAAAAGTAATAATTTGAAATAAAAAATTATCAGAAAATGTAGAAAATTGTAAATTATAAACAAGATTTTTAAACGCTATAAGACCATGGTATAAAAGTTGTAAAAAAGATGATAAATAATGGACGATTATACTGAAAAATAAAAAAATATATAAACAAATGAATAGCTATTCGGTTAATACATTTTTCTGTTATATAAAGATAAGATGGCGTTGTACTTTCCTCGAGCTGAATACGTATTCTCACGTAAACCGTTTAATACAGCTTGGCAAGGTATACCGTCATTTTCTAACATGGATTTAAGATTTTTTTGGGAGAAAGCAGAACTAACAAAAATATCAAAGACTTGTCAGTATTTTTCGACTCGCCATAGTTCTTTCTTCTATGTCCCATCATAAAAAACCGACGTCCTTGTTTTTGATTCTTTTAATTTTGACACTTGACTACAGAAAGTCGTTCATAACTTTTAACAAAAAAATCATACGACTTTAGGACCACTTCCAATAAATTTTACGTCTAGTAAGGTATATGTGTTGGACAGAAAAAAATTTAGTGAACGTTAGAAAGCTCAAAAAACAAAGTTTTCTAAAATCGTTTATATATTATTCATTTATGATTTGGTTTGTTACAGATGGATACATCTCAGCATTGCCAGCTGATAAGTGATAGTGCAAAAGACTTAATTCAACAAATGTTAACAATTGATCCCAAACAAAGGATAACCATACAAGAAGTTTTGAATCACAAATGGTTACGGGTAAGTTCTAACATCTTGTTTTATCTATAAATACATTTAAACGTTCAAAAAAACAATTTAAATTGCTGTAAAATCATTTTCGGATGCTTGATAGTATAAATTACAACAATAAATAATCAATTTGGATGATATTTTAGTCACAGAGGACGTAGATCCTGCAATAAATATTGTATTGTGTTATTTCCAACATCTGAAGATACAATACAATACAAAAATGTATTAAAAGCCCTGTTATCGACAACATTAAATATGCAGTTTTAAAACACATTGTAAAATATATTCTGACATCATTAAACTACATAATAAACTTCAGCTTGAATTCTGGTTTATAGCCAACCATATTTGAAGGTGAAGAAACAGAAGTAACAAATTATAGGCCAATTTCCTTGATAACCCATATACCTAAAATTTTTGAAAAGGCATTAAAAGACTGGTTAGCTAGTAAGTTATAAAATAATATAAAATAAGATAAACAGTTTGGCTTTAAAAAATTCGTTTCTACCTAAGATACCATCATAGCTCTCCCTACAAAAATATTATCTGCTCTGGATAATAAGTGCTCTGGTCTTTGTATATATTTGGATCTCTCCAAAGCTTTCAATACTGTTAGCCACCATCGACTTTTAACAACTCTAGAGGTGTACAAATGACGTGAAATAAGTAAAATGACAAATCCCAAGAAATCCGACATTAGAAAATGTCACACACTGCATCAACTCCAAACAACTACTCCTTGGTTCCAAAATATTTAAACTTATTTAAAAGCTGTTTTTACTGAACTACAAAAATTTATCACTCATGGATGAAATATCAAATTATTTTTCAATCTATCCTGACTGTTGTTGGATACATCTGATATGTTTCTATTGACATTTAAGCTTTAATCGAAATCCAGAGAAACTTTCAATTGCCGAAAACTATTCGAACATCGAAAATTGAAACATTTTTTTTTCGGTAATTTTGATATTGTCAATCGTTTCTTATTCAAAATTCATTCTACGTAAACCAAATTTTAATTTTTTTGATTTTTTTTTGTCGATTCTAGGTCCATTTATATCCTAAAAAACTCACTTTTCCAATCGTTTCTTATACAAAATTCATTGTGCGTAAACCAAATTTTAATTTTTTTGTAGATTCTAGGTCCTTTTATATCCAAAAAACTCACTTTTTCCCTCAAAAAAGGCCCAAACATTTTTTTCGGTAATTTTGATATTGCCAATCGTTTCTTATTCAAAATTCATTCTACGTAAACCAAATTTTAATTTTTTTAATTTTTTTTTGTAGATTCTTTGTCCATTTATATCCTAAAAACTCACTTGTTCCCTCAAAAATGGCCCAAACATTTTTTTTTCGGTAATTTTGGCATGGCCAATCGTGTCTTATAGAAAATTCATTCTGCGTAAACCAAATTTTAATTTTTGTTATTTTTTTTTGTAGATTCTAGGTTCATTTATATCCTAAAAAACTCACTTTTTACCTCAAAAATGGCCCAAACATTTTTTTTCGGTAATTTTGATATTGCCAATCGTTTCTTATATGAAATGCATTCTACGTAAACCAAATTTTAATTTTTTTGAATTTTTTTTATAGATTATATCAACAAACCCAAAATTTTAAACTTTTATATATATAACCCTAGCAGCCGAGGACGTTGCCCCCCCCCAAATCTGTGGGCTGGAGCCGCCCTTGAAATAAATCACATGACGTTTATTTAACGAATTTTTGAGCCACCCTCTTATATTTAAGAGTCAATGTAGAACAATTATCTACTTTAACTTAAATATCAAAAATCTTTTAAAGGTACTTATTATGAGAGATCTTGGTGTAAATTCTGCTCTGGCAACTGGGCTACTAATAAATTTAATATGCTAGTAATAATAAATTAAGGGGAGTGGGTGGCTCAGCGGTAGGGCACTGAATTCATTACCCAAGGGTTGTGGGTTCGAATCCCACCGACGCCAAAACTTATCCTACACAGAACACGAGGGTAATGATGATGATGATGAATTAATTTAAATCAATGTCAAATATAAACATCTAAGAAATTTTAGTTATTATTATCAATTATTATTATACTGAAATGTATTGCAAATCTATGTTAATACCCAAATTTCAAAATGTATCTATAACTAACCTGTTTTTATTCGTTTATTTTAAATTGCTTTAATACATATTTGAGGAATTAGGTATTATTTTTTATTATACATATATAAATTTTTTTGTAGTAATTAAATTTAAATATTCAAGTGATTGAGAATTAAGAATAATAAAAAATATAAACTAAATTTGTGCCATCAGTTGCGGTTATACAAATTATATACCTCAGTTTTTGAATACTTAAACACTTCAAATTAGCTAAATTACGAAAGACTTTTCCATTTCAAATGTCAAAGTTTAAGCGAATGAGCCAAACGCAATCGCGCGTGCCTTGTATTTAAATCTATAACAGCTCAATATTTGACGTTTTAATTTAAAAATTGAATAGATATGTGTGAAATTGATAAAGAAAATATTGAACATTTGTGTTTAAATAATTTTTTGCATAAATGACTATATTCTGTTTTTAATAAAAAATGAAACAAAAAAAATAAGCTTTCCAAATACCACACGTCCTCTTAAATTGTATAGACAAAATTTGGAGGACTCGTAGTATTATCTTTGAATACTTAATAATTATACTTATTTGTTCTAGGATCGTGATAAGGGATTGAGAATTCACCTGAATGAGACTGTAGAGGAATTGAAAAAATTTAATAGCCGTAGGAAATTGAAATCTTTTGTTCTTAGCGCTGTCAATTCTAGTAAATGGTATCCGTACGACGATGCCAATGCAGATTCTTTTTCTGATTTCGGTGATGATGAAGTGTCTTCCTGTGGTGAGTAGCAACATTGATGTGAAGTACTTTTAAGGTTTCGCGTCTTTCGTCTAACTCTATTTGTGTGCGGAAAAGTCACACTATTGCTTCTGTTTATTTCTGGCTTTGCGCCTGTATGAGAGTTACTTGTGCCGATAACAGAAAATTCAGATATTCAGAAAATAGCCGCATATTGTGTAACGGTTAACTAATTCCAATAGCTCAAAAAGAGAATACAAAATTTAATATCTAGCACAAAGAATCAAAAAGAAACAAATAAGTTTATTAATAGGAATAAAAACGTTACTTATTGTATTCTGAGTAATCACAGGACAGAATGTAATTTAAAAACAATGTTTTAAATTAGTTCTAGCATGGTACTTATAAAAGAATCTATAAAATTTGACATATCAAAATTTAACATTGAAAGCCCATAAGAGATTTTTACTAACAGATTTGAGGTATTTACGTAAAATTTAACAAACAACTGAATTTATAAATTCAAAGTAATATAGTCTCAGATAAGTCTGCAACTATAATAACAATGAGAATGTTATATTAATTGTCAGGCTTTCCTGACAGACATTTTAGTAGGTTAATTTTTTTAATAGATTTTTGGTAGATTTTAAGAGGTGGTTACTTTTTGGAATAAAGTAAGCAAGTTACATGTTCATGCTAAAAATTAGAAATATGAAAATATTTCTAATTTTGCAAAACAAATGCTGTCTCCCTGTATCGAACGCAAAATGTGAACGGATATAATCTACCAAAAATCTATTAAAATTTTCTACGCCCTATAACTCGGGAGGGGTTTATTTTCATGAAAAATTGTATTTAACATAATTCATTAAAAAAGGATAATTTATCCATTGCGCAAGTTTTTTTCTTTTTTTTTCTTCCCCTCACATTACCTTCTTCTATGGTATAGTGGAGGGCGGAGAAGTAAAAGTGGTAAAAAATAACATATAATAGACTTTTAAGTATGTAGTGTCAAAAACACATTCCAAAAGAGAAAATGAAAATTCGATCACTGCCAACTCGTTCGCTCAGTTTATCAAGATTACAAAAAAAGATAATAATCCAGTAAATGAAGGGGCCAACCTTAACATTATTAGTTTCCATTTTCATTTTCTGGTTGAAAGTGGCTTTTGGTACCTCATTAAAGATGAGACAAAGTTTGCGTGAAAAGACCAGGAAAATCAGTTTTCCGCGAATATCTCCCAAAATATGGCAGTTAGAGATTTTCAGTTCAGATAAAACTTGAAGATCAGTTAATTTTCTACAAAAATGGTCCTTATGATTTTTTTCGAAATTTTGCCCGTTTCCGAGAGAAACGGGGCCAATCGCACCCCGAATAATGAGCTTCTGTGTTGTATGCCGGAGAGCACAGTCAGTGCATTTACACATGATCGGGCGGACAAATTATCCAATAACTTTGTTAAAAATGCATATTTTCTCATGCTTCAAAGTTCACCTGAAAGAGGAAATCTGCCGCTATCATACCCTGTGAATTGAGTTACGGTTTGACTCCTTTGGCCATATCGGAACACGGGTCAAACTTTCTGCTCCCGGGCAATTTTGACCTCGCCAGGAATTTGTTCCTATTTTTTTTGTATTGCTCAAGGAAAAAACGCACTTTTTTTTGTGGCTCATATCATTTGATCCGTGGGAAAAAACCCGAGTATTAATGTACACGCTATAATTTCTTACTTTCCTTGCTTTCGTCGTTCGTCGCGTGTGCGCTCTATGCGGCGCTCGTGTCGTCTGCTACAGTCAATGCGGCCACGCTTGGAGCTATAAGTGTGTTTGTTCTCTTTCATTATTTTGATAAATATTATTGTCAATTATAGAAAGAAAAGTGACAAATATTGAGGTTTTTCGTCAAAATTAACTTTTATCACCAACCCAAAACATAGAAAGTGAAGATTAAAATCTTGTCAAATTGGAGCAAAAGGTGATTAAAGACAGCCATGATACGTTATTCGAAGAGGTAGAGCTAGAGGAAACTCTAGACCCAGAAGAAGTTTTTGGCGAGGGTGACGTTGATGACCAAGAATTAGATGGGGACTGGTGAGGAACAGAGTTATGTCATAATTGCAATGTATTTTTATATACTTTTTTCATCAATTCACGGACAACTAACCCGTGAATCTCTTGTACTTTCATTAAAAATTTTCTATATAATATTAATATATTATTCTTGTATCATTATATTGGGTTCTCACGTTGATAAATAAATAAAAAAATATATAATAAATGAAAGTTTATAGATCTTTATTCCAAAAACCTCGATTATGATGGTTGCAAAAAAATTTGCAAAAATTTGCCGAGAATCTGCAAGAAATTGTTGTTGAGTATTATGGGTAAATATTTTTCACTCTTGAGAGATTTTGAGATTTCCTTACCCAAAACCTAATGAGCTTCAATATTTTGCCACATGTGCAAAGCTGATTGTCGCTAGTTTCAGGCCAATTGGTGGGGTCCATCCTGCTGTAATTAATCTTATAGCCTGTTTTCCTAGTAAGCTTGAGCTTGAGGCCTCATTTGCGAGGAAAACAAGACCCTCGGAAACATAAATATCCTTCAAAGGTATATGGTTTACGGCGTTTCTCATTTATGGCACCCAAGATTTTGGCAATGGATAGAATGTGGTGGCGCCATCTACAATTGGTTTCCACAGTCCAAAACATTGAAAATAATGGATTTCAAACACCCCAAATCTCAAATTTTGTAAAAAACTTGCATATTTCATGAGTCTCAAAATTTCCGATTTTTCAACCCGATTTTTTTGAAGAAAATATTGATGTTGCGAAAAAAATCATGAGGACCATTTTTGTAGAAAATTAACTGATCTTCAATTTGTGTCTGATCTGAAAATCTGTAACTGCCATATTTTGGGAGATATTCGCGGAAAACCGATTTTCCAAAGCCACTTTCAACCAGAAAATAAAAATGGAAACTAATAATCTAAAGGTTGGCCTTTTTTTCCTCCATCTCATCTATTTTCTGTTGAGGTATTAAGATTCACCTGTGCAACTCTCTGACTACGCCCCTGATATGTACTTGTGTTTGTCCGAGAATTTGTTCCTCCTTTGTCTACTTTCTTTGTATTTTCATAGTTTCAAAGAACATTAAATATGCAATGACCGTTTTCACGGTACAACCATTTACGTGAAAGTAAATAGTTGAGAAAGTCGAAAAGTTTCTTCAAGTTCAGGATCAGACTTTAAAGGTGTACGTAAGCAGGACCGGGTCGTTATACGTGCCAAGAGAGTTAATTGGGTTCAGATCTATGCAAACGGTGTTTCTATATATCCCAAAATTATTCAAACGGTGTTTCTGTATATCCCAAAATTTTATCTTATAGCGGATTGACTTGTACGAGTTTGGAATTTTATTTAATGGATTCGAAAAGCCCAACTGACGAAGCCGAAAGGCAGAAACCGGTCTTAGGATGTCGAATCTGATAAATTAAATTCCTTACTCGTTTGCTAACCTTCTTCTTGATATGATCCCTCCACCACCTCGTCCTTTTTTGGTTGTTTCCTTGTTGTTATACTGCAGATCTGTTTTAATTAGTATTTTTTTGATGCTTGCCCAGGGGCTTTCCAGAAACCACGTTTCGTTTTTGTTTGCCTTTTTTCTAGGAATTCTTTCGAGTGCCATATGTGTACAAAAGATTTCGAAAGCGGTTATTTTTCTATTGTTTTTCTTTTCAGAGTATCATTTATCCATTATAGCTTTCGTGTATGTATGTGTCCAATAAATATTAGAACCACACGAATTTAGAATTTGCAGCAGTAGCCCTCGTGCTTTTTAAAACTTTAAAATCGTCAATAACACAATCGGAATGTTTTTAATACAGGAGAGTGATTAAACGGTGATCACTCACTTTAGAAATAGTTCTTAGGAATTTTGACGTATTTCCGTCTTGCATAGATATTTTGGAACCTTTGCGCAGGCTTCTGGTTGCCTCGGGCGCCACCTTCAGATTTAAGTGCCGAAGGACACTGTACTCAGCCCGGCGTAGCCTCTTGAAACCTCAGTAAAAGCAACGTTGGGAAAAGGTTCCGAATAGGAGAATAGAACTTACAATAAATAAAATATAAAACTCTTACCAATTACAATGTCTTACCAGACTTCTTTTCGGCGGAGCACTCTTCGGTTCGTGTGTTGGCTGACTTTCTAATTGACATTTATATACGCGTTACTGTCTTATATATCGGTTCTACCACTCCTAACTTGATTCATGCACTGAAATACAATTATATTTTTCCCAAAATCTCGACTTACTACTGTTATTAAATATCTTACCAAAATCGGAGCACTAGCCGTTCGTGGCGGACTCCTATCTATTCTAATAATCCATCTAACTACCTATTTCCCTCTCCCAATCTAAGTCTTGCACGGTACTACAAATTTGGACTTAGCGTATTTTCAGTTTCCCAAATAAAATTACTACTAATATTTACACGAACAATTTCTTACCGATTTATGTAGACGGAGCTCGGAACGGACGTGGTTGATCTTCAAACGGCTCGCATTCAACTAAAAATCCTAACTGTTCTAAAGACCCAACTAACTACCTATTCTCCCACTTGCTTAACTCTTGCGCAGAATTACAATCCTGAACTTAGTAAATTTCAATATTTTCAATTTTCAATATTTTCTTACCGGTTCTGCCGTTTCAGTGGTCGCGTGGCTTGCTGTTCGACGATCGTAGATCAACTTATTAACGGTCTATCACGGTAGAAGCGGAAAATAGTAACTTCGTTACAAAATTCCTCCTAAGTTCACTGAAAATCCTCGTAGTACCGCAGATGTACAAAATATTTCTAAAGCGGTTATCTCTCTGTCATCTTTTTTTCGGAGCTTTCTATACCCTTTAGAGCTTCCCTTGTATACTCTTATCGGCAACACTGCCTTTCTTTGTTATTATAAAGTAGGCCTAGGAAAAAAAAAGCAATCAGTGAGAAAGAGACGGATAGGTTCATTGTGGCGTCGTGTTAGAATAAGATAAATGCTTTTGAGGCGCAACCTCCGGTAGCAACCGGAACTTTTAATTCGGAAAGGAAAGTTTTACAGGGAGTTTACTTTATTGAAAGCTTTTTGTTTCTGTTTCAACGCCGGTGAAATTGCCTCGAGTTCAGTGGTGGAACGAGCCGAGGGCCTCAGTGATTCCCAAACTCCTGATATCGTTAGTTGGAACTCTTAGGAGAATGAAAATGCGATACTTTTCGATGGAAAAGAGTAATTTTGTAACATATTTAGTTTTTTTTCTTTTGTTAATAATAATAATGTTAAAATGTATGTTTAACTACTTTGAAGACATAGAGCGAAGATCTAACTCGAGCGTACACGTCGAGAACAACTTACAACAAACGTTTTGACAGTTTGATGTAAGTTTCAGTATTGTCATCTAAAGGATGAAACTCTAAAACAGTCAATAATTGATGCTATCTATTTGAATGCTCCGCCTCGTTTTTTGAAAAGGTCCTGTTGAAAATAATAACCTTGTATGATGTTTAAACATGCATGTGATATTAAACCGTACCATCCGATATTTTCGCAAAATAAACAAAAGATTAAATTTTCACAAAATGGTGTGTGTATTCATGAATCATTTGCAGTTTAATAAAACAATTATTTACATATCATTGATTTATTACTGTACGGTCTCTAAACTACTAGTATTGATTGCAAAACTCGTATAGTTATTTAAAATAAGGAAATATACACGGTGGTTCATAATTAAAATGACATACGTTCTCGTAAATCAGTGAATATTACGATGATGCAGCCATTTGTAAGGTCAGCCGGTGGAGTTTGTTACTGTGCCGCCTCTTTAAATGCTGTCTGGATTCGATGTAGAATTTGTGGACTGTATAGATTTAGTTTGTTGTAAAAACTCCTAGTAAAACTCACACGTTACGTTTTAATACTTTTTATTTAAACTTTAAACTGGAAATAAACAAAACGTAACAAATAAAAATATTACATTGGCTACACAAATAATTCTTAAATAATTCATCGGAGTACTGATTATTTGAACGATCAATTGTGTACTGCATTTGGACAGTGGAGATGAAAAATATTTTGAGTAATCTGGCTTGATTCGCGGCCAAAGTATTACTGATTAGTTACGAAATACATTGTGTTCAACAACGGAGTAAACCTGCTTGATGCGCAGCGAAAATCGTACTGAATAAATTGTGTTCTAATTTGCGGCTCTTAGCGTGTCGCTGTCCCTACCCCAAACACTTCCACATGTTATTTCTCATGTAGTATGCAAAGGAATGTCTACGTCATATGTGTGTAGGCGTTTTTAGCGAGATCCGTTCGTCTTGCGTCTCAATCTTGTATAATACCGTCTCATTCGCACCCGTTGGATGAACTATTTTTAACGATATATTTAGCTAATTTGTATGTAATGTTAATTTTGTATGCAATTAAAAAACTGGACAATGATGACGTTTTAGCGTGTACCTAAGTTTTTTATTTTGTACACGTTAGCGTGCACCTAGATACCTTTTGCACCTTTTACTTTACTTTACTTATTTTGTTAACATTATAATTGGAAACTGTAACTCAATTGAATAAACATTTTATTATTATGATTATAATTAATATTTACCTATCTTTGTCTTCATAAGTGATTTGGCTTTTATCTCATTTTTAGAATTAATCAAAATCATCGGAAGCCAGCAAACAAAAAATAATTTCGAGTCGTTTCTTAAAGTGAAATCTTTTCATAATATTGGGTTATGGAAGTTGTAATCCCTAGAAATTCGTTCTCCCTGGAAATTTGCCTCATCTTCACAATTTTCCTATAATCCAATTATGTTTTAATTCAATCGATAACCCCGAGTTGTTATCAAATTCTTCCATCTATACCACAATTACTAATGCTGATAAAATTTGAACATTGGGTTTTATTTAAAGAATTTAATCTGGACAAAATCGATAAAACAGTCTCTATATCTGTTAAGAGAGTTGTAAGACCCATTAATCATATATTATTTTGTAACAGTAACCATATGATATACCACGTATCATGAACAATTTTAAACTACAGGTCCATGACTTCTCTACAGATTTTTGTTTATCTCTTCCAATACCTAATTTCCATTTCTTGCAGATTTATTTTTAACTGTCGCTAAGTGCATGGTAATCAAATAATGGATCGGCTACGCGACCAAATGCATTTCACGGTGCGGTAAAAACTTAACTCTGCGATCCTATTCGCTATTAGCCACATTGTCTTCTCCTCTTTTCTTTTACTGTGTACACACTACCCTCATTATTTTTTTATAAAATCAACTAAGAAATGCAATCTAAAATTTATACGGTCATATTAGCTATCGTAAGGCAGTCAATATTGAATGTTTGGTCAAAGAATTCGATGCAACTTTACTTTTTATTTACCGTTTGGATATTAAATGTGGATTCTGCGATGTTTTATTTCTGTCCCGGTCGACACATAACCCACATACCGTAATGGGATGTCATTCCAGAGAAATATCTTTTTATTGTCGGCTTTAGTTGATGTTATAAAATTCTTTTTAACATCGAATAATATTTGTTGGAGTTTATGGCTTTTATCACAAAGATTGTGCGAAATTCGACATATTGTTCAATAGTTTTTTTAATTTGGTAAAAAATTTATAGCCCTAAGAAAATTTAGAAACAACTCTGCCTTCAAACTTTCTCAAATTGGATTTTTTTACAATACATTTATTAATCAAGTGCAAAAAGTGAAAAAAAGTTGGTTATTACTGCCTTATCTTTTGTCTTCAGATAAAAACAGGAGAATATTCAAGTTTTGGGAGGATATTCAAATTTTCCATTTTCACCAC
The DNA here is from genome assembly GCA_949320105.2 of Crepidodera aurea. NCBI lineage: Eukaryota > Metazoa > Arthropoda > Insecta > Coleoptera > Chrysomelidae > Crepidodera > Crepidodera aurea. Next base: position 36,606,470 of record OX439475.1, on the reverse strand, counting down.
AATAATTTTGCGAATTTTCAGATTCTCAAAATTGCGAATTTTTGAAACGCCGTTTTTGCAAAAAATATTAGTGTAGCGAAGAAAATCATAGTGACAACTTTTATAGGTAATGAATGGCTCTTCATTTTTTGTTTAAACAAAAATGCTCTAAGGGTCATATTTCGGCACATATCGTCGAAAAACGGATTTTCGGGAACTCTAGAGCCATTTTCCCACCCTTCCACAAATTCCATGTACCTGAGATTTTCGGAGGTAAATGTACTTATGAATTAAATAGTTGACAATACATTAATGTGTGTAATTTTATCTCTACCTAAAATAGAATTAATTAAGAGTGTGTCACACTGAAAACGGTTTTAATCAAATTAACTACGCCATAGACGTCTCTTAATTTCTGAGCGTAAACATCACAGAATCCTTTAACCATACATTAATAAAATTAGGGAGCTACTTCATGTATAGAATCACCTATTTTCTCACATAATTTTCCACGCTTTCCTTCACTCTTCATGCATGGTTCAAAAACAAGATTGAAACATGTATCGTGTCTCCAGACAGCAATCCTTTACCACCGCATATGTCCTGCACTCTCTTCCGCCTCTCGGGGATTTTAACTAAAGCTAAAAGCAACTTTGGCTCGTCTCTCTTGCTTTGGTGACCGAAAAATTATTAAGAAACCGAAAAAACCAACGACTTGCTTGCTGATCGGGATATTCACAAAGATGTTGGGTATTTTAAAGGTTAATATGATTGGAAGGATGTAAAGAGGTAAATTAAATTTCTAGGAAGAAAAATATTGAAATTAGATGCGGGTATGGAAAGATTTAGAAATCAAAAATTAATTACTTAACTAAAGTTTATGGCATCCAAACGATATATTAAAGCAATTAAAGGTAGAGCAAGAAGATAATAACTATACAACAATCATCATGAACAAATCTGAATCAAATAAATTCTAAATTAATAAGATAATTTACAATAACTGCTAGTTAAATGTTATTCAACTTGGTGTTGAAAATATTAGTAAATGAAAGATAAAAGGTACAATTCAGTAATAAGTAACAACATTAAGAACAACTGATGTAAGGGAAAGGTAATTGAAATTAAATCATAAATTGTGTAAAAACTAATATTCAAATGAACAGGAACATTTTATAGAAATAATTAGGGACGAAAACTGTACACTGTACAATCTAAATTAAGTTTTAAAGCAAATTTGAAAATAACTTTGTCAGTTTCCCTGTATATTTGCATCTAAAGGGCTGTAAAAGGAAAATGTAGTACGTCTCATTTAAAAAAATGTAAGTTTGTGCTGCCACACGTTTTTAGAACACCCTGTATAATCGAAAGTATTTTCAAAATGTGCTCTCAGTAACTGCTTTTTGGGAAAACGTTGAGTCTGAAACCGAAAATGATCTACTGGTCATACCTAACGGTGGTCAGACCAATCATCACCTATGCTGCGCTTGTTTGGTGGAACAAAACAACGCAGCAAAGGGCAATAACAGAGTTGCAAAAAGTGCAACGCATCGCTTGCATAGGGATCCCGGGTGCAATGAGATCCTGCCCTAGTGCAGCCTTAGAGGTAATGCTGGAGGATCGCTCTGGAAAGTGCATATAGGCTAACACAGGCCAACTCTTTGAAATCCGGCGACTTAACGGGGCATCTTGAGATACTAAGGGTTAGAGCAACCCAATCCATGAAGATGCCCACGGACTTTATGTCTACTAAACCAGATTTCGAACTCACGTGAAACGTTGTTATCAACGAACGTGAGTTAATACAAACCGAAGTCGCTCTAATTACAAGAGGTGCCCTCACTTACTATACTGATGGGTCAAAAATAAACGAAGGAGTAGGAATAGGGGTTACAGGCCCTAGAACTAGGATGTCAATAGCCTTGGGAAACAACAACAATATTCCAAGCAGAACTATTAGCAATAGATTTCTGTGCTCAAGAGTGCCTTAAAAAAAGCCAGAATATTTATTGCAACCGATAGTCAGGCTTCTTTAAAGGTTCTAAAGTCCACAACTCAAGCAACTGGCTAGACACAACAAAGTCGGAAATGAGATTGCTGATGGTCTCGCAAAAGAAGGAGCTTGTACTCCTTTTATCGGACCAGAACCATTCTGTGGTATCCCAAAAAGTCGCATTGTGGAAGAAGTTCGAAAATGGGAAAAACATTCCAGGCCAAAGACAAGCAAAAAGGTTAATACGACCTTCTACTAGATACGCTAAATTGCTCTTGGAGCTTCAGAAATCTGATCTCAGAGTAATCACAGGAATTCTCACTGGATACAGCTCACTCAGATACCGTATCTGCAAAATAGGTAAAGGGGACAGTGGAACATGCAGATTCTGCAATGATGCAGATGAGACGGCGGAACATTGTCCGCCAACGCCTTTAATACCTGGAACAGCTCTTCCTAGAGCCTGATCAGGTTACAGAACTAGTTCCAAAACGGATAATAGGCTTTCTGAAAAGCCTAGATCTTCTGGACTAAAAATTTAGATGTAGGATCTTATAGGTCGCATTGTGGCAAGGCCAGTTGGACCAATCGACCCCTTTGTAATCTACAATATCAGTAACTGTACTAGCTCACACAAAATTTGAAAGATTTATCTCTTACCACAGCGATGTAATCCTCCGATGTCAGAAGTTTACCCCACTCTGTATAACCAAACCAACAACAAAGTGTTTAATTATAAATATTCAGCATGCAGCTTCATCTCAAAATATGTAGTTCGCTGTTCTAAATAAATCAGTTCCTGTTATTAAATATCCAGCTTTTAGTAAGAGACTGGCCAATCTCCTAAAATAAAATCACCTGATTTACGGAACCACAAACACAAAAAAGCCAAATAATTAACAGGTACCTATAAATTTATTATGTGATCACATAAACATAATTTATGATTAAGATGTTAAATCAAAAAACGAGCACTTTCTGAAAGTTTTGAGTGTAAAAACACTTTAATAAGCATATTGCACGAAAGTGTGGCTATAAAAAACGGATCAAAATAAAGTTGTTTTTACCAGCAGACTAAATGGAAATCCTTTTATTTATCCAGAAATTGTTTAGTCGCAGACAACAACAAGAACAATAGTTTGTTTTCATATACTTAATGTAGTCCTTGTCGCATGGAAATTTTCAAATTAGCATATAACTACGGACACTTCTTCCATTCCTCCATATATTTATTTTCAAACATAAAAACCGGTTATGATCTTCATTATGCGACGGTTTATGTTCCTAGGATACAATAGCTCTAATTCCCGCTTGGACTATTGTTAATTATGAGTTACTGGTACTGCTAGGATAACACTTAGCATCAAGCACAAAAATTTACAGGGAGTCAGAATTTTATCCAAAGATACAGGGTGTCTCTATCATTTGATGATTGGTATAAACGTTTAGAGTAAGTAAAAAAATATCGAAAAATTCCCTCTTCACCCCTTTAATGAAAAATTAATAAAATATATCATGTAACATATCAAAGGAAAGGTCTTAACGTGTAGATTGAGGAAAAAATATCGAAAAAATTTAATCATCCCTCTTCGATGATGACTCGAAGTTGGTGTTTGGGGGCGTGGCTTAAAAGTGGAGTCGACCGACGCAATACCTACTGATCAGACTTTTCGAGAATTTCTAAGAAAACTTGACAATGTTTTTCTTAAAAAAATTAACATTAATTTTTACGTCTTTCAATTGATCAGAAACGATTCTTAGTGCGTCTTAGAAAATCCGAAATTAAAATTTGCAAAATTGATAAAAATCATTCCAGAAAATCATCTTATTTGAGGAACTTACAAAAAAGCTAAAAAATCTTACATTGTTGGCTTTTTAAAACTATTTATTACTTTTTAATTCTTGTTTTTTTTTTTTTAACTTTTATTAAGAGTGTTCTATACCCATCAACTCTGTCAATTTCATACATAACCTCGAAATCCTCGCCCCTTACGTCTTCGCTGAACCCCCTTCTAAAGAAATTGTTAGGCAGCATGAAATACATCTGTGTATTTGCGGTTGCAAAGTTACCAATTCTCGGATAAGGACGACATCTAGACGTATCATTTTGAGTCGTGGATGGAAATTAGATTTCTATTGACATGAACACAACTTTATGCGATCTAGCGGTATTAATTTGAACTGCCCGAAAAGCGTAATGTTTGTTTGTTTATCTGCAGTGTGACATTTGAGCATTTGAATTTGAGCGCGAACGAAATTAATATGAGTAACTTGTATAGAAACCTCTTTTCTATAAATTTTGCATACTAACTCACTGTTTTTATTCGGGACAACAGCTTAAGGCTTACAAAAGTTTGCAAGCCTATAAGCAGTATGAGGCCAGGGCTGTTCATAGACGTTTTAGCCAAATTATGAAAATTGTGTTTATATATTCATAAAATAAAATAAATTATGAAAAAAAAATTGCACTACACACTACTACAATTTTGTTCAATGCAGTATATAACTATCTCTTTTTTTAGACAATATTCTCGTTGGTATTGTTTCATCTTATTTTTTTTAAAAGACCAATACTTCGTACAGCGGCAATATTATGTGTATTTTCCAAATCAGTGGGATGTAGTTGATTTTTTCCCCCACAGAGCAGGTTTACCGAAAATTTACACAAGTAATAATAAAAAAATACATATAAAAGATCGCCAAAAATACCTGTTATAAAATGCCTAGAACAAACACGTCTATTATTTACTTGGTTTTTAGAAAATGTACCTCGTTTCAAAGCTTTAATCCAAGCATTTCTTCATTCACTAGACAACGCATTTAAATGATCCCCTCCGTTTGTCAAAACAGCAGGAAACCTGAAAAATGATACATTCTCTTTCAGAACTCATTGAGCATTTAATAACACTACAAAAATGAGGCATTTTCTATTTATTTCTTCTGAATAAAGAACTTAAAAAAAATCTTTCTGATGTTTACATATGAAACTAACGTTGTGTCATAAAGTTATGTGTGCCTCCCATCAAATATGGCTGACCTGTCCCCTACGTCATCCTGGAATGGTCTATATTCATGTCAACACAACAATCCAATGTAAATAAATGCAATCAGAATAACTGTTGTCTTCAATTAACTTCCTCGAAACTCGAATTCGGGTTTCGCCATACAATGACCTTTTCTAATTGGCCAGGATTCTGTAAAACTCCGACAGAGCTCGACCCTGTCAGGGGGGCAGCACCTCCCGGTATCCTCTGAGATTTTGAAGCAATTTTAGAAAAAACTACTTACTTTTTTCAAAAATGGTAAATACAAAAGTTGTTCAGTGGCAAATGAAGAACGCCAGATGATAACTTATATACGTAACTATATGACTTTTTTTAAAGAAAATCTATATGGAGAAAAATAGCGTATTGTTTAAAAACAAATACTTTTGAGATTTGATATATTATCTGAATAGAAATGGTAATTTTTGTGTTTCAGCCGTATCTACAATCATCGACTCATTGGATGACATTTGTTGCCTTCAAGAATCCCAACCTCAAGAACGTGCCCACCTTTTAGCGCTTTTAGATGATACCCACCTCCATATCTTACTCGAGGTAAGAAAGCGTTTGTGGTTTATTAAAATATACTGGATGATCCAGAAATTTTCCGAGATATTGGCCGGTTAAAACGTGAGCTGATAGAATACAATTTTAAACCAAATAATTTCTTAAAATCCAAATTGAGACTACATATCCGATTTTTAAGCGAATATTTGGATGACTTGGCTTTATTTTTAAAATAGGAAAATAAATTTCCTGCCATCCTTTGTATATTATTATACTATTACATAAACATGATAAATTTTCACCAGCAACAAAATTGACTACTTAGCATGTAAAACAGTAAATTCTATCAAACGGTTCCCACAGTTTACCAGAGCACGTTTTTATTAAATGTTGCCAATACGGATAGGAAATTATTCTACAAATCAAATTATGTATTTTGTATTTTGTTAACTCTACCTACAAATTATTCAGCATTGTATATCGGGGAAAATTATTTATAAATCACAGTCTTTTTATTTTTAACTTACCTCCTAGAAAGACGCGAACCATTTAATGAAAATATAAAATTAGTTTTCTTGCAGTTTATCTGCTTTTCCTCGAACACCGGCAACGCCGTTAATTTTCTTCTCTTTACAGCTATTCGACCGCATCCAGAGTCGAGTGGTGACACCTCTGAGGACGCCGTTGAACGAGGCAGTTCAATGCGCTCGCGACGCCGCCGACGCTTTAAGGGATCTGGAACATCGTCGGGATACCGATTACAGAGATCTGCAGGAATTGAGAGATCTGCTTTGCCGGCCGCATTTTAAGGTAGGATTAGTTTTATATCTTGGCGTTAGAGGGACTTTCAATTGGGATTTTAAGGATTTTTCTGGGATTTATGCAATTTTTCAATTTTTTATAGGTTTTAAGAGGTCGATTTTTGTTTTAATCGGGGAACCCTCTTAGTGATAATACCCCTTCAATCATCAGTATGATTTGCAAATAAATATAAGCATATATCAACGGTATAAATATTGTTTAACAATAATTCGTTATAAAATCAATCAGAAGTGAATCGATTTAAAAAATATTCTAAGATTTTTAAAACGTTTTCAAAATTATAAACACCGACCCATCTAAAAGACTAGTTCAATATCTATCAATCTGTACAAGAAAGAGGGCGCTAACGTCACTTCGAAATTTCATACGAGTTCCTTAATCGAGTTGTCAAAAACGTTATCGTGGTAATGCTGAGATTAAATAATTTGGGTTTCAATATTCAAAAATGAACATTATTCCTAATATCCTATGATAACGTTACAATGTCTATTATATTGCAACTGTTCTCGATCGACTATCTCGTTTAGCAGATGGACTGGCAAACATTTAACGGTTTATGATATAGTTTAGAGAAAAAAGGAGTGCAGTAATTTCTAGAACGTAATATACGTTTAAAAGGTAGAAATTTTATTTTTACCTCGTCCTTCAATGCTTATTTGTAGTTAAAATCAAAATTTTAATACATCTGATCGGCCTAATAAAAGATTTCGTTTTGATTGAATCATGTTTCCATGGTTGTTGCTGTAATAAACCTGTTCTTTTGACAGATAAGTCAGACTTTATTTATTCATAGCAAAATTTCATAGATTTAATAGAGAATGGCGCGTAAACATCTTTTTGTGATTTTTCGTTTAAAAATTAACAAAATGTAGCGATTTCTCTGAATGTAACGAGTAATAAAAGTAATAACATAAATTGCTGTTTTGACAATTAACATTTTTTAACCCCATAACTTTCCCATTTAGGTGTGCCTGATGATGACATAATATTGTCGAAACCTGTCGCCAATAAATAACTTTGTGAGATATAAAGGACTTTTCATCCCCCTCCTCTTCATTACCTTCCACTCACATATGGCTAACCCTAACTTAAATTAAAACTATTCAAATAATTGGTGAAGGAGCTTGTCCATTCGCCAAAATTTTAATTTCTCGAACACTGCATAAAATTCGAATAATTGGTGAAGGAGCTTGCTGATTCGCCAAAATTGTAATTTCTCGGACACCGAATGTTTAAATAATCGGTAAAGGCAGATTTTGCCAAGGAAGAGGAGGGAACCTCTATCCACATTCTCTCAGAATGCATAACCCTGCAAAATCCAAGGGTACGATATCTCGGAGAATATGAAATAGAAGAGGAAGATCTACCTAATCTGAAGCCTACCGACATCCTGAACTTTTTGAAAGCAATAGGACTGGAGGAACAGCTGTAATCGTTGAGATATCCTTAACGATTGGGCAGCAGTAGGGGGCACAATAGATCTTATAGGTTGCAGTGTATCGAAACCCCCATCACAGATAGATAGATACTGGGAGGCAGAATTACTGGGTCATATTTTTTCGATCAATCCCTTGACTTTTTGGCCAATAAATTACCGTTGTTGTTGGAAGATGTACCACTGGAAACACGGCCAAAACTTGTTTTTGCAGTTAGATGGTTGCCCAGCACATTATGCTATTATTGTGCGAGAGCATATTAATGCAGTATTACAACAGCGGTGGATTGAAAGAGGAAGTCTGTTTCCATGGCTTGCGCATGTTATTTGCCCCAATTTTTTGTAATTTAAATCTATGTTGAGCAATACCAAAAGACTGGAACGAAAATTCAAGTAGGTGTATATGCGGGAACGACTTGACTGAATGGATATTTTTGGAAAATCAAAGGTAAAGAAAAAACCTGCTTAATTAACACATTTGACTCTTTTGAGTCCTCGATATTCTGATATTCTGGAAAAAAGGGAATACTTAATTGGAAAAAAGATCGGTCAAGGTTCATACAGATGTCTGGGTATAATTCGATTTATAATGTTGATGATGATGTTTTATGATGCCCTTCATGCGAAACAAGGGCAGTAGCACTTATCGCTTATCATTCATCGTATTTATTGAATAAATAAATAAATAAATAAAAATAAAAAAATAAAAATACACCACACTGAACGGAATGTCAAAACTTTATGTATCTTTTTTTTAAATAAATTATTATAGTGAATAAGCCAGTTATAACTGCAATAGTGTCTAAAATAAGAAAAACTATAGTTTTAGCATTTTTGTTTTAAAAATTGATAATCATTAACATAATAACACTTTTAATTGTTTAGCAATCTCTATTTTTCTCACAACTATAAATGTCCTACTTTCCGAGATCTATTATACGTTCTGACCTAGTGCCCTTGTTCCATTTCTCTCTTAGTTGAGTTTCGGAACGACAGAGGGAGCCTCGTGGTTTAAATTTTAGAGTGTATTTAACATATTCGGATCAATAAGTTAAAAGATATAAAACGTAAGTAGAGGATATAAAATAATACGAAATGTAGGTAAGTAAGGTGATAGATGTAAACAAGGGTAATTAACTAATGAACTAATGAAAAATCCTTGAAATCCTGTGTGACAATAAGTAGAAAATTCTGGTTAAGGTATGCCTTACTATAACGGAATTCACGATGTAAGTTTCAAGGCGAAATAATAATAATAAATCGAAATAATTTCGTGCAGGTATACAATAATAATACAACATTGTTTTCTTTTCTGACAGCTACAGAAACGTCATTATATACATAGGCGACTGAATGATTTTTGAGTGGAACATGATGGTGACGGTGACCTAAGTACGAGCATTATTAATCATTTTTTATTATTAAAAAGTCGAGTTATTGCTATTTGTAATTTGTCATTTTCAAAAAATCGTAGTAGGCGATAGAACATCGACTCCGAGTTCGTCTACATCTCGAGAGATGCGCTAAAGCTTAAGGAAACGACTTAAAAAAAGTTGATTAAGTTATCTTGAATAGTTCTGAAGTTCTGAATTTTTTTGTGGATCTCTGCACGACGCTATTTTGACACATACATTGACTTAAGTTAAAAACTATTGCAGATAAATCTAAGAAACCCGGGTGCGTTATATCGACAATTTAATGGCCAAGCTAAAAATATAACAAAAACGGGGGGTTGCCCATTAAAAAAAACAGAACTTATTTGTGTATCTTATTTGGGACATCCTTTATATAAATAGATATATTTTTAGAATGTGCCTCATTGTCGGACCTATTGTTTAAAAAAAAATCAAACCGATAGCTTGGGTAGAAAAAAAGTTATGGAGCATGAACACACCCTTGAGTCATCCGGTATATTTAATTTCGTGTAGTTGCGGGCGGTAGAAAATGTCCGTTCGATATTTTTTATTAATACTTATGATATTCTTTATAATTTAAAAAAATTTCAACCTTGTGGCTGCAACTTTTTTAGGCTCTTTTTTTCTGCAACTTTAATATCTATTGTTGCAGTTGCGGGCGGTGTAAAATGTCCGTTTTTCGTGAATTCATGCATGTTTTACGCATTTAATAATAATAAATCAAGAACGGACGTGTGGCGATAACAAAATTAGCCCACTTTTATTTACAAACGCAAAATCGTTTAGAGGACTACCGTGTAACTGTAGAACTTTTTGCCATGGGAAAAGTTTATTGTATTTGTATAAATCTATCGATTTATGCTTGAATAAAGCTTGTAGAGGTATGCAGGTAAGATTTAAAATTTATGTTATTGCCCATCCATATTGGTCGTTTTCGTTGTGTTCGTCAAAATAATGTTGGTTTTGCCAAAAAAATTTACTGATAATCAGGACGAAATAAAACATTGAAATGAAAAAATAATTGTTGTTCCATCAACACGTCGTTGTTAAAAATAAACGTGGGCTTCAGCAGAAATGAGTTTTTCTTTCACATTTCTTTTCCCCTAGGCCAGCGCTTTCCTGACATTTACAGATTATTTCGTTGAATAAAAAAAAGTGGAATGGAGATAATTTGAAAGGGTACACGGAACAAGAAAAGGAACGTTCCTTTATCTTGTGTTAAGTTCTTGAAATTTTTTATAAAAAAAAGGGTATGTGTAGAGATTAATCTTGGATTCAATGGGTTTTAAAAGATTCAGTAGCTGAATTAGGCTTGAAACCTCTTAGGAATGTAGTCCGATACAATTTATTGGTATATCTGATCAAATAAACATTTTTTTTATTAAAATTAAAAATCGTTGAATACTGAAAATGAAAATACGTAATGTAACTTTTCTTCGTATGTCATAGATTTCTTTTTATTTGCTAATGCTCTAATTCCTTAATAGTTTGAAAGACAGATAAGCATAGGGTTAGTCAAGGTAAGCACAGAAGTGGCCGAAGGTAAGCGCAGATCTAAATCTTATTTTTTTATTAAGGGGATCATACCTGGCGCCCATTAAAAATTTTATAGGGAAGAATCACGGAGTGGGCGACATCTATCATTGATCATTTGAATGACTCGAGGGGTATTTGTGCATTAAAAGTGGTATATTTGGAAGGTGTTTTGTGAAGAATTATTGTGAATAAACCATACAACGAAGTACCTACCTGAAAATACAGAGAATTATAAAAGGCGATATGGAGATAAAATCACGAAAAATGTGCTCTGTTCCACAATGCTCTACATATGGCAATTCGATCATATCTTTCCTTTGACTCCCAAAGAAATCAAGAAATGGAAGTTAATCTTGAAGATAGGAAAACTTATATCAAAGTATATGTTTGTTTGCAGCAAGAACTTTGTGAAAGACGATTTTTTTAGTGGTTTGATGAAGGTTCTTGCAGAGACTTCCACATATAATTTTCAATTCTGTTGTCATTTGCTATCACATTCTTTGAATTTATTTTTAATTTTACAATGCAGTGACTTCACCAACACAGAGAAAGCGTTTGAAAAATGGATCTCTTCCTAGCCAGAACCTTCCAGTCCTCAAACACTAAGGAATTAAGAAAGAAGTAACCAAAGTGGGATGAGAAAGGACTCAGAAAATAATAACTTTATCGTATTTAATTCATTTTAGGCTTAGGCAGAAATCAAATGAAAATGAAATGCAGGCCAAACAACATGAAGATGAGCAAGTGGGGGTGAATTATCAAGTGAACATTATGAAAGATGTACTCTAAATTTATTATTATTATGAAAAAAAACATATTTTTGCTTAGCCAATCATTTATATAAACAATAATATAAACAAACAAACATGTATCATCTTATTGAAATATTTTTTCTTTCCCCCATTTTTGTGACAAATCTGTGCAACTCGCTGGTTCCAACATTTCAAATCTAAAACATGAAAGAGACAAGTTGAACAGGCAATGCAGTTTGAAAATAATATTATCAAAGGTAATACCACGAGTCCTCCAAATTTTATCGATTAAATTTTTGGTTTTCACGAAAACGGCTTTATTTGGAAAAACCACGAAAACAAACTGATTGATCCTGCGGACTCGTGATTTTATCTTAAATCAGTTTGTTTGAGTGGTTTTGCCTAAAATAAAGGCGTTTGAGTATGAAGATCAAAAATTTAATCTATAAAATTTCAGAGGACGAGTCGTATTTGAAAGGATTATTTTTTGAATCATTTTGTATTAAAAACAGAGAACATAGTCATTTATGCAAAAGACACTTTACACACAAATATTGAAAATTTTCTTTACCAATTTAAATTGAAACCTGAGCTGTTATAGTTTTACATACAGGGCCACCAAGGCGATTTTTTGACTGGCTACCCCGCGAAACGGCGCCGTAAATAAAAGCGAAGAAGAAGAATGAAATGAAGTCTTTCTTAATTTAATTAATTTTAAGTTTAGTGTTGAAGTGAGGTATGTAAAAATGTTAAAGGCGTTTTAAAATCAACTAATAAAAACAGGTTAGTTTACAAATACATTTTGAAATTTGGTTATTAACATAGATTTGCAATACATTTTAGTATAATAAAAATTGTTAAATGTTTACATTTGACATTTCAAAAAAGGTAAACACAGTTTAATCAAGAAACAAATACGAAGAAGCGGTTTTATCAGTATAAAACACAATGATTGGTTAGGATCCTGAGCTGTTATTGGCTGAAACCACAAAATCTGACTGTATTGACAGATGAAAAAAATAATCTTCAATAATTACTAACATGTTGAAATATATCATTGTAGCAATGTTTGCAATATCCTCCTAATGATTAGGGCCTAATCCTGCTTTACAGGAACATTGACAAATCCAGGTATCCTTCAGTTTTATGGTGATTTCATGTGGGGATTGTAAAATTGTTCATATTCTTTTGATGCTTTTCTCATTGGAGCCGGTCAGTTCCACATAAAATTATGTGACTAGCCTTAAAAACCTCTTCACCTTCCTAAATTTGCCTAACACGTTCACCCACATAATCCAGAATGTCCGACATTGATATTTCAACTTTTACACGCATTATCATAAAAATACAATGACAGTAACTCTAAAACCAACTGAAATTCGAAAATCAACCTTCAATCCAATTGCACAATGAATAAAAATAAACTTAAATCTCTGAGAAAACTGAAAAACAAATCTTATAAAAACTGTGATTTTAAAGTGATCAATTGACAGAATATTTATTGTTCACCCCTCAATCCGACATTATGTCATTCGCAGCGCCGTCTGCCGGTTCATGATTTTTCCCTATTGTCATTTTTGGCTTCGCTCACGACCCGTCTTCACTGAAGTTAGCCGGCATCCAAAAGAGGATTATATAAATCCCACGACAAGTTTAATTCTCGTATAATTCGGGGCATTTAATTTTGTTTATTGACTATTTATAATAATAATAATAATAATAATAATAATAATAAATAATTTTTATTTTTAAATGTACTTAAAGAAAAATTAATAACGCAAATTAAAGAGAAACGTGACATGATCGCCATTACCGAAAATGTAATATTCAATAAAACGTACCATAACCATATCGTATTTTTTTCCCGAAAGCAGGTTAAATAAAACATTCCGTACGGTTTTTATCTCATCAATTGGTAATGTAGATATGTCACTGGAGAGATCGGAAAAAAGGAAAGGAAAAAGCGGAAGAGAAAGTTCCGATAAGGTCCGTTGGAAACGTAATCAATTAGAATGACAGAAACAGTGTTGAACGGACTGGACGTAACGACCTTTAGCACTCTTCCAAACACTTCTCTTGATTAAAATTACTTCTTGAAGGTGAACTTCGATCTTCGCATGAATCTTTGATCCGGTTCTAATGAGCCCATATGTCGATGTTAGTTTAAATTTAAAAATATTTTCCGGCTACCCCAAACCGATTATATCATTCCAGAGATGAAACCGACAAAACTTATGGGGATATAGGATAGGGGCTGCCAATATGATTACAAAATGCCATATACAAATGTCCAAAACCGCTTCGCTTCGCGGAATATTGAGGTACACCTTTTTTCGGATTAAAAATTGTTAATAACGCTTTGTTATCGTTTACCAAAGTAAATTCACGACCATACAAGTACTGATTAAATTTACACTTTTATGAATTGTATTGCATACAATAGATGTCCCTGCACCCCATGCAACACTAAAACCAGTTTGTAGCCCTCAGATATCCAGCTGACGGGGATCTGACTTAACCTTTCTTGAGGGAGGTTCGAAATGATTTCGTGCTCCAAAATATTCGACTCGCGTCAAGTGACAAATTGAGCGTTCCACGCTGCCGATTTCAAAACGGTTTAATGGATGGTAATGTTGAAGATATGTAGATCACTTCCATATAAAGAGATTGTTCGAAATGTTCTATATTGTATGATTAAAAGAGTGTTGAGTGTGTTCATTCCAAAGACGCGTATGAATGTCATAACCTAAAATAAAGTATGAAAATAGTTATGATCCCAGGAGATCCCAGAATTTTGTACAGTGTAGAGTGTTACAAATGTTATTAAGATTCAAAATCAATAAAAACTTCCTGCGCAAAGTTGCGAATTTGGTTTTGGGAACTAAAAGTTGCATGTCGTGTCACACCCAGAACATCTTTTCCTGCGCATAGTCCCGAGCAGGTGTTACACTAGTCCGATTTGCGCTCTGCGATTTTCATAATAAATATTATACCTGCCTCTCATTCACATCATAACATTTTACAATTAATGAGAAAATAAATATTTGTTTAAAAAAAATGAACTATAAGAAAAATAATAAACCATCTTCCCATCACACTTTTATCCTTAGATCTGGCAAAGTTTATATATAATATAAACTTTCGTGTTTTATTTTTAAATTTTCTTTATTTTTTTTATTTTGTATAAAATAATTCACAAAATTCATATATTAAAAACAAATAATAAAGATGGTGTATTTAACTAATTCAAAATAAATTAACGGAATTAAAGATGTCCTGTCAAAATGCATCTACTTTTCTACATATATATAATTTGTTGTTGCTGTTTATTTATTTACATTCTGTTCTTTGAGCCAGTAGTACTAACAATTGTGGATACATTTCGGAAGCTCATAGTGGTTTGTATTTTAATTTCTCTCTCTTTCCACTGGATTAAAACCACGAACATGCATGGGATTTTGGTCATAAAATACAATGGAATTCTTCAACTAGATTATTAAAAGAACCGAATAATTATAACCGCAAAGTTAAAGAAGCAGCATTGATATGCTTAAATAATAACGAATGTGTTTCTAATTGTTCGGTTGATATTTCAAAAATTTGGATACCTATTTTACAAAAAGAGTTAATTGCAAAAAGGATACCCTCTATATCGGGATAGTATCATAAGTTTTTATCTGGTTTTTTCTTATGATAATATTAATAAGAAAACTTCATTTATGACGAAGTATAAATTCTCTTATAATATGCAAATGCGCTATCCTTTCAAAAATTCGTTCCCAGAAACGTAACAAAAATATGATTGAAACAGATTTTGACATCTTCAATCTCAAAATCTTATTCTATGTATACTATGTTGATGTCATATTTTTGCAAGATTATCAAGTGTTCTGTTTCTAGTAAATTTATTTATTTTATGTCATTTTGATAACGGCTTTCGATCTGGAAAGCCGAAACGTCAATAAAAAAACTTTTTTAACAACTAAGTGGTTTTAATCCAGTGGAAAGAGAGAGAAATTAGTTGTGGATAGTAATTATTTTTAGTTTTTGAGTGAATATTTAAAAAAATGATAGTTCAAGAGAGCGCACATCAAAATGCTATAAAATCCGAATCTTTTCCATTTTATACAATAATTAAATTCGTATTTAATGCACTATCTGTATTTTTTCCAAGATTATCAACAATTTTCCCTGCAGTTTAAATTAACCATTTTTGTTTTTCTAGATTCTTATTCAAAATTTGGATTTAAAATTTTCGCAGCACACAAATGTCAAATTTTGATAATAGAAGTTGCTTGTGAGTAGTGTAAAGGAATACTTGTGGTCCGCCATTTTGTTTTTTTTGCAAAATAAATTCCAAATTTGAAATCAGCGAGTTCAAAACATAAGTATACCGATTCCCACCAAAATCGTATGCATTTTACTCGAACAACTGGTCACATCCGGTCCGCCATTTTTAAAAACATAAAGTAACCGATTCCCCCCAAAATCGTATGTATTTTACTGAAATAACTAGTCACTTCCGGTCCGCCATTTTGTTTTTTCGAAAATTAAATTCCAAATTTGAAATGAGCAAGTTCAAAAACATAAGAAACGCTTCCTAATTTTTGCGTACACGCCCTGGTTTAATTTTGCCGTTTTTTGTCGGCATCCAGTCGCTATTTTGAGCACAGAACTCTCGTTTTGTCGGTTTCATCTCTGGACACTCTGTATATTAATTGTTTTTTTGGCAAATTCATATTGACCAAGCTTCAGAAAAATATTTTCACCTAAAAAATAATTGATGTTTTTGTGATTTTACTTCGTTTTCTTTATTCTAGTAACTAGTAGCCTTTCAAATATTTTTTATAAAAGTTTTAATAACTTTCCAACATTAAGCTCTTATCCAATGGTAAAATTACTTAATATTTAATATTTAAAATTTAGATGAGATATTAGACATGTTTCGTTGAAGCGCTTTTAGTACTTTTTCAAATTCGAAACTTCCATTTTTTGGTTTTTGACATGACGTAGAAGTATTTTCCTAAAGATCAACTTTTCATACGCTTAACATTTTTGTTTTTATTTTAAGTAAAAAAAAATATTTTTTTTTTCGTTTTCCTGCTTCCGCATTGTTGATTTTATCGCCCATCACTTTTCCGATCCATTTCACACTTACACTCGGAATGCACAACACGCAAAAGTCGAGGATTACCCACATCCATCATTTCAGAAATTGAGGTTGCGGCCAGAGAAAAAATGACAATGGGCAATTCCGCGTCAATCAAGGAAAAGTATAAAAGATATGTCCGTTTAAGGGATACTCGCGTCTGATATGTCGGGAAGACGACGAAGATTTATTTGTGGACAGTTTGTAAAATTTTCTGAAGATGATATTGTTGGTACGGTTAGAGAAGTGTGCCATGTAGAAAGCAGTAATCGAGGCTTGAAAATTTCTACTTTGCTTTTATAGATCAACTTAAAAGAAAAATGGAAAACCATTTGCCGGAATTATTAGATTCGTTAGATAATGTAGATTTTGCATGACGTACACCATAATTTAGTAAATAAATGAACATATAAATAATAATTTCCCAGGAAGATAGATTGGAAGGCGAGGACCGTTTAGATCTCCGGGATTAACGAAAGTAGTAGACTTTTTTATGAGATTATATAAATAAATGAGGTTTATAAATCACCTCCTACAACAAAAGATGAGATAAACGAGAATATCAAATGAATTTAGAAGCATAGAGATGAATGTATTAAAACGCGTAAGCGTTCTTTTAAAAATCGTTTGTTAGTATGCAATGTCAAGCTATTTGATTATTCAAAATGTTTGTTTACTAAGAATTTGTGAGATTAAGTGAATTTTGTTTCGGTTATTTACTTTTTAATTAAGTATGAACAACAAAAGAAGAAAAACTACTTTACCAACCGGCGGGCGATAAAGTGACACTTTACACCTGCTAAATTTATTCATGAAGTACCATTTATAATATTTTTCCTCTACGATGGCATCTTTTAAAATTCTGCGTATTAAATATATCTACTACATTTTTGTCTGTATGTTGAGTGTCATTTGCTCATTAGCTAACATTAAAAATTCAATTGGCATCGTTAAGTTTATTCTCCAGTTTAATAGAGAAATAAAATTGGGATAACAGCATTTTTAGCGCCGAATGCTTCTGGCCATAAACTCTAAATTATTTAATTTCGCCTCCCACCCCGCTTAAATCCACGAGAGCATTAAAGATGACGGGTGCGGATCATAAAATGTCGCGCTAATTAAACAGAGCGCTATTTTACCGACCATACATCGCTCCAGTTTGTTCAGACAAGACTATTAACAACTGTTGTCGGTTGAACGACACGCACTTGGAAATTGTGTTGTAGGAAGGTACCTACATGAAAAGTTTTTTATTGTTAATCGATAAAATTACTGACTTATTAAAAAAGTTTACATCTAGTAAGAAATTTATATAGGTAAAATTAGTGGGAATCAGTCAATAGTAAATGAATTGGTACGATTTCTTCGTTTTAAGTCGAGCTTTCGAAAATGTTTATTTTCTTTATCAAGACGAGTTTCTTTTTGTATGTAATATTTTCTGAATTTCATGTTATTCGTCTTGATAAAGAAAATAAACATTTTCGAAAGCTCGACTTAAAACGAAGAAATCGTACTAATTCATTTACTATTAACTGATTCCCACTAATTTTATCTACATAAATTACTATTGAACAGTCACGAAAATATCCAAGAAATGTATATTCAGCAAAATACATTTTTTGAACAGTGAAAAATTATAAAATAGTAACGACGGTGGAATTTTTTGTAACCATAAAAATACCAAAAAAGGACCATGGGCGTACCAAAACTACCTAAGGTTGTGAAATACATCACACTTGTTCCCAAGAACAAAGACATTAAATGTCCTACACTGCACCAGCGTCTGGACTTCAACAACTATTCCTTAGGCTGTATGCCAACCCCTTCGCTTTGAAACCACCAACTCTTAGTACAAACGGTTAAGTCCTCCTCTTTCTCGACTTGAGTTAGGATAAACTAAACCAGTGTTATTAGAATTTTTTCATTGAATTTGAAGGTTGCGAATAGCTGATTAATATAGGCTACACTAAAAAACAACGGAACACAAGTGTAAGAACAAAGATTATAACTATTTTAACATTGTAACATAAGCTACAAATATCACTTTGTTAAAAAAACACATATCACAGCAAGTCAATACGTTATTGCTATAATAAAATGCACCAAATATTATTAATTTAAAGCTAAAACAAAAATGTAAGGCAAATACCTATGTTTTACTTTTTCGGACAGTTCACCGTCCGGAAAAGTATGAAAAAAGTCCTAGAACAGAAAAGTTCTTCTCCTTGTTATTGTGTACTGTATCGAATTTGACGTTTTTTTGACATATTCGAATAAAAACAAAGTTTACTAAATTGGTGTTTGGTCTATTTAAATATTGATGAATTAATTTTAATTTTTAATTTAATTTTAGAAAGCAGCTATTTACAAATAAAATTTTATTCAACAAAAACTAAAACTTTTCCCAATTTTTCCATTATGTTGATGTATGTAGTATGCTTGAGGCTAAATTAGTACTTATAGAGTATAATAAATAAGCGCTTTTGGACATTTTCAATCAAGAATAGTGAATATGACGAGATACAAATCGACTAAGGTTTCTATGGGATTATATTGACAGATGCCCAAGTTTGTTGATCTATTTATTTCAACAACTATTTACCACTAACACCATCTATGGGAAAACGGCGGCAGCAAAAGTTGTACGCCTATTAGTATAATATACAGTGTGTTAGGTAAATAAGTCTCGTACCTTCAACCGATGATTCTATGTCTTATGATTCGCAAAATAGTTTATTACAACATAGGTCCTAAAACCTACCGTTTTCGAAAAAATTTAAAATTAAAGTTTGGATGTGTGAGTAGTAGATGCCACTTCAAAATACAAAATCCATGCACGAATAACAACTATTTTATTATCAGTTCATTACTTAAGCGTCTAATTGCACTTCCACATTAATTTAAACCAAAAAACCAACATGAACAGAAATGTGCGTAACTTGACAACTCTGCTCCACTATTTACTACAATAATTCTAACAAAAAAAGTGATGTTTTTTCTTTCACGCTGGAATGTGGAATTACTCAGTTCGGAAATCGGTATCGTCGTTAGTGATAATATGCTTCTATTGTAAGAAAAATTGTTATCTGTCGATCTACTTGCTGTAGGAGAATTTTTAATTATATATTAGTATTAATGTTGAAACTTGTATGTACGATGTAACTTTTTTTAATATCAAAATTTTTCACTTCGAACTGCTAATACTTCTGATATTTAAAAATGTAAGAATTAATCGTTCCGGTATCCTAATTTTCTTGTTTAAGTTTGGAGTGCAGTCAACGAATTATTAATAAACTTTTGGAAGGGAATTAAAAGTTTGATGGTGCATTTCATTTTGAGCGCAAGTTTCTAACCGAAAGAGGAAGGAAATAAAGTGAAAACTCGTGTAGTTCTTCATCGCGTGCTTGATACACCGTTTTTAAAATGGCACGAAGGCAAAATACTACACTGTACTTTAAAGTGTCTTTAACACTGTTTCTTAAAATGTCTCTTAACTTTTATTCTTTGTTTGTATAAACTTTAAACTGTCGAAATTTTAACGTAAATGATCATTTAAATGTTTTCTCTCCTTAAACGTGCAAAAATAAAAAGTTGGAAATTAATTCTGAGGTTTATTTATTTATTTATTTATTTATTTATTTATTTATTTATATAAGAATACAAACAGGACGAGCACAGTACAGTATTCACTGTTTACTAAACTAATACAAAAAGGAGAAATTCTCATTAAATGTTGCTTAACAATAAAAATAAGAAAAAAAATATATATTATACATATTATATAAAAAGAAACTAGTCAAGATGAGATAGATGTAATTTTTTAATAATGTTTGTAAAAGTTATCAAAGAGGAAGATAAGTTATCCACATCGGTGAGTGACGAGATTGTATTGTATGATTTACTGCATCTTTGCAGAGGAGAATTTAGGTAGTAGTTAGTAGAGCTTTGACTAATTTTGAAAAGATTTTTCCCTCGCGTGTTATAGGATGGAGTAATAAAATTAATTTTACTTAAAATTTCAACTCCCACGTAAAGCTATTGTCAAACTGATCAACCTTATCAATGCATCATTTAGGATGAGATACGTACCTCAGCTATGGAAAGTAGCAGAGGTTATAATGATACCTAAGCCAGGTAAACCTCCCCAAGAAGTAACGTCATACCGACCCATGTCTTTGTTGCCTGTTATTTCGAAACTCTACGAAAAATTGCTTCTTAAGAGATTAAAACCTACAATAGAAGAAAAGGACCTGATTCCCTCCCACCAATTTGGTTTTAGAGAAAAACACTCAACGATCAACCAGGTGCATAGAATCACAGACATAATTGAAAAGTCTTTAGAGGAAAAGAAAGTCTGCTCCACCATCTTCCTAGACGTGGCCCAGGCTTTTGATAAAGTCTGGCATGAGGGCCTTAACCACAAGTTAAATTTGTTACTACCACGTCAGAATTCAGAACTCTTAAAATCCTATTTATCAAACAGATATTTCAGAATAAAACAGAAAGATGTCTATTCTGATCTAAGGGAAATTAAGGCAGGAGTACCCCAAGGTAGTGTACTAGGTCCAGTACTCTACTTACTGTATATCAGTGATATTCCTAACCTTGAGCACGATACTATTGCAACATTTGCTAATGATACTGTCATTCTGGCTGTTGGAAAAGACCATGAAGAAGCTAACCGAAAATTACAAACATCTGTAGACCAGATTAACACCTGGACTAAAAAATGGCGTATTAAGTTAAATGAAAATAAATCTGATCATGTTAACTTTACTAATAAACGAAACCAACACATTCCCATAAGAATAAATAACGCTCAGATTCCTTATGCTAATACAGCAAAATATCTTGGAATGACACTCGACGCTAGACTTCGCTGGAAAGCCCACATTAAAAAGAAACGTGAAGTGCTTGGTATAAAATATAAAAAGATGTATTGGTTATTAGGAAGAAACTCCAAGTTGTCCACACATAACAAACTGCTCCTCTACAAGCAGATATTGAAACCCGTTTGGACGTATGGTAGCCAGCTTTGGGGCTGCGCCAGTAAAAGTAACATTTAAGTTATCCAACGTTTTCAAAATAAAGTATTAAGGAACATCGTCGATGCACCCTGGTACTGTCGCAACAGGGATCTTTATAGGGACCTGGATGTAGAAACTGTTGTATTGACATGTGCCATGTATAGATTTCTAACATACTCTACCTCTTTGAAGCCGTGACAAACGCGCCTTAGGAATCCTAGTGCTTTATTAGCTTTTTTTGAAACATTTGATATGTTGGCCAAAAAAGAGTTTGGAATCGAAATAAATACCGAGATCTTTGACCACCGAAACTTTTGTTAAAAGTTCATTATTGAGGAAATATTTGTTTTCGATAGTGTCTTTATTCCTTGAGAGTGTTATACATTTGACATTTTTTTGTGTTCAGATAAAGATGGTTTTGCTGTCAATATAGTCAGACGATTTAAATCTTCTTGAATCAGGAGTTTATCGGAAGAATTAGATATTTTTAGAAAAAATTTCATGTCGTCAGCAAACCCGATAACCCGAGTTCATAGTTTCAGATATATAATCTATGTAAATAAATAAGTTGAATTCGATCGAACGTCGCTTCATAAAGCCATGCCAAATTTATAATTGATTTCACATCTGCATATAGAAAGCACTATTTTTTATTTATGATCTGTTTGATGTTTATACTATGGCAATACTCGGACATAAAGGCCACCCCTTGTCTGCAATCTTTCTTACTATTATTTTTAAATATGCAGTGAATACCTCAAAACTAATTGGACATATGAAATTTAAAAGGCACGTATAAAATTTGAGCTTTATGCTTCAATTTTGTACCTAAATCCACGAATATCTTACACGTCATGTATAATATTATGGCACGCCTCACAAGAATTTTAAATAGGCCTGATTTTAAAAATATAATATTTCCTACGGACAAATTACCGAAAATCCGAATAAAGTTAAGGACACAGTAATATCAAAGATCTAAAGCCTAAAAAAATCTATTCACTGCATTCAATTTAACATTCGGTGCATAACTTACGAGTCTGACCCATGGGTCCTAAATCATTTAGTAGCCCCTTGTTCCTCGGTTCTAACTCAAATACCGCAGGGCATTCCTGTAGCAGCGCGTCCCAAAATGTCGCATATGGTTATTCTACATCGAGGTTTAAATCAACCTTTTCAGCCAATTCAGAATTTATTAAAAGTTACTCTTACAAAGCAAGTATTGGAAGAGCGAAAGTTGAGTAGGAGGTTTTAATATTTATAGTGGGTGTTTTGCCAATTAATTTAAAGTAATATATAGATTTTGTTTTTAATGTCGTCTTTTTTTAAATTTTTTTGTAAATTTATTCAAGTAAGCTTAGAAATAGTCATCTTACGCTCGTACGTTGTTCCCTGATTTTAATTATCACAATGCCATACTTTACATTCATTGAATATGCAGATATGCACTCAGGGTGTGGATTGGCATCTTGAAACTGTTTAGACCAGAGAAAAGAATGTTTGAGCGTGTTCATCTCAGAAATTATAATTCTTTGCCCATCCGTCTATCCCTCGTAAACATTTAAATATGTGAAAGTATTTTATCTCCATTCATAAACGATTATTTCCTTTGAATTCTGAGGGTGGCGCCACGTTATGGTATGTAGAATGTTGTCATGCAAGGTTTTCGTAGTCCCCAACTTTTAAAGTTTATTTTTCATTATTAGTGGTTGAAAAAATTTATACTTGTTGGTAAAGATTTAAGCTTTGCTCGGACGAACTCACTTTTTTGAAATTTGCTTGGGTTCTTTAAAAAAAATGGGAAAAATTATAAAAAACACATGGAATTTTTCGATTTTTTTTTTGTAAAAAGTAAATCAAATTTTAAAAAAGCGATTTCGTCGGAGGATAGATTAGACCTTTACCAATATGTACTTATTTTTTCATTCTCTCAAAATGAAAAATGAACCTAAAAAGTTAGGGACTACGAAACCCTTACATACACTGTTTTATAGTATAGTACAACCTTCTCTTAAGATAGACAAGTATGAGTGGACAACTTTATTTTTTTTTGCATGTTTTACAAAATACATCTTTACATTTTAGATAGTTTTCTACCAATAAGAGGTGGCAAATGTTCAATATGAACTGTATGTATCTAAGCAGTATAACAATTGCATATTAAATGCAATTAATAATGAACCATCAACTAGTGTACGAAATTTGTCAACACAACATAATTTCTTAAAATCAATAAACGTATTGCGAACGAATAACTTCTTTATCCCTTTCACTTACAAAAAGAACAGACCGTGACAGCAAATTATTATGCCGGACTGTTCAGTGGATGAAGATGCAGTAATGAATGCACATTTATAGAATAAGGAGAATCCACATGGCATTCTCCAAACAAGCAACTAATTTATTGGTAATGTCTGGACAGGAATAGTGCGAAATAATTTATGGTACCCTGACCGGCCAGAAGTATTCGGATTTTTTTACAAACAGAACTCTTTTAGATGATGTCACTATGAGTAGGAACTTATGGTTCATACACGATGGATGATGGTGCCCCTCCTCATTTTAGTTTAATTGTTCGCAACCATTTACACATAATTTTTCCTAATAGACAGACTGGAAGGGGACAGCGCGTTCACCAGACTTCAATTCTATCGATACCTTTTTTTAGGAGTATTTTTAAAGTTTAGTATATTCGTCACCTTTTGTTTTTTACCATAATCACTCCATCAAATTTTTGTTATAGAACAGTTTTAAACTCACTTTTTCCAGCCAAATAAGATTTTGTCCTCGATTACACATCGATTTACTTGATAAATGAACCGAAACTATGTCTAAGCAGATAACTAAACCGATCGTCTAGACGACTATTATGTATATCAGTTAGATAATTGGCTAAAATCACACTAAAACAGCCCATATTGTTTCCATAGTCGAAATTCCGCAGGGCATTCTAAATTCCAACAATGTGATGCTTATGCTTATACGTCCC
Source organism: Crepidodera aurea (assembly GCA_949320105.2). Taxonomy (NCBI): domain Eukaryota; kingdom Metazoa; phylum Arthropoda; class Insecta; order Coleoptera; family Chrysomelidae; genus Crepidodera; species Crepidodera aurea. Next base: position 36,581,822 of record OX439475.1, on the reverse strand, counting down.
AAGTTTGACCTGTCTGGTCCGAATTTAATTAATTTAAACTTTTCTGCTTGTATATAACATTAAAATGTTACGAATGAAATTACGAGTTTAAACATTTCCGTTTTTTATGTTTCATTTTAGAATTAAACAAAAGTTACAAGGTCGTAGGTGTGGGGAAGCAGAGAGGCCCAAAATAAAAATAAAATTTATAAATAATTAAAATTCACAAATAGTTATTTACTGATCAATACAATTTTATCATTTTCTGGTATTGGGGAACTCCTGCAACCATTTATTGTTATACAATTATTTATAAACAATTTGAAATTGTAAAAATTGTTCTTTGTAATTTTGCAGTTCTTTAATAAAATTTAAACTCCAACATGTATGTTTTCGGAGTTGTTGATTACGGTCACAGAATCAAAAACGTATTTTGACAGCTGACATCTGCCAGAATAACTATCAACAAGCGGCAAATAATATATACATAAGTTCGGACCATCTTGTTATATGTTGTGACGATAAACTTGCTTAAGTTGTTTAATTTTTAATTTCTGGCTCGTCACAATTAAGAATGAAATAGTGCCAGTTTTCAAACTTAGGCTAGCTTCTAATGAACAGCTTTCAGGGTGAGAATCAGCTATACTTTGAGTTAATTCCCTGAGGGCGCCATCACATTTGAAATTTTCTTTTATTTAAAAATAGAAACATATGTGAAAACAAAGAAAAAAAATTATCTGTGCAGTTGAAAATAATTAACTTTAAATTAAATCTAACAATAATTGATATTTGTCAATTTACCCGAGAACCACCTCGAGGAAATCAATCACGAATAAAATTTAATGGGATTTATTAATAATAGAACAAAAATTACAAGAGCTGAAGGCTAGAATTATTAGGACTATATTAAAAAAAATAAATAGGAGCTTGTTTTCTGTGAGTTGGATGGATCTCACCATTTATCCTGATGGAGGTTGGATTTTCAAATGGTTGACGAAATTGGTAGCACTTCTGGTTCAAAAGTTTGTCTGTGACCACGAGCCACAACTACTTTGGCTCCTCGGAGACTTGGGTCAGCTGGACAGACCATAACACTGATTTCGAGTGTTTTAAACTGTTCTGGCTACAGGACATCTAGTCTTTTAACCTCTGGATTGGTTTTTTCCTCCGGAACTCATGAAAATACGAGATAAACAAGCGGTTATATCTGTCTTGTACAAATGATAAATTCGAGTACTCGAGGGCGAACATATACTCGTAAAAACTGGTTTTTGAAAGTTAAATGTTATATATTAAAAATACGTTTCTTAACAGTTCTTGATAAGAACGAAAAAGATTTAGAAACAAATTTATTAAAATATGAAGAAAAGATGAGCTTTACTTAAGAAAAGAATTATTCCATTAAATTTAGTTATTTTAAAACTAACCTACTTAATAATTTATAGTTGTAATTAAATTTAAAACTAAATTACTAAAAACAAAATATAATTAGGCAAAATTTGGATATTTATTAGTAACTTATATCAGTTCTGTAATTGAAATTAATTGAATGTACGTTAAGAAACAGTGTATCTAAGGCTTTAGCCTTAAAATCGAAAATTTTAAAGGACTATATTCCAGAAAAGACAAAAAAATATTAAATTAACCGATGAATCTGGCGATAATATTCACCCGGGGAATGTGTTTCAACTATCGTTACATGTTTGTTGGATATAAAAATAGAATATCCTTATACAAAATGGCGGTATCTCCGCAGAAACTAATTTAAAGCAAATAAATATAAGCATATATCAATGATATAAATATTGTTAATAATTATAACGAATTAACAAAGCATGAGTTTTAGAAAACGTTTTCAAAATTATAAACACACTTACCCTGTTGAAAAGCACACCAAGTCTGATCTAAAAGACTAGTTCAATATCTATCAATCTGTACAAGAAAGAGGTCGCAACGTCACTTCGAAATTTCATACGAGTTCCTTAATCGAGTTGTCAAAAACGTTATCGAGGTAACGCTGAGATTAAATAATTTAGTTTTCAATATTCAAAAATGAACATTATTCCTAATATCCGATGATAACGTTACAATGTTTTTGATTACGATGCCAATATTGTAAATGGTTCGACAACGGAAAATGTCATGTGAATAATAATAATAGGATATCATGTCATATGTTTTTCATGGCGCTGATTAGGTACGATGGAAATATATGATATGTATCTCGTCAGCTGTCAACATGTGGCAAAATATCATGTGAATAATATTGGGATCTCGTTTCATATGCTGATTATGATATATCTGTCAAAAATGTATTTTGGAACAACTGCCAAATGTTAAATGGACTGCCACGTGTTGAATATACAGTATATAATCCAGAATACCACTCCAGGTCGTGTTTTAGATTCCAACTACGGTGTAGGTTAATATTTGTCATCTGTCAAATTATATTTTTACCATTGAAGCCGTTAATCAGCTTCCCAAAAACAGTAGGTAGTAGGTTCCTCGATTATATATTGTATGGACAACACGTTGATAGTGATTTTGATAGCTGTCAGTTGTCAAAATATGTTTCCGAGATTGGAATCATCATAAGCGTCCTCGAAAACTTATATAATGATGTCCTGATATTATTTGAATGACATTTTTGATATATTAACAGTGGTTGTGACACCTGTCAGTGTCAAAATACTTGACATTACGACATCTGACGGGGTATTTCAGATTTAAATAGGGCTTCTAGAAAAATGTGCCCCTGAAAGGGATAATCCTTCTTCGGTTTTATTTAAGAATCCTAACTGAACATCAATATCGTAAAATACGAAACATCAAATTTAAGCGGGATTGCTACGAAAGATAAATAAAATTTTAGTAGAAAAAATGTCAATTTCCTTTTATCATGATTACTACCTTAAAAGAAATCGTCTTCAAAAAAAAAATATTATCTTTAAGATGTCCTGCAGAGTTTTTTCTTTACACTTAATCAAATCCTTTTACTCGCCGTACACTCCTAGATTGCATTATCCGAACAAACAGCAGAACACATTAACCCAATTTGAAAGAGGCCTTTGTCGAACATCTCGTTCCATTACGTCGATTCCCCCATAGCAGCGGCGCGACATGTGTGGATGGGAAAGGAGGGCGTTTTACCATGTTTTTTAACTGTCCGTATACACAATACTGCATTTTATTATAATATATCTTATTAAATTATGAGTTTATTTAGTACATGGGTCAAGTCTTGGTCTTGGTTGAATCTCCAACCCTACAGGAACTACCTCTTCATTATCGCTGACTGCCGATTTCACTCGGAAGTATAGTGATGGATCCATGTTTCATTACAACGCTCTGAATACACTGCCTTCTGGTATCAGTTTGTTATAAAGTTTTGACACGTCATTTGAAGGTTAGCATTTTTTAAAACTCATATGCATTTGTCAATACATCTATATGCCATCCTACCAATTTACTAGTACTTACCGGCAGCAGTATGAAAATGTTAGGAATGGAGATGTGTATGTGAGACTTTCAGGAACAGATTTTGCGACGGCGAAGTTCCATTGTATGCGAGAAATTATTTCTCTTCTACATGAGCTCTTGTCCAAAATACATTGAAAATCCTATGTTCCGTTAAAATTTTGCCAGATCTGTATATATAAAATTTGAATCTGAAGTGTCAGTTTTAATTTGTGTTTTGGTTCTATATTTATGTATTATTTTACTACTCCTAACTTTGCCCATATTTCAGATAAACATAACTGCTTCGAAAAATCTTCCTACGTACGTCGCTGTCCCCCTGCGGGTGCGAACTGTTTTGTAGCATCTCATTTTTTGCCGAATGAGATGTTTCATTTTTATACTGCTTTTCAATGATGCTATTAAGCTGATGTGGCATGGGGCAGAAGAAAATACAAAGAATGCCTAGTTTTACGGTCATCAGCGCATTTTTTTCCACAAGGTTCTTTTTTTGTTATCGACGGGATTTCTGGAAGAAAAAATGCTCTTAGAGGCTTGAAAATTTGTAGACATTTAGTGAATTTCCATTGTTTAAAAGGTACTTTTAGACGGTCAGATCAGTTCTCCGTTTGGTTTCAGTTTCAGTTTGGAAACTTTGCTGTTGGTAGACGATCAGTTTAGTTGTCAGTTGATAAATCTAATTGCGGTCGGGTTGTACAAAAAAAGAGAAGTAAATGGAGTAAAAATTGGCCTGAACAGACAGGTTTGTTTATGCATCCGTTTAACTGACAACTGATACGATAACTGTTGGTATACCCATCGAGCCACGTCTCCGTATCAGTTTCAGTTTTCCTTACAGCTTTTCTATAGTATCATAAGATTTTATTTGGTTTTTTCTTATAAACCGTCAAAATTTGGTGAAAACTTGAACAAATAAAATTTGTGACTGCATTTAATGAAGAGAATATTGGTATTGAAATATTATTCCATCATGAAAAGAGGTTGCGTGAGGTGTATGTACAGAAAATTTTTCTCTATAATATATTTTTATATAAAGTGTGTCTACCTGTTCACATTTGTAATGTTTTTTCCGACAAGATAAAACATTTCCTTACCGTGGGTGTTTAAGTAAAAATATGTGCCAATTGTTATGGATAAGAGAAAAATTCTAAAAACTAAATTGTAAAATATTCTATTTTTTGATACGATTAATTTTCAAAATTATGACTGTTTAAAAATGTGCATCCTATATCGTGTTTACAAAGTTATATATAATAATGCTTTTTTTTTTCTTTCATAAAACTGTTTGACCATAAAATAGTTTATGGGGCAAGTATGATTTATATCGGTGTTTACCTATTGTGGTCTTTAAACGAAGAAAATAGCTTTAAAACTGCTTTTTAATGAGATTAAAAGAAAGTTATTATGCCCGAGAGCAATTTCGGAGTTATGAGTTTTCTTTGTGGTCGTTCAAATGAAATCTTTGCCATCAAAATTAATAGAACAAAATTGTGGCTGTGATAATAGTTTAAAAAAATATTGCCTGCATAATAACAGTGTAGTCGATTAAAGGTCATAATCTGAGAAGTAAAATTAATTAAAGAAGTTCATTTCTATAACTCATAGCGGTTTCCTTTTAATTCAAATACTCTTCTAATGGAAATAAAACCACTTATTTTAAAGAAAAAGAGCTTTAATTGACGTTTCGACTATCTTGTTGGGAAGTCGTTTTCAAAATGACATAACAAAATATATAATAAACCAGTTGAGAATGCTCTTCTAGCATAGCCATAAACCTAACAAATTGTAATGACATTATTAATAAAATTTTAGATTGACAGTTCTCAGTTCTCATTATAATCAATCAAATTTTCATATTTTGAACCACATTTTGAAGGAGTTCCCGAAGTGGGACACATCAAACACTAAGCTTACTTTTTGATGCTCTATCAAAATTCACAAAGACAAAGAATCAACACACATACACACAGATCGAATTCAGATACCGAACAATTTGTTCGGAGAAAATTTACTATAGACTTGATAATCTTACAAAAATATGACAGAAAGATAGGACACGGAGAGATTTTGAAATTGAAGATGTCAAAATCTGTTTCCATTATATTTTTGTGACGTTTCTGGCAACGAATTTTAAAAAAGGATAACGCATTTGCATATTATAAGATAATTTATACTTTGTCATAAATAAAGTTTTCTTAATAATATTATCATAAGAAAAAACCAGATAAAAACTTATGATACTATCTCGATATAGAGGGTATCCTTTTTGCAATTAACTCTTTTTGTAAAATAGGCATCCAAATTTTTGAAATATCAACCGAACAATTAGAAACACATTCGTTATTATTTGAGCACATCAATGCTGCTTCTTTAACTTTGCTGTTATAATTATTAGGTTCTTTTAATAACCTAGTTGAAGAATTCCATTTTATTTTATGACCAAAGTCCCATGCATGTTCACATATTTTTTATTTTTCGAATTGTTTATTTTTAATGTATGATTGGTGTTCATTAAGTCTAATATTAAAAGGTCTAAATGTTTCTCCTATATAAAATTTATTACATTCGCATGGAATTTTGTAAATACAATTTTTTGTATTTTGAATTTCATTATTACTATTAAAGATTTTAATGTATCTTGTTTTTAAATTAGATTTATTGCCAATGCTTCTAATTTTTTCGGTTAATTTTGGAATATAAGGGATTTTTACTATATTTTAATGAAGTATTGGGGAATTTTTTTGTTCTTTATTTTTGATGTCTCGGTAAAGTTCACGATTTATAAATCTGTCTTGATTAAGAACAACTACCCAAGTAAATTTATAAATCGTGAACTTTACCGAGACATCAAAAATAAAGAACAAAATTTAAATCCCCTAATACTTCATTCAAATATAGTAAAAATCCCTTATATTTCAAAATTATCCGAAAAAATTAGTATTGGCAATAAATTTAATTTAAAAACAGTTTTTCAAACTAATAATACATTAAAATCTTTAATAGTAAATACAAAACCTTTTAATGAAATTCAAAACACAAAAAATTGTATTTACAAAATTCCATGCGAATGCAATACATTTTATGTAGGAGAAACATCTAGTCCATTTAATATTAGACTTAATGATCATACATTAAAAATAAACAATTCGAAAAATAAAAAATATGTGAACATGCATGCGATTTTGGTCATAAAATACAAGGAATTCTTCAACTAGATTATTAACAGAACCTAAGTTAAAGAAGCAGCATGCTTAAATAATAACGAATGTGTTTCTAATTGTTCGGTTGATATTTCAAAAATTTGGATGCCTATTTTACAAAAAGAGTTCATTGCATAAAGGATTCCATCTATATCGGGATAGTATCATAAGTCTTTGACGAAGTATAAATTCTCTTATAATATGCAAATACGCTATTTCGTTCCCATCTACAATTTCAAAATCTGTCTCCGTGTCCTATATTGCTGTGATATTTTTGTAAGATTATCAAGTGTTCTGTTTCTATAGTAAATTTTTTATTATATATTGTCACGTCGTGACGTTCAGTTCGTTTTTTGGGGTTTTGTAGCTCAGATTTTTATCTGACGCCACGACGAGCTCTAGCCCGCCACGCTGTATTCAGGGTAGCTCGGACTTCTTCAGGGTTTGAATAAAGTCCGCCCGACCCAAAATACAACCTGGAGAGGTTTGCCAAGAAAAACGCTTTATTTTAATTACTGATTAGAACCAGAAATAAAATCACTGATTTAAAAATTATATACATTTATTTACACTAAATTATTTACAAGGGAAACAAAACAAATGAAAAATGATTTACTTCAGAAAACTAAAAACTTTTTATGCCAAAATATAAAAAAATGGAAAACTTAAAATTTGTCTGTTTGTCCAACCAAACAAAAACCAATACACGTAAAAATGGATTATTACAAAAGTAAGGACTCTATAGTTCCCAAAATAAAAAATGAAAATATATAATTAAAGTTAATTCTTACCACATTTATCTGCTGGGGCACTTCACAAATTCTTTTTATTTTATTTTATTTTATTTTTAAAGGCGCGGAGCTCTTGGCACTTGAATATCAGGAGAGTCCTGAATTCAGAATCTGAATGAATCAATTTGTTCGTACAGTTACCTTTACAACTCATTTGCTGAGATCTGCATAATATTTTAGGTTGATTCAACGTCATGATTTTTGTAACTTTAGCAAATTGCTAGTTCAGCTGAATTAACCATATTTAATATTATGCAAATTGAACGGAAGTATATGAAATAAAAGTATGAAATAAAAACTGAAAATTGTTTATAATTAATTAGAATATGATATGTTTTATTAAAAAATTCTCATGATAGAAATAAAGGTAAATGTACTTGCAATTATATTGTAGACGATTTTTATATGAAATTTTAAATAATTATATATTGAATATTGAAAATTGTTATTAAATGGAATTTGGAAAATTATTCGTTAGAATTTGTGACAATATTTTGTTAAATAATTTTGAAAACGACTTCCGAACAAGATAGTCGAAACGTCAATTAAAGCCTTTTTTCTTTAAAATAAGTGGTTTTATTTCCATTAGAAGAGTATTTTAATTAAAGAAGCTTTAATTTGTTTTCAAACTCCGATTTAACGCGTATTTCTTGATCAAACAGTATCCGCTTCATATTTAAAAGTACGAAATTTCAAATACAATTGAAACTTGAAATTGAAATTGAAATCTTACAACTTAGCTCTCCATAAGTTAAAGTTTATTGGCAAAATCCCCAACTACCGGTATTAACAATTTTACACGCAGTTAAGTGAAACTAAAATTAAACTTAATTGGATAATAACTAACCCAAATGTATTAAATATTATCTTATAGGATGAAAGAGCCTTCTTGTAGGGTTGAAAATTGCAAAGTTGGCAATAAAGCACGTATCTCTGTAAAGTCGGTTCTATGTTTTTAGCATATAAACGACCTACTTTGTCTCATATGTGTGATGTTAAAGAATTTGTGCAGGATGTACATATCGCAGTTATGTATAATGTCGAAATTTGATTCGAAAATAATGTTTTTATGCGACCGTTTTTCAAAATGATTGGATTTTTCTATCGACTATAAAATGTTATATAATTCGAAGATTTTCTTTTAACACTAGAAAAAAGTAAAGTTCAAAAATTGACATTTCATGTTTCTGTAATTTTTAGAATGTTAGAACTCTTTCTGTGCATTCGTAACTTTTTCTAAAAGTAAAAAGGGTCGTCTAAATTTTCTTCTTATACGCCAAAGAATTTTAATATTTGTTCAAATCTTCTTCCACACATACGTGAACAAACTGCTGGGCTATTATAATGCAGTGCATCAACGGAAAAGAGTTTCCTTATGCTAGCGAATTTTAGCTGTGACTGAAGCAAATATAAACCTAAAAACTTTCTCATTTCACCCATATCTGTTTTTTTTTTAATTTACCTTCCTACTATGCCTTGTACGAGTATGTAGCCGTGTTTGATTGCTAAGTTTCATACTGTAATTGTTTGTAGAATTTATGATCATTTTCATTATTTGGTCATTCCATATTTTTTCAAACACCTGAATTGGAGAAATATTTTCATCTATATCTAAAAGACTCACAGTGGCATCTGCAGTTAAGGAAAAGTTTCTTATAGGTATTGTATTACCTTCACTACCCAAAGTGTTATCTCTATCACTATCCTGACCTGAAATGACCTGACCTGACCTGTCAACATCAGGCTCAGATTCACTGTAGCTTTCCCCACTACTCAATCCCTCAAAAAGGTTCAACATTTTGGTCTCTTCTTTTGAATCAACCCAAGGGACGATAAACGTTTCTTTAGCGAAATAATAATGTAATTACTAGCGACTACCACTACTTCATCATTGATTAAGCAGAACCATACCGATTTTGTTGTTTAGAAATAGATCCAAAAAGAAAAGCTTGTATGGCTATTATTTTGGCGTTAGCAACAACACGCCGTGTGAAACGCCAACGTTGGATGGAAAAATGGTTAAAAAAAAGTGAAGGTTTTTCACACATGGTTTTGCTGTGATATGAATGAAGTAGATGCCTATAAAAACTACTTTAGTATGACTGAGGATACATTCAACATGTTACTGACAATGTGTGAACCGTTTCTGACCAACAAGATACGATTATGAGAAGAAATATACCAGCTAGTGAGAAACTGGCATTTACGTTAAGGTATCTAGCAACTGGAAGAGATTTTGAAGATCTGAAATACTCAGTAATGATGTCACCAGCTGCAATGACTCTGTAATGATGAGATGAATGATAGCGCTACCCTACACCATCATTAATACTGACAGTATCCCCTCCAGGTTGTTGTAATAATAATTAACGATTATTATTTCAAATATATTGACAATGTAGCCCACAGCTATTTAGTTAAAACAGTTCATACATACGTATTTGTTTAACGATTTTCCGTTTCCGGTACATCTCGCATGAACCCACAACTTACATTTCATGCCCCGGATCATATTTTCAATTGAATTTTCCTCACAAACAAAGCAGTGCGCCAGTCGGTTGCAGTTACAGAAATTTCATTATCATTCGTACTCTGTATCAAAAAACTGGACAAAGATAGCTTTTGTATATCTGGTCGATGCTTCTCTTTAAAATTCCTTTTAACTTTATGTGCTTGAGATGTATTTTACTTCTTTTGAAGCTCTTTCTTGAATTTATTCATCCAATTTATTTTTGTATGGTGAATTATTCAGAAGTACAGCAGTTTGACAAACCTTTAATAAGAATGGCCCCAAGTCATGTTGAAATTTATTATTGAGGAACCTGAAAATGGTTTTCGAAAAAAAAATACCTTTTTTTAAGATTTATTTTTGTCTTCTTCCCTCTTCTGCATTAGCTATACGCCTAATATTTCATCGAGTTTGTATTTTTTTAATCAAAGTTGTCCTATCTCATTTTACTATTCGATTTATATCTTCTTTGATTCTTTCCTGGCTCATTCTTCTGTTATTTAATAATATGTTTTGAATTTTTTTCCTGTTTTCCCTTATTTTTGCCCGGATATTAAAGATACATTTCCATTAACTTTCATCATTACTGCCCGTACAGAAAATTAGGCAGTTTAAATGCCCAGTGGAACCTTTTCCCTAAACCCCGCAATCGAGATAAGCTAACTACCATCAAAATTGAAATGGTTTCGCGAAACTCTCTATAAATGTGAATGGAATTGTTAATAAGGTTTATTGCCACAATGTAACATAGTTTAACGACCGTTTTGGACGCCCCAAAGCCAAGAACAATGTTCTAGTGAACGTTCGGGGGCTGCGCTTTCTGTCGTTACCATGTAAACTTGCACCAACTGATAGAATTGAATGAGGTGTTTACATTCAAGAAATTAACAGTTATATCTTATTTTATCAGTAAATTGGTTATTAAGCGAACCAGTGTAACTGTAGAAGAATAAGTGACTTTTGTGATTTTTTTTTTGTACACTTTGGAATAAGACTAATACGGCTACATATTATGCAAAATATAAAAAGTGCAAGAATACACAGCCTTTTGATATCTTTAAGTTGTCAACTTTCAAATTAAAGAATAACTATACTAAAACAAATAATGATTGACACACACCAGGACCAAACCAAGTAAAACAGCGTTGTCATATCTCGTTCTTATTTTACCAATTTTTATCATAATCAAAAAAATGTAAACGGTACAGTTGAAGGTTGTGGCTATCTCAGTTTCACTGATAAGTACATTTTAACGAGCGAGTAAGTAGTAATCCGTTTCCTACCTGCTATTACCACGAACGTAACATCGTAGGGTTGACTTAGAATAACGATTATTTAATGGCTACTAAGTGCATCTGCATCTGACGAATCTGAGGTGGAAGATTAGATGAAAGGTATAATATAAAGATACAAAAAAATATAAAATCAAAAAAAAGTTTTTAGTTTTTTGTAAAAATAATTAACTATTTATTTGGGTTAGCGTTTCAAAAATTAATAAGCACGCCACTACCTTCAATATGCCAAGGGTCATTTCAATTCTCAATCATTTTTTGTTGTAGTATAATAAAAATAATTTTATTTCATGAATGTTCATACTTTAGTAGCACCAACGCCGAATTTACTTGTATTCAAAAGTTTCTCTGACTTCTATGTACATTATTTCAAATTGTGTTGATTTAGCAGTTTTATGATGGTTTTTTGGTGACACTAACTGGAATTTTATGAATTATAGCCACAAAAAATAAATTGGTTACTCCATAAAGCTCTTGCAGCACACGCACGTATCTTTAAACATTTATCATGAAATCTTTTCTGTATCCACCATCCTTATCTACAAGAGCGTGAGATTGATAAATGTTAAAAAAAACATCGCACACGCACGACTTCATATTTCCTAAAGATGCTCCGGAAAAACCGGAAAAAGAAAACACTGAAAATCAAAACTAACCAATATAGCACTCAGAAATATTTCCGGAACGTGCCTTTCGACGTCTTATGTTTTGATACTCATATGTTATGCTTTTCCCTTCTATCGGATTTGTCTTTTCGTTTTTTCCCATAAAACGGAGAGTTTGATCGTTACAACTATGGCAATAACAATATTAATAACTCTATAGAAGAATATTCAACGATTGGGGATCAACAGGTCGCAAATAAGGACACAAAAGTGTTTTGTACACTAGTTTGGTAGTGAAAATTTTAATAAAAGGCTCCTCTAGTCTGAAGATAATTTAAATTGCTTTCTGTCTTTCAAGAACATTTATGTTTTATGTGGCTGACTCCAGCTCGAAATTTAAGAATAAGACGGAGTACACATGGAGCTACTCAAAAGAAACGTGATTCTGACGCAAATCACAAACCAGTCCGCATCACCAATCAGTTAGTAACCGGTTAGTAATATCAGTTTCAGTTTCGATTGACTAGCCTCATACAGGGTGTTTCCAAATGACACTTACAACGTCTGGCTGTAGATACCTCTCGTAAAATTGGACAAAATGATATAAGGAATGAGGGGTCCAACTCGATTACTTTTCGAAATACAGGGCGTTAAAGTTAAAAAAAATAAATGTTTTTATTTAAAAACTTTAAAACGGATTAATATATTAATTTGAAATTTAGCAGGTCGTTTTTAAATGTAAAAAGACATATTTCGGTAAAAAATCATGTTTCATATCTAGATCCATTGGCGTGCAGTTAGAAGAGTATATCCCCTTTTCCCAATCATTTTCTACGGCCATGGTATTTGAAGCTATTTTTATTTTTTTTATATTGCTTAACAGTTTTCAAGTAAAAAACGAATAACCTTTACATACCGAAAATCTTGTGGTTTTTAAGATATTTAATGTTTTTATGAAGTCTGTAAGATCTTTTATTAATGAAATAACCAACAATATTTTTCTTGGATTTCTTTAATAATTTTTTATAACCACTAGACTTTTGTATAGTGTCTAGTATCTAGTGGTTATTAAAAAATAAGACAAAAATTATTAAAGAAATCCAAGAAAAATATTGTTGGTTATTTCATTAATAAAAGATCTTACAGACTTCATAAAAACATTAAATATCTTAAAAACCACAAGATTTTCGGTATGTAAAGGTTATTCGTTTTTACTTGAAAACTGTTAAGCAATACAAAAAAATAAAAATAGCTTCAAATGCCATGGGCGTAGAAAATGGTTGGGAAAAGGGGATATACCCTTCTAACTGCACGCCACTGGATCTAGATATGAAATATGATTTTTTACTGAAATATGTCTTTTTATATTTAAAAACGACCTGCTAAATTTCAAATTAATATATTAATCCGTTTTAAAGTTTTTAAATAAAAACATTTATTTTTTTTAACTTTAACGCCCTGTATTTCGAAAAGTAATCGAGTTGGACCCCTCATTCCTTATATCATTTTGTCCAATTTTACGAGAGGTATCTACAGCCAGACGTTGTAAGTGTCATTTGGAAACACCCTGTATTTACTCCGCCCCAATTGAAAAACCGGTCTTGAAATTAAAAAACTTTAGAACAGCTTAACATTTTAAATAATTATTTACCTACACACAAAAATATATTAGGATGAAACATCTAATCCATTAGAACATTAAGTAAATACGTTAAGTGTATCTGGAAAAGGGTTCCTAATAACATAACAAATATTAAGGGATGCTTGTTTAAGGGTTGTTCAAATATTTGCTTTCATGTGTATTTTGTATATTTTATCTTCGACTACATCTAATTGAAGCATGTTTCGGAAAAATAAAATAAGTTTACATCAATATGCCGTACCCATTAAGCCTTGGAACTTTTTTATTGAACAAAACCGAAAGGGGTATCCAAGTAAATATCTCCATTTTAATAAAATATAAATAGCGATTTTCATAGTTACTTGTTCTAGATTAAGATATCCAATAATTGTTTTTTTTATTCATTTTCTTTTTCAGTTATTATTTTGTCCATTATAATGCGCTTACGCTTTATTCCTTTATTCATATTAAAGTCTTCTGATTTTGGTTTCATATGTGTTTCTAATTATAATAATTGTGATGGTACATTGAGTTCTGCTGGACTTTTCCATATCACTTCTCTCTCCATTGTATCCAATACGGCCAAGGAATGTTAAATAAATGTCTTCTTCTTCTAATATTATTTCTGTTATTGTTTGCAATTATCGTTTATTTGCCTTCCAGATCTCAACGCTGCTTACTTCTCTTCTAATTTGGATTATAGATATTATCCTAGCCTCTTCTCTTGGACGATTCTGGTGTATGTTTTGAAACTTTTTTGGGCCACAATATTGCTCAGTAATTGTCGCAAATGAACTAAATAGATTTTTTATTGAATCTATCCCTCAAACTGAACCTTCTGAAAATGTAACACTGACTTCAAATTTCAAGAAATCTTTTTGTTCATAAAACCATTTGTGATATTAGAACTAATGCTACAGGATGTGATGGATTAAATATAAAAGAAAATAATGGTAAACAAAAAGCCTTCATATCTGCACCGTAAAATTTCCTATCGGTCAGACATTCATAACTTGAATATTGGAAACAGGGGGATATTATCTGTCCTCCATTTTAAGTTGGAGCTATTTAGGCGATCATTTAGTAATCAAGTTTATTATCTCTACAACCTGGTCTTAACAAATTTTAAAAATATCTTTTAGATAATCAAGCCTAATTATTTATTTTTTCTTGGTCGGTATTCGTATCCATATCTGCATTGCCTCACTGGGCATTTTGGAGATTCTGAGTTTTAGAGTTTTTAAATTTAAATTTTTCATGTAATTAAACAAGTGTAAATGGGTTAACAATCTGAAAAATGCATTTTCAATAAACTTTCAATTAATATTTCTGCAGTTGGTCATTGTTATGCTGTTTTTACACAGGACCTTTAGGGTTAAGTGGAGGAATATTTTTAACTGTGCGTGTAGCGTATATTTAAAAATAAACTTTGCCCTTTATTTTCCTAAATTATCTTAGATTATTACTTTTTATCATGTAAATATTGTATCTTGGAAAATAATAAATTCTTTGTTATTATGTATGGCTCCAGCCCTCTTTCAATATTACTCATATGTATTCCCTTTCTTTATTTCTTATCTACTTTATCATCTCTTCTTTCGTAATTTTCTGTAGTTCTTTCTGTCTTTACATCTTTTAATATATTTTCTTCAAGTTTTGGTTTATCGAACATCTCGAAGTGATATTATTTCTAAGTTTCTAGTTTGTGTTTTGGTTCTATTTGTATCTCATTTTGTTTGTTTTTTATCGGTTTTATTTATTTTCGGTTTGATCCCTTTATTCTTCTTATTGTTGTTCGGAATTTCTTGTTTTATAGTTTATGTGTTTCGTTTATCTCGTTTTCAAATTTATTTTAGCTGTTCTTTTTTACTTTTTTATTTTTTTTTATTTTTACTTCATAGTATTTTACTTCATTTGTCCACTATTTTGCCCCTTTTAGGTGTTTTTTGTAATTCCTTCTTCCACATATTTCAACCGAAGTTTTTAAAATTTTTCCTCTAAACACCCTCTATCTTTCCTCCAAAAATTGGATACAAAGTCGCTTTTTTAAATTTGGAAATAAATTTCTACTACGCAATATACATACAAAACCTACTCCAGCTAATTATTTATTAAAATTTTTTCTTACACGGTCTATAGCCACAAGGTTAAATCATACAATATTAAAAAAAAACATACAAAGAAAAAGAACTGCCGAGAAATCAGATATAATCCAGAAAAGATTGTAAATCATATCTGGGTCGGAGGTTCATGTAAAATTCATGACCCACAACTGAAATGTATACACCATAAACTTACTTTGTTATATTTAGTAATAGTAATAATCATTATTTCTCTTGGGGTTGTTTCTGAGTTTAAGAAGGTACAACGTTGACGATTTTATATGTTCAAAATCAACTCGACATATGCCTTAAGGAGGTACGCTTCTTGACAATTTATTATTATTAGATTATTAGAAATCAAATAACAATTTTTATATTTTCTTATATGAATTTCAAGTATCAATAAACGATTTAGAAGAAACTAATTAATTGCTATTTTGTATATAAGCTTACAAAAATGTAGTAGCCATATATTTACTAAATGTGTTTCGAAAACGACATAATAAATCACATAAAGAGAAAAACCACTGACTCAGCTGTCCAGAAAGGTTAGCTGAAAGATAAGGTTTCTTTTTTGTTATAGATTGTTTAATACATCTCTCGTTTGTTTCCAAGCTTCCATCTAATGAATACAATGGCCATTGCGGTCAGGCAATCTATACACTGTTAAAAATTACCAGAATAATATTTAACCACAAATTATTAGATGTTTACATTACAAAATTTTGATATTGGTAATATGCTAGTTAATAATTAGTATAAAAAGAATGACGGGGAAATCTAGATAAATACTGCACATTGCATTGATAATTAAAAACAGATTTACTAGAACAACAGAAAAAATGGAAAAACACAAGAGTATATAGGTACGTGTAGTAAAAGAACAAATAAATTACCTCATATTTACATCTGATGTAGTCCAGTAGATATAGACAATCAATTAACATTAGTTCCAAAAGTTTTGAAACTTCGATGGTATGTTAGTGCATTAATGAAAACAAACTATAAAATTTTGCAGAAGTCTGCGATGAACGGAACATTGTCATTTGAACTTACTCTTGATTCAACTGAAGTATTAAAACTTTTGTAATTATTGTTAAATTTTGTAAAATCATGTCTATATCTACTGGCCTAATGCCATCAAATAAAAACAATACTCCGAATGACAAGCTGAAATCTACTTTACAATTTTTATCATTTCCAATCCGCAAAAAGATCATTTGCGAAAATCTTGGATACTGACAGAAAATTGACTGATTCGTATATTTTTTGTGTAAAGGCAAATATTTCATGACGAATGAAAAAAGGATATATTTTTTACTGCTAATATTAAAACTAAGATCTTTTGAAAGTAAAATATTACATTTGGAATTTATTTTATATTGGACTCAATGACACTTAAAATAAGAAGTAGTTGAAAAGCATTTACATAATCATAAAGTGCCAAATGGGTAACTGATTATAAAAATTTTAAGAACCAATTTGCCACAGAAGGATATTGACCAAAAGGTCGCACACAATGTGATATCGATGAGACTTGGCACTTAAGTAGGTACTTCAAAGGGTATAGAAAACGATAAAAAAATCTTTGATGCTCTAAAGTGTAGGCTAAGTACACAATTTCGAAAACAAAATCGAAAATTTGGGTTTTTCATTATATCTCGCAAAAAAAAATTTCGAAAGACTAATAGCACCACTTAAAAGAGCGGAAAATTTTAATAAAAATTATGTTATTTAAAAAAAAATTATATTACCATAAAAATTATTAAAAATAAGAAAGCAAATTCGAAAACTCTACGCGCGCCGAGCGGTTGATTACAAGTATTCAAGCGAGGGAAAAAACTAAAGTATCTTTGCCTAAAATGTAGGCAAAGAAAAAAATAAAGCATTTTAAAGAGGAGACTCTAAGCTTTCTCAGGAAGCCATTAGTTTTTAATTTTCTTTGTTTTCTCATAGAAAATTTGACCGGAAGTTATAATTTCTAAAATGCTCACTGATTTTTATAAAACTGAAGGTATATATTAATAGAGGCATAACAAAAAAGTCTTTTAAATTGGGAAATTGGAACCTTTGGTTTATCAACTAAGTTGAAACACTATCGTCGACCACTCCTGATGATGCCAACATAGTTGGCGAAACGCGCGTAGAATGTGTTAAAATTTGTGTTTTGGTTGAGTGGTTGACGATAGTGTTTCAAATTAAAAAAGTCCTTATACATTGTCTCCGTTTAATAAAACTTATATTTTCAAAATACCGTTTATAAATTAGAAATTAATTTAGTTAAGTTAAAAATACACTTTGTATCTAATGTGTAATAATTCAGGTATAAACACTATCTTGAAAAGAAAAATTGTATGACCAATAAAATGACAATTAAATAATTTCGGAGAGAAAACATATAAAACCGATGGTTTGGTGACTCTCCACCACTACAACTGCCGATGCGAAAAACATGGCAATTCAAGATTTATTCCACACACTTCCAATGATTGATCTTGTCATTATTCGCATACTGTTTGCCTCCAAACGCTGCCTACGCTTCTCTTCAGTCTCATTTACTCGACGATTACAAACTAGACTTGCGTTACGCGTACGCCGACCGATATTTTGACTCCCTAGTTCCTTCTGTCTCACTCAATCCCTCACTTTTTATATGGAGATTTTTTCCAAATTTTTCACTTTTTCCTACAATTTTTGAAACAGTTTCTTTCATATAAACCTTGTCCTGACAATTACAAACACATTTATTTTTTGTCACTTTTTTACATTTTTGGTAATAATTTAAATTTATAAAATTTAACTTAAAATTACACAATAATTTATACTCAACTGTGGCAGTATCAGAAAATTGAATGTCGACGAATTTGTGTGATTGGATAATAAAATTAACAAAGCAATAAATATTAAACTTGCTAAACATCATATGTTGTCAACATTTAATTATTTTGGTGTATTATGTCAGATATATTATTGAATCGATTCCATAAATCTACTCAGCAGGTCATTAAATGATGAATGGTTTCCACCCAGGGACGGAAATTATATTCCAAAACCTATCCAATTAAATTATTTTAGTGGACGATAGGACCTAATTCTGCATAGATTTACGTTAAATCTGAATCAAGGTAAAAAAAAATCAAGGATACCATATAGGTTTTAAGTATTTTTTAAATAAAAATGGGAACAATTCAACTACAGCGTAACTCATAGGAAATTGAATAAAAATGGTGATTTCCGATACAAATGTCATCTGTTAGTTGTGATGTTCTTCCGAAACCGCAATTCAATTCCATAACTGTCAACGTTGGCGTCATGCCAATACGAAACGGGTTATAGATGTCTTAAATGTGCAATAGATCAAACTAAAATCTAAATACGGAAACTTGTAATTAAGTAAAGTCAAAAACAATCTAGGCAAAATGACAATTTATAACATTTTGAACAAAACATAAAAAGCGACAAAAAATAGAGGTATTTAAAGTTTAAATTCGGAGAGAAAATGTATCGTAAAATTTACGAAGGTCTAGTCAACCCATTCTATAAATAGGCAGTTAACTGTCAGTCATTACTATTCCGTGATTCTGTGAATTCTGTCAATTGTCAATATCATTTCTGTCAGTTGTCAATGTCATTTCTGTCAATTGTCAACGTCACTTCAGACAGAAACCCACGTGTTTCTTAACAGGTGATTGAAGAAGTTCTTCCCCACATTTTTCATTTTATCATTGATAGTCTCATATCGATAAAATGATTGTCATGTGTTTACGATAAGCATTGCTTGATTTCAACCTTATTTTCGTTTTCGTAAAATAAATTTTTATTGTTCAAATTTCGCAAAGCATCGACATGGACCTTTGGAGCGTCCTGTATAATTTCTTTGTTCGGTAACATTGCAATTCGACAAGCTATTTACTCACCACATCACCGTTCGTTATGATCTCCCGAATTTTTATTAAACCCCAATATCAATTTATGACCATTTTTAATGATTCATAATATAGAACCGCATTTTCGCTACCATATCGTGAATCGTGAATAATGGCTATATAAACAAAAGCCTGACGGTTTTTAAACGAACAATATAAAAAAAACATAAACGACTATTTATGCTGTAAAAGAATATTTGGTATTTTTGACATGTCATTTGCAATACTCGACATTGAGATCGGTTAAAAAATTTACTTCAAAACATTAGAACAAATTCCCTTCCTTATGAAATTTAATATTTAATTTTAGTAAAATTATTCTTTTTTTTGTGTTATATTGTTTTCTGTTTTCTTATAATTGGTATTCTTAAGTGGTCAAGTATGAGTAGCCCTTGGCTAAACTTCGCCACTCGCGATTTCTGTATTTTTAAATTAAATTTTGAGAAATAAGGACGTTTATTATTATTATTATAATAATTATTAGTATTATAATAATTATTATTATTATAATAATTATTATTATTAACTACATCCAGAATTCGACATTTTATATTACTTATGTTAATATTACTATAAATGGAACATGGATCTACACTGACCTTCTGAGTTTACGACTTGGTATTATGAAAAATCCCGATGAGCCCAATAACTCAACCCTTAGATCATATATGCTACGCTAGATACGGTACCTAGGTTATTTGTTTGGTAGGTCCTGGGGGAGTCTAGAGTACTAATCCATTGATTGGTCGATTTCAAATTTCAAAGATACGCGCTCATATCGTAAAGTTTGACAGATGTCAGATATTCTGTTTTTTCCGAATTATTGTAACAATCTTGTGTATTTTTATAGTTTTTTTAAAGTTTTTGCTATGTACAATTAGTTTAGAGAACAGTCGCATTCCTCAACAAAATGCCAAAGTCTTGTTAAGTGTACAACATCAAATTTGAGAAAGGTGCTGTCAGATCTTTTCATAGGTATGTATTCCATAGGCGTGCTGTTGGATAGGACAGGAAGTGAAAATAATAAACGTAAATTATGTATACTCTATTTCAATTGTAAAGGAATTGTTTAAATATCTATCTATTGTATGTCAATTTATGTTTTATTAAAATAAACCCTGTTCATCAGCACATTTTGACATTTGACATTTTGACGTATCTTTTGTATTAATATACCTACCAACTTTTCATTTTGTTTTTTCTGTATTAACAAATTATAATCAATGGGATTTTTAATTTGCTATAAAAACATATTTACTCGTATTCAACGCTTGTGTTGCCAATGATGATTTGAAACCAATAAAGGCGATCATTGATATCATGGTAAAATTAGCCAATAAAATTTAGTCACGACGTAAATAGAATGTATGTATGATTATTTTCAAATATATGGGTCTATTGCTGGCTACCAAATGAATAATACACTTATTTATGGCATAAACATAACATCCACAAAATCAATACTAGATACATAAAGCATATTAGGTATATGATATAGCATTTAAAATAAACAGAAGCGCAAGATGATGGTATTCAACCTCTCAGATTATTCCCATTCCAAACAATTTTCGTATTCTTCCATGTTATTTTATTTATTTTCGATTCACATTAATTCCCATTTTACTGTAACCTACATGGAAGTCACGCATTCCTTAGAAAATGAAATATGTGTTGTATAAATATGACAATATATTACACTATACCAAAATATTCCAAATGGTACGCCACTGTATCATAGTACCCTATTGCCCCTTCACCCCCTCTCATCATTAACCTTCTAATACTAAACAAACTCTACAGGATGCTGTATCTAGCGAAGCATATATGATCTAAGACTCAACCTATTATATTTCTGAATTTATTTAACAAACAAAACGAGGAATTACCAGTTTTTAATTATATACTTACTTGATTCTACATCTTTATATCCTTATGTCTACCTACTTTTTATCAGTCATTAAATTTATTTATCTTTTCGCTGCTTCCTCCCTTATCCTATCATTGTTCTAGCCTTCCTTTTGTTTTATTTGCAAGTAATTTTGTTTCACACTTAGTGTTGTACAACCCTGATGTGTTTGAAAAAAAAAAAAAAAAAAAGGCAGAAACCGGTCTGAGGATGTCGAATCTGATAAATTAAATTCCTTACTTGTTTTCTAACTTTGTATTAATCTCTGAAAGGGATACGAAAGAAGAGAGTGACATTTTGACTAGAATCAGTCAAATAAAAGCTTTGCAACACACAGTGCAAATTGTGTATGCAACCCCAATACACCGGGAGTTTTTTGCTTTTAATCATAGATGGCGGCACACCTGATGTGTTTGTTTACAGTTACAACTGTTAAGTTAATAGGATTAGATAAAATTACTAAGTAAAAGGCCAGCAGTGAGTCGCACATATTGTATAATATGATTAATCAACTTGGAAAAATCGCAACAAATCTTAAAAATATCAAAACGTAAGACTTCTTAATTATCACCGCCCTGGAAGTAACCTTTTATCAAGAAAGTTTCAAAACTTACCCCATTATTCCAACATAATCTGTATTCAATGAGTATATATCTCGAAACAAAATCACTGGAACATTCCAGAATCCTGAACAAATGGTGCTCATTTATTTTCTAATTTCATTTGTAATGCTTTAACAACTTTTCTGATTCTAATCTCTTAGGAGTTGTTAGAGCGGACTATCAATTCTCGTTTCTCTGCTGATGCTGCTATGAACCGAAACGATGGATATATGAAAGTTTACGTCCTTCCGGGAAGACAGAACTTTCCCAGAGTGTTCGGTTTTTCTTTTCGGTTCTACTTAGCAATTTAGTTTGAATGATAGAAGTTTTAACAACTAAATACAAGTTTGTTCCGGAAATAGGCAAAACTAAAACATTGTCATGATTGAAAAATGCACGGGTGAATTAAGTTGCCGGCAAGTCCCAGCTGTCGCTTTCGATTAACACAGGGAAGAGTTGGTTTTTTTATTGGATATTAGGGAAGGACAACAATTATTGGATTCTAATATGTTAATTTTGTGTGGTGTAAGTGAGGAGACTGACGAGATCACAGTGATATTTATACTGCGTTTACAAACAAGAGGGATTACGAAGGAACCTCATGAAATTACCGGAGAAATGTTTAACAACGGGAGTGAAAAATTTGTTAATTCGAGATATCACATGCTCATGCAAAGCTGGAAATAGCTATATAGTCCAGTAAATTAACCCCAAACCTGGGCATCAAGTCGGCCGACAATTTTTTTAATTTGCAGGTATTCATAGGTTCATTTACCTCCGAAAATCTCAGGTACATGGAATTTGTGAAAGGGTGGGAAAATGGTCCTAGAGTTCTTGAAAATCCGTTTTTCGACGACATCAGCCGAAATATGACCCTTAGAGCATTTTTGTTTAGACAAAAAATGAAGAGCAGTTCATTTTGTTGAGCAGTTGATTTTTTTTACTACACTAATATTTTTTGCAAAAACGGCGTTTCAAAAATTCGCAATTTTGATGATCTGAAAATTCGCAAAATTATTGTGGTGAAAACGGAAAATTTGAATATCCTCCCAAAACTTGAATATCCTCCCGTTTTTGTCTGAAGACAAAAGATAAGGCAATAATAATCAACTTTTTTTGACTTTTTGCACTTGATTAATAAATTTGATTGAGAAAGTTTGAAGGCAGAGTTTTTTCTCGTGCACTTAATAAAATACTTGATATATATGTATATGAATAGCTGGGCTTCCGGGATCTGCTCCGTGTTGTCACTGGTTGATTCTCAATACAATCGTTCAACTGCGTTTCGGCACAATCTCATGAGCCATCTTCAGATCTTAGTATTGCTGCTCTGCTTCTTGTTACTCGCATTAAACTGACTTCTCCTGGCGTTGTCGAAGGTTTATCTACCCTTTTCGTTTTCCGGTCCACTGCACATAGGTCTGTTGTTGGCGGGGGCGCGCGGGGCTTTCTATTTTGGGGTGGAGGTAACGTCGATTTCCACGTCGCGGGAAGTCTTTGTGTGTCGTCTCTGGTGTTTAAGTTGTCATGACGTTTGTCTATTTCGATGGCTTCCCTTATAATACGTTTGGTGGTGTGGTGTGGTGTGGTTTTCTGCTTTATCACGGCGTTGCGATGTTCCTCTCGTCGAGCACTGATTTTTCTATTCGTCTGTCCTATGTAGCTGCTTTTACAATCTTTACATGGGATTTCGTAGACGCCCTGTGTTTCCAGTGGTATTTTGGTTTTGGCATTTGGCAATATCTGACAGAAAACCAAATTGTTGGTGTGATAACAGTTTGTGGTTGGTTATGAAATCTTTTAATCTCTTCTTTACAGCTTTCTCCATCAATTTTATCAGTGTTGTATTTAGCGATATAGGTCTACAGTTGCACATATGTTCCTTTTGGTCTTTTTTATAAATTGGGGTTACTATAGCTTTTTTAAAAACAGTTGGACAAATGCCTTCTGCAAAGATCAAGTTTATCAAGTCGGTAATAGGTTTAGTATGTGGTTTATAAAGTTTTTTAAATATTTCTGAACGCAGATTGTCCAGCCCTGGTGCCTTGTTTGTTTTTAGTGACATTATTAAATCCCTGATCTCTTCCTCAATCACTGGCTGCCAAAACAATGTATGAGGATTTTTAGATCGTTCTGGAGGAGGTTCAGAAGGTAATGATACTTTTTGCGCTAACTTTTCTCCTACTGATGCAAAGTATTTATTAAATTCCTCTGCAATATCTTGTTTGGACTTTATTGCATTTCCCACTTCGTTATTTATTATAATAATATCATTTTTTGTTTTATTTTTGTTGTTAACTAGATTCCATATATATTTTTTATTATTCCCATTTTTTTGTATTTCCTTTCGGCAATAGTTTCGTTTGGTTATTTTAATCAAGTTATTTACATATTTACGATAACTGACATATATTTCCCTTTTTTCTTCATTGTTAGGATTTTGTTGAAATTCCTTATATAATTTATTTTTATTATTAATTGATTTTACAAGCCCCGCTGTAATCCATTGTTGACGTTTTATATTATTTCTTTTTAATTTTACCGTTTTGTATGTTTTTTTAGGGAAGAATTTAAAATATTCAGTAATTCTTCTGCTTTCAAGTTTACTTCGTTTATATTATAGTAATATTGCCAATTATAATTTTGAAGGTCATTTCTTGTTTTTTCGTAATTTATATATGTTTTACATCAGATTGAGGGATTCTACTGTTAGTTTTTACAGGGAAACTCAATAGCGTAGCTCAATGGTCTGTTATATTATTTTCATATATAGCAGCAACAACATTTTCAAAAGAATTTGTAACTGTTCTAAAGAACATATGATCTAGGCAACTACGTGAATTATTTTTAATGCGTGTGTATCTAATTATCATCGAGTGTAAATTATATTCATATAATAGGTTTAAATATGTGCTGACAATGTCGTTTTCATCTCTGATATTTATGTTAATATCACCAATCAATAAATGGAAATCTAAAGTAGAGTGATTAATTTGTTTTAAATAATTCTCTAAACACGAAATAAAGTATTCGGGTGAACTAGATGGGGAACGATAAATATTTGTTAGTAATATGTGCTTATTGTTTTTCAGTTTTATTTTTATCTGTAATGCTTTTGAGTTTCCAATATCAATAGTTGCGGTATCTATACTTATGTCACTCTTTATATAAACGACAACACCATCATTGTTATTTAGTTGCGCCTGGTTATAAAATGTTCTATATCCATTTATATTAAAGAGATCAATATCATCAATTTGGATAGTTTCTGTTAGTACAATAGAGTCAAATTTGCAGTTTAACTGTTTTAACATTATTTTGAATTCATCAATGTGTGCATTCAGGCTACAAATATTTTGATGTATTATACTAACAGAGTTTTTATCGTTTTGGAAATAATTGTTAACATCACTCGAGCTGTAGCATTCTAATGTGTTATAGAGTTCATAATTTATGTCTCGGATATAATCATCCATTTTTAGATAGATTACACAATAAATAGAAGTTTATATTAATTAGGAGATAAATCTGATAAAATTTGTTAAAAAGAATAAAATTTAATGTTGTTTTACTTACGTGACCATAAAATTTGTAAATAAACTTTTATAAAAAATATTGGAAACAATACACATCTAAATACTAATATCTGGTCACCGAGCTTCGCTCTTAATATTCAAATCTACATTTTTAAGCAGCTCAATGAGTATATAATTTAAGTATATTTATAACATGACAAATTATTAATTAATTCGCGAAAATTACGGAGTGGGCGACATCTACTTGGACTACTGAAAGGGAGATAAATAAAAAGTTGATTGGCGATTGGCTTGAAAGTAGGCGGGAAAATTAAAAAAGCTGTCAGTGTTAATTTTCAATTGGCTGCAGCTGTTGTTGACGTTTATCAACTGCTTGTCACAGAGGTTAGTTAAATGCATTAAAAGTTGCCTAGTTTCTGGGGATTTCACCCTTTTAGAGCAACAGCTATGACGCTTGATCTTCGCGAATAGTCACGGCGGACAGGCCCCGTTTCCGGGACGGGCAACAGCAGCGTGTAGGGCACAGGTCCCGTCAACAGAAGATCGCTCAGCTCACTCTATTTATTACGATATACTAAACACTCTATGTTCAATTAATTTTATTATATATTGATCTGCAGTGAAGGAAAATTATAGGTCTGATATTCATACTTGGGTAAAAACCTCCACAAAAACCTGTGACCAGACTTTCGATGTGTGGCAAATATTGATATCATATTTTTTCAAAGTTTTTCAGTTACAAAAATAGTTCATTCGTACATTACATTACAATTTGTTCTTGGAAAATACCAAGTCACAATCAATCTTAAAATGTACTATGAAAATAGGGAATTTTAAATGTCTCTTTAAAGTTTCTTGTAAAATAAAAAATTGAAATCTATGTTAATAGTACACGTGTACAAGCATTCATTCTTTTTCTCTCTCTCTCTCTATGAAAATGAAAACTTCAATATTAAAACTGTCCGTATAATAAAATAGTAGCCGTAAGGGGTAGTCTCACACTATCGGGGAAGGGAAGAACCCCTTTACCCGATGTGCATAAAGCATTTCCACCCGCCAAAAAAAAAGATTAGCTTTAGATTAGGTTAGATCTTTGTAATAAATAAAGAAAAGTACGATACGTGTGACATTTTGACATTTGTTACATTCTGACAGGTGTCATATTTTGACATTGGTTCATTTTGAGATTTGTTCATTTTGACAGTTGTTACATTCTGACATGTATTACATTTTAACAGTTGTCACGTATTGACAGGTGTCACATTTTGACAGGTGTCACATTTTGACAAGTGTCCATTTTAACAGTGTTACTCAACGTTCCTATAAATATTTACCTAAACCCTGATATCTGAAATTGAATTGGCAACGTTGCATTTTCAACTTTGAATTTATGAGATGGCTGTCATTTGACAGGCAAATTATTTATGTCCGTCAAATGAACCTTTCCTTTTTTATACTTTTCTGGTTTATTCTGGTTATAAATTCCTACTTGGGCTTTTGTAGAAAATTTAAAGTAGGGTTAGCCATATGTGAGTAGTAACCTAACCTCAATTTTGTAGAAAAGTTATGTATGCGTTTGTACGGGAAAAATATGTTAAATAACCGTTTCAACGCACTGAATTTGTTTGTCTTGGGAGCGAGTATCCCAACATAGATATATTTTTTCATAAAAAAATGTGAAAAATATTTTTCCGCGCAAAAATTTCTATTGCTAAGTATATTGATTTTATCATGTTTTATAGCATCTGTGAAAATTTCATGAAAATCACAGTCGGCCCCATTTTCTTAACGTTTACCCAGAGATGTGCGTGTCAGTAGTTGTCAAAATTTGTAGGTCATTATGGATAAAAAGCGGCAAATTTAAAATTGAATTCTTTCAGATTGAAACGCCAGAAATTAAATAAAGTCAAACCTTTTTACTACTATACTATACAGAAGAAAAGAGTGCAGTATTTAATTTGCAATGCTTATTTGTAGTTAAAATTTAAATTTTAATACATCTGATCGGCCTAATATAGTTTTTCTCTAGATTTAATCTTGTTTCCACTGTAATAAGCCTGTTCTTTTGACAGATAAGTCAGACTTTATTTATTCAAATTCAAAAAATATATTATAGATGAGATGGCCAGAGAAAAAGGAATTAAGATTCTCAGATTGCCACCGTACCACGCAGAGTTAAATCCCATTGAACTGATCTGGTCACAATTATTAAAAGGTTATGTTTCTCAAAACAAAACATTTAAATTTCCTGATGTGCGAAATTTGTTTTTGAAGGCAGTTTCAGAGATAAATAGAGAATATTGGGGAAAATGCATTGATCATGTTAAAAAGGTGGAAAATTCATTTAGGAAAGTGGATATATCAATGGGTAATTTAATAGAACCTATGATAATAGACCTCAGAAAAGACAATTATAGTGATACCAGTAGTTTTAGTGACTTTTAAAGATAGTTCTTGAACTAACTTTTTTTTTTAATCTTTGAGTTTAGGTAAGTACTGAAGCGTTACTTTTAATGCCAAAAGATTAAAAAAAGTTTAATCCCAACATATAATCCCCTCCTTGTTATTTATTGGTTAAATTTAATTAACCATGCAATATTTTTTCAAGTATCTGTTCCTTTAACTTTTCTGGAATACCTCTTGAATGTCCTGATGGCTTTTGGTTATTCTTTGGATATTCCTCTTTTCTCGGCTTTAATAGGTTATATTTACTTGGCAGATGAGTCTCTATTTCTGTTTTATTTTGAGTTTCTACTTCTACTATTGGAGTTGGTGTCGCAGGTTCACTTACTACTTCTCTTTGTATTGGTGAGGAAAATACTGACGAAGTATTTTCTTCACAAGTTTTCTCGTCCAATAATTCCTGAGCAGTGTAGAAGGTTCCTTCGATTATGATCTTGCTTCCTCTAATATTAGCGCTCTTATTTTGTGCCCTTGCCTGTTTTAAAGCTCCAAGTAAAATTTTTCTTTCTTCTCTGTCTTCGTTTGTAAGGTCTTCACAGATTGAATTTCCTGTATCTTTCAATTTCCTACAATTTCTCATAACTTCATGCTTTTTTAAAGCTGTAGGAGAGCAAGATGGGACGCACGAACTCTTTATTTTTTCCTATTCTATAAGCGTTGTTTATTTCAAAAGGTGCGAGTTTCACTTGAATAACTATATTTATTAAATGTAATATCGATTCAAATATTATTGTTTGATTTTCTCCTGCTTCTTCGTTAATTCCATATATTATAACATTATTGGATTTGTTTTTTCTCTCAATATATTTAAGTTTTTTTTGTAGTTTAATATTTTCATCCTCTAAATTTGCAACCTTTTCTTTTAAAATCTTATTTTCTTCATTGATTGATAGTTTGAGACTTTTTATTTCGTCTTGTATCCCATCTATTTTTTTCTCCAATTTATCATCTATTTTTTTTAATAAATTAAAAATATCTTGAGTTGTTACATTTTGTTCATCGGGCATTCTAATTATTGCTTTTACCTCGTATTTTTAATGTTGTTAAAGATTAAGGATTTCTTATCAAGCAAGTTTTTGTTTTAGTAATTGAAATATCTGTCTAGTTAATTACTATTTTCACACTTTTCGCTTTTTCTTAACTTTTGATGTAAATTTCACTTACATTAACACAAAGCTTGAATTTTTGTACATCTATTCATATAATTTTTGAAGCTATATTTTGATTTCTAAGCACAATAATCACAATATTAATGAGGAGACTTTATTTGCACGTTTCACAAATGTTTCTAAAGAGCTGACCCCTACTACTGCATTAATGATCTACTTTTCCTTATTCGAATCTCACCTTCGCTATGGTTTACCGTTTTGGGGTTCTTGTGGCTTATACCACTTCGAATCTATTTTCAAATTACAAAAAAGAGCAATTCGTTATGTATTTGGTTTAAGTAGTTTTTTTTTTTTTTTTTTTTTTAAGGTGAGGTGAAATGCAATTACGCACACCAAGCTAGTGGGAGTGTGGGACTCCAGGGCCTGGCCCTGTATACCCACTAAAACACCTCACTTTCTCTAGCGGAGAGACCGGTAGCGTCGTATAGGACATTTCGTCAGCCTTCCGCCTGTCTTTTCTATGTCTCGTCTGCTCTCCTTCTGTCCTTCTCTTTTTTTCGCATTATTTCCCTTATGTGTTTGTGGATGGTGTTAAATGTATTTTTGTTTGCTATCATTTGGCTTATTATGTTATTGACTGTTAGTGCTTCTCCGATTTTTATTTCAATGTCGGTCCTTTCGTTTCGCCACCTTACACAGTTGAAGATAGTGTGTTCCACTGTATCCTCTTCCCCGCAGTACGTGCATAAAGAGTCATTGGATTTTCCCATTTTCATGGCGTATTGCTTGAAAGACCCGTGTCCCGTTAGAAATTGCGTGGTAAAGTAATCTGTTCTGCGAAACTTGCAGTTAATCCACGTCTTGATATTTGGGATCAAACTTTTTGTCCATTGGCCCTTATCCCCGTTTGCTTCCCATCTTGCTTGCCATTTTTCTATCGATTCCGATCTTATTGCTCTCCTAGCTTCTATGTTTTGACCTACTGCCATATTATGCTGTATCTGTCTTTCTGTAATCATGATGTCTATTGGTGGTGCCCCTGTTATGACTTGCAAGGCCTGGTTTGATACCGTTTTATAGGCGCAGGCTACTCTCAGCAGCATATTCCTTTGTGCCCTTTCTAGCATATTAAGATATTTTTTGGTTTGTATCACGTCCCCCCATATTGGTGCGCCGTACAGTAGGATCGACTGCGTGACTCCATATAGCATTAGTCGTTTGTAGCTGTTGGGTCCGCCCATATTTGGCATCACTCGCATAAGCATTGCTGTTCTTGTTTCTGCCTTTCTTCTGATTTCTTCAACATGTTTCCCAAATTTCAGTCTTTCATCCAGTACGATTCCAAGATATTTTACCTGTTTAGCTGGTTTAATTTCTGTGTCTTTAATTCTAAATGTGATTGTATCCCTCTTTCTCGATCCCTTAAGTACAATTAGTTCCGTTTTATGTTCAGCTATTTCTAATTTATGTTTCTCCATCCACCTACAGATGCTGATAAGCGCGTCGTTTACCACGAATTGGATGTCGTCTATATTTTCTGCCTCGCATAGCACTCCCAGGTCATCAGCATATCCAAACTTTTTTGATTTGGTCGCCTAGGTCTAAGGTCAGAATGTCGTCATATAGGATGTTCCACAATGTGGGTCCTAGGACTGATCCTTGTGGTACCCCTTGGCTGATCTCCATTGTGTTATTTTTTGAGATCGTAACTCCCCTATTTTCTAGGTAGCTACTAATAACGTTAATAAGGTATTTAGACATTTTTTTCCTTTCCATAGCCCTTAGAATAGTTTCCCAGTTTGCAGTATTAAAGGCGTTCTTTATGTCTAATAGGACAAGTACTACCCATTTCTGTTTCGTGTTTTTCGTTCTTTCCACTACCCAATTAACTGCGTCCACTGTGGACCTGCCTTTTCGGAAACCGTATTGGAACTCTGACAGACCACTTTTTTCTTCTAATTCTTCTTCTATCCTTTTCCTGATCATACTTTCGTATATTTTGCATATTACGTTGATAAGGCATATCGGTCTGTAAGAGGAGGGTACTTCCATAGGTTTTCCTTTCTTCCATATTATAATTAGCCGCGCCAGTTTCCATTCGTTTGGGAACTCCTGTTTTTTTAAAAGTGCGTTGAGGACATTTAGCACTGCCTCTGGTACTTCGTTTATCACAATTTTCATCGCTTCAGGGGGTAGCCCATCGGGCCCAGGCGCCTTTCCGGTTTTTATTTTGCCTCCTGCCTCCGTCAGCTCTTTCAGAGTGAAATTGGGTATGTTGTCAGCCCTCTCGGTAGTTCTCTCTCCTTTTATAGTGGCTTCCGGGAACAGTTCCTTTGCTATTTCTTTTTTCTGTTCTGCGGTTAGATTAAACGGCATTCTTATTTTTTTTATCCATCTTGTTGCTATCTGGTATCCTTGTCCCCATATGTCCTCATCCAGCTCCTTGCATAATTTCATCCAGTTTTCTTTTTTTGATTTGTTTATCAGCTTTTTGAGGTCCTTTCTAAGGTTTTTAAGTTCGTCAATAAGTCTGTTTAGGTTTTCCTCTGAGGCTCTTTGTTTTTTCCTTAGCCGAGTTATTAGTCTTTTTGCCATAGTGCATTCTCTCCTCTTTCCTTCTATTTCCTGGTTCCACCAGTAGGGGATTTGCATTCTTGGTTTTCCTTTTCCCCATGTACTGCTGGCTTTTAAGGCATTTTCCATGACCGCTGTTAATTTTTCCAGTGAGGCGTTTTCAAGCTCATCTTTTTTCGCTCTGATTTCGGTTTTGAATTTCTCTTGGTAGAAAATCGGTTTTCTGTTTTCCTCTATACGTTTCACCTTTTCCTTAACTTTTATTTCGAAGTAGATATATTGGTCATTATCTCTTCCTCGTTCAGGATATGCCAGTTCGTTATTCTTTTAGCCAATTTTTGTGAGCTACATGTGACGTCTATGTATGATTTGCTATCGCCTCTGATGAAGGTTGGGGTGTCCCCGGTGTTATTTACTACCAGAGTTGTGCCAGCCACTCTGTCCAATATTCCCCTCTCCTGTCAAGTATCTGAGAGCCCCATTCTGGAGACTTTGAGTTGATATCCCCCATTATCAGAGTCTCCTTTGAATTTTCTTCAGTTTCCGTCATAATATTATCTACGATATCTTTGTACTCCTCCAGCGGGATATTTGGTGATATATAACAGCAGTACATTGTAAATTCTGCGAAGTTTAGTCCCAGATAGCTTTGGCCTTTCTTAGTTGAACGAATCCCTACATTTCGGTTCTGGACATATACTGCGATGTCCTCTTTTTCATCTGATATCCACCCTGCCCCTTTTATTATATTTTTGTTTGGTTCTCCCACTACTAATAAGTCTATATCCCTTTCAATCGTTGTTTTTTATAGGCAATATCGTGTGCTACCCTCCCTCTTCCCAGATTCGTTTGTAGTATTTTAATGCTCATTTTGTCTGAGAAATACGCTGCTCGCTGTGGATAGTGTCCTTTGTCTTTCTCTAATTAAGCTTCTATATTGTGGGCAGCTGGTCTGATCTTGTCTATGTCCTTCTATCCTGCATGTTAGACAGAAAGGTGTGTTTTCACATTCTTTGACTTTATGTCCCGCTTTGCCGCATTTTAGGCAGAGGTCGCTTCTGTCTGCTTCCTGGCAGTCGTTTAAGTAGTAGGACACACTGTGAAAATTACTTTAAAAATTTCAAAATTCTAACCCTTCCTGCTCTATTTATCTTTGAATCCGTCTGCTTACTTCGCAAGCACATTCAAAAGTTATCGGAAATACCAACTCGTAGATATCCTACAAGACATTTAGATACTTAAATATTGCCACCTCTGACCTAATAAAAAATTCTATTATCTACAATGCAAAAAAATTGTATAATAACCTCCCGATACAGCTAAAATCTATAAATTCATATGATAAGTTCAGAAGATCGACTAGGGCTTTTCTTCAAGAAAGACCATTTTACACAATGGCAGAATTTTATAACGTGCCTTAGACTTTTGGATTGCAGCATATAGGAGCAATAATTAAATTAAGTTAATTTGAAAATTTTAATTTGAAAAATAATTTATAGTGACGGATATTGCATATCCAATGTAATTGTTATTGATATTTTGTTTGTGTTTTGTTTTGTCTAGTAATTTATTTTTATTTTTATTATGATTAGTTTCGCTTTGTCTATAAAATTTTTGTAATTTTTCTATGACAATATGACAAGCATATTCTCTCTCTCTCTCTCTCTCTCTCTCTCTCTTGATAAACTATATATTTTCTCGACAGTAATAATTAATTTCCCGTCTCGGAATGTAATATACTAATAACAACTGTTGGCTCAATGTTTTATGTCATGAGTTAGAAAATATCCTGTACTATGACACCACTATTTCCTGATTAGATAAAAAATTTGGCCATAGGACAGGACACCGAGCGTTGACGTTATCGGTTTGAACCCTTAATAACTTTTGATCAGTTAATTACTTTGGAACACACATCAATGAAAAGCCAGTATTTTATCATTCATTAGTGATCGAGGTCGACCCGACCCCTTCAAACGGCAATATCGAATTTCTCTGCAAAACCAGGTTTCATTTGATATTGAAACGCCGATGACCGATTTTAGCTTTCAAGTGTAATATTGCGGTTTTTGGTAAAAATTGTAAAATATATATGCCGAAATAAAAATGACAGTGCTTTAGGTTGACTCAAAATAAAATATTTAAATAACTGATTTTAGTGCTACATTATAATTGTCGACGATATTTAATAATCAAGATTTTACACAGTAAAAACATACATGTTGTTTAAATTGTCATCAAAGTTTCTCTTCTAGTTAGTTAGTTTATCTTCCCTATTCATAGCGTAGTTAATTCCTTTTCATGTTTTAATTGTTTATTATTAAACATCCATAAAGGCATTTAGTATATTACAATTTGGTCAACAGTGATCAATGGGCAATTTAATTCTTACTTAATCTAATAGAGTTTGAAACTTAAAACGAGTATACCTCGTCAGCGTTCCTAAGGTTCTGTAGGATGGATTGCACTAAAGTTTAACGTGCACACATAAGCTCTGCTTTTGCACTAAAAACACTAAAATAACTCAAAGGACTTGGTCTTCTTAAGTCTTCTTTCTAACCCAGTATTGTCAAGGAGCTGGATAGCCTCGACATTGAGATGATGATGAAGTCTTTCTTCATGACTCTTGGCTAATTTCTTGATGGTCTGGTCAACAGTGTCCATTTCCAGATCCCTATATTCTATTTCTTCATGATGTCAGATATTATCCTTAATTATTATGGCACTTCCACCTCCTCAGGATGGTTAGTATGATAAATTTTGTAATTTCTAAATTTAATATGTGACTGATTAGTAAAATGCGTTTCAGAAATGAGACACCATCTAATTTATTTACATCTAGGATTGCTTACAATTCTTGTTGGTGTTGCATGGGACCATTAGCGTATTATTTTGAAATTAGCCATTCCTCTGCTTTGGAATAGCTTCTTTGACACTATGTTCATCAAATTTTTGGAATAACTGCTCCTGTTTCTTAGTCGGGTCAGTAGTTGCTTTAATTTGTGTTCTAACATTATTGTCTTTACTGGCATTTGATCGTCCTGCAACAGCTTGGTTGTAGGAAGATTTCCGTTATTCCTTCTTTGTACTGAAGAGTCAGTTCTTACCTGTTGTACTTGTCGTACTGGTTGTCTAGGTAAAGATGGTTTCTTCATAGTATCAGCTCTAATTTTTTGTATTTGTTTAGCAACAATACTCCCTCGATAATTAGCAGGATGGTTACCGCCGCAATTAATGCATTTTGGCTAATAATCTTTGGTATAATGTTTTCCACTACATTTGACACATCTTGGTTCTTTAGCACAGAAACCTTATGTGTGTCCATAGCCCTGGCATCTCTTACATTCGGGAACTAATTTTGTTTTTTTAATTGGTTTAATTTCAACCCGGATTCCCAGTATATCCGTAATACTATAGGTTTTATTTCTATCTTCACCTTGTTTAAATGACAACATAAACATGTTTAGCGGTTAGTTTTAAACTTTTTTTAGTTTTTTAGTCGCTTCTAATACCTTATATCCCCTTCTTCGAAGGTCATCTACAATTGCCTTTTGGTCACATTCATTATGTCATTTATTACTCTGATTGGTCTCTTCTGTTTGTTCTCATATCATCTCTAAGCATTTTTGAGACTTTTCTATGACATTCTTCATCTGGCACGTTAATTTTGATATTATCATTACTGCTAATTTTGATTTGATAACCCGTCACCATTCTGTTTAATTCCTCGTGAAGAGCTTTAAAGTTGTCAATGCCATCTACCACTATTGGTGGGGGCATAAGAGGTTTTTTGGCTTTTATCTGTTGATTAATTGAGACAGTTTGTGGAGGTGACAGTGAGGTATCCATTCTTCTTTTCTTGTTGTTTCCCTGTTTCTTTCTTATCCACTATGTCTTTCTAGCCAATTCTTCTTCATCAGTGTGATATGCTATTTTATCTTTTTCCTCTTCCTGTAGAGGAGGAGATAATTTCTTTAGCAGATCTGAGTGATCATTTTACATTTGTTCTAATTATTGTTGTATAGTATTTATTTTGTTTACTAAACAACTTTTTTCATATTCGAAATTTTTCCAAGCACTGTATGGTGCTTGTTTATTTTGCGATCTTGCACTATTTTTTTTCCTGAAACAGTGCAATATTCTGTTGACCTACATCCACCATCGATACCCGAATCACAGGCGATTGTTGCTGCATTGCCACCCTTTATTTATTGCAACACGATAATTTACGGCCTTATCATTGGTATCACTCGCGTAACATGATTTTAATATTTGTTTTCGTATCGAAAGCGCTTCCGAACACTTGTTTACAATTCAATGGTAGAATGAATACTGTTTTAACTTTGTAACCAAAATTTGATCGTTCTTCAGATTGTATACGAAACACAAAAGTTAAAGGCAATATCCATTTGAGAATAAAAATAAAAAAAAATTGTTGTGGCTAAATCGAGAAATCCGGGGCAACTCCATTAATTTTGTAATTGCAACGATTGTCGTAAAGTCCACTTAAACCAGTTGCAGTTGGTTTATTGGCGTAGTAAACCGGAAGAACTCTCAGAAGACAAATACCAATGTTTCCGGTAATTGGATACCACCTACGCCCGCATCGGACCCATTCAATATCTGATGATTTACGGCGTTCGATTAGATATATATATATATAGAACTGTGGCCACAAATGTTGTTATCTCCGGGAATATTTACTGGTTCCAAGAACAGAATGAACTTACTGAGAAAAATTATGCAGCAGTGTGGAATTTATGGCAATGCAGCGTTCTTTACTTTGATTTGCATAACAGATTGGTTTTGTTTTTGGAAATATTCATCAAAAATCCTTAAACGCAATCCTGTGATTATTATGGACAAGTAAACGTTTTCAATTAAAACTAAAATTAAAAAATAGAATCGCTGTTTAAAATTTTCACGAGCTCCTATATTTTGTAACCTCCACTAAAATATTTGTTTAAATTTCGCAAAATTTAAATTACCAACTTTATTTTATATCTATAAACTAATAATTAATTTTTTTTCCAGGTGAGTGACTCCTTTTGCCTGTAATGCTAAAAAAGTATATATTATAATAAGGTAAGATGACATTTGGATTAGGGAGTTTGTTTGTTTAAAGGGATAAATTATGTGGAGTTGACTTTAAAAAATGTCAAAGTTACAATTAAAAAATAAAGAAAACTAAAATTTAAAACTTTATAATTATTAAATACGTTACAAATGGCGTCCAACGTGGGGCTTCAAAAGAAAGAGGCTCTATAAAATTGAATAATTAAATAGTAATTTATAATTTAAAAAAAAATAACATGGATTTAAGAGATGGTAAAATAATAGGGGATTAACAAGACAGCAAAAGTACAAATAGGACAAGAAGACAAGGAAATGGAAACAAATATTATTGGAGAGAAAATAATAGATATGGAAGAAATAGAAAATATAGACAAGTCAATTACAGATCAAGAAGAAGAGTACAATGGTAAAGAAAGCAATGAAGACGAAAGACAATCAATACCTGTAGAAGTAGAACGTCAACCAAATATAAGAATAGAGGAATTTATGGAGAAAATGTTTATTTTTATGCAGCAAATGAATAAAAATACAGAAGATTTGGGAAGAAAGATGGAAGACAAAATGGGAAAGATGGAACCCAAAATGGGAAAGATGGAAGACAAATTGGGAAAAATGTTGAAAGAAGAAATAAAACAAGAAGTAGCGAATGTTTTAAAAAAATAGAAGAGTCAACTTTATACACTGAAATTAAAAAATAGAAGAAACAAGGAAATATATTAGAAGAGAAATGATTGAAAGAATAACAGAGAGAAGAGTTACAGGAGCAGAAAATTAAGAAAGTAATAAAAACGGAGTGTGTTGGAGAAATATGCCAAATAATAGAGGATGGAATGAAGAATAAGGAGAAATAACAGGAATTTTTAATATAAATCAGTTATATAAATTTTATTTAAAAAAAAGTTAATATGTTTAATAAGTGAATTAATGTTTGATTTACTTACATTACTTACATTAACAAATGATAATAAATATAGCATTTTTTCAGGGGATATTTCAAACTAATGAAAGTATGACATGTCATTTTCCCCAAATTTCTGTAATTTAAATTTATGTTGAGCAATACCAAAAGACTGGAACGAAAATTCAAGTACGATATGCGGGAACGACTTGTTGAATGGATATTTTTGGAAAATCAAATGTAAAGAAAAAACCTGCTTAATTAACACATGGCGACCCTTTCGAGTCCTCGAAATTCTGAAGTAAATGCTCTGGAAAAAAGGGAATACTTAATTGGAAAGAAGATCGGTCAAGGTTCATACAGACGTCTGGTCTTTGGGTATAATTCTATTTATAATGTTGATGATGATGTTTTATGATGCCCTTCATGCGAAACAAGTGCAGTAGCACTTATCGCTTATCATTCATTGTATTTATTGAATAAATAAATAAATATTATAATGATATTATATGGGTTGGGTTTGATGTTAAGAAAGGTAAGATGACATTTGGATTAGGAAGTTTGTTTGTTTAAAGGGAAAAATTATGTAGAGTTGATTTTAAAAGAAATGTGACAGATTTGTTTGATTTAGATTGTGAAAAAATGTCAAAGTTACAATTAAAAAATAAAGAAAACTAAAATTTAAAATTTGATAATTATTAAATACATTACAATATATAAATTTATTACTATAATATATAATATATAAGAATATAAAAATTTTGAACTTAATATTATTGAGTACTATTCATACCATGATATTCTTTTAACAAGTTCGGAAGATTCACATAATGATTAGTTAAGGTTAGGTTAGGTAAGGATATTCTAATTTTTCAAAATCAGGATTGCGAAAATTCCATGTAATGAATCTAGAAAACGCCAAGTAATTAGTCGCTATGCAATTTAAATAAATTATTAAACAAATAATAAACCTATAAAAAATGGCGAACGTTCTTTTAAAGGTGCGTCCAGACATTCGAACGAACGCACCTTAGGCGATGTTCTATAAAGATGGCGAAAGTTTTGATAAAAATGATGAATGCTCTTATAAAAATGGCGAATGCTCTTATAAAAATGGCGAATGCTCTTAAAAATGGTGAATGATCTTATAAAAAATGGTGAATGTTTTTTGAAATAATGTTTAATGTATAATAAACTGTTGAAGATTTTTTGGTATTTAAAGGGTGCGTTCAGCAAAACACAACGATAATCAAATGTTCCAATGGCCGAATCTACTCATCGTCACGTGACCGGTGAATGAGCGAGTCTGCTGAATGCGAATAATGTTATATGTCTAACAAAATGCACAAAAATTGGCGAATATTCTTCGATATTTTAAAATATGAGTATTCTTATAAAAATGATAAATAAAAGTACATTGAACACTGCATCTGAATGATAAATACGTAAGACTTTTAGATGAAAAGAAACAGGAAATCAAAAAGATGAGGATGAGGATGAGGGAAGAACTAATACTAGAAAAATATGCATACGAATTTTCTGTACCACCTTAGAAGCGTCACTCTTAACTAAAGCGTTGTTTCTGGATCTTAGATCCATTACAAAACCTTCTGATCTATACACGCTCATTAAAATATATAAAGATTTAAACAATAATGTGAAGTATCGTTTTTATAAGATAGAAAGCTTCCAAATATTTATATACTTATCGCAAAAAAATAACGTTAACTTCGAAATATTTCACATGATCTGTCATCGAGGATAATCGTCTACGACCATCCTAACAAGCAGCATCAACCAAAAAGGATAAAATTCGTTTGAGCGGAGGCGCTCCAATGCGGCATATCCGCCCGATGGCTCTGGCTCTGTTCTTGTCTAGAGTTCCCGCCAGGCGCAGTTCCCAGTCCGCTACGGCAACGAAGCCCGGGTTGCCGGTTGCTTGCCGTCCGCCGATGTGTCGTGTCTATCGCCCGTCTGGCCTTTCGCGTAACCCGATTTTTCGGCCGGTACCGGTACCGGTGCCGGTGGAGAAAGAATCGTCGACCAGCACCGAATCGCACGTGGTCGGACGAATGCGACGCGTCAGTGAGCTTGCTTAGTGAATGGTTAAGGTGAGGACGTGTCGGATACGCACGCCGTTCTCAGGAGTGTATCTGTTTTGGTATCACGTCAGATATTGATGTGTTGTTTAAAAAAAAATAGAATGTATTTTCCGTTAAACTAGTAAACCTGCATGAGTATTGTTAAAAATTACTTTACAAATTAACGATTAAATAAACATTTTATTGTTTCAAAGATATAAATTTTTTAAAATAAAGTCATTTGATCATAAAAGAGATAGATAGAAAGAAAGATATATGGCTAGCCTGGAATTAAACTGGTCTATGTTACATTTTTATCAAAATGAAAATGACCTCAACGGTTATGTTAACATTCAAACACTGTGTAATTCAAAAGTCGTCTATGTAATTCAAAAATTCAAAAGAAAACAATCTGTTTCTCGTTTAAAACTTATTTTCACATATTTAAACAAAATTTTTAAAAGGGTAATTGTATAGTAAACCGAAACGCGTTTAAGGTGTTTTTCGTAAACCAGTTCTAAATACTTAGACCAGTTTAGTTCCAGGCTAGCCATATATAAAAAATAATAAACATACAAAAAATGTAAATAATAGAATTTTACAGACTAACAAACATAAAAAAATTATCTTTTAAAAATTTCTCTTGGTTATAAAAAGTTTTATCATTTGTTTTTGTATTGGGTTTGTAATTGTCAGGAGGTTTGTACGAAAGAAAATGTTCAGTTTCTTACATTGTTTCATCTGTTATATACGAAAATAGTATATTGTGCTAAACTTCGCTCTCGTGGGTAATCAACAATGCCGGTCAGTCTCCGGTATCACCATATAATTGAAACGTCACATTTTTTGGGGGTCTGTATTGTCAATTTCCGTGCGGAACTAATTAAATAACCAAACAGCCATTTTCCACCTGAAAAGGCGGGCGCAAAGTTAGTACCTACTTATCCCGCATGAGTAAAAAAAATGAATTCGTTGTTTTGTAAAAAGAGTAGCAAAAAAGTTGTAGAACGTTATATTTTACCTGCTATTTTAAAAAATACCAGCCCTAGTATTATAGTGGGTTATCGTTGTATTATCATTCAATTGCCTTTAGTTTTGGTTTATTTTATTGTTAAGAAAATGCCACCAGTGAGGCGTCAAAATATCGGACGGCGTGTGTGCAATAAATCTTGAGTTACCGTGTTTTTCGTATGGGCAGTTGTACGTTGTGTTCTCGAGAGTCGGCAAACCACCGGTGTTATTTGTTTTCTCTCCGGAACAAAAAGTAATAAAATATTGTACATTACAAAGCATTGCAGTAAATTATCGCCGAAATTATTTAATTGTCATTTTATTTCATTACATGGTCACATTAAAAAGTAGGAAAATTGTTAAAAATTAAAAAAAGCTGTAGGCATAGATAACATTAATAGTGAATGTTTAAAAATACTGTCTGAATACGTTATTAACTCACTTATGTATACAGGGTGTTTCCAAATGACACTTACAATGTCTGGCTGTAGGTACCTCTCGTAAAATTGGACAAAATGAAATAAGGAATGAGGGGTCCAACTCGATTACTTTTCGAAATAAAGGGCGTTAAAGTTAAAAAAAAAAATAAATGCTTTTATTTAAAAACTTTAAAACGGATTAATATATACATTAGACTTGTGTCTAGGGTCTAGTGGTTATAAAAAAATAAGACAAAAATTATTAAAGAAATCCAAGAAAAATATTGTTGGTTATTTCATTAATAAAGATCTTACAGACTTCATAAAAACATTAAATATCTTAAAAACCACAAGATTTTCGGTATGTAAAGTTTATTCGTTTTTTACTTGAAAACTGTTGAGCAATACGAAAAAAATAAAAATAGCTTCAAATACCATGGGCGTAGAAAATGGTTGGGAAAAGGGGATATACTCTTCTAACTGCACGCCAATGGATCTAGATATGAAACATGATTTTTACTGAAATATGTCTTTTTACATTTAAAAACGACCTGCTAAATTTCAAATTAATATATTAATCCGTTTTAAAGTTTTTAAATAAAAACATTTATTTTTTTTTTTAACTTTAACGCCCTGTATTTCGAAAAGTAATCGAGTTGGACCCCTCATTCCTTATATCATCTTGTCCAATTTTACGAGAGGTATTTACAGCCAGACGTTGTAAGTGTCATTTGGAAACACCCTGTATAATAAACAAATGTTTTGAAAATGGGATATGGCCAAAATGCTTCAAGACATCTCTTGTTATACCAATATATAAGAAAGATGATAAAGCTGAAGTATCTAATTAAAGGCCGATTTCTCTCATCACACACATCTATAAAATATTTGAAACTTTATTAAAACATAGACTCAACTTCTTCATTAAAGCATATAATGTAATATCAGAACGTCAGTTTGGATTTAAGGAGGGCAAATCAACCCAAGATTAGAATTGACAACCAAAATAAATAAAGCGTTAAATGAAAGCAAACCACGTCTTTGCGTTTTCCTAGACTTAGCCAAAGCCTTCGATACAGTAAATCATAATATGCTATTAGAATCTTTGGAAGATACAGGAAACTGGCGATATTATAGGATTTGCCAATGATACGGTCATATTTTACTGCCACGCTACATGGCCCAGACTCAAAAATAAAGTTGAAACTTACCTTGCAAAGATAAAATGCTGGTTCGACAGTAAACTACTTACTATTAATTTCAACTAATCAAAATTTTTACCCTTTTCTTGCACAAATACAAATACTCCCAATTTTGAACCCATGACAATGAATGTTAATGGCTTAACATATGCCGTAAATCCTGTAATAAAAGTAAAATATTTAGGAATTATTTTTGACTGCAATTTGAAATGAAAAGACCACATAACATATGTTATTAAAAAATTGCAAACCATCTTATACAAATTCAAATATTTGAGAACATGCATACCTTCAAATTATCTGAAGACTTTATATTGTTGTTTGGTTGAAAGTCACTTAAGATACGGGATAATTGGATGGGGGTGTGCTATGAAATTGTACATTCATCCACTGGAAGTAATCTAGCGCAGATTCTTAAAAATAAGTTTTAATAAATCACCTCGATACCCTTCGGATGATCTATATAATGAAAGTGGTGTGCTCGATGTTAAACAACTACACTACCTAACAGTTGTCTTAAAATATCATGATTCCAAGGGAGCATACAGAAATAAATTCCTGTACACCAGGGGTGAAAACTACTGAAGAAAGAAACCGAAAAATTTCTGAAAGATCTGAATTAGGAAGGACATCCCTAATATATCTCCTCTTAACCAGCTAGATCATTGCCGGATTACATGCCTCGGTGGTCTAGCGGTTAGGGCATCAGCACGGAATGCTGGAAACGTGGGTTCGATTCCCGCCTGAGGCAGAAAATTTTCGGTTTCTCTCTTAAGTAGTTTTCACCCCTGGTGTACAGGAATTTATTTCTGTATGCTCCCTTGGAATTTAATTCCATTTTCTAGGAAGATTTTCCGCTAGCTTTTCACTTGTACTTTCACATTACGACCCCCCGTCGTATTAGAAAACACCACTCCCAGGTGCAGGAGTTTAATCTCAACAAAGTTTGGGGAAAATCTTGACATCCTGAAAAGTGGCTAAAGAAAGAAACCGTGAAAGATCTGAATTAGGAAGGACATCCCTAATATATCTCCTCTTAACCAGCTAGATCATTGCCGAATTACATGCCTCGGTGGTCTAGCGGTTAGGGCATCAGCACGGAATGCTGGAGACGTGGGTTCGATTTCCGCCTGAGGCAGAAATTTTTCGGTTTCTTTCTTCAGTAGTTTTCACCCCTGGTGTACAGGAATTTATTTCTGTATGCTCCCTTGGAATTTAATTCCATTTTCTAGGAAGATTTTCCGCTAGCTTTTCACTTGTAATATAATGATGTTAGAGACTTAATAAAATTACCTGATCACGAACACGACACACGACAAAAAAAACCAGTACACGCTACCAAAAATGCAAAAATCCTTGTGCCAACGTTCTTTCTGGTATATTGTTCCAAAAGTCTGTAACTCAATCCCAGAAAACATTAAAAATTTAAATGGCAAAAAAATTTCTTCTGTATGTTTTTGTTCTATAATAATTGGTAGGGGAGATTGGAAACCCTAATTTAATAAAACACTTATAACTACAGTGTTGTTTCGACGAGCACTAGGTAGTGCTTATTTGAAATTATGAAATTCTAACAAAATTCGACATATTTAACACAGTAAAAAACAAGGTTTTCGTATGAAACTCAAAGCGATATAAACTGAATATTAGATGGAATTAATTTGTACACCCAATTAATATAAATCAAGCCTTTTAAGTTTAATTTTAGGGACTGTTATAAAGCATTTTTTAAGAAAGTATAAAACATCAAAAAATGAAAAATGCCAATATTTTATTAAACCTTTCAATCCAATTTTATTTGTAATTTGTAATATGTAAAAGTATTTACAGTAAGTAAATATTTAGTAATAATGTATCTTTAATACTTAGGAAATTGTCTAGTAGAAGTTTTCTTGCGGTTTTAAATTTGATTAATGGTTTATAATGAAACATATCTTGTGTACGTGACACAAAACTAGAACTTAAAGAAAAACTAGCAAACTCAAATACATACGTTTACTATCAGAAATGAGCTTGCTTTTCTGGAAGAATGTGCCAACATTTTAATGAAATAACTTATATGCTACGCTACCATTTTTCAGTAGATTTCGAATATGACGAGAAAAGTTTACAAGATAAAATGCACGTCGTGACCCGAATAAGCTTTTCCAGATTTATCAGACTGTTCTGGAAATAAATGTGTTTATTTCGTCAATGGAAAAGTCGACGAAAAGGTTTAGGATTACGTAATGTGACGCCATAGAATAGATTTCACAAAATCAGTGGATTTAAAACTACTTTACATAAATTTCTA
This sequence comes from Crepidodera aurea, assembly GCA_949320105.2. Lineage (NCBI taxonomy): Eukaryota > Metazoa > Arthropoda > Insecta > Coleoptera > Chrysomelidae > Crepidodera > Crepidodera aurea. The sequence continues at coordinate 36,537,150 of OX439475.1, read as the reverse complement.
GGGGAGCTAAAAAACAAATACAAGGAGGTGCAAACTTGTCGTGCGTTTCCTCTAAAAATATAATTGTACTATTTAACGTTTTTTTGAGATCAATTTTAGTATTTTCCCATAAGGTGTACCAAAATTGTCCGCCGTTTTTTTATGAAATTCTACCACTAGTCAATTTATAAATATCACATAAGCATTTATTAATGTTTTATTTACAGTTTGGATAAGACAAATTTACTTTTTAATTATTTTTTATAGTATTGTGTAAAATAATTAAAAACCTAATTTAAATTGCTGTATATTCCTTTTATAAAATAACTGTGGGTATAATTATCCTTGAAGCGCTTCATTTTGTAAGTCTAATTTTATAAAATTTACATAAAAGTTATTTTGCAAGCCCGAAGTAAATGGACATTATTTTAAACGTTTTTTTTTTTTCATTATTTTGCTCTGTTTAAACATTTTTTCCTTCTCCAAATTTTATAATTTTCCTAATTTTAAAAATATATTTAGATCATGCAACTGGTAATAATTCACTAATAACCATTAGTTAAACATCCGGTACAATATATTCTACTTCCGATGCCTCTCTTTTGGTATTATTTTTTCACCTGTCAAAATAACAATAACAATCCGTAATTATAACCAATGGTTATGTTTTATAACGTTAGAACTGTCAAATTTACAATTTTAACCTATTTTAATGAAATATGAAAGCATGCATTCTAACATAGTGAAATATAATAAACTTGAAAAATGAATAATATATATTCGTATAGCGCTAATATTGAATAAAACAATTTTGTGTTTTCCACAAAACATATAATTTAATTCTGTTCTCGGAAAATATAATTATATGGCTAATTAGCTCAGTGGTTAATGGGCTGGAAAACTAACTCCCGAATATTCGGCTTCAAACTTTTAAATTCGGTATTTAATCATACTTTTTCAACTAAAGTTTCATAAATTAAAAAAATTAAATGTAAAATGTTATTACAAATTGACTTAATCAATAATCAAAATGTTTTGGCTACATTGAACTGACATAGGTAAATAAGTAGGCAACACATAATGTATTGATGAAATAAATGTTGCATAATTTGTCATACAAATTGTGTCTTTAATAATTGTACTTTTTCAAGCTTCAATGAGTTTCTTATATGTATAATAAATAGGACTCAACCCATTTTATTTGAGGTAAAATACTCAATTAAACCAAATTAAATACAATCACTGGCCTTTGAAAATTGGAACGACTAAATTGCTTCTTGTTAAAATGTTTTTATTTGTCAATATACCGTTTGTGAGCCATATTTTGATTTATAATTTAAACTGTGTTATAATAAAGATCATTATATAACAAAAAATATTAAAAACTTGCGTGACTCCTAAACAAAGATTTGGTACGGCTGATGGAAGAGAGCTACAGAAATTTCACCTTCTTCCTTATGCGGTTCTCCCGTTGTAAAATCAATAATAAAAGTAAAAATATTAAAAAATTACCTGAAATAGAAAAAAATCCAAATGGACTAATTAGGTTTATTTTACATCTTAACTCAATGATATATTGATAAAAAATTAATGTAACTTTAAGTTCCTTTATCTGATTTATGCTTTATCTTAGGGATAAAACCAGTGCTTAATTAATGTCTATTTTTGTAAGAAGTGCTGCCATAAATAAAGAACAGATAAAGCCAGGGTCGTAAAAGAGGAGCATTAGGGATACGTGAAAACTTTGCAGAAAATATGCCAACAAGGTCATTTCGCTGAGAATTGTTTGTTCTATCTTTTGTTTCGATAGCAGCACATGCAGTTTTTTTCCCCGGTGTTGAGGTCTGGATTTAGGAAAGTAAGTTGGGGATTTAGGCAGAAGATAGAAATGTTCGATTTTTGTTATACACAAGCGAGAATTCAAAACTCAATTAGGGGAAAAGTTACGTCGGTCTCAGTGGACTTAAAAACTAAAACTGTGTAGGTAAATAAAAATAAATATAATTTGTTTAAAACTATGGACGATTTTCTGAAACTATGTCAAAATGTATACTAAAAAATTCAGTTTTTATTACAGTTTTACGAAATATACATTTTAATAAATGAGAAATACGACCATTCTTCTTTGTAGCCTTAGTAGCTTTCATTATACGTTTTCTTTGAGAGTCAAAGTCACCCGCACAAAGTTGGAAACATTAAAACGACTAACGAGTGGCTTTTGAAAGGATTTGTTACGAATCATTGCCAATCAAAAGCAAATTAAACCTCTCATGCCTATAGTGTACAAAAGCAAAAGCATCCGTATCGTACAAAAGCATCTCCTATTTAGAGAGGCAAATGTTTGATAAATACAACGGCACGGATAACAATCGATGGTAAGAGAAGAATGTTTATTTGTTTTGAACAAATTTTGTTGGGTTTTAGACAGCAAAGTTAGTTCTTAAGCTGCAAATTAATAGTCATTTGTGTAATACGAGGAGGGGCATATCCTATAAAACATAATTTTACACATTTACAGAATATTGTTAGTCTTTGGCAGGGGGTTCAAAACTTTCTAGCCACACTGATACCTTCACAGAAAAAAAAAAGAATCCCTTAAATCAAATTGGAACCGCATTAATTCAAGAGAGAGAGAGAATGGTATTCTTGAATAGATCCAACCAAATATTAGTTTGATTTTTTGACAAAATATTCTTGACCAGACTAAGTTATTATTTTTCCTTTACAATCAACTGAAAATAAATCATTCATTTAAATTGAGAAGAGTATTGGGCCTAACACTGTACCTTGAGGTAGTCCACACTCTATTATTCCAAACTCGCTGAATGTTTTATTTTTTAAAATCCTTTTAAGGCAGATATAGAAACCCGTGTCCCAGAAATTCAAATGGAAATAATTGATTTGCTGTGTAGCGATATTTTTAAAGAAATTCATCATTACTAAATTAAAAAACATTTTTAATCTAAAAAAGTGGTTTTAATATCCAAAAAGAAGAATTTTTAAAATAACAAACCACCACGAAATATAAATCCTAATTTCAACAGAAATCACTTTGTTTGAGCCGAAACCCAAAATTGTGCAGACATTTCTATGTACGTATTCCTCTCTTACCCTTGTTATTTGTGTAACGAAGGGGGGATGCTTAACAAGGTTCAAACAGAAAATTCAATCTTGCCGAAATAAAGAGAATATTCAGTCTTGCCTAAATAAAAAGTAAATAGATTTTGGGAGCATAAAGTATTTGCAAGATTTTACAGTGGGTGGGAAATTAATTAAAAATTGTCGACCGGTATTAAAATTGATAAAAAAAATATTAGTTTTAGGGATGAATCCAATCGTTTGGGCTAGTACACACTCGTAGACAAAATTGCGCAACTCGTGTCTATAGACAAAGTTCTGCGATTGTCTATAGACAAATGGGTAACAAATCGCTTGTTCTGCAACTATCTGTAGAAGTCTATGGTCTCCCGCATAAAACAAAATTGTTTTAAACAATCCCTGAGAGAGCAACATCTAAAACATCTAATTAAAATATTATCTATTTGTTTGAATTACAGTCAGCATTAGCATCTCCATCAAATTTCCATATACACAAAAAACAAAACATAAATATGTATGAAGTTACAACTGTGTGCAAAGAGGTAAATTATTTTCGTACTACTCGTTTTACATACACAATTAATTTGTTTTTGTAGTGGGATTAATTCCAATTAAAAACAGGTTCATAAATTGTTTTTACATCAAGTGACGTACCGTAAATAATGTACAACTACATCAATTCATTTTGTAACAATAATAATAAAGTATCCAGTGATAAAGACCGATGCGTGACAAATATTCTATTATTACAATTTGTTGTTTCTTTTTATAAATATTTAGTTATTGTTGTTTTATATGTACTGTTATTGGAAAATAGAATAAAAACAAAAATACTATAACTAGTGGGGTTGCATAACAACTGGGTAACACACCCGTCCATTTCTTACCAGAGATTTCGAAAAGTAGCTGAACAAGTGTCACAACAGAAATAATTGTCAAGGACAGATTTTTATAAGAATACCTGAGCAAAATTTAATAAAAAATTTACCAAGTAAAGTAAATATATGAGGTAAAGAAGTAATCGTCATTGACCAGAAGAGATAGCAAAGCGAAAGGTATTAAACGTTAGTTTTATCTATTGACAGATTGGCTATTTTGAATAGTTTTGGATCAAAAAGTGTTAAACGGGAAATGTACCTTCTAAATTTTATACATTTGTGATTAGTTCCTATCAGGCATTGTCATTCCTCTGTTAAGGTTGGTTACCACCCTTAAACAGGGAGGGGGATTAGTAAATCTGCAAAAATTTCCTGACGGTCTCACAGGTGTTCAGCGTTCTGCATGTCAAAGTATTTTATTGCAATCCTAGCTTGAACAAGAAGAAGAAATATCGTTTAGTCATTTTCTACCTGCTACTTCTGTTGGATTTCTATAGCTAATTCTGTATACTTAGCTGTCTTATCCTGGTATTTATCTCTGACATTATTTTTATTAGACACAGCAGCAACATCAATAAGTAATACACGCAGTTGGCTCCATTATCCAATCGATCATAGTATTCTTTAAGGAGTCATTTTGTAATACTGCCTGGTACTAGCAATTGTAGTAGGGCATGTAGATCTTAAGTAGCCCATATTTATTGGCCAGCTATTGAGGAATGATGTTTCAGATCCCTCAGGTAATAGATGTTAACTAAGTAAGTGCAGCCCGATGCTATATGCTGAATCGTCATTCGACATTCTTATCCTTAATCACGAACTTCTTATAGTTATTGGTATTGATTACCTAATCCTGAGTTGGAAAACCTATACGAGACATGTCGGACGCATCTTTATTTATGTATTAAGATCATGGTGATGTCGGCCATGCGGCTCTTTTTGTAACCATTGCTCCTCATTTTGGGTATCAGAAAATGGTGGTAAATCTATTCTCTGGTAGGTCAGTGGGAAGTAATTTTTATGAGTCATTGTTATTGTTACATGAAGGTCAGCGGTGTCGGCTATGGTGTAAAGTTGACGCTATCACCTAAGCCTCGTCTTCCTTGTCTTCGTGGGAGTGTGGTGGATGGTGATCCTTATTTTGAGATAACATAGTTTGTGTTAATCTTTTAATATTCTCAAGTTTTATGGTTAATCATTTCGCTAAATGAGTAGGGTACAGCATATTTTATAGTGGTCTGTAACTTTGGCTGTGGCTTGATTGTGACGCCATAGAATCAAGTAAAAATATTTTCCTTTTCAATTCTTGCTGAAGTTCTTATAATTTTTTTTATCTAACTTTCACCGGTCGGTATAAAATTGTTTTTAAACTTCAAAACTATTATTAAATAACCAACTTAAATCTCTGAAATCTGTCTTAACTGAATTATTCGCCCATAATTTGTCTTCAGCAAAGTTTTTGAATGAATTACAGTCAAGTAAGTCCACGCGAAGTTTTTAAACTTTGATTATTATATCCGAAATGATCACGACAATCGTGGAAAGTTAAAATAGTTAACAGAGATCCATCTGACCTCGTTATGAAATGAAGTTATTGTTTTAACGGAATTTATTATAGCGTTAACTGTTTGATAATAAAATTTCGGATTAACGTTAATTGAAGTGGATCTGATGAGATGAAATTATTTAACAATGTTAAACTTTCCTTTTATAGCGTTTGAAATTTTCTAGCATTTGTGGACTAATTCTCGTTATCGTACTTAATAGTAATTTGTTTATTTTGCGTTTCCTTTAATTTTGTATTTAATTGTAAATTATTAAAAAGTTAGGAGTGAAGAGTTTGTAGATATGCATTATTCCCTTTTACTATATGTCAATTTTTAGCAATTAATTTCGAAAAAACTGGAATTTCTCCGTTAATTTTTACCCCTAATCTCTTTTTCTCTCAATTACCCCTTTTTTCTTTGCTATGGAGTAGTTTCCCCAAAAAAAATTTTCGTCCAAAATCCGCCAAACAAATCTTTTATTTTCACTCATTTATAGTCGCATTCGCCTTTTTCCAATTTAACAGCGAAAACTCACTGATTTTTACTTCATTAACGTTTTTGTCCAGATCCATTCCCCATTTTCTACCTTTCTGGGATTTTTGCTGTAGAATTTTATTTTTTTTCTCAAAAAACTTTATTTTTTCCTCTAAAGCCTCCTAAACATTTTGTTCTTTTATTTTCAATCATTTTTCTATTGCCTCTTTGAGATTTTTAGTATAACCTTTTATTTTTTCAAAAAAAGAATTCTTTGCTATTATCGTCCAGCGTTTTTCATTTATGAAGGATATTTTATTATTTATAAATCATCGTTACAAATACATTGTATTTCAATTTAGCATCCCTTATAAATTAATGTACGTTTATAGATGTCAATACTCTTTTCTTACCATAGATGGTAGCACATCTAAAAATGTTATCTTATAGCAGTTATAGCTATTGACTTGTACGAATTTGGAATTTTATTTATTGGATTCGAAAAGCCTAACTGATGAAGCCGAAAGGTAGAAACCGGTCTTAGGATGTCTAATCTAATAAATTAAAATTCCTTACTGGTTTACTAATGTACGTTTAGATATAATGGGTACTGGGGAAGGGAAAATTCAGACACTATTCCATTATGGCTTAATGTTATAATTATTTATTACTGTTATAATATTAAGCAATAATGAAATAGTGTCTGAATTTTTCAGTCCCCACTACCCACTTGTGTGTGTATGTTGATTTTTTGTGTTTATGAATTTTAAAATTCTGACTTCAGATTTTGATAGAGCATCAAAAAGTAAGCTTAGGGTTTGATGTGCCCCTCCGTATCTCTTCGGGAACACCTTCAAAATGGGGTCCAAAATATGGACGTCAACATTAATTTTCAGCCGATGGCAGCTGTAATTAATACAATAAACGTTCGTACGTAAATTTTCTTAATCCTTATTAACGGTTATTGACGTTAGGGATGATTGACATTAATCTATAACACCAGTACATTAAAACAATAAATAGTGAGCATAGATTCATAATCACCAGTTATTAATATTATTAAGTTTTATTTATCAGACTTCGCTAAATTAGGTATACTGGTAATTACTTTATCAAAAATATTAAAACAAAACGATATTTCTAAAAAAAATTTAAAACACCTACCTACTAATCATTGGCTCATCTATGTCGACTGATTTGATGAGTTGCGTTTTCCCAAAACCTATATTTTCGAATTTCCCATATGAACAATCAAGACTCAACGAACTGGAAGAGGATTATACAAAAAAATGTATTAGGTAGTTATTTTTTATTGTTCTAATGTTATTGATTCACAAATCATGTGTACCCTAGGACTTTCAAAGGGAACAGCATGTTTATAAAAACATTTTTCCAAAAAGTTCCAAAATATTTTGCTATCTTGTGGAAAATCTAAATTGAACAAGTACATAATTTTAAAACATATCACACCTCATCAACTGCCTTAAATATAAGAAAAAATTTAAAATGAATTTCGTCAAAGTAGACGCAAATATTTGAAATTTTAGAGATGTCGTCTCCAAGGCATAAAATAAAGGTTTGAATTGCTGATTTTCTCAATTTCCAGGCTCTTGTTGGGTTTTAGCACAAAATAAAAATGTTTCCTGGGAGTCCTTTATTGTAAATTTTATATGGGTCGTCTTTCCAAATAAATTTTTGGTACAAAATTTGGTCGATGGCAACAAATATAAAAGTGAAGCATATTTTCCATCTAAAAAAATACAAAATTAATATGCTACTTTTTGGCATATAATTTGAACTTACTTTCGTCGCACGTTTCCTTGAAAGCGTTATCTAATAGGGCTCTAGCAGCTTTATCCTTTCTGCAAAAATGCCAGTATTTGCGGAAAACATTTCCCCACTATCGAACGCGACATTATAATCCATATTATTATTATTATTATTATTATTATTATTATTATTATATATCAACCTAAAATAAATATTGAAGTCAAAAAAACCAGCAATTTTTTATTTTCAGATCTTAGACATAGAATTTTGGTATAGGTACAATGCGGGCCAAAATAATATTTACCAAGCGGTATCCCCAGTGTTTTTTGTAACTATCAGAATGTACCTTCCTTTCTTTGTCGATCTCCAGTCCAGAATTAACTAATTTGGCACAATAATTATTATTTTACTATTCAAAAAACACCTAACCTCTGCATGTGGTTGCACTTATATGAGCTATGGGCGCGGCGCGAAGAGTTAAACATCTACGCTAGTTGTTCGGAATATTAATGTTTGTAGAGATTGGTTTACTATTACGTAGCACTATTTTGGCGCGTTTTTAAGCAGTCGATGGTGACATTCATGGATTTAACGTTTAATGTTCATCAAAACAATGAAAACCGTTAATTAATGTTCAAAGTTTGTAGTTCTTGGAATTATAAAAAGTTTTTATGGTTTTAATGGTAAAGTACATTGGTTTATAATAGCAAAACATTGATTTGATTAATATTTGTATTATATTAAAGATACAGTTAAATAGTTTTTGATGTTTTGCGTTTATTGCTTAACGATTTTTCGGTTATTGTTTTAATGCACTAGTTAATTGTTTTATGACGTGAAATTATTCTCCCAATCACCGAATCATAGCATTAATATCAAAAAAATTGACGACGATACTTTATTGATTTTGCGTATAAATATTTTTTCAGTGTTGATTCGAATATGAACTGCCAGTCTAAAATTTTATTAATACTTTCATTTGTTCGGTCTATGGCAATACTAGAAGAGCATTCTCAACTGGTGTACTTTGACATTTTGAATTAGACTGACATATTAATCAACTTTTCTCCACGGCCACTACTGAATGTAGTTATTCTGAAACTACTTATAATAACAGAAAACAAACATTCTCGCTTTTGAGATTGAAAGAAAATTCTGAAACATTTGTCTCTTATGTATTTTATATGTATTACATTCTATCACTAGAGATAGAATCTGTATTCCGTGATTGTTTACAAAAATAAGGTTTGCCATGAATGTCAAATTAACTGTCAGTATTAGTTGACGTGGTCTTAATATTGGTTTGTAAAAACTTTTAATTTATTAAAAAGGAGAAGAAAATCAAACGATTCAGATGTAGAATTTGAAAATACTCCTCCAGAAATAAAAAAATATGCCGATAATATAACTCAAAATTTGCTACCGCAAAAATCCAAGCTGGAATATAAAAATACTACCTACACAATGTTGAGAAACTGAGGTTTCATTTTACTATATTTAATTTCTACTTTCTGTGGCCGTGGAGAAAGTACAGTCTGTTACTCTGTTGGAATGAAAATCCGACACTCGTGGTTCCTCACGCTCGCATTCGCTCGTGTCCACTCGTGTCGAATTCTCATTCCAACCTTGTTACAGAATATACTATTAATAAACAACAAAAATGTAGAACAAGGCCATTCAAACATTTCATTTTCCAACAGTGTCCATAGTGTAATAGGGATTATATAAATGTAGACTGCCATCTCTCCATTATAAAAAACCTCTATCCTAGATTAAGTTGTTCTACATTCTACCTTAATTGCTTATAACTTCCCTGTTATAAATCCTATTCGAGAAGTTTGATATCACAATATGTGAACTGTTAAATCAAATTTTGTGCTTCTGTAAACCGACGAAGAAAACTAGAGAGACACTTAAGAGTTGGCTGGGAGTTTAGCGATATTGTGGTTTTTGGCAGAAGTTGTCGCCGAGAGTTCGTCGTATATCCTCTGGAAGTGACATATAGTTTGTTCGATTTCATGGCAGTAGCGTAGGTGGGTTAGTTTAAGTAAATATTCACATTTTTTTATTTAGTAGATGATATATGAGAGAGATTATGTGGAGAATGTCTAGATAGTGATCTAAATTTAACATTGTTTTATAAGTTTATATACAGTATACACATAGGCAAAGATCCTAAGTATGATATTCCGTGATGTTTAGGTCGTTTAAACTAAAAGTTTTATCAATTCCTTTATAAGAAATTTAGTTTTTTCTTAATGGTGAAAAAGTTCATTTTTAATAAAAAAATTGTATAACTCAAAAATAGTTAAAAATAGATATAGGGAAGTAATAACAAAAGTTGTTAAGAATAACGTATTTATTCCTAAAGTTGCAAAATATACAGGGTATCCCATTAAAAAAAGAAGAAAGTTAACTTCCGGAAGTAGAAAAAAAGATTCCAATATTTTCATTAAAAAGTTCACCCTTTAAAAACCCTTTCAGTTTTCAGATACCTTTACTTCTCGAGATCTTTCTAACCGACTGTTTATTTGTCGCACCCTGTATAAAGTATGCAAAGTATGTAAGCAGAGGTTGGGGAAACTAAAACTTAATAGAATACTCGCATGAAAATTTTTGGCAAAATCAAATTTTTTTTATATTCTTGTATGTCTTACTTATTTTTATAAAACCCTTAATGCGACCCTGTGTACTAGAACAGTCACGCTCTGTACACGTGTATTTACTTTTCTTTATCTTGGATATAGTTTAGAAAACCGTAGGTTTTCTCGCAACCCTGTAAGAGTTATTTTATCGTAAGTAATATCATAATTTTTCAGAAAAAAATGCTAAGTAATGTTTTAACAAGCATGAGTGCTGGTGGAAACAAAAATCCGAGTTGAAGACGATGATTTTTGCACCTGCACTGTAGACTGAGAAGTTGGGGGAGTGGGTGTAGGATCTTCTGTTTTCTGTTTTTTAGCTGGAGGTTCTGAGGCGTCACTTCTAAGGGTGTTTATGATGTTGGAATGATGCTTATTATCCATTTGCAGATAAGGCTTAATTGAGTTGGCTGAACTGTGTCCGGTAATTTTAATTAATTGTTGTTCACCAACCTCTCCTTTAGTCAGGTTACTGACTGCTGTCGACCTCATAGAGTGGTTTGTTATTTTTACTTCTTTTGTATTTAATCCTGCCTTCTCTTCTGCTTCTTTAGTCGATTTCGAAAGTTCGTTTTTTCCCACTGGAGTGTATGGTACACACTTGATTGTTCTTTGTTCCATGATGAGTTTACTATTAAGTATAATCTATCAGTTGTTATTCTAGATGAACGTTTAACTATTAGAATTTTAAAAAGACGGACTGTACAAAAGGTAGGGTTCTTCGTGTTGTGGACCAGTCATTTACTATCGGACATTTTTTTTCTCCACCCTGGGCTGTTTTATTGAAGATAGGATTATATTCTAGGGGAGACCGGGGCTGGTTGGCATACTTTTGTTATTTGAATTTATTTTATCGTTCTTTTTATTACTTTAAATATGATCTATACAACATAATATTGCCTATAGTTTTAGCTACCATTATATATAATCATTTATGTTAGACTTTTAAATATAAAGTTTTGACACCCGCTTATGCACCCACAAAATTTTCCGCCAACCAACCCCGGTTACAGGGCTAGTTGGCACATCTTAAGGGGTTGGTTGGCATAACCTTAAGGGCTGGTTGGTACAACCTTTGGGGTTGATAGGGACATATTAAAACATAATATTATTTGTTAAGAAAATATTATTAAGTTGAAACTTAAAGAAAACAATAATGTAGGACTAATGTAACACAACAAAAAAGAAAACACAAAAAGTTAAAACCTAAAAATCATCGTCTGAATCACAATTCGGAGTCAGTCCATAATAAATATCTGAGGCCTTTTTTAAATATTCGGCAAGATACGTCTCCTGATCATCTGTGAATATCTGTAACAAAAAATAACTATAAGAAAAATATTGAATTTTCGTTAAGAAAATAATTATTTACCTGTCTGTTTTTTTATAGCCAATACCAATTGACTGGCCTTCTTGTGTTACTTTGTTCTGTTTACAGTATCGAAGTAGGGTTCTGTAGGGAATGTTATAATCAACTGAGGCTTGTCTTGCTGTCTGAATACGTAAAACAGCAATCTCATTTATTGCTTGCTCAATAACATCTTTTTTTACGGTAGACCTAGTAGTTTTTCTTTTATAATTTCTCCTTTTATCTAAAGACAGATAATATAAAATCAATTAGTTTTACCGGTCGAAAAAATTTAATTTTAACGTGAAACCTATTAAAAAATGTTATTTTTATCGTTTTAATAAAATTAATTCCCCAACAAATTAATACTCGGGGTTGGTTGGAACTCTGCCAACCTGCCCCGTTTCAAATATGCCAATTAACCGCAATTGACAAATAAACAAAATGGCGGTATATCAATATTAAAAGACAATTAATATTATTGTCAAATCTACGAAAACGTAAGACCTAACATAAGTCTTTAAGACTACATTATCAGAAATGACTCATCTCTTACCTGTTTAACTATAAAACATGCGCAATCAGGAACACGAAATTTACTCAATGTCACAAAAATTAAAAAAATGTCAATATCTTCTCTTAGACCCTTCTCATGCTACTGAGATCAAGAGGGTATGTGTAGTTCAATCGACTGAACGACGAGACGAGGTAGTGAGGCGGTCCTGCAGCAAACGTAGAAATTATTTACGATCGTCAACCAACCCCGTGTGCCAACCAACCCCGGTCTCCCCTACTCTTCCTAAAAAGTAGGATTTTTGAAAATCAGTTATTTTAAAAAATATGTAACTATGTTATCTTCCTGTTTTAATCCCAGAATTATCCACTTCCTCTTTAAAATAATGAACTCTGCAATTGACTGCTTCTCCACCTCTCCAGACAAGTTGTACTGAAGCGATATGGTAAAATTTTCGCCGGAGTGTCTTCGTCGCATAATAAAACTATTGCATAGTATTCTTCCAATTTTAATGAAGCAGAGATCGATTTCCTTTTATTGGCGCACATCTGCAAATTCCTTCGTTTCGCATTACGAGCTTTCCTACTAGCCATGAAGATAATATCTTAAAATGGTTCAAAAATTATTTTCCACTTCATAAAATACATCTCTTGCATTTTTTGCAACGGTGTTCCACATTGTCTTCAGAACTAGTTCTTTGTAATTTTCATCGTTTTCTTTCTTCATAATCCACGCCCAATCTTTCAGAATTAGGTTTAGTTGCTCTAAACTTGTAGTTTCCAAAAGCTCGTATTTCTTTGCCTTGCAGAATTCCGTAAACTGTTTCCATATTGGTTCACTTTTCTCAACCACCAGATCAATATTTGTCATAGAATCACTTCCAATGCGACTCATTTTCACTACATAAGCTGACTAGCACTGTTTAAAAACAATATTACAAAATTTATTGACAATAAAATCAGATAAATTGTTTATCGTCGTTTTCTGGTGTCCTAGGAGACCATAATTACTTGCTATCAAAGGTATTGTAATTTCTGGTGACAACAGCTGGCAAGTTTTGTCAAAGGTAATACCACGAGTCCTCCAAATTTTATCGATTAAATTTTTGGTTTTCACGAAAACGGCTTTATTTGGAAAAACCACGAAAACAAACTGATTGATAAAATTACGAGTCCGCAGGACGAGTGATTTTATTTCAAATCAGTTTGTTTGAGTGGTTTTGCCTGAAATAAAGGCGTTTGAGTATGGAAACCGAAAATTTGATCTATAAAATTTGACAGGACGAGTGGTATTTTGAAAGATTATTTTTTGAATCATTTTGTGTTAAAAACAGAGAAAGACACTTTACACTCAAAAGTTCGATATTTTCTTTTACATTTAAACGCCAAATATTACAAACGTAATATAAGTTGCCTATCTAGTAGTAGGCATTTAAGATTATTTATTAAGTGTAACGTTTTGACGTTTTGACATTATGTCAGTTTTAAACGAATTTATGGATGGAGCTGTGTTGTGTGTTACAATAAACGAATAAAAACAGGTTAGTTTACAAATATATTTTGAAATTTGGGTATTAACATAGATTTGTAATACAGTTTAGTATAATAATAATTGATAAATGTTTACACTTGACATTTCAAAAAAGGTAAACACAGTTTAATCAAAAAACAAAAACGACGAAGCGGTTTTATCAAAGGTAATACCACGAGTCCTCCAAATTTTATCGATTAAATTTTTGGTTTTCACGAAAACGGCTTTATTTGGAAAAACCACGAAAACAAACTGATTGATAAAATCACGAGTCCGCAGGACGAGTGATTTTATCTTAAATCAGTTTGTTTGAGTGGTTTTGCCTAAAATAAAGGCGTTTGAGTATGAAGATCAAAAATTTAATCTATAAAATTTCAGAGGACGAGTCGTATTTGAAAGGATTATTTTTTGAATCATTTTGTATTAAAAACAGAGAACATAGTCATTTATGCAAAAGACACTTTACACACAAATATTGAAAATTTTCTTTACCAATTTAAATTGAAACCTGAGCTGTTATAGTTTTACATACAGGGCCACCAAGGCGATTTTTTGACTGGCTACCCCGCGAAACGGCGCCGTTAATAAAAGCGAAGAAGAATGAAATGAAGTCTTTCTTAATTTAATTAATTTTAAGTTTAGTGTTATGTTATGTAAAAATGTTAAAGGCATTTTGAAATCAACTAATAAAAACAGGTTAGTTTACAAATACATTTTGAAATTTGGTTATTAACATAGATTTGCAATACATTTTAGTATAATAAAAATTGTTAAATGTTTACATTTGACATTTCAAAAAAGGTAAACACAGTTTAATCAAGAAACAAATACGAAGAAGCGGTTTTATCAGTATAAAACACAATGATTGGTTAGGATCCTGAGCTGTTATTGGCTGAAACCACAAAATCTGACTGTATTGACAGATGAAAAAAATAATCAGTATAAAACACAATGATTGGTTAGGATCCTGAGCTGTTATTGGCTGAAACCACAAAATCTGACTGTATTGACAGATGAAAAAAATAATCAGTATAAAACACAATTATTGGTTAGGATCCTAAGCTGTTATTGGCTGAAACCACAAAATCTGACTGTTTTGACAGATGAAAAATAATCACGGGTAAACTCGAAAAAACTGCTAACAGGAGCTGTCGTACAGTTTTTTCATTCAAAATTGCGCGTTTGTGATTGGTGGAAATTAAGACGAGGGAAAATTTTCGTCAAAATCATTTTTTTTATATTCTTATATGTCTTACTTATTTTTATAAAACCCTTAATGCGACCCTGTGTACTAGAACAGTCACGCTCTGTACACGTGTATTTACTTTTCTTTATCTTGGATATAGTAAAGAAGACCATGTTTTCTCGCAACCATGTAAGAGCTACATTATCAATAATATAGCATTAAATTTCTTGTTAAAGCTACATTTTTATGTTTTCTATTTTATTTATTATATTTAGAAGACAATAACGTAAAATTAATACATATAGTACATTTTGTCAGTGTAATTTATAGAAATAAAAAATACTATTGTCATTTTTATTAAAACGGCGCCGGCCCTTTACTTTTAAGCTAATATCTAAAATGATTGGGAACTTTTATTGATATTTTGGGAAGAATATAAACATCGAAGTATATAATAATCAACAAGGGCCATTGGAAAAACGTAGTTCCACTCTTTTATATGCAAATTCTAATAATAAGAATATACTTAAACCTATTTAAAGTTTGTACGGATATTAGAGTTGAAGGAAATCACAAGCAGCCACAGTCGAAGCCAACATTTTCACCGATATATTCAAACATCGATCGAAGTAGAGCTTTTCAGAAGCGAACCTATTAAAGTTTGTTATTCAATTGCTGGGAAAACCAAAGACAAAATTGTATTATTTGCATCTAAATTATAGTTCTGCGTTCTGAAAGATATTTTAAATAATAATTTCATACATTTATTCATACCACGTCAAAAACAACTTCGTTTCAGGTTTATTTGAAAAAAGGAAATGGCGATTTTAGTATGTTTATAATGGCAATGCAATACTGGGTGTACAATTTAGTTTATATCGAAAAACCTTGTTTTTATAGTGTTGAAATTGTCGAATTTTTAACTTTTCGGTTAAAATATTTGTTACAAGTTATAAAGCTGTAAACTGAACAACGTAAAATACATCCATTAATATTTAAAAAGTAATAAAACAACAATATTCTTACGTAAAGTACTTTTTCCGCTCACACGAAGTGTTCTTGAAAATTTGATGCCGAAAATCACAAAAGTTGGTGATCTTTGTCATGCCTGCAGTATAATTTAATTTCGGAAATATTTCTGTAACAAAATTTTGTCGTAAAGGATAATATTAGGGCACACCTGGAAAATGTACCGAAACGACGTAAAGAAGTACATTTTACTCGAACATTCTTTCAGACAGCGGAAATATGTGTGCACTTTATTTTTATGAAATATTCATTCTTATGAAAGAATGGAAAATTTTGTTTACATATTCAAGAAAATATAATATAAACTTATTTATTAACAAAGTAAAAGCTATGTGGTACTAAAGAAGAATCATTTTTGTATACAGGATGATGCATTTTTCCCTTGCCAGATACTTTTTTTTTTTAATATAAAGTCATAATTATTATGTCATTTTACTGCGTGTAAAAGTAATATACAAACTTAAAATTTTAAAAATATAAATCATGGATCTTATGAAAGAACTTTTGAAAGAAATGGCCGACGTTAAAAGTGGTCAATTAGAGTATCATTAGTATTTAAAAGAATCAAAGAAGAAAATGAAAAGCAGGACATAGACACGGTAAAAGAAGAATATGAAGCAGGTGTACGAAAAGTATTGCAGGATTTTCCAAATGAAGAACTGTGAAGGTAAAAAATATAGGAAATGGAATTCAGGAATGGGAAAAGAAGGCGCAGAAGTTAAAAATGATAATAGTGAGAGGATTGTAGAATCAGGCATTGAAAACAACTTAATAATAACATCGAATAATGGTCACACATATTTATTTAAATATTCAGTATAATCTGGTGAATCAATAAAATTATTCAGTATTTTATATGTAAACAGAATATCGAAGAAATCCCTTCTGATGAACATTGATTCGATTTTGTAGAAGTTCGAGTTAGATTCATATGTAAAATGATGACGATATTGGAAAAATCTGAAGATAAGAACATTTACCAGTTTTTTCTGTACATTTTATAACACGTCCAAGGTCATCCCTTATCAGATTGATTGTGACGTAGGTAGTTCAAATCGAGGTAGTTGGAGTAAAGTAAGGCCCATTTCTTACCTATATGAATTTGTTTAGAGTGTTCTGTACTTAATAGAAATTGAACCGGGACCAGTAACGTCACCCTTGACCTTGAGTCTGGATCTAGAAAAAAATATATTTACGACTAAGGTCCTTTTGGTGATGTTACTGCGCATGATTTTTGAATGATGACTGTCTGCCTTCAAGATGTCCACTAATAGCAAATACTAAGGTCCTTTTGACAACATTACTTTTCATCATGCATCTATGTTTTCTGCGCCCTCATAAAGATATTTTCGAAAAAAAAATTCCATTTATCATAAAAAGGGTTCCTTATGCAGGTACAATATTCCAATATCGGCCTCACTAATGTTTTTTAAACAGTTATTAGGGATTCATGATTACGAAAGTCCTTTGTATTTCTTAGAAGGGATTTTCTAACAGTTATTTCTATAAACGAATCAAATGTCAACTTTTTGTCCAGGATGATTCCAAGGTCACGGACTTCATCACAAGATGGTATTATTTCGTTATTTTAGAAGAGATCATTTGATAGACAATTGTTGCTTCTTGAAAAAACAATATGATGACATTTTTTGATGTTTATTGAATAATCTATTAACGCTGCAGTAATTATAAAGACTATTTAGGTCTTCTTGAAATTCAGCATAATCTAGTGGAGTTTTGATTTGCATATAGAGCTTTAGAATATTTAATGATTTTTTCAACATCGCTGACGAAGGCACTGAACAGAATCGGACCTAAATGGGAGCTCTGAGGGACCCCAGAAGTAATAAGAGTCTCATTAGAGTTAAAATTGTTGATGGCGACGTATTGGCGCCTGTCTTTTATGTAGGAGACTCAACAGATTACCGTGAATACCGAAATTCTCCAGTTTGGTTATCAAAGTAGGACGGTGCACTTTATCGAATGCTTTCGAGAAATCGGTGTACACGGCACATGCTGAGTGCCCACTTTCCATAATATCAAATCCATTTTGTACAAAAGGTGCTAAGCTGGTGATAACGCCTCTTTTCTTGTGAATCCATATTGATGATCCGTAACGACATTTTTGACCATAAAAAATATTTCTTTTGTTAAAATTGTTTTGAATATTTTCCCGAAAATGTTCAAAATTGATATAGGCCTATAGTTCCCTGCGTTTATTTTATCACCTGACTTGAAGATGGGTATAACTCTCGCTCACACACAGATTACATTTAGCATACACAATCACTAATAACACAACACTATCCTCTGTGGGGTAGATCCAATGGGTCAATATCGCTTGTCTTTTCGTTGGCTGATGAATGAAGAAATTTGCAACTAGTTCATTTGGGTGAACACAACCACCGGTTCTGGTAACTTTCGGTTAATTTGGCACATTCTTCTATGACTGTTGGTACTTGAAGGTCTCTGTGAAGTACATAGATCTGAGTAGTTTGGATTCAAAACGCTATATCTTCATGCAATTCGAGTAGCTTGTTGATCCCCAGAGTTGTATTCCATATGACCATATAGGCTTTATTATGGTTTTGTATACCAGCACATTGTTCGTAAGAGATAGTTGGGAGGTGCATTGCCACTACCAGTACATTTTTGTCAAATCAGGCCAACTTTTGCCAGGTTAGGCACTTGTCTAAATGGATACCGAGGTATTTCACATCTTCTTTTTGGAGGTATTAGCTTTGATACGCCAGATCTTCATCCATTTATCGACTTTGACAAGCTTGTGTTGTTGATATCTAGATACTAGAAGTAGTGGCAGAAGCATGTGCAAGGATTACTGCGGAACAATATCTGTTCCAGATAGTACCGTATTTTTCGGGCAACTGTATGATAAATAATTGAACAATTATATTTACACCAGAAGTTCAGCAATAGTCAGACGCAGAAACAAACAAAATGAAATAGCACACTCACATCAAGAAAGAAGACAACTCCACGCATTCGTCTTAAGAGGGATATTAGTGGGGTCAAACAGTATTTTTGAACAATAAACAATAGCTTCGACATCTACAAGATAATGAGCGACCTCGAAAACCCGCACGGGAAAATTTTCCAGACCTTTTGTTGAACAGGCAGTCATGTTTTTCATACCCTCTGCGAAACTCTTAGAAAATTGTCCAATTTGTTAAATAAATAATTATAAATGTCCGAGCGTAAAGAGGTTAGTTGTAGATTTTGTTACTGATAATTTTTCGAAAATTTAAAAAAAAACGCATGTCGATCCGATTTCTCCGAAAAAAGTTACTAATATTAACGCTATTGCTGAAGACTTAAATCTTAATTGTGAAATAGATGTAAGAGAAATCTACCTCATAAAGACAAAACAAAAAACTTCCTTTATTCCTTGCTGTCTTCCACACGGGGGGTGCTCAGTGCAGGGACCGCTACAAGTCTGTCCTCTCTCATGGTTGTTCTCATTCAGTCCTTCGTCCTTCGAAGGGTTGAAAAGGACCTTTCGGCTTCTTGAAATCTTTCTTTAAATTAAAAAACATGAGCTAAAGGTCAGAAGTAAGGGCACGTAACAGTTAATTGCGGTGGAGTGCAAATACTCATTAGATACACCAGCCACCTGTATAAATTGTAGGAGTAATTAAATCTAATAATTCTATATTCAACTCTAGATTTTTTTTCAGTACTTTTAATAGTGTAACTGTAAAATTAATGCCTAAGATAATATAAAGCGTTTTAAACAGTAGATGTTTCATCACTATCAAAAATAAATAAAAAGTCTGTCAATACGCTTTCTTTTACGTTTTCAAAACAAATTTCTCGTTATCTGCGATACGCCTCAAAATGAACGTGTCGACGCTGATACCCGGCGGCCTTAATTTTAAATTTATTTTCCTTTTCGACTCAACAAGTTTATTATGCACCGACGCTGCCACAAAGCGAGAAACGAACGAAACGAAACAAGTTGATGTAGGTCATAAAGGAGCAACTTTATTGCGGTTGTTTCAAGCGACAAAAATGTTTTAAGGCAAAATACTTTTTCGCCTTTGTCGAGGGTATAAATGCTGAGGTTTGTTGCATTATATGCACGGCATGCTGCGTATTGATATTTGAAAAAAGAAAACTAAATTTATAGTGTCACATTATTTTTTTAAGATTTTATACTTTAAATTCTTTGGTAATATTTTTAATTAATATTATTACTCTAATTTTTGTACTGGATAATCCTAAGAATTTTTTCTTTCTAGTCTTTTAAATGTGGTCTGTGAATATGATTTAATCTTAGTCTAATTTATTTGTTGATTAATTTTTATATCCTATTCACTGCGCCATGTTTATGTTTAAAATATTGTAACGGTTGACTAATGCGAAGAATTTAATAAAGAGAATACAAAACTTATATTAAATATAAAGAGAAATAATGAAACAAATAAATTAATCAAAACCAATAAATAACTATTTATTTTAATTCAAATAATCATCAGACAGAATGTAATGTAGAAAATAAAGTTTGAAACGAATTTTAGAGTAGTAATTACATAATAAAATATAAAATCTTAGATATCAAATTTTAACATGGAAATCCCATAAGGGATGTTCATCGACAATTTTAGTATATTTACAAATAACTTAGAAAATTTCTAAATAGAAAAAGTTAAAGTAGAACAATTTCAGATAAGTCTGCGATCACTACAATAATGAGAACATTGTTATTTTAATTGTTATAAGAGAAATAAATTTTAAACTTAACCTAGAAATGCAATGTCTTGATTTATCAATATGGTCAATTTAAATTCAGGGGAAATACAACAAATAGGGAAAATTAAGTGTAGGGACTTCTAAATTATTACTATAAAAAAGGCAGTAATAATAATGTTTAATACAATTTAAGAAATCGATGTAAGTAATGTAATGTAAGTAGAAATAGTAAATAAATTATATCAAAATCATTCTTTTTATCTCGAGAATCATGTTTTGATAGTTAAAAAGTGTATAAAAATCAATAATTTTTAATTTTATAATAATTTTAATTTAAAATTCTGTCAAATCTAAATCGAGTTGGCCTAGAGATGCTCGTTCATAAAAACCAAATTTCGCTGTCAAGCGGGGCTTTTGCCAAAAGACTCTTGAACTGTTCACTTCAGAGCTCGTCGTAAAACAAAAGAATCTTCAAATCAAAACTACAACGATTAATATAAAGAAGTTAAGAAAATTTTACCTGTCAAATTTAAGTGAGGTTAGATTTGTATAATCCAAGAATAAAAGAAGTCAATTAACAAAAGAACTCCAATCATTGATTCCTGCTTTTGTTCCTGAAGGAGAATCCAGATCCTGTTTGTTATCCATATCCAACAGTATCATGTAGTTTTTATCCTGTGTTCCTGATTGATTTTGGAGAATATTATATCCGTTATTTTGAAGGTTAGAAAGAAAATAACCAGGAGTAACTAAAAAATGATGATTCGTTAATAAAAAAAAGGTACCAATCATTTAATAATAAATATCGATATTTAAAAGATTAGAGTCTATAAAAATAAACAAGGCAAATAGCATTTTATTTAATTAGGTTAGGTTTCATTTTAACAAACAACTAAGTTCAGATTAGAATAAGGTAAGAGTATAATTATAGCATTAGTATTATTAATAATTTCATAAACAAAAAAAAAACATTACCCTTCTTTTCAATAAATTTTCACAATAACTATAACGTCAACCATTTTTTTTATTTTATATTTAATTGTTAATAAAAATTTCTGCATGTTGGTAACAACTGTTCATTATTATCGATTTAAAAGGTTTCATGGTCAATTACTGAAGCACGACTGAGGTTAAAGTCTCAAATCTTGCTACCGATTGGTAGATGGCGCTCAACAATACATTCTGACTAAGATTACGAAAGGAAATAAATAAATAAAAAACTATTTAATATAATTTAAAAAAAAAACATTAAAGTCAAGATTAAAAGATACACTTACTACATTAAATCTAATAATAAAATTAATAATTTTTTTTAAAGTGCTTACAAGAAATTAAACCTTAACTTAAGTAAACCAAAGTCAAAATAAGATATTAAATATAAGTTAAGTATTTCTCTCGATTTGTTTCACTATCCAGACTAAAGTAACAGATCGTAACTAACAATATATTTTCTCAAAGTTAAATTTAGTTACTTTGATTTTACTTACTTTTACTGGTTGATATCTATTATTGCAGTATACCTCATAGTTTTACACACTGGAGAATGCTTCTAGAGTTTATTTTTCTGCTTATATTTTAGAATACATCCTTAACGCAAAAAATAACTATTATAGTATAGTTTTCTTATTTTCTTTAAGCTCATTTCTAATTGCTTTGCAGATAAAATAGGACGGTGGCAGATAAGATACAAAACACACCATATGGTCTTATAATTAAATAAATAAACAATGACTTTCACATTTCTCTAGAGGAAGAAAAATATACTCCCGTGGATACGTTCTCCAAATTGAATGTGTGCCCAGTACTCAGCAGGTGGGTAACAGTCAGTGAGCTCAAGTCTCAAGTTTATTATTCCAAATGAGGCTTACCACTAAGTCGGAAATTCTAAATGAATTTATGTAGAAACGAACAAGAAGGGAATTTAGTGTTTCTAGGTAAAAATATCGCACAAGATATAATTACCCGTTTCCAGAGAAATTGCAATTTATAGAATAATTAGTATTAAATCTCCCGGCTAAATCTAACCAATGGCGTTGCCATTAATTTCGGCAATGTTGTCATTTCTGGGTTAAATTCTCTTAGCACGTGCTTACACCAGTCCCCAGTTCGACGTAAGTTTGTTTTAAGTAGAAAAGTACGTTCAAATTTTTGATTAGTTGAAAGGTGTTACTATCCAAATTGAAATCCAAGCAAAAGAAAGAATAATAAGGAATAAAATTTTACAAATGCTTAATTTGGTGTAGAAATCTATATAGATAAAAATCAATTGTATGTAAGCGTATGACTTCAGGTTAGCAAATTCTTCCTTTGTTATGTTTGTAATTGTCAGGACAAGGTTTGTATGAAATAAAATGTTTGAAAAATTGTACGGAAAAAATCTACAGAATATTCGACTCAGTGACTATAAGATTCAAATCTTAAGTACATTATATACGAAAAGCAGGAGAAAAGAGAATAGGGCAATGAAAACCTGAACGGTAGGCGCTATTTGTGAATATTTTAAAGAAGGGGATGCTATTTTGCCGTACGTATACCCCAGGAATTTGTCGACTCACCTGAGATAAGAATTAAAATCACAACGCCCCCTTTTGCCCCAGTTACTTTTCTTAAGATTGGGGTTTGAAAATGCGGAGACTAAAAGAAGGGAAGACACATTGTTATGACTTTTACCATCTGTTAGTTACAGTTCGCTAAACTTAATTTAATTAAAATAAAACAATTATGTATAAATCTTTTTGCTGATGATACATTGGTACATGAAAATTTGGATCATGCAATTGTTGAAATGAATAGGTCTTTAAATAGCATTCATAATTATTTAATAATAAACTTAAACTATACTAGAACCATATTGAAAGCAGTGGCGTGCTTATTATTTTTTGAAACTTTTTTCGATTTTATATATTTTTTTGTATCTTTATACATACCTTTCGTCTAATCTTCCACCTCAGATTGGTTCAATATTTTGGTCAATCCGTTGGTCTATGCCCACATTTTTTGTTCTTCTTTCAGAACGTGTTTGATGCATTTCTTCCAGTTTTCTGCAGTGACGCTTTGAATGGCTTTTTAAATGTTCTGTTTTCTCGTGCTACTTATCTTTTTACTTGCGCCCAGATCAATTCTATAGGATTAAATTCGCAGTGGTAAGGAGGTAATTTTAAAACAATCATTCCATGACTTAACGCCATTTCATCAACTGCGAATTTTTTATATTTATAAACATGTAATTTTATAATCTGTAGTAATTCTTTGTTATAATGGATGTTTTTATCTAATAACCATTGTTGAATTTCAGCTTTTTTCCATGATTGTTTCGGTAATGGTTCTAAATGCCGACTACGATAAGAGGCATTATCCATGACGATGACAGACGCAGGTTCCAAAAGTTGAATGATACTTTCAAACCATTTTTCAAACACCTCTGCATTCATCTCCTCATGGTAATCGCCAGTTTTTTAAATTACAGGAAAGGTTTGCCTTAAGTAAAAGAACTTTATTTTGACTTATGAAAGACGGTTCTGTCAATTTAATGAAATCCAAACTGTTAAAATTCATTTTTTTTTAATTTAACTATGTGCATATGTATAATATAGGCACACTCTACTTGATATTCTAATTCTTCCTTATTCTAAATCAACCCCACAATGATACGTTCGTGGAATTAGCAGGTAGAAAACGGATTCCTACTTAGTCGCTGGTTAAAATGTACTTATCAGTGAAACGGACAAAGACATAAATATATATCTGTATAGCGTTGCCATGAGTTGTATTAAAGAATAAGCAATAGATAAGTTATTTGAAATGGGGAGGAAATGATTTATAAGTATTACAGTTTTTTTTCTAAATAATATTGTTTAATCATCCATAATTAGCCACAACTTTCAACTTTACCGTTTATATTTTGATTATGTTAAAAATTGGTAAAATAAGAATGAAATATGACAAAGCTGGTTTGCTTGTTTTAAGGTCTTGTAAATTCTAAATTACTCTTAAACATTATTTGTTATGGTGTAAATGTCAGCAAAACAAAAAGTATAAATATGATCAAATTGTTTGTTATAAAAATTAATAATATTAACACTGAAGTTCAGAAAAAAGTTTTTTTTTTTAAATCAGAAAACCTGACAAACAAAATTATTTATTAAAAGGGTTTTTGAATAACTCCCACTACAGTTTCTATTTATTATTATTAAGTTGTTAAATTGTAGACAAAATATTAATTAATTATAAGATCAACCAAACATCTTTCAAACGAAAAAACTGTTCATAAAGTATCTTTTTCCTAATTAAAATAATAAAATAATGTAGCTTTCGTCGAGTTTAACATGCCTAGCTCGTAACTCTAACACCTTTTACCATTAGATCCGGTGGATTAATTAGAGCCTCGGGCGTATATCTGCAGTTGAAGTGTTTTATGGCTGAATTCTATGATTCACGCGTTAAAAGTATATAAAGCTTGATTTATGTGGATGAGAAGAAGTGAAAACCGCATGATTTATTCGAATATTTTCGGAATGGAAAAATCTACTTCAATTTTTGAATTAGAGCTTGAACTTTGCGTATAAATATTAAAGTTTCGTAAAAGTTGGAAAGTACATCAAATACACGATACATTTTAATAGATTGATTTGTGATTTTATAATTGGTGATACGACAATATTCTATGGGAATGGTTACAAATAAATCTATCGGTAAATTAATGTTGGACGCCAATTTGTTACGAGAAATTTTGTTTCATTTAAATACAACCTTCCAGCCTAGCTCAGATACTGAATTAACTATGGGTCAGTGAGATTCGCTTAGAATTTAACTAGCAAGTTAATGGGACAATCTTTAATTAAAGTAATTGAAATAAGGAAAAAAAATTGGGCGCCACGTAGTTAGATGATATATAGCTGTCAAACTAATTAAAGTATGACATGTCACTTTCCCCAAATTTTTGTAATTTAAATCTATGTTGAGCAATACCAAAAGACTGGAATGAAAATTCAAGTAGGTATATATGTGGGAACGACTTGCCTGAATGGATATTTTTGGAAAATCAAAGGTAGAGAAAAAAACCTGCTTAATTAACACCCTTTTGAGTCCTCGAAATTCTGAAGTAAATGCTCTGGAAAAAAGGGAATACCTAATTGAAAAGAAGATCGGTCAAGGTTCATACAGATGTCTGGTGTTTGGGTATAATTCTATTTATAATATTGATGATGATGTTTTATGATGACTTCCATGCGAAACAAGTGCAGTAGCACTTATCGCTTATCATTCATCGTATTTATTGAACAAATAAAATAAATAAAAATAAATAAAATATGTGACATACATTTCCTAGTTAGGTTAAATTTGAAATAGCAAAATGAACAGGTTAAAAAAAATGAAATAGCCACTCAAATTCTGGAAGGTCAACCAAGTACCAGTACCGGAAACTTCACAACAATCCGAAAAAGATTGTTAAGTGAAGAACCTGAGACTTCCACAAGCTAAACGAACACAAAATTCAAAGAATTACTGCAAATGAAGTCTTTTCGTCGGTTAACATTGTAAATTGTTCTAACTGGTATTTTTATGGTTCAAAAAATTCCACCGTCGTTATAGCTAACTGCGACATAAAAATTTTTTCGATCGTAGAAAAAATGTTGTGTGGTACACGTGCAAAAAGCATATTTGTTGCACTCATCATGATTGCAGCTCTCGACTTCCTCTCGAGCTGCAAACTTCATGCATCGTGCAACAAATATACAGAGAATTCGATACGAGTGGAGGATTCCGAACGTGAGCGTGAGGAACCACGAGTGTCGAACATGAACTTCATGGCTATCTAGGATGCGGATGTGATATTGTCAGGAGGTCCAATTTTGGCATACGTGTTGCTGCTACGTATCCAGGGCGAAACGCCTTTTCGACCATTACGAAGTTACGGAGGTCTCTCCCCGAATTCTTAGCAGTTATTAGGTTTTAATACCACCACTCACTCTAAGAAATAAAACAAGAGAAGTACAAAACAAATACTCTTTTATTGGGTCACCCTTCAAATATACATACAGTAAATATAAATCAACAATAAACGCTTATCTAAGCATACCGGGACTAGGAGCTTGTCACTATTCCCTTATTGGCTCTTCTCCTTTAAAGGACTAACTTTGGCTTTGGCTCTGATGCCGGACTCTAATAATTTCCAAGAGGACTTTTAACCAACCCTTGACTCTTCAGCCGACGACTGACTGCCTAATTGTTCCCGTTGCGAATAGTCTTTAGGCAAAAATCGCTGACATGACCGTAATTTCGATAGATTGCCCTACATTTACTTCTACTATCGTCTCTCGATTAGGCAATCTAACATCGATTTTCGGGTTTCTGCATATCAGCGAAATTTTGCAACGACCTGGTTTAAATAATTGTTCATATATTTTGTTCTCTATTGAGTAAATAAATTTAAATAATTTTGAAAAATAAAATTCCCAAATGTTTTGACTTTGTTTTTTCGGAAATTATTATTTTATATATATTTGGGATTCGTGACAATATTTATAGCTAGGTGTTACAGAATGAACATTCTGAGACTAGAGTAAGAATGAAATACTTATAAAATACATAAGAGACAAGTGTTTCAGAATTTTCTTTCAATCTCAAGAGCGAAAATGGTTCTTTTTTGTTATTATAAGTGGTTTCAGCATAACTACGTTCAGTAGTGGCCGTGGAGAAAATATTTTTGATTACACTGCATTTTAAAAAACAATGAGACATTTTTTTGCATCTGAGGAACATAATTAAATATGTAAAATTTTATTGAAATCTGTTAAAGTCAAATTTGTAATTTTTTAAAATTAAAAAAGTGTAGGATTAAAAAATTTCAGTTTATTAATTAAAAACGAATCTAATTTTGCAATTTTAAAAATTTACTAGTAATAGGACACTAATAATTATGCGAGGACCACAAAAAATCGATTAAAACCATTTGTAAAATTTTTTCGCATTCGCTAAAATTTAAAGTAGCATTGACCCTTAAACCAACAGGGTTTCAAAATGTACTCTTTTCACTTAACCATGTACTAGTTCGTTTACATCCCTCTAGATGTTTATTGATATGTTTTGCACAGAAAAACACTTAACGGCCAGATTTGTGGTCCTCAAGAGCCATTTGTATGCAGATACATTTGTTAGGCTTTGCAGGCTAATCTACCGCGAAATTCGAGGAAAAAAAGCGAAACGGGAAAATCGCTACAAGTGAAAAGCGACCGCTTATTTTATCAGGAAATAAACTCGAGGTTTTACTCCGCGAATCAGGAGGCAGTGAATCTTTTAAAACTACCTACTCTTTAGGGTGATATTTGGAACGATAACGAATTGAAAGTGAGAGGAGATGGATATTCTTTATATTGGAGAATCTAAAATTAAATCCATAACTTTTAAGTCTACTGAGGTATATGTTAGAATCTTGTATACCTGATAAGGTGTTTAAAAACAACTTAAGAGTATGAGAAAATCTGGCAACTATTCTTAAGGGGGTTCTATACCCTCTGCCATATTGGAAATGCTAATGTTAAAATTGCGGGCTTAATACTCAACAAAAAAAAATATTTTTTTGTATCCGAGCTTAATATTCATCGTAGAATATACATAAAAGAAATAACTTGAAAAAAATATAAAAAAAGTCGTATACGTGTTATCATCCGCCGTTCTTCATTTGCCATTGAACAACTTTTGTATTTACCATTTTTGAAAAAAGTAAGTAGTTTTTTCTAAAATTGAACATTGCTTCAAAATCTCAGAGGGTACCGGGAGGTGCTGCCCCCGACGGTCCTCTTTTAAAGCAATTAAAAATTAAAATTGTACAGTAGATTTATATTTCGAAAGGTTTGTCTTGTGTGTAGCGGCTCCCGGGACCTCTCGCATTGCGCTCGTGCTCTGTCGGAGTTTTACAGAATCCTTGCCAATCAGAAAAGGCATGGCGAAACCCGAATTCGAGTTTCGTTAATGCAAAGGAGGAAGCTAATTGAAGACAACAGGTTATTCTGATTGCATTTACTTACATTGGATTATTGTGTTGACTTGAATGTAGACCATTCCAGGATGACGAAGGTGACAGGTCGGCCATATTTGCTGAGAGGCACACAACATTAGTTTCATATGTAAACATCAGAAAGATTTTTTTTAAGTTCTTTATTCAAAAGAAATAAATAGAAAACGCCACATTTTGTAGTGTTCTTAAAAGCTCAATGCGTTCTGAAAGGAATAATGTATCATTTTTCCGGTTTCCTGCTGTTTTGACAAACGAAGGGGATCATTTAAATGCGTTGTCTAGTGAATGAAGAAATGCTTGGATTAAAGCTTTGAAACGAGGTACATTTTCTGAAAACCAAGTGAATAATAGACGTGTTTGTTCTAGGCATTTTATAACAGGTAATTTTGGCGATCTTTTATATGTATTTTTTTATTATTACTTGTGTAAATTTTCGGTAAACCTGCTCTGTTAAAACACTATAGTGACAAATTTTTGACAGAAAACTGAGGTTTCAGCCGACAGAGGTTTTTTAATTCAAGATTCTCTACAAATATTAGGTGCGAATTTAAATATACCAGCCTTTACAAAGGAAAAAAATGGTAACTACATCCCACTGATTTGGAAAATACACATAATATTGCCAATGTACGAATTCATATAGAACGAATTATTGGTCTTTTAAAAAAAATAAGATTTTTCATGAAACAATACAAATGAGTATGTTGTCTAAAAAAAGAGGTGGTTATATACTGCATTGGACAAAATTGTAGTAGTGTGTATTGCATTTATAAATAAGTGTCCCTCGCAAATACCATTGAATTAATTTTTTTTCATAATTTATTTTATTTTATGAATATAACGATTTACAATTTGTTTTATTTGTATTATTTCTGTATATTAAACACAATTTTCACAATTTGGCTAAAACACTATGAACAGCCCTGGCCTCATACTGATTATAGGCTTGCAAACTTTTGTAAGCCTTAAGCTGTTGTCCCGAATAAAAACTGTGAGTTAGTCTGCAAAATTTATGGAAAAGTGGTTTCTATACAAGTTACTCATATTAGTTTCGTTCGCGCTCAAATTCAAATGTTCAAATGTCAAATGTGAGTTAGTCTGCAAAATTTATGGAAAAGTGGTTTATACAAGTTACTCATATTAGTTTCGTTCGCGCTCAAATTCAAATGTTCAAATGTCAAACTGCAGATAAACAAACAAACATTACGCGTTCCGGGCAGTTCAAATTAATACCGCTAGATTGCATAAAGTTGTGTTCATGTCAATAGAAATCTAATTTCCATCCACGACTCAAAATGCAAATGCAAATGCAAAATACACAGATGTATTTCATGCTGCCTAACAATTTCTTTAGAGGGGGGTTCAGCGAAGACGGAAGAGGCGAGGATTTCGAGGTTATGTATGGAATTGACAGAGTTGATGGGTATAGAATACTCTTAATGTTATTTTTTAAATGGTCACAGTTCAAATTTTGGCCAAGAGCCTAACTTTTGCTTCTATATGCATTGCACAAACTTTTTACATGTATGCTCAAGGATGTCCTTGAACTTTTAAAACAACAAAGTAAACTTTAGAATTATAAAAAAGCCCGTTGATTCCATACGCTCTGGCCGGCAGTAATTAGTTGAAAGTTTTCATGACACGGAAACTAGGGTAATTAGAGGCACCAGCCGATAGAGGAAAATTTTATAAAATTACTTCCGTACTGTGTTTAACAGTAATCCCGTCATTGTGGCTTCAGCTTCAATGTAAATGTTAAACGGGGCAAAAAAAGACGCGACTTGAAGCCCGTTCATATTTTAGTTATTAATTAGGAAACTTTGTAATATATATTAGAACCGAACGGTAATTTTTTTTATTTGTTTTACATAATTTTTGTTTACTTGAACAATTTTCTTAAAATATTTTCATCGATATCAATCCTTTTGACAGAGATAAAACATAGTTTCAAAGACGAATTCATTCGAATAGACCTGCCCAAAATTAATTTCTTCGGGTTTGCAGAAACTACAAGAATAATTGCATATTCTCGGTCTTGAAGGTGAGAGGCTAAAGGTAAATATTAATTCTGCATTTATAAAAACTAATTCGACCACGGTAATGTATGAAGCAGAAATCTGTGTGTTGTATAAAAGAGAAGAAGACAAAATGGGGGAGAAAAATCTACGCAATGGTGAAAGTGACTGCATGCGGAAGGAGGTCAAATACCATTGATAAAAAAGTTAGAAAACACTGACTGAGAAGGCTGAAAAAAAAATAGATTGGTCCAGAGAGCGCTGGATAGAAAATAAGATTAAAAGGCGTCCTAGGAAAGGATGGCTAGATTTGATCATGGATGTAAGGAAAATAGAAGCCAGTAAGTGGCGACAAATAGCCTCTGATAGAAAAAGAGTGGGGAAAAATGATAAAGAAGACCAACATGGCCCGTAGCCCTAC
Source organism: Crepidodera aurea (assembly GCA_949320105.2). Lineage (NCBI taxonomy): Eukaryota > Metazoa > Arthropoda > Insecta > Coleoptera > Chrysomelidae > Crepidodera > Crepidodera aurea. The sequence continues at coordinate 36,505,991 of OX439475.1, read as the reverse complement.
TTAATCTACATATACAGATGTGGTAAAATTTTAACGGAACATACGATTTTCAATGTATCTTGGACGACGTATCAACTATTCAATTGAACCACTCTACATTGTTGTATCCCTACTCTCCGCTAGTAGAGCGCGTGTCTGCATTAGTTTACTAGCAAAAGCATTGAGCTGCAGCAGTATGGTCGACTTCTACATCAGCTCTCGACCAAAATGCATTGAAAATCGAATGTTCCGTTAAAATTTTACCACATCTGTATATAATGACTAGATAAAGCTTACAAATATAAGTGCCAAACTGAAAATAATAATAGAGTCCCTCCCCCATACAAGCTTTACTTCTAAGTTTACTCTGACGGGGATGAATTCTAGAATGTATAATATTAATAATAATAATAACATTTTATAACCAACCTCACATAAAACTTTCCTTAAAACGATATGCTTTTTATTGCTTATAAAATCGTTACGATTTGACAAATTTTAATCGAGTTGTACTTACATCGCTGACAATTAATACACACGTGTAATCCAAAATCGAATAAGGTAAAGTAATTTTGCACATCTGCATCGTTTCCTGCAACAGTTCGAAATTGGACGACATTAGTTCAGAAATTGAATTCCTCTGTCGCTGCTGTGTCGAACGTTTAGTAAAATGTCGTCCAGGCGCCTATCAAGTAAAAGCAGCTGTTGTTCTCTTCTCTATCACAATTAAGAAAATATAGGGTAAGTCAGGGAGGTATTGTTATAATATTTTTTTGATCATAAAAGTCTTATTACTTATTATTATTTATTTATTATTAATTACTGTTGAGTACCGAACGGTATAAAACGTGCCGTTCTAGACCATAGTACGCAACTATTTAAACTGGCAGTCCTGTGATCATTGTGTCTCAAGAAAACGCCCTAAAATGTAGAAAAACTAGTATTGGAAGACTGAAAAATCAAAACGTGGCAGATAGTAGAAGGATTTCAATTTGAATTGGATTGATAAATCTTTTCAATCTTCTTCTTTCAATGCGTATCCACTAATGGATGTCTGCGATAACATTTTCCATTGCTTCTTTATTCCTTGCTGTATGTATCAACGATTGTATATCGCGTAGCCCTGTCCACTGTCTGGACATTTTTTTCCTTCCGATCCCTCTCCGGCTTTCGATCAATAGATGCAAGAATTGATATTTCGTGTTTCGCATTATATGCCCCAGATATGCCGTTTTTCTCTTCTTAATCAATTCAAACAGTTCACGTTGTCTGTTGTCACGTTTTAGAACTTCTTCGTTTGTTAATTTAGCCGTCCAAGGTATCTTGAGGGTTCTGCGATGCAGCCACATCCCGAAAGCCTCTAATTTGTTAATTGCAGTCGCCTTCAATGTCCAACCCTCCATTCCGTAGAGAAGCACCGACCAAACGTAGCATTTAATGAATCTGAGTCTCAGGTTAAGGTCAAAATCGGAACAGGTAAGCACACTTAGATACCTCAGGAATGCCTGTCGAGCTTGTTCAATGCGACATTTTATTTCCCTGTCTGATGCCCAGTCTTCGAAAAGCCAGATGGCCAAGTATTTAAATTTGTCTACTCTTTCTATGGACCCTGCGTTAAATGTTATGGTGGAGTTTTCAAACGAATTTAGGTTTCTAGAGATAATCATAAATTTAGTTTTTTGATGTTGATATTTAAGCCCATTAATTTGCTCTATTGTTGACCAGTTGATATAGGTCGTGTATGTTATCAGCGATTAAGACCGTATCGTCAGCATAGCGGATATTGTTAATCTGCAATCCATTAACTTTGACTCCCATTTCCACGTCTTCCAAAGCCTCTTGGAATATTGCTTCCGAATATAAGTTGAATAGGAGTGGAGACAGCACACATCCCTGTCGTACTCCCCTTCTAATCTGTATGGCATTGAACATATCATTGCCTAATTTGATTTGCGATATTTGGTTCCAATATAGGTTTTCAATGCATCTAATGTCCTTTTGGTCTTTTCAATAAGTACTACAACATTTGGCGAGGAGGGGATCACTTGAGATTCGCCCACCACGCTACCCCTTCTCACGACGACCCCGGACAGATCCTCGAACAGTGTGCAAGTGACTCTTAAATAGTAAAGTAGGGCCACCAAAGAAAACTATAAAAATATATTTGCCTTTGTTTAACATGCTGGGCTGGAATTATCAGCTGTTCCTCTTACTCCATGAAGTAGCATTTCTTGTTAGTTAATATTTTTTATTATTATTATCGTCTGTTTCTGACCTAATTTTTGTTTGTGTACAACTTTGATAATGACAGCAAACTTTACAGTTAATAGAAAACCAACGTGCACTCTTGAATTTAAAATGCTAGTTCATTAAAACGCTTTTAGCAAAGTTTCGTCTAAGCAACTCCAAATTTTGTTCCGACCATGCACAATTAAATGTATTTGGAACAATCGAAGAATCTTTCGCGTGTGTGTCCTCCAGTTGAAAACTTTTGTGTACAGTTCAAACGGAATTCCATTATGCATCTAATTGTGGCTCTGAAGCCGCTGCCGATTTCGCCCAAACTTTTAGGCCCTAAGTAATTGGGTCGCATATATCTTAAGTTCACCAGCCAGGCTGTGCCTAAATCGACCGCTCCGATTTATTACATACATTTAGAAAAGGGAAATTTGGCTAGGTGGAATACCTGAGGAATATTAAAATGATTCATAAAAAAAGTTGTAAAGAAAGGAAAGAATTTGTAGAAAATAAAAAATAAAAAAGCGTATCCTGCTAAAGTATGTCAGGTATGAATTTAGGACACATACAGAATGACCCATTACTGGGTTAAAGTTCGATGTTATTATTTTTCTGACAGATATAATAGCCAATAACTAGTACGGTCCATAACTTTCATTTTTTTAATACAGATTTAAGTTAATCCTTTTTATTTGGCTTTTATTTGAATTTATGTTCGAAAAATTCATTATTTAACCGAATCGTAGTTTATTTATGGATATTTACTATTTACATTCCAAACATGCCGCAAACCTAATAAAAACATTACTGAATTTATGCATCGTTTTATGCACTGAACCGAATTTGGTTAAATACAGTACTTTGTAACAAGAGAATGTAGAGACCAAATTCATTGTGCGCTTAAGGGGTTTCATTAACGCGTCATAACTTCATGGGATATTTCCCCTTGACCCGCGCAGTAAAAGTAGGCGTGACTAAATATAAATCTTTTCCAAACTTTGGCAACACAGCATAATACATTTACCAAAAGGTATTGCCACCAAATAAATAAATCAATTATGCATCCTTAGTAGCCAGTGGCGTGCAGAACATAAAAATTAGGTGACCAAAACCAACCAATGTTTAAATATGTAGTAACTTGAGGTATAGGAACAGATCTTTTTTAATGATAGTTATGTTTTTACAAGCTTATATTTAACTTGCCGTGTATATCTAATATAAAAAAGGTTAGAAAACGAGTAAGGAATTTAATTTATCAGATTCGACATCCTAAGACCGGTTTCTGCCTTTCGGCTTCGTCAGTTAGGCTTTTCGAATCCAATAAATAAAATTCCAAACTCGTACAAGTCAGTAGCTGTATCCGCTATAAGATAAATTTTTTAGATGTGCTGCCATCTATGATTAGAAGAGAGTGTTGACAATTATTAAAAGCAAAAAATTCCCGGTGTATTGGGGTTGCATACACAATTTGCATTGTGTGTTGCAAAGCTTTTATTTGACTGATTCTAGTCAAAATGTCACTCTCTTCTTTCGTATCCCTTTCAGAGATTAATACAAAGTTAGAAAACGAGTAAGGAATTTAATTTATCAGATTCGACATCCTAAGACCGGTTTCTGCCTTTCGGCTTCGTCAGTTAGGCTTTTCGAATCCAATAAATAAAATTCCAAACTCGTACAAGTCAGTAGCTGTATCCGCTATAAGATAAAATTTTTAGATGTGCTGCCATCTATGATTAGAAGAGAGTGTTGACAATTATTAAAAGCAAAAAATTTTATGTAGCATTTATATTTGGCAACGCCGTGTAAAAGCAAAAGATAGAGAAGTATGCTTTCCGTAACTGTCTTTCAGTGTTGCCAAATGCACTAGTACACGTATGGGTTTGACATTAGGTTATAAATAACTCAAGCGCGAATAAGTATTCAGATTACAAAGCATTAATGATTTTTTTTAAATCAAAAACGATTTTTATCCAAAAGAGCTCTTTCCGCATCCATTTTGCCTACATCTGCTTGTTTTACTTTCGAATAAACGCTATGCTTAATTTGCATAATATTTTTCAAACAAAAAGTTTCAAAACAGTTTCATTTACATAAACCCTTTTCCCGGGTAATAATAACTTTGTTTTTAGATGTATGTCAGATGTCCGTGGCTAATGCAACTTTTCAACAAAATATTGTGTCGCTGATAAATAATCGGCTTAGCAAATGGCCCAAAAAGTGATTTAAATCCTGACTGTAATCTTTATTGATGTTATTTATTCACTGCCAGTACTTTTTCTGATAAACAAAAACAACAGGGGATTTGTTGATTTATTAGGATTTTCTCAGGGGCATATCGATAAACATTACTTATTAACTCAAATTTTTTTTAATACGATAAGTCTATACATTCATCACGCAACCGTTTCTTCTATAAAAACAAAAAAATGTCTGCAATAATAACCCACAGGTATTCAACTAGAGATGTTTTCGGTATATTATGACAAATTTTAAGTCATTAATTTAAAATAATCTTAAGTTTTAAATTAAAAAGTGGTTAATCAAATCAGAAACAAAATTATTTGAATAAATACAAAAAAAATAATTTATTGTTATAGTAGAACCCACTTGTTTATGAGAATGAAAAAACGTTATAAAAACACAAAGGATACCGCCAATAGAAGAAATGCTGATGAATCTGGACATTTTTGAGCAGTTTAATGTCGAAAACACCATACACTGTCCATATACATAAAAATAAAATAATATTTTAGCTATTAGGACCACTGTGTAAAGATTCAATAACCAACTTAGCTGGATATAGTTATAGGGGAGAATGGCGTATAATTATTTAATATGAATTTACATTTTAATTTCTATAACGCATATTAGATTTGAATAGAGGTTGATATCTTCATTTTTTGATCTCTTGTGAGATTAACAAACGTTACTAATTCAAATTTTGTCTCAAATTTTAATTCTAAAATTAAAAACACAGCGAATAAAGTCATAAATATTATAAATTAATTAAGCTTACCTACCCTATCTCAATCCTCACCATCGGATTCACTGTCATCAACATTGATGACATGTTTGATTTTTTTCTGCCAATCATCAGCTGAAATTTTGTTAATTTCTTCTTTTACCAAATTTGCAAATTAACCCGTCAAATTTGGGAAACACGTTATGACGCCTTATTCTTTTTTTAAGTTGTCCCCAAATTAATTCTATGGGGTTAAATACACAAAAATAGGGCGGAAGGCGCAATACTCGTGGCCCCTTTTTGATGCCATTTCATCAATAAAGAATTTTTTTTCAAATGATTGTGTGCCTAATACTTGAAGCAACTGTTTTTTTGTATAATTTTCTTCGAAATAAAGTTCATGATTTCTTAAAAATTCCTGTATCTCAGACTTATTTGAGTTAGTATTGGGAACTTTTTCTATTAAGCGGGAATGATATGAAGCATTATCCATCACTATGATGCTATTCTCTTCAATATTGTTTAACAGCTGATTTTCAAACCAATCTTCAAAACTTTCTCCAGGCATATTTTTGTGGTAATCTACATTACAATCTTCCAAATTTTTTCCAGAGAGTTTGTGGCAATTTTGTACCCACCCTGAGTCCGATCCACAGTGAAGAATTGTAAGTTGAGTTCCCTTGTTACAAGGAACATTTACTGAACATCTTCTTGTTCCGTCAGACCATCCTTTCTTTGGCGTATCGTGGGTATCGAACCACGTTTCATCTAAATAGTATATTTTTCTGTTACTATTTTGAGATGCCTTAATTTTTTCCAAATATTGTATCCTCCATTTTATGATCCTCTGGCTTTCCATTATTACAGTCCTCTTGTTGATCCAATTTTCAATATCCAAATTAAAATGTAAATTCATATTAAATAATTATACGCCATTCTCCCCTATAACGATATCCAGCTAAGTTGGTTATTGAATCTTTGCACAGTGATGCTAATAGCCATAATATTATTTTATTTTTATGTATATGGACAGTGTACGGTGTTTTCGACATTAAACTGCTCAAAAATGTCCAGATTCATCAGCATTCCTTCTATTGGCGGTATCCTTTGTCTTTTTATAACGTTTTTTCATTCTCATATACAAGTGGGTTCTACTATACTGTTTAATTTTCAGATAATTAAACATGTAAACTCATATTCGTTTATTCGTTCAACCGGCAACGCCGCACCAAAATACGTTGGCGAGCGGCATCAAACCAGGAAGCGGTTTCATCAAAGATAATTTTTTGCTCTATTTTAATGATGGTATTAAGCCGTAAATTTAACCGTCGCGTCTAGACAATAGAAAAAATCTTACAGTTGTTTACGCGGCTCACGTTAAAGAATCTTTCGAGAAGGTGTTGCGCAATCCGGAAAGAAAGATTTTGAAGCGACGGAGGTTCGTCGAATTTAAACTCAGTGTGTTGCTAGCCGCGAATCAGGCTAGACCCTCCGTTGACACCAACTCAACGTAAAAATATTTCGTTTTACACAGTGGTACTTAGCTGCGTATCAGGCGGTCCACTTTATTTTTCATTTTATTTTCAAAATCAAAACTCAGTGCTTCGAGATTTTAATCAGTGTGTTGCTAGCTGCGAACCAGGCTAGGACCCTCCAGTGTCTAATTATCACTCATGCAGAACACACGCAAATTAATATTTTCTGAATGATGTGGTCATTTCTTTAAATTAACTATAATACTTTGTTCACGATTACTAGTTTAATGTAATCTTTGTTACGTTGTTGTTTTTGTTCATTTATTTATTTAACAAGTCTAATAAATGGTTAAATAAAAGTGTCCATTGTTTTTATTGGATGAAGTTGAGAAGGCAAACCTACTACAGCACATTTCTTCAATCTAAAAGTACAGTCCACTCGAAATTCGAACTACGATGCAGTTTAAAAAGGCGGTAACACATTGTTGGCCGTCCTGGGAAACTGGCACAACATAGGGCTTATTCCAGAGCCCTCAACATATACTTCATACAGGATGTCCCAAAATTTGACGGAAAAATTCCTAATTATGTCTTGAATATAAGGTGTTAAAGTTTAAAAATGATTTTTTTTATAGCCGCTTATGTAGTTATTTAGTAAAAATACAACTTACTTGCAAATTATCTGTACAGGTAGTTTGAGTCCTTGATAGTAATATCTTATCTTTATAAAAAACTCATTCTGGTGTAATAAAATTCGAGAAAAATTTAATTTTCATTAATCCCATTCAGATGCAATATTAAAAAAACGTAAAGGGCTATAGAGATGTAACAAATTTTAAACAAAAAATAAGTAAAAAAAACAAATCAAGGCAATTGCTTAAATTGTCTGCCCAGAATCTTCGAAGCATGGATGAACATATGTTTCAAAAAACATTGGACGTGTCAAATATTTTCTATTGATTCTTATATACGACCATCCAGATCTTTTCCATTTTCTGCTGGACTGGGACACTTCATATGCTCTGACATAAAAAATCAAGTAGAGTAAGGTCAGGAGATGTCCAGTATAGAGTTGGTCCCCCACTTTAAATTAAAGTAGTACATTCGCTGAAAAATTAACTGAAGCTATGTTATTCCATATTTGATAGGGTGTTTAAAAGAACTTCTTCTAAAATAGTGCCCTGTAAGTCGAATTTTGGGACAGTGTGATTCCTCGATAGTTGTTACAATCTCTTTTGTCTCCACTTTTATATATCGATACTATAATTCCTGTGTTCCAATCCGTTAGGCATTTTATTTCTTTATTCATTATTTTCTTTAGTTCTATGGTTCCTTCTTTTCCCATATATTTTTATAATTTCTGGTTTAATGTCATCTATTCCTGGGGCTTTTCCTAATTTTATTTTCTCTATAGCTTCTGTTATCTCCTCATCTGTAATGTCTTTAATCTCTTCTCTGTTTAATATATTTGCTTCTTGTTCTTCTATGTCTTGTTCGTCTTTGGTTAATTCTCTAAAATGCTCTCCATTATCTTATCTTCATTTGTTATTACTTTTCCACCTTTGTCTTTTATATTCGTCATGTTGTATTCTTTCTTAGCTGTTTTAAAGTTCCATAAACTAGTTTTTGATTGTCTCTAAAATTATCACTCATTTTTCTTCCAAAATTTTCCCATGACTATTTCTTTGCTTCTTTCACTGTTATATTAACTTCTTTTCTTTTTCTCTTTATACTTCTTATAATTTTCCGGCTTTTTATTTGTAAGATATTTCTCCCTCGCACATTTTTTATCTTTTATTTTCTTTTGGATTTCTTTATTCCACCAATCCGTCCTTTTTGAATATGAATTGCTTATTTGTGTCGTCCCTCAAGCTTCTCTTGCCGGTTCTATTATTATTTCTTTAAATCTTGTCCTGTATCTTCTTTTCTTTCCCTTAACTTTTTATTAATTGCGTCTTGGTACTTTTTCCTAACATAATTGTCCTTAATCCTATAGCTTTTTGATACATTGTTATAATATTAATCTAGTAAAAAAATATTAAATTTTATTGTGTTTATTTAAAAAAAATCTATAATATGAAATTGTAAATATCTTTCTGGAAATAGGCAATTCTTTACCTTTAAATTATGAACTAGATGGGGCCCAATACAGAATCCTGAGGTACTATATAAGTTTAGATTATCACAAGAAAAATATTGTTTGTAAAATACGTCGAAAACCCATTTTTCTCAGATACTGTAGATACTATAGCAATAAGACCATAATTTTTGGATTAAAGTCACTCTTTTGAATGAACAATGCAATGCACCCACTTCTAAACATTTACCTTATAGAAAAGTAAGAAGTTTAATTAACTAGTTGACTCACAATTTTACTGCAAATATAGTCCATATTTCATAAAGGTTTAGGACGCAAATTCAAATAATGCTTGAAATTGTATCATTTATTTTCTACAGGTTATGTGATACTATCCGCAATTGTTGAACAAAAATTATTATAATCATTTGCTGTAAGATTAGAGATTAGATTTCATTTAGTTAATTTTTTTTTTAAATTTTATCAGATGGTGGTATCCTGACGAAGATAGAAATTAAGTTTAAAATCTGGTGAAATAACAGGATTTTCTCACAACTACGTAAAGAAGTTTTTAAATTTTTCTATATAAAAAGTCATTTTCCCTAACATATTTATCGGCGCACGTCCATGAACTGTTAAAGCAATCAATGCATATCCCAAATAAATCTCGGACTGGGATTGCGAAAGGTAAATTGGTCCATGAATAACGTATTTTTTTTTTCGATAAAAACTTTTACGATAAAAAATGTTTGCGTTAGTCTCCAACAAAAAAAAACGTATATTAGAAGCCGAGAGTTGCTGTCGACGTATACATATATGTTTAGAGACTAAAGGATTTACCGGAAAAATTGCGAGATTTGGAATGTCAGAGGATTTTTGTAGTTGTAGCAAAAATAAAATATTATAGAGCACTATAGGATATTTTACGAGAGATAAAGCAGTAAGGATGTATTGGTCTGCAAGCCTACAAGAAGCAAACTTTCCTGATGAAGATAAAGTCGAAACTGTCTTACCGCACATCATAGTAAACCTTTATATTTTTATGGTTTACCAAAAGTACTTGAAATGGAACGGTATAAACACCTTTTAGGTATATATGGGCGTAGAGGGGTTTACCAATTTGAACTTTTGTTCGGCGTTTGCTTGCATTGCTCTATTTAATTTGATTTTTTAGCACACGGGCGGAGATATGTTGATATTTCAACAGTACTTTTAAAATCAATAAATTCATTCATAGGCCTATATAAAAAATATTTAGAAATGAATAAAAAGCACGTGATTTAGAATTGGATTGAATCGTTTTATTGTTTTTCTTTTAATTTGAAACATTTGTGCTTTTATTAAACAGTAATTTTTAACAAGTTTTATAAACCTTTAAATCCAAGTAAAATCTGAAATTAAACTAATTAAAGCCCCAAACACGGTAATTAAATGTCATGTTCCTGTAAATAATGTATAAACTGAGTTAGTCTACTTCTCTTAGACATCTAAAGGGATAAAGTTTTCAAGGGTGGTTTGAAATCAATCGCTAAATTTGAAAACATAGACTATATAAATATCCCCTACGAGATGACTTTATGTAATGTCGAACTTCATCAATTTTTAGTCCCTTTCTTGCTAATAAAACTTCACAGGATCAGTAAATTTCCTGGAAACACCTCTGGTAAGTTTCATTAGAAATTCCAATGACATTGTCATGATACCTTCGGGACAAGGCGAAAAGTCCCTTAATGAAATTTCCAGTGATAGTTTAACTATAAGAAGATAAGTTGGGAGATTAAATTATAGATCACTTACCTACTAATTGCAAAATACGATAGCGGATATATGGTTGCGATTAACGGCACTGTTCATCTACTTTTCTTGGATCAATATCAATATATTCAGGAAATTTATTCATTGCTAAGAGATCAACCGTAATAGATATTTTCCTTAGAAGATTGGAGAAAGCTAACCAACCGTCTGAGTTTCTCAGCGCATTTGTAATTTGTCGTATTTCAATTCATATTTTTGTGAGTTGGTAATATTGCCCAAAGATGGTAAGCGACTGGAGTTTCATACACTTTTTTTTTTAGAAATGTTTTAGTTTTAAATTATAGATAGCTATACATGAAGTTCTATTAATTTTACTAGAGAAGATTGATATGTTTATAGCAGATACTCCGGATAAATACGGACAGAAATTTTTCGAAATTACTTCACACCTCTGCTACTGTTGTTCTCGAACATCAGTAAACTTGTTATCTGACTGGTGCAAATTTATGTACACTAAAAAGATTTGGAGATGGAAAAATTTTAGCTGAGAAATATTACTTGAAAATTATGCAATAAAGAACCAAAGAGAGTCAAATATTTACTGCCAACTGACTAAGCTGGCAAATCTAGCGAAAATCCAAAGACATGCCCCAAGATGAGATGACAAAGAAGTTTATCTTTGTGGAAGAATTCAACACAAAGCTAAGTAACAAAAGCGAATGAGACAAAGACACCATCCCAAAACCTTAAGAGAAGTACCATTAAATGGTACGCAGGTGGTTCTAGAACAACAGAAGGAACAGGAATAGGAGTACATGGGCCTGGAACTAAATATTCCGAAAGTCTAAACGAACTAGGCAAGACAACACTGTTACCCTTCTATGGGTTCCGGGACACACTGGAGTGGAGGGTAATGAAATAGCAGACGTACTCGCAAAAAAGGGGCTGAAACACCATTTCTGGGACCTGAACCCTTCTGCGGAATAAGCGACAGTATAATACTTGATGAACTTGGAAAAGAAGTAAATAACAAAAGATCCCAATGATAGGACTGCAAGGAATGAGACAGGCCAAGACACTACTGGGAAACTATAAGCAGAAGAGATCAGAGGACTGCATCAGCAAAACTACAGGGCATTGCCGGTTGAGAGGCCACCCTGAAAAATCCAAGAGTACGATACCTCGGAGAATACCAAGTAGAAGAGGCAGATCTACCTAACCTGAAGCCTACCGACATCCTGAACTTTTTGAAGGCAATAGGACTGGAGACATCCTTAACGAATGGGTAGCAGAAGGGGCACAATAGATCTTATATGTCGCAGTGTATCGACACCCCCATCAACAGATAGATAGATATATGTCAACTGAAAGGCATTGGACAGCAGGAAGGCACTATTTAGGAAACTACAAAGTGAACGAAAATATGTGTCACTTCATGGCAAAGTAACTATGAAAAAAACTAGGCAAAGTACAATAATCCAATAGTGCTTCCAGAGAGAAGTCCGAGAAATAAAAGCCATAATATGAAATAAAATCCATTTTTTTATTCTAGTTAGTTCGAAAACACTTAAATTAATCGCGAAAAAATTAAAATCGCTTCCAAAAAGCTTTATTTATCTCTCTCCGAGGTAGCTTGAAACAGTCCTGTACGTAAGAGAAACAACAAGTGATAGATCGTGATTAGGCGTTGGACAAAGGTAGAGCAGCGCCTCTAGTACGAGATTCTAACCCTTAGTATTCCACAAAGCCCTAATCCCATTATGCAGAAACACATTATATAAGCGGCCTTTTCACCTATTTTACCGATTCTGTTTGTGTATGGAAACTAAGGTACTTTTGTTTCATTAAAAATACACAGTATATAGAAAGAGTTTTCAAAACTAAAATAAAACTAAATTCATACGACTATTTATTTATTAAAACTGTTTAGTTTGAAATTGCAAAAGAAATTAAATTTCAACCTACATTCTAGGAGCTAATAATCCCATATACAGGGTGGTCCTTAAGTAATTGTACATAGAATCGATTCTTCACTTTAAAATATTACAATTTGAACCAACTTGTAAATATTTTAAAGTGACGAATTTACCATACTTCTATGTACAATTACTTAAGGACCACTCTGTATAAGCTATTAGCCTATTTTATTAATGACTATTAGAAATATTAAAGTTCCCATTCCTGATCGTTCCAATGGAGTGGAACGATGACGTATTTGGAACGAGTGGAGTATTAGAACGATTGGATTGATGTAACAGCGGGCCATTCACGATCACCATATATCAATAATAGATTTTAATAATGTGCCCTACATATGTTTTTGTGTAGAAGAGCGTTTTTTAAAACACCATATATTCTTTAGATGACTCAAGTACAAAAGATCTTGGAAGTCACCTTTATTGAGGTGGCGGAAAAGATCGGACACATGTTTGTTTTACCTACATCTTCATTTTTGTAAGTTTTCATACAATTATTAGCATAAGTGAATTTTATTCATGAAAAGAATCGATTAGCCTTATGATCTGTAATACTCGTAAACTCCGCCTCTCACTTCATCGTTCCAACATCCATTTTTCACATTCACGATGAGTTGGAGTGATGGATTTCTGGCAGAATGGAATTCAAGGTCATTTTTTGGAGTGTTCCGCTCCATTTGGCTTGAAACGATCGTGAGTGGGCACCTTTAGAGACTCTTCAGCTACAACAGACTTGGCCAAACAATCATTAGGACATGCTTTTATAATTCAAATTATAACAATTACAAAGTAAGATAATAATTTATCGGTAAATTGCTGTCTTAAAAACAACAAATTGTACAGGATGCTATACCGTTACCGATGAAAAGTTATCTTCAACATAATTAAAAATAAAAGTAGTTTTTGAACCTTTATTTTTATTTATTTATTCAGAAAACGTTAAAAATACAAGAGGAAAGTGGTTGAATAATCTTAACCCTGCATTATCTGGATATCCAAGTGCGCTTTTGAATAAGCAGATATTTTAAATTCACCGTTTTCACTAGGTAAGCACAATTTTCTTTCAAACCGAAATACCATCCACTGAATTGATGTATGTAAATTATTACAAAAACCAACAGAGAAGACTGAATATCTCAGAAAGAATCATATAATCTCAGCTTTTGATATTTTATGGTTCAACTTTGAACCTACTAGTCGTTAAATTTAAACTTGTGACGTTGCATACTAAAAAGCAAAAATGTCTCAAATGCGTTTTCTAATGACTACAAAAAAATAAAAAATGAATTAATAAAAAGTGTAGGAAATAAAGATATACAACACAAGTTTATTATTTATAATAACGAAAGGCTTTAAGGGGATTCTATACCCTGCGCTATATTGGAAATATTGTTTTGTATCCAAGCTTATTATTCATCGTAGAATGACGGATGATCATTTTTTTTTATATACATAAAAGAAATATAAAAAAAGTCGTATACGTATATAAGTTATCATCCGCTGTTTTTCATTTGCCACTGAACAACTTTTGTATTTACCATTTTTGAAAAAAGTAAGTAATTTTTTCTAAAATTGAACATTGCTTCAAAATCTATGAGGGTACCGGGAGGTGCTGCCCCCGACGGTCCTCTTTTAAAGCAATTAAAAATCAAAATTTTACAGAAGATTTATATTTCGAAAGGTTTGTCTTGTGTGTAGCGGCTCCCGGGACCTCCCGCATTGCGTTCGTGCTCTGTCGGAGTTTTACAGAATTGTGGCCAATCAGAAATGGTCCAGGATGACGTAGGTGACAGGTCGGCCATATTTGCTGGGATGCCCACAACTTTATGACACAACGTTAGTTTCATATGTAAACATCAGAAAGATTTGTTGCCTAACAATTTCTTTAGAGGGGAGTTCAGCGAAGACGTAAGGGGCGAGGATTTCGAGGTTATGTATGAAATTGACAGAGTTGATGGGTATAGAACACTCTTAATACGTATCTTGCGTTCCTCCTTCATCCTACATTGAGCTAGGTTAAATAATATATCCGCGTTTTCCACAACTCCACGGTCGAACAAAAGCTTATTCATGAAACGTTCAGGTATTGAATTGTGAACTTATGGGCCCATTTCTCATTGTAATCATTTGTTCAATAAATGTGCGAATGGAACTGTGTATGGCTTATTTTTCAAAGTTTCGATTTTGCGGGTTTTCTGTACGTCATCAATCTTTCACTCGCATTTGAGCCATTTTCTGGGTCAGAGTTACACGAGTATACATCGTTTGTCTTCGGATTTTATCATATTAAAAAATATGTCCAGTATCGAAATGTAGGTACGCAGTGAGGAAATAAATAACAATAGGAGACAGTACACTGAAAAAAGCGAATCCAGGGAATTTCCGGTTAAATGAATTCCTGTTATTTAAACGCAACTATTCTTATTATAACAAGAAAAAACCATTCTTAGAACAATCCGTACTTGCAATCTAACAGGCCGATTCCAGTTAAAGTGACTTGAGTCGTATGAACAGGAAAAACCGGTAAGAATAGCAGTAATAAGGTACTGTTAATTTATCAGGAATATTTCCTGTGTATATAGAATAATATTTTGTAGTGCGGGGCCAACAGTGAAATTTAAACAATGAATACAGTCCTTTTAGAGTTTTGTATTCATCAAATTTGGCAATAAAAACGTGTTGCTTTCAGAAAATGTACCTTGTGACCTAACAATTTTTTTAGTATGGGATTAAATTGATTACGGACAATATATAGATGTATGTATGACAAATACGTGAAAGTGTAGGGGTTGTTTATGTGTTGAAAGGCCACTTACTTTTTCACGCGTTAGAACTTTGTTTTTAGCCATATTTTAACGTCAATATGTAGGATTTTATTTACTTGAAATATATTTTAATACACTCATGCAACCATTTTCGTAAATGACGTTTATAAATATCAGCGTCCTAATGAACGAAGCAATTTACCCGTTGTCTAAAATTTAAGTTATTACGGCCCTTGTGCGAAGTAATTAGAAACAGTACGTTGAAAGAGAAGACCCTTTTTCGTAGACAAAAGAGTCGGAAACAGACCAGCCTAATGTTCGTCTCGACTCAAGGCACACGATGTGAAAAAATGGACTTGTGCTACTTTTCTAATGGTCGCAATGCTTAGTTTTACTTAAACAATGAAAGGGATAAAATATTTTCTATTGTTGTCATGCAGCTAAATGTATGGTGTAACGATAGTCAAGTAATAACTAGACATGATGCAAAATATATACTTTCTGGACCATTTTTCGTCCTATCTTAAATTAGAAGTCCAGGCGAATTCACAGGTCACTGCTTTCTTCGAAGCTACCTTGAATATTCAATAAAACCACTGGATCTAGCAAACAAAATCTATGCGGGATATTCCAAAAACAATATGCAAGAAACTAATTTTGCTAGTACCACTACAAAAAATGTAACAGTTCCCAGCATTTTAGACACATCTTCCCTTCAGATATTTAACGTTCACAATTGTACATTTAACATAAGTATTCAAAAATAATGTATTTGGTCATTTTATGCAGTTGTATCGATTATCTAGTTTTAGTATTTATTAATCACTTTATTATATAAAATAAAATAAATAATTAACTTTACATCAAAGTGTCGGTCTAAAAAAAATATTGTACGTCACGCGACTGTTAATTAGTGTTTAGCAGGTCTCTCCTTCCAGGACTCGCCTAAGGCTTGTATCAACTTGCAAAACACTACTTTCCGGTCTGGTAACGTAAATTACTATTGCAGAAGAAAATGTTTGTGGATTCATATTTCCTGATACTTTTATATGTATAAGAATTCTCTTCCTTTTCAGGGCCTGAAATAAAGTTTTAATTAGTTGCTTGTTTCCAAAACATATTCCTAGGGAGGTTTCGGAGAAGGCTGTGGCTTTCTTTTGTCCCATTAACAGTCGCCAATTTAATTTGTGCAATGGTCTAGGGAAACCACAGAAAAACATATCGCGATCCTCTATGAGGGAATAAAAAACAACAGATGGTGCTAAAGTTTATTGAAGAAAATAATTACAAATATGTCTTATATAAATATAATAAACTTGCAAAATAACCCACAGAAGTTGTTGAGAGCATCAACAACTTGTAGGTAGTAGCACAACACATGATTAAATTGCTGCAATAATAAATTTAGAATTTACGCACACAATTTTATCACCTAAAGTGTGTATATTTATATAAAAAACAACTAAAGAATTGAAACATTAATATATAAACCAGAAAGCTAGAAGGAAATAAAGTAAAATTTGTATTGAAGTAACAACAAACATCATTTACTTATAGTTGACCAATAATTATTATTACAATCCACTCAAGGATGGGTATCTATGTAGTTTTATTTATTAATTGGATCTCAATTTTTTTATTATCAATATTGGATCTCAATCAACTCATGAGTCTCTCTCCTGGATCTTCTTTTGATGTGAGCTATAAGACTCCTTATTACTACTAATTCAGCCCTCCACCTTGTGGCCGGCTACATCGAAAGATCGCTGGACTCTAAAGAGTCCACCTTGGGTGTATTCATAGACATTGAAGGTGCGTTCGACAAAACCACTTTTCCCAAAATAGCAAATGCCTTAGCTAATAAAAATATCCCCAACTGAGTAAATGGATGGATATATAACATGCTCTCAAAGAGAGCAATAAAAATCAGTGTAGATGATGTTACCATAAGAGGCATGGTTGTAAAAGGTTGTCCACAGGGAGGGGTGCTCTCACCACTACTGTGGAACATGGTCCTAGACACCTTAGTCAATCGCCTCAACGATGACAGTTTCTACACTATAGCTTATGCAGACGACCTAGTGATTCTGCAAACAGGAACATTTGAAGAAATACTCTGTGCTAGAATGCAAGAGGCCCTTAATATCATAGAACAGTGGTGCAAAGACCACTCACTGTCAATAAACCCAAAAAAGACAGAGATGGTTCTTTTCACGAATAAAAGGAAGCTTGCAAACATCGAGGCCCCAAAGCTCCTAAATACTAAATTGAACTTTTCTGCAGAGGTGAAATATTTGGGGGTCACCTTTGACAGCAAGTTAACATGGAACTCTCACCTAGAAAACAGAGTCAAAAGAGCATACATATCTTATGAACAGTGCCGTAGAACCATTGGCCGCACCTGGGGAATGACACCTAAGGTTACGGCCTGGATCTACACTGCAATCATAAGACCTATGCTAACGTACGGTGCGATTGCCTGGGGAGTCAAAACTAGCCAGCGGACAGTCGTACGCAAATTGGATCAAATCCAAACAATAGCATGCCTCAACATAACGGGGGGCATGAGAACCACACCAACTAGAGCAATGGAGGTGATCCTTGGTCTCACCCCCCTTGGTATATTTATTAAGAAGGCTGTGGTGATGACCATGACACGGCTACGCTCTACAGGTATACAACCTGACGTAGGATCTGGTCAGTCGAGGTGTAACTTGTGGCACGAGGTCCTTGGAGAGGTCCCACTGCTACAAGCCAACACAGATTCGATTGCACCAAGATATGCCTTTCACAGGCCCTACAGGGTAATAACAAAAAACGTACAAGAGGCTACATTGGCAGCAGGTGCCTTGTGCATCTACACCGATGGGTCTAAAACAAATGAGGGGTCAGGCTGTGGAATTTATTCCTGATCCCTGAATCTCAATATAAAATGGGCAATGGGTTCTAATGCGAGTGTAGCTCAAACAGAGCTCACTGCTATCTCCATCGCCGCAAAAGAGACTACCAGAAGAAACATTACTGGTAATAATATTTACATCCTCACGGACAGCAGACAGGCACTACTAGCTCTGGATAGACCACGCATTACATCAGGTCTAGTACTAGAATGTCACCAGGCCCTGATCGAAGCTTGCAACAACAACGTGGTCACGTTAGCTTGGATCAAAGGTCACGGAAAATCAAAAGGCAACCGTGCAGCTGACTCTTTAGCTAAGAAAGCAGCCTCCCATAAACTTTTGGGACCTGGCACTTTCATAAGCTTATCGGCATCAGCTGTAGCTGACCTACTGAAGAAACACTCCCTTGACAAGTTTAAGGGTAGATGGGACGACGAAACAGGTTGCAAGCTAGCCAAGGAACTATTACAGTATCCGAACAGCGAAACAGCCAAAAAATACATGACTATGAACAGACAGAACCTGCGCACAGCCGCAGGTATCCTGACTGGCCACTGTCATCTATGAAAACACCTCTACAGGATGGGGTGTAGAGGATGTGAACAGGAAGACGAGACTGTCGAACACATTCTTTGCGAATGCCCGACACTCTCACAAATGAGACATTTTCTTATCGGCGAGCGGTGGCTAACACATGCCAACATGAGGGACGTCATCGCCTACTTTAAACAAGTAGGCTGGCTGACGAGCTAGAAGGAAGGCTCAACCTCAGAGGGACGCACAATGGGCCAAATGTAGCCTACGTGCTGTGGGCTAGATTTACAGATACAGAGAGATATAGAAGACTCCTTTTGAATTTTCGTACATTTTCACTTTTGACATCTTGTGGTAGGTTGTTATAAAAGTTTATTCCCAGGTATGAATAAATCCTTTGTCCGGTATTTTTCTTCATAGCAGGTACAACGTATTTCTGCTTATTTCTTGTTTCATAAGTGTGATTGTGACGTTGTAATTTGAATTTGTTTGAGTATTGCAATATATTTTACTGTATATTCTTAATAATTATTATACGTGCTTAAATTTTGACAATTCCGTAAAAGTAAAACTAAAACTATAACATATCCAAATAGCAAAAACAAATTCTTTGGCAAGAATGATTTTTTTGTCCTGTAATTTTGGGTTCAATATTAATTAGTCGCTAATTGGTCTTTTATTTTGGGATTTCGTCTTTTGCTTAATATTTTTCCATTAAAGAAGAGCGTGACATCTTGCGAATTATAATAATAATAATAATAATAATAAAATGCCTTTATTTGCCTGTAAAAAACATACAAACAATAAATACATGAGGCGAAGTCTAGCTGGAGCTACTCTACTTAACCTCAAGTTTACAGATAATAGAATACAAAATTAGTAAATCTCATTACACATTTAAAATATAATAAATTATACATCGCAAATATAAAAAAATATAAGTTTGTTTTAAAAAACTGAGACACTTAACTCTCAGACTTTGAGAAATACTGTTAAAAACAAAAACTGAATTATAAGTAAATGACCGTTTAAAAATTGATAACCATATCGAGGTAACATGATACTATGTGCATATCTCAGAGACAGACTATGAGCTTCTCCACGAAAAACTAATTTGTTCTTCAAATAAATAGGATTCGACGTCAAAATAAATCAGTATATCAAAGAGGCAAGGTGGTAGTTATAGTCCATTGAAATGTTACAATTTAAGGACCGAATATTGCATTTTTTAGAGGACGCAATTTTATTTTTGGGACATGTGTGGGGGGGTCAATAGAAGCTTAACCTCAAGTTTGTGGGGTCGCCACCCTTGTCCCCCGGCCGCCATCTTGGAAAAAGGGGTGAAAACACTTTTTTCGCGATATCTCGGAAACTATGCGTCTTACAAAAAATTTGTAAAGTCATAATTTGTAGAAAATTGTTTTGCCTACAAAAAATTACCTCATACCAATCTTGTAGATGATCTTTTGAGGAAAATTTTTCCCTATCATTTCTTTTTATTTCATTCATTTAAAACGCTGTTACAGTGCTCCAAAGTTGACCGGGTTCGTCAATGCTCATGAGAATCCGATCGAAACAAAATGTTTAACTTATTTTTGATTTTTTTTTATTGTAAATATATTCTTACAAAATTTTTGTTAAATTCGTACAACTTTACTTAGGGCAACTTTAGGGCAAAAAGTTATATAAACATATTTGTAGGCAAAACAATTTGCTACAAATTATGATTTTACAAATTTTTTGTAAGACGCATAGTTTTCGAGATATCGCGAAAAAAGTGTTTTCACCCCTTTTTCCAAGATGGCGGCCGGGGGACAAGGGTGGCGGCCCCACAAACTTGAGGTTAAGCTTCTATTGACGCCCCACACATGTCCCAAAAATAAAATTGCGTCCTCTAAAAAATGCAAAGCTCATGTAACATTTCAATGGACTATTATACAAGTTACTTATGTTCAACCATCCAAGTTGTTTTAGCTTACTTGATACATGGTCATATTTTCTTATGCTAAAGACAAAACGGCAACAATTATTTTGAATTTTTTGCAATCGAAATTTAGTAACTACACCCATTTAAGTTTATTATTACGATCTTTGTGCTTATTTGCTTCCCATATAGGGAATAATTAAGATGAGAAGGGCAGATAATTTGAGATTTCAATCGTCATAAAATTTGTAGATTACCTTTGTTTCCAGACTATTTCCTTTTTGTTGATTAAGTTTTTTAATATCATTTCCGTGCGCTCCTTTATTTCGAACGTATTGTCTACGATCTCGTTTCGTTTAGTAACAGATCATTCTTGTCACATCTAATTGTTGCTGGTTCAGCCCCTTAAATTAAAACAACAACAACAAAACCGAGTACATAAATATTAATTTCACAGAACAATACCTCTGGCATAAGATATCTCCAGCTCTGTTAGAATTAATTTCACATTTTAATAATACGTTTGTCTCTTTCTGTATTTCTCTTGTCTTCATCTAAGCATAGTCATCGTATTGTACACGAATATTTGCTTTTAGAAAAGAAAATTACGTTCTGACTATTGTTTACAAGGCACCAACACTAGGAAATCGTAAGAATTTTTTTTTATATTAAAAGTTTAATGCTTGTACAGTTTATTCCATATAAATTAAAATATTTTATGTACGATTGAATAATAAAACGCTCTTCATAGAACAGTTTTGCGTCAATAAAGTAATTGTCAACGTTATTGACAAATTGCAAGACAATTTTTAAATTTTTATTAAAAAATGAATTCCAATACAACATTCAACACTTAATTAGGTATTAAACTTTATGTATACATATTAAAATTTATTTTTGGTGATAATTAATATTTATCACACAATTAGTGTTTTGTGAAATATTCGTTCCTACTAGTAGGTACATCTCCGCCTAAGATTTGTTCAGCGACGCTGATTTTCTTGTTCTCACATTCGTCAATGTAGCCTTCTGCATATGGGCGCCTGAATTCACTAACAAGGAAGCTGACGTGCAAAAACAATGGCTGGTATACATACGCACTATGATTTTCCAATCCCAAATATTTGGCGACAATTGCCAGGCACTCCTCCAATTTTGTGTATTACCATACAGTGCACTTTCCTGTGATATAGTTAACAAAAAATCAATTATGTTGTGTACTGTGGGGTCGTAGAGCCATATAATGTTACTAATTCATTAGATCTGGATGCTCCTGATATTCCAAATATAAACACAATCTAGAACAAGTTTATAAAAATAAAATTTTAAAGATACACACCTTACTAAGCAAATGCTCTCTGTCATCTGCTGTTTGCAGGAACATCTCGACTTCCTCTTTGGAAAGGGTCAAGGATTTTTCGGTTTGTAGCCTTCTTCTTTTCTTTTTAAGAAAGGTATTACGCTGGGAAATTTTGAAATATCAATTTCTTCTCGAAGATTTATTGTCAATCGCAGCATTGAATATTTACTCCATAACGACGAACTTTTACTTCGAAAGGTTGGTACCAAAGTACGCTAAAATTCCGCCTTCATCGGTTTTCTTCTTTTTTTTTTCAACACACCATTCTCTGTACGCTTTGTGTCATACAACGTTCTTGACTTCGCAAGCTCGCTCGGCCATAACATTATTCGTACAATAAAGCCCTTGCCTATGTACTTGTAATATAAATAGCTATAAAATAATTTTGTTTATAATTAACGTGTCTCGGCAGCAAAGGTCATTGACACGGGAACAAATTATAAAACAATAATGGGTTACATTAAATCAAGTTGTATTATAGATGACAGTCTTTTACAAAGTTTATCACAGCACTAAAAAGATTTGGCGATCCAAGATCCCAGATAGGAGTGACAACGAACGAGGATGTTCACACACAGGAGGTTCTCTTGAAGTCATTAGATATTGATGAGTCAGACGAGAGTGTCCAATTCGAAGCCTTTCGTATAACCGTTCTATCCTTTCGCCCCATTGGGGGAATTCTGGGAGAGTGAATAGTGGCTTGTATCTTGCGTAGTTTTGTAGCTGTATAATTGAATATACTGAAGGGGTGATTAGGAGGAAAACATAAAATTGTGGACATAAACATTTCAATCTTCAGTTGCAGAATTTTTTTTTCAACCCGAAATCTTTAAGGCTTAATCTTTAATTGTTTGGATTGATAAAACGAATAGATGGTGCCACTATTGATAAATTCATATAATTTTTAGGAAGTACTTACCTTCAAATGATATTTGTCAAAATTTCATGACAATCTGACGGTTACTTAACAAGTTACAGTGGTTTGAGTAACGCTGCTTTTGCAATTTTCAAAATGACGACAAATTTGATTTCTCCATGGCCACTAATGAATGTAGTTATTCTGAAACCACTTATAATAACAGAAAAGAAACATTCTCGCTCTTGAGATTGAAAGAAAATTCTGAAACATCTGACTCCTATGTATTTTATATGTATTACATTCTATTACTAGAGATAGAATCTATATTCCGTGATTGTTTACAAAAATAAGGTTTGCCGTAAATGTCAAATTAACTGTCAGTATTAGTTGACGTGGTCTTAATATTGGTTTGTAAAAACTTTTAATTTATTAAAAAGGAGAAGAAAATCAAACGATTCAGATGTAGAATTTGAAAATACTCCTCCAGAAATAAAAAAATACAGAATATACTATTCTACTTTTTTATTAAATACTGTTTACTTCCAAACGCTGTCTACGCTCTTCGTAGGCAATTAAGTGATAGATAACACAACCATAACACACTGAGTTCTATAAACTACTATTGATGGTATTTTTAAAAATAGCATGTTAGTCCAATTATATTAGGGGTTTCACCTCGGAATTTTATGAAATTGTGAATAATACATTTTATAAAGTTAATAAATCATTAAAAGATCATTAACAATGAATACTTTGTGTTATTTATTAATTGATACATTAAATTTATTAACATTTTACATATAAGTATCTAATATATTCATTTAATAATACTTATACCTACTTATTTGTGTAATCAAAAACTTATCAAGTGAAATACTTACATTATTGTATATCTTAATTTTATATTAATTAATTTTAAGTAGTTTTTAAGTAGAAATAAAACGAATAAATATATTGCTCGTTATTTTGACTCAATTGCATCAAGAAGAAATTTTCGTTAAAAAAGTTGGAAAAGGCAATGTCAAAACACAAATCTATTCTTCAAAAAGTTTTGATAAATATCATCTTTCTAAAAACATATTTTATTTTTACATGCAACTTCTGCGTTGTTTAAAAAAGGAAAAAAATCTTTCATAAAATCGCTAGAAAAACTTGCCAATTTCGACCAACTGGCTGAAGTTTTTCTAATAGAAAACTGCCCTGTGCAACAATTACATGAGAATGGAGTACGCCTCATACTAGCGATATACTATGCTCCTAAATCTGAGGAAAATATCGATCATCTTCGATATAGTTTGTTAGATCTACAAAACTTCATGAAACGGTCCAGTTGTCTCTTCTACCGACAAGCGCAGCAGCCCATCAGCATATAATCCGTGTATATTACCAAGTACAAAAATGGTTAGGGCATGACTTAGAACCCCAGGAATGGGATTGGGTGCTACAAAATGAATTCCTGGAGCCAATAACAACAATATTACCACCAGGTCCAGATGAATTACTTAATACCATATTTTGTAATTGTAAGAAAGGATGTGGTTCACGCCGCGGGTGCAGAAAATCGGGATTGCAATGCACTTTAGCTTGTGGTCAGTGCAATGGGCAAGCTTGCCTCAATGCTGTATCATTGCAAAGCGAACCCGAGGAAGAGAGTGCATTTGAGCCGGAAATTCTAGAAGGCCTGAAACAACCATTCAAGATGATAACGTAAGCCCGGAAGATGACAATGAAGAAGAAAATTAAAACTTTTGTTGTTTAAATTATTAAACATTTGTAAATTTCTAATTATTATTATTATTATTTGTAATTTTTAATTCACTTTAATTTAAATTGTAATATTTATGGTTTTATTTATACTTAAAATCTATTTAAAATTAATTAATATAAAATTAAGATATACAATAATGATAAGTTGATAAGTTTTTGATTACACAAATAAGTAGATATAAGTATTATTAAATGAATATATTAGATACTTATATGTAAAATGTTATTAAATTCCATGTATTAATTAATAAATAATACAAAGTATTCATTGTTAATGATATTTTAATGATTTATTAACTTTATGCAACGTATTATTCACTCAGATTCACGGTTGACCTTGGATTATAGTATTTTGTCGCAAATTTTATGCCCTACAATTTTTATAATAGATGTTAACATCGTTGGAGCTATATAACTTACCACGCAGACACGAGATTTTATGTGACTTTTGAGACAACTTTTAGAACACCATAATGAAGGTGTATACGAGTTTCCAGCTTATTATTTCTCATTCCGAGGTTGACCCTTTTTTTTTGCTGATTGGAGTATAATATAACGTTCTATACAACTTTTTACTACCTTTTCCATAAAAGAACCAAAACAACAAATTAATGTTTTTTATATAGATGTAATTTTACAAATAACCTACTATTCTAAAATTTTTCTACCTGCACGAACACTCTCAAAAATTCAGATCATTCATAGGAGTCAACCAAGAGATATAATCATAAACATACGTCTCCTTAAAAGATAGCGTAAGACAAAGGACTCTAAGACACCGAATAAAGTAGTTAACTCCCTCAGGATATCCCTTTCATCCCCTTATTTATAGCGTGTGTGGTTTCACGTACCGACTTTTCACCTCACTTTCTATATTCTCCTGAACTTATTCTACTCGTTTTGTTCGAAATAATGTACCTTCTTTGCGAAGAAGAATAACTCCTTGGGCCGCCATATTTTACATTAAAAGGCAGTTAGAGTTTTGCAAAGTATAGTTTAGTTGTTTGGGTTATTGAAAAAATTCTTGTGGTGTAATTCGGGAATACAATTGGGAACGATTTATTTAGGGAGTGCGTTAGGGGCAGTATATGATTTTTTGGAAGGATTATATGTTGAGGGTTATATATTTATTTAATATTATTTGGGGTCAACTTAGTAAAATCTTTGCTTGATGAAACTTATTGGTGTTGAATATATTTAGAAAATGTATTTTGTTTTTTATTGTGTCTCGTAACCTTAGACAGAAATTTAGTTACTTAATTTTGATTTGAATTTTCTTTATATGAATTTTATACAGGGTGTTTCGTACTTAAACTGACATACGTTAACTGTGGATAGAGGACACTTAGAGGGTTCAGAAACACCCGTATAGTTTGGGTCTATCTCGCTTTATTACCGAATTACGGGGTTTAATCAATTTTGGTCATTTCTTTTAGTTGCTGTATATTCGGAACCACACTGTATATTTCTATGAAATTTGGCATGAATATTCTCCTTTGCAAGGACAATCAATACCATAGTAAGAAAATTAAAAATCCAGGTCCGTCTTTAAAAAACTTAGCAAAATAGTTTTGCTTTAGAACAACACCCTGTATATGGAATTTAGAAGATTGGATAACATATTCGAAAATAGGGAAAAAATTAATTAGGATTAAATATTTTATTTAAATGCATATCCCATTTTACTACCAAATTTTCATTTTCATCATTTATTATTATTATTATTATTAGGGATTTTATTCTAGTTCCAGTGAAAAAAAGATGGTATGGCTAAATTGAAATTTCACTTTGTTTTGACATTTATTTCGCGACTCAACATTTTGGTCGTCTTAAAAAGGGGTATCCTAATTTGAGACAGTAGGGTTTCTTAATATGAGATAATGCCTCATATTAAAAAACCTAATAAAAATTCAGTAAGTAGGTAGTAAAACAAAAAAAAATGCAAACTTTAATAAGTACAAAATAAAATATATAGGTACCTATAGCTTGACAAAAAATTGAAACATTATATTTGAACACAAAGTGCACATACAAACTTGTCTGTCTTTACTTCACCGCATTCTAGGTGGGACCATTTAAAGCATCCTTGACACTTTTCCCATTTTATAATCCAGAACAATAACGGCATTCTGCGTCAAGCTGTTCATCAAAGTCATCTCCATCAGACGAATTATCATCGAGTTCAACTGAGTCTTGTATTGTAGGCCTCCCCAAACAGTATCCCTACCTGGCGGTTAGTTACCATTTTCCCGGGGTTATTTCTTAGCGATGTTTCAATAGCTTGTGCATAAAATGTTTTTAGAGGAAACATAAATCCCACATCCATTGGCTGCATTTTATGTGTTGAGTGAGGTGGTAAACAAACAATTGAAACATTATTTGCACGTGCAGTCTCTATTACGTCTATATTTCGTATATGTGTATAATGGCCGTCCAAAACTAAAAGGACGGGATCGTCCTTGGTAGGTTTCGTGTGTTCAATAAAATGTTTTTGCCATTTTGTGAATAAATCACTCTGTATCCACCCTGAAGGATGGTAGCCGTCTATCAACCCTTGCGGAGTACCGTTCATTAGCTCTGGTGATTTATTTTTGCGTGGAAAAATTACAAGGGGTGGTATGTAGTGACCCACGGTATTCATACAGGTGACAATTGTTATCAGTTTGCCTCATTCTAACGAAGTGAGTGCATAAACTTGTTTTTTTCCCTTAACACTCTCAATTTTTGAATGTTTATGTTGAACTACAGTTATACCTGTTTCATCCACGTTATAAATTCGATTAGATTTGATTTTTTAAAACTCAGGCCCATAAATATAAAAAAAAAACAAATCAACATTCTCCTTGATGAATCACTTGACCCTGGCATTGGAAACATTGGAGTTCTTACTGACAACTGCAAATATCTTCTTAGAAAACCTCTTAACCATTTTTTACCAGCTTATTTGTTTTAGAAAATGGGTTTTTAATATTATTTTTTATTGCCAAATGGAAAGCTAACTCACGAATGTCTCTTAGTCGTAGACCGTAGAACCTTTGGTCTCACTATTTTAACAGTATTTTACCAATTCTGCTTCTAAACACTGACTAAGAGTTGGTCTTCTACCCAAAGGAATTTTAGTAACTTCATCGTTTCCCTTGACATATCGTTCAATTGTCCTTTTGGGAACCCCAAATTGCTTTGATACTTTTACGTATCCCATTTCCTTACTTCGGACAGCCTGAACAGCAGAATTCAGTGCAGTTTGGGTCCATGTTTGTCTTTTGTGTTGTAAATCCATCTGAAAGAAAACGTATTTGGTAGTAAAAGAAATGGGTGCCTAATATGAGATACCTCACATTGAGCACTCCTTGGTGTCTCATTTTAGGAAACATGTATAAAATATAAATATAAATTTTATATATAATAAGTTTTTATCAAAATTACACTAAACTCCTTAAAACCGTGTCTACTGACACCTCTCCTATCTTAAATACTGCATATCAATTAATAAATATATAATAAATAATATTTACTAACCTTTAAAACAGCACGTGGAAAAATTTTTAAGCGCGCGACTCTGAATGATTCGTAACACGACCCTAATTCTTTCGGATGCTCAACTCACACTAATGCACAGGGCACTCGGTCGTCAAACGGAAACGTATACCGGCAATCTACGTACAAAAACGCGGCAATATTTAAAAATACAGGACTATCTCATATTAGGCGCCTTTACCCTACTTTTTGATAATAATACGAATAGTTTTAACGTAATTATTTGGGGTGTCAAATTACAAATTATTAAGAATTTTTTTATGAAAGAATTATAATGCATTTTTAAAATGTGAAAAATAATGAAAACTATTTTATTTTCATTCATGCTTTATAATTTGATTAAAAAATAATAAAAAAAGTTGGTGTGTAATTAAGTTTTATTAGAAAATTAAAATTTACTGAAGAAGTTGTTCAAAATATGAACCATTTTCCTGCAGACAAAGTCTAGCTCTTTTTTCAATATTTAAAATTGACTTTCTAATCATTGCTGGATCGTTTCTCACTTCTTCAGCAGTATTTAGAATACGTTGGAGCATTTCCTCTTTAGAATTAATTTTTGTTGCATAAACTTTAGATTTTAAGTATCCCCATACGAAATAGTGACCAGGATGAAGTCTGGAGATCTTGCAGGCCACTCAATTGGGCCAACTCTACCTATCCAATTGTTATATAAAAATTCCCTAACAATTAATCTAAAATGAGTTGAAGCACCGTCGTGTTAATATACATACCTCCAAAACAGGTAGAACATTTTGTATGAAATTTAGATATTCTTCACCGGCTAATGTATTTCGAAGTACATGTTGTTCAATCAAATTATTATTTAAAACTCCACACCAAATATTTATGGAAAATTTATGCTGTGACTGAGACTGTCTAGTAGCGTGGGGGGTTTTCGTCCACCCATATATGGCTATTTCGTAAATTAAAAACACCATCTCTGGTAAACTGGGCCTCATCCGTAAATAAGCATCTACGAATGACTATTCTATGTCTAATTATCCAATTACTGCGGTTCCAGGCGTTGGACTTCCTGGATGTGATAGGGATGAAGACTAAATTTTTTTATTTTCTTCCAAACACTGGTGTGAGGCAAATTTAAAGCGTTCCCAATGCGTCTTTTACTAAATTATTGATTATTTTTCACTAATTCCAAGATAATATCCTATTTATTTGGTTGCTGCCTTTAAGGATGGTCATTTAGTGTTGCTATAGGAAATTTTTCATTTTCACGAAGATAACGAAAAACTGTTACACGAGAAGGAATTCTTCCATAAGAAAATCGTCTTACATTTCCTCTTACTGCCCCTCGGCAGTTTCCATTGCAAAAACCGTAGACAAAAACTATATCGGTATATTCCTCATGTTTAAATTTATAAAGCATAATTGTTAAACAAGAACTAAGAACGGGTCACAAGAACGACAAGGACAATAAAAACGAAAGAAATAAAAAAATAAAAAATGAAGCACAATGTCACTTTGCTGTCAGCTCTTAATATTTCAAAGCCCACTTGGTGTTATTATTTGACAAAAAACTTTGTTAAAAAAAGCCAATTAAAACAAATATAGTTTTTAAAATTTATTAATAAACCTATTTTTTAATTTTAAAAATTAATTAAGTTATTAATAAAACAATAAATTAAGTTTTTAATAAAAAATAATAATGAATGGTGAAAATACTAATACCTAGAAATGTATAATAAATCCTATAAATTTTAAGTTTGATGTTAAAATTTTGGTAGTAAAATGGGATGTGCATTTAAATAAAATATTTAATCCGAATTCATTTTTTCCCCTCTTTTCGAATATGTTATCCATTTTTTTAAATTCCATATACAGGGTGTTGTTCTGAGGCAAAATGATTTTGATAACTTTTTTAAAGACGGACCTGGATTTTTAATATTGATTGTCCTTGTAAAGGAGAATATTCATGCCAAATTTCATAGAAATATACAGAGTGGTTCCGAATATACAGCGACTAAAAGAAATGACCAAAATTGATAAAACACCCCGCAATTGGGTTTCTGTACCCTCAAAGTGTCCTCTACCCACAGTTAACGTATGTCAGTTTAAGTACGAAACACTCTGTATAAGTTCTGTCTATTGTTATTTTTATAACCGTTTTGTGGTTTGCTTTTCATTATATAGTAGGCGTGTAAAATTATATTGTTTATTTTACTAATACTCTCTATACACTTCTTTCCCCTTTTTTACATACCAATACAATACATTATAAGATACTAGTTATCGTCTTTAAAACATCGGATTTTCGACCCCCCCCCATTTTCAGTATAGTTTCTGTTAAAGAGCAGAAAGTCAATCAGTAGCGAAATGCAATGATCCGTTGTGACCCGATAATTAAATAGGCTTGTCGAATCGATATCTTCACCTAAATCATCGCCCAGCAGCAGGTATTTGAACTTCAACGGGATTTATATGCAAATTAATAATACAGCCGCCTATCTAGAATATTCTATCGTTATGTTGTTGTTGCTTTAGGGATCCTCTATCAAAGAGAGCCGGGGTTTAAAGGGATGCGCTGGGGTAGACGTTATTTGAAATAACTTCAAATGTAATAAAAGTTCTAGATGCTTAAAACAACGTTCAGATTTTACAGTTGTATTGTAAAGCAGTTTACAGAGTTAACCGTATTTTTATAAACGTGGATAAAAGCTCACAGTCGGATATATAAGAATAAAAAAGTTTATTATTTCGCCAAAGAGGCACTTAAATGTTGGAAATTACTTTTATGTTGAAGTTTCCATTCTTGATCTGATGTCTGCATTAAAAAAAATAAAAATGTGTACGGTGTGGCAAGAGCCATTGGAAAATTCTAGTCGGAAGTTCCAATAGGAAGTTTATTCGAATTTTAAATATAATGGTGTAAATCATGGGGGTAGTAAATCTAGTGAAGTTGCTTTTAAAATTTTTATTCAATAAAATTCTCCGAATAATCAAAAATTGTGCATGAGAGGCCCTAGCTCCGTGCCGTTTTACCTTAAAATACAAGACTTGGAATACGCCTAGATAACAGCAAATAGAGTTTTTGACACCATCTAAAATAAACTGGCTACGCCCCTGCAAAAGAACCAACAACGAGGTAACAGGTATCTATAACGTTTTCGGTTCTATTTAAAGTTTGGAACCAAAAATAGAGTCAAAATAATTCAAAACAGCCGGTATTCCATTTTACCTTAAGTATTTTTTCTATAAGTGTAAAATTAGCTTCTTGGTGGAAGGATAAAGAGAGAGAGAGAGAGATAGAGAAAATACGATTAATCTGAGATTAATGCTGCATGGTCGAGAGAAAGCCTTTAAAATTCGTAATTTCCTGTGGTGATGAGATTTGCACGAATATTTTACCCAAATGGGGGTTTTGCTTGAGCTTATTACGTCTTCTGAATCAATTTTTTAAGAAAACTTTTAATTGCTAATATTACCTCTCTCTTGGACTCTTTTCTTCTTGCCGTTTAAGTTTAAAGTTTAATTCTTTGTGTTATAATAATAAATTTCACAAAAATTTAGATTGTGCTTTTTCAAAATGTTGAAAATCTTATGCGGTTGAAAATAAAGTGTTAAATAAGCAGCTCTTAATTTTTTTGATATAAAAATTTTTGTTATAAACCTCACAGATTGTAGATATTCAGTTTATCTGGATTTTTTCATTTAATTTTATAATATAGTGAGACGTACTTATTGACCCCAAAAATATTGATTTTACTATTTTTCATTTCCCTAACTTACATGTAAGTATAATAGCATATTCGAAAAGATCAAGATCTATAATTCTACTCAATTTTTATTCCCCAAAAGTAAGTGATTAGGAATGAAAGAATTTTTTTCTTTTAGACCCTTAATATTTTCATTGTTTTTCGAATTTCTAAACTACAAGAACTAAAATTTTACACAAATTATGAATAAAATTGAAACTTTTCCTTTAACTTTTTTTAAAAAAATTCAATAAAAGGAATTACAGTATAAAATCGGATATGATTAATAAAATTGGGCCAAGATCAACTAACCTATAAAAAAAGAGACTCATCTGTCAAAATATGTAGAATTCATTTACCAAATTATTATATTTAAGATCTAAGAATCCTCCATGAAAATGACTAAGAATCATCTAGCAATAATAGCCCAGTTGTCAGAGAATTTGACCTCGCACAAAATGTGATCTCGATGAAATTTGGCACTTAAGTACTTGAAAGGGTGTAGAAAACAAACTTTGCTGCTCTAAAGTGTATGCTTCACAATTTCGAAAATAAAATCGAAAATTGGGTTTTTCCATTATATCTCGAAAAAAAAAAATCGAAAAACTAATAGCACCACGTGAAAGAGCGGAAAATTTTACTAAAAAATAATATAAGTTATTTTAAAAAAGAATTTGTATTACTATAAAAAATTATTAAAAATAAGAAAGCAAATTCGAAAACGCGCGCCGAACCGTTGAATACAAATATTCAGGCGAGGCGTTCGGAAAAACTAATGTATCTTTGCCCAAAATATACGCAAAGAAAAAAAAAGAAAGCGTTTTAAAGAGGAGACTCTAAGCTTTCTCAGGAAGTCATTAGTATTTATTTTTTCTTGTTTTCTCTTAGAAGTTTGACCGGAAGTTATAATTTCTAAAATTCTCACTGATTTTTATAAAACTGAAGATATCTATTAATAGAGGCATAACAAAAAAATACTTGTACATTTATCATCATTATACTTTTACTTTTGATTTAAATATAATTAAAATGATGAACATTATCTCTGTTTAATAAAAATTATGTTTTAAAATGATCATTTTTTTACAACATTCATTCGACGCAATTTTTATTTTTAAAATAGTATTTATATGAATCAGAAATTAATATATTTTTTAAATAAAGTTAAAAATAATTTAGAAATTTATTTATATAAATAAAAAAACACTATTTTGAAAATAACTTCCGGTCAAATTTTCTATGAGAAAACAAAAAAAAATTAAAAACTAATGACTTCCTCCTCTTTGCGCTTTCTTTTTTTTCTTTGAGTACATTTTAGACAAAGATACTTTAGTTTTTCCGAACGCTTCGCCTGAATATTTGTATTCAACGGCTCGGCGCGCGTAGAGTTTTCGAATTTGCTTTCTTATTTTTAATATTTTTTTATAGTAATACAAATTCTTTTTTAAAATAACTTATATTATTTTTTAGTAAAATTTTTCGCTCTTTCACGTGGTGCTATTAGTTTTTCGAAATTTTTTTTTCGAGATATAATGGAAAAACCAAATTTTTGATTTTATTTTCGAAATTGTGAAGTTAGCATACACTTTAGAGCAGCAAATTTTTTTATTGTTTTCTACACCCTTTCAAGTACTTAAATGCCAAGTTAAATCGAGGTCACATTTTGTGCGAGCTTTTGGTCAATATCCTTCTCTGGCAACTGGGCTCTATAAGCAAAATATTAAAATATTTTTCTGGCAAAAATTCGTGTTCCATTCAACAAAATATGTAACATCTTTCACAGACACGGCTAAGATGCATTCACCAAATTTTTAAACATTCCTCCGCCAAAATTTTAAATGATCCTCCACCAAAATTTTAAATGTTCCTCCACCAAAACTTTTCATTGTCTCCGTCAAAACTCTACAGCGACACGGAATCTCATATTTACCATCTTTAAATTTTTTATTAGTCTAAGAAAACTTATTTCTTTGGTGATTAAATAAAGTCTTCCTCGATATTTGTGGCCCATCCTATAGAATATAATCTATCTATCATCTGGAAACTCTAGAGCCATCTTTGTGTAACACAATGTGTCGAGGTACGAATTCTCTTTAAAGTAGGGAGTTAAGAAATTCCTTAGATTAATTACCAAACGCCAAAGTTTATCGAATTTAGTTAAAGTATGTCAATGTATAATGTAGGTTTACTATTGTTCGACATATTGTCATGATGAGGTTAATCAAATATTAACTTCAGATTTGATGTTGCAAAGTTCAAAGAATCCCTAAATAACTGCGGAGTTGTTTTATATCGAATTACCAAAAACCATATAAAACAACGTTTTTGATATCAACCATTGGGAAATAGTTATTTAAACAACAAGTTTTGAAAACGACTTTTTTCACACGGCGAGACAGTTTGTTGGACCGAGCCGTAGGCGAGATCCACAAGTCGAGCGAGTGTGAAAAAAGATTTTCAAACGAGTTTTTTACAATGCTTTTCCTACAACTGCAAAATAAAGCAACCAAATACCTACGTAATTTTTATTAATTAGAAAACAAAGTATTTATGAACATCAAAATTAAATCTACTAATTCTTAATGTTAATTGTAAAGTTGCTACAGCATGTTAGATTCGCTCCAGGAATGGCAGTATTTCTTATCTCCTTTTGAACAGAAATAATTGTCAAAGCATTTTCAGTACTTTCTTCCTTAGCCGAATCTATAACCATAGGTTGTTTTTCAACTTCGGCTTCCAGAGAAGGACACAATACTGACGATTCAATTTTTTTTTAAACATCCATTTTATTTTTAATTGAATCGTCAACGTAGCCTTCGGCCACAGCGCTTGACCTCCATCCTCCATGTCTCTTAAGTGCTAGTAAATCTGATCCAGAATTTACCAAAATTGTAGCAGAAGATCGCCTGAAGCAGTGACCCGTATAGGATTCCGGATTTTCCAGCGATAAAAATTTAGCAATTTCTTTGGCCATGCTGCCTATTTTATTAATGCCTACATTTTGATTGGTGCATTTTCGTTTTTGGTAGTTTAAAAAAACGCCCTGTCTTTAAACTGGTAGGGCGTAGAGCGGAGTATTTCTTCAGGATGGTATACAGGCCTCCAGAAACTGTAAAAGATCTAGGAATCTTCGTTTTTGTATTCGTAAGTTTGATCAGCATTGCACCGTTGAAGTCTGTCATGTCGTCTATTTTTAAGTAGCACAGTTCCTCCCTTCTACAGGCTCCAGATAGTCCAACTGCCTACCACTGCCTAAAAATAAAGAAAAAAATTACTGTTGATTACGACGATCCTACTCATGTCTTGGGTTATAGTGAAATATGTTGTATTAAATGATTTTTTTCGTAAGTTCTTATGCTTACTTTAGCAAGTAAAAATGTCTCGTCGGGTGCCGTCTGCAGGAACTGGCTTAAATCATCCTCTGTCAGGATCGCAGACTTCTTCGGCAAATAACTTTCTGATTTTCGTTTAAGGAATGCTTGAAGTTTCTTGTATTTTCTCAAATTTATGTTCTCCTTAGTATTTAAAATTGCCTTGAGCATTAAAAATGTCGACCACAGCGTCGAACACTGATACTTTTTAGATAATTCTTCAAAATATACCAAAAAAACATTTTCTGAAAAAGTTTCAACGTTGTTTGCGGATCTCTATCTCATAAATTGTTCAAAGGCAGCTTCATATCGGTGCTTGGATTTGTTTGGGAGCAGCTCATCACTAATTAGGGTCGCTTTTTTCAAAATTTCGGCACACATTTTTAAAACTTATTCTATGAAAAAAACGCTTCTTTGACGTTTCTAGTCAACAAATAAAAAAGGAATAATGGTTACTATGGGTTACTATGCAGCTCAACAATCGCAATTGTTGTGTGTAAATATAAAGAACTAATTTGTAGTGTGCGAAAAACTCTATTTTCAGAAGTTGCCTAGCGTGTGGAAAACTCCATTTTCAGATGCAGTCGTAGGAAAATTAATATTTCCATCACGATTTAAAGCGCCGAATTTTTTAATTAACTAGATAAGTGTGAACTCTTGTTATTTTGACATTATTTGTTTTTATATTAGTGACTTAAAAAAATCATTTGCACATTAATACGTAAACAACCTCTACCACAACGAAAAATAAATATTTAGAATAGAACCGTTTTCGCAGTTTTCTATAAAAATAATCTGAAAAAATTTGCATTGCAAATGATCGAGTACGCCTTTTGGAAAGCTCGTCGCCTCGCATCTCATATATTTTTGATTAATGTTCTACCAGTGTCATTTTTTTAACTTCTAACAGAATTTCCTCTCTCTCTCTCTCGATTTCAGCGTTTCCATTATCTCTATTAGGTGTGATAATTTTTTATACTGACAATCTAGATTAATGAAGTTGTGAATTGGAGTTGAATTCTCTTCGGGCGGTAGGACTTGGAGTTTTTGTAATTTCAATTTTTGTAATTACATGTCACTGAGAAAATGAAATCTTAGTAGGCAAGATTGCTATGAAAATTATTGTACTGGTACCAAAAAGAAGGGGGTTGATGATGCGAAGCCACAAAACATAAATGAAAATCGTGTTTCTTGGATCAAAACCTCGAAAAGAAAATGAATAGAACAGCCTTATTAATATAAAAATCTTTTTTTTGCGTCAAAATTCACAGCAATACTCATGCATTTCTTCTTCTAAACTAAAAACATATAAATCCAATTTAATCTATATTTAAAGAATCTTCTTTGTATCCCCAAAGTTACAATTCCACGGCCCTTGTGGCCCGAATGAAACTAGTTGTTACTATGAAGGTTTTAGTCGCTTCGATTTTATAATTGTTTGTAGGAAATCTCAAGTTCTCGCCTTAAATGTATTTTATTTCCATTCGGAAAAGCTCTTGATTAGTTTTATCGATTCTATTGGTTGCAGAAACGAAACTTTTCGACGTTTTTATCTGAAAATGGAATTTGGTATATTGATGGGTTAGTTTCCGGTAACAGGACATATTATAAATGTTCTACATCAACTGGAATTTTAGATGGTGGACCTTTCTTAAATTATATAATAATAATAATAGTATATTAAAGTATGAGTGGATATTAAGGCCTATAAAAGACCAGTTTTCTACGAATACTTCAAAAATGGAAATAAGAACTAATAATGTAAAATAGTTGAATTAGTAATGTGACATCAGTATACCTTGCGTTGTCATGGAAATCAGAAAACAAAAATTAATTCTCAATCTGTCACATAAGATTAATTGTTGCCACCGCAGTTGTTGTTACTGGTTGTATATTGCTTAAAAAATAGTTTTAATATTGATTACTTAACTAGTAAATATTTGAATAATGCTTTTGAAACATTTGTTAGTAATAGAACCAAAATATTTTACTGGGAGTAATAAAACTATACCAATGATGTGAAGTAAAATAACAAGCTCCCGAGAAATACGACATTAGAAAATGTCACACACTGCAACAACGTCTAGACTTCAAACAACTACTCCTTGGTCTATATGCCCCAACAGGTATTGAATTACAGAAGTCCAGACAACTTTGATTTTGTTATTAAAGGAGCCTGTCATTCTTAGACCGGTTTCGGAATTATTGTTCCTCATCAGTAAAATGTTGGGGCATAAGTAGTGTATCTTTGAGACATCGACAAAAGGTCAACTAGTTTTCAAGAAAAATACATAATTACGCCGCCCCCAGCCCGCTCAGCCCGCCCTACCCGTGCGAGAATCCAGTGCTCTCTCATATATCTTAAAATCCCTTCCTTTCACAATTATGTGCTCTCTCATACATATCAAAAAAGTATTTAAGCCCTCCCATACATATCAAAATTATCTAAGCATATCTAAGTGGGAGAGAATTTTTTGAATTAATATAATCTTTGAAAAATCCAAAACAAAAATTTAAACACTGTACGCTAATGTTTGTAATTTTTTTCTAGAAAAAATGCACACACAAAAACTTTAATTGAATTAAAAAATTAATATACTAATAAAAAATTTGAAAAATGAATTGGGAGAAATAAAATCAAACAAAAAATTCTATATTCCATATATTTTTGGTAAAAACACAAATTTTAATTATTCATTGTTGAAATTAATTCAATCCTTCTGGAGGAGACAAATCAATTCCTGGTTTCCATCTTATAACTTTTGATATTCATCCGGGTTGAGACTCAAATTAATTCCTTTGGTAGTTTCCAAAAAAACATCATGAGTTGAGACTCATAAAAAAAATATGATTAAAAACAAATTCATAAAAACATCTATTAACTCACCAATACATTAAACGATCTTTAAATCATTGTTGATTAATCTGTTCATTTTTTTAATAACCATATTTTAATATTAAATCAAAAATTGGTAGATTAAAGTATACTCATTTAATATATGATATAAAATTCAACCTTAGGTGTAATGAACCTAACAAATATATTCACCTATAAACACATGAGAGATCAAGTGAAGGTGTGTTGAACCTTACAAGTATATTCACCTATAAACATATGAGAGATCAACTAAAAGCGTAATGAACTTAACAAGTTTATTTACCTCTAATCACATGAGAGTGACAAACCGAAGTATTTTTTTTAATCATATGAGAGTGTGTGGAACAAGGATTAAATAAATACATGGCACTAGACATTGAAAACTTTAGTTTCAAAAGTTAAAGTCTAGTACTCATTCGATATGTGGATGTGTTATCAACCCGAATCCAAAATTACAAATCTAAAAAGTGCAGTCGAAGATCGAAGACGCTTGTTTGCAAATTTAAAATTCGATGCCTCCCATGAAATCATTTATGGAAATGGTTATTATTCTAAAGAAGAATGTACACTTTTGGTTGAAAAATATGATGCAGCAACAGAAGTTTGTGACGCTTTTCTTGAAGGTGAAATTTCAATTGAGACTTTGGTGGATGAACTCATTACTCTCAAATTATAAATTTATTTAGACGTGTTGGAAAAACATGTGGATCCAATTACGTTAGAGAAAAAACTTTTCACAATCTGATAAATATGACTTTTTCGCATCAGGCTTGAATGCATGCTGTATTTATACGGAACCCCACCTTCTCAGTATGGGGTGATTTTAGTTCAACCACTTTATGTGAACCTAAACATTTTTTAAAAAACATCCAAGATGCAACTGTCCTTGAAATAACTTTGAGTATATGAACTCAACATTTTTATAAACTACCCTATTTACTTGATTTTCTAATGAGTTAGTTATCAAGCAGGTCTTGTGAGAAATTTCTTGAGTGTGTGTGTGCATTTTTTATACAAAAACCTACTTCATTTGCTAACATGTGCGTACATAAAATTTTTGTTTGGGATTTTTTCAAAGATTATATTAATTCAAAAAATTCCAATTTTGGGTAATAATAAGGAATAATATAATTAAGTTCATTCTTCGGAGATCCATAGATGAATGAAGTTCGTTCTCTCCCACTTAGATATGCTTAGATAATTTTGATATGTATGGGAGGGCTTAAATACTTTTTTGATATGTATGAGAGAGCATATAATTGTGAAAGGAAGGGATTTTAAGATATATGAGAGAGCACTGGATTCTCGCACGGGTGAGGCGGGCTGGGTGCGGCGTAATTATGTATTTTTCTTGAAAAGTGGTTGACCTTTTGTCGATGTCTCAAAGATACACTACTGGCATATAGGCCAAGGAGTAGTTGTTTGAAGTCCAGACGTTGGTGCAGTGTGTGACATTGTGATTTTATTTCACATCATTTGTACATAAGGCTTTTCGTTGAATCACACCCTTTAATCTAACATCTCAACGTTATTCAGAACTGAATCTTCGCTCTTTCTAACTGTAGACACTTTTAACAAATTTTAAATAAATCCTCATGTGTTCATCTCCTACCAATACAACTTAAAATCTTTAACAAGCAACGCGAGTGTAATAACGATCCTTGGTGCAAGAGCGTTGAATTAATAGCGCGTTAGCGAGTTGGTTATGAGCAGTCGATTCCCCTTAATCAGGGACTATTATCCATCGAAATCGCCTTTGTGTCCTGTGTCGTCGCTAGCGCTGGCGGGTCCAGGACCGGGATCGCTCCAGCGTCTAAACGAACTTTGGATCGGGGAAGAGACAAAGAGGTCGCTACCGCCGCACGTCTACAAGTATTATCTGGCACGGACTCGCTGTTATAGGAGGCAGAGCTTGAAGGTAAGAATTTGATTTATTGTAAGCGGGGGGGAATTTTATGTGTGACGGTTTAATTGAAATATTTTGAGATTAATAGGTTTGGAATTGTTCGGTTTGGTGATAATTGGTTTGTCGCTTCCTTGCTTTTCAATTTGTTATGATTAGTAAAGGGGGACGCAAGGTACATTTCAGTTTAGAATTTAAAAGGGAGCTTTGCTAAATGTAGTTGGACGAACTATCAACGTTGTAGTATTTCTTAACTGTTTTAATTTTGTAAATAACTGATTAACATTTTGATTTATTACTTACTATTCAAATAATATTATGGACAGATAAAGTATAGTTCCGGCGTTGTCTGTATATATAGTATTTCAACTTCATGAGTATGAGCAATCGTGAATCGTATAAATTGGCTTAATACAATGGATTTAACTAACAAATATTGGCTTAAAAAATTCACCGTTAATGACATCTGTATTCCTATAGACACTGGAGCTTGTAAATTATATATTAAATTAAATTAATAAGTTTACCAGTATTTGACTACAATTCAATTTTTTCTATTCTTCGACTTAAATTCCCTCAGTAAACGACATACCTGTCTTTGGACCAGTCCGACATCGACTGTCGCGACGCGAGCGCTGCTCTACCGGCCGGGAGAAACAATAATTGTTTGTCGATTTAAATCGATCATTTAAGTTTAATTGAAAAACTCGCTTATTTATTGCTATTAGCCGCCCTCAATGTCGGTTTTGCTAAGATGTGACTTCAAGCCGGTAAATTTAACAATTTCTCGAAAGAAAAGCCTCACTAAAGGCAAGAAACTCGTCGAAAGCCATCATGTTTCCGGCGTCTACGAGTTAAAAACTGACGGATCATCTGAGATTAAAGGAACTGTTTTGCGAAAAACCCCTGGTGCACTAAGCACTAAAACGAAAACAAATCTTTACAGGCCGACAATCGAGGTATGTATATAATTATTATAATTATTGTATAAGTTCTAATAACAGATAATGACAAGATTTCATAAAAAAATATAATTTTTGATTTTTTAATAATACTTTAAATTCTATTTTCAATGTAATATGTATTATATTATGTACAGCGTGTTTACTTCAGTTACACCATATGTTACTTTTATAAAAAGTTCTGCATCGTGTACAGCCCATGATGAAGTAATCAGACATCAACATTTCTAGATGTGCCGACCATAAATGTATCATTTAAAAAAAATCATATAGTTGATTGATTTTAGGTTGATCCTGACAGAAACGTTTTGGATACAAACTGCACTTGCAAAGGAGGAAGAGGATTCTGCAAGCATGCAGCAGCGGTCTGTTAATGAAGAGAACAACAATGCAGTTGCAAGTGTATCAGAAGGGAATAGAAGTGGCAAATCTATGGCCAGTAAAGCAAATAGAGGTAGTGAGAACTACGGGTGTAAGTACCTTCTGATCACTTGGTGGTAAATGTTATACTAAGCAACATAGTGTTAGCAGAGATGCAGAGTGGGGAAACAAGCTAGACTGGTAGAAGAGAGACAAAAAGAGGAGATTTTATTAGCGTTATTGAAAAAGTTCTTCTTCTTGTTATTGTACTGTATCGAATTTGACGTTTTTTGACATATTCGAATATAAACTACTATTGTTTAATACTCCTAAATGTTTTGTGTCTAATATTAATGATGTACGATGATAAAATAAATAATTAATCAAGTAAAACATAAGGCAAACGACCTCAAAAGTGTCTGCAACGTTTTTTCACTTTTCAAGAGTTAAATTGCGATGAAGGGAAAGAGGCAGTGCCGGTCCTACACATTTTTCTAGTGGATGCGAACAATTCATACCAGTGGCTTAGCTTAGGGGGGAATTTTTTTAAAATTTGAGTAGCCTAAAACGCTGTTTTGGACTACTTTTTTATTATTTATATTCAGAAAAAAACAATTTTCAAGTAAATACACCTAGACAAACCACACAACTTATTCTATCCATCTCTGAAGAATCAGATATAGAAAGTGAGGGTGTTATTGACATCAGTGATGAAGAACCTTTACCTTCAAAATCACGTGTTAAAGTTATTAAACATGAAAAAAATCCTAATGAACAAAAGCATCTGATGGAAACCATCGAGGTAATTTAAATTGCTTGATATAAAAATATAAGAAATTAATTGCTCTCTGATTTTTCATACAGATATTTTCAAGGTTAGTTATGAATCTGTAGCATGTCAATACAGTAAATTTAATTTTGTTCATATTATAAGTTATAAAACTAATTACTTTCTACCAAATTTTTGCAATTACTTTTTTTTACCCAATATTGGCTGTTCAATAACACTGAATATTCCATCTTGGGTTGATTATCCATTTTACAATATAAAATCCCTTAAAAATCTACTGCAATGGTTACAAATTCAGCTTAACACATTGGTTTTTTTCTCTTAAAGGATTTAATAGAACTGTTAAGTTAATTTTTTATTAAATTGTTGTATGTGAGTTACACTTTGGTAGTGTTTTAATAAATTTCATTATTTTTCTTCTACACGCATGCTTAAATTCTAGGTATCCCAAAGAAAATATGAAGAACAAGCAATTTAATTTTGAAATATCTTCATGGGGTTTAAAAAAATCAAAAAAATCAACCTGGAGTATCTTCCTGACAAAGGTGAATATTTGAAAAAAATAGTTAATTATTCAGAAGTTATGAAACTCTCACAAATGAAAGTCACCATCGAAACTAACCCCAAAAAACTAGCAATAGCACCTAATCAAAATAATATTGTATCATGGATAGAATGAAATAGAAGCTGGTGCTAATAGTGTATTACCAAGAACATTAGGAAAGCAAGCATTGGCAACTATTGATACTGAAAGACAATTAACAAAAGAAAGATTGCAACAACTACATGGTTCTCTAAATAGTTGTCCAAAGGAAACTGAATTGGCCGAACCACCCAAAGGTCTAAAGGTTGAACTAATGTCTCACCAAAAACAAGCTTTGGCTTGGCTTATGTGGAGGGAGAAGCAGAAGCCATCTGGAGGTAATATTACATTTTTGGTAAGCAGGTTAAATGTATGAAAAGTAGCTGATTTACAGTCAGAAGAAAAACAGTTTATTAGAGATAATATTAGACAAAGTAATTAACTATAATTAAGTTATATATTAAGTTATATGACAAATAAGAGGTCTTCTAAAACTGCTGTTTTGTAGATATAATTTAATGACACTTCTAATATAACTCAATTCTAATTAATACAACTTACAGTTGACTGGTAATCCTTGTATAATTGGCAGCACTGATCTGACTGACCTATTTCTATTATAACTATTTTTGGTAAAATGACTGAAAATATAGTTTAAAACGCCTTTTTTTCTAAATAGACATACCATTTTTAATAATTATCAATTTAGCTTTATAAGTGATTATCTTTAATCCACGATTCGCACGAGTGGATTTTATTCATTTTTATAGGGATACGAAGAAGAGTGACATTTTCACCAGAATCTGTCAAAAAACTGCAACCCCCAATGCAAGTTGGGAATTCGTTGCTTCGTAAAGTTATCAAAACTCACTTCCAAGCTTCATTAATCAGTTTTACTGATAGATCGTATAGTCGGCATAGACATCTGTCTGAAAATGTACTTTAAAACATTGGAGCATCCTTCGTGTCCGCCTTGAACCGGCCCTGGAAAGAGGATGTATCGTCACCTCCTCGTACAATATTCTAGACAACCAAAATCCATTGTTTCTATTTGAAAATATCTTAAAGTATTCCGCTAAAAAATCTCAGTGGACCCTAAAAATTTAATTGAGTATAAAAAAATTCGTGTTAAATCGAATTTCTTTGGACAAAAAGTTTTAATTTCTATCGTTTCGTATCCGATTTGCATATAAAAAAAGCCATTCTCACCTCCGTAGGTCGCCCATAATGGACCAAAACCCTCAGGTTTATATCACAAAAGGGCGTTTTGTCCCGACAGCAGTCATTTGCAGCTTTTTGCTATCACTTTTTATTAAGTTAGTCTAGACACGTTGAGCTGCCAAGTAAACATAAATTAAATGAAGCAAGTCAGTACAAGAGATGAGGAGAGAGGTCAACGTTCAATGGCGGATGTATAGGGAATCTAATTAAAATTTTTCAGACTTGGGATTGTGCAACTAAGGAGGCGGAAAATTGAAAAAAATTATGTTTTCGTAGTAAATAATCCTGATATTAGCGGGAGAAAATATTATGAGTTTGTAGTTGAATAATATCATTAATTTAGTTTCTTTAGAAATTATTCTTTTTATTAACTGCCTTTATTAAGCTACTGAAGGAAATATTTGTTTTAAATCTCTGTCCCTTTTCGTTATAAAACTAATCATACTTGATAGAGCTGCAAGTAATTATTTTCGAATTTTGATTTTCAGTGTTCCTTAATAGTTTGTTAGAGAAATAAAATCATATTTGTCTTTAAACCAAAGTCTGCAATTATAAATTTAATTACAAGTACTCAAAAACGGCTCAAAGTTGGTTTTTCAAATGTCCCACAATTACGATTTTCCCCCTCTTTGCCTTGTTTCATATTTTTCCAGGATTTTGAAATGTTTTAATATTGGATTCATTTTATATAATTTACAATTACTGAATATTTCTAAATTATAACTAGTAGGCGCATGTCAAATTATGTTCTTGCAGTTAAAAATATGTTGTTTTATTGAGCATTACAACTTTAAATTAATTTTTCATCTAGAAAATAACGGGAAGACCAAAAAATGGAGATTAGGGACCGGCAAAAGGTTTTTCCGGTCCCTGTTTTTTCATTTTTAACAACATTGCCATTTATTGTCAAGTGACAGTTCGGAATAACAATTGCATTGGATATCAGTCATTATAACTTAAATTTTAAATTAAAGTTTACAATTTAATTAATGCTTCTATATGGCACTAAAAAGGAAAATCGAGAATCTGACTCCGGTAGG
Source organism: Crepidodera aurea (assembly GCA_949320105.2). Lineage (NCBI taxonomy): Eukaryota > Metazoa > Arthropoda > Insecta > Coleoptera > Chrysomelidae > Crepidodera > Crepidodera aurea. Next base: position 36,461,065 of record OX439475.1, on the reverse strand, counting down.
TTCTTACTCATCTCTTTTAATTTAAATACAACATTTCTGGTCTCTAGATTATTCCGTCACTTCACCAGATGGTGTAAAGACAAACATGTATTACATTACTTACAATTATATGGACCATCGTACACAATGGTCAAAAGGTGGGTCTATCCATTGAAACAAGCGAGAAAATCGATTGAAGATTATAGGACGAAATTTTACATCACCACTCACAGATTAACTATTATTGTGCGAATTTGTTATTAGCATCTAGAACTTTTCAAGATGGAAGGATGCGAAATATAAAAACGATTATACCACGTCGTCAAGGATATAATCGCTTATCAATACATGGTAACTAAGTAAAAATTTCAACTGACATCGGCTAAATTTATGATGAGTTGTATAATCATAAAAACTCAATACAACTTAACAATCGCGCAACAATCGAGTACGTTGTGGCAAGATTTTAGTAATTCAATATTCTAATGGCAGATTAAAATTGGTATTATTGGCCTTGCGTTTCTAAACTCCAGTTAACGACTCACGTATATGGCTAACACGTTTAATAATTGATCTTGCGGATTACCATATATTGTTTGGTTCAGCTTAAACAGGTCTATATATGATTCTGTAGTATGATTGATCATTTTCAGATGAATGAAATGTGTGGCATTCAAATTAGGCTAAAATGGACGTCAACTTGGACGTCTTTGAGCATAGGATTAGTGTTTGAGATAGTTATAACGTTTTAGAATTTTGTGGAATATCTTTAAAAGTTAAAAAACATAAAAACCAATAACAATTTTAAATGTAGAGTGTTACATTATGGTCTAGTTAGGTATGTGGATTATGTGTGAACATTTAAAAATTCACAAATCTAAATAATGATTTAAAAAATCCTAATTTCAGAAAACTTCAAATTCATTTATAAATTTATAAATTTCCTTTCACATTGGAAAATATTTTTGTATTCGTGTTAAAATATTGGAAAACTAACTGTTTTTTATTGTTACAGGTACGTTTTCGACAGAATTAAGAACACAGTGAGTAGTTTTTTATTATAGATTTACCTAGATAAAAGAATCAATCTTCACATACGTTAACTGCAAATAGAGGACACCGACGATTCCAAATAATCTATGGATGCTGGTTTAAACGCTATTAATAACCGATATACCGGATGTATTGTCAATTTTACACATTTTATAATGCATCGTTACTTACGAACCACCCTGTAGATTTCTTTACTTTTTGGTAGATGTTTATTGTTTTAATATCTTGTAATATAGAAACCAAAATTAAAATGCAGGTTGGACTAAAAGTAAATTCATAAAATTCGATAATACCAGAAACAACTCCCTCTATATCAGAATTTTTAAAACTGGTGGTACAAAATTTCTTAAATGTCCAAGACTCCTTAAAAATAGCGTTTTTCCACTCAGTCTGCTACGTAGAAATACGCTTTATACAAAGTGCGTAAGCTAGTTATTTGCAAGTCATTTGTTTCACTTTTACCGTCAGTTATTTTGACAGCTCCGTCAATTTAAAATCTAATCTAGCCATTTTTGTTTTACGTTTACTTTAGCAGCTCCTTTGTTATTCGTTTCTATGCATTAAACTCCGTTGATGACTCGTTTGTAACTATTTTATTCTTCCTTCTTTCTGTATATTTATTGTTATCTCACATTAATTGTTAAACCATTCTTTCCTGATTTTTTCTTTCTTTTTGATCTGACCTATTATTAATTAATTAATCAATATTATTGAAGTGATTTGAGCACCTTTGCAGCGGTTTTCCGGTACAGCCTTGTCTTGCTGACCTTTTAAACCCTGTTTGATTTTTGTTTTCAATAATGTGGACTGTATATGTAGAACGTACAAGAACTCTATCCCCCGTCTCTCCAGTATTACCAATAAAACATCAGGAATTTCATAACACCTTTTATTTAAATTTCTTTAACGAAGAACAAGAACAACACATAAAAACAGGTAATAATAGGTACTATAATTTAACTATAAATAACTAGTGTAATATCTCAACTAATTGAGCAATTCACTGAAGTGAATGTTTAAAAAATGAATTTGGAAATTGAAGTTGCGAATATTCGATCGCATCGATTTTGTACGATCTGAACTGAACGAGGTGTTGAGCGATACTAAATTACGATGTGAACTAGACGAGATGTTGAGCGATACTAAATTACGATGTGAACTAGAAGAGATGTTGAGCGATACTAAATCTACAAGCGCGGCTTTGCCGGTTGCAACGAAGCATCCAGACAAAGAGCTGGATAAAAAAAATTGTTTTTCGCCTGGCTAATATTCTAACGGTCGAAATCAAAGTTGAGTGTCTAGACTGTTTTTTATTGTTATTTAAACTGCGTCGGTTTGTGCGAGGTGGCGTGTTTTCACGGCGTTGTCGGATTTACGCAATACTAATAATCGTTATGCAAATTACGATTTATGTTCAATTTTAGATTGAAAATTGAACAATTATTATATGAATAAGGGTTCTCGTCCTTACAATTTTACGTTCATTTTGCATAGTTATATCAACTTTAAAATGGTCTGACTATATCATTACTATGCTACCAGTATGTATTAATATACAGGGTGTCCCATTAAGAATGGGACATAGAACAACCGCAGATTCTCGAATTCAAAATAAAACGATTAAGCGAAATATGCTTATATAAAATGTTACTCGTTTCCGAAATACGGGGTGTTGAAGTTGAAAACTGAAAAATTATTAATGGCCATAATTTTTTTAATACACCGTATAATTTTACTCAAATCGACACACTTTATATTTTCTAAGTCAATAATGTACACTTGTTAGTTTGTTGTAAAGTCATTGTTTTTCGAGATATTCCCAGTTAAAGATAGACATGTACTTTTTATTTGTATTATTATTAATAATATTCATTTTTACAATTTTGTCTTAAAACCAAACAAAGTAAAAACTAATGTAATGAAATTTTTACTTCAACAAATTTTCATTGTGTCCACCATTAACTTGTATACACTTCCTTAGACGTTTAACTAAAGACTGTCTCACTTTAAACAACTGATTTGCTTGATTTTGTCGAATAGTAGCAGCAGCATTCTGAATTTTGTTCCAAAGTTCCTGACGGGTATTTATTGCTTCACCATAAACAAGACTTTTGATGTAGCCCCAATAATAAAAATCTAAACGATTAAATTCAGGACTGCGTGGTGGCCAAGCAAATTCGCTTCCACGTCCAATCCAACGATGTGGAAAACGAAAATTTAGGTAATTCCGAAGATTTAATATGTAATGGGCTGGCGCACCATCCTGCAAAAACCAGAAGTTATGACGTAAATTTAAATAAATAAATAAATAAAAAGTACATGTCTATCTATCTTTAACTGCGAATATCTCGAAAAACAATGACTTTACAACAAACTAACAAGTGTACATTATTGACTTAGAAAATATCAAAAAAATTAAAATTATAGTCAAAATTAAAATTTAGACAGCGGCGTAACATTTAGAAGGGGTAAAAGCATTACTTACTCCTGCCGTACGCCACTGGTAGAGCGTACTGAACTGTTTTTTTTACTGTTAGGTGCATTTTATGATATTTAACAAGTGTGCCGATTTGAGTAAAATTATACGGTGTATTAAAAAAATTATGGCCATTAATAATTTTTCAGTTTTCAACTTCAACACCCCGTATTTCGGAAACGAGTAACATTTTATCTAAGCATATTTCGCTTAATCGTTTTATTTTGAATTGGAGAATCTGCGGTTGTTCTATGTCCCATTCTTAATGGGACACCCTGTATATTGAATTAAAAGATAATCAAGTTTTATACTACAACGTTTTTCATTCTATTTTAAAGGCCAGATTCTCATTTCACTAAATATTCCATGACAATATTATTCGCTAGCTCCTATATTATATTTCTTAATTATTATCAAGAAGAACCATTTTCCTCGCGCACTTCAAGCATCATATTGGCATGTCTGACTTGTCTACTCCAATAACGTTGCATTGACACCACAAACAATAACTGATGTTCGCTTTAGGATATCAATGTTACCGAAAACTGGCAACCGACAAATAGGAGCCCGCAGCTATTTTGCGATATAACTTCAATTAGACGTTTCCGAATTCTCTGGGCATGATCTATCCTGATTAAGAACGATCTGACAGCAACTTCTAGGCCAGTCAATATATTACCTATTTTAACATAGAAAATTAACTGTTGTCACCTCCTTGTTAAACCAGTTGTGTAAAAGAATGTAGAAAAACGGTTGAACAAAAGAATTTTTATTTTAATCATATGCATATTTTTTTTGTACATTCCCGTTTTGTTCCAGTAAGAATTTATTTACTAATTAAAGATTTGATTTAATCTTCGAGTATGTTTGGAAATAAGTTTTTAAATGATTTTACCCGCCATGCTTCAAATTTGTTATTATTAGGTAAACTGATTCATAATGTTTGTGCCCCATCTCGGTAGGTCATTGAACATTGGACAGTCTTCACGTCATAAATTAACCATTTTGTTTATGTTTTCCTTAATCTTTACTTAAGTGGTAACCGGAGTTCTCGTGAGAAGCAAATTTCACTTCTATGTTATGAGGATAAAATTGTATTTATATGTGCGCCACTGGAAACACACAATGGAATATTTCTCTACAGCTTTAAATGTATGTAACGATGTGGCAGCATTTTACAAAGATATTTAAGAAAAAAATGGGAAACCATATTATTTAAAAACTACTTGATATTTATTAAAACAAATAGGAGCAAATTTTTATAGGTTTAATGCAGAATGGCGCGGATATTTCTTTTTGTGATTTTGGATTTAAAATTAACAAAATAAATACTTTTGTAGTTTTGTAATTATTAGTATTTCCTGAAAATTTCACAAAAATTAGACTAAAACTAAAGGCTTAAAAAGTTATTAAAATTTTTCAAGGGGTTCGCTTTGCTCTTAAAGGAGCTTTGTTTTATTTTTTCGGGAATACACTTAATGTTCGTATTTTTTACTCCTTTATTGCTGGTTCCTGGATATTTCTTTTTGAAGATTTTTGTAGTAAAGTTCTACATAGTCTGAATGACGTCTTCCTGTAACCTTAGCCATCAACTTCTTTCAAATTAAAAGCCCAATTTTTTATTATTAAGCCAAGTACTTGATTGTATTATGTATGAATTCATTTGAAAAACTTGTTTTGATCATGTAGTGGAAAGGGCTGGGAAACTAGAGATTTATTTTCATTCCTTTCGCAACTGATCTAACTATTCAGCTGAATATATCTAATCAAGAAACTGTCGAATAAACTTCGTTTTGATAATAATTCACTCAAAACTTACAAGGCTACTTAGATTTCTAAAATAAATGTCCAAAATTTGAGACAAACGTTAAAATAATATTTTTTTAACCGAATCATAAAAGAAAGCATGTTAGTTTTATTAACATATTTATTAAAGATAAAAGTGTAATCCTATTGTAACATTTTTCAGATTAGATGTACAGAAATCTCCGACAAAACATACTCTTATCCCACCTAATTTATATAAGAATAATATTGTTTTTTGAATTCTGAATTTCCCCGTTTCTACTTATTTAAATGCAAATCATCATTTTTACAAAGCAAACAAAAACCTCAGTATAATGTTTTTCTTACTTTTCATAATGCAAGCTTTGTCTTTGTTCGTGCAAAAACAGAAATGGAAAATATTTGCCCTCAGAGAAGAGTACGGATTCAGAATCTATATAGAAAAATTTTCTCTCTGAATCCATTATCTTCCTGTAGCTGAGGATATGTATTGAATATGAATTTTGTAAATATTACATTTAAAAATGCTATTTTTGTATATAACGTAACACAATTTTTGTATTAGTAATATTGGGTTATAGTACAAAAACTGGGTAAGCGAAAAGAGACGATTTTTATTTTTCAAAATCTATTTAAGTTTATTGATAGTAAAATACCACTTTTTAAATAAAATACTAAACTAAAATCCTGTGCATATTTTAAACTTTTATATCAAGAAGTTCTGATTTGGAGGAGCTATAATGGTAACTACGTCAAAGTCTCAAAAGTGAAAATATCGATTTTGATACCCCAAGATATTGAAATAAGGCATACAAGGTAATTATTGCTTCCAAATCTATACTATATTTGAAAAGTCCTTGAATCCCTATCCACAACTCTCTTATGATTAGTCGACATGTTGACGACCAACACCAGAGTACAATACCTAGCCGCCATTTTTTATCCAGCATCATGGAAACGTCGTAAAATATAAGTTTGAGCCACTTTTATTCAATTTTAATCTCAGATATGAAAAACAGAAGGAATTTAAACCAAATTCATCAATATTAACTCAGTAAATGAACATAATTTACTAATAAGGTCGGCTATAATTGATCTATTGGAACGCAGAGGGCGAAAATGTATTGTTTGTACAACTGTCATAAAAACTTGACATTTCTGCATCTCTATTGATGCGTAAATATTTACTTTTTTTCACCGCCAAAATAATTCACAAAATCAGAGTCAATTATTAATTGATTATTCATCATAAAACAATTTCAATTATTGGAATAATAATTGATAGTAAAGTTTGAACAATTTTATCAGATATTTTAATTTGTTTGGAAGAAGATGGACAATTCAATATTTTGTTAGAAATGTCAATTTTGTTATTCAAACTATCTTCTAGATATGCTTCTACTACGGAGGTAGATTTCCAGCCTACGTGACGTTTTATGGATGTAATGTTGCCCCCTGCATTGGCCAGAAGAGTTACATAGCTTCTCCTGAAACAGTGACCTGTGTAGCTCTTATACATGTCTTTTCCAAGCCATTTTGCAATCAAGCTGGGAATTTCTTCTATTTTATTTATCCCCACATGCATTTTCCTCTCGAATATTTCAAAAATAATATGTTACTTTTTGTATGAGGTGGCCGTAGTGCTCTATACTTGCGGTATATCTCAATATAATCAGAATTTGAAATAGTAAAGGTTCTTGCGCAAAAGCTCTTCGTATCAGGTATTTTAACAATCAATATAGATCCAGCATCTTCAATGGCATCAATAGTTATATGTAATTCTTCACGGCGACAAGCACCGCTGGTACCCAAAATTAGGACAACCTATAAATAAAAAATATTGAAATTACTACTAACCTTACAAAATTATGATCATATCTGTACCTTCTAAAGTAAATTTGTTTCGTTATCAGCATCTTGAATAAATGTATTGATATCATCCCTTGATAAAACTTTAGATTTCTTTCCTCGGTATCCGACGCTTTTGTCCTTAATGAGCGGGACCAATTTTGAAAACTTCCTTATATCAATATTTTCCTTAACATTCAATGTACCTTTCAACATTGAGTAAACACTCCATAACGTAGGAGGTTTTATAATTTGCATTTTCAGGAACCTTTTTTACATATTTCTTGTAACACCATTTACGAAATTGGTCATATGTTTTCTCATGTACTAACTAACATATTAGATACTATTGCATTTGCTTTCTCAGATATATCTGATGGGCTATCACTACCACTATCATAATCAACATCCATCTTCTTGAAAATAACTTGAAATTGAAGCAACTACGAGCAAACACAGTCAAACACGCGGCGTGCCAACAAACCGTTTCTATAGTAACGACACAGAAAGAACACTGGATGCTGTGAAATTATGCGATAACTTATCTTGATAAAAAACCACGTCAAGACGTATTGGAAGTATTTATTTTTAATATATTTCAGACGATGTAAATTCACATTGTTGCAAGAAAAATGAAAGAAAATTGAAATAACGAATATATTTTCTACTTTATAGAATTCATTACAAAGAAAGTAAAAAAAGGAGATTAAGGAAATAAAATTTAATCTTGAAAAATTGAAAAAAGAGAGATGAACTATGGCTCACGAACTAGCTCAGAGTGGGTGGGTTCTCACTGCTCCGGATTCACAGAGGATTTCTTTTTATTACTAGTAAATTAGTATAAGAAAAAAAAGGGAACGACACCAAAATAAGGGCACCAGGTATTTTAAGGACAGAAAATACCAACTGTACCTACTGTGAATCTGAAAAATTAACGTGTACAACAAATGGGTTCAATAGGAAAAATAACAAGAAATGTTAATAAATATTAATTTATTTCTCGATCCTCAATTATAAAATAGTAATTCCACTTATAGAATCGTAAATAAAAATTGGGTTTTCAAAAATGAACTACAAACTTTTCCAAAAAGTGGAACTTTATTACGTGATTACAGTACAAAAGTAAAATGTAAAAAGCTAGCAAATGCCGGCAACAAACTAGTTTTGTTGCAATCCGATCTAGGCAGGGCCTTATCATGGACTTGCGGCGTCTGCATAATTCTAATTAGACTATTACAATTACGTTATCATAACTCTTCCACCCTTAGAGGAGAATCCGGGGGCTAGCCTCTGGATTTTCTTCCTTGGAGCTCTTCTTCGATGAATTCTTCCTATATTTTATATATGAATATATGCAGAATAATAAACAAAATACAATGAATATATAAATCAATATAGTCCAAACACTGATATTGTTAAAATGGATAGGATTATCAAATATGTTTTCAATTTTTTGTTTTTGGAAATTTAATGAGTCCTTTAGAATGGTTAATTGGTCCAAATCAATACTGTTCAATTTAATAGGTTTAAGATAAATAGGATTTTTATCATTAGAGTTTTTAATATTAAGTTTAGGAAGTTCAATTATTTTAAATTCACTTTTTGGCAGTTCATTGCTACGTAGAACTATTTTACCTATTCTAACACTACACTTATTGTTTAATTCTAACAAAAATGTTCCTTCTAATGGGACATTGTCTTTGTCTTGTCCGCAGATTCTTTGGGCCACTGTGTTCTGAGGTGAGACGATCGTCCACTTGTTTTCACGAATTTTCTGAATTTTTGTATCCACAATTTCGAGAGAGATGGTTTGACAGTTGGTGAGGTTCTTGGAAAACCTCAACATTAAGACTTCGCAGGGGGCGTCTTCTTCTACTGGAGTTGGTACTGATTCGTGGCAGATAAATTCTTGGTTACTGATTTCTTGACATTCTGAATCAAATGACATGAAATTCTGCTCGTTTAGGATAAGGAATTTCGAATTTGGAATAATCATTTGGTAAAGGTTGTTTTTAGGAGTAGGTAAAGGAAAAAGTTGATATAAATCGTAATTTTCTCTCTCCACAATTGTGATTTCTATAATAAAAATAATTTTATTGTCTTTACTATAGCTTTTAATCTGCATTATTTTTTCAAATTTAAGAATATTATTTAAAATTGGTTCAAATCTTTAGGATCTATTATAGAATTATGGAAAACATTTATTTTAGAAAATGTGTTTCAATTTTTTCTAGTAAATCATAAATATTTTGATATAAAATTGATATTTGGTTTGTGACTTCTTGAATATAGACACTTTCAAAAGGTTGTTTATTTTGGATTTGAGCGGTTTCTAAAATGTGTTCTATTTTGTTTATTTGAGATTTTAATTTTAGTTGATTGTGAGCTAAGACTTGACTACTTTTATTAAATATATCTAAAGAATTTTCAACTAAGGCAATTTGTTCATTAATTAAAATTTTCACTTTATTTTGATTTTTCGAAAGATTTTCAATTGCTTCGTCATATTTTTCAGCGTCTTTTTGATCTAAGTTTCCGGATATTGATTTGATTATGGTACCTAAACCATTAAGAAGTCCACGTTTTTCCTTATGGGTTTGTTCAAATGATGGGTTTAATTGATTAATTTGGCCAAAAACTAGGATTTGATTAATTTTGTTATTTATTATTTCATCATTGGTAGTTTCGTTAGCTGTCGTATGCTGGGTTGATTGGAAACTGTCATTTTCTGATGGTTTATCAGGAGGCTTAATTTGTATGTCTGATAGTATTTTAGATTCTTTAGGAGTATTATTGTCGAGAGTGTCATTTTCTACTAAGTTTTCTGATAAACTTCTAAGAAATCGTAAAGTTGTATTGTCAATGTCTCCGGGGTTATTAATAAGTGACTCATTTTCTAGAGCATTTATAGAAATTCTGGATAATGCATCAGCATTAGTATTTGCCTTTCCATTTTTATAAATAACGTCATAATCAAATTCTTCGAGTTTAAGTCGCCACCTAACTAATTTTGAATTTGGTTCGCGTAATTTAAAATGCCAAACAAGACTGCAGTAATCTGTTACAACAGAAAATTTTCTTCCGTATAAGTAAGATCGGAACATCTTGCATGCCCATACAATAGCGAGTAATTCTTTCTCTATCGTGCTATAATGTTGCTCTGAATCATTGAGTGTTCGAGAGGCATACGTGATTGGCTTGTCTGAGCCTATAGGCCCTTGAGATAAAATAGCACCTAAAGCTACATTTGAAGCTTCTGTAGTCAAAATAAATTTTTTTGTAAAGTCTGGATACTGAAGTATCGGTGCGTTAGTTAACAAGTTTTTACAAGTTTCGAATGCGTTTATAAAATTTTGATCATGAATAATTTGAGCACCCTTTTTTAGGCACTTGGTTAAAGGTTTCGTAATTTTTGAGAAATCTTGAATAAATTTACGATAGTATCCGACTAACCCTAAGAATCCTTTTATTTCCTTAGTAGTTTTAGGTATCGGAAAATGTTTTACTGCAGATATTTTATCTGGGTTTGGTTTAACACCTAGTGGGGTTATAACATGTCCTAAATAATTTACTTCCTTACGTAAAAATTCTGATTTATCCAATTGTAATTTAAAGTTGGCCTCCCTAAGTCTGTCAAAAATTTGTCTGAGCCGTAAAATGTGCTCTTGAAGAGATGTACTGAATATTACAATATCGTCAAGGTATACCAAACAAGTCTCGTTTTGTAAACCCCTAAGAATGTTGTCCATAACTCTTTGAAAAGTGCTTGGAGCATTCTTAAGCCCAAAAGGCATTCGAGTAAACTCGTAATGACCATGTTCTGTAGAGAAAGCTGTCTTTTGAATGTCAGGTTCGTCCATCTGTATTTGGTGGAATCCATTGGCTAAGTCAAGTGTACTAAAATATTGGCTTTTGCCCAATTTATCTAAAATGTCATTTATGTTAGGTAGAGGGTATTTGTCGTCTACAGTTTTTTCATTTAATTTTCGATAGTCTAAGACTAAAAGGAATTTACGTTTTTTGGAAGCATCTTGGCGCTTCTCAACTATCCAGAGGGGACTACTAAATGGTGACGTTGAGGGCTGTATGATGCCCTGAGAAAGCATTTTTTCAACTTGTGTTTTTACTTCGTCTTTGTATCGATATTGTCTAGTGTAAACGGGGCTTTCGTCTATAAGTTTTATTTTGTGTTTAATTTTATTTGAAAAAGTCAAAGGAATGTTTTCGCAATAGAAAATATCTCTATATTCAAAGCAAAGGTTTTTGATTGCATCCTTTTCTTCCTGGTTACAATGATCTAACCTAATTTGTTTTAAGTTTTCTTTTAAAAATCTATCATGGTTTTCTGTAAATATTTCATCAGTTTCCATTTTTTCTATAAAATTAATTTCATTAATATCTAACTGTTCTATATCGAAGGGTCTAGTTATTGTAATTATTTTTGGTTCAGTACTAGAATTAGTTATTGACGTGATTACGAAATAATTTTTTATATTTACTAAAGATTGTGGAGATTCTAACTGATTGTCAAATTTAATGTAATTCATGCATCCTATTCCTGATTTTACAGTTACTGGTAATCTAACTATTTTTGTCGTTCTTTCAGGGATTACTATTTTATAATTTTCTAATTTTAATTTGTTTTTAAAATTCGTTAAATCTACAGATTCATAAATTATTGGTATTTGCACTGTTGGGGTAATAATTAGTTTTTGATGCAAATTGACTGATGCTTTTAATTGTTTAAGAAGGTCAATTCCTATGAGACCGTCGTATTTTTTACTAAAATCAAAAAGAAAAAATTTGTGTTCAGCGTTTACATTAAAAATGCTGAAAACGGGAATTTTTATTACTTCGTTATGAAAACTTATACTGTGCGCTGTTTGTATGTTAAAATCTTCATTAAAAATATAATTTTTAAAAAATGTGTAAGCTAATCTAGGGTTCATTAGACTTCTACTACTACCAGTATCTATTAAAAATTTTGCATTTATTTCTGGTATAAAAATATAAAGTAAATTTGATCTTACTAAGTTCAGATTAATTACGTTTCTCTTATCATAAGAAGTATCATAAGCTGGACCTTGAATGGGTTCATGGGAATATGTCAGCTGTGTTGGGTTCGCGTTAATTTCTTGGTTTTGATAAGCACTATTATTGTCGTTAGTTGTGTTAAATGTTGAAAAATGATTATTTTCTGGGAATTTGCATTCACTGTTATGAAATTGGTTATCAAATGAATTTACGAATTGGTTTTCTATTTGATCAGAATTTTGCAAATAAAGATTATTCTTGAAATTTGACTATTTCGGTTAAAATTAGTTGAATTTTGACCAAAATTTTGATTTCTGAAATTATTTGAATTTCGACCAAAATTTTGATTATTGAAATTATTTGATTGGTTAAACTGGGGTCTTTGAACGAATTGATTTTGATTCTGAAAATTTTGATTTTGGAAATTCTGGTTATTTTGTCTCGGAAAATTATTAATATTTGAATGAAATCTATTAAAATTATTAGAATAAAATGGTTTTTGTATTGGTTGTCTCAGCTGTGATTTCGAATAGTTATTTCTGCTATTTGCGGGTTTATAATTTTGAGAATCTGAAAAATTGACTTTTTGTGAACTATAAAGGAAATTTTCTTCTTCGACTACGAGTGCCATTGCTCGTTCTAAACTATCTGGATTTCGTAAACGAACGTTATTTTGTAATTGACCTGTGAGACCATGAATAAATGTTTTTAGAGCAAAATCGTTATAATTTTGAAGTCTGATACGTTTTTCTTCAGCCGAAAAATTTGACGCATTTATTTTTGATACAATTAAACTTCTATCGTCTTGGCAACGCATACCAAAACGGCATGGGGGTTCATTTTTAAAAGGATGTAAAGCAATCAAGTCTTGTACAAGACAGTCCAAATTTCTCTGATCGCCAAAACTTAGTATTAATAAATTTTTTATATCTATCCAAACAGTTAATTCACTACGCGAGCCTATTAAACTCAAAGCTCTACCCGTTAACTTGCCAATAATAGCTCTTAAAATATAAGCATTAATTGTAGCTGCATTATTTTGTCGATCGGAAAATTGTCCAATCAAACTTTCACAAGCATCTAAAAATACTGTTAATATATGGGGGTTCCCATCAAAATTTGGAATAGTGGCTACATATAATTGCAAAAGTTGATAATTAGTTGTATCAGTCATATTTAAATCTGAACTTTCTGAATCTGATTCTACTATAAAGTATCTAAATTTAATGTGGAATATGTCCTAAGAGTACTATTAAAAATATTCACCAGTTCGTCTGTCTCAGACATAAAATGTAATAAATTCTCTCAATGTTTTATTTTATCCCAAATGTGAAAATAAAAAATCACTAATATAATCAACTCAAAAATAAAATATTTAATAGGAGAGGAGAGCAAAATTTCTTACGCAATTACTAGGATTATTTTCATCATATCAATAGAAGTTGAGCGATGCTGTCTCTTCTTCCTGATTTTCTTAATCTAGCTGGATTTGGCAATGTGGTCCTCGTCCAGGATCTCCAAACTTTGGCAATGTTGGTCCTCTGCTTGGATGTACACTTTTTGGTCAGTTTATATCACCAATTTTTGCGAATTCGATTTGCCATTAAACTATTGAAATAGACCGATTTGACACGATTTTTGTTGTCACACCGTTAGGCAATCCTACTGACTGCGCCACTTATAGAATCGTAAATAAAAATTGGGTTTTCAAAAATGAACTACAAACTTTTCCAAAAAGTGGAACTTTATTACGTGATTACAGTACAAAAGTAAAATGTAAAAAGCTAGCAAATGCCGGCAACAAACTAGTTTTGTTGCAATCCGATCTAGGCAGGGCCTTATCATGGACTTGCGGCGTCTGCATAATTCTAATTAGACTATTACAATTACGTTATCATAACTTTCCCGTAAGGTTATGTAAGGTTAAATTCCACAAAACTTCCCTTTTTTAACTTCCCACGACGACAGCCGGGCAGCTTCTCTAGATGTTTGCAGTGCCTGGTCTTGGGCTGGTGTTTTAGCCGGTGTTTTGGTATTTCTATGTCGTTCCTGCAGGAAGACGGGGAAGAATTCAGCTACGGCGTTTTCTTATTTGAGTGGCTTTTCCAGTTACTTTGGTCTGTCTAAGTGTGTCTAGATGTGCTTAGGTCTGCCTAGGTAGGCCCAAGTTGGTGTTTGGCCTGCAAACATTCCAGGGGTCAGTACCCAACAAACAGCGTAAGAAGTAAAAAAAAGGGAACATGCAAATCGATTTGGGGAGAAAGAGAAAAAAAACCGAGAAATATTGCTCTCATACTCAAAACAAATATATTTAAAAAAGTGTATAAAACATAAAATATCTCAGGATTCCATTGCCCATAACGAGAATTCACTAAGATTCCAAATTAATAACTATTGCTGATACTGATTTTTAAAGTGACTTAAGGTTTAATTAAAATGATCTATTCATTCATTAATGAAATATTAATTTTATCGGTATAAAATTACGTTCCATACAATATAAAAAAACAATTTAACCAAAGATCGAAAATATGAATTTAATAGAAGTTATTTTATGGCAACGTAAACTCTGAAAATTTAAAACATATTTATTAAGATGTTAATAAGTATCGGTATTACTAAAAAAAAAGAAAAAAAAAAGAGTATCACTTTTCTACACCAGCTGGCTAAAAAAACTCTATAAAAAAAACAAAACACATCTATGTCGGATTTTACCTAATAATAATCAAAAATATTCGAGTATATTTGCAAAAGTAAATTAAATAGCAATAAAAGCCAAACAAATTTAGCAGAAGCAGTTAAAAAAAATATTAGTGGCTTACCCACTTGAACAGAAAAGAAAGAATGGTATTTTTGAATCAAATGAGGAAGTTCAGTTGACCTCTACCTGTCCGGTAAAATAAGTGCGTACTTGGGCAAATTTAAATTTGTAGTTTATACTACGAGGGGACGGTAAAAAGTAATTTTTACCGTAACAACATTCACAGTTGTACAAAAAATGTTGTTTGTATTTCGTGTATAAAATTCGTGTTTTCATGGCACGTTCGAGAAAAAAAAATGGTCACTCTCATTTGCCATTAAAAAACACTCATTTTAAGCACTTAATACAAAAATAACTACTCTAAAAAAATTAACTTAAAATAATACTTTTTAATTTTATAAAAGAGTTTCACTGTAGCTAGGCGAGATGGGGGCAGGTTCGGACATCGATTTACAAATTGTTATATCTCCATCGATTGTTAACATTATTGAGTCGTTGAAATGTCATCAAATAGAGCCTTTTGATATGTAACTTTTACGTATCATATACATGCAAATCTCGAATAGTTTTCGAGAAAAAGTAATATTAGTGAATTTGGGGAATTGTCCGGAAATGCCCCAGGCGGGGCACTTTCGGACGTGACCGGGGTAGGTTCGGACAATTATACATTATTTATACATTATTTATACAATATTGCTTTACTTTGTATATAAAATTGCTGACAAAATATTATAAAACATTACTTAACATCGTAACCAAAAAAATTGACATTGAATTGAAGAAAAGATGCCATTCTTGAAGTACCCGGTGTTGTCATGGGCTTAGGTAACTTTGAGACAATGTCTTTTCTCTCAATATATGAAGTATCCTCTAGTTCTGGATAAACAAATCCTTTTATACACTTCCTTAAAAATGTTACTTCGAATTCCCCATTCTCCATTAACTCGATCACTTTTCCAACATAATGTAAGGTTTTTTTTTGTTGCGAACTTTACTAATAAATAATCATCTCTTAAGATTTTCTCGTCATCTAAAAGTTTATTAAGCTCATCATCATCTCCACTGTAATCTAAATCCATATCAGAGTTGGACAAATTATTTTGTATTTTTTTCTTAGCAATTGAAGGTAAACTTATATCAGAATCTGATGATGAAATATCTGAAACTGCTTTATTCTTCTTTCTCTTTTTTGATTGTTTACTGTTGCGAATGAGGCACAGAAATCCTCGTCTTTATAAACTAAGGAGTTAATAGGCCATAACCCAGTACTTTTGAAACTACTTATAATGTTACAGGGAGTGAATGTTTGCAAATATGGTTGTGCTGACAACTTGGCAATATCATAAATAGTTATTGGTTTAGCAGGGTTCGACAGAATGAAATCATTGAAAGCAATCTTGCATTTGGATTTGAATGGACCATACACTGCCTTATCCAGTGGCTGCATTTTATGCGTGCAATGTGGCGGGAATGATAATGACACAATTCCGTGTTCTCTTGCATACAAGATTGCATCAATAGATACGTGTGTCTCATGATTATCCATCAGCAACAGACTACTGTTGGTATGTTTTCTTATATGCTCTAACAGTTTGAGAAACACCCTGGTCGACATCCATCCCGATTTCTCGGTATAACCAACAGCCCCAGGAACGGCACCGTACAAGAACTGATCCTTCATCCTCACGCGAGGAAAGATATAAAGAGGTGGAATGGAAGCCCCGACAGCCGATATTATCCCACACATCGTGACAAGAGATCCTCGTTCAGCAGATACGCATTGTTCTACAGCTTTTGACCCTGTTTCTGCAATTACTCTGGGTGCTTGAAGGACTGTGGTTATGCCCGTTTCATCAGTGTTCCATATACGATCTGGTGAAAAATTAAATTTGGCTTGCACTGAGGCATAATTATTAAAAAATTCCTGCATATTCGCTCTATTAAAAGCTGAAGCTCTTGCTATGCTCGTGTTTTCTGGTTTACGATTTGAAAGTCGTGGATGGCGCTTCATGAAACATTGCATCCAGTCAATTCCTGCTTTTTCGTTGACTTCCCAATTTCTTATTCAATTTCGAGGCATATTGAAAGGCCAGTCTACGACAGAGTTTGTATGTCAAGCCGTAACATATCTTCGAACATTCTTTTAAATATATCTCCAGCTCGATTTATTCCTTTTGTGAGAACACTTGCCGTGTTGCATATTTTGATGAAGCAAACTCTTCCTCTGTTTGGAACGCCTTTTAGCTCTGACAACTCTGTCGAATAAAGTTGATTTAGGTATATTGAATCTTATTGCAGCAGCTCTTAAAGACATACTATTGCTGATAATATTCTTCACCGCATTTTTCAAGTCCTCTCTAGGAATTTCTGGCTGAGTAGGACGTTTTCTTTTATAGGCTCGCACCATTCTGCAAACAAAAAGAATTAACTGAAAGATCATGGGGCACATCCGGACAGTCCGAACCTGCCCCACATATTTTGTCCGAACCTGCCCCAGCTGTATATAGTCGAGTTTTATTGTCACAATTTCCTCAAATACTAAAAAATCCTTATACTTTTTTGAGGTTAGATGAATAAAAATATTCATTCTTTCTGAGGTATGCGAGCTTACTAGTAGATACCTCAACCTTATATCAAAAATCTGTTTTGGAAACTTTTGCAAATATATCCACTTTTCAACTAAATTAATAAAACACGACCCGGTGTCAACGATTGCATATTGTTTAATGAAGCATCTGTCAATGACTGGTGAATCTGGTGAAATTGCCTGGTGGGAAATTTGAAATGTCCGGAAGTGCCCCATGTCCGAACCTATCCCCTTCTACCCTACAGTGAATATTTCTTTTTCACCTATTTTTTTTTTAACATTTATCCACAATTTAAAATTTTCTTCCTGTGAAATAACAATAAAAAACTTTCATATACCCAAACAATGGGTTATTACTTCCCTTTTATTAGCAGCCATTTAATATTGTCCGGTATGTGGTAATGGACAACATCGCTGGATTATTTGTTTTTCGTATGGAACTGATGATGCTTTTGTTTCGAATTCATTATGAAGGCGTATTTTGTTGCGCTTTATTTCGTTCTTCTGCCATCATATTATATGAATCGATTCGAGCAACTTGTTTTATGTATGCAGTAGGATGGGCAAAAAAAAATCAATTTTCAAATTTCTAATTAACAGCAGGAAAAATTGCAGTTTTAGTGTTGGTTTCTGAATCTGGTAAAACTAATAAACAAAATATAATTCTTTATAGCCTCTTGGACCGCGCGGTTCGCTGCTTCGGGAGTTTGTTGTGTTCCGGGGGTTTGTTGAGTTCCAGGTATTTCTCCTCATCCCCTTTATCCTGATGTCCAGGCACCTATGCCATTGCAACTCTATTCTGGTCCCCCAGCACTTTCAGTTCTTCGATGTATTCCTATTTTAGACGTCACTTCCTGACTTGACAATGCTTTCAGTGTCTCCTGACTGTCTATCATTTCCTTCCTAAAATTCATATGGATTTGTCAATAGTGGCACCATCCATACGTCATCCTACGAACTAATTTAGTAACCATTTAGTGAACATAGATAGGACTTTCTGGCTAATTTAACTTGTTGGAATATTTTCTAATTGGTAATTAACGATAGGTCCTTTTTAACTAAGCAATTACTGCAACTTTCCTTACTGTTTGAAATTCGAAAACTAATTTTTTGTATCCCATCCTAGTATGTAGTCACATAATCGATTAACCCAGTAAACTATTTAATACCGCATACTATACTGCAAGCAAACAACGAAGATCGTGGATTTTGGTTCTTATTCGTTGACGTTATCTGATATGTGCCAAGAAATACGACTTTACGACTTCCAAGTTTCCAACTTTAAGATTAGTATCGTCTAACGCAAGAGTTAAACGCACGCGGCATTAGCTAAAATTAATAGTTTGCCAGACCGAAATGCATCTGCTAGAAAATTACTTAAATTGCATTAAGTATGATTTGATTTAACAAACATGGGAAATTACAACAAAATAAATCTACACGTTACTATCGCCTTGTTTTAAAGATGAATTAAATACAAATCTTAATTACTAATACCAACACACAAATAAATAGAAAAACTATAAATTTCGTTGTCTACATAAACAGCAAATTGGACGCTACATTTGGAAACGTTGGAAAGACCAAACCACTTTTTTAAATTTTCCTTAACCAAATTGATACACAGAGTTCTGTGTCCATATTAATGATTGATGGTGGTGATATTACCACATTAAAGAGACACAGCCGTTGGTAATTGATGACAGTAGCCGAAAGTTATATTGACAATTTACAGCAAAACAAAATGAATGTCTCGAATGCTTCCTAAACTAGATGGAAAATAGAAATTATCAAATTAATATCAATATGCCATCGACATCAATAACAATACAAACCAAAGACATCACAGGTCAATATCACGAAATGCGCTATCCATACTTTATTTTTCTAAACAAAAATAGGTTTACTTCGTAGATGCTTTACAAAAAAAACCTATAATACCGGGTGTCCCAGAAGTTTCTGACCCATTTTAACTGCAAATATCTTGGAACTCAGAAACGATAGGGAGGTGCGGTTTTCACTGAACAGTTTTTTTTATATAAAGTTTTTTCAGTATAAATGTTTATTTAGTAAAATCTTATATAGGGTGTTCTAAAAAAACGGGCTTTTTCAAATGCAAATAACGTCGATTTTTTTAACGACTGACCCTATATATATTTATTCTATCTGAAAGGTGAACTCTTTCCCTTTCCGAAAATGTATAATATGTTGAAGTTTAGAAGAAAAATAAGTTATTTGATTTTTAAGGATAGGCAGTTATGTATTTACCATTAGATAATTTATATGTTAATTTTTAGTAAAATTTGGTATACATTTTTCAAGTTTGTTTTGTTATTTCTATAATTATTTAGTTATCAGAAATCCGAGAAATCAGAATCTTCAAATATATTTTCCTTCGCAACCTTCACGTGTTATTTGTTAGGGTAATGTCACGAAATACCTCGCTTCTTAACAAAATTCTATACTTTTCTAGGAGAAACTGACAGCAAGCCAAATTATTTATTTGTCAAATTTTCATCTCTAATGTCAAAATATAAAAACATACAAAGTGTTCTAAAAATTAACAAAATCTAGCTTTTAAGCCACATTCTCCTCCCCCCCGGTGTTAACTCCCTTGTTAACACAAACTTCCAAGCGATGCAGCTTCCTAACAGGACGCTTGAAGATCCCATTTGAAGTTCGGACGTCTGCTATCCTTACGATGCCATCAGCGCCTTCATAGATCTTTTCTACTACTCGTATTGGCCAAGCTCCTCGAGGCATATTGCAATCATTTATCACCACCAATTCACCCACTTTCTTTGTTCCACTTTCCACGATTAATCAAAGTAGGAATATATTGCCGAAGCCAAGGTTTCCAGAATATATCTGCCAAGTATTGTGATACTCTCCACTGCTCCTTCAAAAACAAATCTCTCTCTGTAAACAATCCAGGCACAATTACCGTTGAAGACTGTCCTATGAGAACATCATGTGGGGAAATGCTAACTAAATCTTGGGAATCTTCAGAAACATGAGTCAGCGGACGACTATTAACGATATATTCCACCTCAGCAAACAATGTTTGTAGAACCTCTTCTTTGGGATGCCTTTCTTTCATAATCGCCTTAAGAGCCCTTTTGAAACACCCTATAAGTCGTTCCCAGCTACCCCCCATATGAGGAGCAGAAGGGGGATTGAATTTCCAGTCGATGCCCCTGCTGGCCATATCATCAACCACAGTATTCATTTCTAATTCGTCTAGAGCTTCTAAAAGTTCTCGATTTGCCCCATGGAAATTCGTTCCATTATCGGACCAAAAAACCTTAACTGCTCCACGTCTTGCAAGAAATCTACGTATAGCCATTATGCACGAATCTGCATCTAAGGAATGGGCAATTTCAACATGTATCGCTCTCATTGTTAAGCAGGTAAATAGTACACCATAACATTTCTCGAGGCGTCTTCCGATTTTCACTTGAAAGGGACCACAATAATCAATTCCGGTCGCTGAAAATGGTTTTTGACTTATCAGTAATCGTTCTTCGTCTAAATAAGGTGCAAGATTGTCTTCGACAATACATACATTGCTTGACAACTTTTTTCACTGTTGTCCGAATTCGGGGTATCCAAAATTTCCTTCTCAGTTCATTTATGAGTGTTTCAACACCCTGATGAGCATTTTTTTTATGAAAATGCATAATCATTTTTTGTGTGTAAATATGTTCACCAGCTAAAATGAGAGGTTCCTTCTGTATGATAGTGACATTTTCTATCTTCATTATTCTGCTAGACATTCTTAAGATTCCATCATTGTCCAAAAAAATCGACAGTTTATGAAGTCTTCCGTTTCTGTTTGGTACATTATTTTCAAGATTAATTTTGTCGTTTGCAAAACAGTATTTTTGAACCAATTACCACCAGTAACACTCGCTCCATTTCAGTTCATCTTTCGTCAGAAATATCATCAGTCGTTTGTTTTCGTCAAGTGATCTGATATTTGATAGAAATCGCTTAACTCTCGCTGTTATTCTGATGAGTTTCAACCAGGAATAATAAGACTTGATTGGTATAATTTCTGGGTCAAATGCAACTGTCATGACAACTTCGTCGGGAAGATATTTATTTTTAACAATATCTTTTGGAATTTTAGGCCATCTACTCTCAGGTTCATAAAGGAAATTGGGACCTCTGAACCAACTATTTTCATAACTAGTCATATTTCTAGCAGTGTCTCTGGTGCAAACATCAACAACATTTTGGGTTGTTGGAACCCATTTCCATTGGTCGATACTACTGAGTTCTAAGATTTCATTCACTCTTGCGGACACATAGGTAGTAAGTTTTTTGTCACAATTGAGCCAACGTAGGATTGTTCGAGAATCCGACCAATAGTATTTGGTATCGATTTTTAGTTCCAAATGTTTAGTGACTTCTGCACAGAGTCTTGCTCCCAAAACTGCAGCCAAAAGTTCGAGTTTCGGTATGGTTAAATATTTTACAGTTGTCGAGTTTTTGATTGGTACAACCATTGCTTTTGAAGCTACCAGAATTACTTCTACAGAGGTTTCGGAGCTGAATCGAAGAAAAATTGCACTGGCATATGCATCTTCACTCGCGTCAGAAAAAACATGAATTTGAATAGATGAAAACACTCTTCTTGTAGGCGAATAGCATCGTGGAATTTCAATATTCATTGCTTCGTTCAGTTCTTTGAGCCATAATTGCCATTTTTTGAACAAATTTTCGCTAATGAAATCGTCCCACCCGATACCTGCGCGCCAAATATTTTGTAAGAGAATTCTCACTTTAATACTGATAGGAGACAGTAAAGCAAGAGGGTCGTACACAGACATGGCCATTTTTAGTACTTTGCGTTTAGTGGGAATTTTTAAACCTTTAATGATCTCTTCGGAAACTTTATGAAATTTCAACTTGAAGTGAAAACAATCCTTCGTTGACTTCCACATCATACCGAGTATTTTTTCGTCCTTTGTTTGTATATTAATTTCTGTACTCAACTGATTTGCTAATAAATGGTTTGGTATTCTCTGAAGTATTTCTTGAGAATTCAAATTTCATCCTGAAAAGCTCGATTATTTTGGATTTGAGATCACACGTTCTAGCTTTTGAAGCGGAAAATATTGTATATCTCGCACTGGCTACTGAACTTCGTGTATTTCTTGACTTCTGAGGTACTCCATCTGTGTTGGTTTGTTCATTGAGGCATTTTCTCACGGCTTTCAACAAATGACATGTTAAAGTTTCAGCATTTGCATCATCTGAATATTCTTCCCTAAAAATATTACACAGTTTTTGAAGAACTAAAATACTGAGAGATTTGCTGACCATTTCATAGTGCTTACTATATTCTGGACTATTTTCTGGAAAACTGAAGCCAGTAAAAGAAAGGATTCGTCTTCTTACTGCGTTTCCTTTGAATTAAATTCCATATAATGCAAAATGAAGGTTTTGCAGCATGTATTTCTCGTCAACATTTTTCAATTTCTCTTCTACACCTGGTATATCTCGGAGCATATTCATTGAAGTTAAATCTTCTTGGTTTTTTCCAAAGTAAAAGACTGTATGAACACATGCTGAGTTCTTTAACTCGAAGGACCACAATTTGTCGCGAAATACCTCGCTTCTTAACAAAATTCTATACTTTTTTAGGAGAAACTGACAGCAAGCTAAATTATTTATTTGTCAAATTTTCATCTCTAGTGTCAAAATATAAAAACATACAAAGTGTTCTAAAAATTAACTCTTGCTTTTAAGCCACATTTGAAGCTGCATCGCTTGGAAGTTTGTGTTAACAAGGGAGTTAACACCGGGCATCGTTGTAGGAGTCGACATTAATCATTTCTTCGTAAATTTACAACCCCATTGGAGGTAACTTCAAATATTTCCTTTCCATTGTTCAATTTGTAAATATGTTCGCTGTCCATGATATCTTGCAGTATCCACTGTTGGAATAACACAAATATTTACACCAAAATGAGATGAGATTTAGCTTTTGTGGTCTTTGGGTATGGTCGTCACGCTTCCTGTGTGGATTTACGTCACTCTAATACCTTAAATTAATGTCAAAGTTCTCAAGAGCTCACTAAATCCAAAATGTACAATCAAAATTATTATATTTAATGATGGCGTACTTCTACGTCAAATTTATTATGAGATTGGTATATGCCGTCTAGAGAACACAGAAATCTTGAGATATTACGTTGATATGTATAAAAAAATGATGCGTAGGCAATTCCTACAACTAGAAACTAAAGTTAAAGCATATCGGGGAATTAGGGTATCCAATTTTGTATGTCGGTCTGGAAATATATTAATCTGACCTATTTTTATCTGAAAATAAACTTGGTTGTCATATTTCTAACAATTTTGAGATCTTAGATCTTTAATCTAAGTTTGAGATAAACTAAATTTCTAGTGATACATTTCAAAACAACGTCAGAAAATCGTCGGTAATTTTCTTAAAAAAAAAGTCATTTGTTTTCTCACGGATTTTTAGTTTAATTGGAAAAAAATTGATACAATTATGTATAAATACACCACTTTTTTTATATTACCTAGCAAACGCTTCGCTAAAGGAATTTTTCCTATTAAATACGAGCATATCCGCAAAAATAATAAATTTTAATTTAGAACAGTAATAGATCCTCGTTTAAACCCACCCAGCTTGCCTTTAAAGAAGTAAGTGTGGAAAATTACATTAAAATTTGTTTAACAAAAGTTAAATTAGTTTTATATTAGACCAAAAAAGCAAACATTTTACGTTACACCAGATACATTTAGTTCCAAATTCACTGGGAATTCTCTAGTTATCTTTACATTGCTTTTTTCAATATTTATTTTCTCTTGCGCAGTTCCCATCCATTTTA
Source organism: Crepidodera aurea (assembly GCA_949320105.2). Taxonomy (NCBI): domain Eukaryota; kingdom Metazoa; phylum Arthropoda; class Insecta; order Coleoptera; family Chrysomelidae; genus Crepidodera; species Crepidodera aurea. The sequence continues at coordinate 36,436,673 of OX439475.1, read as the reverse complement.
TTAACTTATGGCATATGCTCTAAAATTTCATTTGCTTCTTTTTAGCGTTTTGGAGAAATAGGAGTTGTTAAGAGCAAAAAGGAAGTTTTTTTATGTCAGTGTTGTCTGGATTTTCACCTCGAAGTCCTCTGAAAATCTCAAAACCGGTACAAATTTTCTACCATAATGACTGACCACTCCATTTATCGTGCTCTTAAGGAAGTCAGTCTCCCCTGCGAAGATACTATCGATCCTTTTAGACATTGAATGGCTCCAAATGGCACTTGGAAGGTATTTGGGTTTATTCGCAATACCAATAGTTTTATAGAAGATAAAGGCATTTAGTATATTATAATTTGGTCAACAGTGACCAATGAGCAATTTATTTCTAACTTAATCTAATAGAGTTTGAAACTTAAAACTAAGCTATACTCATCAGCGTTCCTTAGGTTCTGTAGAATGGATTGCACTAAGCTTTATCGTGCACACACAAGATCTGCTTTTGCACTAAAAACACTAAACTAACTCAAAGGGCTTGATCATCTTAACGCTTCTTTCTAACCCAGTATTGTCTAGGAGTTGGATAACCTCGACATTGACATGATGATGAATGATGCTTTCATGGCTCTTGGCTAATTTCTTGATGGCGTGGTCAACAGTGTCCATTTCCAGATCTCTATGGAGGTCACTATTCCGAATGTACCAAGGGGCATCTACTATGTTCCTCAGTGCTTTGTTTTGAAATCTTTGGATGATTGCTAAGTTGCTTGCTTTGGTGCATCCCCATAGTTGGATACCATAGGTCCATATAGGCTTAAGTATCTGCTGATAAAGCATAAGCTTATGATGTAGAGATAGAGTGGAGTCTCTTCCAATTAGCCAGTACATTTTTCTATATTTCAGTCCAAGTTCTTCTCTTTTGTTTTTAACATGCACTTTCCATGTGAGTTTGGCATCTAAGGTAATACCTAAGTATTTTGCTGTGTTTGAATATGGAATCAGGTTATTGTTTATTCTGACTGGAATATGATCTATCCTTTTGTTTGCAAAGTTAATGTGGAGTGATTTAGTTTAATTTTCCGGTCATAGATAAGGTAGACAGCTGTTTTCAGCTTGTGGGTTGCTTCTTCATTGCTCTTTCCTACTGCTAGAATCACAGTGTCGTCGGCGAAGGTGGCTATGGTATGGCTTTCTAACTCTGGAATATCACATGTGTACAGTAAGTATAGGACAGGTCCTAGGACACTTCCTTGTGGTACTCCAGCCTTAATTTCTTTAAGATCGGAATAGGCTTCTTCTTGCCTAATTCTAAAGTAGCTTTCCGATATATATGAATGGAGGATATCTGTATATTGTTTTGGAAGGAAAAGCTTTAGCTTATGTATTAAGCCTTCATGCCAAACCTTATCAAATGCTTGTACTACATCAAGAAAGATAGTAGCACAAATGTTTTTCTCTTCTAATGATTTCTCTATAATGTTGGTTATTCTTTGAACTTGGTTGATCGTCGAGTGCTTATTTCTAAATCCAAATTGGTGATCAGGGATAATTTCTCTTTCTTCGATAAGTGGTTTTAGTCTTTTGAGTAGGAGTTTCTCAAATAGTTTTGACATAACAGACAGTAATGAGATCGGTCTGTATAATGATGCCTCATATTGTGACTTCCGCAATTTTCCAAAGGCTGGGTACACACTTCAGTCTGAAGGCAGCATTTATTAGGTTAGTTAGTTTAATTATTGCTTTTTTGGGTGATTGTTTTAAAATTTCTCCAGTAAAAGTCAGAACCTTGAGCTTTTTTCGGATTGGAATTTTTTTTATTTCGGTAATTACTTCTTTGGGAGAGGTAAATTCTATTTCTTGATCAATCTGTGGATGTTCTTCCAGAGTGAGTTCTTCATCTTGATCTTCATGAGGTTGAAAGATTTTTTCTAGATGATTTGCAAATCTTGTTGCTTTTTGATCATTATTTCTAGCCCATTTACCATCTTCCAATCTGACAGGTGGTATTCGCATTATGGGTCTTTTAAATCTCTTAGTAGCTTTCCAGAGTGAATAATCAGTACTGCCGTCGTCTGTCAATTCTCTTAGGTAAATACTAATCGATTCTTCTTTAATTTGATGTATTTCTCTTTTGAGTCTTTGGGTATCATTGTTGAATATAGTTTTCTCTTGTGGGGCTCTAGTTATTTGAAAAAAAGAACTGATCAATTAAAGTGTTATTTCACTTTACTTTTAACAAATTATTTATAAAATCCACCCTAACAAAAACAAAAATAGACCCGAAACTGATATTCAAAAAAAAATGTTTTTGTACAACCAATCTGAACTAATACCTTATAGATTTCTGGTTAACCATAAATTTCGTTGGCCGCTAACGCACTGGCTCAGCAACAAATTGAAACCTGAGAAATATCTTTATTCCATAGACACACGCACATAAGTTTCGTTCCTTTGGAGTGATAACAAAAGCTTCCGAGATTTATAACGGTCCCAAAAAGATACACTAAGGAACGGTCTCCAAGTTTATACCTTCATTATTGCTGGAAGTCCAGTCGACTGGATCTTCACGCAAAATTGATCAAGCGGAGTAATTCTTTCGATACGGGGCGAACATATTAATAGGAAACTAAATTAGAGCAAGGAAAATTCTTGAGTTAGATGTGATTTAAATAGAAGGATAGCAGAAAGGGGATAATTCAACAGTGGTACACGAACTGTGACAGTTTGGATTAAAATACAATTTTTAACTATTTCCAAATTAGGTAAATAAATAATAAACTCATAACTTTATACAGCGGAGTTTTTGGCTTTAGATAAATCTGTGTAAATGCCATTTGATGCGGTAAACAAAACCATGTTGCTGAGGTGAGAGATGTAGATGTAAAAAGGGGTGACCCTACGGCCTATTTCCACTGCGACCTTTCCAGATCTATTGTGGTTCCCCTGATAATTAGATGACTTGCGCGAGCTTCTTCCTTTTAAGTATGGTTAGGATCCTGACAGTGGCTCTTCAACGTAGCTCTCGTTGTTTGTTTTCATATGCTTGTTGAGTTTACAGTGTCCTGTAAGCATGCCTACTATTGCTTTTACGGACCTTCTGTCCTTGCTTAGTAGGTCTGCCGTGAGTGTAGGCGATGGTTTCTTGAGAAACGTTTTTGCCTACTCTGTCCTGGGGATTGTTCCCAACAGCTTTGGGCTTGTTATTCCACCCATTTGCTGATTGCTTTTATAACTGTTGTTTTTGCTATATCGCAGAAGGGTTCTGGACCATAGAATGCCATTGAAGAACCTTGTCTGGCCAGTCATCGGCTTTTTCATTTCATCGACCCCCTTTGTGTCCTGGAACCCATGCCAGTGTCACTTTCTTGTGGTTAGCTAATTCATTCAGGGCACAGGCACAGTCCCACACAAGTTTGGAGTTTACTTGGGTGGCCTTTAGTGCTTTTAGTGGTGCCTGATTGTCGGAGAATATAACAACGGACTGACCTATGCTGCATTGTCTGTTTATTTCTCCTATTCAGAGGTGTATTGCTGCTACTTCTGCTTGAAATACTGTGGTGTCTTTTGACAGGCTCACCGGGATCATTATCCTTGGTTTTTGCCCAAATATTCCGGCTCCGACTCCTTCTTCGGTCTTCGAGCCGTCTGTGTACCAGATTGTTGCTACACTGATGGGTGCTACTCCTTCCCAGTGTTCTCTCCCCAGTACTTTTACTTCGTATTTCCTGTTGAAATTGTATTTGGTTAACATGGTATTCCTGTAATTGGATCCGCCCTTAGCTCTTCTTCTAACCTTTGGTAATCCGTCCCGTGGAGTTTGGTAATGGGTCGTGACCCTTGCATAAGTTTAGGTGACCGCTATCGCCTCTCCCTGGATGTATATGTGTGGGGTGGTTCTCATGGCCCCTGTGGCACTGGGACACTCTTGTCTTTGTATGCCTGTTAACTGCCTTATGATTCCTGACTGAAAACTCTTGGGCCACCACACCACTGATATGGTCATTTTGGGGTTGAGTCCCCAGTTCTTGCCACACATCCTCTTACACCTGCCTAGTGCGATGGATGCTTTTTGGCGATTTTTGTTGTGTGGGCGGAGGTGAGATATAATTGTGATGATAAATATATTTAAACAAATTTGAGACAGTTTAAAAGTGACTGAATTATGAGTAAAAACAAACAGGATGGATGATTCAACTTCACACTTTAATAAAACATCATATAAAACTATTACAACGTGTATTAACAGATGTACGCCAATGGCGTTTGTAGATTTTAAAGGGATCAGAGAAGAACACCTCGTACAATGTTACCGCATCTGAGCAATCAGAGCGAATATGAGCCAGGGGGATTCCCCATTTCTAGTCTAGAGCCGGACTAATGGAGGTTCATAAATCTCTGAATTATTTGCGGTTTCGATGACGGCCTAACTGGATTTACAATATAAGCGTTACAAACTTTTCAACCTATTTCATTCCATTTCTAGAGCAGTATTTATTCGTTTTAGTTCTGCGAAATTATATCACCGAATAGAAAATTATTGTTTTGAAATGTACGGTGTAGCAGTTTATCATTTATTTTCTATTGGCGTTGTTTGTATAAAGGAATAGTCAGTCAACCTTATGGACCTAAAAGCTGTTTACAATTCGACGAAATGGCACATTGAATTTCAAGCTTGCTTATAGTACTTTATAGATGCGTTACAATCTTACACTGCACGCACGCAATTTTTGTAGCGCCATCTGTTGGAAAGCTGCAAGAACTTATTCAACATCTCATTATAAACAACTAATTTTTCAAAAATCCTGTACTTACAGAGAAACTTTTAGTTTATCAGTTCAAAGTGTATAGGCAACAAATCGCGTCCACTTATAATCTGCCTAGAGCTGGAATAATTTCCGAAAATTGTTTCGAGGTGAATTGTCACCGAGAAAAAATTTACTCGCGGGAAATTTGGTCCGAAAATTTTATACCAAAAATTATTTTAAAAAGAAAATACAATTTTTGACATTTCCTTGTACCTACTCTAGGTTGTCGTCATAGCAACCTGTCAAAATCAAGTCATCTGATTGGCTTAAAACAACAGGTATAAAATTTTCAGTATAATTAGCTAGACTATATATCTTACCAACTACAATTAATTTTAATTATATCTATAATCTTTCCACGCCGCCTCTGTGTCACATCCCATCTGCTTTTATGACGAGTCAGCTTGATGGGGTTCCTTCGTCGTGGGCTGGGTTATAAATCCCGGATAAAGCTAATACCTACGTTATGGTTTATCTCAGGTGGATCCAATTATTTCCTAATAATGTGTTTATTTTTAGCTTGGGCTGATCCCTTATAATTCGATATTAATTGTTGTACGGTATCATTCATTTCATAATGAATTTGGATTGTACACCAAAATTAATTATAATCCTTATTGAAAATGAAGAGTGTCTTAAACTTAAAAGGAGTTAAAGGTTATTCAAGTGATAAGAGGCGTTGCTGATAATTTCGTAGTGTAACCTATAAATCAAAAAGTAAATATATCAAAATAATTCTTATTTCTGTCACAATGTACCCAATGAGCTGCTTTCATTGCTTAGTCATAAGTTTAACATGCGGATAAATCTGAATTTCTGCCTAGAATAATTTACACCCTTATGTTTTATTCCACAAAAAGAAACTTTCGTGCATATAAAATTGCTATAAATGCATCTAATTTTGTTGGAGATAGACAACATTCAGTTCCTAAAACTCGATTTGTTCTTGATGCTGCGGTTAATAATCAATCTTATCCATTATAAAATTACGTTTTTGCATATACTGTTGGACCTCGTTCTTTCCCTAAAAGTTCTGCTATTCCAGGTGTAGCACCTATTTGCACTTTTTATATGCAGTCCTATTAATTGAAATATACTTTTTTTCATTCTCTTCTGCAGAACTTGAGAGCAATCTCCTCCTTTTTCGCCCTCTACGTTTATTCACATATAAATTTATACTACTACAAAGCTGAATTATTGCAACTGTTTGTTAGATAAGATAAACGACGACCCTCGGTTAATGTCACATATTTTGTGGACAGATAAAGCTACATTTAGAAGTGATGGTGGGGAAAGGTATGGAGCGTCTTCTTGACTGGACAAATAATTAAACCTTTTATTTTTGATAATTCAGTTATTGAGAAACGATACCTATTTTTTTAAGGAGAGGTTAATACTAATGCATATACTGTTAGGTGGATAGGACGTTAAAGTATATTTTTTGGCCAGCTGGGACCCCAGATTTGACTTGCTTAGACTTTATTTGTGGGGACATATAAAAGAACTTGCTTTTACAATTACATCCACGCACATTACTTTAGTAGAGAAGTATGTAAAATTCAGTTAAGATGAAAAATTCAAATTTTTATATAATTAGAAAACCTTAATTTGGTAAATTTTGTACAAAAGAAGCATTTTTAATATTCAGTTTCCCTCTACGATTCTCTAAATAATTTCGAAGTCTTTATCGTGGTCTTTAGTCACTGAATTTTTTTTTCCGAAGAGATACTATGAATGGTTCCTAAGATATGGCCGAAAGACATTCTTATTCGACCACCCGGTATATTTACTTAATAGTAGCAATGTTTTGAACGTTTTTTATACAAAAAATTAACACGTGAATCCTAAAAATGTAATACCTTTTTACTAAAAATTATTGAGACAAATAAGTTCCCTTTTCATGCGTTATCTAAACGATTAGAGCAGTTCCTCCAGTCCTATTGCTTTCAAAAACTTCAGTATGTCGGCAAGCTTCAGGTTAGGTAGATCTTCCTCTTCTATTTGATATTCTCCGAAGTATCGTAACCTTGGATTTTGCAGAGTAATGCATTCTGAGAGAATGTGGATAAAGGTTTCCTCCTCTTCCTCGCAGAATCTGCATTCTTCTTTGTCTACTAATCCGAGTGTCTTTAGCTGGCCTCTCAGCCATCAGAGCCCTGCTAGGATACCCGTTAGTATTCTGAGCTTGTTTTTACTTTTGCTGATGCAGTCTCTTCTGGTTATAGTTTCCCAGTAGTGTCTTGGCCTGCCTCATTCCTTGTAGTCCTATCCAGAATTGGGATCTTTTGTTATTTACTTGTTTTCCAAGTTCATCAAGTATTGTACTGGTGCTTATTCCGCAGAAGAGTTCAGGTCCTAGAAATGGTGTTTCAGCCCCTTTTTTGCTATTTCATTACCTTCCACTCCAGTGTGTTCCAGAACCCATAAGAGGGTAACAGTGTTGTTCTTGTCTAGTTCGTTTAGATTCTCTAGGCACTCCCAAACCATCTTGGAGTTGATTACGTGGGAGTTCAAGGCATTAATGGCTGCTTGGCTGTCTGACATGATGATGATCTCGGAAATTTCTTTCTATGTTGAACTGGACACATTTTCCGATGGCATATATTTCAGCTTGGAAAATGCCCCAGATATTTAAGGCATTGGCGAATAATTACCCAGCAATTGCAGATAATGTGTTTCGCGAGCAGAAGGTCGTTGGTTGCCTGGAATATTTTTCTGTAGTAGGCTGCACTAAGTTCCTTTTCCCATATTTTCGGACTTCTTTCTCGAAGCGGCGACAATTGCGACAATTGCCTTATGCCCTGGCACCCATTACTTTGTTGTGACTAGCCAGTTGCTTAAAGGATTGTTTGCAGTTCCAGACTGTTTTTGACTCATTGTCGTTGTGGACTTCAGAGCCTTTAAAGCAGCCTAACTATCAGACGCAATAAATATTCTGACTGAATTGAGACGTTTTTCAGGTACTCTTGAGCACAGAGATCTATTGCTAATAGATCCGCTTGGAATATTGTTGGCGTGTTTCCCAGGGCTGTTGTTATCCTAGTATTAGGACCTCTATTCCTACTCCTTCGTATCAAAGAGCTTACTGAGAAAATGCATGGTCAACGCTGTTGAAGACTCTCGTAAGATCAAAAAATATACTTAAAGTCTGTTTCCGGTTACTAAAATTTGACGATACAACAATCTGTATTTTTTATACAGGCAAATAACAACATATTGTCAACTGTATCTATATGTACAAAGCAGAAACTAAAATCGTGTAGTTTTACAATTTTTTCGTCCCTATATAGATAATGCGCCCTCCCAATTGATTTTAAAATCTCTGCAAATAAAAATGTTTATCTGTATTTTTATGTGAAATCAAATTTTCTCAACGATTTATCTTAAACTTCAGCCCGCATTCCAACCTGGAATAAATCTCTTCGGAGTACATAAATTAAAAATTCCAACTTCCAAATGAATGATCTCGAAAATTTCAATGTAAATTTTATCTGAGACATAGATAGTCTACAGTGTTTTTTAAATTTCCTGTTAAACGTTTATCTAGAACAACCAAGTGGATTCTAAAAGAATTTCAATAGAACTTTCTGTTTAAATAAAATTTAATAAAAATAGTAATTATTTTTTAAAACATCTTAATCTTCTACATCCCCTCGTACATGTTTACGTGTCCTTCCTGGTTCCTTCCCGATAGCTAGCGGTATGCCAGACAGACAATTTAATCTCTCACAGGAAAGGAGGAAGTAAGATTAATATCAATGTCATTTGTTGTTTGTCCCGTACAGTTACACTTTGTCTTATGACTGGATAATAAAAAAAGAAAGTTCCCAGCCATTACATGTACGCTGAAAAAAGTAAATCATTATAAGTCACTCTAGTTTTCAGTTTTAATTTTATTTTATTGCTATAGTACATTTAATAATATTTATACTTTTTTTATACGACTTGGACCATTGTCATTCTATTTTTATGAACAATATTATTTTGTCGAATAATCCACTATGGTTTATTTGAAAATGCATGATAGCACAGTTTTTATGGCAAAGGTCTAAATACAGGATTGTTCAAAGCAGAAAAGAAGTAAATATTGATACCTTCTTATCTGAATTTTTACTAGATTTTAGTATGACCACCCCGAAATACAATACATCATAAAATGTAAATAAGCAAACCCTAAGGAATGAACCAATGATTCTATGCCTCAGTGACGGGGAACACGAAATTAATTTAATATAAAAAATAGTAAACTGTCAATATTAAGTACCCACATTTATTTTTATAAAAATAGTATACTAGATACACAACCAAAATTATATGATGTACTAAAAAAAAATGTTTGCAAAAAAATCTTTTCTCATAAAACATTTATATTTCGTTTTTAGAAATACGGGGTGATTCTATATAAATTTGTTTGTTTGTATTTCGGGTACTAGCATCGTATAAACTTATTATAATTAATAGATATAAATATAGAGTTGCATACCTAAATAAGTAAGTCGTTTTCTCCCGATAAGGAGTCATCATCATCAGTTTCCTCACTTCCCACAGAAATAATAATTGGTTCTACTGTTTCCTCTATTAACATATCAAGTTTCCAGAATTTCTCTTCCTCTGCTATGACATGTCTTATAGCGTTCTGCCAATTGTCTGGAGAAATTTTTGATAAGGAGTCACATAATAGTTGACGAACATCTTGAAGTTTACATGTTGTATTGTTTCTCGCAACATATCCCTTCATTTGAGCCCAGATTAGTTCAATGGGGTTAAGTTCACAGTGATAAGGTGGTAACCGCAACATTTTAACTCCATGTTTTTTTGCTATTTCGTCTACACAATACTTCTTAAATTTTGGTGAATGTGTTTACATAACTGCAATAGCTCTTTTATGAGTAATGCCTCTTCTGCCACTATTTTTTTGGTTATTAGCCAATCGGAGTGTTCTTGCTTTTTCGATTTAGTGTTAGGTAACGGTTCCTTTAATCTTGAATGGTAACTGGCATTGTCCATAACTATTACAAAATTGTTCGGTAATAAATCTATCATTTGACTGAAATATTCCTCAAAAACATGAGCAGTCATTTCTTCATGGTAGTCTTTCGTAGAATTTGAAACAAATTCTAACAAGCCTCTATCAACAAATCCTTTATCTCCTCCAATATGAGTGATAATTAAACGGCGACATTTACCATTTTTTACAAAATGTCCTTCATTTATCCATGTTTCATCCAAATAAAAAATGTTTTTGTCTTCTCTTCTTAATTTTGTAATTTCCCATAAATATTGCCTCATCCAACAAACAATTTCATCTCTCTCTCTATGAGCCCATATTTTCTCTCGTTCTTCTCCCAACCGAAGTCTAATTCATGTAAAGTTTTCCACAATTTGTCTCTTTTAACGTTTGGTAAAGTTTCGTCTCCATTAATGTCTACTAAAAGTTTATCCAAAGTAAGTAGGTACCTTTTTTTTTGTAAATAAAACCAATGCACTTTTCTTCGGATAAGTTGTTTCATAGTACCGTCTATTTGAGTGGGTTTTCTCCCAGTTGACGTTTTAGGTGCTACTGTAATACTTCCATCCTTTCGTTGCTTCAAAAGTCTATAACTCAGGTCATACTGAACACTTAGAAACTATACTCCAAACAGGTACTGAAATGTTTTTGTACAAGATTGTTATGTACATTTAACACTAAAGTTTTCATATACACAGTTAAATTGTACTTTAATTTCACAAGAGTATAATTAGACGTTTGTGCCATTTTTATTGCACAAATTCACTTGATCAATATCGCTTTTTATCGTCTATTATTACAGAACTAACAATTCTGCTTGTTACAATCACAGGACTATACAAACAGAAATGTAAATTATAACTAAAATAATTTAAATACTTTCTAAGAAAGTTGGAGACTACTTAAATTGATTTTGAATTGGAAATATTTTCTACCAGTAGAGATTACATACATACCTTATTTTTGTTGATTAAAATGACTAGAAAATTTAAGATAAGAATTGAAATAAATTGGTATTTTTAAAAATTTTATGAAGAAAACCCGAGATTTTATTTCGGAACAAATAATGCTAAACATTTTAATTTAGAAATTATCCGCTACTGATTTATGATGTTACATTTTGCTATCATTCATTTTCAAATAAACTATAGGTGAAAATGTATAGGGGAGGGGTAATTGGGAACAGCTAGATAAGTAATACACCCCTCGCACTACACCGTCCTGAACCTATTCAATGGCTGCATGAGGAATTTTTAGATGAATAGAAATTTTTTTCCGGTGTATGCTCATTAGACACGTTTCCTAGTGTAGCGAGAATGTATTTGCTTGCTTTCTTTGTTTGGCCTTTTATGAATTACACTCATTCTGGAAAGACTATTTGAGTAATATATACCATGATAGCGTCTAGTTTTCGAAACATAAATTCTTGTCTTTTGGTTATGGAAGTGGCTCTTAGGCCGCCATAAATTTAGTTGCGGCGGCCATTTCGCATAAATCACCAATTTTAAATTTTGTTATGGATGCCCGACCGAGCGTTCCTCTCGAGGGCTTCTCATTTTTAACCAGAAATAGTTACGAATTGCCTATTAAAACTTTATATCTACTTTAGTTTGCGAAAAATCCACAGAAAGGAGCAAAAAGTGAAAATGTATTTAGAAGAACTTTCGTTTCATTTAAAACAATATTCGTACTTCTATTATTAAAGTATGAGATACTAATTCGACCTATTGGGTACTCTAACCCGGCTTTATATTCATTCTCTGAAATATTTTTTCAACCTCTACTCAATTATTTTTTTGTATGCAGATTCTCTTGCTTCACAATTCAATAAAGTATATAGTTTAATTTTCTCTCCATCTAAATGACACTGTAGTTATTTATAATTTCGTAATTAAAAAAAACTAATTTTTAACTACCGAAAATCCTTCATAACTTTATTCCATGGTACTAAGTATCAAATACTATTGAACTAGAAAGGTTTGTATGTGTGTCCGGAGGATCTCAAAATCCACTCGTGAGAATTCAATGAAACTTTCAAGGTAGACTAATTCCTATCTAAATCGGCAAAAAATGCAGGTCTCATGTCTGTGAAAATTCGATCTTTCAAGATATTTACAAGACTATTTCACTCATCTTCGAATTTTCACAAAATCTGACCAATCACAAACCAAAGACAGCTGGTATTATCGCGATACCAGCTGTCTTTCAATCCTGATTGGTCTATCAGCGTGGTATTTTCACGGCGTAACCATGGATTCGAATTGCAAAACAAAATTTGACGTCAAAATGAGACCTTTTACTTTGTATAATTTCAGCTACAGACGTCAAAATGAGACCTTTTACTTTGTTTGTGAAATAGTCTAATAAAATTCCACTCGTGATTGAATTCATCTCATAAGTCTCTCTTATTTCATAGCTCAATTGAGTTGCTTGAAGAGAACACTACTCGTCCTGCGGACTCGTGGTGTTTTTAAGCAACTCAGTTTCGTTATGAAATGAATCAACAGACTTATCGCGAAAATTCAATCACTTGTGGTATTACTATTGAAAAGCGGGGCTTTTAGTTTATTTCCTAGCAACGGCAGACAACACAGAGATAATATAACCTGTTTCTTTAGTAAATTTTTTATTATATATTTTGAAAACGACTTTCATTCAATAAATTCGAAACGTCAATTAAAGCCCCCCTTTTCTTTAAAATAAGTGGTTTTATTTCCATTAGAAGAGAAACTGATAAATATTAGTTTAATTTGTCAGTTTTTGGCATTGTCAAAAGTAGTTAATTGTCAATCACCGATCACCGATGGAAATCATATCATATTTTTGTCCGAGGGGTGTTCCAGAGCAACGTTCAGTAACGTAGTCGCGATACATATAATGTTGGTCTAACAGTGGCCGTAGAGAACGTTGGTGGAGTGATGATGGAAAATCGTCACAAGAAAATAACCTATTTTTGTAAATATCAACGTCAAGGTTTGCCTTTATTTAATTTCTAGCGTTTCAATCTGAAAGAATTCAATTTTAAATTTGCCACTTTTTACAATGCAATAGAAGATTCCATAATAACCTACAAATTTTGACAACTAATGATACGCACATCTCTGGGTAAACGTTAAGAATATGGGCCGGCTGGGATTTTCATAAAATTTTCACAGATGCTATAAAACATGATAAATCAATATATCAATAGAAATTTTTTCGCGGAAAAATATTTTTCACATTTTTCACATTTTCTTTTTAAATATATGTTGGGATACTCCCAAGACAAACAAATTCAGTGCGTTGAAACGATTATTTAACATATTTTTCCAATACAAGCGCATACCTAACTTTTCTTCAAATGCCTATGTAGCAATTTATAACCAGAATAAACCTGAAAAGTATAAAAAAAGAAAAAATGTTCAGTAATTTGCTTGTCAAATGACAGCCATCTCATAAATTCAAATTGAAAATACAACGTTGCCAATTCAATTTCAGAAATCATGGATTTAGGTAAATATTTAATGGAACACTGAATGGACACTTGTCAAAATGTGCTAAAAATATGTGTAAGAGTTTTGGTTTTAATCATCTTTTTCCGAGTTAAATATTCGTATGGCTATAAAGGGTGTATCAACGATGCGTGCGTGGAAGATAGCTGCTTTCCTTTTGAAGATAGGAAAAAATGTTTCAAATAAAAGTTGTAGATAGCAATGAAAGCTATATTCCAAAAATAACTACCAACATACAGGGTGTCCCATAAATATGTGACTTATCAAAGTTATGTTTTTTTAAATGAAACACCCTATATATTTTTACTCGATTGAATTCCTTTGGAAGAGTGCTTCTCAAAAATATAGGGTTGTATGGCTTTATACCAGGTGGTTCTGAAGCTATGGTGAAATTTATGTCCCAAAATGGGTTCATTCCACACCAAATATCTCAAAATCAATAACTAGGAATAACAAAAAAATTTTCACCAAATATCCTCGAAAATGGTCTATTTTGATTTCATATTCATAAATTTACCGAATGGCACTTTTCCCATACAGGGGCAACCAAAACTCGGGATCATTTTTTTCTCAGTTTTTTCAAATGGAACACCCTATATATAGTGCCATACCAGAATAGTCAACACTATGAGCTTCCAGAAAATATAGGGTTTGCCTACTTCATTTTCACCGGAAATGCATCTAATTCTTAAGGAAAGTATGAAAAATGTCATAAAAGCAATAATGATATTTTTTTATTCAATGATAGACAAACATGGAACAAAATAATCTCAAAAAAATGTAAAAAACTGTCATTTTACAGTAGATGTTCAGACAATCACCCGTTTTGAGCTATGCATAAATTAAGTCTATCTACAACTTCAGTTAAAGTTCATCTTGTAGTAGAGCGAAGAAATCCTCTAATTCTATTTTTCCTTCAGCGTCGTTGGTTTGCCGCTAATTAATTTTTTTGCTCACTTCTTGTGTTTCACATTTTCTGTTTCCACAAACCTCTCCTTCGAAAACTCTCGAGTCGCATATCGAACTGCATACATTCTACTGGCTAAAAGCAGTTTCTGTAACATCTATCCGGAATGTAGATCACTTTATCAATTATATCAAATCACCCTTGGAACATTTTAATGTTTCAGGAACTGTCAACAAAGATGACATTTTATTATCGAAGTGAATTTATAATTTAAACCATAATATTTGATGTAGATCATGTTTATCATTTCTTCGGTGGATAATTTCATTTCGAAACGAGAAAATATTAGATTTAAACTATAAATTCACTTCGATAATAAAATGTCATGTTTGTTGACAGTTCCTGTAACATTCTAATGTTCCAAGGGTTATTTGATATAATTGATAAAATGATCGACATTCCGGATAGATGTTACAGAAACTGCATTTAGCCAGTAGAATGTATGCGACTCGAGAGTTTTCGAAGAAGAGGTTTGTGGAAACAGAAAAAGTGAAACACAAGAAGTGAGCACAAAAATAAATTAGCGGCAAACCAACGACGCTGAAGGAAAAATAGAATTAGATGATTTCTTCGCTCTGCTACAAGATCAGCTTTAACTGAAGTCGTAGATAGACTTAATTTATGCATAGCTTGTTTGTTTGTTTGTTAATTTTAACGTCTCTTTTCTGACCTAATGGCCTAAACTGGACGGGACCTACAGCTTATCGTGGGCTCCGAACCACGGTCCTCAATCACCTTAAACCCAGGACTATGCCTTTGTCATGCAGGTGATCTACCGACTAACAAGTGTGTAATTGTGTCACCAACCCCTATCAGTTCCACGAGATATCCGATCTCATCCGGCCTGTTTACCGGCGTGAATGAAACTGCGTATGACGCAAATACCTTTTTACACTTGCCCAAAGTCTTATCTGACTTTAATTCCACTTGAATACGCAGGATTCGAACTTACTCCCCGAACACTGACCAAGCTGAATCGGCAGACGCCTTACCAACTAGGCCACCGTGTCCGGTTATGCATAGCTTAAAACGGGTGATTGTTTGAACATCTACTGTGAAATGACGGTTTTTTACATTTTTTGAGTTTATTTTGTTCCATGTTTGTCCATCATTAAATAAAAAATATCATTATTGCTTTTATGACATTTTCCATATTTTCCTTAAGAATTAGATGCATTTCCGGTGAAAATCAAGTAGGCAAACTCTACATTTTCTGGAAGCTCATAGTGTTGACTATTCTGGTATGGCACTATATACAGGGTGTTCCATTTGAAAAAACTGAGAAAAAAATGATCGCGAGTTTTGGTTGTCCCTGTATGGGAAAAGTGCCATTCGGTAAATTTATGAATATGAAATCAAAATACACCATTTTCGAGGATATTTGGTAAAAAATTTTGAGATATTTGGTGTTGAATGAACCCTGTATGTTGGTAGTTATTTTTGGAATATAGCTTTCATTGCTATCTACAACTTTTATTTGAAACATTTTTTCTTATCTTCAAAAGGGAAGCAGCTATCCTCCACGCACGCATCGTTGACACACCCGGTATATGCTAGACTTAGTATTGAAACTCAGTTTGTTAAATTTAATAAATTTTCGAGCAAATATCGTTTTGGCGAAGAATATCGTGATTAAATGAAAAATGTAAATGTTTCTTATCGTTATACAAAATGCATGGTAGAATCAAAAAATTTTGTAGGTCCAGATATTAGATATTATCTAAACATCGAGTTTGAAAATTATTTTTTTGAATCAACATCCCAAGACCGGTTTTTGCCATTTAGCTTCCTCTGGGTTGCTATCTATCAATAAACTGATAAATGATTGAAACAATCTATCTGATCAAATTTTTACGAAATAAAATGCGTACAAAATGAAAATAATAATTCTCGATAATCATGAATTAATTTTTCAAATACAGCTTTCATAAAAAAATCCCATTTATTTAAAACGGAATCTTCGCCGTAATCATACCCAACAATTCGTTAATATGTATTTATCGTATCGAATAAAATCGATTTCTTTTGTTTCGAAATTTAATTCAAAGCCGCTTATTAAAAAACAAAGGAATTCAGCGAAACCTTCGTAATTGGAAACTCATCGCGATATAAAACAAACAAAATCCCCTGAAAAATAAATCCAATCAAGTAAATTATTTTCAATTTGTCTTTTACACGGAAAACACAGGCTATCTACTCAAGAATATTTTTTTCATACTTGTCCATAAATAAAAGCTAATAGGCAATTGACAGATAAGGATTTGATTTCCTATAAAATCTTTCATCACGAGTTACAAACGCATAATTGAACCGGTCATTTCGAAAAGGGCATGAATCAATATAGGACTATGTTTCCATCTTATGGAAAATAAAAGACCACTCAAATGCGGATATTTTGATACCAACAGATTCATCTTGAAAAATAGAACATTTCATAACATTGCGCCAATGTTGTGTGTTGTATAATTAAGTTACAATTAATGATTTTAATTTTAAAATCGCTTACGGAAAATGTATGAGTAAGAGAGAGACGAAATACATAAATGAAGATTTATTAGGTCAGGTCAGGTCATAAATGAAGATTTATTATTAGAGATAAATAACCAACACCAGGCAGGTTCGAACTGACCTAATGCACAACATACAACATGACAAACTTTTTTAGCAGTTCATTTTTATATGTTCTTTTTTGCATTCTTTAGTAGTGTATTTGTTGGCATCGGTGAACCCTTAAAAAGTTAGGATAGGGAATAGGGATACGAAAACCATTTTTTTTATATACTAGATGTTAAATATCTATTAACTGTTAATACAAAAATGCTTGTGAAATATGTGTAGGTAATGAACCCGACGTAAAGGGAGATACTTAAAGATAACGTATGGTTCTTAATGTATCCCCTTTTACGCGCTCCACCATCCCCCCACAGGCAGCGCCTGAGGACCTCATTACCTTCTATCCGCGAAGCCGTTTTTTACTTTATTAAATTTTTTTGGTAGCCGAAGCCGTTTTTTTACTTTATTATTTTTTTTTGGCACTGTTAACTGAAATCTAATTTGCATCATTACATTTCTTCATTATTAGGTATAGTTCGATCGTCAAGTACAGTATTCAGTAATCCGGTTGACGGATATTTAACATTAGGTTGATGTCTAGCATATCCTAAATACCAGATCACGCTAGCTACATGTGCACAACATCCAAGTGTTCGTGGTCCAGTTTTGCAAGTACAGTAATATCCATCAATATGTCGATTATCGTCGTTAAGTTCATTCTCTTCGTCATAGTTTAGTAGCTTGTCTAAATCTGGAATAGACTCGAGCTCTCAAAAACTATTTATTGATATCATACCCTCTATCTAATACACAAGTCATTAAGTAGGTGTAAAAACAATTATCAAGAAATCATTATTTACAACAAACTTTATTAACCTAATTAAAAAGTCATTTCAAATGTGATTTCCAAATAACCATTTTGTCAGATAATGATTTATTGCACTAAGCCGACGAAATTGGTAACTTGTATGAATATAGTTAAAACTTATTAGTTATCTTATCAGGTTTGTTGTTTAATGACTTTTATACAGAATGCTGATTAATACGTCTCAAGTCCGACTCTGTTTTAGAGCAGCAGGTGGCTAGATTTTGTAAATCGAATGAAAAATTTCTGATAAATGAACTGATTTTTTGGGTTTATAATTTAAATTATCACTTTGGCGCAATAATATGAAATGTTCTATTTTTCAAGACGAATCTGTTGGTATCAAAATATCCGCATTTGAGTCGTCTTTTATTTTCCATAAGATGGAAACATAGTCCTTTAAACTTTACGGAATTAAATTTAGAATCAAAATAAAATAGGTCAAATTTAGCATAACATTTTCTCAAGCAAAAGTTATAGTTCTAGTTGTTTCGCATACAGCACCAAAGAAAACCGAACTGACGTTATATGAGTATGAAGTATTTAGTAGCTCAGTGGGTCAGTCAGAGCGATTCTCTGGAGAACCCACACTTTCAAATAAGTGGAAAGTGGACGTGCTGAAAAGTCTTCTCTACGGAAATAGGAAATTGATTTACCTATGCGAGATGCACACCGAAGAATTTATTGCTGCATAACTGGGAAACGACGCAGACATAAATCTTCGAATCGTGTTTCTTGTTTATTATTAATTCTTACCACTTTTATAGACCTAAAACGTGAAGTGGCTTCTATTTCTGCATTCTTGTCAATCTGAATCTTTTGTTGAATTTGCAGATAAATATATTTTTTTAATAATGAACATATTTAGACATCAGAAATTGCTAAATTGATAATCAAACTTTTTACAGCTTTTCATAGTCTCCAATAAGTCCATAATCACCCTAAATTTTTACTCGTTGTACTCATCATCTTTCTTTGACTCGCTTCTTTTAAAGGGGATGACCAGGAAGCGAATGAATTAAATATCAGTAGGAAAACATATTACTTACAAAATTAATATTCTATAAAATTAAAAAATTATCAAGATTCCAATCAATCAGAACGGTTAATTGATTTAATTAATTAAAAATCATACAAAAATTTACTTTTCGCTGAAACGAAATACATTATTTTAAAAAAATCAGTGTTTTTAGCCATAAAGCCACGCTTTTCCTCTTTAACCAGGTAGTTTATGTTTCAGAAAAAACTTTTCACACAATAGTATGTTACTCGTTAAAATCGCAAAATTGTCGCACCGCGTTCATTTCTTTTTTATTATTATTTCCTTTTGCTGCAGATATAATTCTGCATTGCGCACATCTTCATAATGATGTCTAGATTGTTTTTAACTTAATTTTACAACATAAGTTAATACGTTTTAAAATTTATGGATTTATTGTTCAAAGATAGTGTGTAATAAGAGCGGAAATGAGACTTTTTCCACGAGTGTGAAAGGTTGTGGTACGAGCCCCTAGGGCACACTATACTTTTTCTACGACTACCGTAGAATAAACATTAAAATATGGAATAAATTTGTAAAAAAGTGTAACTTAACAATAATAATTTGAGATTAAAATCTACTAAATTTATTATACATTTTTTGTAGGTTCGTTTTTTAAATAAAAAAGTAAGCTCGGATGTGAACCCGGGCCTCACGCTCTAATCTCTGGGCTATACAAGACTTAATGTCATATTTTATCTAAAGCACTTAATAATAGTAGGTTATTGTGGATAGGACAAAATAATTTGATTAAAACAAGGTATCGCAAAGAGTATTGTTACAAAAATATAAAAAATAATAAATTTAATTTGTAATCAGACTTACCTTTGTCAATAAATACTTTTCAGTTCAGGTTTTTCTTTTTTCTTTTACTTTAACGCCTGACAACTTGCACTCGTACATAATAATGGAAGGTTAAGAAATAAATCTAATCTCTGTTAAGATTTCTTTTCCTAACCTTATTCGTTTTCCTTTACCTCCATTTATTTTGTTTGAAAACGCTTTTTTTATCAGTGAAAAGAGCGTCTTAGGGTGGAAAACCAGGTATTGGTCTTTGACTTTTCTTTAATTAACAGTGAACACTTAATTGAAGTGTTAATAATCAAAATAAGCTTAAAAAATGAAAAACACGTCTTTTTATATTTTCGACAATTAAAAACTTTTTTAGCAGAAAAATGAAAATCTTAGCGTAGTATTTTTTCTTATTGGGGTTGTAGAATATACAATTCTCATCTCCAGTTATAATCTTTTGCAAAAAAAATCTTTTTTCTACGACCACCATTCAAAGTACGCTTTTCTGCACAAATTTTCATTTGCAAAGTAGGCAATTGCTTACATTGCAAGGACAAAATGTGTGCGGAAAAGTGACAGAACTGTGCGCAAAGTAGTTACTTTGCGCACAGTTATGTCAAAATAAGTGCATAGACATATTAAATAACAGAGTCGGTGGCACCTAATTTCTGATTGATTTGTGTTCTATAAAATGACAGTTCGTTGTCGAATGACATTTGGCTCCAACATTTTAAATTTAAATTTTTAGAATTTTACTTTTGCTATTTTTTCGTAAGTATATTTTGATATATTTAGTATTTTATTACTTACCTAATTATTTCTAGACATGTTATCTAGTTTATAAACAAATATATACCGTAGGAAATGAACCAACATATATACATCATCTGGCTCTGATGATTCTGATGTGGAGAATACACCTCCGAAAATTGAAGAAATAGCTAGAATGGCCACAGAAAATTTATTACCAGATATTTCAAGGGGAAAGCACGAAAAACAGTACTCCAAATTTATGAGTTGGAAGGAGACAAACAAAATTAAGTCATTTTCAGAAAATGTATTTTTTTTTTCATTTTTTTTTTATTTATTTTTTTTTGACAATTTTTCATGTATGCATAAAGAAAATTGTATATTAAAACATATATAAATTATGTTACGTTATATATATATATATATATATATATATATATATATATATATATATATATATATGTAGTTATCAAATTCTAAAATTAAAGTAAATAAACATTAATATTTTGATGTCTTTAAAAAGTGTGGTCGTAGAAAAAGTATTGTGTACAACATGTACGCAAAGCACGTTTCCCACTCGCTTGATTTGCGGCACTCGCCTAAAGACTCGTGCCTCAAACATCTGCGCTCGTGGGAAAAGTATAGCTTTGCGCACTTGTTGTACAAACTACTATTCTTTGTTGTCTTTGAATCAGTTGCTCGCAAGTGAAGAAGCGCCTCTTTGTTTCAGTTCATAGTGCACCCATTTTCCTTGTTTTCGAATCATTTTCTTGTCTTCCCTTCGTACGGAAATGGCTTGTTGAGTCGCTTCCAACGATTCTGCAAGCTGCTATTGCGTTTGACCCTGATCTTCCTCGAATAACGCCTCTTTGTCCTCGAATTTTTTTGTCTATCTTTAACGCTGTAATCTCCATCCGTGAAATGTCAAAACTATTCCCTACAAGATTTATCAGTTGTAGCACCATAAACTTCAGCTGCACTTTTCTTCCAAACTTAAGATTAAACTGACAAAATAGATCACAAATCTAAATCGAAATCAAATACAGTTGTGCAAATCCTCATCCTCTTTACTTTTTGGATAACTAAAATCACCTTGAATTCGAAATTATCTATTTCAATGATAAACCACTTGTAACAGGTCCATTTATCACTCGGGTGAGATGCGAAATCTCATTCTGGTAATCGATGCCGGCTCTAATGCATCCTTAAGAATGCCTTAATCCATTTAGATTCACTTACTTGATTTATTTAAGTTGTCTACCTTTCTCTAGTGTTCTTGTATGTCGAGGTTCTTGTATCGAATTACGAATGTGAATAAATAAAACAAAATATACAAATAGAATCAACGAACTCATTCGGCGCAATAGTAAATTTTTTATTCTCTGAAATTTAGACACTTCGAGTTAAGGCCACCCTGTAGGCTGTGAAGAAATAGTTGAATAACTCCATTGTATTTTATGACCAAAAACCCATGTATGTTCATATATTTTTGATTTTTCGAATTGTTTATTTTTAATGTATAATTGTGTTCATTAAGTCTAATATGAAAAGGTCTAGATGTTCCTCCTATATAAATTCGCATGGAATTTTGTAAATACAATTTTTTGTATTTTGAACTTCATTAAAAGGTATTTACTATTAAAGATTTTAATGTATTATTTGAAAACTGTTTTTAAATTAAATTTATTGCCAATCCTTCTAATTTTTTCGGATAATTTTGGAATATAAGGGATTTTTACTACATTTCAATAACGTATTGGGGGATTTAAATTTTGTTCTTTATTTTTGATGTCTCTGTAAAGTTCACGATTTATAAATTTAATTGGGTAGTTGTTCTTAATCAAGACAGATTTAACAAGTGATAATTCATTATTTAAAATATTGTCATTTGAACAAATTGTTTTTGCTCTAACGGAAAGAGATTTGACAATACCTCGTTTAAAACAAATTGAGTGGTTTGAATTAAAATTTAGATATCTATTTGTATGTGTTTCTTTTCTAAAAACTGATGTTTCAATACAATTGTTATTATTGTGTATTAGTACATCAAGAAAAGGTAATTTTTTATTATTTTCAATTTCAATTGTAAATTTAATAGTAGGTTGCGAATTATTAATATTATATAAAAATGTATCAATCGTGTTGCCAAATTGCAAAGATATCATCTACATATCAAAACCAGACAGAAGGTCTTAAATTTTGTTTATTTACAATTTCCGTTTCAAAATCCTCCATGAAAATATCATATAATTTTGCTGATAAAGGTGAACCCATTGCCATACCAAAATTTTGCTGATAAAAATCACTATTTAATTGAAAATATGTAGTTTTAATACATAATTCCAACAATTCTGGAATTGCTGAGATGCTTAATTTAGTTCTATTTATTATTATCACTTGTCAAGATTAAGTGTTTCATCGACAGGAACATTTGAATTTTTTTTAAAGGAATTAGTATTTCCTGATATTATTTTAAGTAGAAATCTTACTAAATTTTGAACTTATTATTGGTATTAATGGTATTGTCATTTATAATAAACAAAATTCGTTCGTTTTTAAAAGAAACTTAACACATAGAATTTTTTTCCGCTAGATTTCCGAATAAAAAAATTAATTTTATACTTTTTGACAATCTTCAGGAGAAATTTTCATTCGTCTTTGAGCTAATCTATATTTCCCTATTATTTCCCCGTGGAACCTCGAAATGACTAACAAATTGGACCTGCCTACACGTTCGGGATAAGTGTGTATCTCGTGTTGTCTCCTTCTCTTCTTGCAACTCCCACGTAAATCAATTTCTTGTTAGGGACTGTCTCTTTTCTCGAAACTCCATATCCTTTTTGCTTGTTCTTTGGAATGTAAATTTTCCGCTGGGTTCATTTTAATTAATTTTTTTCTTATTTAAGTTCTAATAGTTTCTGTAATGTAATTCAAAATTTTCATTACACCATCCTAATACGACTTGAAGAAGTTTAAAATTTGGAAGTAATTTGAAAAAAAATATTTTTTAAAGACTCAATTTTATTGTCTTGATTGGTTTTCAATTTCGACGTATCAAAGTCGAATTTTTTTTTAGGAACATAAAAGTTGATTGTTCTCCTATTTTTAGGTATAGAATTTTGCTTCCGCCGTATTCCTATAGATGGCATTAGCGGTTAGGACTTCAATATAAAAAAATCTGCGGATGAGGATCACCCAATACTCTCTTCAAGAAATTATGTATTTGTAGTGATTAGACATTCAGTAGTTCAAAATGTGGAAAAATGTGTAGACAAGATGTAGAGCTGTTATTTGGAACCCAAATTTTGATTTGTAGTCTACTTGTACCTAGTCTATATTAGAATATTAAAAACAAGAGTAGTCTTAACAAAGACCATTGAAATGGTTGTACTAAAGACAACACCGAATACTCCAACAAAAACATATCCCATCCTACCAACCCTGGCGACCTAACTCAATCTCTTTAATTCGTATTCGGTCCCAAAAACTAAGGGGAGTCTAGGACTAGATTTCATTTATACGTACCGAAATTATTAATGGCGGCATCCTACAATAATAAATAGTTAGTTACTGAGGCCGGGTGGCTTCCATTCCTTGGAATGACGATAATTTATACAATTGAATACGATTCCACCCCGCTCTGTCTAATAGCTTGGGGCCAGAAAATGTAAGCTGCTTGGTGTTGTGTCTCAGTGACGGCTTTCAGGGTTTCCAACTTGTATTTTAACCTCCGAAAAGAAAGGATTGTGATACAGGACGCGCGAAATCAAACAAAAGGTAGTAGCTTTTGCAGGACAATTGATAGAAGTATGTAGATCTAACCAAACAAATTCAGGAATTTTATTTAATGACACAAAAACAACATCGGAAAAAATCACAATGGCTATTCCGAAAGAAGCTATTCAATTCCAATTTAAGCCAAAAACAAAACATCAGGATTTGACTTAATCACTGAAGAGATATTAAAACAGCTGTCAAGAAGAGATGCAGTTATCACCTACCTCTTTTATGTAGTTGTAGCTATCATGCTTTCTATATCAGGCAAGCCACCAAATCAAGCAAAAGCCATATAGACCTATAACGTTATTATCAATCATTTCATGGAAAATATTATTCCTTAAAAGGTTAAGACCCTTGATCAAATAGATCACAATACATCAAGTGGGTCGCATATCAGACATTGTTGAACGACCCCTTGAAGAAAATGCATTCCTCTCGGATTTAATTAGACTATAGGAGTTAAAAGAAAATTAGAAATGATAGCTTAAGCACAGCTTCCATTAAGCACAGACAAACAAGATGGTCCTAAAATGTTTGGGGTAGTATTATCGGGGAATTATGTCATTGGTCCATATTTTTTCGAGAAAACCGTAGAAGTAAAATATACGTCAAAGAATGTGGTATTTCTCAGTTTCCAGTGAGGATCTCAGAACTCAACTAAAGTGGATTTTTTATGTCTCTTACAACAAATGACGATATGAAAGAGATAATATGAATAAATAAATGAAATGAGTATTGACAACTTTATTAAAAAAATCTTGAAAAACTTACCCTTTAATTAATAATAATAGAAAAGCAGTTTTCAATCATATTTTGATGTCGATTGTCAATTACGTGTTTATTTATATCTTTTAAAGTTTCTGAAGGATCGCACCCTTAATATTGTTTCAGTTCAACTTCATTATTTATCCCTCTATCATTCCTTCATCAACTTTAATAAAATCAGATAAAAAAACATCCCATCAACTCGATTTGTAGTAAAAATATATTATCGGAAATATCTTGGATGGTTAGCCTGAAAGAATCCACAACATAAACGCGATATTATGAGATTCCCAGTCGCGGCTCCCAAAAATTATTAGGCACTTCGCGAAAATGGAGTGATAAAACGTTTTTATGATCTCCACAGAAGGTATACAATAAGGGGCGTGTTAGGTTATGAATGGTTATCGAGGTAAACGGATCATGGGTAATATAAAAAAGGTTAAATATAAATTGAAGTTGATAAACGAGAAAGAATGATATATTACACCAAATGCGATATGTTAGATATATGGGTTTTTATCAATGTCATCAACAATAGTTTTTATGATATAGGTAGGTGTATATAAAGGTGTGCCTCATCAAAAGGACGTTTTATTTGTTGTTTTTGCAAGGATTTGTTTTAACACAAATTATGTTTTTGATTTGGCTTTCTTGCAAATATCAAAAAAAAATTAGAATAAATCACTATATTTTTTAATTACAAACGTATAATTGAATATGCTGTAATTAAATTGAGAAAAAAAGAATTACTAATAATAAAAAAATACGTGTATCGTACCTATTACAACACAATTTATAGAATTGGGTCGAAGACTAATAAACATGGCAGAAAATTCAACAACAAAGCTTGCAATAAAATTAATTTAAATTTTAATACTCAGTATTATTAGAACTTTTTCATTGAATTTGAGGGTTACGAATAGCTGATCAGTTCTGTCAGTGCAATATACACTACACCAAAAAGTAACTGAACAAACAAACAAGTGTAAGAAATGTAACATAACCTACAAATGTCACTTGGTTTAAATAAATAATAAAATACTACAATATTAGGTATGAAGTCAATTAATATGATCTGAGGAAGATTGACCTATATATACAGTGTGTTTGGTTGGTCGATGCATACCTTTGAGTAGCTGATAGAAGACATCATTTTGAACATATTTAGGTAAACTTACCTTAGTACGAAGTTTGATGGATTATGAAATAATCGCCATTTTGCAATTTTCTGCAAATCCACTATACAATCTTTATTATTCAGTATTAGAATAAAAATTGAATGTGGAGGCTGTATGTATTTGACTTTTTATGATGCTATAAGTATTGATGTTGCAAAAATGTTTACACTTATCGATAGATACGTTAAATGATAGTAATCGAATGTTGAATTTACAAATACCATGTTTTGGTTCAATACTAGATCGTACGCTCTTTCAAACGACATATCATAAAAGCAAGTAAAGTTACAGTCCAATAAAGCAGTGCAAGTCAGTATGACTGAAAGTGATCAATAAAAAAAGCATCAAATTTGGTACTTGATTATCAAATTTTAAACAGCAAATAAGTAAAAAATAAAAACTAATTTCAACACGTATTCAAAATGTGAAACCGCGTTTCTAATTCAGGCGCGCGCTCTACGCCTTACTTCAGTTGTTATATCTGGAAATCTAGTAGGCCATGCTATGGGTCCAGCTCTGCCTATCCAGCTATTGGGCAAGATATTAAGATATTCCTTTACTAAACCACTGTCAGATATCACTTTTATGGACTTTCATGTTCGGGGACGTTGTTACTTTCAAGAACATTTCAATTCTTATTTGGTCGAATGCTGCCTGTATATTTTGAATCAGATATTCCCTTGGTTAGATTTCTTCGTTGTAAATCAATTCTTTCGTACGTCCCCAAACATAAAAGTCCATAGAAGTGATATCTATCGTTTTGTAAAGGAATATCTTAATATCTTCCCCAATAGCTGGATAGGCAGAGCTGGACCCATAGCATGGCCTGCTAGATTTCCAGATATAACAACTGAAGTAAGGCGTAGAGCGCGCGCCTGTATTAGAAACGCGGTTTCACATTTTAAATACGTGTTGTAATTAGTTTTTATTTTTTACTTATTTGCTGTTTAAAATTTGATAATCAAGTACCAAATTTGATGATTTTTTTTTATTGATCACTTTCAGACTTGCACTGCTTTATTGGACTGTAACTATACGAACTGGAAACTTACTTGCTTGTATGATATGTCGTTTGAAAGAGCATACAATCTATTAGTTTTCACAAGTATTTTAAGTCATAAAGTTATCGCCATTGCTTCATGAATTTCCATGAAAATTCGAAGTCATTGAACCAAAACATGGTATTTGTAAATTCAACATTCGATTGCTATCATTTAACGTATCTATCGATAAGTGTAAACATTTTTGCAACATCAGTACACGTAATGTAA
The DNA here is from genome assembly GCA_949320105.2 of Crepidodera aurea. Taxonomy (NCBI): domain Eukaryota; kingdom Metazoa; phylum Arthropoda; class Insecta; order Coleoptera; family Chrysomelidae; genus Crepidodera; species Crepidodera aurea. The sequence continues at coordinate 36,409,430 of OX439475.1, read as the reverse complement.
ATATGTACAATAACATGACCTTTAAACTATTACTAATAATTACATGAATGATTCTACTGGGCGATGTGCCTCTATATGCCACAAAATGGTCAAGTTTTATTTTCTAAAATAAATAATATGAAAAGGTAAGCCAAATATATTTTACTTTTCCGGACTGTACACCGTACGAAAAAGTACTTTGGATGGAACAGTTCTTCTTGTTATTAAGTACTGTCCAGAATTTGACGTTTATTGACATATTAGAATAAAAAAATACTTTTTTAACCTGTAATATTAACTGCTTTTAGTATTTCTAATTACTTGGATGTTCTCTTACGACTCTGCAAAAGGAAATAACAACTACTCAAAGTTAAAAATACCCTCTTTTTAAAATCAATAAACCCTTGACGTTGACAGTGAATAATGATCCGTTCATTTACTTACCGTGTCTGTAATTATGACGATGGTATTTTCTTCGTTCCGGCAACGGCAACACACTAATTACGCCTCGACAAGACTTCAAATTGACACTCTTTGTCTAATATTGTTTCTATAAATTAGTCACAAGAGAAACAAAAGTTTTCAATGGCGCATTGAAAATTTCTTTAAAGAGGGAAAAAGAAATTTAATTGCTTTATTAAACTTGTAAAGAAAGACTAGTTATCAATTTTTTGATATCAATAAAATAACCTTTAAATTAACGCTTGTAGTTTTTTTAATAATTTTGTGTTGTAACCAAAATTTTACCAGCTGAACTGAAATTTAAGGGCTTAATAAAACCAGCACAAGTTCAAGGATTAACAACGTAAGAAATTATAGAAATGAATTTTGGAAACATTTAAGAATCGTATGTAAATCTTTAAAACTGTTCAATTGTGATTTTTTCCTGAATTAAAAGTATCGATTTTTTATCAACCAATACTTCGTCACACTTTGATTCGCCACTGATTTTAGGGAAATTAAATTTGTACTTTTGACTTGATCTCTTAAATAAATGCGATCGTTTAGACAATTGAGAATGTAATTAAACCAACGGGTTTTAGAGTATTTTATTTAGATTATTTAAATCAATCAATGTTGTTATGGCGAGATATTTTATTCGAGCATTCTTATCCTGCAGCCTGCACGTTGGGCTGCCTATCTTTGGCAACTTTGATTTTGTTATTTAATGTGTTTTTATATCTCGTTGACGTAGATGCTGTATTTAAGAATTATTTCATACCGTCTTCTCAAATTTCAATATATCACCGCAAAGAGAATATGCTTAATATAATTATACAGGGTGCTAGTAGAGGATAAAACGTTTATATGAACCGGAGCAGTAGAAATATGCACAATAAGGAAAAAAGCGTATCGAATTTCAAAATTACATCTTTAAAATTAACAAATATTTTGAGTGTACCCTTATCTCGTTGTTTGATTGTTGTTAAGAGAACCAAAGAACCCAGTTACAGTCATTAACATCAATTAAACTTGAAATGACGTCCCTGGTGTGATATTTCCGGCTATTAATCATTGTATAAGGGTTAAAATGAGGGTTAGATTCGACCCGGAATTAACGTTTGGTTTATAGCAGTCGTTACTACCCCTATAGACGCAGTTTTTGTCTCAAGAGAAAAAGCGAACTAAGATAAGTGCAGAACAATAGTATATTATTGATTGTGGATATTACCACATGCACAAGCTCTCGGGGGAAGTACACCTACCCGAAATAAAAACAAGCTAATAACTAAATTTTGACCAAAAACTATAGAAAAATCTCAAAAAATCGAACCAAAAATAGTCAAAAAGCATCGGGAATTGTATAAACATTCATGTGAAAAAGTAGGTCAAACTTCTTGTCGAACAATTCAGAAGAAAGAATTGAAATCAAACGTCCTCTTCCTGAAATCAAGTGTTTAAAAAGAACGAAATTAAAATGAGTTATTTAAGTTTTTTTTAATAAACTTACCGTCTATTTAATATTGAGTAAGTACTAATGAAAAGTTTCAATACTTTAATTCAGTTCTAGTTAAACACTTTAGTGCAAGTTCACTTTATAAAAATAACGGCGTTTTTAGATCTCAAATCTTTGTGTTGTTGACATACTAGGCCGACTAAATTTTTCATATAGGATATCATTCTAAAATTTTCTTTTATTTTGTTAAGTAATTGGTTTTCATGTTTTTTTTTCGATTGGAACAATGTTTTTTTATTGATGATCCGTCTGGGGCAGGGGTTGGCAACCCTTTGTATAACAGTGGCCAGAATAATATTTACGTTTCGTCCGCGGGACGAACTATATCGAAAATGTGTTGTAAAATAAACTCTAAATGAGATGAAAAGAATTTATTTTATTCTGTCAGTATACAATTACTTTGACATAACTATTTTTTATTAATATAACAACAGATATAAAATCATACGCTGACTGGATTAAATTTAATTAGGACATAGTACATTCTAATAAAGTAAACAATTACAATACCCTCCCTTAATCTAGTCAGACTAATACAGAAAACATTACCATAATAGTCCAGGAAAGTTAGACGAAAATAGGGCCGAACTGCGGAATTGGACAAAGAAGGCTCGATTTTGATGGGACAAAGTGCGTTCTCTTCGTAATTGAATGTACATCAAAGTCTATAACGACTTATGCTCCGCTAATTTGTTTATTTATCGAGAATCGATTATTATTAACAAAATATCGTTTTAGGTTAGGGGGGGCCGATTTTGACGCGGTAAAGCTCGTTTTCCTTGTACTTTAACTGTAAGAGACCTCTCCCAGCCCCCCCCCCCCTCCCCCCCACTCCCTCGAACCCCGCTGATCTTCATTGGTTTTTGTTCCGCCTGTTATAAACGACAAATCGTGATATCTGCTGTCTAGAGTAGATCTAGCAATTGTACTGGCCACCTGTGGCCGGAACTAGGAACTTTTGTTTTTGCACTTTGTAAACAGTAAACACGGCGAACGTAGTATAGAGATCATTGAAGTTTATTTAGAATTTTTGTGGTCAATTTTTAGTTAGTGGTCAATTTTCAAAATGAATTGTGTTGATTCTGGTCAACATTGTGTTATTTGTGGCAAGGACGTGCCTGTTCTCAGTGTAGTGCGCGAAAAAGGGAAGCAAAAATTAAGACTAACCTCAATCGAGCGAAACGACGGAAAAATTACGGTTATGAATAAATGTGCTCAAATATATGTTCACGCTGATTGCCGTCGAAATTACACGCATCCACTCAATATCAAATCCGCAAAAAAAAACGGTCCCACGTCGAGTGCAAAGAAATATAATAGCCCGGTTAAGAAGAGACTGCGATTTTCTGATCCCCCATTCGATTGGGAAAAAATGTGTTTCATCTGTGGCAAAGAAGCGGATGAGAGTAAAAGCTCTCGGGCTTCTAGGACCTATCGACATAAAATACACCGTGTTTCGCAAGACAACTTGAAGGAATCTATACTAGAGCTCACTAAAAAGAACCGAGATGACTCGTTACAATCCCTTCTAACTAGAATAGTGAATGTTTCTGATTTAAGGTCAGTGCGCGCGAAATATCATGGTGCTTGTTACACACACTTGTTCAATCGTCAAATTTCGGAGAAGGTTCAAATAGAGGGAGAGCAGAACATCTCTGTAGACGAGGCGATGGAGCAAATTTTTGCTTATATGACAAGTTCCAATGACAAGTTGTTCTCATTGGTGGATCTAAAAAGCAAGGTGAATCTCCCACGTTTACTAGACGATAAAACCATCAAAACAAGATTGATTCAGAAATATGGAGACGAGCTGGTTGTTTCAAGTAGAGCCCGTAAAAGTACTTTGTTTTGTTTTTTACACCATCACCATGATATTTTGGACAATGAGTGGCATAATCAGAGATTGAGAAATGAGTCTGATGAAGAAAAGCGCGTTTTACAGACGGCTGCTAAACTCATTCGTAAAAATATTCAATCTCAAGAGTATAGCACCGATCTTTATCCACCCAGTCAGCAGTTCTTTGCAAACGTCAGTGACTGTATACCGAAAAATTTGAGATTCCTTCTGCACGAAATCATTATGACCAACAAGAAAGGAGGACAAGAAACTATGGATTCTTATCAGAGGAAATGCATCTCTATTGCACACGCAATTGTTACCGCAGTGAGACCCAGAAGTTTTTTATCGTCTTTACAAATCGGTCTAGCTGTATCACTTCATCGGAAATTCGGCACCAAGAAAATCATTGATATTTGCAATGATCTAGGATTTTGCGCCTCCTACAACGAGGCAAGGTTGTATGAGACCTCAGTCACTTTTCGGTCTTCATTTGAAATTGCACCCGGCACTACCATTCAATATGTGGTTGACAACTCGGATTTCAACGTCGACACTCCAGATGGTAAGAACACCTTTCATAATCTGGGTCGTATTGCCATAATCTCTCCAGGAAATGGTTTGATGCCACGGGAACCGGTCAAACGCCTTGCAACGACTCCCTCAAAGGCCGAAATGGCCAGTAGTAACAAAATTACCCTCCAGGACTACCTGAAGGTACCCGGAGAAGGGTTGAAAAAGATCCTCCTTACCACCACTGATGATCCCTCCCATGCATCCATGACAAGCACACAATTGCTCACTTTTTGGGCGTTTCTCAAATTCAAGGGGGTCAGTGGAATCCCTGGTTGGAATGGCTTCATGGAAATTTTAACCAAAGATGAGCATTTCATTACATCGAAAGTCCTCTTCTTACCGTTCATTTATGGGAAACCCAGTAATCATAATACCTTGTTCACCAGTATCAAAAATTGTGCAGACAATTGCCAGAAATTTGGATTAAAAACCTGTATTATAACTGCAGATCAGCCATTGTAAGATAACGAAGAATTCCTCGAAATCTTTAGGACGGAGAACTTCTCGGAGTCATTTAGTATTTACAATATAGAGGATCTGGGAAATATACATGGATTCAAGAGGATATCGGCATTGTTTGAAAACAAGTTGGATGAACTGGCGTCCCGGGGCCGGACTAGTAAATTATGGGTTACTTATATTCGAATGTGTTCAATTCTGCGAGCCAATATTACAGCTGAACGAATGGGTGATTGGGAATCGCATTTACTCACCACTGAACTAATGGTTCCTTATTTTCACGCAGCCGGGCATTTTCACTATGCAAAATCCACTCACTTATACGTACAAGACATGAAAAAGTTACAAGATTCCATGGATGCTGAAGAATTCTATAAATATACTACTCTAGGGCATTTTACTGTGAGGCGCACTGCTAAATTTTTTGCTGGAACCTCAACCGACTACGCTATTGAAGCTACATTGATGAGATCAATGAACGTCCAAGGTGGTCCTTTCCGTAGAGGAGCTTCTGAGAGCGTCGTCCATCAATGGATTGAAGCTTCGGTCAATTGCCAAGATATCATTGAAGGCATGAAAGAATTTTGTGGTGTTTCTTCGGATACTAGTTTGCAACACACCGATGCCAGAGACGCTACAGTGAAGAGAGATGAACTGGACTTGAAAAAAATCGAAGATTTTCTTATCGACCATAATCCTTTCAGGTATGGACCTCTAATGAACATAGCTACAGGTGTCACAGGTGACGATAAAATAAATAGTTGTGATGCTTTAGAGGTAGGTGTTCAATGCATGAAGAAAGTCGGTAATATGTGTTTTAAGGACGTAAAACTATCCAAAAGAGATAAAGTGGTTCCACTTTTAACTGTAAATAGCAAAATGAAGATTCATGATGAGGTTGTACCAATTGATCCCTCGCTTCTGTTTCAAAGAATTTGTGTATCTCGGAACTTTGACACAGGCTTAGCTTGTTTTTTCAAATTTGAACTTGCACCATATCCACTGTCACTTTTTGATGAAGGCGGTATGAGGAAAACTCAAAAATCAACTTTCATGGATTTATTCTTAGAAATACAAAATCTTAATCTACCCTCGAGCAAGTACTCATTTGTGATAGATGGTGGAATGCTTTTGCACCGATTGAAGTGGCGCCAAGGACAAACATTCGACAGTATTTGTAATAGTTATGTTGATTATTTACAAAAAAATTATGATGGTGAACTTACAGTTGTTTTTGACGGATACACAAACGATGGCGTAAAATCAATGGAAAGAACCCGGCGAGCTTTAAAAAATTCCTGCATTGATATTGTTTTTACTGAAGAGATGCCCCTAACTATCACCCAGCAACAATTCTTGACTAATAGTAGGAACAAAGAACGATTAATTAACATGTTGAGGAGATACCTATCGTCATCCAGCATATCGAGTTGCCAGGCAGACAACGATGCTGATCGTTTGATTGTGAAAACAGCCATCAATCAGGGACAAAATGTGATTATAGTATCCGAGGATACAGATGTTCTAGTGCTATTTACTGCCCTGGTCGAGAAAGACCGGAACATTTTTTACTTGAAACCCTCAAAAGCACAAGCAGCAGAAAAAATGTATTCGACAACCAGTTTTTCGCTTCCAGAATGTAAAAACCATATACTCTTTTTACACGCCCTGACGGGGTGTGATACTACGTCAGCATTTTGGAATAGAGGAAAAAATTCATTCGCAAAGGTATTTGAAAGAAGAATTGACTTGCACGCAAATGCAGCTCTATTCCAATTAGAAAATCAAGACCCACAAGATTTGTACGCTGCGGGGCTAAAATGTATTCTGGCCTTATACGGAGCACCAAAAGGAACTCATTCTCTTGATGAATACAGGTTACTAATGTTTGATAATATGATAAAAATGAACATTGACAATAACTTTATGTTGAAATATTTTCAGGTACAAATGCTTTGTAAAAGCGACTGCCAAATCTCGGAACGCGGTACAACTAAACACTTTGCCCCCGACCGAAAATGCAGCGCAACAACATATTAAACGTGTCTATTTCCAAGTGCAGTCATGGTTAGGCAATAACTTGCAACCTGAAGAGTGGGGTTGGATATCTAAGAAAAATATCCTGATCCCAGTGCCAATGACTCAAGATCCAGCCCCCCAGGATATTCTTAGGATTTTATTTTGCAATTGCCAGAAAGGTTGTGCCCCATCATCAGCATGTAGTTGTCGGAAGAGCGGGTTGTCCTGTACAGAAGTATGTACTAGATGTCATGGAGCAAGTTGTCTCAATGTCACGTCCAGGATTCACGATGATGAAACTCCAGCACAGGATTTTAATTCTCAAGAATCAGCTGAAGATTATACAGAACATGAATCATTATGAATAAATGTTACCAACTTTTCTTTGATTAAAAATTTAATTCAAAAATTCTAAGTCCCAGTTACAGATTGCACGTATATTTATGCCACAATGAATAATTAGGATAAATGAACGGATGGAGATCATTCGGGCCTTAACGGTTTTGAAATACCCCAAATGCCGATCAAAGTGACTCTTATTCCATTAAAATCAGACCTTTGTAGTACAGGTCACAGCCGCCAGCCTTTATTTGTATGTACTAGTTGATTAGGATGTACTAATTGATGACTGGACTAAGTGGTTTTAGATGACCTTGATATTCAAGCACCAGAAGAGCGGCAATTACCAAATCCCACCTTTCAGTGTGAATGCCCAATTTAGCCACATCGATCGAATAAAAGTCAACAAACAAGTGAAGATCGGGGGTAGTGTTCTAAAGGTAAAGTACAACTAATGGGAAGAAAAATGAGCCTTACCGCATCAAAATTGGCCTTTCCTACTCCTTGCAATAGCCGAAATACGCTAATTTGTTCATAACAATTGATTATCAATGAATAAACAAATTAGCGGTGCATGAGACGAGGGGCAGGGGGAGGGGGTCCCTTACAGTTAAAGTACAAAAAATAACAACGAAAATGAGCTTTACCGCATCAAAATCGGACCCTCCTAACCTAAAACGCTAATTTGTTAATAATAATCGATTATCAATAAATAAACAAATTAGCGGAGCATAAGTCGTTATAGACTTTGATGTACATTCAATTACGAAGAGAACGCACTTTGTCCCATCAAAATCGAGCCTTCTTTGTCCAATTCCGCAGTGAAATGCTAACTTTCCTGGACTATAATCCAAGCTAGCCAGGCATATCCTGTATATGACTTTCTTTCTTCCTCATCATTTGCAAAATCTGCATCTGCATATCGGATCAGATCTTTTCCCGTCATTGTGTAGTTAATTCCAACTTCAGTCGTTCCTTTTAGATAACGCAGAACCCGCTTTGCTATTTTCCAATGAATTTCCTTGTAACAAGTGTTGAATTGACTGAGAAAACTGCAGATGTAGGCAATATCTGGCCTAGTATTGACTGCCAAATACATTAAACTCCCTATCAAAGATTGATATGGAACATCTACATTCCTCTGCTCACCTTTTAGAAGTTTATTTAGGTTAACTTCCCCAGGAGTTGAAACAGGTTTACATTCTGCCATGTTAAAATTCTCCAGCAAGTCCAAAATATACCTTTTTTGGTGAATTTTTATGTTTCCTTCTTCTCGATTTCTGATAAAGTTTATTCCTAAAGCATACTGAACTTCTCCTAAATCTTTCAATTTAAAATTTTTTTGAAGTTCCTTTTTTAGATTTAGGAATTCAGCCTCCCAGTTCGTAAAGATCAAAAAATCGTCTACATACAGGGCTAAAACAATTAGTTTTTCAGCCTCTTTCTTGAAATAGACACAATTTTCGTAACTTGACTGTTTGTAGCCAATTTCAATAAGTTTTTGATGAACCGTGAAGTTCCAAGCCCTAGATGCTTGTTTCAATCCATATATAGCTTTTTCTAGCTTACAAACCTTATCCTCTTGTCCCTGAATCTTAAATCTTCAGGTTGCTCCATATAAACTGTTTCTTCCAGCACTCCATTTAGAAAAGCCGTTTCCACGTCTAAGTGTTTTATATCCAAATTTCTTTCTGCAGCTAAAGCTATAAGACCTCTAAGTGTTGAATTTCTTACAACTGGAGCATACGTCTCGTCATAATCAACTCCAAAAGTTTAACTATAACCCTTAGCAACTAGTCTAGCTTTGTATCTTACTATTATTCCTTCTTCATTTCTCTTCCTTTTAAACACCCATTTCATTCTGTCCTTTTGGTCGATCGACTAGTTTCCATGTATTGTTCATCTGAAGGGAATTATACTCGTCTTCCATAGCTTTTAACCAGTAGTTATTTTCGTTACCATTTAGAGCTTCATCTGCAGGTTTTGGTTCATGAATATCGTAACAATGTTCGGTTTTATAAGCTATGTCTAGATATCTTTGCACATTCTTTCTTTCTCGCTGTGGATACCTTCTTTCTGTCTGTTCTTCTAACAAAACATCTATTTGTTCTTTTTCTAACTCTGCTAAATCGTCATTTGATATCTGTTCGTCTTCTATATGCACAACCTCTGGTGCTGCTTGCACATCAGACACACGTGAACTATCAGATAAAAACAATTCAACAGAACTCGGTTTATCTTCTACTGTAAAATCTTTTATGTTATTTTTAGGAAAAACGTCTTCTACAAAAACAACATCCCTAGCTACAATTTTCTTTCTAGGAACTAAAAGATCGCGAAGAAAATAACCTTTACTATTTTCGCTGTATCCTACAAAAATATGCTCTTCTGATTTTGCATCCCATTTAGTTCTTTTTTCTTTTGGGATATGAACGAAAGCCTTACAACCAAATACTTTTAAATGGCTTAAATTTGGCTTCTCATCTGCCCACATTTCCTCAGGAGTCATTTGGGTTACCGATCTATGTGGGGATCGATTTTTGAGATAAACTGCAGTATATACAGCATCCTCCCAAAACGCTTTCGCCAAACCCGCTTCTAAAATCATACAGCGTGCTTTTTCTACAACAGAACGATTTGTACGTTCAGCTAAGCCATTTTGTTCTGGTGTATAAGGCACAGTTGTTTGATGTTTAATTCCTTGACTCTTAAGATAATCTCCGAACTCTTTATTGACATATTCTGATCCATTATCAGATCTAACAGTTTTTATCTTATTGCCTGTTTCTCTTTCTACTTTTAATTGAAATTCCCTAAATACAGTTTTTACTTTGTCTTTTGACGGAATACAAAAAACAAAAATTTTTCGTGTATAATCATCAACAAATAAAAGCATATACCGATTTCCATTAAAAGATTCTACACTAAAAGGTCCACAAAGGTCTGAGTGTATCAATTCCAGTGGTTTTTGTGCTCTTTTTCCTTTAATTCTTTTAAATGGTAACCTGTGTTGTTTTCCTTTAAGGCAAATTTCACAAACCTTCTTACTTGACCGCGTGAAATTTATTCCTTCTGACATTTTATTTTTCAACAGATCCATGCCAAAACGACACAAGTGTCCCAGTCTTGAGTGCCAAAGGTCTTCGTTTGCCCTGCTCTCTCCAGCTGAATATGCTTGCTTATCTGAAACATAATTAACGTCTAATTTATACATACCATTCTGTAAAGAACCCGATAATGAAACTTTACCCTGTACTCTACAGTTATCTTCCGCATAAAAAGAACAACCTTGTGAATTAAAAACTACTGTAAATCCCTTTTCTACAGATTTAGAAACAGAAATGAGATTTGCATTTAATCTAGGAACATAAAGAACATCTAACACTTTGTTTATACTAGAATAAGGATTAGAAAAAAATACTGTACCAGAACCAGCCGTTAACAATTTTTCGTTATTGGCAACAGTAATTTCCAAACCAGACTTTCTATCTGAAAAATCTTGTAAAAATTCTTTATAGTCATATGTGCCGAGGCCCCCGAGTCAACATCAAAGTACCAATACTAGCAGCTAATGCAGAAAAAATACAATTTTCTTCACTCCTAGTTGTCTTCTTACTGACATTTGGACATTTTGACTTATAATGACCTGGTTTCTTGCACCCATAGTTACATTCTTTATACCTTTCTTATTATTCGTTCCTTTCATCGTTGTCAAAGCTGATTGCGTCTCTGATTCATTTACCATCGATGTCATCTCATTCAACAGTTTCGATTTCACCATTTCTGAGGTAATACTAATATTTGAGTTTTCCAAAGCCATTATCAAAGGATCCAAACGTGATCCACCCAGCATTATGGCTCCAAGAGATTCGTCATCTATATCTTTGCCGATATCTGCTAACTGCTGAGCTGTCTCCATTATTACTGTTAGGTAATTTTCCATGGAATCAAAATCACTTAATCTTAAGCGATACAGTTTTCTTTGCAGACTAAGTCGCCTACCCAATCCTTTATCCTCGTAATGCTTAGCCAAAATTTCCCAAGCTTCCTTTCCTGTATTACATCTTTTAACCAAAGTTAATGCATTACCTTCCAAAGTAAGCGATATTTTGGTAAATGCCTTCAAATCCTTTTGTTTCTTAGTAGCCTAATTTGTCGTATCTCCTGTTGGATAACCAGAGATGGACTCCCATAAATTTTCATGCATGAGATACATACGCATTTTGAATTTCCATGTGCTGTCTTTATTAATAAAATTATACATTATTTTTCTGTGCTGATGTTCTCTAGTATCCTTAATAAATTGTTTTAAATATCCTTTTTATATTCTGTCCTATTATAGAGTATGAAGCAAAGTCGGTTCCAGAGAGTCTATTAAACTTAACTTGGAATTATATTTACATCACAATTAATATCGCAGCTGCGTAGAAATATATCTTGTATATTTTAATTAAAATAGCTAGAATAACAGCTAGACATAGTGACCGAACCCTTTGACCCGGTAGGGGTCTGCATGACCACAACCCGCACCTATTTGGTCTCCTGTAAACAATGAGAGTAAACAACTCATTTTCAAGAGATGATTGTGTTTATCTAGCAATCCCGGACATATTTTTGGTCCAAGTAAGAGGTTTTGTTGTAGATTGGAACACGAATACCAATACATACTATTGATTTATAGTTGTGAAAGAATATTATCTTTCGTTCTCAACGAATATCAATTCCTTAACGCTAACAAATTTATTTGAAATTTTTTTGGACAAGATGCTTCTTATACAATTTATACAATAAAAGAAAAACAAAAACAAGTTTGGCTTAATATAATACATAATTTTAAAAACAACAACACTTGTCTATTAACGTCATGCTGGTTGCCCCCTACGAGAAAGGCCGAAAGGACAAACAAGCTAATCCGCGTGTCAGTGGTCACCTATGTGCATGTAGTATTTAAAAAAAATATGAAATGATAAAGATAACTTCATTAAAATAGGGTTATATTGGAGCCCACGCTATATAGAATTTATCGAAAGCCGTTCAAAAACACGTACTCTGTAGCGAATTGAAATATGACAAACTTTAGATGCAATTTCGTCTAAAATGTGCACGTACAAGTCTTTATTGAGCACGTAAACCTGTTTACTGCAGGTACTAGAAAGACAATATACTGGCAGTCGAACTCCAATGAAGGAAAATTGAGAAGTCACAGTCCCGAATGAATAATGCAATTAGAGAATAACCATATACGTTTTAGAGGTACATTTTAAATCGAAGAATAAATGCAACTGAAGTTAATCTGCACTATTACGAAAACGGTTCTGAAATTTTGTAAGAAATGAAAAAGTGGTATTTCTTTTTCTCAAAACTGTATATTAGAAATCGGTGCACAAAAAACTTTTCTTCCGGCTATTATGATTTGAATAATGCAAATGCAGTTCTAGAAACGTCAGTCAAAAATTATTCTAACAATTAGGTACACAATTCGAAGTTTTAAAATGTGGTAAAAATAAAGTTTGAGTTGCTAATATATTAGTTTCTAACTTTTTCTATAGTCTATAGTGCTAATTACTTATTAAATATTTTGCTATTTAATTACGCTTTTTATTTTTCTACACTTAGCGTCACTTAAATAAAATATGTTTTGGTTTTTGCATGAACGTAGAAAAAATATTGTATGCAAAAAGTGATTATTGCACGCGACGTAAAATTTCCCAACGAGGCCGAGTTGGACAATACTTTTGGGTTGTTGCATAAATAACTATTGTTAGTTATCCTGTAAATGGTTCTTTATATTATGTCGAATCGCATGGTTGACTTCAGTAGGCGATGAAAGGATTCCTATGTTATCAGTTAAAAGGCTTCCCATCCAGGCAAATACTTTGATGATTGATGAATGTCACTTAACATTGTTTATTGATATAAGAGATGGAAAGAGTAGTAGGTGGTGAAAAAATACTGACTACATGGACAGTTTCTGCTTCCTAGCTTTTTTCTTTGGGCCTTTAAATCTAATAAATAATTTTTTGAATATTTATAAGCAAAACGGTCATGATACTAGACAGTCAATTAATGAGCCGACCATTGAAAGATGAACGGCGGCAATAATAATAATAATATACGCCCTGCAATACAACGAGAGACACGATAAAGTGATTTTGCAACATGACAATGCTCGACCTGATGTTTCGAGTGTGGTCAAGACATACTTGATAACGATGAAATTGAAAGTCGTACCCGACCCGCCGTATTCTCTAGACGTTGCTCCCTCTATCACTTGTTTCGATCAATGGCCTGGCTGACCAGCACTTCCGGTCTTATAAAGAAGTAAGAAATTGGATCGATTCGTGAATGGCTTCAAAAGTTTTTTTCAACGTAGGATGTCTACGCTGTCCGAAAGATGAGAGAAAGTAGTAGCCGATACTTGGAATCATAAATGTATAACCAATTTTCACCGAACAAATTGTTCGGTATCTGAATTCAATCTGTGTGTATGTATGTGAATATGTATGTGTGTATGTATGTGAATATGTATGTGTGTATGTATGTGAATATGTATGTGTGTATGTATGTGTGTTCTTTGTCTTTGTGAATTTTTGATAGAGCATCAGAAAGTAAGCTTGGGGTTTGATGTGCCCGTCCGTACCACTTCGGGAACTCATTTAAAATGGGGTTCAAAATATGAAAATTTTGAAGTTTAAAATGACATTGCATTTAAAGTAGACGCATAGTGAATGACCATTTTGGTTAAATCGAGTAGACTGTGGCTGTGTTGATTAGAATGAGAACTGAGAACTGTCAATCTAAAATTTTATTAATAATGTCATTATAATTTGTTCGGTTTATGGCAATGCTAGAACAGCATTCTCAACTGCTTTTCAATAAAAACTCCAATTTCGGAAAAGAAAACGGTGGAAGCAAAGTTGTACAGCTTATAATAAATAGTCATATTGAAGGAACTGGGGACTTGTTGAGTTCTAACATTCCAAAACTCAGAGTAACAAAAATAGAAGAATGTACAGGTGATGACTTAGAACAACACGCTATAACTGACACTCTTAAGATAAAGGTAACTCGGGAAATCATAATCATACCACTATAGCTGATTCAATTCACTGCCTCTACTGGTGAAGATATAGATAATGATTTCGATAGTACTGCTTAATATTTTGGTAGTTTTTTATATTTTGCTGTATACTTATCAAAGCAAATTTTACACGAAGGTTGAATTTTTTGAACCATAAAAATTCCAAAAAAGGACCATGGGCGTAACAAAACTGCACAAAGGATGTGAAATAAAATCACACATGCTCATAAGAACAAGGACATTAAAAATGTCCTACACTGCACCAGTCTAAGAATGGCAAGCTCCTTAATAACAAAATCGAAGTTTTTGGTTTGAAGCTCCGACTTGGTCGGGCACCAAACCACGTCTGGACTTTCGTAATTCAATACCTGGTGGGGCATATAGCCCAAGGAGTAGCTGTTGAAGTCCAGACGCTGGTGTAGTGTAGGACATTTTTAATGTCCTTGTTCTTGGGAGCATGTGTGATTTTATTTCACATCCTTTGTGCAAATTTTACAATTAAAAAATCAATTGAAAATAATGGCATGGTGAAGGAATTTAACACTACAATTCAAACTAGTACTTCCATTGATACGTAGTGCCAATGAAGAGACACTAAAAGATCCAAGAATCTTAGAATTTTCTTGCGCAGTCGACAAACTGGTGTTCCAATTTGAATATCAAGTATCTTATCAGCTTTAAGACATTTAGCTCAGTTGTCACAGACTTTGCCCTCCCATAAAGTGTGATATCACTGAAACTAGGCTCTTAGATACTTTTTTGGGTGTAGAAAACGATAAAAAAATCTTCGCTGCTCTAAATTGTATGCTAAGTTCAATATTTTTTTATCGTTTTCTACATCCAAAAAGGACCTAAGAGCCTAGTTTCAGTGACATTACATCTTATGAGAGATTTTGGTATAAATTTGGCTCTGGCAACTGGGCTAATAATTAGGAAATACATTAAGGAAATATTTTTCCAAAGAACAGAAACTTAGATATACTAGATATTTATCTGAAATGTTCACGAATTCACAAAATAGAATCTGCCCAATTTTCAATGGTCTTAACCGCTTCCGATTTTGTTTAAACGATAATAATACTAGCTAAAAAAAACGGCGCTTTTTTTCTCACAAATATAAAATATTTCCGTTCGGACTACCATTTTTTCCAGTGTAACTATTAGACCTAAACATATTTCAGTAAATATTTTGATCTGCCTTGTGCATGGACTCGAAAGTTATTTCCCGGGCATGTTTATTCTCTCTCTCGCCCTGCAGCCCAAACGAGGAAACGCGGTTGCTTGGCGACGTTTTAACGCCCAGCATCCAGCCCTCTACTCCCTTTTCAATTCACCTTCGTAATAAGGCCCATTCACTACAAACGATATTGCGCTAGTTGAAGGAGGTTTAGCTTTACTTTCGTTCTCTTACCTTCGAAGAAAACTGGGTTTTCGGAGTAAATGTCGATTCTACGTCAATTAAGGGGTTAAGTTTATTTATTTTTTGCAAATCATGCTGTTCTGACTAGAGCAGCGGTTCTCAAACTTTTCAAATTTGGTACCACATAAATATGAAACAAAAATATATATGTACCACCATAAAAGCATTTTGCCATTAAAAATCAATGCGCCGCGAAATTGTTCAAAGCTCTTGGAAAAGTCGTCATTTCAACATTAAAACAAGAGCCATTAAAGTCAAAAAATATGTGTGTTTCTGAATAATAAAGATTAAAACAAAATGTTAAAAGCAGCGCAATTTTACATTCATTTATTTTTTTTTTTGTAAAAATTTTACCACTAAAAATATTGTAATGTACCATCAGTGGTACATGTACAGGGTGTCCCAAATTGGTGAGTTTTGCAGGGTATCTCGTAAACTAGAAGAGATAGAAGAAAAGCAGTTAAGATGTTATGACTTCTTTTTTTGTTAAAGTAACGATAGCCTAATTAAATCTTTAGTAACTCCCTGCAGTTGGAAGATACAGGGCGATTATTGAAAACTGTCGAAAACTACAAGGTACTATAACTTCTTAATTAAGAAAAATATAAAAAAACGTTATAAAAACTTTTGATAGATATAATATTAAAGAGTTCAGTGGCGCACAGATTATTTTTTTAGGGGGCTCACTAAGGAAATATAATGCAAACTTATGTTTTTTTAAATGGGACACCCTGTATATTTTGACGTTTTTCGTTTCCTTTTTTAATTCTCATTCACCTGATATGACATATTACATATCTATTTTCAATGGTTGGAGCTACAGTGCAAATAAACCATTTATGGATGTTATCAGGTGAAACACCCTTAAAAAATTGAACACTCAGTAACGAAATTTAACATTTTATTATAAGGATACTGATGTGTGACAATTTTATTTATCAAAATTATAATTAATAAAAAATAAAACCAGATGAAAAAAATAAAAACAATAAACTTATGAAACAACAAGAAACATTGTAACAACTAATCTACCTATAACTAATTTTATTAGAATGTGAAAATTACATTAAATGTTCAAAATGTCCTCCGTTTTGTTGTAGTAATAATTGACACCTTTTTCTTACTGATCTTACACAATTGAGTATGTGCACTGGCTTTATTTTTCTAAATGCGGCATGAATATTTTGTAATAAATCTTCCCTACTCTCGAAGTTAGTTTTGTAAATATTATTTTTTAAAAATCCCCAAATAAAAAAATCAGGAGGATTTAATTCCGGAGAACGAGGGGGCCACCTAACCGGTCCATAAGTACCAATCCACCTATTAGGAAATTTTTCGTTTAAATAATCTCCAATGAATAGAGCATTATGGGCAGGTGCTCCATCTTGTTGGAACCAAAATGTGTCCATATCAGCCAACACTTCTTCCTCCAAAAGTTGGTGTAAGTTTATTTCCAAGATATCTACATATCCAGCAGCAGTTAGTTTATCATCAAATATATGATAAACTAATAAAATTAGTTATAGGTAGATTAGTTGTTACAATGTTTCTTCTTGTTTCATAAGTTTATTGTTTTTATTTTTTTAATGTGGTTTTATTTTTTATTAATTATAATTTTGATAAATAAAATTGTCACACATCAGTATCCTTATAATAAAATGTTAAATTTCGTTATCGAGTGTTCAATTTTTTAAGGGTGTTTCACCTGATAACATCCATAAATGGTTTATTTGCACTGTAGCTCCAACCATTGAAAATAGATATATAATATGTCATATCAGGTGAATGAGAATTAAAAAAGGAAACGAAAAACGTCAAAATATACAGGGTGTCCCATTTAAAAAAACATAAGTTTGCATTATATTTCCTTAGTGAGCCCCCTAAAAAAATAATCTGTGCGCCACTGAACTCTTTAATATTATATCTATCAAAAGTTTTTATAACGTTTTTTTATATTTTTCTTAATTAAGAAGTTATAGTACCTTGTAGTTTTCGACAGTTTTCAATAATCGCCCTGTATCTTCCAACTGCAGGAAGTTACTAAAGATTTAATTAGGCTATCGTTACTTTAACAAAAAAAGAAGTCATAACATCTTAACTGCTTTTCTTCTATCTCTTCTAGTTTACGAGATACCCTGCAAAACGCACCAATTTGGGACACCCTGTACACAGTTTGAGATCCGCTGGAGTACACTGATAAAAAAGTTTATGTAAAATCATGTGAAAATACAGATATTTATGTATCTGCTAATCCTATTACCTTATGAATTCTGTAAAAATACAATGGAAACTCACTAGATTTATTGTGTAATCTTACGAAATGATTACTGTGATTTCTTCTTTAATCTGTGAATTTACTTGGTAATTGGTGTGAATTCACAGTGACATTCAAACATATAATATAATGTAATTTAATTCAAAGTATATTTATTGTATGAAAAATACCAATACACTAATGTTAATACATGATTCACATAGCCACTAACTTCTTAATGAAATTGAAAACCTTCTTTTTAACGGCTGACACTTTTCTTGAATCTTAAGGAACATTCTCTATATGAATTCCATAGTTGTAGGTTGTGGATAAATCCTTGAGGTATTTTATATTCAAAATCACGAAATTTTCGTATCCATGATCATTTATATTTGTCTTTTCCAGATATACAAAATAAAGTGTCTAGAAAATATTGATGGCATTAGTGATACAACATTTGTTGTGGACACTAGAAAAACTACAATTTCATATAATTGAATAACCAACAATATATTTTTTTGTAAAGTAAATAATCGACAGTAAATTGAATTGAATTTTTCACTCATTTCAACGTTCTCAACTGCATAATTACCATAAGCATACTAATTTATTCTATAGGCAAGTTTATGTCATCATAATTTACCTGACTTGCTAAAAAATAATTGGACTCAATCCCATCCCAGTCTCAACCCTTAATAAATATATTCAGCTTAAGCCTCTCATTTGGGGGAGCAAAACGAGCCAAGAAAACCGAGTAAGAAAAAATGTTTTCTTGTTTGCATGTTAAATAATTTAAAAATATGAGATGAAAATAAGGGAATCGAAATTTTGAACAAACACAGAAATGGGCTCGGCGTATGAGAAAAATAGCGTTAAAAAAAATTTATTTCTTTTCATACATCAAACTTTATATCGACACAAATCACAGCTCGTTATTACCCTCACATGAAAAGCTGGAACAGCGTCAAAATAGAGCAAACTCCCAAGTATAAATTGGCTGTATTTGACAATTATTGGATAATTTCGGAGTAAGCCATTATATTTTCTTGTTTGTCTAACTCATAAATTAATACATGCATTTATGGTGCGAAAATTATGCTTAAGTGAAGCAACAACAGAACATTTTCTGTGTGCGAACAAGAATGATAACGTTAGGAGGCCTTGTTAGGATTTCAAATAAAGTAATTGCACTAAAAGCAAGCGTTGATAGCTCATTTCAATTGTTCTTGCGCTTTCTCATGTGGTTTGATGTGTGTGCACAAAATATTAGAGATGTGCTGGAGCGCTAAAAATAGCTAAACAATTGGTGGTAATAATACTTAATAAAAATAAAGATGACACGTATACTTTTTTTAAATAACATAAGTTTTCGTTTGTACAGGGTGGCCAAATAAGAATGCGAGGTATTGTATCTTGGAAACCATCCATCGTAGAGGCTTGTGGAAAAAAAGTCATTACTAAAACAACCAAGAGGAAAACCTGGAAAATATTTTCAAGTTTCTGAAATGGCCGCTAGGGGGCGTAACTGCGATCTTGAAGCTAAGAAAGCGATGTTTCTGCGAATTCCGCTATATTAACCTACCAAAAAAATACCTGATCTTTAAAGTAGAGAATAATCTGAACCTTTTTTGTGTAACAATTTTTGCTATATCTCTAAAAATAAAGTGGTGGGGGGTATTCAAAGGTTTCAGTAAAAAACACCCTGTATATTCGAAACGGCTGAGCCGATTTTAACAAGCTTGGGCTACTTGAAAAGAGCTATTCTTGGGCTACAAATGTTATAATATTTGAAGTTTTGTTAGTTTCAGATGTCGCCGCTAGAGGGCTTTTTTCGACATCTCGTCAGAAATGGTTAATTTTCTCAAAAAAATTAAACGCATTGGTATGATTTCTTTTTCATGAAAAAGTAGCTAAATGATGCCTAAACAAGCTCCCGAAAACCGCATCTCGATATCTTGTTCCTAACCTAAAATTTAGCCCAAAGAAAATTTTATACGGAAATCCCTTAAATTTTTATTTTTTAAACTAATTAATTCCTTTTATTATGTAAGTTGTGGCCCTAAAAAGGACCGATTTAAAAAAGAAAAGTTTTTAGTGCCCACTTAAATGCTCTAAATGCTGATCATCACGCTCTATGCATTGCTGAAGCCTCTCATGGGTAGACAAACCTGCACCTTTAATTTCGGCTCTCGGTATGTTACGTAATGCATTAACGAATCCGGTTTTTCATATGTATCTGGTCGTAGGTTGAGTCTGAAAATCAAAACAAATTAAGTCTGGTGATCGCGCAGTCCATGGAAACAGACTTCCTCTTCCAATCTACCACTGTTGGAATACTGCATTAATATGCTCTCGCAAAATAATAGCATTTGCTGTGCTGGGCAACCATTCAACTGCAAAAACAAGTTTTGACGTGTTTCCAGTGAAACATCTTCCAACAACAACGGTAATTTATTGGCCAAAAAGGCCAAGAAAGATATTGCCACTTAGGGATTGCTAAAAAAAATAATTCTGCCTCCCAGTATGCCACACCACACATTTAAACTCCAACATCCTTGGTGCTGAACTTCACGTAACCAATGCGGATTTTCTGCAGACCAATAATGCATATTGTGCAGATTTTAAAGGTGGCTTCATCGGTCCAAAGAATTAGAAATAAAAATTCTCCATTATTGTGTGAGAGCATATTAATGCAGTATTACAACAGCGTTGGATTGGAAGAGGAAGTCTGTTTCCATGGCCTGCGCGATCACCAGACTTAACTTGTCTTGAATTTTCAGACTCAACCTACGACCAGAGAGATACGAAAAATCGGATTCGTAATGCATTACGTAACATACCGAGAGCCGAAATTGAAGCTGCAGTTTTGTCTACCCATGAGAGGCTTCAGAATTTCGACCATTTACGGGGACATTAAAAACCTTTCTTTTTTAATTCGGTCCTTTTTAGGGCCACAACTTACATAATAAAAGGAATTAATTAGTTTAAAAAATAAAAATTTAAGAGATTTCCGTATAAAATTTTCTTTGGCCTAAATTTTAGGTTAGGAACAAGATACCGAGATGCGGTTTTCGCAAGCTTCTGTAGGCATCATTTAGCTACTTTTTCATGAAAAAGAAATCATACCAATGCATTTAATTTTTTGAGAAAATTAACCATTTCTGTCGAAATGTCGAAAAAACCATCTAGCGGCGACATCTGAAACTAACAAAACTTCAAATATTATAGCATTTTTAGCCCAAGAATAGCTCTTTTCAACTAGCCCAAGTTTGTTAAAATCGGCTCAGCCGTTTCGAATATACAGAGTGTTTTTTACTGAAACCTTTGAATACCCCCCACCACTTTATTTTTAGAGATATAGCAAAAATTGTTACACAAAAAAGGTTCAGATTATTCTCTACTTTAAAGATCATGTATTTTTTTGTTAGATTAATATAGCGGAATTCACAGAAACATCACTTTCTTAGATTCAAGATTGCAGTTACGCCCCCTAGCGGCAATTTTAGAAACTGGAAAATATTTTCCAGGTTTTTCTCTTGGCCGTTTTAGTTATAACTTTTTTTTCCGCAAGACTCTACGATGGATAGTTTCCCAGATACAGTACCTCGCATTCTTATTTGGCCACCCTGTACATTTAAATTTCTGCGTGTGTATTAAATGAATAAATTTTAAATTTCTGCGGGTGTATTTAATGAATAAATGGTAGTTAAACTATGAATTTTGCACAGTAAAGACCAACATTGACGTACAGGCAGTGAGACCTGTGTACTTCCCAAAATTTAAAAGCAAGAGAACAGAAGAACTTAGGAATACTTAAAGAAACATGTAACTCTTATAGCAAATATAACAAAAAATGACCGAATAATAGAGGCAAGAAGATTAGCAGAGAATAAGAAAAGAATTTCCAAAAAGGAACGCAACGAACTTAAAAATAAATGCTTATATTTAAATAAAATCAAAAAGGCGTTTTTCTCAACAAGATTACGACAAATCTTCTTTGAAAAGAGGTAACAACGTTTCACGTCATTTTTGACAGTATTAGCTGCCAAATAATTATCTTGATATGTTAGAATTGGGTCTAATAAAATATTGATTGGTTATTATTGCCATAACGTTCGATCAAATCATAAAGATTAATATGGTATATCCATCAGACTTTAAACCTAAGGGCCAAATGATTGGAGTATTTGATGAGATGGGAATATATGCAAAATTGCGTTGGTCATGCTTTTTGCTGAAAGAAGTCTAGAAAATATTTGACACCAATTTTTCAATTTTGACAAGCATACTATAATGGAAGTATTTAAAAAAATAAAATTATATTTCTCTTTTAATTTTTACTTTTAACTTTTAATTATTATTACTAACAAACTGCGGGTGCATTATCGGCGCACAGTAGGACGAAACGCCAATGTCTCATTCAAATTACTCTACAACTAACATAGTTCCACTGTTTGAGGTGGATTTTTTTTTAATATTCGTCTTGGATTTCCCTATCGATCCCTCATTTGGAATTTTTGATTTCGATCTTTATTTTTCTGAAATTCGACTCCACAATTTGATTTTCGGCTCAAATGTGGTCCTACGTGGTGCAAGATGATGTTTTTCGAAAAAAATTTCAGCTGAAAATCTTCGTTTTGATAAATGCTACAAAACTGTCTGCGTGAAAGTGAGGAGAAAACTTTTGTTTCGTCTAATTTTTTCCCAAGTTGCGGAATTTGAGTTAAAAATCGTTTCTCCTCGAAAAGTTTTGGAACATTATGGCCGTTTTTGGGAATATTAAAATATGCGGCGTGGAATTCAAAAATAACTTTGACTTCATGTGCACCAAATAAATTGTAATGGAACATTTTGAAAACAACCCATAAATAACTCTAGGCGATGTAAATAAGACAAAAATACAATTCTTCATCAAAAAGCAACTAAATATTGACGATTTTAGAAAAATTTATTTTTTAAATTTACTGAGGTTTTGAAGAATATTTTTAGATCCTTTTGCGTACAGGTACGGGGTTATTCATTATAAATTGCCCACCACTTATCATCGTTATTATTGCCTATAGAAAAAAAAGTTTTTAAGGAAAGTTGTGTGGTTATGACTGAATTTTGTTAAGATTCTCTCAAAAGTACAGTAGCGTGCAGATTTCAGGGAATATAACAAAATATTTTTTTTTAAGTGGGATACCCTGTATATTATTAAATTTCTGGAATTATCCTTTTTTCCTGATTTCAAAAATATACCATATGTTAGCCCTACCATATACCGTTTTTGAGTTATTAAACGTCGAATATCGCTGTGAAAATGACAACTTTTATGTTTGATAAGTGTCATTTCTGTAATGAAATAATAAAAATGGTTTACAGTGAGGAAGAAAAAGTTCAAATATTTAAACAAAATAGATTTATTTAGGAAATATAAATAAATGTCCACCATTATTGTCAATGCATAATTGATAACGTCGTCTTATATTTATGTTTTCCTTGATCTCGCCAAAGCCTTTGATACGGTTTCTCATCAGATCCTTTTAAACAAACTAACCAACTATGGGATTCGAGGTACTTCATATAATTTACTAGCAAACTATTTAACAAAAAGAACACAAAGGGTAAAAGTTGGGGGTGAAATAAGTGCTACTTCGGAAGTAAAAATCGGAGTTCCTCAAGGAACTGTATTAGGCCCAATACTTTTTTTAATATACATTAACAACATCACTCATCTAAATGACTTTAATGGGCACCTAATTTGTTATGCTGACGACACAGTGTTACTCGTATCTAGAACGGACTGGAATGAATTAAAAACTTCTACTGAGTCAGATTTACGTAAGTTGCGAGCATGGTTAAATCATAATAAACTTACACTAAACGTAGACAAAACGAAACTTGTTACATTTTCAGCATTAACTACAAATCAGCCAGTAGGCATTAATATAAAACTACATAATTTATACTGCAATAATGATAACTGTAATTGTGCACAAATTGAAAAAGTTTACTCCATGAAGTACCTAGGGGTATCAATGTTTAATACGAATGCATAATTCACTTGAAAAATATCCTCCAAAAAACTCGCGTGACCAGTAATATGGAATTATGTGCCCCTCTATTTAAAAAATCATTAACTTAACGAACCATTTGCTACTTTGGTCCAAAGTTATTCAATATACTCCCAACTTACCTTAAGAAAATCCAAAACAAAAAACGATTTAAAAAAGAAAAAATATAAATTCACCGCATGCCCTCTACAATTTGCTGTCATAATAAGTCTATATCTATAACGTCTCTTGTCACTTTCGGCATTATGGTATAAAAACTTAAGTACCTAATACCGATTGACCTTCCTGGTTGCCTGAAAGTAGTTTCAGTTTGCATCTTTCTCCACATCTATCCAATATATTTTATATTTCGTTTTCAAATTAAAACTAATGATACCTACTTACTTACAAAAAAATGTTAAAATCATAACATAATTAACAAAGGAACCGGGAAAAACATTAAAAGGCAATACAGGCATTCCGCCTAGGTCTATAGGTTATTTCCGGGTCCTTTATTATGTATATAAAAAAATTGTAAATATAAAATAAAAAAAAATGTATTTTATGTATTTTCATAAAAATGGGTGTATGTTAAATAAATTGAAATTGAATTGAATTGAATTGCACAGGAAATGGCTTCATTATTTACATCAAGATTGTTTATTTCAAGTCCAATCCTGTCTTTAATGACTTGAATACTATTATTATAAGGGTCAAATCCGGACTGTTAGGTGGCCATTTCCATGTTGGGAATACATTATCCAAATGATCTCGAACGGTTAGGACATTATGCGGAGTTGCCCCATCATGTATCCAAATCATATCATCAAGTTCGGATTCGGTAAAATTCTGAATAAGAATATTTTCTGCTTCTGGTATAATTATTTCCAGATAGGTAACTCCAGTTAAAGTATAATCATAAAATATAGGCCCAACAATTTTATTTCTGAAAATTCCGCACCAAACACTAACAGCTTTTCTTCCTGATTTTTTTATTTGCTTTACCAATCTTTTTCTGTTGTGCTTGTTTTCCCATGACTCTTCGGTTTTTCCTATTAAAAACTGCTGCCGTAGAAAAGGATGATTCGTTATTCCATAATATTTTAGTAAAAAAATCGGGATCTTTATCCAACTTTTGAATCATCTGTCGGCAAAAGTCCAGCCTTTTCCTTTTATGAGCCTCTGGTAAAATTTTGTATGGTCTGTAGTTATTATTTTTTAACGTACGTTGGATTTTAGAATAACTTTTACCTACATGATCGACTGCGTTATTTTCTAAAAAATAATACAGTATTTTAAAAAAGTCTATTCGCGAGTAAATATGGATGGACCTACCTTCGAAATGAAGCAGTATATCTAGCTGCCCTGATTTGCTAGAACTATACGCTTTCTTCTACTAAAACTAGAGGTATTATTCATAGTTCGGTAAATATTTTTGAACGTATTTTCTGATGGCGTTGGCCGATTTGGATATAGTACCTATATGCTCTTTTTGCAGCACTTATTTTTGTTATTTTGTATACAACAAGTAAATATTTGAACTTTTTCTTCCTCATTGTAAACATAATAGTTGTCATTTTCACAGCTCACTTTAATGATATTAACTTTTCCATATTAAGAGTAACCAGTTTAATTAAGATATTCGACGTTTAATAACTCAAAAGCGGTATATTGTAGAGGGTAACATATGGTATATTTTTGAAATCAGGAAAAAAGGATCATTCCAAATTTAATAATATACAGGGTATTCCCTGAAATCTGCACGCTACAGTACTTTTGAGAGCGTTTTACTAAAATTCAGTCATAACCACACAGCTTTTATTTAAAACTTTTTTTCTATAGGCAATAATAACGATGATAATTTATATTGAATAACCATGTACAATTCTATGAGAAATTTAATGAAAATGTTCAAAAAGTAATATGATTTTTGTAAATAAATTTACTAAGAATTATACGACAAATCGACTATTATTCCGAATTAATCAGAATTAAAAAAAAATACTTAATTTTCACCTGTTCAGAATACTTACAGTGTTTTCAGTCTTTTTATTATTTTTGTTTTCTGAATAACAAGAATAGGTTAATACATCCGTCCCTTTTCGCATACCTACGCATAAAAAAATATTTGATCCTATTGATGCATCGATGAGAGAGAAATAATAAAAACAGTCCTTGAATTTTCGTGACCGACCCTGCGTCGCAGTCCTGCGCCTAGCGCCGCGGCGCTCCATGCAGCATCAGGAACGAGAACAAATCAGTGTGTGCTCTGACGCTTTGTCAGGTGGTGTGCGCCCACCAAGGGCGTCGAAAAACAAAACCGAATCGTCGAACTTACGCTTCACGAAAATAATTCGGGGAAAAGTGTTTCGGTAGTGTCGGAACCTCCAGACGAAAACCTGTCACGTCCTGGATCCTTACGGACCAGGTGGATGGCCTTCTCATCCGCACTCGCCTTATGGTGCGGTGGGGGGGGCTGGATGGGTGGGAGGGTGGACGTGCGATCAACCCGGAAGGTCTTCTGATCCTGCAACACCCTCTGCACCACCTACAAGAGGATTGGATAACCCATATCACAATTCTTGCCCTGTACATAGCCCCTTCAGGTATAGGTTCCTTAATGGTGGAATAGACCATCATCATCTGCATCATCCTCACCAGGTCAGTAGGACTCTTTTACTGAAAGAGAAAGTGTGCGGACGAGTTAAATATTATATACTTAAAACAGGAGTTGTAACAAGATTTGAATAGTTTATAAACCAATGTCACTTTCAAGATAATTGGAATAAAACTGTCACGCATGCAACAAGAGAAATAGAAAGATTAAAAAACTAAAAAGAAAGAGAAGCGTATCTGACAGTAATTTGATATTGCTTGTAATATTTGTAGGTTCATTAATGTTAATAATAATGTAAAAACTTGGTTATTTTTTTAACCTTATAGATACAAAGATATGTTTCGATATCAAAACGGTCTGTTACTTGCTGTTCTACAATCTCTTATGTTTTAGAATATTAAATATTAAATAAAAACATACGTCTAATTAATTGTTTCATATTAAGGTAACAAAACCCATCACATCTAAGAATTTTAATTTTTTGATGATAGAAAAAAATCTTGACAAAATATTCATCCCTTGTGAGCCTTTGTATTTAATACATACATATCAATAATGCACATAAAATGAAGCAACATTAATTAAAATATTCGAGTCAATCGAATAAAAACATTTAGATACTCTTCTTTATTAAATCCACTTTCCTTAATCGGAAGTCGTTTTCAAAATGACATAACAAAATAAATAATAAATAAAAAATTTACTATAGAAACAGAACACTTTGATAATGTTACAAAAATATGACAGCAATATAGGACACCGAGAAAGATTTTGAAATTGAAGATGTCAAAATCTGTTTCCATCATATTTTTGTGACGTTTCTGGGAACGAATTTTGAATGAAGGATAGCGCATTTGCATATTACAAGAAAATTTATACTTCGTCATAAATGAAGTTTTCTTAATAATATTATCATAAGAAAAAACCAGATAAAAACTTATGATACTATCCCGATCTAGAGGGTGTCCTTTTTTGCAATTAACTCTTTTTGTAAAATAGGCATCGAAATTTTTGAAATATCGACCGAACAATTAGAAATACTTTGCGGTTATAATTATTAGGTTCTTTTAATAATCTAGTTGAAGAATTCCATTGTATTTTATGACCAACATCCCATGTATGTTCACATATTTTTGATTTTTCAAATTGTTTATTTTTAATGTATGATTGGTGTTCGTTAAGTCTAATATGAAAAGGTCTAGATGTTTCTCCTATATAAAATTTATTACATTCGCATGGAATTTTGTAAATACAATTTTTTGTGTTTTGAATTTGAAAACTGTTTTTAAATTAAATTTGTTGCCAATCCTTCTAATTTTTTCGGACAATTTTGGAATATAAGAGATTTTTACTATATTTGAATGAAGAATTGGGGGGTTTAAATTTTGTTCTTTATTTTTGATCTCTCGGTAAAGTTCTCGAGTTATAAATTTACTAGGGAAGTCGAAGCGTCAAATTAAAAAAAACTTTTTAACAAAATAAGTGGTTTTAATATCCATAAAGGAAGAGTATTTGAAGTGCAAAGCCACTATGAGTTATAGAAATGAATTAAAAACATTTAGACTTAGTCTAGAACGTTTCGAAGTGCTATTTTCAATTTTAGTAATTATCGAGTATTTACTATTAATATTTAATAATATTGTTTAACCACAAACCATGTGAAGCACTATGAAATAGCTCGTAAAATTCTGAGATTTGTTAATAATGCTGTAATAATTTCCCATTTATGAAAATAGTAACTGATACATACTAATGCTAATACAATTTGGATTAATTAGTTAAAAGTACGCATTTATGAGAATTTAATAATTGAAATCCCGAACAATCATTATAGGCCAGTCGAATGGTATTTTCAACTCATTAATTCTAAAAATTTTGGTTTTGCTAAAAAAATTATTATTACGAAAAATTAAAACAATAAAAAATTAGTTTTTTTTAAACATTATATTATATTTTTTTCAGAAATTTTATACTTAATATGTTGGCCTATAAATGTTTTGGTTAAATATTAATTTTTGCTTTGACAATAAAATCAATATTTGAGAGCCGCCTTTATTTAAAATTTTATGAATTTCTATAAAATAAATTGAAAACGTACTTCATTATGTGAAATGCTGATGTTTAGCCTATATATTGTAATTTTGATATTAAAAATTAAATGGGCGGGAATGAAACTGCATTTTATAATGTTAAAGGTCAATAGTGAAATTATTTTAGTTTTTTCTCTCTGACCACTCTGAAACAAGGAGCGACAGTATTGTTGACGTATATTTATTTATTTCAAATGTCACTAACATTTAAAATTTGAAGGATATGTAAAACAAAGATTCAGAAATGCTTTTGTGGATTCGTATTTAAATATCCGCCAATTTAAAAGTATTTGCTGTACATCTAAAATATTTGAACGAGATGTAAAATAAAAGATATAGAAATGTTTCTTTGAAGACCGAACTGTGATATTGTGATTGATTTTTAAATGGCGAGGTATCAAAGCTGAAATTTGGATTTTTGTGGATTTGATTAATTTTATCTAAATATTAATTTTTCAATAATGAATGTCATATTCGGCCCATATCAGATAACTATAATATGATAAATTGCCTTAGGGCAATAATAGACATTATCTCTGTCCTCTAGCGATTCTTCCGGGCTGTTTACTGCAATTCTGACCTTAGTAATTGCTACGCCATTATACACTGACCTAGAATCACTGAGGGAGGAATAATGAGATGAATACTATTTAATATATGTGTGTTTTTAATTTTCTAATTTTCTTCATTTTGGTTTTCTCTCTTATTTTTCTTAAACATTTAAATTCTTTTGTAATTTCTCTTCTTGGCTATTTTATAGTTTTCCGTATTTATTTATTTGTGTAAACATTTGTGTTACTTTCTTTGCTATCCTATGAATTTTATTGAACAATTTATCCCTGCTGTTATTCTTTATTTTTATTTTTTCCATGGCCTGATATTATTATTTCAAAATATTCATTAAAAATTCGTGCCTTATTTGAGTCTATGTTTTTATTTAGAAAATATTATCAATATCTCAAGTAAAGTCTTCTTTAACAAAATAGACATATGGCTAACAGCAGTTTTTTGATAAAATTCATCATATCATATCATCAGCCATTGACAAATTATACGATTAAAAATTAAATGTAATAGTCATTTAGTGCAAAACTGGGTTCACACAATTTTTGTAATGGTAACAATCATACGGTTTTATTAAAAACTGTCTAAAGAAATTTAATCACTTGATATTGTTATTACGAAAAATGTGTCAACCCAGTTTTCCAATATACAGTGTATCCTAAAAAGTTTTATACAAATGGAAAAAAAGTTTATCGTACATTTCACAAAAAAATTATTCTTGATAAAAAGCTCTGCATGATTTTTATCCATAATCAGGTACAAACATTGTATGAAATATAGGGAAAACAAAAAGTAATGTTTGGACGAAGAGAAAAATACGTACAAACTGTAGTCGAGGGTAAAATGTTCATTGAAATTGTGATTAAGTAGCAAAAAATTATGCACAATTGTAGATTATTGTTATTCCCATATAAAAAAGACAATAAACAAGTCAGCAACTGTTAAATTAATGCACCGTATGAAACTTCGTAAGATCGTGTACCTAATAAATATTATTATTATCTGTTGCTGATAGAGTACTTTGTAATATCTAATAAAAGTCAACAACTGTCAAATAAACGTGAGTGTGTTTGCAATCATCAGAGAAATTCCAGTTAAACTAAGTATTGGAGATAAAATTGAAATTGTTCTCTTAGTTGTAGAAAATTATAAAACATGTAGGGAAATCTTTAATAATAGACACCCTGATATACATTTCACGACTGTCCAATATGTAATAAATAAATTTAAGAGTTCTGTATAAGTGTTGAAAATAATTTTGTACCTGATTATGGATCAACTAGTCATACAGAGCTTTTTATCAAGAATATTTTTTTTAATAACTTTTCCTCTATTTGTATAAAACTTTTTGGGACACACTGTACAATTAATTGATAGAAGGTGGCCTGTTTATTTAAACAATCGTTCTAGTTGCACCGTTCTTTTATTATTATCTATCTTGATTTTGAACTCTTCATCTACTTTTTTATTATTATTATTTTGTTTATTGTATTATAGATTATTTTTTTACAGTATCATTCGCGGGGTACAAGTATGCGGGTTATAAGTATGTAGTAAAATATAAATTTTATTTTTTGAATAGTCACAATTGCATTCTTTCCTGGTTTTAAATTTTCATTTACCCATACATTTCTCGACTTTTGCGACTGTGTGTCAGTATTCCCTAACCCCTCGTTTTTTCTAAACCACCTTGTTGTTGGGCAAATTGGATTCGACTGCGTTCCTACCTTTGAAGATTTCCTTTTGTAGGCGAAACGCGTCGTCGCACACAAAAAAAACTCGAATAAATTGTTAGCAGAAAGAAGGATAAACTAATTCAATTTAAATTCAGCTCCGTGGTTTTTGCATATATTCACCGTGATTGGTTTGGAGTTTTGAATTAGATGTCGTCGGTTAATTAAAAGATTTATTGGATGTTCTTTCCTCAAAGAACATTGTTTTTTTTTGTTAAAATCTGTATTTCTAGTTTTTAGGAGAAATAATACGATGGTAAAAAATGATTCATGTTTTGGAATTCTGATATAGTGGACTAGATCTGGTACATGAAAACGAAGTTGCTCTTTTCGAAAAAAATTTTGTGGTTTCATAGATTCGAGGTCCCTCTTTCACGTGATCACTATATAAAGGCTAAGGGAGGTGTGGAGGAGGGGTAAATTAACATGTAAAGATATGGGAAATCGGCGGCTGAGCGAGCGCACTCGCTTTTATAAATATATCACGCACGCCTGCAGTCCTTAATATAGATTGAGCTTTGGGGTAAAAAAATCTTGAAATAGAACTCACTGCCCTTGAAAATGAGCCTAGCACAAAGTCACTAACCCTACCTCTTGCCCTTCTACAGGGAAAAACGCTTTCACCCCCTTCCCTCCCTTTCTGATTATCGCATCAAGTTGTTGTAAGGCTCAAAACAAAGAGAGAAAAATTCCGCATCCGACGGCATATAAAAAATGTCCCACACCTTACTCTTTCGTTGCGAAAATTGAAATATAAAATTTACAAAATCCGAAATTCGGTCGCCATTTGTCCATTTTCGCGAAAATGATCATCTCCTTAATACATCCTGTAGCAGTGTCCTCAAAACAGAGTTTGCTTACCCGGATTGGTCAAAAATTAAAAAAGTTACCTCGAGTCAAAGATTAATCAGTGTTTGCCCTACCTACGCCACCACCCCTCCCCCACAAGTTAAACTAGCGACTTGAAATTTAGACACAATGCTTGACTATCTATCGGAGGAAAAAAAAATCAAGTTTTAAAGTCACTTCTCTGCGAAAAACGCGAATACGGCTCTAGGTGTGTTCTCGCCGCGGCGAAAATCCGCATACTTTCAAATCGCAATATCTCCAGAACCGCTAGACCGATTTGGACGGGTTAAAATTCAGTATATGCTTTTTCGCGAGCACTTTATTTTATATATATCAGTCGTTTCGACCCCAATAAAAATAAAGATCGAAAGGGCGTTTCACCCAGAATACGTAATAGTAACACATAGGCCAAATATCTTCCCTTCTTCTTCTTCTTCCCTTTAGGTTTTTGTTTTCTTATTCTTTGTCTGTCTCTAATTTATTCTCCTCTTTAATTATTGTACTGCATTGCCTTTCAAGGCTGTTCTGGGTTTAATTTTGGTCCTTCCTTTTTGGCTTCTTATACATTTTTCAACTGCATGTATTCGTATCCCTAACAAGAACAAATGTTGCACTTATTTGAGTTTGTTCTCTCTTTCAAACAACCTTTTACTAACTCTTTTTTTATATTTTTTTATGTATTTTGCATTTGCATTTGTTAATATTACAATCCGATCACATAACGATCAATGAGTAATTACTAGTAATACTTAGATACTTTGCTGAATTAGCATAAGGGGTCTGGGTATTATTTATTCTAACTGGTATATACCCATTGTTTTTGTATAATTAACATGTACCGATTTATTTTCATTTAATTTGATTCTTCAACGATTGGTCCAATTTAATAGGTATATAATGGACTTCCTTATGGTATTCCTGCCTTAATTTCTTTAATTTTGGAGTATGCTTCTTCGTGTTAAATCTTAAAGTTCTAAAATACTCTTTTGGCAATAATAGATTCATTTTGTGTTTGAGTCCTTCATGCCACACTCTATCGAAAGCTTGTGCTACACCAAGGAAGACAGTAGAGCTAACTTTTTTCGATAATATTAGTTATTCTATGGACTTGATCTATAGTTGAATGGTTTTCTCTAAATCCAAACTGGTGTGATGGAATTAGTTTCTTTTCTTCTATAATAGGTTTTAGTCTTTTTAGTAATATTTTTTCATACAGTTTCGAGGTTACAGGAAGTAGAGATATAGGTCTGTAAGACGTAATTTCATGTAGTGGAAAATATCTCATTCTAAATGAAGCATTGAATAGGTACGTAAGTTTTACTATAGCTTTCCTCGGAAGTTGTTTTTACTAACTCTTGAGTTCATATAAATCTTTCAAAATTCTTCATTCTATTATTAAGTTTTGTTGAAAATTAATCTAAATTGAACGAAAACATCCATTACATTCATCCGCCACTGTTATTTAACCTCCAACTCGGAATATTCAAAAATTTTATACATCAGGCTACATATATACTCACAAAATGCATTGTGCTCACCAGGTGGTGAAATTCTGTTTGCAGGAATAAATTTTTCATTATTTGCTTTGAATACTCTTTGGCCGCATATCTCACAACCTTCACTAGTCATAGCGATATGCAGGAAATCCATTTATTTTATTATCTGACTCAATCCAGTTTGATAATATATGATTGTAGATGATATATTGGTCACTCCATCAAAGGTTTTCCAAATAGAGTTTAATACCTTGATTTTTGTATTCTATTAATACTTCTTATCTGCCAAGGTAAAAATATCTGGTACATGCTTACCCTCGTACGACTTATCAAATTTTCCATTTTCCTAATTCCATTTTAAGATTTTTTTTGTA
This sequence comes from Crepidodera aurea, assembly GCA_949320105.2. Taxonomy (NCBI): domain Eukaryota; kingdom Metazoa; phylum Arthropoda; class Insecta; order Coleoptera; family Chrysomelidae; genus Crepidodera; species Crepidodera aurea. The sequence continues at coordinate 36,375,751 of OX439475.1, read as the reverse complement.
ACATTTGTTTCACTAAAAAATCAGTTTATTGGTGAATCCAAATATTTTTCAATCTCCCATACTAAATTCGGAGGCAACGATCATTATTAACTGGGTCAAGGCCCCGCGGGATCTGATCGAGCGGCCTTGAAAATGAATCAATCTCGCTCTGCTTATTTTCAATTTATTTAATGGGGTTGATCTGTTAGGACTATTTCTTACTGTATTTGTTTAGTACAGCAGATATGACACATGATTGGTTCTATCTTGCGCAAAATTTATGGATAATTTAAATATTTGGATTGCTGAGTAAATTCGTTTCAAAATTCACGAAGATACGAATATCAAAATAAATATAAAACAATTCAGCACCAAAAAAAAAAAAGGACAAAAAGAGTGCAGGCTTATACAAATCAATGAATAATATGTATTCATATATTCAAATGAGTTTAATATGGCTTGAAGAATTAATAATTTTTTAATCACTTGAGCATAACTGAACGGAATACATCAATTATTCATAGTGTGTCAATTTAATAAAAATACAAACATTATGATTAAAAAACCAATTCAAAATATAATGTAATGTCGGATTTCGTAAACCTTGTAAAAATCTATTTATTAAACTTAGGATAATGCCTTTACCTACTTTATTTCTGATATACATCAATATAACACTAGATTTGCGGAAAATTTTAGAAATAAACGTTATCGCTTAACTAAATCACAAAAAAATTCTCTAAATCTTGAGCTTTACAATATACTACCAGATGTACTCAAAAAATCTACTTTAAATAAATTTAAAAAATCTCTTAAACAGTTGATGTTACGTTTTTGTTTCTACTCTGTTAGTGAATATCTAGAACATTATAATTAAAATAAAATTCATACTCTTATTTTAAAGTCTAATGCTTGTTGCCTTATTTGATGGGACACTGGACGTTGGGATTGTGGGGCATACTCACTGCCCTATGTTTTAACCATTGTTACTATTGTTTTTCCAACTTAAATTTATTTCAATTATGTATGTATATTGTTTTTTTCAAATATGTATGTATATTGTTTTTTTTTTAATTATAAATTTGCTTTTGACTTGCTACAAACATGTTTGTATTATGTAATGTAGTCAAATAAATTTCTATTCTATACGGAGTATGATCTAAAAAGCTCCTTAAGGGGAAGTGATGCTTTACAAACTGATACAACTGCGGGAGAGGTATAAAATTCGGCACTGGTGGGTGGAGCCTAAATACTACGCTAGACCGATTTTGAACACTTCGAGGGGGAGTCTAAATTTTGTACGGCGGCGCCAAATCCGTATTCCGAAAAACGTTGCACGTCATTTTTTTGGCATGATGTCATGCTATTTCTACCCCATACAACTCAATTCGATGTGTTCAAACCAAACTGAGCGTGTATGACCCCTTTTAAACAACTTCAAACAACGCTCGAAATCGTTCGGTGCGTTGTTGTTTTTGATCAAAACGGAGTTTTCTAATGGACAAATATTAATGAAAACGGTGAATCCCCGTTTTCTGTTATCTTTGACACCTTAAACCTACCTCACACAACTTCAACTTACGATCAATCAAAACTACTTTATTTTTTTATGTTTTCTGGAACAACTGCCGAGTTTGGGAGAGCGTTCAACATCATCGGTGTTTATACGGCCGTGTTTAAAATCAGCTTCTCTACCATTTATCTCGATGGAACATAGTTGGTCGTTCTAATAACATAAACTTAATTTCTCGTTTGAAATGTATTTTGTGGCAAAAAGCTCTGCCACTAACCTCGTTAACACAAATCGAATTTGTATATCATCGTGCTCAGGACAGAAAAACCTAATTATAAATATTTTTGTCAACTAGCCAGATTTAAATTAAAACCAGAAGTGCTTAACTGCAGATTTTCTTGCTCGGTTTTCTTTCGCCTCCTCTCAAACTAGGCCAAGGTCGCGATCTATTTTACTTCTACTACTTCTACTTGCAAAAGATTAATAGCGTTGAAACGCTCAAAATGGATTCATTCTTGTAACTTCTATAGTTTTTTCGGAGAATGGTCTCTATTATTTTATTTTCTCGAGTAGCTGCGGTAGATAGTTGTAGATTTATTAACAGTGTTGTGTCAAAAACAATATTGTTAATTTACAGTTCCTTAAAGAAATAAATTTTATCGACATAACAGTTATTTATGGTTCGTGTTGGAAGTGGTTCATTGCTATAGTTCATAGTGGCTTGGTACTTCAAATACTTCTTTTTCTGGATATGAAAACAACTTATTTTATAAAAAAACTTTTTTGAAATAAGTGGTTTTAATATCCAGAAAGAAAAGTATTTGAAGTGGTATTTAATAGTAAAAGAAATTTTGACATGACTTCAGAAAACAATCTATATAATGTTCCCATATTTCTGGTAATTTGTGGATACCACGCCAAAAAATATATTGCTCTTTTCAAATAACTTCAACTGTAGAAAATCCTATAGGATGGATGAGTTTTCTAGTATACATACGAAGTGATGAATAGCGGTAAAAATGCATTATATGAAATTGAAAAAAGTGTCATTTGTTTTTAGATCCCACATACTGTTGGCTCGAGTAAGATACAAACTATCAGCTTCATCTTGCATCGAAAACGTCAAAGATGTTCTACTGGTACTGAGTTCTTCAACCACAGTATTCATAGTGAACTGATTCTGATTTTTAAAACCTCTTCCTATCGAAGTAATTGGTCCGATTTGACTGAGATAAATGGCATTGTAGCTGAAAGGGGTGTAGAATAAATACGTATACAAAATCGGACCAATAATGTTGCAGCATTTATTTCCCAATCTCAGTAGTCTCTACTCAAATTACATATTAATCAGAACCAAGAAACATAACAAGTTTCTTTATACCTTTGAATGGATAAGCTGGCACTTGTCAAACTAGTTTGATTTGTCAAGTTAAGTTTGATTTGACTTGAAAAATCAATTTTTTTATGTAAGAATTTGATTTGATATACAATTCGGGAGTTTGATTTGAAATCAAACTTTTTCAAGCTGTTTGAATTAGTTTCAAATATGAAAAGTGTTACCTATCACGCTTTTAATTTGTCAAGGTTATGCAATGAACAATAGTAGGAGTAGCAGCTTTTTTCATACTTAGGTTTACTAATAAAAAACTTGTGAATAAACTATAACGATTTAATTTTTTTTCGTAGCAAAACACTCTGTGGGAATGTTTTCTATAATTACAATCTGATCCTGAAGATCAATAAGCAATTTTGTTCCAACCTAACTTAACTAGAATTCTTAAATACTAAGGTCCTACTCACTAGTGTACCTTAGATCTGATAATTTTAGAAACACTACCGGTAACGTGTAACACAAATCCGCACAATACTCTGTTTGTACCTAGCACTGTCACTGAACTAGTTCAAAAGGTTTGATCCTCTTGAGTCTTCTTACTAAATTGGTATTATCGAGGAGCTAGATGACCTCAACGTTCCCATGTTGGAGCAGCCGTTGTTCATGGCTGCTGGCAGATTTAAATAACGTCTTGTCAACAGTTTCTACATCCAGATCCCTATGAAGATCACTGTTGCGACAGTACCAGGGTGCATCGATCATGTTCCTTAATACTTTATTTTGAAAACGTTGGATAACTTGAATATTACTTTTACTGGCGCAGCCCCAAAGCTGGCTGCCATACGTCCAAACGGGTTTCAATATCTGCTTGTAGAGGAGCAGTTTGTTATGTGTGGAGTTTCTCCCTAATAGCCAATACATCTTTTTATATTTTATACCAAGCACTTCACGTTTCTTTTTAATGTGGACTTTCCAGCGAAGTCTAGCGTCGAGTGTCATTCCAAGATATTTTGCTGTATTAGCATAAGGAATCTGAGCGTTATTTATTCTTATGGGAATGTGTTGGTTTCGTTTATTAGTAAAGTTAACATGAACAAATTTATTTTCATTTAACTTAATACGCCATTTTTTATTCCAGGTGTTAATCTGGTCTACAGATGTTTGTAATTTTCGGTTAGCTTCTTCATGCTCTTTTCCAACAGCCAGAATGGCAGTATCATCAGCAAATGTTGCAATAGTATCGTGCTCAAGGTTAGGAATATCACTGATATACAGTAAGTAGAGTACTGGACCTAGTACACTACCTTGGGGTACTCCTGCCTTAATTTCTCTTAGATCAGAATATACATCTTCCTGGTTTGTTCTGAAAAATCTGTTTGATAAATAGGACGTGGTAGTAATAAATTTAACTTGTGGTTAAGGCCCTCATGCCAGACTTTATCAAAAGCTTGGGCCACGTCTAGGAAGACGGTGGAGCAGACTTTCTTTTCCTCTAAAGACTTTTCAATTATGTCTGTGATTCTATGCACCTGGGATCGTTGAGTGTTTTTCTCTAAAACCAAATTGATGGGAAACAATTTTTCGTAGAGTTTCGAAATAACAGGCAACAAAGAGATGGGTCGGTATGACGTTACTTATTGGGGAGGTTTACCTGGCTTAGGTATCATTATAACCTCTGCTACTTTCCATCCTCATCCTAAATGATGCATTGATAAGGTTGGTCAGTTTGACAACAGCTTTACGTGGGAGTTGTTTCAAGATTTCCCCGGTAATGAGATCAAATCCAGGGACTTTTTTAGGATTTATATTTGTTTCGAGTTCCACATAAACTTCTTTTGGAGAAGTAGGTCTAACCACTGAATCTTCCTGTTCTGGTTCATTCCAGTCTTGGGTCTCTTCACCATCGTTGGTCTGGAAAGTCATTTCTAAGTATTCTGCGAATCTGGTTGCCTTTTGTATATTACTTTCGTGCTCAACTCCCGTCTTCCTTTCTAATTGGTGGTGTATAATAGGCCTTTTTAATCGTTTGGTTGCTTTCCAGAGTGAATAATCTGTTCTGCTGTCATTAGTTAATTCCCTCAAGTACTCACCAATCGATTCATTTTTAATATGCTGAATTTCGCGTGTTAACTGTTGTGTTGCATTATTTAAAGCTGTTTTATCAGCTGGTGCTCTGGACTGATGCCATTTTCTTCTGATTTTTCTTTTTTCTAGTATAAGGTCTATGATCTCTTTTGGATAATTATTTCCTTTTGTTTTGTATTTAAGATCAGGGGTGTTCTCCCAAGCTGCTTGTTGAATATTTTTGACAAAACGTTCGACTTCCTAATCTAGTTGTTCTTCTATTCTCAACGGAACTGAGAGATTAATTAACAGTTCAAGTTTGATTCTGAGCCTTAAATTTGATTTGATTCAAAGCACTGTCAGAGTTTGATTTGATTTCAAATTAATTTCGTAAAATCAAATCAAACTCGTGAATCTCTAATCTCTCTAAAATTTTACCGTAGCTTAGTTGACAGAAGGGGCGGTTAACATATAATGGCGCGCACTGTATTTAGTAACAAAGATACATTAAAAAATGTTGCTTTATTCAACGAAATTAGTACCAAAAAAACACAAACAACTTCATTTACCCTAATGACTTTCGCATTTAAGAGAAAATTAATTAATCCTCGATCTCGGTGATGATCCTCAACTGAATTACTCGAAAAACATAAATTAGAAGCGAGTTAATATTATATATCAAAGAAGGAACTCCCGTTGAGCTATCACCTTTAATTACACCAAAAATATTTCTCCACAAACAATAAGACGAAAACCTGAAACTAATTCAGTAACTTCAGCATAATTACGTAATTTAGTTTAAGTTCTTATTTGAGTTTGAAACACCTGAGGCCGATCAAATTTATTATCATAATTGTGGAAGTTTTTCAAACGGATTACACAAATCACTCTAATGTAATATACTAGGAGTGAAACATTGAATTAGTGATATCTTGATGAGAAATTGGTACTAATAATTTTAGTTAAGATGAATCGTTTTTTACCCACAATTTGGTTTTGCGTTTTAATAAGAGTTTTCTAAAATCTCACAAAATATTTAGAACAATGGAGAACTAGTTTGTCCATTTTCAATTGCAGACATATAAAAACAAAATTCCCAGATATGCTGATAAGTTGCTTTATTGGTGTCATCGTCATTGGTGTGCTATATTATTTTTAAAAATACGTTAAAAAAATATTATACTTTAAGTAATCACAGGACAGAATGTGATTTCAAAAATAATGTTTGAAACTAATTTTAACAGAGTACTTGTAAAAGAAACCATAAATTTTCATGTGTCAAAATTTAACATGGCAATACCATAAGAGATTTTCATCAACAGATTTAGGGTATTTACGAATAATCTAGCAAAGAACTGAATAGAAAAATTTAAAATAATATAATCTCAGATACGCCTGCGATCACAATAACAATGAGAACATTATCATATTAAGTGTTTGGAGAAAAAGAAATTTTAAAGTTAACCTCAAATTTCAATATCATGATACATCAATATAATCAATTCAAATTCAAGGGAAATAGTATAAATCGGGAAAATAGAGTGTTGGGACTTGAAGAATTGAAGAAATTCAGTAAAAAAGGGCAGTAATAATAATAAAGTTTTATTAGATTTAAGAAATCAATAATAACGAACATAAAAAGTCTTTGTATAAAGTTAATATAAGTAGGAATTGTACAAAAATTACTCTTTTTGTCTCTAGAATAATTTGATGCTATTTAAAAATTGTATAAAAATTAATAATTTTTGAATTTTGTAAAAGTTTAAGTTGAAAAACTGTCAAATTCTTGACTTGGGCTTTTATAAAAACTATTTCTCGCTGTCAATCGAGACTTTTTGCTTGAAACTTAAACACTTCACATCGCTCTGCATGACTAAAGCAAACGAAGTAAATTCAAAGCAACACTGATAAAAGAATAAAAATCATTACCTGTCAAGAAGTGACGCCATTTTTCAAGAAAAAAGAAAAAACTTTTAAATCAAGAGAAGAAGCCACAATTATCCATCCTATCCTGCCTCCCGATTAATAGATCCAGAGAATCCTGATCGAATTATATCCTGACTAAATTTATCCAGTTTCCGTTTTGAAAAACATTCCATTTGTATTTTTGAAGAACATCCATTTAACAACAATAACTGTAGGAATAAGGTATAAAGGTACCAATTTTCATTAATTATCGATATTTAAAAATATTTTAAAACAGTAAAATTTTTCTAAGGTTAAAAATTACTTAACCTATAAATAACTTAGGTTAGAGTATTGGAGAATAAGGTGAGAAAATAACAATAAATTTGACTTGTAACTGCTAATTTTTCTTTGTAGTAAATAAAAATACACTTACTTTATTCGACCAAATATCTGTTGTACATTTAACTAAAAGGTTTTTCGTTACTAATTTTTTTTGTTATTAATAAATGTTTATGAATTTATCTCAGTAGTCGTTATTATTGATCTTTAAAATTATAAGCCAATTAGAAACATACCTGAGGTTAAGAATATCTACTCTGCATAGTAGATGGCGCCCAATGCATTCTATCAAACGTAAGAATTTGCATTCTGTCTGAGTTTACGAAGGAGGTAAGAATAAAAATATTTCCCATAAATTTTAAATTTATTTAAAAAGAAAAGTTAGTTAATAAAGTAAGTAAATTAGAAATAAATTAAATTAAAGAAAAAAGGAAAAGAGCTGTAGTCGAGGTTAGTTGATTCAAAAATAACACTACAAAATTTTATAGGATATGTAGTAAAATTTAAAATTAAAAGTCAATAAAAATAAAATAAATTAAACAACATCCTATCACAACAAAGTTAGTACGTAACAATATTCATAATTTTTTAAATGATCCTTTTTAATAGTATATTACGTAACAAGAGTGGTAAGTAACCCATTACGCACGAAGTGAAAAAGTTTACGAGTGTGTAATGGGCTTACAACTCGAGTAACGTACTATACTTTTTCTACGCCCACTCATTTTCTTCTATTAAATAAAAGACAAAAACAATTGAACAATTATTGTAAGTCGATTGTGCCTTATTACTTAACGGTGATGAACGGTTATCTATAATTGTAGAACTGCATGGTACATCAGAAGACGAAGATTGATAATTGGTAATCGCCTCCGATATTCGTAATGCGTTGTCATTTTTATTTTTAAGAGATTGATTCGCATAGCCTTCCGCCACTGTAGAAGATTGCCAGCCACCAAGTCGCTTTAATGATAGCATGTCACCTCCTGCATCAACTAATATAGTGACGATCTCCTAAAACAATGGCCAATATATTGCTTTGGTTCCGGCAGTTGAAGATATTCAGCAATTTTACGTGGTGTACTACCGATTGTGTTTATTCCCACAACCTGTTTCACGCATTTTCCATTTCTGTAATTAACAAATAAAGGAAGTTTCATTTCAGGAGGACGCAAATTGATGTACTTTTGACATGTGATATAAAACGTTTCTGGTACTACTAATAATAATAATAATAATAATAATAATAGGGGGAGTGGGTGGCTCAGTGGTAGAGCACTGGACTCATAATCCAAGGATTGTGGGTTCGAATCCCACCGTCGGCAGAAATCATTTCTGATTTTTAATTAATTAAAAATTTAGAAATTGATTTTCATATTCCAGGTGTGATTCCCCACTCGACCATTCACTGTTGGGTTCTAATTAACAGTGATGTTCCTAAAGTGGCGCTGGGAAACAGTAACAAAGCCTACACAGAACACGAGGCTAATGGCCATAGTAGTCGATGCCGTTGACACTGAAGTAAAAAAAAAAAAAAAAAAATAATAATAATATAGGGGGGTGGGTGGCTCAGCGGTAGAGCACTGGACTCATAATCCAAGGGTTGTGGGTTCGAATCATACCAAAGGCAGAAATTATTTTCTGATTTTTAATTAATTAAAAATTTAGGAATTGATTTTCATATACCAGGTGTGATTCCTCACTCGACCATTCACTGTTGGGTTCTAATTAACAGTGCTGTTCCTAAAGTGGCGCTGGCAAACAGTAACAAAGCCTACACAGAACACCAGGCTAATGGCCATAGTAGTCGATGCCGTAGACACAAGTAAAAAAAAAAAAAAAAAAAAAAAAAAAAAAAAAAAATAATAATAATAATAATAATAATAATAATAATAATAATAATAATAATAATAATAATAATAATAATAATAAATACGTTTATTACTCAATACATAAATACATAATACAGTACAACTATTACGAGAGGAACAAGTATTGAGTAAAAGGCAATTAGCTCAGATCATTAAAGTCCAGGACTTTAATGTCTGTTCTTCCGCTAAGGCCAATGATCGTCTCGTTTTAGTTTTAGAATCTGGAATATCAATTATCAAGGATTTTCCCGTGTCCTGAATGTGTTCCATTTTAATATTTCTAAGTTCTTGTTTACGGCAAGCCCCGCTTAATCCAATAATGAGGATAACCTGAAAACAAAAACTCATTTTTGTGTGATGATAATTACACAATATTTTAATTCGTTACCTTTGACAACAAATGATTATCGTCTGGGGCATCTTTCAGAAACTTATTAATTTGTTCTGGAGAAAGGATTTTCGCTTTTTTACTTCTAAATCCATCCGATTTCCGCTTCAGTAGGGCCATTAGTTTTGGATAATCTGCTATGTTAATGTTATTATTAATGTTTAGTGTACTTCTCAGCATCGAATAAATGGCCCATAGAGAAGATGGCTTCATAATTTTTGATGTTTCCTCAAAATACACAAGCAAAACATTTTCCGAAAAGGATTTAACGTTATTCTTGTGTCGCCAATCCATAAATTTTCGATAGGTAATTTCGTATCTTTCTTTAGATTTTAGCGCTAACAAATTATGTGTGGCAGCTTGAGCTTTTTCTAAAATCTCCGGTGGAGTGCTCATAATTTCATCACTTTCACTTTCAGACATATTCGTAGGTAAAGTTAAGAAAATCTTCGGATACAATATTTTGTGACAATATAAAAAATAACATGACGTTTATTTCTATAGAAACGAGGGTTATTTTTTGAAAAATTGTATAATGTGTTGTCGACATTTAGGGACATCACTCTTTTAATTCAAAATGTATCTCGCTAATGCTAAAAGTTGTTATGTTTTTCAATTGACTAAATTTATGTAAATAGTCCAAATAAAGTGGTACGTAGAAATTTAAGTTTTCTTATCAAAAAGCACGTGTATGTTAGGAGATCTCATTACGTTCATGTTATTGTTAAATGTCATTTACAAGGAATGTTGACAGTGCGATTTTTAACGTTTACTGACGTGGGCGTAGAAAAACTATATTTTGATTTTCTGAAATTCCATCCGATAGTTATTTTGAGCAATCTACGATAAATTATCTCGCGTTTTGAATACAAATATCGACATTTTTCAGCAAACAAGTTTGGCACTATTGTAAGTAGTAAAACAATACACTTAAAAGTGAAAATAAAACGTACGATAATAAAGAGGGCAAATATACAATTTCAATTTATTTCATAGCATTTTAAATTGAATTTGTATTCGCAAACGTTGCAAATCCGGATCCAATCAGAGAAATGACAAAAATTCAAAACGTGCCAAAAATAGATTATTAGAAAACCGGAGGGAGCCAATAATGCGCGATATAAAACAAAAAGATTTATTCGATGAAATCGGGAGATTTCTAATAACAATTTTATTACCGTTTTATGTGTTCCAATTTTTCCCCGATTTGTTACTCTAACATTTACACCCCGTTTATCAACTTTAACGCCACTGGTAGCTCAAATTGGTGCCAGGAGGAAAAAACGCTGTAAAACGGATGGATGATCATAAAAAGAACTTTAAGGCAGTTGATAACTTTTGCTACTCGTGACAAGCTAAAGGGCACATACTGGGCAATTTCGTTTTTTATGACACCATTTGCTTGAAAAGTGATTAGATGTCATGAATATCCTTAACAACTTGAAATGAATCCTATATTTAGTTTTGGAACCTTTCCTGGAACAAAATTAACAAAACTCTTGTTATTGAAGAAATATTCTAAAATACTTGCATACCGGCTTGTGGATTTTACATGCGATAAACGGAATTAGAACAGTATTTTCTAAAAATAAAATTCAGGGATATAACTTTTATTTTAACCAGACTAGTTGCCGCAAAGTTCAGGAATTAGATTGTGCACTACTCAGGGCTTTAATTATTTACGAATACTCTTTTAAAAGTTTGCGGAAAGACTATCATTCGCTTTGGTACCAAAGCTAACAACAAATACTAGTATGTAAATGTCGTTTTCTTCTTTTTTTCAGAATATTTCAACGTAACCTGGCGATTATAGACCACAGTTGTAGCTTACTCTTCCCTTCAGGGAAAAGAATTTAATTTATTTTTTTATAAATAATTGCACTGTTTGATATGTTTTTTACCTATCTTTATCCAAATTTGATATTTAGCTATTGTAGTTAAAATAGTATTTTTTGTTGCAGGTATGTAGCTGATTTTTGTCTAAATCCAAAATATTGGTGAGTTAAAAACAATACTTTTTATTTTTTGATAATAACGATCCTGTAATGTTTTATTTATTTGATTAACATAAATATTTAAACAATAAATTACAGTTGCTCTCTACAAAAGATATCTACTACAAAATCAACTTCAGCATTTCTTTTCCTTTATCTATCCTTTGTCTAGTCCTTCTGTGCGCATCTAACATATTTTCTTAAACTTTTTTCAGTGTATACAAAATTTTAAAAAACATTTTGTCTCCTTAAGTATCTTTTGTTGTGGTATGTCCACAAAACTAATTGCAAAATAAAGTTTCTTTTCTTACATTTACGTACTTACTAATTACCCTCTATTTATCATATTTTCGTTTAACAGTTGCAACAGATGAAAGAATAATTACCTCAACAGATGTTACCACGCCGTGGTGATTTGTTGGAACTTTGCAAACTCAGTTGTTTTCTTGTCTTCAAACGAAACTTAAAAGTGAAGAAATCCTGTCCTGGCTAAAATGCATTTTTGATAAATCAATTAAAAAATGACTACGACAGTAAACAGCGTTAAAAAAAGTGTATCTATCTAATGATTTCTCCTAAATTATTTTTTAATTTTTACTTAACGTACTTTTTTATTTTAATTACATTTAGGATACTTTGAAACTAATGAATGGGGTGACTAGCAATCAAAATATTTTATTTAAGCTTTTAACGTATTTTTTAGCCATCGAATTTTTTTTTATGTTATACAGGGGTTTTTAAGACCCATGATTACGAATTTACCATTAGATTTGAGATTAGAATCTTCAGGTTTTTCGATGCTAAAGGCTCTAAGCAAAATCCAGACACACAAACCGTTTTTTTCAACTTTACGAATTTTTAGGTTAGATTCGTTTTGTTTTCTGGTAGCAATTTATGTAAATTTCACATTGAATTATGACAGATTGATTGAGGAACTAGTACATTTGTTTTATTCAACAAGAAGGATAGAGTTCATTGGTGTTTCCATCTTTTTTAAACAGAAAGTTGATTTAGTTTATATAAAACTGCAATTTTATTGGTTTACATCAGCGATTTTCCACCAGTTTGATGGCTTAAGTCTATGCGAAAACAAATTAGTAATGGCGGATGTTAAAAATATATATATTTTTTTTTATTATTAAACACCCATAAAGGCATTTAGTATATTACAATCTGGTCAACAGTGACCAATAAGCAATTTATTTCTTATAACTTAATCTAATAGAGTTCCTTAGGTTCTGTAGAAAGGATTGCACTAAACTTTAACGTGCACACATAAGCTCTGCTTTTGCACTAAAAACACTAAACTAACTCAAAGGGCTTCTCTTAAGTCTTCTTTCTAACCCAGTATTGTCAAGGAGCTGGATAGTCTCGACATTGACATGACTCTTGGCTAATTTCTTGATGGTCTGGTCAACAGTGTCCATTTCCAGATCCCTGTGGAGGTCACTATTGCGAATGTACCAAGGGGCATTTACTATGTTCCTCAGTGCTTTGTTTTGAAATCTTTGGATTATTGCTAAGTTGCTTGCTTTGGTGCATCCCCATAGTTGGATACCGTAGGTCCATACAGGCTTAAGTATCTGCTTATAAAGCATAAGCTTATTATGTGGAGACAGAGTGGAGTTTCTTCCAATTAGCCAGTACATTTTTCTGTATTTCAGTCCAAGTTCTTCTCTTTTCTTTTTAACATGCATTTTCCATCGGAGTTTGGCATCTAATGTAATACCTAAGTATTTTGCTGTGTGTGAATATGGAATCAGGTTATTGTTTATTCTGACTGGAATATGATCTATCCTTTTGTTTGTAAAGTTAATGTGGAGTGATTTAGTTTCATTAAGTTTAATTTTCCATCTCTTCGTCCAGTCATAGATAAGGTGGACGGCTGTTTGCAGCTTGTGGGTTGCTTCTTCATTGCTCTTTCTTACCGCTAGAATGGCAGTGTCGTCGACGAAGGTGGCTATGGTATTGTTTTCTAACTCTGGAATATCACATGTGTACAGTAAGTATAGGACAGGTCCTAGGACACTTCCTTGTGGTACTCCAGCCTTAATTTCTTTAAGATCGGAATAGGCTTCTTCTTGCCTAATTCTAAAGTATCTTTCCGATATATATGAATGGAGGATATCTGTATATTGTTTTGGAAGGAAAGCTTGAGCTTATGTATTAAGCCTTCATGCCAAACTTTATCAAACGCTTGTGATACATCAAGAAAGATAGTAGCACAAATGTTTTTCTCTTCTATTGATTTCTCTATAATGTTGGTTATTCTATGAACTTGGTCGATCGTAGAGTGCTTATTTCTAAATCCAAATTGGTGATCAGGGATAATTTCTCTTTTTTCGATAAGTGGTTTTAGACTTTTGAGTAGGAGTTTCTCAAATAGTTTCGACATAACAGGCAGTAATGAGATCGGTCTGTATGACGATGCCTCATGTGGTGGTTTCCCTGGCTTGGGTATCTTTGGGAGAGGTAAATTCTATTTCTTGATCAATCTGCGGATGTTCTTCCAGAGTGGGTTCTTCATCTTGATCTTCATGAGGTTGAAAGATTTTTTCTAGATGATTTGCAAATCTTGTTGCTTTTTGCTCATTATTTCTAGCCCATTTACCATCTTCCAATCTGACAGGTGGTATTCGCATTATGGGTCTTTTCAATCTCTTAGTAGCTTTCCAGAGTGAATAATCAGTACTACTGTCGTCTGTCAATTCTCTTAGGTAAATACTAATCGATTCTTCTTTAATTTGTTGTATTTCTCTTTTGAGTCTTTGGGGCTCTAGTTTGCTGCCATTTTCTTCTAAGCTTTCTTTTTTCAGAGATTAGTTCCCTTATTTCTCTAGGATAGTTGTTTCCTACCGTCCTTTTATTAATAGCAGGTGTAGTTTCCCAAGCTGCTTGTTGGATATTATCATTAAGCAATTTCACTTCGTCGTCTAGTTGTTGTTTATTTCTTAAAGGAACAGATAGATTAATTTTTTCTTCAAGAATGATTTTGAAGTTTTTCCAATCTGTTAATTTGTTAGTCAATGTAGGGTTATTTTCTTTTTTAATAATGTTTTCAAGTGTTAAGATGATAGGGGAATGATTAGAAATCATGTCCCATCCTTCTTCTATTTCTAAAATGTTGACCGATAAGACCGATAAGAAATCAATAAGGTCTGGAATCTTGTTGGGATCGGTTGGCCAATAGGTAGGCTTTCCAGTGGATAAAGCTTCACACTTATATTCTTTCATTGCTTCTAAAAGTTCTTTACCTTTAGTGGTCGTTAATCTAGATCCCCAGTGGGTATTTTTGGCATTAAAGTCACCGCCAATAATAAATGTGTTTCCCTGATTAGATAGGAAATCTATATATTGGTTTTTCTTCAAAGAATATCTTGGTGGGCAATAGGTAGCAACTAGAGTAATCTGAGAGTGTCTAATGCTCACACTTACTGCAGTAGCCTGGATTTCTCTGGTCTTATATTCTATTTCTTCATGATGTAAGATATTATCCTTAATTATTATGGCACTTCCACCTCTCGCTGCATTGTCAGGATGGTTAGTATGATAAATTTTATAATTTTTAAATTTAATATGTGACTGATTAGTAAAATGCGTTTCAAAATATACTTTCAAAAAATTATCTATCTATAAAAAACCTTTTAGTTTCATAAGCAGTGGCTGCATCTCTACTTTTATGCTTTCTTGAAAAAGGTTCTAAAGAATTAATTTGAAATTATTGACGTACTCCTTCCACTTTAACAACATTTCGTTTTCAACCTTCATAATACACTTCATATACACTATAAGTGGATGGCTAATTGTTCCAAACTTTATGATAAAGTATGCTTACACATAGGTTAATGACAACAATCCATGTACACATAACTTTTTCTTCCGAAGTTTAAAGTAACTAAACTCGAAAGTTGTCCTAAACATGATGCTGTTTCTAAAGGAAAATTAATCGCGTTTGCCCTTATTCATAGGTGGGGAAGAACCTTCATATTTAAGGGATATTGGATGTTTAAAAAGCTGCTAAAAAACGAATTTATTTCTGTAGCTTATAGTGATTTATTTGTTTATATATTGGGAACGTTAGATAAATAATCAAAAATAAATTTTGATAGATTGTTGTGAAAGTTTCCGTGCTTCCAAATAAATGATCAGTTGAATGAATGCTTAAAATATATGAACTGAAACGTCCTGTATATGTCACTTAACATTAATCGACACAAAATTTCCATTTTTCAAAAAAGAGAAGAAAAAGATGCGGACAACATTATTAGAAAGCCGTTTATCCCAAAAGAAATTTAAAATTTATGAAAAGTGGATTAGGGAGTGAAACGTTTAATCCAAATTCGAGGTGGATTCAACATGAATTATTTAGAGGTGTAAAAGTTTCGGCGATGTTATTAAAAAGAGTATTACCAATTCAAAAACTAAAATATGAGGAATTCTGAAAATTAAATTTTGACTGAATATGAAAAAGGTATTTGCCGAATAATTATAATTAATTTAATAATTATAATTTTCATCTAAAAAATCGTATACTTTTGGGAGAATTGGATTTTTCACGAAATTTTACGTATTTATTTTGATCCAAAATTTCTTGTGCTCTTCTTTATGGATATTAAAACCACTTTTTTAAAGTAATAATGTTTTTCCTAACAAGGTGGACAATGAATTTTTCCGCACGAAACTGTCGGTCAAGCAGTTGCATCACTAGTACTGAAAATTTTTCCCGCCCGAGTGCTGAAAAACACATTTTTTAAACCGTTCTATGGGAGATACGAGCATAATTTGTGAGCTACTTGCTACCAACCTCAAGAGAGTAACCAGAGACATCAAAAAGTTGTTATTCGAATATAATAATTGTAAATTGGAATTGGAAGGCAACAAAAAAAATCGCAAAACCACAAGTGCACATACTTCCTATAAAGACGCAGGAAGGTAAGTGGGCCAGAAATGATACAGAGAAAGCCAAAACATTCGCTAAACACCTAGAGAACGTATTCTGTCCATATCCCGGAGAAACACCAGATGCGGTCGCCACATTACTAAATGCACCATACCAACTAGATCTTCCAATAAACAAATTTAAAGTCACTGAAGTGAAAGATGTCATCAAACACGACCTAAACCCTAGAAAAGCACCAGGGTATGACCTGATCACGGGCAGCGTCCTGAAGGAACTTCCAACAGAAGGCATCAGGTTAATAACTATGATATTCAATGCTATGCTGAACTTGGGCTACTTTCCACCTCAGTGCAAAGTAGCTCAAATAATCTTTATTCAAAAACCAGGACAAGATCCGACTGATGCTGTCATACAGACCCATTAGCCTCCTGCCAATCCTATCTAAAGTGTTCGAGAAGCTCTTCCTTCGAATATTAAAACCACTACTAGATGAAAAAAATTTAATTCCCAACCATCAGTTTGGTTTTCGTAACCAACACGCTACCATAGAACAGGTACATACAGTTGCCCGAAAAATACGGTATGATCTTGAACATAAGAGATATTGTTCCGCAGCCTTTATCGATGTTACTTAGGCCTTCGACAAAGTTTGGCATGACGGGTTACTCTACAAAATAAAAATGAACTTACCATACACCTTTTTTGAAGTGCTAAAACCTTATCTGACAGAAAGACATTTTCAAGTGAAATATAGGGAATCCCACACACACTTGGTACCGATAAAATCTGGGGTACCACAGGGCAGCGTGCTTGGGCCAATTCTATATCTGCTCTACATAGCCGACCTTCCTAGAACAGGCATCACCACCTTAGCTACGTTTGCAGACGATACAGCGATCCTTGCCTCGCATAAAAATGCTGTCACTGCTTCTAGATACCTACAACTCCACCTTAACAAAGTCGATAAATGAATGAAGTTCTGGCGCATCAAAGCTAATACCTCCAAATCTGTTCATGTGACATTCACCCTTAAGCGTGATACTTGTCCACTCCCCCAAAAAGAAGATGTGAAATACCTCGGTATCTATTTAGACAGGTGCCTAACCTGGGGTAAACATATATGGCAAAAGAGGTTACAACTTGGTCTGATTTACAGAAAAATGTACTGGCTGATGTGCCGCTCATCCCAACTATCTCTCAAGAACAAGGTGCTGGTATATAAAACCATAATAAAGCCTATATGGCCTTAAGGAATACAACTCTGGGGCTCAGCAAGGAACTCGAATGTCATGAAGATACAGCGTTTTCAATCCAAAGTACCCTGGTATACATATACCTAACTATATACTTCACAGAGACCTTCAAGTCAACGTGAGTTATCAAAACCGATTGAACCCAAATGAACTAGTTGCAAATCTCCTCAACCATGAGCCAACGAAAAGGCTGAAGAGATATAAGCCATTGGACCTACCCCATAGACGATAGTGTTGTGCTATTGGTGTTAGTGCATGCTAAAAAATGTAAACTGTGATCAATAAGTAATATGTCATCATATTAACATCTAGAAGCGGTATCAGTGGATGCCACTTCTCTATGTCATTATTCATATAGCCATATCAAATTCTTATTGTCTTGACAAAGACATTGTATTTACCCTGGATGTTAATAAAAAAAAAACGTGCTTTAAAGACTCAACAAAATCGAAATGTGAAAAAAAAGATTTTTTCAAATATTTTTGAGGAACTGACCCACCAATATCCATAAAGAAGAATATTTAAAATAACAAACCACTATGAACTACAGAATTACAAAATATCTAATTTTTAAAATATTTTCGTTCATTATTAGGCTCTATTCGAACATTTAGTGTATATTTAAATGATCCTATCAAAAATACCAATTAGTTTTCTCTCTTTCTTCTCATTTACAAAATAAATATCAGCTGCGTTGGCTGAAGTCCGACTTCTAACAATACCAAATTTAAAATGTATCAAACGCAACATGACGTTTTTCTTATCTTCGGCCCATTTCTTTCGACCAATACCGAGCCAGCATAATTTCAAAGGAAATTCAAGGAGCTTGCACAATTTTGAAAGATAAAATATTCTTATGCATTTTAAATTACGTTAGACGACTGAAGTCGACGAGAATAAAAAGTGGGAATTGCAGTTACGCTACTTGCATACAATATTACAGTTTTTTTAAGAAAAATTATCGCTCATAAATTTTAAATAAGCTTTTAGATTGAGGCTGAACTTCTTTCAGAAGGTTATTAAAATTATTTAATAGAAAACTGCGGAATATTGAGGTAAAATGAAAATTTGCACATTTTTTATCCAAGCTAATAAAAAGGTTTCTTGGGACATATTATCAAGACGAGCATCGATATGTTATTGTTTTATTAGTCCCACTACCTGTGTATTTGACAAGTACGCCAATATTTGCGTACTTAGTCCAGTAAATTAACGCCAGAAAAACCCCAAACCTGGGCATCAAGTCTATCCGGCAAATTTTTTTATTTGCAGGTATTCATAGGTACATTTACCTCCGAAAATCTCAAATACGTGGAATTTGTGGAAGGGTGGGAAAATGGTTCTGGAGACGATATCTGCGTAAATATGACCCTTAGAGCATTTTTGTTTCGACAAAAAATGAAGAGCAGTTCATTACCTACAAAAGTTGTCACTATGATTTTTTCGCTACACTAATATTTTTTGCAAAAACGGCGTTTCAAAAATTCGCAAATACACTGATTTCCATGTTTATGTCTCCAAACACCCAATTGTAGATTTGAATATCCTCCCAAAAATTGGGACCTCTTCTCGGTGTCTGTATAAAAAATTACACATATAGTTCCTTCAGATATTTCCAAGTAGATAAAGATTTGAGTAAACCAGTAAGGAATTTTAATTTATTAGATTCGACATCCTAAGACCGGTTTCTGTCTTTCGACTTCATCAGTTAGGTTTTTCGAATCCAATAAATAAAATTCCAAACTCGTACAAGTCAATAGCTATATCCGCTATAAGATAACATTTTTAGATGTGCTACCATCTATGGTAAGAAGAGAGTATTGACATTAAATTTTGACTGAATCTAGTCAAGATGTCACTCTCTTCTTTTTTATCCCTTTCAGAGATTAATCTCTGAAAGGGATAAAAAAGAAGAGAGTGACATCTTGACTAGATTCAGTCAAAATTTAATGTCAATACTCTCTTCTTACCATAGATGGTAGCACATCTAAAAATGTTATCTTATAGCGGATATAGCTATTGACTTGTACGAGTTTGGAATTTTATTTATTGGATTCGAAAAACCTAACTGATGAAGTCGAAAGACAGAAACCGGTCTTAGGATGTCGAATCTAATAAATTAAAATTCCTTACTGGTTTACTCACTTTGTATTAATCTCTGAAAGGGATAAAAAAGAAGAGAGTGACATCTTGACTAGATTCAGTCAAAATTTAATGTCAATACTCTCTTCTTACCATAGATGGTAGCACATCTAAAAATGTTATCTTATAGCGGATATAGCTATTGACTTGTACGAGTTTGGAATTTTATTTATTGGATTCGAAAAACCTAACTGATGAAGTCGAAAGACAGAAACCGGTCTTAGGATGTCGAATCTAATAAATTAAAATTCCTTACTGGTTTACTCACTTTGTATTAATCTCTGAAAGGGATAAAAAAGAAGAGAGTGACATCTTGACTAGATTCAGTCAAAATTTAATGTCAATACTCTCTTCTTACCATAGATGGTAGCACATCTAAAAATGTTATCTTATAGCGGATATAGCTATTGACTTGTACGAGTTTGGAATTTTATTTATTGGATTCGAAAAACCTAACTGATGAAGTCGAAAGACAGAAACCGGTCTTAGGATGTCGAATCTAATAAATTAAAATTCCTTACTGGTTTACTCACTTTGTATTAATCTCTGAAAGGGATAAAAAAGAAGAGAGTGACATCTTGACTAGATTCAGTCAAAATTTAATGTCAATACTCTCTTCTTACCATAGATGGTAGCACATCTAAAAATGTTATCTTATAGCGGATATAGCTATTGACTTGTACGAGTTTGGAATTTTATTTATTGGATTCGAAAAACCTAACTGATGAAGTCGAAAGACAGAAACCGGTCTTAGGATGTCGAATCTAATAAATTAAAATTCCTTACTGGTTTACTCACTTTGTATTAATCTCTGAAAGGGATAAAAAAGAAGAGAGTGACATCTTGACTAGATTCAGTCAAAATTTAATGTCAATACTCTCTTCTTACCATAGATGGTAGCACATCTAAAAATGTTATCTTATAGCGGATATAGCTATTGACTTGTACGAGTTTGGAATTTTATTTATTGGATTCGAAAAACCTAACTGATGAAGTCGAAAGACAGAAACCGGTCTTAGGATGTCGAATCTAATAAATTAAAATTCCTTACTGGTTTACTCACTTTGTATTAATCTCTGAAAGGGATAAAAAAGAAGAGAGTGACATCTTGACTAGATTCAGTCAAAATTTAATGTCAATACTCTCTTCTTACCATAGATGGTAGCACATCTAAAAATGTTATCTTATAGCGGATATAGCTATTGACTTGTACGAGTTTGGAATTTTATTTATTGGATTCGAAAAACCTAACTGATGAAGTCGAAAGACAGAAACCGGTCTTAGGATGTCGAATCTAATAAATTAAAATTCCTTACTGGTTTACTCACTTTGTATTAATCTCTGAAAGGGATAAAAAAGAAGAGAGTGACATCTTGACTAGATTCAGTCAAAATTTAATGTCAATACTCTCTTCTTACCATAGATGGTAGCACATCTAAAAATAGATAAAGATTTGTCATTGATTTAATATTTCTTTTATTACCGGACCATTTTTATTTAATGCAAGATAATTTATCCCGATAAACCCGTTTATGGTTTAATCTACTGTTAAGTACAGCGGTGCAAGTGGCCTTTACTTAAAGGCACCGACCGACTTATACCAAATGCTATATACATAGTTACATTTTTACATCGAGAAGCTCTGGCGTCAAAAATTTACCTTCCAAAATAAATTTCGTTTTGAAAAGCGTTATTAAAGTTATAAATTCCATCAAGAGAAAAGCTATGCAGACTCGTATTTTTAGAACAATTTGTGACGACATGGGTGCTTTTTAAGTAAATAGCCTTTACCACACAGAAGTAAGATGGCTCTCTAGGGGCAATATCTTGAAAAGAGTTTTCCAGTTAGGAGCAGGACTTTTGATGTACTTGTAAGACGATAAATCGAAATACGATAACCTATTTTCCAATTCTCTTTGGTTTCGTAGGCCGGCTTTTCCTCCTGATATTTTGAATAGCTTGCCGCGATGGTAATATAATAACAGTCAGAAATAAAATTAATTGGTTTTTAAAAAAATTATTCAATTCAAAAAAAACTTCAATTGGAGAAAAAACTTTGATTCATTCCAGGGCATTCAAAAACTGATTAAAAAAATAATAAAACGACAAATGTTTTCAAACAAACCAGTTTTCAAACAGAAATTGAAAATAATTATGACAATTCCACTAACCAAGAACAGGTTTATTACAGTAAAAGCCATGGAAACATGATTAAATCAAACGAAATCTTTTATTAGGCCGATCAAATGTATTAAAATTTTCATTTTAACTACAAATAAGCATTGAAGGATGGGGTAAAAGTAAAATTTCTACGTCGTGGTACTACTTCTACAAATTAAATTACTGCACTCCTTTTTTCTCTAAACTATAGGTGGTATGGAAATTGTCGCACCATGCATAACGAAAAGGTGAGACAGTTTTGTATTCACCTAACCCCTAAGATATTTATTGATATGTTTTTATTCATGTCACGAAATACGAAAATACATATTTTATAAAGCGTTTTCGTTTCATTGTTGGAATCAGTATTCACAAAAAATTTGTTAAAGACTGCATTAATGTGAGACCAGCGATGCTGCAGATTTTGATCCGATCCTCTTCGCAATTACCGTCATTTGTATATCATACAAACATCCGTAACCGGATCCGGTATGATACACGGTTCCTTTATTTTGCTTAACGAAGCGTTTTCCCAATCGAGAGTCTTGATCCCTAACATTAATAAAAGTAAATGACGAAAACACATTAAAGTTTTACAACGAGTTTAATAGAATTTACGATAATGGAGCAACAAAAGTTCGTTTGCCGAGATAATTATTTAACAACGTTTACGATTACGAATTAAATGCGTCGTAAATTAAATTATCTACGGCGCTTGTTTGCAGATTTCTCAAATAAAAAAGAAAAGTGGTGATTCAAATACTAAATTAATTAACCAAAAAAGAAAAAACTAAATACAGACACGCTATAATTCTAAACAGGTTAAAAGACTAAAAATATAAAATTGCAGCTATGGAATAAAAGATTTTTCCAGAAGAAAACATTTTTTCACCCATAAAATTGGGTGCATTATAGTTTATTTGTAGCCCTACATAAGGCACTCAAAGCTCATCAACTTGTCTTGTTTGATAACTATGAACGTCTATGTTAGTCACAAAATAACTTTTGTTTACGAAATTCAGCAAGGCAAAGAAATACAAGCTTTTGGAAACTACAAGTTTAGAGCAACTAAACCGAATCCTGAAGGATTGGGGGTGGAATGAAAAGAGAAAACGGTGAAAATTACAAAGAATTAGTTGTGAAGACAATGTGGAACACCGTTGCAAAAAAAATGCGAGAGATCTATTTTATGAAGTGGAAAATAATTTTTGATCCATTTAAAGATATTATCTTCAAATATAGTAGGGAAACTCGTAATGCGAAACGAACGAATTTGCAGATGTGCGCCAATAAAAGGAAATCAACCTCTGCTTCATTAAAATTGAAAGAATATTACGAAATGGTTTTATTATGGGACAAAGACACTCCGGCGGGACTCCAGCGAAAATTTTTTAAAATAACTGATTTTTAAAAATCCTACTTTTTAGGAAGAGTAGAATATAATCCTCTCTTCAATAATACGGCCCAGGGTGGAGAAAAAAATGGCCGATAGTAAATGGCTGGTCCCCAACACGAAGAACCCTACCTTTTGTCCAGTCCGTCTTTTTAAAATTATAATGGTTAAACGTTCATCTAAAATAACAACTGATAGATTATTCTAAACAGTAAACCCATTATGGAACAAAGAACAATCAAGTGGATGGTACAAAAACACTCCAGTCAGAAAAAACGAACTTTCTAAATGGACTAAAGAAGCAGCAGAGAAGGCAGGATTAAATACAAAAGAAATAAAAATAACAAACCACTCTATGCGGTCGACAGCAGTCAGAAACCTGGCTAAATGAGGGGTGGGTGAACAGCAATTAATTAAAATTACTGGCCACAGTTCAGCCAACTCAATTAAACCTTATCTGCAAATGGATAATGAGCATTATTCCAACATCATAAACACCTTTAGAAGTGACGCCTCAGAACCTCCAGCTAAAAAACAGAAAACAGAAGATCCTGCAGCCACTCCTCGAGCTTCTCACTCTACACCTGGACCCATTAACAAAGTTAACAAAGATTTCAAATAATACTCCTACTGTGTACCAAAATTGCAATTTATATTTTAATTGTACCATAAATAATTAAGTTTGTAGTATTTTGTGATTAAATAAATTACCTGTTTTTCAGTTTTCAAATTAATACCTACATATTTATTATGTATGCATATATAATAGGTAGTATGTTTTGTAAGCTATGTGTATGCAGAATAATCTGTTACTCATGAAATAGTCTTGTCAAATACCATTCGGCATCTAATTTTTCCTGTAAAAAAAATCGAAAAAACACAATGCAAAGTAATATTTTTTTAACAAAATGCATTCGTGCAAGGGCTAAAATCCTCGTCTTCGACTCGGATTTTTGTTGCCACCAGCACTCATGCTTCTTGTTAAAATATTACTTAGCAACGTGTTTTTTCGATTTTTTTCGAAAAAATTAGATGCACTTATGATATTACACACGAGAATTACTTTGTGAAATGTTTGCCATACATCGTATTACTCGCTTTTGTGCAATGAAAACATTTGAAGCATGAGTAAACCAGTAAGGAATTTTAATTTATTAGATTCGACATCCTAAGACCGGTTTCTGCCTTTCGGCTTCATCAGTTAGGCTTTTCGAATCCAATAAATAAAAATTCCAAACTCGTACAAGTCAATAGCTATATCCGCTATAAGATAACATTTTTAGATGTGCTACCCTCTATGGTAAGAAGAGAGTATTGACATTAAATTTTGACTGAATCTAGTCTAGATGTCACTCTCTTCTTTTTTATCCCTTTCAGAGATTAATACAAAGTGAGTAAACCAGTAAGGAATTTTAATCCTAAGACCGGTTTCTGCCTTGTACGAGTTTGGAATTTTTATTTATTGGATTCGAAAAGCCTAACTGATGAAGCCGAAAGGCAGAAACCGGTCTTAGGATGTCGAATCTAATAAATTAAAATTCCTTACTGGTTTACTCCCTTTGTATTAATCTCTGAAAGGGATAAAAAAGAAGAGAGTGACATCTTGACTAGATTCAATCAAAATTAAATGTCAATACTCTCTTCTTACCATAGATGGTAGCACATCTAAAAATGTTATCTTATAGCGGATATAGCTATTGACTTGTACGAGTTTGGAATTTTTATTTATTGGATTCGAAAAGCCTAACTGATGAAGCCGAAAGGATGTCGAATCTAATAAATTAAAATTCCTTACTGGTTTACTCACTTTGTATTAATCCCTGAAAAAGAAGAGAGTGACATCTTGACTAGATTCAGTCAAAATTTAATGTCAATAATCTCTTCTTACCATAGATGGTAGCACATCTAAAAATTTGAAGCATGCTTAGAATTACTCCGTTTCTCAGGGTTCAGTACTTGGCCCTTTATTGTTTCTTCTGTACTTGAACGATTTGCCTGGTTTACTTATTCAGAGAGAATTTACTATAATTGCAGATGACCGCACGGTGTTTAAACATGTTGCCCGTGACTTGCAAATAATCAAAGCGTGGTGTAATTCTAATTTTCTTTCTTTCAACACAAAGAAAACTAATATAATAACTTTCAAATTTGTCTATAATAACTTAGTGTTAGAATCACAACATATAGCAATTACAGAGTCTTGCAAATTCTTATGAGTTTGGCTGGATAATGGATCTTCAATCTCGACTATTAAAATATTTAGAAGTTTTCTTCCAGAAGAGAAGGGCGTTTAACTTTTAACGCATCACTGTTATTTGATTAAATGATCCCAGAAAAATCATCATCGTACGCAACATAATTACTATTACCTATTAGGGAGTCTACACTGTTGACATAAGACTAACATAATTTTTCAGACAATTTTTTCTCATATAAACTGTTCGACATCTGTGTTTTCCAAAGGACCCCGCAGTTTTTGATAGGAAAATGGCTTTCGGTCGATTTCTCTCAAACTTCGGAAATGTATTCTTCATCCCATCCCGATCAAAAGTGTTCACGGGCCCAACTCAATCCTATGTACAGATTTCGAGCTAGCGCGAGTTTAAAATGATTAGGGGGAACTCGATATATGGGCATTTATCGGCAAGTTAGGCGTTCACCTCTTTACGTTTATGGTTTATATGATGGATATATGTCATACACACCCAGATACACACACACGCACACATTTAGCGTCTTTTAGAAGATTTTATTTTGATTTCTGAACTATTACTTAAGAATTTATTTTTTATTGACATTACATTTTTCATTTTTCAATCACTTTTTTGTTACCATGACTATGTCCGACATGGGCGTTTCATTAACAGGGTTAAACACAGCCAGTCACCTTGAAATAAATTAAAAAACTAAATAAATGTTTAATGGAGAAATATTTTTTGTAAGAGAACGCTTAACAATTAATATGTCCAGCACAAGCGTCACTTGTCGTTATATATTCCAACGATTTTCCCATTTTTTAAATCAAAATAGGTGCAATTAGGAATAGATTTTCATCGCTTTTTATTTGGTTTGCTAAAGCTCTTATTAAATTCATTAGCAATGTTAATTTTATGCTGGACATAATTGTTAAGTGTTCTCTTACAAAGAGTATTTCTCCATTGAACATTTAGTTTTATTTCAAGGTGTCCGTCCGGCAGTGTTTAACCCTGTTAATGAAACGCCCATGTCGGACATAGTCTAGCTGTATTCATGGTAACAAAAAAGTGATTGAAAAATGAAAAATGTAATGTCAATAAAATAAAAATTTTTTAAAAATAGTTTAGAAATCAAAATAAAATCTTCTAAAAGACGCTAAATGTGTGCGTGTGTGTGTGTCTGGGTGTGTATGACATATATCCATCATATAAACCATAAACGTAAAGAGGTGAACGCCTAACTTGCCGATAAATGCGCATATATCGAGTTCCCCCTAATCATTTTAAACTCGCGCTAGCTCGAAATCTGTACATAGGATTGAGTTGGGCCCGTGAACACTTTTGATCGGGATGGGACGAAGAATAAATTTCCGAAGTTTGAGAGAAATCCACCGAAAGCCATTTTCCTATCAAAAACTGCGGAGTCCTTTGTAATTTCCTAAGAATCAACTGAAATTGCTTCCAAAGTTCTTCTATAATTTTGAAGAAAGTTATGAACAAGTTTCATTGTCAATTTTTTAGCAATATCTAGTGTATATGTGCTGCTATATAAGAACAAATAAAATCTAAATGTACGCACTTAATATAAAAATTTTATTTTTACCTATTCCCTTGATGACCCGACTTTTATTCGAACAATATTTTATATTTTCTCAGTATTTCTCTGAAAAATTCAAATATTATTATCGCGTTTTATTTCAGAAAGAAATAAAACTCAGGCTATAAAAATCCATCGTCGCTCTTTGGTACATTAAAAATTAACGAGAGCATTATCACGAGAAAAGTAAATTTTTATTGCATCGGTTTTCAGCAATAATAGTCTGTTGTATCGATATTCCGAAGAAGAAAGACCGTTGCGGATGTTTAGGAATTCGGTAACAATAAAAATTTACATATTTATAGAAAATCGAAAATATAAATAGGGATGGATACTAAATCAAAAGATTGGGATTTCGTTTTTAAATATTAGATCCATTATATCTAACTCCAGTATTGCTTTTTCTGTTTTTGAAACAGTCTTAATATTTTGGATATCCAAATTTCGAAAAAAAAAGATTCCTGGGAAAATTCGAGAGAAAAAAGTAAAAACGAAGCATTTAAGTAGAGTATGGGAAACTTGAACGTGGGAAAATTTTGTTAATAGCTCTTATGACAAGTTACGCCCCCTTTTAAAGATGGTCGACTCCCCTCCACCTTTTAAGCTCCGCCCCTTCTGTGATAAGTCAACTGTCACATGTCAACTGGCACATCAAATCCTATTTTTTTTTTACTAAAATACATGGTCACTCGATGCCTTTATTGTAAAACAATTTATCTTTATTCTCAATATAGGCTTTCAGTTTCGGAAATCACTTCTTCATTGAAGCCAAATCTCTTTCTCCTGAGCATTCTTTTAGGTCATTCTCACATTCTAGTGGATCTTCGTTTCAAATTTAATTGTCAGATTAACATTGAAACAAAAATGATATAAAACTTCTATCCGTTGTCAGTGGAATGTAACCTGTCAAATTATACTCACCATATGCATTCTCGCTACAAAAATGAATAATTCCCACCCTCATAATTCCTAGTTATGGTTTTCGAAACATTCATTGTATTCGTAATATGATGGATCCTAGTTATAACAGCTAACAAGTTGCCAAGTTGGGATTTAATAATTAATATTCATTGCAAATATGCCCGACCCAACGTTGTGGTTCATTTCGAACTGTATCACAGGTATCTAGGTGTTGTACGGAGGTTTTTAATTTGGCAGAACGTCAGAACAGGTATTACGATATTTAGAGTTAATTTTATTTGTAAAAAAATCATCTATTCATACATTTTGTTAGACTCCCCATGAATATTATGAAACTAATCATACGATTTTCAATGTATTTTAGACAAGAGCTCATGTAGAAGTCGACCAGCAAGAAATCTGCGCGACGACATATCAACTATTCAATTGAACCACTCTACATTGTTATATCCCTACTCTCCGCTAGCAGAGCGCGTGTCTGCGTTAGCTTACTAGCAGAAGCATTGAGATGCAGCAGTATGAAAATGTTAGGAAAGGTGGTTTGTATGTGTGACTTTCAGTAAGAGATTTTGCGATCCCTAAGGTCCATTGTATGCGAGAAATTATTCGCAGTGGTAAAATGTAACAACTCTTGATCCTGTTCCTAATTTCCTAATTATAGGTTTATTTGTAAATGTGTTAAGTGAGTGTAGTGATAGGAAAAAACATTCAATGTTAATAAAGGGAACTTTAGTCCTTAGGGGCCCCCAGCATGTTGGGGACAATATTCCCCACCACAACGTACTTCAGTACGTGCGCCTCTAGCGGTGACATTGTGAGTAGCCAGTCCAGAAGTGTTTTACATTTTTAGGAATTAAAAAATTCAAAAATTCAGGATCTCCCTTTAAACACATCCTTACAAAAACTTCCAATTTGTTCTGTCTTTGACTGCCATGTTTCTTGGAATATCCACAAGTCGTAATAGTAAAGTTTCCATGAGTAAAGGTGGACTGGCATCGTGACTGGAAAATATAAGAATGGAATCGCAGCAGTGAATCGTTTGTGACCTAGTTTCTTCTGGTCATTTCTGATGACATTATCACGTACTTGACAATTTTCCTTTGCTTTTCCTTCGAATTTTCTTATCGGCAGCGTACTTCGGATTTTTACGAGGAAATGAATATTTTACTCCGCTACACTGAAGGGGGTAATTTGAGATCGAGAATGTGGTTTATGGGCGATTTCGTAGGATTGGAACAAGATGGATGGCTAGATTGCAACTTTTTGAATTTTTATTTGTTTTTGGATCGCATGTTTTATTCGAATTACAAGTTAGAAAATCAAAAAATATGTATATGCACATTAACTCTCAACTTTCAAACTGTATTTTCTCAAATCACACTTAACTTTTATTTTTTTAAGAAGATGATTAATCAGTCCATTAGTATATTGTCGCTTTTCAGCTTCATGTCGATTTTAGATATTCACTTTGGTTATCTACAATATCCTACCTTGTTGAACATTATAGTTAATATACGTTTTGTCCCATTTTGACTACCTGAACATTTGTGAGGGATACTCCATAGGTTCAATTATTATTCCGTTTTTGTTGAACGTAATAATCATTTTGTTTTTTTGCTTCGGCTCATTTGTGATATGTACTCTTTTATATTTCTGTTCACTTCATCATGCAGTTTCTATTCCCTAATATTCCATTTCTATCAAACTATTTTGCCCAATTTGGTTATATGATAATTTGACTTCATGATAATTTGTGAGGTACTCTCTAGGTTTTATAAAAAAAACCGACTTTTAGAAAACCCTGTTTTCGAATTTCAGATTTCAAATTTTTTCAAAAAAATACTGGAATAGGGAAAAATATTTAATTTAATTTATATAAAATAACAAAAAAAGAAAATCAATATCAAAGTCAAAAAAGAAAATGATTACACAATACTTATACAAAATAAGAAAACTCAAACAAAAATATCAAATTACAAATAATGTGTATTTCACTAATTTTAATTTTTCGCAAAGAATGAGTTCGACAGTCTCGTCTTCCTGTTCACATCCTCTACACAGTGGAGTGTCAGATAACCCCATCTTGTAGAGGTGTTGTAGCTGTGGCTATGCGCAGGTTCTGTCTGTTCATAGTCATGTATTTTTTGGCTGTTTTGCTGTTCGGATACTCTAATAGCTCCTTACCCTTAAACTTGTCAAGGAAGTGCTTCTTTAGTAGGTCCGCTTCAGCTGATGCCGATAAGCCTATGAAAGTGCCAGGTCCCAAAAGTTGTTGGGAGGCTGCTTTCTTAACTAACGAGCCTTTTGATTTTCCATAGCCTTTGATCCAAGCTAAAGTGACCACGTTGTTGTTGCAAGCTTCGATCAGGGACTGGTGACATTCTAGTACTAGACCTGATGTAATGCGTGATCTATTCAGAGCTAGTATTGCCTGTCTGCTGTCCGTAAGGATGTAAATATTATTACCAGTAATGTTTCTTCTGGTAGTCTCTTTTGCGGCGATGGAGGTAGCAGTGAGCTCTGTTGGAGCTACACTGCCATTAGAACCCATTACCCATTTTATATTGAGATTCAGGGATCAAGAATAAATTCCACAGCCTGACCTCTCATTGGTCTTAGACCCATCGGTGTAGATGCACAAGGCACCTGCTGCCAATGTAGCCTCTTGTACTTTTTTATTATTACCCTGTAGGGCCTATGAAAGGCATCTCTTGGTGCAATCGAATCCGTGTTGGCTTATAGCAGTGGGACCTCCCCAAGGACCTCGTGCTACAAGTCACACCTCGACTTACCGGATCCTACGTCAGGTTGTATACCAGTAGATCGTAGCCGTTTCATGGTCCTCCTTAATAAATATGTCAAGGGGGGTGAGACCAAGGATCACCTCCATTGCTCTAGTTGGTGTGGTTCTCATGCCCCTGTTATGTTGAGGCATGCTCTTCTTTGGATTTGATCCAATTTGCGTACGACTGTCCGCTGGCTAGTTTTGACTCCCCAGGCAATCGCACCGTACGTTAGCATAGGTCTTATGATATCAGTGTAGATCCAGGCCGTAACCTTAGGTGACATTCCCCAGGTGCGGCAATAGTTCTTCGGCACTGTTCATAAGATATGTATGCTTTTTGGCTCTGTTTTCTATATGAGAGTTCTATGTTAACTTGCTGTCAAAGGTGACCCCCAAATATTTCACCTCTGCAGAAAAGTGTAATTTAGTTTTTAGGAGCTTTGGGGCCTTGATGTTTGCAATCTTACTTTTGATCGTGAAAAGAACCATCTCTGGCTTTTTTGGGTTTAATGATAGTGAGTGGTCTTTGCACCACTGTTCTATGATATTTCTTTGCTAAACTGGAAATGTTTGCTAATTCTACATCTCTTCAATTTGTTCTTCTTAATTTCAAACTTATTTCAGTGTTTAAATTTTTTGGTTAAGTTTGGTCCCAATACTTTATGAGCTTCCAAAAGAATGAATGGCGAATCAAATAAAATAAGTGAATAATTAATTTTTACATAATAATTTGAATTCTTTTAAACCGGTTTTCCTAATTTTAATTTCGAATGTGATAAACCCTAGTACTCTCCATATGCTCTATTATCATACCGCATTTCTTCATTTTGGATGCATGATAGTTGATGACATGTACTCTCTAGATATTATATTATTTCATTTTTATTAAACATGCTGGTCAATCAACGTTTCCCTATAGTGCGAAGTTTTGAAAACATGATAAATCAATCTTTCACGTACTCTCATAATCGTTTGTGTTCACCAGCAAATGCAATTGTATTCCCGTTAAACCGTTACCTAAAAATATTCAAGCGAAAATTCCTGTTAAAACACTCGTCAGCGAAGATAATACCAAGAACTTACGTAATAAAGATAAAACTCTGGAGGAAACGGCAGCAAGCAAGCAAGCAGATTGCCTTGAATCCCTATCTCTCTCCACCTAGAATTTTAGATTTTTATTTTTCTAGTCACGGATCCACCTTAGCCCTCGGAAACTTTTACGAATATCTTAAAAAACGGAAAAGGCAGAATCGTCTCGAAGTTACTCTTAATTCGCTTAGCATCGATTGGTAATTGAGCAATTTCGTCGATGTCTAACACGTTTTACTTTAGACAAATTTCGTTTCGGAAAGTTACGAGTACATGTACCTAGTTCACTTTAGAAGTTAGCAATTTATTTCTATTAGCAACAGCATCGTGTGCTACCATTCCATTACTCATTTTACTGTACTCGAGAGGACACACATAAATTTGTCGCAGCGGAGCGACCTGTGCTAAATGTACCGCAAGGATATGTATTTGGGTCTATTTTGTATCTTTTAGATTTTTTTTGGGTCAACACAAGTACCTCGCTACACATAAAATTTTATGAGAAATCTAATAAGCCTAGTCTCAAAGTTATATGATTATTTTGAAAAATGGTTTGGATAATTTGTTGGACATTTTAAATTAAATATAATAATTGATATTTGTCTATTTTTCTGAGAACTTTGAGGAAATCAGACGCGATAAAAATTTAATGGGTTTTATTAATAATAAAAAATTTACAATAGCTGAAGGCTTTTTAAGAATACAAACAATAATATTGCTGAATGCTAGAATTATTATGAATGAATTAAAAAAATTAAATAAGATAAGTAAATATCTTTTAAGAGTATCTTTACAAGTATTTTGGCAATAATAACTGAGCATGTTTTCTGTGAGTTGGATGAATCACACCGTTTGTCCTGTTGAAGGTTGGATTGTCAGACGGTTGGCGAGATTGGTGGGCTCTAATGGCCTTAACCCTAAAATCAAAAATTTTAAAGGAATTATGTCCCAGGAAAAACAAAACCGGTGAATCTAGTGATAACGTTCACCAGGGAAGTGTGTTCAAAACTATCATTATATGTTAGTTGAATATAAAAATAAAATATCTTTATCCAAAATGGCGATATCTCCTTAGAAACTAATTTAAAGCTAATTCCAAATCATCGGTATGATTTGTAACCAAATATAAATCATATGACGATGATATAATTATTGTTTTACAATAATTTTGTTATAAAATCTATCAAACGTGAACTGATCGAATAAATATTCTAAGATTAATTATCACAAATTATAAAACCATGAGATTTTTAAAACGTTTTCAAAATAAAAACACACTTCCCCGTTGAAAATTACACCAAGACTGATGTCTTGAAAGACTAGTTAAAAATCTATCAATTTGTACAAGAAAGAGGGCGCTAACGTCAATTCGAAATTTCATACGACGTTCCTTAATCGAGTTGCCAAAATAGTTTTCAATATTCAAAAATGAACATTATTCGTAATATCCGAAGATAACGTTACAATAGTACTAGAAAAACCAAAAATTTGTTGGTTGAGAAGAGTATATATAATTTAGGAATAAAATAAAGCCACTCACCTAGTTCTTCTGAATTATTTGTTCTTCCAGAACCTTTTTTAACATTTTAACTGACTTTTATAAACTGACACTTATATAAACTGGCTTAAGAACAAAAAGAAGTCAGCAAATAACTGTACAAGAAGATTATTACATTATATTTTAAACCCAACATCATCATCCCATACTGCAGCTGAAATAATTCACTCTCTCAAGATTTTCAGAGAATCACTGGAACGGAATGTGATCTGCTATGACGACAAGGCTAACAAACTTGAAGAGAAGCAGCTACTCTTCGATAGAATCACACAGATGATAGCAAGTGTGGTGCTAAATGTGAATATACTAAAGGAGCCTCAATTGCATCTTATATTTAAAGAGGCAACCGATTATCAAAGGGGCTAACTTTCAATACCTATCAGCGTATGCACCATAACAATTTTTGAGAATTTTGTCTCTTTGGTTAAGATAAAATAAACAGTATAGGAGCCTTGAGCCATACCCATATTAATTGAAAAACTTTTTGAATTAAAATGTGTTAATTTATTACCTAAAACTATACAGGGTGTCCCAAGATTTTTTTTACAGGCTATAACTAAGGAACTAACGAATAGATTTTTTTAAAAATTGGGTAATCTTTTTAGGGCCTACAGTAATTTCATCTGAGGTATATAGAGTATCTGTGACGTCATCACAGAAGCAGGGACGTCATCGCCATGAAAAAAATTAAATGGAAAGGGGGAATCAAACTTAGCTCAAATGAAAGGGTTTTTTATTTCAAATTCAACGGTGTATCACAATGAGGGTACCAAAGTAATAATTTTACCAAATTTTCAATTTAATGTTTATTTTCAAGAATAACCAGAACATTTCGATTGCATCAACACAAGCATCGAATCGTCTAAGTAGTTCACGTGTACATGCCGCATGTATCATCTCTTGCGTAAGGTTATTACAAGCTCTTCTAATTTTAATTTTTAAATCGTTCACGTCTACAGGTTGTTCATTATAAACCAGATCTTTCAAATATCTCCATACAAAAAAATCTAGTGGTGTCATATCCGGCGATCGTGGAGGCCATCGAAAGGGTCCATGAGTTCCAATCCATTTGTTTGGAAATCCGGCATTAAGATAATTTGCTACAATGCCGTTATTATGTGGAGATGCGCCATCTTGCTGCCATATCATGTCTCTTCTTTCATTCAAAGGAATATCATCCAGTAACGCAGGTAGCTCATTTTCTAGAATATTCAAATATCTCTGACCATTTAAATAGCCTTCAAAGAAATATGGGCCTATTAACCGACCATTGCATAAACCAAACATTAACTCCCCACCTGGTTTGAAAGCGAGTTTCCCTTACCCACCGCGGATTTTCCACTGACCAATAGTGAGAGTTATGGCGATTTACGACACCATTATTATGGAAACGCGCTTCATCACTCCACAAAATTTTACTCAACAAATCGGGAGTGTCTTGCATCATAACTTGTATGATGGCTATAAAGGTTAATCTCCTATCCGGATCGGTGGGTCGCAATTCATGAGTCAAATGCAATTTAAATGGATGGTAATTGTGGGTTTTCAAAATTCTGTGCACTGAACTTGAAGAAACACCAATTTCTTCAGCAATAGTTCGGATGGACACATGGGGATTGACCGCTACATATGCTAAAACATTCACCATATTCTGTTCGGACTGTATTGGTTTGTCATGATGACTATGTTTTGAGTTTGGAAATGAACCTTGTCGCATCTTCTCTTCAACCATTGCAAAAGTCATATGCGAAGGTGTTCTTCTTTCGGGAAAACGCTCCTGGTATAAGGCCTTAGCATTTCGAGAATTTTTCCTACATTCACCATAGATTAGCAACATATCTACATATTCATTCGGTGTGAATAGGAATGGCATTTTTACTTTGGATTCACACTATGAATTGTTTTAAAACGGTAATAGATATTTAAAAAGGACAACAATCAATGCGTTATTAGATTTTACTAATGTCAATCAAAAAGCGATTTAGGTAGAATCCCAACGCCAACTGTTTTCTGCAGCTTACAAAAAACTAGTTAAAAGTAAAAATAGGCCAATCAGAAGTAAATTTGGACATGATAATTGCGGCATTTTAAATATCACTGGTTATTGTTGCAAATAAACATTAAATTGAAAATTTGGTAAAATTATTACTTTGGTACCCTCATTGTGATACACCGTTGAATTTGAACTAAAAAACCCTTTCATTTGAGCTAAGTTTGATTCCCCCTTTCCATTTAATTTTTTTCATTGAGATGACGTCCCTGCTTCTGTGATGAGGTCACAGATATTCTGTATACCTTAGATGAAATTACTGTAGGTCCCAAAAAGATTACCCAATTTCCAAAAAAATCTATTCGTTAGTTCCTGAGTTATAGCCTGTAAAAAAATCTTGGGACACCCTGTATATGTCAAGTAAAAACCATCAGGAGAAGTTTAAACAAACGCGAAATACTCCACTAACACGTTTACGTTAGTAACGAACTGCTATTATGAAATTCATTGTATTCCATAGTGGTTGAGAAATCCACAATTATGATGATGAAATTCATTCATACGTGCGCTTTGCCGGCTGACACTCCAATGCCATTGAGAATATCTTTCAGATGTCAGACTCCCATATGAATATACTCCACAATTTCATTTCTCCATATCAAATAATTATATCTAGATGTTTAAGTCAGTGTTAGTACAGTGTTGTCAGCTGTTGAATTTTTGATATTGCCCGTCAACCAGTGAGTCCACAAACACAAACTTTTTGTTGAAATTTGAAAATATTCTTATTAGATTAAACGTGACAAGTTAGACACAAATATTAGTAATAAGATGTATAATTTCAAAAAAGCTAACTATCACTTGTTATACAATGCTCTATTACATGTCAATTGGCAGTTTCTTGACAATTGTGCTAACTCTAACGTAGCAGTTGAAAGTTTCTACAATAAATTTTACGAAATTCTTGACGCTTATGTCCCGCGTAATAAAAACTTTAAACATAAATATCCAGTAGGGTATACAGGTGAAATCATTAATCTAATTAAGCGCAAAGCAAAAATGCACAGAAAGTTTAAAAGAACTGACAATATTACTTATTATCAGGACTTCAGAAGACTTAGAACATTAGTTAAACAAAAAATCAATTTAGCATATTCACGCTATCTGTAAAATGTCCAAACATGGTTAGTAAATGAACCTACATCTTTTTGGTCCTTTGTACACCAAAAAAATAATAGTACAAAAATTCCTGGAAAAATGGTTTATGGTGATGAATCATACGACAGTCCTCAAGAAATTGTGAACGCTTTTGGAAGTTTCTTTGAAAGTGTCTTTTCCTTAGGAAATCAAGATGATGCAAATCTAAATTTTAACTTTTACAATATTTGTGATATGATTGACATAAGTTCAGAACCAATTACTGAAAAGGAGATTATTGATGCTGCTCGTAAATTAAAGAATACTTCTGGACCTGATAAAATACCATCATTTCTATTAAAAGATTGTATTCGAGTTCTAATTTATCCACTCAAGACACTTTTTAACCTAGTTTTAAAAACCTCAACTTTTCCAGATAGTTGGAAAATAGCTAAAGTGTGTTTTGGAGTCAATTTTGTATAACCGCATATATCTCTCTTCAAAAA
Organism: Crepidodera aurea; assembly: GCA_949320105.2. NCBI lineage: Eukaryota > Metazoa > Arthropoda > Insecta > Coleoptera > Chrysomelidae > Crepidodera > Crepidodera aurea. Next base: position 36,338,736 of record OX439475.1, on the reverse strand, counting down.
ACATTATTTCTAACTACCAGCGTGGATTCATGAATTCGAGATCCACAGTAAGCAACCTAGCATCATTTAGTCAATTTTTATGTGAACCATTAGATGGAAGAGATCAGGTTGATGTGGTATATACGGATTTCTCTAAGGCCTTCGACAAAATTAGTCATGCGATACTTCTTAAAAAGCTAATGATATGTACCTTTCTTTATTTAGATCTTACTTATATAAAAGGAAACAGTTTGTCAATTTGAATGGATTCTGTTCAACTATTTATTTAGCAACAAGTGGAGTCCCTCAGGGATCTAATTTGGGTCCATTGCTATTCCTATTATTTATTAATGACTTGTGTCATATAATTAAAACTAACAAATTATTATTCGCTGATGACCTCAAATTGTATGCTTCTATTTATACTTTAAATGATTGGATTGCATTACAGGATCAGCTGATTTGTTCACAGAATTGGTGCAGCATAAATAGATTATATTTGAATATTAGCAAATGTAAAGTAATAACGTTTTCACGCAAAACTAATACTATCCATCAGGAGTTGATGGTAGACTATAGTCTATAGTCTATCATCAGGAGTTGATTATTATTATTATTAATATTATTATTATTATTATTATTATTATTATTATTATTATTATTATTATTATTTTTTTTTTTTTTTTTACTTCAGTGTCAACGGCATCAACTACTCTGGTCATTAGCCTCGTGTTCTGTGTAGGCTTTGTTACTGCTTCCCAGCGCCACTTTAGGAACAGCACTGTTAATTAGAACCCAACAGTGAATGGTCGAGTGGGGAATCACACCTGGTATATGAAAATCAATTTATAAATTTTTAATTAATTAAAAATCAGAAAATGATTTCTGCCGTCGGTGGGATTCGAACCCACAACCCTTGGATTATGAGTCCAGTGCTCTACCACTGAGCCACACACTCCCCTATATTATTATTATTATTATTATTATTATTATTATTTTTTTTTTTTTTTTTTACTTCTCTGTCAACGGCATCGACTACTATGGCCATTAGCCTCGTGTTCTGTGTAGGCTTTGTTACTGTTTCCCAGCGCCACTTTAGGAACAGCACTGTTAATTAGAACTCAACAGTGAATGGTCGAGTGAGGAATCACACCTGGTATATGAAAATCAATTTCTAAAATTTTAATTAATTAAAAGTCAGAAAAAGATTTCTGCCTTTGGTGTGATTCGAACCCACAACCCTTGGATTATGAGTCCAGTGCTCTACCGCTGAGCTACCCACCCCCCTATTATTATTATTATTATTATTATTTTAGAAAAGGAGGTAATGTTAGGAGGTTAAAAATTATTTCTTTGGTTCGGTCAATATGTACCAATGTTTGAAGACAGGTGGCATTGCCGAGGGAAGTTGACATTACTGTCGTGTACTACCAAGTGTCAAACGTCAAACACACATTAATTTTCACACTGGTTAGTGTCCAGAATTCATCAAATGAAAATGTAGAAAATAAATGTTTAAATATCAAATTACAGCTAATTATTTAGGTTAATATCTTTGATTTTGGAATAAAAACCTTCCATTTAACTTTATCCTCGATCTCCCATTTTATTAAACTTTTTTCAATGCGATGACATTGTCATTAACAGAAAGTGCAACTCAAAATATAATCCTGAGGGTCCCATTAGCATTTCCCAATTTTAGTACATTAACAAAATCGCTACTCACCCAATATATCTGTAATTAAGGAATTCTAAATCCTGTAAAAAAAGAAGGGGATTAAGAAATTTTAGGAACTCTCGCAGAATTACATTGACAAATTAAATACCCAAAGAAAGAATTTCACAAAATTCCGAATAACCTGGATAGAATTATTTGGGCAATTTAAATTTTTGCAAAACAATCTGCATGGCGGATGGAGATTCTGGTAAAACGTGCAACAAATACGAAAAACAATGATTGCGGTCGACGGCCGGTGACAAAAATTTAATATTGTCACATTTCATTTCCGTACGTGAAAATTCGTGTTTTAATAAATGTGTATCGTATTTTGTTAATGCCGTAGGGAGATCTAGTTGGTTAAAATATTCATAAAAGCAAAAATGTTAAAAGTAAAATTATAAAAAGACATCAAACCTTGGAAGTTTTTTTTCTCAGAAACCCAAGTCTACCAAAGCCACTTACTCTACTGATCGTCTATTAATTATTTTAATTTTCTTTCACCTTTATCGATGTATTTGCATCAGTTTACCTGATTCAAAGTATCGTATTTTATTTTTTTGTTTTAAACGCTCAAGTAAAAGTTTTGCGATGTATGATATTATTCCGATCTCAACAAAATTAACTGAATACGTATAGAAAGTTTGATAACTCCATTTTCAGACGCACCTAAATTTCGTTCCAAAACATTGTTCAATCAAAAACTCATTATCCAACTGCCAGATTTCCAGATTTATTAATTGTTTCACCACGGCAATTTTGCTTTTAGGTTCACACTTCAAAATTATATGTGAGAGACAAAGAGTTGTAGCAACTTTTTCTGAAACAAGTTTTACCCTTTTACTGGTTAAATAAATCATGTTCCCAAAAGCCTACAATTTTAAAACATAAAGACCAAATTTTACTATTTTGATTAGTTTTTCCAATAATGTACGAATTTGATAAAATTTTAGTATATTGTGATCAAAATGTCTCATGGGTCCAAAGAGATCCTACGACTAGTTTCCGTGATACAGGGGTAAGGGGTAGGTATCTTCTAAACACGAATTAAATGAAAAATACTATGAAGGTGGGTATTTTCTTTAAAAAAGTGATACAAGCAATTTAATTGGATCTTGGGTGGCTGTGTCGGATGTCACGTGTCGATTTTTTATGTACTCATAAGTAAAATTAACACTATTTATTTCCGTACTCTCAACAAAAAACTGACAAATATTTTTTAATTATTCTAGAATAAAACGTAAATAATTTTATATACCTCCTTACAGGTAAATATCGTATGTACAATTTAATTTAAATATTTATATAGATAGTTCTGGATCTTTGCCTGTTTTATGAATTAATACAATCACGCATTTCTTTAATTCTCTTATTATTTCACCTTTTAACCACCAATCGTTAAAAATATTTAAAAGTAGTAATTTTGCATTTTATTGTATAACATTTTATAGGTGAAACCGTCTAAAACAGGAGAAGTATTTTTTGTCTTTTTGAGTGACGCGTCTAGTTCTAACAAACTGAAGGGTTTATTTAAATTGTTAGACTCTATGGATAAATATTCGTATGTGCTTAAGGGTGGTTTGCGGTCAACACTAGGAGAAGCATAATTATTTAAAACTTTTGTGAATACTTCATCGTCTATCTGTTTTTTTTTTGAGAAATATGTTTGTTACTAATTGATTTAACAATGTTCCAAATCTGTGTTATAGATGTACTTTTATTTAGTTTATTGAGATATGCTACCCAACTATCTCGTTGTTTCTTTTTACAAAGACGTTTACAGGCAGATTCAATGTTTCTATAAGATAAATAATTTGCCCAATTGGAAAAAGATTTGTAAGCTTTGAGAGCTTCTTTACGTTTATTTATCATATTTGTACAATCTTTATCACACCAGTAAGGTCTATTGATAGAGGTAATGATATCATAGTTTGATTAGCAGTATTATTTAAAGTATGTATTAAAACACTGTTGTTTGGATATTTGACCACAGCTTGATGTCGGGCATAACTTAAATACCAAACAACACTGCAAATGTGGCAGCACATACCTACTATTCCCTGTACATAAAAAATTAGCACATGACATCCGACACAGTCGCCCAAGATCAAATAAAATTGCTTGTATCACTTTTTTAAAGTTATATTATTTTTCATTTAATTCGTGTTTATCAAGATACCCCTTACGCCAATGTATCTCGGAAACTAGTCATAGGATCTCTTTAGGCCCATGAGACATTTTGATCAGAAGGTCGACATCTATAATATACTAAAATTTTATCAAATTCATACATTGTTAGAAATCCCATTAAAAGTGTGCCTCCTCTTTTATATTTTTGTGAATTTGACTCTATGATTTCACCAAATTTTATCATTTGAAAGATATACAAGGTGTTTTATAAAACCATAGCCAACTCTCTAGGGCTAATGGTACGTCAAAAAACATTCATAATAAGGGTTAGAACATTTAGTAAGTGGGTTTTTCCCTTTTTTTAATTTTTTAATAAAAAAATTAAATTATGCCTTTTCGATTAATTTTACGTCAAACTCATAGCAAATGTCGAAAAAACGAACCGTTTACTCAGAATTTGTGTTTGAAAAATAAAGTTGCATTTCTATTAAGTAAATCATTATTGGGAAAAAATCTCAGCAGCCTGTGAAAACATTTCAAAATGACGTTAGTAAGTTATTATTTGAGAGTTACTCATTACTTTCTTTATTTAGTTTTTGTATTTCGTCTTTTATTGTAGAAGTTCTGTAGCATGTTGACGAATTAAATGTCACTAATTGAACCATGAATATACCACTTTTGTTTTACAACAATTCATCCTTTACTTCTTTTTAAATGGCTACCTTAGAACTACAAGGGTTCTGTAGTTCAATAAATTTGGATATATCAGCCTAAAAGATATATAATTTAAGTGAACAAAATATTTTGAATATTGGCTGTACATCATTGTGTAAATCAGATCCTTAACACATCTGCCCTTTTTGTGTATATGTTACGTTGTAATTTGACACTGAATCATTATTACCTGGTTACAATCGTTGATGACATATTCGTGAAAATAATAAACTAGGCCTACGAGTTACCTAAAAATAACTTATAAGATTTCCACGAAGACTATGCGAATAAATCAAGAAACTGATAATAAAGTACTAACTAGTAACTAAATTTTTCAGGCTTCAGTTTCGTTAATCACTTCTTCATTGGTGCCATTCTTTTTAGTCGGTAGGAGCCAAATCTGGAAATTAAGGTGGATGGGGAAGCAATTGAAGGTGCAACTCGTGCAATTTTGCAAATGTAGTGATTGACTTATGGCACGATGCATTGCCTTGGTAAAAGAGCCCTTTTTTCTTCTTCTTCATTTGGCGTCTTTTTTTTGCAAAATACGGAGGCCATAATATTACCAGCTGACACTTGCGTTTTTGGTCACTTTGGGCGGCTTTAGCGGGTTGCTGTCCACTCAGCTGACAGCCGATTTGATTTTGTAGTATAGATGGATCCATGTTTTATCACTTTTTATTGCGCTTAAACAGCTGAAACCAGCGCTCTGGATCGTCGACACGTTGGTGTTTTTGATCTACTGTAAACAAACGCGGCATCCACTTCGAACAGAGCTTTTCTAATTTTCTACTTTAATCATAAGTAATTATTACTAGTTTACCCATCCCTCGATGATAAGCACTATTTGCTACCTACATCCGTGAACGTAGCAACTCATAAAGTATACCAGTTTATCAATTTGTGATTTTAAACAAGAACGCTAACACCACCAATAAATCGAAGATAAACAATTTTCCACAAATTACAAAACAGGATTACCTTCTGAACGGGATATATAACCAAAAATAATTATATCTTTATCCGTGACGGGGCAGTATTGCCAACTTTATACCAGTATTACGTTCGAAATGGAATTAGGAGTGGATTATCGGATAACCAGCCTTATTTTATTCTGAAAGGGAAAAATATCACTATATATAGTGGAGCTTTCCACTATTTCAGGACGCCGAGGGCTTATTGGAGAGACATACTGAGAAAAATGGGGTCTGTGGGTTCGAATACGATGGAGAGTTATGTTCCGTAGAATTTACATGCAGCCCAGTTTTTGTTTGATACAATAAGTTTGGAACGGGTATTCCCAAAGAGTAACGTAAGAAAAAAGGATGATTAATCGGTAACTCATTGTTTTATTTGCTTCTCTTTCGATATTCACTAACAGTTTGGCTAGTTCTTTTTGTTCCTAAATTCAGTCGTTATATTCACTGTGCCCCAAATAACTTTTTTGAACGAGAAACATTCTAAGGAATATATCGACAGAACAATTAGAAGCGCATTTATGCTTCTTAAGCTGAAAGGTTCATTTAATAATAAAGCTAAAAAATCAATTGTGCTTTATGGCCAAAATCTCAACCACATATTTTTAATTTTTCGAATTGTTTGTTCTAATGTACAATTAGTGTTCTTAACTTTTATCCGAAAAGTTTGGATGTTATTTAGTGTGTTTTTTGTTTGAAATCCCGATCGTAAATCAAACTTGTTAGCTTTTCTTTTCATTTTAGAATATAATTTTTTTTAACAAGTTTAAAAAAGAATGTGTCCTATTAGGGGTTTCCCTCTTTATTTTATTTAGTCAACTTTACGGTTTATAAACTAGGCAAGAACAACACGGTTATCCTCCTATGGATTCCGGAACACACTGGAATGGAGGATAAGGAAATAGCAGACGTACTCGCAAAAAAAGGGGATGAAACACCATTTCTGGGACCTGAACCCTTCTGCGGAATAAACACTTGATGAACTTGGAAAAGAAATAAATAACAAAATATCCCAATACTGGATAGGACTACAAGCAATGAGGCAGACACTACTGGGTAAACACAAGCTCAGAAACTCAGATTAGTAGAGGAAGAAGGATGCAGATTTTGCGAGGAATGCATAACCCTGCAAAATATCTACCTAACCTGAAGCCTACCGACATCCTGAACTTTTTGAAAGCAATATTACTGGAGGAACTGCTCTAATTGTTGAGACATCCTTAACGAATGGGCAGCAGAAGGGCAATAGATCTTATAAGTCGGAGTGTTTCGATATCCCCATCAACAGATAGTTAGATAGAGTTGAAAACTCTCCATAAGTGGAACCTTGTATTGGCTAAAGATTCCCAAGAAGAATATTCAGGGTGCGCCAATTATTTCCACTCGATCTCTAGCACCGAAACTAAAAGAGATATCAACAAGATTTTTTGTAGGGGTAGACAGTGTCACTCGTACTACAATTTTAAAATATTTTGATGTATACAGGGTGGCTAATTTTTGTGGAATGAAAATTAATTTGGTTTTTTTTAAATTGAACACCCTGTAGACGATTATGTCTTCTGATTCTACTTAATATTAAATTTACGGTAGTTTTTTGTATTTGTAAATCCGATGCGGCGTTGACAAGTTATTCCTATTTTAAGCAGATTTAATGAAAAAACAGCACTTCAGAAATATTAGCACAAAAACCACATTTTTTAAAAAATTCCTCAAAAAAGCTACTATGATGTAAATGAAACATGCACCTATCACAATAATCACACAACATCTTCACCTGTTGCACAGGGTGTTTGCCGATGGCGTACCAATAGTCTAGTTTTCAAATGGCAATAACTTAATTTTTTCAAATGGGACACCCTGTATATTTTTCTTCAGTTAGAAGCTCTCCCTAATACGCATTAAAAAATTATAGGGTTTTGCTCATCTAACTTTACTATTTACTTTAATAATTGACGTTAAGTGACAAACAACATACAGTAGGTATATTTTGTTATGGCATTAATTGTCAACATAAAATTTTGTATTGTATCACGTCTACTATATTTAATCGGCATTGTGTATAAAAAATGGATTTTAATAAGAATTATAGTGTTCAAGAAAATATTGATATGATATGGATACTGGGTGAATGTCAAAAAAATGCCTTTCTTGCTAGTAGGGTCTATCGTCAAAGATACCCAGAAAGACGTCATCCACAAAAGGATACTTTTGAGAATTTAAAGAATAGATTTGATAGAACAGGGACGGTCAAGTATAAAAAACATTCACGTGAAACTACAGCTGTTACTATTGACAACGAATATAAGGTAATGATCATTATAGTTGAAGAATATAAGCACAAGGCAATTAAGCAATCAGTTAGATATTTCCAATACCACAATTAGACGCATAATAAAAAAGAATAAATATCACCCCTATCATATCCAGCTTCACCAAGAATTGTTACCACGTGATTTCGCGCGTAGAGTGGAATACTGTAGATGGTTAATAAACAAGATAAATACAGAGCGTAACTTTTTAAACAAAGTTTTATTCTCCGACGAAGCCACGTTTCATAAGAACGGTTGTGTAAATAGACACAACTTCCATTATTATTCGGACCACAATGAACATTTATTTAGAACCACATCACAGTATCGATGGTCTTTGAATGTGTGGGCGGGAATAATAGGTGATTATGTAATTGGTCCCTATTTCTTTGATGGGACTATAAATGGAGCTATATTTTTAGATTTTTTAGAACATGATTTTCGCAACTTATTGCAAAATGTGCCTCAAAATTATCGCAACGGAATGTGGTTTCAATTAGATGGTGCCACACCACATTACCTATTAGATGTTCGCAATTGGTTAAATAGGGAATTTCAGTATCGTTGGATAGGAAGGGGAGGACCTATAAATTGGCCTACTAGATCGCCTTGCCTTACACCTTGCGATTTTTTCTTGTGAGGTTTTATTAAAAAAATATTGTTTACAAAGAAGAGGTTACCACGAAAGAAAATATGAAAGAAAGAATTACTGCAGCATTTAGACAGGTGACCCCTGCAATGCTAAGAGATGTGCGTAAATCAATGAAAAAAAGGTCAAGAAAATGTATAAATGAAAATGGAAGACATTTTGAACACCTACTATAAATTTTAACTTTCTTTGCATGTTTTTAAGCGGTTTTTCATAAATAACTCAAAAACTATAAGTTTTTACAAAAAAGTTGTCATTACTAAAATTGAAGCTAATAATTTTGTACTTATTAAAAATTGTATAAAATATGTTGTTTGTCACTTAACGTCAATTATTAAAGTAAATAGTAAAGTTAGATGTGCAAAATCCTATATTTTTTTAATGCGTATTAGGAAAAGCTTCTAACTGAAGAAAAATATACAGGGTGTCCCATTTGAAAAAATTAAGTTATTGCCATTTGAAAACTAGACTATTGGCACGCCATCGGCAAACACCCTGTGCAACAGGTGAAGATGTTATGTGATTATTGTGATAGGTGCATGTTTCATTTACATCATAGTAGCTTTTTTGAGGATTTTTTTAAAAAATGTGGTTTTTGTGCTAATATTTCTGAAGTGCTGTTTTTTCATTAAATCTGCTTAAAATAGGAATAACTTGTCAACGCCGCGTCAGATTTACAAATACAAAAAACTACCGTAAATCTAATATTAAGTAGAATCAGAAGACATAATCGTATACAGGGTGTTCAATTTAAAAAAAACAAATTAATTTTCATTCCACAAAAATTAGCCACCCTGTATACATCAAAATATTTTAAAATTGTAGTCCGAGTGACACTGTCTACCCCTACAAAAAATCTTGTTGATACCTCTTTTAGTTTCGGTGCTAGAGATCGAGTGGAAATAATTGGCGCACCCTGTATGAAGCCGAAATTTAAACGAAAAATAAAGAAGAGCGTCTTCAATTGAAATGGGAAAAACATGTCCGACAAGCCACAGACAAGAAAGAATTGAATATAATGAGGTTGAAAATATAGCATAAAATAAGATGAGTAAATGAAGCACCTCAAGAATGAATTGAGACCACCTAACAGTAGCCGGATTTTTGAATTAAATAAAATCTAAGAGTGTTTTGTGCCTTGTTGCTTTGATAATAGAGTTAGAAAAGACATTACTGGTAAATTTAAAATTAAAATACAATATACCGTATTCGACAGGTAAATTCATATCATTAATCAACTCTTTATTACGTGTAATTTACCATCGGTATGCCGATGCTGATGTACACTTAACTGATTTTAAATCCCATTTACCTACGGAACGAAAATACGAGCGGATAGGTCTCGAAAATTGAAATGACGATCGATGAAAAACACTTGCTGTTTTTAGCCCTCTTCCCCGAACCATAGGCAGATATAAATAGTAGGGCAGGAGGAGAGCGAAAGCGGTGCGATTCGCACTTTTTTTCTCCGGGATGACGTAGACGTTAAAAATGTTTTAGTAATTACATATCTCCGGAAGGTTCACAATTTCAGTACTTGCGCGATTTATCAGTTGGAGCAGCATCACCATAAACTCCAACAAGAATTCGAGCTGCATTTTATTAGTTTCTTTTAATAATCTGGTTGAAGAATTCCATTATATTTTATGGCCAAAATCATGTCCACATATTTTTGATTCTTTGAATTGTTTGTTTTTAATATAGGATTAGTGTTCATTAGGTAAGTCTTCTATATAAAATTTATCACATGGAACTTTGTAAACACAATTTTTTTGTATTCTGGATTTCATTATTCTACCAATTTGTTTATTGACCGGAGTTTAATGTTAAAGTTACTAAAATATTCGATAATTAAATAGTAGGTAATTAATTAAATTGCAGCGTCAACAATTTACGTAAATAGTCTCTTTATCGATGCCAATCTATTTTAATGAATATATGAAATTCCGTTCGTTAAATTATTAACCAATGCACAAAGTATTAATACTATTAAAAAAAATTGTCGTCAAAATAATTACATTATGATGCCAGTACTTACACTCATAGTGGAGTAGATTTGGTTTTGAAAACGAAGTCGCTCTTTTCGAAAAATATTTTTGTCATTTCATAGATTCGAGGTCCCTCTTTCTCGTGATCACTATATGAACGCTAAGGGAGGTGTGGAGGGGGGGTAAATTAACAGTAAAGATATGGAAAATCGCTGAGTTTTATTCATATATACATAAAATAAAGTTCTCGCGAAAATGCTTAAACAGAATTTTAATCCGTCTAAATCGGTCTAGCGGTTCTCGAGATATTGCGATTTGAAAGTATATGGATTTTCGCCGCGGCGAGAACACACCTAGAGCCGTGCTCGCGTATTTCGCGTGGAAGAACGTGACTTCGAGACTTGATTTTCCTCCGATAGATAGTCATGACCCACGGATTGTGTCCAAATTTCAACCCGCTGGTTTATTTTGAAGGGGACGGGGAGGGCAAGCACTGATTATTTTTTGACTCGAGGTAACTTTTTTGATTCTTGACCAATCCGAGTCAGCAAAACGGCAAACTCTTTCATGAGTACACTGCTACATGATGTATTAAGGAAATTATGGTTTTCGCGAAAACGGACAAATGGCGACAGAATTTCGGATTTTGCAAATTTTATTTTTCGATTTTCGCAACGAAAGATTATAGTGGGGAAAATTTTTTATGCCCCATCGCCTGCGGAATTTTTTTTCTTTGATTTGAGCCCTACAAGTACTCGATCCGATAATCAGGAAGGGAGGGAGGGGGTGAACGCGTTTTGCTATGTAGAAGGGCAAATAAAAGGGTTCGTGACTTCGTGCTAGGCTCATTTTCAAGGGCAATCAGTTTTCAACTTTTTTGTACCCCAAAGGTCTGTCTATATTAAGGCCTGCAGGAGTGCGTGATATATTTATAAAAGCGAGTGCGCTCGCTCAGCCGCCGTGAAATTAGATGCCGGAATAGTATTTGTGAGAGAGCAGAGAGATGATGTGAGAGAGAGGAGAGATGAAAGCGAGCGCTTAGCTCCTATCCCGGCATCTAATTTTACGGCGGCTCAGCGAACGCACTCGCTTTTATAAATATATCACGCACACCTGCAGTCCTCTATATACTCAGAGATTTGTGGTAAAAAAATCTTGAAAGAGAACTGATTGCCCTTGAAAATGAGCCCAACACGAAGTCACTAACCCTTTCCCTTGCCCTTCTATAGGGCAAAACGCTTTCACCCCCCTTCCACCCTTCCTGATTATCGAATCGAGTTCTTGTAGGGCTCAAATCAAAGAGAAAAAAAGTCCGCAACCGATAGCGAATAAAAAATTTCGTTCCGAAAATCGAAAATTAAAATTTACAAAATCCGAAATTCGATCGCCATTTGTCCGTTTTCGCGAAAATCATCATCTCCTTAATACATCCTGTAGCAAGGTCCTCAAGAAAGAGTTTGCCATTTCGCTGACCTGGATTGGTCAAAAATTAAAAAAGTTATCTCGAGTCAAAGATTAACCAGTGTTTGCCCTCCCCCTTCCCCCAAAATTAAACTAGCGAGTTGAAATTTGGATATAGTGATAATGTGAAAGATCTACCTCGAATCTATGAAATCACAAAAAAAAATTCAAAAAGAGCGACTTCGTTTATCGGGTTTTTTTTTTTCGCCAGATCGACTCCACTATCATTTGCTTGACCCAAATGGGTCCATTGGCCTATTTGGACCTATGCAAGTTAGGATCTACACCAGTGCTTCTCATAGTGTGTGCCGCGGGACCCAGAATAAAATAATAATTAAAAATAAATATTCAGAATGCGCAAAATCGCGTTTCTAGAGGTTATATTTTCCAAAATTTCCCGGGGGAGGCCCCCCGGACCTCACCTCCTTCGATATGGGGTACTCCGTGGCCCCATCCCAAACCCCCCGGAAGTAGGGGCTGTGCCGTGGTTATAGGACACTATTTGATACAGTGCCGTGGGCTTCAAAAGTTTGCGAAACTATGATCTACACGATGCAGATATCAGCTGTCTATATGCTTACTTGCCTGGTTTTGACACGTCCTTCCGATAACACACAACCATAAGTACAATTATTGTACTAATTAATAAAAAACCAAATTATGCACTAGTAAATAATAATGGAGCATCGCCACCAATACAACCATTAACAAATATTAAGGAAACAAAGTTCTGAAAACGGGACAAGACCATAATCACTAAAAGTATATTTTATAGATACAATTTTAGTTGTCGTCACCGGTTTTGGGATCAGTTGTTGCTTGTTGGTCGTGAGTTTCACTTTCCACAAATGGGTCAACTTATACTCGAACTTTTTATCACGATTTCGCAATGCTAGTCGCTAAGGCGGTTCGTAGATTGGGAGAAAATAGGATGTTGGAGATGGGAAGAAAATTTTATGGGAAAACAATACGAAAAAGTCATAAAAGATCAGTAATTTCCTGAAGTTATATTATCTGATACAAATTTTAAGAACAAAGTGAATATTTTCATATCAAAATACATCGATATTAGCAGATTTTGTTAATATTTTTCTGATGCTTGCTTTTTAATAAATTATTTTTAATTTCGTGTTATCGACAGGTGTCTACAGCTCTAATCGATGGATGCATGTCATTGTCAGTTCCAATTTAAATTCGTTACTTTACTTTTTTGCCACCATTCATCGATCTTCTACACTGCAAAAAGGATATTAGTAGGGTAGGAGCTGAGAACCTCACCTGCACCTGGCCATTTTATTAAAAGTTACTTTCTTCTTTGAGAAGCTATCTCGTCCTAATTTTTCTTTGTCATCTACTCGGAATTTTCCAGCTAGGTGAATTAACAACAAACACAAATACGTAGTTACGGTAAAGCAACTTTGCTGGATCCTTAAGGAAAACTTCTCGCGAATTGTTTAGTTCTGTAAATGAGCCAATGCGATTTTGCGACATGGTTTGACTCAAAGATCACGTGACAACAGTGCTAGTTTGAATTTTTTTTAATGTCCGGAGTCCGCATCCATTTTATTGACCGTATAAGCAAATAAGAACACACAACCAATACTGCAAATGTCCTGAACAGGACAAACATTCACTCGCTCTATTTGCTCGTGCAAGCTCTGCTTTTCCTGTTCGTTGGGGCTAAAGTGGACCATAGGCGGATCCAGGGGGAGGGCTGTGGGGGCTGCAGCCCCCCCTTTAGGTTATGTTTTTTAATATATTCCATAGCCTCCAGACCCTCAACTCCAACTGATATGGAAGACAGCCCCCCCCCCCCTTGACAATCGGCTGGATCCGCCCATGAAGTGGACACGTCCTCTGGAAAAAAAAGTGTCTTTGTATCTCTCACGAGCTCTAATACATCAAGCATTTAAATTTCTTGATGAAAACTACACATTTTTGTAGTGTAGGTTTTCTCCAGCATCCATCGAATCGATCCCTGTATTTCCACCCGCGTATAATCAACACCCGGTGATTTATTATATCGCTATTCAATTTTCCGTCGAGCGTCGTTTGTTATTCGAATCAAGGCCCCATTCGATGCTCATCGATATAATGACGACGGTTTCATTCATGCCGTGCTATGAAGGGATGCAGATTTCCGCCAAAATGACGAAATGTAATTTATATTCCCGATTTATTACTATGTATGATATTTTATATTATTTAAAATTTCATAGGCTGAGTTTACTTTGGGAGATAATAATTGCTAAATAGGTTCCTACAACATATATTTTGTATAAGGGGCTTTTTGGACAATTTCCAGATCTAGTATACCGAAATTACATAAGTAAATGAATTCATGCTCGCTGGTTATGGTTAATTACCAGTTAATTATGTTGGGAAACCCACATCGCCTGATTATGTATTCAGCATATATGGGATGTTCGGTTCAACAGGTAAGTTGCTTATCATATGCTTAAGTACGGAAAAGGCAGCCAAAGAGAACTAGAAAACAACGTAACTGAAATGATTTATACATCTGGATAAGCATTAGCGTATGTATTTAGCTTTTTTACCAAGCTTTGTGGGTTATTCCTTGTGGCTTAATTAGTAAATTTAATGTTTCAAATGACTGGATTGTTGATATTGTTGTGAGCCTACAATCGTTTAGCCCTCAAAATGCACCAAATCAATTAAGACCATCGTAAACCTCATTTTATTTCTCTTGAAATCAGCTCGACAACTGCGAAATTTTTCTAGCAGTAACGGATGATTTCGGCCGAGGATTACGATTTACAGCCTGTCGCACCCTCTCAATATTGGGAGGAGTTCAAATGGTTTTCAATTGATCTGGGTGTTTTGACATTTGTAACAACTCCTTGTTCTCTAAATTTTTTATCCGCCGCTGAGCAACTGTGTACGAATCGTTGACTTTAAAATAAGCCTCAACCATGTAAGCACGCTGCGAACTCGTCCACTGTTCCATGTATAACTGATATATGCTCGACGTAATATTTTCATGGAATTTCTAACAGGGTCGACGTAAGGTAAGTTTAAAACCTAAAATCTACTCTGGGACACCCTTTACATTGAATTCGTTTTTACGCAGCGGAATTTCCCCGACTTTTCGCTAGCATACTGTAGCTTTAGATATCGGTTAACCAATCTCTATGAACTGGTTGTAAAAAACGTCTGACAAAAAAATGTATTCAGTGTCTAAATATCCTATATCTTGTTATGCTTTGCATCCTTCCGACGTGAAAGTCATTTTTAAAGACATTTATTTTTCAGTTCAATAACCGAAAATCCCCTTTTTGCCTTTCTACATCTTATCGATATAAAATTCTATATATATTCCATATCTATATTCAGTCCATGATATTTTTTTCGTTTTCCCAAATCCTGCCAGGTATCGTAATCGATTCAGACGGGGATAATATATGTATTATGTTTTGTATCATGTATTTGGTTGTCCCTCTGACAGAGTTAAGGGTGTTGAAAATATTTAATCCGTATTGTATCTGGTTTTAAAAGTAATCCAACAGTTGCATCTTATTTTAACATCAGAAGCGTTTTTCCCAGTGGTCTCGAATTAAAGCAGAGTGGTTTCATATCTAAAACAGACTCTATTTTAAAGCTGGCGAGCAAACGGTATTGCCTTCTTAATAAAAACTTGGAAGGTTACAAATGTGCAAAAATTTTTCGCCTTATCGACGCACGCAAAAACAGTAAAAGGGGCCGGAACCCGGTAGCTAAGCAGGTCTTTAAATTTAAAAAACAAGTGAGCTTACAAAAGATAGGGTTGCCCATCTCCCTCAAAGTTCCACGTCTAGGACAGAGCGCACCTGCAGTACCTCCAGTGAACCACATAAGACAAAATGGAACTATCAGATGTCTGAAGATGGCATGTGCTTGAGTGCTGAAAAAAAATTGTTGTCAAGCGTACCACGAAAGTAATTTTTTTTATCAAAGCTGCCCTTTTTTATACCATATTATTAAATATTACGTAACATTATTACTTTGACCTCTACAAAAAATGACATTTTACGTACTAGTTTCCGAATGAAAAGTCAACTATTTTTGAAGGCAAGTACTTTTCGCCCTCAAATGACTCGCACCGTGCCGTATCCTAGTGACCACAGCGGACGAAAAGTGTTTGCGGACGAAAAATGCTTGCCTTCAAAAATGGTCGATTTTTCTTTCGGAAATTAGTACCTATGTTTTTGTAGACGTCGACGAAAAAATGTAATATGCGCCTCGGCGAAAAACTGTCTATTGTCTCACCTGCTTGCTAGCCTCGACTGCGCCTTGGCTATCTATTTGCAGACTCGAGTATAATAGACAGTTTTTCGTCCTTGGCACATAACAACTATTCCAGTGACAATAATTTTATATTTATCTTAAAGAGTATAATAAACTTTATGTTATGTACCTTTTTCGTTTTTTGTTAAATTTATGCTTCAAAGACTATATTATTCGTTATGAATAATAAAAGTTGGTTTTTATGACCTATAAAGAACAGTATTTAAAGGAACAAGCCGCTATGAGTTACAGAAATGAATTAAGAAATTTTATCTCAAATTTGAAATGAGATTTCATATCGAGAAATTATTTCGGAATTGGACATCTTAATCATAAGGTCTTGTTCAGACGATCAACACGTCGCCACGTCACATCACACCACCCCATTGTTTGCAATATGAGAGTTCACACTTATATCTCATGTTGCCCAATTCTCCAACCATTACTCGACAACGCTATACTAGGGAAATAGACCACTGTTGTTGCTCCACAGTCATCAACATCAAGTACAGGCAGGTGTATTGTGTAGTTCACACGTATGTCTTGTTTGTTGCTTTCAACACTTGTTTCTCTCATCTGAACACTTGCTCAAAATGGAATATTTAGATACTGAAAGATTTATTAGTGTAATTGCAATGAAAATTCAAATCAAATAAAAAGCGAAAATGCGTGGATTGTAGTGTGCAAATCCATGTTTGCACGTTTTGATGCTGCCTGCAAAAAATATAAACATTCTCACGATCGCTTCAGCCGTTCAACCACGCGAAAGGTATTTTGCTTAATCAACAGTATTCTCGAGAGGAAGATTCAAAATTTGTTACCAAATAATATTCAGTCGTTTTTTAAACACTCCCAAAGACAACAATGCTGCTATAACCGTTAGTTGTTTTGCTTTTGAACTCGCAAAGAGCACACATGTGCAGTACAATTTATTTATGGGCCTTAAGTGCCATTTTTCAATTTAACAAAGTTTCAAATATAAACTCAAACTGCAAATGTTTCTGTTTTTATCACCGAACAAATTTGTTCTATTCGGTATCTGAATTCGTTCTGTCTTTGTGTGTGTGTTGATTCTTTGTGTTTATGAATTTTAAAATTCTGACTTCAGATTTTGATAGAGCATCAAAAAGTAAGCTTAGTTGTGCCCCTCCGTACCTCTTCGGGAACACCTTCAAAATGGCGGCCAAAATATGAAAATTTTTAAGTTTAAAATGACATTGAATTTAAAGCAGATACACACTGAATGACGATTTGGGTAAAAGTGAGTAGACTGTGGCTATGTTGATTAGAACAACTGTCAATCTAATATTTTATCAATACTTTAATTACAATTTGTTCGGTCTATGGCAATGCTAGAAGAGCATTCTCAACTGGTTTTTAACTGGTTTTTGTTTTAATGCTGTTAATAGAAAAGTTAAAGTAACGTGAATTTTATTCCAACTCAGCGATAACATTCATACAGTCCACTTTGATGCCAACCCTTAATATTGGTTGGATAACGAATGTCCCAATTATACAGGGCATTCCCAACAGGGGTGATCTGAACGTTTCCCGTGTGAACCCGACCTAAAGGTTTAAAAAGATCTCTATAGATCGAAAGGTCCAAGGTTAAACACTCAAATACGTAATGCCCAAGGAAGAATACATCTACGTATTTTGAAATAAGCTGAAACCAAACAAGAATTTCGATTTTTCAAATTTCTCAAAAGTTACGAATTGATTTTAGTATTTTATTTGTTTCTAAATTATTACTTTGTATCCAATAGAAATCGTTTAGCAATTTTAATGGCTTGCAGCGATGCGATCGTAATGAAAAAGAGTTCCATTGAAATCCCGACTGATTATTTGATATGCAGATTTTTTTGCGAAAGCGACGAAAAAGCCGTGAAACGCCATTACCAGCCAATTTACTTATTATTGAGGAAATTTAAAAAAAAAGAGAGAGAAACAAAGATTACGTTTCAGGCGCATTTCTAACTTTCGAGCTGATGAATAATTTACCAATTCGAATAAAGAATTAACTCATAATTGAACGTCCCGTCAACGGCGATTATGATGATAATAAAAATGTGAATTTTACGGAAAACGTTTGTTTTTAATACACCTATTCCTGCCAAACTGAACTAGAATTAAAGTAATTTGTAATTCCAAATAATATTTATTCATTCAAATGAAGAAACTTAAAAAATTTAAAAGTAAAAAAAAAATATAAAAAATAATAAAGCATAAAATAGACTCTTAAAGAGACAACTGCCTCTTTATCTAAACAGAGAGAGCAAACGTTTTCGGTAGTGTTACTCCAGTGTAGGATTTTTTTGTTTTCTCGTAAGGATCCTCTCTGTGATACTAAAACTTTTTGTTGTAAAATTTACCAGCTATATGTATATAATTATTAAATAAACCATACTATGGACATTTGAGTTTTCTATAACCCTGTACAACGGGTAAACGATCTGCAACTTTGATTTTGTTATTTAAATGAAGATGGCGTTGGTCTTTTATCACTCTAAACACTTGCTTCTACGCAAACAGTTCCACTATGAGCTTTTGGCAGGCCTGGTAGTCTTCAGATATGGCTTGGATGCCGTGTCGAGCTACCTACTTCCTACTGATGAGGCACAAAAATGCAAAAAAACCTTTCTAGGAACGACTAGCTCCTTGAATAACAAAATCCCCCTGGATCCGCCACTGTGCGGTTCCTATATACGGTTCCTATATACGGTATATGCGGTTGTTCTATGTCCCATTAAGAATGGGACATAGAACAACCGCAGATTCTCCAATTCAAAATAAAACGATTAAGCGAAATATGCTTAGATAAAATGTTACTCGTTTCCGAAATACGGGGTGTTGAAGTTGAAAACTGAAAAATTATTAATGGCCATAATTTTTTTAATACACCGTATAATTTTACTCAAATCGGCACGCTTGTTAGATATCATAAAATGCACCTAACAGTAAAAAAACAGTTCAGTACGCTCTACCAGTGGCGTACGGCAGGAGTAAGTAATGCTTGTACCCCTTCCAAATTTTACGCCGCTGTCTAAATTTTAATTTTCTCATTTCTAACTTGGAAAATTCGTTATGACGTGTCATTTTACAATAATATTACAGTTATTAATAACAATAATCACTTATCGGCAACAGATAGTTACTACGAAAATGTTTAACTGACAGTGACAGAACTTCATTATAAATCAAAGCCTACTGTCAAAATTTTCAATTATAAATTAATAAATATTCTCACAATCGCAACGTGCCTATTAGGAACTTAACATTACAAATCAGAACAAAAAAATAAAAAAAAATAGAATAAAGCTGTTTGGTCGCGAATCTCATTAATTGTAAAAATGAATATTATTAATAATAATACAAATAAAAAGTACATGTCTATCTATCTTTAATTCATTTCGGAAGCTCATTGTGGTTTGTATTTTAATTTCTCTCTCTTTCCACTGGATTAAAACCACTTAGTTGTTAAAAAAGTTTTTTTATTGACGTTTCGGCTTTCCAGATCGAAAGCCGTTATCAAAATGACATAAAATAAATAAATTTACTAGAAACAGAACACTTGATAATCTTGCAAAAATATGACATCAACATAGTATACATAGAATAAGATTTTGAGATTGAAGATGTCAAAATCTGTTTCAATCATATTTTTGTGACGTTTCTGGGAACGAATATCTCGAAAAACAATGACTTTACAACAAACTAACAAGTGTACATTATTGACTTAGAAAATATCAAAAAAAATAAAATTATAGTCAAAATTAAAATTTAGACAGCGGCGTAACATTTAGAAGGGGTACAAGCATTACTTA
Organism: Crepidodera aurea; assembly: GCA_949320105.2. NCBI lineage: Eukaryota > Metazoa > Arthropoda > Insecta > Coleoptera > Chrysomelidae > Crepidodera > Crepidodera aurea. The sequence goes on along the minus strand of OX439475.1, from coordinate 36,318,704 downwards.
CTCCTGCCGTACGCCACTGGTAGAGCGTACTGAACTGTTTTTTTACTGTTAGGTGCATTTTATGATATTTAACAAGTGTGCCGATTTGAATAAAATTATACGGTGTATTAAAAAAATTATGGCCATTAATAATTTTTAGTTTTCAACTTCAACACCCCATATTCCGGAAACGAGTAACATTTTATCTAAGGATATTTCGCTTAATCGTTTTATTTTGAATTGGAGAATCTGCGATTGTTCTATGTCCCATTCTTAATGGGACACCCTGTATAGTTGCGGTCTTAACCCAACTTTCAGTGAATAAAAATTTACTCTCTTTCTATTTAGTCTTTATTAAATAAAATTTAAACATTTGTATACGGTATTGCTCTGAGAAGTGTTTTTATCCCTTTTAACTCTTCAATATCTACGTTTTTTCGCTATTATTTGACCCTAGAAGAAACATTATTAGTTCATTTGTAACTACCCACTAAACGCAAAATTCACCTACGTCCAAAGCCACACATGACACAAATTAAAACTATCGAAACCTTGTTGATAATGAAACTGAAACAAACAACACCCACATCCGAGTCAGTTTACACATTTTATATTAAACGCTGTGTCTAGGTGCACGCTAACGTGTACAAAATAAAAAACTTAGGTACACGCTAAAATGTCATCACTGACTATGACGTAGTCTTTAAGCGTGCACCGATTTACCGCGCCTTAGACATTCAACCGTGCACCTTAAATAAATGACATTCAGTATAAATGTTAAAACGTGTATGTTCGTTTGTGTTGATTTTTGTGGTCAGGTGTTTAGGTCTTTAAGCGTGCACCGATTTACCGCGCCTTAGACATTCAATCGTGCACCTTAAATAAATGACATTCAGTATAAATGTTAAAACGTATATGTTCGTTTGTGTTGATTTTTGTGGTCAGGTGTTTAGTTCCTTTGAGGAATTTCAAAACGGTTTGAGGCAATATGAAATGAAAAACAAAAGTTCGTGATTAGACATAGCAGAAAAAAGTATAATTTCCCGATTGCGCAGGTTTTTTCTTTTTTTTTTTCACTCACTTTTCGATGCATTTCATAAGAATAAAAGTTATTGTTTAATTACAGTGCACGATGTTAATTTTGTATTAAATTAAAGGTGCACATTAAAAGACTACGTCATGGGAAGTGATGACATTTGAGCGTGTACCTAAGTTTTTTACTTTGTACACGTTAGCGTGCACGTAGACACAGCGTTTATTAAAACATTACGGGTTTCTAAACGCCCACAAAGGAAAATCTTTTTTTTTCCATAATTTTATTTACATTATTGAACGAAATATTTTTTGTTCTGAACAGACGCTTTTTATTGAATATCGACATCTACTCATATCCGTTTTTATATCTATACTAAATCGTTTTTCTTTTGTTCCAGGTTCGTTGCTGAAAATTACTCGTAAATCCACGTGGGTGAGTGAATGAATTTAAAACTTCGAAAACTCGTCGTGAGAGTGAGTGACGTAAAAATCATTTCGAGTCACTCTCAAGTTATATGAAAAATACCGAGTTTGAAGTTAAATAAAAAGTTATTTCGTAATTACGTCGGAAAAGTTTCGTATTGATTCAAAAGGATTTCGGTAAATTGAATGGAGGGACGTGATTATGAGGGTACGGGGAAGAATAAAGCAGCGAGGGTTGTCGACAATAAATTTTGATACTGGATAAATCCATAGACGTGGCATTTGGGCTCAACATGAATTTTTAATTGATGTTTAATTTAAAAGATTTTATGCTAGCTACATTAAAAAATCTTAAAGGACGCCTTAAATGTAAAAAAACGTCTCGTCACATTGGCTGAAAATTTCGTGAAAAGTTCTTCAAACGTTTCTAATTAAGGAATATGAAGTCCGAATAAGATCCTATGATAAAAATACAAATTCCTAATTTTCAATTTTTCAACTTTGGCCATCTAAAACCACAATTTTTGAAAATATCACATAACAAGTATACAGGGTCCGGCAAACCTCTGTCGTATTTCTATTATTTTCTTATTGTATAAAACTTACAGATTTATTTGAAAGGTATCTATTCATGGTGGTTAAAAGCAAATATTTTGAAATTATTTTCATGTATACAGGGTGGTCCATTAGTAAACTAGGCAAATTACTTAATCTCACATAATGTTGAATAAGCCAGTTTTTGGGATTTTTCAGCAAAATATGCCAAAAGGGCTTCTTCACTAACATTTTTTACATTTTTTCCCCCGACACCAATTTTTAAATGCTCGTATGACTTCTCGTATCGCGCTTTTGATTTTACTGGCAATATTTCGTAAGTCGCCTTGTTTGCTGCTTCCAAAATTTCTTCTGGAATTTCATTTTCTGTGTCGGAAAATTCAAAATCTCAATTTCAAATTTGCGATCTCTTAAAATGAAAAATCAACGAACTGTCAGTTGACAATAAAGCGCAACGTTGTTACCATAGTAACTAAATCAAGGCAGACTGTATTATCGAGGAGCGATTGGAAAAATAAAAAACAGGGACCGGAAAACGCTTTTGCCGGTCCCTAACGTCCATTTTCCGCTATTAACTTAACGAAAAATTGTCCAGACAGTATATATTTTCTGGGCGATCTTAAAAAGACTGTTTTGACATCGAGTTTAGGATTTTACTAAATTTTTCATACTTTTTACTCCTTTTCTTAAAATTAATTATCCTGTATCCTGTTGTATAGATAGATGAATGGAAAAAAGTTTTTGGAAAGTGGTAGTAAACTTATAAGACCACTTGTGGCAGCCCCAAAATATTTTTCAAAGCTCAGACAACTTAATTTTTTTGCGAGCTGACAAAAAAATTACTACCTTTTTTACGTACTCCCTTGCTTGAAACTCCATGACTATGATTTAAAATATCGTTGATAAAATTACTGGGCACGCATCGCTTTTATCAATTTAATCAATAGTGACATTTTCTACTAAAACATCAAAGCGATGCTTGTTTTTAATCTCCCAAATCGTTCCGTTCTGATTTTGATTAAAAATCTTCCGAACCTTGCGATTTCCATCCGCCACGCCTCCCCTTTATCCCAAAAAGCAACTCTTTGAATTATGCATGGTTTTCATAACCTATAAGCCTAGTTCTCGTCGCACAGAATTCCCTCGATTGTCGCCCCAATAAGTTCAGCGAAAGTTGTCCAAATCAAATTTTCTTTATACATAAAAGATTATTTCGTATACTTTTTCACTTCTTCCTTTTGAATTTTGAAGGTTTTTCTGCTTAATTTAATAAAAATATGGGAGTATTGAATATATAATCGAATTAAAATTAAAAATCTCAGACCAATCAAATTTGGCATACTGAGTGTGCCCCCTGATATCAATAAAATAGGTTAGTTTTTTTTAGATTTTTATTTGTTTTTTGAAAACAACACCCTGTAAGCCAGATCAGACAATTTTTATTTTTCTCACTTTAAAGATTAAGGATGATACTAAGCAACAACCAAAAAAAATTGAACGCGCAACTTTTTGTTTTCTGAAGAAAAAAATAAAACTTTGAAAAATAGTATAATTTTATTGGATTCACATTCTTCTTATGACTGATGAGGCACTACATTGATAGCACATCATCATTTTTGAACAAAAATCATAAGAACAGTTCATTTTACTAGATATAAAGTATTAATCAATCAACTGTTGAAATTCCAGGGCCGTATTAATTTTTTTAAAGTTTTTATTGATCCTGTAAAAACAACACCCTGTAAGCGAGTTGTACAAATTTTCTTTCTGTAACGTCAAAGAAAAAACTATTACTTTTGATTATTGTGCAAATGCAAGTAGGCTTTGAATTCGCTTTGACGTCCATTTTGACAGTTTGTGAAAGAACGTGGTGAGCGACTGACAGAAGACCAAAAAGAGGGTATTTTGGAAATGGTAAATCAAAATGAGAAGCTAAGTACCTGGCGAATATCCAGTATTTTGAATATTTCTTAAGTCCACAGTTTTCAGGACGTAAAAGAAAGATCTCCTCCATCCATATCACCCCCAACTGGTACAGAGGCTGCAAAAAATAAATACGGCCCTGGAATTTCAACGGTTGATTGAATAATACTTTATATCGAGTAAAATGAACTGTCCTTATGATTTTTGTTGAAAAATGATGATGTGCTATCAATGTAGTGCCGCATCAGTCATAAGAAGAATGTGAATACATTAAAATTATACTATTTTTCTAAGTTTTATTTTTTTCTGCAGAAAACAAAAAGTTGCGCGTTCAATTTTTTTTAACTGTTGCTTAGTATCATGCTTAAGCTTTAAAGTGAGAAAAATAAAAATTGTCTGGTCTGCCTTACAGGGTGTTATTTTCAAAAAACCAATAAAAATCTAAAAAAAACTAAGTCCGGACCTGAAATTAGAATTTTTTTAAAACCTATTTTATTGAGCTCAGGGAGCACACTCAGTGTGCCAAATTTGATTGGTCTGATATTTTTACTTTTAGATATACTTAACGTAGAATAATTCACATATTTTCAAATATCACCCTGTATATCCGTCAAAAACGCAACAGGCCATTTTTTAATACCAGATATTAAATGGCCTTGGTGCATAGTACTTATGGTTGGACTGTGTACAGTACGTCGTGGGACACCCTGTATATTATAATTATTATGTTATAAAGAAAAAAATATTTTAAAATTTTGAAATTTACATTGGGCGCCAAAATTATTATGATGTTAAAAATTTAATTTATAGATTTTACTTTGAATATAAATTAACCTCAAAACAGGACTCTTTCTCTCTCTCCCCAAAATGATTTAACCCCATATACATGAAGTTATAATTTTCATATCATTACAAAATATACGGTCAAGTAAACATTTCAAAAATTCTACGTTCAACTTCGTCAACTCGTCAATTTAAAATCAGTAAAAGAATACAAATAATTTATTCATAAATCAATTTTTACGTCTTTTTAAAATAGTTTCTCAAATTCTACAAAAGGTATTAAAATATTCAACTAAATAAGACGGCCATGTAAAAATTCGAAGATTCTACTTTTAAAATGTCATACTCATCTTAATTTCTCTACTCGTTTTACCGAAATGGTTGATGTAAACTTATATCACAGCCATCTTTATATAGACAAATACCTTTAATTTCAAGAAATCTAGTGACTTGTTATATGTTTGTACAATAGATTAATCTCGAGACAGATTCCTCCTTCTCGGTCCAATGAAGTTTGTTTCTCTAATACGATAAAACCCTGTAAACTAAGTTTTCGGCTGATAGCATCTATTCAATGTATTCGTACTTCACTCTGATCGGTGATCATTCAATAAAATCGAAAGGGGTGAAGTTCAAAGCAGGAGATACGACTGAAATATAGATAGAGAAACAAAGCTGTATTAGGAATAATACGCTTGGGGGTGTCTGGAGATTCGCCCAACACAACAATCATTAAATGAAATCTAAACGAGTGAAGTTCAAAACAGGAGATACGACTGAAATATAGTTAAAGAACCCCAAGGTGAATTTGGAATAATACGCTTGGAGGTTTCAGGAGAATCGCCCAATACAACATTCATTCAACAAAATCGAAAGGAGTGGCGTGCAAAACAGGAGATACAACTGGAATATAGGTAGAGAACCCCAGGCTGCATTTGGAATAATACGCTTGGGGGTGTCAGGAGATTTTAAGACTCAATAATAATAATAGATGTATGTTTATTCACACAAAATAATACAAGTATACTAATAATAACAATACATTATGTAAATAAATATTTAGAAATCCACAGAAGCAACAGGTGTGTCGCACACATTTTTTAAAATCTAATTAAAAATACCAATATTAATAATTTCAAAATATAAATCTACATACAAAAATTTTAAACATTTAAAAGTAAACGATTCAAAGTGTAAAATAAATATATATAGGACAATATAGACAACATTGGAGACGTGTAGATAGAATATATAACTGGTATAAATAAAATAAATCTGAAGTTAAACAATCACAAGAACTTCTTAAGATTTGGCATATGAAATATGTAACGACTAATTAAAAAAAGAAAAAGTGTAAATATATTATATAGACGGGTAAAGGTGAGTACAGATCCGTTATTTATAAGTTTTTTTTTATATCATTTTCCAATCGAAGTACTTAAACAACATTATCAAATATTTAACCAATTCTCTCACGATGTTGACCTCTTATTAATTTATCGACCCTTTTTTTTAGTTTGAAAGTGATTTTATGGAATGTATACTTTCTGGTAGGGAGTTAATTACAGTTGGTCCCAGAAAATCATAGGACCTCTGACCTACATTCTTGGATGCATATGGTATGGCATATTTATTTTTTTGGCGTGTGATATACTCATGACTCGGCTGACTGAGTTTTCCCTTCTCCTTGAATTGATTCAGAACAAGTATCTTATAAAATAATTGTCTCCGGTCGAACATCCCAGATTCATCATACAACTTATCACTACTATATCGGAGAGATTTATTCATCATTAGTTTTAGGAATTTTCTCTGTATCACGTTTAATGGACGCAGGTAAGTTTTGGATACCCCTCCCCATCCTATTAGACAGTATGTTAAATGGCTTTGTACGAGACTATAGTAAACTATTTTTTTACACGAAGGTGGAATTTTTTGAACCATAAAAATTCCAAAAAAGGACCATGGTAGTGACAAAACTGCACAAAGGATGTGAAATAAAATGACACAAGCTCCCAAGAACAAAGACATTAAAAATGTCCTACACTGCACCAGCGTCTGGACTTCAACAACTTTTCCTTGGGCTATATGCCCTACCAGGTATTGAATTACGAAAGTCCAGACCATGTCGGGGCTTTATTTATTTTATATTTGTTGTTGAAGATATTCTGAATGTATTTTGAATAGTTATAAATTGATAGTGGGTAAGGAAGATTTATAATTACAGAAAGATAAGAAAAAGTTTTGTTGAAATTCAAAGAAAGTTGTTTGTAATCAAACCAATCCTTAATCATTTCCAGATCCTTTTCTACTTGTTCTTTAACCTTAAGCCAGGTTTCTCCAGAATAGAAAACCGCAGTGTCATCTGCAAAACTAGTTATCTCACCGGACGATCCTATAGAAAATAATTGATTCACATATAAACAGAACAGTACTGGACCTAAAACAGTTCCTTGTGGAACTCCATATTCAATTTTCCTTTGAGTACTCTTTATATTTTTAATTCTTACAATTTGTTTTCGATCTGTAATATATGATTGGAATAATTTTAATGCGTTCCCTCTTACTCCAATGTTTTCTAAAGTGGTTAATAGAATGGAGTGGTTAACTGTGTCAAACGCTTTCGATAAATCAATGAAAACTCCTATTGACGGCTTGCTTCTATCGAGTGCTTTGTATATTTTGTCAGTTAACTGCAATAGTGCATTTTGGGTGCTTTTTCCTTCCTGAAAGCCAAATTGTGATTTGGATAATATTGTCACGACCCTAGCGGTTGTGAGAATTACTACCTTATAATTATTTGCTACCTTTCTTTACGAAATAAAACCAGGTTAAACAGTATAACAAGTTTATTAATAACTATAAAAAATATACACTTATAAAATAAAAGGGCCTGACCATAGGCTATACATATCTCTTCGTTGGGCACGTCACGCTGGCTTTGAGCTAGGGCTGTACGATTTTGTACACACTATGACCCCTAGACAAGAGTCTACTACGACTCCAAGACAGAGTCTACTACGACTCTAAAACAAGAGTCTTCTACGACTCCAAGACCAGAGTGCCTTTATTGTTATATCAACGGATATTTATATCTCGCGAATTGGGTCTGACGTGACCAGCTCAATGTTATGTTATTAAAAATATTATTATTGTTTATTGGAATCGCTGGTTTGATTATATAATTTACTTAATCTATATTTAAACACAAAATGCAAACTCGATGTACTGAGTGTTATTTGTTTAGCGTGACAATATTTTATATTTTTGGATAAACGAATTTCTAAGATTTTGCTAAGGTTTATTATTAATGATACTGGCCTATAATTAACCACTTCATCTCTATATTCACTTTTATATATTGGAGTTACTATCGATACTTTTAAGCATGATGGAAAGTGTCCGGTTTCCACAGCCTGGTTGAAAATGTGTGTTATCGGTTCAGCGATGAACTCAGCTATTAGTTTTAGTGTTTCACCCTTTAAATTGTCAATTCCAGGTGCTTTGTTTTTTAAGTCCTTTTATAATGTTAGTAACTTGGACTCAAAAATATAGATTTTTCGTTTATGTATTCAGTGAATGTATGGATTGATGTTCTTTTGATTCTTTTGCAAGATCTGTGTTGATATATACTCCACACAATTTTATATTCTCTCAAACCATATGCTTGCGTTAGGTATAGGTTTAAAATTAAAAAAATATAAGCCTTCAATAACACTCGTTTGCATGAAGGACACATTTTAATAAAAACAATGGCAACATTTCGAATAACGTTTATTTATCCCATATTCGTTCGTTTTTCCGAAGCTTTTAATTGGTGAAATGTGGGTGTTAAGCGGCGTAAAATTGATTAAACGCCGCCATATTGTGATGGACTTTCCTGTGGTAAGTCGAATGTAAATTACAGGGTGTTTCACTCTAATCCTAAGAATGTTTGTAAGTTAAATAGCGGAAGTGCAGAAAAAGAAGTTTTTGTGGCATATTGCATTTTATTGTTTTGACAATTTTTTTGTAGTCTTTGGATAACATCTAGATGGTGCCACTATTGACAAATCCATATGATTTTTAGAAAGTAGGTACAAACAGTCAAATAATGTCGTGTTTTGATAACGCATTGCTTTTTAATGGTAAAAATATCATCATCAAGACAAATTATAGAGAAGTTGTGTCAGGAGAAAGAGATTTGACACCAATAAAGAAGTGATTGACGTAACGGAAGCCTATTTTGTGGCTAAAGAAAAATCGTTCTATAAAAAAATCTAATGAACAAACTCGTATGTTTCTTTTTTCAAGAAAGTTATAGACAATGAAAATTATTTTTTTGCTATCTTAACTAAAGAAAAAACAATACATTTTAATTTCTGTCCAAAATAAATTTGAAATTGATTTAGTTTTTTGTAGACGTACAGAAATATTCGACAATAACATATCGATATATGGTCACCCTGTATGGCTTTCCTGTGGTTTGATGGACGTAAAATAAATTAAACTTTTCACAATTAATCAAATTTTCATTCCAGTTACAAGGTTAAGTTTATTCCATATTAAAACTGAGTAGGGTTGACTTCCTCGCGTATTTGACCCCGAGTTTTTAGCTTTGTTCCCAACAGTTGAGAGATTGTTACACTTTTAAACTTTACTTTAGCAAATTTAGTTCCAATCTATCTGCCTGATTAACAGGTATCAGGTCGAAAACTAGATTATACATCGAAAAACGGATTGGTGATGCGGATTCAGCGTCAAAACATTTGTTTTAACCGGTGATGTAATCATTTTTTTGTTTATTTATCTATAAAATTAAAATAGGTATGCCTACTAAGTGTCGTATGATTTTTTTTCTACTCTTGTACTTTAAATTACTTATTAAATGTGCACTATCCGTTTTATATTAAACCTCATTATAGCACAATTTTCGTAAGTAATATCATTCCGAAAACAATCGAAAAAACACGTTGCTAAGTAATACTTTAACAAGAAGCATGAGTGTTGCATTTTGTTAAAAAAATATTGCTTTGCATTGTGTTTTTTCGATTTTTTTCACAGGAAAAATGAGATGCCCGAATGGTATTTGACAAGACTATTTCTTGAGTAACAGATTATTCTGCTTACACATAGCTTACAAAACATAGTAACATAGTACCTATTATATATGCATACATAATAGATATGTAGGTATTAATTTGAAAACTGAAAAACAGGTAATTTATTTAATCACAAAATACTACAAACTTAATTATTTATGGTACAATTAAAATATAAATTGCAATTTTGGTACACAGTAGGAGTATTGTTTGAAATCTTTGTTAACTCATTTATAACGTTGGGTGTAGGTAAATCATTAATGTTGTTGATGGGTCCAGCTGTAGAGTGAGAAGCTCGAGGAGTGGCTGCAGGATCTTCTGTTTTCTGTTTTTTAGGTGGAGGTTCTGAGGCGTCACTTCTAAGGCTGTTTATGATGTTGGAATAATGCTCATTATCCATTTGCGGATAAGGCTTAATTGAGCTGGCTGAATTGTGGCCAGTAATTTTAATTAATTGTTGTTCACACACCCCTCCTTTAGCCAGGATACTGGATGTTGTCGATCGCATAGAGTGGTTTGTTATTTTTATTTCTTTTGTATTTAATCCTGCCTTCTCTGCTGCTTCTTTAGTCCATTTCGAAAGTTCGTTTTTTCCCACTGGAGTGTTTTTGTACCATCCACTTGATTGTTCTTTGTTCCATAACGGGTTTACTGTTAAGAATAATCTATCAGTTGTTATTCTAGATGAACGTTTAACCCTTTTAATTGCTATAGGTTGTGATTCTAACAATAAATTATTATAGTTAAATTTGAAAGTAATTATATTAGTTTTCTTTGTGTTGGAAGAAAGAAAATTAGAATTACACCACGGTTTGATTATTTGCAAGTCACGGGCAACATGTTTAAGTCTTTTAATCGCCATAGCACCGTGCTGTCATCTGCAATTCTAGTACATTCTCTCTGAATAAGTAAACCAGGCAAATCGTTCAAGTACAGAAGAAACAATAAAGGGCCAAGTACTGAACCCTGAGATACGGAGTAATTCTAAGCATGCTTCAAATGTTTTAATTGCACAAAAGCGAGTAATACGATGTATGGCAAACATTTCACAAAGTAATTTTCGTAAATAATATCATAAGTGCATCTAATTTTTTCGAAAAAAATCGAAAAATCACGTTGCTAAGTAATATTTTAACATGAGTGCTGGTGGCAACAAAAATCCGAGTCGAAGACGAGGATTTTAGCACCTGCACGAATGCATTTTGTTAAAAAAATATTACTTTGCATTGTGTTTTTTCGATTTTTTTTTACAGGAAAAAATTAGATGCCCGAATGGTATTTGACAAGACTATTTCATGAGTAACAGATTATTCTGCATTCACATAGCTTACAAAACATACTACCTATTATATATGCATACATAATAAATATGTAGGTATTAATTTGAAAACTGAAAAACAGGTAATTTATTTAATCACAAAATACTACAAACTTAATTATTTATGGTACAATTAAAATATAAATTGCAATTTTGGTACACAGTGGGAGTATTGTTTGAAATCTTTGTTAACTCATGAATGTTGTTGATGGATCCAGCTGTAGAGTGAGAAGCTCGAGGAGTGGCTGCAGGATCTTCTGTTTTCTGTTTTTTAGGTGAAGGTTCTGAGGCGTCACTTCTAAGGGTGTTTATGATGTTGGAATAATGCTCATTATCCATTTGCAGATGAGGCTTAATTGAGCTGGCTAAACTGTGGCCAGTAATTTTAATTAATTGTTGTTCACACACCCCTCCTTTAGCCAGGATACTGGCTGTTGTCGACCGCATAGAGTGGTTTGTTATTTTTATTTCTTTTGTATTTAATCCTGCTTTCTCTACTGCTTCTTTAGTCCATTTTGAAAGTTCGTTTTTTCTCACTGGAGTGTTTTTGTACCATCCACTTGATTGTTTTTTGTTCCATAATGGGTTTACTGTTAAAAATAATCTATCCGTTGTTATTCTAGATGAACGTTTAACCATTATAATTTTAAAAAGACGGACTAGACAAAAGGTAAGGTTCTTCGTGTTGGGGACCAGCCATTTTTTTCTCCACCCTGGGCCTTTTTATTGAAGAAAAGATTAGATTCTACTCTTCCTAAAAAGTAGGATTTTTTTTAATCCCAACTGACTGCTTCTCCACCTCTCCAGGCAAGTTCTACTAAAGCGATATGGTAAAATTTTCGCTGGAGGTCCCGCCGGAGTGTCTTCGTCTCATAATAAAACCATTTCGTAGTATTCTTCCATTTTTAATGAAGCAGAGCTCGATTTCCTTTTATTGGCGCACATCTGCAAATTCCTTCGTTTCGCATTACGAGCTTTCCTACTAGACTTGACGATAATATCTTTAAATGGATCAAAAATTATTTTCCACTTTCCATAAAATACATCTCTTACATTTTTGGTAACGGTGTTCCACATTGCCTTCACACAAAATTGACATAAAGACGCCATCTTCAAAACCAAAGCTCCAAAAGCACATGTCTATAGGAACTTTTCACTCTATTTTTGCATGTCATTCATGCCCTGAAAATCTGTAACACGTATTCATTAGCACCCTATATAGAAATGTTTTTTACTAGATGTAGAATTTCAAGTCACCACCGTGATTGAAAAACTTGTTGAAATAAAAACGTTAAAACAAAAATTTTGTAGTTCAACCAAAAACCAATCTCAGCCTAGCGATATAAATAAAAAAAACCGCATCTAAACGAAGACTATTCCCGTCGATAACGCCATAAAGAACAGTAAACAAGAGTTCCAACCAATCCTGCATCTATCGATTACAGCAATTGTTTTTGCGGCTGACGAGTCTGGTTAATAGGATGTAGATATTCGATCTGGGACCTTTTCGGTCTCCCGTTTTTGCTCTTGACGTACACACGACAGGACGCTGATAAACTAAAAACTGTGTCACGAAAACCGATCGTCGGGATGTTATTTAAGTGACTCGAGATTTGTCCTCTCAACTGGGATTTTTCTGGAACATTGGATAAATGAGAAATCTTGGTAGAATGATCGAACGAATTTTGTTAACAACGATACTACAGATTTGGGTGAACAAATAAACATAAAAGCTGAAGTTTGGCACCACAACGTGGTAATCAGGATCAAAAAAAAAATTGTTAGATTTTGGCGTAAAAAATGGGTTTTTAGTAATAAAAGATGTGCAGTATAATAAAGTTAAAATTTGGGCAAAATGAACGAAAAATAGTATATTATCTAACTGGCTGAGAAATTTCATATTATAGCTGAGGCTAGAGTTTGCAGCCGAGGCGAATTTCCGAAGACAATTGCCGTAAAAAATTTCATTAGAAAGATAATTTTTGGTTAACTTGAACTGTAAAAAAAATAGAACAATTTTTATATTATTTTCCTAATTTTCTTTATTAACAGAGCTAATAAAATTAATTGTACAATTTGCCAGTCTTCTTCTGGTTGCGACATTTTTCAATTCAATTCAACAAACTTGTTAATAAGTAATGCAGTGCCGTTAGATTTATACCTCGAAATAAGTTGGCAGTGTTCGAATTATCAGTTTCTCTTTTGGAATGTGTTTTTGACACTACAACTTAAATGATAAAAATGGAATATTTTGGATACCAAAATATTTTCCTGGGAGTAATCAAACTGCACAAAAGATGTGAAATTAAGTTAAAATCACAGCTCCCAAAAATTACGACATTAGAAAATATCATACACTGCACTGACGTCTGGACCTCAAACAACTACTCGTTGGGCTATATGCTTAAACAGGTATTGAATTACAGAAGTCCAGACGCGGTTGGGACCCGAGTCGTTTCGGGACTTAAACCAACAACTTTGAATTAGTCGCTAAAGGAACCTGTCATTCTTAGACCGGTTTCGGCATTATTGTACCTCATCAGTAAGAAGCAGACAAGCTCGACATTCTATCTCTAAAGAATGTCTGTGTGTGACATTTTCTAATGTCGTAATTTGTGGGAGCTGTGATTTTAACTTATTTCACATCTTTTGTACATATTTAAATGTCTAATTAATACATTAATGACCTACTTTTCCTCATTAGAATGTCACCTTCGCTATGGTTTACCGTTCTGGGGTTCTTGTAGCTTATACCACTTCGAATCTATTTTCAAATTACAAAAAAGAGCAATTCGTTATGTATTTGGTTTTACTAGTAGGACACACTGTGAAAATTACTTTAAAAATTTCAAAATTCTAACCCTTCCTGCTCTACTTATCTTTGAATCCGTCTGCTAGTTCGCAAGCATATTCAAAAGTTATCGGAAAGACCAACTCGTAGATATCCTACAAGAAATTTAGATACTGATGTTTACTTAACTTTTCCCACCTCTGACCTAATAAAAAATTCTATTACCTACAATGCAAAAAAGTTGTATAATAACCTCCCGATACAGCTAAAATCTATAAATTCATATGATAAGTTCAGAAGATCGACTAGGGCTTTTCTTCAAGAAAGACCATTTTACACAGTGGCAGAATTCTATAAAGTGCCGTAGACTTTTGGGTTGCAGCATATAGGAGCAATAATTTTTTAGCGCCATCTAGATTGTGGTATTTGAAAAAAAAAATCCTTTTGCGGAAAGTCGTAACATATGTTTCTACAATTGTCCAGTAATTTTTAGCCCTATGGGATAATTATTTTTAAAGTTGTGGTCGGTTAAAGTTGAGCAAAATTTTTGTTTTTTATAAGACATTTTTAATTTTTGGTCAATAGCGTGAAAAGTATTGATTTTTTAAAAAAATTTAAAGAGACAAGACTGAGCAAAATTCTTCCGAATAATTTCCATTTTTTTTATGTTTTGTCTGTAACAAGATATGGCCGTTTGAAATTGCACTTATAACCATCAATGTCATTTTTTTGGGTCAAATGTTGATAAAACGGTCATTCCAATGAAAAGTTTGTGATAACATGACATTTCGGCGATTTCCTAAGCTTTAAAATGGTTTATTGTACATCTCGATATTATCAGCCAAAAAAGTTATAAAATTAAAAAAATCGTAATTTTCTACGCCCTATAATTCGGGAGGGGTTGTATTTAATATTAATTTATGGATTGCGCCAGTTTTTTTCTTTTTTTTTTCCTCACTTTTTGATGACACACCCCACCGCCCCCACCCAAAATGCCAATAACCAAAGTTTTCTACTTCTGAACTAGACACCGTTCCTAAAAATTTGCAAAAAATTTCAAGTCGTGAATTATACCTGATTACAAAGTTTCTGGCCACTATTTTGGTTCCTCTCTTTCTAAATTTGCAATTTTCGACCTTTAATCAATATTTACCAACCCCAAAAACATAAATAATGATATATAATTACTGTTACAGTTACTTTTGATTAATCATTTTCGAAATTTTGCAATAAACTATTAAATAAAGAAAGATCGGCAAATTCTAATATATAGAAATTTTAGTATTAGATTTTCGAAATATAATACAAAAAACCCCGTCAAAATCGATTCACTCTCGTTCGAGGTTTTTCACTTTTTACCACTAAACGGCACTCCACTAAAGGTTAAACTGTCAAACAATGAAGGCATAAGACAATGTGTTCACACTGGAATTCAATAGACTTTCATTATTGTACATGTAGTAAGCAATTCATAAATTTTTTCGCGTGATAGAATATATTCCTTCTCAATAAATGTATATGATATATAATATTCATATTTTGATATGCTAAAAAAAGTTTTTTGGAAAAAAGAATAGAAAATTTATTAAAAAAATCTATTACAGCTTAGCCTGCTCTAAAAAGGTTACCAGCGTCCATTTTGGTCAGACTCGCGGCCCGCCAATACTTAGATTGCGACCCGCCGAGACGTTTGAAATTTTTTGTGATAAAATATATGAATTTTTATATTTTGCATTATGATACGCATTTGAGTACTCTAATGTTTCATTAGAGTACGCAACTTTTTTTGTTATACTGTTGGTAATATGAATCAACAAATGACATGAATTGACATTTGTCTTGTCATTTGTATCTAATAACTCTGCCAAATTTTAAAAATTCTACAACAGTGCTACCAACTCATTTTTTTTAAAGCAAACTTCTCTATAATATGCAAAGTATAAATTTATTAAAAAATTAATAAAATGGCAAAATATAAAAAGTATTATAAGCAACTTATTTCATATGGCTGTTATGACACTCG
This sequence comes from Crepidodera aurea, assembly GCA_949320105.2. Lineage (NCBI taxonomy): Eukaryota > Metazoa > Arthropoda > Insecta > Coleoptera > Chrysomelidae > Crepidodera > Crepidodera aurea. Next base: position 36,302,793 of record OX439475.1, on the reverse strand, counting down.
TCCTTTAAAAAACTCATCCCTGCGCGATTCGTTTTTTAAACTTGGACTCGTGTCATAACAGAATGCCATATGAAATGCGTTGCTTAATGTACTATTATTATTTTTATTTGTATGCAGTTCAATTTAATGTATTAATTTTTTTGAACAGTAAACACATGCGGCCCCAAAATAGATCATGTGGCCCGCAATATCGAATATGATTTTGGCATGCCTGATTTAGGTTTATGAACAAATACGAGCTAAATAAGTGTTAAATATTTGTATTTCTACCTTTAACTTCCACTTTTGCCTTTAAGCCACAATTTATTTACACCTTTTAACATTTCAACTTTGAGCCAATACTCGATTTACTTGCAAGAGTAATAGTTATAAATTTCTAGAGATCGGACACAATCTAATCAAAAACAAAATCGTTTCCCAAATCTTTCCAGAACTTCCAACTATCCACATCGAAGATAAACCCATCTCTATTACACTCTACGACCTATTATTGTTCAGTCGAACGGCCCATCGAATCTTTTCGGGCTACAGAAACTACCGTAAAAAAGGTCCTCGAGATTTAGAGTAAATGTTTGTAGAGAGACAAAGGTGTACGGGACTATTTTCCCCTAAATATTTCGGGAATGTGAGTAGATCACTAGGGGAAGCAATACCGTCAAACTAATATACTCTGAGATAGGGCATAAAACTCAATTTCCTAAAATCCATTTAGATAAAGCTCGACGACCAGAATATTTCAACACTGGCACATTTTTCTGACATTCTATAAAACGACCAAACTGTTGAGATGCCCAGTTTTGTACAGACCTGACATTAAAATACAGGATTTTAAGAAAAGGCAATGTTAGAGTTAATGAACTGAATTTTTTTCATGAACTTTGGTAAGAAAATTAATTTTTTGGCAGAAAATAAGTGGAAAGTTGAAATTCCATTAAAATAATCCTCTTAAACAATTCAATATCCATCTTTTCAAAAAATAAGAACCTCATTGGCCCATTTAAGACTTTTATAGCAACACCTGCAATTTTAATTTACACCGATAATATATCTAGTGATTTATTTTATATAAAAGGCAGTTATTTAGTCAACTCTATACTAGGTTAATACTTTTAAAAACACGACGAGGACGTAAGCTAGGATGACACGTGATAGACGATGAATAGCAGATGGCAAATGACAGACAGACGATGAATGGCAGACGACAGATGAGAGAAACACAGAACAATAGACCGAGAGACGAAAAGCTGACATATGACAGAATAAAGAAAAACAGATGAGAGAAAGACATAATGACAGGCGAAAGGCTGATGACAGATGAGAGAAAGACAGAATGACAACATGATAAGACCACAAGAAGACAAGTTGACAAGATAACAGGACGACAAATTAAGAAAATTCGTTAAAGAAAGAAAATTAGAAAATTCGATTGGTATTTGGTAAATACGATTAGTGGGGTGAAAATGAATCTTTCAAAAATGTGAAAATATATAACTTAATTCTAAGTCTATTTAAATTCGGTACAAAGGGATAATTTATTAAAATTATCCAGAAAATGTCAATACCTATGATCGTATACAGCTTCCATTATATTCATCTACAAAGGGAAACCGTTTACATTGTGTGTTTTCACTAAATCACAACATCAAAACTTTTTAAACAACTTTGCCAGCATCCAAAAAAGATCCTTCAACTTTATGGAAATAAAAGGTTGTTCGAACTTTTTACTTATCGACTATCAGTAATACGCTTATGAAAAAGTTAGTCTTTCTTCTTAAAGTCAAAACTAAACTATCTCCTATTTCAAAATTCCATTTAATTCGTAAATGGTATTGAAACTCTTAACTTTTTTGGTTTTGAGAAGAACAAGAATGTTATAGTTTGAGTAAGAAAGGAAGAAATCAATTAGATTGTTGGGATTTCTGTTTGGGATGGAATTCGCGGTCGAAAATAGTTGCTTTTAGCAGAACAATAAGCGGTAAATACATGGATTTCTATTTTCAGCAATTAGTAAGGAATTTATGTTTGTAGGTATTAGTTTTTTAAGAGGAAATTCTGTTTGTATAACTTTTAGAATGTTTCCCCTAAAAGGAATTTTCATCGACTGGGACTGAGTTTTTACTACCAGATGTTTGAAAGAAAGTTAGTACATGTATATCAAAATTTTTTCGGAATCTTTACATTGGCTTTGGAAGGCTGATTTTGTTAATAATTCATTTTGATTGCTAAAATTTTCGTAAAGAAAACTTAAGAGGCAGTTAATATGTTAAAAAGTAAACAAATGAATTCCAACAATATAAAAAGTAGTTAAATCCTTTTTTTTTGTAAAATCATCTCGTTTCAACAAAATGTATTCACGTTCGAAAACAATACACCGTAACTGTCACTTCAATATAAAACACACTAACCCCCCGATAAGCGCAATCGCATAAACCTTATCTTATTAAAACGACAATCCAATTGGTTGACGGGAAAAAAGCCGCAGGCAAATAGGCATTGAAATTCTGTTTTTGGCATAAATACGCCATTATCTGTTACGCTTTTCCATCAGTGTTCTGCATAAAAATCTAATTTCACCAATTACCAGATTAAACGTATTTTTATCGTTCCAATTCGATGAAATTATTTCCTGTTTATGAATTTTTGTGGCCCAATCCTTAAATGGAATTGAAATTTTATTTTTAATTATAAAAAGAGTATCCTTATTAAGTAAAAAGGCGTACACTGTAAAAAGATGGGAATGTTTTTAAGGGATAAAACGACTTTTTCTGTAGATGCGATTTTCTGCAAGAAACCTACTGGAAGGTGAAAATTGACTAATATTCTGTGATTTTAAATAGCCGGTAGTTAAAAGGTGTGTTAAAATTAAGAATTTGGCCTATGCCGTCCGGTTTTGTGGGACATAACAATAGACTATCCTTATTTTAATTCCTTTTAAGACTCTGATGAGCGCACGGTTGGGTAAGTTAGGGTGTATTTGTTTGTATTATTATTTTTTTTGTTACTATTTTAAACTTAAATAATTGTAATTTAACCCGGGGTGCTTGTTTTAGGTGAGTCCCCTCGCCATTCACAGCTGAAAAAAAAATTTTTTTGGTTGGACAATTTTTTGTTTTTTGTGTTTTTTTGGTGGGTAAACTTGGTAAATTCAATATTTTCACCATTTTTTTGGCATGCTCCGGTTTTGCTTGCGTTTTTGCAATCTTGCACGCTTCTGAGCTTTTTTTGGTGGTTTAGTTTCTGGCAGCGTTAATTGGGTGGTCTCAACGTCACGCCACCAGACTCTACTTCTTTTTTACTAATATGATTGTAACATTTTGATATAAAATAGATATGCTCTAGAAGATCAGGAAACGTGAAAGTCTCTGAATCACTATATTCACTTGATGGGTCATTATTTACTGATATTATTAAAGGTGGCACTGTATTATCGGCATCCAAGATTTTGACCAGATTCCACATGTTTTATTATTCTTTTAACACATGCTCGATTGTCTGTTGCCAATTTTCCTTCGTAACAAGTGATATGGAGGTTTCTAACAATGCTTCTACATCTTTTAACTTAAATGTCGACATACATATCCTTTAACTTGTGCCCATATCAGTTCAATAGGATTTAGTTTGCAGTGATAGGGAGGAAGACGCACAACATCAATACCATGTGTTTTTGCAAGTTCATCCACTACATAACGTACTGGAGGCTTATTTAATTTCACAATTTCTAGTAGTTCCATTTTTATTGCTTTTTCTGGAAAGTTAATGTTTCTGTCTGTTAGCCACTTAACAATATCATCTTTCTTCCATGGAGTATTTGGCACACGTTCAGTTAGACGGGAATGATAACTAGCGTTATCCATTACTATAACTGAACCCTTTGGTAAATGTTCTATCATCTGCTGAAAATATTCTTCAAGAACATCAGCGTTCATATCTTCATGGTAGTCTCCGGTTTTTTTAGATTGAAATATTAAAGAACAACGTTTTCAAAACCCGTCATCACTTCCAATATGAGTTATAATTAGACGTTGTCCTGTAATGGAAGGAACCTTCAATTATGTAGATAATCCTTCCAAAAAAACCCTGTCGTGAAGATTGAATGTTTGTGTCCTTGATAACTGTGTAACATACCGAAAGAATACTCAATAATACATATTCAAAAAAATATATTTTTAAATGATGGTTTTATGTACCCCGTAAATAATATATAGGCACCCACATCTGAACTTTCCTGTTCTGACAGATATATTACTCCGACTCGATTGCGATTTCACTATAATTAGCAAATCTTGAAAATGACTTTTATTTACGGTTTTTTAGGATTTTTTTCTTGGATTATAATTTAGAATGGTATATCTCTCAAATATGTTCCCATTCAAAGTGTTGCGGTGAACGCCATTGCACTTTTTTACCTTCTTATGATTCAACAAAAGAGAGTTTCGAATTCAACCATTTTCATATCACTGATCTAATTTTTATATATTACTAATTAACTACCAATATGCCGATTCCGGTGGAGCAGAGTCTGATTTTCCATTGGAACAATAAACAAATGAATTACGTTTACTGTCGCGGACGGCTATGACAGAGTATTATTTATTTATTTATTTATTTACGGACTGATGACGCCCATTAAAATTACATCCATATAATAAAATAAAATAAAATACAATTGAAAATAACGGTCTTAAATAGTTAAAAAAATATATATATAAAAATTGTCAAATATACATATAAAAATCAGAATATTGGAGCTGCCGGCGAAACTCAGAAGATGTAAAGAAGTCAATATCTTATCGATTGGCCAATCTTGTAGACCTGGGGATAAAGGAATTTATACGATAGTTGGTGTTGTAGAACGATGAAAAAAAATAACACAGTATTGTATTTTCTTTAGTATCTGCATTATGGTAGGGATTTTCTTTATACATCCGGCATTTTACTTTGATCATAAAGGGAATACTTAATTGAAAAAAAGATCGGTTAAGGTTCATACAGATGTCTGATCTTTGGGTATAATTCTATTTATAATGTTGATGATCATATTTTGTGATCCCTTCATGCGAAACAAACAAGTGCAGTAGCACTTATCGCTTATCATTCATTGTATTTATTGAATAAATAAATAAATAAATACTGTGTTGAAGTCGACTGTAAATAATGTCTTTAAAATTTTCTAAGCACCTACTTTTATAACCTCATTAAGATAGGACATGTCCATGGATCTGTCACGACAGATGAGAACTTAATTATGACTGTTTTATATTCCTCGCATTTTCGCCCTCTACTGATCTCTCCCTGGCTTATGTTTACCAAATAAATTATAAATTGCGTAAACAAATAAACCACGTCGAAGAGGAATGCGCAGAACGCTATCAGTCCTAATCTAGTTGGGTTTCGTTTTGATTTTACGGCTCTTTTGGCGTTTAAACAAAGTCCACAGGCGTTTAGAACAGACTCATAAAAGTGTATCACGTTCTTTAATAAAACTCTCCCAGATGATTATCATTTTTATAGTGCTCGGACCTTTTGTAAGGAAAATTGATGTGACCATAGAAAATTAAATCGTGTTTTGTGCAGATATCTGCGAGGAAGATATACAAATTCTATTCCAACTTACTTTTGTTGTTTTAGGTCAAAAACATCGGTGTGTCCTACCAACTTTTGGTAGTAATTTTCTTTTATACCACCTAATCTTGTCTGGTGATCCGTTTCTATAGTAAATTATTATTTTCTTGTGTCATTGTCAATCTTCGACAAACGACTTACGAAAGAAAAGTCAAGAGGTAAAACTAAAAAATATATTATTATTCAATGAAGTATGTCTTCTTCAATCCTCACAGTATATTTTGGTTCCTAAGATACTTAGTTACTTCGGATTAATATGTTAATGTAGTATTAATATTTGCTTCTTTTGTACCACAGAGTAATAACTTTTTTTTGGAATGTTAGGTTACCTAGAATATTGAGATTGTCATTTAATCGGTTTATGGTTAATACCTTAAATATATACAATTTTAAACCAGTTGAGAATACTCTTCTAGCATTGCCATAGACCGAACAAATTGTAATGACAGTAATAATAAAATTTTAGATTGACAGTTCTTATTCTAATCAACACAGCCACAGTCTACTCACTTTTACCAAAATCGCCATTCACTATGTTCATGTTCATATTTTGGACCCCATTTTGAAGGTGTTCTCGAAGAGGTACGGAGAGGCACATCAAACCCTAAGCTTACTTTTTGATGAGCTATCAAAATTTGAAGTCAGAATTTTAAAATTCATAGCCACAAAGAATCAACACACACGCACAGATCGAATTCAGTGAAAATACACTGTTTATGTCTCAAGAAAAACGACCCACCTGAAATTATAGTACAGCATACCGTAACCAGAATTTTCGATATACTCATCATCATCATTGCCGTTCAATCCCGTAGGATTATGACATCGCTTGTAGCGTTTTAAATCCATTTAATGAGATTAGATTATAGTTTCTCATGTATCTTCGCTGCCGTTGTTATTTTTTTCCAATCTTTTCTAATTTTACATGTTATTTAATTTAATTTATGATCCAATCTTTTATATTCAGTGTTTTAATATCTTCCTGTACTTTTTCGAGCCATTTTTCCTTGGTGTTCCTGTTTCTTGTCTCCAGTGGAGTCTAGTTTGGTATCCTTCTAATCGTGTCTGTGGGTTTCCGTCGCATTATATGTTCAAGCCATTCCAAACGCAAAGCCTTGATGTGTCTTGTTATATTTTCCCCTCCTAGTTCTTTTTCAATTTCTGCATTTCTTTTTCGCCTTCTTTCTCCTTTCTCCGTTATATCTGGACCTAGTATTGTCCTCATAATCTTTTTTTCCAGTATTTTCAAGTCTTCCTCTTCCCTTTAGTCACTACCACAGTTTCCATAGCGTATGTAATTATTAATGTTTTATATATATATTTATTTTTGTCCTTTTACTAATTTTTTTGTTTTTCAGTATCTTTCTGTTTATTCCTAGAGCTTGGTTTCCTTTGAGGATTCTTTCCTTGACATTTTCTCCACTTACTAATCATGTCGTCATTCCTAAATAGTTGAAGGTGCTTACCCTTTCGAATTTAGGTTTTTGCACTTCTAGGTATTCTTGTTTCGACATACTACCACACAGAATTTTCAAGTATTTTTCATAAGTTCTCGGAGAATTGAGAAAAAAAGTTCAGGGTGACGGATTTTTTTAGTCACCCGCGAGGTCGGAATTGATCTTTAAATATGTAAAAAAAAAGTGGTGTATTTTTGTTATCACCACACGTCAGTTTTTTAATAGAGGGAAGTAAATGTCTTGTGAAAAAATTGAGTCACGCGCCATGCAGGTTCTAATATGGATTAAAATTGGAAAATTACCAACATTTTGAAAACGGCCAAAAACCACCCCCAAAAGGATGAAAAATTTGTTTTTCGCTATAAACGAGAAATCCCGCGACATCTTCCATTTTTGAGGATGCTGAACGCGATGGTGATATTGGATCTTCTCCCCGAGTCAACTCCACCCCTCAAACGGCCAAAAACCACCTACGTTAGTTTTAGGCCATTTGGGGAGTGGGACCAACTCGAAAAGAATTTTAACTCACGCCATCGTGTTCAGCATCCTCGAAAACGGGGCATCAAAAATGATTTGTATGTTCGTCCGAGTCACTGAATGCAGCTGAATTGACTGCAAAGATTTAATTCCGTGTATCTGCGTGCGGTAGAGAATGTCAGTTCGATATTGTTAATTAATATTTATGATATTCTTTATAATTTAAAAAATGTTTCAATCATGTGGCTGCAGCGTTTTTAGACCATTTTTTCCTGCAACTTTAATATCTATTGTTGCAATTATGGGCGGTGTAAAATTTCCAATCTCCGTGAATTCTTGCATATTTGTACATATTTAATAATAATAAATCAAGAAAGGACGTGTGGCCATAACGGAAAATCGTTTACAAGACTACCGTGTAACTGTACAACTTTTTGCCATGGGAAAATCTTATTGTATCTGTGTAAATCCATAGACTTACGCTTGAATAAAGCTTGTGGCGATAACAGACCATTTTGGTTACGATATGCCGTACTATTAGCTTAAAAGTTATCAATCATATTGTTCTAAATAAAAACTTTTCCCTTCGGAGCGGAGCTCCGATTAGGATTAAAAGATTATGTTAAGAGGGTTGGAATAAATACACAGAGGTTTATTTGAAATCCTGAGTGCGTATACTTGTTAGAGTTTATCGGAAAAAAAGTTTGTAGCGACTTCGAAAAAGTTTTACATTTTTTTTTCTTTTAAAGTTTATCCAAAATTAAATTGTTTAGTTATTCATTTTCTTCCACTCGAAATTGATATAAAATCAATTTAGATTTAGTTCCGGATTATTAAATGTTCGTAACAAAAACTAAAAATCGATTGATACTACGGGCGGGTCACTCGACGGAAAACATTTCGGAATACCCGATTAATCAAACTGCCACTTATATCGAGTCAATTGAGCGAAACAAAACGCTTCCAACTTTTGCTCGAATGAAGTTTCGAAATTATTTTTAGACTTCATTAAACCCGCATTAAGCCTTTATTTTGATTCTATTCCTTAAGGAACAAAAGTTTCCATCGCGGTTGTAGTTCAGTATATTAATTTATCATTAATTTGTAAAGTAAATACGGATTTAATAGGGAGATCGCAATAAAGCGTCTATGCTATATAAACATCATTTCTTTATTAAAAGACATTTTATCGTATTTATGATGGCAGGTGTCGCAAATAATGAACTGGAGGCTGCAAATAAACTACAAGATATTATAATTTTTTTATTGTTTCAGTCCCTGTTACAAGCCCACGATGTGGTGGCCCACGAGGTGTACGGCGAAGACGCGATGCGGGTCACGCCGCCTCCTTTATTACCCTACCTCAACGGCGGTGACGATTTGGACGGCCCGAATGGCGAGATCGAGATGGAAAACGTCACCAGAGTCCGACTGGTTCAGTTTCAGAAAAATACCGACGAACCAATGGTGAGTCCTCTCTTTTTATAGATAGATAGGTTTATTTATTAGATAGGAACCCCTATAGACCAGTGCAGATAATTTTTGAAACCAAATAAAATAATAGTAGGATGAAACTCATTGGAAAAGGAAGAGAATATGACAAAAATGATAGGAAAAATAATTTACAGGCGCTCTGGGGTAGGGAAGTGGAAGAGGGGGAGTTTTTAAGGGTAGAAAACTGTTTATCTCGATTTCCGGCAAATCTAAAAGACCTATGGAAAAAAGTTAAATGGCAAAGTTATAGGTAATGAAAAAATCTACAACTTTTGTATTTACACATAACCTCAAAATTTATGTGAAAAATTCAAATAACCAAGTTTTTGGTTTTTTATTTTTATCTTTTACAAAAAAAATTTTTTTTTCACGAAATTTGGTGTAAATTTACCTTTTTATGTCCCAAACACTCTCTAATTTTTTTGTTTTAAAATATTTATTTTTTTAACCTTAAAAAGCACCCTAATTTTCAATCGAAAATTCTCACGTCAAAATATCTGCTTTTTTAAAAAACTCGGTGGGCTTTTTATTGGTTGAAATCTCTACTTTTTGATGGTGTAAAAAAAATATGCATTACTGTGGTAAATGTTCTCAAAAAATGCAAATAAGAAACGAAGAAAACTCCGAATTTCTTTTTTTTTAAATCATCATGTACAATTTTGAGCTATTTATTTAAATTTATACTTTAATTACTCGAAAAACGTAAGATTTCGTGTTACATTGATAAACAAAAGAGTAATTAAAGTATAAATTTAAATAAATAGCTCAAAATTGTACATGATGATTTAAAAAAAAAGAAATTCTGAGTTTTCTTCGTTTCTTATTTGCATTTTTTGAGAACATTTACCATAGTAATGTATAATTTTTTTACACCATCAAAAAGTAGAGATTTCAACGAACAAATAGCCCACCGAGTTTTTTAAAAAAGCAGATATTTTGATGTATGAATTTTCGATTGAAAATTAGACTGCTTTTTCGATATTAAGTCAAAATAAGGTTAAAAAAATAAATATCTTAAAACAAAAATGGTGGGGAGTGTTTGGGACATAAAAAGGTAAGTTTACACCAAATTTCGTGAAAAAATTTTTTTTTTTGTAAAAGATGAAAATAAAAAACTAAAAACTTGGTTATTTGAATTTGTCACATAAATTTTGAGGTTATGTGAAAAGAGTGTAAATACAAAAGTTGTAGATCTTTTTATTACCTACAACTTTACACTTTGCCATTTAACTTTTTTCGATAGGACTTGTAGTTTTGCCGGAAATCGAGATAAACAGTTTTCTACCCTTAAAAACTCCCCCCCTTCCACTTCCCGACCCGAGAGCGCCAGTAAATTATTTTTTCTTTCATGTTTGTTATATTCTCTTCCTTTTCCAATGGGTGTCATCCTACTATTATTTTATTTCACTTTTTATCATTTTCAAAGCTATCTGTACTGGTCTAAAAATTGAGAAATGGTAATGGGACCCTCAGGTTTATATTTTGAGATGCACTTGCTGCCAATGACAATGTCATCGCATTGAAAAAAGTTTAATAAAATGGGGGATCGAGGATAAAGTTAAATGGAAGGTTTTTATTCCAAAATCAAAGATATTAACCTAAATAATTAGCTGTAATTTGATATTTAAACATTTATTTTATACATTTTCATTTGATGAATTCTGGACACTAACCAGTGCGAAAATTAATGTGTGTTTGACGTTTGACACTTGGTAGTACATGACAGTAATGTCAACTTCCCTCTTTTTATTACCTACAACTTTGCCATTTAACTTTTTTGCATAGGACTTGTAGTTTTGCCGGAGATCGAGATAAACAGTTTTCTACCCTTAAAAACTCCCCCTCTTCCACTTCCCGACCCCAGAGCGCCTGTAAATTATTTTTCCTTTCATGTTTGTTTCCTTTTGCAATGGGTTTCATCCTACTATTATTTTATTTCACTTTTTACCATTTTCAAAGCTATCTGCACTGGTCTACTAATATACATATAAGATATAAATTACACAGTATATAAAATAAAAATACAATAAACTGTTTGTTAAAATTATTCTACAACTATTAAGCAGGTAAATCTATTGTTAAATTAGGAATTAAAAAAAGAATTTTACATACAACACAATAAAACCATTGAATTGACAACATTAAAGTTATTACATATTAAAAAATGTAATACAATACAAAAAAAAACTATTACCATTGGACAATTTTATCTGATACTCATAAATTCTTTGACCTTTATTTTAAAGACATTGAGAGATTGTGAATTTTTTACATCTATGGGTAGATTGTTAAAGTCTGAGAAAACTTTAAAATATTTCTTGTGTTGTGTGAATCTTTGCTAAGAATAATATATTGATGCAAATATTCCGTAGCCATCTGATTTACAATTTTATAAACCAAAATCGTGGAAAAATAAAATAACCTATCCCCCCCTATGGTCCCCTTGGCCCCCCCTGGACCCGCCACTGTAGCTAAATGTATATTATTTGTATTCAATGAATTATATTTGTATTTAGTTGTAACTATCATAGCGTGGGTTTTTGAAACATTTAGTTTTAATTTATTATTGTCTAAATATTTACTCAGAGTTTTTAAGATATCATTCATTTTTTGAATGGCCTTTTCTAAATTTAAGTCAGTGCATGCAATAAAAGTATCATCTACAAATAGCTTGATAAAGTCGCATTTTATGATTAGTTCTATATCGTTAATGTATAATATAAATAGCAGTGGACCTAGTACACTGCCTTGCGGAACTCCTGTGTCATTTCCCATTTCAGAAGATGTTTGATCGCCATAACGAACTCGCCGTTTTCGGTTTTGTAAGTAATCACTAAGCCAGTCAAGCACTGTATTCTCTAAACTATAATGTTTTAGTTTAATTAATAGTATCCTATCAATTTCTTCAAAGGCCCTTCGAAAGTCAAGAAAAACACCAACAGTATATTTGTTTTTATTCAAATTATTAAATTATAATTAATGTAATGCCGACTCACAAGAAAATCCTTTGCGAATACCAGATTGGTTATTAATCAAAACAGAATTCTTATTCTTATCTATGATAATTGTTCATACACTGCAACTTCCAGAAGTTTTTCAATTGGAGGTAAAATATTAATAGGGCGAAATTCTTCGGCTTTGGTAGTATTATTAACTTTTTGAATAGGAATAATTGTACTTGTTTTTAAAGCTTGTGGGATTTTTATTGTAGCGTTTTCTTCATCAGTATATCCGTGCGAAGCCTGGACGGGCAGCTGGTACTGAAATAAAACAAGAAACTTTTTCGGCACATTCCTAATTTACATTTAATAAACGGCTACATCTCAATTAATTTATAATCGTTCTCGTGACAACTTATTTAATAAAAAAAATCTCATCTTTTATGAAATTTCACTCTTTTCTTGTCAGACTCAACGGAGTGATGTAGTAATTAATTTTGAAAATGAAATTTTAAAAAGGCACCCTCCAATTTACCCATTGAGAAGACTGGGACCGTTCCCATTGTGTGTGTCGCTTTCAGATACGCACTCGTTTATTTATTGTCGCTCAAAAAATTTAATTAGAAACTGTCTTCCTTATCACCTTTTGCGGTACGGCATCATTGTGGGATCAGTGAGAAATATTCCATAAAAAACATCGCTGAAAAGTAACCGTCTTTGTACTTTTGTTTAATATACGGAAGAATTTAGAAAAACTTGTCTTCACTTATTGATATTTTCTTTAAAGGGCTATTTAAGTCTGGTTTCTGAGCAGTTTAATTTTTTTTTATTATTATTAACAGTGACCAATGAGAAATTTAATCCTAACTTAATCTAATAGAGTTTGAAACTTAAAACTAAGGTATACTCATCAGTGTTCCTTAGGTTCTCTATAATAGATTGCACTAAAGTTTAACGTGCTTTTCCACTAAAAACACTAAACTAATTCAAAGGGCTTGATCCTCTAAAGTCTTCTTTCTAACCCAGTATTGTCAAGGAGCTGGATAGCCTCGAGATTGACATGATGATGAATGATGAAGTCTTTCTTGATGACTCTTGGCTAATTTCTTGATTAATTGATTGGTCTGGTCAACAGTGTCCATTTCCAAGGGGCCTCTACTATGTACCTCAGTGCTTTGTTTTGAAATCTTTGGATGATTGCTAAGTTGCTTGCTTTGGTGCATTCCCATAGTTGGATACCATAGGTCCATACAGGCTTAAGTATCTGCTTATAAAGCATAAGCTTATTATGTAGAGGCAGCGTGGAGTTTCTTTCAATTAGCCAGTACATTTTTCTGTATTTCAGTCCACGTTCTTCTCCTTTCTTTTTAACATGCACTTTCCATCGGAGTTTGGCATCTAAGGTAATACCTAAGTATTTTGCTGTGTTTGAATATGGAATCAGGTTATTGTTTATTCTGACTGGAATATGATCTATCCTTTTGTTTGTAAAGTTAATGTGGAGTGATTTAGTTTCATTAAGTTTAAGTATATCATCGTGTTGCAATAAATAAAGTGTCTCAATGCACCAACAATCGCCTGTGTTTCGGGTGTCGATGGTGGATGAAGAATATTGCACTGTTTGAGGAAAATAGTGCCAGATCGCAAAATGAACAAACACTATACAATGCTTGGAAAAATTCCGAAAATGAAAAAAGTTGTTTAGTAAACAAATTAAATACTATACAACAACAATTAGAACAAATGCAAAAATATCACTCAGATCTGCTAAAGAAATTATCTCCTCCTCCATAGGAAGAGGAAATAGATAAAATAGAATATCACACTGATGAAGAAGAATTGGCTAGAGAGACAGAGTGGATAAGAAAGAAACAGGGAAACAACAAGAAAAGAGGAATGGATACCTCACTCTCACCTCCACAAACTGTCTCAATCAACAGATAAAAGCAGTTTAATGAAAGTAAAATTTGACATATTTATTTATTTTGTAAATACGGGATAGCCCCCATTACAATATAATGACAAGATCAATAAATTATGTTAAACTAAAATTAAATATAACTAAAAGGCATAAAATATATAACACCCAAATAAATTCACATACATTTGATCAGATATCACCTACATATTTTACATATATTTAATCAGACAACTTAAATTTATTCCTATACTATAATTTCATTAATATTGATTTTTTGAAGTTGAGCAAGTTTCCAAGCAGTAATTCAAAGTTATTATCATTGATTATCTTTAAAGTTCCATCGATATGTCTGTGTTTTCCATAATTCGTGTAGTGGAACGGAATATACCTAATAAAGATTATTATTTCTCAATGGTCTAGCTAGAACATTGATAGAGACAAGTTGTAATAACTGTGGACAGATTATGAGTCCATTGATTAATTTGAAGACAAAACATGTATCACTGTATGTTCTTCTTTTTTCAATCATGATCAAGAATGGGAATGTCTAACTTGAAGGTACAGTATCGTAAAAACTTATTCTGGATTCTTTCAATTCTCATGTTGTGATCTATATGATAGGGTGACCACACAATACACCTTTTTTACTGTCATATTTCATAAAGGATACAACTAAAGACACATACACCGTTTTTACTGTTGTAATAGGACAAATCCAAATGTTTTTGAAGCTTTTGCTACCATGCTCTGAATATGTTTCTATAATTGTTGCAGGGTATTACACTGAAAATGAATGAAGACGGTAAGTGTCTAGTAGCGAGGATAATGCACGGGGGGATGATCCATCGACAGGCCACTCTTCACGTTGGTGATGAAATTAGAGAAATTAATGGAATTCCTGTCATTAACCAATCGGTCAATGCACTTCAAAAAATTCTCGTGAGTATTTTTTTTCTATCTCTTAATGTATGTAGTTTTTTGATTCAACTAATTATTTTCTCTTTAATAATTACATCTTTAACTTAATTCAAAATTACAATAGTATGACACTCAGTTACTTAAAGCTAACAGAGCCATCAATGGACCTTTACATTTACGAAAAATAAATTCCAAAACTTATATAAGTCGATGGTATTTCATATGAAACGTCCAATTCACTCAGAGAGCCACCATATATATTTTATTTAAAAAAAATGTCGCTTGACGTCACGTTCATCGGAAACACCCCCTCCATAATCTACGTTCAGAAACACGCATCACTGCTCTTCCCAAAAATAAAGCTCACTGCTTGATATACACCATTGATATACATATAATTGAATTCTGTCAATTGATCGACTCATCTATAAAATTCCACATTTTAGCTACTGTTTTCTTTACCTAAAACATTCGAAGTTTCTGAATGGGCCTACCTTTTCATGAAGAACGATCATTGGCAACACCGCAAATCCTAAACACAGTTCTCACGGAACAAGAGTTGTCAGGTGCATACTCAGAGTAACAAAAATTGTTTGTTGCATGAGATTTGAGGTTAAGACTTGATTGTTTGTTTGCAGTTTTGCGAAGATCTAACTTCATTATTGCATATTATTATCTCGTCTAAGATAATGGCAAGGACAGAGATCTGAAGAGAGAAAAAAGATTTACAATATTTTGTTCCGTGTAGCAAACGAACGAACCTACAATTCAGATGTAACTGCAATTGGAGGTTCCATTGTGCACAACTCGCACAACGATGCCAAATGTAATTTCGATGAACGTGACGTCACAAACACATGTTTTTCCTGATTTTGGAAAAATTAGCTATCAGAGAATTCAAAAAACAAAATTCTCAGTGATATTAGCACATATACTTTCTAATTACAGTGTTCCCTCATAGTTCATGGAAGGGTCCATTAAGTACATTATAAATAATGGACTCTGCAATCAGTCTACATTAATATACATTTGTTATATTTAATATTCCTTATGTACTTATACAATTTATACGGTTTAGCTGTAATAGAATTCCTCTCAACTATCGATTTATGAAGACTGTATGTGATTGATAACTATAAGGTATAAACGCGAGTACGAATTATCCTTTTTCATTTCAAAATAATTTGTACCTGTTTAATTTTTCTTTCCAGAGGGAAGCACGAGGCTCGGTGACGTTTAAAATTGTACCTTCATACAGAAGTGCGCCACCACCTTGTGAAGTAAGTACTAGACAATCTTTTACTAAAATAATAAGTAACGGAATCAGCTACTTAATTAAATTCCTTACTCGTTTGCTAACTTTGTATTAATCCCTTAAAGGGATACGAAGAAGAGAGTGACATCTTGACTAGAATCAGTCAAATAAAAACTTTGCAACACACAATGCAAATTGAGTGTATGCAACACCCAATACATCGGGAATAGTTGCTTTGTAATGTGTCAAAACTCTCTTCTAACCATAGATGGTAGCAGATCTCAGCTACTTAATATTTTTTTAATATTCATATTTTTGAATAGCCTAATTAACTCAAAAATTGTTCGATCTAGTTATTTTTAACAAAATAAATAAGCCCATTTCATTATTACTTGTTAAAAGTTGCTGAAACCTTTAAAGCAAGCTCTTTAAAAAGTTTTTCCGTTTTATTTTCATATTATCAATTCCTTTGTGTTTGTACTTAAAATCTACAAGCCCTAATTAGTTCCTAATGACGTTTGATGATTGATTCTTTGTATTAAAATATCATATAGGTTAGCTACAAAGTATTATGACCAATTTATTTGAGTTTGACATTTAATGAACGATTCGATGAACAAAAATAGATTTATTTTTTGGAATATAGCAAAATTTATCTGTTTTTACAGTTCTGATTCGATGTTGATTATAACTGTTTGGAAATTATGACTGTTGACAGAGTCGGTTAATTGCGACAATATAAACTGGTTGCCGGGTTTTAGTTTATCTCATCCTCGTCGTCAAAGTTTGTTTCTCATTAAGCTGTTTATTTGACTAATAAAATTAGATGGAAAACGGGTAATAAAGTATTCAAGATTACTTTCCAGAGAATTATTCAAATCGTTCCTAATTAACGACTTTGGCAGTGCTCCCAGATTGGAATTTTCTGATGTTGGAAAAAACAGAAAGTACGTGGTTACTCAATAAGTTCGTAGGATCACATCTATAGTGTGTCCGGTTAATATTGTACAATAAAAAAATATTGGAACTGGTTACAGACCAGGTCATGACTGTTCAGAATATCAGAATTTCACCTCAGTAAAAATCTCGCCGTTTTCGAGATAATGAGCATTTTTTAATTTTTGGAAAATCGCTACCTCACCTTGGATTTTTGAGTGCCATGTCTACAAATAAAGACTCATAGTGTGTTCTAAGCTAAAATCAACTCTTACGGCTTTGTCGACAATATTTTTATTCTATCAAGATGAAATATTGAAATAATTATGAATAATAACGAATCAATCGCTTAGACGCATTCAATGAGATGTAAAAAAGTAAATACTAATTCAACGTTTTGTAACAGGGCCATTGGACACCCTGTATGTAGAAATTCACAAAAATTAAGAAACATTTGAAATACTTTAGTCACGCATGAGTAAATAGCTGAGAACCAAAATTTTCATTGAAAGGACTTTCTCGAACTTCTCAGAAACATGGCACTGTAAGTTCGAAAACAAACCCATGAAGATTCAAAATAACAATCGTGTCAAAAACTAACATATCCTGTAAAGTAAAGACAATTTATCTGAAAGAATCGGGACCTTTCCTTTTTCTGTTGTATTTAAAAGCAATCCGTCCTAAAGAATTTTATTTAAACTAGTATGGCTATCCACTAAAATCTTTGTGCTATAATATAGGTATGGTCAATAAATTCTCAATCTCACAATCACAAGAATCCACGTGTTTCGCTCGGTACAATAGCGATTCTTTTGTTAATAAGTTAATTTAGAGTAAATATCGTAGAACCTCTGAGGGGACTCTTCCCTTAAGGAAGACTTACCCTCTCTGTTACAGTTTTCTTTAATCAACATACAATGTAAACCACAATAACGATTATTCGACATTACAATAAATTTCTCTCCCTCTCTTCACTGGATTAAAACCACTTATTTGTTAAAAAAGTTTTTAATTGACGTTTCGGCTTTCTCTATCGAAAGCCGTTATCAAAATGACATATATTTTGTCATCCAGATGCTAACTTATTACATAATAGGTTCATGTATGAATCGAATTTTAAATTTTCATCAAAGTAGATTCCAAGAAATTCAGTATTTATTAGCTTCTGTATGTTTTGTTGACCAAGAACAATATCTGATATATTACATTTGAACGTTATCAAACTAGTTTTAGATACATTGAAGCTTATTAGGTTAGAATCACACCACTGTTTTATTAAAATTATATCATAACTAATTTTGCTAGCTAGAATGTTGTTGTGCCACATTATGGTCGTAGCATCAGCAAAAATAGTAAATGATCCATTAATATTAAAATATCGGACAAGTCATTAATATATAATAAAAAAAGTAGTAGGCAAAAATATGAAACAAAATGAGTAGGTACCTATAATTTTTACCTTCAATACACAATAAAAACAAAAAGAAGAAAAATACAATCATGTTTAGCAACCTATATCTGTCGATTTCTGAAACTTCGGTGGTATCTGGATGTTGGACAATTGCGACATGTCGGATAATCGACATTTCACTTAGATACTAATTTTATTCGGAGATTACATAAAAAGTTCATTTTGTTGACATACTCTTTAATGCTATCAAGCAATCTATTCGTTTTTATTAATATCATTTCCACATTTCATCTTAATAAATAAAAACAAAATACTTTTTTTTATTCACTTTATTGCAGTACACTACAGAGTAGACTAATTGGTACATAGCAACAGTATAAAAGTATCAAAAGAAAAATTGAGTAAAAAAATAAATATATAAAATATTATTTTGGCCGAAAGTATAAAAGTTGATAGAAGCCTAGAATAAAACTACGCTCTAATTCAATGGAAATATCATTGCCTCCAAAAATAGTTATAGTATGTTTTATACCATGGTGGAGTCTGGACAAAATGGGCATTCTTTTGTAATGAATGTCCACCTTTCAGAAAATAATGTCAAACAAATAAAAATTGGTTGTATTCAAATCTGGCATTTTACCCACATTTCTCGAAAAATGGTATCGATTTCTGAAAAACTGTCCTGTACATCAGAAAGCATCACTTATCAGTAATCTTCAGCAGCAAAGATATTTGAGTGGCACTCAAAAATTCAAGGTGAGGTAGCGATTTTCCAGAAATTCAAAAAATGCCCATTATCTCGAAAACGCCGAAATTCTGATATTCTGAACAGTCATGACCTGGTCTATCACCAGTTTCACTATTATACAAGGTTTACCGGACACTCTGTATATAGTTGCTGATTTTAAACACGGCCATACAAACACCCACAATGCTGAACACTTTGGTCGCCCAAATTGGGCAGGTCTTCCAGAAAACGTAAAAAAAGTCCACAAAATATTTTTGACCGATCGTAAATTGAAGTTGCGTATGATAGCTGACACCTTAAAGATATCAGAAAGCATGAGAAAACTCTGAAGATGTTTAACTAAAATAAAAATAATTTTTACATGCGGTATGTGTCAATGGATAAAACATGGATCCATCACTACACTCCAGAGTCAAACCGGCAATCAGTTGAGTGGACAGCAACTGGCGAAAATCATCCAAAAATCCAAAAACGTAATTAATAATAATAATAATAATAATAATAATAATAATATAGGGGGGTGGGTGGCTCAGCGGTAGAGCACTGGACTCATAATCCAAGGGTTGTGGGTTCGAATCACATCAAAGGCAGAAATCTTTTACTGATTTTTAATTAATTAAAAATTTAGAAATTGATTTTCATATACCAGGTGTGATTCCCCACTCGACCATTCACTGTTGGGTTCTGGGTTCTAATTAACAGTGCTGTTCCTAAAGTGGCGCTGGGAAACAGTAACAAAGCCTACACAGAACACGAGGCTTAATGGCCATAGTAGTCGATGCCGTTGACACAGAAGTAAAAAAAAAAAAAATAATAATAATAATAATAATAATAATAATAATAATATAGGGGGGTGGGTGGCTCAGCGGTAGAGCACTGGACTCATAATCCAAGGGTTGTGGGTTCGAATCACACTAAAGGCAGAAATCTTTTACTGATTTTTAATTAATTAAAAATTTAGAAATTGATTTTCATATACCAGGTGTGATTCCTCACTCGACCATTCACTGTTGGGTTCTAATTAACAGTGCTGTTCCTAAAGTGGCGCTGGGAAACAGTAACAAAGCCTACACAGAACACGAGGCTAATGACCATAGTAGTCGATGCCGTTGACACAGAAGTAAAAAAAAAAAGTAAAAATAATAATAATAATAATAATAATAATAATAATAATAATAATAATAATAATAATAATAATAATAATAATAATAATAATAATAATCATAATCATTTATTGTCCAACAGAAAATCCATTTACAGAACAATATTAATAGAAACTGTAATTCAAAATAGACAAAACAACTGTTATAACTGAATACATACCTTAACGGTTATCTGCATAATTCGAAAATAATACAAATAAAGCAATTCTTTTATATTTAACCATTAATTAAAAAACTTACCCTAACTGTAAATTTAAATAAAAATTCTGATTTGATTTATCAACAATTTGTTTTAATGAATTGTAGTGAAGGTCGCAGTCATTTGCAATTTGATTAAAATTTGAGCATATGATGTATAGTGGAGAATGAGAAAGAATGTTAGTTCTTGCATTGTCAGAGTAAAACATTAGATTACGACGTGAGTGAAATCTTGGAATAAGAAAATTGAGCTGACTTAATAAGTTTGGAGAGTCAATAAAATTATGATTCAACTTAAACAGAAAAGCCAGACCACTGTTTGTTCTTCTAAGTTGCAGGTAGTCCATGCCAAAACGATGTAGCAAAATAGATTGTTCGATCCCCCTTTCGGGGTAAGTCCCGTCGATCCTACTAGCTAAAAATTTCACAAACCTCCTCTGAACAGTCTCTAAAAAATTATACGGACTCCACACAACAGAAGCGTATTCAAGTTTTGATCTCACTAGAGCGAAAAATAGCGTTTTCAATGCATCCTCATTAGAAAATGATTTGCAGTTCCTGATTATAAATCCAAGGGATTTAGTGGCTTTAGAACAGATATTTATATGTATTATAAAATCCAATTTATTATCAAAAGTAATGCCCAGATCTCTAACCTCAGTACATCTAGTTAAGTCCACATTATCGATTTGGTATTTGTATAAAACGGGATAAGATTTACGGCTAAAGGTGCATACTTTACATTTACTTAAATTTAGAAAAAGACGATTTCTTGTACACCATTCATTAACTTTATTTAATTCCAATTGGAGCAAATGACAATCAAACTGAGATCTAATTTCTAGAAATATTTTTAAATCATCAGCAAATAATAAATTTTTAGATTGTAACGCGATAGAAAGGTCATTTATAAATAGTAAAAATAATAAGGGACCTAGGTTGGACCCTTGTGGAACACCTGACGTTGGGGAATAAGTTGAAGAGGAAAACCCATTATAAGAAACAAACTGGCCTCTATTAAAAAGATAAGATTTTAGTAAAGTTATAAGCGAATTACTAAAGCCAAATAGTTGTAACTTAGTCATAAGTAGTGAGTGGTCTATCTTATCAAAAGCCTTGGAGAAGTCAGTGTATATGACATCTACTTGGCGCTTTTTGTCCATCGCTTCAACTATATATTGAGTAATCTCAACTAAATTGGAGGTAGTAGATCTTTGTCTCATGAAACCGTGTTGGCTTGGCGATATCAAGCATTTTATTTATCATAAATTTGATTATACACTGACATCTCCAATACCTTCGCGAAATTGTTCAATATCGAAATTGGCCGATAATTTTCAATATTGGCTTTATCTCCACTTTTGAGCACAGGGCAGACTCTAGCAATTTTCCACGTATCAGGGAATACAGACTTTTGAAGAATAAGATTATATATCTTAAGTAATGGCTGAACAAAAGCATGGCTACAATCCTTTAAGATGAAGCTGGGGAACATATCTTTTCCGGAAGTAAGTTTATTTGGAAGTTTGGCTATAGAGTTTAAGATATCTTTCTCAGAAAATTGAGATATATGGCAACTAGGAACATTAGTTACTTCCATATTCACAATATCACCTTGACCTTGAACATACACACTTTGAAAATAATCGGCGAAGCCTGCAACAATAGAGTTGGGCGTATCAAAAACCTTATCATTATAAAATACCTGACCTGGTATCCTAGTAGTGCCTCTTTTACTTTGTATATATGACCAGAATTTTTGTGGATCAGTAATAATACTATTTTCGACATACCTTAAATAAGCTTCATAAATGTCAGCTGCTAACGTTTTGGCCCCTTTATTTTGGGATGCGCACGGTAAATGATAGAGAAAAATTGGAATGAATTCATCACTCTTGAAATTTTGTCATCATATGAACTTATTGAGTGACCGAATAGTTTTATTAATTGCATTCATACAAAATAATTATCATGTGTCAACAATTGAAATTTTAATCTGATACTTGTCAATAAACTCATTATTTTCCTCCCACGTTACTACAACAATAAATAGATTTTAGTTTTTAAGTTACATTTATCGCATTTTCAGTGTTAAAGTGAAGCACATTTCATCACACCAGTTGTTCATTTTCAACATCATTTACATAAACATTATGTTGATTATGTTTTTTTATATAATTTTTTATTTTTCTTTGCCAAAAATATAAGGGAAAGCTAATGATACAAGTTACTTCAGAGTAAATGTAACAAACTACATGCTCATTTGTGGTGATGTTTATTAGAAATTATAGTTTGTTTTATTTATTCTGAGGGACACAAGTAGTTAGAACTGTTCTTAGTTTTTATTTGATTATTTTTAAAATCATACTTTCAAAAATTCTAAATGCATGCTACTATTTCAATCAGTTGTGTACAGATAAAGTAGAAAGTGATTTGAAAATATTAATTAAAAAACCAGATTACTACCGCTTAAAGCAGTTTTATTGGTAAAAGAAAATAGTTATTTATGTGCCGAGGACGAAAAACTGTCTATTACAGTCGAGTCTGCAAATTGATAGCCGAGGCGCAGCCGAGGCTACAAGCCTCTACAATTTCCGAAAGAAAAATCGACCATTTTTGAAGGCAAGCATTTTTCGTCCGCAAACACTTGTCTTCCGCTATGGTCACTAGGATACGGCACGGTGCGAGTCATTTGAGGACGAAAAGTACTTGCCTTCAAAAATAGTTAACGTTTCATTCGGAAATTAGTACGTAAAATGTCATTTTTTGTAGAGGTCGACGAAAAAAGTTTTTTCAGGCATTTTCTTTAGTACCTAAAACCTATTTTATTTTTTTTAACTTTATTTAATTATTCAAATTAAAAAATTTTGTAATCTGGTTTTTACTACAAATATTTTTTTACGAAAAAAAATTAATTAAATTTAGTCATATATGTTTTTGAAATTGTTTATATTCATTTTGTTTTTTCTATTTTAATCTAGTTGTTCCGGATAAAACCGCTGCCAGTTTTAGTAAGTACCAAAACACTACTTTACTGGTGCTGGTGTTATGTGCTTTACTTTTTTGTCCCTAGTATATTTGCTAGCAAAGGGTTTTAGGTAGTTTAAGTTTACAGCATGTTCTTATTCCTCTAAGTAATACTATATTAAAATAATTTGTAAATGTTTAAAATATTATATCATGAAAAAATTTACTGCATGAAGAATTTAGTGTCAAATAAAGGTAAGACTTCATTAGGCGGAATTGCAGTTCAGCGGAACGTTGATGCAAAATATTCTTTAATGGAATCTATATAACCTATACCTACCACACTACGCTCGCGTCACCGCAACTGAGATGTCACTGCGAAGCAAAGTTGACTTTTCTACCAACTCTGCATCGCTGCTCCGCTTAAGATCACTGGTGCTAGTGCTAGTATTTGTCATTCGTACATATTTAAAATATCTTTTTCTACAACCTTTTACGAAACCACGTCATTTTGTAATAGAAATATCTCCGGATCTATGAGTCGTGGAAAAATACAAAAAATATAAAATGACCGATAGTAGGATTTTTTAAAAATGCATCCTAACCTCAAAAAACGAATTCGCGCACATTATTTTTTTTTCTGAATTGGCAATAAATAACCAAATAATCCCCGTATTTTCTTAAAAATATGTATTTTTATGTCGGGAAGACATGGTAAAAATAAAAAAAAAAGTATTTGTCCAGCCAAAATCTGCATTTTTCGAAAAAAATTGAATTGGCCGCGATTTTTGGAAAAACAATAGTAAAGAAAAATTTCTTATCTTAAAAAGAAGGATTTTGTGTGTACTTTTGTCTAGCAGAATCCAACATTTTATTTCTTTATTTAAAGTGCCCAATTTAGGGAATAATAAAAAAATAAAAATTCGATTTTCATTTTTTTTGTCGCGATATTTATGGTTGATTCTCTTAGAAAAACTGTGTTTCAGTCCAAAAAATGTTTAAAAAAATAAAGAAAATATTTCAGATTCTAAAGTAAGATTTTTGTGAGGGAACGAATCAATGTAAATTAATATAAAAAATGAAAATCGAATTTTTATTTTTTTTATTATTCCCTAAATTGGGCACTTTAAATTAAGAAATAAAATGTTGGATTTTCTTAGACAAAAGTACACAGAAAATCCTTCTTTTTAAGATAAAAAATTGTTAGAAAACGAGTAAGGAATTTAATTTATCAGATTCGACATCCTAAGACCGGTTTCTGCCTTTCGGCTTCGTCGGTTAGGCTTTTCGAATCCAATAAATAAAATTCCAAACTCATACAATACATACATAGCTATATCCGCTATAAGATAAAATTTTTAGATGTGCTGCCATCTATGATTAGAAGAGAGTATGGACAATTACTAAAAGCAAAAAATTCCCGTTGTTGCATACACAATTTGCATTGTGTGTTGCAAAGCTTTTATTTGACTGATTCTAGTCAAAATGTCACTCTCTTCTTTCGTATCCCTTTCAGCGGATATAGCTATTGACTTGTACGAGTTTGGAATTTTATTTATTGGATTCGAAAAGCCTAACTGACGAAGCCGAAAGGCAGAAACCGGCCTTAGGATGTCGAATCTGATAAATTAAATTACTCGTTTTCTAACTTTGTATTAATCTCTGAAAGGTATACGAAAGAAGAGAGTGACATTTTGACTAGAATCAGTCAAATAAAAGCTTTGCAACACACAATGCAAATTGTGTATGCAACCCCAATACACCGGGAATTTTCTGCTTTTAGTAATTGTCAATACTCTCTTCTAATCATATATAGCAGCACATCTAAAAAATTGTTCTTTACTATTGTTTTTCCAAAAATGGCGGCCAATTAATTTTTTTTCGAAAAATGCCAATTTTGGCTGGACAAATACTTTTTTTTTAATTTTTACCAGGTCTTCCCGACATAAAAATACATATTTTCTCCAATTTTTAAGAAAATACGAGGATTCTTTGGTTATTTATTGCTAATTCAGTAAAAAAAAATAATGTGCGCGAATTCGTTTTTTGAGGTTAGGATGCATTTTTAAAAAACCCTACTATACGGATCGATACTCTACTTCATCACGGTCATTTTAATTTTTTTTTAAAAAAAAAATTAAAAAAATTTGACTTAGGTTTTATATCCATATAAAATTCTAACTTCACTCCGCTATTAACTTTCGTTTCTAGAGACGAAAGTTAAATTTAAAAACAACTTATATCTTAGTTGCCTGGTTTTCATTATTTTGATGTTCCTCGTGAATTATTTAGACTTGTCAGTTTGCACTGAAAGCATTGTTAGTTTTTTAACTTATCATGATTTCCGATTTGGAAAATGATTTAAATTTTCCAAATACACCATCAGAAATAGCAAATCTAGCTGAGGAAACCTCTTTGGATTAATTACCAGTAAAATCCAAAAAGAGATATGAAAAAAATAGATGCAAAATTCATGGATTGGAGAGTTCATAATCAAGTAAATTCATTTTCGGAAACTATGCTGCTTGCGTATGTTGAATGAGGCCAGGCAACAAGATATATTTGTTTTAAAACTTTTTTATTTTTTTGTTTAATAAAAATGAAAAAAATGCATTCCAATTACAAACCACATTCTTTAGCATATTTATTATATAAACGGGGTTGTAGAAAAAGTATAGTGTTTCACTCGTCGAAAGCATTTTTTGAAGCTCCTGAACATTACCAACCTCGGTATCGACGTTCCGCAATTTCGACTAGTGCGGTCTTACCTTTTGACATAAAATATAAGTAAACGTTTTTATGAAACATTATCAAATACAAATCTATTATAAAGCGCCTTAAAATTAATACATTTAAAATTATAATAGTGTGGCACTTCGTTGCTTATAGCGAAAAGTGCCATCAATTACAAACCCCTTAATTGATGTACTCTGCAATTAATTTGCCTTTTAATGGCTACATTAATAGGCTTCTATTATATTGTTCAGTTGTGAGTAAATATGTCTCAACTAGATGGATGAATTTGATTATTAACTGTAATCTAATGTGTTTAAATGTAACAGGTGCTTCTAAACCAAATTTATTTAAATCAGAAAATGTAGTTACTTAAGACGAAAATGCTAAATGTTTTCTCAAATTAATTTAAATTAACAGCTTCATTAGTATGCATCTAAAGTCGGACCAACTTAAGAATAGACCGGTAATTGTCACCCTACTTACAATAACTACGCTGACATGGTCACTTGTAAAAATCTTTCTACCTGCGCTACTGTGTAATTAGCTCCGCCTTTGCGCATTGGCAGCCATGTTAGCGGTCTATTCTTAAGTTTGTCCGATACTATTATATTTACATTCTTTGTCTACTGATACGCAACCAATTCAGCTATAAATGAGGACGTCCCAACTGGCTCGAAGACTAATATCGCTACAATATGGAACGCCGTTTTACTTTTTATTCATACATTTTTTTGTTTTCCATTTTAAACATAAAACCATTTTATTCAACTCAGTTTTATGTTTATCCATTTATTTCAGCACTATTAAACTGTTTCTTCAAAAAACTTTGACTATTTAAAATGTTTGATGAATAAAATTGCGTCTTGATAAAATTACGTAAGTCGAATATATTTTACAGCTTTTAATTTTTATGATGTAATTAAAATTAGCAACAGTCATTTTAATTCATATAACATTTTAATTCAATCAACAAAAAAATAACAAACATTTTAAATGATTTCCTACAATTTTAGTACCTACATTAAAATTATAGGTATTTATTTGTTTGTTGAATTAAAATGTTACATGAATTAAAATGATTGTTGAATAAAAATGTTTGTTGATAATTTTAATTGCGCGTTGTAGTCAGCGGGTGCTACTAGAACTACCAAATGAATTTGGCAACGTAGGGGATGAACTCTGTTTAACGTCAAATGTTTGTGAAAAGTGTCAGGCGTCAGTCAAATTTGTTTTGGTTTTATTTTTATTACGTGTTTTACTGCCACTATTTTTTAAGTTTCTCGTAATCTCATATTTTGTGCCGTTCTTTGTCCTATTTACCTCAGAATAAGTACGACATCTACGGGTTACTTGTTTCAAATCCAACGTTGCCCAATTACTTATTTCGTAGTGCTCGATGACTCCAGCAACCAACATTACAATCCCGAATAAAAATTATCAACAGTCATTTTAAAACGAGTGTCATTTTTATTCAACAAACATTTTAATTCAAGGGACAAATAAATGAGAATATTTTTAATGTAGATATTAAAATCTTAAACAATCATCTAAATACCTTATTAAAAATGTTTGGTTTTCTTTTATTGGTTGAATTAAAATGTTACATGAAATAAAATGACTGTTGAAGTTCAGAACCTACATTTAAATATTAGATGTAAAAGGTAACCAATGAAAATATTTAGTCAGATTAATTTTAGGAAGATTATTTCAAGTTATATATAGGTCAATAGGATAAATTCTAAAATGTTTAAAAATAGAAATGTAAATAATGTAGTTTTAAAATATTTAGGTACTTTTTGAATTGTTTTCTTTATTTACTTTTTAAATAACTAGCAGTTGTATGTAACTAATTTACCTGTTTCTATAATATTTTAAGTACTATTAATCTGTTTCTTCAAAAAATTTTAACTATTTAAAATGTTTGATGAATAAAATTGTATCTTGATAAAAATTGCGTAAGTCAAATATATTTGATAGATATATTTAAACCCTTTAATTTTTAGGAAGCAATTAAAATTATCAACAGTCATTTTAATTTATGTAACATTTTAATTCAACCAACATAAAAATAACAAACATTTTAAATAAAGAATTAAAACGATTGTTGGTCATTTTTATTCCTCAATGTTTTGGTTTATGTAACTATGTTTCCAAAAAAATATCAACAAACATTTAAATAACTTATTTAAAATGTTTGATATTTTTATGTTGGTTGAATTAAAATGTTACATGAATTAAAATGACTGTTGATAATTTTAATTGCATCCTAAAAATTAAAGTGTTTAAATATATCTATCAAATATATTTGACTTACGCAATTTTATCAAGATACAATTTTATTCATCAAACATTTTAAATAGTCAAAGTTTTTTGAAGAAACAGTTTAATAGTGCTGAAATAAAAGGATAAACATAAAACTGAGTTGATTAAAATTGATTTATGTTTAAATTTGAAAAAAAAAACATTTATGAATAAAAAGTAAAACGGCGTTCCATACTACAATGTGTTCATAGCGAGAGCGGATTCTTAATATAAAATGTAGTTTTAAAAATGATCTTGAAATTGGGAAATTGTTCGTGTATTACAAATCGTCTTTAACTGTATACATTTAAAATTACAATAGTGAAAAGAGCAATCAATTATGACCTATAATGATCCTATAATTTATCTAATCTCTGTATTAACATGCATCTATTCGTATGTATCTTTACGCAACCAATCTGTACGATTCAGTTAAGAGTGATTACCTGCAACTGAAATCTGGGGCAAACAAATAATCAAATGAGATTTTTGTAGAAACAAAACTGGGTCGATTGTGCCTAGGTCTTTTATTATTCATGAAATATTCTGAGACGCTTATTAATTTATCTGGGTCAGTTAAATTAATTAGCTTATTTTTTTATATTTTATTCAGCATCATGCAGGATTTAATCTCGATACATTCTAGCCCAGTTGCCAGAGCCACGTTTAGACGAAAATCTCTCAAAATGTGATATCGCTGAAACTAGGCGCTTAGGTACTTTTTGATTGTAGAAAACGATAAAAAAATCTCTGCTTCAATTTCTGAATTATTACATATCATAAAGTGTATTTTAAGTTTTATTAAACAGAGACAATGTTCATCATTTTAATTATTTTTCATCAAAAGTAAAAGTATAATCATGATAAATAGTGGAGTGAAATTAGAATTTTATATGGATGTAAGAGCTAAGTCAATTTTTTTTAATTTTTTCGATTTTATACATAAAGAAAAGCTTGTAAAAATTTTTTCAATAAATTTGGGCAGGAGCTTCGCGCCAAAAACGGCATTTTTGGTATTTTTCGAGTGGATTGCTTCACTATTTTTTAAATATCTCCGGCTCTAAGAGCCGTGGAAAAATTAAAAAAAAATTAAAATGACCGTCATGAAGTAGAGTATCGATCCGTATAGTAGGGTTTTTTAAAATACATCCTAACCTCAAAAAACGAATTCAATCACATTTTTTTTTACTGAATTGGCAAAATAACCAAAGAATCCTCGAATTTTCTTAAAAATTGGAGGAAATATGTATTTTTATGTCGGGAAAACATGTTAAAAATTTAAAAAAAAATGTACCTATTTTTCCAGCCAAAACCGGCATTTTTCGAAAAAAGATTGAATTGGCCGCCATTTTTGGAAAAACAATAGTAGAGAAAAATTTTTATCTTTAAAAGAAGAATTTTGTGTGTACTTTGGTCTAAGAAAATCCAACATTTTATTTCTTTATTTAAAGTGTCCAATTTAGAGAATAATAAAAAAAATTTCGATTTTCATTTTTTATATTAATTTATATTGATTCGTTCCCTCACAAAAATATTACTTTAGAACCTGAAATATTTTTTTAATTTGTTTAAACATTTTTTGGACTGAAATATAGTATTTCTAAGACAATCAAGCATAAATATCGCGATAAAAAATTGGAACAAAATTAAAATCGAATTTTTATTTCTTTATAACCAAATTTTAGATTTTGTTTTCGAAATTGTGAACACTTTAGAGCGGCAAATATTTTTTTATCGTTTTCTACATCCTTTAAAGTACCTAAGAGCCTAGTTTCAGCGATATCATATTTTATGAGAGGTCAAAGTCTCTGACAACCGGGCTATTTGTGGAACAGTAAAATTTTGCCGTAAAAGGCTTTTCAGAAAAGTGTTCCCTGTAGGAGTATTATAAGGATATTCGTTTAGTCCTTTTGTTTTACAACCAGTAATGTACAACATAAAAGATAACTTCACATAAACTTAATGTAGTCTTGATTCAATCTTGGGTTCAGATAAAATGTGATCATATAATAAAATGCATTGACGTAGAAACTTTTGTAGCCACAGTTTTTTTCCTTATTTATTATGTGTATGAAGCAGAAAAGATGTTCTGAAATGTTTTTGTTTCAATATTATTTATAGCAAAAGATACTAGTTTAATAATGTAATATTTTTACAGATATTCGTAAGAGCACAATTTGACTACGATCCGTTAGAAGATGATCTAATTCCATGTGCCCAAGCTGGTATTGCCTTTAAAACTGGTGATATTCTTCAAGTGAGTAGAAATGTTTTTAATTAAACTTATTAAGTTAAATCAGGACATCTACAACAGATTTAAGCTTAATTTAAAAAATCATCTAATTGGAAATTGATTTTGTGAAATTTTTTTCGTGAGTAATATCATAGGGGCATCTAATTTTTTTACAGGAAAAATTAGATGCCCGAATGGTATTTGATAAGACTATTTCATGAGTAACAGATTATTCTGCAAACACATAGCTTACAAAACATACTACCTATTATATATGCATACATAATAAATATGTAGGTATTAATGTGAAAACTGAAAAACAGGTAATTCATTTAATCACAAAATACTACAAACTTAATTATTTATGGTACAATTAAAATATAAATTGCAATTTTGGTACACATTGTTTGAAATCTTTGTTAACTCATTGATAACGTTGGGTGTAGGTAAATCATTAATGTTGTTGATGGGTCCAGCTGTAGAGTGAGAAGCTCGAGGAGTGGCTGCAGGATCTTCTGCTTTCTGTTTTTTAGCTGGAGGTTCTGAGGCGTCACTTCTAAGGGTGTTTATGATGTTGGAATAATGCTCATTATCCATTTGCAGATAAGGCTTAATTGAGTTGGCTGAACTGTGGCCAGTAATTTTAATTAATTGTTGTTCACCCAACCCTACTTTAGCCAGGTAACTGACTGCTGTCGACCGCATAGAGTATTTCTTTTATATTTAATCCTGCCTTCTCTTCTGCTTCTTTAGTCCATTTCGAAAGTTCGTTTTTTCCCACTGGAGTGTTTCTGTACCATCCACTTGATTATTCTTTGTTCCATGATGGGTTTACTGTTAAGAATAATCTATCTGTTGTTATTCTAGATGAACGTTTAACCATTAGAATTTTACAAAGACGGACTGGACAAAAGGTAGGGTTCTTCGTGTTGGGAACCAGCCATTTATTATCGGCCATTTTTTTTCTCCGCCCTGTGCCGTTTTATTGAAGATAGGATTATATTGTACTCTTCCTAAAAAGTAGGATTTTTGAAAATAAGTTATTTTAAAAAATATGTAACTATGTTATATTCATGTTTTAATCTCACAATTATCCACTTCCTCTTTAAAATAATGAACTCTGCAATTGACTGCTTCTCCACCTCTCCAGACAAGTTATACTGAAGTGATATGGTAAAATTTTCGCTGGAGTCCCGCCGGAGTGTCTTCGTCCCATAATAAAACCATTGCGTAGTATTCTTCCAATTTTAATGAAGCAGAGCTCGATTTCCTTTTATTGGCGCACATCTGCAAATTCCTTCGTTTCGCATTACGAGCTTCCCTACTAGACTTGAAGATAATATCTTTAATTGGATCAAAAATTATTTTCCACTTCATAAAATAGATATCTTTCAGGATTAGGTTTAGTTACTCTAACTTGTAGTTTCCAAAAGCTCGTATTTCTTTTCCTTGCAGTATTCCGTAAACTGTTTTCATATTGATGTATGGGTTATAACGGTATTGTACGGTACACTTTTCTCAATCGCCAGATCAATATTAGTCATAGAATCACTTCCAAAGCGACTTATTTTCACTACATAAGCTGACTAGCACTGTTTAAAAACAATATTACAGAATTTATTGACAATAAGAAGAAAAATTGTTTAGCGTCGTTTTTTGGTGTCCTAGGAGACCATAATTACTTGTTATCAAAGGTATTGTAATTTTTGGTGACAACAGCTATCAAGTTTTGCCGCGGGTAAACTCGAAAAAATTGCTGACAGGAGCTGTCATACAGTTTTTTCATCTAGGGAAAGAGTCATTAATAAATAGTGACTTACCGATTCTATTTTTAACTATAAATTTTATACAGGGTGCGCCAATTATTTCCACTTGATCTCTAGCACCGAAGATAAAAGAGATATCAACAAGATTTTTTGTAGGGGTAGACAGTGTCACTCGGACTACAATCTTAAAATATTTTGATGTATACAGGATGGCTAATTTTTGTGGAATGAAAATTAATTTGGTTTTTTTAATTATGTCTTCTGATTCTACTTAATATTAGATTTACGGTAGTTTTTTGTATTTGTAAATCCGACGCGGCGTTGACAAATTATTCCTATTTTAAGCAGATTTAATGAAAAAACAGCACTTCAGAAATATTAGCACAAAAACCACATTTTTTAAAAAATTCCTCAAAAAAGCTACTATGATGTAAATGAAACATGCACCTATCACAATAATCACACAACATCTTCACCTGTTGCACAGGGTGTTTGCCGATGGCGTGCCAATAGTCTAGTTTTCAAATGGCAATAACTTAATTTTTTCAAATGGGACACCCTGCATGTTTTTCTTCAGTTAGAAGCTCTCCCTAATACGCATTCAAAAAATATAGGGTTTTGCACATCTAACTTTACAAAGCTTAATCGTAAGAAAACTACAATAGTGAAAGTTAAAATTTATAGTAGGTGTTCAAAATGTCTTCCATTTTCATTTATACATTTTCTTGCCCTTTTTTTTCATTGATTTACGCACATCTCTTAGCATTGCAGGGGTCACCTGTCTAAATGCTGCAGTAATTCTTTTTTTCATATTTTCTTTTGCAGTAACCTCTTCTTTGTAAACAATATTTTTAATAAAACCCTACAAGAAAAAATCGCAAGGTGTAGGGCAAGGCGATCTAGTAGGCCAATTTATAGGTCCTCCCCTTCCTATCCAACGATCCTGAAATTCCCTATTTAACCAATTGCGAACATCTAATAGGTAATGTGGTGTGGCACCATCTAATTGAAACCACATTCCGTTGCGATAATTTTGAGGCACATTTTGCAATAAGTTGCGAAAATCATGTTCTAAAAAATCTAAAAATATAGCTCCATTTACAGTCCCATCAAAGAAATAGGGACCAATTACATAATCACCTATTATTCCCGCCCACACATTCAAAGACCATCGATACTGTGATGTGGTTCTAAATAAATGTTCATTGTGGTCCGAATAATAATGGAAGTTATATCTATTTACACAACCGTTCTTATGAAACGTGGCTTCGTCGGAGAATAAAACTTTGTTTAAAAAGTTACGCTCTGTATTTATCTTGTTTATTAACCAACTACAGTATTCCACTCTACGCGCGAAATCACGTGGTAACAATTCTTGGTAAAGCTGGATATGATAGAGGTGATATTTATTCTTTTTTATTATGCGTCTAATTGTGGTATTGGAAATATCTAACTGATTGCTTAATTGCCTTGTGCTTATATTGGGATCTTCAACTATACTGATCATTACCTTATATTCGTTGTCAATAGTAACAGCTGTAGTTTCACGTGAATGTTTTTCATACTTGACGGTTCCTGTTCTATCAAATCTATTCTTTAAATTCTCAAAAGTATCCTTTTGTGGATGACGTCTTTCTGGGTATCTTTGACGATAGACCCTACTAGCAAGAAACGCATTTTTTTGACATTCACCCAGTATCCATATCATATCAATATTTTCTTGAACACTATAATTCTTATTAAAATCCATTTTTTTATACACAATACCGATTAAATATAGTAGACGTGATACAATACAAAATTTTATGTTGACAATTAATGCCATAACAAAATATACCTACTGCCATTTTCATAGGTAACTTGATTTCTTATTAAAAATTGTGTAAAATATGTTTTTTTAATGCGTATTAGGGAGAGCTTCTAACTGAAGAAAAATATACAGGGTGTCCCATTTGAAAAAATTAAGTTATTGCCATTTGAAAACTAGAATATTGGCACGCCATCGGCAAACACCCTGTGCAACTGGTGAAGATGTTGTGTGATTATTGTGATCGGTGCATGTTTCATTTCCATCATAGTAGCTTTTTTGAGGAATTTTTTAAAAAATGTGGTTTTTGTGCTAATATTTCTGAAGTGCTGTTTTTTCATTAAATCTGCTTAAAATAGGAATAACTTGTCAACGCCGTGTCGGATTTACAAATACAAAAAACTACCGTAAATCTAATATTAAGTAGAATCAGAAGACATAATCGTATACAGGGTGTTCAATTTAAAAAAACCAAATTAATTTTCATTCCACAAAAATTAGTATACATCAAAATATTTTAAAATTGTAGTCCGAGTGACAATGTCTACCCCTACAAAAAATCTTGTTGATATCTCTTTTAGTTTCGGTGCTAGAGATCGAGTGGAAATAATTGGCGCACCCTGTATATTCATTAAATGATATAGTATACAAAAAGTATTTTTAAAAATGTTAACAAAACCTATCAAAAAAAATAAAACTGGAGAACAAGAGAGAAGGACAAAAAGAAGAAAATTAAATTAGATAAATTTTGAAGTTCATCAAGAAAATTGGTTCGGATGTAGTCTGCAGAGTTACAGAGTTTTTATGGCACATAAACTTTATTACAAAAACTTTCTGGCAGAGTCCTTTCATTAAAAAGGGGACTCAAAACGAAACTGCTGCTGTTAAAACAACTTAGTGCTAGGTTATGTTCTCGGATTTGTTGGCTGTAATCAGCGTTTGCAATTTACATGTTACATATTAAATTCAAGAATTACGGCGGAGTCATATTCAACATATTGATGTAAAGAGAGAAGAATTATTAACAAATTTTACGTCCTCCATTTATTTTATTCCAATGATTTACTAATGATGAGACATCGCAAAAAATTGATAGGTCTTCAGAAAATATTAAATTTGGATGTCCTTTTCAAGTTTGCTTTCTACATAATAGTTATTTACGTGTCAAGCTCGGAAAGTGATACTTTACTCTGTAAATACACAATATTTTTTGTGCAGCCACCAACAAGTTGATAATAATATAGGAACAGAATATTTATTGCTCAAAATTAATAATAATAATACACAAAGTGCATCAAAACGTCAAAATCATCTACTGACAGATGGCTACGGCATTGTCATGGCAACTGTGATATTTAACATACCCTTCGGAAATTCTCTCTGGCTAGACGCTGGTATTTTGTCCTTAATGAAAATTTTGACATAAGAGCTCGGGAAAGTAGGTATTTTGCCGAGCAGTTATGTCACTTTACCGAGTAGTTATGTCAATTTTCCGATCTAGACCGGCAACGACGCACTTTCCGAGCTAAAAATTGATCGGAAGAACGCATTTTCTAAAGTGGCGGCACAAAAACTATATTAATGACAGTTTTGGATCTGTCGCAACTAAAAACCGCGATTTTCGGTTCACGGAAACATTCAGGTTTAAAATCAATATCACATTTTTTAGAAGGATTTAATAGTAAAAAAACATTATCCGCAACAACTAGTTTAGGTCTTGCAAGACCATCATATGTCCACTAATTATAGCTTCACTGTTTACTTCAGTATTGGATAATCTTAGCCGGGACAGCTTTCCTAGCGCTAGTACGTTTTAGTATTAAACTGCTGTTGTGATTGAACCTTTCATCTACTTTATTATGTAACACATATATTTAACCTTTTTTGTCTTGCAGATAATTAGTAAAGATGACCACCACTGGTGGCAAGCGAGAAAAGACAATGCTGCCGGTAGTGCTGGTCTGATTCCTTCTCCCGAATTACAAGAATGGAGGGCCGCCTGTGCGGCTATGGAAAAAACGAAACAAGAACAAGGTACTAATATATTTGAAGAAGGAAAATATTTTTATTTCACTCTTATTCTTGTTTATTTCAAGAATCGATTCATGTTCGAATTTAATTGTATGTAGGCACGAACTTCAAAACAAAAATCTATGACATAGATTGTGACAGTTGTGTTTTTCTATTTCTCTAAAAACTTATACAGACTAAAGACTATACAAATGTGGTAAAATTTTAATGGAACATACGATTTTCAATGTATTTTAGTCGAGAGCTCATGTAGAAGTGGACCAGCACAAAATATAAGAAATGTGTGCGACTGCGTACCCACTATTCAATTGAACCACTGTTCCCCTTCGTGCTTCGAGCAACAGACACGTGATACTTGCCACTTAGTCTACTGAAAGTCAATCGCGTAGTATTAAGCAGATAACGATTGAAAATAAAATGTTCACGTTCACAAAGGAAGAAAAGATACAATTGTTAAAGTGGTATTTTAGGGGTTACTCGATTCGAGATACAATAAATTTATTTATAGTAGCATTTGAAAATAGGCCAAAGTTCAATATGAGATTATCTCTGTTTCACATATTTGGCACGAAAAGGTGGTTTATTTGAACATTCTGTATCTGTAGAGTAGGGAGGGTGAGTTAGTCCCACAGCACTTAGGCCACATTTGACCCATTGTACATCGTCCCGAGGAGGTCGTCGTCTTCCTGTTCACACATCCTGCATAGAGGTGTGTCCACTAGCCCCATTATATGGAGGTGTTTCCTTAGTTGACAGTGGCCAATCAGAAATCCTACTGCTAGACGTAGGTTTTTTTCCTGGTCATCGCCAAGTATTTCTTCGCCGCCAGCTTCCCAGTGTCGCCCAAGGTGACCCTGGCAAAACTGCATCCCTTGATTTCATCCCATTTCTTTAGAGATTGAGCATGGGTGTAACGTTTAGCTAGTTCCGCAATTCAGCAAAGTCCAGCCGCTTTCCTGGCTAAGGAATCGGCAATGCGGTTACCTTTACTCCTGTCGTGCCCTTTAACCCACCTCGGGATGGCACTCTAATGCTAACCCTGATGTAACACGCTGTATATTCAAGGCTAGTAGAGCTTGT
Source organism: Crepidodera aurea (assembly GCA_949320105.2). Lineage (NCBI taxonomy): Eukaryota > Metazoa > Arthropoda > Insecta > Coleoptera > Chrysomelidae > Crepidodera > Crepidodera aurea. The sequence goes on along the minus strand of OX439475.1, from coordinate 36,265,333 downwards.
CTGCTGTCAGTGCAGATTATTATGTTTTTGCCTTTTCTGGTTAGTTCTTTTGTGGCAATTGAGATACCAGCCAGTTCTGTTTGAACCACGCTGGTATTTTTCCCATTCCCCACTTAATTCTTAGGCTTAGTGATCTGGAGTAGACACCACATCCTGAGCTTTCTTTGGTTTTGGAGCCGTCTGAGTATATGCGTATTGCATTTGCAGCATCTGACTCAGTGTTCTGTTTTATTTGTATTTTGTAGAGTTTTTTGAACACAAACTTGGGTTCAATTGCATCGCTGACCGCCTGCAGCAGAGGTAGTGTACCATAGGCTTACTCTCAATTGACCCACTCCTACTTCGGGGTTTACGCAATCGTATCATGGCCATCAACGCAACCTCTTTGACGTGCAGATCCAGAGGGGTCAGACCAGTAATTAATTCCATTGCCGTGGTTGGTGTTGTTCTCATGGCGCCTGTTATGTTTAAACATGCCATTCACTGTATTTAATATTATTTGTGGATGACCGTTGCTTGTAGAACCTTCGGTCTCCATGCAATGGCTCCGTATGTTAACATGGGTCTTATGATTATGTAGATCCAGGTGACCACTCGGGGTGAAAGACCCCATGTACTAGCTATCTGAGAGTAGGGAGACAACAATATAGAGTGGTTCAATTGAATAGTTGATACGTCTTTAGATGTGCTGCCATCTATGATTAGAAGAAAGTATTGACAATTATTAAAAGCAAAAAATTCCCGGTGTATTGGGGTTGCATACACAATTTGCATTGTGTGTTGCAAAGCTTTTATTTGACTGATTCTAGTCAAAATGTCACTCTCTTCTTTCGTATCCCTTTTAGAGACTAATACAAAGTTAGAAAACGAGTAAGGAATTTAATTTATCAGATTCGACATCCTAACTGACGAAGCCGAAAGGCAGAAACCGGTCTTAGGATGTCGAATCTGATAAATTAAATTCCTTACTCGTTTTCTAAGTTGATACGTCGTCGCACAGATTTCTTATATATTGTGCTGGTCGACTTCTACATGAGCTCTTGTCCAAAATACATTCAAAATCGTATGTTCCGTTAAAATTTTACCACACCTGTATAAACAGAACAGTATTGGTAGTAGTTATTTTGAAAACCGCCAGTCTAAGCGGGATGTAAGAAATCTGTTCATTAAGGATCAGTAAAGCAGCCTTTTTAAAAATAAAAATCACTTTAAATAATCCATAATTAAAAATTTGTTCTGTTTGATTAATGCTCAAAGATAATCTTATCGATACTCGCTGTCCATCGTAGAAATTCTTGTACGTCTATTTATGTATACAGCAGACTACTGTATATAAATAAAAATCAATCAAAATTCTTTTGTAATTTTAGTATACGCCAGTACAGGTCCCCTTTTTTCCTTTTGTGTCGACAGGACAAATCAAGGGGGAGAAAATATCGAGTTTAAAATTCAATTAAAGCGGATTCTGGCCCTTCGAAACTTATAAATATATTCAAAATTCGCGTAGGCTTAATAGCAATATCCGCTAAATGAGATAACACTTGACGGTGTTGCCATCTACCAATAAACTAATGACAGCGTTTCTTATACCCGAATGGTGATGAAATTAACCGTTCTAAAATGCCTTATTGTCCATTTTAAGTTCCTCCTAAATCTGTATATGAAAATAAAGGGCACAATTGTTACATTCTGTATAACATAGTTCATTATCACCTTATATTTGAAAATTTAAATAATTAAAAAGAAAAAATACTCAACTATTATAGTTCTATTTGCCTGACTGTGTCTAATAATAGTTTATATTTTTTTAATGTTTTAATGTCGACATGCCTCCTATTCTGACAATGAGAGGAAATGCATTTTAGCATTTTTTATGTGTACAGCATGATGTTTCACCCAAATTACAATTAAATAAATAGAATTGTATTTATTCCAAAACATGCATTTCCATTAAAATATAATTTTTGTCGTAAATAATTATTTTATTTTTAAGTAAAAAGAGGTCGTGATGTTTTTGATTTATTTCATAAATTATCAGGATTCATTAGATACAGCAATTAGAATTAATGAAATCGAACAATTTATTTGGTTATTCGATTCCAGAATTGAATTTTCAATATTCATTAAATTATTCTAATTAAATATTCAGTGTCAGTGAAAATAGTTTTTTTGATTAAAAAAACATTATATAAATAGATGAATTTTTTAAATATATTTCTCATTCATTCCTTTTTCATCCGTTTTCAGAATATGATTGAGAAAATGTCAAACTCTTTTTCCCCATTTAGGTAGTAAAACATTAAATTTATTTTAAAGGTCATAATAAGGAGATAAAAATCTACTATTTATTTTTACTACCACGTTTATTTTGATGGAAATAATATGTATGGAACAAGCATGACAAATTAAATAAACTAAAAATATTTAAATTATTTAGAATCCTTAATAACCTCCCTTGTATAGTTATTTAAATCCAAAATTAATCAAAAATATAGTTAAAGAAATCCTTTCATTAAAAATTGGATTTTGATTACACTTTATTATAAAATTTGAACCATTTTACATTGTCTATTTTGAACCAAGGTCGTAACCAGAAAAATACTTTGGGGGATTTGTAACCTATATACCTCGAAATATTAATATTTTTAATATTTTCCTAAATAACTTTGGGTCAAATGTTATCTACTACTAAGATACATGGTGTTGAAGATATTATTATTTAATATATTGACTTGAAATTTGGTATGGTTATATTTTTAAGTTAGTAAATCATAAGCGTGTTATCAATTTTGAGATTAGATAAAGAGGGCGCCACCTACACTCTACAAGATGAAGAAAAGTATCAATTTTTTTATTCCTGGTCTTTATTACGCTCTGTAAATCTGAACAAAAAAGGTATACTTATTTTAGTAGCATAAATTCAGCTCATTTCGAGATATTTGCATTTAAAATATTCTAGCCCCAGTAGCTATTTAATTTACTTTAACATATTTCAACATAGTATATAGGCTTTGAAACTAAAATTAAAATGTACAGCTGTCAAATAATAAATTGTTAGATGTAATTTAGTTCACCAAATTCCATCTAAGTAGGTAGTGAAAATGCCACGACACAACCATTTCTCTAATTCAGAAATGAGAGATACGATTTGTTTATGCACAAATGAATTTTTCTGGACTTGCTGCTGCCATCTAACAATTAATTATTTGGCAGCTGTACATTTTCATTTTAGTTTCAAAGCCTACTATGTTGAAATATGTTAAATTACATTAAATAGATATTGTGGCTAGAATATTTTAAATACAAATATCTCGAAATGAGCTGAATTCATAAAGACTTGAAAAAAAAATTAAAAAAGGCCAGGAATAAAAAAAATCATACTTTTCTTCATCCCGTAGAGTGTAGGTGGCGTCCTCTCTATCTAATCTTAAAATTGATAACACTCTTATGATTTACTAACTTAAAAATATAACCATACCAAATTTCAAGTCAATATATTAAATAATAAAGAAATTATTGCAAAAAAACGAAAAACAAAATTTTATCTTTAACACCCTGTATTTTAGTAGTAGATAACATGTTACCCAGAGTTATTTAGTAAAATATTAATATTTCGAGATCCTGAACCTATGATTAAAATATTGACCATTCCTTATGATACACCCTGTATATATAACTTGAGAGATGGATATTGGTTTTTTACGATTTTTGGCTGAAATATGCATCTCATCGAAAAAAGTTTAATATAAAAGTTGTAGATAATTAAAAAATCTAAAACTCTTGTATTGATTATTTTTGAACATAACCTCAAAATTATCGAGGAAAACGCTAAAAACCATTTTTTTCGTTTTGAATTTTTATCTAACGAAAAAATAATTTTTTTTTATGAAACTTGGAAAAAACATTCTTCTTTATGTTTTAAATAAGCTGTAATTTTTTCATCAATTTCAATGCTTATTTGCAATAAAAAATAAACTGAAAAATCGATTAGGAAAATGTCGTTTTTTGGTTTTCTGCATTTTTAACGATATTTTTCCACACGGACAATATATTTTTTCATACCATCTTAAAGTCGAGGTTTCAACGAAGAAAATAAGCACTGATAAAGTTGAAAAATTGAAAATTCGTTAGTTAACTTTTTCGATTGAAAATTAGGCTTTTTTTTTAATTTAAATTCGTATAAAATCGAAAAATAAATATTTTGCTTTGAAATATTACAGCTTATTTAAAACACAAAGAAGAACGTTTTCACCAAGCTTCATAAAAAAAAATATTTTGGCGGGAGATAAAAATTATAAACGAAAAAAATCGTTTTTATCGTTTTTCTCGATAATTTTGAGGTTATGATGAAATATAATCAATACAAGAGTTTTACATTTTCTAATTATCTACAACTTTTGTATTAAACTTTTTTCGATAAGATGCATATTTCAGCCACAAATCGTAAAAAAAACCAATATCCAACCCTCAAATTGTATATTTAACTACCCCCACCCCCTTCCGGAACTTTTAATTTGTCCAATTTATTTTTTTAATTTACTTATAATTTATCCTAAATTTTCCGATCATCCACGTACTGCTAAGAATTTTTTTGTTTCAAAAATGATTGGCCCAGGTATCTGTATTTTTCAAATTCACAATTTCCTTGTGTATTTTCAACGTTTTTGTAAAAAAAAATGGAAAAATCCTCAAGAAGATTATTAGACAAATACTTACCTAAATTTTTTAAATTCACAATTTTCTAAGTATTTTTCTCGAAAAAAAATCCATTTGTTCTTTATCCATTATAAAAATTAGACTAATTTGTATAGATTTAATATTTAAAAAATAAATAGGTTTTTGTGCATATATCAAAATCCAATTTAGACAAAATCTAATTCTATTAAATCAATTAAATTTAAACCTCACCTTTTAACTAAAATAATATTAGATTATAAATTAAAACTACTCCTAAAAATGTATTTGGTGTGATCTGTATTTTTGTTGAATGCCAGACGTGGAAAAAGGATGTTCTTCTCATGCTAATGGTTGTGATGGTACCACAGGTATAATAAGACCTCCCTTAATTTAGTGTCAAATTAGAGCATGCCCAGCAAATAGAAATTTACCTACCAAAGACCGAAATATTCGTTTTGCGATATTCTAGAAGATTTTTGCTGTAAATTAATTCAACACATTTTTAAATTCGTTCTTCCATGAAAAATAGTAAGTCAAAAATCTTCTAATTCTGATTCCTGGCGCATTTATATGCTCTAATAAAATAATATCTAAATCTAAAATGAATGCATGCATGTTTACGTTCAGTTGTAAATATTGAAACAAGTATTTCAGCATATATTTTTTTCTATGCTAAAGATTCTTAAGTAAATATTTCCTAATAAAAAATATCTACTGAAATTGCTTAACAGAGAAAGACCTACTTGACTGGTCGTGTATTTCATTATTTGTCCCTTATTTGCTATCAATTTGTTATTGCTTATTAAACGGCAAAATTGAGAAAAATATCGCTTTTAAGAGATGTAAATATAAAATAACTGAAAAATATTCCTTTCTGAACACAATACATTTTTTCTAATGATTTCAAGCAAAATATCGTTGTACCAGCACTAGTTCTAATATATTTATAATTGGCCCACACTAGACTGATAATTTACTATAATCTTCTCTATGGATAACAAAACCACTTTTAATCTCTCGACGTTTCGACTTTATAAACGCCAAGAGATTAAAAGTTTTTATGTAAAAAAAGTAGTTTTATTTATCCATCGAGAATTACTATAATTTAGTATTTTATATAGCCCATTTACAAAAACATTTAACAGATCATTTGGAGGAAATTAATTGACATATTTTGAAATATGCTTTTGTTTAGAGAGAGAGAGAGAGAGAGAGAGAGAGAGAGAAAGAGAGAGAGAGAGAGAGATTAGAGAATTACAGATAGGAAGGTAAGACAAGACAAACGAAATTAGACAGAGATAGAGTTGCACGCCAATTTAAAACCCACTTTGAAGGCTGTCATCAGCAGCAGTGTTGCCGAGTCAAAAGTGTAAAATTAAGCAATAAGCCAAACAAAAACATTTCATAATAAATTAATTAAATTATTAATATACAGTGTGTACCTAAGTGTTTTGGGTTTAACTACAATCTCCTGTATATATATTGTAAACCCAAACTTTGTAGAAGACACCCTGTAACACCCTTAAACGAGCTATGTTTGTTGTGGATTGTAGATATCTTGTTGATGACGAGGTAGTTTAAAAAACACTCAACACTTGACTAACCTTTGTATTAAATTTTAACAGAAAAATTACAAATTTAACAAAGTAGAATGATTACAGTTTACATTAATTAGTTCATGCTAACTCATGAACGCAATCAAAAACTATTTTGTGTTTGCTTTATAAAGCATGAAAAAAATATTTTATGAAGTTATAACACTTCTAGCTACTACGAATCAATGTAAAATACTGACTTAAAAAGGATCTGATGTTTTTCGACTATGTTTCTAAAGTCACGTAGGCTGTGTGACGTAATCAATCATTCGATTGTTTTCTGACCAATGATGCTAATTTCTATAATTTTGATGGTGAAGCCTGTACTTCTAATTGTCTAAAGATTTTTACGTGTTTGCGGATATTGGACTTTACTGCTTCCGTGCATAAGATGCGAAATGTTGTGCATACGAGTGAGAATATATGGAAGGAAATGGGCGGAGCTTCATGTCTGTATATTTCTAATCTGTGACCATACTATCTGATTTTTAATTTACAGTTTAGTGTTACTAATGTAACCAATGGTATAACTGCTGTATTTTTCTCAGTGAACTAAGTTGGTACAACCGGTCAAAAGATTTTAAAAAAATCTAGTTACATTAACAACGTACGTTCTAAATCAAGGTGGGTCAGATCTCCAGAAGGCCAATCGCCTGTGTAGGGCTTCGCAGTAGAGAGCTTAAAAGAGAGGAGCACCCGAATTGACGTGGCTCCGGTGACAAACCTAACATAAAGCACCTTAATATCCAAGATGTGGGACCCCCACGTATTGCCACAGATATCTGACACCTGTAAACAACTTAACTGCAATCTGTCAACGGAGTTGCTTAGTGGCAATAGTGACAGATATTCCTAAACATGCGCAATATTGATTTTTGGACGGTGCGCTTCTACAGATACGAGTTGCGAGAGGCTCCACGTGTTGCTTCAGACATCTATCCTGACATCTGTCAACAGGGTTGCTGCAGTGGTCGACATGCGCAATATTGTTTTTGCGTTATTGATTGATATCAGGTAGATTGTTGATAGATGATGTCTGTAAGTATATGTGTAGCCCCACATCTTGGATCATAAATTGTTTTATGTTAGGTCTGTCCCAGTGCTATACAGGCGATCGGCACCCTGTGGATGTGAGCCCCCAACGGCCTCCATCTTGCGTTAGAAGGTGCTTGGCTAAATATCCTTCTAGTGTATCCCGTTTTCCCTCATGTAAACTAGTTTAAAACCATAAATATATGCCAAACGACTTTTTCGTTTTCGTACAAACATTTCAGCTAAACTCCAAATCTAATTAAAAACAACTTGGCAATTTTCTCTGCAATTAATATTTTACCTGTTAAAAGCGACTCTCCAATTAACGAACGAAAGATGATGAGTTCCTTAAGAGGATCTGTGTGTCCTTTTAACATTCCATCTTCATTGACTCGATAATTATTTTGCTGTAATTTAAAGGGTTTAATCTTTTAATTACCGGATAGGATGAAAGGAATATTTTTCCTACAACTAATGATGCTTAAGTCCCTTTTTCTTTTTCAGTGAATTGCTCAATATTTGGACGGAAGAAAAAACAATACAAGGACAAATATTTGGCGAAGCATAATGCCGTTTTTGACCAATTAGATTTAGTTACTTACGAGGAGGTTGTGAAATTACCTAGTAAGTTTATAGTTGCGATCAAATCTTGTTTCATGAAACAGTAGATGAAGATCAAATTTAACTAAACGTAGAGGTGACTTTTTTTTATAATTTTTTAGTGACTGATCCTGCTTTCCAAAGAAAAACGTTGGTGCTGCTAGGAGCACATGGAGTGGGCAGAAGACATATAAAGAACACGCTTATAGCCAAACATCCCGATCAATATGCTTATCCAATACCACGTAAGTGATTTCTTTTTTACAGATTCAAAAAACAAACATTTCTACCTTAAATATGTAATACGTATAACTTCTAAATAAGGGTATAAACATAGTAAAGCATCGCATCAAGCATCGCATCAAGCCTCGCCTCAAGCATCGACTCAAGCCAGGCATCAGAGGGCACTAGTGGGGCATCTATAAAAGCAGTTTTAACTTTAACAACTATGATACTGATATAGTGATATAATTTGTTTGAGATAATTTTATGTTTCAGATACAACGAGGCAACCTAGGTCAGACGAAGAAAACGGTCGGAACTACTTCTTTGTGTCTCACGACGAGATGATGGCCGACATAGCGGCTAACGAGTACCTGGAATACGGTACCCACGAGGACGCTATGTACGGCACTAAATTAGACACAATTAGAAAAATACATCAAGATGGCAAAATAGCAATCCTCGATGTTGAACCACAGGCACTCAAGGTGCTGCGTACTGCTGAGTTCTCACCATATGTTGTGTTCATTGCTGCCCCTGCTTTGCAAAACATAGCAGATGTAAGTATAGCTTAAGTTCAAATTGTAGTCAAACAAGAAAGCAAGGATATGAAAGTTAATTAATTAAAGATTCTCCGAACCCACAACCCTCAAGGCGGCTCTACATTCTCGCCGTGAACCTAGCGCGAAAAATTTACCCTCCACACTCGCAATGTCTCATTCCTGTTCACGCACTGGAGATGAACGAACTGGAAGTTGATGTAGCTGCGAGCCATGGAACTATCATGAGTGTGGAGAGCCTTTCGCGGTTCACGGCGCGAACCCTTTGAAGAGGGTACAAAATACCCACTTCGAACGGGCCGAAGGGCGTGAAAGCTCTACACTCGCGTTCACGGGGTTTCGCGGGTATTCGCGGTGTGAATATAGAGCCGCCTTTAGATTATGAGTCCAGTGTTGAGACACCGATGTTGGTTATCTCTGAATGTGTACCAGCACTTCTTCATACTTAATAAACTATTTTGATTTCAGTTCGACGGTAGTTTGGAGCGATTAGCCAAAGAATCTGATATGCTTCGACAAGCGTACGGGCACTACTTCGATCTAACTATAATTAATAACGATATCGACGAGACGATCGCTGCACTGGAATCAGCGATCGAGCACGTTCAAACGGCACCTCAGTGGATCCCGGTTTCTTGGGTCTACTGACAGGAAGAAGACTATCTGGATGACTCGGGATCTTACCAGAACTTTTGAACGGACCTCCTCCTCCTTTCCCCTTCGCCCCATTCAATTGTGTTTGTTGTTTATACAACGTCATACCCGAACATGTTACGAACCTATAGATTTCTAAATATTTATATCTTGATAACTATTATTTTTAGTTATAAATTAGCGGTAGTTTGGTAAAAAGAAGCAGAAAGGAGTGTGTGTGTGTGTATGACGGAATTGTATCTTCGACGAAGTATTTTTGATACAAATTTAGAAGAATGACAGTTGGTTGGCTACATATAAAAATGAAGTTTTAACAACTTGACAAGAATCTATGGAAATTACTAAGTTTCTTTTTGCTTAACCGCCAGTAGTCTAGACGAAATTTTCAAATATTTGATAATCTAAGTACATTTACAGAGAACTAATAAGGGTAATTTAAGGGTGTTTAATAAAATAACCCACTAGGTTATATCAAATTGTGGCATATGTCAACAAAGTTGTCATTTGTCACCATTAGATTTAGAGTATGACGCACTACTTTGACCATTTTTAGATGTGCTACCATCTATGGTTAAAAGAGAGTATTGACACTTTACAAACCAACGATTCCCAATGTATTGGGTGTTGCATATAACACGCAATTTGCATTGTGTGTTGCAAAGTTTAACAACGCAGAAACGTAGTTATGTTATCTATTGTATTATACAGATTTATTTTCAGTTAACAACAAAGAACAAAGTAGGAACACACAAGTTGTTCTTTCTATTTTCTAAAGGTCTTATAAAAATAAATACTTTTCTACGTTACTAAAGTACTATCAGATTCATTGTGATTGAAAAATGTCGTTTCCATACGTTCATTCCATTACACATCAAAAATTCAACGTATTAGAAATAATAGAGTATGCAAATTCAACAGGTGCAACCAACAGGACCTTCGATCCCTCGCGAAGAGGTGGTCGATAGATCACTTAGAATGATCATAATTGCAGCAGAGACGGAAAATATAATATTTTTCATGGATTATGATCAAAGTTTGTATTTTTGTATTAAGATTATTATTTCCCAAAAGGTTTAGGCAAATAAATGTGTGGTATACAAAAAATGGAATAATAATGTCACGTGACAATAGCAATTAATTTTGCTTACCAACTCTGACAGTATATTTTTATATATGTTAACCCAAAATTTTTGCTAAATTATAACCTTGATATAAAAATTTAACTTTTGATCATAATACATGAAAAATTATGACCGCATCAACTGATAAGAGAATTCGCTAAACAATAATCAAATACTATTAAACGAGCAAGGTTTGTATGTACGTATGCATGTATGTCCGGAGGATCTCAAAATCCACTCGTCAGAATTCAATGATACTTTCGGGGTAGACTAATTCCTATCTAAAAATGCCAAAAATGCAGGTCTCATGTCTGTGAAAATTCGATCTTCCGAGATATTTACAAGAAAAGTCAAGCTTTTAGTTTTTTTCCTAGCAACGGCAGACAACACAGAGATAATACAACCTGTTTCTATAGTAATTTTTTTATTATATATTTTGTTATGTCATTTTGAAAACGACTTTCGTTCAAGAAAGTCAAAACGGCAATTAAAGCCCCCTTTTTCTTTAAAATAAGTGGTTTTATTTCCATTAGAAGAGAAACTGATAAATATTAGTTTAATTTGTCAGTTTTTGGCATTGTCAAAAGTAGTCAATTGTCAATCATCGATCATCGATGGAAATCACATCATATTTTTGTGCGAGGGGTGTTCCAAAGCAACGTTGAGTAACGTAGTCGCGATACATAATGTTGGTCTAACAGTGGCCAGCGAAAACGTTGGTGGAGTAATGATGGAAAATCGTCATAAGAAAATAACCTATTTTTGACCCAAAATTTCTGCTAAATTAGAACCTTGATAAAAAAATTAAAATTTTGAACATAATACATGAAAAATTATGACCGCATCAGCAGATAAGAGAATTCCCTAAACAATAATATATTTTTAACTGCATAATTTTCAGTCTCTGATTTAACTCTTATCCCTCTAAGGGATCTATCGACTACGTCACACGAATCTGTCCTAAAGAGATCGAAGCGCCATGGTCTTTTTCTAACACATTAAATTTACTATGTGTAATAAAACGAACATAGAGTAGCTACTAAGATAAAGTGATAACTCTAAATGCTCTGTAATTACCTTAGGTTTTTTTTTATTTTCTTCTACTTTGTAATGTACTATCAATGTTATTGGAAGAAAGCGTTACAAAAAAAAATTAATTTCAGCTTTATTTCATTTCCTGGAGTAAAGAAAAATTTTAGTTTTGTGAGAGATTTTGTTAATGAGATTCGGCGATTCCCAACTCGTGCCCCTGGTTTACCTGCTCCTAAAAATGACTGACCAACTCGTGCCCAAGGGTTTTAATTCTTAATAAAATAAAAAATATGGTAAAGTTTTCTATTATCTTCATCCAAAAAAGTTATTACGTAGACATACTGAAGGTATATTCATATATATTCAAAATAAAACTACTAAAAAATATATATAAATTTATTAATTATACGAATATAAAAATTTCAAACTTAATATTATTTTAACAAAATTAAACGTTATTTTTTATTTTTAAAATTATCAATGGTAAATTTTAGAAAATATTGTTTTTTTCTACAAGACGAATTTTTTACACTTCGACATTTTTATTTATATATATATATAAAAGGAACTATTGAAATGGCTATGAATTTATTTATTCCTATAGATTTAAATTAGATTGGGTACTCAGGTACATTTTTCAAAAGGGGTACGAGTTGGGCATACGGATTATGGAGACCTTTACACTTTTACCTTTTAAAGGATTAGTGGGCACGAGTTGGGATGTGCCCATGAGATTAATAAGTGGGAAATTTTAAAACAATTATTTTACTTTGGTCCAGGACTTTTTGCAAATAATTATAAACAGCTTATTGTGCTCTCCTAACTTCCATCTACTCTTTTGAACGATAATAAAAATTGATGAAATAGATGCAGGCCAATCCAAAAATACCAGAAATCAAAAATAGTTAAAAAAATGTCTATGTGGATAGCAAATGACAGTATGGCATATAGTCCAATCAATAGGTATGAAGTGATGATAAAATTCCCCGAAAACAAAAAATAGGGTCGTATATAGAAAAAAAAATAATAAAAAACCAAATTTTCAAAGTCATTTTTTGGTACTTCAAATTAAAAAAATTGCTATAAAGTTTTTATAGGATGAAAGCACAAGTCTTTCCGAAGAAAATAAGCTCCAGATCGTTATTCTACGATCACTCCTCGAGCAAGAGTAGCCGATTTTCGCAAGAGCCTTTTTTTCGAAAAATCGAAATATCTCGAAAACTAAGAAATATTTTTAAAAATTTGAAATATGTACCTATTCTACAAGACTCGAGCTATATTTTTGTCAAGTATCAAATAAATTTATTTAAATTTTATAAAGTTATAGCAAAAACAAAAAAATGCGATTTTGGACGATTTTTTCGGTATATCTCGATAAGTAAGACCTCGATCGAGACTTGAAAGATATTTTTATTATCTACAACTTTCTCATTTACTTTTTTTATTGGATTTATACTTTTTGGTGCTCCTTAATTCTTACCTGGACAGATTAATCAGTTTGTCTAATTTGGAATCGTGAGGACTGTTTTACTCTTACATACTAAAAAGTATTTTTGTGAAAGAGACTTATTAGTCCAGTCGACAGGCAGTTTCAGGTGGAAAAAGGTCGGAAGTATAACAGAAGCAATAAGGTGGAATTCTGCATTTTTTGGCATTTTTTAGCGAAATTTGAAAAATGACCTTTTCTTCGAAGCTCCATATCTCGGTAAATAATTGACATACAAACATGTTTGGATAGTCACAATTATAGGAAATTTCACGCTCTACAACAAAGTGTAGGAATGTCTTTGACGTAGGATGTAAGGGAAAAAAGCAATTAAGGAAAAACCGGAGGAAGGTCGAAAATTTTGCAGTTTTCCCCCCTCCTCTTTTAGCACAGAGTCGTCGAGGTCGAAAACTTGAGAAAATGTTAATTAACCATCCCTGAACAACATCCTAAAGTTTCATTAACTTCCGACCTTTTTCCACCTAACTCCACATATATAATTTCATCAAATGTGAAAAACATTCCAATAACAATTTTAATACAAAATTGATATGCTTTCTTTAAGAATTTCAGTTATGGCTATTCCTAGGCTGCCCGTTTTCTGTAATTATTAAAACCTTTAAAGTAATTGTGATATACCAAAACAAATCTGTTAAAATTTTTAATTCAATCATGTATAAACTAAAAAAAGTTCCATGTAATAGAGAAAATAAAAATGTTCTTTAAAAAATTTATTAATATCACTTTAATTATTGACATCCCTGAAAGAACATTCCCATAAAATGTTTCCTCAATATTCCCAAACCTTCCTTAAATGTTGACTAAAATATCATCAAAATAATGTTTGTTTCTTTACTAATGGTGTAAAAAGTTGAAAAATAGGAAGCAAAATGTTTGTCAATTTTATTCCTAGATTTGAGTTTTTCCATCGCTAAATTGTTATATCTTATGGTGAAAATCTTCAAAATATTAAAATATTCAAATAACCTCAACTATGCTGGTGCCTAGGTTTGATTATATGCCCAAAGTTTATTTTCATGCAATTTCATCATCTTCATTGAAAATATTAATTTAAAATTCGCGGAAATTTCCTTGTAGCTTAAGGACAGTTAAATTACTCTATAATAGTTATATTCTTCGAAATACTTTGTGGCTTTTCTATAGGCATAACTGAATTCAACAGCTTGGTAGTCGAAGTAGTTTCAGCATTTTAATATTAAAAGGTTCTTTAGGTGAATTTTAACTTCTTTAAACACATTCCGCTAAAAAGTATTTTCCAAATATTTAACCATGAAGTATTTGACAACATTTTGTTCAATAAATATTTTCAATTATCAGTGGGATTAAAAGATCTTCAGTAAATAAACCACAAAGCTATTAAAAATAGATATATAGAAATCAAAAACAAATGTCTGAGTAGATGGTCAGTGCCGGCATGGCGTGTGGAGCAGGTTATTGAACCGAGCCGCCAAATTTTCCAAAATACTTCATACTTAAATGTTTGGGTAATAATTATTTCAAGCTATAGGGTAAAAAGTAGATAATTTGTATAAACAACGCACAACATTGTATATAAACATTTAGAAACATAAGGAATATTGTTTCCTAAAAAACAGCAATACAATTAAAGTATTATAAATGTAATTATTATATAATGTGATTTCTAAAAACAAGTGCTCATAGAATAATATTAAAAAAAATAATTTGTGTGTTAATTAGTTCATTTATATCGTTTACAGGGTGTATCAAAATAATATTTAGTAAATAGTAGAGTGTTTTAAAAGTCTCTTGATCTTCGTAATTACTGAAAATATATAAAAAGGTCTCGAAAAAAAAATAAGAATAAGCGCTTAAAATATTTGGACGCTATTAATAAACTTGGGGCAAGTGTATGTTTGTTTATTCGTTTCAATAATTTCGAAGATATACTAATACTGTATAAAATTGATGGCACAGCTAAACCAAGCATACTGCTTCTGAATTCTTAACAACATTTTCAAAATAACTACGGAGTGTTCAAATATTCTAATTATGCATAAAAAATTATATTTTTAAAATGTTGTTGAAATAATATTTAATAATAAATTTGAATATAATAATTGATATACCCTGTATTAGCATAACTATTTCTGTGTTAATACTACAAAATTTTAAAAAATGTATTAAATTCTTTAAGTGTTATGTTAAAAAAATCCTAAATGCTATGTTAGCATTTTTAACCAATGAAATAATTATCTACATTACTGCATAGAAAATACAATGTCGGTTAAATTGTATTTTTTTAACAGTAAAAGCGTTATTTTAATCAGTATGTGATAATCTTTTATTTTGTTTTTGCAATTTGAAGAACATAACCTAAAAACCTAGTGTAATATCTATTATAAATAGATAAACATTGCATATATTTTTTATTATTTTATTTTGGAACTGATAATATGATGTAGCATTATCATATTACTTAATTAACTTGGCTATATTATCACCTTAAGCAAGAAGGTTGTAACTGCCACGTTTCAATTTCTTTAAGGGTCATAAAAATCCATTTGTTCTTTTATCTCCTTGTTTTTTTATATTTTAAATTCGTTTCTCTTTATTTTAACAAATTTTAAAGTAAATGGAAACAAAAATAGAAGACACTTCTATCTAAAAAAAATTAAAGATAACTTCCAATAAATTAGAATTAAGGACCAATTATAAATTTTAGAAAAAAGTTCGGTTAGAACCTTCTTGCAAAATATCTTTTAAAAAAATATGAATTTCTATGTTTTAAAATGTCTTAAGCTCGACTTAATAGACTAAGCTTGAATTGTTATTTTATATAATGTGGTTTCGTCAAAAAATTATCAGCCCTAAAATGTTCTAAGAATTTTTTTCTACATCATTAAAAACTTTTTATCTGAATGCAAATTTTCCGCAGACGCCCTTGCTTATGCATATCAATTATTTCTGCAATTAGCATGTTAAATGATGTTTTTGAGTTTTGAAATTGAGGTTCTGCATAGCCTCGGAATTCACATGTTAAATGGTCGTGCTCACAGTTTTCATATCCAGGTCGAAGTTCGAAGAAATAAAAGTAGTATTAATAGATTTCATTATTTACAATAATTCGTTTTAATATTAAAATGACATGAAAAAATTTGTGGTTGACTAATTTAATTACATCAGACAACCGTATTTTTTAGTAACGCCTTCGCCATTATTTTAAATAGACCATTCCACAACACGTGACTTTGACAGGTCGGCCATACTTGCTGGGAGGCACACAAACAATTCTGATTGCATATGATTTACATTGGAATGTTGAGTTGACTTGTGTTTTTTACTTGTTTTTTAACGTTTTTTCAATGTTTTTATAATTAATTCTTATTAAAATGTTGCGAAGCAGTTACTCTTCAGGTCTATTCGAATTATAGATGACATCGACCCTTATGTGTTGTTCTTTAAGCTAAATTATGAAAATTGTGTTTAATTTACTGAAATAACACAAATAAAACAAATTGTAAATCTTAGATGTTTATATATTCATAAAATAAAATAAATTATGAAAAAAAAAATAATAATTCAATGATATTTATAAATGCACTACACAATAATACAATTTTGTCCAATGCAGTATATAACCATTTATTTTTTTTTGACAACATACTTATTGGCATTGTTTTATGAAAAATCTTTTTTTTTTTAAAGACCAATAATTTGTTCTACATGAATTCGTACAGTGGCAATATTACGTGTATTTTCAAAATCAGTGGGATGTAGTTGATTTTTTCCCTATGTAAAAGGCTGGTATATTTAAATTGGCACCTAATATTTGTAGAGAATCTTGAATTAAAAACCTCTGTCGGCAAAAACAATGTCGCCTGGTACACAATTAAAATTAAATTTAAAAAACCACAGTTTTCTGTCAAAAATTTGTCACTAGTCCTTTAACAGAACAGATTTACCTAAAATTTACATAAGTAATAATAAAAAAATATATATAAAAGATTGCCAAAAATACCTGTTATAAAATGCCTAGAACAAATACGTCTATTATTCACTTGTCTTTCAGAAAATGTACCTGGTTTCAAAGCTTTAATCAAAGCATTTCTTCGTTCACTAGACAACGACACTTAAATGCTCCCCTCAGTTTGTCAAAACAGCAGGAAACCGGAAAAATAATAATAAATAACTTTAAAAAAAATCTTTCTGTTTACATATGAAACTAACGTCATAAAGTTGTGTGCCTCCCAGCAAATATGGCAGACCTGTCACCTACGCCATCCTGGAATGATCTATACATAAAATTAGTTTGGCTTGCATCTCTTATTTAGAATTAATTAAAAGATTTTATTGAATATGTACTCAATTTTGTTGTATTTTACCCATTGCCTGGTAAATTTTCCACGGACGCACTTGTCTATGCATGTCACTGTTTCTGCAATTGGCAAGTTAAATGGTGATTTTCAGTTTCGATATTCAGGTCCTTATAGATGTCATTGTTTTTACAATAGCAGGTTGCATTAACGATGTACTTTATTTTGAAATATTTGTTTAGTGATTCCAGCAGTTTTAAACAATTGTTTTATTTGACTTTATTCGCCATTTTTTGTATTCAGTTTTTAATTTGGTTGACAACTACCTGGAGTTTTTCCCTTCAGTTGAATTATTATTATAATCGTGTTTTGTTGACAGTAAAAAAAATAAAATTTTGACGAACACCATACGTATATATACCTAAATAGATTAAGTAAATTTTTTAATTGAGTAAACCACAATTTAAAAATGGGTTTAACCTCTGTTATAGCTAAATTTATTATTTTTTATACAAATAGTTTAACATTTGTGGTATTATGAAGGTTTTAAAATATAACAGCACTATTAAACAAACTGAATTAAATAAAGAAAAATAGTATAGATAAACGTCGAAAAAAATGTATTGCCTAAAATTTTTTTGTTCACAGAGACCTAATTGCTTTTGGAATTTTAAAAATGTTTAAAAAGCATTATGATGAAGCCAAAAGCAATTTTTTATCATATACAGGGTGTGTCAACAATAAAAGTACATATAATGAATTTTGGAAGCAGATATCAATTTTCTACAGTACAGATAACACAACGAAGCTTTTTTTAAGGAATAAAATATGAGAAAGCTGTATATTCTTGCCTTATATGCAGGTAGCAAGATGCTGGTCGTCTGTAGATTCTACCTAAAATATTAAAATTAGCGAACTTGCAATAGATACAGAGTATCCTAAGACTCCTGTACCAATGTTTGCTTAATTAGTGGAAATATAAATTTTTGATAAGGAAGAGTGGTAAGATGACTTTAAAAATATTTTCTGATATACAAAATATATATAACTATAAAAATTTTGTTTAAGGATATAAAATAAAGCGATACATGGGGCAAAAATAAAATAACTTTTGGTCTCCCAGTTGAAAAACGTTGCCTTATTACCTGATTGAATATCTAAGATTTTTTAAACAAAATTCAAGATATCAAATTCTAATATCAAAAGTTTTTGTAACAGCTGGAAATATTTTTAATCATATTATTGCGCAGCTTTAAATAAGAAATTTCTCAAAATCAGAGAAAAAACACTCTCTATATACGCTTTCTTACTTTTATTTACTGCTAGAACTATGGTTAAAAACAGTTTATTTTTGGAACTTTATCTTGCTACACCTTGTATAACCTTTTTATAACAGTTAAAACCTCATACCCAATAATAAAATATTTGTCAACAGAAAATTTTTTGACATATATATAATGGAAATTTAATAAAATAATGACATTTTTGACGGAGTATAGAAACATGAGTATCGGGGAAAACTTTAAACTATAAAATTTCAAAAAACAAACGTATTTAAAATTCTAATTTTCTGTAAAACGAACTAATTTTAGACAAAAGTGAATTGTAGTGCAAAATACCAAATTTCCCATCGACAGTTAACAGATGATACAAAATGTTTAATTTCACAACATAGAAAAAACAGTCACTACTTATTTAAGTCTTCCAAAATGACTATTTCGTAAAAATAAAGACGAATAATAATTGGTAACTATTAAGAAGTATATTTATCCACTTTATATGGTCCAAAAAATAAAGCGTTGGCTAAATAACAGACGCTATTTGTTTTTAAAATCATTTTTATAGTTGCGCCATCTATATAAATGTTAGCTAATTATCATCAAACAAAATTGTTTTATCATTTATTGGGTACGAGGTTTTCACCTAACTCAAAACGATGTTTTAAATATATATATAATTTATCTAAAAACCAAGCAAAACTAAATCAGTTGAAAGGTATCGTTCTTATATCGAATAGGTGCAGAGAGAGGTAAGTATGAATGAGTAATAAAAATCAAAGGTTAAATGTACCCCCCTAAATTATTAAAAATGAAAATAAATAAATTGATTGATCGATATAGTACTAGTTATACTGAAGTTTGCAATTTACTGAAAACAAAAATAGAAAAACTGTAGAATCAATATTTCTGAAATAAAAATAATTATTAAGTAAAATGTTGTTTTATTGAAGCTTTAATAGAAGTAATAGTTAATAACCCTCAATATTTAAATAATTATGAAAATGACAAATTTGTGGTTGACTAATTTAATTTCATCACACAACCGTATTTTTTAGTAACGCCTTCGCCGTAATTTTAAATACATTTGCAAAAGTAAGGTTGTCTGATGTAAATAAAATTAGTTTGTCTAGAATTTTTTATAAACTGCGTGTAGCATCTCTTTTTTAGAATTAAATATAAAAAATATTATGAGTACGAAGAAATAAAAGTAGTAGTTAATAGGCCTCATTATTTGCAATAATTATGAAAATGAAAAATTTGTGGTTGACTAATTTAATTTCATCAGACAACCGTATTTTTAGTAACACCTTCGCCATCATTTTAAATACGTTTGCAAAAGTATGGTTATCTAATGGAAATAAAATTAGTTTGTCTAGAATTTTCGATAAACTGCGTATAACGTCTCTTTTTTAAAATAAAATATAAAAAGATATAAGTTCGAAGAAATAAATTTCTTAAATTCTGAGCTCAAAATATTTATTTAAGGAAACCTAGTAAAAAAATAAGGAAAAACATGTTTTTTATTAAAATATTAAAAATATTTACAAATCAAATTATGACTTAATTTATAATGGAACTTAAGGACATTCTACTTACAGCATAATGTCATATATTTTGGACATTTCCTTTACAATGAGCACAACACGGGTGCAAAGAAGGATATTGTAAAAATATTTGTTCATTACTTATGGATGATGCAGCACCTATAACGGCGTTGCAAAGAACATCTGGCTTATTGGAAATCGCTACAGGATTGTTCAATAACTAAAAATATAAATATATGTGACAAATTTATATTTTCTCAAATGTTCGCAAATAAAATTATATAAATTTGATACATGATTTTAGCAACCTTTGTCTTTGGAATTTTGTATGTTCCCAAAAACTGTTTTTCAGACAATAGGTGTAAAATTTTATAAGGAATTGAATTAAAATCGTTCCAAAGTCGTTATTCTCTAAAGTACTCAAACCTAATTAAAAGAAAATTAAAAGAAAAATGAAATAAAACTTACTCGTTGGGCATTTCTCTCAGCAATAGTATGTTGTATTTTCGAAGTTAACAAATTATCTAACAGCCTCTCGTTACTAATATCAATATTCAAAAAATTCTTCAAATCTCTCACTAACTTGTAATTGGCACTGGTTACTTCTAATACATTTCCATATTTCAATGGCAACAGTTGATACTTTTCCTTGATCACATGTTTATTAATTATATTTAATTCTTCTAATATTTCAAGCTGCTGACTATGAATCTTTTTTCTCTCTTCAAGAAACATTTTAGTTACTTCTTGTAATTCATTGGTTCTGTTTGCTAATGCCGACTTCCATTTGGCTAACTCTTCAACCATAAGACTAAGAAATTAATTTTTATAACTTTTTTAATTTCACTATAATTATTATCCACTTACCTTGACGCCAAAAATTTGCTTCTCCATACCTCGCATTGACCAGAAAGCCATTCAGTCTGTTCTTGGTGTGAGGTTATGTGATTAGCAGATTTTAACAGCTCTCTAGCTAAAGACAACTTATCTTCAGTCAAATGTTGCACACGATTTTCTAAATCTTCACCTACCGCAGCTACTAAAAGTGTTTTCAATTCACTATTCACCTGTAAAAAAAACAAAAATAAATGTAAATAAACTACAATAAAGTTTTTGTTTAATTTATTTCTAAAAAGAACATTAATTAACCTGTGCTTGAAACTTTAACTGGTTTTCTAAAAGCATATTTGAAGATCTCAAATTTTGAATATCATTTTCATACTGTTCTTTTTCGTTTTCCCATTGCAACCTTAATTTTGCATTATCCACTTCATCTGTAGCATCACTTTTGTTGTGTACAGCCATTTCTATTTTTCTAGTTTCAGATAATTGAGAAACCAAATTCTGCAAATCCATATTGTTTTTAGCTAACCTTTTAGGGCTTTTAAGTACTGGTTTTTTGTTTACCATAGGTTCAACTGCAGCTTTATAAGGTTCGCATGGCACGAATTTCGGTTCCTTCTGCTTCTGTACAAAATAATTTGGAGCTGGCTTTGCTTTGTAGGTATGCTTTGGAGTCAGGTAATACACTTTACTATTTGGTTGAACTGGTTTTAGGGATTGAAGAATTTTTAAACTACGTTTGACTGCTAATTCGTTATTAATTAGTGATTCTATTGGAACGTGTTCATTGAAATTTGAGTTCTCTATGCCGTCTCCTTGAGTCCTTTTTATTTTATTCATAATTATTTTTTTGAAATATTTTAAATACACAATTTTAACGCAAATCCTCAATGAAATATTATTGCGTAATTAATTAGTCTGTTATTTTTTTGTAAACAATTAAAAAGACATTTAAAATATAAAAAAAGTCAGACTTTTATAAACATCACAACCAATCACAACTGTCATCATCAGTGACAATTGACATTTTTTAGAACTAGTACTACGGACTGCTACTGACTACTGATTCCAGCTACCATTACCTTGTCTGTAATGTTTTCTTACCTTTATTCTTGTTCTTGGTGCTATGTAACTTAAAGAGTAGAAGAGCAAATTTAGGAGAAATATTGACACATTGACAGTAAATAAATGATCATTGTCAATTGTCAAACTGGTGACTAAATTTTAATATCTTTTGTAATTTTATTAGGAAAAAAAGGAATCAAAATGAACCGTTTATTTGGTAAGGGAAAACCAAAAGAACCAGGTCCGAGTATTACAGAAGTCATAACAGGGGTAGTTATTTTTTAAAGTAAGTACAGTAGAATTTTATATTCTAGTTCGAGACACTAATTACAGGTCGACCAAAGAGCTGAAGGTGTAGAGAAGAAAATAAACGCCCTAGAAAATGATTTACGGAAATTTAGAGATCAAATGTCCAAGATGCGAGAGGGTCCTGCAAAAAATGCTGTTAAACAAAAAGCCCTTAGAATTCTCAAACAAAAAAAGTTGTATGAAGGCCAATTAGAAAACTTAAGAGGTCAGTCATTTAATATGGAACAAGCCAATTTTGCACATCAAACAATTAAAGATACTCAAATAACTGTAGCTGCAATGAAAGATGGTATGAAATCAATGAAAAAAGAGTTTAAAAAGATCAATGTTGATGATATTGATGTAAGTATTAAATAATTGTTTACTTCTGCATATATTTTTTAATTTGACTTTTTTAGGACGTTCAAGATGAATTGGCTGATATGCTAGACCAGGCAGATGAAGTACAAGAAGCACTAGGCAGAAGTTATAATACAGTTGAAGTTGATGAAGATGAACTGGCAGCGGAATTAGATGCTCTAGGGGATGAAATTGTTTTAGATGATGATCAGAGTTACCTAGACGATGTTCTTAAGGCTCCAGAAGCTCCTTCTACAAAGCCAGAAACACTTCCTGCAGATAAAAATAAGGTAAGAAATTCATAACAATAAAATGAAAATATAAACTATTTGCTACTTCATTTCTTGAAGGCTAGAAATAAATATTTATTTTTAGAGGATTTCTGTTTACTTTATTGTGGGAATGTAGAGTTTATTAGCTTAATGTTATTGCAGATAAAAATGACATACAATAACGTGTTTTTTTCCTCTAGGATACAGTACCAGTTGACGAATTTGGGCTGCCACAGCTAAAATAAAGTCCAACTCCACAGGGAATTTAAACAAATTCTAAGTTACATTTATAAATATGTAAAGCTTTTGCTTGGATTTTCTTTTAATGTATTTTATTTTTTATATAAAAAGAAATTAAAATTAGTTTAAGCATGTTTTCTATGGTCATGAGTCTAAAATATTTTATTTTAATCATCAGTTTTTTAGTTGTTCCGTAGTAAAATTTTTTGTTTTATTTTTAATTATAGTTATTAAAAAAACGTTATTTTACATAATTATGTTGTTTTTTTTTAATTTTATGGTCATTATTATTGAATGTAGCACAAATCATGAGCAAATTATTACAATAAATGTTTATATTTTATAATACACATTGTAGCTTCTACTAACTTCTTTTAGATATTTAACTGCTTTATCATGTTGGGATTCTTAAAATATAGTTTAAAAATTAAACTTCCCTTTCATCTAAGAATATTCCTTGGAATAATACAGTGAGTCACAATAATTTGCATTAAAAAAAAGGTAAATCTCAAGTAATTGAAAATACATTCTATTAATAATGTATGTTTTTTATATATTATGACTCACTGTAGATTTGCAAACTCATATGCATGTCTAGCATAAGATACTTGTTTAATTACTTATATGCCTTATTTTTGTATGGTGTTACATTAAATAAAAATTAATAAAAACGGTTTGTTTATTAACTCCAATCATCTCAAGCGTTTAAAACAATGCAATTTTATTAATTATTAAAAAAAAATTAATACATACAATATTAACAGTGTTACTTAAGATTAAATATCTTTCAGACTGTCAAATATATCACAAATAAAAAATGATTTCTAAAATTCGGAAGACGTGTGGAAAACATGTAAAAACGTTTACCAGTAGAGAGAATTTCTTAATTTACTAATTAATTTAGAGAAATTGAGATATCTTTAGAAATGTTTTCTTCAAAATTAAATTTTAATATATTGATTGGTTGTGTATAAAAGACAGGAATATTTTTTGACAGGGTTATTGAACTTTTTATTTATTAAATTTCATCTATACATTTGAAACAATGCATACTTTAAAAAAAAACAAATACATAAATATCTCTACACAATGCTACTTAAAATTAACACTTCTTCATCTTTTGGAGTGTCAATTACATCACAATTAAAAGTAGTTTTAAAACTTTCTACAAACTTTGGTATAGTTTCGTCAATAGTGACAGTTCTGCCGATCTCTTTGGTTAGACTTGTGACACCTTTTCCCTCAATTCCACAGGGAACTATATGGTCAAACCAAGAAAGATCTGTTGAACAGTTAAGAGCAAGTCCGTGTGTAGTAATAAATCTACTACCATGGACACCAATGGCACAAATCTGAAATGATTAACAATGACTACTATTTTTAACATTTGTTTTATTTACCTTTTTATCTCCTATCCATACACCCGTATGTGGAGACTTCTCAGCATTCAAATTAAACTCTTTACATAATTCTACAATTGTATTTTCAATACTACAAACATACCATCGTATACTAGGCTTAAAATGTTTTAAATTTAAAATAGGATACACTACGAGTTGCCCAGGGCCATGAAAAGTAATCAAACCACCTCTGTCCGTTCTAAAAAACTCTGCTCCTGAAAATTAACAAGTATATCGAATTGGTACCAATGTAATCAAAATGCCTACCTTTTTCTTTTAATATTATTACATCATTTTCACTGTACTGTTTGTTTCGAATTCCTGTAGTATAAACAGGTGCGTGTTCGACACATAACAGAGTATTGTTTGCTTCGGTAGATCTATGATGGAGACTGGCCAAGTGTTTTTGCAATTTTAGTCCATTAGAGTAACTTATTTTGCCTACTTTTAACAACTTGATTGGCCTATCCATTTCTTTCCATAATTATGAAAGTAAAGTGAGGTTATGTCATGCTTTTCAGCATTTTGACAATTTACATTTATTTAAATATTTTTATTTTCCACGGAACTGAAACTATAGTTTATATTTATATTTATCCATATTTTTAAATGACATACATATAATATAACGACGTGAACTGTATTCACTTCATTTTGTGTAATTTGCCTTTTTGCAGATTTCAAATTAACTAAATATTAAAATGTTATGTTTATTAAAATTAATTAAAACAAATATGTAATACAAACTCCGCTCTTTGAAAATTGACTCGATCGAACGATTGGCCTTTGCCTACCGTGTTGTTGGGCGAGATCAAAATCTTTGATAGTAAACATAACCTAATATAAAATGCATATAAAAAAACCTTCACTTTGCTGAAGTTATGCTTTAGTTTTTATTCAAAAATGTTCAAATTAATTGGTTTATTAGTTACATGTTTGGCTTACTCAAATTTAGCAGCATCTGTATATAATAATAACGGTAAATATTTTACTTTTCCTTGTTATTTGTTTCTGATTTGTTCTATTTTTAGTTCAATATTTAGAAAATGGGGAAAAATTTAAAATTGATCCAAAGATTAGCGGTCTCGAATTGCAAACATTTTGCTATAAAGGAAGGAAGAAATTCATTATTTATACATGGCAGAGCGTAATTGTAATTGTAGTTTAAATTTATGTATTTTTAGAAGTGACCAATGGTTTTTTTTTAGTTTCATTTACACCATCCTAACGACGATTATTCATTATACGAAGGATGTTCCCCTCAAGAAGTACAAGATGAGTATTCAAAAAATCGTTTTTATTGGTCATCTAATATATTCATGGTAAAGCAGAAAAGCTTTAAAGTTGACCCGTTTAATACCACTTGTATTGGTGTTAGGAGCATCGAACCATACTCAGTACAATTTAGTGTTATAAGTAAGTCGTTACTGTAGCTTAACACAGTGTTTTATATCTAGAATTTTTTTAGATCTCGATTTTTGGAAATTACTTCTGCTTGGAGTTGGTATCAGCCTTTTTTTATCAGCCCATACCTTGAGCAAGAACACTGTTTTTCATTTCCTTAGTGGAATTGTATTTGGAATAGGTGCATCAGTTCTTGTTTTAATATATTTTGCTAGTAAGATATTTCCAAGGGTATGTAAGAAAACCTAATTTATATAAGGCTACAACTAATTGAAATATTTATATTAGTTTGATGATGATTTACAGTAAATATCGATATATTTTTTAGAAACCTCTCATGTATGGTGTACTTGGTATGGGTTGGACACTAGTAATATATATCGGGCATCTAATCTGGGACAACGTTCAGGTCATTTTAACAGAATATAAATTCTATGTATTGTGGTATATTGTAATCACTGGGTTCATCAGTTTCATATGTAGGTAACCTTCAAAATTTAAATTTGTGCCCCTAATTTAGTAATTATCTTTTTAGTGTGCTATAGATGGGGACCAGTTGAAAATCAACGTACCATAAATTTAATCAAATGGTCTTTACAATTCCTAGGGCTATCTTTGATATTTAACAGCAGCAATTATCAGGAAGCTGCTATGGCTCAAATCGTGATATTACTTATTAGTTACAATCTACCTCAGAAATGGAAAGCTGCACCTAAAACTTATTGGTGTGTAATTAAAATTTATTTTATAATTAGTTACTTTTTTAACACTTAAGTTAGTCTATAAGGTAGTTTTTTTTGTTTAGACATGAAAGTACATTTGAATTACTGATTTCATAAGAATGTTTTAACACAACAATTTTGAAGTAGATCTTGAGATGTATAAATGTTTTCTTCAGTATCAACATTTTAATATCTTGATTGGTTTTTATTTAATCCAAAATTTGCATTTTTAGAGGTTTGACATAGTTGTCTTTAACTTCATTTTAAAACGATTTAAGATAAATGATTTAAATGAAATATGAAGGAACGATGTGGAAATGTTTTCTTGAAAAGCAAATTTTAATATATTGATTGATTTTCAATAAAAGAGGTGTCGAAGGGGTAATTTGCAGTTTTAGGATTTTACTTTATAACTCCATCATTTTAAAGCCACTAGATATTGAAATCAAAATTTTATTATCTTGATTGGTTTTCAATGGATGTGCTTACTTTTATTTTTGACATCTATTTTTTTAAAGTTATTAAGTATACCCTCTGATGTTTCCCGCAAGCAATTACCGTTACTCAAATTCATACTAGAAGGTCTTCAAATCACCGGAGTTCCCCCGTTTTGGATTTATATTTCCAAAAATACCCTTCCCTTCCCTTCTCTCCGATAGCCATAGTTTTTATTTGGCGAGGTGTTAAAATTGAAATTTGCGTTTGTCGGAACTGATCTAAATATTGAACGATTAGGATTTTTCTATATTTTTTATAGGAAAAAACGATTCCCACCTAAAGTCACATTACTTAGTAACGAAGAATACTACCAAGAAGGTGTTCGAGAAACTTCGAAAGCTCTAGAAAATTTAAGACAATATTGTTCGAGTCCTGAATGTAATCAATGGAAAACAGTTTTGAAATTAAAAGATGTAAAAAGGTAAAATTCACTTTTTAAATCCGTTCTTAATCTACATCTTTTCATAAAATTTATTTAATAGAACAAACAACAAAAAAAGTATTTTTAACTAGTATGAGAGCTTACAGGCTAAAGAAAAACACATACAAACAACATAACGCTAAAACAGACGAAGTATAGTCCTCGTAATCGCTATAGTCCGGCCATCTGAAAATGTCTTTAAGTCGATGTCGAGTGTTCTACTTTAATATATAGCTTGGGAGCCACAGAATATGTCTCGAGTCAAAATAGAAACATGCATTCGCTACACAGATTGAGTAAGGCGCATTGTCTAATGACAGCACTTCGTTTCAATATTCAACCAGTAACTCGTTGACTGTCTCAAAGGATGCCGCTTATGTTGGCGAGGGCCAGCGAGGTTGAAGTTTTTTTTTTGGTAGCAACAAAGGCGCCGCTTTAAAGCTGTTAAATTGGGGTTACTATATGTATTACACGAACTATACTAGTAAATAATAATTTAAATACCAGCAAACTTCAGTTTTCTTTTATACCAAAAATGTCAATGTCTGAAAATAATTTAATATAATTCTTGCACTGGTCATCAGTGAATAAATCTTGTCCCTTTACAAAGAATAGAGTGTAATGTCCCATCCGTCAAGTAGGTACCAAGACATGATAGGATAACTTAAAGGGAAACAAGAACTTTTTAGGCATCCTCTTCTGTAGTAAATGAATGAGTAAAATGGTTTTAATTGAATTCTATGCTTATATTCTAGAAAATAGTTTTAAATATCAAAATTCTTCATTTTAATGTAATAATTTTATATTAAGATGCTTTTTACTAATGTACACTGCGCGTCATATAAAACTGGTACACTTTTTTTTCCCAATGTAAACCTAACTTAATTAATCAATCAAAATAACCGTCACATTTGTCAAAGCGCATATCCACAATGCCAGCCATTTAAGTAAGTTTGATCAAATCCGAATGTCCAAAATAGCTTGGCAGAAGATGAAAATTTAATAGTAATGGAGCGATGACAAGTTATTAATTATTGAATTGAAATTTTTAATTTCTCCATCTCGTTTTATTGCTGTAAAAAATTTAATTTTATCGTTACATCTACTAAAATTTTTGTTGACCTGGCATCACTGCCCTAGAAATTATAACATTTAGTATTGACACATTTTAAAAGATGCATTTACACACCTAGAAAAGCACTATTTTCGATTATGAGAGTTGGACCAGTTTTACATGACGCGCAGTGTACCATCATGTTGCTAAAACTGTCAGGCTTCTGTTATTAAATGTCACGTCATTATAATTGTCAGTTGTCAGTTTTTGTTTCGTTAACGTCTTTGTTTTTTGACAGATTTGCATCTTTCATAGAGGGTAATTCTCACTTAAGCGATGATGAGATTTTAGAATATGAAACGTTTGTACATGATTTGACTGATGATGAAGAAAGCAATGAATTGACTGATGAAGAAGATTAATTAATTTATACATTTTCTATTATTCTGTTTATACAATAAACATTAATTGTGGAAAGCGTATGTCGTCTCGAATATTCTTTTAAACAAATACTTTGAATTAAGTATTAAAACGTCGTTAGTTTTAGTAACATTTTTTTTTAGTTAGAATTACATAACTTTTTTAATTTGTGGAGAGTACAGAATCTTTTACCTGCCATTTAAATGATCGGTATATCAGAAATATCTGTGGTTAGTATAAATTTTGCAATTTTGGAAAGAAATCTAAAAAATATGTAGAAGTATTAATTTTTTTGTTCCTTAAATATTACTGTCTAATATGCTCAATCCAAAATATTTCTAATGAATAATTTTTGTATTTGTTATTTCTGATGTTAAGATTGTTTACCATTTTAATTTGTTTAACAGATAATAAAAAAATAAAACTTTACAATTTAACTGATTTGTTTATAGCGTGCATAATTCTGGACAATCATTTTGGACAGATAATTTTTGTAAGTGAAGATTGTGCAGAATATTTTGTGATTAAAAATGAAGAATTGTTGTAATTTAATTGTAAATTATTTGGCTAATAAAATATTTTTATACCCGGTACAATTTTTTAATACCTTTATTTATAATACAAAAATTCAGAACTTCTAATTTTGACAAGAAATATCTTCTGGGATCACTCCTAAGGGCGTGAATTATGCGCTAATCCGGCAACGCTCAAAGCGACATCATCCGACGCGCCCCGTAAGTAATTAGTGTTGTGTTATGACAGGTGACAGAAAAATACATTTGTGTTTAATTTTCAATCAAAAAATTAGACATTTTTCGTTTCATTTAAAAACAAATCTGCAACAACGCCATTCAAAAGTGATACGGCAACAGCGTCACTGAGATGAGCGAATTTCAGCTTGACGGCTCTAATGGAACACCTGCGCGTATGATGTAGGCTTAAATAATCTCACGTACGCACACGTTCCGTCGGATATCCGCATTCCTAAACGTACACACATATGACGTAGGGCATTCCTTTTCTAGGCTCCATGAGAAACATATCACGTAGACATGTTTGGGGTAGGGGAGAGCGACACGTTAGGAACTGCGAATTACAATATATTCCATTTAGTACAATCTTTGCCGCGAATCAAGCAAGTTGTCTCCATTGTTCAATACAATGTATTTCGTAATTAATCAGTAATACTTTGGCCGCGAATCAAGCCAGATTACTCAAAATATTTTTCATCTCCACCGTCCAAATGCAGTACACAATTGATCGTTCAAATAGTCAGTACTCCGATGAATTATTGTTCATCCTAAAATGTCGTTCAATCGCACAAATCATTTCAGAGTTATTTGTGTAACCAATGTAATGTTTCTATTTGTTATGTTTTGTTTATTTCCCGTTTAAAGTTTAAATAAAAAGTGTTAAAACGTAACGTGTGAGTTTTACTGGGAGTTTTTACAACAAACTATACAGTCCACAAATTCTACATCGAATTCAGACAGCATTTAAAGAGGCGACGCAGTAACAACCTCCAGCGGCTGACCTTGCAAATGGCTGCATAATCGTAATATTCACTGATTTACGACAATTTGTTTACAATAAATTGACAGGTATTTTGACAAAAATGATTGAACAAGATTCAATTAGAGGAATAGAGCAAATAAACTTTTTTCCAAATTTATGTAAATAATACACTTTTATTAGTATATTGCAATTTTTTATTACTGGAGAAAAATACAGTCAAATGAAAAGCATAATTTAAAATAAGTTTCTACTATAAAACAACAGAAATCGTCCTTTCTAGCCTTCTTCCTCTTCCTCCTCCAGAATCCTCTTGAAACTGAAAGGTTCGAACACGTAACCAACACCTGAGTAGAATTTACTCATAAACTCGACCCAGTGGAGACGGAGTGTGTGCAAAAACGCCGACAGGCCCTCCATAAGGATCAAGATGGCGACGGTGAACGTCGACCAAAGGCTGAATACTATAAAGATGAATAAAACTCCCATATAGCCTTCCATTCTTAAAGCCAATTTGGAGAACAACATACTCCACAGCACTTCAGACAGTTCTAAAAAAAATAATATTAGATTAAATGGATGGCATAAGAACAAAACTGAAAAAACCTAACCCAAGACAAATAAGCAATTTATAGATTTAAAAAAAAAACTTACGCGCGTGTGCGAGTGACAAAGCCCACAAACGCAAATAAGAAGCAGTATGTGAGATTGTACTAAGGGTGTACTCGATGGTGTGAATCCCAGAGTGAATAAAGATTTCACTCATGGGTTCCTCTTCTTCTTCTTTCTCGTGGTGAGCCGAAGCCGCAGCTTCTGCTAATTCTTGTTGATTGCTCTCCGATACCTCCTCCAGCTCCATACCTAGATTTAGGTCTCCATTTGTTTTGTTATTCTGAACAAGATAATAAAGTTAAATTGGAATTGCTTTAAATAAACAGCAAAACAGTTATTGGTCGCAATCATCGATTTCTTTTGGATAAACCACATAGATCTTACCTGTACTATGCCTGTTTTCTTTTGCTTTTTTCTCAAATACATGAGGTACAGCGGTTTTCCCAGTAACATCACGGGGATACAGACGAGAGCTGCAAAAACAAGAACCTGCTGAAGCTTGTATTGTCCCTCAAACATGTAATCGTCGCATCCTTCTGGTGCTGTATATCTGCTCATCAACATCATATTGATAAAGTAAATAAGAACAGATGGCGCGCAACTCGAGCCGTGTTTGTTAACTATATGGACGTCTGTAAAAAAATTAAAGAGTGGATTTCATCAAATAACATAAAATTCTAGCGTCTTATCGCAAAAGTGGTACAGGGCAGATAAAAAGATGAAAAATAAGAAGCGGTATGTGATTACACTGATGGTGTACTCGATGCAATTTAAAATGCTTTTTCCAAAATCCTCTTTGATTTCTTCTGTGGACCCCGAAGGACAAATGCTTGAGTTTATTGTTGTGGCAAAAGAATACGTGAATTTTCCAATTTTTGTGTAAAAGACGATCGGTTGAGATTTATTTTTGGTTGATTGATGAGACGTCGCTTTTGATGAGTTTTCAAAATGTTTACGGAGTCATATCATCATTTTATGCTAATCGGACGATCAACGCGTCGAGCTTTCTAGCTTATACCGGGTGTTTCATAGTTAAACCGACATACACGTTAACTGGAAATAGAGTGTAGGTACTTAGGTGATTCCAAATTACCTTGGGTACTGTGTCTAACGCTTTTAATAACCGGGATACGGGGTGTTTCATCCATTTCGGCCAATATTTTCATAAGCCGTAACTTTAGAACCACCCTGTAGATTTCTCTCATACTTGGTACAGGTATATTGTGGTAATAGTCCAATCCTATATTGTAAAAACTAGGGGTTCAAACCCCCCCTAAAATATTTATGGACTGTATAGATTTCATGGTTTTATATGAAAAAGATGATTTTACGATAAGAAAGCCATGTATCCATTTTCATTACAAAATGTTAAACAGTTCATGAAATATTTGAAAAAGTCGATTTTCATTTTGTACTTTCCAAGGGCTGTAACTTTTTTTGTGTGCACAGTTGCATTAAGGTAAGTTATGTTCAATCGAGTTATTTTTGACCCCAGAATATGTGGTTCAATTTATGACCTACCTTTTTGTTACACCCTGTATATGTGTTTTGAATGGTGGAGAATAGAAATTACGGTACTTTGTTGTAAGAACTCAGTAGTCTAAAATATTTCGAAGTGTGTGCATCATAATACGTAATTGATAGTAGATAATAGAGCACTTGCCCCACATTGGTATTAAGAAAATTGGTAGGTGTTACTCTGAAGGGGGGAAAATCAATCTAAGTAAAATTCTCTGTTTAAAACAAAAATCGAGGCGTTGAAGTATATTTGTAAACTCTTTCATATAAATGAGTTAACATGGGACGATACATAATTTTCATAACATATACATCCCATATTGCAGCTTATTATATCGCCAAGGGAAAGTATTGCGAACGCGCTAAAAAAATTTAAGATAACGACGGATATATCCATTTTGAGGTCCCCTGAGACGATTAAAATGTTTGTGTGTTTGTCTGTCTGTATTCTTCCACGATAGCGTCCGCACGCTTAATCCGATTGAGCTGAAATTTGGTCGGGAATTGAAGCCATTCGTTTCTGGTTGAAATCGCCCCATCAGGGGGCGCAGGAACCCTATGTACATCGCGAAAAAATATGAGACTTAAAGTTTTCATTTGATATTTAGGTGCCTCACTGGCTTGTAAATATACATCCTGAAATTATCATTCCTTAATTTTAAAAATAAGCAATGGAAAAAAAATTTAAAGTTTAAAATCCAAATGACATTTGACATGTCAAATAAAAAGTGAACAAAATTCCCACCCTAAAAAATTGTTTTATTTTATTTTATAACTGCCGGGAAAGTCTTGTGACTACACAACTGATTTTTTTTACAATGTACTGGGTAAATTATTTTTACTTACCAAATCCATCGAATTCTCCTGAGTACCATGCCCATTTCATGAACATCATAATCATCATGTATACGAATAAGAATATTAAGAAAAGAACTTGGGGTAAAAATTCCAAGACTAAACTATAATATTTTTTGAAATGTCTAAAAAAGAAAAAAAACATGAAACTACGTTTATTTTAAGTTTTGGAACATTCGTCTTTGTCAGTTTATGAATGTTTATTAGTCAAAAAGCAAAAAAAAACTGTTTAGTTCGGTATATTTTTTGAAAAAAATGGCTTTTTTAAAGTGATATACTTACATGAAATTAAACGTACTGCATATAACACCAAACAACATATGCGAGACTCCCAGGATAATAGACATTTTCATTTTTAACGAATTCAAAAATATAATTTTGTTTTTAGCCCCCTAAAATAAAAGAAAATGATGGTGAAACAAGAAAAATAACTTTTTTTACCAGCTTGTGTAATACGGCATACAGTAACCAGATTTTTTGACTTATTGCCAGTGGCGTAGCCAGGAATTTTTTTCGGAGGGGGCCCACCTTTTCTCGTAGATAATACTTACTATAAATACTTTTTTCAGCACGGATGGGGTAAATATAAAGGGTGACCCAGGGTTAAAACGTCAAACTTTCAGGCTAGGTTTTTCAGGAAAAAATAAGATTTTTTATTCCCATAATCCTGGGTCCTAACTTGTATTGATTTTAGAACAAAAGAGTTTTTTATGAATTGCTCAAAAAACAATTTGGTTGATTTTGATAAAACTTGGCACACTTATTTGAGGCAATAATTTAAATATTATTAGAATTAAATTATTAATTCCAGTGACGTTCCACAAGGTAATTTAATTGATATTGGGACAAATCATTGTAAGCCATTGTTTTTTTGTATGTTCGTTACTTTTCTTGGATTAAACAGTTGAGCACACACATTTTTTGCTTCTTCAATTTTATTCCTATCTCGCTTAGTTTTTGAGAAAAAAAATTAAAAACTCGGAAATAAAAATCTTATTTTTTCCTGAAAACCCGATCCTGAACGTTTAACGTTTAACTGTGGGTCACCCTGTATAGAATGTAGGCTATTTAAATACATTATTTTATTTAACAACAATTTGTTAATTATTAAGATAAGATTAAAAGACAACTAATTATTAACATAAGATTGAACTTTGAATGAGCATTATTCAAAGGCAATTCTGCGAGTTTGTCTGACATCAAAGCTGGACCTGTTAATCAATTGGTATATATATTATTCCGAAAATATGACTTCAGTCCTTTCATCATTGAGAAACTTCGTTCAGTTCGTTCTACAGAGGCAGTGGTAACGGGTAAAACGGCTAAAATTTGGAATAGCGTAAAAATGTTAGGAAACAAACAAGGGTCTGCTACATTTAAAGTATCGACTGCACTTTGAGGAAGACAGGAATCTACTTTTTGGCATTTCACTGTCCAAATATCCCATTCACTGCGTAGAATAACCGTGTATATTGTTTGTAAATCATCTGAATATAACTTAATCGCTGGCTCAAAAACGTAAAATAATTATGATTTATATAGTTACCACATTTTCTTACAAACTTATAGAAGTTTCCGGGGGGGGGGGGAAAAAATTACAATGTGTTTGGGACATAAAAAGGCAAATTTTCACCAAATTTCGTGAAAAAAAATTTTTTTTGTAAAAGATAAATATAAAAAACCAAAAACAAAAAAGTGCGAATACAAAAGTTGTAGATCTTTTTATTACCTACAACTTTGCCATTTAACTTTTTTTGCGAGAAATCGAGATAAACAGTTTTCTACCCTTAAAATCTCACCCCCTTCCACTTCCCACCCCTCTCAGATCGCCCGTAAATTATTTTTCCTTTCATTTTTGTTATATTCTCTTCCTTTTCCAATGGGTTTCATCATACTATTATTTTTTTTCACTTTTTACCATTTTCAAAGGCTTCAGCACTGGTCTAGCTACTCTATATTTAATTTCGTGAAGCTGCGGGCGCTAGAAAATGTCCGTTCCATATTTTTTATTAATATTTATGATATTCTTTATAATTTAAAAAATTTTAAATCTTGTGGCTGTAACGTTTTTAGACCTTTTTTTCTGCAACTTTAATATCTATTGTCTAAAATTTCCGTTCTCTGTGAATTCATGCATGTTTCTACATATTTAATAATAATAAATCAAGAACGGACGTGTGGCGATAACGAAAATGGACCACTTTTTTTTACAAACGGAAAATCGTTTACAAGACCACCGTGTAACTTTAGAACTTTTTGCCATGCGAAA
Organism: Crepidodera aurea; assembly: GCA_949320105.2. NCBI lineage: Eukaryota > Metazoa > Arthropoda > Insecta > Coleoptera > Chrysomelidae > Crepidodera > Crepidodera aurea. The sequence goes on along the minus strand of OX439475.1, from coordinate 36,229,482 downwards.
ATCTTGTATTTATCGACTTAAGCTTGTGGCGATAACAGGCCATTTTGGTTACGGTATGCCGTACTATAATAAATAAATATTACTTAATGCTTATAGAATTGGGATGTTAAAAAAAAGAATATAATTTGTTGACTTGCCTGCCAAACTGGATCAACTCCTGCGAAATACGGCGTTCCTAAATAATTAACCTGCGGTACAAGATTGAATTCTTGACTCTCTCCGTGTAAATCTGCTTCATTTAACTTAACAAACCATCTTGAACCAAAAATATTCATGGATTTCGAAAATATGTCGTTGTAAATGAATCCAGTGTAGAAAGAGAACAAACCCATGAGTAGTATGATATATCTTCCGTTGAAGAAAATACTGAAAATTTCACTCTTGTTCTTCTGGGCGGCGATCTTTTTCTCGGAGAGAACCAACCAAAGACCGAACAAGAACATGATGGTGGCATGGCCACAGTCGCCGAACATTATGGCGAAGAGGAAGGGGAATGTTACGATCGTATATAGTGCTAGAAGTAGGAAAAAATTGAATTACTAAGCTTATAAGTAAATTAATCTCAACTAAATTAAATTTAAGATTTAATAAAAGCGGGTATGTCGGATTTTGAAAGCCAATCCAGAAAACATTTTCTCCTGAATGTAGTTATTCTGAAATCACTTATAATAACAGAAAAGAAACATTCTCGCTCTTGGGGTTGAAAGAAAATTATGAATTTTATACGTATTTCATCTTACTCTAGTCTCAGAATGTTCATTCTGTAACACCCAGCTGTAAATATCACGTCCGAATCCTAGATAGCCATGAATTTCATGTTTGAGTTCTACGCGACGTGTTATTTATTTAGATTGAATTTGCCTGAACAAAGATAACCTACTTTCTGTGACCGTGGATAAAGTACAGTCTGCTACTCTGTTGGAATGAAAATTCGACACTCGTGGTTCCACTCGTATCGAATTTTCATTCCAACCTTGTTACAGTAAAACCAACTCGTCTGTTATTTGTGCTTCTTTTCCACATTCTTGTAGCGTTCGACATTAAATTGTATTTATATTTTAAAAAAAATACCTGGATTGACTTCTCTGTAACTCGCAACTCCATAAGCATCGATCAAGTTCTGGAAACCTCTGGTAAATTTGTTGGATCTGTTGAACGTTGGTGGGTCTTCATGGGTATTAATTACGTTCAAGAATGACGGAATTGAACTTCCGCAAGCGCTCTATAAAAAAATTACTTTCCTTACTAAACGTAAAAAAGACAACAACGTACTCAAACTTACCGATCCATCAGCTAGAGCTTTCTGAACCACATGAATATCGTTACTTGGAACCCAACATTCTCCAATCAAACACTTCTTAGTTACGTCCATGTTGAAGAAGTTCAAGGTGTGGTAAATAGCCTTCATCTTACTAACCATGATGCTCCAGTTTTGTAGTTCCTTTGCTACGCTTACCAAAACTCTTTGGCGATGGTCTCTAGTTTGATTTAGTACCTTAAAATTTTATTATTATTACTTGCTGCCCGTTCCGGCTTCGCACAGGTGTACTAATGAAGAAAATGAGACTCAATTTTACCTTTACCATTACCATGTCGTTTAATTTCATTCATATTTAATAAACTAATTGGCAACCGCGCCACTGACAACAATCAGTATTGGCAACCCTACCGGCAACTCGCCAGATATATTTGAATTAGACGATAAAATAAAGTTAAAAATCTTTCAATCGATACGAGTTGAAGTGAGACAAAATCGCCAACTTTGAGATAGACAAACTTCCGTTTCCTGAAAACTTGCACGCGTTTTTGTCACGTAGACACACATTCCTAAGCGTAAGCAGAGGGGCGGGACTTAACAAGAACACCGGAACGTGGTCCCCGAACAGTTTTAATAATTTTAATTAGTACGTTCCTTGCTGCGAACCAAGAAGGTCTGCTCCGTTGTACAAGTAATTTACAAATTCTCTGACAAAATCAAGTGCCCTCTGGAAAAAACGAAAGTTATACAGTCCACTTTATATCATCTTCAAACAATGTTTATAAAGGCGGCAATATAGCAAAAAACTTGCACCGGCCGATTTTGGAAACAGTTGCAAAAGGTAATTTTCTCATTGAAAATACAACACATGTAATGAAATAAAATGAGAATTCAATAATTTATGCTTTGTAATGTACAATATTGTTTGTCTTTCCTCTCGGAGAGATAACAAATAGCAGCGATGGGTTGCCGACTCTCGAGCACGAAACGTACAACTGCTCATGCGAAAAACATGGCAATTCAAGACTTCAATTTTTTAGATCAATACCAAATCAAGATGACGAAAAATTTGATGAAAAATGGAAAATATAGTCCGAAATTTGTACGATTTTTTTTATCCGAAATAGTAATATATAGTAAACATAAAGTTTGATTAATAACAGCCACCTATGTTTGTTGATATTTTTGTCTTACCTAGATATAAAACATAGATTTTATCTTCCAAATAAATTTTCCTTTCGTATTTGATAAAAATAGGAACATAATATAAATGTTTGTTTAATAAAATCCATACTTTACATACAAACTGTTCTAGAGTTATTGTTATGGTGTATATTTTAACGGGTAAAAAATAGGTATTTTAGAAGCGAATGTAAATACCTTGGGTTATTTATTAAGGGATTAAACCACCTTGAAAGGCTAAAAATAATTTATAACTAAATGAAATATTTTCTGCAAGTAACAAAGTAATTTTTAAATTAAAGTACTTACTAGGTTAAGATCTTCCAAACGTGTGCGTACTCCTTTAAGCATGTCATTCCTTTCTGTCAGGGTACTTGGACACGGATATAGGGATGCGTGGAATCCTGCACAAACTTTCTTTATCCTGGTTTTCAGTTGCTCTCCTTGAAAGAATGCTGCGAATACTGTTTTGTGATATTCGATTCCCTTAAAACAAAAACCTCGGTGATTATAGTTTGGTCAAAAAATCAAATATATACGAACATGCTTTGAATTTTGAACATAATATACAATGAAATTCATTGTTCAATCGATATTTCAAAAAGGACCCCGCACCATTCTTATGGAAACGGGAGCACCGTCAAATTGTCTGAATTTTTGATGTGATAGTACTTGATGTCCTGATCAATAGTGTCCATGGGCCCAATCCTATCCTATGGCTAGGTTTCGATATACAGGACGTTAAAGTTCAAGATTCCGAAATTTTAAAATGTGTACCAAAAAGTCCCTGTAAAATATTTTAAAAAGTTTCTGGCTGATATATGTAGTCAAAATACATACGTAATAAATAAAATCAAAATATATTTTCTTGCAGGGTGATTCATGTTTCCACCGGCCTTTTTGTTCAAAGATGTATTTTTAACATGCAGAAAAAGTCAAAGTTTTTGAATATTGGATATAATGTAGATCTTGACGTCCTCGTTCAACATTGCAATAGGTAAAATTGGATCCTAGGGCTTGTTTTAGAGAAATTAGACGATTAAACTGTAAAAATATCAATTTTTACTAATAGCAACTTTTAGTAAAAAAAAATAAACTAAATATTTTTACACACAGTATTAGATTATATTGCACCGTTATATTAATTGGAGGCAGGCTAAAAATTCATACTTACAGGGTGATCTCAATTGAGCTTTTGTAAGATGACAAAATCAACAAATATAAAACAGCTGCCAATCAATTAATAATTCATTGTTACCTTTAGTTATTTTTTTAATAAGTTAATCTTACAGCTACAGCAGCCACTAGAATTTACAGAAATGTGATTTTTGAGTAGCTGTAGATCCTATTTACTATTTACCTTAGATAATAAGTGTGATATATCATCGTTGAAATCAGCTCATTGAGGAGATTTTAAAAATGTTAAAATACATAGGGCGTTTCATTAAAAACTTTGATCTGGCAGGGCGTTATGAAACACCCTGTAACATTGTAAGTAATTTTAAAATGTAAAACTTAAAGCTGCCTACAATTTTTGTAAATAACATTTTTCCGTATCATTTATTATAACAGATCTACTGAGCTTTGTCACAATAATCAATCACCCTGTAAATATACAGGGTTGCTCAGTATATTTTTTTGAAACTGATAATTAAAAAAATGAAATAATGGTTTTAGAAACAGCTTTAATATCATAATAAAGCTTTAAACTACCTACCTTAATTATTTACACTGTATTTTTTTCCAGATTATTCAATTATTTATTGGATTTAATAAACTACTTAGGAAAAATATAATTTTCATGTGAAGAATCTCTAGTAAGAAACGCTATTAAATAAATGTATAGGGTGGTGTAATAGGAGGTATTTCAAAACTCGATGGGATAATCGAGTCAGTGAAATATTCCTAAAAAGGGATAACAAGTAAACCAAAACGCTAGGGATCTAACGTATTGGTGTTGTAGAAACGAGTTTAAAATATGAATTATGGGTTCGATAAAAAGACTAAAATATACCTACATATTTTTTTTATCTATTGGAATAATAACCCTTTTAATTGTTTGGCAGCTGTTTTCGATTTGTTGATTTTGTCATCTTACAAGCTCAAGTGAGATAACCCTGTGTAAGTATAAATTTTTAGCCTGCATCCATTTAATATAACGGTGCAATATAATTTAATACTGTGTGTAAAAATATTTGGTTTACAATATTTTGTTTATTTTTTATTACTAAAAGTAGTTGGTATTGGTAAAAATTGATATTTTTACAGTTTAATCGTTTAATTTCTCGAAAACAAGCCATAGAATCCAATTTTACCTATTACAATTTTGAAAGGGTACGTCAAGATCTACATTATATCCAATATTCAGAAACTTTGACGGTGACTTTTTTTATCGATATTTCAGGCTATTTCTGCATGTTAAAAATACATACTTTGAACAAAAAGGCCTGTGGAAACCGGAATCGCCCTGTAAGGAAATATATTTTGATTTTATTTATTACGTATGTATTTTGACTACATATATCCGCCAGAAACTTTTAAAAATATTTTACAGGGACTTTTTGGTACACATTTTGAAATTCGGGATCTTGATCTTTAACGCCCTGTATATCGAAATCTAGCCATAGGATAGGATTGGGCCCATGGACACTATTGATCAGGACATCAAGTACTATCACATATCAAAAATTCAAACAATTTTACGGTGCTCCCGTTTCCATAAGAATGGTGCGTTGTCCTTTGGATGTCTATCTTCCAAAAAGAGTTAATTGCAAAAAGGATACTCTCTATATCGGGATAATATTAGTTTTTTCATATAATGAAATATATCTAATATATAAACTAGGAAAAATCTGACTATAGTTTTATTATGAAAATTAATTAATTTTAATTTTAATTTTAAACAATTTGCAATCTTACCGTAGTTGGATCTTCCATGGGCTTCTCAATCTCAGTTTGCCTTAGAAAAACATTTCCTCTCGAAATCCGCCACAACATTCTCTCAAAACCTGGTACTCTTTCTCTGTTGATTACACCAGCTACAAACCCCAAACGCCCTCTGATGGAGGCGTGATGATCTTCAGCAGGGATCAACGACTTGTGGGCGGAATCAGAAAGACCATTGGCTTCATCTTGTTCGTTGAAGAACGCTTGGGTTTTTTCAAGAACATGTTTCAATTCTGTCAGTTCTAAGTAGTTTGATTTTAGGTTTACTGCGCTTTCTGAAAGCTCCTTGATGTCGCCCTCGGTTTTCTCTAGATGGGCCTAAAAATAAAATGCAGATTATTACATTTGAACAGCCATGAGTTACCAGCAACCGAATTTGTTGACTTGGAGATTAGAATTTTTTTTATATTTCTTGACAACTTTGCAATTAGTCTTCTGAATATTCATTTAGGGGAGAGTGGGGTAAAACCGGGTAGTCTGGTTTTAACCTTCTACTTGCACTTTTTTCACAAAAAAATTCATAAAAATAAAACTAAAAGTCTTATTCACTTTTAGTTAATGGGATATGAAACACAAATAGTCCCCTTAAAGCATTTTGCATAAAGGCTAAGTGCGTATACGTCACAAAAGCTTAGCCACCCGGTTTTACCCCACTCTCCCCTATATGCTTTTTGCGAGGAAGTTGGGATTGAAAATTGATATTGAAGTAAAAATATTTTGCAATAAAATCGAATAATAACTTACAGTCCAATCAATTAAAAAGTACAGTAATAATTTTTTTATCCTTTTCGTTGAAGGTTACCTGACAAAATTTTCAGAAAGTAGGTAATTGCGTTCAATATCGTATTTTTAAAACGTAATGGATATTTATCAACTGATATTTCATACTAGTGAACATTATATATAACATATTATGTTTTAATTGGTACATAAAAAAGCCATTTGTATGAAATACAAAAATAAAATTCCCAGATGTGCTGACAAGTTGCTTTGATCGGCATTGGCGGCTTATACAAGGTGGTCCTTAAGTAATTGTACATAGAAGTATCGTAGATTCCTCACTTTAAAATATTACGATTTGAACCAACTTGCTCTAATAAAATGTTGCTAATATACAGGGTGTTAAAGTTTAAATTTTAAGATTTATTTTTTGCAGTAACTTTAGCGTTTTTGGATATGTTTACATAAAAACTTGGAACTGGGGGTTTTTGGGAACGAGAAATCATAATCTGGTACCTACATCGACGTAATTTGTAGAGGGCACTAGTTAGGCCACATTTGTGGCATAAATGTGCGATAAACTTTTTTGCTCTTTAAGTTAGGCTATTTTTGTAGAAGAATATTAAAACCACGTTATTTTAATAGAAAAAAATCATACTTGTTATTAACCTTAAAACTTAACGGTTTACGACGAGATAATCGGATCAGCTGCATGATTATACTGGTCGGCAAAAAACATTTTTTTTCTGGGCTTGACACCATTCTTGCTGCTGATTCTTATGTAAAATGACCTCCTGAATCCGAATATGACCTCAGTTTTCCCCCATCACTCACCGTTTTCAGGAGGTGCCCCCCACCTTTCCATAATGTGAAAAAAAACGGTGGGTGATAACGAAAAACTGAGGTCATATTCGGATTCGGATTTTACATAAGAATCAGCAGCAATAGTGTCAGGCCAGTGTAGTCATGCAGCTGATCCCTAGCAGCTGATCCCTAAAATGCGACTATCTCGTAAACCGTTAAGTTTTAAAGTTAATACCAAGTATAATTTTTTCTACTAAAATAACGTGGATTTAATATTATTTTACAAAAATAGCGCTAACTTAAAGATCAAAAAAGTTTATCGCACATTTATGTCACAAATGTGGCCTAACTAGCGCCCTCTACAAAATACATCGAAGTAGGTACCTGATTCTGATTTCTCGTGCCCAAAAACTCCCAGTTCCAAATTTTTATGTATACATATCCAAAAATGCTAATGTTATTGCAATAAATAAATGTTAAAACTGACCTGACCTGTATATTCCTTATTAGCAACATTTTATTAGAGCGAGTTGGTTCAAATCGTAATATTTTACAGTGAGGAATCTACCATATTTCTATGTAAAATTACTTAATGACCACCCTGTATAAAGCAGTTTCATTTTGTTCCGCAATTGAGAATATTTTAGCATTTCTCAATTGCACAACAATTTAAGGCCAAAAACGTAATATTGTAACATCGATCAACCACCATATTCTCCTGATCTAGCTCCATGTGACTTTTTCTTGTTCCCTAAACTCAACTTTCCGCACCGTGGAAGGATCTGAAGGTCATTCCATGTTTCGAAGATGGCGACAAAATAAATTTTGATGATTGAATGTAAAATTTGTCTTTTATTTAACAATTTATGGTACTTTTTTGACAGAATGTTTTTTTATAGATTTTATGAGTTTTTTTATTGAACCATGTTGATATTACATTGATTGAAATGTGGAATGAGGGAGATAGTTAAATGCAAATTGATCCAAAAATGCAGAGAATGTTTTTTCTGCTATACTTACTTCCAAGTCGATTATTTCACGTGGATTTGGTGCTTTGGGCAATTCACTGACGTCTGGAATATTTACGTCATCTTTTCTTACTTCTGCTTCTATATATCTCAGTTTTCTCTCCATTTCGTCACATCGTCTGACCTCGTTGACGAACTTCCTTTGGAAGGCGTTTACATTTTCGTTTAACTGAAATAGACACATCAACAATTAAAATTTTTATATTCTCTAAATCTTAATATAGACTGTCAGGGCCATTGTTGGCACCTCTTGAAGGTGCATCCCGTTACAAAATTATCAAATTGGATATCTACCTAATGTATCAGTTTTAAAGAAAAATAGTTCGACGTGGCAACCTCGTAATAGGCGTTTAATCATTCTCGAAAATTCTGGCTGATATATCTTACATTGCATTTGCGAAAACTGTAGAAAATATTCGGTAAATAAATACAATGATGTTGCGTTTTTTGTATCCTTTCAAGCAACTGTTCACAAGCAACCAAACGCCTTCAGAGTCTTCATTAAGTAATGCCTACAATTCTGCATCTTCAAAATCCTTCTCATTGAATATATTTGACGAAAAAATCACTGTGTTGAAGCGTTGAAACCAAATTTTTGTACTTATACTGGCCTCATCATAATTAAACATTTATAATATAATATTAAAGACATTCTAAATGCGGTATCACCATTAAATTAATGAGCTATCGATTTGTGATGTAAGAAATAATCCATATTGTATGAGGCAGGCGGAAATTTTGTTTTTTGCACGGGGAGGCAAACGACCCAGGAACAATCCCTTGTACATATTGATCATATTTATTCGTACATTTGATTATCCGTTAGGGAAAAAAATGTTGACGTAAACTTACATCTCTAAACTGTACACATCCTGTTTCTCCTAATTCCGAAATAGCGTAATATGAGGCTTCTGGCTGAATGAATAGTTGGGCCAGGACCATCTCCTCACTTCTGAACATCGCCCCCATTTTGTGGAGGGTTTGTACTTTTTCTTATCTGAAAAGAAAAAATAAATAAAAACATTTATTATTACTATTTATTACTAAAATACCGATCCCAGATAGGATCTCTAAGGGACGGTGGTTTAAATTCGTTTCAGGTATAGCCTTTCAATCAGCGAAATTATCGCTGCTGAATAGTACAAAGATGTGCATAGGAGATCATCATTTACTTATGCGTTAGCGATGTGTGATCAATCCATGCATTGACTATATTCAATTTTAATGATTGAAATAATAATAAGTAACAAAACAAAGTATTAGCGCGCTGTTGGGAGACATAATGTAGGCTCAATTTTCTTTGGTGGGAGTGGATAATTGACAACGCAGTTTCTATTTGTTCTTGAATCAAATCTCCTTTTTTTTCGATTATAGTAACATTGAATGATTAATTTAATAGCCGTGCGGGAGACGTTTATAATAGGGGGTTTTTACTTTACCATACCAAGTGGTGGTAAAGTATTGTAATCGCAAAAAAAAAGTTCAGATTTCAGTGGATTTACAGAGACCCCCTAAGTCATTTAAGACCATTTCCAGAAAATGTATGCATGGAGTATAGAGTATGTAGTCCGGAAAAATTTGTGTGCGCTCTAACTCCAACTGCGATCGGAATTTCCTAACCAAATTTTATATTTAGCATTTTTACAACATGCTAATGAGCTGATTAGATTTTGGGCAAAATCGGACAACCGGAAGTGGGTTTATTTTTGAGAATTTTCAGATTTTCGCAATTATTATCGTTTCTATTAAGTTTATGTAAAAATATTATTATTATTATTATTTTAAATTAAATTGACTATAAATTTTGTTTAAAAACTTTTTTCAAATTTTGTATTATAAGCGAGTTAAAAATAAAATATGGAATAACATAGTTGCATAATAGCGCAAGCGCAGTAGAAGTGTTTTGTTTCATGGAGACCTGCCTTAACTATGTACGAGTAATTGGACTATGAGCCCGTAGGGCCGTTAAAGTATGGTAAAGTCATGTGCATGGCCACATTCGATTTTTTAATAGTGTAAGCACAAGCAGTATATTCCACGTTTGCCATTACGTATTACTGCGTTAAATTTGAAAAAAACCATAAGTCATATTAATCGCTTCTGCGTTTTTGTTTAGCGAAATTGTGTTTATATTAACAAAATATATATGCATATATATTGCTGTGTTTATGAATAATTAATAATTTTATAATATACAAAAATTTAAATAATTTTATCGTCAGGTAAATTACGCTATTTATTAACATTATGTCATAAAAACGAAAAAGCAATATTTCTCACTTAGTTATTGCAGAGCCGGCCCGAGGCCAGTTTTAGAATGGAGCGAGATCCAATTATGACGCCCCTTTGATTACTAGAGCTGGTCGAAAAAACCTTTTGAGATTTTGAGATTTTTACGCATTTTTGGTATCACAGGCCCACAAAAAAAAAGTGGGATGGACTTGTGAGTATACTACCCCTATGGATTTTGAGCCGCTGGATCCGAATCTGCTCTCAAAATTTCCCCTGGACCCCCCAGTTTTCCCCTAGCTTAGGGGAAATGCGTGAAATCTTAGAAATTTCAGTGTCTGTGAAAGCAATTTCGATCTACGCAAAATGATAATGTTTTCACGTATCTCGAGTCGCTTAGTTCTAATCTCACTGTAGAATTTCCCTAGAGTACCTCAGAATTCCACTACCCTAGGGGAAAAAGTGTTAGGCTAAGCAAAACTTTTTGGAAGGTTCTATTTTTGCGCAAGAAAGTTATTTTCGTATTTTGAGTTCCTGAATTCATATCTGACGTACAAAATGTTCCACAGTACTTCAGAATTTCCCTAGCTTAGGGAAAAACGTAGAAAATTGTGCAAGGAAATTGTCGAAAATTTCTATAAGAAAATAGTGAAAAACATATTGCGAGAATTTCAAGAAGGAGGTTGCCTCATGAGCATAAAATTACACTTCCTTCATTCCCATCTCGAGCACTTCCCTGAAAATCTTGGTGATTACAATGAGGAACAAGGAGAACGACATTATCAGGGACGATGGGATGAACACGTGATGGCAGATTTTTGCTGGTTGTTGAAGAGGGATGTTGCAGGTGAAAGCAAAAAAAGACACAGTCGGACGTTTGACGATAAAAGAAGAAGGAAAAGACGAACAAACTAATAATATATAAATAATGAAATTTTCCGTAGGCTAGGGCAATTGCGAGAAGAAATGAACACGGCAACTCAGAAGATATTTTTCAAAGGTTAAATTGTTTACAGCTGTACGAAAACCAGTAAACAAAAATCATCATTTTATAATTATGATTATTTGAAAATAATTTACGATTGATTTATAGATGAAAATAACATGTTCTCGGAAAAAAATTAATTATTTTTTACACGATGTACGCTGTAGCACCGTTATAAAAAATAGCACTTAATATTACCAAGAAATTTCTAAAAAATAATTATAAGTCAATTAACGTAATCTCAAAACAATTTTTTTACATACTGTCCGGTATCAGTATCACATATTTTGAAATCAAACTATTTTTTTTATTTGGCTCGATTATCACAGTAATTGCAAAATAAATTTTATCAACTTCATTGTATTAAATTTTAAAAATTATTATCATTAAATACAATTTTTCATGAAAATAAACCCCTCCCGAGTTATAGGGCGTATTTTCATCACAAAAATCGTACATTTCTAAAAGTTTTTTAAAAATAACGGAAAATCTGTTCGTATTACGTAAAACTTGATATAAACTAATTTTATGGCCTTGGGCTAACAATTAAATGATTTATTTTTTATTTTTCTACGATTAATACGAAAGAAGATATGTCAATTCAAAAATTGGTGTTTAAAGAAACTGGAAAAATATGACAAAAAATGTATATTACATCCTAATAATGAGAGAACAACATTGGGAACATTTTAAGACCATCCAGAACCGTTTAACATAAGCAGAAAAAAAAGTTATGGACAAAATAAGTTTTTTTACGCCATTTTTTTAGCGCCATCTAGACTGTGGTATTTGAAAAAAATCCTTTTGCAGAAAGTCAACATTTGTTTCTACAATTGTCCAGTAAGTTTTAGCCCAATGGAATAATTATTTTTTAAGTTTTGGTCTGTTAAAGTTGAGCTAAATTTTTGTTTTTTATAAGACATTTTTGGTCAATAGCGTGAAAAGTATTGATTTTTGAAAAAAATTTAAAGAGACAAGATTTTGAACAAATGTTCCTCCGAATAATTTCCATCTTTTGTCTGTAACGAGATATGGCCGTTTGAAATTGCATACAATTGCATTTATAACCATCAATGTCATTTTTTCTGGTCAAATATTGAAAAAACGGTCATTCCAATGAAAAAGTTTGTCATAACATGACATTTCGGCGATATCCTACGCTTTAATGAAATTAAAAAAATCGTAATTTTCTACGCCCTATAACTCGGCAGGGGTTTATTTTCATGAAAAATTGTATTTAACAGTAATTCATTAATAAAGAATAATTTATCGATTGCGTAAGTTTTTTCCTTTTTTTCCCTTACTGTATATTGATTTCCTAACCAGTCAATGAGTATCAGATCAGAAAGAAACAAGTAAAAATTAAATCAAATAATTTTAATCTGATAAACAATTCATTAAGAATGTTAAAATTGTATTTTTAAGTAATCAACATAAAACAATCTCCGGAATGTTTGAGCAGAATAATAATGATTAAAGTTAAAAATTTGAAACATGTTTTTTAATATCTCAAAATTCAAAAATAATCAGTGATATCATTAGCATGCCAATTTGATTCATTTGTTAATAATTCTACTTCAACTAAGAAGTAAATCATATATATAAAGATCATAACAGTATTAAATACAAATGAGATACTCACCTTTAAAAACTACTTGATCTAAAAGTTTAAAACTTGGAACTGACTTATCAATATTTCAATGCTCTAGTATCGCTTCTTCAAAACATTTGGTAGCTACCGTATTTGACCTTACCAGTATATAAAATACGAGGAAGTGTAACAACAACTAATAATTATATTATAAACAAGTTTTATCTTAATCGGTATTACTTAATAGTATAATTAACCCTTACAGAAGTAAGGGACTTTGATCACTGAGCACCAATTTTTTACAGTATCTTTTTAATGCCTTAATTTTTTTAATACCTTTGAACTAAAAAATCCCAAATCTTAAAAAAAAATTAAATATATTTTAACGCAGAATTAGTAGAAGAAAACTAACCAAGAGTTTTAGTTAATTATTTCTAGAGAGGCAGTAGAGATGTGAATGAAGGGTAATAACGAGTACTTTTATATGCCGGAGGGTGGGGGTTGTGGGACAAGTGGGGGGGAGATATGGTGGGAAAATATTATTGAAACGCCTGTAACTTCTGTACTAATTGAGCTAGCGCAACCAGCCAGGGCTCAAATTGATGTCCATGAAGCTGGCAGAGCAAGGTCAGCAGAACAAAACAAAAGTACATTCATAATTAAGTGCTAATTCAGTGCCCTAATTAAAAATTTTGTGCTCCTTTTTTTCTTATAAAAAACGCATAGCTACATATGAACCTAGCAGAGCAGATTATTTGAATGTTGTTAAAAATTAATGAAACATGACGTAAATAAGTTAAATAATTATGTGCTAATTTAGTGCCCTAATTAAAAATTTATTGCTCCTTTTTTTCTTAAGAAAAACGCATGTTCTGCTAGCTACATATGAACCTAGCAGAGCAGACTATTTAAATGTTGTTAATAATTAATGAAACGTGATGTAAATAAGTTGAATAATTTTGGTGTTAATTTAGTGCCCTAATTAGAATTTAATTGCTGCGTTTTTTCTGAAAATATAATATGTTCTGAGAGCTCAAAGAGATTCCGCAGAGCAGGCTAAGTACCAAAAATAAATATCATTATATTTATCAACATTTAAATAGAAGGGTAGGGTCTAATAATGTCCCTTGTGCACCTCGACCTTAAGGTAACTGATATATAATTCAAATTGGCACCAGGAGCAAACAATATTTCATTAGGACATTAAATTAGCATTTAAGTTTTTATCATCATGTGTTTCATTAATTTTTATATGCAGCTAGCAGAACATGTGTTTTTCTTAAGAAAAAAAGGAGCAATAAATTTTTAATTAGGGCACTAAATTAGCACATAATTATTTAACTTATTTACATCATGTTTCATTAATTTTTAACAACATTCAAATAATCTGCTCTGCTAGGTTCATATGTAGCTAGCAGAACATGCGTTTTTTATAAGAAAAAAAGGAGCACAAAATTTTTAATTAGGGCACTAAATTAGCACTTAATTATGAATGTACTTTTGTTTTGTTCTGCTGACCTTGCTCTGCCAGCTTCACGAACATCTCAAATTGTTCACTTTTTCATCCGCTAAAAGATAGCACTACCGAAAAGTTTTTATTTTCACACATGCGCGCTTGGCGCGCAAAATAAAGAATGGATCATTTTTTGCTCGCGATTTTAGGCATGAAGAAGGGGGTTGATGAAAAAAAAATTTTTTTACCTCTCGACGGCATTTTTTTTATCTTTCATTTGAGCCTCGCCTTATATCGATGCGATAATTAGGAAGGGCGCAACGGGCCGGAAAAGTCTTTGCCATATGGCGGGGGAATGGAGAGGAGTAGGGGGTTCTAACCGAGCTCAAAAGAAAGACGAGAAACTTTTCTCCCCCCCTACTAACTACCTATTCCTATAACCACGACACTTTATTTCAATATATTCCAACTAATAAATTTTGTTAAATTTTATGCGGTTAGATCGTAATTTGTTGTTGTAATTATAGATAGTCATTTTCAAGGTAAATTATTGGCTTTCTATAATATTTAAAAATGGGAATTTTATCAGTGTGATGCAATTTTAATTTAGGGTCATTACCTAAATCGCCATGCTTCAGTATGCACGGTTATGTGCCTAATAATATACACAGTATGTGCGAAAAACAAGGTAAGGTTAGGAGGGCAGCACGTGTGTAGCCCCTGGGGAGGTAACTAGCTTTATTTACATTTTGCTTTATTTACATTTTTGCGCCTCTCTAACTTCTAGTGACAATGAATAATTCCATGTAGTCCAGTAAATTAACGCCAGAAAACCCCCAAACCTGGGCATCAAGTCTGTCCGGCAATTTTTTTTTTTAATTTGCAGGTATTCATGGATACATTCACCCCCGAAAATCTGTCCATATGATTTTTTTCGCTACACTAAATGTTTTTTGCAAAAACGGCGTTTCAAAAATTCGCGATTTTGAAAATACGGCGCTTCCTTATCAAAATCTGGGATGCGGGGTCTGAAAATTTGAATATCCTCCCAACACTTGAATATCCTCCCGTTTTTGTCGGAAGCTGTCTGAAATTTGTCGAAGGGCGGGAAAATGGCCCATTGGTCTCAAAAATCTGTTTTTTTTCGCTTGTTTTCGCCGATATTTCATTTCATTACCTACAAAAATGATCCTCACCATTTTTGTCAAAAATATAATACTTTTCGATATAACCGGCTCCAAAAAGTAAAAAGTAACATGATATTATAATAGCTACAGGTTCCTTCTTTCATCTGAACTTTGAATCATGAAAAAATATTAATTTTTACGTGATTTATTGAAAAATTTGTAATCCGCTTGGGAGTGTCATTACCTTAGAGCGTGCTTTCCAAACGCAGGGCAGGAGCTAAAAATGGAGGTGCGTTTTGGGGCCGGTTATGTCGAAAAGTATCAAATTTTTGACAAAAATGATAAGGATTATTTTTGTAGGTAATGAACTGATCTTCATTTTTGTCCGAACAAAAATTCTCTAAGTGTCATATGTTCGGAAATATCGCCGAAAATAGGCGAAAAAAAAATTTAAGACACCTGAGATTTTCGGGGCTGAATGTTCCCATCAATAATTAATTACAGACCTGTTGCCTGGGTTGGCACCTTCGTTTATTGGACTAATGGGAAGTAATTAAAGAATTTATAGCGTATACAACAATTGAATCGGTAATTTGAGTAACCCCATAAGTCAGTGTTTTTATGAAAATGACTTTTTTACTGTACGCACTGAAGAGAAATCATATCAATCAGCCTTCCCAAAGCCGAGATATGATTGGCCGAAAATGCCAGTTAATTAAGAAACCCCATAAGACAGTTTCTAGTTTTTTGTGTCTCCTGACAAATTTACTTTCCTTGACTTATGTGCTTTCTCAAATTACCGATTCAATTGTTTTAATTGCTTTTTGAAAATAATAAGCCTCTGTACCTCAGCTTATTTACATATTTGTCCGCAATATATTTTCTATAAATCCAAAAGATCTATATAAACTTCTCTATGTAAATCTATGTAAACTATTGCCTGTCTTAGACGAGCTTATACGCTAATTTTTTTCGCATCATTGTAATTTTAGGTAATGTATTTAATGGTAATTAAATAAAAAACGTTTTTATCACTGTTAATTTATGTTAATTTCAGTATACTGAAGCAAGTTAAGAAAAATAAATATTTAATGTTTAAAAATAACTTTATTTGCTTAATATTTAGTGAGTACGAGAAAAGTGAAACTAACGTTTTCACCATTTACCTATATATCAGAATAAATAAAAATTGGTTTACTTATCTGGAAGTATCAAGGTTTTATTGTCAAATTTGACGTATAAGAGACCCCAAAAAGATTCTATTCATTCTTCACCCTGAAAAGGAGGAAAACTCCTATAGCAGGGAATTAGAAAAATGAAATGTCCTAGAAAATGTAATATATACCAAATAAAAATAAATAATAAACTAAAAAAAATTCTATTCATTGTCTTTTCATTTCTGGACCCGCACTATTTAACGGATTTTGTTTAAGTTGCCACTTATTATAGTGGAGTGAAATTAGAATTTTATATGGATGTATATAAGTTAAATTTTTTTAATTTTAATTTTTTCGATTTTATACATAAAGAGAAGCGTGTAAAAAAAATTTCAATAAATTTGGGCTGGAGCTTCGCGAGGTATGTGCCAAATTGCATTTTTGGTATTTTTCGAGTGGATTGCTTCACTATTTTTTAAATATCTCCGGCTCTGAGAGTCGTGGAAAATTAAAAAAAAATTAAAATGACCGTGATGAAGTAGAGTATCGATCCGTATAGTAGGGTTTTTTAAAAATGCATCCTAACCTCAAAAAACAAATTCGCGCACATTTTTTTTTAATGAATGGGCAATAAATAACCAAAGAATCCTCGAATTTTCTTAAAAATTGGAGAAAACATAAATTTTTATGTCGGGAAGACATGGTAACAATTTACAAAAAATGTATTTGTCCAGCCAAAATCGGCATTTTTCGAAAAAAAATTGAATTGGCCGCCATTATTGGAAAAACAACAGTAGAGAAAATTTTTTTATCTTAAAAAGAAATATTTTGTGTGTACTTTTGTCTAAGAATATCCAATATTTTATTTCATTATTTAAAGTGCCCAATTTAGGCAAGGGCGGATTTAGCTTTTTTTTATGGGAGGGGTAAAACTTACCAAGAAGTCCAAGAAAGTTAGTAAATTTTTTTGTCGAGCAGAAACTAGTGACTGATCAGATCGCCGAAATATCATGTTGTGACAAACTTTTTCATTGAAATGACCGTTTTTTCAATATTTGACCCGAAAAAATGACATTAATAATAATAATAATAATATAAGCCCTGCAATTCACTCCCTTACGAGTGAACCCCAGAAGCTCTCCAGCTTGTGCGGGGGAGGGACGGCTATTATTATTATTTGCCGTGGCGCTCTGGGTTATAAATGCAAAGATAAAAAAAACGGTAATTATTCGGAAGAACATTTGCTCAAAGTCTTGTCTCTTTAATTTTTTTTTCAAAAATCAATACTTTTCACGGTATTGACCAAAAATTGAATAAAAAACAAAAATTTAGCTCAACTTTAACAGACCAAAACTTAAAAAATAATTATCTAAAGGGCTAAAAATTACTAGACAATTGTAAAAACATATGTTACGACTTTCTGCAAATGGATTTTTTTGTCAAATACCACAGTCTAGATGGAGCTAAAAAAATGGGGAAAAAAAATTGAAATCAAATTATTTTGTCCATCACTTTTTTCTGCTTATGTTAAACGGATCTGGATGGTCAGGAAAAACTCGGTTTGACTACGCAATTTGCTGAGCCAGGTCAAATCAAAGGGGAACAAATGGAAATTATTCGGAAGAACATTTGCTCAAAGTCTTGTCTGTTTAAATTTTTTTCAAAAAACAATACTTTTCACGCTAGAGACCAAAAATTGAAAATGTCTTATAAAAAACAAAAATTTTGCTCAACTTTAACAGACCAAAACTTAAAAAATAATTATCCCACATGACTAAAAATTACTGGACAATTGTAGATAAACATATGTTACGTTTTTCTGCAAAAGGATTTTTTTTCAAATATCACAGTCTAGATGGAAAAGTCGTCATTTCAATATTAAAGCTAGAGCCGTTAAAGTCAAAAACTTGAAGAAAAATATATTTGGTTCTGAAAACAAAATGTTAAATATTAAATTGTACCACTAAAACATTGTAATGTACCACCAGTGGTACAGTTTGAGAACCCCTGCGCTAGAACGATACAGTTTCTTTAATTAATCGTAGAAAAATAAAAAAAAATAATTTTAATTGTTAGCTCAAGGCCATAAAATTAGTTCATATCAATTTTTACGTAATAATATCAGATTTTCGGTTATATTTAAAAAACTTTTAGAAATGTACGATTTTTATGGTAAAAATCGTAATTTTCTACGCCCTATACCTCGGGAGGGGTTTATTTTCATAAAAAATTGTATTTAACATTAATTCATTAACAAAGGATAATTTATCGATTGCGCAAGTTTATTTTCTTTTTTACCTCACTTTTTGATGAAAAAAACGCCACTATCGAAAGTTTTCTACTTCTGAACTAAACACCTTTCCTAACAATTTGCAAAAAATTTCAAGTCGATCTGTTTCTGCTCAATGATTTTACTTCATTTCTTGGACTAAAGACAACATGTTTAAAAAAAACAAGAGACTAGGAAAGTACTTAGAAATGGTTAAAAAAAAACACTTTTAGACTGCTACTATTAAAAGTCTAGTAAAATAAGGAAACTGCATACATTTTTTTTTATCGCGTTATAAGAAGCACCACTTTCTTTATTATGTAAAACACTTTTGTGTTTATTATGTTTTATAAATCATAATCATGGGGGGGGGGGATAATTACCCCCAGTGCCCCCCCCCCTCCCGTAAATCCGCCCATGAATTTAGGGAATAATAAAAAAAATTCGTTTTTCATTTTTTATATTAATATTGATTCGTTCCTTCACAAAAATCTTACTTTAGAACCTGAAATATTTTTTAAACATTTATTGGACTGAAGTACACTTTTTCTAAGAGAATCAAGCATGAATATCGCGATAAAAAAATTGGAAAAAAATGAAAATCGAATTTTTATTTTTTTATTATTTCCTAAATTGGGCACTTTAAATAAAGAAAGAAAAAATTTGACTTAGCTCTTACATCCATTTTCAGAATATTTTCGTCTAATTTCACTCTACTAATAGACAATTAAAACACTATTTTATTATTGCTGACGTTTCGAAACCTCTTTAATTTCTTTTTCAAAGCTAAAAATCACACAGTATAATAAGTTAATCCATAATCCATATCAAATTTACCTAAAATACAAACGTATATGAGAGTATTTACCATTTTTGTTAATCATATTTTAGAGCTATAAATATTACTAAATAAGCTGTCAATCATTTATTATCTCATAAATACCTTTAAATGGCAGTAAAGTTTTAACAGATTTATTATCAATTACATTGCAACATTTTTATTAAAGATTGTCTAAAAAACAAAAATCGCCAATTAACTTGGCCTTTCAATAAATGTTGATGTATTTTTTATTGTAAAATTTGTGACATTCCTGAATTCATAAAAATTCTAAACTCATACTCTTAAAATTTGATCAATTTTTGAATATTTTCGTTTTTTTATACAGAATTTGTAATGTTTGAACAAAACAAATAAAAAACTCTTACTTTTCTGTTCTGTAAGTTTCGGAGTACCTATATGTTAGTCCTTTTCAGCGTTTTTGGCGTGTCCATGAAATATTATAAGAAACATTTTTATTATACCATCTCTCTTAGTCAGTGTTACGTACCTATTAAAGCTCAGAGATGTGTGCATGTATCGAAATAACTGGTGAGAAAGGAGCCTCTCGATTTGCATTAAGGTCTAATGTAATCAGCTCAAAGATGAACTGGAAAAGCCTAGAATCACAGGAAAAGCTAGACGAGAAAAATACAGATTTATCTTTACTTGGGTGCCGGGACACACCGGGGTGAAGGGTTACACCGACCCTTTCTGCACACAGGCTAAGATGGAATGCATGTATCTCTCAATAGGCATAAACTAGAATTAGTACAAGAAGATGAGTGTAGATTCTGTAAAGAAGAGGATGATACCTCTAAACACATTCTTACAGAATGTGTGGTCGTGCAGAATCCAGGGATCTGTACCTCGAATCACGACATATAGAGAAGGGTGATTGAAGCATCTTATATCCAGAATATCCTTAGGGAGATTATCGTGGCCTTATAGCGAATATAAATAATGTGGAACGTTTCTCTTGAAATTAATTAAGAAATGTTGCCTCACTTCTGTAAGACTTGCAGAACAAGCTTTATTTTTTAGGTGTCTCAATTAAATAATTTTGTGATTAAAATTAGATGAACTCGGAGGCCATTCTGACTTCTTCCCCAAATATTTACCCCAAAATGAGCTAGGGCTACGTCACACTACTGTCAATTTCAGTATACAACTTGACAATTAATGTCAAAATCAAAGCATGCTGCAATTATCCAACTTTTTTAACACGTTTCCAGTCATTTATAATATAATTTTATGAAAACCGATGTCATGATCCTTTTGAAAAAAAAAAGGTGAAATAATGAATCGTATTACGTGAAATTAAACGTTTTAATTATCGAGCTGTGCTAATTTTTTATTCATTTGCGATGACTCCATAAAATGTCTAGATTGAAATCATGTGTTATATCTCTACATTTAGATTTGTTCTCACAGTCGTAAATTATTTTTACGCTGGTTATAACAATTAACAAACAAACAATAAAACCTTATCAGGGATAACGAGATTTACCGTGTGATTTTCAAATCAGCATGTGATCTGACATACCGATGATTTTATTCCAAGGAGATTCGTTTTCGTTCGGTGAACAAGTATTTGAAACAAACGTTTTCATGATATTTTTCACTAAAATATTTTGCCGTGGTTTTATTAAATTTCTTGCAAATTTTGATTTTTAAAAGTTCACAGTATTTTTTAAATTCGTATTTTTTTATGCGTCAAAAAAAATGGTGGCATCGATTTTAGTGTTTGAAGTAATTATCCGCGACTTTTAGGAAGTTTTTGCGATGTGCTTGAATTAAAACTATCGATTTATGTCTGATATGAATTAATATTGTGGTATTAGATTTGTGTTTGGTTAACTCTTTAATAGGAGAGGTTTTTATTGCACAAAAACGAATTAAGTTGTATTAGGATTATTAGAACAATGTCTGCCACAGAGACGTATAGACCAGCCTATCAAACGTTTGGTATTTTAACACAACATCTGTAGTAAGATTAAATATAAGCCGTGCGTTTAGGAGGACCATTTTGAATGCTTATAACTGTATAGGACCGAAATGCTTTACTTGCCTAAGAAATTGTGATAAAATTCGTATTTTTAAAATTAAACTATAACAGTTTTTAATCAGTAAATAAATAGGTTTCTTATGTAGATTTTTTATATCTAAAATTAATTTCCTTGTGGAGCCCATGTTTGTTCATTTTTTATTGTAATGCTTGTAAAGTTGTAAAGATTTAATTATTATTATTATATATATTTTTTTAAATCTGCCGTTTAGTACCACTACACTATAATTTTATATAAAATACACGTCTGGCTGACATTTACAATCACGAACGTTTTGCCAGACTCACAAGCCAGGTAGTTAAACGAGGAGAGGAATAGCCAAATTTAACGCGCCTACCCAGCAATCAATGAATCTCTGGCTGTCTTCTGCCCCAATGCTGGCCAAATTTTTTTGATTAAAATTTTTCAGTTTTTCACCTACCAGATATATTGTCCATACTCACAGATTAGCCAGACTATTTTTTTACTTAACTCCAGTACACCTCTTACTACTAGAAGTATTTTTATCACTTACCCTTCGGAAAAGCCCCCCCAAATATATATGAATTTTGCTTAGACTTAACCCTACAATTCTACCCATGTTTGCTGACTGGAAAAATAAGTTATGAACTTCACCCGGACTATAGCCTATTTTATAAAAATAAGCAAACTATTCCGGCACGTCAATTTTTGAATTCATCATGTGGCATAAAAGTTTCGAGTCTTGCATGATTCCCCCTTCATGTGACTTAAACCGTCCATTTTTAATAAATGGGAAAGTAGATCACGTGATATCTCAGTTCCAAAATTTGCGGATTCTGAGTTCTGCGAGAAAAACCAACATTATTTTTTAAATGTTATTGAAGTTTTTTGACTACTTTTAAGTTTAAAAATCGACCTGCCAGGTCGTGTTTTTTTCGAAAATTTCAATTAATGTTTTATCTAAAATTGCCCCTTTACATAGATTTTTATTTTTCTTTTAAAAAAATAGAAATATCTGCTATTTGGATAAGACTATTCGACATATCTATTTGTCAAATTCAACATATTGTATTTTCATAAAAAGCAACGATTCATTTTTGACATTTGTTCTCAATTTCTTCCACAAATATTTTTTTATATAAATTTTGATAATTTCAATTAATTTAATTAAAAATGATCGAAAAACCCGGATTAAAGCCCGGTATTTTTGTCAGAAAAAAACTATTTTGTCCGCAATTTTGGAATTTTACTTAATTATCTCCTCACCTTTTTACTATTTTCGCGAAACTTTTCACCCCTTCTTTCACCGTATTTCGATAAAATTTCATGAAAAATCGAATGAGCATGATTAAAATTCTAAAAATAATAACAAACTGTACATTTTTGGAATGCGAAATAAAATTTTATCAAACCCCCTTCCTAAATACAATTAATTAAAAAATAATTTTTTTGTAAAAGTCACTCAAAAAAACATTATAAATTTAAATTCAAAATTGATAGCATTGCTCACACATCTATAAGAATATCTGGCGTTCTGAAATAAAAAAAATTAAATAAATAAATTTCACATGGAATTTTTATTAACTAAAAAAAAAATTGCCTGGCAAAAAATGGTTTTAAAAAATTTAAATTTAAACAATAATCATAACAAATTCCAGTCAATTCCATGAAAAATGTATTCGTTTGCAAAAAATTATATTTGATTTTTTGATTTTAGATCACCAGAAACTGTATTATTTTTAATAAAAACGTTTTTTGATTTTTTATTTTAATAAAACTGTAATTTATCCAATTTAACGGTACAATATCTCCTTAAAATACAAAATTATGTTAAACAATGACATAACATTTAAAACATTCCCACATAACTATCAAAATTTCAAAATTATCATTAACTTCAATTACCGACCGTTTTATTATTAACATTTACTTAAAGGTCACGTTTCGCGCTTGAAATTGAGGTCATTGATAATTTAAAAATTAAAAAAAAGAAAAATTGCAATTTTCAAACTTACCCTTAAATTAAAAAAATTGCGAACTGTTTTACCACACCTTTTGAACAGCTGGCTATTATGTGTATGGTGCGCTATCGTAGAATTGTTTGTCACATGATTTTTCATATACTGTGTGTGTATGTACTTAAGACGAGGTTGTACGAATTAAGGACAATTGTCTGATAAGGCGATCATATGCATGCAACGATTGTTTTTAAGAAATTTTATTTCAAACGATTGTAGTGACTTTTTATCTCTGATTGATTTGGATTTCGCTTTACTGATTCGGTATATTTTTATCGGTGTAATGATTGATTGAATTGGATGAGTTTATCGAACGTTTCAAATCCTACGATACTCTCTAGTAGTTGAGTAATATTAAATAATATGAACATGGTCGTTCAAAAAGTATTGGGACCGATGCGTCTAGCAGCAGAAGGCTTCAAATTCATTTATAAATGACCATTGGGCAAGTCAACAATTTACTGTAGTCATATACGTAAATTGAATACAACAATGAAAAAAGAAAAAAAGAGACACAATACATGATAAGAAGACATAGTTCTAGTTTTTAAAGTGATCATAAAACTCCTCTAAAGTATAAGGAGTTATATCCAGTATTCGACTTACCTTCCTTTTAAAAAAATTAAGGGAAGTTTACTTAATTATCTTTGTTGCTTATTTGCCTTATATTTCGAATATAATTTCATTTTTATTTCTCGTATTATAATTATGAATATCTGATTTTGTCATTGTTTTCTTTATTTTTTTGAATATTGCTGAATATTGACAAGATAATCAAAATTCCATAGATTTTCTTTATTTTCTTATTCTTTATTTTATAATTTCAAAAATGCTAATTTATCTCTAATGTTTAGTTATTTTAAATTTATTTTTATATTTATTTACAAGTGCCTTTACCATTACTAAGTCTTCTTTTCTTTAAATTTCACATTTTTTAAATTTTTTATTTTTCTTTTTAAGGTAATGTTTGATTTTATTTGTTAAAATTTTAATAAATATTTTTGGAATTTCCTGATATTACCTACCATTAAATTTTATGTTTTCTTCATTTCCTCCTTGATAAGTTGTATGAATAAAATCTGTTTTTCCCATATTTTGTCTTCTCATCCTTTCGATATTATTTTTTAGTTCTTTGTAAATGTCATCTAATTTTTGTCTAATCATAGTATCACTTCTTTCTTCATCTTCATTTTTTCTTCTATCCATTCTTAATTTATTAATTTCTTTCTCAAGCAATTTTATTTTCCTGTTTACTGTTTACTTCTTCTTGGTCTTCTCCTTGACGTGTTCTTCCTTCAATTTCCATTATTCATGTGTTACACATTTCACACAATTCTTTTATCTTCTTGATTTCTTCTTCTGTTTATATTTAATACTCTCTCCGTTTCATCTCTATTTTCTTGCAATTCTCTCTTCATCCCTTCTTCCAAACTTGTGATTTCTCTTCCTTTTATAATCAAATTTCTATTAATATTTTCTATTTCTTGTTTTGTTTCCTTTTCAATTTCTTCTTTGGTTTGTCTTATATTTATTTCTGTATTTCTTTGTACTTCTTGAATATTTGTTTGCAGATTTATAATTCTTTCGTCCTGCATAATTAAAGACATTTCCATTTCTTCTTTTTTGTTTCTAATTTCTTGTAAATTCTGTTCCTGTGTTTCTATTTTCCTGTTCGTAGCGGGGTTTAAATTGTCGATTTTATTATTTTGTTCTTCAATAGATTCTTGTATTTTCCTTGTGTTTTCTTTCTGTTCGTTTATAGATTCTTGTAATTTCCTCGTGTCTCCCCTCTGTTCATTCATCTTTTCTTCTATCGATTCTTGTATTTTTCTTGTATCTTCTATTTTATTATTCGTCTTCTGTAACAATGCTTCCATGAAACTCATCAACTTTTCATCCCTATTTTCCATTCCATTATTACCTTCCTTCATCATTTGGATTCACTCAAGTTCGAGCCCCACGTTGGGTGCCAATTGAGAAGATAATCAAAATTCTATGGATTTTCTTTATTTTCTTATTCTTTATTTTATAATTTCAAAAATGTGACATTTTTCATAAAAACTCAAAACAAACTAATCTCCCTATCAACATAAACATCCCATAACAACCCTGTCAATTTTAAAGGCCCTTTTACATTATTCCCCCAAATATATTATCACACAACTGTAATTATATTGAATCGCTTTAGCAAGGGCCCTTGATATTCTTTTTTTTAGCTAAAAAACATTATAGCTACTAGTAGAACACCCCCAAATTGTTATTCCATACAATAGTTTGGATTTCACCTGACCAAAAATAGAAGGTTTAGAAATGGTAACACTTATACATATAAGTCATTATACTGTCGTTACTAATTCCTAAAAATGTAACAGAATCTGTTTGTTGAATAGACTCGTCATTTATCATTACATCATACGAGGGCAAATTTGACTTCCCTTGAGTGTGGAAGGTCATATAATTAGTTTTACTGAGGTTTATATATAATGAGTTATAGATAAGCCAACTTAATAGAGTGTTACATACTGAATTTAAATTGGATTGAATATTTAACTGAGATTTATCAGTAATAAGCAGAGTTGCATCATCTGCATATAAACAAGTAAGACATTGTGAAAGGTTTTTAGGTAAATCATTTAATTAGAGAGTGAATAATAATGGCCTCAGTATTGAACCCTGTGGAACTCCAGTATTATTCAGTATCCATGATGAATACTTCATCGTTGAGTATTGGTCATTTGTTGAGCTTATTTTCACAGCCTGTGGACGATAGGGCGACGAGATGCCAATTTATGAACAAGTGAAGGTATATTTGAATTTCTCTTTTTCTCATTACCAGTTCAGCAAAGAAATCTAGTGGACTATTTGCAGCGTCAAAAACTGAAATTATTGAGTTATCTGAAAAGATATTGTATAGAATATTTCAAAAGTCTTATGTGGAAACTGATTCTGATGAAGAGCAAATCGAAGAAAATGAAGAATCTATTCATCAAAGTAATGATTTTTTAAAAGAAGCCATGGAAAAATCTATTCATAAGTTTATTGAAGACCCTGAAGAAAAACTCACAAATCCAAAGACATTGAAAGCTGAATTTTCATTATTTGAGGCATGAAATAAAAGAACCAAACACTTAGATCAAATAACAAATCCCTGAAAACTATAAAACCAAGCTCAAGGCCAGCCACAGGAGACGAAAAGTTGCCCGAGAAAAAGTTCTCAATGAGAGGCCTCAGCCTTAGCCTTACTAGTACGTTTCATGTAAATGACATTATTTGCGAGCTTTATCCGGTAAATGTCCATGTCTAACCAGTGCCGGATTGAGGGGGGGGGGGACATAGGGGGCAATTGCCCCGGGCGGCAAAATGGGATTGAAAAGGTGATCCTTTTTTATAATTTCATAGTGCCACAAAAAAACGGGGCGGCATGGAGCTGATTTGCCACCCTCCCCGAGAAATTTCCTAGATCGGGCAATGTGACATAAAAAATACTCTAAGAAGCGAGCGTTCTGTTGATACTCCATCCGTAACAGTAAATTTTAGGTATACACTCTGTATATTTATGTAAACATGTGATACCATAATTACAAAATATATTCATTAGGATAACCCCAGCATGAATAAATATTCTCACGGTTGGACGGAAATAAATCATTTAAATACAAAACCGGATCTAGGGTTTTCGATTTTTTTTCTAATTTGAAATCAATTTTCACATCTATTTATATATATATAGGGTGTTTCACTAATAAATGTATATAATTTTATCAAGGACACGCGCGGATCCTGGGATCCTAAAAACGCTCGCACTAACCTCCGTCAAAGTATTTTCACCTCCAAACTTATTTATTGTCAAACAAAAAATGTAAAATTGATGGAAAATGTATTTTTAAATGGAACATTAAAAATATATTGAATTTTCTATAAATACTTTGATATCGATTGATTTTTAAATAATGATAAAAGTTTAAAAGAAAATTATTAAATCGTACATAAACGTACAGAACATATTTCGACAAGGAAATAATTACTTTTATTTTATATGCATATTAAAAAATCCTTACAGGTTGTCTTGAAAATTTCCACAACCTAATAAATTTGTCGGATAATCTGAATTTGTCCGCACCATTTTGATTAAAAAATGAAAACGATCCTAATACATTTTTAGAGTAATGCCAAAATAATTTTATTCCATGAACGCTTTTCTTACAAAAAATGTCATAAAGGCTAAGTTTGGGTCACCTTGGATGGTCTCACCTTTAAATATAATACTTAAGTATTACCTTAGATGCCAAACTCCGGTGGAAAGTGCAGGTTAAAAAGAAAAGAGAAGAACTTGGACTGAAATATAGAAAAATGTACTGGCTAATGCTTTATAAGAAGATACTTAAGCCTGTATCGACCTATGGTATCCAACTATGGGGATGCACCAAAGCAAGCAACTTAGCAATCATCCAAAGATTTCAAAACAAAGCACTGAGGAACATAGTAGATGGTACATTTGCAATAGTGATCTCCATAGGGATCTGGAAATGGACACTGTAGACCAGACCATCAAGAAATTAGCCAAGAGTCATGAAGAAAGACTTCATCATCATGTCAATGTCGAGGTTATCCAGCTCCTAGACAATACTGGGTTAGAACGAAGACTTAAGAGGTTCAAGTCCTTTGAGTTAGTTTAGTGTTTTTAGTGCAAAAGCAGAGCTTGTGTGTGCACGTTAAAGTTTAGTGCAATCCTTTCTACAGAACCTAAGGAACGCTGATGAGTATACCTTAGTTTTAAGTTTCAAACTCTATTAAATTAAGTTAGAATTAAATTGCTCATTGGTCACTGTTGAACAGATTGTAATATACTAAATGTCTTTATGGGTGTTTAATAATAATAATAAAAAAGAATGTCGCAAAAGTATTAGAGATATGGAAATGAAATTTTATATTGTTAATATGGATGGTGAAAACTACAAATTAAATTTTTTTTATTGAAACCTAAGACAAAGAAATCGAAAATATTGTCGAAAAAAAAAATTTAATTAAAAACATCGGGAACAAAAACAAATTTTTGGAAAAAGTATTGGACGACAAATTATTAATTAAATTATTGGTCTGAAAGGTATTCCCCATTTATTTATTTTTGTTAAACCATAAAAAGGTTTACTCTGATAGAAGGGATTTTATACATTTCCGTATGGGTAAACTTTTTAGAATTTTTTGGGTCGATATATTTACCTGACTAAGCATATAATTTAATAAAAAATCGAATGAATAGTTTTTCTGAAGGAAGGTCAAAATAATGGAAGTTTTTTTCTATTTTTTCAAAATACGACATCTAATCTAAATTACGTTATTTTGAGATCGAGAAACATTGATTGAAATATTAGTGTGAAACTTTGTGTTTGGTATTTTCTAACGTTTTTTGGTTTATTTCTTTATTCCGTTTATTTATAAAAATAACACACTATTTTGGTTATAACAGTTTCTTTATCAATTGTTTAATAATTTATTTTTAGTTATGTACATTATATAAATCTTAAAACAGAATTGTACTCAATATTTACATTGTAATACACAACATACTTGAAAACAACAAAAATGACGACCTTTAATAACTGCCACTCTGACCCAATTTTACTACAACCAATTTACCAGGTGGAGAGATATATTTACACATCAAAGGACAAGTCAAGTAAACCGAGTTGTCTAGACAACTCAAAAACAAAACGCACTATAAATAAAACAAAACAATTATTACCTGTTTATATATATATTTAAATTCCTTTGCGGCAATAGTTCGGGGCACTTAACTAGAAAATTATTAAAGGTAAATAATTACGGTGGTTTTCGGGGTTAGTATTTTTTCGATAAGAACGCGTTGTAACATTTGCGTGCTCGAAGTAAAATAAAAATCCGATCGAAACTCTATCAAGTTAGTTAAAAACATTTCCCATGCGAACGAGTGGGCTAGTTGGCTGGACGGAACTGACATTGGTAGTTTGATAGAATAAAGGTTTGGACCTGGGGAGCAGTTTATATGATAGATATTGATTGGGAGAAGTGAACGGAATTAGGTTTATTGGGAAATAATTTTAATTAAAGATTCTCAGGGTTAGCTAAAAAATTCAGTGTTTTGGAAAAAAACTAAAGCTTATAGTTTGAAATTTCATGTCGGAGTAACAGAATTATTTTTTTTATAAAGAAATTTTTTGACTATTGTCCACGAAATAAATATATATATAAATATAAATATAAAACACCTTTATAATATTAATATTTTACATATATTATGTGTTAAAAATATTATTTAATCACAGTGATTATAGAAAAAGTATAGTATAATACTATTAACACAATAGCTAAAAAGCATGGCCAAGGTGGGGGCAATTACCCCTCCCCCAAAACTCCGGCAATGAGAGGATGATATTTCTCATATCTGCGTAAACCAAAATTTAATTTTTTTTGTCGATTCCAGGTCCATTTATATACTAAAAAATGGCCAATCGTTTCTTAGACAAATCTCATTCTGCGTAAACCAAATTTTAATTTTTTTGAATTTTTTTTGTAGATTCCAGGTCCATTTATATCCTAAAAAACTCACTTTTCCCCTAAAAAATGGCCCAAAATTTCTTTTTAATTTTGACATTTCCAATCGTTTCTTATACAAAATTCATTCTGCGTAAACCAAATTTAATTTTTTTTGAATTTTTTGTAGCTTCTAGGTTCATTTATATCCTAAAAACTCACTTTTTACCTCAAAAATGACCCAACCATTTTTTTTTCAAGCCCAAAATATTAAACTTTTATATATATAAAACCCTAACAGCCGACGACGTTGCCTCCCCCCCAAATCTGTGGGCTGCCTATACCTATTGAAATGATTTTGGGGGCAAGCAATAAGCATGGGCCCTCCTTTATTAAACTTCTTGATATGGCACAAAGTACGCGAAACTAGATCTTCAACCCTCCCGCAGCACTCCATTTTAATGGTATTGCTGAAGGTAGAGTAAAATTTCAAAATGAGTAAAAATTGACCATTTCTAAATTCGAATGTCAATTTTCAGTAAGACTAATAATTGTACTGGAATCAATAAAAATTGTTTGAAATTAATTAAGAATTGACTGATTCGAATTAAGACAGTTCTCAAATATATGAAAAATTCTATAATTTTCTGATTCGAATAAAAGAAAATGTGCGGGAGTAAGTGATAAATCCATTCTATTTGTGGATTTATCACTCCACTCATCTATCCAAAAATAGTTAAAACAGAGTTAATGTCTTCCGGGTTTGGACCATGTCATTTCGAGAATAGGTTTCGACGTTTCGCCTGCCATCGTAGAAGTGAGGAAGAGCACGGTAACTCAGTAACCAGAGGCGAAACTCCAACTCAAACTCCTACGATGACAGGCGAAACGTCGAGACCTATTCTCGAAATGACACGGTCCAGATCCGGAAAATGTATTTTTCCTACGACCACCTATGAAAATGGCAATTTCCAAATTCTTTTCACACTTCGAAAGTGACAAATATCATACGAGTCCCGTTAAAGTTAAAAAGAAGAAGCAATATCACACGGTCGTGTGATATATTTTACTTTCACGCACAGCGTCTGTCAAAGTCCTGTCAATCGTTATGAATAATTAGTAGCGAAAAAGGAAAATGATGAATTTTTGATGGAATTTACTCCACCTAAAATATCAGTGGCGGCTAAAATTACCTGCTGCCACAAAAATCAAAAGAAAGGTAGGTACACCTATTCATACAACTAATTCATGGAGTGAAGAAATATACAAGGCATTACAGCTTCTTTTTCTGAAGATATTATTTAAATTAAGTTAGTAAATATGTTAAAATTTTCTTAAAAGCACAATAAAATATTATTTTTGAAATTTTATTTTAAATCCTAAAATTAATATACCCAATGATTAATATTTAAAAAAAATATATAATATTAAAAATGTTGGGGTCGTAGTGTACATAACTCGTTGGAAAGTGCATTTCTTGCACTTGTTACGTTTCCGCACTCGCCAATACTCGTGCGTAATTGGTCACTTTCCACACTTGTTACGTAATATACTAAACTCTACTGGCTCTGGTCGTGTAAGCCTACTATAATTCATTCAGTAAGTTAACATGTGAAAACTGTTGCTCTTTTACAGGCCCGTGCGCAGAGCAGTGGCGTAAATAAGGGGGGTGATCAGGTGATCAATCACCCCCCAAAGACTAATAATAGTATTTAGAAAAAAATACAATTTAATGTAACACAAAAAAGACAATAAAGTCGCTAAAATCGCGCTTTTAAGAGTATAAATTTTCTTTCTCCGGCCCCCTTGATTTGAGTTGGGGGATCCCGCGGTAGTGTCTCCTTCTAGGATTAATCACCCCCCAAATTAAAATCCTATTTACGCCACTGGCGCAGATGGGGGTAGGAACCCCCCTCATGAAGAAAATTTCTGTATCTTTACCAAGGGCTGTTCCAGCCCAGAGATTTGGGGGGGCGGGCAACGTCGTCGGCTGTTAGGGTTATATATATAAAAATAGTTGGGGTTTGTTGATATAAATGGACCTAGAATCTACAAAAAAAATTAAAAAAAATTAAAATTTGGTTTACGCAGAATGAATTTTGTATAAGAAACGATTGGCAATATCAAAATTACCGAAAAAAATGTTTGGGCCATTTTTGAGCAAAAATGTGATTTTTTTTAGGATATAAATGGACTTATAAACTACAAAAAAAAATGGTTTACGCACAATGAATGTCTAAGACACGATTGACAATGTCAAAATTACCGATAAAAAACGTCTGGGCCATTTTTGAGGAAAAAAGTCAGTTTTTTAGGATATAAATGGACCTAGAATCTACAAAAAAAATCAAAAAAATTCAAATTTGGTTTACCCAAAATGAATTTTGTATAAGAAACGATTGGAAATGTCATAATTACCGAAAAAAAATGTTTTGGCCACTTTTGGGGGAAAAAGTTAGTTTTTTAGGATTGCCGCCGTTGATCTTTACTTGAAATATTAGAAAAAACTTTTCTTTCCGATTTTTTAATGAACCCCCCCCCCCCCCCCCCCCCCCCCCCCCTCGAGCAAATCCTGCGCACAGGCCTGTCCTCTTTTAATAGCTAATCTTTTGACCATTTAGAACGTTTTTTTTATTGCAGTTAAAACCGCCGCGACGGTCAATAAATGATTTCACTCCATTATAGCAGGATTAAAACTTATCAACTAAATTGTTTAAGTTAATGCTTTTGTAGATTTTTTCTGTCTGTATTTCAAAAAAACTAATAAAATACTCAATGTATCGTGTTAAGATTATATTAAAATAAAATATAACAACTCTTAAAACTAAAAACGTGGAAACTTTGAAAACCCAACTTATTGTAATACTGGAATTAATTTCTCTATCTGTATTTCAAATAAAATATTCAATATATTATGTTAAGATTATATTAAAATAAAATATAACAACTCTTAAAACTAAAAATGTGGAAACTTTGAAAACCCAACCTATTTTAATACTGGAATTAATTTATTTCTCCGTATTTCAAATAAACAAATAAAATATTCAATATATCGTGTTAAGATTATATTAAAATAAAATAATAACAACTCTTAAAACTTAAAAATATGGAAACTTTCAAAACCCAACCTATTGTAAGACTGGAATTAATGCCATTAATTTTACCTGCTGACCTGATAGAATTTGTTCAAAGAAGTCATCTTTGAAGCAATTCACGCTTTTTTTTTGTTAATTTTACAACTTATTCTTGGATTTTAACTAAAATAGCAGCCCTTCTATCAGTATTTTGAAACAAAGCCCTTATAAGTGACTTTAACTCTGCAGGTTTGAACTGTAAAGCCAAAGGTCCTTTGCCGTCTGCCCATCTATCATTAATTTCCACCAAACTAGCTCCCAAAACAAAGTTCAGTTCATTTAATTTATACCAATCCTTAACATACAAACTAACCTCTTTAGGATCAGTAAATAATTTAGGACCCCGACTAACAACAATCTTAATAATCTCTACTAATTGTTCTGCCGATTTAGAAGAAATATCTTCAAAATTAATAACTGGGTTAATCAAACAGGTACATAAAGAATTAAGAATAGTACCTAGAGTTTTATTGTAAACTTGATATGATAAAACTTTATGCCAGACAGTTCTCAGCAGCTCTTGTTGTCTGAGACATTGTCGTACACATTTTTCTGTTATTGGTTCTAAGTCGCCTTCCAGCATAACACCGTCTAATCTACTATCTTTCATTATTTCATTAATTTGTTTAATTTGACCTTTAACGTAAGCACTAAATATTTCTGAACCAACTTGGCTTAGAATGCTAACCTCTTTATCGAACAAGTTTTTAGACAAATTTAAAGTAGAAGACATTTTCAGTACATATTTAGCATTCCAATTACTCAAATTGTAAACAATATAAAAACAATTATTATGATACAAAGCAACTTGCTGTGGTATAGTTTTTAACAATTTACTGTGATATTGAGGCACAAAAGTGGTGTAACTTCTTAAAATAATCTGACAGGTTATCAGAAGCCTACCCGCAGACATTTCTGATCCTTTTACAGCTTCTAGAATGATTTTTTCACAGTAATTAAGTAATTCTATAACTGATTTTGATACAGAACACTGCGAAAATTGTTCAACCTCACAAGCAATGGGGTTTTCCGCATTATAAGGCTCACCAA
This sequence comes from Crepidodera aurea, assembly GCA_949320105.2. Taxonomy (NCBI): domain Eukaryota; kingdom Metazoa; phylum Arthropoda; class Insecta; order Coleoptera; family Chrysomelidae; genus Crepidodera; species Crepidodera aurea. The sequence goes on along the minus strand of OX439475.1, from coordinate 36,195,174 downwards.
TTTCGATCATATCATGTAAATCTTTCTTCATTATTTGTTCTGCATGTAACCTATACTCCTGGCACTTTTTATTAATGAAATGAAAGTCTATATTATTGGCGTACTCTAAAAGAGATGCTGTATCTGTTGAAAAAATCTTGGATTGCCTCAAGGTTGTTTCCAATTTCTCTGTATCTTCAATAACCATTTTATAATTTTTCAACCCTTCAACTGTTGAAGGAATTGTATCCGCCAGGCAGCGTTTTATAATCAGTTCTGATAAATTATCTCTTATATCAAGCCCAATATTTTCCATAGTAGTTAACGTAGTCTCCAAATCAGTCAAAGGGAAGTCAAAATTGGTTTGTAAAAATTCCAATACTGTAGTTATATGAGAAAAAACTTCTTTATAAGATGATTTTGCAGTTATATCAAGTGTATTTATGTTCAATATAGTAAATTCGCTATTTTTGATAATAGTGACTTCTACCACATTATCTACAATAGGCACAAAGAAATTGTTCCATAAAAATTTTGCAAATTGACTCAGTGTAGGTATAACTGATTCATTGTAAAACATTGCTAATAGTGCTTGATCTAAGGGATGGATATCACACAAGATTTTTATACTAGCAGATTTTTCTTCCTTTGTAGTTACTACTTTCTCTTGAAAACAGTGTCTTATTTTATTTAACAGAAGATTATGTCGTTCACTAACTGTCATTCTCAGTTCATCTATGATCAATAATTGTTCATCAAAAGGGGTTTCACTAAGAATATAATCTATGCCTCCGATAATTTTTTTACATTTAAAGAACTCATTAGCAAGCATACACGATCCAAACTCTTCCAATTTTTCATTAATTTTACAAATATTAGAAATTACTTTTAAAGTAAAGTCTATTTTATCCAAGGTTTGTAGATGTTCATCAAATTTGTCATTCGCCTTACAGAGTTTCTTTTTTATAGCATTTTCTGCATTCTTTTTTAACGTTTTAATGTTCTCTTCGAGTTTCCGAGCTGAAATGAGTAGTTTCTCATTTTCTTTGGGGCGTCCAGTTCTGGTATACTTGATGTATATTTCGTCGGTATACTGAACAAACTCGCTTTTTAAGTTATCTATTGTAATTTTCAACTCTGGAACTTTTTGATTAATTTCGCTGATTTCAATCTTTTCCGCTGATGATAATACTTCAGCCAGAAAATTCATTTTTAAAAAAATTGGAAAACATAACAAGACAACCAGTAAGTTTTGAAAAATGACGTATGTTATAAATGTCACTGTCTTTTCTTCTTGTTTAAGTTTGTATTTGGTCTTGATCTGTATTAACTAGGCAGTCTCAATTAAACTGACAATTTACTTTTATTCCAACCTCAGAGTAATAATATACATAGAGATGCCTTTCTATCCTTTTTTTTGAAGCCAACATCTATTTGTTTATATTAACAACAGTCCTCTGAGTAACAAAAATAGATAATACCGGTTCGTGTTTCATCGAGTTCTGATGTAACCTGGTTTTCGTGTTCCATCGGAATTATATTATTTGTTCTCATTGTTTGTGCTTGTATAATTTTTGCAAGTTTTTGGTGATTTTAGTGCTTATTGACTTAGATATTGACTCTTTAGTGTAAAAAACAATATTGAAGATGGTTAAAACCTGTACTGTTTGTGGATTTTCGCATTCTTCTGATGTTGATGTAACATTTCACAGGCAAACAACACATTGCCCATGGGCGTAACCCAGAATTTTGGATGGAATTAGTTTTTCATAGTGAAAATATTGTTTATAGGTTTCCCTCTGATAAGAATGTCTCGAACTTGTGGTGTGAGACACTTCAACTAGACAGGAATAAATTGAGGAATTACTCATACATTTGTTCCAACTATTTTCACCCTGAAAACATTTGTGTTCGAAATCGAACATTTTTACCTACGCCCATGGCGACAAAGGAAATAAAAATAACCAAACCGCACGCCTAAGTGCCCAGCATAGCAACAGTACAATACGCTTCGTGAATCAAGGCCATCGCGCAGATAATCAACGCGGAAGACTCACCGATGAGATAAAACTTCAATGCTAAAAGCCGCCCTTGCCGGCAACCGCCTTTTACATATACCGCGACACACTGGCGCGACTACAGGCTACCAGAGAGACAAAACAAAAAAAGCACACATCAATAAAGCCGCAAACGGTTAGCGGTAATTGGCCGAAGGGATTTCGTCCAACGGCAAGCGTTTCAAATAAATCTAAAATCAAATCAGTACAACATCAGACTCCGTGTGGATCAGGTCATAATCTTTGGACTGTCCACACGTAATAAATTTAAACCAGTAGAACTTATATCTCCGTATGGACAGGTCGCACCGTTGGCCGGTCATACGTAATAAATTCAGCAATTTTAACTTATACAAATTATATTACATACATACCCGTATTCACATTCAGTTATTTCTTGAGCAATTGCAAACACAGTTTTGAATTTTGTTATATTCTATGTTTGTTAAAAAGTGTTTTGTTTTTTACGAAGTTATCGTTAATATATAAAATTCAAGTAATCAGTGTATAATTTCGCTACAACATCTATACAGTCCACTCAATTTTCTCAGCTAACTTAACTCTACAATAAGTTGGGACAGGCCCATCAGCAGGGTGTGGCCTAATAAGTTTGGGTCTCCAAATTTGGTATTATTTGGAAATTCCCAAAACAATTTGTTCACCTGCCAGGGAAAACTCTCATCAAGAATAATGTTATACTAGTATTAATTATGGATAATGTAGAATTAAATTCTTCCCCACAATCTGAGCGAGATATAGGAAACGTATTCTAGTAAAAGTTTTGTCTTGTAAAAGTTTTTCATTTATATATTTAATCAATTTCAGAACCCTCCAGTCACTATAATATTCAATATATTAGGACTATACCTAATCACAAAATTAGTAACTACGCTACAAAAATAAAAAATTAATAATCTCGTACCCTAGATACCAATTTTTAATAGAATTGGAGCATGAATTACAAAACTCGTTCGCTATTTCAAATTTTGATAAAATTTAATAAACTCCAAGCAAACAAACTAAAAATATTTATTTCCGTCTACCGACCATTTATGATGTGTTTTAACGCACTTAAAATCGTTGATTAATGACACCTATTAATGAATGATTTTCTATTAATCAACGATTTTTTTATATGCAACCAAACGTACATTGCTCTTATTATACGTTTATATTGACAGTTACCTATGGTTACATATACATTTGAAATCAAGAAGGTGTGATAATACTATCTGTCATTGTATGTCATTATTTAATTTTTTTAAAAATTGAAAGTAAGATATCTTTATTTTTGAAAAGTACGGTCGACGGAAAAGTTCTGTAACGAACTCGTGAATTAAAATGGCGATTAACAATCTCGAACATTAACGCGCTCGCTCTGCTCACGCGTCAAATTATCTCGATTGTTAATCGCCCTTATTAAAACACTTGTTCGTTAAATAACCATTAATATATACCTACATTTTCTAAATTTCTTAAAATTCATATTTTTCGCACGCCTCTGGTGACACAGTCCTCTGGACTATTTGTAAACAATCCCCGCGGTCTCCTTGCCAACATTCTATTAGAGAGAGACAACCAGATCATGGTTTTCTACAAATCTATTGTTTTTGAATAGGCAGGGCATCTCTATGTATATTATTACTCCGAGTTCGTGATATGTGATGACAAAATTATAATGCTCTCTCAACTTTTAACAACCTTTCCTTTATGCTCTCGGTAAACCGTAATACCACAAATATTTTTTGTCCGAATCTATATATCCAAACATCAAAACGCTCTGTCCCAGCCCAGCGTAAATTCCATTTCTTTCTAACTTCCTTCTGTTAATGGGGCTATTATTTCAACAATATCCTTAGTAGCTATATTTCGTCTTAAAATTTGTATAAATGTAGTCAAATTTCCGGAACTTGTAAAGGCAAATAAATTCTTTGTTCTGCATGGGCGCGGATTTTCCTCTTTAGTCGTATATTATACTGAAATCGCGATCGAGCCGGATTAATATATCCGTCAGAACAGGAAAGTTCAGATGTGGGTGCCAATATATTATTTACGGGCTACATAAAATCATCATTTAAAAATACATATTTTTTTGAATATGTATTATTGAGTATTACCCACCAAAAAAACACAAAAAACAAAAAATTGGCCTTTGCCAACCAAAAAAAAGGGGTGAGTAGCGAGAGGACTCACCTAAAACAAGCACCCCGGCGGTTAAATTACAATTATTTAAGTTTAAAATATTAACAAAAAAATAATAATGCAAACAACTATACACTCTAATTTACCCAACCGAGCGCTCATCAGAGTCTTAAAAAGGATTAAAATAAGGATAGTCTATTGTTATGTCCAATAAAAACCGGGCGCACAGGCAAAATTCTTAGTTTTAACACACCTTTTAACTACCGGCTATTTAAAATCACAGATTTTGTTTGAGCCGCCTGTGCTGTAAAACTCCCATAAAATTTTGATTTATTATTCCGTGCATGCAGGGCCGGCCCTACAATAAGGCGAAAGGCTCCAGGCGCCGAGCCCCAGGGGGCGCCAAAGCCGTGCCATGTTAATAAAATTCCATTACATGTACGTCAGAAGTTTTAATCAGGTGACGTAGCATTGCAATACCAACGGGCATAACGATTTTGAATCGATAAATTAAACACAAAGTTAAGATGTCGAGATCTTCCAAGTTCCATGCTTGCACGCATAACTGATATTAGGGATAATCAAAGGGGCGCACACTGGTCCAGAATGCCTCTGTGGGCACGCATAGAGCTTCTAACTTACTTTTCCGACATGTAAGTCATATGAGTTATGAGTGTGGATTTTATTACGCTATATAGCATTTTCCCGCCGATATCCGCAGCTGATTTTTTTTCACATGATATTCTACACTTTTCAGCGCCTCTTTCCATGTATATTAGAAAGCGAATCTCGGCGGATCTTGGTGTGAAAACTGTGTTTGAAGGGTAAAAAGGCGATTTCGCGAAACATTTACTGTGAAAACTTTCATCAAATAAGGCGTGCACACTCACAAACTCTCACACACAGTCGACAATACTCACACATACCCACACACACCCTCACACACACGTCCATACATGTATGAACCCATATACATATATCGGTCTGCTTCCTTTATCACACTGTCACACACGGTCACACAGACACACAATCACTCACACACACATTGTAGAACTATACTGGACCACACTCATATGACTTACATGTCGGCAAAGTCAGTTAGAAGCTATGCGAGTGTGGGGCGCCATAATTGGATCTCGCTCTATTCTAAAATAGGGGTAATCAAAGGATCGCCATAATTGGTCCTCGCTCCAATCTAAAACTGGCCTCGGGCCGGCTCTGCGTGCATGTCGATCGCGATTTCAGTACAGGCATTTATCATAAAATTTTCCTCGAAATAATATCTTTCGGTTGGAAAATTTAACCAGCCTTATTCATACTGCTTGTAATTTTCCATTTGCATACTAGATAACAACGAAATTTTCCGTTTAAAATCTGGTTATTTTTAGTCTTCCAAGGTCCCATAATGCCTTCCGACCATCCAAACCTTTTCCTTTCAATTATAAAAGTAGGCCAAAAAACACGTAATCTAGCAGAAAGTAGGTCTAACAAGTTAAGTTCAATGTTTTCTATTAAGTTTTGATTTTTTTTCTTCCATAGGAAGCATATATAAAAGTACTTATGTCATTAGGGAGCTGCATTTCACGAAACCATTCTCAACTAGTAAACAATTGGTGGGTGAAGATCACATCACACGAAAGTGCTTAAGACCAATCTAAAATAATCTACGATGAAGTTGTGTAGCGTCGTGTACGCTTTTTTCTGCTTTATTTTAAGTTTGGAATATTTCTCTTGTGTACCTGTTGGGAAACCTGATAATGTAAGTTAAAAATATTTTTTTTGGTTTCCATTTTTCATTTCAATGTGTTTTGAATTAAACAATCTTCAGAAAAGTTAAAATAATTAATTTGAATATATACATTTTATAATTGAAAATTCGATTATGTGATTGGACATCAATTTTTGCTTATGTCAATATATTTCGATCTGAAAACAAGTAATTTAAACTTCTTATTCTTCGCTTTTCCTTATTTGCCTGTTAGAGTGCCCGATTTCATCTTTAAAATTTAAATTAAAGACAATTTCGAAAAAACTGAATTTTCCGATAGAAATTTTAAAATGATTTCAGAAAATGTGATTTGTATAATGTGAACTTTAATAAGAAAGCTTATAAAGTGTCTCATGGGGATCAGTTTTAGGCCCAATCTTTTTATAATTAATAATTAAAAATAGTACCAACTATATATTTTGGAACATACAACAAAATTATAAAAAATAATACAAAAACCATACAAGTTTAAAGAAAAATTCAGCTTTTTAATATTTTTTTATACTAAAAGAAAAATGGCAGGTCGATTTTTATAATCATCATTACGTGCATAAAAGTTTCGACCCTTGCATGATCCTCCTTCTTGTGGCAATCATACCTTCAATGAGAAAGTATATCACGTGACACCTCATTTGAAAGCTATTTTATTCCAGCGTAGTGCGCAATAATAATGTTCTTCTTTATGAATAATAAAACCAGTTTTTTATATTAAAATGTTTTTAATTTGCCGTTTCTAATTTCTGAAAAACTTTTGAGAACGACTTTAGACTAAAAGCCAGAACGCCAAGAAAGTAGGAACATTAATGTAGTTCTAGTTCTAAAAAGTCTTTCATATGAAATGTTTAATACCATAAATATATGCAATTACAATTAAAATAACGTGTCAACATGCTTTCAAGATAGGAATAATAAGCTGCGACTATTTAATATCATCATCAGATTTGTCTTTTTACATTAAAATTAAAGAAACCAAATTTAAATAGACATTGTAAAAAATGTTCACAATAATAACAAAGTAATAATGCTTGATTCACAACGTCCTTAACACTATCATTTTTCAAAAATAAGTATTTGCATATCTATAATAATCTTCAGATTATTAATAGTTATTTATAGCACACAAAATGTAAGGCTTTTTCTTGCCACAAAGAAAATTATGCATTATTGCTCGGGCGCCAGATTATTTAATGTGGTTTACTCCACAACCCTTAGAAACGGTGTCTTAAGGGCACAGGTAGATTCAGATGCAGATACGGAATCTCCAGGGGTCTTGTTGATTTCAGAAACAATATTTTTTAAACACTGAAAAGAGGTAAGGTCTGTGATTGTAAACCAAAAAAATAACGTTGACACATATATTGCTTACGAAAACTAATATCTACAGATTCAAAATATAATATTTCAAAGCCCAATCCTCAAAACCCGAAACAAAAAAAATAGGTTTAAAAGAAATGTTCGATTGGGACTTTACTAGCGGATTTTAAAAGTGATTTCCCAAAAGAAATGCTAATCGGCTTTTAATATAACGCAGAAATGAAAATTAAAAATCAAAGGTTTGCTTCCGAACGGACGGACAATTAAAGTGAAACTAAAAAACTCAAATAACTAATTTGACGGCTTCAAATTGACGACGGACTTATACGGTGAAAAACTTATCAATGTTTACCTCGGTTTTTTACTTTACGGCGGAAAAATTCGGACACAAGCTTTCTAAGGTTGTAATTCTGACCGGTGAAATCGTAGAACAAGAATGAATCTTATTTTAAAATTCTGAAACCATTTAGACTCTCCGGATATTTTCTCTACTATTTCTACATAGGTATCGCGCGCGCAGCCACGGATTAGGCCAAAAATCGAACATTTTATTTAATTTGATCTTAAATTTAATGCTTAAAAGAAATAACTTCATTACAAAAATATTGTGTCAAATCATATTATTTTGCATAGTTGTCTAAAAAATATTTTTTTACACCATCTACCTCGGCAAGAGAGATTAATTTATAGTTTTTTACTTTTTCCCCATATTTCAAAAACGAATGAACAAAAATTAAATTGCAGCTTTCCCTGTAGAAAAACACACTTTCCCCCAATTTTAGAGGATGCTGAGCACGGCGGTGATGTTGGATATCGCTTCTGACTGCCACCAGCCCCTCCACTCTTTCCCGAAAGGGGTCAATTTTCATAAGTGACACCCTTTTTTCCGGACTGGGCCAATTTAGTCTCTCCCCCCATTTTCGAGGTCGCTGAAACCGAATCTGAGGTTAAAAAAGTTGTTAACCTCGGCGTCCCCTTCAAAACGGCCAGAAACCACCCCTAATAGGAGTTTCTCAGCTTATCGAGTTTTCTACCACTTTTTCGAGGGTAATAATCTCTTCCTTGAGAAAATATAAAGTTCCTAGAGAGAGATGACGCCTAACCTCCCAACCCTACCGCAGGGGGTTGAAAAAATATATTTTTTTAATAAAATAAATTAATTGTTTGAAGAAAATAAATATATAGATGGGTATGTAGGGGTGGTTTTTGGCCGTTTTGAAGGGGACGCCGAGGGCAAAACTTTTTTACCCTTAAATTCGGTTTCAGCGACCTCGAAAACGGGGGGGAAATACCAAATTGGCCCTGTCCGGAAAAAAACGGTGAAAATTGACCCCTTTCGGGGAAGAGTATTTGCCGGTGGAGGGGTTGGTGGTGGTCGGAAGCGATATCCAACATCACCACTGTGCTTAGCATCCTCGAAAATGGGGGAAAAGTGTTTTTCTACAGGGAAACCTTGTAAATAGCGCGTTTAACCCCTCCGGGGGTGGTTTTTGGCAGTTTTGAAGGGGACGCCGAGGGTAAAAACTTTTGGTTTCAGCGACTTCGAAAACGGGGGGGGGGGGGGGGAAATACCAAATTGGCCCTGTCCGGAAAAAAACGGTGTCACTTAGGAAAATTGACCCCTTTCGGGGAAGAGTATTTGCCGGTGGAGGGGTTGGTGGTGTTCGGAAGCGATATCCAACATCACCACTGTGCTTAGCATCCTCGAAAATGGGGGAAAAGTGTGTTTTTATACAGGGAAACCTTGTAAATAGCGCGTTTAACCCCTCCGAGCAGGGCCGGTTTAAGGCGTACGCGAAGGATGCGGGCGCCGCGGCCAGGGGGCGCCACAGCTGGGAAATCCCTTATTCTGAATGTAATGTAATAAAAAGTAGTCCAAAACAGCGTTTTAGGCTACTCAAATTTTAAAAAATTTCACAGGCCCCCCGGTATTACGCCCCCCCCCCCCCCCCCCCCCAAGCTACGCCACTGGTATGAGGGGCACCAGTGAATTGTTCGCATCCACTAGAAAAATGTCTAGGACCGGCACTGCCTCCGGGGGGTGGTTTTTGGCCGTTTTGAAGGGGACGCCGAGGCCAAAAACTTTTTTTAACCTCAGATTCTGTTTCAGCGACCTCGAAAATGCGGGGGGGAGACTAAATTGGCCCAGTCCGGAAAAAAAAGGTGTCACTCCGACTCCTTGCCTCCACTACATTGTAAAATTTAGACTTGATATATTTGTTTCATTTTAGGCTTTGGAAGTGATGGCTCAAGTACCACAATGGCACTGCATGCGTTACAGAAAGTTCGAATTGGTCCGAAGATGTAGAAGTTACAAAAATAGTATCAGACGAACTTGACATTGCAGAAGAGTTTCAATAACTGCTTATTGATCTCATATTATTTATTGCTTTATGTGTAGTATTAGCTTTTATTTATGATTGGGTAGATTAATTTTAAGATTTTTCGTACTGTCACGAATACATAGTGTTAATATATAGGTTTATTTATTTCAAAGATGTGTTTTCTTTCTTTCTTGTCACATTCCTACGGAACTCAACGTTACTTAAATAAAGTTATGTACAGGGTTATTCATTATAAATTACCCACCCCTTATTATCGTTATTATTGCCTATAGAAAAAAAAAAAGTCAAATAAAAGTTGAGTGGTTATAACTGTTTTTTGTTAAAATGCTATCAAATGTACAGTAGCGTGCAGATTTCAGGTGAAACAAAAAATAATATTTTTTTTTAATGGGATACCCTGTATATTTTTACATTTTTATAATCCTCTCGACGAGCTGATTTCAACGATGTATCATACTTGACGTCTAATCTGGATAATAAAGGATCTACAGAAACCTTTTTGGAAATTGGATAATCTCATCTGATTTTTGACTCAAAAAACGTGATTTTTCAGGTGGCTATACATCGTTGAAATCAACTCGCTGAGAAGATTATAAAAATGTAAAAATATACAGGGTATCCCGTTTAAAAAAATATATTTTTTTGTATCCCCGAAAATATGCACGCTACTGTGCATTTGATAGCATTTTAACAAAAAACAGTTATAACGACAAAACTTTCATTTGAAACTTTTTTTTAAATATACAATAACGATAATAAGGGGTGGGTAATTTATAATGAATAACCCTGTACAAAACGTATTAATTATTTTACAGAATGTATTAATTCTTGGTAGAAAATTTACTTTTTATTGCCTAACAACACAAATTTAAAATTATACAAGTTAATCTAATTTTGTTTTCCTCATAACGTTCATAAGATTTTTCGAAAAAAAATGTTTGGGCCATTTTTGGGGGAAAAAGTAAGTTTTTTAAGATATAAATGGACCTAGAATCTACAAAAAAAAATTCAAAAAAATTAAAATTTGGTTTATGCAGAATGAATTTTGTTTAAGAAACGATTGGCAACGTCAAAATTACCGAAAAAAAATTGGGCAATTTATGAGGGAAAAAGTGAGTTTTTAGGATATAAATGGACCTAGAATCTACAAAAAAAATTCAAAAAAATTAAAATTTGGTTTACGCAGAATTAATTTTGTCTAAAAAATGATTGGCGATGTCAAAATTACTGAAAAAAAAATGTTTGGGCAATTTATGAGGGAAAAAGTGAGTTTTTAGGATATAAATGGACCTAGAATCTACAAAAAAAAATTCAAAAAAATTAAAATTTGGTTTACGCAGAATCAATTTTGTTTAGGAAACGATTGGCAATGTCAAAATTACCGAAACAAAATGTTTGGGCCATTTTTGACGGAAAAAGGGAGTTTTTTGGGATATAAATGGACCTAGAATCTACAAAAAAAAATCAAAAAAATTAAAATTTGGTTTACGCAAAATGAATTTTGTATAAGAAACGATTGGAAATGTCATAATTACAAAATAAAATGTTTGGGCCATTTTTGGGGGAAAAAGTAAGTTTTTAGGATATAAATAAACCTAGAATATACAAAAAAAATTCAAAAAAATTAAAATTTGGTTTACGCAGAATGAATTTTGTTTAAGAAACGATTGGCAATGTCAAAATTACCGAAAAAAAAATGTTTGGGCAATTTATGAGGGAAAAAGTGAGTTTTTAGGATATAAATGGACCTAGAATCTATAAAAAATTAAAATTTGGTTTACGCAAAATGAATTTTGTATAAGAAACGATTGGAAATATAATTACAAAAAAAAAATGTTCGGGTCATTTTTGGGGGAAAAAGTAAGTTTTTAGGATATAAATGGACCTAGAATCTACAAAAAAAATTCAAAAAAATTAAAATTTGGTTTACGCAGAATGAATTTTGTTTAAGAAACGATTGGCAATGTCAAAATTACCGAAAAAAAAATGTTTGAGCAATTTATGAGGGAAAAAGTGAGTTTTTAGGATATAAATGGACCTAGAATCTATAAAAAATTAAAATTTGGTTTACGCAAAATGAATTTTGTATAAGAAACGATTGGAAATATAATTACAAAAAAAAAATGTTCGGGTCATTTTTGGGGGAAAAAGTAAGTTTTTAGGATATAAATGGACCTAGAATCTACAAAAAAAATTCAAAAAAATTAAAATTTGGTTTACGCAGAATGAATTTTGTTTAAGAAATGATTGGCAATGTCAAAATTACCGAAAAAAATGTTTGGGCAATTTATGAGGGAAAAAGTGAGTTTTTAGGATATAAATGGACCTAGAATCTACAAAAAAATTAAAATTTGGTTTACGCAGAATTAATTTTGTCTAAAAAATGATTGGCAATGTCAAAATTACCGGAAAAAAATGTTTGGGCCGTTTTTGAGGTAAAAAGTGAATTTTTTAGGATATAAATGGACCTAGAATCTACAAAAAAAGTTCAAAAAAATTAAAATTTTGTTTATGCAGAATGAATTTTGTCTAAGAAACGATTGGCAATGTCAAAATTACCGAAAAAAAATGTTTGGGCCATTTTTGACGGAAAAAGTGAGTTTTTTTAGGATATAAATGGACCTAGAATCTACAACAAAAATTCAAAAAAAATTAAAATTTGGTATACTTTTGGGAGGGAGGGGGCAATTGTACCTACTGCTACCCCCTTGGACCGCCGTTGATTCTCTCTCTCTCTCTCTGTAACACGTTGAATTCCTTATACCTATAGTGCAAATTTAACGATAAACTAAATGTCGTTTTGTTTTAGTATTTTAATTATTTTTATTTGACCGAAATTCTCTAGTTTGTTGTTCTGATTCGATACTAAACTCTATGGTAGGTTATAATAAAAACAAGCATATATAAATTAAAATTTATTCTCATACAATTTAATTTGACGAAATGTACACTACTAATAAATAATGGGGGAAGATCAGTACAAAATTTATATAAAATAACTTAACGTTTCCCTCTTATAAGTATGAATATAATCGGCAAAAAAACTTTCTTTATTTTTTTTTTGTACAGTTTACAACACCTCAAAAACTTTTTATAGATAATAAACCACTCCATAATAAAGTTTATGAAAATAAATAATTGGATATTCTATTAATTAAATACACGTATATATGCTATCAACGCATCCCCTCGATCAGTATGGCCACCCCAAAATATTAAAAATGCAAGGTAAGTCACTAGAACGTCTTTTCATACCTCTTGTCCAACACAAAACTTATACCGCATTCTATAAATAAATTAGACACTGGAAATTGATAAAAATAATAAATAATTCTGGAACAAAATTAAATTTTGTAGCATTTTTGATAATAACATTAAATGAAATTGTCTCGATTAGATCTTTTACTGTCAAAATAAATACAGAAATGTCTTGTAATTTACTTAAAATTTTTAAAAATTGTGAATACATTTTAAAACATTCAGTATATGATTTTTCAAATAAAAAAGTTTTTTATTAGACAGGGTACTTTTAAAAACCACATATTTTGACAGAATTTTGAAGCAATAAGCGATATTAGTATCTTCATAGGACTATTAGTATCCTCGTAGAAGGACTAATAGATAATAAAAGCTTAAAACTGGCATACATTTATTTAGAGACGGCACTTTGTGTCTCAATTATGTTAATCGCATATTATCTGGTTGCAGATTTAAATTTTAAAATTATATATAATCATAGTACTGTAGCATCCACCATATAGCCCACAATTGGCCCCTTGTGATTTTTCTTCTTCACAAACTTAAAAGAAAAAATGACATATTCACAAAGTATCGTCTCTAGTACAGTAAAATTAAAAAATATTCCCCTTTCCTGTACAAAATGAGCAAAAAGGGGAAATAAGGAACCAAAGACTAGTTTTTATATCAAAATTAGCGACCTTTAAATTTGTTACTAGTAGACAGTTGGTCGGTTATAATCTCAAAAATAGTTGAAGAGATCCAATTCCAACAAAAAAAAATCTCCTCATACGCCTACCAATGTCAACTCATAATTATGCACATACTGCTTTTTTTAGTACTCAGAATTGAATGACCTTTAAAATGAGGTGTCACAAATGGTATTTAGTCATTTTCAAGTTGACATTGACATTATGTGTTTAAAGACAGCATATTATCGACTATTTGTTAAAACATACATAGGACACTTTGTTAGTCGAAAAGAAACAAATAAATTAATTTTTAAAATATTTATAAAAGCGAATTTAATTGTTTCTTTTACCCAAATAATCATCTACTAGCACTGAACACCATACGTGAATTTACATAAGTTATTATTTTTATAAAAATACTAATATTTCAAAATAATTCCAACACTAATTTTTTGAGTTATAATACTCATTGACGTAGTTTAGTAAAACATTTTGTTTTTCGCTAAAAAATCTTTGATTTGTATTTTTTTATAACCTACTTGGTCAATTTCTTATCGAATGATTAATACCTCCAAAATAGAGCAAGAAAAAATCGTAGAAAAATGAGCAATTTCTATATAATCGTCCTTAAAAATGTGGAAATTAGGTTTTGTCTCCCCAACATATAAATGAATATACAGGGTGTTTCATAAGGAACGGTCAATATTTTAATCATAGGTTCGGGACCTCCAAATATTAATATTTTACTAAATAACTATGGGTCAAATGTTATCTACTACTAAGATAAAATTTATTTTTCGTTTTTTTGCAATAATTTCTTTATAGTTTAATATATTGACTTGAAATTTGGTATGGTTATATTTTTAAGTTAGTAAATCATAATCGTGTTATCAATTTTGCGATTAGATAAAAAACACCCTGTATCTTAGTAGTAGATAACATTTGACACGGAGTTATTTAGTAAAATATTAATATTTTGAGGTCCTGAATTAAAATATTGACCATTCCTTATGAAACACCCTGTATAAAAACAATTCTGTTTTTGTATTAATACATAAAATCGTCTATTCAATGGTACGAAGAAATCGAAGTTTCTAAAAGGGGTTTCCGAAAATAAACTTTGATCAGGATCAGGTGGGACAGTGACTCTGAAGTTCAGCATTTTTCTTCGGCTTTTAGAATTTTCAATGCCGTTAAGAATAGATCTTAAGTGAACAATAAATTGCAACTATGAGAAAGACACTAACTCAAATTGTGATATATATCTTTGTAATGATAAATTTATTAAATTAAACTCGGCCATTGACCGTGTCTTTAGACTAATGAAAATTTTATTAAGGAAGTCGTCAATGCAGTCTACAATAAAATTTTATTTATCCAGACGTCCACGTTTATATATGCAACAATAATTTTCTTTGTTTTTATACATTATCGAAACCAAATTCAAAAATTGTTGAATAATTTTTGTAAAAAAAAAAAGGTTGAAGGATTTAAATTAATCTTACAAGAATTTTGATTATTTCTATTGCAATGGTACTTAGGTGTTCTAATATAATTAAATTCGAATCGTTTTATTCTTTAGATTACTTAAACGAAGGTCCAAGTCCAAGATTAGTCATACGAAGCAGCTGTCACGTACTCGTGTCCTGATAATTCTATGAAACTCAACAGACGTATTAACGCAAAGATGTTACGGACCATTCTGTGAACTAATTTATATTTATTTAACCCATTAAAATAATTTATATAACTGAATTTTGTTCATTAGATGATCAAAAGTATTAAATAAAATGCGATAAAAATATTTTCACAAAATGAGTACTTTTGAAATGTATGTCTTGAGAAAACTCCCCTAGATTCTTGAGGGAAAAAGTGAGTATTTTAGGATATAAATGGACCTAGAATCTACAAAAAAAATCAAAAAAATTAAACTTTGGTTTACGCAGAATGAATTTTGAATAAGAAACGATTGGCAATGCGAAAATTAGGAAAAAAATATGTTTGGGCCATTTTTGAGGTAAAAAGTGTGTTTTTTAGAATATAAATGGACCTAGAATCTACAAAAAAAATCAAAAAAATTTAAATTTGGTTTACGCAGAATGAATTTTGAATAAGAAACGATTGGCAATGTCAAAATTAGGAAAAAAATATGTTTGGGCCATTTTTGAGGGAAAAAGTGTGTTTTTTAGAATATAAATGGACCTAGAATCTACAAAAAAAAAGAAAAAACTAAAATTTGGTTTACGCAGAATGAATTTTGAATAAGAAACGATTGGCAATGTCAAAATTACCGAAAAAAAAATGTTTGGGCAATTTTTGAGGGAAAAAGTGAGTTTTTTAGGATATAAATGGACCTAGAATCTACAAAAAAAAATCAAAAAAATTAAAATTTGGTTTACGCAGAAGGACTTTTGTCTAAAAACGATTGGCGATGCCAAAATTACCGAAAAAAATGTTTGGGCAATTTTTGAGGGAAAAAGTGAGTTTTTTAGGATCTAAATGGATCTAGAATCTACAAAAAAAATTAAAATGTCGGTTTACGCAGATATGAGATTGTCGGACTTTTTTGGGGGGCAATTGCCTCATCTGCCCCCCCCCCCCTCGGGGCCACCGTTGCTTTATAGGGTGCGAAAGGGAGTAAAAATTCCACTTTTTTTTTGGGATTAAATTGGAACTTTACAGGAAGTAGTGAAAGAAGATATTAATTTTCTTCAATTTTCAGCAGTCTGTTAACATTTTACCTTGGATGCAAGAGCGTCCGCAGAAGGAAGGCAAAAGACAACGAAATTTATTACATATTCAGCAAAATATGAAAAAATAATTTATTACAAATAACAGTACTTATCCAAAGGGTTGGGGAGGGGACACTTGAAGTGACTTTTTTCCATAAAAATAAAACGATAAAATTAACTGTGCTTCTGTGGATAATATAAATAACAGAAAAAATTGGGGAGGTATTTTTTCCTGCTCGATTTTTTTCTTAAAATACGTTATTCTGAACTGACTAGTATTAATAAAAATCCAACTCCAAACTTGTAACCCTTTATAAAAAAAACTACCAAATACCGATTGACTCACTTTGACTGTACCAAGCAAAAATTAACATTAAGAAAAAACATATTTTCGGAGACTAAAAGATGGCTTTTTAAAAATTGTGCAAAGTAAGATTTTTCAAAACCTTTGAAAAAAATTAAGTCATTTGCCTAGTTGGACCAGCCTGTATACATGAAAATAATTTTAAAATGTTTGCTTTTAACCATCATTAATAGGTACAACATCAAGATTTACAAATAACTAGTTTAAATATTTCTCTATCAAAATATAAAATTCCGAGAAAATTGAAATCTGACATTATACATAACCATAAATTTTTGTGACCTTTTGCTTCGGTTTACTGTACGTTATAACATACTTTAATTATGAAAATTTCTAATCCTAAAATTTTTTAACTTATCATTTTTTATTAATTGTTAATTTTTAAGCTCATCCGTAAATTTTAATGAATGTATTAGACGGTCGACCATTATGTTGATCCTCAACTGTTTCAAAATATTTCTTTAGTAATTTAATATAGATAGATACAAGAATTTGCAGATTTTTTTTTTCACTCACAGAGTAATTCCTTCTTTTTGTTAAAAAAACATAAACGTTCAAAATTTGTTTTTCTACTTTTGACTTTTTTTTTTCACTATGAAAATTCTAGTTTAACAACCAAAGTGAGACACCCGGTATAAACCAACTTATAAATGCATTATTTTCTAACACAAAAAAATTCTTGAGAGAAGAACGTTTCAGCCTCATTTTTTTGTTAGGACTATAGATAAATACGATAATAATTAGAAACACGTTCCATATTTCTTAAAAGTTAAGGAAACATAAAAACAAAAAAATAAAATAAAACAAAACAACACAAGCCTCGAATACGGGACTTTACATAAGAGTATAATTAATATAAACATTGTAGATTAACAATTTTATAATGTGATGTAGTCAAATTTCATTTATCCAAAATTAAAACATATAAATTAAATAAAAAGCGACTTTTATCTACAAAGTCTAATAGTTATTTATTTAACAACTTAGAAACATTTAGGAATAGATAGAACGGGACGAAACATCCATAAAAGGAAAATTTTGTTCAAAAATCTAAAAATAAATAAGACAGACTTTAGGAATTAAGTGTCTGTGATGATACAATATGTAGTTTAACCCAGAGAAACGGCAAACTTTTTTACGGTGGCTATTTCCCGAAATTAAATAATACCCATAGTTGGCACATTCATTTTTCTAAAAATAAAGCAGTTGGTAGTCTGGACGATTTCGGTATTTTGCACCAAAACTAATAGTGTTATCAAATAACATGTTTTTTCAATACATACATTTATTGAGAAGAAATCTATTATATCACGCGTTAAAATTGCTGAATTTTATACTCCATGTACAATAATGAAAGTCCATTTAATTTACATTGTCAAGGTGGCTCCATCTATCGCATTCCAGTGTAAACACATTGACTTGCCCATCGAGTCGCCTTATGCCTTCATTGTTTGACAGTTTAATTTAATTTAACCTTATTAGCAAGGGTGTTGAATTGAATAAGTTCGCTTATTAAGCAAGTCCTGATTGAAAAATGTCCCAACCAGAAGAAGAGTAACAAATAAAGGAAATTAAGAAAATAATATAAAAATTGTTTTATTTTTTTGACAGCTCAAGTTAACCTAAAATGCTCTTTATTTCTCAGCCCGTTAGATAATATATTATTTTTATTACTGAGTAAATTATATACAAAATTACTTAGTTATTAATTTATAAATTATCCCTAAATAGTTAGGCCTTTTATACCTATAGAACAGAACTTAATGGCTACAGTAGGTACGCCTACGTGCTGTGGGGTGACCCACCCCCTTCTAGATTTACAGATACAGAGGTACGTCTCTGCGTAGACCGCCTGCTGATAAGTCAACTGGTTGGTGATTTATGACCTTACAATATTTCTGGTTTTACTTTACATCAGTTTACTGATTGTTGGCAACCCTGTTGATAAGTGACATGTGTCAAAAGGGAGCGTGGGTCAGCCATCTTGAAAAGGAGGCGTGGCTTACAATGCTATAGGGATAGGAAATTTTCCCAGGCCAGGGCAACGAAATCCCTACTTACCTGCTTTATTTTTAGAAAGGTCATCTATGGTTATTATTTAAATTGTCGAGATGTTAACGGCTAAAAGTTAGCCATCTATGGGCTAAAATTAAAATTAGTTGAAATCTGATTTCTGATTTTTAAGGTCTCACTTTTAGAGCCGAGTTTTTTTGAAATTGCGCCAGTTAAGAACACCACTTGTTATTTTGACCCGTTCTATTCACTACTTTTATGCCGTCTAATTGAGGATCACCCTATATGTGAATATTTTTTTGGTTTAAAAATTACAAAATTTATTTAACAAAAAAACATCTAAATTACATTCCTTTTAAGTTGGCATACATATTCATATTTGCAGCACCATCTATCGACATTAATGCCACTGATTTAAGGCCGTTACTATTTTAATCAGTTTATTTTAAGAATTACTAATTTATGGTTTATCTAACCAACACAAAATTGCGATAAAATCGCACCGCTAGGTCAACGTCAAATGTACAGTACAGTTTTTTCCAGTATACATATTTTGCATTAATTGAGTGAAGAAAATGTGTCAGTTCAAAAATTAACCAGAAAGAATCCAAACTTTTTTTTATCTCCAGGACAGACTTCAGCAATTTTTTATCAAAGGTAATACCACGAGTCCTCCAAATTTTATCGATAAAATTTTTGGTTTTCACGAAAACGGCTTTATTTGGAAAAACCACGAAAACAAACTGATTTTATCTCAAATCAATTTGTTTGAGTGGTTTTGCCTAAAATAAAGGCGTTTGAGTATGGAGACCAAAAATTTAATATATAAAATTTGAGAGGACGTGGGGTATTTGGAAGGTTAATTTTTTTGAATCATTTTGTATTAAAAACAGAAAATATAGTCATTTATGCAAAAGACACTGTACACACAAATGTTGAAAATGTTCTTTATCAATTTAAATTGAAACATCATGAGCTGTTCTAGTTTTAAATAGAGGGCCACCAAGGCATAGGTGATTGCGTTTGGCTTAATTCGGATATAGAGTTTGACATTTGTCAGTTTTAAAGAGATTTATGGATTTTTAAGTATTTGGGTATTCAAAAACTGATGTGTGTGTGAATAAACAGGTTAGTTTACAAATAAATTTTGAAATTTGGATATTAACATATTATTTAGTATAATAATAATTGATAATGCTAAATAAAAGTTGTTAAATGTTTATATTTGACATTTCAAAAAAGGTAAACACAGTTTAATCAAAGAACAATTACGAAGAAGCAGTTTTATCAGTATAAAACACAATGATTGGTTAGGATCCTGAGCTGTTATTGGCTGAAACCACAAAATCTGACTGTTTTGACAGATGAAAAAAATAATCAAAGGTAATACCACGAGTCCTCCAAATTTTATCGATTAAATTTTTGGTTTTCACGAAAACGGCTTTATTTGGAAAAACCACGAAAACAAACTGATTGATAAAATCACGAGTCCGCAGGACGAGTGATTTTATCTTAAATCAGTTTGTTTGAGTGGTTTTGCCTAAAATAAAGGCGTTTGAGTATGAAGATCAAAAATTTAATCTATAAAATTTCAGAGGACGAGTCGTATTTGAAAGGATTATTTTTTGAATCATTTTGTATTAAAAACAGAGAACATAGACATTTATGCAAAAGACACTTTACACACAAATTTTGAAAATTTTCTTTACCAATTTAAATTGAAACCTGAGCTGTTATAGTTTTACGTACAGGGCCACCAAGGCGATTTTTTGACTGGCTACCCCGCGAAACGGCGCCTTAAATAAAAGCGAAGAAGAAGAATGAAATGAAGTCTTTCTTAATTTAATTAATTTTAAGTTTAGTGTTAAAGTGAGGTATCTAACAATGTTAAAGGAGTTTTGAAATAAACTAATAAAAACAGGTTAGTTTACAAATACACTTTGAAATTTGGTTATTAACATAGATTTGCAATACATTTTAGTATAATAAAAATTGTTAAATGTTTACATTTGACATTTCAAAAAGGTAAACACAGTTTAATCAAGAAACAAATACGAAGAAGCGGTTTTATCAAAGGTAATACCACGAGTCCTCCAAATTTTATCGATTAAATTTTTGGTTTTCACGAAAACGGCTTTATTTGGAAAAACCACGAAAACAAACTGATTGATAAAATCACGAGTCCGCAGGACGAGTGATTTTATCTTAAATCAGTTTGTTTGAGTGGTTTTGCCTAAAATAAAGGCGTTTGAGTATGAAGATCAAAAATTTAATCTATAAAATTTCAGAGGACGAGTCGTATTTGAAAGGATTATTTTTTGAATCATTTTGTATTAAAAACAGAGAACATAGTCATTTATGCAAAAGACACTTTACACACAAATATTGAAAATTTTCTTTACCAATTTAAATTGAAACCTGAGCTGTTATAGTTTTACATACAGGGCCACCAAGGCGATTTTTTGACTGGCTACCCCGCGAAACGGCGCCGTTAATATAAGCGAAGAAGAATGAAATGAAGTCTTTCTTAATTTAATTAATTTTAAGTTTAGTGTTATGTTATGTAAAAATGTTAAAGGCATTTTGAAATCAACTAATAAAAACAGGTTAGTTTACAAATACATTTTGAAATTTGGTTATTAACATAGATTTGCAATAGTATAATAAAAATTGTTAAATGTTTACATTTGACATTTCAAAAAAGGTAAACACAGTTTAATCAAGAAACAAATACGAAGAAGCGGTTTTATCAGTATAAAACACAATGATTGGTTAGGATCCTGAGCTGTTATTGGCTGAAACCACAAAATCTGACTGTATTGACAGATGAAAAAAATAATCAGTATAAAACACAATGATTGGTTAGGATCCTGAGCTGTTATTGGCTGAAACCACAAAATCTGACTGTTTTGACAGATGAAAAAAATAATCAGTATAAAACTCGATGATTGGTTAAGATCCAGAGCTCTTATTGGCTGAAACCACAAAATCTGACTGTTTTGACAGTTGAAAAAAAAAATTATTAAAATAAATTCATTAATTTATTATTTTTCGCCACTCTGTACACCGTTACCAAATATTTAAAAATATACAAAGCTTAAAAGAAAAATAAAAGCTCTTTTAAAAGATCTATAACACGTCAGACATTGCTATTAAAAAAAATAGAGGTGACGTTACTATTTTGACAGGTATGATTTCAGAAATTTGACAATTACGTCAAAACATTTCGAAACACAAATCGAACTCTTTCAGGATTTTTACAACAATCAATCCGCAAATGAAATAATTGTTTTCTAAACTTTTACTTGTCAAGATGTTCGTGTGATGAAGCTCAACTTGTTTTTAATTTTTATTAGGTTACACTTAATTAAAGTGGTGTTAGTGATATAAAGGACATTTTACTAACTAGGGACAAAAGAATTGGTCTCAATAGTATGTGTATTCGTTGAGATTTGATCGGTAATGTGATTTCTAATTTGAAAACTGTACACATTTTATAAATGGCTGGTGTTCAGTCATTTTTTTAACACAATAAATGTTTTATTAGATAAACCTTATGACTTGTTCTTCGGAATTTTTGAATAGGAAAAAGTTAAAGAGTTGTTATTAATTTCAGTTTTATCTCAATTTTTTTAGTTACTTTAAAGAGAAAAAGTTTAAAAGGAAAAACATTTAGTTTTTCACAATTAAAATAAAATATTTACAATACATTGAATTATGTACAAATGCAATCGAAGAATTTATTAATAAAAAAGTATGAATAAAGTAATATAACAAATAAATATTTGATTCAACACTCATTTTATTTGCTTTATTCGTATGGTATTCATAAATATGAAATTATAACTGATATGTTAATATTTAACACCAAAGTAACGGTTTACTTTTATTATTTAGCATCTCTAAATTAATAAGCTTTCAGAGCTATAAAGATACAGAAATTGGAGCTGTCAAATGTCCAAAAAATATACTTGAGAAGCGGTTTTCACAAAAAAAGAAACAACAGAAAATACTTCTCTCCTAACCTCAAGCTGCATAATAAAATATAAAAAGACACTGATAGTGTTACCAATTGCAGAATGACAATTAAACTGGCCTCCTACTAGACATGGTAAAATCGGGCAAACTTAAGAATAGACCGCTAATATGGCTGCCAATGCGCAAGTGATCATGTCATCACTCGGTACTGCCTCGTAAAAAAATAAAATAGAATAGAATAGAATATTAAAAATGTTGGGGTCGTAGGAAAAATAGTGTACATAACTCGTTGGAAAGTGCATTTCTTGCACTCGTTACGTTTCCGCTACTCGTGCGTAATTGGTCACTTTCCACACTTGTTACGTAATATACTATTATTAAAAAGATTTTAAAAAGAGCTTAAACAGGAACTTTTGTCTAAGAGCTAGTGCATTTTGAAGAAAAAATTGGCAACACTGATTCAGTTAAGTATAGTTCAATGAATTTTTATTTTTTTTATTTCTGGTATATGAATATAAGACATTTGACCACTGATTCTTTGAAATATCCGAAATCAATATAAATACTAATTTCATTGTTATTATAGCACCAATATTTCACAAAATTATCCATTACATAAAAATGTGCATTGTTAAAGTGATTTGATACTTTTATAGCACCAATCAATGTTTATAAAACAAAAACTGACTACACCACACATTCCTCGATCATACATCCTTTTTTTCGTTAATACACGGTATTTAAGTACTTTTTTTTATTTTTGTATTTAAGACATCTTATGCCTCACTGTGTTTGTGCTACTTGCATGACATTTTTTAGTAAATTTCGCAACTTTTGATACAAATTCCACTCGAGAACTTTCTTTTCATCTGGTGTCTATTCTTAGGAAAGTGATATAATAGAAAAAAAAAATACTTAAGACCGTTTACCCACCAAATATCTTCAATATTACACGCTAATAAGGTCTTGGGTCCGTGGGATGAAGAACAAAAAATCAGTAAACGGAATGTTTACCTGAATCTCTGATGCAGAGAAACTTAGATGCACTCATTCGGCATAGCGAGAGTGCCTACACCTTCCCTATACAGATATCTCATAGTTCATATCATAGATGCTAGTACGATCAGGAGTCGAGGGTCTTTGGTTCATATGACCAGTGCACTGGGAGGTCTCCACCGTATCGGACATTTCCAGCGCTCTTACGAACGACATAGGTCTCCGCCTATTGTCCGGTATGGTCGGAGTACCCGCCCCCAGCTGCTTTCTGTGAACCTGGGGACTTTGGGGAGGATAAACAGGAACCCCGCCTCTAACGGCGGGGTGGTAGGATCTAGGTGGATTGGTATACGCCTGTTGCGTGGGGCTAGTAGGATTCGACCGGTAAAAATCGGAGGGAGGATACCCGGGAGAAGTGTCTTTCCACATATACACCCCTCGTTGCGGCGAATTAGCTAACTCCCTGATATTATCCACCGTATTGTTCGATCTGGGGTAAGATAGTTGAGCTTCTTGTCTTACTAGTTCACCTTCCGACATGAATCTTCGTTGGGGGCTGCCATATCCCTGGGACATCATCTGACGTTGGACAGGGTTATCCTGGGGCTGGAAGTCGTAGTAGTGGGGGGTTTGGTTCGAGTAAACCACACCGATGAAGTCCGGTCTTCGAGGCTGAGTCGGAGTACTTGGGTTAGATCTGTGAATAGCACAAGCAACTACTTACTAGCAAGTACGAGTCCACACAAGCAAAGCAGCGCTTTCTCAAAGATTTTAATCAGAATTATAGAAGCTGCGAGCATGTACCGTGGTCGCATGGAAATTGTTTTGACAATAAGTTGGTTGGATTAAATGTTTTGACAATGTATGCTTTTCTGGAAAGCTACTGAGCTAATTTTTAAGTGTGGTAAAGTTATCAACACATTTCAACGATACAGAAGACGTGTAGGCAGACATGTGCTGGTAACTCTTGCCACTGTTATCGCTATATATTACTAGCCAATGGATCAGCTTGGCACTATGGAAAACCAAACACTGCTATTTTCAAATATCTTAGCTTAATAATATCCTAAAAGGGTCAATCCAGATCAAAGTGGTCCAGCATTAGTTGCTTGACCATCTCAGAAAAAATTAATATTTGGTATGCAGATTCCAATGTATTGGGGGTTCAAAAATATTTTTTTAAAAATTTTTATTGTGTACAATTTGGAAATGGCGGCCATATTTGTTTAAGGCCGCACGCTACTTTTCGCGTTTGCAGGCATCTACGATTTTTTAAATTGTACAGCAATGGATCGTCCTAGCCATTAAAAAAATATTAAGGCTGAGAAGTTATTCCTTCTTTGAAAAATTACCCTTCCATAATTGAATTTTGCCAATTTCCAACCAATAATTTTGAGCTGCAAAAAATACATGAATAAATACATATAATTAGGTAATTATGGTTTTATTTTGTAGGCCACAGTGTACTGAACTCAATGCAGTTTATATGAAAAGGCTAGGACAATCCATTGCTGTACAATTTAAAAAATCGTAGATGCCTGCAAACGCGAAAAGTAGCGTACGACCTAAAACAAATACGGCCGCCATTTCCAAATGGTACATAAAAATTTTGAAAAAATATTTTTGAACCCCCAAAACATAAGGGAATCCCTACCAAGTATTAATTTTTTTCTGAGATGGTCAAGCAACCAATTATTTTTTTTTTGACCACTTGGTATGGATTGACCCAAAAGCATAAACATGAATGAACTTTTTGGCTATTGAAGTCATTTTGAAAATGAATTTAATGTTTGAATGTTTATATTTTAAAGTTGAATCAATTTTAAACCCTTTAAAATTTAACAGTTTATATCAATTTAGGATTTATCTAGCGGTGTCAAAGTTATTTAGAAGTTTAAAATTTAGAAGGAATGTGTAGAAAAGATGTAGAATTGTAATTTAATAGTCAAAATCGAAATGAGTTTTTTTTAAAGAGTACCTTTAAACACAATTTCATCTTCATCGTTAAATTTTAATGAGTTGTTTACCTACTTATCAATGTAAAATAACTTACATTGAATTATCTCTTCAAATAAATTCTCTATAAATAAAATAGGCATTAAAAAGTTGGTAAAAGGAAAATCTTAGGTTTGTCCTAATCACTTATAAAAATAGTTCAAAACTATTTTAAAAGAAAAACATCTTAATGTTTCTCTTTCTAAAATAGATCGAGGCTAATTGTTTACAGTTACTTAGTAATTCAAAAATTTTAAGCAAACTAAAAGCTTAAAAAATAACTGCTTAAGAAGACAGGAAAAATTAATTTTTCTTATCAGGAACATTTATGAACATGAATATATTATTTTAACCCTTCATACCAAAAGATGTAGGCTTCCGTGACAAAGTTCCATTGGGTTTATTATATTTATTTTAATTATTATTGGTTATCTCAAACTTTTATAATTATTAACTCCAACCAGGTATACTATCAAAACAAATCAATTTATTTCACAAAAATTTAATATTTAATTATTAAATATTCAAAATAAAACAAAAAATGCTGTTACGTTGAGTATCAGCGGCCTATAACATCATAGAATCTCCTAAAATGACTGATATTGAAATGTCAAAAGTTGTCAAATGTTTGTACTGGAAATTTTGATAAGAAAACTATAAAATTCGATTTTCAAATTGTTGACCTCGGTCATCTTTCTCTTTCTTTCTCCGTTAAAAGGTCGAACATGTGCGTGAAACGTTAAAAAGTTCATCAAACGTCAAAATATGCGTCAAACGTCAAAATATGCGTCAAACGTCAAAAATATGCGTCAAACATCAAAAAAGAGGTTTAAATAAGTATGTCAAACGGCAAAAAATGTGTTAAACTTCAAAAGAAGAATTTTATGAGAAATCCAATAAAATAATGTTTTGAAAAATGTTATGGTCGCCTTGCTAAAGTCATGTCAACATTTTTTAATGGAAATTCAGTTTTCCACGATTTTCTCTATAATAGACATAAACATAAGTGAAGCTAAAACTGAAATAATGGACGAACAATTTTCTTTTAATAATCTTATGAATTTTCCTAATTGAACTTATTTTCAAATTACAAAAATTTTTGTGACATAAATTATTTAATGCACCTGGTAAATATTTTTTAACGAAGATTCAACTTAATTTTATCGATTAACATTTTTATTTTTTTTGCAATTATTCAATCGAAAACAAGTTTTGTATTTATCTATTCTGTTTATCAAACTTTACGCGTTTAAAAATCACTTTTCTATGTTTATTTTCCATATTTTATAGGAAAAACATATTTTTTACTTTTAAGTTCACTTTAAATTTGAACAATGAAAAAATTAAATGGACAGTAAATTTGACTAGAACGATTTAAATAGAAAAAAAAACAAGAAACAACAAAATTCATCCATCAAAACAAACACTACTGGGAAACAAATAAATTAAAAAATATTTAATTCAAATAGTATATTACAAAATATTTGAAATTGTGATCCAAAACTTAAAAATTATCTACAGTAAGTACATAAAAAATAAATAAAATTAACCAAAAATATGGCTTGTGTAAATGTACTATTTTCAAAAATTAAAATATTTACAACGTTTTGTACAATGCGAAGACAAGTGAAAAAGTACATACAGGATTGCTTTTTTATTTTGGTCGATTTTTTTTTGTAAATATCAATCCAAAAAAGAAGAATATTTCAACCCGTTTAAATGTAAAATATATACAGGAATGTACAATAAAATAGAAGAAGTGTAGAAAAACAGTATTATTAAACCGTCAAATTTAATTTTCATTAAAAAAAACAAAAATAGGATCGAATATTTTTTTACCGGTAAAAGATGCTGCTAGATAACCTGTTTACTTTTGCTAGGCCATCTATTTTTATCTAAACTTGAAAACACAAACTTGACAACATTTCTCAAGGTATGTACAAACTTGATGTTAATCGCTACAACATAAAATCGGACAAACTTAAGAATAGACCGCTAATATGGCTGCCAATGCGCAAAGGCGGAGCTAATTATTCTGTAGCTCGGGTAGAAAGATATTTACAAGTGATCATGTCAGCGTAGTTATTTATTAATTTCAAGTTTTGTAGAGATTTTTTGAACAATGAAATTAAAAATACGCACCTTAATAAATGGAAGAATAAAGAGGTTAGAAAAATATTTACAAAAGTCGTCAATTTTTTATAAAATGATTGTAAAACTGTTTTTTCTCTGTTCAATTTTAATTAATTTGTTTCTTGTGCCATAGATGTGTTCGGTAATTTTGCCTTTGGTTGTTTTTCATTTTAAAACATCCAATTCCTCGTCTATGCAAAAGTTGTTTAAAATAAAAACTAATACTTAATTTTATTTAGGATAATTTACTTTTCAAAAATATTCATAGCCCAGTTGTCAGAGACTTTGACCTCACACAAAATGTGATATCGATGAAACTTGGCACTTAAGTTCACAATTTCGAAAATTTTGTTTTTCATTATATCCCGAAAAAAAAAATTCGAAAAACTAATAGCACCAACTAAAAATTATAGTATAAGTTATTAAAAAAAATGTATTACTTACTATAAACAATTATTAAAAATAAGAAAGCGAATTCGAAAACTCTACGCGCGCCGAGCCGTTGAATACAAATATTCAGGCGAGGCGTTCGGAGAAAGCTAAAGTATCTTTGCCTAAAATGTACGCAAAGAAAAAAAGAAAGCATTTTAAAGAGGAGACTCTAAGCTTTCTCAGGAAGCCATTAGTTTTTAACTTTTTTTGTTTTCTCATAGAAAATTTGACCGGTTTAAAAACTCCGTCAAATTACACAGTGCGAAATATGACAATTTTTCATGAAAATAGGTTATTGCTGTATTTGTATTTTTAAGTTTCACAAGTAACATCAATAATAAATAAATAGTATAAATGACTTTCTCTATTTTCCAATAAAAAAAATAAAAAACGCCTATTGCACTAAATAAATAATAAAATATTTTCTATATAAAATAATTTACAAAATGAACCAAACGAAAGTATTTTACAAACAGAAAAGTGAAATATTAAACCGAAAAAGTATTTTACAAAAAAAAATATTATTTAATTTGTTTTCGAGAACAGAACAAATAAATACAAAACGAGCACAAAAACGATTTAATTATTTTTATTTTGCCAAAGCTGCATCATCAAAAATTCGCAAAATTACTCGAATGCGCAAAGCTTCATCTGCCTTTTTTCTCATTCTTTCAAAAATATATTTTTTAATAATTACTTTCATTTGTTGTAACAAAAAACCATTACAAATGATATTGGTATATTTTATTTTAAAAAAGCGCTTCTTTTTGAATTCTATGCAATTCTAAATTTGGGAAAAAATATGTAAGTACCCAACAAACAATCAAGTGCCGGGAAACTGCTGGCCTCGTGGTGTAAGTGAGGGGAAACTGACTTTTGATACAAAACTGTTGCTGGCCCACAAGTTACAGAATCATGATGGGTCAACATAGGCAAATTAACGGTAGCCCACTACAGGCAATCCGGCAGTTGCCCACACTATTTTACAAACAGGGTGTTGAGTTACTCACAAAAAGCTGGCTTAGGACTGCCAGAGACAGGGAAGGCGGGAGAGACAAGAGAAGGCAAAATTGAAGATTTAATTTTTTTTCATATCTTGTAGTGACTTATGTAATCGCTGTCATATTTAGTTGTATAATTTTATTTCTAGTTAATATTATTAAACAAGTCATTCTACTTTATTTTTACATTTATTATACTCTTCTTAATGGATATTAAAATCACTTATTTTATTAAAAAAGTTTTCATTTTAACGTTTCGAATTTCATATACTTTCATATTATACTATATTTTTTTTACTGTAAAAGTGAAAGTCGAAACGTTAAAATTAAAACTTTTTTAATAAAATAAGTGGTTTTAATATCCATTAAGAAGAGTATTTAAAAAAACAGAACTAAATGCCCCTCGACGGCCCCAATATTCGGGCCACTGGGGGGAAAAGCAACGAAAATGTGTCAGTTTGCCGGTCCGGGGCCCACAGTCGGCCGCTGTGAACCTACCCCAGTGGGCCCCGGACCGGCCGAGTTAGTGATGGGCCCTCAGCGAGAAGTCTGGCCCGACTGTGCGGGGCCTTCAGTTTCCCCCCAGTAATTGTTTGTTAGGTAGATGCACTAGACCTATATGATAGTCAGAACAGGGAATTCAGTATGTAGAGATATATAGACACAAAGCATTCACCTAGTTTAACAAATGCACAGTGCATAGAAGGCCAAAGCAATGGCAATGGCGTAAATAATTAAATTTCCAATAAAAATTTAATTACGCGCGCTCCTGGTCATTTGCAAGCAAACAACTGACAGTTACCATTAGATCAAGATCTTTTCCGGTACTTTGAACGGAGCGCGAGGTCTGAACCAATAAAAACCGATAATTTGAATAGACCGCGAAGTCGGAACAAATAAAAATTCAAATTTTAGTACGTGCTTTCCTTTCTCTCAAACGCGAGCAAGACGGGAAACGAAACGTGGTTCTTAACACCGTAACAGTAATTCCCAAACACTCAAGAAGACGACAAATTTTACATAGAGATAGCGACCTATCATTTTTTATTCGTTTAGGCTCATAGGTCTTTAAAATACGTTTTACAATCAATGCTAATAACTAAGCAAGAATTGTAACCCAAATTTAAACGAACACTCTTATGTCTAGCTCTCAATAATTTTCGTAAATTGTCTTTTCCAGTCATCTCTAAAAAGAGTGAAAATAAGGCACTTTTCAAGGTGTGATCTTCCCTGTTCTTGTCGCCATATTGGCCTCTTTTATCTACTTGAAATAACATTAAATCCAGTGCATTAGTAAACCAATATGGTATGCCGAATAAATCATACTTACCGATCCGAATCAAACCATACATATGGTAAATACAGCTTACAACGAAAAATATATCCATGCTCAAAAGTGGATTTAAAGAAATTAAAAATAAATAATTTTCTCAAAGCCTTCCACTAACAATATAACAGAAGTTATATACCATGTTGCACCACGTCTGGACTGGAAACAACTACTCCTGGGTTTCGGCATTATTGTGCCTCATCAGTAAGAAGTAGACGACTCAAAGTATCTTTAAACGATTCCAGAAAATTGCATTCGACTAGCCCAGTAATCGATACAATTCATTGCGTTATAGCAAGTGTATCGAGAACGAGGAAAGCCCAACGGCATCTTCAATTGAATAAAATCAAATTTGCAGTAGGTAGACAGCCCAACGTGCAGGCCGCGGGATGTAAGAATGTTCGATTAGACATTTTACAACGAAAAATATATCCATGGTCAAATTCAATGCCTGTGGGGCATTAACCCCAGGATTAGTTGTTTCCAGTCCGGACTTGGTGCAACCTCGTATATAACTTCTTGTATATTGTTAGTGGAAGACTTTGAGAAAATTTACAAACAAATAAAGTTAATAAAAAACCAACACAGAGAAAATTAGAGTAAAAGCTTTGAAGCAGAGATTTCGATTAGCGAGAATTTAAGGTGTAAAAAATAAGTTAATAAAATAAAAAAATTGGGTTGCCAATATCTTTTGTAATGATTCTCCTTAGGGTGTAAAGTTTGATTTAAAAATCAAAATAAAACATTATAGTTTTTCATACTAGAATTCCGTGAGATTTTAGATCAAACTATTTCTAATAACTAATTTTCGTTAATTTGTTTCGTGGAAGAATAAAAAACTGTAAATATAAAATTAAATCTACAAACAAGGCTGATAAATATCGTAAGTATAGTGCTAAAACCAATTAAGTATCGCTATCATTTAAAATATATAAAAATACCAACCATGGTAAATGGTTAAAAAAGGCAATCTGACTGAGAAAATGGACTTTAGCTCCAATTGACAAAAAATGCGAAAAATAATTATTACACTGAAAATAAGAATTTTTTTTGACAGGGTCCTAAATTTAGAATATTTATTTATACCTTACAAACTCATTTTCAAAAAACGTCAGTGGCTGAATGAGATTTGTTTAAAACATAATTATTTTATTTTGTCACTTAATTGATTTTAGTGATATACAGAAGATATTCTAATTGTCTAAGATCAAAATGCAAAAAATAATCGACAAATATCATATTGTCAATGAATTGATTGTGATGAAAGCCACAAATAATGAATTGTTTTCCTTTAAAGCAATACTTAAGTTGATCTATATTTTATTTTATAGAATAAAAAATGTTATTGTCTTCTTAATTATTTGTGGCTGGTCTGTTCCATCAAAATTGTTTGACGTTATTGTCCAGAGGTCACACAGAAAGAACACATAAGTCAAATATCATCATGCTCTTCAAAAATCCAACAAAAAACTGGATTTTTGTATTTCTCTAAAGGCAGAGGTAGTATCCCTTTATTCATGCATGCATTACCTATACATAAGAAAAAATAAAAAGTTAGCAATAAAGAAAGAGAAGCAAAAAGGTGAGTATGTAATAAAGAAGCAAATAATTCGAAGAAAAATACAAGAAAATTGGTGACACCAAAAGTTTTCTTCAATGTCGACATTTCGACTTTTATAGTCATTCTCAGGATACGATGGTTTAAGTTTTGTTGGATAATAATAAACGGATCTTAGAGAAACACATGATACACCACAAGTTGGCATTCAAGAAGAATAATAGTTATTTTAATGGTTATTTAACGAACAAGTTTATTAATAAGGGCGATTAACAATGAGATAATTTAACGCGCGAGCAAAGCGAGCGCGTTAATGTTCGAGATTGACCAATAGGAAGAATATTTCCAATTTGATCACGCGCTGATAAATAAACAAACGCTGGCCTCTGCGATTTGGATACAGCATAATCTTTTAGTTTACTAGGGTAAGGGCATCTGTCAATAGTGTCATTTATGGAAATACAAATGTCGCTTTTCTAAGTTGGATTGTGTGTGCTCGTATGAAGACGGGAGAGATTATAGGAAAATATAGTAGTAAGATACCCAACAGATACCGACCATGGTGTTAAATCAACATGGAAATGTTCTTCATAGTTTAAATAAATCTTGTAATGTCTTACGTTTTCTTATATTGCGTCACGTATTATTATCAAAGTTTGATGATCAAAAGACACACAGATAGAGTGAAACTATAAATTTGCTAAAGTAAAGTTGAATTTTGTAAAATCTAAAATGAAGTAAATAAAAAAATGCTTTTAAATCGAATCTAATAGGCTTTTTTTAACTGTCATGAAGATTTTATTAAAAAATGTCAAAATTTTTATTTGAAAAATCAGAAAATTTGACTTAATCTAGAGATCAAATGCGTTATTTTCAGATGGAAATACATCGTTATAAATGAATTTAAAATCGAAATAGTCTCAAACAAAGATACTTTTTTACGGTCTTTACGAAATAATATGACAGTTGAAGTTATTGACACATGATAGTTGACGTATATTGAATATTAAAATTAAAAGAAATTGAAAAACTACAGAATAAGGAATTTAAAAAAAAACCGAATTGTGTGATCGAAGTTTACGAAAAATATTTATTTGTTGTTAAAAAACTGACAGTGGATCGTATAAAAGTTCAAATTATTTTTTTTCTGAGAAAAATAAATAAGTAGAAATGATAACTTCGTTTTTGAAGTTTTGTAGGGTTCACAAGAAATTATTTTAGGTCAATACATATACATTACTAGAGAGAAAACGGGCAATATTTTGGCTTTGAAAACCAGTTTGCCTCATGATAATGATTTCCTGCACACTGCCAGAACAGTCGACTTTTTGTTCTCACAAGACGTTAAATTATTACCCCATCCTCCTTATTCACCTTATTTAACCATTTGTAATTTTTTCTATTCCTTATAGTAGAAGAAAAACATAGGGGACTGTCAGGGATTAGACGGGAATTGTGCTATTTTATCCCTAATCACGTTAATAGTTGGCTAATTATAGAGTCCAGTAGGTCTTGGCTAGTCATTAGCCAACTATTAAGGTGATTAGGGCTGGAACAGCACAATCCTCGTCTAATCCCCGACAGGGACGTCGATGTTAAAATTCTAATGACGCTCTAGCTATACATAATACTTATATGAAGTAATTATGAGTGACATTGTGAAAGAAACTTGTCAGGAGCTGTTGACAAGTGGTTTCAAGGAGTGCTATCATTGTATCTAAAAAATTTGACCATGTCCCTGGTAAAGATTAGCGTAATGAGCTAACAAACCCAAAATTGATTTAAAATTATCTGTTTATTTGTCCAATATTATAAAAATTACAACTATAAATTATTTGTTATTTTAATCACCTAGAGTACCTTCACTTTTTTTGGAAATGTCGAAACTAACCTTTTCTGAGTCGGTTTCGTAACTAACTAATACAGCTTTTAAAATTACAGTACTTATCTTCTCGTTATTTTGATATATATGGTCGGGTTCGCGAAAAAAATCCTCTGGAGGTAACTGTTTTTTCCAAAACTTCCACTTCCATTTATAATAACTGAAATTAATCTTAATCTTAAAATGAAACCCGTATAGAGAAACAATTTTTGGAACAAGGACTGAATAGAGTACAATGGACCATGATCGTGTGTCGTCACTGATTCTACACATAACAGGGTAACCATAGCAACGATGTCGTAGTTGTCAATTGTCTAAATTTAAATGTGTTTATTTTATTTGTGGTTTATATGTTAACCCGGCTCGTTAATCGTGAAATAGTACATTTTTTAAATTTTTGGAACAAGTACTCAATAGAGTACAATGGACCATGATAGTGTGTCGTCACTGATTCTACACATAACAGGGTAACCATAGCAACGATGTCGTAGTTGTCAATTGTCTAAATTTAAATGTGTTTATTTTATTTGTGGTTTATATGTTAACCCGGCTCGTTAATCGTGAAATAGTACATTTTTTTAATTTTTTTTTTATAAAGATGGTGCTGTGTTGGGTTTCTTGTCTTTCATACTAGCATGAACTTTTCCCCTAACTATTTTTAATGCGGCGTAAAACTTGCCACATGTCCTGATTCTAACGCATTTTCAGCACGGTTCAATAGTTTTGAATCTTCTTTGAAAAATGCCATAATCACATTTAATTTATTAAGAATTAAAACAGTGGCGTAAATAATTTTTTAAAGATTATAGTGAGTGTAGTATTATTAAATAGTAGTATAGTACAGTCATTTAAGTGATAAAATTGAAAAACATGGAAGGAGCTGGAGAAAAATTTCAAGAAAAGAAAGGAAAGAAGTTGATGGAACTCAAAGTTATGAAATTGAAGGAAGAATTACAGAAAAGAGGAGAAAATACAATAGGATTGAAACCAGAATTGAGGAGTAGATTTGAAAGAGTATTAGAAGCCGAGGAAAAAGATCCAGAACAATTTGTATTTGAAATAACACCAGGACATGAAGAAAAATGCATACCATTGTCAAAAGAGAAAGGACAAGAGGATGAACAAGAAAATATGCAGGAGAAAGAGATTCCTGAAAAGAAAGGGGAAATGGATATGATGAGTATGTTCGAAATGATAAGAGTAATAATTGAACAATCTAAAGAAGAGATTAAACAAGATAATGAGAATTTAAATAATAAACTGGATTAGGTGAAACAAGAAATAAAAGAGGAAATTAAACAAAATAATGAAACAATGATAGAGAAAATGAAAGACAAACTAGGAAATGTGGAAAAGAGATTGGAAGAATCAAAATTATACATGGAAAATAAAATAGAAGTCACTAAACAGGAGATGAGGGAAGAAGTGATTGGAAGAATCGTGGAAATAGAAAATTTACAAATAAATAGAATAAAAGAAATACAAGAAAAAGAAGAGATTTTCAAAGAAAAAAATGAAAAAGAAGTAAAAGAAGTCAAGCAAGACATTAAAGAAGAAATGAAGGCAATTAAATTGGTGGTACAAGACACCCAAGAAAGGATGGAAAATCTAGAAGGAAAATGGTATGAAACTTTAACAGAATTTCATCAACAAATAGAAGAAAATGTGAAGGAGACAGGAACAAAATTAAGAGAAGAACAAAAACAAGATGAGAATAAAGCAGAAGAGAGAATTAAGGAAATAGACAATTTGAAAAGAAATTATCATAGTTGGAAGATGAAATTAAAAATTTTTTTTTTGGATATTGGAAGAAAATTTAAAAGAAATAAAAATGAATTTGGGAATAGCCGAGGAATTTAAGTATACGAAAAGAAATCAAAGAAAAATACAAGATTTTAGTGGGAATTGGTTTTCTTAATTTATTTTTATCTTATTGTTATTACTTTTGAATGATCTTTATTTCATTTTACATCTAATCAACATAAACAAACATCTCCTAACAACCAATATATATTTTTTAAAGTCCTTTTTGCATATTTTTTTTAATTCGTTTAAAATACACTTTTCATAATTTTGTCCCATTTTTTACACCATCAATATATTCATAACAAATCATGACAGATAAGTGACATCGTTGCCATGGTAACTCTGTTTTGTGTAGAATCATTTACATGTTACCAACTTCGTTGTGACGTCACGACTATCACGGTCCATTATTACAGAAAGTAACTTGTGACACAATCACTACCTAAAGGTAAAATTAAGAACCGATGGAAAGGCTCATAGTAAAAATGGTAGGGCGGTTATCATTTTGGATGTTTTGTTTCGAAGATGTCATTTTCTAATATTGATTCTATTAATCAAATTTTAAATCGTAAACAATTATTTTGTACATATTCCTAATATTACTCGCCTTATAAGACAAAGCTTCCTTATTGCAAACTCTACCTTCCACCTTCTCGAAAACAATAAAAAATTATTTACAACAAACTTGCTCTACATCTAGCATATACACAGAGAAAAAACTCACCTTCTGACTGGAGTGGAGAGAGTAAGCGGCGTGGGCACGCCCAACGCCTTTATCCTTTGCTGCATCGTCGGTGACGGCCTCTGTTGCTGTCCGCCCAGCGCGTCGGGGGTGGCGCTTCGGTTCGAGTCTAACCCTCTCGGTCGAGGGTGCGGGCTGCTTCGAGAATAATGGGCGATCGGCCTGGTGGCCGCTCCCTGAGAGTGACTAAACGACAGACTTCAATTTAATGAGCGAATTATTCTTCGAACGAAATAAAAGATTAGATCAGAAGAATTAACGCTTACCCAACTCTGCTAGGAGATTCGCCATCGACCGTGTTTGCTGCCGACGGTAGGAAGAAGTTGCTTTTGGAGCCGTGCCTCTGTAAGGGGGGCGTGGGCTCGCAGTCTTGAGATTGGGAAGCGGACGGCTCCATATCTAGTTCGCAGCCGTCCCGTCCCGGGGACATCTGAAAAATTCCATTAAATATTTACCTACACTTAGAACTTCGTAATTTTGTCTAAAATTCGGAAAAATTGCGGTGTAACAAAATACATTTAACTAACGAAGTTAATACATTTTAAAAATTGGGGTAGATGATATATATTTCTCTATTATATAACGCGTAAAAATTTACGAATTTTATACTCCATGTACAATAATAAAACTCCATTGAATTTACATTATCAGGGCAAAAGGACCACGGCCGATAGTCTTTTGTAAGAAATTACAATAAACAACATTTTCATTCACATTATCAAAGTGTTTCCATCTATCGCATTGCAGTGTAAACACATTAACTTACCGATTGAGTCACCTTATGCCAGTAACTTCATTGTTCGACAGTTTAACCTAACTTAACCCTATTAGCAAGTTTGTTGAATTGTATTGAAAAAGTTCGCTTAACTGAAAAATGTCGCAACCAGAAGAAGAGTATCAATGAAAAAAAAAGTATGGCCGAGAAATCATATCAATTGGTTCGGCAATTCGCCTCATCTGCGAACTCTGGGCTCAAGTATGATAAGGGATTTCTCAGCCTGTTAGATAATATACTATTCATCCACCTTTTTAAACTAATTTTTTATTGTTTGATTTTTAATTTTTGCTTCTATTTCAGTAAATGTAAAATAAATAAAAAACTTACCTTATTGTAAGCGTTAGAGTTGATATTCCTGACTCCATTGCTATTATCCATGTAAGTTTTCACTTGACTGTCGTTCGTGATGGTCGCAATCGGCCCGTGGGGGCAATGTTTTCGTTTTGCATTATATTTTGATGGTTTTATCAGACTGCACAAAAACATTACGCATTACAACACAATTTCAACAATTTTTATTCACATAAAATTTTATCAATAATATTGACTGGTTAGAAATAATAGTATGGAGAAGAAATTATCTCAGAACCCTTTCAATAATTAATAAGCACGCCACTGCCTTCAATATGCCAAGGGCCAATAAAACTCTCAATCATTTTTGGTTCTAGTATAATTGAATTTTAGAAACGCCAAAAAATTGCTACTTTTCCTTTGCATGAATGTTTTCTTCAATAAGGAATTTTTTTACATCTTATTTAATCTTATAAAATCTACTTTTTATGATTGTTCAGATGATTATCCCTAAAATAAAAATATGTTATAGATTTACCTTGGAAATTGAGGACCGAACTGGGTATAACAGCAATTGTCCCAACAGCCCCTGGAAAAGGGATTGTAGCCGCCTTTAAATTTGCCTGTGACCTGTTCGTTTGTCGTCCGCCCTCTGGACACCAAAACCATGTGGAAACCTGTCAAGCCAAATATGGGTATCGATAGTAGCGCCACCAACGCCATCAGAACCATACTGAGAATTCGTTAAGGAAAAATAATGCTTATACCATACAAAAATTAAGAAAGATTATGAACCATATGAAGAAAATGTGACCGAAAATATTTAAAACTAGACTTTGCAGCCCTCGTACCATTTAAATAAAGTCTTCTACAATCCCATACTTTTAATAACTAATCAATCAATTAAACTCTAATAGGTCAACGAATTCAGCTCATCAATAAATAAAAATATAGAATTTTTTATTTAACCAGCAAAAATTCTCTTACACGGCACTTATATAAATCACCCTGTATATTTAAAATCTCGTTTAGAAGTTGAAAATAGAGCAAAAAATCATTTCTGTCTGATTATCCTTTTTAATTAAACTCCCTTTGTTTATTTACCGTTAATATTATTACAATCGGTTTATTGACTATTGATATTGAAATGTGGTTACAAAATTAAATCAACTGTATTTGTATTAAAGTGAATTGTTGGTTTTTGACAGCTGAATATGATTTTACTAGTAAATTAATTGACTTATTTTCAACGAGCAGGGGGAATGAATTTTTTATGAGTTTCGTTCGATTCCTCATAAGTTAAAGGTAATTTATTTTATCAACAAAAAAAAATCTTGTGAAAGTTATAAAATTTATTTTTATAAATATTGATGTCATGAACTACTTTCGAATTATCTTAAATATTTATAAGTAATAAATAATGAATTGAATTTTTTGTTAAAAACACATAATGGACTCAATTAAATGCTAAAAAAATTTAAAATTCCATGGAAATATTAAGGGTTTCATTATTAAGTCGTTTTATTAACCTTGAATTGGACATTTTCCAAGTACTGATGATAATTAGTATAAAAACAATTTAATACCAACAAATTACTGTTTTTACAATAGTTTTTTGATTCAAATAAAGAACAGGAAATGAATTTGGCATTGATGACATTAAAATTAGAAAAAAATTATTGTGCAGAAACTGGTGGCGTGAAAATTCAAATTTCCTAATTGAAAAACGAGCGTGATTTTTTTTACTAAAATTGAAATACATTGGATTTTTGTAATTATGTTTTTACTTAGTTGATTTTCTTTTGTTATGGTTGTTTGAAAAAATAGTAAAATTTTTTTTAAAAATCACCTGAATTATTTTGAATTTGTCAAAAAAATTATGAGAATTAGGGAAAATCGAGGGTTTTGGTGAAAAAAATCTCGAATAAAAATGCCTGTAACTTAAAAAAATATTCCTATAGCTTCGGGACCTATTTTTGGAATGTCAAATGCCACCAACATGCCATCTGTCAGTCCACTTTATAGTGCAGCCACCTAATACAAGATGGCGGGGTTCTCTACGTACCTAACCCATCAAACAGTGTTTAGGGTATCCAACACGGTATCCTACAGATGCCTAATATTGATTTTTGGTGCTTATATATTTTAACAACCTACTTTGTTGTAATGTAGGACTTATTTAAATTGAAAATTAATAGTTTGGCGTAGAGGAAAAAAATACATGCGCGACTTAAAATGACAATACAGTTTAGGAAAATCAATTGCAGTGTCGATTTTTTTTTTCATGCAAAATGCGTAATAATTCTGCAATAAAATTTGAAAAAAATCTTTTGATCTGTGAAGATTTCATTTGGACTTTATTCAAATTTTACCTGTCGATGTATTTTGATGTGCTGATTTCCAAATTCAAGATGTAATGAAAAACCTGATGGTTTTTCCTAAGTTATTTATAAACGTAAACATTAGAAAATTTTAAAAATAAATGGTCAATGAAACTTACCTCGCACATCATTATTTCAACATAATTTTTAACCAAATTCCACTCTATTCATACAATATTTATAATAAAGTATAAAAGGATACGCTATAATTGGCTGCGGTTTGGTATAATTGTCCCCGCCTTTTAATATAAAGATGAGACTTAATGTGAATATACTAATCATGTGTATACTTAATGATATGAGGAAGAAAAAAAAGAATCGATAGTTTCTTCTTCCGATACAATTGTTGACCCAAGGACAGTGATGGTCAAATGTCTGAAAAGAAGATAAAAAATATATTTAATTTGAACGATTGAATCATTAAAACATTTATTATTGTTATGCAACTAGCATTGAAGAATTTAATTTTAATTAATAGAAAGAAACAAATGACTAATACAAAACTTTAGTGGATACTGCAAGTTACTAAATCAAGTAGCTAAAATTTTAAGTCATCTGGTTTGGTAAAGTCTATAAGAAGTCATTGTGAACGGCAAGGAATATGAGGTGCTATCAATTTACTGCATCACGCAGTGTTACGCACTGAAATAAAATGATAGAATTTATTTTGACCATTCCCTGTATGCAGTCCACGTTGACTTGATACATGCCTGTCACCAAATGTTACCGCCTACGATAAATCAGGCGCATTTAATTGGTCACTTCCGAATTATTATTGGTCAGATTCTCGAATAATGTTTCCTTTGACTAAGCCGCGTAAAGACCATATGATACAGTGTAGTAGGATCGAAAGTTTATATACGTTGGTATTACATACCTTTCTTGTTATTTCTGAAATATTAAGCTAATTAAAATGGCTTCTGGAGACCTTTTGATATTTCTAATGGTGAAATGGAAACTCATAATCTCGAAACCAATGAAGTTACAGAGCCTTTGGAATTTCGTAATAAAGACTTACATATCCAAACACAAAGAATTATGTTAAATATTGTTAAATGTTTGAAAAGTGAAAATCATGAAGCCTCAGAAAATGGAATAGTAAAAAGAATTTATGAATTTGTGTTTTCCATTTCTACTGTCGCATTGCACGCCTATGCTTCATAGAGGAGATACCGCCTATGAGTCGAGATTTAGTTTTTATGCTGTTTACACTGACATTGTATAGACTATACTGTTGGTACCCATTTGCAACAACTACATTGATTAGTTATCAATTTTAATTAATTAAATAATAAGAGAAAATGGTGAGAAAGAGGATGGTTGGAAGAAATACTAATTTGTCAAATTTACTATTAAAAGGCTTAGCAGTTGAAGATCAGCAGAATTTTCAGAACAGTATGGACACTTTCCTTCTTTAAAAAAACCAAGACACAATTAGATGCTATTATCCTTAAATAAAATTCACGGATTTAGAAACTGGAAATAGCTAGAATTTAATTTTTTTTAATTGTGTCTATTGGAAACATGGGTATATTGACAGAGATGTAATGATATTGAAAAGCATAAAGATAAATAAAACAAATAAAGGTGTGCCTCACGACGAGCTCAAACTGTTTATGTGACATTTATAAAAAAATTGTATGCTTAGGTTTTCGTTTATGCTCTATTAAACTAAAGTACTTTTATTTGTATGACCTTCGATTATAAAAAAGTTGACAGTAACATAGTTATTTTTTA
Source organism: Crepidodera aurea (assembly GCA_949320105.2). Taxonomy (NCBI): domain Eukaryota; kingdom Metazoa; phylum Arthropoda; class Insecta; order Coleoptera; family Chrysomelidae; genus Crepidodera; species Crepidodera aurea. The sequence continues at coordinate 36,153,491 of OX439475.1, read as the reverse complement.
TGTAAAAAATTCTGTATATGTTTAATTTCCAGATAGCCTTTTTGCTTCTTTACACAGCAGTTATCAACTTTAATTTTATAAATTCTAAATGATAATCTATTGTAATAAATAAAAATTAATTAGTAAAATGTTCTACCAAATGTTCAAAGTATCTTTTCTGGACTTTAAAACATTTAGTTAGTTTTTTAAAAGACCTTCACTTGTAGCACAGGTAATCAATTTGGAAGGAAGAAAATTAAGGGCATTACGAACTTTTTGAACACAGTCTTCTTTTGTTGTTAGGAGATGGATGGAAGCAATTTTTAGAGTTTATTAAAAACCCAACAATAACTATTGAAACCTAACTTTAATACTAGAACAAATCAGATCCCGTCTTACTAGTCAACAAAAGGAAACAATCATTATGTTTAATAACACAACTTAAATTTTAAAATTAATAATAAGAGAGGATAAATGACGAAAAATGACGTGGGAATGCATAATTAAAATCATAATGTTTAGCTACATATAAACTTGCAAATGCTCGGAAAATTTGAATATTCAAAAGAAAGTTGAATTTCAATAAAAAGTGATGATGCAAGTAAAACATAGCATATAAGTAAAGTCCAGGAAAAAATTGATATATTCTAGAGGAAAAAAGTGAGAATTATGAAAAAAGAGAAGATGAATGATGTGAGCTTATAAAATTAGTATCAAAAGATGCTTCATAAATGCAAGACATTATTTATTATGTAAATTTTGGTAATAAAGAATGAATTATACAAGGATGATAGCTGACTCCACACTTAAACATGGCGATGTTAACCAAATCATATAAAAATTGTTTTATTATTATCTTAAAATATATATATTCAATTAATTAGTTTCCAAATGAATCTACGCAAGAAAATTATGTTACATTTGAAAAAGTCAACTATAACATATTTTTTAATTATGGCTTTTAAGGGATGTAGCTCTCTGTTAAAGTATCAAGCCACAATTTTGTATTGAGCTGTATTAAATGATAATAGAAAAAAACAGCATTCTGCTTTCTATACTTAAACAGGTAAACGGGTTAGTATATCTAAGCATCACTTTATAATTATTTCACACTTGGCTGAATTCAGAATATTTAATAGACCATTTAACAACAGGAATTTGTACACAAATTTTAACCTTATACGAGTTATTAAACAATGTAAATAAAGTATTTTGTCTTTAAAAACACAATTTAATTTTTTTTATAAATATGATGTAAGTTGGTATATTAAAAATATTTGCTATGTTATAAATAACAGTACTGAACATTTTAAAATGTAATCAAATAAATCAAGTGAATGATTTGAATTATTGGCACAATTTTGTTTAATATCTTAACATTGTCCTGTAAAAATTAATCAATGCTGCCAGCCAAGAATAAGTATATTATTTTAGAACTTTCTTGTATCATTAAGAAACTGAAAATGTTGTACTTACCTCTATACAGTGATTACAAACACTACAATGGGAACACCTTGGTGGTCTGTAAAATTTGCAAGTAACACACCATTTCATCCGAACAGTAATCCCATTAATATCAACATTCTTATAAAGGGGTGCTCTAAAGTCATCTTCCCTGTCTTCGTCAGGAGGTGCTGCAACAAGTAATGTTATGAAACAAGCACAAAATACCCAAAAGCGAAATGGGTTATTCACCTTTGGGAATTACTCCAGGGTCCATAAAAGTAGCCAGAGTGAAATTTGCTAAAACGAAGAAGGTGATAACACCTTGGCACGCCGGAACCCATGGGTGATCCGCTAGATAATACTGGGCCCTACAACGACAATAGAAATGTCTAAATTTGGATGTATAAACATACATAAATAACTTACGGATAGTAAAAAAATAAAGAAGTGGCAACGATGAGCAATGTCCATGCAAAAGTAGCTGGTATGTATCTAGTTTTAAGATCACACTTGGGCATAATGTTTTTCTTTAATTAGATGCACCCTTAAGTTCTAGCGAAAGTCTGAAAATTCAGTCTCATACAGGTCAACATGGCTGGCAGAGGCAGACACTACGGTTAAAAGTTGGTTTTCAATGTCAAATAAATGTCAATGTCAGATGTCATCTGACAAATATTGATACATCATGAACATGAAGTTGAAACCTCAAGATTCATAGCAAGAGGTCAGCGCCACAAAAGAGAATGGGAAAAATGATTTAGAATTAATTAAAAATTAATAAACAACTCTTTCTTCTCAATATTATATAAAAAATAACTCATTTGGGTTTTCTTTAATTTAAAAAAGAAAGCTTTAGATGCAAACTTGCTAGCGCCATCCATTGTTCAGTTAATTAAATTACAATGCAACCATAGAAAGAATATCATGACCTTGGGATAATTCTGTGCCTAAATAAATTTCTTTTAAAACTCAGGCAGTTCCAAAAAATAAAGTTTGTAGACATTTTTCGTATTGTCAGTAAATAGTATAATTTCGCAACCTTTCCGAGTTGACCTTTTTTTCAATACCTTGTCTATACCAATGAGTGAGCAGAAAAGATCAACTGCCTTATCAGTCTTGTCACTAACGTCAACTGCGATACCAATAACGTCATTTCGTAAAAAGTTAAGTTTTGATAATGCTTATGTCAAAACTGACAACTGACACTGGTTAAAATTTTCAGAAAATTAACACGTTTAGAAAATTACCCCAAAACTAAGCGCTATTGCACAAAAAGTCCAGAATGTTTGGACGGGGAAAAAAAGACACTTCAAAAATATTAATTTATTTATTGCTTACAGTCTAGAGCATCATCAGAATAGATAGTAAAAATGCAATCATACATAAAACGATTAAAAATAACATTTAATATCATCAGTTAACGTACAAATTTTCTTTTAAACGACCACTAAAATGTTTTAAAATCTTAAATAAATTCTCGTTAAAAAGTCCGGGATGAGAACCTACTGACGTGGTGGCATGAATCCGTGCTGTGGCGAGGGTTGGGTGAAACCCTTGGAATAGGGGTTGCCTTGAGCGGAAGCGGGGTACACCACGGGTGGGTGTCCATATTGCTGCTGTTGAGGGTATGGCAGACTCGCTTGCGATGGATTTGAGTAAGCGTTGGAGCTCGGGACTTGGGAGCTATCCATCACTTGAGGAACGTAACGTCTGGAACAAAAAATAAAAAGATCAAATTGATCCAAAGACATTTTTAAAGTGCATCCAGATACCCAACGAACAATCATAACGCTAATTTAACCTCATTTGTTTTATATTTCTAATTACTCATACTTAATTACTTTCTACATAATTGTTTTTTGCTTAAAAAAGATAAAAAAATAATAAGAAAATCTGAGGTTTTATGCAATTTTTAATACAGATACGTCACTGGCACGGGTACTGATTTCCTTTACGGTAAACGATAAAAAAAGAAGCATGTCAAGAAAACACAAATACTCTAACTTACAAACAAACTATAAATTAAACTAAATTACTAAAATACTAACTAACAAATATTAATAAATCAAAAATAAATGCAACCCCAAAAACCCACGCTTCAATAAAAATCAAAGAAATTACATTATTGACAGTGACATTTAACAATTTTAACTTTGATGTCGAGTGAATTCCTTGAACTTTCGATTCGGCTTATAACTAACTTCAGTTACGTGGCCAGTGACGTAATTTCAACAATGGCGCAATATTCAAAACATTATAAAAATTAACAAATTGCTGGTAAAAATTATGTAGGTATGCTTTTAAAATTAAAAAACATATTGTTCTGTTATTTATTCATATAGTGCTAGTTATTTATGAGGTTTTAAATAGAAACTGAAAATTAGTTAAACGTTAAAAGTTAAGAACCCGCCATTTCTAACTCGCACAAGCCTGTGGCTTTTGAGGGTTGCTCGCAGGGGAGCCAGGATGATGGTAAAAGACATTTTAATACATTTTTTATGGAGATTCATGACAGCCAGAGTTTTTTTGGTATATTTGATGCTTTCTTATCTAGATTTTCATGACTTTTGAAGTTATTATGCGTTTACTTCATAGGGCTTTTCAAAAATACATTCTACAATCGGTGAATAACAAATTCGTATCAGATGAGTTCCTTTTTGTGAGCAATTGCTTGCTAATAACTAAGCAAGAATTGTAACTCTCTTACACATTTTACATTATAAATTCATCAAAGTCTATGAGAATGAACAGCAGCAAATGCAGGTAACCTAATTATACAGCCCACTTTTGTCTTTTCTAGTCATTAGCCAACTATTAAAGCGATTAGGGTTGGAACAGAACAATTCCCGTCTAATCGAACATTAGCCAGGAAACAAAATTTGAATAAAAGAAAACAACCTAATCTATTGAAATTTATGACTCACCCAGTGGATTGGAAATTATATTGTTGTGGATAAGGCAAGGAGCTGTACTGCATGCCCGGAAAGTTTCCAGCATTCGATGACCTTCCAAAATAATCAGTCATACCATGAGGATTGGCCGCAGATGTAACAACAGATTGTTGACCTGGTGTCGAGGTCATAGACACCGATTGTGGTCGACTTCCAGCGCCTAAAAATACAAAAAAAAATTAACGTGTTTTTTTTAAATCCAGCTTTAGTATATTCACTTGTTAATTTACCTTCGTTATTAATCTGCGGCGTAGATGGTTTGGAGTTATCTTTGACATCCTCGGTGCCGTTTTTTTGAGTCTTGTCTTGAAGTGGATCGAATTCGCTCGAATTCACCTTGTTCATGGAGGAACTTGACTGATTCAGATCTAAGTTTGAAGCATCTCCAGCTTCTAAAATATTTTATGTCAATTTTGGCTTAAATTTTGTTTGTCAGTTTTTAAAAATAAATAAATAGCACTTAGTTAATAGCATTATTGAAGACTGAAGGATTTTCACAATTTTCAATCGTTTTCCAAACTAATTTCTTTTTCTTCATAAATTAAGACGCTGCTGATTTTTATTGTGGGATTTTCATTTTTCTTGTAAAAAAAAAATGGAAAAACCCTGGATTTTTACACCTTTTTCATAGACTTTCTCTCCCCTTTTTTGCAATTTTTTTTCTTTATTTTCGATGCCAATCAATTTTTTATCCAAGATTACCTGTAAGCTATTTACAGCTCATTTTTTAGTTTTCATTTACTGTACCTACATAGTTATTTAAGTTGGTAAATATTTTTTGTTTTTTGTATTGTAATTAAAAACTGTATAGTATATATTAAAAAGGTAACAATGCTTGCAGGCAAAAAGATTATAGTGAATAGACCTTTGGAAAACTAATAAAGATATTCCTCCGAAAAAAATACTTTTCTCATTTTTAAAATGTTCTATACATGACTAATTCAAATATTATAAATATAAATTATTGTATTACTGATTTAATGTTTACAATATTAATATAAACAAAGTCACTATGCCGAAATAATCTGTTTAAAAAATGGTCACAAAATTTAAAATGTATTTTGTACCTGGATGTCCACTATTAACTGCCTTTGTTTCATGTACATCTATAGAATCAAGTAATGTATTCACTTGGTCCCTTATATTTCTGAGCTGCTTTTTCAAATTTGTAACTTCAGTCGATGATAGAGCTGTATTAGAATCGTTTTTCATATCGGAGTTTAGTAAAATTTGTAATTTCAAAATCCGGCTGCATTGTATAGCAAATGACAAGTCGTTACTCTCAAATATTGTAATTAGATCACCATCTGGAAAAATAAATATCAATTACCGAAACTATTCATAAAGAGCGCGTGACACAGAATTGGGATAATCCGTTTAAATTTTATAAGCATAAATACCTACCTTCATCTTTGTATTTGATAGTGATGTCATCATTTGCTGATAATTTGCCCCTAAAAACCCTTTGCATCATTAACACCAGTTCATCATAAGTTAGAGATTCGTTGTGTATCGGAATTCTCCTAATATCATCACCTAGTTGTACTTTAATTATTAATTTACCACTTAAATCCAACTCACTTTTGATCTCCATATTAAACTGAAAATCGCCAAATTAGAATATTCCTAATTAAAATTTAATAATACTTACTATTTCATTAAACGTTTGGATAATCTGATATCCAAAAAAAGACTACAGTTTACCTAGAGAAGGTGAGTGAAACGATTAAAAATGGACAAAAACATACAATGCAACCGCAACGTCAAAAAGTTTTTTACACGCTGTCAAAAATACCGGCGTTGTCATATCGAAAACAAGACGCAAGGCGATTTCTATAGTTTGATTAAAATTGAATTCTATTCAACACAAACACATTTCCATTTTTAATGACGTCATCAAAATAATGTTTGCACATTTTCAAAAATTTCTTTAAAAAATTATATTTAGGGATACAATTTCTCGTATTAGAACTAAAAATATATTTGTGATTAGTAACAAAAAAGTCGAAAACATCCAAGAAAGTAATTGAATTTCAAAAAAGGCAACATTGGATTTGAAGGCAGAAATTTACATTTAAAAGTTGGTAGGTTTGATAATGTAAGAAGTAAAATGGAATCTCAAAAGAAATGAATTTTCAAGCTCAACAAATAAAAATTGAACCCGAAAGGAAGGATGAGATAGCCACTAAACAACTAGGGGAGATATATCCCAAACCTAATGTTACATTTAAATATACAGATATTAAAACAGAATTATTCAGTGAAGAAGAAATACATATTAAAGACGAAGGCGAGAAACGTTTAGAAGATACTAAAACAGAATTAATAAGGGAGGATAGCTTCAAAATTGAAGAAGAAGAAATATGTATTAAGGATGAAAGGGAGGAACCTTTAGAAGATAGTGAGGGGAATATAAAGACTTTAGCTCCTAAAAGGGATGATTCATCAATTCATACAGATGAAAAGAACTTCAAGTGTGATGTTTGTAAACAAACGTTTTCTGAACCAAGTGATTTATTAGTACACACACATAAAAAAACTTACGAATGCAATGTTTGTGAAAAATCATTTATTAGGAATCAGCACCTACAAAGACATTTAGTGATTCATTCTGGAAAAAAAAATTTCAAATGTAACATTTGTGAAAAATCATTTACTGGGAAGGGCAACCTAAATTCACATTTACTGATTCATTCAGGTGAAAAACGTTTTAAGTGCAACATCTGTGAAAAATTGTTTTCTCATAAAGGCAATCTCAACAAACATTTGTTGATTCATTCACAGAATTTTAAGTGCAACATCTGTGAAAAATCGTTTTCTCCCAAAAGCAATCTCGACAAACATTTGTTGATTCATTCACAGTATTTTAAATGCAACATTTGTGAAAGATTGTTTTTTGAGAAACGTAGCCTAAATAGACATGTACATGTTCATTGTCAAGAATGGTGACTAAAAAAAGCCCCTATGATGCAGTTTTATTTGTATATTTATTACTGATGACAAATTATACAAAAGTGGTAATACAGGATTTTTTGTAATATCCCATGTCATCCTTTAGGTACCAAAAATTACATATTTCATATTTATTACAAAAGAAACCAAAAAAAAATTCTCAAAGTTTAGATAAGTGTACTAGGGCTCTCTGAGTCACACGAAGGAAAGGCCTACGAGTAATAATTGCTTGTAGGAGTTCAGAAAGTTCCAATACCTTTAAATTGTTTTTAATTTTATTTTTCTGCTGCCCCTTTTGTTAAAACATTTTCACCACCAGTTGCCAAATCTGAAGCACAGATTAGAAATATAGTTCTCTAATCTGTGTCTGAGGTTTTCACAATGAAGTTTATAAGAAATATAATCTTTACACCAAATGTAACTAAAAAAAAAAACTAATGTAGAAGTGTAGGGCAAAGAAGGGATTCTAACTCGGGACAAAATACGTTGAGAATGAAATATACGGATTTTGTACTGTATGTAGATAAGAGTATAATTTCAGTCTACCTCTTCCCTCAGGGGAATTTTTTTACTTTATTAGAGGTAGTTTCATTTTCTATTAATACCATATATAACAGAAACTATTAAAAGAGTAATTGATAATTTAATTTTGAAATGATTTGAGATATACATAGCGGATAAAATTAAAATAACGAGGTGTAACTTGACCTTTGTAGTATTTGGGGAAAAACGTGGAATGACAGAGTCGCGATAGGTTGCCAACAATTTTTATTGAAAAAAGTATGTAAAACCAGTTGAGAATGCTCTTCTAGCATTGCCATAGACCGAACAAATTAAACATAGAAAGTATTAATAAAATTTTAGATCGACAGTTCTCATTCTAATCAACACAACCAGTCTACTCACTTTTACCAAAATCGTCATTCACTATGTGTCTACTTTAAATTCAATGTCATTTTAAACTTCAAAATTTTAATATTTTGGTACCCACTTTGAAGGTGTTCCCGAAGCTTAATTTTTGATGCTCTATCAAAATCTGAAGTCAGAATTTTAAAATTTATAAACACAAAAAAGCTACACAGCCACACAGATCGAATTCAGATACTGAACAATTTGTTCAGTGATTAAACACAAAAACCGACGTTTTTAATCGTTTTTCTCATGATTGCATTGACAGCAAAAATTAGTGATTTTTCTTAATTCTGACATTCACTGTTTGATAGTTTTATATGAAATGAATCGGTAATTTATGAAAATGACTTTTTTATTGCAATGCATTCATATCAGGTATTTGTACGCACTGAAGAGAAATCATATCAATCGGCCTTCCCAAAGCCGAGATATGATTGGCCGAAAATCGCAGTTAATTAAGAAACCCCATAAGACAGTGATTAGTTTTTTGCGTCTCCTGAAAAATGTACTTTCCTTGATTTATGTGCTTTCTCAAATTACCCATTCAAATGTAAAGTAAATATTAAGTAATATGTGGATAAGTGGATATTTTCGTGACTGTTCAATAGTAATTTATGTAGATAAAATTGGTGGGAAGCAGTCTTCCAAAATGTTTATTTTCTTTAACAAGACCAATAACTTGAAATTCAGAAAAAATTACATACAAGAAGAAACATCAGTGTTAAATTTCTAAAAAATCAGTATACAATTGAAACATACAGAGTGAGATTATAAAATGTATAAGTATGTATAAATATATAAAAAATCAAGTCAAGGAGGACGAGTTGAGAACTTTTCTTTATGTTTTTTTAATAGATGTTTATATTATACTGAGGTCATTGATACCTGTTCTTTTATTCATTGATTTTTCATTATTTATATGAACCATTTCAAGAAAGAGGCGCTTATTGAGAATTATGGGATTATTATAGTTAATCACATGATCTTTATCTGTTACACGTTCAGCAAGGCGACAAGATCTCACATTCCTTCTGCAGTCACTTTTATGAGAGGTTATTTTATCTTTAAGCATTCTACTTGTTTAACCAATGTATACTTTATCACAGCTGCTGTATGGGATTTCATAGATTATATTTGATTTATTTTTGACTGGTATAGGTGTTTTCAATTTAGAATGTATTTGTATCTGTTTCAAATTCAAACCATCCACCAACAACTAACCAAATTTAAATTTTAAAATCTTTACCACTCATACATTTGTTCAAGAATGAAGACACTATTAAAATAGCTAAAACCAATTTGAAAACTATTTCACAAATACATTCTAAATTGAAAACACCTATACCAGTCAAAAATAAATCAAATATAATCTATGAAATCCCATGCAGCAGCTGTGATGAAGTATACATTGGTCAAACAAGTAGAATGCTTAAAGATAGAATAACCTCTCATAAAAGTGACCGCAGAAGGAATGTGAGATCTTGTCGCCTTGCTGAACATGTAATAGATAAAGATCATGTAATTGACTATAATAATGCCAAAATTCTCGATAATGAACAAAATCTCAAGAAGCGTCTCTTTTTTGAAATGGTTGATATAAATAACAATGAAAAATCAATGAATAAAAGAACAGATATCAATGAACTCAGTACAATATACACATATCTATTAAAAAAACATTTCTCAACTCGTCCTCCTTGAATTGATTTTTTATATATTTATACTTACTTATACATTTTATAATCTCACTCTGTATACTGATTTTTTAGAAATTGCCATTTTAAAATTTTAACACTGATGTTTCTTTTTGTATGTACTTTTTTCTGAATTTCATGTTATTCTTCTTGATAAAGAAAATAAGCATTTTCGAAGGCTCGACTTAAAACAAAGAAATCGTACTAATTTATTTACTATTGACTGCTTCCCACTAATTTTATCTACATAAAGTAAGTGATATGTAAGTTTGGTGGCCATTTTTCTTACATATTAAAGAAAACGCTAAAACTACTTCAGACATTTGTCTTTTAATGAAAAAATACACAAATTTAACAATAAATATAACTTTCAAAATATACTCTTAAAAAATAACAAAAACTTAATTAATCTTTTTTATCCAATTGTCTTTGACGATTTATACATTCTTGTACATGCGCATCATAATTTGAAATAAACAATTGGTCACAAATATGGCAAACTAACTTTTTGTGTGACAAATATTTCGGGACGGTTTCATCTATCAACCCACACGATGCCGCGTGTGCCTGCAAAAACAATTATTTTTTAAATCTTTTTTACCAAAAATTAAACAAGAAATTAGAAGAAGTGACTTTTGACATAAAATGTTTCATAAAATGGTAAAAATGTAACGCACCTCAATTTGTTCTATTGGGAAATTTTTTGCACATACTGGACATTGTTCTTCACATGCAACATTGGTAGTTGAACTAGTGGACTCAACACCATTTTTTAAGGGGTCAACTTTCGATGATTTTTCTTTTTTCATATTTATATAACAAGCAAGATTTGCATTCTCCATTTTGCTAGGTTCCACGCTTCCTCTTGAAGACACCGAACCTGTAATAATGACAAAAACTCAAAATTGCTAATTTAACACAATTTTGCCATCACCGAATATACAAAAGTTGATATTTACTTTTTTTTGCAGATTTCCTGGTTTGTTTCCTTACAGGAATATCTTCGTTTTCTTGCTGGTTTTGTACCTCTATTTCCTCATCAGTTACTTTTACAAATTCAAAAGCTATATCATTTTCTTGTTTCTGCTTTTTCTCCATTTCTTCTTTTAAGTTCTTAAACATTTCTTCACCTCGTGGTAATTTTATGGTAGTCTTGAAAGTAGTTTTGCCAAACATTTCTGATGTTATTGATTTAGATTGTTTGTTTGTTTTGGGAGAATTGTCTGCAAATAAAACAGACCTCTCCAATATATCTGCATTTGTTCCTCTCCTTGCTTTGGTTGTACTCTGCGAGGTAACACTAGTTATTTCTAAAATATATATAATAAAATTAATTGGTGGTATGGCATTGAACTGATTTATATATTTTATTACAGGTAGGTATTAAAGTGTGTGAGTAAATAAAGAAGGTTCAGATTAAATATGGGGTTTCCTTGGAAACTGTATTTGGGCCCTTGTTTCTACTTATTTACTAACGTTCAAAACACATGTAAGTAGGGATTTGTTTCGCTTGAACTGGAGATATGTTACTTGAAAAATTAAATATTGAGAAGAACACTTTAGGGGAACATAATTAAAATTTATAATTAGCAATTTTTATTTTAATAGGTAAAATTACTATAATTGGTTATAATGTGAAAGGGGGTTTAAAAAAGAAAATTGACAGATGGTTGTTATGCCATTTTTTTTGTTGGGGAGATTAGATTGTTTTTAATTTTTGAGATGTCAGATGTAGAAATTAAAATAAAGTTTATTAAAAAGTAAAAAATCTAAGAATTTACATTATCATTACAATATATTATTTATTCAGTTAAAATGAAATTTTAACACAAATCAAAGACAAAAACCGGTCTTGGTTTGTGGAATCAATTAAATTAAATTTACTAAAAATATAATATTCTGCAAACAATAAAACATTTTTGCTGGAATCTTGATTAAAATGAACTTGGAGAGGAGTTGTACATTTTTGCACTGACCTTTTTCTATATTTTCTGTCTGGATTGATTTCAATAAAGATTCTGCTGTCTCTTTGGATTTGAAATTGTTCATAGAATTTGATTTTAAAAACGGATTTTTTTGATTCTTATTGTAAACCGCATCTAAGCTATTTTCATTTTTATTACAAACTTTTTTCTTTGTTTGTCGCCCAGACCTACTACCTGTATCGGAATCATAGTTTGTAATAATTATAGGTTTAGGCATTGGTACTGGAAAAAACGACTCCCTAGATAAACGTGACCTCAGTTTTGCCATTTTTGTGTGATAACTGTACAGCATTTTCACTTTTAACTCAACATTCGCATCCAAAAACTCTTTACTGTTCTGTATGCTTACGTATTTCAATGGTCGTTCAATAATTGGAAAACATTCTTCTTTAGGTTTTGCCATTTCATTGAAATCAATAATGGCTTTATTAGCATCCAGTTCGAGACTTAAGAATTCTTCAGTAATTTCATCATCGGTATGATCGTTAGGTTTTGAAATAGTATTACTAGTGGTCGGTTCTTCTTCTAATAATATTAGACTTTTTTTAAACTCTCTGGACTCGTTTTCTGTCGTAGCAGTGTTTTTAGAATTTGCTATGGCTTTATAATAAGTTTCGATCTCTTCCTTAGACATGTTTTCTTCATACAAACCAGCTTCTAAAAATCAAATTTTAAGCAAATAAACATATGACTATTATATATACTACCTCTCACAATTTTTTCCATTTTTCTAGGGTTTACTTGTTGATCCATTGCAATTTGTTTTATTTAAATAATAAATTCTCTCTTGGTTGTATTTATCTTTATCGTAAAAAACTACATTCAAGCCAATCAAAAATTATCGGCACTGGTCTAATATCCTTCTCTGGCAACTGGGCTGTAATAAATAATTCTTAGACAATTATTCGGAAAGTTAATATGAAGTCAAAAAAATGAAAGATATGTATATAGGGTGCAGTAAAACAGTTAATATTTTTTTGTATGATTTTTATTGCTCAATTTTATTTTAATCTTTAAAATATTAGAATAAATTATGTTACTTTAAAAATAAGTTTTTTTATTCATTGAATTTTTTTCACTTTTTATGTAAACCATTTCTAAAAAACATCTTTTAAACAAATTACTTTCTTTATTGAAGGTATGGAAGAAAAAGTCCTTTTTATCTCACAAGTTACAATTACTCACAATTACTTTCTTTAGTTAAGATTGAGAAATATTAGTAAAATCAAATAAATGTCCTGTATTATATACATATGTTGTGATGTCTTAAACGTGTTAGGTTATTATATAATTATAATATAATATTATTAATTAATATTTTCCACAAATAATTTTCCAATTATGATAAGAAATAATAACGATTTTGATAATATAGAAAATCCAGAATCTATTGTCAATCAAAAATTTAAAGGAACTCACTCCCAAAATTAATAACGTTTTAAAAGAAGAAACTATATTATTTTATCAAATAAACCTGTAAAAACTGTTAATAAAAATGAAAATAAATCCCCAACTTGTTTTTTCCTTTTACTTTGACCTCAAAAATGTCTAAGATTAACTTGAAATATTTCTTTAGCAATTTTAAGTTTATTATATCTCCCCATAAAATGACCTTTTTTATTCCCTAAAAAATCATAATTACACAAGGACCTATAGAATTCGGTTTATATTTTATGTTAAAAGATATTTTGTTCAACTCTGCATTTTTCTTTTTTCATTTATTTCATTTTTTTGTGTTTTTATTTTCAATCGTGTTTGAATCCTTCAAAATATCATCGAATTGTTCAAGGTCACGAGCAGGAGGGGGCTCCCCCCATGGGTCAACCGGCATTTTTTACCGAAAAAAATGTAAACTTTTCCTAAAAGCCTCTGCTATGTAAGTAAAGATCAAAAACTTACCAGGGTAAATGAGTAGGTATAATTCACACAGGTAGAAAAAAATTAGTAAAATTTACCACACTATTCAATTTTTTTTTTAAATCAGGCGCCAAGAAACAATCTACCTTACACAAAAGACGACACAAAAATGAACACGAGACATGATAAATCGCAAAGGTCCGGATTTGTACGAGAGTCCTGCTCTGCCTCTTCGGCCATAATTAAGGCTCGTCCATACTCATCCGAATAAACGCAATTTTTCAAATCGGAAAAAAACCGCCACATCGTTTCAACTGAAAAAATGCATGTTAACATTAATAAGATGAAGTTCAAGGAAAAGAATCATATTTCTGTTGTGTAATCTATTTCTATGGATAAGCTGCAACATCTAACGAAGTGGCGGTTTTTTTCAGATTTAAAAATTGCGTTTATTCGGATGAGTATGGACGAACCTTTACTGAACACATCCTTGTTTGACATGTGACATTTTATATATGAATTATGAAATAACAACAAACATAACCTAAAAGAACAGAAGCATTATTTTCATGCGAGTAAAGTTTTAATTTATATCGTTAAATTAACCATTCTGAAATGGCCACAGATGTTCTTAGAAAATGTAAGCGTTCACTTGTAAACTAGGTTAGTACTTACTTATTATACTTTATTACATTTTTAGCTCCGGTGAAAAATAAAGAACCTGAAAATGGGGCTGAACCTTCAGCTCCTATTACAAAAAAAGGTATCCTGACGTCTTTCTTGAATGGAAAATCTATGAACATTCCAGAATCTGATATGGTAAGATAAATATTTCAAGTAGGTAGTCAGTTATAAAAAAGTTTATTTTTGTAATTTTTTTAGTTAGGAAGATGCAGATTTGTTTCAGAATTCGACAAGCTAAATAGAATTGGTGAAGGAACTTATGGAATAGTTTGTAAGTAACCCCAAATGGTAAAAAAAGTGTTTATAATAAATCTTTTTTGTTTGTTTAGATCGAGCTAAAGATCAGGTCTCAGACAAAATTGTCGCTCTAAAGAAAGTGAGAATGGACTTAGAGCGAGATGGAATTCCAGTAAGCAGTTTGAGAGAAATTCAAGTTCTACTTAATTGTAAACATGAGAATATTGTACACCTCAAGGAAGTAGTAGTGGGACGCAGTTTGGAAAGGTTCATTGCTAGATATTTTCTATAAAAATGTGATTTCTAATGATTTGTTTCTTTCAGTATATTTTTAGTAATGGAATATTGTGAACAAGACTTGGCTTCTTTATTGGATAATATGCAAGCTCCCTTTACTGAATCACAAGTCAAATGCATCATGCTCCAAGTGTTACGAGGGTTGAGATACCTGCACCACAATTTTGTTGTCCATAGAGATCTAAAGGTTTCTAATTTACTAATGACTGACAAAGGGTGTGTTAAAATTGGTAAGTAATAACTCTGGCTCTTCTTCTTGTGGTAGAATAGGAAATAAGGGTGAAGACGTAACGCAACTGGCGGTTGGACAGACAAGCGCATGTTTATGTTCTAACAGTAATTCTCTTGAAATGCACCAGCGCGCCAGCTTATTTTACAACAAATACAAATGACTGCATTTAGAAGTTTAGTCAAGAAATATCTTTGATAAAATAGGAAAAAGTAACATAAAAAATTATTACGTTATTAAGAGGTTTCAATAAAAAAGACAATTAAAATAAACATACCATGTAGACCAGGGTTGAAGCCTTTGAAAATGGGAAAAAGTAAAAAAAAATAGGATGAAACCTATTGGAAAAGGAAGAGAATATAACAAAAATGAAAGGAAAAATAATTTAAGGTCGATCTGAGGTCGGGAAGTGGAAGTTTTTAAGGGTAGAAAACTGTTTATCTCGGCGAAGCAAAGCTACAAGTCATATGGAAAAAAGTTAAATGGCAAAGTTGTAGGTAATAAAAAGATCTACAACTTTTGTATTTACACTTTTTTCATATAACCTCAAAATTTATGTGAAAAATTCAAATAACCAAGTTTTTGGTTTTTTATTTTTATCTTTTACAAAAAAAATTTTTTTTTCACGAAATTTGGTGAAAACTTACCTTTTATGTCCCAAACACACTGTAATTTTTTTGATTTAAAATATTTATTTTTCCACCTGATTTTAACTTAAATCGACAAAGCACCCTAATTTTCAATCGAAAATTCTCGCGTCAAAATATCTGCTTTTTTAAAAAAACTCGGTTGGCTTTTTGTTCGTTGAAATCTCTACTTTTTGGTGGTGTAAAAAAATATACATTACTATGGTAAATGTTCTCAAAAAATGCAAAGAAACGAAAAAAAATCGAAACCGAATTTTTTTTAAATCATCATGTACAATTTTGGGCGATTTATTAAAATTTATACTTTAATTACTCGAAAAACGTAAGATTCCATTTTACATTGATAAACAAAAAATTGCAAGTCGAAATATACTACTATAATTAACAACCAAATAAGTTAATAAAGTTAATATTTAATAAGACGTCAAATATTATAATGAATAACGTAATCAGTATAAAGTATCTAAATTCAATAGTACGATTTACATGTATATTTATATATTATGAGATTTTCTGTGACATAAATGTAATTAGAATTTACAAGGGCGGATTTACGGTGGGTTCAGGGGGTAATCCCCCCCCTCTCCCCATGATTATAATTTATAAAAAAAATTATAAATCATAATACACACAAAAAATTGCGTAGTCAAACCGAGTTTTTCCTGACCATAGAGAACCGTTTAACATAAGCAGAAGAAAAGTTATGGACAAAATAAATTATTTTCATTTTTTTTTTCGCCATTTTTTTAGCCCCATCTAGACTGTGGTATTTGACAAAATCCTTTTGCAGAAAGTCGTAACATATGTTTTTACAATTGTCTAGTAATTTTTAGCCCTATGGATAATTATTTTTTAAGTTTTGATCTGTTAAAGTTGAGCTAAATTTTTGTTTTTTATTCAATTTTTGGTCAATACCGTGAAAAGTATTGATTTTTGAAAAAAAAAATTAAAGAGACAAGACTTTGAGCAAATGTTCTTCCGAATAATTACCATTTTTTTTATCTTTGCATTTATAACCGTCAATGTCATGTTTTCGGGTCAAATATTGAAAAAACGGTCATTCCAATGAAAAAGTTTGTCATAACATGATATTTCGGCGATATCCTAAGTTTTAAAATGGATTATTGTACATTATATAATATTATCAGCCAAAAAAAAGTTACTGGCAAAAAATACATTTTTTTTAGAAATGTACAATTGTTGTGGTGAAAATCGTAATTTTCTGCGCACTATAAATCGGGAGGGAACATCAATTCATTAAAAAAGGTAATTTATCAATTGCGAAAATTTTTTTTCTTTTTTTCACACCCCCCTGCCCCCACTCAAAACGCAACTAACGAAAGTTTTCTACTTCTGGACACCTTTCCTAGCAATTTGCAAAAAAATTTAAGTCGATCTGATCAGTCACTAGTTTCTGCTCGATATTACAAAAAAATTTACTAGCTTTCTTGGATTATTTGGTAAGTTTTACCCCTCCCATAAAAAAAGCTCAATCCGCCCTTGAGAATTTAATAAATCAACTTTTTTACTTAAAAAAAATAGCAGCAATCACATTTTTTAGATGAAACCCGCTTTCAATCAACCTTTAATTATATTTAGAACAACTATTTTCGCATGTTTTTCGCAATCTTTATGTTTTATGGATTTGTAATTTTTTTGTTTATCAATGTAACACGGAATGTTACGTTTTTCGAGTAATTAAAGTATAAATTTTAATAAATATCTCAAAATTGTACATGAATTAAAAAAAAAATTTCAGATTCGAGTGTTTTTCGTTTCTTTGCATTTTTTGAGAACATTAGTAATGTATATTTTTTTACACCATCAAAAAGTAGAGATTTCAACGAACAAAAAGCCCACCCAGTTTTTTAAAAAAGCAGATATTTGACGCAAGAATTTTCGATTGAAAATTAGCGTGCTTTTTCGATATTAAGTCAAAATAAGGTGAAAAAATAAATATTTTAAATAAAAAAAGTTACAGTGTGTTTGGGACATAAAAAGGTAAGTTGTCATCAAATTTCGTGAAAAAAAAATTGTTTTTTCTAAAAGATAAAAATAAAAAACCAAAAACTTGGTTATTTGAATTTTTCACATAAATTTTGAGGTTATGTGAAAAAAGTGTAAATACAAAAGTTGTAGATCTTTTTATTACCTACAACTTTGCCATTTAACTTTTTTCAATATGACTTGTAGCTTTGCTTCGCCGAGATAAACAGTTTTCTACCCTTAAAAACTTCCACTTCCCGACCTCAGATCGCCCTTAAACTATTTTTCCTTTCATTTTTGTTATATTCTCTTCTTTTTCCAATGAGATTCATCCTATTATTTTTTTTGGTTTCAAAAATTATCGACCCTGGTCTAATGAGTCTATTCTTTGTCGAATCTAGGAAGCCGACCAGAAAACTGTTTGTAATAATTCATTTCGGAAGCTCATAGTGGTTTGTATTTTAATTTCTCTCTCTTTCCACTGGATTAAAACCACTTAGTTGTTAAATAAAAAAACTTTTTTAACAACTAAGTGGTTTTAATCCAGTGGAAAGAGAGAGAGAAATTGTTTGTAATAAGTTACAATTTTTTTTATGGTGGTGGTCTTATTTTGTTTCTATTCTCAAGAGTATCTTTTTTAATTTATTGCATCAAAGTTTCAACTTTAGCTTCATCTATAAATGTTATATTTAATCTGTTAAACTTGAATGACTTTTAAATCGACATATTTTTTTTAGCCGATTTTGGCCTTGCCAGATACTTTGGTGTCCCGTTAAAACCTATGACACCTCACGTGGTTACTCTTTGGTACAGAGCTCCTGAATTACTCCTGCAGGCCCCCACACAGACTACCAGCGTCGATATGTGGGCAGCTGGATGTATTTTAGGCGAACTATTGGGACACAAACCTTTGTTACCCGGTCGATCGGAGATTCAACAACTCGAGCTTATCGTCGATTTATTGGGAACACCTTCGGACGCTATTTGGCCAGGATTTAGTCAGCTTCCCGCTTTACAAAATTATTCTTTGAAGCAACAACCCTATAATAATTTGAAACAGAGGTTTCCTTGGTTGTCGGCAGCCGGTCTTCGTTTGTTGAATTTCTTGTTCATGTACGATCCCAGGAAGAGGGCCACTGCCGAAGAATGCTTGCAGAGTAGTTACTTTAAAGAAGCTCCACAACGTAAGTATTTTATTTTCATAACCATACAGTATATTTGAATGTACTGGTAAGAGTTGTACTTCAACGATCAATATCGGTTTGGTTCTTTTTGACACCTGGGGAAGATAATCCGTCAGGTAGTGCGGAAGTCTTCTGACGTGCTCTATCTACTAAAACTACCTCTCAGCACATGTACAACTCACCAAACCACCACATGGCATTATTACGAAGCGGGACTTATTTTTGAAATTAAAAAGAAAATAGATAATTGTTGCCGATTTAATTAGAAGATTTATTTTATTTTTCAGCTTGTGATCCAAAGCTGATGCCGAGTTTCCCACAACACAGAAACATTAAAGGAACTAAGCCAGCAGCATCCGAAGCCCCAAATACCGGAGCTGGGGACCAAACTAACAACTTACCTGCGATATCAGATTTGGTAAGTGTTTATTGTGACAAATAAGAGATATTATATTTTTTGTTGGATTTTGGGTAACTGGAAAGTAATTTGTATTTTTTTTTAGTTGGGGTCGATAGTTAAAAAGAGGAGAATCGAATGATCTAAGAAGATACGTTATTTTCTAAGTGTATGAGTATGACTGTATGCCTTTATAGTTTGTATTTTTGTTTTTCATGTAAAAAGTGTGACTCAACAAAATAAATAAGTATGTCGAGAAGTTTTTTCTTTTTAATCTTTACCTTACCCAATTCTGAAAAAAAACCTCAATTTTAATTAAAATGTTCTTATTAATATAGCAGGTGTACAAATAAGTTTCCGGTGTTTATAAAAATTACGGTTAAAATTGTCAGATGTAAAACGTCATTATCGTAAGGTTGGACATCAATCAACAACATAACCTTAAAATATTAGTGATTTTTTTAGCAGCTTTTTATTGATTTTCGTGATCTAGGAAACACAATTAAAATGCGAGGAGCATTAAGAAGGTTATTTTAAATAAAAAACATTTACTTTTGGATTAGAAAAAAATTTATTATTAAAATCAAAGCTACTTAGATACAGAATGAATATAATATTATTATTATTATTATGAATAAGTATATATTATTAACTTAAAGTAAGTAATTGCAGATTTATTTCTCACGCTGAAGCTTGTACTAAAAAAGAAAATTAAAATTATTTTAACGGACCCATCTCATATCTCGCAATTTAGCTAGAGCTCGTGCGCGAAAAAGCGGCCGGTGGTTTGAATCTAGTAACTTTTCTATCTATACTTGTCCCCCAATTATTTTTATTGGGTTGGCCGTTCTGGTACGTGCTTGTTGTTTGCATAGATAGACCAAGTACATATTTCAAACCAACACACAAATCACTTTAAAATAACCTAACCTGACTAACAAATGCTAACAATTTTGAAGTATGTCAAATTCTTAATTATTCATATTAGCCAACATCAGAGAGAAAATCTGGTAACTTTTAAGTTCGCGCATAAGCTCTTCAACGAAAAGATATGAGATCAGTCTATTGAAGTAACGTAAAAATTAATTAAAAATCGACTCAATATGAATTCTTTTTTTTTCCGACCGAAACATTTAAACATCTGTTCGAAATCGAACATCTACGACCTCGATAAAAGGGGAATAAAAATAATATTCAAATAAAATACAAATAAAAGAAATAACAAGCACGCTTATGGGTTCGGTACCCTTGAAACAAACTCAACATCTATCCATAGAGACAGTATGACGTAATAAAACCGTTACAACACGTGTTAATTAAGAACGCGGCATCTACAAGCCCACTGGCTTTGCCGAAAGCAACCACAAAAAACGCCCACAGACATCAACATCGGACTGCTGCCTTCGCGAACTGCAAAAAATACATACATCAATAAGACCGCGAACAACGCTTGCGATTGGCTAGAAAAACCGTTAGAAATTAAATAAGAAAGATAGAAACACATAAACAGAGATCGACTGATCCAAGGCTTGATTTCGGAAGAATCGGAAGCTTCCAGTCAAAAACTTCAGTAGAACTTTTCTCTCCGAGTGCATAGGCCGGTGGACCTTTTGCTAGTAATTAAATTCAGTAGCATCTTGTCTCTCCTGATTATCGCTTGCTGACGTCAGTATCTTAAGCGGCACACTCGTGTCCACCATAAAACACATGCATAACTCATAAATGCATATTTTACAATCACAAAATTCCTTGAGCAATTGCAATACATTTATAACCAGTTGTTAATTCTTTTTTTACCATTTTTACAAAGTGTTACAAGAATTGTTGTTAATAGAAAGTTAATAAACAGTGCAGTCTTTTATTCTACTTCTTCGTACTTTTAACACCAAAAGAAATTACAGTCCACGCCGTCATTATTGCCAGCTTAAGTTACGCTAAGTTGGAACAGAGGCATCTACAGGGTGTCGCCTAAAAAGTTTGGGTCTCCAAATATACAGGAGATTTGGAATCGCCCAAAACAACATCAAACAGTGCGTTTTCTCATCCATGTATTAAGTTTGTTATGTTATCCCTCAAAAGTCACCAAGGGTTGGTATTAAAAGTCAGTTGTCAAAATATTTGTCACCTTAACAATACTTTTTTTAGTCTCATAATAGAGAGTTATTGCACATCATTTGGGGTATACGGTATGCCTTACAGTGACAGTTACGCGTGCGCAACAGTAAACAACCATTTTTAAGGTATAACGTCGTACGCTATATCTAAGGCATAAGGAGAGCCTTAAACCTTATACCTTATGCGTGTTGGGTGTTCTAAAACCAAAAAGCGGCTTTTTCGCGATCGATTTTAGAATTAAATAACAGAAGAAGAGCAATGTTAAACCGTATTCAATGGTTAACGTAAATAAAGTTAAAAAATTGAAAATTTGTAAACAAAATTTTTCGACTGACCATTAGACTTTAATAAAAACTATTATTCTCGATAATTTTGAGTTTATGTTGAAAAGTAATACAAATTAATACAAAAGTTTTAATTATCTACATTTATATTAAACTGTTTACGATATATTTCAGCTACAAATTCTAAAAATCCAATATCCAACCCTCAAAACATAGGGCTTCGGTACCATAAAAGGGTTTGTTAGATGAATTAGTTTGAGTATTTTGAAAAATAAATTATTGCATTATTTCAAGGAACTTAGTCTGTTTCGATTACAACAGATTGGGAAAAACCTATAATCCAATCGTTATAATGTAAATTTAACTGCTGGCTGGGGATTAAAGAAATCATTTTCCAAAATTCTGTGCTTAATTGTAATGTTTTCTCTATATGTATTTAAATATATATTATTGAAAAGATGTTAATTATTTAAAATACAAAAAATGAAATTTTCCATTAGTTTTGATATCTGATATTTGCATTTTAGGTTTTAAATAAAACTAAAAAACTATCAGTCTTAATTTATTGCTTAATAAAGGTAAGAAAGTTAAAAATATTTTATTTCAAAGTAATTTAAACTTAATTCTACAACATATTTCTATTTCTTGGTTTGTTTTTTGCTCCGATGGATCTTAAGAGTCTTTTCTTGTATGAAATTCCTGGTTCCCGGTTTTGATTGTTGAAATTTCATCAAAACCCTTCAACCTATTCGTATAATCTAATCTTCTAAGCAAAATGCACAATCCTTCAAGTCCTGTAACACAAAATTAGGGGTAATAGGTTTTTACTTTCATTAGGAGAAAGTCAATAGTTTATACCTGATATAACATTACTTCTTCTTGTTCTAATTACAGCTGGTAACATAAGACGTTCTGCTAAGAATACAATGTGTTCTCTTTCAAATCAGAAATTTGATTTTATGTAATGGGTTAACATTAACTCTAAATTGAGGCGATCATTGATATTTCTTCCTCGACCTTCCCTATTATTGATAAGGTGAAATAATATGGCTTCATCTTCATGTTCTTCCTCAACAAAAATATTCAAAAGTTCTTCCGTAATTTCGTTAATACTTTTCTACCATCAATCAAGCACAATATCCAATATTTATATTTCGACACCATTGACAGCCCACTAATAGCATGTCAAACGTCACTACCTTGAGAAAAGCAACTGCAATAACTCACTATTTTACGCATACCTTACATCGTCATAGCGCTAAGGTATAACGTATACGGTATACATTCTGCCAGTTTGCAATAACTCTCTACTACCGATTTAATAGAGAGTTATTGCACATCATTTGGGGTATACGGTATGCCTTACAATGACAGTTACGCACGCGCAATAGTAAACAACCATTTTTAAGGTATAACGTCGTACGCTATATCTAAGGCATAAGGAGAGCCTTAAACCTTATACCTTATGCGTGTTGGGTGTTCTAAAACCAAAAAGCGGCTTTTTCGCGATCGATTTTAGAATTAAATAACAGAAGAAGATCACTGATATAGTTAAAAAATTGAAAATTTGTAAACAAAATTTTTCGACTGAACATTAGACTAATAAAAACAATTATTCTCGATAATTTTGAGTTTATGTTGAAAAGTAATACAAATTAATACAAAAGTTTTAATTATCTACAACATTTATATTAAACTGTTTACGATATATTTCAGCTACAAATTCTAAAAATCCAATATCCAACCCTCAAAACATAGGGCTTCGGTACCATAAAAGAAAGGGTTTGTTAAATGAATTAGTTTATGAGTATTTTGAAAAATAAATTATTGCATTATTTCAAGGAACTTAGTCTGTTTGGATTACAACAGATTGGGAAAAACCTATAATCCAATCATTATAATGTAAATTTAACTGCTGGCTGGGGATTAAAGAAATCATTTTCCAAAATTCTGTGCTTAATTGTAATGTTTTGTCTATATGTATTTAAATATATATTATTGAAAAGATGTTAATTATTTAAAATACAAAAAATGAAATTTTCCATTAGTTTTGAGATCTGATAGTTGCATTTTTAGGTTTTAAATAAAAGTAAAAAACTATTAGTCTTAATTTATTGCTTAATAAAGGTAAGAAAGTTAAAAATATTTTATTTCGAAGTAATTTAAACTTAATTCTACAACGTATTTCTATTTCTTGCTTTGTTTTTTGCTCCGATGGATCTTAAGTCTTTTCTTGTAAGAACTTCCTGTTTCCCGGTTTTGATTGTTGAAATTTCATCAAAACCCTTCAATCTATTCGTATAATCTAATCTTCTAAGCAAAATGCACAATCCTTCAAGTCCTGTAACACAAAATTAGGGGTAATAGGTTTTTACTTTCATTAGGAGAAAGTCAATAGTTTACCTGATATAACATTACCTCTTCTTGTTCTTATTACAGCTGGTAACATAAGACGTTCTGCTTAGAATACAATGTGTTCTCTTTCAAATCGGAAATTTGATTTTATGTAATGGGTTAACATTAACTCTAAATTGAGGCGATCATAGATATTTCTTCCTCGACCTTCCCTATTATTGATAAGGTGAAATAATATGGCTTCCTGTGTTGATCTTCATGTTCTTCGTCAACAAAAATATTGAAAAGTTCTTCCATAATTTCGTTAATACTCTTCTACCATCAACTTAAGCACAATATCCAATATTTATATTTAGACACCATTGACACCCCACTATTAGCATGTCAAACGTCACTACCTCGAGAAAAGCAACTGCAATAACTCACTATTTTACGCATACCTTACATCGTCATAGCGCTAAGGTATAACGTATACGGTATACATTCTGCCAGTTTGCAATAACTCTCTAGTAAATCTTAAGCGTCCCCTTTAGAGACCATGGAACGGATCATGTAATGGTGGTAATGAGGTAAGTTTCGACATGGGAGGGTATTAATGGCCATTACATGAGAGTTGCATACACTATTTTGTCTACGACTAAGTACAAACATTACCTACTTTAATTTAAAATTTTATTTTATTTATCTGGTTTGAAATACCTGTAGTTTGTCGACATTGTTACTCGGTCTGTACAAATTTGCTTTTGTAAACTATACAATAAAAAATGAATAAATACCTTTGGAATAACTCTTTTAATGAACATCTTAAACTTAGACTTTTTAGGTTCTGTCTTTTTTTCTTCTTCTTCTTTATATGCTCCACTTGTTCCTGCTTGAGATTCTTCATCTCTTTTGGCAATCGATCTATCTTTCGGCTCGATCAACGAGCGAAGCTCGCTAGAAGAGGAATAAGTTTCGGAATCTGTGGTATTTTCCTCTTCAGCAGGTAAACTTTTAATTCGGCGTTTTCTTTTACCTACGTTAAACAAATTAGAATATATTGAAACAACGTGAAAATCATTTTTTCTAACACCTCCCTTGAAAATTGACTTTTCATCCCTATTTTTAGGGTTGAAAGCAGCACTTAGTAAGTAACTTATCCTCCCTATTCGTTGATATATTTATATAAAAATTTAAACTCGGTATCAAATGGACACAGACGTCAAAATTACTGTCAAAATGTTTATAATATTTATTGTACGTAACTATAAATTTCAAATTCAAATTTTATTAAATTCTTTTTATATATAAACAATTATTGTTTCTTACAAATAAAAAATAAATAAATAACTACGGATCCGAATTAAACGTCCTGAAAATATTGTTCGTTTTATGCTGGAGGTGCTAGAAAAAATCATATGTTTTACACTGGAGTAAAGTGTCCTTTCCTTCCTTGCACGCAGAAGGAAAAGTTATGCTTTCCTCCCTAGTTAAACAAATCAGGGTTGCCAACTAGCACTGACCGATTTACTCACAAAACTTATACACCCTCTGTTTAATTTTCATTTACAAAATTAAACATAATTCATTTTCATTTCATTTTATAAACAAATAGGCAAGCCGCCAAATCGGCCAGCTGCGTTTCGAACAAAGAATAGGCAACGCCGCAATAATAATCTGCTAGATATATGTAAATTATATTATATTATAAAGTCAAAATTTTCCTTCTCCACACGAGCGAGAAGAACAACATTGAGACACAAGATCTCTTCGTTCCTGCGCTCGTACCAGCCGGTACCTGTCACGTGTTCCGTTTTATCTGGAAAGATCCAGCCGGCCTAGTCGAAGCTAAGAAACAAAACGGACTTCCGGCTTACGCCATTATATCATCAAAAATCCTCACGTAGACTACAGTCCATGCGACTGCGAATTAACCAAATATATTGTAAAATAACGTTAAAAATATTTCATCCGACATAAGTGCGAGTGGGACGGCATTATCCATGAGTGAGATGCAAGATCGAGCATCTCTCGCTTACTTTAGTGGCGTCTGTGAGTCGGAAAAAACCATGAAAAATAGACCAAAATTTACCCGGATCGAGAGTACCTTCTCCCCCCGTTTTCGAGGATGCTGAACACAATGGCGATATCAGAATTTCTCTTTTCACCAGCCGAACCCCTAAAACGGCCAAAAACTACCTCCTAAAGGAGTTAAACGTGCAGCACATCATTTCTCTGTAAATAAAAGTATTTCCCCTCGTTTTCGAGGATGCTAAGCACGGTGGTGGTGTTGAATATTACTTCCGGGCCTCACCAACCGCTCCACCAGCCAAAAGTCACCTCCACAGCTCCGAAAGGGATGAATTTTTTTATATCAACGGCAAAACGGGTGTCCCTTTCAGGGGTGAGTTTTGGCCTGTAGAGGGATTGGTGATGTTTGGAAGTAATCTTCATTATTTGATCCACAAAAAGTAGAAAGTGGTTTTGACAGAAAGTTAAAACAATGTTAAAATGAGTAATCACATCTGATACATTTTTATTTTAATTACAATTTAAATATTTCGTAAAAAGTCGCAATTTGTGACTTACCTTTCGCGCTCGAAGACACAGTGCTTTTGGGAATTGCCACCATAGAAGTTTTTTCCCAGTATTCAATACCGTCTTCGCTCACAGCAGTTTTTCGTTTCTTTTTAACTTTCCGTTTAGGTTTATCGTTAGATGTATCGCTGACACCAACAAAATCGATGTGTTTAGCTTGCTTCTGAGATTTAATATTTTCGCCTTAAATACAAAATTTGGTACAAAAGAGTCCGTTGGTATAGTACAATGGAAATAGTAGGTACATTTACGAAGAAGAGAGTGACACTTTCACCAGAAAAGGTCAATTACATTTGCAACCCTCAATGCAAATTGTTAGGTTATCCAATCTCTTTTCTTCCCCTTATTTATCGGTTTTGCTGATATATAGATGGGCGAACATTTGCATAGTACATTTACCTTTCGAAACGTCTGAAAATATTTTTTAAATTATTTAAATACCTGAAATTGATGTTTCAGCATCAACCCGATAGTCTGGACACTCTACTATGCGTATAGAAGTTTGTTGTTGTTTGCTCTCTCTTTTTTCTGTAGGAATTTGCGATGATCGATCTTGTTTCAATGGGATTTCTTCTCCAACACTTTTATCTGCATACGCAGTTTTTTCATCCGAATCCCGTCCTACAACTGGTTAATTTATTAATAATTAGTATTAGAGGATTATATTATGTAGGATAAAACTTCTCAAAAACAAAACGTTGTATTAGATATGTAACTTACCTTGTTTTCTCAAAGAAGCTTTATCGCTCAAAAAATCTTTATCTGTCAAAGTATCTTTCGAAGAATTTCTATCTTTCGAAGAATTTTTATCTTTCGAAGAATTTCTATCTTTTGAAGAATTTCTATCTTTCGAAGGTTGTTCTTCTCCCAAAACATATTCCTCTGCTCCTTCTGATCGGCTACCATTTTCTGTTTCAAACCGATCAGGTTCTTCGTCATATTCATTTTCCCTAAAGCTATCCATACTTGCGTAGTCCAAAATTTCCTGTTTTTCAACGTCCTTTTTGGATGTTTCGAGAAGATCAACATTTGAATCTTCTTTGTTGTATTGATATGAATAAGAATAATCCGTAGAAACTGAAGAGGCGTTTCCTGAAACAAGTTAACCGTAAAAATAAAAGCGAGGACAATATAGTTAAAAAATCTGGCTCCGATAGGTTCTTACTCACTTCTTATAATGTATTTATGCAAAAATATTTAGTGATTAGTATATTTACTGTTTTAATAAACTGGAATTCATAACTCTTACAGTATTAATATATAAAATTCCTACCTGAATCCGATTCTTCATTTTCATCTTCCTCTTCCGTTTTCTCCACATCCTCTTCACCATCTGCTGATCCTTTTACATCTTTCCTATACATTTCCTGAGTATTTTTCGCTTCTCCCTTCTCTGCTGTTTCATCTTCTTCACTTTTATCTTCTTTGGAAGATTTTCGACTGTTGTTCAGTGATTGCTTGGATGTTTTAGATGATGAATATAAAGGAATTTCTTCGTCTGATAGATTTTTTTCTGCTTTCTTCTTACAACATGGAGATAGAAATCGTTTCCATTTGAATTTTCGTTTTTTCTTTATTAGCTTTGGAGGCTCGTCTTCCGAAGAGTCTCTGAAAAATACTTAGTTTTAAAGAAATTATAAAACTACAACGTATTAAAACAATTATTTTGTTAGGTGTTACTCTTACTTTTCCTCGCTTAAATCCGACATATCTCCATACTCGATTGGAGAAAGACAGACAGTGCAGAGATTTCTCAAATCACCAAAACATTCGTCACAGTAGGTCCCAGCACATTCAGGAGTTGCACATCTAATTGGTTTTTCTGAATCGCTTTCTCTAAAGATTTTTCCGCACAGAAGGCAGGCTGTCTGTGATTGGTCGAAGCAAAAAGCGAATATCCTGAAAACATTGCATAAAGTTGTGTAGGTGAAATAAGATAAGGTTTGTTGTTGACCATTTGAGATTCAATGTGTAAGACTAAGGTTGTCAGCATTCTTTCTGGCTTCAAATATAGTTAGATATATTTATTTTATAAGTAGAAGGGATTTGAGCCATCTGCACACTTCCACTGTCATCTGTCATTGCCACCTACCACTTTCACCTCAATTTCATTTGCTACTATCATCTGAGAGATATTGACTTATAAATAATGACAGATGATAGTTAATTTTCACAAAAATATCAGTTTTCCAGAAAACCTACTTGAAATGAGCTGATAAAAATTCCTTTAAAGTCACTTTTTCGATGCCTTTACTGCCGAAAAGTTTTCTCCTTAACTGTCTTCTTGCGAATTTCAAAAATGAAGTTCTTTTTCTTAAAATCTTATTATACAACCAAATTGTTCTCTGCTTTCCTCTGATCGGGTGATAAACGGTCATTATGTAGACGCGAAATCTTAGCCCATAAGGTTCCAAAATGGTCATGACCCAACACAAGATTATTAGAGTAGCTAAAATGATAAAATACGTTTTTTGAATTTTCCTTGTGATGTACATTGCGGTGTGACACTTACCAATTTCCAAATATCTGTCGTAATCTGGTGGTATAGGAGTAGGAAGACAAGGAACAGTATCAATTTCAAGGGTTATCCCCATAGGTTGAAATGCTCTTACTATACTGCCTAATAAATCTGCTAGTAAACCTTTTCCGCTTATATGTGGGAGGGGTATATTTGGAGCTAAAAATTAATCAACTAGTTATCTTTTTTTTAAACTCCTAGTTGATACTGCAATCTGCCTGTTTGGGGCAATAAGCGTTTGCGTAAAATGCAATAATAATAGTTTTCTGTAATCATCCGCGAGTCGTTTAATTTATCAGCAAAATTATGTATAATTAATTTTTTACAAAAATAGTAAAATTAATAAATTCCACAAAATATACAATACCTTGAACCTTTGATTGAAACCTTCCATAGTACTTGATCATTTCCATAATCCAGAACAAAGCGTAATCACAAGCCATGAAAATGGCTGCCTTCAAAGTAATTGAAACCAAGTTCATGATGGCCTTTCTCAATTTTTTGCTCTCCACATCGGTCAATTTGGTCGATTTGAGCTACAATCTGGTATGACAGTCACAAGAAGGTTTTTCCATTGTGTATTGTGAATAAAATTAATCAAATCAAAAATTTTACATAACAACACATGCTTGAGTCTACTTGGATGTAAGTATATTGATATAATATAAACGACGATGTGTACCTACATCTTTTAGTATGTAATAATAATAAACAATATTTTTTTAAGGTTAGCTTAGGTTAGGTTATATCTTTTTAATAAATAAAGAAAAGTACGATACGTGTCACATTTTGACAGGTCTCACGTTTGACAGGTGTCACATTTTGACAGTTCTTACATTATGACAGTTGTCACGTTTTACAGGTTCTACGTTTGACCGGTGTCACATTTGTACATTTTGATAGTTGTTACATTTTGACGGGTGTCACGTTTTGATAGAGGCCACATGTTGACAAGTGTCACATGTTGACAGGGGTCACATATTGACAAGTGTTACATTTTGTCATGTGTCAGGTTAGGTTTCTTTATTTATCATAACAGTTAGGCTGGTCAGGTTAGGTGCGAAGCATTTTCTCATTGAAAACTGAGCGTTTTTGAGTTTATTTGACCTCTGCGGGCCCTGAAGGTCATTCGACTCAACTCGAAGAGTTCAGTTCAGACGTTAAAAGACTTACTGACATTTGTAAACATTTCATTAATTTAGCTTAAATTGTCATGATTCGACCTATCATTGCTTTAGGTCCTATACTAAAGAATCCCCCACTTGGTAGTCGGCTCTGCGGAATTTATCTGAGCTAGCATAGCATAGCAATTCTATAAATTAATTAGCATAATTAGTTAATTTATTTACTTCGTGTTTCATTAATTTTTAACAACATTGAAATAGTTGCTCTGCTGAGTTCGTCTTAAGATAGCAGAACATGCGCTTTTTTTAAAAAGGAGCATTAAATTTTTCATTAGGGCATTTAATAATTAATCTAGGCATGTTTTGTCTTGCTGACTTTGCTCTGCCAACTTGAAGAACATCAATAAAATAAAAACAAAATTTCGCTGCGTTCATTCTGTCTTTTTATCCCTATTCAAAAATTTAAGAAACCTTAACTTTAATTAGCTGACATCTATGTTTTATATTTTTAAATTCATGTAAACTTACCTTAACATAAAGTTTAGCTTCCTTTTGATTTAATGGAAGAACTGTTTCCCGATTGTGCTTTGCTCGACGTATGTCCAGTTGAAAAAAGTCTTCCGTTATGTATTTATTTTCATAACTGTCTTTGGTTAGGAATCTGTATCTGTAGATGAGTACTCTAAAAAAAAATAATCTTCAAATAGCGAGAGGTTTCAAGTCGATTTCGATATTTACTTACTGTGCAATCATAATGATGAGGAACATCCCTGCTGCCACAAATGTAAGTCGAAACACTTCTGTAGCAGCGTTTAGTCTTTGCTTAATTTCGTTTGCAATTTCCTTCGAAATCTCAGCTACACCTTTGGATGCTTTGCTTTCATAATGGAAGGAATGGGAGAATTTTATTCTTACGTAGAACATTGTTCGTATGTGACGAATAAAACCTTTTACTTCTAAAAAAACAGCTCTTTTAAATTTCGAATGAGTCATTATTTTTTTTTTGAATTTGGGATAGAAATATTAGACAAAATTTTCTGTTGTATGAAAATTCTATTTTTAAACGGTATATTTTTACGATGTTTTTCGGTCACATGGGATCATCAAGCATCGAATCCAACCACAGGACATTTTATTGCCCAGTAAAAACAAATCAAATAAAATCAAAATAGTTTTATTTCTACAGATTAAAAAATACAAATTGAAAAATCTGAGAAACATGTTAGTCTTTATAAAAAAACCTTTGAAAACCAGAACAATTTTCACATTAGAGATACATGTTTTAAAAAAACAACACACTACAATGAAGAAAAACTAATGGTTTAGAAAATTCACCCAAACCATATGGTTCCAGATTACACAGAAACCTCTTTACAGCCTTGCAGAATGATTATCCCTTAACAACTTTAAGTTTTCTGGAAAAAAACTTTCAACATCTATATTTTGTGGTTTTTTCAAGAGCTGTTGTACGGTGTCTGGGATAATGAAAGTCTACCGTATTTCTTATGTTTAAAGTATGTGTTTTCTGGTACTGAGAAATCTTGTCTGGGATTTTATGTAACCCATACACTGTTGACATGCCCAAAGCTGGTGGGAACAGTCCCCATGACAGAGGCAGGTGTGACATGTAAACGTCGTAGGGTAGGTTTTAGTGAAACGCTACCTAAACAATAACAATAACTGTCTTCGGGATTAACCCGTAACAATAAATACTACAATTACTGGATATAACATATATTCTTACATCTAGGATGTTAGAGTTATAACTACTTCTGAGGTGTAATTCAGGTCTAACTTAATCTATCTAATAATACAGTATATATTGACCTTATCCTGGAATACCCTCCGAGAGTTCACGCATATGAAAAACATAGGTCTGGCCGAAAAAACCACATGCAGGTTTTGCTAGACAGAAGAAGAAACCTCAATCCATATTCTATGCGAATGCGACGGAATAGCAAGGACAATGTTTTCACAGAAGGCAACGGATCCTAACCAAACTTAAAAGGACGAAGCTCGCGCAAGTCATCTAATTATCAGGGGAACCACAGTAGATCTGTAAAAGTCGCAGTGGAAATAGGCCGTAGGTCCACCCCTTTTTACATCTACATCTACACTGTTAACATGTTTTGTTTAAAAAAGTCATCCTAAACATAATTCTTATAATTCTTTTCTTCCATATAAAAAGACAAGCCCATACTTTATTAAAGACCAGAAATGAACCATAGTAAACCGGGACCAATGTCTCCTTTGTCATATTTTTCGCTAGTACTCGCATAGCATAGCAAGTGGGTTCTATTTTTTCAGACAGCCTACCAAAGTGAGTGTGGCTTATTATATGAAAACAATTATGAAAATATTTTCGTGTACCATAATGTCCAACACTTTACTAAAGCTTACAACAAGGTTGCCACTCAAGACAACGCTCTTCAGGGATTTTTAGCTACGGGTGAATATGTTTCCTATCGATCCCGACAAACCTAAAGACCTCTGTCATCCATCATCTGATCTAGAGGACAATAATAAAGATTCCTTGACATCTGGAACTGAAACCAAACCTGAATCCTTTCTATTGGTGATAGTGATGATGAATGCGGAGCAGAATATATATATATATATATATATATATATATATATATATATATATATATATATATAATAATAAATAAATTCTTCACAATATGTGGATGATTTAGTTGGGAAGGCGAGTTATGGTACCGAAATGGCGCGTTGGGGTTTATGGGTGTATAAATAATTAGTATTGAACAATTTATTTATTAAACCTTCTTTGTTTTTTCTACTTACTTCTTATAACTACTCCTATAATAGAGTTGCTGATAAAATCGACTATAATACAAACCAAATCGAAAATTTTCACCAAATAACAAACCGATTTAACGATGTAAGTTATCGAGCACATCCAGCCAAACATCGCTCCTAGTTTAGCGTTGCAATCCGCGATAGCGTTATCGAAAACTCTGGAACACCGTTCGAACGGCGTGCCCAATTCTTTGTTGCAGATATTGAGGATCTTCATCAAAAACATGAAAGCAGCTTTGATTACTCGCACTGAAAAGAAAAACTTGGTTTTTAAAACTGTCTATTAGGATCTGACACGGGGGCGTGGCCTATCCAAGATGGCGTTAATTAAGGTGAAGATTTAAAGGTGACATGAGTGCTGGCCGCGATGTACATTTTAATATTAACGCATTTAAAAATATTGCTATTCGTTATTATTATAGGTTTTTGATAATGTTTATTCAGATCATTAATCTATGTTTATTTTGAGTTAAAGCACAATAAAATTAGACAAAAATAGAATCTACGCGGAAAGAAGATCTCTTCCTCAAGCTTTCGAATTTTATATATTAAAGAAAATGTCAAAAGTCCTGAAGGGTAACTTGTGAAGAAAAAAATTGGGGTTATTACTGGGAAAAGATATGATTTGGTGACTTTTTGAATTCGTTTAATTTCTAGATCATTGTTGGAAAACAAAGAAAACTTGTAGTTTTTTGTTAATTACCTATAGCCATTATAATTCTTTTTATTTTGATTAAAATTTCTTTTATCTTCTTGATAACCAACTTAACAGTCGCTATCACTTTCTTAATGGCGTCTTTGATGGCGTAAAAAGGTTTTTTGATGACTTCGAAAATTTGCTTTAGACATGACTTCAGTTGCTCCTAAAAAAATAAAGGTACTAATTTTTTTTTACCACATTTGAGATGTGGATAACCTTTTGAATTTGTACTAAAATTGTTTGTGAAAAATTAAATGGACTAGTCGGAATATTCTACAATGAAGATCGTACGTGCATAAAAATGTACACAAATGCGTGAAAAAGAATAAAAATTAAAAATCCACATAAAGGTGTAATTTTCAGCATATAAGATCAGACTGCACTTTACTACTTAGCCAACACCGGTTACCCGAAGAAATATAATCAGGTCTGGAACATCCTGGCTAACAAATATGGGCGCACCTTTGTGCAAATTTATATTTCCTCAGATTAAAAACAGTTTGGACCGGTAGATGATCGTTGCACATTTTTGGTATTACATAGGAAGATCTAACCCCATCAACTGCAAATTAACACCACCATACGCAGGTGTGCGCACATTTCAAAATATTCTCGTTTCAAAGTCTCATAAGGTTATATTACATATGTTCGACGGATGGTTAACTGCAGGTGTGCCCCAGATGATCAAGTGCAGGTGCTCGGGGTCATTGACCTCTTTATATCAAAGTCTCATAAGGTCGACAGATGGTTAACTGCAGGTGTACACTAGGTGGTCAAGTGCAGGTGCTCGGGGTCATTGACCTCTTTATATCAAAGTCTCATAAGGTCGACAGATGGTTAACTGCAGGTGTACACTAGGTGGTCAAGTGCAGGTGCTCGGGGGTCAGTGACTTCTTTTATATCAAGGGTTTTATATAGGGTTTTAGTGAAGAATAAATTGGTCGAGGCATTTGGCATTCAAGATCATCAGATCTAAATCCTTCAAACTTTTTTATCCGTGGATCCTTAGTTTACGAAATCATCGTAAAACTAAAAAAGACGTATTAGCTGCGGCGGAACACATTTACTCAAATTTAAAGAAATGTGTTTACCAAATTTGAAAAAAGCTGTTTTTGATCTTAAAATTTTAACACTCTGTATCTTAGAAATTAAGCCCTTAATTCGCAAAATTTCCTCTATATATGAACCATCATCCTACTTTGAATAGTCCGATATATTTCGAACAATGGTAATTAATTAAATTTCGCGTAAAATTCTGTGACGAATAAATTTCATCTAAAAATTATATCTATCTTACTTGTCCACATGCTAGAGAATCGCTGAGAATTCCAAGATTGTCTAAAATATTCTGGCCTGGTCCAGACAATACAAGGGCAATGGCATAAGCAACAAGTAGTTCTCGACCTTTCTTACTAAAGAAATTAGGCAGCGTCAGAAAAACAATACATCTACAAAATGTTAAATGGGTTAGAAATCGTTTTCCTTTGGCTCTTGCTTTTCCACCAAAAGTTACAATTTGTTAAACCATTTGTTGCCCGAAGAATATCGGAACAGAAGGGTTACGTCACAAAGTTATTAATAACAAAAGCGTAAAGTAAAAACTATATATATAATAAGTAAATTTATGTAGATAAAATTAGTGGGAAGCAGTCAATAGTAAATAAATTAGTCGATTTTTTCGTTTTAAGTCGAGCTTTCGAAAATGTTTATTTTCTTTATCAAGACGAATAACATGAAATTCAGAAAAAATTACATACAAAAAGAAATATCAGAGTTATTTAAAGGAGCCCCCCCCCCCCCCCCTGGCTACGCCACTGGTGTGGGCCAATTTCCGGGGAGTGTAGCGCCGTAACTAATTAAGATATCGATATTTCATTTGGTTAGGATTAGAAAATAGTTTAATTTGATCTAAATTGATGTGATCAATCAGCCTCCCTTGTCATCAATCTACAAGTCCATGCTTTCTATAAACGAATTTTGACAAGAAGGTGACCATAAAGTTTCTCCAGGCTTCTGGTATATATTTAAAAGCCAGATTTCTTCTTGGTAAGTTACAGAGTCTACTAAACAGGAATTCCTCTCCCTCCTGAAGCCGTATTGGGTAAATCCCGTCTGGTCCGGATGATTTGTAGGGTTCTTATGCTCACTGGTACCGTTTATACAGACTTTAACTCCATCCTTATTCCACATATCTGGTATTCGAACTATGTTTGATGGTTGTTGGTATGTATTAAAAACATTAAACGTTAAAAATATTTTATATTGTGTGTGGCGGAATTTTTCGGCTAAAACCCTCAAAAGTGAATGCAATTATGAAAACTAATTATCATAATTGCAATTAATATGCATACAGAAAAATACTAAATTATTTAGAGTAGTTGTTTGATAATGGTTCATAATTTTGCCTACACGTTTTTTATTAAAAACTAAGATTTAAATTATATCGTTGCTAGTTTCGCGTATTTTGTTTTTTCATTCAAAAATTAGAAAGTTTGCGCTTGTAAACCAGAATAATCGCATTTTTGTAACAATGTTTAGCACTTTATTTAATTAAAAAAATATTTGACTAACAATTCAGTTAGTGCTAGCTCAGCTGATTTGAATTATTATTTAAATTTATAACTTACCGTATTTTTGTACTAAAAGCAAGTCCATTAACCAAAACACACCCCAAAATCGAACAAATAACAGTAGCTGATGAAATCTTAACTTTAAGTTGAAAAACAAATATCATAAAAAATATATAAGTCAACATTAACCCACCCAAGAACCCCAATAAACTCTTCAACACATAATTCTCTACACTTCCCACGTGTCTGAG
This sequence comes from Crepidodera aurea, assembly GCA_949320105.2. Taxonomy (NCBI): domain Eukaryota; kingdom Metazoa; phylum Arthropoda; class Insecta; order Coleoptera; family Chrysomelidae; genus Crepidodera; species Crepidodera aurea. Next base: position 36,116,740 of record OX439475.1, on the reverse strand, counting down.
ATTAAAACAGAATTTTTTGCCGCAAAAGCAATAACCGATTCTCTGTTTGATACGCCTTAATTTTCCTCGGATCTTCACAGCTATCCATCGAAATTTGAATTTTCTCTTTCCTGTTGCTCGGTATTCGATGGAAGTTTGTTTTTCTTCAACGAGTGTCTTTTTATAGCTGTTGAGGTTGTGGGCTGTGGCTATTAAACGGACAAACGCCATTTTTAGTTTGACAATTTAAATTATGTATAAAAAATCCCATAAGCCGCGTGATTTTGTCATTATGACAGCGAAAAAAGTTTGCTCTAACTTTTCCAGCGACAATAACGGAACCTAACTTTTGAAAGCATGACAACCAGCATTGTAAACAAATTTTTGATGACGTTATGTCAATTCTTCTCAAACTTGCGTTGTCAGAAAAGTTTTCATTTGTCGAAATGTCGCGATTGGGAGAGTCTTCGAGTGTAGAAATTGAGAAAGCCATCAATGATAATGTGCCTCGCAATACTGTGAATTCAACTACATCAATTTGGCGACAATTTGCGATGTTTTGTTTGGAAAAAAAATATGAACTCATTGCAGAAACTTCCACTGAAGAGTTAGCTTCTATTTTATGTGACTGGGCATTCAACATGAAGAAGAACAATGGAGAAGATTATAAAGAGAGTGCAGTCAAGACGATTTGGAACACTTCAGCAAAATGTTACAAGAGAAGTACTTTAAAGATTATAAAAGAATTTTTAATCCATTCACGGACATACAGTTTAAGAAAGCGAGAAATGCACGCGACACAAAACGCAAAATTTTACAAGCAATCCTAGAAAAAAGGAAGGTGGGTTCTAATGCTCTCACAAAACGACAAATTTTTGAAATGGCACTGTCCTGGAGTGAAGAAGAACCTGTAGGCCCGCCAAAGAAAATTTGATCACATTGTTACGTATGAATTGGCTTGGAGAGGTGGAGAAGCAGCAAATTGTAAGGTATTCTATTTTAAAATCGAGAAGAGAGACCGGAAGAGTTGAATATAACCCAGTGTTTTCGAAGACAGCACAAGGGGGAAATCAGAAGTTGGCCGACAGTAAATGGTTGGTAGCAAACACTGCAGAAGATTGTGTTTGTCCAGTAAGATTGTTTAAACAAATTATGGGAAGACGGGGAAACCATATCACATGTGAAAAGTTTTTTTTAACTCCAAATCCTTTCTGGCAAAAAACAAATTCGAAAGGATGGTATAAGAATTCTCCTATTGGGATAAACGAAATATCTAAATGGACCAAATCTTCGGCGAAAAATATTGGACTTGATATCAAGCGGGTGAAAATTACGAACCATTCTAATCGAGCTGCCGCTGTAACTGAATTGTCCAGGAGTGGTATAGGTGAACAAAAACTTGTGAAAAGTACGGGACATAGCAACCCATCGTCATTAAAACCGTACCTTCAGTTAGATGAAGAACATCATAGAGAAATCATTGGTTCCATTCGTACTACCATCCAGGAAACAGTTACTACCACCGTTAAAAATACTAGCATGCAGCAAAATATTAACAAAAGACACGAAAGTTCTGAAAATCAAGCTAATTTTAATAATTGTGTTTTTAACAATTGTACTTTTCCGTTAAATTAAATAAACTAATTAACATCTCATTTTTTAATTTATTGATTTACTTATTCATTAAATTGTCTTACCGAATTACACTCTAGCTTTTTTTTTGAGTCGAAGTAAACTTGACATTTATAATTCGAATTTTGTTGCCATTAGGTAACAACTCAAAAAACTGCCAGAAAAAATTACTCGTCCTACGGACTCGTAATTTTTTCAGAGGCAGCTTTTTTCGTTAAATTGCCAGGCAACAAAATTCTTATTGATACATGTCAAATTTACTTCGACAAAAAAAGCTCTCGTGTAATTATAAGTGAGTAAAGTTGAAACTGACTTTTGTCGGGTTGACAGAAGATATGGCAATTGACGGTTATAAATGCTATTGACCATATTTCACCTGAAAAAGATCAGGCATTTGTCGTTATGACGTTGGCACCACTTGCTGTCAATTTAATGTCACCTATCAATTGTTAATGTCAATTCTTTGATATATATTTAAATATTTGAAGTCTTTCAAATTTGTTAAGTTTGGCTGTTTGATAGTTTCATTACTATTATTGTAGATTTACGGTTTTCGATTTTATTGCTCCAGAAAAGTCGTGATGCCTCCCAAATGGTCCCTAAGACATCCAGGGGCAAACTGTTCTGTGCCCCATTGTAGAAAATTTGAAATATTTCAATATATATAACAAAGAATTGACATTACAATTGATAGAAGACATCTTTTTCAGGTGAAATATGGTCAATTGTATGCAATTTCAAACGGCTTTATCTTGTCGTTATACGCCATATCTTGTGGCGCGGCCCGTAAGTTAATAGTTAATGTTTGTTTACTTAAAATTCCGTTAGAGCGCCGCTCGTGTAATGCGAAATACATTTTTTACCCTTTGAGGGTGGTTTTTGGCCGTTTGGGGGGTGGGGTTAATTCTAGGAGAAGATCCAATATCAGCATCGTGTTCAGCATCTTCAAAAATGGGGGGTTACATTAGTTTTGGCAGTGGAAGACGCGGAATTCCCGTTTTGGAGGTGGTTTTTGGCCGTCTGGGGGGGGTGAGGCCATCTTGAAAAGAATTTTTACCCCCACCATCGTGTTTTGAGTGGTCAAATATTCCTTTTATGTTCGACCTTGTCCCAGAATGCATTACTATATGTGTACTGAGGTATTTCTATAAGCCCATAAAAATTATTCTAAACCTTGACTAGGAACTTTTTAGGGAGAAATCCGATTGACATGCGGTTTTTTGCAAATTTCTAATTGTTTATTTAACAAATGATCCAGTTGTGTTAGAGTAGGTATTGATGAACATATGGAAAATATCACAAACCGTTCAATGAAGGGGGTCGCACTTTATCATGATGAAGGTTGTTGCACACATTTGTTCATTGTTTAATTGTTGTAACTTGGCTAATTAGCAAATTAATAACTCCCGGAATGATTAGAGAACCAGAATTTTTTCCAAGAACTCCGGGTCCTTGAGGAGAACCATTGCCACAAGGTTGTTGCACATAATTGTTTATAGTTTAATTGTTGTAACCGGACGCCGAAACGGAGTCGTTAATTTGTTAATTAGCCAGGTTGCAACAATTGAGCAATAAACAATTATGTGCAACAACCGTGTGGCAATGATTCTCCTCCTTTGTTAAATAAACTATTAGAAATTTGCGAACGTACAGAGGTTAGATGATTCCCAAAACATTTTGTAAATCAAAAAATTCCTAGTTTTCAAATTTTTTCATGCTAATTTGACTCGACTACAGGATTTAATCTCAATTGGTTACCTCCGTAAACAACACGCCTACTAAAGGCCACACTAAAAATCCATTCTAAAATGAAACATTGCTCAATTAAAATTCAAAACAACAATTTGTCTAAAATCCCTTAGAGTAAAATATTTTCATCGAACTTCATTCTCTTTGTATCCAAGACAAGGATAATTTTCCGATGACAAAAGTAGTGGGAAGCCCTATATAAAGCTCGGAGAAATCGCTTTTCTTTCATTTGGCTTCATCTCATTTGTTTGTTTTGTGCCACGTAGTTGCGTCGTTTCCAAACGAGACCGGTAAGTCAGTAAACACGACACAAATAACAAATTATTTAAAACAACGCGGAAATTAAGTGAAATGGAATCGGCGGTTCGTATCTCGTGAAACGTTTTGATAAGATATTTATAACGAAAAGTTTATAAATTTTTGGCATTCTTTTTTGCAAGTAAATGAAAGTTTAGGATTAGTTTGCTTACAAAATCATACTGATGAAGGTGCAATAAGTCGAAACATCTGTAAGATATTTAAAATTATACAAAATATTTGAAAATGTATTAATTCTGTTTTTTTAACTAAGAAACTTTAAAAGTTTAGATGTTTTCAAAATTTTGTGTGTTATTTCTTGCATATGTTTTGACTTATTAAGTCATCATGGAACTATTTATATACAGTGTGTCACAAAAAAAATTATTCTTGATAAAAAGCTCTGCATGGCTTGTTGATCCATAATCAGGCACAAAATTTGTAAAACATTATATTGAATATAGGGAAAACAAAAAGTAATGATTTGGACGGAGAGAGAAAAACGTACAAACCGTAGTGGAGGTCAAAATGTTCATTGAAATTGTGATTAAGTACCAAAAAATTATGCACAGTTGTAGATTATTGTTATTCCCACATAAACAAAGACAATAAACATGTCAGCAATTGTTAAATTAAAATAAAAAAGTAATTGGGAGGTACATGGAGTTTCTTTTGCCTCTAAGGTCTCCAGACATTACCCGTCTAGATTTCTTTTTGTTAGGCTACTTAAAAGGTGTACCTTAAGAGGACATTTCAAGATATTGGTCATTTTGAAAGAACATTACAGAAACATGTGAAGCTCTAACTCCAGATGTGATTAGAAATGTCATAAAAGAATTTAATCAAAGAACAATCACCTGTTTAGAAAGGGACGGTGGATACGTTGAGGTTCCGTAGTACTTAAGTAATTTTACATGTTCCCCTTTCAATGTACCTATTGGCTATTTATTGTTGATAAATTGATAAAGAAGGTTATCAATAAATTATTTAACAATTTCTAAAGTGTTTATCTCTTTTTTTATCTGGGAATATCAATAATCTACAATTGTTCATAATTTTTTGCTACTTATTCACAATTTCAATGAACAATTTGCCGTCCACTACAGTTTGTACGTATTTTTCTCTCCGTCCAAATCATTACTTTTTGTTTTCCCTATATTCCATACAATGTTTTAAAAATTCTGTAAATGATTATGGATCAACAAGTCAAGAATATTTTTTTTGTGAAATAAACTTTTTCTCCATAAAACTTTTTGGGACACACTGTATATGAGTATAAGTGCTATTCAAAATTAAAAAAATAGAAAATTTGGGAAATAAGTTCTGATTATTTTTTAACAAAATAAAGGTTAAAATAAACCTCCGAAATTATAATAATTATATAAACTACGAATTAAATTGCTTTGTTTAATGATCGTTATTTATAAATTTACTTTTAATTTTGTTATCGTTTATTACGTTTCGGTACAAACATACAAAACCATTTTCAGACTGAAACCATAAAAAGAAACTTCAATAGAAGTTAAAAGAGTACATCGAAAGTTAAAAATTTTATTTAAAAGAAATAAAATGGATAAAAATATAGTTTATAATAAATGAAGATGGTCGTTTAAACAATATAGGCTAGTAAAAATAAAAAAATTTACACTATTAGTATTTTTTGGCATAGATACTTATGTAAGTCATTCTAGCCCAGTTGCCAGAGCCAGATATTGACTAAAAGCTCGCAAAAATTGTGATATCGATGAAACTTGGCACTTAAGTACTTGAAAGAGTGTAGAAAACGATAAAAAAATCTTTGCTGCTCTAAAGTGTAGGGTAAGTTAATAATTTCGAAAACAAAATCAAAAATATGGTTTTTTCATTATATCTCGAAAAATAACAAAAATTGAAAAACTAATACCTAGCACCACGTGAAAGAGCGAAAAATTTTACTAAACATTATATTATAAGTTATTTAAAGAAAATTGTATTACTATAAAAAATTATTAAAAATAAGAATGAGAATTCGAAAACCCTACGCGCGCCGAGCCGTTGAATAAAAATATTCAAGCGAGGCGTTCAGGAAAAAACTAAAGAATCTTTACCTAAAATGTTACGCAAAGAAAAAAGAAAGCATTTTAAAGAGGAGACTCTATGATTTCTTAGGAAGCCATTAGTTTTTATTTTTTTTTGTTTTCTCATAGATAATTTGACCGGAAGTTATAATTTCTAAAATACTCACTGATTTTTGTAAAACGAAGATATATATTAATAGAGGCATAACAAAAAAATCCTTGTACATTTATCATTATCACACTTTTGATGTAAAAATAATTAAAATGATGAGCATTGTCGGTGTTTAATAAAACGTATGTTTTAAATCATTTTTTTACTGCATTCAATCGCAGTCATTTTTATTTTCAAAATAATTTTTATTTTTGAATTATTATATATTACAAAGTGTACCTTTAACTTTATTTAAAAAAAAATTAATTTCTGATTTATCTAATGATAATCTTAAAACATAAGTTTTATTAAACAGAGACAATGTTCATCATTTTAATTATTTTTACATCAAAAGTAAAAGTATGATGATAATAAATGTACAAGGATTTTTTTGTTATGCCTCTATTAATATACAGGGTGGGTCAAACTTTCGGTTATCATAAAATATTTGCAGGTTTCCATTAACTTATACCCTTAATGTACTATATTAGCTTATTAATTGTACTAACAAATTATAAAAAGACTTATAGGGTGATTTAAAAATTTTGAAATATTGCTTGATTTCAGTTATGTTTCACCCTATGTTAAAGAAGCCATGGATAAAAAAATAATTAATAGTGAGCACAGCCAACGATATGAGAATGACATTTGAATACCAAGACCTGTTGATTTATTTTGATTTACTGTTTTAGTGTTAACGATGGGGTCATTTTTGCTAATAATTCGCCATATCTTTTTGAAACACCCATATAATACATTAACATGCCATATTTTTTAACGCTCTCGGTGAGATCTTTTCGATTCTTGATAAAATATAGTGTGTTCCATTTAAAAAAATGAAAGTTTGTGCTGCCACGAGTTTTTAGAACACCCTGTATAATCGAAACTATTTTCAAAATGTGCACACAGTAACTGTACTAGCTCACACAAAATTTGAAAGTTTTATCTCTTACCACAATGACGTAATCCTCGGATGTCAGAAGTTTTGCCCACCCTGTATATCTTCAGTTTTATAAAAATCAGTGAGAATTTTATAAATTATAACTTCCGGTCAAATTTTTTATAAGAAAACAAAAAAAAAATTAAAAACCAAAAAACCAAATTTTCGATTTTGTTTTTGAAATTGTGAACTTAGCATACACTTTAGAGCAACAAAGATTTTTTTATCGTTTTCTATACTCTTTCAAGTACTTAAGTACCAAGTTTCATCCATATCACATTTTGTGAGAGGTCAAAGTCTCTGACAACTGGGCTACAAGACAACATAAATAATTAAAGTCCAACTCTTTGTCAACTTTTATAATTTTGATTTGACTTTTTTTTTTTACATATTTTTGAATACTTATGTACACTTTAAGAAAATGCAAAAAAATCGAATTTTTTTACCGGTCACAATGGCGTTGCCCCCTAGAGATTTTTTTAACATTTTTATAATAAATATTTAACAAGTTTTATTTGTAGTTTTAACAATGGATGGAGAGGAGTTCAGAAAAGAAGGTAAGAAAATTTCAAAATAAACATAATTTTGTCCCTTCAAATATTAGGTGACGTCACTTACCTCCTTTTTGATTATGATGACAATTCAGTGTTTCGTCACAAAGTGTCGATTTTTAAAAAAAAACTACTACAACGTGCAGATGATTCCGAGCTGTCCTATATATTAGCGCTACTGTATGTAAATCCTCCGATAAAACGCCGAGAAACAAGTAAATTGCCCTAGTGAATTACATTTCTATCGTAATTCGACAAAGCCAATTTACTTTATGACCTAATAAAACGTTTGCATACAGGTTATTGAAAGATACATACTGGTTAAACTGACGTTTATTCTTTTTTTTATACTTAACTTGACGGTTTCGTAGAATCATTTGGTAGATAGAGAATGGAATCCTTAGTATTTCATAAGAATTTGGATATTCAATTACATTTTCTGAGACTGTGGAATCAATACGTGAAATATGGGTCAATATAGACAACATGGTAGCTGTTTAAAAAATAAAATAACTAATATTTTTGTTTAAATATTATTAAAAGTTGTACAAATTAGTGATATTGAAATTCCATAACATACAAACTAAAAATAAATAAATAATAAAACAAGTCAATGTTTAAAATAAAAATAAAATATGTACATTTTGTTTTGAATACGCCAACCCAGCAACGCTCAAAGCGACACCTTGTGGCGCGACCCGTAAGTTAATAGTTTATGTTTGTTTACCTTAAATTCCGTTAGAGCGCCGCTCGTGTCAAGCGAAATCGAAATTAGCAGGTGCATACTTGTCAAATTCACATTTTCATGTCGTTGATACAAAATAAAAATAAAAACACTCAAAACAAAGGAAACACCAAACAATAACAGTGAACTATAATATTATACACACTGTACAAGAGTGAATCCTTAATCCATTACAAAAAGAGATATCGAGTAGCGTCCCGAATTTTTTATCCACTAAAAAGATGGCGAATAGCGCCCGAGAGATATTCGAGTAGAGTCTCGGTCCTACCTGGGGGCCACCCTGGGTGAATTATTAAACTAATGTGGTTTTCTCGTCCTAAATAAATAATAATACAATAGAAGTATTAACAAGTATTTATTTATGTTTAATAAAAATATATTATTAGAAAGATTTTTTTTTTACTTTTGTATGCCTGAAAACTTAATTTTAATGGCGAATCTTAAGAGTCCGCTCTCGCCTCTGCCTATTCCAATTTGAACATAACCCTCAAATATTTCCAACGATTGTGGGCGCGGCTTTTCGATATTCCCCGATATCAGTTGTACAGTTCGGACTGAGCCAATTTGTATACCTAATTGTGTTACGAATGTTTGTGAGCGCTTCACTTTAAAACGGCTGCACCTATTTGGCTAATTCTTTGTTTGGGGTTTGTAATTATCAGGCATCTAATTTTACGGCGGCTGAGCGAGCGCACTCGCTTTTATAAATATATCACGCACGCCTACGGTCCTTAATATAGTGTTATGTAATGTAATTACTCTTCTCTAAATACTTTTAATAATCTTTATTTTACGTTTTTTACATCTGACATATTAAAAATCATTAACATAAACTTCCAACTCTAATCTGTCAACACTACTATCTATTTTTTTTATTAAGTCTTTTTCACATAATTTTTCTTTTACAATTTATTTTAAAATACAAATTTTGCCCCATTTTAACATCATAACAACATTCCCTAAAATTTCGTTGAACTTTTCTTGCAAAGTAATGAATAAGAAAAGCTCAACACTGACCTGTTTTTATTCTTTAAAATTTCTACTTTTAAGGATTTATCTAAATTTTTACCACTTTTCTTATTATTCTGCTCCTGTAATTCTTCTATTATTCTTGCCATCATTTTCCCTTTATTCTCTCTTCTTATTTCTTCCAATTCTTTATCTGTATCATTTCTTACATCTTGTCTGATTTCGTCCAAGCTATCTCCTACACTTCTTATTTTCTTTTTTATAGTTGCTTCTGCATGTGTTATATTTGCTTTCAGATTTTTTTTCAATTCCAATTCCTTCTCAATATTCCTTTTAATATTTCTTATTTGTTTTCCATTCTCATCTATTTCTTGTTTCAGTTTTCTCAATTTTTCTTGATTGTCTTTACTCATTTTCTCAACATCAACTTTAAGTTCTTTTTCGTATTCTTTGAGTTCCCCCTGTATTGCAACAGCCATAGTTCCCACATCTTGTTTCACCTCTTCTATTCTTTGGACAACTTCATCATATTCCTGGTGAACTCTCAATCTGATTGTATCCACCTCTTTTCTGATGCTTACTACTTCTTCTTGTATCTGTCTATTTTCTTTCATGCAATTTTCTCCAATTTTATTTACTCTTTCCATAAATTCTTCTCTGTTCTTCTTAATATTTATTTCTATTTCTTGTTTTATATTTTCCATTACGTCCTGTCTCATAAGACCCATATCTTCTTTGATGTCTTGCCTCATTTTCCATTTTATTTTCTATATTCTGACCCATATTTTACATCTTCTCCATAAAACATCTCATCATTTCCTGGAAGATGCATTGTTGTTCTTCCCTCTTCTGTGTGCCAGTGTCTCCTCTTTCTTCCATTTAGAATGATGTCTCTCCTGGTTCAGCAATCCTTAATGTTTCTTCCAAATTTACCAAACCATCCTGTGGTTCATCCGAACTATAAACCTCCTGAGATTCAGGCCCTGTTTTCAAAGAGTCCCACGTTGGGATGCCAATTGTTATGTAATCTAATTACTCTTCTCTAAATACAATTTTAATAATCTTTATTTTACGTTTTTTACATCTGACATATTAAAAATCATTAACATAAACTTCCAACTCTAATCTGTCAACACTATTATCTATTTTTTTTATTAAGTCTTTTTCACATAATTTTTCTTTTATAATTTATTTTAAAATACTTACTTATTTTGCCCCATTTTAACATCATAACAATAGATAGAGCTTTGGGGTAAAAAAAGCTTGCTGATTGCTCTTGAAAATGAGCCTAGCACAGAGTCACTAACCCTATCCCTTGCCGTTCTACACTGCAAAACGCCTTCACCCCCCTCCCACCCTTTCTGATTATTGCGTTGAGTTCTTGTAGGACTCAAATCAAAGAGAAAAAATTCCGCATCCGATGGCGAATAAAAAATTTCGCCCGCTTTATTTCGTCACCATTTGTCCATTTTCGCGAAAATCATCATCTCCTTAATATATCCTGTAGTAGTGTCCTCAAGAAAGAGTTTGCCATTTAACTCTTAAAAGAGTTACCTACTACTTTTACAAATTCAATTTTAGGTTTTTTTTCGATGTATTGAACCGCGAGTGAAAACTTTCACTGGCATTTGTTTTGCGTTGGAGACTCCTAGAATTTTCGGCCGATATGTGTGGAGGAAATCTAGATTCTTCAGATATGTAGCTATTAACTGAGACTGCAAATTATATGACCCTTAAGTCGTTGGGTTGAAACGACCCATTTCATTTAAAAACAAATTTTTGACGTCTAATCTCTAACTGTCCTGATTATCCAAGCTTTTGTATAGTACTATAATTTAAAATATTGGACGGATGGTGAACTGGTGTGAAAACAAAAATTCGTGTATTCACCCTGTAAAATGGCATTTATTTTCTAGGAAAAGTTGTAATAGACTACATAGTAAACTATTTGGAACACATCAGAGAAAGAAGAGTTTTCCCCGACAAGAAACCTGGATTCATCCGGGAGCAAATCCCCGATTGTGCTCCCATCGATGGCGAACAATGGACGGATATTTTCATGGACGTCGAGAAAATAATTATGCCAGGAGTAACGCACTGGCAGAGTCCCAACATGCACGCCTATTTTCCAGCTCTAAACAGTTATCCCTCCATGCTTGGGGAAATGATTACCAACGCTATTAACTGCATAGGATTTACTTGGGTAAGTGATTAGATATCATTAGCGAAAGCAAGTGCGTAATTATATTTTTACTGGAGGGGTAAAGATAAATTTAAAAAATAATAGTCAGGAGGAACGCCGTTACAGAATGTTCTCACGTGAAAGCAAGTAACATAACTCGCTAGATGTGTTTGAGATAGTTACAGAAAACAGATTCCATCTGGATAACCTTCTCATTAAATGCCGTTTGTTCTATTATAATAATAAAAATAAATCTAGAAATGTCAAAATAAATATTTAATACAGGCTTCCAGTCCAGCTTGCACAGAACTTGAAATGGTAGTGATGAATTGGTTAGCAAAGATGATAGGACTTCCGGATGATTATCTTCATAAAAAAGGTGGAACAGGAGGGGGAGTAATACAGGTAAAATAAAAATGAACAAGAATTAATTAGGTAATGTAAATGAACTTTTCTTAGACGACAGCTAGCGAAAGTACTTTAATAAGTCTCCTAGCAGGAAGATACGTGGCATTAAAGCTCTACATGGATCTTTATCCACATGCCAGTAAACACGAAATTCACGGAAAATTAGTGGCCTATTGTTCTGACCAAGCACATTCCAGTATAGAAAAAGCAGCTCTCATTGGATTGGTTACTTTGAGGTATATAGAATCAGATGAAAATTATTCGATGAGAGGAAAAGATCTTCAGGAAGCTATAAGGGAAGACCGAGAAAACGGGTTAATCCCTTTTTGGGTAAGTAAAAAAAAATATTACTAACATGATTTATTATCGAATTCACATTAAAACCTCGCTCGACCCGTCAATGTATTGTAACGAAGCGATATCGCTTAACTGCAGAGAAAAAAAATATTTATGAGTCGAAATTTCTTATCCAGTCGAATGCCTCCACGCGACGAACTTTGTTCTAATTGGTTAATTCTGCATATTGACACACGTCAATCAAGTCCGCGTTGACTAAATGAGGGTGTAGCCAAGAATAAATGTATACAGGTTGTTCCATAATTTCGCATTCAGCTCTGTACGATTTCGATATAAATTTTTTCGTCCAACATATTTTTCAACTTTTTTCCAAAATTTAACAATTTCCTGCCAAAAGTCATCAAAAACTTTCTAAATCGTTTTTTTACCACTAGATATCACCTATTTATACCAAATATCAACTTTTAATCTTTTATTATAGATTTTAGCTTCTTTGTCTTTATTGGGACTTCCAAAATATTAAGAATTTGAAAATATTTGAAATTAATTTTTTCGCCCTCTTTTCTAAAATCTAACAGTTGCCTGCCAAAATTCATCAAGAACTTTGTCGCTATTACCTCTTTATTCAAAATTTAAACTTTTATTATACATTTTAGCTTTTTCACCGAACAAATTTGAATTTGTTCTCTGTGTGGGTATGTTGATTTTTTGTGTTTATCAGTTTTAAAATTCTGACTTCAGATTTTGATAGAGCATCAAAAAGTAAGCTTAGGGTTTGATGTACCCCTCCGTACCTCTTCGGGAATACCTTCAAAATGGCGTCCAAAATATGAAAATTTTGAAGTGAATGACGATTGTGGTAAAAGAGTGTATAGACTGTGGCTGTGATGATGTGTTGGTTAGAAGAACTGTCAATCTAAAATTTTATTAATACTTTCATTACAATTTGTTCGGTTTATGGCAAACCTAGAAGAGCATTCTCAACTGGTTATATTTACTGTGTCTTCCAGAATATTTAGAATTTTAAAACATCTACCTGACTCAAAACAGCACGATTTTAAATTTTTTAGCCTTAAATCATAACTTCATAATTTATTCAAAATTTTACATTTTCCCGCCAAATTCATTGAAAAATTATTTTTCGACCATTTTCGCCAATTGTTTTTGTATTATCTCTGGATGTAACTTCACCTTTCTAAATTTTTTATTGTAAATTATATTATTTGTTCTGAGGCTATGGTGATTTTGAAATAATTAGATTTTCAAAATTTTCTCCTAATGTGTAACATTATCCTAAGAGAATTTGTAGCCATTTTTTTTCTTACATTTACCCGCCGTTTTTCAACTTCCTTTATTTGACAAATTGCTTGGTATGTAACCTCTTTCCACTTCCTCCTATGAAATCTTAATAATTGAAAAAAAATATTTTCCATATCTAACTCAGTCATCTTGCAATACACTATCAGTTTTTATAAAAATTATTCTTCTTTATCTTTATCTTCTTCTTAATCTTTCTTTTCTATTGAAAAGTTTTTTTTGCTACAAATAAATCGTTTTAAAATAAAAAAAAACTATTTGTTTTAAACTCCATACCCAACTCTAAAACAAAGATATAGGAAGAAACGGAAAAAGAGCATTAAAATTAATTGATCCCAATGGGATTTTGTAAGCCTGATCACCGCTGCGAATCATTTCGAGAAGATTGTACCAATTAGTTATTTGTGGGAAAATATCGTAGTTGATAGCCATAATCCTTTTCCGACGCACTGACTTGCTCGTTGACAAGTCCTTCCATTGAGATATTTCTTGGCTAATAATGAAAATTGCAAGCTGATTTAAAAGGAATTTCTAAATTGGGCGTATTTCAGTTTGGTACACGATAACAAATAGACAGACGTTTACGTTGTTTTTTACTTGTTTATGATTCAAAAATTATTGTTTATTTATGGTAGTTTGATCTTTTAAATATAGTAGTATGACATAAAAAGGCATAAAAGACAAATAAAAGTAATAATAATATACGCCATACCATTCACTCGCTTACTCCAGATGCAGAGCTAGTGCGGGGGATCTACTAGGCCACTCTGGGATTAAAAAAAATAAAAAGTTAATCCCTGTAATAGTGGTGCGATACCGCCTTTGGACAAGCTGATCTTTAAAGTTGAAAGTAGATACAGGGTGTCTCAGAGTAGAGTTTAGGTTTTAAACTTACCTCACGCCGACCCTGTTCGAAATTCCATGAAAATATTACGTCGAGGTTATTTTAAAGCCAACGATTCGAACACAGGTGCTCAGCGGCGCTTTTGTGATGTGTCATCGGCGATGTTAGTTCACGCGTGAATAAAAAAATTTAGAGAACAAGGACTTGTTACAAACATTGTCGGTGTAAGGTAAGTTTAAATCCTAAAATCTACTCTGAGACCCCGGTATTTATCCATTGGTAAAACGTAACTCTTTGGCATATAACATAATCATTGCTCCGATCTGTTTATCAAAGGTTGACCATCCATCGTCTTGTACAGTTAATAATTACTCTATTCCACGAACAAAAGTAATTATTCATTAATCTGTGCTACTACGCAAGTGGTTTGAGTGTTTTGAAATGAAGATAAAATGATGCCCCCAAACTGTAGTCAAGAACAACTCTGAGAATTACTATACTGTAATACTACTACTAAATCCATCTTTAGGTATGCGCTACTTTGGGAACCACAGGATCTTGTGCATTCGATAACTTAGAAGAAATCACTAAAATAACAGAAAATGAACTGCTATGGTGCCACGTCGACGCTGCTTACGCAGGATCTGCTTTCGTGTGTCCCGAACACAGAAAATGGTTGAAAGGTATCGAAAACGCCAACTCGATTGCTTTCAATCCATCCAAATGGTTGATGGTACATTTTGATTGTACTGCAATGTGGTAAGTGTTATTATTTTTTTAACAATGCAAATTTTATCATTTACAGTAAGACTGGACAAAAAATAAAGAACCGCATAAATAAAATAAAATTATTATAAAATTTAGCCCAGTTGTCCAGAGACTTTGACCTCGCACAAAATGTGATATTGATGAAATTTGGCACTTGAGTACTTGAAAGGGCGTAGAAAACGATAACAAAATCTTTGCTGCTCTAAAGCGTATGCTAAGTTCACAATTTCGAAAACAAAATCGAAAATTTGGTTTTTTCATTACATCTCGAAAAAAAAAACTAAAAATTTCGAAAAACTAATAGCACCTCGTGAAAGAGCGGAAAATTTTACTAAAAAAAGTTATTTAAAAAAAACATTTGAATTACTATAGAAAATTATTAAAAATAAAAAAACTAATTCGAAAACTACGCGTGCCGAGCCGTTGAATACAAATATTCAGGCGAGGCGTTCGGAAAAACTAAAGTATCTTTGCCTAAAATGTACGCAAAGAAAAAATAAGAAAGCATTTTAAAGAGGAGACTCTAAGCGTTCTCAGGAAGCCATTTTAATTTTTTTTTGTTTTCTCATAGAGAATTTGATCGGAACTTATAATTTCTAAAATTTTCACTGATTTTTATAAAACTAAAGATATATATTAATAGAAGCATAACAAAAAAAAAATCCTTGTACATTTATGATCATTATACTTTTACTTTTGTACATTTATCATCATTTTACTTTTACTTTTGATGTAAAAATAATTGAAATGATAAACATTGTCTCTGTTTAATAAAACTTATGTATGTAAAATTATCATTTTTTTACAGCATTCATTCGACGCAATTTTTAATTTCAAATTAGTGTTTATATAAATCAGAAATTATTTTTTTTTAAATTAAGTTAAAGATAATTTAGAAATTGATTTATATAAATAAGTAAACACTATTTTGAAAATAAAAATTGCGTCGAATGAATGATGTAAATAAAATGATAATTTTAAAACACAAGTTTTATTAAACAGAGACAATGTTCATCATTTTAATTATTTATACATCAAAAATAAAAGTAAAATGATGATAAATGTACAAGGATTTTTTTTGTTATGCCTCTATTAATATATATCTTCAGTTTTATAAAAATTAAAAGAATTTAAGAAATTATAACTTCCGGTCAAATTTTCTATGAGAAAACAAAAAAAATAAAAAGTAATGGCTTCCTGAGAAAGCTTAGAGTTTCCTCTTTCAAATGCTTTCTAATTTTTACTTTGCGTACATTTTAGACAAAGATACTGTAGTTTTTTCCGAACGCCTCGCCTAAATATTTGTATTCAACGGCTCGGCACGACTTATAACACAATTTTTAGTTCTTTTACATTGTGCTATTAGTTTTTCTAAATTTTTATTTTTTTTAGAAATATAATGAAAAACCATATTTTCGATTTTGTTTTCGAAATTGTGAACTTAGCATACATACACTTAAGAGCAGCAAAGATCCTTTTATCGTTTTTTATACCCTTTCAAGTACTTAAGTGCCAAGTTTCATCGATATCACGTTTTGTGCGAGCTTTTGGTATATATTCTTGTCTGGCAACTAGGCTAATATATAATTTACATGTTTCCACAATTTTTTTATGTAATTACGCGAGTTTGGGCTTATTAAGTTTTCATAGGAGAGAGACAGAAAAGTTTGATACGTGCAAGATATTATAAAAAAAGTTTTTTCGTACATGTTTTTTTCTAGGGTGACAAACAGTGGAGCTTTACATGGAGCCTTTAATGTTAATCCATTGTATTTAACACATGAATATTCAGGTAATAACATACATTTTTTAATATATAATAGTAAATTAGTTATTGGCAAAACGTCTTGTATGAGTCTTTGCATATTTACAATAATTAGAAACTATAATAGTGGAGTGAAATTAGAATTTTATATGGATGTAAGAGCTAAGTCAAATTTTTCTAATTTTTTCGATTTTATACATAAAGAGAAGCTTGTAAAAAGTTTTTCAATAAATTTGGGCTGGAGCTTCGCGAGATATGTGCCTAAAACGGCATTTTTAATATTTTTAATTATCTCCGGCTCTAAGAGTCGTGGAAAAATAAAAAAAAATTAAAATGACCGTGATGAAGTAGAGTATCGACCCGTATAGTAGGTTTTTTTAAAAATGCATCCTAACCTCTAAAAACGAATTCGCGCACATTATTTTTCTTTACTGAATTGGTAATAAATAACCAAAGAAACCTCGAATTTTCTTATAAATTGGAGAAAATATGCATTTTTATGTCGGGAAGGTATGGTAAAAATTAAAAAAAAAATGTATTTTTCCAGCAAAAATCGGCGTTTTTCTAAAAAAAATTGAATTGGCCGCCATTTTTGAAAAAACAATAGTAGAAAAAAAAATTATATCTTAAAAAGAAGGATTTTGTGTGTACTTTTGTCTAAGAAAATCCAAGAAATAAAATCTTTATTTAAAGTGCCCAATTTAGGGAATAATAAAAGAAATACGATTTTCATATTTTATATTGATTTATATTGATTCGTTCCCTCACAAAAATCTTACTTTAGAACCTGAAATATTTTTTTTATTTTTTTAAACATTTTTTGGACTGAAATACAGTTTTCCTAAGAGAATCAAGCATAAATATCGCGATAAAAAAATTGAAAATCTAATTTTTATTTTTTTATTATTCCCTAAATTGGGCACTTTAAATAAAGAAATAAAATGTTGGATTTTCTTAGGCAAAAGTACACATAAAATCCTTCTTTTTAAGATAACAAATTTTTCTCTACTATTGTTTTTCCAAAAATGGCGGCCAATTCAATTTTTTTTGAAAAATGCCGTTTTTGGCTGGACAAATACATTTTTTTTTAATTTTTACCATGTCTTCCCGACATAAAAATACATATTTTCTCCAATTTTTAAGAAAATTCGAGGATTCTTTGGTTATTTATTGTAAATTCAGTAAAAAAAATAATGTGCGCGAATTTTTTTTTTGAGGTTAGGATACTCTCCTTCATCACGGTCATTTTAATTTTTTTTTATTTTTCCACGTCTCTTAGGGCCTGAGATATTTAAAAAATAGTGAAGCAATCCACTCGAAAAATACTAAAAATGCCGTTTTTGGCACATATCTCGCGAAGCTCCAACCCAAATTTATTGAAAAAATTTTTACAAGCTTCTCTTTATGTATAAAATCGAAAAAATTAAAAAAAATTGACTTAGCTCTTACATCCATTTTCAGAATATTTTCGTCTAATTTCACTCCACTACTATAAGATTTCCCACTAATTAACACATAAATGTCAAACGCGGATTAGTGGGAGAATTAAAAAAATCGTAAATTTGTTATTCCACAGGACTAGCAATAGATTATATGGTAAGTTATTTTAAAGTTGGTCTTAGACTTTTTGAGACTCTATTTGTTATCTAAAAATTTTTTAAGCATTGGCAAATTCCACTGAGTAAACGCTTTAGAGCTCTGAAGTTGTGGTTCGTTATAAGAAACTACGGAATATCTGGTCTACAAGAACATATCAGAAAGGTAAATTAATTGATCCTTATTTACAATTATAATTTCTTAATAATCCCCAATTAGTTCGACGATCAGTGCATCCGTTAAATCCCAATCGATTTTGGAATGAAATGAAAAGATAAAAACGGACAAAAAATAAACAATACGTCAATATTTTGGGATCATTGAATTATCAGATCTAATATTGTTTATAATTGTTTTTGGGGTTCCACCAATTTAAAACTGTTTAATCTAATTTAAAATAGCTTTATAAAAATATGAGTAGTGTAGGCACGTTTTTCAGCATTGAAATTTTAAAATCGGAAATTGTTTTTATAAAATATGTATGGAAAAGAACTTTGGGGCCGGGGCACAATTTAAATTTAAAAAAAACCCTAAAACACATGTTGCTTCAACACAGATTTTATTCATTAGATGAATATTTTAAAGTAAATTTAAATGCTGAAATACCCATCTTTAAATGATTAAATTATTAAATTATATCTTTTTTATTTACAATGTTGTATCGTAAAATGTTTTATCTTTATGTATTTGTATGCCTGTATCTTACTGTTACTGTTGAAGTGTACAATGAAAATTTTGTTTTCAAGTTATGAATAAAGAACTAAATAAGAAAACAATGATTGATGCTAAAAAGTTAACTATCTATAACTCAATTACACCACGATTTTATACTTTACCAAAAATTCATAAACCAGTTTTATCAATGAGACCACTTGTTTCCTCTATAGACTCCGCAAATAGTAAAATAACGAAATTTATTACTGAAATATTGACCAACTCATATGACAACGATAACAGATATCATGTTAGTGACTCTTTCTCCTTTAGTGAATTATTAAAAGTTTAGATGTGGTATCTCTATTTACTAACTTACTTTTAGAGTTAGTTAAACATCGACAAAAATTGGAACAAAATTAACAACCTCTGCAATATTAAAAAAGAAATGTTTATGAATGTAATTGATTTCATTTTTGACTCTACTTGCATTGTCTTCAATCAAAAATTCTACAAACAAATTTTCGGTACTCCCATGCGTTCTAATATCTCTCCAATAATATCAAGTTACGTTTTAGGTGAACTCCTAGAATATTGTACAAATAAAATCACATTCGAAATTCCTTTCCTCAAGAGATGATCGTATCCTCTTTGTACCAGGAAACTGTATCGATGAAACTTTAAATATTTTTAACAGTTTCGATCCAAATCTTCAGTTTACTGTTGAAAAAGAAACTGATAATTCAGTTCCTTTCCTGCATTTAAAACTAATAAGAACGAACGACAATAAAATCATTACTAGATGGCACAGAAAACCAATTAATAGTAATCGGTTCCTAAATTTTCAAAATCAAAATAAATTTAATTAATAACATCAAAACCAGAGTGGTTAAGGCCACTCATCCATCTTTGAGAGATGAGTGCCTGAAAGAACTTCAAAACATTCTTTTAGAAAACTCATATCCCAAATCTTTAGTGAATAAAATTCTATTTAGTACCTCTATTTCTGTTTCAAATTCAAACCATCCACAAACAACTGACCAAATTTCAATTTTTAAATCTTTACCACATATGGATGGTTTGACATCAAAACTCATACATTTGTTCAAAAATGAAGACAATATTAAAATAGCTAAAACCAATTTGAAAACTATTTTACAAATACATTCAAAATTGAAAACACCTATACCAGTCAAAAATAAACCAAATATAATCTATGAAATCCCATGCAGCAGCTGTGATGAGGTATACATTGGTCAAACAAGTAGAATGCTTAAAGATAGAATAACCTCTCATAAAAGTGACGGCAGAAGGAATATGAACTCTTTTCGCCTTGCTGAACATGTAATAGATAAAGATAATGTGATTGACTATAATAATGCCAAAATTCTCGATAATGAACGAAATCTCAATAAACGTCTCTTTCTTGAAATGGTTCATATAAATAACAATGAAAAATCAATGAATAAAAGAACATATATCAATGACCTCAGTACAATATACACTTATAGGCCAGTAGATATAGACAATCAATTAACATTAATTCCAAAAGTTTTGAAACTTCGATGGTATGTTAGTGCATTAATGAAAACAAACTATAAAATTTTGCAAAAGTCTGCGATGAACGGAACATTGTTTAAACTACAAAAAACGCTTTATTTTTTTATTTTTACACTCAAAATTGCATAAGTTCTGCAAACTAGGAATATCTCTAGTAATAATGTTTGCATCCTTTTAACAGATACCCCCTAAGTCATTTAAGACCATTTCCAGAAAATGTATGTATGGAGAATGGAGTATGGAGTATGTAGTCCTGAAAAATTTGTGTGCGCGCTAACTCCAACTGCGATCGGAATTTCCTAACCAAATTTTATATTTAGCATTTTTACAACATGCTAATGAGCTGATTAGATTTTGGGCAAAATCGGACAACCGGAAATGGGGGTTTACTCTTGAGAATTTTCAGATTTATTTTTGCAATTATTATCGTTTCTATTAAGTTTATGTAAAAATATTAAGAGAAAAAATTTATTTTAAATCAAATTTACTATAAATTTTGTTTAAAAACTTTTTTCAAATTTTGTATTATAAGCGAGTTAAAAATAAAATATGGAATAACATAGTTGCTTAATAGCGCAAGCGCAGTAGAAGTGTTTTGTTTCATGGAGACAATTGTACGCTCTTTCCAGGCATGGCCTGCCTTAAATATGTGCGAGTAATTGGATTATGAGCCCGTAGGGCCGTTAAAGTATGGTAAAGGCATGTGCATGGCCACATCCGATTTTTTTCTCATTTGTATAAGTTTTTTATTGTAATTTGTTTAAAAAAATTACAAAAGTTATGCAAATTGGGTAAGTAAACGGAAAAAACTGTAACATATACTTGTAGATTTGCAACCATTTCTAAAAAACGGATCATTTATTTATCAAACCTTTTTTCTCGGCGCGGCCATTTTCAATACACACAAGCCTCGAACTAATTACAAAAGTTTTTTATCGTGGTTGCAAATAAAGAGAATATCGGTCTCAGTGGATATGTAACTTTGCAACCCCATACGAAAAACGGAACCTTAATTTTTTCACTAATATTAGTTCTGCCAATTGCAGTTATAGTCCAGTCAATGAATGGGTTGTAGAGTGCGTGAGCGAACATGCAAAAACGGACTTCAGGGCTGTATTTGGAGAATAGGCCAGTAAGTTAAATCGACCAAAACAATTTGTCCAACTTATTTTCGAAAAATATGCATCATAGCAAAAAAGTTATCCAATACAAAATTAAATATTATAAAATTTACTACAAGATTGTTATATACTCATTTTTTCCTGCCTCTTCTGGTTCTAGAGATATTTGCTAGAAAAAATGCATATTTTTGATAAAAGTTTTTTTAACTTATGTTTTTTTTAATTATTTAGCGGCTAAACTTTTAGTTTTAAAAGAAGTTGTACAGCAAATTTCTAAATTCGCAAAAAAAACTGTACATTCTAATTTTTGTTATTTATTTAAGAGCTATAACCTTCTATGCCTAAAAAAATATTACTTAAGAAATTAATGTTGAGTTGTCTTGAGTCTCTTGGGGCGAGAGGTAAAAAAACTTTTTTCAAAACTTTGCATTTTTTGCTAGCAAATATCTTTAGAACCAAAAGAGATAGGAAAAATGAATTTAAACAATCTTGTAGTAAATTTTACGATATTGGGTGACTTTTTTGCTATGGTGCATATTTTTCGAGCGAAAAGCGAAAAGCCGAAAAAAAGTGACCTTCTCCGTGCCTCCCTGCAGCCCTCGCACCTCCTACGCTCCGGGACCTTTAGTATATTTATTTCCTAACTACTCCAAATACATCCCTCAAGTCCATTTTTGCACGTTCGCTCACGTACTCTACACCCCCCTTTTAATTGTTCATTGACTGGACTATTATAACAACGACTAATATTGTGAGAGAGATTTGAAACCGTCTTTTTTCAACGGAACATTTTTTTATTCAATTGTTTTGTTTTTTGTTCGCCATATGACCATAAATTGGAAACTATTTGCAAATAGTTTTAAGATTACTCATTGATTTGGGAATATAGCTGAATAAATTAGTACAACACAAAAAAACGCGACAGTGGTCCAGTTAAATACTTGATTATCCATAGAGTACATTTCTTATACGCTGTACTGGTTGATTGTATTTTCACACACGTCTGCCTTAGTCGCTGCCATGTTGCCAAGTTGCTTTTTTGGTAGAGTACAAATACGAAAATACGTTTTTTTTAGTTTTACCTCCATTTCTGTATAACGAGCGAGGTTGCAAATTAATGAAAACATTATACGTTAGGACATCTTCACTTGCAACCATTATTCTAAACTTTTGTTTATTTTAATAGAAAAAATCAATTTCATGAAAAAATATGTTTTCCATTTGTCGCAAGAGGTTGCAAATGACAGCACTTCTCAAGAACATTATTTTAGTTATTTTTTCAAATTTGAAGAACTTTTGGAATTTTCTTCGAAAAATTGGGATGAACAACAATTTGATTTCGATAAAATAAATCTTTCCGTATTGTTTGAACGGTTGCAAATTTAACAGAGGATGTAAAATGCTATTTTGCAAAACTTCGAAAGTTTGCAGAACATAAATTATCTACATGAGTTATGAATAAATCTATCTATCATCTATCCACGGACGTGAGGTTGGCATCCCCGAGGGTTCGCACGTCGGATTCGAATAATTTAGTTTTATATTAAAAGTTTATATAAATTTATATCGTGTTTGTTTGAGTACATGTAATTTCAGATTGATGAATGCACTCCTGAAATTCTATATGCAGTTGCAAGCCGTTTATATTAATAAAAGGCAGGATTCGCGTATTTTTTCTATGCATATGAGGTCTTATTTAGATTGAGGAACACTGACCGCAAACTATAATTGCCGTGTTGTTGATAATAAAGTGCATGTTAAAATTTGGGACATTCTGGTTCTTTAAATAGATGTGTGGGATACATAAGATCACAGTTGTTTAAAAGAAGGCGTCAGTTTGATGGAAATAGTGTAGTGTGATTCTCTATATCCAATCTTCTTAATTTACTTGACGCATTGCCTATAAAAAGTATGAAAATTTTATGCGGCGATTTAAATATTGACTTTGCTAATGTATGTGCTACTCAAAAGTCTCTGACAAATATTTTTGAATCATTCAGTCTCACTATGCACGTAGATTCGCCAACTAGAATCACCAAAACATCATCTACAATTATATAATAGAAATGTTTTTTATTAATATTTAACAAAGATGTATAGGCTTTTAACAAAAAAATAATTTACTATAAATATTTATTTTTCAAGGGAGTGCGGCTAGCTGAAAAATTCGAATCGCTGATGAGAGGTGACAGCCGTTTCGAGATACCCTGTATCCGACATTTGGGACTTGTAGTTTTTCGATTAGTAGGTGACAATGTCATTACGGAAACTTTGTGGAAAAGGTTGAATTCGAGAGGAAAAATACACTGTGTCCCGGCAAGTCTTAAAGGAAAGTATGTTATAAGGTAAGAATTTTTCTTTCAGTTATTTTATTTCGCTACCTTTTCGACTTCTATTTATTCTTATTCTCGTCGTCTATTAAATACTTTTTTGCTTTGTACTTACAAGTATATATCTAATGATTCTACCCAAAGGGTGTAGGGGTTATAGTGCTCACTTTTATCCAAATTTATCCGCATTTATCCACTCTTCTCCTCTGTGCTCTGCGCCAAAACCTTTGCATCTCGCCATTCAAGTCCATTTTTCTTCAGAATTTTTCCTACCATTTTGTTTTAAGTTTCTTTTGGTATATCTCTCCTTCTTTTTCTCTGTGTTCTTGATTCCCATATCTTTCTCACTTGAGGCGAGTCATTCATTCTTTGCAGGTGTTCCCCACAATCCAAGTTGACGTTTCTCAATGAATCCTTCTATTGATCCTATTTCTAACTCACTCTTTTCTTATATCCTCGTTGTTAATGTAATTTTATTACTCCTCTAACCTTCCATAAATACTTCATCTCAGCTGCCCCAATTTTACTCTTTTGTTGTGTCGTTAGTACCCAGGATTCGCAATCGTATGTTAAAATAGGTCTATATATGGACTTTTTGCAAGTAATAATATTAATTCTCACGCTCTTTTCCTGGTTTTTTTGTTTAAATCTTGTATTTTTTGTATATATACATGTTCCTGGCAAAATCTACCAAAATTAATCGTTTTTTACCTCAATTATCCGTTTGTACAAAATTTAAAAATTCTCGATTTTTTTTTTGTAGATTTTTAAGTTTTGATTTCGAATTGAATTAGTTTTTGAATTTTAGGCAACGAGCTAGGGGCGCAAAATTTGAAATATTATATTTAAAATAAAAAAGACTTTTTTTATTACAACCTCTTACAGAGTGACTTATTTACCAGTTGTACAACGTTAGGTGACAAGTAGTTAACGCTATCAAAGATTACGGAACAAAATCCCAGAAAATGATACGTGCATGAAGATTTTGCCAAATGGAGATAGGTTGCACAGGAACTGGCTTATTTATTGTAAGAGGATGGATGCTTTATTTTGCTATCCCTGCTTGCTCTTTTCTGAAAAAAAAAAGAAGATATTTGGACTATAGGATATCGAGACTGGCAACATCTGAATCCTTTACTTCCCCGTCATGAAGTTTCTTTAAGTCAAAACTACATAAAATTGCGAAGTTTTGAACGGGGTTTGAATATTGGCGGACTCATAGATGATCATTTGGAGAAAGTGATCATGGATGAGAAACAAAAATGGAGGCATATCCTAAAGGTTATCTTGGATGCGATTCTTCACTGCGTTAAGAATAATGATGCTCTTAGGGGTACTTCTGAAAAAATAGGAGATCTGAATTGCGGAAAATTTTTGAGAACAATTGAGCTCATAAGCCATTATGATCCTATAATGAAAAATCACATAGAGGCACATAATAAGAAACCAGTTTCTTATTTCTCTCATAAGATACAAGATGAGTTGATTCATTTGGCTTCCACAAAAATTAGAAAACACATCATATCCAACATACAGAAACCCAGATATTTTTCAATTTTGTTTGATCGTACACCAGATGTTTCACATGTAGAACAGATGACTCAAATTTGCAGATATGTTGAAATTGACTCCAATAAGTGTACTATTAATATTGAAGAAAGTTTTCTCGATTTTATAACAACTAATGAACATACTGGAGAAGCTCTTGCCAAACTGATCGAGGAAAAACTGAAAAAGGATGGATTAGATATAGGAAATATCAGAGGTCAATCCTATGATAATGCTGGAAATATGGCAGGCAAATATAAAGTTGCCAAGAACAATGAATTCGCAAGATTCATTCCCTGCTCAGCACATAGTCTGAACTTAGTTGGAGTTCATGCTGCCCAGGACTTTTTTTGGAACAGTTCAGCAAGTATCCAACTTCTTTGTGAGTTCGACTATGAGATAGGATTCACTCAGAAAGAAATTGAAAGTAAGTATCAAGGGATCTAGTGACACAAGATGGTCCACCAAATATAATTCCGTTCAAGCTTTACGAACGCAACTGAAAACTGTAATAGATATTCTCGAAGAAATGTCTAATGGTAGTAGTAATTGGAATAGAGATACATCAGAAGGTGCAAAACTATTGCTGAAGCCTATAAAACAATTTTCTTTTCTAGTTTTTCTATTGTTCTGGGATGACGTTCTTCTAAAAATTAATAAAATTAATCTTGCACTACAGATCCAAAGATTAGATGTTGGGGAGGTTGCAAGCAATGATAAAAGGACTACCTGATGAAATTCGTAATTATATACCTGATTTCTTCAAGTCTCTAGTAGTCAAAATTATTCGCTGAAACGATTAATATTGAACCAACTTTTGGAGAGGAGAGAAAACGTAAAATTAAAAAAATGTCAGGAGAAGAAGCTAATGATAAGGCGTTCATTATGGATCACAAAAGTCTATTGAAAAATACAATACAATCAGTGCAACTTGAAAAAAAGTATAATGTGCTGTCAGAAGTTTCTGAAGACTTCAATTTTTTAAAAGGAATATCCATAAAAGGGTCTTCACTTGATGAATTGAAGAAAAAAGCTGCGGATTTGGCATTGAAGTATAGTTTCGATTTGGATCCATATGAATTCGTCAACGAATTGGAGAGCTTCAAATTTCAAGCATGTGCAATGTTTACTGACTTAAACAAAATGAATGATCTTGATATTCTTCGGAGAATGCGTGAATTGTTGCTTTAAACAATATATCCAAATCTCGACACAGCCCTCAGGATATTCTTAACGCTACCAGTAACCACAGCAACATGTGAACGTTCTTTCAGTAAGTTGAAATTAGTTAAAACTTATTTAAGATCCTCGACTGGACAGGAGAGGCTAGCCAACTTGGCAATAATATCAATAGAGAGGAACCGATTTGCAAGCGGCTTAGAATTTTACGATGATATCATTGATGTTTTCGAAACCAAAGCAAGAAGAGTTAAGTTTTAGTTTATTGATTTGAAACATGTATTTATTGAAAAATTAATTTCCTCAAGGGCGCATTTTGAAAGTTCGCCACATGTGCTATAATTCTAGTTCCGGCTCTGGTTTGTACATTGTGTTTTTTAACTATTTGTTTTTTCAGATTTACAGTAACGTCTCCTAGAACTACTGTAGAAGACATAGTGACAGATTGGAAAGAAATTGTGACAGTGACAGACGAGTTATTGAAAGAAAAAGTTGTAAATGCTGCAAGAGCAAAGGTTCCTCTTGCAGGTAACAGAAATAACACTTTTGTGCATGTTTTCAATAATACAGAATACGATGGGCCTATACGTCGATGATCTATAATGCGTGATGTTAAATCACCCAGTATATATTTCCCCAACGTTGACAAAAAGTTCTTGTATATCCTGGATTGTTACTGAACATATTTTTATTTGTAAAATGCTTTATTTAACGTTCATTTCTTTTATTTAAATTATGTGTTAATTTGTTTATATTATTTTAATTTTTGTAAAATACATATTTTTGTTACTGTTTGTTTTTATTTTATATAGAAATTATTGAGATCTATTAATATATAAAAATGACCAAGTGAAAGTATATAGGGGTCTCTAATACTTTACTAACTTTAAATCAGGTTGTGCTTTTGCTTTTAAAACTTTTTATGACAGTCCATTTTAATTAAGTCATTTTCGTGAATAAATATTTTATTGCTTAATGTATAATTCTCTTTGAATTCGTTTTGATTTCTTTTTGAATTTTTTAATTCTTTTTGATTTCTTTAGTTTAGAAATCTTTTTAAATTGTTTTTGAATTATTTTTGAATTCGTTTTCAATTCTTTAAAAATCCTTTTGAATTGTTTTTGAATTATTTTTGAATTATTTTTGAATTCGTTTTGAATTCTTATTGATTTCTTTAGATATCTTTTTGAATTCTTTAGAAATCTTTTTGAATTATTTAAAAATCATTTTGAATTGTTTTTGAATTATTTTTGAATTCTTTTTGATTTCTTTAGATATCTTTTTGAATTATTTTTGATTTTTTTTTCATTATTTTCAAATTCTTTAAAAATCCTTTTGAATTATTTTTGAATTCTTCAGAAATCTTTTTGAATTCTTTAGAAATCTTTTTGAATTATTTTTTAATTCTGTTTCAATTCGTTTTGAATTCTTTTTAAATCCTTTATTATACAGTGTTTCGTAAAATATGATAAATTAAAGAAATTGATAAAATCGATAAACACCCAGTACATTGGTTATAAAAATTCAAATACTCACATTTCTCAATAACACTCCCAGTATAAGATATTTTGTAAATATTTCTAGCGAAAAAGTATGTTGTTGGTTACGTAACGGAATAGTAATAAATAATTCCCCTAAGCAAAGGCAAAAAGGAAAAAAACAACATCTATCTTTCTTTAGCACTTTGTATCAATATCGCAATAAGTGGGAACTTTTTGTTAATAATAATCCTTGTTGGCAAGTTTTTACCAATTCTGAAATTACAGGAAATTGTTTTTGTGAATAATAGAAATTCTATTTAAAAATAAAAACCAGTCAGAGCTATGGTAAATAAATAACTCGACAAATAATGATTTGTTTATAGAAACTAAAGACAAAAATGAAAATTTTGGAACAAGTTTGCTGCTGTCAAATATCCCCACTTCTCCAAAGATAGTAAACGGTTCTTTCGCTGCTATCTACGATCAAGGAGATGTCCTGGATGATTTTTTGAAGACTATAAAACTCAGAAAAGACGCCAAGGATAGCCCAGGTACTTTGTATTTTTTACAAAACGTAAATGTAAAGTAACTTATGCTAAATATATTTTTATGTATTGTAGCCATGCGAAGAAGAATTAAAGGGATACTAATGTCAGGCAAACAGTTTTCTCTGGACTCCAGATTGGATCTTTTCCATGGTATTGAAGCAACCAGTCATTCTGAAACTGTTGAGAAGTTACCGTTGCTTGAGGACTCTAATGAAACAGATGATACAAGTTTTGTTGGTAAAACGTTTATTCATTAAATGATTTACCATTTTTGGCCACTCCTATAGTAACACCAAAATCAAAATAAATTTTTATTTCAGAAAGCGATTTTGAATGTCTCCAATCACCATCAAGTGAGCCTCTGGATCTTCCCTATCATGGTCAAAGTAGATCGAAGTCAGTTGACCATCAGGCTATCAATTTTATCGAAATGAAACAAATCTGCAATAAATGCGGCCATCTTGTCAATGGATATGTAACAAAAGAAGAACAGTAGATAACAAAAATGATAACAGTAAATGTCAACGTAGTCGTGTAAAACCAATTAAAAATATATAAATGCAATCTGGAAAAAAGGTGTCTTGTGTATTTTATAAAACCCCAAAAAATATCAGGTGTTAAAGGTCATCAGTCAAATGTCTTAATAAGGAGTTCAAAAACCCAGTGGTAAACCTCATAAAAAACAAATGGCTTATATTTAAATCTAAAGCCTTAAACCAAACTTTTAACTGATTAAAAATTATTTAAAATATTGCTCCCTCTGAATTATATAAGGCTGTGTTAAGAGAAATTAATGATATACCTGTTGAGCTATCCTGCATACCAATAGAAGAAAGCGACACTTTTAACACAGCTTATATAAAAAATATGATGGCACTTATTCAGCGGTATCAAAATTTTAATAGCAGAAAATTTCGAGAATTATTAGATCTGTGATCTGTGATACAATAGTATTGGTGGTCGTTACGATTTTAAACAAAGCTTAAAGCAAACAGAAAGATATAGAAGATTGAAAAATTGTCATTTTGAAACATGGGAAATACGGGACGAACTTGATATACCTGATTGGAAGAAATTTATATCAAATCCTTATAATAAAAAGAACCTCTTGGCATATTTAGCACAAAAACTAATGAAAGAAAATTATGTTATACCTGATCAAATTGAAATTGTATTGGCAGGAATGTCAGAAGATGATCAAAGAACAATAAAATGGACAAAAATTAAGTCGAAAGTGGTTGAAGAGTTACAGTTTACTATGAAGAACCTGATACTAGAATATTTCGAAATTTGGATGGAAAGAGAAAAGCAAATTATCCCATATTTCTCAATCATTAAAGCACTAGCAAACTTGAAGCATCTGGATGTTAAAATATTAGCAGACGATTTGTTGTCAATATATTGTTTATCTGTTAGCTTTCCGTTTAAAAAAGGCAAAAAAAGAGCCCTAAAAATAGTGTCTCAAGAACCAGATGACATGAATATTTTGGAACCAAAATATATCATTGAAGTTTATACTATTATACTGGTAGGTAAATAAGGTTTTAATAATGACCTTTTGTTAGGGATCTGCCGCCGACGGAGGATTCTATTATTTTTCATGTGAGAAGGGCATTTTTACAATTCGCAGTTTTCAAAACGACATATATGTTAAAACCAGATCTGCCAGAAATTCTAAAGTTTGGTTACGAACGCAAAGACAATAATTGTATAGTTCCAAAATTAATGTCCAAAGAAGCAAAACTTACATTTTTAAAAATTACTCCATTTTACAAATGTAAATTATTTAACTGTGGTAACAAGTGCAAATGCCTGAAAGCAAATGTAAGATGCAATGTAAGTTTCCAGTGTGAGGAAAAATGCATTGTAAAATAAATATTTTAATTAAATAATAATAATATTGTGTTTTATGCTTGTAAAAAAATTATTATAATTATTCCTCTCATTTCTCAATCTCATAAATCGCACTATATCCCCTATAGTGTCATGTTAATATTGTATGCGCGTCATATTGGTTGCGCGTATGAATAAGGCTGTGGTGTTTACTTTCTTTGACACACTGATCGCTTTATTCGCACCCACAGTGATAAAGCCAAGAGATGCAACGCGCCGATTCAATTTCGTTCGGCTTTAAAAAAGTACACAACCCAAACTAAACGTCGTATGAAAAAAAAGTTAAAGTAAAAAAGTTTCCTTGCTCTGTTGGCAACATTTTTCTCGCTTATAGTAGTTAACTATCTCTAAAGATAAAAAAGTTTTCTCGACTCACCATATTACTCTGCAAAATAACGATATTTTGTGTCATCTAGCGAAAAAAAAAATGACGTAGCTTTTATTTGACGTTCTACATTTTTAATTGTAATGACACTATGTCAGGGAAGTACTGAAAAATATCATATCCAAAATTCATAACGATCGGACACCATTAACAAAGTTAAGCACTAGTTTGCAAAAAATATTATTTTAATTAAAATTTTCAGTTTTTTCAAAAATGTCGTGTTTTGACACATTTCGCAATTTCTGATCAAAGGGCGAACATAAAATTCGAATCCAGCAGGTCATTTTACATAGGATTTCATGTTTTTTCGCGACTTGTATAGAGCATCTTTAAAACGGATGCGTCAGATTCCCAACTATATGTGATACTGATAACAATTGAAACAAAATTTTCGCAGTGAGTGTACCTTCTATATCGTAACCAATAGGGTGATTTGTCTGTCTCTTTTTGAAATTTACTGTTTTCACCAACCAAGATATTTGTTAAAGGGTATATAATCCTCTTAAAACGTTTTTAAGTGGTATGGATTTTGTATTTTCCTTTGTTACTTATATAAAAATTAACATTATTCGAAAGAATCACAAAAAAAGTATAATATTGGTTTGGAATCTATAAATTGTTTTGTATACTTTTATAACCATCTGCAAAATGTATAATATTGTTGTTGTTCGCGTCCTTCTCAATTATTTATCAAGGTACATAGCAGGTTTAGGACGAAAGAAAACAAACTTTTCGCTTTTCTTAAATCGCCAACGTTTCGATCTTTAGTTTAGATCTTTCTCAAGACTTTTAAAATAATTTTTTTAGATCGATTCGTTATAAATTGACATCTGATTTTATCCAAAGTATGTATGTAATCTTTAAAAAACTTTGCTGCATACTTAAAGATAATATTTTTTAAAACGTTCATAAACAAAGTACTTCTATCAAATTATCATTATTGAGAGGCACGCGTCGCTTAAAAAATGTATCTTAGAACTTGTGCCTGGTTAATTTTATCATTAACATTATCATCTGTAAGCAAAAAAAATATTTCAAAGTGTAAGATAAAATTAATTTTAATAATTACTTGTAGAATGCCCAACAAGTAACAACACCAAATGGAGTTCTGGAAGGTAGAATAGAACATTCTAAAAGAGGGATATCTTTTTACGCTTTTCAGCAAATACCTTATGGGAAAGCTCCTAGGTTCCAGGTAATACATTAAACCTTTTAATTTTTTTTAGTAAGAAAATATTTAGATTAATCCTCTACGATTCTTTAAAAAAAATTTTATCGCCGCGTATAAATTCCGTAATAATAAAAGATTTAGAATGGACACCGACAGCGATTATGAAAATACTTCAACAGAAATCGCGGAAAAAGCTAAAGCGGTGACGTTAAACCTACTGCCAGAAATTTTCAAAGCAAAATATGAATTGGCATATAAAAAAATCATACAATGGAGAAAAAAATTAAAATTAAAATCATTTTCTGAAAGGGTGTTACTAGTTTATTTTGAACATTTATCGAAAACGTTGAAGGCATGCATCCACTATGTGGTCTCAATATTCCATGTTAAAAAGTACATTCAACATTAAACATAATATTAATAAATATCGAAAAATTCGAAAAAATTTCGCAAAAATCTCAATGTCGGTACCAACAAAGTATAATAAAATTATACAGAAAATAACTACTCCTGGGACAAAAGCCCCCACAGGTGTA
Source organism: Crepidodera aurea (assembly GCA_949320105.2). Classification (NCBI taxonomy): domain Eukaryota; kingdom Metazoa; phylum Arthropoda; class Insecta; order Coleoptera; family Chrysomelidae; genus Crepidodera; species Crepidodera aurea. Next base: position 36,084,087 of record OX439475.1, on the reverse strand, counting down.
GAATCAAAACGATTTAGACGCGAGTTGGACGGCTATTAACCAAACCAACACTTTGATTTTGATATTTGAAGAGTTTGTCATTCCTAGACTAGTTTCGGTATTTTTGTACCTCATCAGTAGGAACTAGACAACCTCGACACCACGTCTCTAAGCAGTGTCTGAAGAAAACATTGGAAACACCGGGTACTTATAGCCACTGAAAGTGGACGTGATTGCATTTTTGCATTTGCATTCTTCATAATATTAATATTTCAACATATTTCAATAAATCTGATAAACCAAAAAATCAAAAACTCATCGGAACACCGGTTATAAAGTATTTATTGATAAAGGTAAGTATATAAATATATATAAATGCTTTATTTAGTCAATACAAACTAATATATAGTAATACAATAAAAAATAATACAATAAACTTATACGACTTATACAATACAATCACATTAAATTATTAAAGTAGATACCTATACCTCTAAGTTACATTATAACTCCTATATATGTATATATACCGGTAATCTTACGTACTGGCACCAAAAACTAAATCGACGTATACAAACCCGGAATTGTAGAGAGATAAGAGGTTCTACCGGCACCTTATATATGTTTTGACTGTATATGCTGTCTGGCACCATATATATTATTTCAGAATACACTTTTCAATTTTATCTTGGACAGACATATTCGACTCGAACGCTTAAGGAGGTTGGGGCGTTAGACAAGAATAATGAAAAATCTGAAAAAATATTTTTTAACAAATTAATGCGTATGACAAAATTTTCTATAAAAAAAACCTAAAGTCAAAAAGTTAAAAAACTTTTAATCCTAGATATAGCATACAAACAGTACATTTTTATTCGAGCAAATAACCAATAGCCCAGTTGTCAGAGAGTTTGACCTCGTCAAAATGTGATATCGATGAAACTTGGCAAAAATCTTTGCTGCTCTAAAGTGTATGCTAACTTTACAATTTCGAAAATAAAATCGTAAATTTGGTTTTTCCATTATATCTCGAAAAAAAAAATTCGAAAAACTAATAGCACCACGTGAAAGAGCGGAAAATTTTACTAAAAATTATATTATAAGTTATTTTTAAAAAGAATTTGTATTACTATAAAAAATTTTATTTTATATAAATCAATTTCTAAATTATTTTTAACTTTATTAAAAAAAAATAATTTCTGATATAAATAAGCACTATTTTGAAAATAAAAATTGCGTCGAATGAATATTGTAAAAAAAATAAAAATTTTAAAAATAGTTTTACTAAACCCAGATAATGTTCATCATTTTAATTATATTTAAATCAAAAGTAAAAGTATAATAATGATAAATCTACAAGGATTTTTTTTTGTTATGCCTCTATTAATGATATCTTCACTTTTATAAAAAGCAGTGAGAATTTTAGAAATTATAACGTCCGATCAAATTTTCTATGAGAAAACAAAAAAATTTTTAAAAATTAATGGATTCCTGAGAAAGCTTAGAGTCTCCTCTTTAAAATGCTTCCTTTTTTGTTTTTTTGCTTACAATTTACACAAAGATACTTTAGTTTTTCCGAATGTCTCGCCTGAATATTTGAATTCAACGGCTCGGCGCGCGTCGAGTTTTCGAATTTGCTTTCTTATTTTTAATAATTTTTTACAGTAATACATTTTTTTTTTACTAACTTTAACTTTTTAACTTTAAATATAATTTTTAGTACAACATTCCGCTCTTTTGGTGCTATTAGTTTTTCGAAATTTTTATTTTTTTTCCAGATATAAGAAAAACCAAGTTTTCGATTTTATTTTCGAAATAGAGCAGCAAAGATTTTTTTATCGTTTTCTACACCCATTTAAGTACTTAAATGCCAAGTTCCATCGAGATCACATTTTGTGCGAGCTATTGGTCAATATCCTTCTCTGGCAATGCATATTTTAATATTTATTCCAATTTTATAATGAGACTTTTAATTAATAAAAAATACTATTACACGTTCGTAAACTGTTGAATCTGTCTTTTTAATTAATAATTTCTATTAAGTCATTTTAATTTGAAGTCTTGTAATTTTTGCCAAAATCGCGTATTCTAAAAAATGCTCTAGGTTAGAATATACAGTATATCCACAAATGGATCGAAAAGTGGAAAAAAATATTATTTTAGTTTATTCTTTAGAAAAATCTTACTAAAGTCCATAAAATAAGATCAGAATATCCAAATCTTAAAATACCTGTACGGTGTGTTAAAAAGTAAAGATGTATCAATAGAAAACTACCATTACTTATTATTATTCACAAAATGTTTAGGAATTGAAAAAATTGTATGCATCATTTAAAATAAAATATAAATATAAATTTTCAAATTAAAAATTAAATTTCAATTTTTAAAACATAAAAATTAGTCTTATTGACAAACAAGATTGGCAAATTCAAATTTTAGTTCATTTGTAAAAACACAAATGTACTAAGAAATTAATTAAATGAGAAAAATTATCGAAATTATTTATTAATTGACACAAATTGCACAATTGTTAATATTTTAAAATGAACCACATTGTTTAAACAAAATTGCACTATTTAATATATTCTAAGTATAAGTGAACAATTTTTATATTATTTCATTTTGTTATTGCTTTCTTTGCAAAAAAATAAAATTTTATAGATTCCGTAGATATTGATATAAGTAAAGGTTCCATTTGAGGGTTTTGATGTAAAAATTTGTAGTTTGGACAACAACTTACTTATATAAACATTTTGAGTAAAATACTAAATAATCTTAGTTACTTTTTAATATTCTTACACATTTTCTTGATTTTCTACATGTAACTTAAAATTGTGATATACGAATCTTATTTTTTTTGACAAACATGATTTTTTTATAACGAATAACTTTCTCGTAAAATTAAGATTTTTTTTAGTGGTTCTTGATAAAAGAGGGGTTTTTAATGCCCAAATGTTATTATCGATATAATTTTTAATTAAAGAGCTTGCACCGCAATCCGTTAAAATACCTACCAATTTTTTGTAAAGATTTTTCAACAATTTTTTAGTTTTTACACGGAATTCACAAAACGCTTCTAAATGGTGCCTGAACGTTCCTTCCTGCGTGGTGCCGCAAAGTTTATATAATATAATAACTTGAAATATATATCCTTTTGGCACCATATATTATTTCAATTTTATTTTGAAAAGAAGTATTCGCCTCGGAGGTTGAGTCGTTAGACAAAAATTGTTTTTATTAATTTTCCAATTTTTTAAAAACTTAATTTAAAGTGCTTCTAATTTTTTAAAATTATTACCTAATTTTTATACATAAATTTATAAATTGCGGATATTTACATAAATTTAATTTTTTTATTACTAAGTTAGGACAAAAAATTCAAAAGATTCAATGGATCTAAATTAGTAAATAATTATAATCAATGGAGTGGCGAACAAAAAACTAAAACTGTTATTAATTAACCAACTAGTTGACATTTAGAATTATTATTTGTTTTTTAATATTACAATATTTTTGATTTGTGAAGTTTTGAATATGTAAAAACTTACCTTGAATAATATTTTTCATCATAGTTAAATATTAATAATAAGGATTTAGAACTCTTATTATAAATGGCAAAAGGTCTTAGATATTATATTTTTTAATAAATATAAAAAAAATAATCGGTTTGGTTGTTATTAAAATAATTGATTATTTATGGATACCGTTATTATAATTTAAAATTAAAATCTAATTTTAATTATCTAAATGTAAAAATGTGAAGTGTAAATGTAAAAATGTAAAGTGTAAAATGTAAGTGTAAATGTAAAAATTACTCTTGATAAATGAATTGGCGTTCTATCGAAATTTTGTAAAAACACAAACTAAGAAATTCTACATCTGAATCGTTTGATTTTCTTCTCCTTTTTAATAAATTAAAAGTTTTTACAAACCAATATTAAGACCACGTCAACTAATTCGACATTCATGGCAAACTTTATTCACTAGTGTGATGTAAAAATGGTTTCTTAATCTTGTGTTATAGTTGTGTACTGAATGTACTAAAGTTAACTTAGTGGTAAGATAAATTGGAGCATGTCCAGATTTAATTTTATATATCAAAATTAAGGCATTAAAAAGAAAAAAGTCTTTTATAGGCAACCAATTTAACGTACTCAACATCCCTACAATAGGAGTATCTCTAGGGCAGGACAAAATTATTCGCATAGCCCGATTTTGAAGTTTTTGAAACCGGTTCCTTTCATTCTGATTTAATAGATATAGTACAGTTGAGCAGTATGTAAAGTGAGGAAGAATCAGAGTATTAAAAAGTATTGACTTAGACCATTTCGACAAAAATCTGGAACCTAAAGAGGTAATTAAGCTTAAACGAAATTAGTTTTATTATATAATTAGCGTGTTGTTTGAATTTAATCTCCCGATCGATTATAACGCCAAGATATTTTACCTCATTAGTTTTAGAAATCCGGGAATTTCCAATTTTTATTTCAAAATTGCCTTCATGAAATAGTCTAAGATGCTGGTCATTGCATATTAGCATGTATTTGGTTTTATTAAAATTGACTTTTAACAAATTGGAACAACACCACCAGTAGATACGCTCCAAACTCATATTAACAACGTTCACTATGTGCTGTATGTTTGCAGAGGAAAAATAAATTAGTAAATCATCAGCAAAAAGATGCTTGAAGCAGCCACATTGGATTTGAGCAACATCATTGATATAAATCAAGAAAAGTAGTGGTCCCAACACACTTCCCTGTGGTACACCGTGATCATTCAATATTTCATCTGAAGTGACATTATTAATTTTTACCTTTTGTCTTCTATTCGACAAATAGTTTTTAAACCACTTCATTACTATACCACCAAACCCAAACATTTCTAATTTACGTAGTAGTCTACTTCTATCCACGGTCTCAAAGGCTCTCTGTAAATCTAAAAAAACGCAGACTGTTGCCCATCCTTTGTCAATATTACATCGCCAGTCATCAATAACACATTGCAAGACAGTTTCACAAGAATGCTTGCTTCGAAAACCAGACTGAACAGCAGTTATAAGTTTGTTTGTTTCGATATGGTCGACTAATTGTATATACACTACCTTTTCCAAAATTTTCTCAAAACTACTTAGCATATTTATAGGTCTTAGATCAGATGCTTTATTGGACTTTGGAACTTTACGAATTGGTATAATCGTGGAGACTTTTATATCATCTGGTACCACACCGGTTTCTAAAGAACTGTTAATTACATTTAATAAAGGATTAGATAAACTATCATAGGTGTTTTTTATAAAAATCATGCTAATATCATCTGGACTATTTTTATTTGACATGGAAAAAATTATTTCTTTAAGAGCTGCTGTATCAATTAATGTAAAGTTATTCAAAATAGTCTTATTATGGTCTGATTACAAATTAAAACTGTCAAAAATTAAAATTGTCAACATTTTATTTAACCCTAGAGCGGGCGCGCTTTTTAGAATTACACGAGAAGGCGCGCCGCGGAAATCTGCCGCATTTGGTTTTTCAGGTTTGTAGTTAACAAATAATGAATAAAATTTATTTTACTTAGTAAAATAAGACAAATATGCCATTCGTAATCATTTTATTATAGTAAAGAAAAAAATATATATAACATTTCCAAAACAATCTAGGTAAACTGAAAAAATTAGTAATAAATAAAACGTACACGACCGGGCGCGCCAGCGGAAATCTGCCGCGAACACGTTTCAAATTCGATCTGGTTTGGAACTTTCGCTTGTACCTAGTAGCGTCTGTGAGTCGGAAAAAACCATGAAAAATGGACCAAAATTCATCAGGATTGAGAGTACCTCCTCCCCCCGTTTTCAAGGATGCTGAACACGATGGCGGGTATCAGAATTACTGTTTTCGATTGCTGAACCCCCTAAAACGGCCAAAAACTACCCCCTAAGGGGGTTAAACGGACAGCGCATTATTTCCCTGTAAAAAAACGTATTTCCCCCCCGTTTTTGAGGATTCTGAGCACGTTGGTAATGTTGAAGATTACTTCCGACCCTGACCAACCCCTTCACAGGCCAAAACTCACCCCCGACAGGGGTGTTTTTTAATTTTTTATATCAGCGGCAAAACGTCTGTTTTCGAGGATGCTGAACACGATGGTGGTGTTCAATATCACTTCCGACCCCCACCAACCCCTCAACAGATCAAAACTCTCTCCCGAAAGGATCGTTTTTTTAATATCAGCGGAAAAACGGATGTCTTTCTGTTTTCGAGGATGCTGAAGACGATGGTGGTATTGAAGATTTCTTCCGAGCCTCACCAACCCTTCCATAGGCCAAAACTCACCCCCGACAGGGGTGTTTTTTATTTTTTATATCAAAACATCTGTTTTCGATGATGCTGAACACGATATTAGAAAGAAATTCAACCCTTTCGAGGGTGAGTTTAGACCTGTGAAGGGGTAAGTGAGGGTCGGAAGTAATCTTCAACACCACCATCGTCTTCAGAATCCTCGAAAACAGAGGGACATCCGTTTTGCCGCTGATATAAAACAAAAACGACCCTTTCGGGATAGAGTTTTGACCTGTGGAGGGGTTGGTGGGGGTCGGAAGTGATATTGAACACTACCATCGTGTTCAGCATTCTCGAAAACGGGGGGAGGAGGTATTCTTAATCCTGATGAATTTTGGTCCATGTCCTTCCGACTCACAGACGCCACTAACCAACTGAACAGAAATATTATAATATTGCACCAGATGTGTCGATAAGCGGAGTCAATAACGTAAACAAGGAATATCTAAATGCCCAGTTTCGAAGGGATCGTCACATTTTAATTATAACACAAAAACAAAAAGTTGCGGCAATCTGCCGCTGGCGCGCTCGCTCGAGGGTTAAAAAACGAACCTTCAAAAATTGTATAATAAATTTAGTAGATTTTAATCTCGTATTTTTTTTACAAATTTCTTCCAAAGTTTAATCTTTATTCCATGGTAATCGTAGAATAAGTATAGTGTAATTGTGGCATTCGCCCTACGGGCTCGTGATTTCCCACTCGTGAGAAAAGTCTCAGTTTCCCCATTTGTTGTACAATATACTATTATTTTTGGTTTCTCTCAAGTCCCCTCAACCTGCTGACGCCTGGGAAGGTATTCTAAATGCTACATACAACAACAAAGTTTGCATGTCACAAGGTACCATCGATGATCCAAATTTGGTTGAGACTGAAGATTGTTTGGTCCTCAATGTTTACACACCTAAAGTAAGTATTATTACCTTTTCAAATAAGCTATTTATTACAATATATATGTAAATATAAATTATATCGACTGTTGAAAAATACCCAACAAATATATTCCTGCACGAACAAAAACTCTCTTGTTTAAACAATACAATGCTGTTTCCTTTCAAATACTCTGGTAGTGCAGGTCCTTTTATTATTCATTTTTGTGAGCGTGCTGCGTGATTTAGGGAGTAAAGACGATGTTTTAAAACAAATTTTTGATCTACACATGTAACTCAAATTTACCCACTTTTTCTTACAAATAAGGCCGCATCTATACTCTATTCAAATCGGAGAGGCCAGCGTTTGTTTATTTAGCAGTGCGTGATCAAATTGGAAATATTCTTCTTATTGGTCAAAGTGGGAGGCAGGCCGTGTTTGTATTATGGAGTAGGGTCTGCAGAACCGCATTAAGTAGATTGGCGCCAATAACTGACCTACAATTGCACTTTGTGTTAGCAGATTTGGGAATACCGATTTAATTTGTTTTTGAGTACCTCTTGTGAATGTTATATGTTATATTTCTTAGTTAGTTGTTTGCGAATGGTTGTAGAGAACTGATTTTTTTGCTTTTTCTGTCGGAAATTGGATAATTGTGTTTTGAAAAATTAGTTTTTAAAATATGTCAAGTACTGATACCGCTATTGAAACGCATGTTGACTTAAGTCCTCGAAAAAAAAGTCGTCTGAAACGACACTTTAGTGCCGAGATAAAAGAAATGATTTTAATTGCATATAAAGTTGAAATTATTCAAAATCCAGGAATGTGTTTAAACTGTGTAGAACTGCGAGTTGCTGAGAGACTTGGCATGGGAAAAATATAATATTAAATTGAAAACTCTGTAGAAAAAATTATTCATTACTGAGACCATAGACCATAGATATTTTTTATCAACACTTTTAAAATAAAATTTATGAGTACGTCTCTGCCACTTGGCGTGATCACTGAGTGTCTCCAATGTTTACGTTGGCCTCTCCGAATTGGATAGAGTAGAGTTTTGGATGCGTCCCTAAATAAAAAATGGTGAGTGTATTTGTGGTTTCATGAATTAGTCGGCTGGAATGTCGTGGATGGAGGTAGTGGGTTTTTCTGAGGATCCTTCTCGGCATGGCATGTTGTTGGTAATTGGGGATGGAAGAGTAGACAATGAACTGGTATTCCAGGATCGGTTTTGTAAAGGTTTTGTAGGGGTAGAGGAGAGTGCTCTGGTGATATTTTCCGATTTTTCCACATAACGCTCCAATGAGGGAGGCTCGCTTTCTCACTCTGTCGACTGCCCTTTGAACGTCAGCCGACCAGTTAAGAGTGCGAGTAAATCTCACTTCCAAATAGTCGATCTCGTTCTTTAAAACGAGTCTCTCTCCCGAGAGCGCTAGGTGGATGTTGTCGGTAGTCAGTCTGGGTGTTTGAGTGATGACAGGGTGTGTAAATATGATGGTTTGAGTTTTGTTGGGGTTGAGTGAGTGAGTCTCAATTGCTGGGTTAACCACGATGCTCCTTTATATATGTATAAAAACCCAACCTGCAAGCCAGCATAACTGTAATCGATTAAACTTTAAACACGTTTTTCACAAATTTTTCAGTTACCCTCTGAAAATGCATCCCTACCTGTAATCTATTTCATGCACGGCGGTGGATTTGTAGTGGGTTCTGGAATTTTTGACGCATTTGGTCCTCATTACTGGATGGAACATGATGTCATCGTGGTAACTATCAATTATCGTATTGGTTTGTGGGGTAAGTATATCCAAAATTACCCATATTCAGAAAAAACGTTATATGTTCTATACCTTTATGAAAATTTATTGGTTGATGTTCCGACTATTTCTTAAAGCATTAACTTTAAATTATTTTTAGGTTTTCTTTCCACAGAAGACAAAGCTATCCCAGGAAATTACGGACTTAAAGATCAACAGCTTGGTTTGAAATGGGTCAAAGAAAATATTCAATATTTTGGAGGAGATCCAACCAAAGTTACAATTCTTGGAGAAAGTGCTGGAGCTGCCTCAGTGGCATACCAGTTTTTAAGTAAAAAGTCCGAAGGTAAAGTGTAGGATTTGGTTAAATAAATTAATTTTTTGATGACCACCTACTTATATTTCTTTTAGGTTTGTTTAGAGCTGGTATCGCTTTAAGCGGTTCCTCTCTTTCCCCATGGGGCTATCAAAGAAACGCAAGAAAATATGCATATCAAATGGCTTCATTCCTAAATTCTAGTTTTAACGAGAACTCTACAACAGAAGAAATTCGAGAACTTTTTTTGAGTGTCACAGCAGATGAACTTAAGAGAGCAAGTTGGAGAATTCCGATAGTAAGTAGTAAATAGTCGATTTTTAGTTAAGCTCACATCTTTTGTAATATTATTTGTAGTGTTAAAAGTTATTTCTACATTTAAATGTATTTAAAGCTCTTGTAATGAGGGTCGTGAGTTTGACATTAGGTTATAAATAACTCAAGCACTCTGGAAAGTAAATCGGTAATATACATAATAAATAAGGGGCCTTAATATTGAACACTGAGGTACTGCTAGTTTATTAATAAAAATGAAAACACGGTATTTGGTGATTTATATACTGATCCAGCAGGATACGGTGTTGAAGACAGATTAGTTATTTGTACCTCGTCTTATTTAAGATCTCCGATCAATTAATGGAAGGATATCTTTTTGCTCCTGTAATTGAACCCGATCATGAAGATGCTTTTTTGAATGAAAGTATGTACAATGCTATTGAAAATGGACATGCTTTGAGAGTGCCGCTTATCATTGGAATTGCTTCAGAAGAATGCATCTGGGGAGCACACGGTATGTTTCTATGCCAATATTTATAAAGTTGTGAATGTTTCGAAATTCAATTACTTAATATTTTTTATTAGATTTGGATGCGTTCAAAGAGAAAGTTAAAGGCTATGACGATAATGTAACCATGTTTGTCAATGACAATATGCATTTGACTGATGAAATTCAACGCGAAGAAGCTGGGAAAGCCATACGAGCTGTTTACGCTGACGGTTTATTGCAAGATAACCTTGGAAGAGCTGTTAAGGTATCAAAAACATTCTGAACTAGTTAAATAAATAAATACAGAGTGGTTAAATAAATACAGAGTAGTAATAAAGAAGAGGGAAAAATAATGAAACTGGGTAGTAAAATAAATTGTTATCATTGAAACTAATAGTTTCACAATATCAGTTTAAGGCATATGAATCGCTAACTGCAGAAAGGAATCATATCCAATGTTTTACGAAAATGGTTTATTTTATTAAAATTGTAATTAGGAGCAAAAAGGAAACACGTCCACACAATAGTCTAGCTATGGCATCGCCTTTAATATTACGTTTAGCGCAGAAAGGGATCTAGTCAAGGACCTGTTACAATTTTAATAAAAAAACCATTTTCGTAAAACATTGGATATGATGTCTTTCTGCAGTTAGCGATTCATATATGTTGAAATATTGGCGGTGGAATACTAAAACTGTTATTTATTTTACAGTTTTTCAGTGACAATAGCTTTGGTCGAGGAGTACTACAACACGCCAAGTTACAATCTAATTATAGCGATGTTTACCTATACCAATTTTCATATTACGGCAAGAAAGGTGGATGGCGTCCTGATGTACCAGGTAACTACCATTTGAGTATCAAATATATCACCTTAATCTCAAATAATTTGGAAAAAATCGCCCTTGTTTAAAATACCTTAATACCTCACATACTTCGTTATATTACTAAATTTGACAACCTGCATCTTTTTTACAGCAACATTTATACTGAGGCATATTATTTACTTTTTTTATTGGTGCCCCAGTTTACCTATTTAAAGCACGCCTCAGCGTGTTTAAATCGAACTTTCAAAAACGCGTGTTTTTTAAATGGATACAGCAATGAATCATTATCTCACGAACTTAACCTGACTTATGAAAAATCGTAATAAGTGATTGACAACACAACACAAAACAAAGCATTCTGAACATACAAATAGTTATGATCAAACAGAGTTTTAAGATGATTGCAAATGATACTCAATGAAAATCATTGAGTGACACGATATACAGTTGATTGAAAAGAGCCCATATGCCTACACAAGTCGTCCACAGGTGTTCTAAATGGTTCGTCTCCAAAAAACTTTGAACTTCCATGCTGGCTCGTTTTAAATAATTTCAAACCGAACAGAGCGCGGGCCTATGCACCATCAAAAACGCAAACGCACTTGTTCACTATTCACTATGGCGGCTACGGCGTTGTTTCATATCCAAATATCCACATGTGTCTACGATTCTACATTCTATACGCATCTTCGGCGCAAGCGCTAATACTTAATTCTGCTTATTGGTCGAGGGAGTCATGTGTACCTGCTTTCGTCATCAGAACACATTGGATAAGAAAATTCTTGAGCCGAGAGTACGGACGTTTTGAAGCGAAATCTGAAGTCCAAATACAACTCGTCCTCTTAAATTTTATAGATTAAATTTTGAGGACTCGTGGTATTACCTTTGATTAATTATATTTTTATTTTGTAGGGGCTGATAGAATTAATCATATAGATGATTCTTACTATATTTGGGTTACTAAAAATGACTCGAATTTGAATGATTTTCCAGAAAATGATGTTATAACAAGCGAAAGATATCTAACATTAATGACAAATTTCGCCAAAACTTTGTAAGTTGTATTCTTAGTTTTTTCAAAAATTTGCTCCGGTGTTATTTATTTTTTGTTAGAATGTTGGTTTGTAAACATTTAAAAATAAAAACATAAACATTTTTTACAGCTTTTTAAAGCTATATAACTATTTGAAAATGTAAGGGAATTAATTATGTGTATTAATATTTACCAAATTAATACTTATAAATTTTATTACAGAAACCCTGCTTCAGACAACATCGATCTTCTAGGAATAGATAAATGGCCTTCTGTAAAACCTGATGACTTCTATTATTTAAATATCAACGAAACCTTGGAAGTTAAAAAAGATCTCAAAAAAGATATTCATCCTGGATTAGTTGCTGTGTACGAAAAATATGCCATTAAACCTTATGACACATTTTAATAATAAGCATAGGTAGATATCATGATAAATAAAAATTAAAAATAGAATTTTGTTTTTTTTAACTATTAGTCAATACCATGGAAAACGTAAACACGAGAAACAATCCATTCATTTTTCTTCCCAGTTTGAGATTTATGGTTTCTAATAAGGAGTTATAGGAAGATTCTTCCTCTTCTAATATTAGACAATATGCTAAAATATGTGCAGATGTGGGTTCATCAGTTTCAAAATTCAATTCAATTTTTAAGAAAATGCTCCCTAATCGAATCACATCCTTTTGTCTACCACAGTCGATAGGGGCCAAAAAAATTTATATTGTGGATTAAAAATAGATCACTTTGTTTCAAACTGGTAATAATTTTTAAAAAAATAGAAATCGTTACAATAATGACTGATTATTTATAAATGTATACAGATTATAATATAATAAACATTAACAATAGAAACATAAACAAGGGCTTTATTGAACGAATAGTTTTATGGCCGAGCGAGCTTACGAGAGAGACTATAAAATGATGAGCCTGTTTATGTACGCGTTATATACATGCTTTTATGTACGATTGCAATTAAAAAAATAATACATTGAAAAAATAAAAATTTACTATGACAAGTAGACGTTTATTTTTTAAACATGTCAAATTAGTTGGCTTGCAATTACATTATTTTACAGTAAAATAAAGTGCTACTTTATGAACGCAAAACTGTTCTATAAAGAGCGTTTTATTGGTCAATCGTACATAATAGCAATTTTATTACAAGTACATAAACGAGGGCTTAATTGAACGAATCGTTTTATGGCCGAGCGAGCTTTAAAATAATAATAGGTAAGTTGAAAAAATAAAAATTTTAGCTCACAGCATTTGCGATGACAAGTTGTTGTTTTTTTTAAACATGTAATTAGTTGTCTTGCAATTTGTCAATGACGTTGACAATTACTTTATTGACGCAAAACTGTTATACAGATCTGGCAAAATTTTAATGGAACATGTCTCATATACACACGTTCTTTCCTAACATTTTCATACTGCTGCCGGTCAGTGCTAGTTGCTAGTAAGCTAACGCAGACAAGCGCTCTGCTAGCGGAGAGTAGGGATACAACAATGTAGAGTGGTTCAATTGAATAGTTGATACGTCGTCACGCAGATTTCTTATATATTGTGCTGGTCGACTTCTACGTGAGCTCTTGTCCAAAATACATTGAAAATCCTATGTTCCGTTAAAATTTTGCCAGATCTGTATAAAGAGCGTTTTATTGTTCAACCGTACATAAATATATATATATATATATATTTTCAACCATACTATACATTGCGAAGTATTTGCTAATATTTAGTGTACAGGAAAAAAAGCTTTTAAATGCATCCTAAAACAATTTTTCATTTTTATTGCAACTTAATAACACCTCCACAGATTCACAGTCGATTTTATCTTATCATTGCATTCCATTTTATGAAATTTACACTATTATTACAAGTTATTTTTTAATTGAATAATTTGTTGATAAGTGGATGAAGTGCATAATTATAGTACATATATTTAGCTGTTTCACGGAAAAATAGTAACTGAAGTATCATGTTTCTAGGTAGGATTTTGTGCTTTGTTGGAGCTGTTACTTATGTAGTAAGTAAAAAATAATAAAATTTGATTATCAGATTAATTTTAAAATATATTCTAAGCAAGAATCACACATAGGGCCACTTTCGTTGGACATATTCGTCAATGATATTCAGAACTGTTTTATGAGATCACAATTCTTATGTTTTGTTGACGATTTAAAATTATTCATGATTGTACATTCATTATAGGATTGTCGGAGCCTTCAAACAGACAATTTAGCCCGGTGGTGTACTGCTAATGGTACGGAATTGAATCCTACAAAATGTCAGTCGATTAATTTTAGCAGAAAACGTAACCCTATTGTGTTTATTTACAATATCAACCAAATACCGCTTATTAATGTGTCAGAGGTTAATGATTTTGGTGTTGTGATTGACTCTAGCATTTCACTTCTGCACCATATATCGGCTTCAATTAATAAGGAATTGAGGATGCTTGGTTTTATCAGAAGAGTAACTTGGGACTTTTCGTAACTTACAATGTCTGAAAATGTTTTACCACTCCCTCGTAAGACCTCATATTGAATATGCGTCTTCTGTTAGAATCCCTTCTATACCTACCATATTCCACAACATTGAACATCCTGCTAATACTCATTATGTTAATTTCCGTGAATTGCATTCCGGATTTCATTTGGAACCTCATCATTCCAGAAGGAATCGTAAAGACCTTATCCTTAACCTCTTTAACTTACTGAATTGATCGTCCTACTCTTTTGTCTCATGTTAGGTTTTCCGCACCAGCTAGACCTACTAGAAACAGTGTTACTTTTTTTTAACCGTACTACAACACCATCATATAAATTCCTGTATCTCCAGGTCTACAAGATTGGCCAATCGACAAGATATTGACTCCATTACATCTTCTTCTGAGTTTCGCCGGCAGCTCCAACATTGTGATTTTAATTTTTTTTTTTAATTTTTAATATGCATTTTATGGTATAGGTATCTTTCACAATTTTTATATATATATATTTTTTTAACTATTTAAGACCGTTATTTTCAATTCTATTTTATTTTATTTTATTGTATGATTGCAATTTTAATGGGCGTCAGTCCGTAAATAAATAAATAATAGCTATTTATATTACAAGTACATAAACAAGGGCTTTATTGAACGAATAATTTTATAGTCGAGCGAGCTTGCGAGAGAGGCCATAAAGCCTGTTTATGTACGCGTTAAAAATTAAAATTTGATACGATTTTGGCTGACAGCAGTTGCGATGAAAAGTAGATGTTTATTTTTTAAGCATGTCAAATGAGTTGTCTTGCAACTTGTCAGTGACGTTGGCAATTACTTTATTTTACTAGTAAAATAAAGTGCACTTTATTTTACAGTAAAATAAAGTGCTTCTTTATTGACGCAAAACTGTTCTATAAACAGCGTTTTATTAGTCAATCGTACATAAAGTATTTTACGAGTATTTGTATTTTTTAGACAGCACAACAAATAACGATTACAAATGGAGTGATTCAAGGAAGGCAAGAATATTCACAAAGAGGAATTTCTTTTTATGCTTTTCAGCAGATTCCTTTTGCCAAGCCACCAATTGGTCCTCTCAGATTCAAGGTAGATTAATTTTCCCCAGATGGACAAAAAAAAATAAAAATCTATAGATTTTCTATAAAGAAAGCTGGAGAATTTATATATATTTTTTTATTTGTAGGAACCTCAACCAGCAGAAAAATGGGAAGGTGTATTAGACGCTACTAAAAATGATAAAATGTGCTTTCAACAAACAAACCAGTTCAACTTACCTGACAAAAGTTTATTAGAAAATGAAGATTGTTTATATTTAAATGTTTACATACCAGTGGTAAGATATAAGAAAATAATTATCATTTTTATAATTAATCTAAAAAATGTACCTATGTATATATAGTCCAAGGTAACAGCAGATCAAAATAAAATTCTGGTTGGGCAAAAAAAGTTTATGCCTCTAAGATTGGATGGATGCCCTCTTCGGACAGCTGGCCAGGTATGCCAGTTTTCGACTTCAATTATACTACATGGATGTGTATTTTTTTTGTGTTTTAATATAAAAAAAATTTTAAATACGAAATAAATAACAATGGAAAAGATGCACCGAGTCTAAGAATCAAACAACTATTCCAATGACAAAAACTCCTACAGGTATTAGACCAGTGCAGAGAGCTTTGAAAATGGTAAAAAGTGAAATAAAATAATAGTAGGATGAAACCCAGCTTATACCACTTCGAATCTATTTTCAAATTACAAAAAAGAGCAATTCGTTATGTATTTGGTTTAAGTAGTAGGACACACTGTGTAAATTACTTTAAAAATTTCAAAATTCTAACCCTTCCTGCTCTATTTATCTTTGAATCCGTCTGCTTAGTTCGCAAGCACATTCAAAAGTTATCGGAAAGACCAACTCGTAGATATCCTACAAGAAATTTAGATATTGATGTTTACTTAACTATTCCCACCTCTGACCTAATACCTACAATGCAAAAAAATTATATAATAACCTCCCGATACAGCTAAAATCTATAAATTCATATGATAAGTTCAGAAGATCGACTAGGGCGTTTCTTCAAGAAAGACCATTTTACACAGTGGCAGAATTTTATAACGTGCCTTAGACTTTTATAATTATAATTTTAATTTGAACAATAATTTATAGTGACGGATATTGCATATTCAATGCAATTGTTATTGATATTTTGTTTGTGTTTTGTTTTGTCTAGTAATTTATTTTTATTTTTATTATGATTAGTTTCGCTTTGTCTATAAAATTTTTGTAATTTTTCTATGACAATAAAGCATATTCTATCCCTCTCTCTTCCATTGGAAAAGGAAGAGAATATAACAAACATGAAAGGAAAAATAATTTACAGGCGCTCTGGGGTCGGGAAGTGGAAGGGGGGGAGTTTTTAAGGGTAGAAAACTGTTTATCTCGATTTCCGGCAAAACTACAAGTCCTATGGAAAAAAGTTAAATGGCAAAGTTGTAGGTAATAAAAAGATCTACAACCTTTGTATTTACACTTTTTTCACATAACTTCAAAATTTATGTGAATAATTCAAATAACCAAGTTTTTGGTTTTTTATTTTTATCTTTTACAAAAAAATTTTTTTTCACGAAATTTGGTGAAAACTTACCTTTTTATGTCCCAAACACACTGTAATTTTTTTGTTTTAAAATATTTATTTTTTAACCTTATTTTGAATTAATATCGAAAATGCAGTCTAATTTTCAATCGAAAATTCTCACGTCAAAACATCTGCTTTTTTAAAAAAACTCGGTGGGCTTTTTGTTCGTTGAAATCGCTACTTTTTGATGGTGTAAAAAAATATACATTCCTATGGTAAATGTTCTCAAAAAATGCACATAAGAACCGAAGAAAAATCCGAATTTCTTTTTTTTTAATCATCATGTACAATTTTGAGCTATTTATTTGAATTTATACTTTAATTACTCTTTATTTATTAATGTAACACGGAATCTTACGTTTTTCGAGTAATTAAAGTTTATACATTTTAATAAATAGCTCAAAATTGTACATGATGATTTTGAAAAAAAAAGAAATTCGGAGTTTTCTTCGGTTCTTATGTGCTTTTTTTTGAACATTTACCATAGTAATGTATATTTTTTTACAACATCAAAAAGTAGAGATTTCAACGAAGTTAAAGCCCACCGAGTTTTTTAAAAAAGTAGATATTTTAACGTGAGAATTTTCGATTGAAAATTAGACTGCTTTTTCGATATTAAGTCAAAATAAGGTTAAACGAATAAATATTTAAAAAAAAAAAAATACAGTGTGTTTGGGACATAAAAAGGTAACTATTCACCAAATTTCGTGAAAAAAAAATTTTGTTTGTAAAAGATAAAAATAAAAAACCAAAAACTTGGTTATTTGAATTTTTCACATAAATTTTGAGGTTATGTGAAAAAAGTACAAATACAAAAGTTGTAGATCTTTTTATTACCTACAACTTTGCTATTTAACTTTTTTCCATAGGACTTGTAGTTTTGCCGGAAATCGAGATAAACAGTTTTCTACCCTTAAAAACTCCCCCCCCCCCTTCCACTTCCCGACCCCAGAGCGCCTGTAAATTATTGTCATATTCTCTTCCTTTTTCAATGAGTTTCATCCTACTATTATTTTATTGGGTTTCAAAAATTACTGGTCTATATTGGATTACATCTTTCCAGACTCTATTTGATTAGGCTACTGTCCACAAATCATATCTATGAGTCTGTTAGAAGAGGAGCAAGTTATTTACTTTAGGCATTAATGTGCTTCATCAGTAGAATCGTTAAACCAAATTATAGATAGAAGTAGTGATGAGACGATGGAGTAAATAGAAACAAATGGTTTTTAACATCAAGCGCATTTATTTTTCATGAATGACTCTATAGTCCATTTGATAAAATTAAAAAAAAAACATGTCTATACAGGATGTTTCATAAGGAATGGTCAATATTTTAATCAATTTTGAGATTAGATAAAGAGGGCGCCACCTATACTCTACTGGTTGAAGAAAAGTATCAATTTTTTTTATTCCTGGTCTTCTTGTAGGTTTGACTATTTTTTGTGCGCTTGTAATTTTACTTTGAGTTGAGTTAGACTCTAATAATTATTATTATTATTATTAACTAGTCTGAATTGTACTGGAAACTGAAGTTTTTGTTTCAAACGAAACCATGATTTGAACTTTTTTAACAAAATATCCAAACATTACAAATCGAAAAAGATAGTAAAAACAGTCAGTTCTTTACTTTTAATTTTAGGAACCATCTACCAACGTTTCACTTCCAGTCATATTTTATATATACGGAGGTGGTTACGTCAATGGAGCTGCGAATTTTGAATTTCATGGACCTCATTATTGGATGGAACATGGTATTGTTTTAGTCACCATCAATTATAGAGTTGGACCATTTGGTAAATAATAACCAATGTTTTTGTTGTTGATATCGATCATATTTCATTTTGGATCTAATTTACCGGACTGATTAAACCAAGAAGTAAAAACCATAGTCTATATTTTAATTATTCTTCTAGGTTTTCTTTCTACTGGAGATACAGTTATCCCGGGGAATTACGGGCTTAAAGACCAACAATTGGGCTTGAAATGGGTTCAAGAAAACATCAAATATTTCGGAGGAGATCCAACAAAAGTTACAATTCTCGGTCAAAGCGCTGGAGGCTCATCGGTCACTTTCCAGATTATGAACAAAAAAAATGAAGGTAAGAAATAAATACAAATAGCACTGACAAAGTGGTTCTACAAGAAGTTATTTATTTATTTGCTCTAAAGGCCTTGGATACACCGGGCTTACATTAAATTTTATTCAATTTAATTTAATACCTCTACAATTTATAAGATTAATTTCTTACATTACTTCACCATCTACTTTCGAGTATCTCTTCCACTATTTCACGCCATTCCTTTCTGTTTCCTACTTTGTCTTTCCAATTTCTAGCTTTTATTATCTTTAGATCTTCTTCTGTATTATTCTGTATCCATCTCTTTCTTGATCTACCATTTCATTTTCTGCCTATCGGTTTTCTTTTTAGTACCAATTTTGGCATTGACAACTGCTATGAGATTAGGATTTTTATACAGGGTGTTTCCAAATGACACTTACAACGTCTGGCTGTAGATACCTCTCGTAAAATTGGACAAAATGAAATAAGGAATGAGGGGTCCAACTCGATTACTTTTCGAAATAAAGGGCGTTGAAGTTAAAAAAAAATAAATGTTTTTATTTAAAAACTTTAAAACGGATTAATATATTAATTTGAAATTTAGCAGGTCGTTTTTAAATGTAAAAATACATATTTCAGTAAAAAATCATGTTTCATATCTAGATCCAGTGGCGTGCAGTTAGAAGGGTATATCCCCTTTTCCCAACCATTTTCTACGCCCATAGTATTTGAAGCTATTTTTATTTTTTTTTGTACTGCTTAACAGTTTTCAAGTAAAAAACGAATAACCTTTACATACCGAAAATATTGTGGTTTTTAAGATATTTAATGTTTTTATGATGTCTGTAAGATCTTTTATTAACGAAATAACCAACAATATTTTTCTTGGATTTCTTTAATAATTTTTGTCTTATTTTTTAATAACCACTAGATACTATACAAAAGTCTAGTGGTTATAAAAAATTATTAAAGAAATCCAAGAAAAATACTGTTGGTTATTTCATTAATAAAAGATCTTACAGACTTCATAAAAACATTAAATATCTTAAAAACCACAAGATTTTCGGTATGTAAAGGTTATTCGTTTTTTACTTGAAAACTATTAAGCAATACAAAAAAAATAAAAATAGCTTCAAATACCGTGGGCGTAGAAAATGGTTGGGAAAAGGGGATATACTCTTCTTACTGCACGCCACTGGATCTAGATATAAAACATGATTTTTTACTAAAATATGTATTTTTACATTTAAAAACGACCTGCTAAATTTCAAATTAATATATTAATCCGTTTTAAAGTTTTTAAATAAAAACATTTATTTTTTTTTAACTTCAACGCCCTTTATTTCGAAAAGTAATCGAGTTGGACCCCTCATTCCTTATTTCATTTTGTCCAATTTTACGAGAGGTATCTACAGCCAGACGTTGTAAGTGTCATTTGGAAACATCCTGTATAGTTCTTCCAATTCCTAGTTTGTTTTTCTTAAACAGCTCTTAGCATCTTTCTTTCTCACCTTTTTCCTTGCTTTTTGTAACATTCTTATTATGGCTTTCTTTAGCTCTTTTTTTGTTCTTCGTCGTCGTCTGCAAATGCCTTACATTGACGTTCGTTATTAAATATAGTGCCGTTGGTTTTTATTTTACTATTTATAATTATTACCTACCTACTTCCAGCGTCAGATTGAAAAGTGTTGTTGAAAGAGCCTGAGTTCTTTCCTTACTTCGAAATCTTGCGAATTTCTCCGAAAGAAGTTAAAAACAAAAATTAACCGTAAAGCAAAACCAGAACCTAGAACAACTACTCATTGGGCTATTTGCCCTACAGACATTGAATTACATCAGTCGAGTTCCAACATTCGTTTGGATTGATGCAATTTAATACATGAGCGATCAATTAGCCCAAAGAGTAAATGTTTTAGGTTCATATGAGATGCAAAACCTTTCGGTATAATTTATAAGATTTTGAGAGGAAGCAGATGATTGCAGTTCACTTGTTTTCTGTTATATGAATCAGTTATGATATAGAACTAATAAAGGACTCAAATTCTATTAAAAATAAAACAAATACTAAATAACTTATGTCCGTAAGTATGAAGAGTTTAAAATAAATAAAATTTGATAACAAAGCCGAGAACTTTCTTTTCAATTTTAAATATCAATCGAGAGAGAAATAGGTCTGATCAAGAACAAATACAGGACTCAAATTCTTCTAAAGTAATACCTACTTTAATTATTTCAATAATTGAAACAAATGACAAATAAAGGAATTAATATCTAATCCAACTTTAGTATTTTATTTTTAAATATAATTTTCAATAGAAAAAAATGTTAAAAATTTATTTTCTTACGGTCCACGTGTCTCATATTGTAAAATAATTTATTTTTAATATTTCACATGTTGCACTGTTGAGAGAATATTTTTAATACTATTTATTTTTTTAAAAATATGTGTTTTTAATTTTTTTATTTCTAGGTTTATTCAGAGCTGCTATATCCCAAAGCGGCTCCAACATTTCTCCATGGGCTTATCAAATTCATCATAAAGACATTGCCCATTCTTTAGCAACATATTTGGATCCTCATTTCAACCCTCAAGCCAGTTCAGAAGAATTATTGGAATTTTTGCAGAGTATACCGGCCAAAGATCTTAATGAAGTTGCTTCTACCGACTTGCCAGTAAGCAAAACAATAAATTAATGACAATAAATTAAAACATAATTATTTTTTAAATTTGTTTAAATCGAGTCTTAAACAGGGGTTTATTTACATTTATTTTAGCAAATTTGGTACGACAACCAAATTATCCAAGGCTGTTTGTTTACTCCTGTCATTGAACCTGAACATGAGAATGCCTTTATTACAGAGAGAATGTATGACGCAATTGAAAATGGAAACATGCAAAAAGTGCCGCTGATAATTGGAATTTGTTCTGAAGAACAAGTAGTGTGGGATGCAGCAGGTAAATTGTTATATTTTTTTAAACTGGTACACAAGGCATATTCTTTTATTATAGCACTTTACAATTTTCATTTTTCAGAATCGTATGTTTTTACCTGTATTTTTTAAATTTCGTATATATTTTTTTGTGAAAAATAGGTTTTAGATTTTGATTTTTTTTTTTAATTGACTACTTTATTATTTACAATCTACTTCTTACAGAGTATTAAGTAAATGTGTTGAATGGAGGTGGTCTTGGAAGAAGAACACCCAGTGGTGTTTCTCCTTATTGGTTATTTCTGTTGAGATTGGCTATTGGACTAAATCTTCTGGCCATGTTTTCTGTAGTCTTCTCACATCAGGCCCGTTGTCATATAGTTGTTCAATTAGGTGGTTGTCGTGATTTATGGTTCGGTCCCTATATGATGCTGCTACGTTTTTGATTTCTTCCGTAATGAATGGGATTTTTAGATCAGTGTGTAGCGTTCTATTGCTGATGTACCATGGTGTTTCTACGATTGCTCTCAGTACTTTTGATTGAAATCGCTGTATTATTTTAATCCTGGTTGGTTTGGCATAACCCCACAGCTACACTCCGTAGGACCATATAGGTTTTAGAATTGCCTTGTATAGTAGAAGTTTGTTGTTTATCGAGAGTTTCGATTTACGGCCGAGCAACCAGTACATTTGTCGGAATTTGAGGTCCAGCTGCCTTCGTTTGGTTTGGATGTGTTTATTCCATGTAAGTCGACGATCTAGATGTAACCCAAGGTACTTTGTTTCAGTTTTGATAGGTATGGGTACATTATTCATTGTTAAAGCTGGACAGTTGTCGTGTCGAGTTGTAAATGTAACTTGTACCGATTTGGTTTGGTTGACTTATGTTCGCCACTTACTGTACCATTCATGGAGAAGATTAAGGGGATGTTGAAGGTTCTCTGATGCTCGAACTGGGTTTTGATTCACTGACAACACTCCTACGTCATCAGCGAAAGATGCCATTGTGGTATTTTCAGTATCTGGTATATCAGACGTATAAAGAGCAGTGGTCCAAGAACGCTACCTTGAGGGACACCGGATTTAATTGGATTGAAATTAGATTGACAGTCATTGTGTTTCACAGAAAAGTTTCTATCAGTTAAGTAGGATTTGAGAAGTAAGTAGTAGTTATGGGACAAGGTGTTTTTTAGTTTAAAGAGGAGACCTGGATACTGTGTTGCAGTATTTCTTTAGAATGGTACTTTCGGAAACCAAATTGATGATTTGGAAGGAGTGCCTGCAAGTCGTGTTCCTGGTTGATCCTTTTCATCCTTTAGATATCTAGCTAGTTTTCTGTATGTGTCTATCGTGTTTGTTGATATTTTGACAGTGTCGTTGGGAAGGGTTCGAGTATAATACGTTTCCTGTTCTGTTATGTTGGTTAGGTTTTCTATCATTTCTTTGAAGTTTTTTACTCCATATATAAATATAGGTGGGGGTTTCTGTGTGTTTTGTCGGTTTTCTTTATTATTGTTATTCAGGCTGATTTCGTTAGCGTATTTCAAATCGGTTCTGAATTTTTGTGGGTGGAGTGCTAGGGCTAGTGGGTTCATTGTTTTGTTTATCCCTCTTTCTCTTCCTAACAACTTGCCAGGGGCGTTTCTTAATTGGTTCTTCCTCGCTTGGGTCAAGTTCTATATCACTAATGTCTGAAATGTCATTCAATTCTGGTATATGGCTTTGATAATTGGAAGTAAGGAGCATTTGATTTTGTTGAGAAGTTGTTGGTAAATTGGGATTTTGATAAATAGGTGGAAATGGAATTTGTTGTGACTGAATTGGATGTGGTAGCTGTGGCAAGTTTGGAAAATTTATAAATGGCATACCTTGTTGCCAGCATGTCTGGTTTTGAGGAGGTGGGTACCCTAATGGGGGAAATTGTTGTTGTGAAGGGTTCATTCCCTTCAAGGCTAGCTTGGTCTTGGCCGCTTACCTGCTGCTTTTTATCGATGATGATACGCCACTGGTAAATTTAATTCTATTTTAAATTTGGTTAAAAAACTTATCGCACCGGTACTTGTTTTATTTACAGTGAACAATCGACACATCCGTATGCTTTGAAAGTCAAGTGAGAACTACTAGATTTTGATGAAATTTTTTACTTCTTTTCTATTTTTTCAATCTTCTTCACATTCACATTTTTTCACATTTTGTCACATTTTTTAATTTTATAATAAAATGCTGCTATTTAGGGTGTTCAAAACATTTAAATTTTAAAATAACAATCTTGTATGTACTTTCATCGGAAAAAGAGTATTTTGTACACCTTTTTTTAAAGCATCAAATCGATTATTCATAATTTTGGTTCCAGATCTAAATGATTTTGAAACTAGGACCACCAAGACTTATGATAATAACGTTACTCTTCTAGTAAACGACAATATGCATCTGACTGATGAAGCTGAAAAACAACATGCAGGTGCTGAAATCAAAAAAATTTATACAAACAGTTCGTTCTATGAGCACCCTGGAAAATTAGTGCAAGTAGGTCCTTAATATTAAGTTCAATAAAAAGTTAAATCCATATTTTTATACTTTACCAAAAATACATGAACAAGAAGAATCTTAATTTCAATTTAAAAAGTGGAATATTAAAATTATTGAAATCAAATCTCAACAAGATAAATTAAACTAAAGAGAACACAGGTAGATCTTTCAATGACAAAAATATATTCACTGTTTACCAAAAAACCAAAAATGTTACAACACAATATAAAAAATCCAGATATTATAACACTAACTGGGCTGAGGGGATAACAGCACTAAGACTGATTTTATTTATTTAGCTTATGGCCTATACAAACATACCTGAAAATAAAATGTACAACACAGCACATGTATAAAAACAGACAAAATTACTTGTAGATATTATCACATCTCCATATGTAGTTGATTAATCCATTGGATGGCCTGAGGCGTTGCATGTAAAAGTCAAAAGTTGTACCAGAAAATGCCCTTGTCGGACATTCGTAGGTAATGTGATGCATTGTTTGAGAAGCAGCACCGCAATCGCATTCTGGACTTACGCTCATCCCCACTTGAACAAAACCGATCCACTTCTGCCATGGCCAGTCCGGATCCTGTTTAACCGAACCCAGATTTTACGAGGCATGTTGAATCCCTGTGGTGGATTACCCGGATCTAGCAAGGAGTGCCAGGCCGGACTAACTTTGCTCTGCCAACTCGATATCCACTCGTTATGTCCGTTAAAGTTGTTGGTTCTAAGCTGTTGGGCTGTTTTGACAGTTGGATTCCTAGACTTTAGTCGGTTGAATCTAATTATGTCTTGGTCGATCGGTAAGTCTAGGTTTTCGCTAACGTTTTTAAACTCTCGGATTTTCGGTGGTTCGATATGACACAGCACGGGCAGCCATTCGATGGGTGTGGATTTAATGGATCCTGTAATAATTCTCATTGTTTGGTTAAGAACGGTATCCAATTTACTAACGTAAGGACTGTTTTGCCAGACCGATGCGCAATATTCGGCCGTAGGAAAGACCAGACTTAGTGCGGACGTTTGTTAGATGTTTGTTGAAGGAGAGGGTGCGATCCAATGTAACACCGAAAGTATTTGGGATAGTGGTTGTGGCGTAAAATACTATCGTTAAAAATGATGTTTAGATTGCTCGATGCCATTCTATTGTTAAGGTGAAAACAGCATGACTCTGTTTTTGTAATGCTTGGTGTGAGTCGCCATCTCTGAAAGTAGCTAGATAGTATGCTCAGATCATCGGATAGGTAAGACGGTCTGATAATACAAGCATAATCACAAATTTAATAAGAGGTGATATTCCAAAAGCAAAAGAAAGAAACAGCCTTTTATATTGTTTTTAACAGAATCACTAGCATGCTAGAGCTACAACTTTCGATGTTATATTTTTCAGTATTTAAGTGATTCATCATTTGGAAGAGCCATTATTCATCACGCCAAACTCCAGTCCAAATTTAGTGATGTTCATTTTTACCAATTTTCTTATATTGGCAGCATGCCTGGAGAACATCCTTATGTCCCAGGTAACGCATTTGATCTTTATCTTTTTCCCAGTGTCTATTATCACCCTTTTCCTGTTTTCTTCTTTCCCTGTTTCCTTCTTTCCCTATTTCCATCTTTAATTATTTCCGTTTCATTATTGTTTCATACTTTCTCTTTATTTCTTTCATTAATTATTTTTGACATTTTTTCTTAAGGTAGCCTATAACTAGGATATTTAAAAACATGAAAACGTTAAAGTAGTTTTTAATGACTGTCTGCAAAAAATAAAATTGAGAATAAAAATACGTATATGTATAATGATTTAGATCTTACTTAAGTCATATAAAAATTCTACTTATGTGTTTTCGCATTTGCGTAAGGATGTTGAATTCTTCCACGCTTTCTTTTGGCTTTGATGTGTGTACCAAGACGACGTTTAAAGAACTTGAGAGTCCTTCTATCCTTGGATACTTTTAACAGTTCCATAGCTCTCTTTTGTCATTTTTCTGACACCACAGGAATGACGTTGTAAATTAAAAAAAAAAGCCACGATATGAGATTGCAGTTGGTCTTTAAAGATGCCATAAGACCATAACAATTTCCGTTAAATCTATATTAAACAAAATTCGATCCGCGCCAGATTGAAGGGGATCCAAACTAAACACACCAAATTCATTAGAGATTTGATTCGTGAAGTTGTAGGACATGCCCCATATGTAAAAGCGCTATGGAACTGTTAAAAGTATCCAAGGATAAGAGAGCTCTCCAGTTCTTGAAACGTCGTCTTTGTATACACATCAGAGCCAAGAGGTAGCATGAAGAATTATCCAACATCCTTACCCAAATGCGAAAATAATGATTTAGGTTTTTGTTTTTAGAAGCAAATAGGGTAGCTCATTCTGATGATAATTTTTACCTTTGGGTCTCTAATAATAAATCGAATTTAAATGAAATGCCCGAAGGTGATATTCTTACTAGTGAGAGATATAGGATCTTGTTCACGAACTTTGCCAAAAATTTGTAAGTACAAATAAAACTGTAGTTTGATAAATTTTGTAAAAACTAAATTAGTACGCCAAACACAATATTAATTAATATCAAGTAAGTTTTCATTAGGGAAGAGGGCGTTGGACACCGACTCACGGGCTTCGTCACATCCAGTGGCTATAACTATCAGGTCGATCCAAGACCCAAGAATTCTTCAGACATTGCTTAGAGATGCGATGTCGAGCTTGTCTACTTATCACTGATGCGGCACAAAAATTTCGATTTTTTTCGAGTTTAATTTGAAAAATTGGGCCACATTTGAGATATGGAAAATCTGTTTTCAAGTTTTTATTTATTTATTTTAGAGACCCTGTTTCTGAGAAAACTGACGTATTAGGAATCACTTCTTGGCCTACAGTTAAACCGGACAACTTCCAATATCTAGATATTAACCAGACCTTAACTATACAGAAGGACCTTAAAAAGGATGTGTATGAAGGATGGGTAGATGTGTATAATAGGCTGGCAGTAAAACCCTATTATACTTTTTAATAATAAAATAGTGTAGAATCGCTATAAAATAAAACATTTATAAAATTATATGTTCCATTTTCTAACCCACTACAGCAGTTCATTATAACGGAGTCCGTTATAGGGGAGCGCTTGACAACATCGTATTTAAGATTCATTTGAATTAATTTTGAATTCTGTACGCATGTGAATATTCCATTAGAAGTCAGACAATAATTGAAGCCGTCGCTTCGCTCCTCCTCCAAACAATTGTCTTCCATCTTCCATCCGTTCTCGAAACTTAATATACTAATATCTGGTCACCGAGCTTCGCTCTTAATATTCAAATCTACATTTTTAAGTAGCCCAATGAGTATATAATTTAAGTATATTTATAACATGACAAATTATTAATTAATTCGCGAAAATCACGGAGTGGGCGACATCTACTTGAACTATTGATAGGGAGATAAATAAAAAGTTAATTGGCGATTGGCTTGAAAGTAGGCGGGAAAATTAAAAAAGCTGTCAGTGTTAATTTTCAATTGGCTGCATCTGTTGTTGACGTTTATCAACTGCTTGTCACAGGGGTTAGTTAAATGCATTTCACCCTTTTAGGGCAACATCTACTGACGCTTGATCTTCGCGAATTGTCACGGTGGACAGGCCCCGTTTCCGGGACGGGCAACAGCAGCGTGTAGGGTACACGTCCCGTCAACAGAAGATCGCTCAGCTCACTCTATTTATCACTATATAGGAAAAACTCTATTTATTGATATGCAGTGAAGGAAAATTATAGGTCTGATATTCATACTTGGGTAAAAACCTCCACACAAACCTGTGACCAGACTCTCGACGTGTGGCAGATATTGATATCATATTTTTCATTCGTACATTACATTACAATTTGTTCTTGGAAAATACAAAGTCACAATCAACCTTAAAATGTACTATGAAAATAGAGAATTTTAAATGTCTCTTTAAAGTTTCTTGTAAAATAAAAAATTGAAATCTATGTTAATAGTACACGTGTACAAGCATTCATTCTTTTCTCTCTCTCTCTCTCTCTCTCTCTCTCTCTCTCTCTCTCTATGATAATGAAAACTTAAATATTAAAACTGTCCGCATAATAAAATAGTAGCCGTAAGGGGTAGTCTCACACTATCGCGGAAGGGAAGAACCTTTACCCGATGTGCATAAAGCATTTCCACCCGCAAAAAAAAAAGATTAGCTTTAGGTTAGGTTAGATCTTTGTAATAAATAAAGAAAAGTACGATACGTGTGACATTTTGACATTTGTTACATTCTGACAGGTGTCATATTTTGACATTTGTTCATTTTGAGATTTGTTCATTTTGACAGTTGTTACATTCTGACACGTATCACATTTTAACAGTTGTCACGTTTTTACAGGTGTCACATTTTGACAAGTGTCCATTTTAACAGTGTTACTCAACGTTCCTATAAATATTTACCTAAACCCATGATTTCTGAAATTGAATTGGCAACGTTGTATTTTCAACTTTGAATTTATGAGATGGCTGTCATTTGACAAGCAAATTATTTATGTCCGTCAAATGAACCTTTCCTTTTTTATATAAAGCGGCAAATTTAAAATTGAATTCTTTCAGATTCAAGAGGTAGAAATTTTATTTTTACCTCATCCTTCACTGCTTATTTGTAGTTAAAATTTAAATTTTAATACATCTAATCGGCCTAATATAGTTTTAGTCTAGATAAACCTTTTCTTTTGACAGATAAATCAGACTTTATTTATTCATAGCCGTATCGTATGTATTTTAATTGATTCAGAATTCTGTATTAATATATATTTCAAAATGGCTTCATTCTAAAAATATTGTCAGTCCTCCTAAATCCTTGAAGGCAGAATTATTAGTAATAGCAAGGCAACATAAAAACAAATTCAAAAAATATATTATAGATGAGATGGCCAGAGAAAAAGGAATTAAAATTCTCAGATTGCCTCCGAACCACGCAGAGGTAAATTCCATTGAACTGATCTGGTCACAATTATTAAAAGGTTATGTTTCTCAAAACAATAAAACATTTAAATTTCCTGATGTGCGAAATTTGTTTTTGAAGGCAGTTTCAGATGTAAATAGAGAACATTGGGGAAAATGCATTGGTCATGTTAAAAATGTGGAAAATTCATTTAGGAAAGTGGATATATCAATGGATAATTTAATAGAACCGATAATAATAAACCTCAGAAAAGACAATTATAGTGATACCAGTAGTTTTAGTGAAGACAGTGACTTTTAAAGATAGTTCTTGAACTAACTTTTTTTTAATCTTTGAGTTTAGGTAAGAACTGAAGCGTTACTTTTAATGCCAAGAGATTAAAAAAAGTTTAATTCCAACATATAATCCTCCTTGTTATTTATTGGTTACATTTAATTCGTTCAATGTTAAAGTGTCAGATGCATAAAGTTTATTTTTATTTTTTGTAAATAATATAACTTCAAAATTTAATCTACGAAGTGCGTATATATATTTTATATGCTGTGACCTTATTTATATTATAGAAATTTATTTTGCAAAGTACGCCTATGGAATGTGACGTTATATCCCCACTTTTACTGTACTCATCTATCCTTTATAGTATATATTACTATAGAAACAAGTTATTATTATGTGCCGTTGCTAGGATTTAAAACTAAAAGCTTAACTTTTCTTGTAAATATCTCGGAGATCGAATTTTCACAGACATGAGACCTACATTTTTTGCCGATTTAGATAGGAATTAGTCTACCCTGAAAGTTTCATTAAATTCTGACGAGTGGATTTCGAGATCCTCTGGACACACATACATACATACATACATACATACATACATACATACAAACCTTGCTCGTTTAATATTATTTGATAAATACTTCATAATATAAAAATCACTAAACAATTTTAATTCTATTTTTGTTTTGGTAGATGTCATTAAAATTGTTTTAATTTTTTTTTGTAAATGTAGAATAATTTTAAGTTTGTTTTAATTTCATAATATAAATAACAAGTAGTAACGACACCCGCTGTAGAGCGGGAACAATAGACTTCTAAACTAAACAAAAAATTATTTATTAAATTTGAAATATTTAGAAGTCGTAGAAAGCTGAAATTTAGGCGTGCACACATTCAAGATATCCTGAGTTCATATCCGTTGTCCGTTAGTCTCTATCGGTTCTGAAAGCTGAGTTATAAATGCGTACAGACAGACGGACAGACAGAAGCGTTCCATAAGACTTTTCTAAACTTTAAGGTTTAAAAGTCTAAAAAACCAACATTGCTTCATATGACTATAATTTTTTCCGCTATCTCTGTCCCATAAATTAGAAGAAATGTAACCGAATTATAAAGTAATTTCAAATGTGGTTATTTCCAAAAAAACCCAAATAACCCAATGGAGTGGGGATGAATTTACATTGAAATCTATGTAGTGACTCCATCGATTTCAATGTAAATTCATCCCCAGTTCGTGTTGTTTCAGTTTGAAAGTACTTGCACTACGATATATTTAGCTGTTTCGCGTAAAAATAGTAACTGAAGTATCATGTTTCTAGGTAGGATTTTGTGCTTTGTTGGAGCTGTTACTTATGTAGTAAGTAAAAAATAATAAAATTGTAAGGCTTTTTCTAGCCACAAAGAAAATTAAACCTTACGAGTGACGCCTTAGTACGGAGATTGCTCTGGCGCCAGTTTACGAATGTGGTATGCTCCAGTACCCTTAGAAACGGCATCTTAGGGGCACAGGTAGCTTCAGATGGAGATACGGTATTCTCCAGGGGTCTTGTTGATCTCAGACTAGTTTATTTTAACTTATTATGTACTTTTTAAAAGCCCTGAAAAGAGATAAGGTCTGTGATTATAAACCAGTAAATAACGTTAAAGTTTATATATATTTCAAAGCCCACCCTTCTAACCCTGAACAAAAAGCAAATAAAATAAATATTCGATTCAGCAAAAATTAAACTGTAAAATTAAAGACTAATGATTATCGGCCGGATAAAAAAAACTAAAGTGAAATTTAATGTTCAAAAATTCAATCCGTAAAACAACGCAAAATTAAAAAAATGAATTAAAATTCATTTCAAACTATGATTCGGTAAAAAAAACGGGCTAATTACGAAACGGAAATTCAAAGAAACTTCTTAAATAATAAACTATTTCGGCATACCAAAATTAAAATAATTAAAACGCGTTTTTTATCGCGTAAAATAAAAATGATTCTTTTAAGTCTCAAAACAACTACGGACTATACGATAAAAATTAAATTCAAAATATTGAAAAACGTTATCGGTAAGGTTTTTTTGCTCGGACGGACGGCTGGAATTTCACCAGACTAAATTCTTTCGATCGCAAAACTAGAATGAATTCTTTTCCAAAAATTTTAAAACATCTAATGTGTCTCAATCGTCATCTCCACCGATTTAACTATGCGTGAGCACCGTCTCATCAAGGTTCGGCTTTAAAATATATATAGCTATGAAATCGTTTAATTTAATTATTCAATAAATTTGATCTTTTAAATTAAATTGTAATTTTCTTTGAGGAAGAAAATTAGGTTCATTACAAAATTATTCAATATCCTGTAGTTGTCAAGTGCCACTGCGCAGGGCGGTCTGTGGGGGGGATTGGAAGTCCCCCCCTCAAGAGGAAGATTTCTGTATCTTTACTTGAAATATTAGAAAAAACTTTTCTTTACGATGAACAAACTGTAGTTCCTTCTATTTTTTTTTAATGAAAACCCCCCAAATCCTGCGTACGGGCCTGAATGTAGTTACTATCAAACGCCTTAGTGGCGCCATTTTCTTGTGTAGGTACAGTTGTCAAAGATTAACACACAACAAGTTTCATATAACATGGCTTTTCATAGTGTTGAAAATGTTGAATTTTGTGACTGAAAACTAGGATTTACGAACATTAGTCTTTTTCAATTTCATTTCTTTATTTCTAGTAACCGTATCCAAGGTAAAATAAAGAAATAATATACAGGTGAAAAATAAATAACTTTCTTGTAGCAGCCTCCCTTTTTCATTGCAATTGCATTTTTCCCAGTGTATTCGTAACTAATAAACTTCGTTCTAACTTTGGGGCGCTGATACTTTATAGAATTTCTGCATGATGGTCGTACTATCAAGGTTTAATTTTTTTGTAGCCGTCGAAAATGCTAAATGCTTTGTTGCTCTAGCATGGCTACAGACTTCTGGATTTCTGAGTGAGATGGCGTTGCCGAAAACTCCTAAGTCAGCTATTTGTTTTGGTGTTGATTTGGTTTTGGTGGTTTCCTCCCACATGGCATTTTTATATTATTGTATATTGCTATTTCAATAGCTACTTGACTGCAATCCTTGCTTTTTCCATACAGTATTCTTGTGTAATAAAAAGACTATATTTACTTCATGGTTTGGCATTAATTTTATCACCTTGGACGTAACTTTTTTTGTACTTATAGTACAATATCTTTGTAAAGTAGTACAATGTATGCTTATTTCTGACAAAAGGCGTAGTATACCGATGAATATCATTAACAGTTGCCTGCATTTCCTCTTTGCTATAAGCACATATTTTCTTTACGACTGTCACATACACCTTTAGTCTCGGTACAATTGATTTGTCGTAACTATCCGCAACTTACTTCATAATACCTAAAAATCATATGGATTTGTCAATAGTGGCACCATATATATGTTATCCTAGGAACTTATTAACTGACCAGGTATTTGTTGTACGAATAATTGGACATGTATGATTCTTATTGTTTACTTATTCTTATTTGGAATGTTCTACAGGGTTTCCCAATTTAAAATATACATGTAACTGCAACTCTGTACATTCGTTATTCGAAATTTGTTTTGAATTGTTTTTAAAGGTTTAATATGTTTGCAGACAGCTCAAGATGTTTTTGTAACAATTCCAAATGGGGCTGTACGAGGACGAACCGAATATTCTTTAAGAAAAATATTGTTTCATGCATTTCAGCAAATTCCTTTTGCGAAACCACCAATAGGTGATCTTCGCTTTGCAGTAAGTTTTCATAGCATTTTAAAGTCAAAACACTTTTTCAGGATGCTTAGAAAATCAGTGATAAAAAATATGTATTAAGTTTAATCTGAAATTAGTTCTTTTTTATAGGATCCAGAACCTGCTGAAAGCTGGGAAGGGGTGTTAAATGCAACTGAAAATAACAAAATGTGTTTTCAGCAACGCAATATGTATAATATACCAAACCTTCTCGAATTAGAAAATGAAGATTGCCTATATTTAAATGTTTATAGACCGATAGTAAGGGTAATTTTTTTTTTAAATTTTCTTATATTTTTAAAAATACTTTAATTTACTTGTCAATAAACTTTCTAATTGTAGAACGCATCAGAAAATACGTCTCTCCCAGTAATGTTTTTCATATACGGTGGAGGATTTGTAAACGGTGTCGGCAATTTTGACTTCTTTGGACCACATTATTTAATGGAAAATAATGTCATTGTTGTTACATCAAATTACAGAGTCGGGCCTTTTGGTAAGTCCAAAATAATATACTTCACCTTATACAGAATGTATAAGAGATCACATGTACATACATATCCGCTAGACTATATAAGGTACTACTTCAGATTGTGTAAGCTTTATTTTTTTAGGATTTTTAACAACTGGAGATACAACAATTACAGGAAATTTTGGACTTAAAGATCAACTTCTGGCACTTCGGTGGGTAAAAGAAAATATCCAGTATTTTGGTGGTGATTCTCAAAAAGTAACAATCTTCGGACAAAGTTCTGGTGCAGCTTCAGTATCTTTTCATTTAATGAGTAAAAAATCTACTGGTAAGCATATTTCTGGGAGTACATGTTAGGTTTGATATAAATGATTGTGAAAATTTGCTGATGGAGTAATGCATTTTTAGGTTTATTTAGAGCAGCAATAGCTCAAAGTGGTTCTATACTAAACCCTTGGGCTTATCAAAGAGAGTATAAAGATTTAGCTTACAGGCTAGCAACAAGTTTAGATGCAAACTTCAATATTTCAAGTGATTCAAAGGATTTGTTAACATTTTTAAGAGAAAAGCCCGCCTTGGGTATTAACAATGCTGCAGCTACTTTTAAAGTAAGTATTAAAATAGATTTTTACATGCTGAGAAATAAATAAATTATGAATTTGCATTTACAATGACACGTTGGGTTTTGAGTGTTGCTCGGACCAACCAGTATAACGGTAGAAGACAATACTAGATAATCTTATGCAATTTGAGACAATTTTTTTAAAGATCCAATGAAAAGTTACATTTTTCATTGTTTACGTGACAAAATTCATATTTTTAGCAAGCAGTTGGCAACGATCAACTTGTTCAAGGAAGTTGGTTTACTCCTGTTATAGAGCCAGTTCATGAAAAAGCTTTTATATCGGAAAATATGTATTCTGCTTTAGAAAATGGTGAAATGAACAGAGTTCCTCTGATGATAGGAATTTGCTCTGAAGAGGCTATTAATAGAGCAGCAGGTAAGTCAATAAATATTATGGCGGAACTCTTCTTCAAATTATACAAATATATTTTTAAAAATCAACAATAAATAATTTCTAAAAAATATGTACATCCTGTGGTCTGAAACCCAGTGGGTCAGATTTATCTGTTTGCCTTTGATTTATTGTGTTTTTATAGAGAAACACTATCTAGGAAGATATTGATTATATTAGGGTTAATATAAAAAAAACATTTTTTTGTAGATGCAAAATTCCAGTCATCCGTTCACCAATACGAAAATGATTTACAAAGATTGGTTAACAAAAATATGCATATTACTGATGAAACTGAAAAAAGAAGGATAGGACAAGCTATTAGAAAAATATATACAGATGGATTGCTCCAGGACAATCTTGGGAAAGCAGTCAGGGTAAGGCTTAATATATTTATTAAATATTTATGGAAAGTTCTATATTTCATAGTATTACCAAACAAATCGGGTGATCTTGGTGGCCATTCTATGATATAATTAGGCACAGCTAATGCAAAGTGAGGAGAGATTTCTTCTTCTTTAAGTGCCCTGTCCTCTTCGAACGTTGGCAATAATTAGCGCTATCTGTACTTTGTCGATCGCTTTTCTAAAGAGACTTGTCGTAGTCTCACCATACCATTGTCGCAAATTTCTTATAGACACGATATTCTTCGACTTCCGGATCCTCTTCTGCCTTCAAGGATTGAAGACAGAAGAGGATCCTTCTGCCTTCAATCCTTCCTTCTATTATTAATTTGAGAAGTCCGTATTTTTCGTTTCTGAGAATGTGTCCAAAGTACAACTTTCGTTTTTTAAGTGTGAGCATGACTTCGAGATCTTTTTACATTCTTGTAAGCAAATATACACTACAATAAGTAATACTCGAGTGCGAACGGAGAGCGACAGACTTCGGCAACACAACACGGGATTCATTCTTACAAATGATGTTCTGGCTTGTTCAACTCGGGCACGGACCTCTTGCAAAATATCTCAGTTTTAGTTGACCTGGCATCCAAGATATTTATATGACTGAACGCATTCGATTTGTTGGTTCTGGACCTGTAGAATACCACCTCCAACTAATGACCATCCATTTCGTTTTTTTGATGTTTAAATTTAATTCAAATTCTGCACTATTAGTTGCCACCCGGTCAAGTAAAATCTGAAAACCCTCCAACGAGTACTCAATTATAATGGTGTCGTCAGCGTACCTAAGGTTATTTATGTTTACGCCATTAATGGAAATTCTCCGAATATTTTGGTTGAGTAAATGGTGAAAGGATGCAACCCTGTCGGACACCCCTTTTGATTCGAACTTCGCCTGACGTCTGTTGAACTACCTTAATTTGTGCAGTTTGGTTCCAGTAAAGATTCGCAATTATTTTGAGGTCTCTGTCGCCCAGGCCTACGTTTTTAAGGATTTTCATAAGATTTTCATGTTGCATCCTGTCAAAAGCTACGAATAGGCTTTTGACAGGATGCAACATGAAAATCTTATGAAAATCCTTAAAAACGTAGGCCTATGAAACAGGCATAAAGAGGAACAGAGACATCCCTGCACCTCTGAACCATCTCTTGGATACTAAACAGGGCCTCTCTTGCGCCGAACCCGTTACGAAAACCGAAGTGAGATTCGCCCATAAAGGACTCGCATTTTGCATATATTCTCTTGTGGATGATATTTAGGAAAATCTTAAGAAAGTGACTCATTAAGTTGATAAGTCGATAATCGCTACATCTTTTTGCCGTGCTCTTCTTTGGAAGCGTTATAAGAGAGATTTCATCTTGTTGAAAAATTTTACCGTAACTAAATGCTTCCGGTACCTATATTTTTGGCAATTCTCTTAATAAGGGGTGAAAAATTTTTCGTTAAAAAATCGCCGAATTGAATCCAAAAATTTTCAGTCGGTATTAAAATATTTTTTCTTTTTCAGTATTTCAGTGATACATCTTTTAACAGAGGCATTATTACTCACGCCAAATTACAGTCTGCTTTCAGCGACGTTTATTTTTATCAATTTTCTTACCATGGAGCTATGGGTGGAAACAGACCCAGTTTAGATGGTAATGTAAATGTATATATTTTAGCAGTTATCATATTTTAACATAAAAATATTATTTATACAATTTACGAAATAGAAATATTTATTTATATTTTATCTAAATTTTTAGGTGCCTACAAAGTTGGCCATACCGAAGATAATCATTATTTGTGGTCATTTTCTAATAATATGTTTTTGGATAAATATTCGCAGCTAGATGTCGCTACTAGTAACAGATATAGAGCTTTGTTTTCCAATTTTGCGAAATATTTGTAAGTATAACATAATTAAAAAAAATAAGATTAACTCATTTTATCATAATTGTCTATTCATAGGTAATGCCAATGAGAGATTTGTTTATTCAGTTCACTAGCCTAGCTGATGAGGCCTTTCTTGGGAGTGACTTAAATAAACAAAAATATTTAATGACTTTTTAGTATATTATAACAACTAATTAGTAGTTCCTGACATTGGGTTTATTTTTGTTCCTAGTTTGATCCTAGATATTTAAAATTTGTAACGAAACGTATTATTATTTTTAGAAATCCCACTCCTGAAAAAACAGAACTTTTCAATAACCTAATTTGGCCAACTGTAAAACCCGATGACTTTCAGTACTTGGATATCAACGAAACTTTGACCATTCAAAGAAATCCTAAAGGAGATGTTTACTCAAAATGGGTCGATCTTTATGAAACTTTTGCCGTAAAGCCATATGATACATTTTAATTAAAAATAAAAAAAATAAAAGCATATTGATAATTTTAAATTTGTTTTATTTACTACATGAGTTGTCCTAATTAACAATGATGTTTCTAAAGTATGCATTGAAAAAATATGCAGAAACCTTTTGTTTCTTTGTTTAGTTCTAGCAGATGTTTGGGAAATAAAAAATGAACATAGAGATAGACTATACATTGAAACAACAAAAATTTAAATGGGTACTTGTGATCAGTGGCGGATCTAGGGAGTTTTTCAGGGGGGGGGGGGGCATCCGTTAATGGAAATTTGTAATCAAAGTGATTAAGTGATAAAAATTTGGGGTGTTTGAGTCTTTGGGAAAATATTCAATACAACGAAAAATTTTGGTTTTAGTCCAATAAACGAAGAAGCCAACCCGGGAATCAGGTCTGTCCGGCACCATTTTTTTTAATTTGCAGGTATTCATGGGTACACATTCACCATCGAGAATCTCAGCTGTCTGAAATGTGTGGAAGGGCGGGAAAATGGCCCATTGATCTCCAAAATGTGTTTTTTTCGCATACACACTTAGAGAATTTTTGTTTGGACGAAAATGAAGATCAGCTCATTACCTACAAAAAAGATCCTCATCATTTTTGTCAAAAATATTTTACTTTTCGACATAACCGGCTCCAAAACGCACCCCCATTTTTAGCTCCTGCCCTGTATTTAGAGAGCTCCCTCTTAAGGAATGACACTCTCAAGCAGATTACAAATTTTTCAATAAATCACGTAATAATTAATATTTTTTCATGATTCAAAGTTCAGATGAAAGAAGGAACCTGTAGCTTCATGTTACTTTTTCCTTTTATCTATTTCTCTGGATTATTGAAAAACCGGGAAAAAGTTTGTTTTTGCTCGATATTTTGACCCTCCTATAAATGTATTCATATTTTTTTTATCAAGACTAATTTCACCCAATGCTTTTGGATAATGGGGCTTTGCAAGGTGTTAAATACATTCAGAAAGATTCAATAAATTATTTTTGTGTATTTTCATAAATAACATGTTTTTTTAGGGCGCTTTTTTTTTGGATTTCCAGAATTTTCTAAAATGCTCAGGTCTATCGGGAATTAATAGATAATCAAGGACCATATCGGTTTTCAACGCACATCATTAGAAAGCTTAGCTTGTCGCCTTGTCGATGGCATTTTTCTATTTTTTTCATATTTTTTGGTTTTCGGAATTGTACTAAATAAAAGATCACATTCTGACCTTTTCATCAATATATATATCAAGATAACTTTCTCAAATTGGATTTTTTTACAATAAATTTATTAATCAATCAAGTGCCTTATCTTTTGTCTTCCAACAAAAACGGGAGGATATTCAAGTTTTGGGACGATATTACCAAATTTTCCGTTTTCACCACAATAATTTTGCGAATTTTCAGAATCAAAAGGTTGTTGAACCAATATCAACTATTCAGAACTCTAGGGGGGGGGGGGCGATGGGGGCCAGATCCGCCAGTGCTTGTGATGTTATGTTATGTTATTTATGTATTAAAATCACAATTGCACTTTAAGATAAGATGACGTTATCATTTACATTTTTTTTGCAATGTTATTGGAATTGCAAGAAGATTGTATATAGGTACCTACTGTACCTACTTACACATTATATTGCTAGATGTGTTAGATAAATAGATAAGTGTGCTAAATAAAGATATAATTTACGTAGTGGTTGAAGTTTTTTATTCAAATAATGTTGCACAAATGATGTGAAATGAAATCACACAAGCTCCCAAGAACAAGGACACACAAAAATATCCTGCACTGCACCACCGTCTGAACTTCAACAACTACTCCTTGGGCTATATGCCCCACCAGGTATTGAATTACGAAAGTCCAGACGTAGTTTGGTGCCCGACCAAGTCGGGGCTTTAACCCAAAAACTTCGATTTTGTCATTAAAGGAGCTTGCCATTCTTAGACCGGTTTCGGCATTATTGTGCTTCATCAGTAAGAAGCGGACAAGCTCGACATCCTGTCACTAAAGGATGTCTGAAAATGAATTCGACTCACCTCGCTCTTGATAATCTTACTTGCGTTATAGCAAGTATATCACGAACGAGGAGAGTCCAACGCCATCTTCACTTTAATAACAAAATCAAGGTTTGCAAAAATATAGAAAACTACACGAAGGTGGAATTTTTTGAACCATAAAAATTCCAAAAAAGTACCTTGGGAGTGATAAAACTGCACAAATGATGTGAAATGAAATCACACAAGCTCCCAAGAACAAGGACATTAAAAATGTCCTACACTGCACAAGCGTCTGGACTTCAACAACTACTCCTTGGGCTATATACCCCACCAGGTATTGAATTACAAATAATGTTACTAGTTTTTTCAATTTTATGCTTTGTGTCAATTTTAATTTTTGCGTAAGTAAAGCAAATCATTTATTTAAGGTCTCGGCATAAAAGCAACGTAAAATGATACAAAAATTTGTTAGTGTCGATATGTCTAATAATAGAGTTATACAGGGTGTTTCATAGTTAAACCGACATACGTTAACTGTAAATAGAGGGAACTTAGGTGATTCTAAATAACCTTGGTTAATCGGTCTAACGCCTTTAATAACCGAGATACGGGGTGTTTCATCCATTTCGGCCAATATTTTGATAAGCCGTAACTTTAGAACCACCCTGTAGATTTCTCTCATACTTGGTACAGATATAGTGTATTAATAGCCCAATACTATAGTGTAAGAACTACAATTAAAATCCAGATCCGGATTAAGAAGAGTTTGCAAAATTTGAAAATGCCCAAAACAACACCCTGTATATCAGATTTTTTAAAATTGGGATGGATATTTGAAAAGAACGGAAAAAATGAGTTAAACTGAAAAAAAATTTTAAGTGCACATCCCATTCTACTAGTGGAGTTTTAACGTCAAATTACAGCAAATGCATTTTTTTCATTTTCACAAGTAGTAACTTTCGAAATACCAGGTAGATTTCTTTCATATTTGGTACAGGTATCATTTTTTAGTAGCCCAATTGTATAATGCAAGGACTATACTACAGTTCAAATCCAGATACGGATTAAGAAAAATTTATAAAATTTGAAAATCCCCAACGCAACACGCTGTACATCGGATATTTTTTAAATTGGATCAGACATTCGAAACGAATGGAAAAACTGAGATGTTCTGACATATTTTTATAAATGCACATCTCGTTCTACATATTACTAAACTTTTAAAGTAAATTCAATTAATACAATACATATTGTCACTTTCATAAGCCATAACTTTGGAAACACACTGTACATTTCTTTAATATTTGGTACAGGTAGATTGTTTGAATATCCCAATCGTACAATACAAGAACTAAAATTAAAATCCAGATCCGGATTAAGAAAAATTTGTAAAAGTTGGTAATCTTTAAAATAGCATCCTGTATATCAGATTTTTTTAAATGATACCTATTTAAAAAAAGAAAAAAAAGAAAAAAGATGTGTTATACTAAAATATTTTTATAAGTGCACAAGATCGTTCTACAAACCAAAAATGCAGATTTAATTTTTCGGATTAATGCCGGATACAAAACTCATTAAACTATCAAGTAAGCTTCCACAATAACACATCTTTTTTCTTTTTTTTTCTTTTTTCAAATAGGTATCCGATTATATTTTAAAGAATCTGATATACAGGGTGCTATTTTAGAGATTATGAACTTTTACAAATTTTTCTTAATACGGATCTGAATTTTAACTTTAGTTCTTGTATTGTACGATTGGGCTATTTAAACAATCTACCTGTA
The DNA here is from genome assembly GCA_949320105.2 of Crepidodera aurea. Lineage (NCBI taxonomy): Eukaryota > Metazoa > Arthropoda > Insecta > Coleoptera > Chrysomelidae > Crepidodera > Crepidodera aurea. The sequence continues at coordinate 36,042,505 of OX439475.1, read as the reverse complement.
CCAAATATGAAAGAAATCTACAGGGTGTTTTCAAAGTTACGGCTTATGAAAACGACGATATGTATTGCATTAATTGAATTTACTTTAAAAGTTTAGTAATATGTAGAACGAGATGTGCATTTATAAAAATATGTCAGAATATCTCAGTTTTTTTCATTCGTTTCGAATGTCTGATCCAGTTTAAAAAATATTTGATGTACAGCGTGTTGCGTTGGGGATTTTCAAATTTTATAAATTTTTTCTTAATCCGTATCTGGATTTTAACTGTAGTATACTCATTGAATTATACGATTGGTCTACTAAAAAATGATACCTGTACCAAATATGAAAGAAATCTACCTGGTATTTCGAAAGTTACTACTTGTGAAAATGAAAAAAATGCATTTGATGTAATTTGACGTTAAAACTCCACTAGTAGAATGGGATGTGCACTTAAAAATTTTTTTCAGTTTAACTCATTTTTTTCCGTTCTTTTCAAATATCCGTCCCAATTTTAAAAAATCTGATATACAGGGTGTTGTTTTGGAGATTTACAAATTTTATAAATTCTTCCTAATCCGGATCTAGATTCTAATTGTAGTTCTTACACTACAGGATTGGGCTATTAACACACTATACCTGTACCAAGTATGAGAGAAATCTACAGGGTGGTTCTATTGTTACGGCTTATCAAAATATTGGCCGAAATGGATGATACACCCCGTATCTCGGTGATTAAAGGCGTTAGACCAATTAACCAAAGTTATTTGGAATCGCCTAAGTTCCCTCTATTTACAGTTAACGTATGTCGGTTTAACTATGAAACACCCTGTATAAACTAGTTTTAGATCCAGAAAGAAGTGATGTCCCAGAGGCAGATGAATGAAAGTGGGTATTGGGTAGATAATTCGATAGAGTTAAACCCACATCCCCAACAAGTCATTCATAAGTTTCAAATATTCCGTGCCCAATGATGAAGTGAGATAGATATATAAAAGTTCGGAACATGGCGACGAATTTATGCTGCGATGCATGGGCGTACCGTTACAGAGGTAAATGGGATGTGAGACAATATATTTATTTTAATTTTATCACGTCGGTTACATAGGAAATTTAAAATACTAATGTAAATATATTTAATTAATCAAATGAGTAATTACTTAAAAAAATTGACGATCAGTTATTTCGCTAGTCCGCTCAGAACACCTATTGTTCATCAATGCAGGATCAAGGGAAATTGATCATTTCCTTGCAAATGTGTTGTTTTTATCAGGCTGTTCTGTGACAAGTACATTCGGGATTGAGGTAGGAATAGGCAACTAACTACAAATTAAACACTGATGAATTATTAGTTGTATCATCCTGAAATAAAAAAAATAATGTTGGTGTAGTAGGAATCTTCTACGTTTAGATAAATCCTGAAAAATATATAAACCGTTTTAATCTTATCGAACCTACAACAGAAAAAATTGTTAGTAAATATCAACTAACGAAAACGTTGGCAGAAGTAACAAATTTCTACATCTACTATTTTTTTGTGAGGCAAGCCTTGTTTTATTTTATTTTTTCTCCACTACGCTATATTAAAATTATATGTACATTCATAATCCACGAAGCAGGCGAGAAGGCATTCACAGTGAAACGACATACAAATCGAATCAAATAAGTAATTAGTTAAAACTACTATTACAGAACACAAAAATTTTCAATAAAACTTAAGATTAATGGGAAATCACTAGAGTTTAAGCAGCCGGTATTATGGAAATGTTTTTGACTGCTTAAAATATTCAACATATTCTCAAAAGATTGGTTTGACCTTTACATTACATAAATTTAAGCCATAATGTTTAAACAATATTACTGGAAGTACCTTATATTTTAAGTTTAAAATGTTTGTATTCTATGGTCTATTTTTATGCATGAGAGAGTAATAAAACAGCATTTCTAATGCAAAACTTAGTACGGTCATTTTAAATATTTTTACAGAATAATCTAAATATTTCCTAAAATTGTCATAAATGTACCTGAGCTAATACAAGTTTTGCGTCTTTTATTGGTCTTTTATAACCATAAGCTCTACAGAACAATAGAAAAAGGTTTAGACAGGCCAAAAGCCCTGTGTATTAAAGATAACATAGCCGTATCTTAAGATTATTTTCAATAAGTACCTATTTGCCAATTTTGTTTTATTTTAATTCCAAGAATTTCTTACAGTAATCGAATTATAAGTAGATAAATCCCTTACCAACAAATTTCACCGAAAATGCGATTGTAGGTTTTCCATTTAGTAAGGAGGTCCAGTTGTGTATTCTTGACAGCTTACTAAATGTCGTTTAGTTGCAACATGCAAGGTGCAGTGTGCAGTCTATTGTGAATTCTAGTGTGATCATGGAAAATTTGGAAGTACCGCGTAAACGACAAAAAATCGGTCCTTTAACAGTTAATGAAAAAACATTAATATTTAATTGTTTTAAATCATTTACAGACAAACATTTATGTAAAAGTGTTGATGACACAGTGGAATTAGTTAGTAGTACGCTTGGTGTTGGGAAATCTACGATTTACAGAGTTGTTAAAGAAGAGAAATGTGGCGAGTTTCAAACAGCACGTAAAGCTCCAGGAAAACCAAAATTTCAAATAGAAAATCATTTGAAAGAAAGACTTCGAAGGAAAGTGCATGCGTTTTTCTTTAGAAAAGAATTTCCGACAGTAGACAAAGTTCTTGCCACGGTTCGAGATGATAAGGATTACCCTGAAATGAGTCGAAGCACACTATGGAAACTTTTAAAAGAAATAGGTTTTCTATGGAAAAAGCATTCCAGAAAGTCTATTTTAATAGAAAGAAGCGATATTGTAGTATGGAGAAGAAATTACCTTAGGACTATAAAAGAAATGAGAAACCAAAGAAGAAATATATTTTATTTAGATGAAACATGGATCAACGAGGGACGTACATCAAATAAATTTTGGCAAAATGAAACTGTTACAAGTCGAAGACAGGCTTTTTTAAATAATTTATCTACTGGTTTAAATCCACCATCAGGAAAGGGGCGCAGACTGATAATAGTACACATCGGTAGTTCAAATGGTTTTGTTAAAGGTGGTTTATTGACTTTTGAATCTACTCGTACCGGTGACTACCATGAGGACATGAATGCTGATGTCTTTAAAGAGTGGTTCGAACAAATGATAGATCTTCTTCCTCAGAACTGTAGAATAGTAATGGATAATGCAAGTTATCACTCGAGACTTACAGAAAAAATGCCCACAACCAAGTGGTTAAAAAAAGATTTACAGAATTGGCTAAATTCAAAGAATATTAAGTTCCATCCCGGTTCTGTGAGAAGAGAACTGTATCATTTGTGTTCTCTTCATAAAGAGAAATTAAAAAAATATGAAATTGATGAAATTGCAAAAAATCGTGGGATGACGGTGGTTAGATCACCACCATATCATTGCGAAGTAAACCCGATTGAACTGATATGGGCACAGATAAAGGGAGAAGTTTCAGGAAAAAATAATTCTTTTAAAATGAGTGATGTTAAACAGTTGTTTTTGGAGGCTGTAAATAATGTGAAGCCTGAAAACTGGGAAAAGGCAGTAAATCATACGATTAAAGAAGAAGAGAAAATGTGGAAGTTGGACAATATTACTGTTGAAATGATCGAGCCACTCATTGTAAATATTGGTTTGCGACAGTTCATCTTCTGATTTCGATTCTGATTTGGATTTGTAGGTAAGAAGTAGTTTTTATATTAAAATTATTATTTATGAACGTAACGTTGTTTAAAAGTCAAAGTTTAAACCCTTATACCTACATAACCCGTTTGACACAATATTCTTAACATACCTTGTGGAAAAATAAAATATTTTAGAAAAAATTGCACTTTTTTACCTTCAGCTGCTTAGAAGTTATAAGCAGGTTAATTAGGTGAAAATATAAGTGTACACCCGATATATTTATTATATTTATACAAAGGTTATTTCATACGAAAATACTCGAGGTATAACTTCACAAAATATTTTAACTGTCTACTAAAAGAAGTGGTACGCCTATGGATTACGAACGCTTTATTATTTTAATACTCTCTCATTCATAAAAATAGACTATAGTAAAGCTTCGCAAAAGTATTTTTAAATCTTATAGCCTCCTAACAACTCCTAACAAAGAGTACCAAATATTTCTCCTTTCAACATTTGCAGGAATCCTAAAAGTCATGTCTTCGTATAACTGTTTAAATCAAAAATATTACCTAAATACTTAGGTAGTTTGACAGAAAAACAAAATGTGATTTAGTTTTTAACAAAATATATGAAACCTACATAATTATAAGTCGTTGCAATAAGTTAAAACAATCCTTTAGACATTATCAAAGAGTTTATACAGTCGATAAAATACTAATTCTACGCCCCTGAGCTTTGTTCATAATAGTACAATGTAACTTACCCATAAAATGATTTAAATAAACTATTTTGCTGCATTCAAGCACTAATAAACCATATTTATCTAATAAATCAACTTAAACCAATAAATTCAATGTGAAAAAGAAAATTATAATAATATAACCTAAAAAGCACACAATAATAAACAATCAAATTATGTAGAAAATGGTCGCTCCACGTTACTACGAAACATTCTATCCCCTGATTTCATTCATAACGATATAACCACTGTAATGAAGTTATTTTTTTTAACATTCAATTTCAAATTAAATCAAAATTTATTTCAAATTAAATAGAATGTTCGATTTTTGGCTAGCTCACCTAGTACATTTTTAATTCTTTAACGAAACAAATACGGCCTAATCGCGCGATACTTTTGTAGAAATAGTAGGGAAACTATCCGGAGAAGGGACTATTCAGAGTCCAAATGTTTTACGATTTTCAAATGAGAATTAATTTGGTTTCTCCGATCTAAATTAACCAGTTGATTTAAAATATTCAGTAGTCCGAATTTTTCCGCCGCCGTTATAAAAACCTTAGGTATACAACTGATAAGATTGGTTTTTTCCGTTAATTTGAGACTAAATCGAATCGTTTTATTTTTGCTTAGAAACGCGTTAAATATTTCAGCCGAAAAAGATTCTTTTAGTTTTAATCTTTTTGATTTCCGTTCATTTTCTTTGGGAAAATTTATTTCGTGGTGAATGATATTCGTTTTATTTTATACGGAGAGTTATTTAAAGTTTGGAATTAAGATTTTCATTTTTAGTTTTTTTTTATTGTTTACCGGTATATTAATGTTCTTTTGTTTTATGAGTTAGTTTACTTGTAATTTTTTTTAGTAATTTAGATTCGGTATTTGCATTCAGTCCGTTTGTTTTACTGATTAGTAATTTTGGGAATAATTGATTTAATTGGGGTCCGTAACATCTTAATTTCTTTTGGAGAGTTATTTACGTTAAATACAGAATTTTCTTTTAAAATATAATTTTAATCTTTGTTAATAATTACCGAATAGTAGTATTTCTCCGTTAACTAAGTTAATTATTGCTGCATTTTTAAATTCACGTTAGTTGTTTGATTTATTTTGGTTTTTGGTCGTAGTGGTTTTGAAATTGATTTATTTAATTGAAAGTTGAAATTATATTTTTGCTTTCAATTATTTATTTTATATTTTAAAACAAGCTACCTCTCCAGATTCTAAGACTTTGGGATTGATCTAGCTCTATTTAGGCTCCCCATTACCACTTAGGCAATTTCAATCCCCTACTCACGCTAGTTGGGCATTGGCGTCAATCGTTTTGACTGTCAATGTCGGCTAAGCTGAAAGTCTTAAGAATCCGTCCGTGAACCGCTAATAAACTCCGACAACTTTGGGACTGATTTTGCACTTTTTAGGCTCCCCATTACCACTTAGGCAATTTCAGCCCCTTACTCACGCTAGTTGGGCATTGGCGTCAATCGTATTGGCTGTCAATGTCGGCTATGCTGAAAGTTTAGGAGTTCGTCCGTAAATCCGTTTTAAATTCCGACAACTTTGGGATTGATCTAGCTCTATTTAGGCTCCCCATTACCTCTTAGGCAATTTCAATCCCTTACTCACGCTAGTTGGGCATTGGCGTCAATCGTATTGACTGTCAATGTCGGCTAAGCTGAAAGTCTAGGAATCGGTCGCGTCCCCGTTTAAATTCAGAGTAGAAAAGTAGGATCAATTCATCCGTTAGACCGTATTTTAAATATAATAACTCTCCCGAATTAATTTATTTATTTTCTGAACATAAATAATTGTGAATTAATTTATTTATTGTAGTTTGATTGATTTCTAAAAGTTAATGAAGTTAACTAACTCTCCCGTTAATTTTTGATAAACTCCGTCGTTTCATCGTAGAAATTAATATGGTTAAATAACTCTTCCGTTTTAATGTAAATATTTAACTTAATGAATTCTTCCGTTTAATTTAATAATTGGGTAAATTTAATTATAGTCTGATTGAGACATTCCGACAGTAACCGCCGTCATTCACTAGCGTTAAATCGAACGTTGATTTTAGTATTTTTTTTGTTCAGGGTTTTAAGGGTTGGGCTTTGAAATAATAACAAATTTTATTTTTTTTGTACAATAGCTAAACACAATATATGTGTCACGTTAATTTCCTGGTTTATATTCACCAACCTTACCTCTTTTCAAGGATATTAAAGGTAAATAATAAGTTAAAATAAAGCTAGTCTGAAGTCAACAAGACCCCTGGAGATACCGTATCTCCATCTGAAGCTACCTGTGTCCCTAAGACGCCGTTTCTCAGGGTTGTGGAGTAAACCACATTAAATAATCTGGCGCTCGAGCAATTTTGTACTAAAGCGTCATCTTGTAAGGCAATATTTTTCTTAGTGGCAAGAAAAAGCCTTACACCACCGTAGAGTAGAACCAGTACCCAGTTGCCGCTTCTAACAATTTTTCGTAGAAATGGTCTAAACTTAAATCGTGGTCAAGTCTCTTTGTCAATATTTATCTATCAATATGATTTGTTGTGTTAATAGTTACGAAAATTAGTGTTCGTAGATGTACAATTATTTTACCGAATCAAAATATCTCATTTTTCAAGATAATTTTTAGATTTAGGATTTTGGTAATAATAGAAAAAATTATGATAACTTGACAACATTGAAACTTATAATATAAATTTAATAACACAGCGCTTAGACTGTTGCGTTCTTGTCCTCAGCCGAAATGTAAACAAAGTCGATCTTATTGTTCTAAATCTATGGTTAAACCCAATAAAGGAAAAAAGAAGAGGAACTATGTGGACCGGCCATGTCGCAATTTTAGTTTCTGTTAAAGGACTATAATATTTTAGCAGATGTTAAAATATGAAGAAATCGTTACGTCCTAATTATTTATAAATTTAAATAGATTATACAATAAAAGTTAGACAAAGAAACACCGTACAACAAAAATATACTGAAATTTCATATTTCCAACCATACGTTGCTAGTTTTTGATTTTGCTAACATTAATTGGACAGGAAAATGCATTACTATATTTAATAACACCTTCACAGATTCACAACCGATTTTATCTTATCATTGCAGTTTTTTTTAAATTTACACTATTATTACAAGTTCTCATTCATCTCCAAATGAGCGAAATTATTTGATTTTAATTCATTGTGATACAAAATTATATGTAATTGAGTTATTTTTTAATCGAATAATTTGTTGATAAGTAGATGTAGTGCATACTTATGACACATATCGCCGGCTTAGTGCAAGAAGTCATTATTTGACAAAATCTTAAGAAATGTTATAACCTCTAACCCTCTATCTAATAAAGAAGTCATTAAGTGCCTATGTTCTCACCTAGGTGAAAAAACAATGATCAATAAATCATTATTTACAACAAACTTAAAAAAAATATTTCTACAATATTTGTAGTTTATCCAAATATAGATCAATCAAGACAATTAAAAAGTACTTTAAAATGTGGTTATTTCCAAATAACAATTTTGTCAGATAATGATTTCTTGCACTTTCACTACGATATATTTAGCTGTTTCGGGGAAAATTAGTATCTGAAGTATATCATGTTTCTAGGTAGGATGTTGTGCTTTGTTGGTGCAGTTACTTATGTAGTAAGTAAAAAATAATAAGATTTGATTATCAGATTAATTTTAAAATATATTCCAAGCAATTAATTTACATATCAGAAGTTCATTCAATTATTTGGGACATACTGTATATAAATAGAAATATTTTTAGAATGTGCCTCATTGTCGGTCCTATCGTTAAAAAAAATCAAACCGATAGCTTGGGCAGAAAAAAAGTTATGGGGCATGAATACATCCTTGGGTCATCCGGTATATTTAATTTCGTGTTAGGCGGTAGAAAATGTTCGTTCGATATTTTTTATTAATATTTATGATATTCTTTATAATTTAAAAAAAAATCAACCTTTTGGCTTTAGCTTTTTTAGGCCCTTTTTTTCTGCAACTTTAATACCTATTTTTGCAGTTGCGGGCGGTGTAAAATGTCCGTTCTTCGTGAATTCATGCATGTTTTTACGTATTTAATAATAATAAATCAAGAACGGACGTGTGGCGATAACAAAATTAGACCACTTTTTTTACAAACGGAAAATCGTTTAGAGGACCACCGTGTAACTGTAGAACTTTTTGGAAAATTTTATTGTATTTGTGTAAATCTATCGATTTATGCTTGAAAAAAGCTTGTGGCGATAACAGGCCATTTAGGTTTCGGTATGCCGTACTATTACAAGTTATTTTTTAATCGAATAATTTGTTGATAAGTGGATGAAGTGCATAATTATGGCACATATATTTAGCGGTTTCGCGGAAAATTAGTAACTGAAATATCATGTTTCTAGATGGGCTTTTATGCTTTGTTGGAGCTGTTACTTATTTAGTAAGTAAAAAATAATAGAACTTGATTATCAGATTAATTTTAAAATATATTACAAGCAATTAATTTACATAGCAGAAGTTACCTGAACATTCAATTAAAGTCAACGTGAAATTGAACCAAAATCCAAAAATTTTAGAAATACATTCAAATTCGTTTATTTGCTTGTTTTCTAAATATTCTTTCAGTTATTTTGAACAATAAAAAATACTATATTAGATGACTGGATAATTTCACAAATTATTAAAACAAGATGTAATAAAGAAAGAAAATTAGTTAACAACATATTTTTGTGAACGATTTGAAAAATTTAATTGCATTTTTTAATTCATATTTATATGGAAGAATTGTAAAAGTTGAGTACTATGGTCCACAAGTCTCACGAAGTAAATGCAACATCAGGAGTTCATCAGGGTTCACTCCTTGGGCCTTTGTTATTTATAATCTTTATAAATGACATTAGCATCAACTTGAATTGTCATTTTCTTTTATATGCAGATGACTGTAAACTTTGCAGCAAAATTAATTCAATAAATGAATCCTTAGGCCTTCAGGACAACCTTTTAACATTAAACAATTGGTGTGAACAGAACTTGCTGCCATTAAATATTAAAAAATGTAATTGTATGTCCTTTACTCATAAAAAACAGCCGATAATCTTTGACTATAACATAAATGGCATCAATTTGATGAGGTGTACTAGTTTTAAAGATTTGGGAGTTATTTTCGATAGTAAATTAACTTTTATTGACACTACTGTCTCATCAGCTTACAAGACCCTCGGTTTTTTACCCAGGAATTATAAAGATTATGTAGAAATTAAAACTCTCCAACTTCTGTTTGATGCATTTGTAAGATCGAAGCTTGAATATGCCTCCTTAGCTTGTCCTTGTTACGGTGCATCCATTAACAACATCGAGTATGTACAGCGACGTTCTCTCAAAACACTGTTAGGGAATAGATCATATATATCCAGTAAGAGGCTTTCTTCATGAAGTACTACTTCAGAGGTTTAATGTTTACAACTCTTTACAAACACATCGGATATACAGCGGTATTGTATTCTTGTTAAAATATTAAATAATCAAATTCATTGGCCTTTGGTAAATTTTCATGTACCCAGGATACTAACAAAGCTACATAACATATTTATCCGTATTCCAAACAAATGTACTCACTTTTTCACCATTACATAAAGTATGTACTAAATTATATGACGTTTCAAGCTGAAATTGACTTGTTTAATACTTCAGTGCTTAGGATTAAGAAAACTATATTGTAAATATAAGAAAGAAGCCATTTGCAAGGACAGCCATTTTGAGTATGACTACTTGCTGCCTCTTTAAATGCTGTTTTGATTTTGGAAGCGGACTGTAGTTTTTTGATGAACAGGTATAACAATAACACTGGAATGGTTTACACTACTTTAAGAATATCCAAATGTAGGTACATTACTTGGAAAGCATTTTGAACTATCAATCGTTGAACTGATTTGTAAAAAATAAAATGAATAAAATGAATTGTTAGTAGTGTGGCGTGATTCGCGATCACACTGACTTTTAAAAATATTTTGCTGCACTAAAAGAGCACTAACTTTAAATCGAATTTAAGAACTATTTATATACGTTAAGTTGGACAACGGAGGGTCCTAGCCAGATTCGCAGCTGGAAGCACACTGATTTTGAATTCTGCTAAATTTGATTTCGTTGTCGCTAGCGTGGGCTTGTTAAGTCATGCCCACAGTTTTTATGTACTTTAATGCGGAAGTATGTCTGCGTACGTGTGGATACGTGATGATAGAACGGCGTGAACCGGAAATATGGTCTACGTGAGCCTATTTTGCCTACGTCATACGCGCAGGTGTTCATGAGAGTCGTCAAGCTGAAATTCACTCATCTCAGTGACGCTGTTGCCGTATCACTTTTCAATGGCGTTGTTGCCGATTTGTTTTTAAAAATTAATAAAATGAATTTTTATGTTTAATTTGTAATTGAAATATAACATCTATTATTCTTATAACACAGAATAAATATTTTCACTCTCTGAAAATTAAAATTATTTGTTTTTTTTAGACAGCACAACAAGTGACAATTACAAATGGAGTGATTCAAGGAAGACAAGAATATTCACAAAGAGGAATTTCTTTTTATGCTTTCCAGCAGATTCCTTTTGCCAAGCCACCAATTGGTCCTCTCAGATTCAAGGTAGATTAATTTTCTCCAGATAGACAAAAGAAAAATTAAAAATCTGTAGAATTTTGCAAATTGTTTTTCTATAAAGAAAGCTGGAGATTTTTTTTTGTTTCCTTTTTTCTTATTTTTAGGAACCGCAACCAGCAGGAAAATGGGAAGGTGTATTAGACGCTACTAAAAATGATAAAATGTGCTTTCAACAAATAAATCAGTTCAACTTACCTGACAAAAGTTTATTAGAAAATGAAGATTGTTTGTACTTAAATGTTTACACACCAATGGTAAGCTATAAAAAATAATTATCAATAAATAAGTCCCAAAGCAGAACAATGGAAAATATGCACCGAGTTTAAAAATCAAACTACTCCTAGAACGAAAGCTCCTACAGAAATTGGATTACATCATTCCAGACTATGTATCTGAAGCTGCTTCCATTTCCTTGCATTACAATTTTTAGTTTTCTTTCTATTAATCTTTAAGTTTACTTTCTAACGATCTCGTATTCTCTTCCAGTTTCCTTCGTTGCTTGTAGCGCAAATAAAGTCATCCGCAATAATAATTAATTTATTAAGTTCTGAGTTATGGCATACATAACCAAGTTAAATAGACAAGAGCTTGATGTAGTCAAGGTTGTTAATTCTACAGTACCTACTTCTTATGTGTCTACACATGTCCTTTACAATTCTTACGTATTTTTCTCACACCATTTTTTCCAGCATCTCCATACTTTTTGTATGGTTGCTCTTCTCCTATTAAGGTCTTATCTTTTACTCTTTGTTTGTTATACGATCTTTTAACATATCTTTAATGTTGTGTAACATTAGATTCCCCTGTAATTTTCAGTCCTGAATATTTCCCTTTTCTTCGTAGATAGGTACTATTATACTGTCTCTCCATTTACTTTTCTCTTGCTCATAGATCTTGTTCTTCAGGTCACAGATATCCATGCCTCAAGGGTTTTCTACATTTACAAATTTTTCAAAATATTGCTTCCTTCTCATTTTACTATAATTCTCATTTGTCAACATCTCTTATATGTTGTTGATTTGCGAATTTGTCTGGATTATTACTGGTGTTTCGACTTCTTTGTAGAATTATTTATTGGATTGGGCTTTAGCATTGCCTACTATTATTTTTGCTCCTTGCGTATTTATTTTTGTCGTCTCCTGTTTCTGTGTCATCCGATTTCTTTTTGGCTCCATTATTTGGCTGTGTCACCATGTCTTTTTATCCGCCCGCTGTCTCTGTATTATATAGGTTGTCTTATGGAAAACCCTATATTTTATTGCATTTATTGATTATACGTCTATAAATGCAATAAAATATAGGGTCTTCCATAAGGAATAATATAACTTTGAAACGCCACACTTTTTTGGGATAACCAAAATAATTTTAAAATGTAGCCTTTATTTTACTGTTAATTATAGGCAAAATGTTTCATTTTTTACGACTATATGCTAAAGTAGCGTATATCATATAAATAAATATGTCAGAAAGTTGACAAAATCTGTTACATTTAAAACAGAGATGATATGAACTTAAAACTGTTAACGATATGAATATTTCATAACTGTTTTGAATTTTGCAATTCTATCTAGAAGGCAGGAACTGTCAAATAAATTACACAAAGTTTAAAAGTAAGTACTAAATAATTTTTATCTTTGGAATTTGTTTTAACTATTAGTCGTAGAAAAAATATTGTACATAACGCGTTAGAAAGTGATTTTCAAATAAGCCACTTTCTACACTTGTTATGTAATATACTATTTTACGTTCAATGAAATAGTATAATAAAAATCTCTATTTTTTCATCCTCTTTTTCAACCTTCTTGATTTTTTTTTCAGTTTTTTATACTGCTGACAAGTCCAGTCGTATGTAAAAAATGTCATATGAAAATTCAAAAATCTTAGTTTGCTGTGAGGAAGGAAGAGAAATTATAACAGGATAAAAAATCGATCACGTTGCCCGGTTAACGAAGTGTGTTTGTTATTTATTTATATTGAAAAACAAAAGGTTCCAATTTCCCAATTTATTTATTTATGTGTCACGTCAGTTTAAATTCTTGGAATTGTCTTACCAAATACCAGCTCAATTCTTTACTTTTAACTTTAGGAACCATCTACCAACGTTTCACTTCCAGTCATATTTTATATATATGGAGGTGGTTACATCAGTGGAGCTGGAAATTTTGAATTTTATGGACCTCATTACTGGATGGAACATGGTATTGTTTTAGTCACCATCAATTATAGACTTGGAGCATTTGGTAAATACAAACCAATCTTTTTTTTCTACAATATTACAATTATAAGTACTGTAAACATAAATCATATTTCAATTTGTATTCAATTTGCCCGACTGATGAAACCAAAAGGTAGAAACCATAGTCTCAAGGTATCAATCACATAAATAAAATTCCAAACCCGGATCTTTTATCTCGTATTATATTTTAATTATCCTTTTAGGTTTCCTTTCAACTGGAGATACAGTTATCCCGGGAAACTACGGGCTTAAAGACCAACAATTGGGCTTGAAATGGGTTCAAGAAAACATTAAATATTTCGGAGGAGATCCAACAAAAGTTACAATTCTCGGTCAAAGCGCTGGAGGCTCATCGGTCACTTTCCAGATTATGAACAAAAAAAATGAAGGTAAGAAATAAATACAAATAGCACTGACAAAGTGGTTCTACAAGAAGTTATTTATTTATTTGCTCTAAAGGCCTTGGATACACCGGGCTTACATTAAATTTTATTCAATTTAATTTAATACCTCTACAATTTATAAGATTAATTTCTTACATTACTTCACCATCTACTTTCGAGTATCTCTTCCACTATTTCACGCCATTCCTTTCTGTTTCCTACTTTGTCTTTCCAATTTCTAGCTTTTATTATCTTTAGATCTTCTTCTGTATTATTCTGTATCCATCTCTTTCTTGATCTACCATTTCATTTTCTGCCTATCGGTTTTCTTTTTAGTACCAATTTTGGCATTGACAACTGCTATGAGATTAGGATTTTTATACAGGGTGTTTCCAAATGACACTTACAACGTCTGGCTGTAGATACCTCTCGTAAAATTGGACAAAATGAAATAAGGAATGAGGGGTCCAACTCGATTACTTTTCGAAATAAAGGGCGTTGAAGTTAAAAAAAAATAAATGTTTTTATTTAAAAACTTTAAAACGGATTAATATATTAATTTGAAATTTAGCAGGTCGTTTTTAAATGTAAAAATACATATTTCAGTAAAAAATCATGTTTCATATCTAGATCCAGTGGCGTGCAGTTAGAAGGGTATATCCCCTTTTCCCAACCATTTTCTACGCCCATAGTATTTGAAGCTATTTTTATTTTTTTTTGTACTGCTTAACAGTTTTCAAGTAAAAAACGAATAACCTTTACATACCGAAAATATTGTGGTTTTTAAGATATTTAATGTTTTTATGATGTCTGTAAGATCTTTTATTAACGAAATAACCAACAATATTTTTCTTGGATTTCTTTAATAATTTTTGTCTTATTTTTTAATAACCACTAGATACTATACAAAAGTCTAGTGGTTATAAAAAATTATTAAAGAAATCCAAGAAAAATACTGTTGGTTATTTCATTAATAAAAGATCTTACAGACTTCATAAAAACATTAAATATCTTAAAAACCACAAGATTTTCGGTATGTAAAGGTTATTCGTTTTTTACTTGAAAACTATTAAGCAATACAAAAAAAATAAAAATAGCTTCAAATACCGTGGGCGTAGAAAATGGTTGGGAAAAGGGGATATACTCTTCTTACTGCACGCCACTGGATCTAGATATAAAACATGATTTTTTACTAAAATATGTATTTTTACATTTAAAAACGACCTGCTAAATTTCAAATTAATATATTAATCCGTTTTAAAGTTTTTAAATAAAAACATTTATTTTTTTTTAACTTCAACGCCCTTTATTTCGAAAAGTAATCGAGTTGGACCCCTCATTCCTTATTTCATTTTGTCCAATTTTACGAGAGGTATCTACAGCCAGACGTTGTAAGTGTCATTTGGAAACATCCTGTATAGTTCTTCCAATTCCTAGTTTGTTTTTCTTAAACAGCTCTTAGCATCTTTCTTTCTCACCTTTTTCCTTGCTTTTTGTAACATTCTTATTATGGCTTTCTTTAGCTCTTTTTTTGTTCTTCGTCGTCGTCTGCAAATGCCTTACATTGACGTTCGTTATTAAATATAGTGCCGTTGGTTTTTATTTTACTATTTATAATTATTACCTACCTACTTCCAGCGTCAGATTGAAAAGTGTTGTTGAAAGAGCCTGAGTTCTTTCCTTACTTCGAAATCTTGCGAATTTCTCCGAAAGAAGTTAAAAACAAAAATTAACCGTAAAGCAAAACCAGAACCTAGAACAACTACTCATTGGGCTATTTGCCCTACAGACATTGAATTACATCAGTCGAGTTCCAACATTCGTTTGGATTGATGCAATTTAATACATGAGCGATCAATTAGCCCAAAGAGTAAATGTTTTAGGTTCATATGAGATGCAAAACCTTTCGGTATAATTTATAAGATTTTGAGAGGAAGCAGATGATTGCAGTTCACTTGTTTTCTGTTATATGAATCAGTTATGATATAGAACTAATAAAGGACTCAAATTCTATTAAAAATAAAACAAATACTAAATAACTTATGTCCGTAAGTATGAAGAGTTTAAAATAAATAAAATTTGATAACAAAGCCGAGAACTTTCTTTTCAATTTTAAATATCAATCGAGAGAGAAATAGGTCTGATCAAGAACAAATACAGGACTCAAATTCTTCTAAAGTAATACCTACTTTAATTATTTCAATAATTGAAACAAATGACAAATAAAGGAATTAATATCTAATCCAACTTTAGTATTTTATTTTTAAATATAATTTTCAATAGAAAAAAATGTTAAAAATTTATTTTCTTACGGTCCACGTGTCTCATATTGTAAAATAATTTATTTTTAATATTTCACATGTTGCACTGTTGAGAGAATATTTTTAATACTATTTATTTTTTTAAAAATATGTGTTTTTAATTTTTTTATTTCTAGGTTTATTCAGAGCTGCTATATCCCAAAGCGGCTCCAACATTTCTCCATGGGCTTATCAAATTCATCATAAAGACATTGCCCATTCTTTAGCAACATATTTGGATCCTCATTTCAACCCTCAAGCCAGTTCAGAAGAATTATTGGAATTTTTGCAGAGTATACCGGCCAAAGATCTTAATGAAGTTGCTTCTACCGACTTGCCAGTAAGCAAAACAATAAATTAATGACAATAAATTAAAACATAATTATTTTTTAAATTTGTTTAAATCGAGTCTTAAACAGGGGTTTATTTACATTTATTTTAGCAAATTTGGTACGACAACCAAATTATCCAAGGCTGTTTGTTTACTCCTGTCATTGAACCTGAACATGAGAATGCCTTTATTACAGAGAGAATGTATGACGCAATTGAAAATGGAAACATGCAAAAAGTGCCGCTGATAATTGGAATTTGTTCTGAAGAACAAGTAGTGTGGGATGCAGCAGGTAAATTGTTATATTTTTTTAAACTGGTACACAAGGCATATTCTTTTATTATAGCACTTTACAATTTTCATTTTTCAGAATCGTATGTTTTTACCTGTATTTTTTAAATTTCGTATATATTTTTTTGTGAAAAATAGGTTTTAGATTTTGATTTTTTTTTTTAATTGACTACTTTATTATTTACAATCTACTTCTTACAGAGTATTAAGTAAATGTGTTGAATGGAGGTGGTCTTGGAAGAAGAACACCCAGTGGTGTTTCTCCTTATTGGTTATTTCTGTTGAGATTGGCTATTGGACTAAATCTTCTGGCCATGTTTTCTGTAGTCTTCTCACATCAGGCCCGTTGTCATATAGTTGTTCAATTAGGTGGTTGTCGTGATTTATGGTTCGGTCCCTATATGATGCTGCTACGTTTTTGATTTCTTCCGTAATGAATGGGATTTTTAGATCAGTGTGTAGCGTTCTATTGCTGATGTACCATGGTGTTTCTACGATTGCTCTCAGTACTTTTGATTGAAATCGCTGTATTATTTTAATCCTGGTTGGTTTGGCATAACCCCACAGCTACACTCCGTAGGACCATATAGGTTTTAGAATTGCCTTGTATAGTAGAAGTTTGTTGTTTATCGAGAGTTTCGATTTACGGCCGAGCAACCAGTACATTTGTCGGAATTTGAGGTCCAGCTGCCTTCGTTTGGTTTGGATGTGTTTATTCCATGTAAGTCGACGATCTAGATGTAACCCAAGGTACTTTGTTTCAGTTTTGATAGGTATGGGTACATTATTCATTGTTAAAGCTGGACAGTTGTCGTGTCGAGTTGTAAATGTAACTTGTACCGATTTGGTTTGGTTGACTTATGTTCGCCACTTACTGTACCATTCATGGAGAAGATTAAGGGGATGTTGAAGGTTCTCTGATGCTCGAACTGGGTTTTGATTCACTGACAACACTCCTACGTCATCAGCGAAAGATGCCATTGTGGTATTTTCAGTATCTGGTATATCAGACGTATAAAGAGCAGTGGTCCAAGAACGCTACCTTGAGGGACACCGGATTTAATTGGATTGAAATTAGATTGACAGTCATTGTGTTTCACAGAAAAGTTTCTATCAGTTAAGTAGGATTTGAGAAGTAAGTAGTAGTTATGGGACAAGGTGTTTTTTAGTTTAAAGAGGAGACCTGGATACTGTGTTGCAGTATTTCTTTAGAATGGTACTTTCGGAAACCAAATTGATGATTTGGAAGGAGTGCCTGCAAGTCGTGTTCCTGGTTGATCCTTTTCATCCTTTAGATATCTAGCTAGTTTTCTGTATGTGTCTATCGTGTTTGTTGATATTTTGACAGTGTCGTTGGGAAGGGTTCGAGTATAATACGTTTCCTGTTCTGTTATGTTGGTTAGGTTTTCTATCATTTCTTTGAAGTTTTTTACTCCATATATAAATATAGGTGGGGGTTTCTGTGTGTTTTGTCGGTTTTCTTTATTATTGTTATTCAGGCTGATTTCGTTAGCGTATTTCAAATCGGTTCTGAATTTTTGTGGGTGGAGTGCTAGGGCTAGTGGGTTCATTGTTTTGTTTATCCCTCTTTCTCTTCCTAACAACTTGCCAGGGGCGTTTCTTAATTGGTTCTTCCTCGCTTGGGTCAAGTTCTATATCACTAATGTCTGAAATGTCATTCAATTCTGGTATATGGCTTTGATAATTGGAAGTAAGGAGCATTTGATTTTGTTGAGAAGTTGTTGGTAAATTGGGATTTTGATAAATAGGTGGAAATGGAATTTGTTGTGACTGAATTGGATGTGGTAGCTGTGGCAAGTTTGGAAAATTTATAAATGGCATACCTTGTTGCCAGCATGTCTGGTTTTGAGGAGGTGGGTACCCTAATGGGGGAAATTGTTGTTGTGAAGGGTTCATTCCCTTCAAGGCTAGCTTGGTCTTGGCCGCTTACCTGCTGCTTTTTATCGATGATGATACGCCACTGGTAAATTTAATTCTATTTTAAATTTGGTTAAAAAACTTATCGCACCGGTACTTGTTTTATTTACAGTGAACAATCGACACATCCGTATGCTTTGAAAGTCAAGTGAGAACTACTAGATTTTGATGAAATTTTTTACTTCTTTTCTATTTTTTCAATCTTCTTCACATTCACATTTTTTCACATTTTGTCACATTTTTTAATTTTATAATAAAATGCTGCTATTTAGGGTGTTCAAAACATTTAAATTTTAAAATAACAATCTTGTATGTACTTTCATCGGAAAAAGAGTATTTTGTACACCTTTTTTTAAAGCATCAAATCGATTATTCATAATTTTGGTTCCAGATCTAAATGATTTTGAAACTAGGACCACCAAGACTTATGATAATAACGTTACTCTTCTAGTAAACGACAATATGCATCTGACTGATGAAGCTGAAAAACAACATGCAGGTGCTGAAATCAAAAAAATTTATACAAACAGTTCGTTCTATGAGCACCCTGGAAAATTAGTGCAAGTAGGTCCTTAATATTAAGTTCAATAAAAAGTTAAATCCATATTTTTATACTTTACCAAAAATACATGAACAAGAAGAATCTTAATTTCAATTTAAAAAGTGGAATATTAAAATTATTGAAATCAAATCTCAACAAGATAAATTAAACTAAAGAGAACACAGGTAGATCTTTCAATGACAAAAATATATTCACTGTTTACCAAAAAACCAAAAATGTTACAACACAATATAAAAAATCCAGATATTATAACACTAACTGGGCTGAGGGGATAACAGCACTAAGACTGATTTTATTTATTTAGCTTATGGCCTATACAAACATACCTGAAAATAAAATGTACAACACAGCACATGTATAAAAACAGACAAAATTACTTGTAGATATTATCACATCTCCATATGTAGTTGATTAATCCATTGGATGGCCTGAGGCGTTGCATGTAAAAGTCAAAAGTTGTACCAGAAAATGCCCTTGTCGGACATTCGTAGGTAATGTGATGCATTGTTTGAGAAGCAGCACCGCAATCGCATTCTGGACTTACGCTCATCCCCACTTGAACAAAACCGATCCACTTCTGCCATGGCCAGTCCGGATCCTGTTTAACCGAACCCAGATTTTACGAGGCATGTTGAATCCCTGTGGTGGATTACCCGGATCTAGCAAGGAGTGCCAGGCCGGACTAACTTTGCTCTGCCAACTCGATATCCACTCGTTATGTCCGTTAAAGTTGTTGGTTCTAAGCTGTTGGGCTGTTTTGACAGTTGGATTCCTAGACTTTAGTCGGTTGAATCTAATTATGTCTTGGTCGATCGGTAAGTCTAGGTTTTCGCTAACGTTTTTAAACTCTCGGATTTTCGGTGGTTCGATATGACACAGCACGGGCAGCCATTCGATGGGTGTGGATTTAATGGATCCTGTAATAATTCTCATTGTTTGGTTAAGAACGGTATCCAATTTACTAACGTAAGGACTGTTTTGCCAGACCGATGCGCAATATTCGGCCGTAGGAAAGACCAGACTTAGTGCGGACGTTTGTTAGATGTTTGTTGAAGGAGAGGGTGCGATCCAATGTAACACCGAAAGTATTTGGGATAGTGGTTGTGGCGTAAAATACTATCGTTAAAAATGATGTTTAGATTGCTCGATGCCATTCTATTGTTAAGGTGAAAACAGCATGACTCTGTTTTTGTAATGCTTGGTGTGAGTCGCCATCTCTGAAAGTAGCTAGATAGTATGCTCAGATCATCGGATAGGTAAGACGGTCTGATAATACAAGCATAATCACAAATTTAATAAGAGGTGATATTCCAAAAGCAAAAGAAAGAAACAGCCTTTTATATTGTTTTTAACAGAATCACTAGCATGCTAGAGCTACAACTTTCGATGTTATATTTTTCAGTATTTAAGTGATTCATCATTTGGAAGAGCCATTATTCATCACGCCAAACTCCAGTCCAAATTTAGTGATGTTCATTTTTACCAATTTTCTTATATTGGCAGCATGCCTGGAGAACATCCTTATGTCCCAGGTAACGCATTTGATCTTTATCTTTTTCCCAGTGTCTATTATCACCCTTTTCCTGTTTTCTTCTTTCCCTGTTTCCTTCTTTCCCTATTTCCATCTTTAATTATTTCCGTTTCATTATTGTTTCATACTTTCTCTTTATTTCTTTCATTAATTATTTTTGACATTTTTTCTTAAGGTAGCCTATAACTAGGATATTTAAAAACATGAAAACGTTAAAGTAGTTTTTAATGACTGTCTGCAAAAAATAAAATTGAGAATAAAAATACGTATATGTATAATGATTTAGATCTTACTTAAGTCATATAAAAATTCTACTTATGTGTTTTCGCATTTGCGTAAGGATGTTGAATTCTTCCACGCTTTCTTTTGGCTTTGATGTGTGTACCAAGACGACGTTTAAAGAACTTGAGAGTCCTTCTATCCTTGGATACTTTTAACAGTTCCATAGCTCTCTTTTGTCATTTTTCTGACACCACAGGAATGACGTTGTAAATTAAAAAAAAAAGCCACGATATGAGATTGCAGTTGGTCTTTAAAGATGCCATAAGACCATAACAATTTCCGTTAAATCTATATTAAACAAAATTCGATCCGCGCCAGATTGAAGGGGATCCAAACTAAACACACCAAATTCATTAGAGATTTGATTCGTGAAGTTGTAGGACATGCCCCATATGTAAAAGCGCTATGGAACTGTTAAAAGTATCCAAGGATAAGAGAGCTCTCCAGTTCTTGAAACGTCGTCTTTGTATACACATCAGAGCCAAGAGGTAGCATGAAGAATTATCCAACATCCTTACCCAAATGCGAAAATAATGATTTAGGTTTTTGTTTTTAGAAGCAAATAGGGTAGCTCATTCTGATGATAATTTTTACCTTTGGGTCTCTAATAATAAATCGAATTTAAATGAAATGCCCGAAGGTGATATTCTTACTAGTGAGAGATATAGGATCTTGTTCACGAACTTTGCCAAAAATTTGTAAGTACAAATAAAACTGTAGTTTGATAAATTTTGTAAAAACTAAATTAGTACGCCAAACACAATATTAATTAATATCAAGTAAGTTTTCATTAGGGAAGAGGGCGTTGGACACCGACTCACGGGCTTCGTCACATCCAGTGGCTATAACTATCAGGTCGATCCAAGACCCAAGAATTCTTCAGACATTGCTTAGAGATGCGATGTCGAGCTTGTCTACTTATCACTGATGCGGCACAAAAATTTCGATTTTTTTCGAGTTTAATTTGAAAAATTGGGCCACATTTGAGATATGGAAAATCTGTTTTCAAGTTTTTATTTATTTATTTTAGAGACCCTGTTTCTGAGAAAACTGACGTATTAGGAATCACTTCTTGGCCTACAGTTAAACCGGACAACTTCCAATATCTAGATATTAACCAGACCTTAACTATACAGAAGGACCTTAAAAAGGATGTGTATGAAGGATGGGTAGATGTGTATAATAGGCTGGCAGTAAAACCCTATTATACTTTTTAATAATAAAATAGTGTAGAATCGCTATAAAATAAAACATTTATAAAATTATATGTTCCATTTTCTAACCCACTACAGCAGTTCATTATAACGGAGTCCGTTATAGGGGAGCGCTTGACAACATCGTATTTAAGATTCATTTGAATTAATTTTGAATTCTGTACGCATGTGAATATTCCATTAGAAGTCAGACAATAATTGAAGCCGTCGCTTCGCTCCTCCTCCAAACAATTGTCTTCCATCTTCCATCCGTTCTCGAAACTTAATATACTAATATCTGGTCACCGAGCTTCGCTCTTAATATTCAAATCTACATTTTTAAGTAGCCCAATGAGTATATAATTTAAGTATATTTATAACATGACAAATTATTAATTAATTCGCGAAAATCACGGAGTGGGCGACATCTACTTGAACTATTGATAGGGAGATAAATAAAAAGTTAATTGGCGATTGGCTTGAAAGTAGGCGGGAAAATTAAAAAAGCTGTCAGTGTTAATTTTCAATTGGCTGCATCTGTTGTTGACGTTTATCAACTGCTTGTCACAGGGGTTAGTTAAATGCATTTCACCCTTTTAGGGCAACATCTACTGACGCTTGATCTTCGCGAATTGTCACGGTGGACAGGCCCCGTTTCCGGGACGGGCAACAGCAGCGTGTAGGGTACACGTCCCGTCAACAGAAGATCGCTCAGCTCACTCTATTTATCACTATATAGGAAAAACTCTATTTATTGATATGCAGTGAAGGAAAATTATAGGTCTGATATTCATACTTGGGTAAAAACCTCCACACAAACCTGTGACCAGACTCTCGACGTGTGGCAGATATTGATATCATATTTTTCATTCGTACATTACATTACAATTTGTTCTTGGAAAATACAAAGTCACAATCAACCTTAAAATGTACTATGAAAATAGAGAATTTTAAATGTCTCTTTAAAGTTTCTTGTAAAATAAAAAATTGAAATCTATGTTAATAGTACACGTGTACAAGCATTCATTCTTTTTCTCTCTCTCTCTCTCTCTCTCTCTCTCTCTCTCTCTCTATGATAATGAAAACTTAAATATTAAAACTGTCCGCATAATAAAATAGTAGCCGTAAGGGGTAGTCTCACACTATCGCGGAAGGGAAGAACCTTTACCCGATGTGCATAAAGCATTTCCACCCGCAAAAAAAAAAGATTAGCTTTAGGTTAGGTTAGATCTTTGTAATAAATAAAGAAAAGTACGATACGTGTGACATTTTGACATTTGTTACATTCTGACAGGTGTCATATTTTGACATTTGTTCATTTTGAGATTTGTTCATTTTGACAGTTGTTACATTCTGACACGTATCACATTTTAACAGTTGTCACGTTTTTACAGGTGTCACATTTTGACAAGTGTCCATTTTAACAGTGTTACTCAACGTTCCTATAAATATTTACCTAAACCCATGATTTCTGAAATTGAATTGGCAACGTTGTATTTTCAACTTTGAATTTATGAGATGGCTGTCATTTGACAAGCAAATTATTTATGTCCGTCAAATGAACCTTTCCTTTTTTATATAAAGCGGCAAATTTAAAATTGAATTCTTTCAGATTCAAGAGGTAGAAATTTTATTTTTACCTCATCCTTCACTGCTTATTTGTAGTTAAAATTTAAATTTTAATACATCTAATCGGCCTAATATAGTTTTAGTCTAGATAAACCTTTTCTTTTGACAGATAAATCAGACTTTATTTATTCATAGCCGTATCGTATGTATTTTAATTGATTCAGAATTCTGTATTAATATATATTTCAAAATGGCTTCATTCTAAAAATATTGTCAGTCCTCCTAAATCCTTGAAGGCAGAATTATTAGTAATAGCAAGGCAACATAAAAACAAATTCAAAAAATATATTATAGATGAGATGGCCAGAGAAAAAGGAATTAAAATTCTCAGATTGCCTCCGAACCACGCAGAGGTAAATTCCATTGAACTGATCTGGTCACAATTATTAAAAGGTTATGTTTCTCAAAACAATAAAACATTTAAATTTCCTGATGTGCGAAATTTGTTTTTGAAGGCAGTTTCAGATGTAAATAGAGAACATTGGGGAAAATGCATTGGTCATGTTAAAAATGTGGAAAATTCATTTAGGAAAGTGGATATATCAATGGATAATTTAATAGAACCGATAATAATAAACCTCAGAAAAGACAATTATAGTGATACCAGTAGTTTTAGTGAAGACAGTGACTTTTAAAGATAGTTCTTGAACTAACTTTTTTTTAATCTTTGAGTTTAGGTAAGAACTGAAGCGTTACTTTTAATGCCAAGAGATTAAAAAAAGTTTAATTCCAACATATAATCCTCCTTGTTATTTATTGGTTACATTTAATTCGTTCAATGTTAAAGTGTCAGATGCATAAAGTTTATTTTTATTTTTTGTAAATAATATAACTTCAAAATTTAATCTACGAAGTGCGTATATATATTTTATATGCTGTGACCTTATTTATATTATAGAAATTTATTTTGCAAAGTACGCCTATGGAATGTGACGTTATATCCCCACTTTTACTGTACTCATCTATCCTTTATAGTATATATTACTATAGAAACAAGTTATTATTATGTGCCGTTGCTAGGATTTAAAACTAAAAGCTTAACTTTTCTTGTAAATATCTCGGAGATCGAATTTTCACAGACATGAGACCTACATTTTTTGCCGATTTAGATAGGAATTAGTCTACCCTGAAAGTTTCATTAAATTCTGACGAGTGGATTTCGAGATCCTCTGGACACACATACATACATACATACATACATACATACATACATACAAACCTTGCTCGTTTAATATTATTTGATAAATACTTCATAATATAAAAATCACTAAACAATTTTAATTCTATTTTTGTTTTGGTAGATGTCATTAAAATTGTTTTAATTTTTTTTTGTAAATGTAGAATAATTTTAAGTTTGTTTTAATTTCATAATATAAATAACAAGTAGTAACGACACCCGCTGTAGAGCGGGAACAATAGACTTCTAAACTAAACAAAAAATTATTTATTAAATTTGAAATATTTAGAAGTCGTAGAAAGCTGAAATTTAGGCGTGCACACATTCAAGATATCCTGAGTTCATATCCGTTGTCCGTTAGTCTCTATCGGTTCTGAAAGCTGAGTTATAAATGCGTACAGACAGACGGACAGACAGAAGCGTTCCATAAGACTTTTCTAAACTTTAAGGTTTAAAAGTCTAAAAAACCAACATTGCTTCATATGACTATAATTTTTTCCGCTATCTCTGTCCCATAAATTAGAAGAAATGTAACCGAATTATAAAGTAATTTCAAATGTGGTTATTTCCAAAAAAACCCAAATAACCCAATGGAGTGGGGATGAATTTACATTGAAATCTATGTAGTGACTCCATCGATTTCAATGTAAATTCATCCCCAGTTCGTGTTGTTTCAGTTTGAAAGTACTTGCACTACGATATATTTAGCTGTTTCGCGTAAAAATAGTAACTGAAGTATCATGTTTCTAGGTAGGATTTTGTGCTTTGTTGGAGCTGTTACTTATGTAGTAAGTAAAAAATAATAAAATTGTAAGGCTTTTTCTAGCCACAAAGAAAATTAAACCTTACGAGTGACGCCTTAGTACGGAGATTGCTCTGGCGCCAGTTTACGAATGTGGTATGCTCCAGTACCCTTAGAAACGGCATCTTAGGGGCACAGGTAGCTTCAGATGGAGATACGGTATTCTCCAGGGGTCTTGTTGATCTCAGACTAGTTTATTTTAACTTATTATGTACTTTTTAAAAGCCCTGAAAAGAGATAAGGTCTGTGATTATAAACCAGTAAATAACGTTAAAGTTTATATATATTTCAAAGCCCACCCTTCTAACCCTGAACAAAAAGCAAATAAAATAAATATTCGATTCAGCAAAAATTAAACTGTAAAATTAAAGACTAATGATTATCGGCCGGATAAAAAAAACTAAAGTGAAATTTAATGTTCAAAAATTCAATCCGTAAAACAACGCAAAATTAAAAAAATGAATTAAAATTCATTTCAAACTATGATTCGGTAAAAAAAACGGGCTAATTACGAAACGGAAATTCAAAGAAACTTCTTAAATAATAAACTATTTCGGCATACCAAAATTAAAATAATTAAAACGCGTTTTTTATCGCGTAAAATAAAAATGATTCTTTTAAGTCTCAAAACAACTACGGACTATACGATAAAAATTAAATTCAAAATATTGAAAAACGTTATCGGTAAGGTTTTTTTGCTCGGACGGACGGCTGGAATTTCACCAGACTAAATTCTTTCGATCGCAAAACTAGAATGAATTCTTTTCCAAAAATTTTAAAACATCTAATGTGTCTCAATCGTCATCTCCACCGATTTAACTATGCGTGAGCACCGTCTCATCAAGGTTCGGCTTTAAAATATATATAGCTATGAAATCGTTTAATTTAATTATTCAATAAATTTGATCTTTTAAATTAAATTGTAATTTTCTTTGAGGAAGAAAATTAGGTTCATTACAAAATTATTCAATATCCTGTAGTTGTCAAGTGCCACTGCGCAGGGCGGTCTGTGGGGGGGATTGGAAGTCCCCCCCTCAAGAGGAAGATTTCTGTATCTTTACTTGAAATATTAGAAAAAACTTTTCTTTACGATGAACAAACTGTAGTTCCTTCTATTTTTTTTTAATGAAAACCCCCCAAATCCTGCGTACGGGCCTGAATGTAGTTACTATCAAACGCCTTAGTGGCGCCATTTTCTTGTGTAGGTACAGTTGTCAAAGATTAACACACAACAAGTTTCATATAACATGGCTTTTCATAGTGTTGAAAATGTTGAATTTTGTGACTGAAAACTAGGATTTACGAACATTAGTCTTTTTCAATTTCATTTCTTTATTTCTAGTAACCGTATCCAAGGTAAAATAAAGAAATAATATACAGGTGAAAAATAAATAACTTTCTTGTAGCAGCCTCCCTTTTTCATTGCAATTGCATTTTTCCCAGTGTATTCGTAACTAATAAACTTCGTTCTAACTTTGGGGCGCTGATACTTTATAGAATTTCTGCATGATGGTCGTACTATCAAGGTTTAATTTTTTTGTAGCCGTCGAAAATGCTAAATGCTTTGTTGCTCTAGCATGGCTACAGACTTCTGGATTTCTGAGTGAGATGGCGTTGCCGAAAACTCCTAAGTCAGCTATTTGTTTTGGTGTTGATTTGGTTTTGGTGGTTTCCTCCCACATGGCATTTTTATATTATTGTATATTGCTATTTCAATAGCTACTTGACTGCAATCCTTGCTTTTTCCATACAGTATTCTTGTGTAATAAAAAGACTATATTTACTTCATGGTTTGGCATTAATTTTATCACCTTGGACGTAACTTTTTTTGTACTTATAGTACAATATCTTTGTAAAGTAGTACAATGTATGCTTATTTCTGACAAAAGGCGTAGTATACCGATGAATATCATTAACAGTTGCCTGCATTTCCTCTTTGCTATAAGCACATATTTTCTTTACGACTGTCACATACACCTTTAGTCTCGGTACAATTGATTTGTCGTAACTATCCGCAACTTACTTCATAATACCTAAAAATCATATGGATTTGTCAATAGTGGCACCATATATATGTTATCCTAGGAACTTATTAACTGACCAGGTATTTGTTGTACGAATAATTGGACATGTATGATTCTTATTGTTTACTTATTCTTATTTGGAATGTTCTACAGGGTTTCCCAATTTAAAATATACATGTAACTGCAACTCTGTACATTCGTTATTCGAAATTTGTTTTTAATTGTTTTTAAAGGTTTAATATGTTTGCAGACAGCTCAAGATGTTTTTGTAACAATTCCAAATGGGGCTGTACGAGGACGAACCGAATATTCTTTAAGAAAAATATTGTTTCATGCATTTCAGCAAATTCCTTTTGCGAAACCACCAATAGGTGATCTTCGCTTTGCAGTAAGTTTTCATAGCATTTTAAAGTCAAAACACTTTTTCAGGATGCTTAGAAAATCAGTGATAAAAAATATGTATTAAGTTTAATCTGAAATTAGTTCTTTTTTATAGGATCCAGAACCTGCTGAAAGCTGGGAAGGGGTGTTAAATGCAACTGAAAATAACAAAATGTGTTTTCAGCAACGCAATATGTATAATATACCAAACCTTCTCGAATTAGAAAATGAAGATTGCCTATATTTAAATGTTTATAGACCGATAGTAAGGGTAATTTTTTTTTTAAATTTTCTTATATTTTTAAAAATACTTTAATTTACTTGTCAATAAACTTTCTAATTGTAGAACGCATCAGAAAATACGTCTCTCCCAGTAATGTTTTTCATATACGGTGGAGGATTTGTAAACGGTGTCGGCAATTTTGACTTCTTTGGACCACATTATTTAATGGAAAATAATGTCATTGTTGTTACATCAAATTACAGAGTCGGGCCTTTTGGTAAGTCCAAAATAATATACTTCACCTTATACAGAATGTATAAGAGATCACATGTACATACATATCCGCTAGACTATATAAGGTACTACTTCAGATTGTGTAAGCTTTATTTTTTTAGGATTTTTAACAACTGGAGATACAACAATTACAGGAAATTTTGGACTTAAAGATCAACTTCTGGCACTTCGGTGGGTAAAAGAAAATATCCAGTATTTTGGTGGTGATTCTCAAAAAGTAACAATCTTCGGACAAAGTTCTGGTGCAGCTTCAGTATCTTTTCATTTAATGAGTAAAAAATCTACTGGTAAGCATATTTCTGGGAGTACATGTTAGGTTTGATATAAATGATTGTGAAAATTTGCTGATGGAGTAATGCATTTTTAGGTTTATTTAGAGCAGCAATAGCTCAAAGTGGTTCTATACTAAACCCTTGGGCTTATCAAAGAGAGTATAAAGATTTAGCTTACAGGCTAGCAACAAGTTTAGATGCAAACTTCAATATTTCAAGTGATTCAAAGGATTTGTTAACATTTTTAAGAGAAAAGCCCGCCTTGGGTATTAACAATGCTGCAGCTACTTTTAAAGTAAGTATTAAAATAGATTTTTACATGCTGAGAAATAAATAAATTATGAATTTGCATTTACAATGACACGTTGGGTTTTGAGTGTTGCTCGGACCAACCAGTATAACGGTAGAAGACAATACTAGATAATCTTATGCAATTTGAGACAATTTTTTTAAAGATCCAATGAAAAGTTACATTTTTCATTGTTTACGTGACAAAATTCATATTTTTAGCAAGCAGTTGGCAACGATCAACTTGTTCAAGGAAGTTGGTTTACTCCTGTTATAGAGCCAGTTCATGAAAAAGCTTTTATATCGGAAAATATGTATTCTGCTTTAGAAAATGGTGAAATGAACAGAGTTCCTCTGATGATAGGAATTTGCTCTGAAGAGGCTATTAATAGAGCAGCAGGTAAGTCAATAAATATTATGGCGGAACTCTTCTTCAAATTATACAAATATATTTTTAAAAATCAACAATAAATAATTTCTAAAAAATATGTACATCCTGTGGTCTGAAACCCAGTGGGTCAGATTTATCTGTTTGCCTTTGATTTATTGTGTTTTTATAGAGAAACACTATCTAGGAAGATATTGATTATATTAGGGTTAATATAAAAAAAACATTTTTTTGTAGATGCAAAATTCCAGTCATCCGTTCACCAATACGAAAATGATTTACAAAGATTGGTTAACAAAAATATGCATATTACTGATGAAACTGAAAAAAGAAGGATAGGACAAGCTATTAGAAAAATATATACAGATGGATTGCTCCAGGACAATCTTGGGAAAGCAGTCAGGGTAAGGCTTAATATATTTATTAAATATTTATGGAAAGTTCTATATTTCATAGTATTACCAAACAAATCGGGTGATCTTGGTGGCCATTCTATGATATAATTAGGCACAGCTAATGCAAAGTGAGGAGAGATTTCTTCTTCTTTAAGTGCCCTGTCCTCTTCGAACGTTGGCAATAATTAGCGCTATCTGTACTTTGTCGATCGCTTTTCTAAAGAGACTTGTCGTAGTCTCACCATACCATTGTCGCAAATTTCTTATAGACACGATATTCTTCGACTTCCGGATCCTCTTCTGCCTTCAAGGATTGAAGACAGAAGAGGATCCTTCTGCCTTCAATCCTTCCTTCTATTATTAATTTGAGAAGTCCGTATTTTTCGTTTCTGAGAATGTGTCCAAAGTACAACTTTCGTTTTTTAAGTGTGAGCATGACTTCGAGATCTTTTTACATTCTTGTAAGCAAATATACACTACAATAAGTAATACTCGAGTGCGAACGGAGAGCGACAGACTTCGGCAACACAACACGGGATTCATTCTTACAAATGATGTTCTGGCTTGTTCAACTCGGGCACGGACCTCTTGCAAAATATCTCAGTTTTAGTTGACCTGGCATCCAAGATATTTATATGACTGAACGCATTCGATTTGTTGGTTCTGGACCTGTAGAATACCACCTCCAACTAATGACCATCCATTTCGTTTTTTTGATGTTTAAATTTAATTCAAATTCTGCACTATTAGTTGCCACCCGGTCAAGTAAAATCTGAAAACCCTCCAACGAGTACTCAATTATAATGGTGTCGTCAGCGTACCTAAGGTTATTTATGTTTACGCCATTAATGGAAATTCTCCGAATATTTTGGTTGAGTAAATGGTGAAAGGATGCAACCCTGTCGGACACCCCTTTTGATTCGAACTTCGCCTGACGTCTGTTGAACTACCTTAATTTGTGCAGTTTGGTTCCAGTAAAGATTCGCAATTATTTTGAGGTCTCTGTCGCCCAGGCCTACGTTTTTAAGGATTTTCATAAGATTTTCATGTTGCATCCTGTCAAAAGCTACGAATAGGCTTTTGACAGGATGCAACATGAAAATCTTATGAAAATCCTTAAAAACGTAGGCCTATGAAACAGGCATAAAGAGGAACAGAGACATCCCTGCACCTCTGAACCATCTCTTGGATACTAAACAGGGCCTCTCTTGCGCCGAACCCGTTACGAAAACCGAAGTGAGATTCGCCCATAAAGGACTCGCATTTTGCATATATTCTCTTGTGGATGATATTTAGGAAAATCTTAAGAAAGTGACTCATTAAGTTGATAAGTCGATAATCGCTACATCTTTTTGCCGTGCTCTTCTTTGGAAGCGTTATAAGAGAGATTTCATCTTGTTGAAAAATTTTACCGTAACTAAATGCTTCCGGTACCTATATTTTTGGCAATTCTCTTAATAAGGGGTGAAAAATTTTTCGTTAAAAAATCGCCGAATTGAATCCAAAAATTTTCAGTCGGTATTAAAATATTTTTTCTTTTTCAGTATTTCAGTGATACATCTTTTAACAGAGGCATTATTACTCACGCCAAATTACAGTCTGCTTTCAGCGACGTTTATTTTTATCAATTTTCTTACCATGGAGCTATGGGTGGAAACAGACCCAGTTTAGATGGTAATGTAAATGTATATATTTTAGCAGTTATCATATTTTAACATAAAAATATTATTTATACAATTTACGAAATAGAAATATTTATTTATATTTTATCTAAATTTTTAGGTGCCTACAAAGTTGGCCATACCGAAGATAATCATTATTTGTGGTCATTTTCTAATAATATGTTTTTGGATAAATATTCGCAGCTAGATGTCGCTACTAGTAACAGATATAGAGCTTTGTTTTCCAATTTTGCGAAATATTTGTAAGTATAACATAATTAAAAAAAATAAGATTAACTCATTTTATCATAATTGTCTATTCATAGGTAATGCCAATGAGAGATTTGTTTATTCAGTTCACTAGCCTAGCTGATGAGGCCTTTCTTGGGAGTGACTTAAATAAACAAAAATATTTAATGACTTTTTAGTATATTATAACAACTAATTAGTAGTTCCTGACATTGGGTTTATTTTTGTTCCTAGTTTGATCCTAGATATTTAAAATTTGTAACGAAACGTATTATTATTTTTAGAAATCCCACTCCTGAAAAAACAGAACTTTTCAATAACCTAATTTGGCCAACTGTAAAACCCGATGACTTTCAGTACTTGGATATCAACGAAACTTTGACCATTCAAAGAAATCCTAAAGGAGATGTTTACTCAAAATGGGTCGATCTTTATGAAACTTTTGCCGTAAAGCCATATGATACATTTTAATTAAAAATAAAAAAAATAAAAGCATATTGATAATTTTAAATTTGTTTTATTTACTACATGAGTTGTCCTAATTAACAATGATGTTTCTAAAGTATGCATTGAAAAAATATGCAGAAACCTTTTGTTTCTTTGTTTAGTTCTAGCAGATGTTTGGGAAATAAAAAATGAACATAGAGATAGACTATACATTGAAACAACAAAAATTTAAATGGGTACTTGTGATCAGTGGCGGATCTAGGGAGTTTTTCAGGGGGGGGGGGGGCATCCGTTAATGGAAATTTGTAATCAAAGTGATTAAGTGATAAAAATTTGGGGTGTTTGAGTCTTTGGGAAAATATTCAATACAACGAAAAATTTTGGTTTTAGTCCAATAAACGAAGAAGCCAACCCGGGAATCAGGTCTGTCCGGCACCATTTTTTTTAATTTGCAGGTATTCATGGGTACACATTCACCATCGAGAATCTCAGCTGTCTGAAATGTGTGGAAGGGCGGGAAAATGGCCCATTGATCTCCAAAATGTGTTTTTTTCGCATACACACTTAGAGAATTTTTGTTTGGACGAAAATGAAGATCAGCTCATTACCTACAAAAAAGATCCTCATCATTTTTGTCAAAAATATTTTACTTTTCGACATAACCGGCTCCAAAACGCACCCCCATTTTTAGCTCCTGCCCTGTATTTAGAGAGCTCCCTCTTAAGGAATGACACTCTCAAGCAGATTACAAATTTTTCAATAAATCACGTAATAATTAATATTTTTTCATGATTCAAAGTTCAGATGAAAGAAGGAACCTGTAGCTTCATGTTACTTTTTCCTTTTATCTATTTCTCTGGATTATTGAAAAACCGGGAAAAAGTTTGTTTTTGCTCGATATTTTGACCCTCCTATAAATGTATTCATATTTTTTTTATCAAGACTAATTTCACCCAATGCTTTTGGATAATGGGGCTTTGCAAGGTGTTAAATACATTCAGAAAGATTCAATAAATTATTTTTGTGTATTTTCATAAATAACATGTTTTTTTAGGGCGCTTTTTTTTTGGATTTCCAGAATTTTCTAAAATGCTCAGGTCTATCGGGAATTAATAGATAATCAAGGACCATATCGGTTTTCAACGCACATCATTAGAAAGCTTAGCTTGTCGCCTTGTCGATGGCATTTTTCTATTTTTTTCATATTTTTTGGTTTTCGGAATTGTACTAAATAAAAGATCACATTCTGACCTTTTCATCAATATATATATCAAGATAACTTTCTCAAATTGGATTTTTTTACAATAAATTTATTAATCAATCAAGTGCCTTATCTTTTGTCTTCCAACAAAAACGGGAGGATATTCAAGTTTTGGGACGATATTACCAAATTTTCCGTTTTCACCACAATAATTTTGCGAATTTTCAGAATCAAAAGGTTGTTGAACCAATATCAACTATTCAGAACTCTAGGGGGGGGGGGGCGATGGGGGCCAGATCCGCCAGTGCTTGTGATGTTATGTTATGTTATTTATGTATTAAAATCACAATTGCACTTTAAGATAAGATGACGTTATCATTTACATTTTTTTTGCAATGTTATTGGAATTGCAAGAAGATTGTATATAGGTACCTACTGTACCTACTTACACATTATATTGCTAGATGTGTTAGATAAATAGATAAGTGTGCTAAATAAAGATATAATTTACGTAGTGGTTGAAGTTTTTTATTCAAATAATGTTGCACAAATGATGTGAAATGAAATCACACAAGCTCCCAAGAACAAGGACACACAAAAATATCCTGCACTGCACCACCGTCTGAACTTCAACAACTACTCCTTGGGCTATATGCCCCACCAGGTATTGAATTACGAAAGTCCAGACGTAGTTTGGTGCCCGACCAAGTCGGGGCTTTAACCCAAAAACTTCGATTTTGTCATTAAAGGAGCTTGCCATTCTTAGACCGGTTTCGGCATTATTGTGCTTCATCAGTAAGAAGCGGACAAGCTCGACATCCTGTCACTAAAGGATGTCTGAAAATGAATTCGACTCACCTCGCTCTTGATAATCTTACTTGCGTTATAGCAAGTATATCACGAACGAGGAGAGTCCAACGCCATCTTCACTTTAATAACAAAATCAAGGTTTGCAAAAATATAGAAAACTACACGAAGGTGGAATTTTTTGAACCATAAAAATTCCAAAAAAGTACCTTGGGAGTGATAAAACTGCACAAATGATGTGAAATGAAATCACACAAGCTCCCAAGAACAAGGACATTAAAAATGTCCTACACTGCACAAGCGTCTGGACTTCAACAACTACTCCTTGGGCTATATACCCCACCAGGTATTGAATTACAAATAATGTTACTAGTTTTTTCAATTTTATGCTTTGTGTCAATTTTAATTTTTGCGTAAGTAAAGCAAATCATTTATTTAAGGTCTCGGCATAAAAGCAACGTAAAATGATACAAAAATTTGTTAGTGTCGATATGTCTAATAATAGAGTTATACAGGGTGTTTCATAGTTAAACCGACATACGTTAACTGTAAATAGAGGGAACTTAGGTGATTCTAAATAACCTTGGTTAATCGGTCTAACGCCTTTAATAACCGAGATACGGGGTGTTTCATCCATTTCGGCCAATATTTTGATAAGCCGTAACTTTAGAACCACCCTGTAGATTTCTCTCATACTTGGTACAGATATAGTGTATTAATAGCCCAATACTATAGTGTAAGAACTACAATTAAAATCCAGATCCGGATTAAGAAGAGTTTGCAAAATTTGAAAATGCCCAAAACAACACCCTGTATATCAGATTTTTTAAAATTGGGATGGATATTTGAAAAGAACGGAAAAAATGAGTTAAACTGAAAAAAAATTTTAAGTGCACATCCCATTCTACTAGTGGAGTTTTAACGTCAAATTACAGCAAATGCATTTTTTTCATTTTCACAAGTAGTAACTTTCGAAATACCAGGTAGATTTCTTTCATATTTGGTACAGGTATCATTTTTTAGTAGCCCAATTGTATAATGCAAGGACTATACTACAGTTCAAATCCAGATACGGATTAAGAAAAATTTATAAAATTTGAAAATCCCCAACGCAACACGCTGTACATCGGATATTTTTTAAATTGGATCAGACATTCGAAACGAATGGAAAAACTGAGATGTTCTGACATATTTTTATAAATGCACATCTCGTTCTACATATTACTAAACTTTTAAAGTAAATTCAATTAATACAATACATATTGTCACTTTCATAAGCCATAACTTTGGAAACACACTGTACATTTCTTTAATATTTGGTACAGGTAGATTGTTTGAATATCCCAATCGTACAATACAAGAACTAAAATTAAAATCCAGATCCGGATTAAGAAAAATTTGTAAAAGTTGGTAATCTTTAAAATAGCATCCTGTATATCAGATTTTTTTAAATGATACCTATTTAAAAAAAGAAAAAAAAGAAAAAAGATGTGTTATACTAAAATATTTTTATAAGTGCACAAGATCGTTCTACAAACCAAAAATGCAGATTTAATTTTTCGGATTAATGCCGGATACAAAACTCATTAAACTATCAAGTAAGCTTCCACAATAACACATCTTTTTTCTTTTTTTTTCTTTTTTCAAATAGGTATCCGATTATATTTTAAAGAATCTGATATACAGGGTGCTATTTTAGAGATTATGAACTTTTACAAATTTTTCTTAATACGGATCTGAATTTTAACTTTAGTTCTTGTATTGTACGATTGGGCTATTTAAACAATCTACCTGTACCAAATATGAAAGAAATCTACAGGGTGTTTTCAAAGTTACGGCTTATGAAAACGACGATATGTATTGCATTAATTGAATTTACTTTAAAAGTTTAGTAATATGTAGAACGAGATGTGCATTTATAAAAATATGTCAGAATATCTCAGTTTTTTTCATTCGTTTCGAATGTCTGATCCAGTTTAAAAAATATTTGATGTACAGCGTGTTGCGTTGGGGATTTTCAAATTTTATAAATTTTTTCTTAATCCGTATCTGGATTTTAACTGTAGTATACTCATTGAATTATACGATTGGTCTACTAAAAAATGATACCTGTACCAAATATGAAAGAAATCTACCTGGTATTTCGAAAGTTACTACTTGTGAAAATGAAAAAAATGCATTTGATGTAATTTGACGTTAAAACTCCACTAGTAGAATGGGATGTGCACTTAAAAATTTTTTTCAGTTTAACTCATTTTTTTCCGTTCTTTTCAAATATCCGTCCCAATTTTAAAAAATCTGATATACAGGGTGTTGTTTTGGAGATTTACAAATTTTATAAATTCTTCCTAATCCGGATCTAGATTCTAATTGTAGTTCTTACACTACAGGATTGGGCTATTAACACACTATACCTGTACCAAGTATGAGAGAAATCTACAGGGTGGTTCTATTGTTACGGCTTATCAAAATATTGGCCGAAATGGATGATACACCCCGTATCTCGGTGATTAAAGGCGTTAGACCAATTAACCAAAGTTATTTGGAATCGCCTAAGTTCCCTCTATTTACAGTTAACGTATGTCGGTTTAACTATGAAACACCCTGTATAAACTAGTTTTAGATCCAGAAAGAAGTGATGTCCCAGAGGCAGATGAATGAAAGTGGGTATTGGGTAGATAATTCGATAGAGTTAAACCCACATCCCCAACAAGTCATTCATAAGTTTCAAATATTCCGTGCCCAATGATGAAGTGAGATAGATATATAAAAGTTCGGAACATGGCGACGAATTTATGCTGCGATGCATGGGCGTACCGTTACAGAGGTAAATGGGATGTGAGACAATATATTTATTTTAATTTTATCACGTCGGTTACATAGGAAATTTAAAATACTAATGTAAATATATTTAATTAATCAAATGAGTAATTACTTAAAAAAATTGACGATCAGTTATTTCGCTAGTCCGCTCAGAACACCTATTGTTCATCAATGCAGGATCAAGGGAAATTGATCATTTCCTTGCAAATGTGTTGTTTTTATCAGGCTGTTCTGTGACAAGTACATTCGGGATTGAGGTAGGAATAGGCAACTAACTACAAATTAAACACTGATGAATTATTAGTTGTATCATCCTGAAATAAAAAAAATAATGTTGGTGTAGTAGGAATCTTCTACGTTTAGATAAATCCTGAAAAATATATAAACCGTTTTAATCTTATCGAACCTACAACAGAAAAAATTGTTAGTAAATATCAACTAACGAAAACGTTGGCAGAAGTAACAAATTTCTACATCTACTATTTTTTTGTGAGGCAAGCCTTGTTTTATTTTATTTTTTCTCCACTACGCTATATTAAAATTATATGTACATTCATAATCCACGAAGCAGGCGAGAAGGCATTCACAGTGAAACGACATACAAATCGAATCAAATAAGTAATTAGTTAAAACTACTATTACAGAACACAAAAATTTTCAATAAAACTTAAGATTAATGGGAAATCACTAGAGTTTAAGCAGCCGGTATTATGGAAATGTTTTTGACTGCTTAAAATATTCAACATATTCTCAAAAGATTGGTTTGACCTTTACATTACATAAATTTAAGCCATAATGTTTAAACAATATTACTGGAAGTACCTTATATTTTAAGTTTAAAATGTTTGTATTCTATGGTCTATTTTTATGCATGAGAGAGTAATAAAACAGCATTTCTAATGCAAAACTTAGTACGGTCATTTTAAATATTTTTACAGAATAATCTAAATATTTCCTAAAATTGTCATAAATGTACCTGAGCTAATACAAGTTTTGCGTCTTTTATTGGTCTTTTATAACCATAAGCTCTACAGAACAATAGAAAAAGGTTTAGACAGGCCAAAAGCCCTGTGTATTAAAGATAACATAGCCGTATCTTAAGATTATTTTCAATAAGTACCTATTTGCCAATTTTGTTTTATTTTAATTCCAAGAATTTCTTACAGTAATCGAATTATAAGTAGATAAATCCCTTACCAACAAATTTCACCGAAAATGCGATTGTAGGTTTTCCATTTAGTAAGGAGGTCCAGTTGTGTATTCTTGACAGCTTACTAAATGTCGTTTAGTTGCAACATGCAAGGTGCAGTGTGCAGTCTATTGTGAATTCTAGTGTGATCATGGAAAATTTGGAAGTACCGCGTAAACGACAAAAAATCGGTCCTTTAACAGTTAATGAAAAAACATTAATATTTAATTGTTTTAAATCATTTACAGACAAACATTTATGTAAAAGTGTTGATGACACAGTGGAATTAGTTAGTAGTACGCTTGGTGTTGGGAAATCTACGATTTACAGAGTTGTTAAAGAAGAGAAATGTGGCGAGTTTCAAACAGCACGTAAAGCTCCAGGAAAACCAAAATTTCAAATAGAAAATCATTTGAAAGAAAGACTTCGAAGGAAAGTGCATGCGTTTTTCTTTAGAAAAGAATTTCCGACAGTAGACAAAGTTCTTGCCACGGTTCGAGATGATAAGGATTACCCTGAAATGAGTCGAAGCACACTATGGAAACTTTTAAAAGAAATAGGTTTTCTATGGAAAAAGCATTCCAGAAAGTCTATTTTAATAGAAAGAAGCGATATTGTAGTATGGAGAAGAAATTACCTTAGGACTATAAAAGAAATGAGAAACCAAAGAAGAAATATATTTTATTTAGATGAAACATGGATCAACGAGGGACGTACATCAAATAAATTTTGGCAAAATGAAACTGTTACAAGTCGAAGACAGGCTTTTTTAAATAATTTATCTACTGGTTTAAATCCACCATCAGGAAAGGGGCGCAGACTGATAATAGTACACATCGGTAGTTCAAATGGTTTTGTTAAAGGTGGTTTATTGACTTTTGAATCTACTCGTACCGGTGACTACCATGAGGACATGAATGCTGATGTCTTTAAAGAGTGGTTCGAACAAATGATAGATCTTCTTCCTCAGAACTGTAGAATAGTAATGGATAATGCAAGTTATCACTCGAGACTTACAGAAAAAATGCCCACAACCAAGTGGTTAAAAAAAGATTTACAGAATTGGCTAAATTCAAAGAATATTAAGTTCCATCCCGGTTCTGTGAGAAGAGAACTGTATCATTTGTGTTCTCTTCATAAAGAGAAATTAAAAAAATATGAAATTGATGAAATTGCAAAAAATCGTGGGATGACGGTGGTTAGATCACCACCATATCATTGCGAAGTAAACCCGATTGAACTGATATGGGCACAGATAAAGGGAGAAGTTTCAGGAAAAAATAATTCTTTTAAAATGAGTGATGTTAAACAGTTGTTTTTGGAGGCTGTAAATAATGTGAAGCCTGAAAACTGGGAAAAGGCAGTAAATCATACGATTAAAGAAGAAGAGAAAATGTGGAAGTTGGACAATATTACTGTTGAAATGATCGAGCCACTCATTGTAAATATTGGTTTGCGACAGTTCATCTTCTGATTTCGATTCTGATTTGGATTTGTAGGTAAGAAGTAGTTTTTATATTAAAATTATTATTTATGAACGTAACGTTGTTTAAAAGTCAAAGTTTAAACCCTTATACCTACATAACCCGTTTGACACAATATTCTTAACATACCTTGTGGAAAAATAAAATATTTTAGAAAAAATTGCACTTTTTTACCTTCAGCTGCTTAGAAGTTATAAGCAGGTTAATTAGGTGAAAATATAAGTGTACACCCGATATATTTATTATATTTATACAAAGGTTATTTCATACGAAAATACTCGAGGTATAACTTCACAAAATATTTTAACTGTCTACTAAAAGAAGTGGTACGCCTATGGATTACGAACGCTTTATTATTTTAATACTCTCTCATTCATAAAAATAGACTATAGTAAAGCTTCGCAAAAGTATTTTTAAATCTTATAGCCTCCTAACAACTCCTAACAAAGAGTACCAAATATTTCTCCTTTCAACATTTGCAGGAATCCTAAAAGTCATGTCTTCGTATAACTGTTTAAATCAAAAATATTACCTAAATACTTAGGTAGTTTGACAGAAAAACAAAATGTGATTTAGTTTTTAACAAAATATATGAAACCTACATAATTATAAGTCGTTGCAATAAGTTAAAACAATCCTTTAGACATTATCAAAGAGTTTATACAGTCGATAAAATACTAATTCTACGCCCCTGAGCTTTGTTCATAATAGTACAATGTAACTTACCCATAAAATGATTTAAATAAACTATTTTGCTGCATTCAAGCACTAATAAACCATATTTATCTAATAAATCAACTTAAACCAATAAATTCAATGTGAAAAAGAAAATTATAATAATATAACCTAAAAAGCACACAATAATAAACAATCAAATTATGTAGAAAATGGTCGCTCCACGTTACTACGAAACATTCTATCCCCTGATTTCATTCATAACGATATAACCACTGTAATGAAGTTATTTTTTTTAACATTCAATTTCAAATTAAATCAAAATTTATTTCAAATTAAATAGAATGTTCGATTTTTGGCTAGCTCACCTAGTACATTTTTAATTCTTTAACGAAACAAATACGGCCTAATCGCGCGATACTTTTGTAGAAATAGTAGGGAAACTATCCGGAGAAGGGACTATTCAGAGTCCAAATGTTTTACGATTTTCAAATGAGAATTAATTTGGTTTCTCCGATCTAAATTAACCAGTTGATTTAAAATATTCAGTAGTCCGAATTTTTCCGCCGCCGTTATAAAAACCTTAGGTATACAACTGATAAGATTGGTTTTTTCCGTTAATTTGAGACTAAATCGAATCGTTTTATTTTTGCTTAGAAACGCGTTAAATATTTCAGCCGAAAAAGATTCTTTTAGTTTTAATCTTTTTGATTTCCGTTCATTTTCTTTGGGAAAATTTATTTCGTGGTGAATGATATTCGTTTTATTTTATACGGAGAGTTATTTAAAGTTTGGAATTAAGATTTTCATTTTTAGTTTTTTTTTATTGTTTACCGGTATATTAATGTTCTTTTGTTTTATGAGTTAGTTTACTTGTAATTTTTTTTAGTAATTTAGATTCGGTATTTGCATTCAGTCCGTTTGTTTTACTGATTAGTAATTTTGGGAATAATTGATTTAATTGGGGTCCGTAACATCTTAATTTCTTTTGGAGAGTTATTTACGTTAAATACAGAATTTTCTTTTAAAATATAATTTTAATCTTTGTTAATAATTACCGAATAGTAGTATTTCTCCGTTAACTAAGTTAATTATTGCTGCATTTTTAAATTCACGTTAGTTGTTTGATTTATTTTGGTTTTTGGTCGTAGTGGTTTTGAAATTGATTTATTTAATTGAAAGTTGAAATTATATTTTTGCTTTCAATTATTTATTTTATATTTTAAAACAAGCTACCTCTCCAGATTCTAAGACTTTGGGATTGATCTAGCTCTATTTAGGCTCCCCATTACCACTTAGGCAATTTCAATCCCCTACTCACGCTAGTTGGGCATTGGCGTCAATCGTTTTGACTGTCAATGTCGGCTAAGCTGAAAGTCTTAAGAATCCGTCCGTGAACCGCTAATAAACTCCGACAACTTTGGGACTGATTTTGCACTTTTTAGGCTCCCCATTACCACTTAGGCAATTTCAGCCCCTTACTCACGCTAGTTGGGCATTGGCGTCAATCGTATTGGCTGTCAATGTCGGCTATGCTGAAAGTTTAGGAGTTCGTCCGTAAATCCGTTTTAAATTCCGACAACTTTGGGATTGATCTAGCTCTATTTAGGCTCCCCATTACCTCTTAGGCAATTTCAATCCCTTACTCACGCTAGTTGGGCATTGGCGTCAATCGTATTGACTGTCAATGTCGGCTAAGCTGAAAGTCTAGGAATCGGTCGCGTCCCCGTTTAAATTCAGAGTAGAAAAGTAGGATCAATTCATCCGTTAGACCGTATTTTAAATATAATAACTCTCCCGAATTAATTTATTTATTTTCTGAACATAAATAATTGTGAATTAATTTATTTATTGTAGTTTGATTGATTTCTAAAAGTTAATGAAGTTAACTAACTCTCCCGTTAATTTTTGATAAACTCCGTCGTTTCATCGTAGAAATTAATATGGTTAAATAACTCTTCCGTTTTAATGTAAATATTTAACTTAATGAATTCTTCCGTTTAATTTAATAATTGGGTAAATTTAATTATAGTCTGATTGAGACATTCCGACAGTAACCGCCGTCATTCACTAGCGTTAAATCGAACGTTGATTTTAGTATTTTTTTTGTTCAGGGTTTTAAGGGTTGGGCTTTGAAATAATAACAAATTTTATTTTTTTTGTACAATAGCTAAACACAATATATGTGTCACGTTAATTTCCTGGTTTATATTCACCAACCTTACCTCTTTTCAAGGATATTAAAGGTAAATAATAAGTTAAAATAAAGCTAGTCTGAAGTCAACAAGACCCCTGGAGATACCGTATCTCCATCTGAAGCTACCTGTGTCCCTAAGACGCCGTTTCTCAGGGTTGTGGAGTAAACCACATTAAATAATCTGGCGCTCGAGCAATTTTGTACTAAAGCGTCATCTTGTAAGGCAATATTTTTCTTAGTGGCAAGAAAAAGCCTTACACCACCGTAGAGTAGAACCAGTACCCAGTTGCCGCTTCTAACAATTTTTCGTAGAAATGGTCTAAACTTAAATCGTGGTCAAGTCTCTTTGTCAATATTTATCTATCAATATGATTTGTTGTGTTAATAGTTACGAAAATTAGTGTTCGTAGATGTACAATTATTTTACCGAATCAAAATATCTCATTTTTCAAGATAATTTTTAGATTTAGGATTTTGGTAATAATAGAAAAAATTATGATAACTTGACAACATTGAAACTTATAATATAAATTTAATAACACAGCGCTTAGACTGTTGCGTTCTTGTCCTCAGCCGAAATGTAAACAAAGTCGATCTTATTGTTCTAAATCTATGGTTAAACCCAATAAAGGAAAAAAGAAGAGGAACTATGTGGACCGGCCATGTCGCAATTTTAGTTTCTGTTAAAGGACTAT
This sequence comes from Crepidodera aurea, assembly GCA_949320105.2. NCBI lineage: Eukaryota > Metazoa > Arthropoda > Insecta > Coleoptera > Chrysomelidae > Crepidodera > Crepidodera aurea. Next base: position 35,999,100 of record OX439475.1, on the reverse strand, counting down.
AATATTTTAGCAGATGTTAAAATATGAAGAAATCGTTACGTCCTAATTATTTATAAATTTAAATAGATTATACAATAAAAGTTAGACAAAGAAACACCGTACAACAAAAATATACTGAAATTTCATATTTCCAACCATACGTTGCTAGTTTTTGATTTTGCTAACATTAATTGGACAGGAAAATGCATTACTATATTTAATAACACCTTCACAGATTCACAACCGATTTTATCTTATCATTGCAGTTTTTTTTAAATTTACACTATTATTACAAGTTCTCATTCATCTCCAAATGAGCGAAATTATTTGATTTTAATTCATTGTGATACAAAATTATATGTAATTGAGTTATTTTTTAATCGAATAATTTGTTGATAAGTAGATGTAGTGCATACTTATGACACATATCGCCGGCTTAGTGCAAGAAGTCATTATTTGACAAAATCTTAAGAAATGTTATAACCTCTAACCCTCTATCTAATAAAGAAGTCATTAAGTGCCTATGTTCTCACCTAGGTGAAAAAACAATGATCAATAAATCATTATTTACAACAAACTTAAAAAAAATATTTCTACAATATTTGTAGTTTATCCAAATATAGATCAATCAAGACAATTAAAAAGTACTTTAAAATGTGGTTATTTCCAAATAACAATTTTGTCAGATAATGATTTCTTGCACTTTCACTACGATATATTTAGCTGTTTCGGGGAAAATTAGTATCTGAAGTATATCATGTTTCTAGGTAGGATGTTGTGCTTTGTTGGTGCAGTTACTTATGTAGTAAGTAAAAAATAATAAGATTTGATTATCAGATTAATTTTAAAATATATTCCAAGCAATTAATTTACATATCAGAAGTTCATTCAATTATTTGGGACATACTGTATATAAATAGAAATATTTTTAGAATGTGCCTCATTGTCGGTCCTATCGTTAAAAAAAATCAAACCGATAGCTTGGGCAGAAAAAAAGTTATGGGGCATGAATACATCCTTGGGTCATCCGGTATATTTAATTTCGTGTTAGGCGGTAGAAAATGTTCGTTCGATATTTTTTATTAATATTTATGATATTCTTTATAATTTAAAAAAAAATCAACCTTTTGGCTTTAGCTTTTTTAGGCCCTTTTTTTCTGCAACTTTAATACCTATTTTTGCAGTTGCGGGCGGTGTAAAATGTCCGTTCTTCGTGAATTCATGCATGTTTTTACGTATTTAATAATAATAAATCAAGAACGGACGTGTGGCGATAACAAAATTAGACCACTTTTTTTACAAACGGAAAATCGTTTAGAGGACCACCGTGTAACTGTAGAACTTTTTGGAAAATTTTATTGTATTTGTGTAAATCTATCGATTTATGCTTGAAAAAAGCTTGTGGCGATAACAGGCCATTTAGGTTTCGGTATGCCGTACTATTACAAGTTATTTTTTAATCGAATAATTTGTTGATAAGTGGATGAAGTGCATAATTATGGCACATATATTTAGCGGTTTCGCGGAAAATTAGTAACTGAAATATCATGTTTCTAGATGGGCTTTTATGCTTTGTTGGAGCTGTTACTTATTTAGTAAGTAAAAAATAATAGAACTTGATTATCAGATTAATTTTAAAATATATTACAAGCAATTAATTTACATAGCAGAAGTTACCTGAACATTCAATTAAAGTCAACGTGAAATTGAACCAAAATCCAAAAATTTTAGAAATACATTCAAATTCGTTTATTTGCTTGTTTTCTAAATATTCTTTCAGTTATTTTGAACAATAAAAAATACTATATTAGATGACTGGATAATTTCACAAATTATTAAAACAAGATGTAATAAAGAAAGAAAATTAGTTAACAACATATTTTTGTGAACGATTTGAAAAATTTAATTGCATTTTTTAATTCATATTTATATGGAAGAATTGTAAAAGTTGAGTACTATGGTCCACAAGTCTCACGAAGTAAATGCAACATCAGGAGTTCATCAGGGTTCACTCCTTGGGCCTTTGTTATTTATAATCTTTATAAATGACATTAGCATCAACTTGAATTGTCATTTTCTTTTATATGCAGATGACTGTAAACTTTGCAGCAAAATTAATTCAATAAATGAATCCTTAGGCCTTCAGGACAACCTTTTAACATTAAACAATTGGTGTGAACAGAACTTGCTGCCATTAAATATTAAAAAATGTAATTGTATGTCCTTTACTCATAAAAAACAGCCGATAATCTTTGACTATAACATAAATGGCATCAATTTGATGAGGTGTACTAGTTTTAAAGATTTGGGAGTTATTTTCGATAGTAAATTAACTTTTATTGACACTACTGTCTCATCAGCTTACAAGACCCTCGGTTTTTTACCCAGGAATTATAAAGATTATGTAGAAATTAAAACTCTCCAACTTCTGTTTGATGCATTTGTAAGATCGAAGCTTGAATATGCCTCCTTAGCTTGTCCTTGTTACGGTGCATCCATTAACAACATCGAGTATGTACAGCGACGTTCTCTCAAAACACTGTTAGGGAATAGATCATATATATCCAGTAAGAGGCTTTCTTCATGAAGTACTACTTCAGAGGTTTAATGTTTACAACTCTTTACAAACACATCGGATATACAGCGGTATTGTATTCTTGTTAAAATATTAAATAATCAAATTCATTGGCCTTTGGTAAATTTTCATGTACCCAGGATACTAACAAAGCTACATAACATATTTATCCGTATTCCAAACAAATGTACTCACTTTTTCACCATTACATAAAGTATGTACTAAATTATATGACGTTTCAAGCTGAAATTGACTTGTTTAATACTTCAGTGCTTAGGATTAAGAAAACTATATTGTAAATATAAGAAAGAAGCCATTTGCAAGGACAGCCATTTTGAGTATGACTACTTGCTGCCTCTTTAAATGCTGTTTTGATTTTGGAAGCGGACTGTAGTTTTTTGATGAACAGGTATAACAATAACACTGGAATGGTTTACACTACTTTAAGAATATCCAAATGTAGGTACATTACTTGGAAAGCATTTTGAACTATCAATCGTTGAACTGATTTGTAAAAAATAAAATGAATAAAATGAATTGTTAGTAGTGTGGCGTGATTCGCGATCACACTGACTTTTAAAAATATTTTGCTGCACTAAAAGAGCACTAACTTTAAATCGAATTTAAGAACTATTTATATACGTTAAGTTGGACAACGGAGGGTCCTAGCCAGATTCGCAGCTGGAAGCACACTGATTTTGAATTCTGCTAAATTTGATTTCGTTGTCGCTAGCGTGGGCTTGTTAAGTCATGCCCACAGTTTTTATGTACTTTAATGCGGAAGTATGTCTGCGTACGTGTGGATACGTGATGATAGAACGGCGTGAACCGGAAATATGGTCTACGTGAGCCTATTTTGCCTACGTCATACGCGCAGGTGTTCATGAGAGTCGTCAAGCTGAAATTCACTCATCTCAGTGACGCTGTTGCCGTATCACTTTTCAATGGCGTTGTTGCCGATTTGTTTTTAAAAATTAATAAAATGAATTTTTATGTTTAATTTGTAATTGAAATATAACATCTATTATTCTTATAACACAGAATAAATATTTTCACTCTCTGAAAATTAAAATTATTTGTTTTTTTTAGACAGCACAACAAGTGACAATTACAAATGGAGTGATTCAAGGAAGACAAGAATATTCACAAAGAGGAATTTCTTTTTATGCTTTCCAGCAGATTCCTTTTGCCAAGCCACCAATTGGTCCTCTCAGATTCAAGGTAGATTAATTTTCTCCAGATAGACAAAAGAAAAATTAAAAATCTGTAGAATTTTGCAAATTGTTTTTCTATAAAGAAAGCTGGAGATTTTTTTTTGTTTCCTTTTTTCTTATTTTTAGGAACCGCAACCAGCAGGAAAATGGGAAGGTGTATTAGACGCTACTAAAAATGATAAAATGTGCTTTCAACAAATAAATCAGTTCAACTTACCTGACAAAAGTTTATTAGAAAATGAAGATTGTTTGTACTTAAATGTTTACACACCAATGGTAAGCTATAAAAAATAATTATCAATAAATAAGTCCCAAAGCAGAACAATGGAAAATATGCACCGAGTTTAAAAATCAAACTACTCCTAGAACGAAAGCTCCTACAGAAATTGGATTACATCATTCCAGACTATGTATCTGAAGCTGCTTCCATTTCCTTGCATTACAATTTTTAGTTTTCTTTCTATTAATCTTTAAGTTTACTTTCTAACGATCTCGTATTCTCTTCCAGTTTCCTTCGTTGCTTGTAGCGCAAATAAAGTCATCCGCAATAATAATTAATTTATTAAGTTCTGAGTTATGGCATACATAACCAAGTTAAATAGACAAGAGCTTGATGTAGTCAAGGTTGTTAATTCTACAGTACCTACTTCTTATGTGTCTACACATGTCCTTTACAATTCTTACGTATTTTTCTCACACCATTTTTTCCAGCATCTCCATACTTTTTGTATGGTTGCTCTTCTCCTATTAAGGTCTTATCTTTTACTCTTTGTTTGTTATACGATCTTTTAACATATCTTTAATGTTGTGTAACATTAGATTCCCCTGTAATTTTCAGTCCTGAATATTTCCCTTTTCTTCGTAGATAGGTACTATTATACTGTCTCTCCATTTACTTTTCTCTTGTTCATAGATCTTGTTCTTCAGGTCACAGATATCCATGCCTCAAGGGTTTTCTACATTTACAAATTTTTCAAAATATTGCTTCCTTCTCATTTTACTATAATTCTCATTTGTCAACATCTCTTATATGTTGTTGATTTGCGAATTTGTCTGGATTATTACTGGTGTTTCGACTTCTTTGTAGAATTATTTATTGGATTGGGCTTTAGCATTGCCTACTATTATTTTTGCTCCTTGCGTATTTATTTTTGTCGTCTCCTGTTTCTGTGTCATCCGATTTCTTTTTGGCTCCATTATTTGGCTGTGTCACCATGTCTTTTTATCCGCCCGCTGTCTCTGTATTATATAGGTTGTCTTATGGAAAACCCTATATTTTATTGCATTTATTGATTATACGTCTATAAATGCAATAAAATATAGGGTCTTCCATAAGGAATAATATAACTTTGAAACGCCACACTTTTTTGGGATAACCAAAATAATTTTAAAATGTAGCCTTTATTTTACTGTTAATTATAGGCAAAATGTTTCATTTTTTACGACTATATGCTAAAGTAGCGTATATCATATAAATAAATATGTCAGAAAGTTGACAAAATCTGTTACATTTAAAACAGAGATGATATGAACTTAAAACTGTTAACGATATGAATATTTCATAACTGTTTTGAATTTTGCAATTCTATCTAGAAGGCAGGAACTGTCAAATAAATTACACAAAGTTTAAAAGTAAGTACTAAATAATTTTTATCTTTGGAATTTGTTTTAACTATTAGTCGTAGAAAAAATATTGTACATAACGCGTTAGAAAGTGATTTTCAAATAAGCCACTTTCTACACTTGTTATGTAATATACTATTTTACGTTCAATGAAATAGTATAATAAAAATCTCTATTTTTTCATCCTCTTTTTCAACCTTCTTGATTTTTTTTTCAGTTTTTTATACTGCTGACAAGTCCAGTCGTATGTAAAAAATGTCATATGAAAATTCAAAAATCTTAGTTTGCTGTGAGGAAGGAAGAGAAATTATAACAGGATAAAAAATCGATCACGTTGCCCGGTTAACGAAGTGTGTTTGTTATTTATTTATATTGAAAAACAAAAGGTTCCAATTTCCCAATTTATTTATTTATGTGTCACGTCAGTTTAAATTCTTGGAATTGTCTTACCAAATACCAGCTCAATTCTTTACTTTTAACTTTAGGAACCATCTACCAACGTTTCACTTCCAGTCATATTTTATATATATGGAGGTGGTTACATCAGTGGAGCTGGAAATTTTGAATTTTATGGACCTCATTACTGGATGGAACATGGTATTGTTTTAGTCACCATCAATTATAGACTTGGAGCATTTGGTAAATACAAACCAATCTTTTTTTTCTACAATATTACAATTATAAGTACTGTAAACATAAATCATATTTCAATTTGTATTCAATTTGCCCGACTGATGAAACCAAAAGGTAGAAACCATAGTCTCAAGGTATCAATCACATAAATAAAATTCCAAACCCGGATCTTTTATCTCGTATTATATTTTAATTATCCTTTTAGGTTTCCTTTCAACTGGAGATACAGTTATCCCGGGAAACTACGGGCTTAAAGACCAACAATTGGGCTTGAAATGGGTTCAAGAAAACATTAAATATTTCGGAGGAGATCCAACAAAAGTTACAATTTTCGGTCAAAGCGCAGGAGGCTCATCAGTCACTTTCCATGTTATGAGCAAATCATCTGAAGGTAAGAAATAAATACAAACAGCATTGACAAAGTGGTTCTGAAAGAAGTTATTTATTTATTTGCTATACAGGCCTTAGAAGCCTTTAAACAATTTAATTTATTGCCTCTATAATTTATAAAGTTCATTTATTATTTGACCATCTATTTTCGAGTATCTCTTGCACTGTTTGCACTCTCCTGTTTTTTCTTTCCAGTTTCTAGCTTTTAACTATTGTCTTTAGATCTTCTTCTGTCTGGTCTACCCTTCCTTTTTTTATTGGTTTTCTTTTTAGCACTAATTTTGGCAGTCTTTCTCTATTTAACCTTTCTACATGTCCCAGCCAACTGATTCGTTGAGCCTTGACAACTACTATGATATTAGGATTTTTATACGGTTCTTCCAAATCCTAGTTTGTTTTTCTTAAAGCTCTTTAGCCTCTTTCTTTCCCACCTTTTCATATTTTCTTCTTCTGTCTTATTTAAAATCCACGTCTGACAGGCATATGTAGTTGTTGGTCTTATGACTGCAGTGTAAATTCTTTCTTTGGTCTTTTTTGATACGAACTTTGATTTCATCAGGATTTTTAAACATCCATATTCACGGTTTCCTTTTGCAATTCTTGCTTACATTTCGTGTACTTCGTGTCCATTTTCCTCTAAGGTTACTCCTAGATTTTTGTTCTCTCAAAGATGAATTCTTTGTTGTTTAGTTAGGTTTAGGCAGAATTTCTTTGCTTCTTATTATGGCTTTCTTACGCACTTTTTTTGTTCTTGCTATGATTGTTAAGTCGTCTGCAAAGGCCATACATTGATGTTCGTTATTAAATATATTTCCGTTGGTTTTTATTTTACTATTACAGCGTTAGATTGAAAAGTGTTGTTGAAAGAGCCCCTTGCCTTTCCTTACTTGCGAATCTCTCCGAAAGACAAAAATTAATCAAATTTTGAAGTAGGCACAGCCATTACATCAGTCGAGGCGCGTATTGAAATTTAATACCAAGTACCAATTTAGTACCAAGTAGCCCAAGGAGTAGATGTTTTAGGTTCATATGCGATATAAACCTTATCGATATAATTTATAAGATTTTTTGGAGAAAGCAGAAATCACGTCCCTTTGCAGAAATCTGAAATTGATCAGTTTGATGCTCCCAGATCATTTGTTTTCATATATATCAATCTGTTATGATTTAGAATAAAGGATTCAAATCCCAATAAAAAACAAATATTAAATAAATCATGTGCGTAAGTCTGAAGAGTTTAAAATAAATAAAATTAGTTTTGGATTTACATCTTTATAAGGTATTGTAACATAATTTAGATTTATGTTCCTACAATAATGTATTTTTAATTTTTCACGTGTTACACTTTTGAGAATATTTTTACTACTCTTTATTTCTTTAAAAATATGTATTTTTTGAATTTTTTTTATTTTTAGGTTTGTTCAGAGCTGCTATAACTCAAAGCGGGTCCATCCTTTGTCCATGGAGTTATCAAAGTCATCATAAAAATATTGCCCATTCTTTAGCAGCATATTTGAATCCTAATTTCAACCCCCAAGCCAGTTCACAAGAATTATTGGAATTTTTGCAGAGTGTATCTGCCAAAGATCTTAATGATGTTGCTTCTAACGACTTCCCAGTAAGTATGCAAAAAATAAATGAACGATAAAAATAAATGAAAGCACAATTTTTTTTAATATGTTAATTGACTGGCAAACGTGGGTTTATTTCAACCCTCAAGCCAGTTCAGGAGAATTATTGGAATTTTTGGAGAGTGTATCGGCCAAAGATGTTAATGATGCTGCTTCTACCGACTTCCCAGTATGCAAAACAATAAATTAGTGATAAAAATAAATGAAAAAACAATTATTATTTAAATTTGTTTAAATGTATTCTTAAACAGGGGTTTATTTACATTTTTAATTTTAGCAAATTTTGTACGACAACCAAATTATCCAAGGATATTTGTTTACTCCAGTCATTGAACCTGAACATGAGAATGCCTTTATTACAGAGAGAATGTATGACGCCATTGAAAATGGACATATGCAAAAAGTGCCGCTAATAATTGAAATTTGCTCTGAAGAAATGTTGTGGTGTGCAAGACGTAAATTACTATATTTTTCCGAAATGAATTACTATATTTTTTGTTTACTGTATTTTTTAAATTTCGTATCTACTTTTTTTTTTTGAAAAAAGATGGATTTTAGATTTTCTATCCTTTTTAAACTTTCCCCCCCTTTTTTATGCGGTTTTTAGTAAACCACATTACAAATCTGGCACCCGAGCAATCTCCGTATTAAGGCGTCACACGTGAGTCATAATTTTCTTTGTGGCAAGAAAAAGCCTTACACTGTGTGCATGCAGTTTGCGTCGAAAATTGATAAAAATGTAGAATTCAGAAACTAGAAAATCGTGTGTTGTGCCAAAGTGTTTAAATACAACTACTAATTCACCCGAAAAGTTGCTTTTTATTGTTCCTTTCGAAAGGTTCATTTTCTATGTTAATTTCTTGTTACATTACATATTAAAAAATACCAAATGTAAGTCATGATCAAAACTATGTGGGTACAATTAATAACACAATATTGTTTTTAAAGTCCCACCCTGTTACCTACGCATTCTTCCTTCTCAGGAAGTTCATAGTATCAATAAAACACTAGTAATGAGAAATATGTACTTATAGGGATCAAAAGATTTATGATAAAAAGTAAAATGTTATTAAGTAATATTTACTTTTGCATTTTTACTCCTCGCATCTCGGCGGTCAAGAAATCGGAGTTATTTAAAAAATAGTGAGCAACCATTAACCCGTCTATTTCAGACAAGTTAACAGATCGTATATATTATACTTATAACACAACACTTATAACACTAAAATAATACCGATTCAAATAAAAACTTAAGTTAAAAACGTTATTGTGGTCAAACTTAGAGAACATCCCACAGCAAAAGCAATGAATAAGTGTACGGTGAGAACGTTGCGTTGTACAATGACGTCACGCGAGAATGGCGCGTTCACGGAATATTTGAATATGGCGGAAACTAAAATTGTCTAAACTTTTACACTACTTAGGTTATGAAGTTTCAAATCGTTTAACAGACCCAGTGATATTCTTCATTAACCGATTTTAGTCGAAAACATTTGCTTAAATTATCTTTTTACGGCAAAGGTACTAACGGAACTGCTCTTTTTTTATTAACATTTTAAATTCACAATTTTTTATGTACTTTCACCCGAAAAAAGAGTGTTTTCTACACCTTTTTTTAAGCATCACATCGATTAATCATAATTTTGGTTCCAGATGTAAATGGTTTCGAAACTTCGACCACCAAGGCTTATGATAATAACGTTACTCTTCTAGTAAACGACAATATGCACCTGACTGATGAGGCTGAAAGACAACATGCAGGAACTGAAATCAAAAAAATGTATACAAACAGTTCGTTCTATGATCACCCTGGAAAATTGGTGCAAGTAAGTTCTCAATCTTAAGTTCAATAAGAAGTTAAAGAAGAATCTTAATTTCAATTAAAAAAGTGGAATATTAAAACTATTGAAATCAAATCTCAACAAATTAAACAAATTAATGAAAACCAAAACAGGTAGATCTTTCCAATTTCTTAACGCACGTTGTTAAGAATAAAAAACGTTTTTTTAAAATTTATGGTATTTTACGATATTTATTTTAATTTTTTGTTTCTCTTTTATGGATTTGGAATAGTAATAAATCGATGTTATATTTTTCAGTTTTCAAGTGATACATCATTTGGAAGAGCCATCATTCATCACGCCAAACTCCAGTCCAAATTTAGTGATGTTTATTTTCACCAATTCTCTTATATTGGCAGCATGCCTGGAGAATACTCTTATTTCCCAGGTAACGCATTATATCTTTATCCTTTTTCTGTGTCTATTTATCATCCTGACTTCATTTTTGCCCCATGTATTAATGTTTCCTGTAGTTTTTACTACTTTTCTTGGCTTACTTCTGTTTCCTTCTTTCATTATTTCCTTTTCATTATTGTTTCACACTTTTCTTTTATTTTCTTTTTTCGTAAAATTAATAATAAAAAAGTTTTCCATATGGTGCGAACTTAAGCAGACACACTGTATATGAATTACTTTATTTCCTGTACGATGACTGTAATTTTGACTATTTTCTTATTCAAAATTGAGCTACCTATGTACTCACTTTAAATAGTGTTCATATTTAAATTCATAGGTATATAAATTACTATGTAAGTTATTCTTTTTGTTTCCTGGCTTTAGGATTCTTAGTAAAATTAAAATAAAATAAAACAAATATTAGCAATTTAGTGCAAAAACGTTTCGCCCCTGGCCAAGGGCTTCATCAGTTTATTTTTCATTTTTTAAACTTTTTAAAAACGGCTGAAATGAGACATTTTTAATGTGTTGTCAACATTTCCAGGCTAAAAGGAATGAAAATGATATTTTTTGTTAGAAATTACTTTGTTTTATTAAAATACTAAGAATCCTAAACCCAGGAAACAAAAAGAATAATATTTTCAAGATTCAAGAAATCGGACACCGTGGCTCAGTTGGTAGGACACCAGCCTTTATTCTGATCACTGTTCGAAGAGTAGGTTCGAATCCTGCCGCATTCAAGTGGAATAAAAGTCAGATAAGACTTTGGCAAGTGCAAAAAGGTATTTGCGTCATACGCACTTTCATTCACGCCGGTATACAGGCCGGATGAGATCCGATATCTCGTGGAAATGATAGGGGTTGGTGGCACATTTACACACTTGTTAGTCGGTAGATCACCTGCATGACAAAGGCATGGTCCTGGGTTTAAGGTGATTGAGCCCACGATAAGCTGTAGGTCCCGTCCAGATTAGCCTTAGTTTCAGAAAGGAGACGTTAAAATTAAGCAAGCAAGAAAGATTCAAGAACCTTCCTTACCCAAATGCGAAAATAGTGATTTTGGTTTTTGCTTTTAGAAGCAAATAGGGTAGCTCATTCTGATGATATATTTTACATTTGGGTCTCTAATAATAAATCGAACTTAAACGAAATGCCCGAAGGTGATATTCTCACTAGTGAGAGATATAGGATCCTGTTGACGAACTTTGCCAAAAACTTGTAAGTACAAAAAATGTAGTTTGATAAATTATGTAAAAACTAAATTAGTACGCCAAAGAAAAGATTGAATAATAGGAGACCATTCAGTTTAAAGGCCAACTTGCGCTCGGCCGATTTGCGCTCCTACCTTAAATCGACCGATTTGCGCTTTGCGATTTTCATAATAGATATTATACCTGCCTTATTTTCTTCGATCGACCGATTTGCGCTCTCTTGAAATATAATTTTAAATTCATTTACTTCTGCAATTAGGAACAGCACATGAATATTTAAATGAATCAGAAGTTAAGAACTTTTACAATTAATAGAACAGAAAAATTTGTTTAAAAAACAAAATGATACTATAAGAAACATAATAAATCATCTTCTTTCATACAACTCCAAAATGTCGAACCATCTTTTTTTTTCATTCGAAAGCTATATCACTTATACAAAACACACGGTTTCCCCTTCGTGGTTTCAATGATTTGCACATCCATTTTTAAAATATTCACTCAAAAACTAAAAATAATTACCATCCACAATTCTTAACACTACTGTCTCAAAGAACAGAATGTAAATAAATAAATGACGATAAGAAAAACATCATGTTTTCTTGCAAAACAAATCTAAAATTTTGAAGTAATGTTATAGAAAATATTTACGTGGATGAGACTTTTGATTACATCGCCATAATCCAATAATCCTCAGACTTATCCCTTCGGCACCCAACTCGCCCATTTATGTCTTGCTATTGTCCAATTAAATGGTCATTTAAGGTCGGGGTAGTTAATCTCTTGATTTCATATTTTTTGTCCAAATATCGAGTAAGTATTTATTTATTTTAGGAACCCTGTTTCAGAGAAAACTGACGTATTAGGAATCACATCTTGGCCTACAGTTAAACCGGAAAACTTCCAATATCTAGATATTAACCGGACCTTAACTATACAGAAGGACCTTAAAAAGGATGTGTATGAAGGATGGGTAGATGTGTATAATAGGCTGGCAGCAAAACCCTATTATACTTTTTAATAATAAAATAGTGTAGAGTGGCTATAAAATAAAACGTTTATAAAACGATATGTTCCTTTTTCTACCCCACTACAGCAAAGTTAAAAAAATTAAAGAGATGATTTTTAGCAGTCTTTATGTATGTGTACATACGTTGAACAGGTTTTTTCTTGCTGCTTTAAAAGCTTGTATAAATGTACAAATGAAGACAGTTGCTAAGTAAATTAATGTTTTCATACTTAACATATTTAAATTTCACAATCAAATTGGTTATTTTTAGGTCAATATATCTAGATAAGTAAAACTAAAATTAAAATTAATAAGAATTTTCATTTTCTTTACAGTTAATATTCTGGTACTCAAGATATTATAATCACGATTATAAAAATGTTTATAACAAATAGAGAAATTCTTAACTCAAGTACTGATAATCAAATATAAATGTTTAAACAATACAAACTTATTTAGTAGAAAAATATAAATTGTGAAAGAATGTAATATAAATAAATATAATATTACTTTTTTTACTGTTGTGTTCTATTTATACAGGGTGTCTCATTAATAATGAGATATGCAGAAACTGAAGCTTGAACAAAATAAACTTAAGTAAAATGTTTCTCGTTTTCGAAATTTTAAAGTTGAAAATGGATAATTTCCAAATTTCGAAAACAATCTTAGTTTTTTAGACGAGTCTGAAAGACAAGATGCTGACTTACAACTCGATCATCAAGTCAATTTAGACATATGGAATTCAACCTCGAACTTGGAAACAAATATTGGTTTCTTATCAACATGACATGCAGCTTGATTTTAAAGTGTCGGCATTCTGTATACATAAATTTTAGAGGCCTGATACAAATTGTTCATTTTTACAGTCCCTTAAAATGTCACGGGAACAACATCCTAGTTAAGATTCATTTGAAATAATTTTGAATCCTGTACGCGCGTGAATAGTCCATTAGAGGTAAAGAAGAAGTAATTTAGTATAACATAATAAACAAACTATGTGGACCTGCCATGTCGCAATCTTAGTTTCTGCTAAAGCTTAAATTTTGAAAGAAGTTAGTTTAGTTATTTCTAAAAGACGTCAATATTTTAAAATACGAAGGAATCGTTATGATTATTTATAAATGTAAATAGATTATACAAGGTGTTTCATTGGGAGAGGGTAATATTTTAACAGAGGATAGGAGTGACTGAGGTAATTCCAAATAACCCATATTTTATGGGTCTACGGTCCCTTATAGCTGAGATACAGAGTGTTTTGTTCATTTTGGTCATTTCTTCATTGCCTCCAGGGGTTTTAACCACTCTGTATAATTTTATAATATTTGGTACACATACTCTATGTGTCTTAATAAATTAATTGAGATATTATTAATATTGAAAATACAGGCCCGGCTTCACTAAAAATTGACAAATCCGTTCCACTCATAAACAACAGCCTGTATGTTAAATTTTCAAAAATATTTTACCACATCTAAAAAGAGGACAAAAAATTGTATTTAATGATATACTTTTTATTTTTGCACATATGATTTTACTACTCATAAATTGTTAGGATCCTTTATATTTTTGGGGCACCAACGTGCTTAATTAATCCTATTAAGTTGTAATCAATATTATTTGGCCTAATTAACTATTTTGTTTAAAATTATGTTATACCAAAGTTTTTTATCGTCATCTAGGCCTATGAAAACAGATTTACAGGACCGTACTATGAACTAAATATCACATTAGATTTAGCTATACACCAAGCATTTTATTTTTTTATTTTTAACCTTCCTTATGAAAAATTGTGTAATTTAGAGTAGGAGAGTTAAAGAATCTGAAATCTAATTATTGTAAAGGATAAAAGTACTTGAAAACGCGTTCTCTATTTAATTAAGTAAGTTTGGTAATAAGCTATCTATGCATTTGTGAAATTTAATAGTAATAATATGAAAACAAAAAATTACAAAATCTAGATGCCCATGGAATTGACAGTTTAGAGCTCTCTGTGTCAATCTATTTTTATTTAAGTTTTTACAAGGTTTGCATTATTTTTGTAGTTTGTGGTTTGGTTTCGATACCAGGGAAGCTCATTCGCAATATAAATTTTCGGTGAATGTCTGGTGTAGTGTTTTTAACAACAAGTTAATTGGGCCCCATATTCTCCCTCAAAGATTAACTGGAGAGGTTTACTTAGATTTTCTTCAAAATACTTTTTAACAATTTTGTTAGATGATGCCGGAATTTATTTCCAACACGATACACGATGGCGCGCTTCTCCTCATTTTAGGCTAATTGTATGGGATTTTTTTTAATGAAAATTTTCCTAATAGGTGGATAGGCAGAGGTGGTCCTATGCATTAGATATTATTTAACTAAAAATGATTTTTATTTATTCGACTCATGTGTTGTTGACGTATCTATTTAATTTCACAAATAGTATAGCGTATTCCCAATTTTAAATACCTAATATCGAGTCACATTCACAATGCTTTTTATGTACTTTTATGATTTACAAACATTTGATTATAGTTTCTTTTACTCTTCTACTTCAAACTACACAATTTTTCATAAGGAAATAAATAAAATGGGTGTTGAATAGGTAAATCTAATGTAACGTTTAGTTCCTAGTACGGTCCTGTAAATCTGTTTTCATAGGCCTAGATGACGATCAAAATTTTTGGTATAACATACTTTTAAACAAAATAGTTCATTAGGCCAAATAATATTGATTACAACTTAATAGGATTAATTAAGCACGTTAGTGCCCCAAAAATATAAAATATCCTAACAATTTATGAGTAGTAAAATCATATGTGCAAAAATAAAAAGTGTATCGTTAAATTCAATTTTTTGTCCTCTTTTTAGATATGGTAAAATATTTCTGAAAATTTAACATACAGGGTGTTGTTTATGAGTGGAACAAATTTGTCAATTTTTAGTGAAGCCGGGCCTGTATTTTCAATATTAATAATACCTCAATTAATTTGATAAGGCACATAGAGTATGTGTACCGAATATTATAAAATTATACAGAGTGGTTAAAAGCACAGGAGGCAATGAAGAAATGACCAAAATGAACAAAACACTCTGTATCTCAGCTATAAGGGACCGTAGACCCATAAAATATGGGTTATTTGGAATCACCTCAATCACTCCTATCCAATGTTAAAATATTACCCTCTTCCAATGAAACACCCTGTATAACACCGTACAACAAAAATGTAATATCTGGAAAAATGGCGGAAGAAATAAATGAAAGTTATAGATAATTTTAAAACATCCGGTATAGTCAAAGTAAATAACTAGGGTTTCAAACAGTAGAAAAATCGAATCATCTAGAGAATTACCACAATGCAAGCTTTGCAAAAACCATAAAAAATTTTGTTGCTTTTGAAAAATTTCAAAATAGTTCAAGTTGAGCAATCCGACACCGTTCTGTTTTAATTCAAGGAAATTAAATATTGGCTGTCATAAACAATTTTTCTGGTCAAAGTTCCTTTACAATGTAACACAAAAGACAAAAGTGCCGAATTGGCATTATTTTCATTTCTAGTAATTTGTATGATAAACAATAACGGAGTACGCGTGATTGGTCAGTATATAAGACAATTGTAATGGCGTCCAAGAAAATGATCGCGATTGGACCGTTTAATAAGTTGAGGAAAAATAGTATCCCTCCAACAAAGAAGGGACAAAATTTTATAAAAAGTAAAGTTTTTCTGATCGCGGGGACGAAAAGAGAGGTGAGAGCCGGTAATCATATACGGACCCCTCGTTAGTGGTCCACGGGTCGCGCTGTAAAAGTCGCGTTTTCTAGTAGAGAAAAATAAGTTTGTTTTTCTGAGTAAGTTTGTTTTTTCGATTTTGAGCTTTGTTTTATCGTACCGCGTAGTTCGGTTAGTGACGCGTTGCGCTAGTGATACAGTTTGGTTTGGCGTAGAACCAGGAATACGTTCGTCGCCCCACATCTACAAGGGATTTCCCGGGCCGTAGATTTCACCCCAATTTGAGGACGAGCTAAGAGTAAGATTTGATTCGATTTTTCTTAACCCTTCTATTCATTTCGAACCGACTCGTGTTGTTTGTAGAGAGTTAAGTCTAACTCCAGTTAATTGTTCTCGCATTTTTCCCGCTATTAGGATTGCTTTCCAAAACGGTTGTTGGGTTAAGTATTGTATACAGTAAAGCCTGTCTGTAGGCATCAGAAATTTAACCTTTGTTCGTAAATTTTATCCAGCACCTGAATGGACCTTTTCCTTTTATTTCACATGTATCGTGAGGTAACTAGCGAACTTCTGATATTTAGTAGAAACAAAGTTTTAATTTCACGTTAACCCTTTTGTCACTTAATTTCAAGTAGAAATATTACGTGTGGTTTCATTTCACCGCCACAGAGCGATTTTTTAGTTTCTTTCATTATTAGTTTAATTTTTTGTCATTTTGGGATCATTTTATGCATTTTCGTAGTAGTAAAAGATAATCATTATTTTAATATTGTAGTCATGTCTTGTTAACAATTTTCTTTTATTAGTCAATAGATTCATTTAAATTTTAGCAAGCGTTTCTTTTAACTTACCCAACACCGAGAGTTTCAGACACTTCGTGAGACAAAAGGTATATTCTGCACTGAATCGCTGCAGGGATCACGCCCTTCTAGGATTTTCTTTCAGGTATAAAACTCAGTAAGCCTTAATTGACCGCTCTGCCAAGGTTTGATAGACACGCAGCTAGGTAAAAAAGTAACCTTAAATCTACCCCGGTTATTACATCTGGTGGGGTTATTACAAAAATATACTGAAATTTCCTTATTCCCAACCATACCTTACTATTTTTAGATGTGCTGCCATCTATGATTAGAAGAGAGTATTGACAATTACTAAAAGCAAAAAATTCCCGGTGTATTGGGGTTGCATACACAATTTGCATTGTGTTTTGCAAAGCTTTTATTTGACTGATTCTAGTCAAAATGTCACTCTCTTCTTTCGTATCCCTTTCAGAGATTAATACAAAGTTAGAAAACGAGTAAGGAATTTAATTTATCAGATTCGACATCCTAAGACCGGTTTCTGCCTTTCGGCTTCGTCAGTTAGGCTTTTCGAATCCAATAAATAAAATTCCAAACTCGTACAAGTCAATAGCTATATCCGCTATAAGCTAAAATTTTTAGATGTGCTGCCATCTATGATTAGAATACTCTCTTCTAATCATAGATGGCAGCACATCTAAAAATTTTATCTTATAGCGGATATAGCTATTGACTTGTACGAGTTTGGAATTTTATTTATTGGATTCGAAAAGCCTAACTGACGAAGCCGAAAGGCAGAAACCGGTCTTAGGATGTCGAATCTGATAAATTAAATTCCTTACTCGTTTTCTAACTTTGTATTAATCTCTGAAAGGGATACGAAAGAAGAGAGTGACATTTTGACTAGAATCAGTCAAATAAAAGCTTTGCAAAACACAATGCAAATTGTGTATGCAACCCCAATACACCGGGAATTTTTTGCTTTTAGTAATTGTCAATACTCTCTTCTAATCATAGATGGCAGCACATCTAAAAATTTTATCTTATAGCGGATATAGCTATTGACTTGTACGAGTTTGGAATTTTATTTATTGGATTCGAAAAGCCTAACTGACGAAGCCGAAAGGCAGAAACCGGTCTTAGGATGTCGAATCTGATAAATTAAATTCCTTACTCGTTTTCCATACCTTACTAGTTTTTGATTTTGCTAATATTAATTGGATAATGCATCCTAAAACGATTTTTCATTTTTATTGCCAGTTAATAACACCTTCACAGATTCACAGTCGATTTTACCTTATTATTACAAATTTGTTTTGACATTTACACTATTATTACAAGTTTTCATTCATCTCCAAATGAGCGAAATTGTTTGATTTTAATTCATTGTGATACAAGATTATATATAATTGAGTTATTTTTTAATCGGATAATTTGTTGATAAGTGGATGAAGTGGTAATTGTGGCACATATATTTAGCTGTCTCGCGGAAAAATAGTAACTTAAGTATTATGTTTCTAGGTAGGGTTTTGTGCTTTGTTGGAGCTGTTACTTATGTAGTAAGTAAAAATAAATAAAATTTGATTATCAGATTAATTTTAAAATATATTCTAAGCAATTAATTTACATAATAGTTAGAGAGATGACAACCAAAACCATGTTTCATAGCAGCCCAGCTAAAACCGTGTAAAATCGATAGATTAGATGACCCTAGGACTGGTGAGTAGTAACTTCCAGAAGTGTAGCATCTTCGAGAGGGGCCATTTCTGCTGTTTAAAAAAAAATTGGTCGACTGTCGTATACCAGCTCGTCTGATATTGAAAATGAAAATTTGCGTTTTCAGACATCTTGGGGTCAGATTTGTTGACATTTTTGAAAATGCGCTCAGATCAGACGCTACGCGCAAAATGTCTGAAAATCGTATTTCTGCGTACAGGGTCATATAATCTATCGATTCCGTGCGGTTTTAGCCGGGATGCTATGAGGCAAAAATCTTGATTGTCATCTCTCCAACTATAACAGAAGTTACCTGCACAGTAAATTAAATTCAACCAAACTATAGATGACTGGGGAATTTCACAAATTATCAACATGGAACGACATATTTTTGTGAACGATTTAAAAAAGATATCGCTTATGAAACAGTATATTAATAATAATAATAAAGGTCTTTATTATTTTCATGTAATATAGAATATAGAATACATATAGAAGTTGATACATAGAAATATTTCATTTTAGTAGTTTGTATTGTTATTTTATTTATTAACATTTAATTATACCACGTCGTCAAGGGTATAATACATGGTAACTAATTAAAAATTGCAACTGCTATTGGCTAAATTTATGGTGAGTTGTATAATCGTTAAAAGTTGTCGGTAACATTAACAAAATATACCCATCTCATATCTTTTCGTTGAAGTGCTTGTGCGCGAACTTAAAGTTACCAGATTTTCTCTGATGTTGGCTAGTATGAAAAATTAAGAATTTGACATACTTCAAAATTGTTAACATTTGTCAGTTAGGTTAGGTTATTTTAAAGTGATTTGTTTAATTAAAAGAAAATAATTTTTAATGCAACAGGCGCTTTCCACAATTTTTAATATAATTGGATATCTGAATTAATGCAAAAAAAAAAAATCCTTACCAATTCTGCGTAACATATAAATTTAAGCTATTTCATCTAAAAGCAATAAAATTAATTGAAATTCATTTCTATTTAGTGTATATGTTTTTAATAAAGGCTTTAATATTAATTTTACAAAACTGTAAATGCAAAGGGCTCTTCTCAGGGTCACAATTTATTTTTAAAAATAAAGGAAATGTGCATTGATTAGACACATATTTTGTTTTTGTAAAAAGCAATTTTTGTAGTTTATTTTATACATAAAAACACAAATATATTTTATTTCTTTAATTCATATATGAAACTTGTAAGCAAGACACCTATTAAATTAATAGGTATTTTGTTTGATAAAATTTTAAGTTTTTATTCTTCGGAGATCTCTCTCTACATGAATTCTTTCTCTCGCTATTTTTCTTATGTATTCAATTTCTGGTGGTCCGAATTATATACCAGTTATAAAAAAAGTTGGTATATTTAAACATATACCAATATCTTCTAAAATGGATTTAATGTCAAACTATTTATCGGCTAAATTTACATTTTCTCCATTCAGTTCCCCAATTTCCACTTTTCTTTTAAGAACTTTCTTCAACCATTTTTTTGTCTGATATGGAACCTGAAAATATATTATTTTGTATTATTGAGACGAGCACAACTTTGAAGCGACACCACCGGTATTAATTTGAACCTTCACGAAAAGCATAATTTTGTTTGTTTACCTTGCAAGTCGAACGTGTGTTTTGATTTTGTGCTTCGTGTATTTTGCTGTTATTTGTTAGTTAAACGTTAAAAATGCCCAATAAAAATAATACAAACTATTGCGTTTATGGGTATACCTCTAGGAAATCTAAAAATCTGGAATTACACTTCCATTATGATCCACCCAAGAAGCAACAAAAAAGGTGTCATCGAGGAAGTTGATCGTCGTAAATTCCCGGGAAAAGTGTAATCAATTTTAAATCTGAAGATTATATTACAAAATCAGGTAAGATAAAGATTAGCATTTCTGAGATTACTACTGAAATGTTTTTAGGAATTATTTCAAACAAAATAGCACCCAAGTAGTGCAAAAAGTGTGTGCCATCACATCATTTGCCCAGTAAGCCACTTGATGTTAAAACCATTAAACGTGCAAGGAATGATGGTTAGTTAGAAGACAGCAAAGTGTTGCCTATAAACTAAGTAAACTTGTCCTTACAAACTGTTTACAGTTGTACTTTTATATATGTAAACTTAAAATCTAATTAGGTGTGCACATCATTGCTGATATTTCAACTTATCATTTTTCTAAAGGTAATATTCAGTAAAATAAAACCTTTGTCACATCATAATTTTAAAAATACCATTATTATGTTCCCCTCTTGTATAACACCTGTTTTCAATAATTATACAGTTACAATTAGTAATGAATTATTATAATAAAATGTTAAATACTACTAGAACTGAATAATTCAAAGTTAGCTTTGAACTTATGTTAAAATAAAGGATTAAAAAATATACATTTTGTGTTTATTTTGAAAAAAACAAAGTAGATAAACAAAACAAAAAGTTTTGCAACAGATACATTTGATGGCCTATGAAGAGTTTAAAGCCAAGAAAAAATTTTCCTAATTTTTTATATTTTAATTTGATATTGATTTAAAAAAATAATTTTGAAACAACGAATAGGATATATTTTACCATAAATCAATCAAAAGTAGGTTCTTAGAAATACATTAGAGATACATTTGATGGCCTATGAAGTGTTTAAAGCCAAGAAAAAATTTTCCTAATTTTTTATATTTTAATTTGATATTGATTTAAAAAAATAATTTTGAAACAACGAATAGGATATATTTTACCATAAATCAATCAAAAGTAGGTTCTTAGAAATCATTTTTTATTTAAATCACTTTTACAATTACAATTATTATCCTGAAAAAATTGAAATAAAATTTATCAGCAGAAAACTGTTGTATGTTTCTTTGGCATATGATTTAGCTCCCTTCCAATATCATTCTGTATTAGTAGAGGTGAAGATGATAATACCTCTAGGCTATATTCATCCTGAAACACAAAAAAAGCACACAGAAACAGAAGTAAACAATAAATTTCTGAAAAACGTAAGATATGCTAAATAAATATCCTCAATTTTAGAATAACGACACAAAAAACAGATTCAATTGAGTCTAAATACTTACATGTACAGGTATATTATGGTAATTTCCAAATCAAAAACCTCAAACAATCACAAAAAGTCTTAAAATACTACAAATAAACCATTCACTCAGTATAACTTAATGCACTATCTACCAAAAATTACGCGTTTCGTGTGAACAGCTGATCGACGACTGTGGCGCCGCCATCGGTAATTATTTGTCTCAATAGTTGAAATAAAATTACTATGATAATTTTTTACTAACTATTGTAACCAATCAAATTACTTAATTTAGAGTCATGTGTCAAATTTCATCCAATCAGCTATGGATTACAGCGATAACACCCTACATGTGGTGTTTTCAGTTTGGTGTTTTCAGCAAGTCAAGTTTTTGATTAAAAATTAATTAAACGTCAAACTGACAACTAGTTTAAAAATGTTTAAATCTACAAAGTAAAAAATTATCTTATCGAATACCCCTCGGGCCTTGATAAATCCTCAAAATTTTGTCATAGAGAATCCTTCAAGCGTGTTGCTTAAGGATAATAGCCCTCGGCCTTCGGCCTCGGGCCATTATCAAGCAACACGCTTTCAGCATTCTCTATGACAAAATTATCTCGGTATTATCAAGGCCCTAGGGGTATTACTACTGATAATTTTTTACTAACTATAGTAACCAATCAAATTACTTAATTTAGAGTCATGTGTCAAATTTCATCCAATCAGCTATGGATTACAGCGATAACACCCTACATGTGGTGTTTTCAGTTTGGTGTTTTCAACAAGTCAAGTTTTTGATTAAAAATTAATTAAACGTCAAACTGACAACTAGTTTAAAAATGTTTAAATCTACAAAGTAAAAAATTATCTTATCGAATACCCCTCGGGCCTTGATAAATCCTCAAAATTTTGTCATAGAGAATCCTTCAAGCGTGTTGCTTAAGGATAATAGCCCTCGGCCTTCGGCCTCGGGCTATTATCAAGCAACACGCTTACAGCATTCTCTATGACAAAATTATCTCGGTATTATCAAGGCCCTAGGGGTATTACTACTGAAAATGTGTACCTGTATAAAAGGCTGAAACGAAAATTATGGCTCCGCTGGGGCTATCATTATAAGAGCCTTCAATGTTGACGTTCCTTTGTATTTAATTTTGCTAATCTCACGTATATTAAGTTTATCCACGCCAAAAAAATCTTACCAGCAGCACTTTTTGAAATATTAAACAGATGACATTTCGTCCTCTTCTTAATTTCATTAATGTCAGGAAAAATTCATTTAAAGGGGTTAGTTTGTGATTTTTTGTGACTTTTCCCTTATATAAATGTTTTTGAACAACTCCAATTTGTCCCTTTTTAGACCTAAAAAAGAATTCAAAAGCCACCAAAAATACTTTCTAACAAGGCAATTTTTTTGTCGTTTCCCTTGAATATTTCTAGTATACTGTTGAAGCGATGCGTTTGGATTGTACAATAACTCTTTTGGTTTATGTGTACGCTTTCTTTTTCTTGTATTTGTAATTTGTGTATCCATATTTTCATTTTTATTTATTACAATATCAACAATAACAATAAGCACGTACACGTACCAAAACGGCCAACCCAATAAAAATAATTGGGGTAAAATCAGACAAGGATAGGTATAAAAGTTACTAGATTCAAACCACCCGCCGCTTTTTCGCGTACAAGCTCTAGCTAAAATGCGAGATATGAGATGGGTCCATTGTTTTCACTTTTCGAAGTAGATGGTTGTAAATTTGTGTTAGGCCTTTCTAGACGAGCAGCACGTGGACACCAACAAACCAGCTGAGAATGCTTTTCTAGTATTGCCATAGACCGAACAAATTGTAATGAGAATAATAAAATTTTAGATTGACAGTACTCATTCTAATCAACACAGCCACAGTCTACTCACTTTTACCAAAATCGTCATTCACTGTGTGTCTGCTTTAAATTCAATGTTATTTTAAACTTCAAAATTTTCATATTTTGGGCGCCATTTTGAAGATGTTCCCGAAGAGGTATGGAGGATAGCAATCCTATTTTACAATGGTTCCAATCGTTGAACTTGTTGAAACATAGAAAAACTGACGAAAAAGTTTTGTTAGAAGGTTTTCTTCTATTTATTTGTTTTTTAGTCAGCACAACAAGTGACGATTACAAATGGAGTGATTCAAGGAAGACAAGAATATTCACAAAGAGGAATTTCTTTTTATGCTTTCCAGCAGATTCCTTTTGCCAAGCCACCAATTGGTCCTCTCAGATTCAAGGTAGATTAATTTTCTCCAGGTAGACAAAAAAAAATTAAAAATCTATAGGATTTTCCTAATTGTTTTTCTATAAAGAAAGCTGGAGATTTTTTATTTTTTTTTGTTTTCAATTTTTTTATTTGTAGGAACCGAAACCAGCAGAAAAATGGGAAGGTGTATTAGATGCTACCAAAAATGATAAAATGTGCTTTCAACAAACAAATCAGTTCAACCTACCTGACAAAAGTTTATTAGAAAATGAAGATTGTTTGTATTTAAATGTTTACACACCAGTGGTAAGATATAAGAAAATAATTATCATTTTTCTCAAATATACTACATGGATGTGTATTTTTTTGTGTTTTAATATATAAAAGATATTTTTTAAGATGAAATAAATATCACACAGAGTCTAAAAATCGAACAACTACTCATATGACAAAAGTTTCTAAAGGTATTGGATTACATTATTGCAGACTAAGTATCTGAGCTGCTTGCATTGTTGATGTTCTTTCCTTGCATTACAATTTTTCCACCTCTTTCTTAATTGAAATTTAGGTTTGTAGTTTTGTTTCTATTAATCTTCAAGTCAACTTCCTAACGACCTCGTCCTCTGTTCCAGTTTCGTTTGTTGCGTATAGCGCAAATCACAAAGTCATCTGCAAACATTATTGATTGATTAACCTCCTCAGTTATTGCATACATGCCCAAGTTTGACCGAGTTAAATAGACAAGAGCTTGATGTAGTCCAGGTTGTTAATTCTACAGTACCTACTTCTTATTTGCCTTTACAATTCTTACGTACTTTTCTGGCAACATTTTTTTCAGTCGTACATTATTTCTAGGTCGACAAAACCGAGATATAGTCATTTTTGTTTCTCCGGATATATTTCCACGATATGTCTCAATACAAAAATTGTATCACGTATCATCTTTTACTCTTTGTTATATGATCTTTTACCATATCTTTAATATATTCCTCTGTAGTTTCGAGTCCTGAATATCTCGCTTTTCTTTGAAGATACGTACTTATTATACTGTCTCTCCATTTACTTTTCTCTTGCTTATAGATCTTGTTCATCAGGTCGCACATTATATCTATATCATTTTCACCATGCTTCTACATGTATATTATCAGATTGGTAGGTTTGCCAAGGGTTTCTTGCGTATTTATTTTTGTCTTCTCCCGTTTCTGTGTCATCTCGCTTCTTTTTGGCTCCATTATTTTGCTTTGATTGCCTCTTGCCATCCTTCTTTCAAGAGGCAATTGTAATTCTTTTTTTCTACCCCCTTTTTTTTATCCGCCCGCTGTCCTCCTCCGACGTTTTTACTTAGAGTCTGTTCTGCAATTATATCAAGTGTCCGCGCGAAAACTTTTAATGGAATTTTATATCTGGTGTTTTAAAAGATATCGACTTGAAATTTTGGAATGTCATTAAGAAAGTAGGGGGAAAATTAATAGTATATGAGATGCCATCCCAACGTGATATTCGCCGCCCCCAGCCGGTAAAAACTAAAATAGACTTTAATCATAATTATATAATTTTTCAATTCCTTTCAGTTCTTTACTTTTAATTTTAGGAACCATCTACCAACGTTTCACTTCCAGTCATGTTTTATATATTTGGAGGTGGTTACGTCAATGGAGCTGGGAATTTTGAATTTCATGGACCTCATTACTGGATGGAACATGATATTGTTTTAGTCACCATCAATTATAGAGTTGGACCATTTGGTAAATAACAACCAATTTTTTTTTCTAGAATACCTATTACAATTATAAGTACTGCCGATACGCGGGTTGCTTTTTATGTATTGTATTGAGAATAGAAAGAACAAAGAACTTCATTTTTTTTAAATATTTTTATTGCTTTTCAAAATAGTCGCCTTTAACCACACTTCAAAGCACTTGTCCAGTCAGAAGATGATAGCTCTAAAACATGCTTCTTAAAGGACTCAACCGCTTCTCCGGGCGATGAAAATCGTTGTCCACCCAGTTTATCTTTAATTAGTGGGAACAAGAAGAAGTCGTTTGGTGCCAAGTCGGGGCTGTCAGGCGGATGACCCATCAAATCGATCTTTTGTTTGTCCAAATACTCACTTGTCTCACTCAAAATGATTCGTCTTCTTGGATTGGTTTCTTGCAATTTACTGAAAATAAATGGTAGTACATCACGACGAATTAGCGGTATTTTGATTTTCAAGAGCCACAGTTGATCTACGACTCGTCACCTGTGACCCTGTGACGATGCTTTATACGGCCTAGATGCACCACACACCACACAAATGTGGAATCCAATGCGCACATAACTTCCGAACACCCAAATTTTCGTGCACAAAATCTTATGGATGCTGGTCATACTAATGCTTAAACATGTCTCGATTTGACGATATGTCACATGACGATCTTTTTCAATTAGTTTTCGCACAGCATCGATGTTTTTCGGCACAACGACCGATTTTGGAGGACCTTCTTTAACTTCATCCATGAGGCCAAATTTGAATTCGGTGTACCAGCGATATAGAGTGGCTTTGGATGGTGCTTCATCGTCCTAAGTTGAATTCAGTTGATTGATGCACTGTTCTTGAGGTATACCACGTCGAAAGTCATAGTAAATCATAGCTCGAAAATTCTCGCGATTTAATTCCATTTCTTGGCCGAAATGAAATTTTCAAGTTACTGTAAACAACACAAATATTGCTCGCACGTTCAAACGTTCTCAATACTTATACTGTGAAAAATGTCAAACTTTAAGATGGCTATGACAAATTTCACCTGGCAACGCAAGTATTGCCAGTTCTCAATATATAAATGGAATCCCTCGTATCGATCATATTTCATTTTGGATCCAATTTACCGGACTGATTAAACCAAGAGGTAAAAACCGTAGTCTATATTTTACCTATTCTAGGTTTTCTTTCTACTGGAGATACAGTTATCCCGGGAAATTACGGGCTTAAAGACCAACAATTGAGCTTGAAATGGGTTCAAGAAAACATTAAATATTTCGGAGGAGATCCAACAAAAGTTACAATTTTTGGTCAAAGCGCTGGAGGCTCGTCGGTCACTTTCCAGGTTATGAGCAAAAAATCTGAAGGTAAGAAATAAATACAAACAGTACTGACAAAGTGGTTCTGAAAGAAGTTATTTATTTATTTAGGTTTGTTCAGAGCTGCTATATCTCAAAGCGGGTCCACCCTTTCTCCATGGGCTTATCAAAGTCATCATAAAGACATTGCCCATTCTTTAGCAACATATTTGAATCCTAATTTCAACACCCAAGCCAGTTCAGTAGAATTATTGGAATTTTTGCAGAGTGTATCGGCCAAAGATCTTAATGATGCTGCTTCTACCGACTTCCCAGTATGCAAAACAATAAATTAGTGATAAAAATAAATTAAAATACTATTATTATTTAAATTTATTTAAATTTACTCTTAAACAGGGGTTTATATATATTTTTCATTTTAGCAAATTTGGTACGATAACCAAATTGTCCAAGGATATTTGTTTACTCCAGTTATTGAACCTGAACATGAGAATGCCTTTATTACAGAGAGAATGTATGACGCAATTGAAAATGGACACATGCAAAAAGTGCCGCTAATAATTGGAATATGTTCTGAAGAAATGGTATGGGATGCAGGAGGTAAATTATTATATTTCTTTAAATTGGGCATTTTGTTTTATTAGTACTTTAAAATTTTCATTTTTCAGGATTGTATGTTTTATCCGTAAAAAAAGATTTTAGATTTTGATGTAATTTTTTATAATTTTTCTATTTCTTTGAAACTTTTTCACTCCTTTTTTTCACATATTTTATTTTTCAAATAAAATGCTGCTATTTAGGGTATTCAAAACATTTACATTTTAAATTCACAATTTTGTATGTGCTTTCATCCGAAAAAGAGTGTTTTCTACACCTTTTTTTAAAGCATCAAATCGATTATTCATAATTTTGGTTCCAGATTTAAATGGTTTCGAAACTTGGACCACCAAGACTTTTGATAATAACGTTACTCTTCTAGTAAACGACAATATGCAACTGACTGATGGGGCTGAAAGACAACATGCAGGAGTTGAAATCAAAAAAATTTATACAAACAGTTCGTTCTATGACCATCCTGGAAAATTATTGCAAGTAAGTTCTCAATCTTAAGTTCAATAAAACGTTAAATCCTTATTTTTATGCTTTACCAAAAATACATAACAAGAAGAATCTTAATTTGAATTCAAAAGTGGCATATTAAAATTATTGAAATCAAATGTGAACATGTGACCATTTCCATGAGAAGAAATTGTTCATCTTGAAGATAACTCTAACTAAAGAGGACACATTAAAGAAATAAAGAAAAATATATTAACTGCTTACGAAAAAACCACAATAAGAAGCCACTTACGACAGGCCAAAGAATAATTGAACTGGAACTGTAAAAAACCCAGAGATTATATCTTGTTCTTGCATGAGAGATGAATAGCCCTCTTAGCCTTTAAGTACTTTCATTATAAGGGGAAGCATGTATGTTGGACTGTAACACCAACTGGACACTGATAATACAAACATAATTACAGACTTATTGGAAAGAAGGGGTGATGTTCCAAAAAAACTGACAGGACTACTAAATATTAACCAGTTACAGCACCTACCCATTTGTAGATTATTTAGTTAAGAGAAAGATACAGCCTTTTACATTGTTTTTAACAGAATTACCATGTTGCTAGAGCTACAACCTTATAGGGCTGACGAATCTTTAGGAGAAGATTTTGAAATAAACTCGCTGGAGAATCCTCATTATGACAAAAATGAGTATACGATTAGTCTCTCAGCTAGCAAAATACGATAAACAGTTTCTAAAAAAAAACTTTGGAATTTTCGACATAACTTTATGTCTTAATATTCAAGTCAAAAAAACATAGCCAAATGGTAATATATTAAAAAAGTACAAAATTAAAAATAGTTACTATTTAAAAACTGATACAATTACCCATTATATATTTCTAAAAAAATTCTTTCGGTTTGGCAATATTGAAACAGTTTTAATTGCACGTTGTTAAAAATAAAAGAATAAATTTTTTTTACAATTTATGGTATGTTACGATATTTATTTTAATTTTTTTGTTTCTATTTTATGGATTTGGAATAATAATAAAGCAATGTTATATTTTTCAGTTTTTCAGTGATACGTCATTTGGAAGAGGCATTATTCATCACGCCAAAGTCCAGTCTAAATTTAGTGATGTTTATTTCTACCAATTTTCTTATGTTGGCAGCATGCCTGGAGAACATCCTTATGTCCCAGGTAACGCATTTCATCTTTATTTTTTTCCCTGTGTCTCTTTATTGTCATTACTACATTTTCTCCATATATTAATGTTTCCTTTAATGTTTACTACTATTTCTTTGTTTACTCATCCTTTCTGGTTGTCACCCTTTTCCTGTTTCCTTCTTTTATTATTTCTTTTTCATTATTGTTTCTCTTTATTTCTTTCGGTAATTCTTTTTGACATTTTTTCTTAAGGTAGGCTAGAACTAGAATATTTAAAAAGGTTAAAATGTTAAACTAGTTTTTATTAATTCTGGACAAAATTGCGCAGATAATGATTTAGGTTTCTGTTTTTAGAAGCAAATAGGGTAGCTCATTCTGATGATACTACTTACATTTGGGTCTCTAATAATAACTCGAACTTAAACGTAATGCCCGAAGGTGATATTCTCACTAGTGAGAGATATAGGATCCTGTTCACGAACTTTGCCAAAAACTTGTAAGTACAAAAAAATTGTAGTTTCATAAATTATGTAAAAACTAAACTAGTACGCCAAACACAATATTAAATAATATCAAGTAAAATACTTGATTTATTTATTTTAGGAATCCTGTTTCTGAGAAAACTGACGTATTAGGAATCACATCTTGGCCTACAGTTAAACCGGACAACTTCCAATATCTAGATATTAACCAGACCTTAACTATACAGAAGGACCTTAAAAAGGATGTGTATGAAGGATGGGTAAATGTGTATAATAGGCTGGCAGCAAAACCCTATTATACTTTTTAATAATAACTTAGTGTAGAATGGCTACAAAATAAAAAAATTATAAAATGATATGTACCTTTTTCTACCCACTACTGCAAAGCTAAAAAAATGAAAGAGATGATTTTGAGCAGTTTATATGTATGTGTACTGCTTTACAAGCTTGGATTTTTTTTCGATAACACACTATATATTATGTGGTAGTTTGACTAATTTAGTTTAACTTCTTTTGCCCTTTTTACGATTCATGTAAATAAAATTATTAAAAATCTCTTCTAATGCTCCTCAACTATCATGTTTCCAGCTTGTGTAGTTTGGGTTCAGTCTATTTTGGTGTTCAGATCAAATTTTGAAAAACGTCCCAGAATAGTTAACTACACAGAAGGGAAGGCTTGTCTATTTCGGGGGGTCAATTTCATCTGCGCATGTTCGCAATCGCCATGTTCTAAGTGGCAAAATTGTCACGCATTTTAGTCGTTCCGAGATGAAAGTTATGTTGCGTTGTTGCCGTTGACAGTTATTTATAATGAGAAGTTTGTAAATTACTATTACAAATTAGAAAATATTTATCGGGAATATCACATACATTTTACGACGTAATGAAAAACATACAATTTGAACATCCTTGTCCTAATTTTCCAAAAGCGTATGTTTTAAAACTTTTTATTAGGTTAAGAATATTTTATACCCTTAAATATTCAAATCGAGAAATAAAAGAAATTAAAAGGGATAAAAATAACAAAAGTGGCCGAAAAATTAGAATTCTTTCCCATATATAATAAGTTTTATTATCTTTTATATTAGCAATGTATAATGTTTGTTTTTTCTTGTTTTCTTTTTATCTAATTGTCATGGGAACTTGTTAACCTGTTCTTTCTTTTTAACTATTAATTTTTTTACTTACTAATATTGTATTGTATTGAAGTTTCCTAAAAAATGTGTTAAAATCGTTTAAAAATTTTGTAAAAATGCACATACAGGAGCATCACCTATTATGTTTAAAAATATACGAAAATATGTATAAGGTTGTCATTGAAATAAATAAATAAAATAAGAAATTTTCTTTAAAATATTTAATAAAGATTTATTATTAAGAAAACAAGTTCTTTGTTACACCACTTGTTAAAAACCCTTTCAACAAACAATTTTTGCAACATTGCATCTGTTATCCTTTTCTTAGTATACTACCAGCGCTACCTGCACGTTACAAATTTATTCAGTTTTCTCAGTGTAGCTAGAATAGGCAGTGACGTCGACCGTCATCGAAAATTTGACCCCCACTAGATCAAAGATACCGACACAAGCCTTCCCTTCTGTGTAGTTAATTATTCTGGGAAAACGTTGAAATCGATATTTGGTATTCAGAACGTACAAATGAAGAGAGTTGCTAAGTACAAAATTGGTTATTTTTAGATCAATATATCTAGGTAACTAATACTAAAATTAAAATTAACAAGAATTTTCATTTTCTTTACAGTTAATATTCTTGCACTCAAGATATTATAATCACGATTATAAAAATGTTTATAACAAATAATAAAATATAAATGTTTAAACAATACAAACTTATTTAGTAGAAAAATATAAATTGTGAAACAATGTAATATAAATAAATATAATATTACTTTTTTAAAAATTTAGAAATTGATTTTTATACATCAGGTGTGACTCCCCACTCGACCATTCACTGTTGGGTTCTAATTAACAGTGCTGTTCCTAAAGTGGCGCTGGGAAACAGTAACAAAGCCTACACAGAACACGAGGCTAATGACCAGAGTAGTCGATGCCGTTGACACTGAAGTAAAAAAAAAATATTACTATTTTACTGTTGTGTTCTATTTATACAGGGAGTCTCATTAATAATGAGATATGCAGAAACTGAAGCTTGAACAAAATAAACTTAAGTAAAATGTCCTGATTATTTATAAATGTAAATAGATTATATAATAAACGTTAAACAAAGAAACATCGTACAACAAAAATATACCGAAATTTCCTATTTCCAACCATACCTTACTAGTTTTTGATTTTGCTAATATTAATTGGATAGAAAAATGCAACCTAAAACGATTTTTAATTTTTATTGCTAGTTAATATCACCTTCACAGACTCACAGTCGATTTCATCTTATTATTGCAATTTTTTTTTACATTTACACTATTATTACAAGTTCTCATTCATCTCCAAATGAGCAAAATTGTTTGATTTTAATTCATTGTGATACAAAATTACATATAATTGAGATATTTTTCAATCGAATAATTTGTTGATAAATGGATGAAGTGCGTAATTGTGGCACATATATTTAGTTGTCTCGCGGAAAAATAGTAACTGAAGTATTATGTTTCTAGGTAGGGTTTTGTGCTTTGTTGGAGCTGTTACTTATGTAGTAAGTAAAAATAAATAAAATTTGATTATCAGATTAATTTTAAAATATATTCTAAGCAATTAATTTACATAATAGTTAGAGAGATTGCAACCAAAACCATGTTTCATAGCAGACCGGCTAAAACTGTGTAAAATCGATAGATTAGATGACCCTAGGACTGGTGAGTAGTAACTTCCAGAAGTGTAGCACCTTCGCGAGGGGCCATTTCTGCTGTTTAAAAAAAAATTGGTCGACTGTCGTATAACAGCTCGTCTGATATTGAAAATGTACACAGATTTTGTCATTTCATCACTAAAATTAGCGTTTTCAGACATTTTGGAGTCAGATTTGTTGACATTTTTGCAAAGTTACCTGCACAGTAAATTAAAATCAAAGTGAAATTCAACCAAAACCAAAAATTTTATAAATACCTTCAAAGTCGCTTATAGGTTATTTTTTTAATATTCTTTCAGTTATTTTGGAAAATAAAATCAATTACGAAAATAGTTTTCAAAGATTGATGATAATGAAAAAATAAAATAAAAAATACTGTATCCTATAGATGACTGGGGAATTTCACAAATTATCAACATGAAACGACCTATTTTTGTGAACGATTTAAAAAAGAAACCGCTTATGAAACAGTATATAAATAATAATAATAAATGTCTTTATTATTTTCATGTAATATACATATAATATACATAGAAGTTGATATACATAGAAGTTGATATACATAGAAATATTTCATTTTAGTAGTTAGTTAGTTCTGTAGAGAAACTGTAGCTTCACTACGAAAATGTTCTTCCACTTAACCCTAATGCAGTGTGTCAAGGAGAACATTGTAGTGTGTAACCTCCTGACTGACAATAGACATAGACAAGGGATGATTATTTTTATATTTATTAGTTTTTTTGAGCAGTGAGGTACAGGAATATCTGGACTTGTATCTTGAATAGTTGGTTTTTGTATTCAGACCTGAAGCAAGTAATGCTTTCAGGAACGAAGTTATACAGGGTCCAGCAACAGTGGCGCCGTGTTCCATATCTCTATTTAGGAAAGAAATAGGAATACAATTTTCTATAATGTTACCTTATTGATCGAGCTCGACAAAACAAACAAAATCTCAATAAACGACTCTTTTGACGACTGATAAGAATATACAAACGACTGATAAGAATATACAGAGATATCTGGTTTCCGTTATGTACATTATAAGGTGTATAGTTTTTCTTAAAAAAGTTTTATTTCGGAAAATGGCAATTCTTCGTATTTCATCGCCATAATCTCAATGAATGATTTTTGTTAGTGTGAAATCCATATGTGGCGGCTATGATCGACAGATATGTTTGTAACATATTTCACTAAATGGAACACCTTCTAATTTCTTCATTTGATGTAGTTTTTCTTCACTAAAGAAGACTTCAATACTTAGACAAATATTTTGATCTGTTATTTGCCAGACTACTTGATTTCCAAAAAATATTTTATTCGATTTTGCTTAAAAGGTTGTTTTGGACCGTAAGATTGTTGCACAAATTTCGAGATCATGGAAATTATTGTAAATATTCCAAAACATTTCAATGTGAATAAAAATAATAACAAAGTGGTGGAGTAATTCACAACTTGTTTATCTAGCAAACAGGTAATATTTTAAGGTTGTACAAAAACTATGCATCAAATAAAGAAATTAGAAGGTGTTCCATTTAGAGAAATGTGTTTCAAACATAACATATCTGTCTATCACAGCCGTCACAAATGCGTTTCACACTAACAAAAATCATTCATTGAGATTATGGCGATGAAATACGAAGAATTGCCATTTTCCGAAATAAAACTTTTTTGAGAAAAACTATACACCTTATAATGTACAAAATTGAAACCACATATATGTGTATATTCTTATCAGTCATTTGTATATTCTTATCTGTCGTTTATATATTCCTATCAGTCAGTGGCGTAGCTAGGATTTTTTTTCGGAGGGGGCCCACTATTTCTCGTAGATAATACTTACTATAAATACTTTTTTCAGCAGGGATGGGGTAAATATACAGGGTGACCCATGGTTAAACCGTCAAACGTTCAGGATCGGTTTTTCAGGAAAAAATAAGATTTTTTATTCCCATTATCCTGGGTCCTAACTTGTTTTGACTTTAGAACAAAAGAGTTTTTTATGAATTGCTCAAAAAACAATTTGGTTGATTTTGATAAAACCTGGCACGCTTATTTGCGGCAATAATTTAAATATTATTAGAATTAAATTATTAATTCCAGTGACGTTCCACAAGGTAATTTAATTGATATTGGGACAAATCATTGTACGCCACTGTTTTATGTTTGTATGTTCGTTACTTTTCTTGGATTAAACAGTTGAACACACCGGACACGGTGGCCTAGTTGGTAAGGTGTCTGCCGATTCAGCTTGGTCAGTGTTCGGGGAGTAGGTTCGAATCCTGCCGTAGTCAAGTGGAATTAAAGTCAGATAAGACTTTGGGCAAGTGCAAAAAGGTATTTGTGTCATACGCAGTTTCATTCACGTCGGTAAACAGGCCGGATGATATCGGATATCTGGTTGAACTGATAGGGGTTGGTGACACAATTACACACTTGTTAGTCGGTAGATCACCTGCATGACAAAGGCATAGTCCTGGGTTTAAGGTGATTGAGGACCGTGGTGACAAATATTATGGTGGATTTATAGCCTAAATATTTAAAAAAAATCTCCGAAAAATTGGTTATTTATACTTTTGCATGTTTCTTTCAAATTTATAATTTTCAATGTATAATCCTAGTTATTTTATCTTAAATTTAAAGAGTTTACGATTTTCCAGCCTTTTTCCATATGTTCTGATAAAACCAAACGTGATTTATACCGTGTATACAATGTAGGCTATTTAAATACATTATTTTATTTAACAAAAATTTGTTAATTATTAAGATAAGATTAAAAGACAACTAATTATTAATATAAGATTGAACTTTGAATGAGCATTTTTCAAAAGCTTTCAAAAGCAATTCTGCGAGTTTGTCTGACATCAAAGCTAGGCCTGTTAATCAATTGGTAGATGTATTATTCCGAAAATATGATTTCAGTCTTTTCATCGTTGAGAAACTTCGTTCAGGTCGTTCTACAGAGGCAGTGGTAACGGGTAAAACGGCTAAAACTTGGAATAGCGTAAAAATGTTCGGAAACAAACAAGGATCTGCTACATTTAAAGTATCGATTGCACTTTGAGGAAGACAGAAATCTTTGGCATTTCACTGTCCAAATATCCCATTCAGGGGCGGTCTGGCTCAGTTGGGGGCCCTTGACTTACACTGTTTGCGGGGCCCCTACCGAAGGGTCTGGGGGTATGGAATTCCCCCCAGCAAAAAGGGGGATCCGGAAAATTTTTGAAAATTGCATGTCTGAAGATTGATTTTAACGCTATTGTAGCACTTAAAATTAGCTTAAAGTTATGAAAATGTTGGGCAAAATTTCTCTATTGTTCTACTAGTTCTATAACGTGCAAATTAGTAAGGCACTCTAAGGGAGGATATTGTTTTATCATACCTTAGTCTGCTGTTGCCAACAGTGAAAACGAAATAGTTTCGCCGGTGACGAAAATGCTGAACGAAAATACCATACCAGGGAAGTGCTCCGATCTAACGAAAATTTTAGAAACTAACTGTAAACGATGTGGGCGGAGCCTAAACGGGGTAAAGGAAGTATGGCACCGCGCTGCTTGACCGTTGTATACCGATATAATATCTGTTTCAATTTCATTTTAATAAGCATCAAAGAGTGAATCATAAGAAGCGGGGCCCCTTCAGCTTGGGGCCCTCGGCGATCGCCGACCAGCCGACCGGGCCAGACCGCCCCTGATCCCATTCACTTCGTAGAATAACCGTGTATATTGTTTGTAAATCATCTGAATATAACTTAATCGCTGGCTCAAAAACGTAAAATAATTATGATTTATATAGTTACCACATTTTCTTATAAACTTATAGAAGTTTCGGGGGTGCCCGGGCCCCCAGGGCCCCCCTTGGCTACGCCACTGCTATCAGTCGTCAAAAGAGTCGTTCATTGAGATTATAGCGTAAAAATATGAATATTTGTCATTTTTCTAAAAAAACAGCTGTTTTAAGAAAAACTAGTGAACTTAGCCATAGGGAATACTTGATGAAATTTGTAGAGTCTTTGTAGGCGCTTCTTATGGATCGATAATATACAGGGTGTTCCATTTGAAATAAAGAAGATTCTGCAAATTTTTATTGACAATTTGTTTTTTATACCCTGTATATCATAGGTCGATTTCAGATACATCGTTTGAGAGAGTCACCAATGAACAATATTTTACCTGATGAACTTGATGAGTGTGAAAAGGATAATAATGTTTATTTTTTAATGTTCTATAAATCCTTGTGTGTGAAACCCCTAGAATCTTGCCTCTTCATTTCTAAAATATTTTCAATTTCCACTCTTTTGTTGATAATTTCTGTTTTGTTTTGTTAGTATTTCAAAAACGCCATTTTCACAATTAAAATTATTTATTTTTTAGACAGCACAACAAGTGACAATTGCAAATGGAGTGATTCAAGGAAGACAAGAATATTCACAAAGAGGAATTTCTTTTTATGCTTTCCAGCAGATTCCTTTTGTCAAGCCACCAATTGGTCCTCTCAGATTCAAGGTAAATTAATTTTCTCTGATAGTCAAAAAAAATTAAAAATCTATAGAATTTTCCAAATTGTTTTTCCATAAAGAAAGCTTGAGATTTTTTATTTTTTTTTTGTTTCCAATTTTTTTTATTTTTAGGAACCGCAACCAGCAGAAAAATGGGAGGGTGTATTTGATGCTACTAAAAATGATAAAATGTGCTTTCAACAAAAAAGCATTTACGACCTACCTGACAAAAGTTTATTAGAAAATTAAGATTGTTTGTACTTAAATGTTTACACACCAGTGGTAAGCTATAAGAAAATAGTTATCATTTTTCTCAAATATACTACATGGATGTGTATTTTTTTTGTGTTTTAATAATAATATACATTGTGTCCAATTAAGTCGGCACCATATGGAAAACTTTTTTATTATTTGTTTTAAGAAAAAAGTTAGTCCTGATAAAAAGTCGTGCATGGTCTAAAACCTAAAATGCAACTATCAGATATCAAATTTTTACAGTCGTATACGAGATTTGTCAAAAAATATGAATTTTTCTCAAGAGTACCTTTATTTTTGAAATATTAAAAAAAACTTGTTTCTAATGACATTTTTCGTCAACATACCGATTTTGAACAAGATTTTCCAACTTTAAAAAAATTTTCATTTTTACCATTTTTGTTACACGCCCGTAACTGACAATGGTTTTTTGAACTGATCTTCAGAAATAACTAATGTCTGTTGTGTTCTTGCTTTCAATGTGCACTTGAAAAGGAAACCGCCATGATTATTGGTTATTGAAAAATAACCAATAGACGTCCGAATAAGCCTGTTTTACAGTACAATATTTGACATTTACAGTGCAAGGCAAGGCAGGAGGCATTTTTAAAGAATTTAAAAACATTTTTTGCCGCATCAGAGGGCACTTGATTTTGTCAGAGAATTTTTACGAAGTTTTCAGTAACCCCGGAACGGTTAAAATTTGTGCAATTTGCAGAAGTTTTAATTTTATCAGCAAACCTAGGTCAAATTTATCAGCTCCTTTTCAACAAAATATCCAAAAAGAAAGTAAAAACTAAGATAGACTTTAATCATAATTACATAATTTTTCAATTCCTGTCAGTTCTTTACTTTCAATTCTAGGAACCATCTACCAACGTTTCACTTCCAGTCATGTTTTATATATTTGGAGGTGGTTACGTCAATGGAGCCGGGAATTTTGAATTTCATGGACCTCATTACTGGATGGAACATGATATTGTTTTAGTCACCATCAATTATAGAGTTGGACCATTTGGTAAATAACAACCAATTTTTTTTCTAGAATACCTATTACAAGTATTATAAGTACTGTAGATATTGATCATATTTAATTTTGGATCCAATTTACCGGACTGATTAAACCAAGAGGTAAAAACCATAGTCTATATTTTATTCCTATTCTAGGTTTTCTTTCTACTGGAGATACAGTTATCCCGGGAAATTACGGACTTAAAGACAAACAATTGGGCTTGAAATGGGTTCAAGAAAACATTAAATATTTCGGAGGAGATCCAACAAAAGTTACAATTTTTGGTCAAAGCGCTGGAGGCACATCGGTCACTTTCCAGATTATGAGCAAAAAATCTGAAGGTAAGATATAAATACAAACAGCACTGCCAAAATGGTTCTGAAAGAAGTTATTTATTTATTTAGGATTGTTCAGAGCTGCTATATCTCAAAGCGGGTCCACCCTTTCTCCATGGGCTTATCAAAGTCATCATAAAGACATTGCCCATTCTTTAGCAACATATTTGAATCCTAATTTCAACCCCCAAGCCAATTCAGAAGAATTATTGGAATTTTTGCAAAGTGTATCGGCCAAAGATCTTAATGATGCTGCTTCTACCGACTTCCCAGTATGCAAAACAATAAATTAGTGATAAAAATAAATGAAAAAACAATTATTATTTAAATTTGTTTAAATGTATTCTTAAACAGGGGTTTATTTACATTTTTAATTTTAGCAAATTTTGTACGACAACCAAATGATCCGAGGATTTTTGTTTACTCCAGTCATTGAACCTGAACATGAGAATGCCTTTATTACAGAGAGAATGTATGACGCAATTGAAAATGGACATATGCAAAAAGTGCCGCTAATCATTGGGATATGTTCTGAAGAAATGGTATGGGATGCACGAGGTAAATTATTATATTTCTTTAAACTGGGCATATTGTTTTATTAGTACTTTAAAATGTTCATTTTTCAGCTGCTAATTAGGGTGTTCAAAACATTTACATTTTAAATTTACAATTTTGTATGTACTTTCATCTGAAAAAGAGTATTTTATACACCTTTTTTTAAGCATTAAATCGATTAATCATAATTTCGGTTCCAGATTTAAATGATTTCGAAACTAGGACCACCAAGACTTATGACAATAACGTTACTCTACTAGTAAACGACAATATGCAACTGACTGATGAGGCTGAAAGACAACATGCAGGAGCTGAAATCAAAAAAATTTATATTAGTACATACAAACAGTTCGTATGACCATCCTGGAAAATTATTGCAAGTAAGTTCTCAATCTTAAGTTCAATAAAACGTTAAATCCTTATTTTTATGCTTTACCAAAAATACATGAACAAGAAGAATCTTAATTTGAATTCAAAAAGTGGCATATTAAAATTATTGAAATCAAATCTCAACATGTGACCATTTCCATGAGAAGATATTGTTCATCTCAAACTAAAGAGGACACATTAAAGAAATCGAGAAAAATATTGCTTACGAAAAAACCACAATAAGAAGCCACTTACGACAGGCCAAAGAATACTTGAACTGGAACTGTAAAAAATCCAGAGATTATATCTTGTTCTTGCATGAGAGATGAATAGCCCTCTTAGCCTTTAAGTACTTTCACTAAGGGGAAGAATGTATGTTGGACTGTAACACCAACTGGACACTGATAATACAAACATAATTACAATCTCATTGGAAAGAAGCGGTGATGTTCCAAAAAAACTGACAGTACTACTAAATATTAACCAGTTGCAGCACCTACAAGGATAAACCCATTTGTAGATTATTTAGTTAAGAAAAAGATACAGCCTTTTGCATTGTTTTTAATAGAATCACTATCTTGCTAGAGCTACAACCTTCTTACTGACGAACCTTTAAGAGAAGATTTTGAAAGAAACTCGCTGGAGAAGCCTCATTATGACAAAAATGAGTATACAATTAGTCTCTCAGCTAGCAAAATACGATAAACAGTTTCTTAAAAAAAACTTTGGAATTTTCGACATAATAAGTTTATTTCTTAATGTTCAAGAAAACAAAACATAGCCAAATGGTAATATATTAAAAAAGTACAAAATTAAAAATAGTTACTATTTAAAAACTAATACAATTACCCATTATATATTTCTAAAAAAATTATTTCGGTTTGGCAATATTGGAAAAGTTTTAATTGCACGTTGTTAAAAATAAAAGAATAAAAGTTTTTTTACAATTTATGGTATGTTACGATATTTATTTTAATTTTTTTGTTTCTATTTTATGGATTTGGAATAATAATAAAGCAATGTTATATTTTTCAGTTTTTCAGTGATACGTCATTTGGAAGAGGCATTATTCATCACGCCAAAGTCCAGTCTAAATTTAGTGATGTTTATTTCTACCAATTTTCTTATATTGGCAGCATCCCTGGAGAACATCCTTATGTCCCAGGTAACGCATTTCATCTTTATCTTTTTCCCTTTGTCTATTTATTGTAATTACTACATTTTCTCCATGTATTTACGTACTACTTTTTCTTTGTTTACTCATCCTTTCTGGTTGTCACCCTTTTCCTGTTTCCTTCCTTTATTATTTCCTTTTCATTATTGTTTCACACTTTTCTCTTTATTTCTTTCGGTAATTCTTTTTTACATTTTTTCTTAAGGTAAGCCTAGAGCTAGAATATTTAAAAAGGTAAAAATGTTAAACTATCTTTTATTAATTGTGGACAAAATTGCGCAGATAATGATTTAGGTTTTTGTTTTTAGAAGCAAATAGGGTAGCTCATTCTGATGATAGTACTTACATTTGGGTGTCTAATAATAACTCGAACTTAAATGTAATGCCGGAAGGTGATATTCTCACTAGTGAGAGATATAGGATCCTGTTCACGAACTTTGCCAAAAACTTGTAAGTACAAAAAAATTGTAGTTTGATAAATATTAAATAATATCAAGAACAATACTTGATTTATTTATTTTAGAAACCCTGGCTTTTTCCTGCTGGTTTACAAGCAGCAGATTTTTTTTTCGATAGGACACAATGTGTTATGTCATACTTTGATTAATTTAGTTTACCTTCTTTTGTCCTTTTTACCTTTTATGTAAGTAAAATTATTAAAAATTTCTTCCCAATGAATTTATATATTATAAATTTTGCTTATAGATGATATCGCACTTGCGTAGTTTATCTATTAGCTATTCTAGTTATTGACCATAAGTACGTTTGTTTAAAATATAATTTATTTGATTCGAATGCCCAACTGATAAAGCCGAAACTGGTCTTGAGTCGTCGAATCGAATGGATTGAGCTAAAACACGTTTTTTTCGCTTTTAACTACATATTGCAATGAAAAATAATCACCTAGTATATTAAAAAGGGTAACCGTGAAAGAAAAAAAAAATGTCAAAAGGTTTTTCTTTGGGAGATTTGAAAAATTTAAGAAAAAAAATTATAAATCCATAAATATTAATCCAGGAGTTGCAGAAAATTGTAATAGAGGAAAACTTATGTTACAGTTATTGTATCTATATTATATTAAGTTGTATGGTACACGGAAGTTCGCAACCAACTAGAAGAGTTTGCTAAGGCACGAGGTTTTGAACTTTTAGATAAGAAGACAAGTTTAATAGGAATCAGAAGGACTTGACGTACAGGTCAAAGATATTTTCAGTGTTTAGTATTAAAGTATTTTTGTCGTTTTTTATTATTGTTCAACATTAGATTATAGAGAATGAGTGAGTGTTTGATTAATAATTATATTTACAATTTTCGGCAATTAAATTTTTGTTGTGGTGTGATACTTTAATAAAATTATAAAAATTTATGACATTTCGTTTCAATATTTATAGTTTGTTTGAAAAATAAGGGAAAGTAAATTCTCCTAACAAATTGGTTTTTTATATAGAATTTACTTCGCCTTATTTTTCAAACAAACTATAAACTAACTGGAATCATTCGAACTCTACAATTATTTAAATTTATAATTAGTTTTAATAAAATAACGACTTTTTTAATTCTACGATTATTTGAGTAATTGAGTCATTTTTGAATCGAACAATTTGTTGATAAGTGGATGAAGTGCCTAATTAAGGCACATATATTTAGCGGTTTGGCGGAAAAATAGTTACTGAAATACAATGTTTCTAGGTTTGTGCTTTGTTGGAGCTGTTACTTATGTAGTAAGTAAAAAAAATAAAATTTGATTAACTGATATATTTTAAAATATATTCCAAGCAATTAATTTACATAGCAGAAGTTACCTGCTCAGTAAACTAAAATCAACGTGAAATTCAACCAAAACCAAAAATGTTATAAATACCTTCAAA
Source organism: Crepidodera aurea (assembly GCA_949320105.2). Taxonomy (NCBI): domain Eukaryota; kingdom Metazoa; phylum Arthropoda; class Insecta; order Coleoptera; family Chrysomelidae; genus Crepidodera; species Crepidodera aurea. The sequence continues at coordinate 35,956,437 of OX439475.1, read as the reverse complement.
TTCGCTTATAGATTGGTTTTTTAAATATTCTTTGACTGTGTGACATGCAGTTGTGATTTTATTACACATTATTTGTACAGTTTTATTACTCCCAATTTAAAATATTTTGGTACCAAAATATTTAATTTTTTTCGTATTCTTTCAGTTATTTTAGACACTAAAATCAATTACGAAAATAGTTTTCAAAGATTGATGGTAAAGAAAAAATAAAACCAGTTGAGAATACTATGTAGAATTGCCATAGACCGAACAAATTGTAATGAAATAATAAACATTAAAATTTTTATGATAAAAATAATTTGTTGCACACTAAATATTTGTTTGTTTACTACATTTTGATGCTCTATGTGAATATAAAATCAAAAATTTAAAATTCAAAATTTTTATATTTTGGATGCCTTTTTGAAGGTGTTCCCGAAGAGGTACGGCGTGGCACATCAAACCCTAAGCCTACTTTTTGATTCTCTAGTCTGAAGTCAGAATTTAAAAATTCATAAACACAAAAAAGCTACATACACACAGATCGAATGCAGATACCGAACAAATTTTTTCGGTGATAAAAAATACTGTATAGGTATAGATGACTGGATAATTTCATAAATTATTAAAACAACATGGAACGAAGAAAAAAATCGGTAAAGAGGGGCCTCTAAACAGGTATGCCAAACTACAAACACCAACAATTCCTGCGAAATCCCCATCCTTCGCGTTCATCAATCGACAGTCACTTTGTCAGTATATCTTTCTGCAATAATTAAAAGAGATAGATATCTTAAGACTTCAGTGAATCTCCTGTATGCTAGGTGGCGCTGCTAGTATTAAAATATAATATATTATTTGGGATATCTAAGGAATCTGAGAGAATAAATTTTCTTTATTTTCACGATTAGTCGGGTCGCAGAGAGCTCTAATAATCCATGTCTTATAAGTTCGATACCTGCATCAACCATGAGGGAAATTTTATTTTTTATTTTTAGGAAATTTCATTTTTTTGTTTACTATTTTTTTTCTAGCATCAAAATAGAGTTTATATTTTATTAATTTTTAATTATTTTCGTATAAATCCATTTATTTTAATATGAATAGCGCTGCCACGCGACTAATCTCATTAAATACATCAGATAGGAAGGGAGTTCGGAAAATAATATTTCTAATATAAAAAATATTTAAACATCAATGGATTCATACGAAAATTGAGAATTATATAAATGTATAATATTTAAGGTGACGCAAGACTTTAAAAAAAATGAATTAATAAATAATTGGCGGCCCCAAACGCTAAATGTTTTTTTATTTCTTTATTTAAAAGTACCTAATTACAGTTATTCACTGAAACAAAAACAAAACAATACACTATGAAAAAACTGCATTGCTTTTTATCAATGGACAAAAAACATGAGTCCCTTGGAAGGGTTAATATGTGACACATACTGTAAATATTAATTTCTGCAAATGTCTGTGATTCCCAACTATGCAGACACTATTTTGAATGCACTAACAAAAATCACAAAAAACTGTTATAGTTGAATTGAACATTCTCCATATTACTAATCACTAATTTTTCACATTGACGACCTCCTTCGAATATGCATAAAAATTGAAGATTTTTTGAACAGCTTCTCTCGAGAATGGAATTTTTGTTTGTGGAAATATTTTTACCCGTTATAGCTTACACCTTGGAATAGGACATCTCCATTTTTCAACAAATTTTAAGGAATAATAAAAAACATATTAATCATTTAGTGGAAGGTGTGCTTTTGACAATTTGTAATGTGATCACCAATTTTAAAGTGAAACATGTCTTAAATGAGGTATACGGCATTAATTGAAATACTTTAAACTGAAGAACTGGTTTTAGTTAATACTAATTTACTCATTAAAACAAATTGCAAAACACACGAATAAATTAGCTAAATTAACCTAAAACTTTCTTTCTTCGTAATAGTGGTTGCATACATCGTTCAAAATAAAACAAAAAAGCGCCACTGTCTCAAAGCGGAAAACGCCTGAACTATGGAAAGAGAAAATTTTACTGGGATATAGGCAACTTGCATAAATTTTTTTTTCTAAAGAGTTAATCTCAAAAATTATAAAGTTTTGAGAATTAGTATTCTCGGAAATTAATTCTGTATACTTCATTTAGGACATCTCCTTTTCACGTTAAAATTGGTTATCACAAATTGTCAAAACTGTCAAAAACACACCTCCACTAAATGGCTGATATCTTTTTTATTTATCCTTACAATTGACTCAAAAAAGGAGATGTCCTATTCCAAGGTATAAGCTATAACGGATATAAATATTTCCACAAACAAAAATTCCGTTCTCGAGATTAACTCTTCAAAAAAACCTTCAAATTTTTATGGATATTCAGTATTGCCAACTGTAAACGAGGTCGTCAGTGGCAAGGCCCCTCTTAACAATATATTTTAGAGAGCGATTTGTAAAAAGATAACGCTTATGAAATAGTATATTGAGGTACTCTTCAATACTTTACTCCTGGGAAATGAGTATTTCACGCGAGTTGTACATTATACTTTTTCACTTGGGTTTTTTAATCTAATGAATCAAATTCCAATTAGGCGTAATCTCAATAGCTAGATCTGCTAAAAAATTGACAGATTAAACAGATACAATCAAAAACTTTGCAATACCTAATGCAAATTGAGCTCTATTTCTGTTTGCTAAATAATAGCAGAATTGGATAGGCTATCTTTCAGTTTATCTAGCATAACCTCACGCGTGTTTGGAATTCTTTTTTGTATCCTGGATTTCCTTAAAATGATTCATGAATTATAATTAATGATCAAATACAATCAACTTTTAAGCACATCTTTTGAAGGTTAAAAACTAAGCTAATGAATTCATTAGCAAAGGCGATAAGGTTAATTTACCGTTTTTTTAACAAAAAAGCACGCTGAAATCGTTAGTAAATAGAAACTATTTTAATGAAATCCAAGATACATAAAATTGTGTTTGCAAGATTCCTTGTGAATTCTATTTGAGGAAACATCATCGACGGATCCAGCCGATTTTCAAGGGGGTACCTCTCTCATGGTTGTTCTAGTCCAGTCATTCAACCTTCGAAGGGTTGAAAAGTACCTCTCGGCTTCTTGTAATCTTTCTTTAAATTAAAAAACTCGACCTAAAGGGGGACAGAAGCCTCCCCCCCTCCTGTATCCGCCAATGAAAAACATTCAGATCTTATCGAATAAAACTTAACACTAATAACTAATTAGCTAATTAACACTAATCGAACATTAGAAAAAATATTTCGAAAAATCAAAAATATGTGGACATGCAGGGCCGTTTCCAGCTCTTTGATGCTACGCCCAAAAAAGAAGATTGATGTCCCCGTCATAAATAAAATTGTTGCAATAAAATGCATAAATGAATGGCTCATTCAAGCAGGTATTGCGTACCATATTCTGTCCCCCCTCCCCTCCCATTTTTGGTCACCGGCAGGCTGTGAAACTCCCTGGTGGTCATGTCCTTATTAGGGCCTGCCGCCGACGGGAACCTCCACTTCTGAACCCAGAGAAACGCGGCACATAATGTCCTTATTTGGGCATGCTGACGAGAAAAGTAAGAAAGAAATAAATCACTATAAATAAATCGGTTGGACATATAAAATTAATGAAATTGGGGAGCTGAATACACTTGCATATGTACTTAAGTGTATAATTTATTAGTAATGCAAAGTGCCTTCGACTATTCAGCCATCATCAGTGTTTCAAGTCAGGTAACAGGTAGAATACAACTTATTGAAGACATTTAAGTGTGAAATGTAAACCAAATATGGCTAGCCGGGAACTAAAGTGGTCTAAATGTTACACGTAAATCACAAACGAAAATGACCTCAACGCTGAAACGCGTTTATGGTGTTTTTCGCGTAGTAGTTCATAGATACTTGGACCAATTTTGTTCCAGGCTAGCCATATGTAAAAAACATTGTACATTTTTTAAAAATTAAAAAACATTTAAAGACTTTTAAAAACATATTTTAAAAAATGGCGCGTTTTGGTTCGGAGACCATAAAATTAATTTTCAATGTGTAACTCTACATACCATAGGGTATGTATTATCACTTGCAGATTAAAATTATGATTACCTGAAGGATGACTGTATTTGTACTTTATCAATTTTTTTTAAGAATTTTATAATATACAAATAAAGAATTATCATAAATTATGTATTGTTTAATTTTCCCCATTTACTCAACTTGCCATTTTAGACATTTTAGCGCTCGACTGTAATGACATATTTTCCACCTCGGTTTGTAATATTGTATTGTGTACCGCTTCTCCTAATAACATTTTCTATAACTTCTATCCTATTGTTAAATCAATTATTATGAAAAATGTGATAAGAATATAATTTACATGTTATTATTGCTAAACGCACTTCTGGTTAATCATCGTACCATGTTCGTTTGTTTCTAAATACCTCAAGGTCGTCTTATCACTAACAAACTTAAGTACGGTTAACGATAAATGCGGTTAGTGATATTAACATGTAAATTGTACTTTTAAAAAAGGATTACTTCCCCATATAAACCTTTGAGTCATAAATCAAGTGGCTCCTTTCTTCAAAGGAAAGCCGAGCGCTTCGGTCTCAGCGGTATAGTCGAACTCAATCCTTTATGAGAATGAAAAACAGCAAAGGATTACCGCCAATAGAACAAATGCTCATGAATCTGGACATTTTTGAGCACTTTAAAGTCGAAAACACGGTACACTGTCCATATACATAAAAATAAAATAATATTTTGGCTATTAGGACCACTGTGCAAAGATTCAATAACCAACTTAGCTGGATATCGTTATAGGGGAGAATGGCGTATAATTATTAATTATGAGTTTAATATGAATTTACATTTTAATTTCTATAACGCATATTAGATTTGAATTACTAATTAAAATTTTGTCTTAAATTAATTTAACTAAACTGTGGGGCGTGAGGTTACACTCATAAGAGGCGACAATGGAAGTGTGGTTATAGTTTTTACATTTTCAATTGCAGAAACAAAATTATCAGATGTGCAGACAGGTTACTTTGGCGGCTTGTAGATGTGCCGACAAGTGGCTTTGTCGGTATTAGCGGCATGTAGATGTGCCGACAAGTGTCTTTGTCGGTATTAGCGGCATGTAGATGTGCCGACAAGTGGCTTTGTCGGTATTAGCGGCATGTAGATGTGCCGACAAGTGGCTTTGTCGGTATTAGCGGCATGTAGATGTGCCGACAAGTGGCTTTGTCGGTATTAGCGACTTGTATAAAGCGGGATCATTTTGTTCTGCAATTAAAGTAGGAAGTAGGAAGTTAGACAAATATTGTCTTCAGTAGTGAGGGCTAGGAAAATATTCATATAGTGATACGCTGTGCTTGTGTTCGCACTTGATTTTTGATTTAGTGAATAGTAGGTGGTAGGTGATTCGTGGCGTTAGTTTATTTCAATTAATATTATTCTTGGCTTCCGTGTATATACATACTTTTTTTTATTTTGAAACATTGTTACAGTGTACTTCTTATTTATTTATTCGGTGTCAATTTCAATATGTTTCGTCCTTGGGAAAATACAGTTTTTTTTAAGTGGATCTAAAGAATCGGAACAATCACTAAATGATATTCCAATGGATTATGTGGTATCAGGTTGTAGTCCAAAAGATTCCTGGCATCAAAAAGGGGCCACGAGGTATTGCGCCTTCCGCCCTATTTTTGTGTATTTAACCCCATAGAATTAATTTGGGGACAACTTAAAAAAAGAATAAGGCGTCATAACGTGTTTCCCAAATTTGATGGGTTGATAGCAAATTTGGTAAAAGAAGAAATTAACAAAATCAAACATGCCATCAAAGAAGAAAATTATTATATAACGAGTCCGACCAAATTTATTATCAATGTTGATGACAGTGATTCCGATGGTGAGGGTTGAGATAGGGTAGGTAAGCTTAATTAATTTATAATATTTATGACTTTATTCACTGTGTTTTTAATTTTAGAATTAAAATTTGAGACAAAATTTTAATTAGCAACGTTTCTGAATCTCACAAGAGATCAGAAAATGAAGCTATAGGTCAGGTGGAGTGGTCAACCTCTATTCAAATCTAATATGCGTTATAGAAATTAAAATGTAAATTCATATTAAAGAAAGTTAATCAATATAGAAATTTTACGCAAATTACCCCTAACGATCTCCAGTAACTTGGTTATTGAATCTTTGCACTGTGGTCCTAATAGACAAAATATCATTTTATTTTTATGTATATGGACAGTGTACGGTGTTTTCGACATTAAAATACTCAAAAATGTCCAGATCAATGAGTATTTCTTCTATTGGCGGTATCCTTTGGTGTTTTTATAGCGTTTTTTCTTTCTCATAAAGCGGTGAGTTCTACTATACCTTTGACGGCGTGTTCCTTTCTTTCTGACTTATTACGTGGACAGACTATAACAATAAGATAGAAGGTATAATAACGGTAATTAGGAGGAGCGGTATATAAAGTAAATTAATTATATGACTTATTATTTTCGTACTGAAGTTTGTTTCTTTCTATATATCATAAGGTTGTTAAACGTATCGGTACATTTATTTATTTTTTTAAATATGGAAATTAGACCCCCCAGCAGCCACATTTTTTTAAATCCCCTTTTTACTAGCCAATACGATAGTGTCTTTCTGGCATGCAAAAATAAAATCTCGAGATAGACGCTTTTTACATTTTGTCAAACGCTAGAATAGTATTATACTGTCATATGCCGAAAACGAGAAAAGTTGTTGAGGTTGAGGGCTGAGGCCCCTTTGGGAGGTGAGTCACATAACTGGAATAGTCTCAAGAATCTTACTTTTTTTGTAAAGTAATGAAAAATTGTAAAATCCTAAAGTAACAGTTTTATTTTTTAAAGCGTAAATTATATGTATAATACAGAAAATTAGTGATAGCATAATTGTTTTCGTTTCCTGATAAAATTCGCCGATGCATCAATTGTTATCGTCTGTGACGTCATCCTGTCGATAATCATAATTTCAATTTATCCATAAACTGCAAGAGATAATACATACCTTATGGTACATAGAGTTAAACATTGAAGATTAATTTTGTTTATTATTTCCAACCGATTTACTGACAGTGATTTATATCGACCTCAACTTTCTAGTCGGCATTCCCAAATAAAGACATTATGTGGAGGGATTAGACGGGGCAGTTCACAGCTCGACGGAGTCCAAAATTGGGGGTAGAGGGGGTCAGCCATTAGGACGCAATGCCTACTCATCACTGATCCATTTAATGATGTTACTGGATATGGAACAATTAAAAACATAACTACATATTATAATATATTATTATTTAACAAAATTTGAGCAGTTCCCAAACAGTATAAAAAGCAAAAAATAGATTTCAACAATTTTACCCATAGAATAATACAAAAGCACAAAAATATTGGAATTAGCTACTGATTAAGTAGGAAGTCGTAAACTATTTTCACAATAATTAATATTAATAAAAAACTACAACCTATATACATTTATTAATTCTAAAACTATAGTAAATTGTCAAAATGGGTTCCTCCAAGTTCAATGCATCTTGTGGCATGTTTTGTAATGTGATCTCCTGATCATTTCAAAGTAATCTCGCATTTCGTTACAACAATTTATTATTTTGTGTAGCAACTGATCTTAAAACTGATATACCGCAAACTCTGTTTTTTATTAAAGTCAGTAGATCCTGTAGATCTGCTAAGCTATTCATGAGGTCCTGCGTGTCCAGTCTATCTTTGAAGAGAAGTTGTCTTTAAATCAATTCTTATAATATTTGATCTAAAACGTTTGAAAAATTTATGGATTTAGCGTGTGGTTCTATGAAATAACTATTAAATAATCTGCCCACACTTTTATTGAAAATTGATACTGGGAATGGGTCTGCAGAGTTGCAGGAGGACTTTCCTGACTTCATTTGTGATGATTCCTTAAATTAAAAATACCATGTCTTGTAAACTGAGATTGGTCTGTAAATAAAGTTCTGTAATAACATTCAACTGAAAGCAATTTTATTTTCCAATGCAAAATACTAAATGGTCCAAAACCTAAAAATTAAATCTAGTATTCTTCTAACACAGATTAAATATTTTCACATTCTCAAATTTAAAATTATTTGTTTTTTTTAGACAGCACAACAAGTGACAATTACAAATGGAGTGATTCAAGGAAGACAAGAACATTCACAAAGAGGAATTTGTTTTTATGCTTTCCAGCAGATTCCTTTTGCCAAGCCACCAATCGGTCCTCTCAGATTCAAGGTAGATTAATTTTCCCCATATAGACAAAAAATCTGTTGTGTCGCCACAAGACTTTCCCGGTAGTTATAAAATAAAAATTAAAAAAATTAATTTGGTGTTCAAATCAAGTGATATTTTGTACCCCAAAAAGAAAATTCAATTCGAATTTTTTTAAAGTAAAAATGACATTTGAAATATTATAAAGGGAAAAACATTTCACATGTCAAAAAAAAAGTAAACAATTTTTTAGGGGCGGAATTTTGTTTACTTTTTCTTTTAAAATTAATTTACAAGCCAGTGAGGCACCTAAATATCAAATAAAAACTTTAAGTCTTATATTTTTTTCGCGATGTACATAGGGCTCCTGCGCCACCTGGTGGGGCGATTTCAACCAAAATAATGGGTTCAATCCCCGATCACCCGAAACCCATATACCCAATTTCAGCTAAATCGGATTAAGCGTGCGGACGCTATCGTGGAAGAATACAGACACACACAGACAGACGGACAGACTTCCATCTGGAAATCGTTTTAATCGTCTCAGGGGACCTCAAAACAGATATATCCGTCGTTATCTCAAAAAATTTTTTTAGCGCGTTCACAATACTTTCCCTTGGCGAGAGGCCGGGAAAGTAAAATAATTAAAAATTTTATATAAAGAAAGCTGGGAAATTTATTGTTATGCTTGTGAAATACTAAATACTTTTAATCGCCCCACGTTGGGAGCCAATTGTTATGCTTGTAAAATTCTTCTCTGAATACTTTTAATAATCTTTATTTTAATTCTTTAACATCTGACATTTTTATCAAATTAAAATTAACATAAAACTTCAAACTTTCTAAATCTGTCAACACTACTATCTATTTTTTTTATTAAGTCTTTTTCACATAATTTTTTTTTTATAATTTATTTTAAAATACTTACAAATTTCGTTGAACTTTTCTTGCAAAGTAATGAATAAGAAAAATTCAACGAATTTTACAAATTTTTGCCCCTTTATATTCATCATAATCATATATTTCATTTCATTTATTTATAATTCTTCCCCCCATTTCTATAATTTTCCCTTTATTTCATTATTAATAATTCTTATATTTTCATTTAGTCATAATCATATTCATATATTTTATTTTATCCCCCCATTTCTATAATTTCTCTTTTTTTTTTTAATTTTTAATACCTTTTTATATCTTCTATATTACAATTCTTACAATATCCAAAAAATTATTTAATAAATTTTTTTTTAATTTGATCTTCCATTTGTGATAGTTTTGACCTGACCTGTTTTTATTCTTTAAAATTTCTACTTTTAAGGATTTATCTAAATTTTTACCATTTTTCTTATTATTCTGCTCCTGTAATTCTTCTATTATTCTTGCCATCATTTCCCCTTTATTCTCTCTTCTTATTTCTTCCAATTCTTTATCTGTATCATTTCTTACATGTTGTCTGATTTCTTCCAAGCTATCTCCTACATTTCTTATTTTCTTTTTTATAGTTGCTTCTGCATGTGTTATATTTGCTTTCAGATTTTTCTTCAATTCCAATTCCTTCTCAATATTCCTTTTTATATTTCTTATTTTTTTTTTCATTCTCATCTATTTCTTGTTTCAGTTTTCTCAATTTTTCTTGATTGTCTTCACTCATTTTCTCAACATCAACTTTAAGTTCTTTTTCGTATTCTTTGAGTTCCCCCTGTATTGCAACAGCCATAATTCCCACATCTTGTTTCACCTCTTCTATTCTTTAGACAACTTCATCATATTCCTGGTGAACTCTCAATCCGATTGTGTCCACTTCTTTTCTGATGCTTACTACTTCTTCTTGTATCTGTCTATTTTCTTTCATGCAATTTTCTTCAATTTTATTTACTCTTTCCATAAATTCTTCTCTGTTCTTGTTAATATTTATTTCTATTTCTTGTTTTATATTTTCCATTATGTCCTGTCTCATAAGACACATATCTTCTTTGATATCTTGCCTCATATTTCCCATTTTTTGGTCCATACTTTCCATTTTATTTTCTATTTTCCCCATGTCTTGTTTTATATTCTGACCCATATTTTCCATCTTCTGACCCATATTTTCCATATTCTGACCCATATTTTCCATCTTCTCCATAAAACATCTCATCATGTTTCTTAAATCCGTTTTAATTTATAAATTATTTTAGGCCCTGTTTATTTTTTTGAGCCCCACGTTGGGATGCCAATTGTTATGCTTGTAAAATTCTTCTCTGAATAATTTTAATAATCTTTATTTTAATTCTTTAACATCTGACATTTTTATCAAATTAAAATTAACATAAAACTTCAAACTTTCTAAATCTGTCAACACTAATATCTATTTTTTTTATTAAGTCTTTTTCACATAATTTTTTTTTTATAATTTATTTTAAAATACTTACAAATTTGCCCCATTTTAACATCATAATATTATATTTTTTTCCAGTTTTTTTTTATTTATAGGAACCGCAACCCGCAGAAAAATGGGAAGGTGTATTAGACGCTACTAAAAATGATAAAATGTGCTTTCAACAATCAAACATTTACAACCTACCTGACAAAAGTTTATTAGAAAATGAAGATTGTTTGTATTTAAATGTTTACACACCAGTGGTAAGCTATAGGAAAATAATTATCAATAAATAAGGACATAATATAATCAAAATCAAACAAGTACTCAACTAGTTTTTTGGAAATTATTAACTATTTTCGATTTTTTCATTTTTTCTTCAACTTTCTTGACTTTTTTCGTCAGTTTTTCATATGGCTGACTGTTTTTCCTGTTTAAAAAGTTGATTAGTGGCGAAATCAAAGTACTAGTCTCAATTCTATTGGTTACCGATAGCGCTAAAATTAAGGAGAAGCGTCTAACTGTGGACGTATCTAATATTTATAAATGCACAATTAAAACATTATTTAGTATTTTACTGGATTGGTTTTATTTATCTATTTTTGATTGGTATTATTTGTGTTTCTGTTAACAAAATATCTAAACAGTACAAATCAAAAATGAAAGAAACATATCTAGGAGAATGTAAAAACTAAAATAGACTTTGTTTTTATCGTCATTATATAATTTTTCAATTTCTGTCAATTCTTTACTTTTAATTTTAGAAACCATCTACCAACGTTTCACTTCCAGTCATGTTTTTTATAGTTGGAGGTGGTTACGTCAATGGAGCTGCGAATTTTGAATTTTATGGACCTCATTATTGGATGGAACATGGTATTGTTTTAGTCACCATCAATTATAGACTTGGAGTATTTGGTAAATACCAACCAATGTTTTTTTTTACAATATTACAATTATAAGTACGGTAGCTCTCGATCATATTTCAATTTGGATCCAATTTTCCCGTCTGATGAAACCAAGATAACTTATATTTTTATTACTACTCTAGGTTTTCTTTCTACTGGAGATACGGTTATCCCGGGAAATTACGGGCTTAAAGACCAACAATTGGGCTTGAAATGGGTTCAAGAAAACATCAAATATTTCGGAGGAGATCCAACAAAAGTTACAATTTTCGGCCAAAGCGCTGGAGGCTCGGCGGTCACTTTTCAGATTATGAGCAAAAAATCTGAAGGTAAGATATAAATACAAACAGCACTGCCAAAGTGCTTCTTCAAGAAGTTAAAAAACAAATATTAATCTGAACCTAAAACAACTACTCCTTGGACTACTTGCCCCTACAGGCATTGAATTACATCATTGTACTTGTTCGCTGGTTTGCCGCCATTTCTTAGGGTTTCTTGTTTTCTCCTTCCGCCTTGTAACTCCTGCCCTGCTTGTCCTCGTCTACCTCTGCCAACCATTTCGATCTGGGTCTTCCATGGAGCTTAGACTTTGTTACTATTTCTGGTCTTTGTCTCCATATACGTCCCAGCCACTTGATTCTTTGAGCTTTAATTTTCTATTTGTTATATCTTCTCCATTTAGTTCTTCTAATATTTCTTGATTCGTTCTTTTATATTCCGCTCGGTTTGTTGCCATTATTTTTTCTTCGATCTTCGTCCTTCTTTCCACTTTATTGTTTCTCATTACAGTCAGGTATTTCAATTTTTCTACTTCTATGATTATTTTATTTCCTGTTCTTATTTCTTCATTTTGTTCTCTTGTTCCAAATCTAATTATTTTAGTTTTCTTCGCATTTATTTTTAGTCCCTACTTCATCCGGTCTTTTTCAATCTCCTTTAAGATTTTTTCCATGATTTTTATTTTTCTGTCACTAATACTTTGTCATCTGCATATGCGATTAATTCACTTCCTTTAATTATTTTAAGGTATTGTAATAGTAGTTTTCCTAAACAGTGCGCAAAGTTATGTTTTCCCGCATGGCGAAAGCTGTTAGACGAACGACGGTTGCTAAGTAAACAAACCGCATTTGACATAAAAATATTGTGACATGTCAAAGTTGATGTAAACTATACCTAAATCTGCATTATTTTATTTTGCTCTTATTTTGTTTAAATATAAAAAAATCAAGTATTCTTGCATAAAGTACAATTCTTACATACGTACATTACTAAAAAACTCGTAGAAAAAATAATTTAGATTTAATTTTTCACATGTATGAGATTTTTAATTTTTTTTATTTTTAGGTTTGTTCAGAGCTGCTATATCTCAAAGCGGGTCCATCCTTTGTCCATGGGCTTATCAAAGTCATCATAAAGACATTGCCCATTCTTTAGCAACACATTTGAATCCTAATTTCAACCCCCAAGCAAATTCAGAAGAATTATTGGAATTTTTGCAAAGTGTATCTGCCAAAGATCTTAATAATGCTGCTTCTACCGACTTCCCAGTATGCAAAACAATAAATTAATCATAAAAATAAATGAAAACACAATTATTTTTTAAATTTGTTTAAATTGACTCTTAAACATTTTTTTATTTTTAGCAAATTTGGTACGACAACCAAATTATCCAAGGATTTTTGTTTACTCCAGTCATTGAACCTGAACATGAGAATGCCTTTATTACAGCGAGAATGTATGACGCCATTGAAAATGGACACATGCAAAAAGTGCCGCTAATAATTGGAATTTGTTCTGAAGAACAAGTGTGGGATGCACAAGGTAAATTATTATATATTTTTTAACTGATACACAAGGCATATTGTTTTATCTGTATTGTTTAAATGTCGTATATTTTTTTTTTAACTTTTTTGGTTCTAGATCTACATGATTTCGAAACTTCCACCACCAAGACTTTTGATAATAACGTTACTCTTCTTGTAAACGACGATATGCATCTGACTGATGAAGCTGAAAGACAACCGCAGGAGCTGAAATCAAAAAAATTTATACAAACAGTTCGTTCTATGACCACCCTGGAAAATTATTGCAAGTAAGTTCTCAACCTTAAGTTCAATACAAAGTTAAGAAGAAGAATCTTAATTTCAATTCAAAAAGTGGAAAATTAAAACTATTGAAACCAAATCTCAACAAATCAAAGAAAACAAAAACAGGTAGATCTTTCAGTAAGAAAAATATATTTACTGCTTACTACAAAAAAACCACAAATGTCACGACAAATTGCTTAGAACTATGGGGTTGTGCAACAACACTAGGATACTCTGATACAAACATAATCACAACCTCGTTGGAAACAAGATGTAATATTCCAAAAATATTGACAGTACTACTAAATTTTAACCGGTTACAGCACCCAAAGAAAGCACCTATAAAGATAAACCCATTTGTAGATTGTTTAATTAAGAGAAATATACATTGTTTTTAACAGAATCACTATCTTGCTAGAGCTACAACCTTCTGTGACTGACGAAGATTTTGAAAGAAATTCGCTGGAGAAGCCTTATCACAAAAATGAGTATACGATTAGTCTCTCAGCTAGCGAAATACGATATGTATTCTGATTGGTGTTCAATAAACATTTTTTTAGAAAAAAACTTTGGAAGATTTAACATACCTATTAAGTTTATTTCTTAATGTTCAAGTCAACAAAACTTAACCAAGTGGTAATATATTAATAAAGGACAAAAATACAAATATTTCAAAACTAACAGAATTCCCTATTATATGTATATTTCTAAAAAAAAAATTTTAATCAAACATATTTCTATTTGACAATATTGGAAAAGTTTTAACTGCACGTTGTTAAAAATAAACGCATTACATTTTTTTACAATCTATGGTATGTTACATTTATTTTAATTTTTTTGTTTCTCTTTTGTGGATTTGGAATAATAATAAATCGATGTTATATTTTTCAGTTTTTAAGTGACACATCATTTGGAAGACCAATTATTCATCACGCCAAACTCCAGTCCAAATTTAGTGATGTTTATTTTTACCAATTTTCTTATATTGGCAGCATCCCTGAAGAACATCCTTATGTCCCAGGTAACGCATTTGATTTCTATCTTTTTCCCCTTCGTCTATTTATTGTCCTTACTTCATTTTTCGCTTCATTTATTAATGTTTCCTCTAGTTTTTACTACTTTTTCTTTGCTTACACATCCTTTCTGGTTGTCACCCTTTTCATGTTTCCTTCTTTTATTATTTCCGTTCCTTTCTTGTTTCACACTTTTCTCTTTATTCTTTTTACATTTTTTCAAGGTGGCTTTTAATAATTGTCTGCAAAATACGTAGGTAGATAATGATTTAGGTTTATGTTTTTAGAAGCAAATAGGGTAGGTCATTCTGATGATAATACTTACACTTGGGTCTCTAATAATAAGTCGAACTTAAATGAAATGCCCAAAGGTGATATTCTCACTAGTGAGAGATATAGGATCCTGTTCACGAACTTTGCCAAAAACTTGTAAGTACAAATAACATGTAGTTTGATAAATTATGTAAAAACTAAATTGGTACGCCAAATACTATATTAAATAATATTAAGTAAATACTTTATATATTTATTTTAGGAACCCTGTTTGTAAGAAAACTGGCGTATTAGGAATCACATCTTGGCCTAAAGTTAAACCGAACAACTTCCAATATCTAGATATTAACCAGACCTTAACTATACAGAAGGACCTTAAAAAGGATGTGTATGAAGGATGGGTAGAGGTGTATAATAGGCTGGCAGCAAAACCTTATTATACTTTTTAATAATAAAATACTGTAGAATGATACAATAAAATATTTATAAAATGATATGTTCCTTTTTCTACCCCACTACAGCAAAGCTAAAAAATGAAAGGTTATGATTTTTAGCAGTCTATATGTGTACATATGTGAACTGGCTTTTTTCTGCTGCTTTACAAGCTAGTTTACCTTCTTTTGCCCTTTTATTGGAGTGAAATTAGAATTGTATATGGATGTAAGAGCTAAGTCAAATTTTTTTAATTTTTTCGAATTTATAAATAAAGAGAAGCTTGTAAAAAATTTGTCAATAAATTTGGGCTAGAGCTTTGAGAGATATGTGCCAAAAACGGCCTTTTTGGTATTTTTCGAGTGGATTGCTTCACTATTTTTTAAATATCTCCGGCTCTAAGAGTCGTGGAAAAATAAAAAAATAAATTAAAATGACCGTGATGAAGTAGCGTATAGAAGGGTTTTTTAAAAATGCATCCTAACCTCAAAAAACGAATTTGCGCACATTATTTTTTTTTTACTGAATTGGCAATAAAAATAACAAAAGAATCCTCGTATTTTCTTAAAAATTGGAGAAAATATGTATTTTTATGTCGGGAAGACATATGGTAAAAATTAAAAAAAAATGTACCTATTTATCCAGCCAAAATCGGCATTTTTCGAAAAAAAATTGAATTGGCCGCCATACTTGGAAAAACAATAGTATCTTAAAAAGAAGGATTTTGTGTGTACTTTTGTCTAAGAAAATCCAATATTTTATTTCTTTATTTAAAGTGCCCAATTTAGGGAATAATAAAAAAATCTTACTTTAGAACCTGAAATATTTTTTTTATTTTTTTAAACATTTTTTGAACTGAAATACAGTTTTTCTAAGAGAATCAAGCATAAATATCGCGATAAAAAAATTGGAAAAAAATGAAAATCGAATTTTTATTTTTTTATTATTCCCTAAATTGGGCACTTTAAATAAAGAAATAAAATGTTGTATTTTCTTAGACAAAAGTACATACAAAATCCTTATTTTTAAGGTCAAAAATTTTTCTCTATTATTGTTTTTTCAAAAATCGCGCCAAATTCAATTTTTTTTTGAAAAATGCCGATTTTGGCTGGACAAATACATTCTTTTTTTAATTTTTACCATGTCTTCACGACATAAAAATACATATTTTCTCCAATTTTAAAAAAAATTCGAGGATTCTTTGATTATTTATTGCCAATTCAATAAAAAAAAATAATGTGCGCGAATTGTAAGAAAAGTTATTAAAAATCTCTTCTCAAATTTCATGTTTCCAACTTCTACAGTTTGGGTTTGGCCTCTTGGTCCTCAGATCAAATTTTGAAAAACTGTGAAATTGGTATTTGGTATTCAGAGCATTGATTGATTGATTGATTGATTAAGACGATGTACCTGACTGAGGTTTTCTTTTAAAAGCCTCAATACTGCAGCCTTAAGACTTATTGTATTATGTCAGTTACATCGTTATGTTCAGGTGAAGAGGTTTGTTACCTTTATCAGGCTGAGTAGCCTTTTCACCAGATTTTCTTTTGGAAAGTCCTCCTGTGGGTTTACCGGCCCCAGTAGGTTATACCTCCAGTGCGTGAGTGCCAGGCACTCTAGTATGATATGTGAGGCTGTTTCCTCCTCCTCATTGGATAGTCTACATATGGGGTCATCTTGAAAGACGCCCATTTTATGTAGGTGTTCCCTAAGGTGACAATGTCCGGTTATTAGTCCCGTGACATGCCTTATTTGATTTCTGCTTAGATTCAGAATATCACCTGTCAGTACTTTTGATGGCGCTTTAACCATTCGTTTACTGTTTTGTTGGCCCGGCACGAGATCCTAGCGTGACCGGTGTTCTTTTAACATCCACCTAGTCAGCGAGAGTCGTACCGAGGATTTGGGAATGCCAAACGCCGGTTCAGGACCAGTAAAGACGGTCGCTGAGGCTTTCCTTGCCAGGGCGTCTGCTTCCTCGTTGCCTTTTATCCCTTTATGCCCTGGGACCCATCTAAGTGTTACCTTATTTTGGTTGGCCAGAACGAGCAGGGTTTGTAGGCAGTTCCAGACCAATTTTGTAGGGCAGCTTGACTGTCAGAGTAAATGAGGATTCTTTTCCCTCTATGCCCCCTGTCAATATTCTCCCTCAAACAAAATTCAGAGCATACAAAAGAAAACAATTGTTAAGTAAATTAATGCAGTAGTAGAATATCGAAAAATCCGAACGGATGCAAGAAAGACAGACTATGTAACGTATTCGATACATCCTTTAGTCTAATAAGTTTTTATATCTCACGGACAGCAGTGGCAAGACGACAGATCCCTTACAAAGATAATCAAGCGTAAAACTTTTCTTCTGATTTAAATCAACCGACGCGACGGCTGCCATCGTGACGCTTCAGTTCAGATTGTCTATAATACTGTAATTGTTCAAATCGGCCTTTGCCTACTGATGCTTGATGGATACTAAACAAATTCACTGCATTTCGATTTATGATTTCGCATGCTTTACCGACTGCTCATGAATGGCTGAAAATCATTCTTTTTATAAAAATTTTGAAATTTTACATATAGAAAATAAAGGAATTAAACTAAAACATTTAGAAACACTTGAAATTAATAGATTTAAAAATTCAGAGGATCTGTTAAATGACCAATTGGATATTAAGTATGTTTAGCTGTTCTTAGGATTCTGTGAGATAACCTCAGTAATGATAATATATTATTATTGCTCTGTTTGAAAATATATTATATCGTTAAATTCTTAATTTCTGTAATTTCTGTGTATATTACGCATCAACATTGTAAATTTATTCTCATTTGAAAAAGAAGTTGTCCTTCCAAATATATGTCATGTTTAAACATTTAAATTTGTTTAAATAAAAAGTGTTTGTGAAAATCGACTCTTATTTCCTAAAATTCATCACTGTAATTAACATATTATATAATAGAAGTGGATTATAAAAATGATGTCCTAAATAAAGATATAATCAATACAAATTAAAATTTTGAATAAATTTGTTATCTAGTGGTTAAAGTTAATTTATATTCAAATAATGTTACTAGTTTTTTCAATTTTAGGCTTTGTGTCAACTTTAATTTTTACCGTAAGTAAAGCTAATAATTTATTTTAGATCTCTGCATAAAAACAAAGTAAATTGAGGTCGATATGTCTATTCAAGGTACCACCAATAAGGTCTGTACATATGAAACCAGAGTTGCCAAAGATTCCATACAACATAGTTTTTCATAGTGTTGAATTTTGTGCCTGAAAACAACGATTTACGAACACGTTTTAAAACATTTTGCTTGATTGAACTATATTGTATTGTATTGTTTTGTATATAAAGGTTTAATATGTTTGCAGAAAGCTCAAGATGTTTTTGTAACAATTCCAAATGGAGCTATAAAAGGACGAACAGAATATTCTTTAAGAAAAATATCGTTTCATGCATTTCAGCAAATTCCTTTTGCTAAACCACCAATTGGTGATCTTCGCTTTGCAGTAAGTTTTTAACATTTTAAACACTTTTACAAGATGCTTAGAAAGCCAAAGATTCAAAATATTATTAACTTCTTTTTTAAAGGATCCAGAACCTGCTGAAAGCTGGGAAGGTGTGTTAAATGCAACTGAAAATAACAAATTGTGTTTTCAGCAAGCCAATATTTATAACATATCAAACCTTCTAGAATTAGAAAACGAAGATTGCCTATATTTAAATGTTTATAGACCGATAGTAAGTCGTGATAATTTTTTAAAATTTTGTTGTTATATTTTTTAAAATATTTTAATTTATCTGTCAATAAACTTTCTAATTGTAGTACGCATCAGAAAATACGTCTCTCGCTGTAATGTTTTTCATATACGGTGGAGGATTTGTGAACGGTGCTAGCAATTTTGACTTCTTGGGACCACATTATTTAATGGAAAATAATGTCATTGTTGTTACAACAAGTTACAGAGTCGGGCCTTTTGGTAAGTCCAAAATAATATACTTCAGCTTATACCGAACGTATAAAATAGCACATATACAAACATATGCTCTAGTCTAGACTATACAAGGTATTGCTTGTGTAAGGTAATATATAGACAGCAATAAATTCAGAGTCCATCTTAGCGTCAGGTCAGACAGGGGGACACTGTCCCTTCCAAAAGTTTTAATTCGTTGCTAGAAAACATATCTAGACTGAAAATGTATGGGTATATTGATAGAAAGAGACTAAACTACTTGACGATATTATCAAGGTTGCAGATAGGGTAACCAATAATATTGCTAGAAATCAGAACTAAATATATACAATAAGACCCATGAGCTCCTAATAAGAACAAGTTTAACCTGGGCTGCTCTCGGCAAACTAAGATAAGTCTTCAAGTGAGAATTTTCCAATTCAAAAAGAAAAAACTGGGTGCGTCAAACTGATAAAAATTACAGATTTCTGCTTTGTCCCATGGTTTTCAGCGTATTTGAATGTTAAATAACTACTTCTCGAACTACCCGCCCCAACAGGCACTGAATTACATCAGTTCAATTAAAAATACAAAAAGTAAAAACAAATTATTATACAGGATGTCCCGTTGGTAAACGGAAATATTTTAAAGGTAGGTAGAGGTCACAAAGGCGATTCTAAATAACCCATATATAATGGGTCTCTTGGCTTCCATAACCGAGTTACAGGGTGTTTTATCAATTATGCATAATTATTCATTTGGCCAGAACTTTTGAATCACTTAGTATATATTTTCCATTTTTGGCATACATATTACACTTCTCATGAATAATGTACTGGGATATTGAGAGATATGAAAATCCAGGTTCGGCTTTAGGAAAAATTGAAACATATTAAAAATATCGAAACAACACCCTGTATAACACAATTTTAATATTTCCATTTTAGATTTGAATAGAGGGGAAAAAACTGAATCGAAACAAGTTGTTGTTTTTATCCCGCCACCGATTCGAATTGGAAAATTTTGAAAGTGAAAGTAAAATTTTCATTTAATTTAGAAAAAACATATTATGAAACTCATTTTTTCTTTAACAATTTTAAAAATTCACTTCGCGTCATTTGTCTATTTCTTGTTTATTTGGCTTAAAATAATTTTACACTGGACTGGTGTACCTGCAGGCTCGTACTTAGGAAAAAATATTCAAATAGGTATTTATTTTTTAAACGCCCGGTATAAAGTAAAGCGGGACAATAAACGCTTATAGTAACTAACAAACATTTATTAATAATTAACGAAATTGCTCGAAATGTCTACTATTTTGTTTTATGCACTTTCTTGCACGTTTAATGTTGTCTCTTACTGATTTTCTTATAATAAATGGATTGTTTCTCAATTCCTCGCAAGATTCCTCAATTCTTTGAAGCAGTTGGATTTCAGATATCCCTATACAGTAAAATCCACTGTGCTAAAATAAAATTATACGAGGCGACCGAAAAGTAATCAATTTAATATTTTGTTTAAAGTACGGATCTGCAATATTACTTAAAATGGTGTTAAAACGGATAAATAAAAAAATATTAATAATATACGACTGTCTAAATGTCGAAAATAAATCCATTTTCAATATTAAACGATAAAAAAATAATATCTCTTTTTTTTTCTCTAAAATTTTAATTTCAGTTTAAAAAAAAAGAGACGTGCAAGAAAATACATAAAACAAAATAGTGAGACATTTTGAGCAATTTCGTCAATTATCAATAAATGTTTGTTAGTCACATAGTTACTATGAGCGGTTATTGTCCCGCTTTACTTTATACTGGGCGTTTAAAAAATAAATACCTAATTGAATATTTTCCCCTAAGTACGGGCCTGCAGGTATACCAGTACAGTGTAAACTTATTTTAAGCCGAATAAACAAGAAATAGGTAAATGACGCGAAGTGAATTTTTGAAATTGTTAAAGAAAAAATGACTTTCCTAATATGTTTTTTTTAAATTAAATGAAAATTTTACTTTCAGTTTCAAAATTTTCCAATTCGAATCGGTGGCGGGATAAAAACAACAACTTGTTTCAATTCAGTTTTTTCCCCTCTATTCAGATCTAAAATGGAAATATTAAAATTGTGATATACAGGGTGTTGTTTTGATATTTTTAATGTTTCAATTTTTCCTAAAGCCGAACCTGGATTTTCATATCTTTCAATATTTCAGTACATTATTCGTGAGAAGTGTAAGCTGTATGCCAAAAATGGAAAAGATATACTAAGTGATTCAAAAGTTCTGGCCAAATGAATAATTATGCATAATTGATAAAACACCCTGTAACTCGGTTATGGAAGCCAAGAGGCCCATCATATATGGGTTATTTAGAATCGCCTTTGTGTCCTCTACCTACCTTTAAAATATTTCCGTTTACCAACGGAACACCCTGTACACCGGTGGTTAATAAATATTTGAGCTTTATTTTTTTAGGATTTTTAACAACTGGAGATACAACAATTACAGGAAATTTTGGACTGAAAGATCAACTTCTGGCACTTCGGTGGGTAAAAGAAAATATCCAGTATTTTGGTGGTGATCCTCAAAAAGTAACAATCTTCGGAGAAAGCGCTGGTGCAGCTTCAGTAACTTATCTTCTAATGAGTAAAAAATCTACTGGTAAGCACATTTATGGAAGTACATGTTAGCATTGATAAAAATGATTGTGAAAATCAGTTTCTGAATAAAATTTTATTGAGTTATGCATTTTTAGGCTTATTTAGAGCAGCAATAGCTCGAAGTGGTTCTATGCTAAACCCCTGGGCTTATCAGAGAGAGTATAAAGATATGGCTTACAGGTTAGCAACAAGTTTAGATGCAAACTTCAATATTTCAAGTAATTCAAAGGATTTGTTAACATTTTTAAGGGAAAAGCCTGCCTTAGATATTAACAATGCTGCAGCTAATTTTAAAGTAAGTATTAAAATAGATTTTTCCGTGCTGCAAAATATAGAAATTAGGAATTTACCACAGAAATCGCAAACGTAAGTCTGTTGCTCATACGTGGCCAACCAGTATAACATGACAAGATAATTTTATGCAATTTGAGAGAATTCTACACAATTTTCTTAAAGATCCGAAAAAAAAGTTACATTTTTTCTCAGTTTACGTGACAAAATTCATATTTTTAGCAAGCAGTTGGCAACGAACAAGTTCTGGATGGATTTTGGTTTACTCCTGTTATAGAGCCAGTTCATGAAAAAGCTGTTATATCGGAAAATATGTATTCTGCTTTAGAAAACGGTGAAATGAACAGAGTTCCACTGATGATAGGAATTTGCTCGGAAGAAGCTATTTATAGAGCAGCAGGTAAGTAAGTCAATACATATTATGGCGTATCTCTTCTTCAAATTATGCAATTATATTTTTTAGAACTCAACAATAAATAATTTAGAAAAAAATATGTACATCCTATGGTTTAAAACCCAGAAAGACAGACAGCAGTCAGTGGGCCAGATTTATGGTTAACATATACAAATATTTTTTTTGTAGATGCAAAATTCCAATCATCAGTTCATCAATACGAAAATGATCTACAAAGATTGGTTAACAAAAATATGCATATAACTGATGAAACTGAAAAAAGAAGGATAGGACAAGCTATTAGAAAAATATATACAGATGGATTGCTACAAGACAATCTTGGCAAAGCAGTCAGAGTAAGGCTTAATATCTCTTTTTTAAGGCTTAATATATTTATTAAATATTTATGGACAGTTATATGTTTCCTAGTATTACCAAACAAATCGGGCGATCTTGGTGGCCATTCTATGATATAATTAGGCACAATGTGAGGAGAGATTTCATCTTGTTGAAAAATTTTACCATCACTAAATTCTTCCGGTTTATTTTCGGTGATTTTTTTAATAAATGATGACAACTTTTTTGTTAAAAAATCGCCAAATTTGAATCCAAAAATTTCAAAAAATTTTCAATGAGTATTAAACGATTTTTTTGTTTTTCAGTATTTCAGTGATACATCTTTTAACAGAGGCGTTATAACTCACGCCAAATTACAGTCTGCTTTCAGCAACGTTTATTTTTATCAATTTTCTTACCATGGGGATATAAGTGAAAACAGATCTAGTTTAGATGGTAAGGTAAATTTATATATTTTAGCAGTTACCTTATTTTAAGAGAAATAGAAATATTTATTTTTATTTTATCTAAATTTTTAGGTGCCTACAATGTTGGCCATGCTGAAGATAATGACTATTTGTGGGCATTTGATAATGATACGTGTTTGGATAAATATTCGCAGCTAGATATCGATACTAATAACAGATATAGAGCTTTGTTATCCAATTTTGCGAAATATTTGTAAGTATAAGAAAATAAACTCATTTTATCTATTTTCTATAGATAATGCCAACAAGAGATTTCTTTATTCAGTTCACTAGCTTAGCTGATGAAGATGTCTTGAGAGTGAGTTAAATAAACAAAAATCTATAATGACTTTTTAGTATTTTATAACGACAAATTAGTGGTTCCTGACGTTGAGTTTATTTTTGGTTCATGTATTAGTTAAGACTCAAGTCATATCTCAATTGATTTTTTGTATTTCTCTATTAAATCAACTGTTTCGGCCCTTTTTCTAAATATTTTTTTTCTGTAATACTTGCTGTTAAAATTATTAATATTATTATTATATACAGGTAATACATAAAAATTGATCCTAGTTCTTCAAAATTTGTAATTTGTAACGAAACGTATTATTTTTTTAGAAATCCCACT
Organism: Crepidodera aurea; assembly: GCA_949320105.2. Lineage (NCBI taxonomy): Eukaryota > Metazoa > Arthropoda > Insecta > Coleoptera > Chrysomelidae > Crepidodera > Crepidodera aurea. The sequence continues at coordinate 35,932,370 of OX439475.1, read as the reverse complement.
CCTGAAAAAGCAGAACTTTTCAATAATATAATTTGGCCAACTGTAAAACCTGATGACTTTCAGTACTTGGATATCAACGAAACTTTGACCATTCAAAGAAATCCTAAAGGAGATGTTTACTCAAAATGGGTCGATCTTTATGAAACTTTTGCAGTAAAGCCATATGATACATTTTAATTTAAAATAAAAACAAATAAAAGTATATTTATAATTGTAAATTTATTTTTTTTACTGAATCAGTTGTCCTACTTAACAATTAGGTGTTTAACTCCAAATCTAACCTCATTTGTTTTGTATTTCTAATTACTCATACTTAATTACTTTCTACATAATTGCATGTTTTTTTATGTTTTTTTGCTTAAAATAGATAAAAAGTAATAAGAAAAGATTTGAGATTTTATGCAACTTTTAATACAGATACGTCACTGGGACGGTACTGATTTGCTTTACGGTAAACGATTAAAAAAGAAGAAACATAACGATTTTAAAGTCGGGAAAACACAAATACACTAACTTAGAAACAAAGAAAATACTATATACTAACTAAAAAATATTTATAAATCAAAAATAAATGCAAAATCAAAAACCCACGCTTCAACAAAAATCAAAGAAATGACATTATTGACAGTGACATTTAACAATTTTAACTTTGATGTCGAGTGAATTCGTTGAACTTTCGATTCGGCTTATATCTAACTTCAGTTACGCAACCAGTGACGTAATTTCAACAATTGCGCAATATTCAAAAGGTACATTATAAAAATTAATAAAGTGCTGGTAAAAATTATGTATGGAATTAAAATTAGAAAAACATATTGTATTGTTATTTATTCATATAGTACTTGTTATTTATAAGGTTTTAAATGGAATCTGAGAATTAGTTAAACACCCAATTCTGTTTCTAAATTATGCATGACTATTTCCCTCGTCTTAATTTCCACCAATCACAAACGAGTAATTTTGAATTGCAAATGGTTTCTAGATGAAAAAACTGTATGACAGCTCTTGTCAGCAGTTTTTTCGAGTTTTCCGGCAAAACTTGACAGCTGTTGTCACCAAAAGTTATAATACCTTTGATAACAAATAATTATGGTCTCCTAGGACACCAGAAAACGACGCTAAACAATTTTTCTGATTTATTTGGAAGTGATTCTATGAATAATATTGATCTGGCGATTGAGAAAAGTGTATCATACAATACGGTTAAAATCCATACGTCAATATGGAAACAGTTTACGGAATTCTGCAAGGTAAAGAAATGGAAACTACAAGTTTAGAGCAACTAAGCCTAATCCTGAAAGATTGGGCATGGAATATAAAGAAAGAAAACGGTGAAAATTACAAAGAACTAGTTGTGAAGACAATGTGGAACACCGTTGCAAAAAAAATGTAAGATATGTATTTTATAAAGTGGAAAATAATTTTTGATCCATTTAAAGATATTATCTTCAAGTCTGTAGTGTACGTTTTCACTTCTCTACATTCTCTCTACATCTAATGACATATAATGACAGTTGGTCGGTTTTTATTTATAACCTCACTTACAAATTTCTGGCATAGAACAATCAGCACCAAGGCATCGTTTCAAAGTTCATCTCTCCGTTTCCCTCGTCCCAAGATCGAAGTTCATCACCCAGCGACGAGGGAACAAATGAATTGTTTATGTTCATTCATTATTATATTTTTATTTTGATATACAAATGTACATATTAAGCCTTTAATATGTATTTATACATCTTAAAATTTATTCATCTGCAACGGATCGTTAAGAGATCTTCTAGAATCAATCTGTACGTAGTATTCGGTCATGGACGCTCAACTACAAATACCAACCGAATATTATAAGGTCTAGTAGGGAAGCTCGTAATGCGAAACGAAGGAATTTGCAGATGTGCGCCAATAAAGGAATATCGAGCCCTGCTTCATTAAAATTGGAAGAATACTACGCAATGGTTTTATTATGGGACGAAGACACTCCGGCGGGACTCCAGCGAAAATTTTACCAAATCGCTTCAGTAGAACTTGCCTGGAGAGGTGGAGAAACAGTCAATTGCAGACTTCATTATTTTAAAGAGGAAGTGGATAATTCTGGGATTAAAACAGGTAGATAACATAATTACATATTTTTTTAAATAACTTATTTTCAAAAATCCTACTTTTTAGGAAGAGTAAAATATAATCCTCTCTTCAATAAAATAGCCCAGGGTGGAGAAAAAAAATGGCCGCCGATAGTAAATGGCTGGTCCCCAACACGAAGAACCCTACCTTTTGTCCAGTCCGTCTTTTTAAAATTCTAATGGTTAAACGTTCATCTAGAATAACAACTGATAGATTATTCTTAACAGTAAACCATCATGGACAAAGAACAATCAAGTGGATGGTACAAAAACACTCCAGTGGGAAAAAACGAACTTTAGAAATGGACTAAAGAAGCAGCAGAGAAGGCAGGATTAAATACAAAAGAAATAACAATAACAAACCACTCTATGCGGTCAATAGCAATCAGTAACCTGGCTATAAGAGGGATGGGTGAACAACAATTAATTAAAATTAAGCCTTATCTGCAAATGGATAATGAGCATTATTCCAACATCATAAACACCCTTAGAAGTGACGCTTTAGGACCTCCAGCAGAAAACAGAAGATCCTGCAGCCGCTCCTCGAGCTGCTCACTCTACAGCTGGACCCATGAACAACATTAATGATTTACCTACACCCAACGTTATCAATGAGTTAACAAAGATTTCAAACAATACTCTTACTGTGTATCAAAATTGCAATTTATATTTTAATAATACATAATTAAGTTTGTAGTATGTTATGATTAAATAAATTACCTGCTTTTCAGTTTTCAAATTAATACCTACATATTTATTATGTATACATGTATAATAGGTGGTATGTTTTGTAATCTATGTGTAAGCAGAATAATCTCTTAATCATAAAATAGTCTTGATAAATACCATTCGTGCATCTAATTTTTCCTGTGAAAAAAATAGAAAAAACACAATGCAAAGTAATATTTTTTTAACAAAATGCATTCGTGCAGGTGCCGCACATGCTTCTTGTTAAAATATTACTTTGTTCGATTTTTTCGGAAAAATTAGATGCCCTTATGATATTACTTACGAAAAAATATGTAAAATCTTTTGTTTCTTTGTTTAATTCTAGAAGATGTTTGAGATAAAAAAAAATGAACAAGACACTTGGCAGATTTGCTATGAATTTTCACGAAAAACATAATTTGACCTCGATTTTATAATTTTTTTAAGCAAAAAAAAACATAATATGTACCAAAGAACGATTTAACGCTAAAACATGTAATACTAAAGTTTTAATAGCAAAATTACACCAATTGCATATAGAAAACTTTTCTATATGCATATTAAACTAGTTTTCGACGTCATATAAAAGAAGCGAAATTATTTTCTACGTATGCCTGAATCAGTTTTAATTCCAGACCGCAGAAAAGATGAACTACCAAACTTATTTTTTCCCTATAACCAGATGTGGATTGATAGCATCTGGAGTATGGTATCCTAATCATTCCAGCGAATCTTTCCAAAAAATGTTTAAATATTTGGCAGGTTTCCTGAAAGGGAATTGGATCTGGTTCCAAATATCCTTCATAATAGGTCTAATTATAACTGATTCCGATTTTAAACGTCAAGAAAATCTTCAGTATTTCCCACCGATTTTTGGTTTAACCATAAAAATGTACTTTCTCCATAGAGAGGATGTCGATCAGATTTATTCAAATATTGTTCGTGTAGAGAATCTTTTGGCTAACGAAAAAGACTTGGCTCTTAGAGAGTTATTTTTCAAAGAAGTGAAATATAACAGAAATTTAATTTATATGCTAATATGTATTTATGGTAATTCAGCGGTTCAACTTACTCTGGTATCAATATTTTTATGGATAAAACTCAAAACTTTTCCATTTTCTGTTTGCTGGTACCCTTGTGATATCAACAAATATTTTGATTTTGTAGCGTTTCATCAGCTACTTACAGGAGTATATGCATGTATAATTTTTTTTTCTTTTGATTGCTTCTTTGTCACGCTCATAATATTTGCAACAACGAGAGTCAAGTTGTTAAACCATAAAATGAAACATTTTAGGGAATATGCTAAAAATAATAGAATGTCTTCAGAAGATTTTCTAAGAATACTTGTTGAAGAACATCAGGATATTATTAGGTTTGTTTACAATTATTTAAGTATAATTTAATAATTTATAATTAAAACACTACAACCTACATGGTAAGATGTGGTATACGGACGGATCTAAAACCAAGGAAGGAGTAGGACCAAAGATATACTCCAAAAATCTAAGAGTTAGCCATAGCCTTAAAAACCACTGAAGACACTTTCAAGTTAGGAAGTGACGTGCAAACTGGTACGAGAATGCATCGAAAAACTGAAAGTCCTTGGAAACCAGAACAGAGTTGAACTGGCCCAGGTGCCTGGACATCAGGGTATCGATGGTAATGAGAAAAACAGAACAGAACAGAACAGAACTTGAAATATTAGAGAAAACTTATCTTTACGATTGAATAAAAACCCCCCTCGAGCAAATCCTGCGCACGGGCCTGCTCATTCTTGTTTATCCCTTTATTATTACTTCAATTTCCTTACAGTTTGTTCTAATTTGTGCCTTGGTCTTGCTCAATGGTGCATCTAAATTTTTGAACTGTTTCTGTCTTTCTTTGACTCTTGGCTTTGATCTTCATCGTATTTTTCTTCGTTCCACATTCATTCCTATCTTATCTGTTTATTGTACTGTTATGATAGCAAATCTTCACTTTGTTGTCTTCCCATTCGTGCTCTTTGCCTTATTTTATATTCCTAACATAGATGTAGATGTAGATGTAAAAAGGGGTGGCCCTACGGCCTATTTCCACTGCGGCTTATGCAGATCTATTGTCTATTCGTCCTTTTAAGTATGGTTAGGATCCCTGACAGAGGCTCTTCAACGCATCTCTCTGCCTCTGGGTATTCCGTTCCCTTCTGTGAAAACCTTGTGCTTGCTATTCCGTCCCATTCGCATAGAATATGGCAAAACCTGCATGTGGTTTCTTCTGCCAGACCTATGTTTTTCATATGCTTATTGAGTTTACAATGTTCTGTAAGCATGCCTACTATTGCTTTTACGGACCTTCTGTCCTTGCTTAGTACGTCTGCCGTGAGTGTAGGCGATGGTTTCTTGAGAAACCTTTTTGCCTGCCTCTGTCTTGGGGAATGTTCCCACTAGCTTTGGGCCTGTTTTTCCACTCATTTGCGGACTGCTTTTTTAACTGTTGTTTTTGCTATACCGCAGAAGTGTTCTAGACCATAGAATGCCATTGACGAGCCTTGTCTGGCCAGTTCGTCGGTTTTTTCATTTTCTCGATACCCTTTGAGTCCTGGAACCTATGCCAGGGTCACTTTCTTGCGGTTAGCTAGTGCATTTAGGGCACAGGCATAGTCCCACACAAGTTTGGAGTTTACTTGTATGGCCTTTACTGCTTTTAGTGTTGCCTGACTGTCGGAGAATATAACAACGGACTGACCTATGCTGTCTTGTCTGTTTATTTCTACTATACAGAGGTTTATTGCTGCTAGTTCTGCTTGAAATACTGTGGTGTCTTTTGACAGGCTCACCGGGAGCATTATCCTCGGTTTTTGCCCGTATATTCCGGCTCCGACCCCTTCTTCGGTCTTCGAGCCGTCTGTGTACGCGAGGAACGTCATCACCTTGAGTTTCCTGTTAACTGATCAAAAATCGATCTAATCTCTTTTCCCAAGGTTTTTCGGGTCGCTCGTCCCAGCTCTGACATCGAAATCGTCCTCCGGAGGATCTGGGTGCACGCGACCTGGCTAAAAACGTCATCTCCTGGAGTCTTACTGAAATTTTGTCGTCATTGTTTTAATGAAACAAGTTTTCCAGTTGAACTGCTCTTATTGGACAAAAGTGAGCTGTGAGCGATAACAGGACTTATGACTGGTCACGCACAAGTAAAAAAAGTTCCTAAACAAAATAAGAATGTACACTGGTGACCTTAAGTGCAACCAGGAATCATCAGAGACAGTAGGCTGCAGCGATATCGGAGATCTTAGATCAGATTGGCCCAGAAAAAAAATGGAAATGGACAGAAAGACAAAAAAAATGATTATTACCTGGAACATATTTTGTTCAGTGTGTTTTAAATAAACCTAACTTTTGCTAGGATTTTTCTTAGTTTCTGAAAATGTCTTAAATTGCATGCGCTTGGATTTGAAATAGAAAATTTAGGTATTTTAATTTATATTTGCAGGTATGTCGGTTCTTTAAACGATTCCTTGAGATGGTGTTTTTTTGTTGACTTTATGATGAAATCTTATTCTTTTACACAATTTTTATTTGCTCTTATAACGGTAAGTATTTTTTTAATTGTTATTTAAATATTTGGAATAGTCTAATTTGCGTCATTATTTAAATTTATCATTTCTTCATCCAGAACGTGTACAGGGTTTTCCCTTGGCCGTTTTACAGGGTGGCCAAATAAGAATGCGAGGTACTGTATCTGAGAAACTATTAATCGTAGAGGCTTGCGGAAAAAAAAGTTATAACTAAAACGGCCAAGAGAAAAACCTGGAAAATATTTTCAAGTTTCTAAAATGGCCGCTAGGGGGCGTAACTGCGATCTTGAAGCTAAGAAAGTGATGTTTCTGCGAATTCCGCTATATTAACCTAACAAAAAAATACATGATCTTTAAAGTAGAGGATAATCTGAACCTGTTTTAACAATTTTTGCTATATCTCTAAAAATAAAGTGGTGGGGGGTATTCAAAGGTTTCAGTAAAAACACCCTGTATATTCGAAACGGCTGAGCCGATTTTAACAAACTTGGGCTAGTTGAAAAAAGCTATTCTTGGACTAAAAATGCTACAATATTTGAAGTTTTGATAGTTTCAGATGTCGCCGATAGAGGGCTTTTTTCGACATCTCGTCAGAAATGGTTAATTTTCTCAAAAAAATTAAACGCATTGGTATGATTTCTTTTTCATGAAAAAGTAGCTAAATGATGCCTAAACAAGCTCCCGAAAACCGCATCTCGATATCTTGTTCCTAACCTAAAAATTAGGCCAAAGAAAATTTTATACGGAAATCCCTTAAATTTTTATTTTTTAAACTAATTAATTCATTTTATTATGTAAGTTGTGGCCCTAAAAAGGACCGAATTAAAAAAGAAAGGTTTTTAATGTCCCCGTAAATGCTCGAAATTCCGAAGCCTCTCATGGGTAGACAAAACTGCAGCTTCAATTTCGGCTCTCGGTATGTTACGTAATGCATTACGAATCCGATTTTTCGTATCTCTCTGGTCGTAGGTTGAGTCTGAAAATTCAAGACAAGTTAAGTCTGGTGATCGCGCAGGCCATGGAAACAGACTTCCTCTTCCAATCCAACGCTGTTGTAATACTGCATTAATATGCTCTCACACAATAATGGAGAATTTTTATTTCTAATTCTTTGGACCGATGAAGTCACCTTTAAAATCTTCATAATATGCATTATTGGTCTGCAGAAAATCCGCATTGGTTGCGTGAAGTTCAGCACCAAGGACGTTGGAGTTTAAATGTGTGGTGTGGCATACTGGGAGGCAGAATTATTTTTTTTTAGCAATCCCTAAGTGGCAATATCTTTCTTGACTTTTTGGCCAATAAATTACCGTTGTTGTTGGAAGATGTTTCACTGGAAACACGTCAAAACTTGTTTTTGCAGTTGAATGGTTGCCCAGCACATTATGCTATTATTGTACGAGAGCATATTAATGCAGTATTCCAACAGTGGTAGATTGGAAGAGGAAGTCTGTTTCCATGGGCTGCGCGATCACCAGACTTAACTTGTCTTGATTTTCAGACTCAACCTACGACCAGATACATATGAAAAACCGCATTCGTTAATGCATTACGTAACATACCGAGAGCCGAAATTGAAGGTGCAGGTTTGTCTACCCATGAGAGGCTTCAGCAAACAGCAAACTTTTCTTTTTTAAATCGGTCCTTTTTAGGGCCACAACTTACATAATAAAAGGAATTAATTAGTTTAAAAAATAAAAATTTAAGGGATTTCCGTATAAAATTTTCTTTGGGCTAAATTTTAGGTTAGGAACAAGATACCGAGATGCGGTTTTCGCGAGCTTGTTTAGGCATCATTTAGCTACTTTTTCATGAAAAAGAAATCATAGCAATGCATTTAATTTTTTTGAGAAAATTAACCATTTCTGTCGAAATGTCGAAAAAAGCCCTCTATCGGCGACATCTGAAACTATCAAAACTTCAAATATTGTAGCATTTTTAGTCCAAGAATAGCTCTTTTCAACTAGCCCAAGATTGTTAAAAATCGGCTCAGCCGTTTAGAATATACAGGGTGTTTTTTACTGAAACCTTTGAATACCCCCCACCACTTGATTTTTAGAGATATAGCAAAAATTGTTAAACAAAAAAGGTTCAGATTATCCTCTTCTTTAAAGATCAGGTATTTTTTTGGTGGGTTAATATAGCGGAATTCGCAGAAACATCACTTTCTTAGCTTCAAGATCGCAGTTACGCCCCCTAGCGGCCATTTCAGAAACTTGAAAATATTTTCCAGGTTTTCCTCTTGGTCGTTTTAGTAATGACTTTTTTTTCCGCAAGCCTCTACGATGGATGGTTTCCAAGATATAGTACCTCGCATTCTTTTTTGGCCACCCCGTACACAGCCGACCACATCGTTGATGTCTTTAATTTATATTATTTATTTATATCAAAAATCATTCTTTTTCACAATTATCAATGGACATTTTTACTTCCCCTTTCCTCTTTTGTATTTATTAATTAGTCTGTTTGATTTTAATTTTCAGTCTATGAATAAAAAGAACGTTGAAACCGTATTCGGTATATCGAAGATATTTGCAATAACTACTGAAAACTGGTATATCAACTACCACGGAAACGAGTTAATTTTAAGGGTAACATTAATTTTTTATAGTTTATTCTTCATGTATTATGATCAAAATCATATTTTACCATCTCTCTTGTGTAATTAAGTCTACAAAAAATTTTTCAAGCTGCCTTTTCCATTATGCGCAGTAAAAATTCTTTTCTGCCGTATTTGGGCGACTAAACGTCGAGGGTCGGGAGGTTATGGAATGTCTCCTGCTCAGCGGAGGAACCGAGAATTTTTTTAAATGTACAGTACTTGAAAACTTCTTTTCGGGCTAATTTAAGTGCCTCAAAATCGCCTTAAAATATTATTTTAAACCAAAAAATGTACATTCTCTCACAATATAACATGAAAACATGGCATTTTATTCTTGTTATAAATGATTTCAAAACTAATTAATTCAAATGTTACAAATCTTAAACTGTTGAGGACAAATGATAATATCAGGCTATATTACGTAATGCCAGTATTTTTAAATCTAATTTGACCCATTCAAAACATTTAATATGTTATATTTAATAAAGTAAAATACAATGCTCCCTTTGTTAAAAAACTGATATTTGAACAATTTGATCCTTTTCCTTATTTTAGCAAACTTCTCAACGATTTTTTTGCATCAACTTTGACAGCTATTCCTCTGTGAATACTGTAGCAGTGCTAATGTTACAAGTCTATTCTCTCCAGTCCTTCAATCTTTGAAAGGTTGAAAAGGACCTATCGGCTTCTTGTAATCTTTTTTTAAATTAAAAAACATAACCTGTATCCGCCCCGAATATTACGTCATTGTTTCGCAGAGGATAATCAGATTTTCCCATATAAAATTACAAAAGTAGCGTCACTGAAACTACTGTTAATAGTGGCACCATCCATATCTATCCTGGGCCATTTTATTGAAGAGAGGATTATATTCTACTCTTCCTAAAAAGTAGGATTTTTGAAAATCAATTATTTTATAAAATATGTAACTATGTTATCTACCTCTTTTAATCCCAGAATTATCCACTTCCTCTTTAAAATAATACTTTTTCTACAACTGCACAAATTTAAAGAATGCAAGTAATGTAACTTGTAACTTAATATTTATTTTTATGGTTAGCAAAACTAAAATAACATGAAAGTAACCTACCTCTTAACAGTTGAATAATTTTTTTAATTTTATTTTTGTATTTCTTGTATTTTTCGTATGCCAATTCAAACTTTTTTCTTGAAATTATCGGCAACAAATCTAACGTTATTTTTGCGGCTCTTTCCAATATCTCTGACCTAGTATTATCAAAATCGTCACTACTGTCATTCATTACCCATATTATAAATAGGTATGTCTTATTACAATAATATTTAATGGAAATTGCGATTTTTATCAAAGCACGAATAAAAACTACCTTAAGAATTTAAAAAACTTCTACAATCTGACAGTTGTGACAACTATTTAAAGCTGAACAGCAGCCTACTAAGTTTTTGTCGATTTTTGTTGATTCTCCATATAAATGTATGTGGTGTGAGGCAAAGTGCCGTGAGGAAAAGTATTTCCTCACGGTGTGGGCAATACATGGTTTTGAAATTAAGTAAGCTATGAGAAATTGGCTACTTTTCATAGCAGTTGTAGAAAATAGTATATTGTGCAACAAGTTTTGAAAATAGCACTTTTCACACGAGTTGTTGCAAAGCAAATCTTATTTGAAACGACCAGATGTTTATAGTGCTTTTCAACATAGAATAGTGCGACCACAATGTTGAAGATTTATATTTTTGCGCTAATTCTTCAAAATAAACAAGCAGAACATCTCTGATAACGAGTTTAGGTTAGGTTCATTTTTCCATTTTAGAACTTTCATACCTCTCTTTGGAAATTAATGGTAAAAGATTTTGCGTGATTTGGGAGGCCCTTTCAAGTATTTCTGGAGGAGTACAGTTAAAGTAATCTTCTATCATCGTATAACACTGCTTTTTTAAAATTTTGCAATAAATTTGACTTTATTTTAATGAGAAATGAGAACTGTCAGTAGTGACAGTGTCCGCATGCTAGATTTCATCTCGATTCATTGATATGTGTTGTTAATATGAGTTGTGTTGTCATTTTACTTTGCACACAGCGTGTGTAAACGTTTACACACGCTGTTTGAAATTGACGTTTTTCAAGGGAAGTTGACAGTGCGTTTTTATGCATATTCTAAGCAGCCGTAGGAAAAATTATTTTCCACTTCATAAAATACATCTCTTGCATTTTTTTTTGCAACGGTGTTCCAGATTGTCTTCATAACTAGTTCTTTGTAATTTTCACCGTTTTCGTTCTTCATATTCAACGTCCAATCTTTCAGGATTAGGTTTAGTTGCTCTAAACTTGTAGTTTCCTAAAAGCTCGTATTTCTTTGCCTTGCAGAATTCCGTAAACTGTTTCCATATTGACGTATGGGTTTTAACGGTATTGTACGGTACACTTTTCTCAATCGCCAGATCAATATTAGTCATAGAATCACTTCCAAAGCGACTCATTTTCACTACATAAGCGACTAGCACTGTTTAAAAACAATATTACAAAATTTATTGACAATAAAATCAGAAAAATTGTTTAGTGTCGTTTTTTGGTGTCCTAGGAGACCATAATTACTTGGTATCAATGATATTGTAATTTTTGGTGACAAATGCTGTCAAGTTTTGCCGCTGGTAAACTCGAAAAAACTACTGGAGCTATCATACAGTTTTTTCATCTAGAAACCATTTGTAATTCAAAATTGCGCGTTTGTGATTGGTGGAAATTAAGACGAGGGAAATAGACTATAAACGATTTTTCAAAATATCTCAAAAGGAACCTACCGCGGTTTCTATTTCACCATTATAAACTTTAATTTAAATTCATAATTTTCTCTCAAGAATAAAAAAATATAATATTTTGAATAATAGTTGAAAGTCTAATTTATAAAAAAATTTCAGAGCCAACAATTAGCTAAGAGTATTAACGAAGATTATTGGTACGAATTGGATATCAAAACTAAAAAAAGATTGTTACTCGTTATACTCAGATCCCAAAAAGCACTTCAAATTACAATTGGAAATTTGTATGCTATCAATAATGACTTGTTCATTAAGGTAAGTGTTAACTAACTTGAATTTCTGTTATGTAATGGGATGTATTTTAATTAAGTACATATCTGCTAAAAAAAAGCTTTAGTAGGCTTTAACACGTCTGTCTTCTTTTAAATCAATAATTGTCATTATTTAATAGGGAACATCTAAAGAGTTCTAAGTCTAAAATCAATATGATAATACACGTTAGAAATTTATTTTTAACATGTGAAAAATTAAAATTGAATGATGCATATATTTATTTTTTAGATCATGAAAGCTGGTTACACGTTCTTATTATTTTACAACGTTTAAAAAATAATTAACCAACCAAGTAGCAACCTTTAGGTAATATTAATATTATGTGTGTTATCAAAATATAGTATTTCCAGCATTATAATTAGTGTTTTATTTTTGACTTGTTCAACTTTATATTATATTTTAATGTAAGACAATATCTACATGACAGGAAACAATGTCGTCAAATGGCTTCAAGTCAGTCGAATACTTTGCATCATCCGGTGTACTCCAAGGGTCTAACCTATGCCCACTGCTATTTAATATATTTATAAATGATTTAGTTGATGTAATTGATGTGAACTGTCTGCTATACGCTAACGATATGAAAATGTCTTTCTCCTAACCTGGGCAGAATTCAAAATTGGTGTCAGCTTAATAATTTATCTCTGAATATTTCGAAATGTAATGTGATGAAGCATTCCTGCCTATAGTCCTGCTTTGTAGATGAGATTTAGCCTGCGTATTAATAAATAAATAAACAACTAGTATTGGACGACAAAAATGTGTCGGTGAATATATTTTAAAATAGCATTACTTATTTTCACTAGATAATACTAGTGTTCATTCCAAGAAATGTTTAAAGTATATACTTTATTGAATTGCTTTACTTATACTTTTATTTTAAAATGGTTAAAAGGCTGAGACATTCCCGCCAATGGACTAAAAATGGCGGCCGTTTTCGTTGTTTTACTACTTCAGGCTTTTCAGAATAATAAAGCAAAAATATGAGTAAATTGAGCTATAAATATAAACAGCAATGTTGTAAGAATGAATTTAATATAAACATACTCTTTAATAACTAAACATAATTTCACATTATCATAAAAAACTTTAAAATTTTAATTGCAAGGATTGATGAAAAAATTATATTCAATCAATTCTCTATCATTTTTTAAAAACTTTCACAAAATATAATGACTGTACGTTAGATAAGTAACTCAAAAAGCATGAAGTCGTTTTGCAAATTTTGACACAATTTTTAAAATTGACGCGTTAATTACCTTGTCATTTTAGTACACGGTGTTCACCACTGATGCGACACGCAAAGGTGCGTTGGTATATGTCTTGGAATCTCGATAGAAGCTGTCTATGCATAAATTATTAATGGTTGACCAATCAGAAATGCCAACGGCATGTGCCAGAATATTTCAACGCGCAATACGAATCGATGTTTACAAATAATTGTATTTTATGATACGACGTTGCCATTATCTATATTTTACACAGGTATAGTATGTGACAAAATAAGAGTTTTGGCATTGTATATAGATTAAATATGTAATCAATATTATTTGGCCTAATTAACTATTTTGTTTAAAGGTATATTATACCATAAAAATTTGATCGTCATCTAGGCCTATGAAAACAGATTTACAGAACCGTACTAGGAACTAAACGTCATATTAGAATTACCTATTCAACACCCATTTTATTTATTTCCATATGAAAAATTGGGTAGTTTGGAGTATAAGAGTAAAATAAACTACATAAAAACCATTGTGAATGTGACGCGATATTATTTAAAGTTGGGAATACGCTATACTATTTGTAAAATTAAATAGATAAGTCAACAACACATGAGTCGAATAAATAAAAATCATTTTTAGTTAAATAATATCTTAAATTATAAACAAAATTAAAAAAAACAAGTTTAAAAAAATTATAATAATTGTTCGAAATGCCCCCCCATTCTGTTGAATGCATATTGTTGCTCGCTTTATAATTTGGTTTAAAGATTTTCGAATTGTTTTCGTTATTTTTAACCTCTTGGCAGGCGTTTACTATAGGTAACTCGGATTACGATTGCAGCGCTCATGCGGTGGAAATTGGAACTGTGCTAAGGAGTAATAATTTGTTTACTTCGTGCTTTCTTATGGGATATTTCATGTGTATTTACAGTTGTTTATTTGATATCAGTTTTGTTTTTTTTGAATTATTTCTAGGTGTGACATTCATTTTATTTTATAAACTATACATAAACATTTATTTTATATCTTTTAAAGTGTAATATTTTCAGTTGTATTTTAGACGAGTAGTTTGGTCACGAGTTTTATCAAATACATTTTAGTCTCAAATTATTGTTGCCATTAATTTTTAGAAATGAAATTAAGCATTTTAGAGTACATATGAACTATTTGAGCGGATAGGCTAATTCTAAATGTGTAGTTGAAGGTGAAAATGTTCTGAATCTAGGACATCTTATTACAGCGGAAAAGAGTAGATTGAAATATATTGTTTGTATTTACAAACAAGTGCATTTGAATCTAATCCACATGAAATTATCTATTTCCAACACCGTAAAAGTGGAGAACTTCTTATCTTCTTGTAAAGCAGGAAACAGTGGGAAATGTAAAGATATCTAAATCCAACCAAAAAAGCGTTATCGTGCAAAAAATATTTTAACCATTACTTGAGCAAAAAAATAATTGGAAACCTTCATCATTTAACAAAATCGTTAAAGTATTTTGAAGAAAATCTAAGTAAACCTCTCCAGTTAATCTTTGAGGGAGAATAACTTAATTAAATAAAGAACGCGTTTTCAAGTACTTTTATCCTTTACAAAAATTAGATTTTAGATTCTTTAATTCTCCTACTCTAAAATAATTTTTCATAAGGAAGTACGATGCTGTAAATCTGTTTTCATAGGCCTAGATGACGATAAAAATTTTTGGTATAACATACTTTTAAACAAAATAGTTAATTAGGCCAAATAATATTGATTACAACTTAATTAAGCACGTTTGTGCCCCAAAAATATAAAATATCCTAACAATTTATGAGTAGTAAAATCATATGTGCAAAAATAAAATCTAATGTGATATTTAGTTCATAGTACGGTCCTGTAAATCTGTTTTCATAGGCCTAGATGACGATAAAAAACTTTGGTATAACATACTTTTAAACAAAATAGTTAATTAGTAGTATATCATTAAATTAAATTTTTTGTCCTCTTTTTAGATATGGCAAAATATTTTTGAAAATTTAACATACAGGGTGTTGTTTATGATTGGAACAAATTTGTCAATTTTTAGTGAAGCCGGGCCTGTATTTTCAATATGTACAATATCTCAATTAACTTGATAAGACACATAGAGTATGTGTACCAAATATTATAAAATTATACAGAGTGGTTAAAAGCACAGGAGGCAATGAAGAATTGACCAAAATGAACAAAACACTCTGTACCTCAGCTATAAGGAACCGAAGACCCATAAAATATGGGATATTTGGAATCACCTCAGTCACTCCTATCTTCTGTTAAAATATTACCCTCTCCCAATGAAACACCCTGTATAACTCAAGAAAATGATATAAAGGGTAAAGCACGAGTATATGGATTTGGAAAAGCATGATTCTAAGAATATATACTGTCAATTTCAGATAAAACGGGGTATATGTATTTGATAAATTTGAAAATAAAAAAAAAATCCTCATTTTCCGACTTTTCCGATGGGAATCATTGAAAATGGTGACGGGAAATTTTACGTCACAAATGTCTTTGATGCATTTTTTATGTACCGTTAATGAGAAAAACGAAGGTGACGCGTATTTTATTTTTTTCTCGTTGCCATTTTTAACAAAGTTAAAATTGAGCCTAAAAATTTTCCTTGTGATATTTTAGGCTGAAAATTTGGGAAGTCGTTTATTTCCATGGTAAGTTTATGGTATCAAAAAAGAGGCGCGATTGCGGAGGGTCAAGTGACAAATGATATGCTTTTTACATGGAATGACCCTAATGGCACATTTTCTTCTCATGTCCAGGCTGAAAAAGCTGTCTTGTCAATAAACTCTTGTATGAATAAAATTAGAGATCAAAAATATTTTGGTTCCTTCTAAAATTCCTATTTTCAAAACCTTTCGTGAACTATAATTCTTAATTTTGTTTAATTTTAAGTTGGTTTCTGTACTAGATAAATGGCAGGAAAATTGCATGACTAGAAGTAGGTCAAAAATTAAATTCTTTTTATATCTTAATGCTAGTCTATTACCTGCAATTCAGAAGTTTTAAAAGTCAGTTTGTAAAAGCAAAATTACCCCAAAAGTTTTCTATGTACATTTCGAACTAGTTTTCGACTTTGTATAACTAGAAGCAAAATTATCTTTTGCACGAATCTGAAAACGCTTTAACTGCAGAAAATATGACCAAAAAATCTCATTTTTTTTCTATGACTAGATATGGATTGATTGCAACTGGAATATGGCATCCTAATCTTTCCAGTGAAACTTCCCAGATGATTTTCAAGTATTTGGCACGAGTCATTAAAGGAAATTTTCTTTGGTTTTTAACGTCCCTCTTAATCGGCTTAATAGCAACTGATTCAGAATTAGACCGTCAAGAAAATTTTCAGTATTTCACACTGTTTTCTAGTTTAGCCGTAAAATTATATTTCCTTCACAGAGGAGACGTCAGTAAAATATATTTAAATGTTGTTCGTATAGAAAATATCCTCGTAAACGAAAAAGATTATGCTCTCAAAAAAATATTTTTCGACGAAGTGAAGTATAACAGAAATTTAGTTTTTACAATTATGTATTTTTATGGTTTTACAGCGATTCAAATTGTAATGTTATCGATATTTTTGTGGGCCAAATTAAATGCTTTTATATTTTCTGTATGCTGGTATCCCTTTGATACTCAAAAATTTATAGATGTTATTGCTTTTCATCAGTTAGTTACCGGAGTATACATAGCGGGATTATTTTTTTCTCTTGATACTTTTATTGTCCAGCTTATAATATTTGCAACGATGAGGATGAAGTTACTGTGTCATAAGATGAAGCATTTGAAAAAATATACTAAAAATAATGGACTGTCTACTGAAAATTTTCTAAGAATACTTGTTGAGGAGCACCAGGATATAATCAGGTTCGTTCACACTTTTTTTAAATTATTTTGTAAAATATTTAGCAGTTTGAGTAAAACCAGTAAATAAATGCAAATTGTGAGAACAACGAAATAGTACTGAAATCAGTTAATTTACTGAAAAAATAAGAGATCGGGCAACTCTGTGTTATCTAATTTGGAGGCAATTACATCTCCCTTTATTTAAATTTTAATTTTTAGGTACGTTGGCGATTTAAATAACTCATTGGGATGGTGTTTTTTTGTTGATTTAATGATGAAGTCTTATGCATTAACCCAAGTTTTATCTTCTTTAATACAAGTAAGTTGTATTTTTAAAATTATATCCGTTTTTTTATACCAGAATGTTTATTATGATCACTGAGCTTCTACGGTATTTTTTGTTTGTTTTTATTTTGTATCTCTCACAATTTGATTTTATTTTTAGACTATAGAAAAACAGAACGTAGAAACTGTCTTTGCTCTGTCCAAAATAGCGTCCTTAACTGCAGAAAATTGGTATATTAACTACCATGGAAATGAACTAATTTTAAGGGTGAGACTAATTTATTAGGTGTAAAACACTTTGCTTCCGCCGTTTTTCCATAGACGGCTTTAGCGGTAAGAAGTGGTCGAAATAAATTGATCATAAACGTCATGCAATAAACATTCATCGATTCATATCTGCATCATAAAGTTATTCTCGACTGAAAATGTCGGAAGCACAGAGAGCTATAAAGTGATCCTTGTGGTAAGTAAGGATTGTCTCACTGATGTCCCTTTGTGACATACTGATACGTAAATCAAACTTGTTTATATCCTCAATCTGGACGTACTGGCACATGAAATAGGTCACTTGGATATTAAGCGGCGTTCAGACATTACAACTTACTTGAATTCAAGTAACTTGAAAGGAGTAACCTGAATTCAAGTGAACATTCATACTATTTCAATATTTGATTCAAGTCATTTCAAGTTGACATTTTTACTTGAATGATTCCTGTTTCAAGTTACAAAAATGGCGTCGAATGATGTGATTCCTGCAGGAATAAAAGTTGTAAATAAGCTAATTGTGGATGGATTACTAAAATCAGAGACAAAATTCTACACTTCATTTTACAAAAAAACTCAAACAGAAAATAAAAACAACATAACCTCACAATTTGTTTTTTTAATTTCATGTATTAGGTAGGTGTTAAAAAGGCTCGTTCAGACTTTACAAGTTACTTGAATTCAAGTGCAATAATTGGTGCAACTTGAAACAAATCGAAAGGTGTGAACATCATTTCACTTGAATTCAAGTAACTTGAAAGGTGCTTTCAAGTTTCAAGTAGAAGTAGAGACCAAGTTAACTTTTGCTTTCAAGTTGGGGACTTGAATCACAGTTGAATAATGTGAACTGATATTCAAGTGCACTTGAAGTCACTGGAAGTAGTGAAAGTGGCTCGGCACTGCGGCAAATTAGTCAACCACATTTACGTCTACGGCCCAGCCGTTTTTCGAGTGCCCACGTTGTGCTAAACTTATCGCATAACCTAATGCACGAAACATTATATCAAAAAATAATAAAATGTAACAGATCAATAATTTACAGGGTGAGTTCAGGTAAGATTAGGGTACGCCAGGCCAGCTCAGCTCAGAAAAATGATATACAAAGTAATATTTCAAGTAAATATATTGTATTGGCATTTGGCAACACCGTGGGCACTCGAAAAGCAGTTGGGATGTAGACGCTGACTCTAGTGTGAACCACCCACGGAGGGTTCTAATTATGAGGTTATTTTGTTTTGTATTTTTTTGTAAAATGAAGTGTAGAATTTTTTCCTGATTTTTAGTAATCCATCCATAATTAGCTTATTTACAACTTTTCTTCTAGCAGCAATCACATCACTCGACGCCATTTTTATAACTTGAAACAGGAATCATTCAAGTAAAAATGTCAACTTGAAATGACTTGAATCAATTATAGAAATAGTATGAACCTTCACTTGAAGTAACTTGTAAAGTCTGAACGAGCTTTTCAACTGTGATTCAACTCGACCTTCAAGTCCCCAACTTGAAAGCAAAAGTTGACTTTGTCTCTACTACTACTTGAAACTTGAAAGCACCTTTCAAGTTACTTGAATTCAAGTGAAATGATGTTCACACCTTTCAATTTGTTTCAATTTGCACCAATTATTGCACTTGAATTCAAGTAACTTGTAAAATCTGAACGAACCTTAAAGATGTTTCTGAAATGTCCCATGATATTTGGGCTACTAAGGACAGTATCATAAGGTACAGTAAAGTGCGACAAAACGGGGTAAAGTCCCACCAACTGAAGTATATTTTAAGATAATTGAAAATTTATTATTTCGGTTATTAATGGAAGTTTTAGAGCCAAGAATTAGCTAAAAGTGTTTACGAAAATAATTGGTATGAACTGGATGAGAAAACTAAAGAAAGTTTGTTATTCATTATACTTAGATCTCAAAGAGCACTTCAAGTTAAAGTTGGAAATTTGTATGCCATAAATAATGATTTGTTCATTAAGGTAAGTTTTACTCAACTCAAGAAAATCTTTCTGTAAAATGTACTATTGTGTTTTATTGAGATTAATCTAGAGCAGATCTACTATTTAAAAGTTCTTTCAATATTTAAGTCAGACGTTTCCTATTTTGGCCAGCAGAATAAACAGATCTTACCCTCTCGGATTAATTTTTATTGGTGTTATAAATATTCACATGTATCTTAAAATACTTATTTTTTAGATCATGAGAGCTGGATACACATTTTTGTTATTTTACAATGTATAACAAATGAAACACAAGTAGCAATACGAATTTATTGTAAATTACCTATTTTAGCAAAATAAAGTATTTCGAGCATTAAATTTGTACTTTAATGTGATAATAAAATTTTTAAAGATTCATACAAAAAATTACGTAAAATCCTAAAATAAATGCGAAAATGGTTTTTTTGGGCGAAAATGCATTAATTTTAAAAATTAGAAAAAATGGGATTAGAAAAAAAAAGTACCTAGAAAAAAGGAAGAAATGGTTATTTGTTTTACCACGCAGCCAAGTAGTAGATTGACTGCCGCGGCTGATAGTGATGGTGATAGGAATTCAGCTAAGGCAGTCAATCTACTTTGCTGCCGAGTTGAACATATAATTTTTTCTCCGATTGTTTATAATGGTATATGTATATTATATTGTATTTGCAAATTATTACAATTCCCACAATCTTTTTATTTTTCCTGTAGTGATAAATTAAAACAAAATTTGATAGAAATCGCAATTGTTGGAATGGTTGGTTGCTATGAAAATGTATATGTCCATAACAATTTTGCTGCCTAGGCAGGAAAGTCCTTACTTTGCTGCCTAGACAGGAAAAGTAATACTTGATTGATATGTGTCTGCAAAATTAATATTTGCTGTCAATCGGAGAAAAACTACTTTTTTGTGAAAATTCATAGCAAACTATGATTTTGGAAATTGAGTCTGCCAAGTGTCTCGAGAATAGAAAAGATTTACTTGTTTACTTTTTTTATTTCTCAAACATATGCTTGAATTAAACAAAGAAACAAAAGGTCTCTGCATATTTTTTCATTCACTTTAGATAGAGCATTGCTAATTAGGGCCACTAAAGTAAACAAAACAAATTTACAATTATCAATAAGCTTTTATTTTTTTTTATTTTAAATTAAAATGTATCATATGGCTTTACTGCAAAAGTTTCATAAAGATCGACCCATTTTGAGTAAACATCTCCTTTAGGATTTCTTTGAATGGTCAAAGTTTCGTTGATATCCAAGTACTGAAAGTCATCCGGTTTTACAGTTGGCCAAGTTAGGTTATTCAAAAGCTCTGTTTTTTCAGGAGTGGGATTTCTAAAAAAAATAGAACGTTCAATTACAAATTACTAATTTTAAATATCTAGGATCAAACTAGAAACAAAAATAACCACTAATTTGTTGTTATAATATATTAAAAAGACATTAGAGATTTTTGTTTATTTAACTCACTCCCAATAAACAAATCTCTCGTTGGCATTACCTATAGAAAATAGATAATAAAATGAGTTAATCTTATTTTTTTATACTTACAGATATTTCGCAAAATTGGAAATCAAAGCTCTAAATCTGTTACTAGTATCGATATCTAGCTGCGAATATTTATCCAAAAACGTATCATTAGAAAATGACCACACATATTTATTATCTTCAGCATGGCCAACTTTGTAGGCACCTAAAAATTTAGATAAAATAAAAATAAATATTTCTATTTCGTAAAATATATAAATAATCTTTTTATGTTAAAATAAGATAACTGCTAAAATATATAGATTTACATTACCATCTAAACTGGGTCTGTTTCCACCCATAGCTCCATGGTAAGAAAATTGATAAAAATATACGTCGCTGAATGCAGACTGTAATTTGGCGTGAGTGATAACGCCTCTGTTAAAAGATGTATCACTGAAATACTGAAAAAGAAAAAATCGTTTAATACTGACTGGAAATTTTTGAGATTTCAGGATTCAATTTTGGCGATTTTTTAACGAAAAATTGTTCACCCCTTATTAAAAGAAATAGCCAAAAATATAGGTACCGAAAGAATTTAGCGATGGTAAAATTTTTCAACAAGATGAAATCTCTACTCACTTTGTGTGTTTGTTAATACTAGGAAACATAGAACTGTCGATAAATATTTAATAAATATATTAAGGCTTACTCTGACTGCTTTGCCAAGATTATCCTGGAGCAATCCATCTGTATATATTTTTCTTATAGCTTGTCCTATTCTTCTTTTTTCAGTTTCATCAGTTATATTCATATTTTTGTTAACCAATCTTTGTAAATCATTTTCGTATTGGTGAACTGATGACTGGAATTTTGCATCTAGAGAAAAATGTTTTTTTTATATTAACCATAATATAAGCAAGTATGTAACTTTCTAGATAGTTATTTTCTCTAAAAACACAATAATAGATAAATCTAGCCCACTGTCTGCTATCTGTTTTTCAGGGTTTCAAACAACAAATTATTTATTGTTGATTTTTTAAAAATGTATAATTTGAAGAAGAGATACGCCATAATATTTATTGACTTACCTGCTGCTCTATAAATAGCCTCTTCCGAGCAAATTCCTATCATCAGAGGAACTCGGTTCATTTCACCGTTTTCTAAAGCAAAATACATATTTTTCGATATAAAAGCATTTTCATGAACTGGTTCTATAACAGGAGTAAACCAAAATCCTTGCACAATTTGTTCGTTGCCAACTGCTTCCTAAAAATATCAATTTTGTACGGAAACAATAAAGTGTAACTAATTATTGGATCAGGGAGAAAATTGTCTAGAATTATCACAAATTGCATAAAATTATCTAGTATTGTCTTCTACCGTTATGCTGCTTGGTTCGAACAACCCTCAAAAGTCAACCGGAGGCTATCCGAATAACGGCTTTACGTTTGAACATGCGATTTCTGTAGCAAATTCATAATTTCTTTATTTTGCGGCATGGAAAAATCTATTTTAATACTTACTTTAAAATTATCTACAGCATTGTTAATATCCAAGGCAGGCTTTTCCCTTAAAAATGTTAACAAATCCTTTGAATCACTTGAAATATTGAAGTTTGCATCTAAACTTGTTGCTAGCCTGTAAGCTAAATATTTATAATCTCTCTGATAAGCCCAGGGGTTTAGTATAGAACCACTTTGAGCAATTGCTGCTCTAAATAAACCTAAAAATGCATCACTCTATAAAATTTTATTCAGAAACTGATTTTCACAATCATTTTTATCAATGCTAACATGTACTTCCAGAAATGTGCTTACCAGTAGATTTTTTACTCATTAGAAGATAAGTTACTGAAGCTGCACCAGCGCTTTCTCCGAAGATTGTTACTTTTTGAGGATCACCACCAAAATACTGGATATTTTCTTTTACCCATCGAAGTGCCAGAAGTTGATCTTTCAGTCCAAAATTTCCTGTAATGGTTGTATCTCCAGTTGTTAAAAATCCTAAAAAATAAAGCTTTTAGAAATTGTTTCACCGAAATAATCTAAAAAATAAATTCATTACTATCAATCATATTGTATTAGTTCTCAGAAGGGCATAAGTTATCTGTTATTGCCAACTTGCATCCAGTTCTATCTACTCTATATGTTTTGTCTATCTAATATTTCTCATTTTGACTCTATGCACTGCCAATTTCCACTTAATCTTCGTAATTCGTTATATTACGACGAAATCTCGTTAATAAGTTGATTAGGGTTGACCACATTTCCATCACATATCCGGATATTTTATTCTAAATGGAGTAGCTCAGGAATGCTAATGCTAATGCCTTCCTTTCAACAATTTAAGCTCTAAATCGTATTTGCTTCTACCTCCACTACTTATTCCATAAACACTTAAGCCCAACAATTAATAAATCAAAATGCTGTCTAATCAGGTCAGGTCAGGTCACTTTGTTTTTAGCAAAAAGCCTATTGGTATATGTGTTTTTACCTAATTTTGGAGTGGTTTAACACCATTAGGCAACCTTGGCCAAATACCACACTTTTGCGGTCTTCAACAATTTTTAGTATATGTTAATTGTATTTTGATCTATTGATGTTTGATGATTTATAGTCACTCTATGTTAGAGATTATTTTTAGCTCTAGCGCGGGGTGTACGAGCTTTTTTGATGTCAGATACGGTTTCAGCGAAAAATACTGTGGAATACCATAATCATATTTCCAGGGCATTGTTATCTATTAAATATTTAGTAACCACCGGTGAATAATATTTTGTTTTTACTTTTTGTATTTTTTAAATTGAACTGATCTAATTCAAGGTCTGTTGGAGCGGGTAGGCCGAGGAGTAGTTGTTTAACATTCAAATACGCTGCAAACCATTCAATATAATTTCTCTTTGTTTGGGAAAGTATGAATCTGTAATTTTTAACAGTTTGACGCAACCAGTTTGCTTCATTTTGAATTGGAAAATTCACTTGAAGACATGTCTTAGTTTGCCGAGAGCAGTCCAGGTTAAACTTATTCTTATTAGGAGCTCATGGGTCTTATTGTCTCTGAATATTATGAGTTCAAAAGTTCCTCTACGTGTTTTCCGTCTACAAAGGTGGTTTCACTAAGATATGCCATGATATTTATTTTTGATATATTTATATTTAACCGTGCTGGTTTAGAAGCGGTAATTGGTATTGCAACCTTGATACTAGCGTCAAGGGGTTTAGACTCTTTCCTTTAATGTTTATACCCATATATTCCCAGTCTAGACATATTTTCTAGCAACGAATAAAAACTGAAAGGGACAGTGTCTCCCTGTCTGACGCCAAGTTCGACTCTGAATTTATTGGTGTGTATATATTTCCTTACACAACTGTATATGTGGTCTTTTCACATCCCCAACAAGTCATTCATAAGTTTCAAATATTCCGTGCCCAAGGATGAAGTGAGATAGATATATAAAAGTCCAGAACATGGCAACGAATTTATGCTTCGATGCATGGGCGTACCGTTACAGAGGGAAATGGGATGTGACACAATATATTTATTTTTTTAACGATTTTAATTTTACCGGTTACATAGGAAATTTAAAATACTAATGAAAATATATTTATTTAATCAAATTAATCGTAAAAAAATTTAGGATCACTTATTTCGCTAGTCCGCTCTGAACACCTAGTGTTCGTCAATGCAGGATCAAGGGAAAATTCATCATTTCCTTGCAAATGTGTCGATGTTGTTTTTATCAGGCTGTTCGACTATCAGGCTATTCGGTATTGAGGTAGGAATAGGGAACTAACTACAAATTAAACACTGATGAATTATTACTTGTATCATCCTGAAATAAAAAAAAATAATGTTGGTATAGTAGGAACCTTCTACGTTTAGATAAATCCTGAAACATATATAAACTGTTTTAATCTTATCGAACCTATAACAGAAAAAAATTAGTTAGTAAATATCAACTAACGAAAACGTTGGCAGAAGTAACAAATTTCTACATCTACTATTTTTTTGTGAGGCAAGCCTCGTTTTATTTTATTTTTTCTCCACTACGCTACATTAAAATTATATACATTCATAATCCACGAAGCAGGCGAGAAGGCATTCACAGTGAAACGACATACAAATCGAATCAAATAAGTAATTAGTTAAAACTACAATTACAGAACACAAAAATTTTCAATAAAAGTTAAGATTCATGGGAAATCACTAGAGTTTAAGCCGTCGGTATTATGGAAATGTTTTTGATTGCTTAAAATATTCAACATATTCTCAAAAGATTGGTTTGACCTTTTACATTACATAAATTTAAGCCATAATGTTTAAACAATATTACTGGAAGTACCTTATATTTTAAGTGAAAAATGTTTGTATTCTAGTAAAGCTTCGCAAAAGTATTTTTAAATCTTATATCCTAAATTTATTAAAAAACAAATAAACATAGGTATATTACCTCGATATTGGTTTTGCATCTGTTTTCAAATATTTCCTTCCACTTGGTTAATATTCAAAGTCATTATCACGGAAATGAAGAACAAATATAATCAATTGTAGGTATGAACTTCACTGCCTCAAATCTTCTCCTTTCAACATTTGCAGGAATCCTAAAAGTCATGTCTTCGTCTAACTGTTTAAATGAAAAATATTACCTAAATACTTAGGTAGTTTGACAGAAAAACAAAATGTGATTTAATTTTTAACACAATATATGAAACTTACATAATTATAAGTCGTTGCAAATAAGTTAAAACAATCCTTTATGCATTATTAAAAAATTTATACAGTCGATAAAATACTAAATTCTACGCCCCTGAACTATGTTTATAACCTTAAATATAACTTACCGATAAAATGATAAATCCGGATTAAAATAATCCAGTTTGCGGCATACCACACATTGTTGAACCATATTTGTCTATTTAATCAATTTAAACCAATAAATCAATATGAAAAAGAAAATTTTAATCTAGCACGATATAAAACACATTAGTAAACAAACACCAATGAACTGAACATGGCCGACACAAATATACTAGTACCATTCTAATGGTTTCACTCCATTCATAAATAACAATGTTTGATAGCGCTTCGTTGCCGCTTCTATCAAATCTTCGCAGAAATGGTTGAAACTTAAATCATGGTAAAGTATCTTTGTCAATATTTATCTAGCAATATAATTTGTTGTGTTATTAGTTTCGAAAATTACTGTTAACGTAGATATACAATTATTTTAGCGAAACAAAATATCTCATTTTCCAAGATAATGTTTAAATAGATTTAGGATTTTGGTAATGACGGAAAAAAATATGATAACTTTGACAACATTGAAACTGATAATATAAATTCAATAACACAGCGTTTAGACTGTTACGTGTTGTCCCCAGCCGAAACGTCAACAAACTCGATCTTATTGTTCTAAATCTATGGGTCTTTTATATATTCCGTATAAGGTGAGGTATATTATTTTGGACTTACCAAAAGGCCCGAGTCTGTAATTTGATGTAACAACAATGACATTATTTTCCATTAAATAATGTGGTCCAAAGAAGTCAAAATTGCCGGCACCGTTTACAAATCCTCCACCGTATACGTAAAACATTACAGGGAGAGAAGTATTTTCTGATCCGTTCTACAATTAGAAAGTTTATTGACAACTAAATTAAAAATATTTTTAAAGTTATAACAACAAAATTTCAAAAAATTATCTTACTATCGGTCTATAAACATTTAAATATAGACAATCTTCGTTTTCTAATTCTAGAAGGTTTGATATGTTATAAATATTGGCTTGCTGAAAACACATTTTGTTATTTTCGGTTGCATTTAGCACCCCTTGCCACCTTTCAGCAGGTTCTGGATCCTGAAAAGATCTAATTTTAGGTTAAACTTAATACATATTTTTTATCATTGATTTTCTAAGCATCTTGTAAAAGTGTTTTGATTACCTATTAACTTTAAAATTTCATGAAAACTTACTGCAAAGCGAAGATTACCAATTGGTGGTTTCGCAAAAGGAATTTGCTGAAATGCATGAAACGATATTTTCCTTAAAGAATATTCGGTTCGTCCTCTTATAGCCCCATTTGGAATTGTTACAAAAACATCTTGAGCTTTCTGCAAACAAAATTTCGAATATTCAATGTACGGAGTTGCAGTTGCATGTTACATTTTAAATTCGGAAACACTTTCGAGCATTCCAAATAAGAATGAGTAAACAACAAAAGAATACATGTCCAATAATAATAATAATAAATGCCTTTATTAACGTAACAAGATACAATTTATAACATTATTATGTTAACTTCGCTGATTAATAAATCCTTCGAATCTGGTATCTTTCCAGGCTGTCTAAAAACAGCTATAATAATCCCACTTCATAAGGGTGGCGACAAAGAGGAAACCTGTAACTATAGACCCATTGCTTTATTACCTACCTTATCGAAGATAATAGAAAGGCTGATGAAAAATCGCCTACTGCCCTTTCTTTCCAAACAAAACATCTTAACACCTCATCAGTACGGTTTCCTTCCTAAAAAATGCACTAGTGACGCAATGTTTTCCGTTCTTAATGAAATATATACATCACTTAATGATAAACTTTTCACAGCTTCAGTATTTTGTGACTTCGCAAAAGCCTTTGATTGTGTTAATCATGAAATCTTAATTAAGAAACTACAAATTTATGGCGTAAGGGGTTCTCCTTTGCAATGGTTTAAAACTTACTTAGAAAATAGAAATCAGCAGGTACGGGCTAATGGTGAGCATTCTTCAAATCTGCCAATTAGCAGTGGACTACCTCAAGGTTCAGTATTAGGTCCGATTTTATTTTTATTATTCATCAACGATATCACAGACTTAAAAATAGGTGGAAGAATTTCTTTATTTGCCGATGACACGAGTGTAACCTGGAGTAGTTCTGATATACAGACATTACAATCTAGCATTACCCCCAAATACTTTCATTATAAAAAAACTTTGCGAAATATACATAAGGAAATTCAAAATTTCTTTATGTTTATGTGGAATATACAAAGTTTTAGCAAAAAAATTGTAAGAAAAACGTATTCAAGTTGGAGATTTTCGGTCATGAATGAGTGTATCATTTTATTCCAATGAACTACATACACATACCATGAAAATTTAAATGAAATACACGTACAATTTTTCATACCTAAATTTAATCCTAAAAATCTTAGAACAGATATTTCTAATACCCTTAAATGAAAATTCCAACTTGAGGAGGCTATTTTGAGTATTTTAATTTTTGTTATTTATTAAAAAATTATGGTTATGTAATGAATGTTGTGTAATTTTTCTCAACTTGGTGTGACCCCATGACAAAAAACCCCAAGATTTCTAGCTGTTGGTATCTCTGGGTAGACAACTTCATGGTGAGAACATAACAGATATCTGAAAACTTCCGACACTGTTTACGGTGGTCATCTGAATACGTCATCTTTTCAACATTGAGGAAACCTAATAACCAATGTTGTTTATTGATAAATAACTAATGGTCATCTGAATAAGCCAGATTATGACCATCAAAATTTCTGTTTGTATTTTGTTCCCAAAGATAATAGCACTAGTCGGTTTATTTATACGACAAATACCTGGTCAGTTAATAAGTTCGTAGGATGACATATAGATGGTGCCACTATTGACAAATCCATATGATTTTTAGAAAGTAGGTAATAATCTTGAAATGATACGAGTCAAAATTTCATACTAATCTGACGTTTAGTTCAAAAGTTACAGTCGTTTTCGTCGCTACTTTTGAAAAAAATGGAAAATTCTAAATTTCGTGTTAATAAAGTATGGCTTTTTAATGGAATAAAAGAAGTGGATAGCAGCCTAAACGTCAGTTGTTAAGATTTTGACCTCTGTATTTTTGAATGCAAACGCTGTTTTATTCATCGGTTATTGGTGCGTTTCAAGGAAGAAATGGCGAAATAACGACCACAAATAAAGCCAAGTGTCACAAGTTGATCGCAACACCATTGTAATTGCACTTTCAATTGTTTCCCCATCCACTGTGTTTTTCAGATTTATTTGTAAGTCAGGACGAAGTTTAATAGTTAGGAATACAGTGGGAAAACATTTGCAATGAAAAGGAGAGGCTGCTGAAATAAGAAAAGAAACAAAGAAATGAAAGGGAAAAAGGCTAATGTTCGTAAATCGTAGTTTTCAGGCACACAATTCAATATTTTCACCATTATGAAAAACTAAAAAAAAAAATTTTGGCCACTGTACACAAGAAAAAGGCGCCACTAAGGCGTTTGGCAGTAACTACAGACCTGGTAGTACTACATACTTGTTACCAAGTGGTACCTAGCATAGACATGTCGACAGTAACAATTTTTTATATCATTTTACTTTGTTTTATGCCGAGACCTTAAATAAATTATTTGCTTTACTTACGGCAAAAATTAAAGTTGACACAAAGACTAAAATTGAAAAAACTAGTAACATTATTTGAATAGAAAACTTCAACCACTACGTAACAAATTTATTTTAAATTATAATTTGTTTTGATTATATCTTTATTTAGCATCTTCTTGCAATTCCAATAACATTGCAACAAAAAAATGTAAATGATAACGTCCTCTTTATCTTAAAGTGCAAGTGTGATTTTAATACATAAATAACATAATATAACAGAGGTTCCCAAACTTTTTCGGTTTGCGTCTGCCTAAATAATCGGTTTTTTCTGCGGCACCCTTAATACATAAGATTTTTTTTTAAATTTTATTTCCTTGAAAAATTGGAAAACTTTCCTTTTTAAAAGCGATTGCCCATTTAACAGAGAAAAACTGAAAATAGATACTTACTATTTTCCTTTGGTAATATCCATATGGACACTGGACAACCACCATGTGGTTAGGTTAGTTAAAAAATAAATTAAACACGATTTTTGAATTCACAAACAAAAATTCGAGAATTGGAAATTTCAAGAAAATTGCCGAATTTTTTAATTGAATATTTCGCGGCTCCCTTATGACGGACGGCACGCGGCTCCCCGGGGAACCGCTGCTCTCACTTTTGGAATCTCTATATACTTGTTCATTTTTTATTTCCCAAACATCTGCTAGAACTAAACAAAGAAACAAAAGGTTTCTGCATATTTTTTCATGCATAATTTAGAAACAGCATTGTTACGTAGGGCAACTGATACAGTAAACACAACAAATTTACAATTATCAATATGCTTTTATTTTTTTTATTTTAAATTAAAATGTATCATATGGCTTTACTGCAAAAGTTTCATAAAGATCGACCCATTTTGAGTAAACATCTCCTTTAGGATTTCTTTGAATGGTCAAAGTTTCGTTGATATCCAAGTACTGAAATTCATCCGGTTTTACAGTTGGCCAAATTATATTATTGAAAAGTTCAGTTTTTTCAGGAGTGGGATTTCTAAAAAAAATAGAACGTTCCATTACAAATTACAAATTTTAAATATCTAGGATCAAACTAGGAACAAAAATAACCACTAATTTGTTGTTATAATATATTAAAAAAACATTAGAGATTTTTGTTTATTTAACTCACTCCCAATAAACAAATCTCTCGTTGGCATTACCTATAGAAAATAGATAATAAAATGAGTTAATCCTATATTTTTAATTTTTTTATACTTACAGATATTTCGCAAAATTGGAAAACAAAGCTCTATATCTGTTACTAGTATTGATATCTAGCTGCGAATATCTATCCAAAAACGTATGATTAGAAAATGACCACAAATAATGATTATCTTCAGCATGTCCAACTTTGTAGGCACCTAAAAATTTAGATAAAATAAAAATAAATATTTCTATTTCGGAAAATGTATAAATAATCTTTTTATGTTAAAATGGGATAACTGCTAAAATATATACATTTACATTACCATCTAAACTTGGTCTGTTTCCACCCATAGCTCCATGGTAGGAAAATTGATAAAAATATACGTCGCTGAAAGCAGACTGTAATTTGGCGTGAGTGATAACGCCTCTGTTAAAAGATGTATCACTGAAATACTGAAAAACAAAAAAATCGTTTAATACTCATTGAAAAGTTTTTGAAATTTTTGGATTAAAATTTGGCGATTTTTTAACGAAAAGTTTTCATTCCTTATTAAGAGAAATCGCCGAAAATAAACCGGAAGAATTTAGTGATGGTAAAATTTTTCAACAAGATGAAATATCTCCTCACTTTGTGCCTAATTATATCAAAGAATGGCCACCAAGATCGCCCGATTTGTTTGATAGTACTATAAAATATAGAACTTTCCATAAATATTTAATAAATATATCAAGCCTTACTCTGACTGCTTTGCCAAGATTGTCCTGGAGCAATCCATCTGTATATATTTTTCTAATAGCTTGTCCTATCTTTCTTTTTTCAGTTTCATCAGTTATATGCATATTTTTGTTAACCAATCTTTGTAAATCATTTTCGTATTGATGAACTGATGACTGGAATTTTGCATCTATAAAAAAATGTTTCTTTTATGAATCCTAATATAATCAAGTATGTATCCATCTCATACAGTTGTTCTCTCTAAAAACACAATAAATCAAAGGCCCACTGAGTTTTAGACCACATTATTTTTTTTCGAAATTATATATTGTTGATTTTTAAAAATATATTTGTATAATTTGAAGAAGAGATCCGCCATAATATTTATCGACTCACCTGCTGCTCTAGCAATAGCCTCTTCCGAGCAAATTCCTATCATCAGAGGAACTCTGTTCATTTCACCATTTTCTAAAGCGGAATACATATTTTCCGATATAAAAGCATTTTCATGAACTGGCTCAATAACAGGAGTAAACCAAAATCCTTGCACAATTTGTTCGTTGCCAACTGCTTGCTAAAAATATGAATTTTGTCACGTAAGTATTGAAGAAATTGCATATACTGGTTGGTCTGAGCAACCCTCAAACATGCTATTTCTCAACCTGATGGCATGTCATCCACAGTCTAATCGCTTCGAGAGCTGCTTAACTGTTGGATCTAATTCAAATTAAAAAGTATTTAACATTTTTTTACAGGATTTATTAAGAAAAATAGAAAAAGTTTTCACTAATATTTTCTTTCGTAGAATCTAGGGCAATGGAAACAAACCTTCGAATTTGAAAACCCTTTATTATTTTTGAAATCTAGTTCAAAAATTCATCTGCTCCATGACATTTACATTTATGTCGTTATCAGAGGATTATAATAGTTTTGTTAAGTACTGCAGTTGACGTGAATCTGATTGTAAAAGGTGTCCTTGTAAATGAAAATTCATAATTTATTTATTTTACAGCACGGAAAAATCTATTTTAATACGTACTTTAAAACTAGCTGCAGCATTGTTAATATCCAAGGCAGGCTTTTCCCTTAAAAATGTTAACAAATCCTTTGAATTACTTGAAATATTGAAGTTTGCATCTAAACTTGTTGCTAGCCTGTAAGCCATATCTTTATACTCTCTCTGATAAGCCCAGGGATTCAGTGTAGAACCACTTTGAGCGATTGCTGCTCTAAATAAACCTAAAAATGCATTACTCATTTATATCAATCCTAACATCAGTATTACAATCATTTATATCAACCCTCCCAGAAATATGTTTACCAGTAGATTTTTTGCTCATTAAATGAAAAGATACTGAAGCTGCACCAGCACTTTGTCCGAAGATTGTTACTTTTTGAGGATCACCACCAAAATACTGGATATTTTCTTTTACCCACCGAAGTGCCAGAAGTTGATCTTTAAGTCCAAAATTTCCAGTAATTGTTGTATCTCCAGTTGTTAAAAATCCTAAAAAATAAAGCTTACACAATCTGAAGAAGTACCTTATACAGGGTGGGCCAAACTACTGGCCTCGGAAGATTAAGTCGTTATGGTAAGAGATAAAATTTTCAAATTTTGTGTGAGCTAGTACAGTTACTGGGTGCACATTTTGAAAATAGTTTAGATTATACAGGGTGTTCCAAAAACTCGTGGCAGCACAAACTTATATTTTTTTAAATGGAACATACTTTATTTTATTCAAGAATCGAAAAGATCTCATCGAGAGCGTTAAAAAAATATAGCATGTTAATATATTATACGGGTGTTTTAAAAAGATATGGCCAATTATTATAAAAAATGACCCCCTCTTTAACAATCTGTAAAACAGTAAATCAAAATACATGAACAGGTCTTTGTATTCAAATGTCATTCTCATATCGTTGGCTATGCTCACTATTAATTACTTTGTTTATCTGTGGCTTCTTTAATACAGGGTGAAACAGAATTCAAATCAAGCAATATTTCAAAATTTTCAAATTTATCACCCTATATGTCTTTTTACAATTTGTTAGTAATATTAATAAGCTTTCAAACGATATAGTATAGTTAGGGTATAAGTTAATGAAAAACTGTAAATATTTTTTTAGGTAAACAAACATAACTTAACTTACTTAGAAGAGATATATGATTGTTTTGGGAAATGTGGTCAGGATTAATACTATAACAGATATGAGATATAAACTAAAGCGATGGATAGAAGGACAATTAGAGATATCGTACGACCAGAAACAACGAATGAGGTATAAAACCATTTTAGAAAAAAGATAGAATGTATGAGAGAGAAGAAGTTTAGCTTTAAAGGACTCGCAAGTTTACAAATTGAAAAGAAAAGAAAAAGAGAATGTCCAAGAATATAGACATACGCATATTCAGAACTGACAATAATGATACTTTTTAAGGACGAGAGAAATAAGGAGAAGAAGAATGAAGCAGTAACTAGTTTGATGTTTCTAAGCAGTATATAAATCATGTGTTTTACTTACACAAATTAAATGGTATTAAATATTTATTTTAGTTATTTAATAAAATGAAAGCTTGTATATTATTTTCAAATTTTTCTATTTAAAAAAAACTTACAATTATGTAACCAAAGTTATTAAAAGACTTACATTTATATAAATAAACAATGACATTTTATAAAAAGTAGGTTAGTTTATACTAAATGTTCAAAATGGCGACCATTTTGTTCCATACATTTCTTTATTCTTTTGATAAACGAGAATCTTACTCTTTGTAACAAAGCTGGAGTTATTGTGGAAAATGCGTTTCGAATTTTTTCTTTCATGGCTTTTTTGGTAGTAGGTTCAGTTTGATAGACAACTTCCTTGATGTATCCTCATAAAAAGAAATCCATCGGTGTCATATCTGGAGATCGAGGAGGCCACAAAATTAGCCCACCACGTCCTATCTACCTATAGGTAAAATGTTCAACCACCGACGTACACACCGAAGGTAATGAACAGATGGAACCACAAATTAACTCTTGTGTTTAAATCAACTTCCTCCAATAATTCACCCAAATCGTTTTTAAGCGAGACTTCCTTAAAAAAAGTATGGTCCTATAACTTTATCTCCTACGATTCCTCCCCATACGTTTATGGACCATTTAGTTTGGGACGTTGAACGAAACAAATGTGAATTAGTATCCGAATAAAAATGAAACTCATGGCGGTTGACGAAACCATTTTTGTGAAAAGTGGCCTCGTCACAAAATCTGGATATCCACTGAACCACTCGCAAATATTTATTCTTATTGGAAAATCTCTCTCTAAAGGCTCTTGGTGCATCTGTGTCTTGTACGGGTGAAATTTATTCTTTTTTATTATTCTTATTGTTCCTCTACTAATGTCCAATTCAGTACTAAGTTTTCTAGTACTTGTATTAGGATTCTCAACCAAATGTGTCATTACTAAAAATTCATTGTCCTCATTGAAAATACGTTTGGGAAGAGTATGAGGTTGATAGGAAACATCACCTCATGTGTCGAATCTTTCCTTAAGTTTTAAGAAAGCTTTTTTATTTGGATGTCTTCGATTGGGATATCTTTCACGATATACTCTTGAAGCGAGTAAACAATTTTTTGAGCATTCTCCTAAGACATTAATCATGTCTTCCTGTGGTAAATTCATTAAGGTTATTTATTATTTAAACCTAAGAACAAAAACGAAGAATATGGCTAAAATTTATTTAACATTTATTAGTACATACTAGTTTGACACTAGCCTACTTGGTAAACGAAAATATGGCTTGATTATATTTCGTTTACCAAGTAGGCTAGTGTCAAAATAGTATCTACTAATAAATGTTAAACAAATTTTAGCTATATTCTTCGATTTTGCTCTTAGGTTTAAATAATAAACAACTATAATGAATTTACCACAGGAAGACATGATTAATATGATTTACGTCTTAGGAGAATGCGCAAACCTAAAATGTACAGGATTTTTCATGTAGTAGTTTAATACCATTTAATTTGTGTACGATATGAGGATGACATTCGAGTACAAAGATTTATTGATTTATTTTGATTTACTGTTTTACAGAGTATTAAGGATGGGGTCATTTTTTATAATAATTGGCCATATCTTTTTGAAACACTCGTATAATATATTAACATGCTATATTTTTTTAACGCTCTTAATGAGATCTTTTCGATTCTTGAATAAAATATAGTATGTTCCATTTAAAAAAATGTAAGTTTGTGATGCCACGAGTTTTTGGAACACCCTGTATAATCGTAACTATTTTCAAAATGTGCACCCAGTGACTGTACTAGCTCACACAAAATTTGAAAATTTTATCTCTTACCACAACGACGTAATCCTCCGAGGCCAGAAGTTTGGCCCACCCTGTATAATCTAGCGCATATGTATGTACATGTGATCTCTTATACATTCTGTACAAGCTGAAGTATATTATTTTGGACTTACCAAAAGGTCCGACTCTGTAATTCGATGTAACAACAATGACATTATTTTCCATTAAATAATGTGGTCCAAAGAAGTCAAAATTGCTGGCACCGTTTACAAATCCTCCACCGTATATGAAAAACATTACAGGGAGTGAAGTATTTTCTGATGCGTTCTACAATTAGAAAGTTTATTGTCAAGTAAACTAAAATACTTTAAAAAATATTACAACGAAATTTTAAAAAATTATTACGACTTACTATCGGTCTATAAACATTTAAATATAGGCAATCTTCATTTTCTAATTCGAGAAGATTTGGTACGTTATACATATTGCCTTGCTGAAAACACATTTTGTTATTTTCAATTGCATTTAGCACCCCTTCCCACCTTTCAGCAGGTTCTGGATCCTTTAAAAAAGAATTTATTTAAGGTTACACTTATGTGTATCATTGATTTTCTAAGCATCTTGTAAAAGTGTTTTGAGTTTGAAATGTTATGAAAACTTACTGCAAAGCGAAGATCACCAATTGGTGGTTTCGCAAAAGGAATTTGCTGGAATGCATGAAACGATATTTTTCTTAAAGAATATTCTGTTCGTCCTTTTATAGCTCCATTTGGAATTGTTACAAAAACATCTTGAGCTTTCTGCAAACATATTAAACCTTTAAAAACAATTACATTTCGAATAATGAATGTACAAAGTTGCAGTTGCATGTATATTTTAGATTGGGAAACCGTGTAGAACATTCCAAATAAGAACGAGTAAACAATAAAAAGAATACATGTCCAATTATTTGTACAACAAATAGATGGTGCCACTATTGACAAATCCATATGATTTTGAGGTATTATGAAATAAGTTGCGGGTAGTTACGACGAATCAATGCGTTAAGACTAAAGGTGTATATTACAGTTGCAAGGAAAATAGCTGCTCAGAGCAAAGAGGAAATTCAAGCAGCTCTTAATGGTATACTACGCGTTTCGTCAGAAATAAGCATACCTTGTATTACCTTTTACCTTACAAATATATTGTATAAAGACAAAAATAAGTTACGTCCAAGGTGAGTTTTTTATTACACAAGAACACTGTATGGAATTACCAGCAAGGTTTGCAGTCACGTAGCCATTGAAATAGCAATATAAAATAATATCAAAATGACACCGTGGTAGGAAATCACCAAAACCAAATCAACACCAAACCAAATCGCAGACTTTTCGGCAAAGCGATTTCACTCAGAAAGCCAGAAGTCTGTAGCCATGATAGAGCAACGAAAAGGTGGTACATTTTCGATGGCTACAAAAAAATTAATCCTTGATGAGACTGGTACGACTACCGTGCAGAAACTCTATAAGATATCAACCCCAAAGAGCCATAAAAATATTTGCAATAGTTCACTGAAAAATCCGAGTATTTTAATCATAGATAACCAGGAGTGTCATATTTATCCATTCAAGCATTAGATTTAGCAAAGGAATCAAAAAAAAGGAAACCAAGAAAGTTAGGACGAAGTTTAATAGTTACGAATACACTGGGAAAAATGCAATTGCAGTGAAAAAGTGAGACTGCTAAAACAAGAAAAGAAATAAAGAAATGAAAGGGGAAAAGGCTAATGTTCGTAAATCGTAGTTTTCAGTCTCAAAATTCAACATTTTCAACACTATGAAAAACCATGTTGTTGTATGAAACTTGTTGTGTTAATCTTTGACAAATGTACACAAGAAAATGGCGCCAACACATTGACAACTAGAGCCATCTTTGAGCAAATTCTGGTTTCTTATTTACGGACCTGGTAGTACTTCATCCTTGTTACCAAGTGATACCTTGAATAGACATATTGACAGAAACAAATTTTTGTATTATAAATTTACTTTGTTTTTATGCCGAGACCTTAAATAAATTATTTGCTTTACTTACGGCAAAAATTAAAGTTGACACAAAGCCTAAAATTGAAAAAACTAGTAACATTATTTGAATAAAAAAACTTCAACCACTAGGTAACAAATTTATTCTAAATTATAATTTGTATTGATTATATCTTTATTTAGCACACTTATCTATTTATACTCACTCCACTTTTATCAATATAATAATAATATGTAGGTAAATTACATTAATGGATAAAATCTTCTTGAAATTCCAATCACTTATATAAATGATAACATCCTCTTTATCTAATCTTTCAACAACCAAGTTTTAATACATAAATTAATTACAAGTACCCATGTCGACTTTTAGTTGTCTTTCTCTCTCAATAATAATAATAATAATAAATGCAAACGCAAGTGACACACATCAATCAAACAAACTCTAGCCTCTTACATATGACAGGAGATTTCGTCATTTTTTTTATTTTTAGTCTACCAGTCTGTCAGTATGTCTGGAGAAGAGCCCTAAGGCGAGTGGAAACATGCGACAACAATTTAAATGTAATGTTCTTCTTTTTGTTGACTGACGGAAGCTCTGTTTTTTCTTTGTTTTTTAGAATTGAAATTAAGAGAAGCCATAATATTGCGTTAGTTAGATTATCGTTCTGATCAAATCAAATCCCTTAATAATGTCTTTTGACAAGGAGTCAGGATTATCAGCGGGAACATTATCGTAGTGGGCAAACGATTTCTCGGCAACATCATCAGCCGGGGTCTTCCTAAGCTTGTCAGACAAGGGAGTCTTCTCTTCGTTGTTGTTTTAATTTTTATGATTTTTTTTTAAATGAATGAATGATTACTGCATGGACTGTATTTTCTGATTTTGACACCAAGTGTCATTCCCTAATCCTACAGTGAAGGATTGTAATTAACAGTGCTGTTCCTTAAAGTGGCGCTGGGAAACAGTAACAATGTCTACACAGCTATAATGACCACAGTATTAGTAAAAAAAGAAATATAAAAATCTCATAAGCAAATCTTTATTTTACATTTTAAAAAGTTATATAAGGTTTAACAACATTATCAAAATATAACTGAATCCATTGAGGCACTGTCGTATTCTTTGGATCCCTCTCAATTGACAGGGAATTATTAACATTTAGATATTGGAAGTTACCTGGTTCCAATTTAGGCCAAATAATATTTTGTAGAAGGCTTGATTGATCTGGTGTTGGATTCCTAAAACGCACATTGGTCTTAGTATTTATAGTTTTTGAGAACATTTGGGATTTTCCTTTTGAAAAAACATGCTTTGCTTCAATATAGAATGTTTATTCATATTTCTTGTTTAATATTTATATTTTATAAAGAGAATTAAGCTTTAGTTTTCCTTACAATCGAAGGACGATATATCTCTTTATTACTTACTGATATTTTGCAAAATTGGTAAAAAGAGTCCTCCATCTTTCGCTGGTTAACTGATCACTTTCTGGATAAGTATCTAGAACACTCCAGTTACCATATGCCCAAATGTAGTTACCATCCTCAGAATGTTGGACTCTATCAGCGCCTTTATAAAAAATTGTGTTATTTATTTGGTAAATCGTTTGTTAGAATTCTTTCATTTTTTGGTTGTTATTGTATGACAAGCTATACACTAAATGGCAACCAAATACACTAAATGGCGGCAACCAAATACGTTAAATGGATGGCAGGAGGAATAGAATAGAGAAAGGAATAGAAAAGTTTGATTATTTAGTAGTAGTCGTAACATACACAAATCAAGAAGAAAATGAGATAAATAAGAGAATTCTGAAAGGCAACAGAGCAGTGGGATCAATATCAAAAATTTTAGGAGCAAAAAATCTATCAAGAGCAGTCAAAATTAAAGCATATAATTGTAAGACCCAGTTCTATATGCATCAGAAACATGGACACTTTAAAGAAACCAAAAATAACACAAAGAGCGAGATGGTTAGGGCACATTTCCAGAGTGGTAAAAATGGATAGAAGAGAAGGTGAGAAAAGAAGGAGAGGAATCTAAATGAAATGGAAAAGAATAGTAAAGAAGATTGAAGTCAAAAGGCTCTAGATAGAGACCTAGATCTAATGTCAAATAATACAAAGTGCTCTGTAGAAAAAAATGATTTATTTGTATTTTATTTTAATTAAAAAAAGTATAGATACATACCATCTACGATTACTTTATTTCCTCCAAGTTTTCCATCGTATGAAAATTGATAAAAATATACATCGCTAAATTGTGACTGTAACTGAGCATGATGGATGATCGGTCTGTTGAAGGACATATCACTAAAAAGCTGTAAAGAAAAATTTAAGGTTTATTTTGCAGTTTTACTTTATATTGATTTTAAAAACTATCCTCTTTATATCCACTTACCCTTATGGATTTAGCAAAATTGTCTTGAAGCAAACCATCTGTATAGATATCTCTAATTTTTTCTCCAACAGTATTTAGGGTACTTGAATCGGTTATATGCATATTGTTATTAACTAATAAGGATACATTCGCGTCGTATATTTTGAGGTTTGATTTAAACCATTCATCTTAAAATCAATAAGAATAAATATAAAAAAAAATGTAAATTATTCATCTACCTGAAGATCTAGTTAATGCTTCTTCTGATTCAATACCAATCATCAGAGGAACTCTGTTCATTCTTCCACTTTCTACGACATCATACATTTTTTCTGTAATAAAGGCATTTTCATGTTCTGGTTCAATAACAGGAGCGTAAAAGAAGCCTTGAATGAGCTCTTCATTGCCAACGGTATCCT
Source organism: Crepidodera aurea (assembly GCA_949320105.2). Lineage (NCBI taxonomy): Eukaryota > Metazoa > Arthropoda > Insecta > Coleoptera > Chrysomelidae > Crepidodera > Crepidodera aurea. The sequence goes on along the minus strand of OX439475.1, from coordinate 35,891,816 downwards.
AAAATTTCGAATATTAGTGAATTAGAAATAAATGTCCAAAAAGAGCTTACCCAAATAGCTTTCGAGGATGCATCATTTAACTGATCTGCTGACACGCTTCTCAAAAATTCTACCAACTCCTTAGTAGTAGCTTGGGTATTGAAATTGCTATCAATGGTTTTAGCCAATTTGTATGCGATGTCTCTGTGATCTTTTTGGTAAGTCCACGGGCACAATAATGAACCACTACCAGCAATACCGGCCCAAAAGAGACCTAAAGAAATTAATAACTTAATATAAATATGTGAGATTAAAAAACACCTCACCGTCAGATTTCTTGCTCATATATTGGTAAGTGACCGACGCAGCTCCAGCACTGGTTCCAAAAATAGTTACTCTATTTGGATCACCTCCAAAATATTGAATGTTGTTTTTAATCCATTGCAGAGCGAGATTTTGGTCTTTTAACCCATAGTTTCCGGGCATTTCCAAGTCACCCGTGGCCAAAAATCCTAAAAAGAATGACTGTATCTTCAAAGTTCCCAATATGTTTATCCTTATACTTACCAAATGGTCCAACACGGTAACTAGCTGTAACTACAATAACGTCATTTTCCATAAGATAATGAGGTCCTGATTGATCAAAGTTTGAAGCACCACAGATGAAACCTCCTCCATAGATCCAGAACATTACTGGTAGAGCACTGTCAAGAGATGGATACTAAAAGAAATATTTAGGAATTTTTAAGAAACTAAGTTTAGGGAATCCTTTTGGACAGTTTTTTTAAAATAACACTTACCTTTGGAGTGTAAACGTTCAGGAATAAACAATCTTCTGTTTCAACTGAAGTCAAATTTTGAATGTTGAAACCATTTGCAACTTGGTAACATACTTTTTCGTTCTTTGTTGCATCTAGTGTTCCAGTCCATGGATCAGCTGGTTGAGGTTCCTAAAATATATAAAAATCAAAGGGGTGGTATTACGTACTTATGGCAAAACGAAAGTGGCATAAATTCTAGATTTAAACAGTCGATAAACGGCTGAGCGAATATGTTTTACCATGACGCTGAGCCAGAAATAATTTGAGCCAGACGCGTAATTTTTGCAAAGCATATTCGGAGCGCGATTACCTTATAGAATAATGGATTTATTAATATTTGCAAAATTATCAAGTTTTATAGAAAAATATGAATAATAAATACTTTGAATCTAAGATCCCCGACAGGTGGCTTTCCATATGGAATTTGTTGAAAAGCATAAAATGGTACGCCAGTTCTCCTCATGGAATATTCGGTTCTTCCTTTAATCACTCCATTTGGTATTGTTACAAACGCCTCTTGTGCTAACTGAAATTAAAAATGAAATAATATTTTACAATGTGTCCCCTAGTGCCACTCCTAAAACAACTATTTGTAGCCAGCAGAAGACTTGTGCCTTTTATTATTATTATTATTAGTATTAATTGTTTCCCAGAATGATATGCCCTAATATTGTTATGGTGTAAAAAATGAGACAAAATTATGGGAAGTGTATTTTAAAAGAATTTAAAAAAAAATACGTAAAAGGGACTTAAAAAAAAGTGGTAGTGATGACATGTTTGTTTATGTTGATTAGATTGAAATGTGAAATGTCAGGTGGAAAATCAAAAATAAAGGATATTTAAAAAAATATAATAATCTTATAATTGCATTACAATATATTTGGATTAACCCGTAAAAAATCTACTTTCTTTAGTGTAGTGATCTGTAGGGATATAAAGCGAGATTCTTGATTTGTTAGTGCAGTAAATAAAAAAAATACTTTTTCAATTATAACTAATTTATACGAACGTTTAAATTAACACAAAATATGGTTAGTAACATCCACTGTAGCAACATGTTTTATTAACTGAAAATTAGAAAAACAATTATATATTTGTATAAAATTTATTTTCTCTTATACAAGGTGTCCCGTTCAGAATGATTTTTAAGAAAAAAGTAAATCCTTCAAAATTGATTCTACTTAAAGATATAAAGGAGATTTTCTAGTTATTTACATTTATATATTTTTTAGAAACATACGGCAACATTACCAAATTGTCAATTCAAATTGAAGGCTTCGCTATTTAATAATTGTACAATAAAAATAAATAAATAGTTTTTTTGGACTACCCTATAAGTAGTTAAAAGCAACAATTTCAACAAGCATGAGAATGATCTTATAGATAATACGAAATCTAATAAATACATAATTGATTGATTTTAGTTATTTTTATCTTTTTGTTTCGAATGACGTAAAATTGCTATCAAGTGTCCTACTAACCTACACCCGAAATCTTTAGTTGGTGGATCTAGTCTGGTTATTTAAATGTCCAAGAAGTATGTGGAAACAACAGAGGGATTAAAAACCGCCAGGCTGCATTCCATTTCTAATATACTACATAGGCTTTCTTTTGTGTTTTAATATAATAACTATTTTTGATGATATACATAAATATATTCATTATATAAAAGGATGATCAGGGCGTACCGAGGCGGGGGTGTTTGGGGTGTGACACCCCTTCAAACTTTTGTACCGAGTCGGCATTTTCGTCTGAGTCGGCATTTCCATGACGTAGTCGGAAAATTTTCTTTGACGAGTCGGTATTTTCAACATGACTCACCCCCCAAACTTATGAAGCTCGATACGTCCCTGAGGATGATGTAAAAACTAACTGAAACCATGTTTTATAAAAAATAATTTTTTCTAACACCTCCTTTGAAAATTGACTTTTTCTCCCTATTTTTAGGGTTGAAAGTGGCACTTTTCCTGCCTATTCGTCCATATTTATAAATAAATTTATTAACCTCAGTATCAAATGGATATAGACGGTCAAAATTACTGTCAAAATGTTTAATGTTTATTATACCTACGTAACTACGGGATTACAAGTGAAATGTTCCTGTTCTTCATTGTTATAACTCGTTTTTGTTTTATTGCTCTTAATAGAAAAGTTAAAGTAACAGGTGAATTTTATTCCAAATCAGCGCCAACAATCATACAGTCCACTTTGATGCCAACCCTTTTACTATTGGTTGGATATATGGTTGGATATGGAATACCCCAATTGTACAGGATAATTCCCAACAATTCTCAAATATTTGTCGTATTGATGGAAAGTAGTAAATATGCAAGGAGTGAATAGAGGTAACAAAATTAAAAAGAATTTATTTTTCTTTACTTCCCAACAGTGAATGGTTGAGTGCGGAATCACACCTGGCAATTTCCAAATTTTTAATTAATTAAAAATCAGAAAATCATTTCTGCAATCGGTGGGATTCGAACCCACCCCTGGATCCAGAGTGTTCTATTGCTGCCCACTCCCACTCCCACACCCACTTTTATTTTCTTATGATACTGCTTTTATGGTTGCCTGTATCATGGCGGCAACACTAAATGAATTCATTGCACCAATTTGATCATTTTAATCTACAGTTCGAAATGTCGGAATTGTTAAAACGTTATTAAAAACCTGTCAATCTTGCATTTTCCATTACATCTCTTAAATATTATATTAAAAGCTAGTCCCAAAAAGTTTCATGAGTGGTTTTCTCAGATCAAGATTTTGGGTCGGAACGTAGCTTAAGAAAAACTACCGAACACATCCCGAAACTGACATTAGTGGCATTAACCTCCATTTAGAATTGTCATGTTCATGCATCCAATTTTCAATTCAATAATCCAATCATTTTAATTATACTAACTAAATCGGAAGTGAAACCACATGAATTAAACAACAAGAAGGTAAAAACATAAAAATTGATTTTTATCGAATTGATGCGCAATAAACAAATGCAGTAGATAACATAATAGGAATGTTCTAGATGTTTATATTCTATATTTTTTTCTTATCTGTTTTCAGCAATTTATATACAAAACATGAAAATAATCCACATTACTAGATAATATAAGAAAATGTACGGTTGGGGAAGTACCATCCATGGTGAATTAGGACTGGGAGGTATAGAAGAGGAACATATACTTGCCCCAACGAATTTGGATTGGAATTTAGCTAATACAGTAGTAGAAGCTGCCCTGGGAGATAATCACACGTTATTGCTCACAAACGATGGAAAAGTTTTCTCCTGTGGGAATAACGATTATGGACAATTGGGCCATGACCAGCCGCGGAAGAGGCCACGTATGTCTTTATTTAGTATGTGCCCATTTTGCTTTTTGGGTTCCCATTGTGTATATACCCTTTGCGACTAAAATTATGTTCAGGCAGATTAGAACAATCATTTCTAGCAATTTTTAAAACCTTTAGTAATCTAGCTCACAAAACAATTTAAAATTAAGTTTTTTATCTGGTACTATTTTCAAAATTTAGACAAAATAACTCATTTTAAAACTGTACTCTTGCCACATTTTTGTAAATGTTAGTCTCACTCAAAATAACTCATTTATCAAAGAAATTTTTTTTATATTTATTTATTATTTATTGCATTTAATCTTTATGATTCTGGTATAATGCAAAGCTTTTTTATGTTATTTTAGGCATCATTAACTAAGCTTTATGACAAAATACAAATTTTGGTTTGGTTTTGGTTTGGTTTCATTCAAATATGAAAATCCACACTTTTTCACTTCATTAAAATGTAGTAGTAGTTTGTTAATTTTATATCACTATATATAATTGCCTAACATTTGTCTTTATGCACTTGAAATAAAGGAATAATGTAGGAATGTGAAATTTTGCATACTGATATTATAAGAGATAAATAAGAACCTAACAATATTTTCTAGGAGAAAAATGAAAATCCCAGTTAAAACTATGTATTCTACAAAATCCAAAAATGTTTTTCTGGTTAAGGTTTTAGGCAGCAGGGCATGTTCCTTAAAAACTTATCAAAACATTTTTTAAAAACATAGTGTACAATTCTTCCATATTCATATATTCAAAACATCATTCAATAAACATTGTAAACTCTTATGTCTTAGACATCCATATGCTAGTTGTATATAAATGCTTTGGTTAATCATACGATGCATTTTACCATTTCACTGTATTGCGGGACAAATGAAATGAAAAGAAACTTTAGTCTTTACATAGTTAATATAAATAATCAAATAAATTGTAGAAGCTGTATCAGGCTTGGACGCCCATCAAATAATCCGCGTATCTTGCGGTTCGATGCATTCCATGGCACTAAATCAATGGGGTCAGGTATTCTCTTGGGGTTCAGACTATCATGGTCAACTTGGTCAAAACATCGGGGAGGATATTTTGATATTACCGAAGATAATAAAGGCATTAGCTGCTTATCATATAGTTCAAATTTGTTGTGGACAGAGGCATTCGGTAGCTTTGGCGAACAGTAAGTAATAAAAATATCTATGCGAATTAGAGTGTAAGAATCTGTTTGTTTTAGATGGAGATATATTGGCTTGGGGAGCGAACAATTTCGGACAGCTTGGAATTGGCACTAACTCGACAATGGAAGCTTCACCAAAAGTTCTTTCGTCTTTAAAGGGCATTCCGTTCGCTTTTATTGGTTGTGGTGCCAATCATAGTTTTGCTATTTCGAAATCTGGTGCTGTTTACGGTTGGGGTAAGTGAAAAATCTTGTTTTCTGGAACATACAAAATATCTGAATTACTAACTCTATGATTGAATTTATTTTAGGCAAGAACACTCGTGGACAATTAGGACTTAATGATACAGAAAATAAAATATTTCCAACACAGTTAAGAACACTTAGAAACATTAAAGTTAGGCATATATCATGCGGTGAAGAATTTTCAATGTTTTTAACAATAGATGGTGGTGTTTTAACTTGCGGTGCTGGTATGTTCGGACAACTTGGCCATGGAACAACTACTAACGAAATTTTGCCTAGACAAGTAAGTTTTATTCTTATATTCGCAATAGAATTTTCATCATTTGATTTCGTCTGGTTGTAGGTAATAGAATTGATGGGCTCTACCATAACCCAAATAGCTTGTGGTCGACAACATTCACTTGCCATGGTGCCATCTCGCGGTAGAGTCTACAGTTTCGGTATAGGAGGTTCGGGTCAACTGGGATTACGAAAACCCTCAAGTGCCTCGACGCCCCAAGTGGTTTTGGGTCCTTGGGTGTCCCCCAGTGGCATGTCCCTGATCCCAACGGCTAGTGATGTAAAAAATTTGGTGATACAGCGAATATTTGCTGGTAAGATAGTCTATCTCAATGTTATAAATGATTAAAATGTATTTGATATTTGTTTTTTTAATTGTTTGCGACATCTTTGCGGATTTACCAAAGGAAAACGCCTAATTAAATTAAAAAATTTCCTTTTTTCGTAATTATTATTTTTAAAATTCACTATTTAGCATGTACTTTCTTCTTCTCAAGAATACTATTTTCATTTTGATTTTAGGTTACGACGTAATTTTTCCCACCAATATATCATTTTTTACAGTTTTTTCGCCCTTTTACAATTTCCTCAATTTTCTTTATTTTATTGCAATCTGTATCTTTGTCTAAAAAAAAAGCTGGTTTAATGTTGAAAGTAGTTTTACAGGTTTTTATACGTTTTTTTCGCATTTTCCCATCAATTTCCCTCTCTTCATCTCTTTTTCCCTTCTCGCTGTTTATACCATTGTAAATCTAATTTCATTTTCACGATTTTCCACCAAAAAAGAGGTTGTTGTCGACATTAAAATTACACATATGAGTGAATTTTCAAGTTCTTTTTCACTTTTTTTTGAAGCCGCGTAATTTTTTATGATTCTAAAACCTTTAATTGGGTTTGACAATATTATTCCTACATTAGAAGTTATTTATACTAACTCAATTTGTAAAGATACCAGAGGAATATTCTAATACGTTTTCTTGCTGTATATAAGATTTAATTAAAATTAATATTTTCTGATATATTACCTACATTATCTCCTGATACATTTCTTTGGCATGGAAAATATCAAAGTCCATGTATTGAATGATAGGCTAAAATGCTTTCTTTAAGTCCGCAGTCAATCAACTGAAATCCTTCTTCCTATACAAAGATTTTTTCAGTTTTATTAATTTTTGGAAGAAATTTTTCAGGCGGCGACCACTGTTTCGTGACTGTGATAAAAAAAGACCTCAATGTGCCTCAATTCGATTGCCGTGATATCGATCCAAGATCGCAAATACTAACACTTACTGATGACTACATAAAAACCATTCTCCGAATCCCGCCAAAAGCCAAAGTAGACCACGACGTTTGGAACTTTTTGGAGACCGTCTTCAAGAGCTTGGCCTGCTTAAACGGGTCGTTTCTACTCGAAAACGACGAGCATTATTACTGCACGAGCAAGCAACACGGAGTGGACATCGCCTTGGCTGAGGCGACATTTTCGATGATTGGGAAAATAGAAAACAAAAGTATTAAAGAGTTGGTAAGTTAAAAATTGTATGTAACTAGTTAGTTGTTTCAATTAGATCATTTTGACTTCAGATTTGGAATTGTACAGTCGATGATCTGTTACCACATCTTTCGCGTTCACCGCCAGATGTCGAATCGCTTAGGTTATATCTCACGTTACCTCTGTATCACGAATTCAACAATCCCAAACAACACCTCACGTTACAGAAGCCTTTCGCAAATGCGGTACTTAACCTAAAAAAGCCCGCTAGCAAGGTAAATTGTTGTTTTTTGGAATCGTACTTTTATGTTTATTAAAAAAGAATGTCTAGGTAGTATCTGGTTGGTGGAGCATGATGAGCTGTGATTACTTCGAGAGACTAGTCAATGTCTTCAAGTCGGTTGCTAGTTACATATTAAGAAATCAAAATATACCAGAAGGCAGGGTAAGTTCTAATCTTCTAACTTGCCTAATAGACCAGGGCCAACCCGATTTTAAATACCCGAATTCATAAAAAATTCTTAGCAGTATGTAAAAAAATAAATTATACTAATTAAAAGATCCGGAAGTTGGGTGAGGGGTAGCTAAATATACAACTTGAGGGTTGGATATTGGTTTTTTACGATTTGTGACTGAAATATACATCCTATCGAAAAAAGTTTAATGTAAAAGTTTTGCAACATATGCAACATAATTCTACACTGTTGACATATAAAACAAACAATATTGGCCCAAAACTGACCCTTGTGGAACTCCCATATCTGTATCTAACAGATTAGAGTTAATTTCTTTAGTTTTGTTGTCTACTTTAAAGTTTAGAGATACATTATTGTTGTTGGTGTTTAAGAAAGGTTGAAATCCATTTTAAAGAATTACCTTACAAGTTCAGTTATGTTTAAATTTGAACAGAAAATTGTTTTCATTTTTTTTTTAATTACTTTTCTTACGTATTTTCGTTGGAAAATGTTATTTTGGCAACCGTTTTAGAATTTAATTTAATTTTTCAAACATTTTCACATTTTTTTTGCATTTTTCCACATTTTTTCTCCCTTTTCCCACATTTTTTTTTAATGAATTTCGATACCAATTAATTTTACATACTTTTTCTTTTTTTCTCTAAGTAGAATTTTTTTATTTCCCATGTAAACGCTTTTAGGGTTTGAATTAATTTTCCACACTTTTCTACTATTTTTCCAAATTTTTCTACATTTTTACCGTCTACCATAAATTTTGCTTTCATAAATTATGACGTCGCTTCCCGTCGGTTCATTAAAAATTTCTTCTTTGTGTGTATTTGTGATCTTACAAAATGATTATGTTTCCTTTCGTAGGATTTGGTTATAGAATAAAAAACACCTTAAAAGTGACATTTAATAAATAAAATAAAGCATTAAGAAAAAAAGTTTGGTCTGCATTTGATTTGTGGCATAGATAGGAGCTCAAACTGAATGCGCTATCAAACTTACAGGCAAAATTTTGTCAGAAAGGCAATCAAAAATCTGGCACCTAGCTCTCTCTCATGATAAATATATGCAAAATTTAATTTTTCAAGATTTTTCCATTGTTGTAAAAAAAGTTGTAAAGAGAAAACAATAGACAAGTCATTTTACATTTTACATTATATTCTTCCCTCAAAAAAAAATTAAAAAAACTTTAAAACTATGTTTTTTTTATCGAAAATGTATCAATAAACTCTAATAATTCCAATTGAAAACCAAGTTTATTCAACTAGAACCTAAATATTAAAAAATTAGGCTTTTTTTAAATTTAAATTCGTAAAAAATCGAAAAATAAATATTTTGCTTTGAAAAAATTACAGCTTATTTAAAACACAAAAAAGAACGTTTTCACCGAGTTTCATAAAAAAAAGTATTTTTGCGGAAGGTAAAAATTAAAAACGGAAAAAACGGTTTTTATCCTTTTTCTCGATAATTTTGAGGTTATATCGAAAAATAATTAATACAAAAGTTTTACAGTTTTGAATTATCTACAACTTTTACATTAAACTTTTTTCAATAGGATGTACATTTCAGCCACAAATCTTAAAAACCAATATCCAACCCTCAAGTTGTATATTTAGGTACCCCCACCCCACTTCCGGAACTTTTAATTTGTCCAATTTATTTTTTTTAATTTACTTATAATTTACCCTAAATTTGTTACAAAAATAATTGGCCCTACAAACACGATTTACTCCTACCTCATCATCTGGTAACTTTTCATAGAAAAATACCTATTTTAGGGAAATGGCTAAAATGGGGGAAAACAAGCAAAATTTGATGCAAATAACACAAATTTTCCAGATTCGGTGACAAAATACATAAATTCCCCCATTTTGGTGAAAAGAGACAATATTCTCCATATTCGGTGATAAATAAATAAGTTCATCCATATTTCACTCTAAAAGGGACCTCACCTAAAATTTACTACAAATGGACTAGTCCAATTCATTCATCATTTAGTAACTCCTCCAATAATATCTTAACTATTCATCGAAAGATCCGTCAGTTTTGGTGGCAAATGACATTCTCTTTGATTTGGTTACAAGTAACACAAATTCGCTCAGATTTAGTGACAGATGACGTTTTTACCATGATTGATGACAAATAACGAAGTTGTTAGATATTTATCTGCAGCAAAATTTAGGATTACCGTAGGTATATGATTGGAATATGTTAGGAAACCAAACAAAATTACCCAGATTTAGTGGCAAATGACATTAATTCGTCCAGATTTGGTGACATCTAACGCTAATTGACCAAAATTTATTGACAAGTGACATGCGCTCCTAGATTTATTGACAAATGACGTACATTACCGTAGATTTGCTACCTTAAAAATTTCTGGACGACTTTTTCTTCTAAGGTCCAAAACGGTAATCACCAAACCACGTGACCTGGATTCTAACAGAGTGGCTCCAAGTAGAATGGGCTTAATTATTTGATATTGTATGTCCATTTGTGCTTGTGAATTTTAGTAAACACTGATCTGCGATTTAGCATACTTTTGCTATTTTAGGACTTAAATCTGAGAGAATTTGCTTGTTTTGATTTAGACTCGGGGAAAAAATTTGCCATTTTCAATAGAATGAGGGCATTTTTTGATGAAAAGTTACCGCACGATGTAACACTTCTATTGACGGTTTTAGATAGCTTTCTACGATGCTAGTCTAGTCGCCATGTTGGATATCCTAGCATTCCTGAACAAAATCAATCATAGCGTCGAAGGTCTTAAAGTGCCTTACGATACTTTTCACATGACCGATCTGTCGGATTTTCTCGACGTCCGATTGGATTATGTCTTTTGGCTGTCGGATCATGGGGTGAGTTAATTTAGATCTTTACAACATCAGATTCTAATAAACAAATGATTTGAAGGTATATTTTAATTTATTTTAGCCAATAACTCGTTAATTTGTTAAAACTAGATATAATATAAAATCCAAAATATATTCGATACAAAGTATTTTAATTCATTTCTGTAGTTCATAGTGTCTTGCTCACTTACGGTACCTTCTCTATACATAATGAAACTACTTTTTATATAATAAACTTTTGACGTTTCGACAAAAGTTTGTTGTTGATAATATTACACAAAGTATTTTAAATTACAGTTTAATATATATTCTAAAATTCAGTTAAAAGTAAAAAAAAATTTTTCGAATTGAGAAAATGAAATAATTGTTTTTTCAGACAGGTAGGCTGTTTTTATGTAATTATCCATTTGTATTTGACGCCAATGCCAAAGTTCAACTATTAGAAACAGACCAAGCTATGCAGGTAATTATTTGATTCGTTTCCTTATCAAACTTTTTAAAGAAAGTAGAAATATAGCCCCACGTTGGGCGCCAAAAATGCATTATAAGCTTTGTCGGAGATTAGACGAGAATTGTGCTGTTCCAACACTAATCGCCTTAATATTTGACTAATGACTGTAGACTTTGAAGAGGTGGAATAAAATGCGACACTTAACAAAACTCCATATATTAGATTATCTCTGAACAGGTTAACAACAATTTACAATGTAAAAAGAGTAAGAAAGTTACTATTCTTGCTTAATTATTAGCAAGCAATTGCTCAAAAGACGAATTCATGTGGAATGAATTTGTTATTCGATGAAAAGAATGAAAAATGATAGGTTGCTATCTCTATGTAAAATTTGACATGACATGACATAATGAGTATCTAGCGCTCGTTTTTGGAGAGGACGTGCTAAAAATAAAATTTTTATTTGTTCTGACTTTACGCTCTATTCAAATTATCGGTTTTTGTTGGTTGAGACTTCGCGGTCTATTCAAATTACCGGAAATTCTTTGTGTTGAACAATTCCTAATGATACCGGGCTGGACCGATCTTAATCTCACGGTCACTGTGAATTTTTAACTCCCAAATGACCATGAGCAAGCGTAATGTTTTTATCTTTATTAGAGATTTAATTATTGTATTTTAAGTGTACAGGATTGGCTAGTATTACTTAGATTAGTTAAATAAGTTGGACCTTTTCCAACAAACTTTTTTAGATTTTTCATTTTCTTGGAATCTATAGTTCTTCGTTTTTGAAAGACGTTGGGAGACTAAATCTGCTATTCAGTTTTAAAAATTAGAAAATAAAAATTAAACCCAAGATATGATAAATAATTTTTTTTAACGATAGATGCAGAAAGCCATGAACGATGCCGCTCAAAGAGCGGTAGTTGCCATGTTATTTTCGCCGCAAGACTACCACTCGATCAACAGCTTCCTAATGTTGAACATTAACAGGGACCGTATCGTAGACGATGCGTTAAGAGAACTTAGTCAAGTTGATCCGAACGATCTCAAAAAACCTTTAAGGGTGAGTAAAAAAGCGAGATATGGATGATTGGCAAAAATTTACTTATATTTGAGGAATTTTGTCTTCAATCCATATTTGTAGTCCAATCATATTAGGGGTTTCACCTCGGAATGAGAGATAATATGCAGGAAACTCGTATACACCTTTATTTTGGTGTTCTAAAAAGGTTGTCTCAAAAGTCACATAAAATTTCGTGTCTGCGTGGTAAGTTAATCGAGGTCAAACGTCACAATAATCGGTCTTTTGCGATTTTCTTGGTTTCTATAGCTCCAATGTTAATGTCTATTACAAAAATTGTGGAGCATAAAATTTACGACATAATGTGTTTCAAACATTTTTTCATGCGCTCAACCGTTTTTGAGATAAATAGGGCGGAGAAACCGAGAAAATACCAAAAGACCGATTTTTGTGACGTTTGACGTCTAATAACTTACCACGCAGACACGAGATTTTACGTGACTTTTGAGACAACCTTTAGAACACCAAAATTACGGTGTATATTATCTGTCATTCCGAGGTTGACCCCTTTTATAAAAATAACTTCCTGTTTATGGTAAATTATATTTTTAGATTAAATTTGCGGGGGAAGAAGCCGAGGATGCCGGAGGTGTTACGAAAGAATTCTTTTTGTTGTTGTTGAGGGAAATTTTGGATCCTAAATACGGGATGTTTCAAGAATATGAAGAAACTCGAGCGATATGGTTTGCGGAGTCCTGTTTCGAAGATAATTCCGTTTATTTTCTTATAGGTGTTTACTGATAAACGTATTTCAAGTGACAAATCAAATTTAAACTTGGTGATTTTTAGGTATGATTCTTGGCCTAGCTATTTATAACTTTACAATAATCGACATTCCGTTTCCTTTGGCACTATACAAAAAGTTGTTGAGCGAACCGATCGGACTTAGTGACCTCAAAGGATTATCGCCGACTATGGTGAATTCTTTACAAACGCTTCTGGCATATCCGGAATCAGATTTGCAGGACGTTTTTTCGTTAACATTTGACATAACTCGTGACGCTTTCGGCGAAAATGTGACGATTCCCCTTAAGCCTAACGGGTCGGATATTCCCGTCACTCAAGAAAACAAGTAAGTAAAATTGCCTTAAAAAATTGTATTTATTGAAACTTACTGTGGTATTTTATATTATAGACATGAGTATGTAGAATTATACGTTAACTATATTTTCAATGAAAGCGTGTTGCATCAATATCAAGCCTTCCATACTGGATTCATGAAAGTCTGCGGGGGTAGGGTATTGCAACTTTTCCATTCTCATGAACTGATGGCTGTGGTGGTCGGAAATGAAAATTACGATTGGCATGCACTCGAAGAAGTATCCGAATACAAAAATGGGTGAGTAATAGTTTGTGTATTTACCAAAAATGCAAATATACTTTTTGATATTTGTGTCGATAAAGTTATTGCTTTGACAATTGGCGAATTGTTGGATTGTTTTTGTTTCTTTTATTGTATATCATAGGTCGCGTTAATAACAAAGAAAGAATAGCGATTTTTTTCATTAATAATTTAAACTTGTCGGGGATTAGACGAGAATTGTGCTCTTCCAGTCCTAATCGCTTTATAGGGTATTCTGCGAGTCGGAAAAATATACAAATATTTTAAGCAGCAATCAAACCACCACTCCCCCCTTTTTCGAGGATGATGAACACGATGGCGGTGGTGAAATTTTTTTTTGGAGTTGACCCCACCTCCAAACGGCCAAATACCACGCCCAAAATGGGGAATCGCGTATTCCGCATATTCCATCGCTAAAATATTCCCTATCCCCCGTTTTCGGAATAGCGTTATCCAAAATTATTTTCGACTTAATGCCAACCTCCAAACGGCCAAAAATCACACTCTACAGGGTGAAAAATCTTTTAATATTTTTTCCACCCTGTAGAAGGGTGTTGTTGGCCGTTTGGGGGATGTGGCCAAGTCAGTGTACAGTGTACACCATTGTGCTCATCATCCTCAAAAACAAGATGACGCGGGTTTTCCTGTTTCCAGCAAAAAAAAATTCACCAGTTGGAGGCTGATTTTTGGCCGTTTAGGGGGTGGAATTAAGTCAAAAATAATTTTGAATACCGCCATCGTGTTGAGCGTCCTCAAAAACGAGGGGTAGGGAATGTTTTCCCGATGGAATATGCGGAATGTACGCGATTTTTGGCCGTTTGGGGTGGGGTTAACTCCAAAAGAATTTTCCCCACCGGGGGAGAGAGGCTGCTTAAAATATTTGTGTTTTTCGAGGTTTTTTCCGACTCACAAAATAGACCAGGGCCAAACCGATTTTGTCTAGATTAACTGAAAAATCGATTATGAAAAAGTCCTTTTTGGTTTTCTGCATTTTTAACGATATTTTTCAATAGTCGAGGTTATTATTATTATTACTATATTCAATAAATACAATGAATAATGAATGATTAGCGATAAGCGCTACTGCACTTGTTCCGCATCAACATTATAAATAGAATTATACAATTATACCCAAAGACCAGACATCTGTATGAACCTTGAGCGATCTTCTTTCCAAATAAGTATTCCCTTTTTTCCAGAGCATTTACTTCAGAATTTCGAGGGCTCAAAAGGGTCGCCATGTGTTAATTAAGCAGGTTTTTTCTTTACCTTTGATTTTCTAAAAATATCCATTCAGGCAAGTCGTTCCCGCATATTCACCTACTTGAATTTTCGTTCCAGTCTTTTGGTATTGTTCAACATAGATTTAAATTACAAAAATTTGGGGAAAATGACATGTCATACTTTTATTAGTCTGACAGTTGCTATTATAGTTTAACTATTCTTGCCGCGTTGAGAGGCATTCGATTGGTTAAGCAATTTTTATCCGAATTTCTTTTTTATTACATTTTGTTGTATGTACAACAACAATACAAATATTGAGTTTAAGAAATAGTGTTTGAGTCTGGTACTTATTTTCTCTTTTTACCTAATGGCGAGGTACTTACTCTTCCTTTGATCCTTTTTGCAGTTAAATTGTACTTTCCGCTCATGTCCCAGTAATAAAAAACAGTCTACAACTATAAAATTTCATAAATTTTTACCAAAAACAATAAATGTCGATTTGTAATGTTGATAACATACAATGAAAGTTTTGAATGATATTGTCAGGATGTATGTCTATAATTTTTTTATAGATATACGTCTTCTGATCAGACCATCAGATGGTTTTGGGAAGTTATCCACGAAATGTCGTTAGCCGATAAGAAGAAGTTTTTGCTGTTTCTGACTGGTAGTTATAGGATCCCTATTCAAGGAATGAAGGGCATTAAGGTAAGAAAAACGTATTTCATTTTTAAAACTAAATGGATGTGAAATTATTGGTAAAAATTTACTTTACGGACAAAGCTGACGTTACCTGTCAAAAAGTAACAACTGTCAAAATGTGACACCTGTGAAAATATGTCACATGTCATACCGTGACACCTGTGAAAGTGTAATAACTGTCAAAATGTGACATGTCAAAACGTGACCAGTCAAAATGTGACACATCGTACTTTTTTTTATTTATTAAAAAAATTTACTCAACCTATCCTAATTTAACCTAACTTAAAGCTAATCTAACCTAACTTAAAGCTAACCTGACCTAACCTTACCCAACCCAATCTAAAGCTAATTTGACCTGACCTAACATAAAGCTAATGTAACCTAATCTAAATTTAATTAAAGTTAACTTAAGTAAACTAGTATTGCTGAGTATTCTTCAAATGAGAAAAACACAAAGAAAAAAGATCAAAATAAAAATTCTCACGTTGTTCCAAAGTACCACTGTTGACATTTTAAAGTTTCGTTTATATTTATATTTTTATTACAATTTGTCTGTTTTTCCTTATGTTCGACTTGTGTATTACAACAAAATTCATTGAAGACTTGTAGCCAACTTCAGCTTTGTCCATAGTTTAACCAATTTATTTGATTGAATTCTTTCAGATATACATTCAGCCAACAAACGACGAGAAGTTCCTACCTGTAGCCCACACGTGCTTCAACTTGCTCGACCTACCTAAGTATAAAACGAAAGAACGCCTAAAGTACAAATTAATGCAAGCAATTCAACAAACCGAAGGTTTTTCTCTTGTCTAAGTCTACTTTCTATTTTTTGCCTATTTTATTTTTGGAATGTTACGTGGCATTACTATACTCGGAACATTTTATTTTAAATTGATTAGTCTCGTATTATTTTTTGTACATGCAATCGTTTTGGTTGGATAGATTGGTGAGAAATTTTAATTTTTTGCTGTTTAACTGTTAGCGAACCTTATCCGAAGAAATTTTCAAAATTTGTGCATATGATAAAAGTACGCTCACTGCAGGAAGAAACGTCATTCTCACGTCAGAACTGTCAAATGTTCACGTCATTGTCAATTTCAGTTGTGAATGATTGGAACGAAAAATTAATCATTAATTATAACCTCTCTTTGTGATTTCTATTACTGTTTTTGAATTGGATCTTGGATGCAAGTTTTTTTTTTACAAGAAAACCAGAATCTTAATGGTGTGACAAGTTCAAAGCTTGACATATGACATGGTGAAAGTTGGAGTTAGATGACTAGTGTCATATGTCGACCTTAACGAAATGTTTACGTTTAACTAGTACTGAGATTTTGCGTTTTGTACTAGCCACCGTTGACAAAGGTTCAAAAATTATTCTTATTGATATTTTTTTGTCAGTCCATCATTCAAATCCTGCAAGTACTTTTATGAAAACAAAGTTGGCCATCTTATTTTAGGTTAAGTTGACAGATTGAATTCATTATTGCCACTTGACTTCACTTTGCTTTTATATCAAATAGACTGACATAAGCAGTTTCATCTAGATGGAAAGTTTATTCGAAATTTCGTGACAAATGACAGTACCGAGGGTTAAATTGAGATTTAAACAAATTTTATTGCATGTTAAAATGAGAGAAAGAAAGAAAACTGTTCTATACTGCAAATGATAAAGACACTATATTAGATTTTTTATATTTTTACAGTGATATAATTATAATTTAAACGGGGAAATATTATTAAAAAAATTGTTGCTCATCGGTTTGTAATTTTATGGATTAATATAAAATTTAATATACAAGTATTTCTTAAAAAGTAAAGGAATGGGTTTAAAAAGGCTTAATCTTGGCTATAAAATCACATTTGTTGATATTTAGAATATTTATTTGTTTAGGCTAGCAGTGGTATTCCCTATAGTTTAAAAAGCAGTGACGTATGTCAATATGACATTAGCGTACTCAATTTGACATTAGAATTGATAAAAACATCACTTTTGCGTATACTTATTTATTGCCTTCAATATCCACGAGATTCGTTCAAATAAAATGAAAATAAGAGATAAAGTACTGATTTGTTTCAGCGTGACCAAAATTATGTCTTTAAAACTTAAATTTATATTGACATAAAGGCTGTCAATAAGGTAAAGTTGGCAACAGTGTAGTTAATTCCCTTATTGACAGTTGCAAGAAATTTTACACTAAAAATGACGGATATTCTGTCAACTGACTCTTTCACTCGCGAAAATTTTCTGGCAGCCATTTTGATAGTAGTTCTAGCAGCATCGCCCACTTTGATAGTATTTTTTACGTAAATTTTCCAGAAGAGAACGTTTTGCAATCCTTATCTTAAGTTATGTTTTCTGCCCAAAAGAATGTCTAATAAGTCACTAGTTTTTTTTATTAATTAGAGGGAATAATCCACACGAAATGTAATTAAAAATTGTTGAACGAATAGCTATATAATAGTAACATATTTTTGTAAAAACACCAAATAAATGAATAAAATAGTCTATTTTGTATTTTACTTCGTTTTTTGTGGTTGTTATGGATGATTTTTAAGTTTTTTTGTTTTCTTTGGTTTCGTTCTATGTTATTTCGATTATCATTTTTGTTGTTTAAACTTTTAGTTTGTATTATTACATTTCCATGTTGCATTTGTGTATTAATAAAAACAATTACAATTTTCAATGTGAGTTTTACTTGATGTCACAATTAGTGGCAGATTTACAGCGTTTGATAATTTACAAAATGAATGCGATTGACAAATGACATAAAACACCTTAATGACAATTGACATCTTTGTATAGAATATTATCAATCGATGATGAGTGAATTTGACCCCTATAAAGTTAGCAGAGCCACTTGCAAAAAAATCGATGAAACCTATTCCATTAATTGTCGAGAATTTGTCGTAAACGAAAAAAATTTGTCGCGCTTTTAGTTTTTTTTATATGAGGTGGCTCTGCTAACTTAATATTGAGTTAGCAGTGCCACTCACAAAGAAACATCAAATATCATCACAATTGTTATGAATAATTGTCGAAGCCCATCTGACGTAAAAACAATGCAAAAAATCCATTCCTTATGGCATATATATATACCTTTTTCTATGCTGAATAATATAAATATTACATTTTCACAGTAATAGACCCAAGTAACTTTGTTGATTTATTATTTTTTCATCCAGAAATGAACTGAACAATTGTCGAACGACCGATATGTATTTGTCGTGAACGAAAAAAATTTGTCGCGATCTTAGTTTTTTTTCTAGGGGGTGGCTCTGCTAACTTAATATTCAGATAGCAGTGCCGAATTTTTTTCGTTCACGACAAATACATATCGGTCGTTCAACAATTGTTCAGTTCATTTCTGGATGAAAAAATAATAAATCAATAAAGTTACTTGGGTCTATTACTGTGAAAATGTAATATTTATATTATTCAGCATAGAAAAAGGTATATATGCCATAAGGAATGGATTTTTTGCATTTTTTTTACGTCAGATGGGCTTCGACAATTATTCATAACAATCGTGATAATATTTGATGTTTCTTTGTGAGTGGCACTGCTAACTTAATATTAAGTTAGCAGAGCCACCTCATATGGAAAAAACTAAAAGCGCAACAAATTTTTTTCGTTCACAATTATTGGAATAGGTTTCATCGATTTTTTGCAAGTGGCTCTCCTAACTTTATAGTGGTTCATCCGACTATGATTGAATTTGAGGTTTTTTGACGTTGACTGCTGCCTAAATGACGTTTTTCAAGGTTTTAGGTAGAAATTACTTTTAATTTTGTTACAAAAGAGGCAATCATTCTAACAGATCTTTATCATTCGTGGCAACAGAAAAAAAATGACGAGGCTAATAACAAAGAAAGGGTCGCGATTTTTTCATTAATAACACAGGTTTACAAAAAAAAGGTCAGGACTATTTGACCAGACCATGTTATTCCTAGGTATTTTGGCGCCTTGAATCCGAATCTGGCTGTTTTTTCCCAGCACGTCACGGAAACGAGATTTCAAGGTCATTTATACAGGGTGAGTCACGGTAGACGCGACGGTCCGTTGTGGCTAAAAGGTTAAGATTTTAAAAATTTTGTTTATTCATGGATATGTGGGTTGATAAAGGCTACATTTTAAAATTATTTTGAATTATACAGGTTGTCCCAAAAAAGTGTGGCGTATCAAAGTTATATTATTTATTATATATACGTTAAAAATAAGATAAAATTTCTTAAGTATTTCCTAATATACCTAAGCTTTTTACTTTTCGAGATATTTTGATATTTCTAAAAATGGAAGCAGTTGTAAGAAAACCAAGAACTTCGACACCTATGGAATCAGCCAAATCCAATTTTAACTGAAAAAGATTAGACTAATAATAATAATAATTGTTCTGGGTTTGGACAGACACTCTGTATATTGGCAACTCAGACTTTGAAGAAGACACCCTATAGATGCTTCTGTTCTCGTTTAAGTGACATTGGACTTAAAACGAGCAATAATTTGTTCAGTGGACTGTATTTCTCTTTGCAGAAGACACCCTATAGATGTCCCTGGTATTGACGAAGGTGGTTTTAAAAAACACTCAACACTTTCTTGAACTGTATTAAATTTTAACACGAAATAGTACAAACAACAATTTAGATTTATTCAAGGATATTTCTCATATTCCCGGAATATTCAGAATATACCCAAAATGTTCCAAGAATATTCAAAGTAATTCAAGAATATGTTAGTAATATTCCCTAAATATCCTAATGGGTTTTCAAAAAAAAAACATCAGTAATCTGCTGAAAGCTTTTTTAGTTTCCAATATTCTTTCTACATGATCCAACATTTGTGTATTTTTTATAGGAAAGTCCAAAAAGAAATCCAACATATTGGTATTGTCAATAACGGATGGTAAAGATGTTCCTTTGAATAATTCTGTGAGGGTATCAACTTTCTCAGAAAGTTCTTTCATCAATTTGCAATTTTTGGCCAATATTTCAATACAAGTTTTTTTTTAATTTGAAGTCTCATTTTGTTCAAAACGCCTAAAAATGAAATGATCAGTGATATACCCAATGAAATTAATAAATGTGTAGGTACTTAACTTACTTATGAGGCACAAACACACAGTAATACCACAGTAGTCTTACAACTTCAACTTCCATCAAATTATCTACATATTTCACGTGCAAAAACCACGAAAGATACAAGCGTTATTGTAGACAAAAAGAGATGTCAAATGTCAATTGCAGCATTGCCTTGAGGTTAAGCTACGATTACTCGATAAACGACAGACGCTATAACGTGGTATGGTTCTGATTGGTCGTAATGGATCTCGGTATTTTCTACCAATCATAAATTGGTTAGTACAATAGTGTATTTTTTTCAATTTGCCCGAACAAAAACTCATCTAATTTCACTTCCCGTTTCACTTTTTGATACGTTTCCTTTATTTTGATAATGGTAATTGATTTCATAGAAAGAAGGGAGAATATTCTAGGAATATTCCATGGATATTCATACATGATTATTTCACGAATGTTCATACAGGAATATTCCTACAGGAATATTCTTCTCTCCTTTCGGATATTTAGAGAATAATCTAGGAATAGCTCGTGCTGTCTGGGTAACTGCTTCCATTTTTAGAAATATTAAAATATCTCGAAAACTAAAAAGCTTAGATATAGGGAATACTTAAGAAACTTTATCTTATTTTTAACGTATAATCTATAAATGCAATAAAATATAGGGTCGCCCATAAGAAATAATATAACTTTGATACGCCGCACTTTTTTGGGACAACCTGTATGATTCAAAATAATTTTAAAATGTAGCCTTTATCAACCCACATATCCATGAATAAACAAAATTTTCAAAATATTAACCGTTTAGCCACAATGGACCGTCGCGTCTACCGTGACTCACCCTGTATAGTAAAAAGAATACGAATAAGTAAAATATTTTTTTTCTATGAAACCATTTATTTAGAATTAGGTATATTTACAAATAAATATAGTAGTACAATTTCGTTAACGTATCGTAAAAAACTTCATTAGGCTTAAAATTTTTGTAAACAATACAGCATTTTCAAAAATTTGGCACATTTACTATATACAGGTGATTAAATCTAAATGTAATTAATACCATGAGATTCATTAGCGTTTTCACAGATTTCAAACATCCAATTTATTTTTTCATTTATCCTTCAATTAATCTAAAATATACGTAGGGGAAAGTGCGGTATGACGAGTTATCAAAGAAATTATCATTTACGTGTTAATCTTCCCATATGTTTCCATATTACAGTACGTTTATAAAGTGTATGGAATATTAAATTATGTCAGTTGGGGTTTGATTTTTACAAACATTCTGGGATCTTTCGATTTTATTTTCAAAATGCACATATTTTAATATAATTTCTTTCAAATCTAATAAAATTTTTGCACGTATGCTAAAGCCTGTCCTGGACAAAAAAGTTAATGATTTTTGACATTTCTTGCTTGGAAACAGACAGTTCTTATTTTTAAAATACAAATTTGAAATAAAAATGTCTTTAACATTGATAAAGAATTGAAATTCTTATTATTTTTGGATATGGAGATTAACTCGGATAGAAGTTTGTCAAAAAAACATTAACTTTTGTTGCCAGGACAGGCCTCAGCAATTTAAACAAATTGGATTTATTCATTAATTTAATAATTACACCACCCTGTATACCGTAAATATTTAAAAATATACATGGTTCGAAAGAGAAATAAATGCTCTTTCAATAGATGCAAATATTTAAAAAAATTAGATTGACTTAAAATTACTAATTTGACAAGTATGATTTCAGAAAATTGACAATCATGTCAAAATATGCGCATTTGAAAATAAATATTCCATACTTTATCAACGCACTGTATAAAAATTTAAGTGTATGAAACAATATCTTAAAAAACTTAAATTTTGCAGTTTGATATCCTCGCCGGACGCATTTATAATACAAATAAACCTTAAGTGTTCAAGAAAAACTGAATTTTTATATTAAAATTACAGAAGAACGAAAGTTAGTTTCTCTTTTAAAGAAAATAACATTTTTACGTCGGTACACATGTATTTAATACAAAATATATTTTTGAATATATTTCAATTTTAATAATCCTTAATTTCAATGTCAAACAATAGTCTAAATATTCTAAATAAACTAAAAGCAAAGTTCAACACTATGAGATCCTTTTACGATCGCGAATTTAAGAATATGTTAATAAAACTAGTCCTTAAATACGCGATTTTTTTATTATAATGTAGCGTTATTTACAGATTTTCTAAGGTGACTTATCTAACAATAAACAACCATTTTGGTGCGTCTCCAATTAGAAATAATTTTTATTAATAATCGAAATTTATTGTTTTGGAGCCAAGATCGATATCTCACTTTCATTTTTTTTAACTGCCAACTGCCGTTTTAATAATACATGTAGGTTATCTTAGTATTTCTTTTTCGTTCAAAATCAGTCCCACTTCTGATTTGTAATCTGCTCTCTGTATCATAAGGAATGGTCAATATTTTAATCATAAGTTCAGGACCTCGAAATATTAATATTTTACTAAATAACTGTGTCAAATGTTATCTACTACCAAGATAAAATTTATTTTTCGTTTTTTTGCAATAATTTTTTGATTATTTAATATATTGACTTGAAATTTGGTAGGGTTATATTTTTAAGTTAGTAAATCATAAGCGTGGTATCAATTTTGAGATTAAATAAAGAGGTCGCCACATACACTCTACTGAAGATAAGTATCAATGTTTTTTTCCTGGCCTTTTTTGAATTTTTTTCAAGTCTATGATACACCCTGTAATTAATTATTTGACAGCTGTACATTTTCATTTTAGTTTCAAAGCCTACTATGTTGAAATATGTTAAAGTAAATTAAATATCTCGAAACGAGCTGAATTTATGCTATTAACACAAGCATACCTTTTTTGTTCAAATTTACAGGGTGTATCATAAAGACTTAAAAAAAATTCAAAAAAGGCAAGGAATAAAAAAAATTGATACTTATGTTCATCCAGTAGAGTGTAGGTGGTGCCCTCTTTATCTAATCTCAAAATTGATAACACGCTTATGATTTACTAACTTAAAAATATAACCATACCAAATTTAAAGTCAATATTTTATATAATAAAGAAATTATTGCAAAAAAAACGAAAAATAAATTTTATCTTCAACATCCTGTATCTTAGTAGTAGATACCGTTTGACACAGAGTTATTTAGTAAAATATTAATATTTCGAGGTCCTGAACATATTAAAATATTGACCATTCCTTATGATACACCCTGTATACAGAGAGCAGATTACAAATCAGAAGTGGGACTGATTTTGAACGAAGTTATTTAGTTATTTAGTAAAATATTAATATTTGGAAGTCCTGAACCTATGATTAAAATATTGACCATTCCTTATGATACACCCTGTATAGAGTACAAACGTCACGAGTGCATTTAATTTTACGTGCGATAAATATGGGCGTCGAATAACAAAAAAATGTTTTTTGTCTACTAACGTTAATAATAACGGAAATAATTTAAAATTGGAATTTAAAATTGTCAATGAATTATTTAAAATTTAACAAAATTGCTTATAACTTGCAAACTTCAGTAGGCCCAGGATAAAAACTGGATCACTTAAACATTGTACTTGCTTGCTGAATATAAATAATTATCAGAGCTCGAAACTAAATAGTATATTCCAGGGAAATTAGAGGAAGAAACAAGTTCGCGTCGAAAAAATTCAAGTTGGCTGACATCAGCTGTCAACTGTTCAACACGTAGCCGATACGTGGAACCTTTGACCCAACAGCCTGTTACGTGATTGTCAAAACTACCCTCAGCCAACACATCATAGCTAACAGCGTGCCTAAATACGTCATTTTTTATTTTGGCGAGAAAAGGCAGGCTCCCTAAAAGGGGTAAAAATTTGTACGAAAAAAAAATGAAATAAGCAATGAAGATTGAAATTATTATTGACGTCATGTACTATTTACTTTACTTTCTTCGACTCGGGATAACTTTTAAAAAATTCATGCTTTCGGAAATATTTCCGATAGTAATTCAAGAGCTCTAGGGAGATTACTAGTGATAGTAATTAGAGTTATTAGAATTTAACAAAGTTAAAAGAAGTTTAATTATTGAGGTTAAGTTAATTGAAAATGAAAGTGATTATTATCATATCTAACAGCAGCATCTGGATGTTCTGGCAAAAATCCTCCAAATGCCTTTGGGGTGGCATTTTCTCAAATATTTAAATCATAAAGTCACTTGACCTTTATTGACTTCTTATTGATTGTTTCTACAAAAAAAACAAAATGTAATAAAACGTTCAAGGCGCTGCATCTGGATGGGATTCGCTGGTGTCTTCTTCGCTCCAGTGTCCTGAGTCTACGATGTGTTTGAAGAGGTCTGGAGGTTTGTGTACTTCAGGTCAAATTTCGAGAATTGTGTCTTGTTCCGCTAAACTATCCGAGATCGAGTGACTGCTGCCCGGAATCGGCTCCGGAAGACCATCGTCCAGACATTCTGTGATTTCTTCGAACTTACTACTGTAATTTAAAACAAAAAAAATTAATTTCTAGCAGACAATGCGCTATTAAATAAAATAGGCACTGTGACACTTTAATTATCAAGTATTAATCGGGGGTGAGGTTTAAACAATTAGCCGAATTAATACTTGATAATTAAAGTGTCACATTGGCGCCACACGTTGGGCGCCAGTACGACAGTTTAAAATAAAACTGAAACGATTGACAACAATAACTTAAGGAAAGTATTGAATTGAAGCGTTGTAGTTCAACTCTTAAAACAAAATTGAGTACTGAAAAAGAAAAACAATTAGTTATACCTTGGTCTAGTGGGCGTGACCCTTCTAACCAATCAGGACGCTTCGTGGAATATTGGTGGCTAGATTTGTTAAGTTTAGATGAATTATATCTCAAAAAAGTTCAAACTTTGACTGAAACCCCGAAAAATTTCCCGAAAATTTGGAAATTTACAATGATTTAGGAAGTATTAGTAACTTTTATATTTTACATTTTTTTCAACTGGATCTTGGGAAATAAACATCCTTTGCGTTTGTCTGAAGCCGCCGCTGCATCCAGGTATGTAAATTGATTGCCTAGCTATCTTTCTAGAGCAACGAACCGTATTTTCAATTACGTTCGACCTTTAACTTAATCTTAGAGAGTTAGACTGGAATGCTTTAAAGTTTCCTTAAACTTATTTACCAACTTCATAAATCGATGATGAAAACTAGGAAACTTGGAAATACGTCGGATATGTAGGTCAAAAAAGACAAACAAAAAAAACTGCGCAGACAATCTCTAGAGCAATTTTAAGAGATTCTACACGCCTAGAAAAATCAGCGTCTGATTCAAATCAACCTCACCATACAAAAAATTATAAACTATAAAATTATTCGACAAAAAAAACTTTTTACCTCCACGAAAAGTGTATTTTCACTTTCGTTTTTTTTATGTTACAAAGTTCACGATCCGCCACTGGTTTCAATCGATCGCTTAACCACAGAGAAAGAAGAAAGATTTATGAGTCGAAATTTCTTAGCCAGACGAATGTCTCTCCAAGCAACCAACTTTGTTCTAATTTTTTATTTTTCCATACTCTCCATACAATCAAGTCCGCGTTTACTAAATGAGGGTGTGGCGAAGAATAAATTTATACAGGTAGAGCTCTATACCACAGATTAGAAATATACAGATATGAAGCTCCGCCCATTTCCTTTGATGTTTCGATTGCCGTTTCTATGACTTCGAACCTTTAAATTGAAGTGCATGTTGCCAGTTCTGAAAGGAATATCCCGGGTACAGTGTTGCCTTTTCATGTAACGTTTAAATATGATTTGTCAATTGACAATAGTGTGCAACTCTATCTCTGTCTAATTTTGTTTGTCTTGTCTTACCTTTCTACCTGTATATCTCTAATCTGCATCAGTACTAAACTTTATCTATACATATTTATAATTTTTCAAATAATCCTTGTATAAATCGGGATAAATTTTGTTCTGCAATTGAAAATAGTTAAACATATCTCCGAGAACGATTTGCTATTTTCTGAATAACAATTGAACATCGAATGACATTAGACATTATGAGTAGTTTTGACGAAAAACAAGAATACCAACCTTTCGAAACTGTCACCTTCGTGTAATAACTGATCTTTTCTCCTCCTCTTCTTTTTTTTGCTCTTGAATGTGAGAAGGAGATGAAAAAGTGATAACGCTAATAATTGTCCTCCTGCAACATAGGACAGCCAAAGTTTATGAGGCCACAATAGGGGAAACACCGACATCGGCGTGTATATGAGCGATTTTTTCCAATCAGAGAACCACGTTACAGCTGTCCAATATTTCCATACTTTGTGGTCGTTTCTGAAATAAGACATTATTATTGGATCTTTTTATAAACCACAAAACAAAACTATTCTAACGTTACTTTTCACTAAAATATACCATCTAAAATTGCTTATTTTTCCGATATTTTTCTGGACATACTTTCGAAGCTCTCGAATTCCAAAGGACGTATACCTATCCCTTTTATCAAGGCAAAAAATGCGAAGGAATCAACCATATATGAATCCTATACGAATACGAGTTTTTCTGAGATCTTTTTTTGATTCTGCAAACTGGTCTGGTCGTTTAAAACCGGATTATTGCCAGCAATAAAAAAATATCGAGCTCTTTGGTCGCTTTTTATAGGAGGATTTCGGTCGTTGAGTATTCAAACAGATACAGTGGTAGCGCGTGATAAAAGAATTTATATTTTATTTTAGACATTTAAGTGTATATACCTATAAGTTTGCTACCTATTCTATCAAAGCTCTTTGAAAGATTTCTCGTAGAAAGACTACAGCCAATAGTCGATGAAAATCAACTGTTACCACACCACCAATTTGGCTTCCGACAGAGTTATCCAGAAAATTAGTGAAGATTTGGAAAAAAAAGTAATGGGCTGTGGTGTTTCTGGACGTAATGCAGGCCTTCGACAAGGTCTGGCTTCTAGGCCTTTTGTACAAACTTAGAAAAGCCTTAACTCTAAGTTACTTTATCACCCTCAACTCATATCTCACAAACCGTCATTTCCTAGTCATAGTCAAACACCATGGAGAATACACACCTTTGCAAAAAATAGAATCTGGAGTTCCGCAGGGCAGTGTACTAGGACCACTATTATATCTCCTATACACCGCTGACAAGAGCAAAAAATATTGCTTCTCAGAAACTACAAGAACAAGTATATAAAATTGAACAATTTCTCAACAAGTGGAGCATTTAAAGCAAATATCACCAAATGTATCCCAGTAACATTTACGAACGACGCGTCGTGGAAATTACCCACCAATTAAATTAAACAATAATAAATTGCCACACCATGATGAAGCGAAATGCCTAGGAGTTTATCTTGACCGACGTCTCACATGGAGAAAACATGTACTCTCGAAACGAAAGCAACTATCTGCTAGCTTTACTGGCTAATTGGAAGAAAATCTAAATTAAAATTAAAAAATAAGCTACTGATTTATAAAGCCAAAAATAATGCCACGACTAAATATTTTTCAAAATACTTTTCGTAGGATTATGCATAATCCGCTTTGGATGCTGGTCAACCACAGTGGAGAATGGTCGTGGGTTTTTAAAAGATCTTAATTCAAATGGGCGCCAGGAGATTAAATTTCCCACATCCAAATTTTACCAATTTTAACAACCCAACCTCCAGAATAAGCTAATTACCAAACTACCAAACTTTACAAGCAACACTCCAGATGTTAGAAGAAACAATGCAGTGGCCATTTGGTGGGCTTTTACCACCCCGATGGTAAATGCTCGGGTGGAACTATGCTACCCGCCCGCTCCACAGGGCTAAACAAACACTCCAGATGTTAGAAGAAACAATGCAGTGGCCATTTGGTGGGCTTTTACCACCCCGATGATAAATGCTCGGGTGGAACTATTCCAATCCAGCTGCGGGGAACGGCATCTCTTTCTAACATAGAAATCCTAGAACGCTTCCAATCAAAGGTTCTTCGACTGATGACCAACGCTGCATGGTTTGTTCCAAATTATCTCATAGCAAGAGACCTACAGATGAACTCTGTGAAGTCAGAAATAACGAACTACTTTAAGTACAACAATCGTCTAAAAATACATCTAAACGACTGGCTCGAAACCTTTCGCTTAGAACAACTGTGATACGCAGACTCTCGAATTTTAATCCTAGTTTTTAACATTGTTTTTAAACTAAAATTTTATAGGAAACTGCCACTGGAAATTCTTCCTGCATGACAAATTTATAACAAACCATTTGCTTATTGTTACACTGAAACAGATGTGATTTTCTAATATGGTTAGGTTAAAATCTGTGGAATTTAAACATTATCTTGAAAAAACCACATTTCATTATTTTGAGGTTTTCTACAACGAAATTTAATTTTATTAGGAATCAATCCTTTTTGTTATTTGACTTCAGAAATACGAAATTAATATATTATGACACGAAGTACCTTCAATTCATTTGATGTAACAATATAACATTATTCTTCGTAGGAATAGTCACATTTCTTTACTCTGTCTTCACACTTATCCAGAAGTGTTAGACTTTTCCTACTCTGTACATATTGTACAGTTTAAGTAATCTGTATAATCCAGCGATCTGAAAATGTCTTTAAAGTCGATGCCCGAGTGTTCTACTTTAATATATAGCTCGGGAGCCATAGAATATTTCTCGAGTTGATAAAATAGAAAGATGCATTCTAATCGCTCGGCCACCCGACCAAATCATAGTTTAACTGGTCTTTGCGTCCTCGGCAACGTAGCGGGCACCCTTTGCGGCAGTCTCAAAGGATTCCGGTACGTTAGAAGTTTTTTTGGTAGCAACAAAGGTGCCGCTAAAGCTGTTAAATTGGGGCTACTATATGTATTACACGAACTATACTATTTTGTACTTTTTTTACCTTTTCAAAATGATGTCATGAAAATGTTCTTATCTCCGCTACTGAGTAAGGATACGTAGATAGATCCTTAAACTCATGCTAAAATGAAAAATGCGGCAGGAATATATTCGGAAATAATGAGCTGACGTTATATTGAACTTTCTTCTTTTTATTCCATTTCAAATTCCAATAAATATGGGTTACAGGCAACATAACCCCTTCTCGCTATATAGGTAGAAGTAAAATATCAAACAATTAAGATTTAGGGAAGAAAAAGGTTTAATAATTATCAACGACAGATTGGTGACGAATAATAAACCAGACGTTGTGGTACTGGAGCCAAATCTGCAATGTTTATTAATGTTGCTGTACCTAATAACCACAATGGCAGGACAAGAAAGCTAATTATAAAGCTCGTAGGGGCACGTAGAAAATGTCAAAATCATCTCTCAACAGGCCTTATTCCAAATTCTCTTCACGAAGGCCTGCTCAAGCTAGGAGTGTAGAGTCCGGTCATGCTGGACACCTATCTAGGTATGATTAGCCTGATTTAGATGAGGATGTGTAAATCTACTAACAAAAAACTGATCAACAATATGGTCGAACCCAAAGAATCACAAAAGGAAGGCACCTTGGATAAAAACAACAAGAGCGTTTGAATATACCTTAAATATAGTCTGATATAAATGAAGTTAAAGTTGCCGAAGTTAGTAAATCAACCAACAACTGGAAAGTCCCAGGAGTAAGAAATTTAATTGTTTGCTTGCTCCAAACAGTTCATCTATGACCAAAAACATCCGGACTACTTCGTAGCTTTCCTTACCCTTGGCCAAAGTCACATGTTACCAAAAAAGTGACCAAGCGAAAGATCTCCCTCAAATAATAACATTTAAACGTAGGAAACGATGGAGCAGATACCATCATGAGTGTAAAGAACGACTTATTATAGACTCTGCAGGTCTAAAACGGGCCCAACCTAACCAACGAAATATTTACATTGACTACATATCGACTAAAAGAATATATTTGACAGTGTACCACATTCTCGGCTTGTACAACCGATACAGATGTATAACATCGACTACCTGCTACTAATCAGTCTTTTACCAACTTTTCAGGAATGGTGGTAGGTATCTGAAGAGATATTCACCCAGTATTCACCTATATATACTAGAAAACACTTGAAAAACTCAAAATCAGTCAGGCGGCTAGAGATTCGAGGCAGATGCGTTGCCTTAGAGCCATCTCGCTCGGTATAACTTGAGTAAAAGTAACTGGCTCAACTTACATATTTTCATCCATTTATGTTTTTGGTCTTGTAATTTATTGCAAAATGTTGCATCGCTTTCTTAAGCCATTATATAAATTACATTTTATTCTCAACATTTAATAATTTAAATATTCAATTACCTAATTGTTCATTCGTATACATGCATGGCACAATATCCTAGAAGAGTTTTAAAAAAATAGCCTTCTAGATCATCCGATTTAAATCTAAGACTTTATGGAAGAAATTTTTTTCCTATTGATTCCTATTTTAATAAAGATACAATTTTTGTTGTTACTGCAGAATAACTACTATGTGTTCTAAAATTTCCTTTAAAATGTAACATTTGGCTCCCGAACAATTCACTTCATTCCCGGCTAACCAGACAGATATGCAATATATGCATCGCTCTGATTTTAGCCATTGTTTGGTTTGCTATGCCACGTCACTCAGAATTCAGCTTCAGATTTACTGACTTACCACCATGTATCCGGCATGTTGATGGCAAGTCAGAAATAAAAATGTCATCTTTTAAGGTGGTCGAAAATACAAAAACATTTTTCTCAGTTAAATGGCGCTAGTAGAAAACAAATTCAGTGGAAGTATTTTGTATTTTTTAATACTAAAGTATACATTGTTAATTTCTCTTTTTTTTTAATTAAGGAATATTTGTCGAACACTACATGTTCTTTTATTTTTCTTTGCGTTTCGCAAAGTCCAGAGTATTAATATTTTATTACAACATTTCTATAATATTGTTGAATTATTATTATTATTATTATTACTTCTTGGAGGGAAAACGCAACTACCAACCTCATTTTCTTACAGATGTCATATGTCAAAACACAAGTCCAAAGAAATAACAAAGATACATTCAGTAATTATGTACTATTACTTTTGTGTAATTGGTAACATCAATACAGAGATGGTATTAACGGAGAAATTCGTATAAATTCAGCAGATTCTCCATAATTACTTTTTAAAATGTCCGAATTCGCAGAAACGTTCAAATATTTGAACTTTATTGCGGCAGGTTTGGCCGCCATTTTGTTCGCAGAAAAATTGCGTCATTCGGATGAGTATGTACCCAGCCTTTGGAAAATTGCGGAAGTCATAATGATACTCAAGCCGGGGAAACCGATCTAATTACCGATCTAATTACTGCCTGTTATATCGAAACTATTTGAGAAACTCCTACTCAAAAGACTAAAACCTAATCACTCAGAAATAAGCACTCGACGATCGACCAAGTTCACAGAATAACTAACATTATAGAGAAATCATTAGAAGAGAAAACATTTGTGCTACTATCTTTCTTGATGTAGCACAAGCGTTTGATAAGGTTTGACATGAAGGCTTAATACATAAGCTCAAGCTTTTCCTTCCAATCCAATATATAGTGTAATAATATTTCAATTATTATCACTTTAGATTTTTAACTTTTATTTTATTTATTATAAAATTTTTATAATTTTGACTTTGAGTTTGATTAAATTTGTTATATAATTTTTAAATATAATTTGTTACTATCGCCACGACTATGCTCAATTTGCTGTTATATATCCTTAAATCTTTTTTTTTTATCTCAAGGATTTTTTTATTGTGAGTTCAAGTTCTTAGAGCTCCCTTTTACTCTATGCTACTGATATTCCCTGTACTTTTCAAGAAAATAAAATGTTGGTTCAACAATTAATTAGATGAATTTATTTTAATAGAGAATATAGAAAAACATGAACAAAGATCAGGCTAAATTTACTAATATGAGTTACTTGCACTCACACACATTCATTCAATGATATCTTATTTCTAAAAATGATTTGAAATTTGGCGCAATAAATTTTTTTAAAACTAAGGTTGGCACACCGATTTACTAAGACAGTGACTAATCTGTCTGCCTTAACCACAAAAGCACGTGTCCCACACGTTATTTTTAGTGTGAAGTTGTAAGTGATATAATGAGTTTATACCTTCAACTATTAGTGTTTCTTCTTCTTTTAACTCGTACAGCCAGTGATATGTTGTAACTAGACTTCTAGTAATGTGATATTTCCAATTGTTGTTGATTCTCCAGGTGATATATGCTCGGTTGAGCAAATTCTTCAGAACACAATCCTCAGGATACACAAAATAAGACCAATACCTTCCAGGCAAGTTTTTGTTTGAATATTATTTGATATTATCCACTTACTAATCATTAAACAAAGTCGCAGTTATAATTAGACTTCCAGAATATAAATGCTTTTTATTTTATTAACTTTTTCTTGTAAAATTTCGATAAATAATTTCCCAAATTTCTATACTAGACTCTCTCTACCATTTTTCAAACTTTCTACTTTTTAAAACTTTCTTAATTTTTATAATTTTTAAAAAAATCTTCCTAAACTTTTTTAGACCAGTCTCTTTCTACCATTTTTCAACTTTCTACCTTCTTTTTTTCCGTTGCTATGTTACCTTCTCAAGTGAAACAAAAACTCTAAAATTATATCTGAATTCATTCTAATTATTTCAAATTTTTGATTCTATGATATTTTATTATCAATTTTATGTGTTTTGATTTTTATAATTTTAATTATAACAATTAACATGCTTTTCCTTTATATTCTGGTGTCTATTTTTATACATTTCATTAATTAATAATTTAGTAACCAATGTTGGTTACTCTGGATTTCATTTTAAACAGTTGTCACAACTTTTTATTTCATTTTGTTATACTGATTGTCCCGAAATTAAATTTAGTTATGTCGATCGTACCGAAATTAAATTGTTGGTAAAATTTTGAATTTTGAGTATTATTTGATTTTAATTTTTAGGTTAATATCAGAGCTCTTTAAAAGGATTTTCACTGTAATATTGATCTCACATTAAATCATTCCTTTCGGTAAGTTAACTTTTAACTTTTATCTTTATTAATAAAATAGCATTTTGTTTATTCTTTTAAATTTTATTTTAATAATACTATTTCTTTATTTTTAGGTGATGTTTCATTTAATATTTAACCTGATAAGATGTTTTTAAGAAGACATATTGGATTGTGCATAGTCTGGGTATTTGGTTTCATTAATTTTTAATTGCATTTTATCTAAATGTTATAATTTTGATAATGTTAAAATTCCATTTCAAATCCCCCCACATTATTTAAATTTATAATATGCTGATCTCTTTTAAAATATTATTCTATACTCTTATGTAACATTATTAACTTCACAATAGATATTCTCAATTCATATATATCGGAAAGATACTTTAGAATTAGGCAAGAAGAAGCCTGTTCCGATCTTAAAGAAATTAAGACTGGAGTGCCACAAGGAAGTGTCCTAGGACCTGTCCTATACTTACTGTACACATGTGATATTCCAGAGTTAGAAAACAATACCATAGCCACCTTCGCCGAGGACGATGCCATTCTAGCAGTAGGAAAGAGCAATGAAGAAGCAACCCACAAGCTGCAAACATCTGTCCACCGTATCTATGACTGGACGAAGAGATAGAAAATTAAATGCATCAAAGCAAGAATTAGCAATCATCCAAAGATTTCAAAACAAAGCACTGAGGAATATAGTAAATGCCCCTCCATAGGGATCTGGAAATGGACACTGTTGACCGGACCGTCAAGAAATTAGCCCTATGAGTGTTTTTAGTGCAAAACTTTAGTGCAATCCATTCAAACAAATAGCAAACGTGCTTAAATTGAGATTCTTGTTTTACCTCACAAAAATTCTTTTTCCAGCTTTTTTTATAAAAAGAACACATTTTCATTAGTTGTTCTCGATTTAAAAAAAAATCCATTCGGATAAAAAAAACACCGCAAGTTAAATCAAACAGATATAAACTAACAAAGTTTTATTTGGTTGCAGCGAGAACCAAAAGGGCATTCGTCTGTTATTTAAATGAAAAAGTGAAATAAGGGCATCGACTGGAAAATTCGTACCAGTAAATACAAACCGAAAGGCTTGTTGTCGATGCATGAATAACAAAATTACACTTGTCGGGACGCTTTCAACTGTTTTCGTTCAAACGTTCACGAAAAAACCTACAAATTTCAAAACTCAGTCCATCGTTCGTTTCAAATTAACGGTGACAATTAACTATATTTTAGTATTATATAAACCCGGAACACTGGATTTCTATGGAAACACACAGTGAGTAAACGAGGAATTTAATTTATTTGATTCGACATCCTAAGAGTGACATGTTTACCAGAGTCGGTCAAAAACTTTACAAACTCCAATTCAAATTGGGTTTGAAACTACCTAAGCAATGTCAAACTCACTTGTAAGCTTCATTAGCGAACACAGTGATATAGGTTCAAATTACGTATACGCGTATTTAAAATTAACCGTTTTAAAATTAATAATAGTATGCTTTTATTAGTCTCTCAATTCTTAAATTTTTACCAAAAACAAAAGATAAAACTGAAAAAATAATGTAGTATAGTTCTTCCAAACTCAGTTGAATATTTATACCTTTAGCTCAATATTGTTATGGTGTAAAAAATGCGACAAAATTATGGGAAGTGTATTTTAAAATGAATAAAAAAAAATTATGTAAAAAGGACTTAAAAAAAAGGTGATGGTTGTTATGAGATGTTTGTTTATGTTGATGAGATTTAAAAATGTCACATATGAATTTTGAAAATAAAGATTATTAAAAAGTAAGAAAAATCATAGAATTATCATTATTATATCAATTGGCTCCCAACGTGGGACAAGTAAATTGAGTTAACCCAATAGATGGAGTTACATACTGAGACACAGTGGCGTAGCCAGGAATTTTTTTCGGAGGGGGCCCACTATTTCTCGTAGATAATACTTACTATAAATACTTTTTTCAGCAGGGATGGGGTAAATATACAGGGTGACCCAGGGTTAGACCGTCAAACGTTCATGATCGGTTTTTCAGGAAAAAATAAGATTTTTTATTCCCATAATCCTGGGTCATAACTTGTTTTGATTTTAGAACACAAGAGTCTTTTATGAATTGCTCAAAAAACAATTTGGTTGATTTTGATAAAACTTGGCACTCTTATTTGCGGCAATAATTTAAATATTATTAGAATGAAATTATTAATTCCAGTGACGTTCCACAAGGTAATTTATTTGATATTGTACGCCACTGTTTTTTTGTATGTTCGTTACTTTTCTTGGATTAAACAGTTGAACACACAAATTTTTTGCTTCTTCAATTTTATTCGTATCTCGCTTAGTTTTTGAGAAAAAAATTAAAATCTTATTTTTTTCCTGAAAACCCGATCCTGAACGTTTAACGTTTAACTCTGGGTCACCCTGTATACAATGTAAGCTATTTAAATACATTATTTTATTTAAAAGATTGAACTTTGAATGAGCATTATTCAAAGGCAATTCTGCGAGTTTGTCTGACATCAAAGCTAGGTCTTCTGTTAATCAATTTGGTAGATGTATTATTCCGAAAATATGATTTCAGTCTTTTTATCGTTGAGAAACTTCGTTCAGTTCTTTCTACAGAGGCAGTGGTAACGGGTAAACGGCTAAAATTTGGAATAGCGTAAAAATGTTCGGAAACAAACTTCGGACACTGCACTTTGAGGAATACAGAAATCTACTTTTTGGCATTTCACTGTCCAAATATCCCATTCACTGCGTAGAACAACCGTGTATATTGTTTGTAAATCATCTGAATATAACTTAATCGCTGGCTCAAAAACGTAAAATAATTATGATTTATATAGTTACCACATTTACTTATAAACTTATAGAAGATTAGGAGGGGGGGCACCCCCCTTGGCTACGCCATTGCTGAGATAGGGAAGAAATTTAGGGGAGAATATGTGCAACAAGGTGGACAACAAGAAGGAGACCAAAGGAGTGTAGATGGACAGGATATACCTAAGCAATGTCAAACTCACTTGTAAGCTTCATTAGCGAACACAGTGATATAGGTTCAAATTACGTATACACGTATTTAAAATTAACCGGTTTAAAATTAATAATAGTATGCTTTTATTAGTCTCTCAATTCTTAAATTTTTACCAAAAACAAAAGATAAAACTGAAAAAATAATGTAGTATAGTTCTTCCAAACTCAGTTGAATATTTATACCTTTAGCTCAATATTGTTATGGTGTAAAAAATGCGACAAAATTATGGGAAGTGTATTTTAAAATGAATAAAAAAAATTTATGTAAAAAGGACTTAAAAAAAAGGTGATGGTTGTTATGAGATGTTTGTTTATGTTGATGAGATTTAAAAATGTCACATATGAATTTTGAAAATAAAGATTATTAAAAAGTAAGAAAAATCATAGAATTATCATTATTATATCAATTGGCGCCCAACGTGGGACAAGTAAATTGAGTTAACCCAATAGATGGAGTTACAGACTGAGACACAGTGGCGTAGCCAGTAATTTTTTTCGGAGGAGGCCCACTATTTTTCGTAGATAATACTTACTATAAATACTTTTTTCAGCAGAGATGGGGTAAATATACAGGGTGACCCAGGGTTAAACCGTCAAACGTTCATGATCGGTTTTTCAGGAAAAAATAAGATTTTTTATTCCCATAATCCTGGGTCCTAACTTGTATTGATTTTAGAACACAAGAGTCTTTTATGAATTGCTCAAAAAACAATTTGGTTGATTTTGATAAAACTTGGCACTCTTATTTGCGGCAATAATTTAAATATTATTAGAATGAAATTATTAATTCCAGTGACGTTCCACAAGGTAATTTAATTGATATTGTACGCCACTGTTTTTTTGTATGTTCGTTACTTTTCTTGGATTAAACAGTTGAACACACAAATTTTTTGCTTCTTCAATTTTATTCGTATCTCGCTTAGTTTTTGAGAAAAAAATTAAAATCTTATTTTTTTCCTGAAAACCCGATCCTGAACGTTTAACGTTTAACTCTGGGTCACCCTGTATACAATGTAGGCTATTTAAATACATTATTTTATTTAAAAGATTGAACTTTGAATGAGCATTATTCAAAGGGAATTCTGCGAGTTTGTCTGACATCAAAGCTAGGTCTTCTGTTAATCAATTTGGTAGATGTATTATTCCGAAAATATGATTTCAGTCTTTTCATCGTTGAGAAACTTCGTTCAGTTCTTTCTACAGAGGCAGTGGTAACGGGTAAACGGCTAAAATTTGGAATAGCGTAAAAATGTTCGGAAACAAACTTCGGACACTGCACTTTGAGGAATACAGAAATCTACTTTTTGGCATTTCACTGTCCAAATATCCCATTCACTGCGTAGAACAACCGTGTATATTGTTTGTAAATCATCTGAATATAACTTAATCGCTGGCTCAAAAACGTAAAATAATTATGATTTATATAGTTACCACATTTTCTTATAAACTTATAGAAGATTAGGAGGGGGGGCACCCCCCTTGGCTACGCCATTGCTGAGATAGGGAAGAAATTTAGGGGAGAATATGTGCAACAAGGTGGACAACAAGAAGGAGACCAAAGGAGTGTAGATGGACAGGATATACTGGAAGAACAAGAAACAACTATTATAGATTTAAATGAAGAGCAAGGGGTAGATCATGTTGGATGGATGGATGCTCTGACACTGTTATTTAATAGAATGGAAGGAAACTTTAGAAAAATGGAACAGGGAAATATATATGAGTTGAAGGATATGAACAAGAACATAAAGAAACATAATGAAACTATAAGAGAATTTAAACTGGAAATAGAAGGAAAAATAAATACTATTAAAAAGAACCAAGAAATGTCTGAAAAAAAGTTGGAACGTAGGATTCAAGTAGTGATAAAATTGGAGAAATACAGACAAAATTAGGGGATAGAATAGATGAAAATTTAAAAAGTCATATACAAGGAGAAGTAGAGGAGAAATTGGTAGATTTTCAAAAAGGAATAGAAGAAGTGAAATTGCAAACAAAAGCTAATGAGGAAGGTTTAGAAGGATTTAAGGCAAAGGTCGATGAAGAACTTAAGACGATATGTGAAATTATGGAGGAGAAAAATAGGATATGTCAGAGGAATGTGGAGGTTCTGAACAGATATGTAAACAAGGAAATTACAGAAATAAACAATAAGGTGCAGGTGGCAATAGAGGAAAATTTATCTAGGGGGGATAGGCAAACCATGGGTATTAAATTTGATGGGAATTTAAATAGAAATAAAATTAAAAGAAATTATCATGTATGGAAGATTAAATTAAAAAAATATTTTTGGATATTGGAAGAAAATTTGAAGGAAGAAATAAAAATGAATTTGGAAATAGCAGAGGAAGAGAATTTACAAATACAAATACAAGAATTTAGTGGGAAAAATAGAAATTAAAATTTGATTTTATTATTTCTCTTTAAGATAAAAAAAAATTAAGAAAACACATTTTGGGAATGTTGTTATGGTGTAAAAAATGGGACAAAATTATGGGAAGTGTATTTTAAAACGAATAAAAAAAAATTATTTAAAAAGGACTTAAAAAAAGGTAATGATTGTTATGAGATGTTGGCTTATGTTGATGAGATTTAAAAATGTCAGATATGAATTTTGAAAATATAAATTATTAAAAAGTAGGAAAAATCATAGAATTATCATTATCTATGATTATCAAAAAAGTGGTATTTCCGATGTTTAACACCCTGTACTCCGAAAACTAGCCATAGGATTGGTTTGGGCCAATGGACACTTTTTGTTAGTGCATCGAGTTCTATAACATACCATCGTTTCAGAAAATTTGACCGGGAGGTTTTTTACATTTAAATGGTGCGGGGTCCTTTATTTTATTGTTTAGTTATTTATTTATTTATTTATTTTATTTTGCGAGCAAACCCAATTCCTTATTAAAAACAAATGTTTACAGTAGAAGAAGAATACAGTGTACATTCACAATATGTATAAGATACAATAGTAAAATTTACAGTACAGTAATATAATAATAAAAATACAATACAAAATAAAAAGACAATATAACAAAAATAGTAAAACAGAAAATTTTTATGAGTAGCATAACAATACTAATATTCAGGGCAAAACTATGAAAATTACATCCGTTACACTCAAATGCATACTTGAGTGGTTCTTAAAACGATTAGTGGAGTTGCTGAACATCAGTAAGTTGTCGAGAGGGTTTGCTAGCCTCAAGACTAGGTAGGAACGAGTGGAAAGCTTAGTTATATCGATGGAAAGGCACATTAAATGATCTCACCTGCCTAGTTGAGTTGAGCGAGGGGGAACGGATAGGCAGATGTTATTAAGAAGCTGCGGACAGCTGCAAATACAATTTACAATGTTAAGGAGCAATAGAAGGTCTTTTGTTTTCTGCGAGAGAAGGGATGCGCAATTGATGTTGCCATGCAGTGTAATCGTGATAAGTATCAAGCTTAAATACTATCCAGCGAAAAAAAAATTATTTATGTAAATTAAGTAGTAAGGAGACCAAACAGCCGAGCAATAATCAAGGTGAGATCTGACTAATGAAAAGTACAGAACTTTAATGCAATTTATGTTGGTAAATTGGCGAGTTGTCCTTTTTAGAAAACCCAATATTTTCATTAATTTTTGTATGGCATTAATGATGTGACAATTGAAGCTGAGGGAGCTGTTGAGAGTAATTCCTAAATCCCTAATGTGATTTACAGTATCGAGAAAATGACCATTGATGTGATAATCAAATACTATTGAATGATGTGTGCGATGAAAGCCAATTACATGATATTTCCTGGTGTTAAGATCCTTGCCGTTACGTGAGCACCATGTAGACAGGTTAGTTAGTTGCAACAATGAATAATCTAAATAATTGTTAATAATTTTAAAACATTTTAAGTCATCTGCAAATAGAAGGACACAGCTGGCATGAAAACAGTAGGTAATATCATTGATAAAGAGATTAAAAAGTAATAGACCCAAGTGGGACCCCTGGGGTACACCAAAAGTAACTGAAAATGTATGAGAATAAATTAGTTTTATTGCTATACAGTCGTCTGGATTTATTTATGACAATATTTTTAAATCTGTTTTATTTTTAATTTATATATTTGTTGAGGGAATATATTATAATGATTGTAAAGGTTTACTCCAATACTTTATTTTTATTTTAATATTACATACATTTCAGTAAATACCAGAACACAATGTGACAATGATGACAATTGACAAACGAAATCATCATCAAGTAAAAACAATACTCTTGTATGTTGTAGATGGGATTCACAAAGACCCAATTGGAAAATTTATAATTTCTAAAGTATCTGGGAAGTCAAATCGCGAATTTTTAAACTGACATAACTAAGTTTGAAAATTTAAATAACTTCCCATGAACTCCTTTCCGATCTACATTTTTAAACTCTAATATACAACAGGACACGATTCAATATTCCTTCAAGGAAGTCTCCTTAGAAGTAGAAAAAGCGGAAGTGTCACTTAGTCAGTGTCACACCGGAAAACGGAGACCGCTCGGAATTCTCTCATTTTACAAGCGAGAAAAATGTTCGCAAGTAATCACTTGAACTTCCTTCCCCTTTTTTCTTCTCTCTTTCTCCACGTTTAAGATATATTCAGATAAGTTTTTTTAAAAACTGTATTATTTACATTTCATCATTCATTATGGTTAATGCAAAGTGGCAGGTTAATTTTTTGTGTCGACATAAATGCCTTGTTAATAAAATTGAGTTTTAACGTTGACATTATGGTACAACCTTTACGTTAATAAGCACAGAGCCGGAATAATATTTTATAAATCAATAAATATGAATGATTTTAAAAACTAAAAAGCGAAATATTTTTTAATTTTATTTATTTATTTATTTACGGGCAAGCCCATTTAAGATAAAGATTACAGTTTAAAATATAATTAAAGTACAAGAACAAAGTACATATAAAAGTGGCATAATCACTTGTTATACATAGTAAAAATAAGCAAGGAGTATTAAAAAGGACAAGACAAAAAAGGTTCATTAAAACATTAAACGTTAAAGCTCTGTGTTCAGTAATTGAGTTTTAAAGTGACGAAAGGAAGTATTAAACATCTCAAGATTAATGTGAGTATTGGCTAATCTTAACATTTTTGGGATACAGCTATTAAACGCTTGGTTTAAACGATAGAAAGGTACATGAAAAGTTTGTTGCTGTCGAGTTGTGCTGGTTGGAAGATTTATTTTTGGTAGAAGTTCACTACAGCTGCATCCGCCATTGATAATATGAAAAAGCAATGTGAGGTCTCTCTGTTTCCTGCTAGTATCTAAGGAGGGGATGTTAAGAAAAAGCTCTATCGATTCATAATCATCAGGAGCACCCAGTTTATAAGCTATGTATCTCAGAAAATTATGTTGCACTTTTTCGATGTGTAATTGTGTCACTAACCCCTATCAGTTCCACGAGATATCCGAACTCATCCGGCCTGTTTACCGGCGTGAATGAAACTGCGTATGACACAAATACCTTTTTGTACTTGCCCAAAGTCTTATCTGACTTTAATTCGACTTGAATATGGCAGGTTTCGAACCTACTCCCCGAACGCTGACCAAGCTGAATCGGCAGACGCCTTACCAACTAGGCCATCGTGTCCGGTAAAGTAGTAGGTACTTGTGATCGATAAAAACGCATGACGTGGCACTTTATAGCATTCAAGTCCATGCCATTTAGGGAACACCAGTTGGACAGGTTGTCAAAGTCAGACTGAAGGCTGAGGG
The DNA here is from genome assembly GCA_949320105.2 of Crepidodera aurea. NCBI lineage: Eukaryota > Metazoa > Arthropoda > Insecta > Coleoptera > Chrysomelidae > Crepidodera > Crepidodera aurea. Next base: position 35,849,471 of record OX439475.1, on the reverse strand, counting down.
CATCGTAAATGGTTTTAACAGTTAGGAAAACTTTTAAATCATCAGCAAATAATAGTGCTTTGCCATGCCGGAAACAATGAATGATGTCATTAATAAATAAGTTGAATAGTAAGGGACTCAGTTATGACCCTTGAGGAACACCTGATGTTACCTGAATTAAGTTAGGATAATGATGATTTGCTCTAACCATTTGAGTCCTGTTCGTTAGATAGATACTAATCCATTGCAGTAAAACCCCACTTACACCATATTGATCAAGTTTTTGAAGTAAGTCATTATGGTTGACTCTGTCAAAAGCCTTAGAAAAATCAGTATACACAGAATCAATCTGGCAACCCTCATCCAAAGCTTCTGACAGGAAGTCGACATAGGTAACTAAATTTAATTCAGTCGATTTCCCAGCACAAAAACCGTATTGTTGTTCAGTTATAATGCCAATACCAGTCATAGGTAAGGAAATCTGTTATACTGTTCTAAAATACCTTGTCAGGACCTGGACTTTTCTTTACATCAAGGTTTGATAATTTCTCATAAATCTTCGAAATAGGAATGTGGTAAGATTTTAATATATAATTTTCTGTTAATGGATTTATCGCAGTAACTGTCAATTGCCGTCTTCCCTAACTTTTCTTCTCGTCCTTTTTATTCTTATTTTTAGAATTTAATTATGGATTTTTACATTTATCTTTCTCTTATCTGTTATCCGAGCACAGAGCTCTAGAATTCTGCAACGCCACACATTCCGCAAGAATTTGGATAGAATCTACACTCCTCTTCTTCTTGTACAAATCCAAGTGTCTTAAGGTGTGAAAGGATCACCGTTAATATGCATGCCTAATGTTTGCATTGGCAGATACAGGTACCAACAAGACTGGTTGAGCCCCTTTTCTAGGGAGACTGTCTTCAATTTCGATATCCTTCATTCCATTTTTGATTACAGTTGCTCAATTTTTCCCTACAGCCTTGTGGTTTTAAAATTTTTAACAAAAATACTCTATTCTCTGTTTTTAAGGTTTGTTTTACCATTTTATTATACTTACTCGACATAATTATAGTCTGAAGATGGTTTTTCAGCCGAAAGTAGTTGTCTTTGTTCAATCTCATCTTTTTAAGTAAACTGTGTCATCTTAGTGGAAATGTTCAATATTTTCTTCCATGATGACAAATCATTCGAGTTTCTATAAATTTTATAAAGTTTATGTGTTTGTATTTCCTTTTTCACATATTTGAAAATTAAAATCCTATTTTCCACAAAGTCTTTTCTTTACTATAAGGTTTTTAAAATATAAATGTGCGTTATCTAGTCGTAAATTAATTTTGACAAACTTTGTAATGGACCCCGACTATTGTGTGTGTGTGTGTGTACGCTTTCATTGTGTTAAAAGTCAAGGCACTCCCTCAGGGTGAAGCTATTTTCCTTTTTCGAGCATAAAAACTTTTCCCAACGTTCACAATTAACACTATACTTCAAGCGAATTAATCACTTCCACTGACCTAAGCACACACAAGGCAACAACCATCCAAATTACCACACATCGTATACAAGCCTTCACGTACCTGGTTTGGTTGGAGGAAAACGTCAGGACCTAACTGGGATGATTTTAAGTTTGAAAGTAGAATTAATTGCAGAAAGTAAATGAGTGGAAATGACTGCAACTCCCAACAAGGACTTTAATATACATAAACTTAAACCTTTTGAAGCGTTTGGTGAAAGGTTATATTCCCACCAAAAACATTAATGTGAAAAAATTCTCAGACATTCTGTTTACAACAAAACAATGACAAGTCCTTTTCCCGAAATGAACTCGTTTGTAGATAGAATTTAAATTATTTTTGTGAGGATGTAATTTTAAATTATTTATTTAAGTTTTGGTATTTTGTTTTTATTTTTGAGTAATCTTTTTTTAATGAATGTACGTCTGGTGTTTATACTGTGGCAATACTTGAACGGTAAGCTGATTCTCTGTCTGCAATCTTTTTTATATAGCACTTTCCTAGTATTTTATCTGGCTAGTGTCAAAATTTATGATGTTTGGCCATTTTTGTGTTGTACTTATTTATTTTGGATTTTATGTCGACTTAATTCTGCGTTTTATTGTACTGGCTTTTCACAGCAGACAGATCCGCAATATTGATTTTCAAACTGGAAGGAAAGTAGTCTGTTCAGTATTCTCTTACGATTTTTTTCTTCGGCCGGTCTGACATGCGTTTCTGTACTCACTTAAATAAGTTCATTTTATTCAGATGCTTTACTAGTACATGTCTAGTTATCAACTCTGTTATAATTCTTAGCTAATTTCTGCTTAGAGAGAGCATTTTAGCCAATCTTTTCTACCCCGTCCTTCCAATGTATGCTTTTCCAAGTCATTTTCCTGGTATGTTTTATGTTCTCTTATATGTACTTTTGGGTACACTTAGGTCCAATCCTCTGACCCTATTTTACCAGTTTAGATCCCTTCAATCCCTTGAGAGCTTAGTACTTAGACAAGTGTTAATTTGTACTAGTCAACCATCGTCTTAAGTTCTTCCATGCAATCCCATACTAGTCTAGACCTCACCTTCTGCTTCCTGAATGTCTGACATAATTTGGTCAGCTTTTTTTCCAAGGCTCTCCGATTTATTTCTTTTGAACATTGTAAAATTACATATTCGGCCACATGAAAGTGTTTTTGTAGTATACTCTCACCTCACTAACGTTAGCAGTCAGACCCATCTGTATAACAGATGTGCACCTTGCGACTTGTACTAATTTTGTTTTCTTTTCACTCTATCAGGTCTGATAATGGTACCTCGATCCTCGATACTTCGTTATGTGACCTGTTTTTATATTGTGTTTGTATTTTGCAGTCTGCAAACCCACAATCTTACCTTCCCAAAGTAAAGTGCTGCAAGTCGTGGGCGTTGTCTTCATTGCCTCCGTTATTCCTGCACATGTAATTCTTTGCACCTTATTTAATCTGTTTATTGATGTTCTTTGCAGCTTCTTTAACCACCACGCCCAAATTGCGTACGTGATGATTGGTTAACCATCACATTATACAGACAGTATTCCGATAGTGCGTTGGGCAATAACAAACTCTCCGGATTCCTGATTGTTTATTCCAAATAGCAGGTGTATCTCGAATTCTTAGATGTAGAGCTCTGATCGAGGTAAATTTGTTAAGACTGACTATGTTTAATCCAGGTGCCATGATGACTGGGTTATCTACCTATCCCAAGGTTCTTTGTATATAATCTTCATAGGCAACCCGTTTGCAATCAGATTACACAAAAGATGGAACAAAAAGACTCATATGGACGACCTCTTGATCTTTCATAATTCTCTTAGCATAGAGTCAGTCCTTTATCATCGAGTTGCTTTGCTGGTTGAGTATATGGAGATGTTGTTTATTCAATGTACTTTTTTATAGAACATTGTGTATTACATAATTCGGAATATAATTTTTTGATTTGAATGCTCTGGAACTCCTCTTATCCCTCATAATTTTATACTGTAACTCCATATTCCTTTTCAGAGGGCCTTATAAATAAATATTTTAATTTAGTCTTATACTAAAATGCAATAGATGTTTTGGAGCTTGAGTCCAGGTTTTTTTTTTCGCCCATACGTGTTTTTTTAAAATCAAATATAGGTCAATATGCAGTCCCAAATATCATCTGACTACGGCATCTGTTGGTTTTTTGGGCATGCAATGTAAAAGAGACGTGTGTGGATTTCATCCCATTTGCTCTTCTTCATATTTTTTAACCATGTTTGAATTTAATCTAAAGTAAGTTTCATAATCCCAACATAGGGTTGGTATGTGAGGCCAATATTGCGGTATCGTCTGCAAATGTAGCAGTTTGTTGGTAGGTCTGGCTACTTTGTGAAATTCCAAAAATTGTTGAGCAAATGGAGAAGTTTGCATTGCATTTAACATTTAATAATGAAGAATTGTTTGGATAAGTAAGACAGAACATAGTGCTCATCTTAGCAGTAGAAACCCAATAAAGTTCATCTTGGGTGTATAAAGGGATTTAGAAAACTTAAATATGCATTTCTAGATGCCTTAATGTCGTACCATTTTTTAAAGTTAAGATTTCTCCTTTAAAATTCAGTTTTTATTAGGTTTCTCTAAATTCATTATTTTCAGATCGAAATACATCAAGTGAAACAAAAATTGGTAAGCAAATATGTAGACAGTAGTTTACTTCTGCAATTTTTTATGTTTTTAGATGCATATTTCTCTTGGTTTGATCGTTAAAAGTTCCGGTTTATTATTTTAAACATTTTTACTTAAAAACTTACTAAAATTATAATATTAGTTTAAAGTTTGTATACCTTCCTCGTGTACTTTCTGAATTCATTTTGTGTTTGCAACACAACGAGTTTTTTAGATCTTTTTGCGTGTATTGTTTATCACAAACAACAGTCAGACATATTTATTTTCATTTCCGCTATGTTGAGTTCGGTTCTGGCCGCTAGTTTCGAGAAAATTCTAAACCGTGTTTACACTGCCTGTTTTATTACAGTATATGTATATACGTGGTACCTAATCACCTAACTTTAATTTAGTTTTGAGGTAATTAAACTTTATTTCCGACGTAAATTTGGAATGAAACGGTTTGGGGAAAAGCAGTAAGGCGGTTGCTTTCTTCTTTTTTTAAGTAATTTGTTCCGTATATTCCTCAAAGGGTTTAAGTGTCTTGAGGGAAAAATATGAAATTGTTACCTTGTTGGTAGTTTTGTGGTAATACTAACTTGCAATTGTTGGCAAAATATCAGGATTTTCTATATAGCCCAGTTGCCAGAGAAGGATATTGACCAAAAGTTCGCACACGAAAGGGTGTAGAAAACGATAAAAAAATCTTTGCTGCTCTAAACTGTATCCTAAGTTCACAATTTCGAAAAAAAAATCGAAAATTTGGTTTTTTCATTATATCTCGAAGAAAATATATATCGAGTACCTGGAGAATCGCAAAATCGGAGCACTAGTCGTTCGTGGCGGTCTCGCTGGAGGCTGGATCGTAACTAAAATTCCTATCCTATCATATCCCTCTCCCAATCTAAGTCTTGCGCGGTACTACAAATAAGATTACTACTAATGTTTACAAGAATAATTTCTTACCGATTTATGTAGACGGAGCTCGGAACGGACGTGGTTGATCTTCAAATGGCTCGCATTCAACTAAAATTCCTAACTGTTCTAAAGACCCAACTAACTACCTATTCTCCCACTTCTAATTAACTCATGGACTAAATTTCTAACTTTTCGGTTTACTATTTGATCTTGCGCAGATTTAAATATACGGAATCCCACTCTTATGCTCGTCGCGGACGAGTTTGCGATTGGTGGTCGCGCATCCTGAGCCTCGCACGAGGAATATCGTTAGATGAAGGTATTTGAGATGTTAAATGTGAAATGCGTAAATTAAAAATAAAAATCGGAAACTAGTAACTTCGTTACAATATAAAATATAAAAGTTTATCAACAGGTAGGCGAATGTTTTATTTTCAATACCACAAATATATTTAATTTCCCAAAAATGATAATTTTTAATCCTTGAAATTTATTTCTGTATCCTTGCCCGGCTTCCCTGTGTTCCATATACCACAATTGTTCCCGACGCCTTGTGTAATTGTCCCAAGCCAGTGAGTTATAAGGATAATAATTGCTTTTTGCTAGATAAGAGCCAATTTACACGACCGGTCTTAACAATGGCACTTCATTAAAATTTCAGTAACCAGTGGCCGTTTCCACTGACTTTAATGGGCATTTTTATCGCCGACCAAAGGGATCTTCGGTGCACTGAGTTAGTATACAAACAACAATAAATAAGTAGATACTTAGCTGCCTCGGATAAGGTTTAGATGTTAGCAAGTCGCGACATAAGGTCGTCATCCTCAACATATCACAATGACGGATATGTATGCACATGCAGTCTTATATCTTTACCGGCGGTAAGGACATTATGCATATATTGTTCAACGTCCATTCTTAGAATGTATTACCCCCACAGGCCACCAACACGTTTATTTTTATTCTCAGAGATTTACAATGACTAAAGAAAGAAAACATGAAGTCAACAGATCTCAAAATGGAAATTAGCTTCGGCTGGAGTTCAGTGATTATGAGGCAAATAATCAATGTTTAAAAAATATTACTTTGTCTTGTCAAAATGTTTCCTTTCAAATATAGTTTTCTTTAAGAAATAAACAACAACTAGACGACGAAGTAAAATTGCTTAATGATAATATCCAACAACCAGCTTGGGAAACTACACCTGCTATTAATAGAAGGACGGTAGGAAACAACTATCCTAGAGAAATAAGGGAACTAATATCTGAAAAAAGAAAGCTTCGAAGAAAATGGCAGCAAACTAGAGCCCCACAAGATAAACCTATACTCAACAATGCTACCCAAAGACTCAAAAAAGAAATACAACAAATTAAAGAAGAATCGATTAGTATTTACCTAAGATAATAGACAGACGACAGTAGTACTGATTATTCACTCTGGAAGCTACTAAGAGATTGAAAAGACCCATAATGCGAATACCACCTGTCAGATTGGAAGATGGTAAATGGGCTAGAAATAATAAGCAAAAAGCAACAAGATTTGCAAATCATCTAGAAAAAATCTTTCATGATGAAGAACCCACTCAGGAAGATCATCCACAGATTGATCAAGAAATAGAATTTACCTCTGCCAAAGAAGTAATTACCGAAATAAGAGAAAATATCAATCCGAAAAAAGCTCCAGGTTTTGACTTAATTACTGGAGAAATTTTAAAACAATTACCCAAAAAAACAATAATTAAACTAATTAACCTAATAAATGCTGCCTTCAGATTGAAGTAAGTATGTACCCAGCCTTTGGAAAATTGCGGAAGTCATAATGATACCCAAGCCAGGGAAACCACCACATGAGGCATCGTCATACAGACCGATCTCATTACTGCCTGTTATGTCGAAACTATTTGAGAAACTCCTACTCAAAAGACTAAAACCACTTATCGAATCCAATTTGGATTTAGAAATAAGCACTCTACGATTGACCAAGTTCATAGAATAACCAATATTATAGAGAAATCATTAGAAGAGAAAACCATTTGTTCTACTATCTTTCTTGATGTAGCACAAGCGATTGGCATGAAGGCTTAATACATAAGCTCAAGCATTTCCTTCCAAAACAATATACATTCATTTATATCGGAAAGATACTTTAGAATTAAGCAAGAAGAAGCATATTCCGATCTTAAAGAAATTAAGGCTGGAGTACCACAAGGAAGTGTCTTAGGACCTGTCATATACTTACTGTACACATGTGATATTCCAGAGCTAAAAAACAATACCATAGCCACCTTCGCCGACGACACTGCCATTCTAGCAGTAAGAAAGAGCAATGAAGAAGCAACCCACAAGCTGCAAACATCTGTCCACTTTATCTATGACTGGATGAAGAGATGGAAAATTAAACTTAATGAAACTAAATCACTCCACATTAACTTTACAAACAAAAGGATATATCATATTCCAGTCAGAATAAACAATAACCTGATTCCATATTCAAACACAGCAAAATACTTAGGTATTACCTTAGATGCCAAACTCCGATGGAAAGTGCATGATAAAAAGAAAAGAGAAGAACTATGGGGATGCACCAAAGCAAGCAACTTAGCAATCATCTAAAGATTTCAAAATAAAGCATTGAGGAACATAGTAGATGCCCCTTGGTACATTCGCAATAGTGACCTCCATAGGGATCTGGAAATGGACACTGTTGACCAGACCATCAAGAAATTAGCCAAGAGTCATGAAGAAAGACTTCAGTCATCATTATGTGAATGTCGAGGCTATCTAGCTCCTTGACAATACTGGGTTAGAAAGAAGACTTAAGAGGATCAAGCCCTTTGAGTTAGTTTAGTGTTTTTAGTGCAAAAGCAGAGCTTGTGTGTGCACGTTAAAGTTTAGTGCAATCCATTCTACAGAACCTAAGGAATGCTGATGAGTATACCTTAGTTTCAAGTTTGAAACTCTATTAGATTAAGTTAGAATTAAATTGCTCATTGGTCACTGTTGACCAGATTGTAATATACTAATAGTATATTCTGTAACAAGGTTGGAATGGGAATTCGACACGAGTGGAGGATTCCGAACGCGAGCGAATACATATAAAATACATAAGAGACAAATGTTTCAGAATTTTCTTTCAATCTCAAGAGCGAGAATGTTTCTTTTCTGTTATTATAAGTGGTTTCAGAATAACTACATTCAGTAGTGGCCGTGGAGAAATGCCTTTATGGGTGTTTAATAATAATAATAAAAAAAGCAGATCTCAAAATGTTTCGAAAAAAGTGGAAATTAGCTTCGGCGTCGGTTCAGGGATCATCAGGCAAATAATCAATATTTAAAAAATATTACTTTGTCTTGTCAAAATGTTTCCTTTCAAATATAGTTTTCTTGATTGTATTGCATTTTAACATATTGAATTGATCAAAACTGAAATAAACTGAAAAAGTTTCTATTCGAAGGTGAATAATGTATTGAATATATTGTCCAAAACAACAAAGCTAGGCACAAAACTTTTCCATTCACCATCTAAAATTTTGTACCTCTTCATTTTTATCTTCTACTGTTTCGTCCAGGTTTCAAAGTTCCGTTTAATTAATAGGGAGCGCCATCGTTGTGTTTCTGGAAGCCCTTTCCGTTTTTTTAATTAATATTTGGCGATTTTTCCGGCTGGATTTCCCCGTTTGCCTAATTTCGAATATCAAGAGAAAAGTACACATCCAGGTGGACGAAATATTATGAAGTTTTACCTCTTTCGATGCTGCCGTTGAGTTAGTACTCAATCCCACTAAAATTGTTTTTTAATATGCATTTTGCGATCTCTCAATATCAACATAACTTTAAAAAGCCAAAATTCCCACTTGTTGGAATTTGATTTGATTTGATTCAAAGGCCTAAACAGGTGAAGCCAAAACTGGATATATTATTTACTTTTACTTAATTAAGGATCGGCACCATACAAACTTTTATTTTTTTTTGGTTTAAACAAAAAAAATATTTGTTGTAAATATATTTTTTGTATTTAAAAATATTATTATTGATTTACCTTCAGTAAGACTTGTTTTATTTTTGAACTTTCGTCCAGCGAGCTCAATCGTATTACCACAGTGCTTTAGTCACCTAGAAGCTGAGACTTATAAGGGTATACGGGATTTGACGGATGAATATGAATGGCGCGGTCTGGAGGATTTTCTGATGCTTAATTGAATTAGTGATGTTTTTTTGTACAAAATTTCCTAAAGTAACCAAGAGAAAGATTTGATTAAATTCAGTTGCTAATGTAGGATTTATCAATCTTACAGAGTGTTGTCACTTTAACAGATAAGACAAGTATAAATGTGTAACGTATTAAGGAGTCGTTAACCATTTGAGTCCTGGTGGTCACATATGAGACCAAAGTTTTTCATCATACAATATGGTGCAATATTTAAAATTAAATAGATGTAAATAGCTCCATGAAATGTATTAAAACGTCGGAAGAAAAGGTAAAGAGAAGAACAAAACACCCTAATTTTACCGAAATCCTAAAGGAAAGGGCGTATTTATTTATACAGGGTGTTTCATAGTTAAACCGACATACGTTAACTGTAAATAGAGGGAACTTAGGTGATTCCAAATAACCTTGGTTAATGGGTCTAACGCCTTTAATAACCGAGATACGGGGTGTTTCATCCATTTCGGCCAATAATTTGATAAGCCGTAACTTTAGAACCACCTTGTAGATTTCTCTCATACTTGGTACAGGTATAGTGTGTTAATAGCCCAATCCTGTAGTGTAATAACTACAATTAAAATCCAGATCCGGATTAAGAAGAATTTGCAAAATTTGAAAATCCGCAAAACAACACGCTGTATATCAGATTTTTTAAAATTGGGATGGATATTTGAAAAGAACGGAAAAAAATGAGTTAAAGTGAAAAATTTTTTTAAGTGCACATCCCATTCTACTACTGGAGTTTTAACGTCCAATTACATCAAATGCATTTTTTCATTTTCACAAGCAGTAACTTTCGAAATACGTGGTAGATTTCTTTCATATTTGGTACATGTATCATTTTTTAGTAGCCCAATCGTATAATTTAAGGACTATACTACAGTTAAAATCCAGATACGGATTAAGAAAAATTTGTAAAATTTGAAAATCCCCAACGCAACACGCTGTACATCAGATTTTTTTTAAATTGGATCAGACATTCGAAACGAATGGAAAAAACTGAGATATTCTGACATATTTTTATAAATGCACATCTCGTTCTACATATTACTATCCGGCTCGAAGGACCAATGTTTTGAACTGCGCTGAATAATTGATACTCTTTATGGTGTTTTAAAACTTTACTAAATGAATGTTGAACATAATAACTAACTGTCAGAATTGAATTACAAAAAAACTATATTAACAAAGTGCGCTAGGTGCGTCGTTGCCGCTTTAGAAATAAAATCTGGGACAACAAGACTTAACACTAAACTTTTAAAGTAAATTCAATTAATGCAATACATATTGTCATTTTCATAAGCCATAACTTTGAAAACTCCCTGAAGATTTGTTTCATATTTGGTACAGGTAGATTGTTTAAATAGCCCAATCGTACAATATAAGAACTAAAGTTAAAATTCATCCGGATCCGGATTAAGAAACATTTGTAAAAGTTGATAATCTCTAAATAGCACCCTCGAAACAATACCAATGAGTATGTAGTAGTGTGTATTGCTTTTATAAATAAGTGTCCCTCGCAAATACCATTGAATTAATTTTTTTTTCATAATTTAATATAAACATCTAAGAGTTACAATTTGTTTTATTTGTATTATTTCTGTATATTAAACACAATTTTCACAATTTGGCTAAAACGCTATGGACAGCCCTGGCCTCATACTTTTGTAAGCCTTAAGCTGTTGTCCCGAATAACAACTGTGAGTTAGTATGCATCTATAGAAAAGAGGTTTCTATACAAGTTACTCATATTAGTTTCGTTCGCGCTCAAATCCAAATGCTCAAATGTCAAACTGCAGATAAACAAGCAAGCATTACGCGTTTCGGGCAGTTCAAATTAATACCTCTAGATCGCATAAAGTTGTGTTCATGTCAATAGAAATCTAATTTCCATCCACGACTGAAAATGACGTCTAGATGTCGTCCTTATCCGAGAATTGGTAACTATGCAACTGCAAATACACAGATGTATTTCATGCTGCCTAACAATTTCTTTAGAAGACGTAAGGGACGAGGATTTCGAGGTTATGTATGAAATTGACAGAGTTGATGGGTTTAGAACACTCTTAAGGCTGGTCTAATTCCCAATAGCCTGTAAATTTTGCGAAATAATATTGATTTACAAACTTGGCAAGCCCTAATCATGTCCAAATTATTCCAAATATTACTACCTAAAAGAAAATCACTATGAAACTATTTTATAGTTTTAGTAGATGCTATTTAAGATAGCAACTATTAATTGTCATATTGGGTCAGTAGGTAGTTATTACTGCAAACTGTATTTTAACGTTAAAGTTACTACACTTTTGTACGAACTTATTAGAGTTGCAAGAAATGCAAACTCGATAAAAAACAACCATTTGAAATTCAAATCCACGAATAAATTTTAAATTACAGATTCCGATCGACCTCTTCCTGCAACCTGACGGAGTTCATTAGTCTAATGAAGGCGCTAACTCGAATAAAAACAAATAAAAAAGTCGTTTGGAGGTATTTGAAAATGAAATAGCAGGACGCGAAAAACTGCCTCACCTTCTAATTCTTTAATTTGGACGCTTAATGAACTGAAAATTTTCTAGGGATTTACATAAGACTCCCTTCTGTAATTTTCTTTAGAGCCGCAAAAAGTTCCTTGAGTTCATTCATTCTTTTTATCGTTTAAATTTTTAGCAGGAAATTGTTTTAGTTTGTAAATATTTTCATTTGTAAAAGTACATTTTCGATTTTCGAATAATGTTCATATATTTATGGCTCCGAATATAAATTATTATTAATAATAATAAGCCTCCCAAAATTAAAAATACAAAATATAATTTAAAAATACAGAAATCGGGAGTGGCGAAGGTTAGCCAAGGGCTACTCATACTTAACCACTTAAGGATACCAATTTGCGATAACTTTTGAACGTGCTTGCGAATTAAGCAGACGGATTCAAAGATAAATAGAGCAGGAAGGGTTAGAATTTTGAAATTTTTAAAGTAATTTTCAAACCAAATACATAACGAGTTGCTCTTTTCTGTAATTTGAAAATAGATTCGAAGTGGTACAAGCTACCAGAACCCCAGAACGGAAAACCATAGCGAAGGTGAGATTCGAATAAGGAAAAGTAGGTTATTATTGCAATAGTAGAAACAGTTTTAGTGGCAAAACATGCGGAAGATAATTTTTTTGCCAAGGTATCAATATGCGTGGACCATTTTAGGAATTTGTCTATATAAAGACCTAAAAACTTAATTGAGTTCACCGTTAGAATCGGATTATGCTTAGTGTTATAGGCTGTAAAGTACCTCTGTAAGACATTGCTACGGTTTTACTAGTGTTGAAACAAAGCCCATTCGAGTCAGACCAGGACTTGATAGTTACTAGATCTTTGTTTATGCTAGATTGTAATGTCTGTATATAAGAACTACTCCAGGTTACACTCGTGGCATCGGAAAATAAAGTAATTCTTTCACTTGTTTTTAAGTCTGTGATATCGTTGATGAATAATAAAAATAAAATTGGACCTAATACTGAACCTTGAGGTACTCCACTGCTAATTGGAAGATTTGAAGAGTCCTCACCGTTTGCACGCACCTGCTGATTTCTATTTTCTATGTAAGTTTTAAACAATTGCAAAGTAGAACCCCGTACGCCATAAATTTGTAGTTTCTTAATTAAGATTTCATGATTAACACAATCAAAGGCCTTTGCGAAGTCACAAAATACTGAAGCTGTGAAAAATTTATCATTAAGTGTATATTTCATTAAGAACGGAAAACATTGCGTCATTAGTGCATTTTTTAGGTAGGAAACCATACTGATGAGGTGTTAGGATGTTTTTTTGGAAAGAAAGGGCAGTAGGCGATTTTTCATTAGCCTTTCTATTATCTTCGATAAGGTAGGTAATAAAGCAATAGGTCTATAGTTAATAGTTACAGGTTTCGGTTTTGTCGCTACCCTTATGAAGTGGGATTATTATAGCTGTTTTCAGACAGTTGGGAAAGATACCAGATCCGAAGGATTCATTAATCAGCGAAGTTAATATGTTAATTACTACATCAGGTATATTTGGGATCGTTCGGACGTATCGGGAGTATCAGGAGCGCGATATCGTTTTGACCTAAATTTTAAAGATTTCATTACTGCTTGTTTCCAAAATAAGCTTGTATTTCAATAACGATCTAAACCTATACGGACCTATAGCATACAACTGTGTAGGTGTAAAAAAGCTTCAAACCACAAAATTATTTAAAGGATACAACCTAATATCTTGTACGCCAGTCAAACTTCTCAAATTTTGTACCACATAAATATGAAACAAAAATAAATTGTTTAATTTCCATTCAAATTAAACAGTTATTCGCTTCACTCATATCAAATAAATGGCAACCGCGCCACCGGTAACACTTTAGTTATTGGCAACCGCGCCATTGGTAACACGCCAGATATATTTGAATTAAAACAATAAATCAACTCAAAATTTTTCATTCTCCGCGCCAACATTGAGATAAACGAATTCCATCAAGGCACCTCAAACTTCCGGTTCCTCTGAACACCTGCATGCGTTCCATCACGTAAGCCCGTGTCGCGCCTAGTATCCACAAGTGTTGATGGGCGGAGACTACCAAATTCTAAAAATAGACGAGATTGTGAAAGTTCTTCGAACAAAATTAACAATTAAAATTTAGTATGTGCTTAACTTTTGAACCATTTACTGCTCCGGGGTACCGAAACCTCGTTAATATTTTCTCTGACAAATTCTAGATGGTTTCTATGGTGAAACATCTCCCGTTGGTACCATACTGGGTCCAAGGGGTTGTAGTCGGGATATTATATGCCCATATTTTAAATACAAATTCATTTCTGAGCTCAAAGTACTGTGAATGATTGAAGTATTTTAGTGTTGTTTATTTGTTACGTTTATTTCGTTAAAGTTTTTAATAAATGCGTCGCTAAATTGTTCGAAACTAGAGCCGTAAAAGTAAAAAAATTGACAAATATATGTGTTTCTGAATAATAAACATTAAAACAAAATGTTAAAAGAGTCGCAATTTTACTTTTATTTAATTTTTTTCTGTAAAAACTGTACCGCGAAAAATATTTAATGTACCACCAGTGGTACATGTACCACAGTTTGAGAACCGCTGTTGTACGCTGGTACATATTTCGGAAATTTCTGTAAATAATGTTTTATCGGATTTCTTGTCTAACGTAATCTGTCACGACAAGGTGCTCCTCTTAATCACATGTTATGGTATAAGCTCTAAGTTTATTACAGACAACGTCACTATTATTTAACCTATCCATAACATACGATTAGGGTGTTTTGATATAAATGCACTATATATTCCCTCAGGCTTCGCTGGGGGTGAGTAGGGAGAAATTAAAGATGAAAATTTCGGTTGAAGCTCGTCTAAAATGTGTATATTGTATAAAATAGCATAAATAATAAAGACATGGGATGTGGTGGTTATAGAAGATCACAAAGGAGCACGAAAACATTAACATATAAATAGTGTTTTAACAATTTAATGACAACTACTTTCGTTCCACTATAGACCTTAAGGTTGACATGATTCACATTAATTACTCATTACCATATTTTGAGATTATGACTGACTACCGCACTGCTCTGATCAACACTAATATGGCTGGCAAGTTAACACAGGGAAGATAGAGAAAAGTTTTTTATTGGATATTAGGCTCAAACTGCTCGTCATAAACAAATGTGCTGTCAAATATACTATTATGCACAGTACCGGATCTAATTCTCTCCCGGAAATTTGTTAGGGGAAGGGGGGCAAGTCAGCTCCATGCCGCCCCGTTTCTTTTTATGGCACTATGAAATTATAATGGATCGTTTTTCCCCCCCTCAATCCGGCACTGAGTGCAAGCCATAAACGACACGAAGAAGAAGAAGAAGAAGCTATCGTGCAAACATCAACAAGTTATAGGCTCTACATCTGTGTTTACTAAAATGTCCGAGTCAAAATTATTAAATATAACAAAAAAAATATTTCATTGGAAAGGCAATAAAGTCACATCAGCAACGTAAAAACGCGACTAAAGATGTGACATGGGAAAAATAACGGTACCATAGATATATGTTACAATTTCGCGCGCGTCATAACCTCTTTGACGGCGTTGCCAGATGTAATTAACATAATACATTTTTCCTAATTATTTGCTAATTACTTTATCACCTGCTCTGAAGCTCGATTTCTGAGTAATAAAATGTTCGAAAAATTGTATTCTTCAGTTGATACTACTTTCACTGTAATCTGAACGGTACTTTCTTTTAAATAAAATAAAATCTGTGAGTTCTTATAGGAATCAATGGTAAAGGCAAACATTTTTTTATATTAATATATTTTTTCTGGTTCTCTGCAGCTCTTTAAAAATTTTACTGGTGCATTATCTTATTTTCTTCCCATATTATTTGTCTATAATTTTTATGTTCAGTTGAATTTTAGATTTTACACAATTCATAAATTAAGTGATAGGAAAAACAATAAGACATTAATGCTTGACATAATAATATCATTAATATTTCTTTGACTTTTTATTAGAGGAAGTATAAACGAGCCGAAACGTTATGTCAAATGATAAAGAACAATAGCAAACTTAACTAAAAAACAGTGTTGCCAATGCCAATGAAATTCTACAAATTTTTCGTTTCCAAACAAAATCCCACAGCAAAAATCAACTAGGTATTTGATAAAGCTGTTTTTAATGTCTTTTAAAAAGTTCTGATTGTTTCTCCAACATACAATTTGTTACGGTCATCTGTAATTTTGTAAACCTATTTTTTTTGTATTGTCTTATTTTTTGGTGATGTTGTGTTGCCCCGAGAATATTTTTGTTTTTTCTAGTATGTTAAAAGTTCTAACCTAAAACAGATCGAGAAAAAATGATTATTTACTATAGAGAACAAAACGGTAATTTGTAATAGAATCCAATTTAAATAAAATAACATGATCCCTTTAAGATTGTTTACTAGATCCGCCTCTGCTGTAATCTACTCTAAAATCATCATACTCCGAACTTTGCCGCTGGAAACAACATCTACATCACACTTGGGCTGCCCACCCATGTAATGAAACGCCAGACCCGGGTTTCCCCCATTCCGACATAAATTGTTTACGGTTGGCATCACTGTAATAACGAGTAATCATAGTAGGCGACTTGCTATTACAATAAACTGTTGATATCAGCGTCGAGTGTAGGGCATAACTCACCAGGGGGCACACCTATGGCGCTTATCGTAGGGGTAATATGGTTCCCGAGCGTCAAATTTTAGAGGACCGGAACAATGATGAAATTTCCCGTGTAGACCGCCCGAATTGATGGACGTTATCTCGTGGGGAAGTTAGGGGATTTGTACCATTGTTTATTGATGAAAATGAGACCTCGTTATTTTTTTGATATTAATTTACTTACTGTTGAAAAAATTGGTAATAAACTTTGAAGCATGTATCAGTTTGATACCATAGAGGCTCCACATATTATGATATTTAATATTTTTATACGAATATGTCAAAAAACCTTCAAATTCGATACAATAAAGCAGGCGATAAACCTAATGTTGAGAATTGCCGTGGAATTTCTGCTATTCCAAAAGTTTTTGGAGACATACTGACAGATGAAATCATTAACTGTTATAAACACTACATTATCCCCAATCAACATTTATTCTATACCGTTCTGATATATCTGTTACTCCTTACATTGTGATCTTGCACGCTTGTTAGTTGTGGCAAAATGTAGGTTTGATTTGGAGATTTTTTAATGCAGAACAATTAATAGATTGATCTTATTTTGGAATGTATTACTCCAGTTAAGCGTCAGGTAGGTAAGATGGCTGTGGATTAAGTAATAGATGGCCTTTCTTTGTTTGATTTCGAGGTATTGAGCAGCTTTTCCTAAGATACCAATTGAAACTGATAATTGTTGCTATCGCTGATCTCTGGATATAATTAAATAACTAGACTTATCAATGTTGAGAGTTAGTTTATAAAAACATAACCATTCTTTAATACGATTTTTTTTTAAAAGTTGCTGGTCTTTCCCAAAACATACAAGACAGGCGTTGTTAGCAAATAATTATAATAGACCGTATACCTAGAGGCAGGTTTGACATAGAGTTGACATAGATCAAAAACAGAGTTGATCTTATTTTGGAATGTATTACTCCAGGTAAGCGTCAGGTAGGTAAGATGGCTGTACATTAAGTAATAGATGGCCTTTCTTTGTTTGATTTCGAGTTATTGAGCAGCTTTTCCTAAGACACCGATTGCAGGAGCAATCTTCCTTGCTATTTATTTTATGCAGTCTGTTCTTTTGAGTTGATTTATTCCAATTGAAATTGATAATTGTTGCTATCGCTGATCTCTGTATATAATTAAATAAGTAGACTTATCAATGTTGAGAGTTAGTTTATAAAACAACTTATGAGTCTAAAACAGTCTGGAATTGCAAACAATCCCTTAAGCAATTGGTAAGTTTCTTTGTCCAGTTATGGTTCTCATCACTACTAATAGAGGCCGATCCGTAGCTACCCAATGAATATCTAACTAACTTTAGTGAAGGGGGAAATCAAATATATGTTATTTACGTATATCCAAAGCTTTTCATAGAGTCTGTCATTCTCTCTTGATTAAAAAACTTGCCGATATTGGAGTGTCAGGGAGTTTTCTCAGCAGGTTCAAGTCCTAGTTACAAACTGACGGAAACGTGCTTTAATTTGTGGATCAGTGTCACGCGAAGTGTTTGTTACTTCTAATGTTCCACAGGGTTCGTATCTTGGACCTGTTTTATTTATATCATTTATTAATGACATTTCTTCGTGTTTTAGCTGTTGCTATGTAACAATTACATCATTCTGTAGTGTACTGCAATAAATAAATAAAAAAAATATATTTTTTTGTAGTTTGTCAAATTATTTTAAGTGCTAAAAAAACAGGATTTAAAACATTTTAAAGTTTGTTAAAAAAATGCTAATAAAACAATTAATTAAAAATATTTAAAAAATTGTGAATCAAATAATTTTTATGACGTCAAAAAATTGTTAGTGTTGATACAAAGATTGGCAATAATTTTTGCAAGAAAAAATTGTCGAACTAAAAATTTCTCCAACAAAAAAATATTTGGCAAAAACAATAGTTCATAAAAATTAAATATAGAATTTTAATTGGAATGCTAGTCAATATACTCCGCTGCATTATCGGACATATATTATTTGCAGTATTTTTGTGATACAGGGGAGAGTGGTCGAATATCGACCACTTAAGCAAGAGTGGCCATAACTGTATATGTAGTTGTAGGTATAAAGATGCGTTCTATACCAAAGTATCTCAAAAACAGTTAGTAACGTTATGGCAAAACTAGATAACGGAACAAATAACGCTTGTTTGTTTCTAATGTATAAAACTCATACCGGTACTTTTACGGATAATATCGACTAGTCGGATAATATCAATCGTAAAGTCGGGTAATGTCAACCATATCGGGTAATATCAATCAAATTTTTTTAGGTAGGTATATTTAGTTTATTCAAAAAATAAGGTTACAACTAAACTATTTCACATTTACTACAAACGTAATCCTTTGCATCTTCAATTGTTGTGACAAACATAACATATGTCAGCATTTTTAGAATAATTTTTCTTTTCGGGAACTATACGTCGTGTAGCTTTTGTGAACTTCTCCTGTTTAATACCTTTTTGTTTTTCCAACTTCTTCAGTTGTTGTTGTTTCTTCTCTTCTTTTTTTTCTAATTCCTCTTTTAATGGCGTTGAGGTCAGTATCTGGGAATGCTTGGTTTTTCGCAAATTGCTTCTAGTTGTCACTGTTGGCAAGGGTAGAAGGTCCGCAAAGCTTTTATTTTCCACGGGTAGTTAAACTGTCGGATCATCATTGTCGGTCAATTCATCTTCTACAATTTCTTCAAGCTCTAATTCTGCAGATTCACTACTAGAGGAAGGTGTACGGTGACGTTTTGTTTTAGATGGTCCAGCGATAGGCGACGGAACTTTTAATGGAGATGGCTGTGGAATTTTGGAGGTAGGTGGTATAGGAAGTGGTCTTTTCAAGGAATGTGGGTCACGTTGTTTTATGTTTGATGTTCCAGGTATAGAAGATGGTGTTTTCTCAAATCGTGTTATTGGACTTGTTTCAATGATAGTCGGTTCTTGATTCTGCTGAGCAGTTGGCTTTGGATCGACTAGTAAGATACTGAATTCTTCATCACTGAACACGGATCGGTTAACTGGATAAATGCCTTGACCCCTTTTTCTACAGCTGCCGCTCTATTAAAAGCATTTTTAAATGACTCCGCAATATCCGTTTGCAGAATCTTGTCGTATTTTTTTGCTTTGATATATCTATCGCATTCTTGATTATATGCACTCTTTAGTGGCCCAAAGAAACCAACATCGAGCGGTTGCAACCGGTGCGAAGTGTGAGGCGGAATGGAAACAACTTTAATGCCATTATCTCTGCAATAGTTATATGTCCTTAAAGAGGAATGAGTGGAGTGGTTATCCATTAATAACAGGACCGGATCATCTTTACTAGCTTTTGTAAATTTCGCAAAATGCTGAATACAGTCTGTAAAAATCTCCTCAGTGATCCATCCTGATTTAGAGCAAGTGTATACAGCACCAGTTGGCCCGTTTCTTTCGAGAGCTTCTTTCATTCGTTTTCGTTTGAAAATAAATATCGGTGGAATAAACGAACCTGCAGCACTCATCGCTACAACAACAGTTACAAGTTGGCCCCTCTTCCCGCTTGTGATAGCTCCAACCTGCTTTTGACCTTTCTGGGCAATAATACGACTTGGCACATGAATGTTACTGATCCCTGCTTATCTAAATTATCGTAAAATATCGTAACTTCCTCTTTATTGAATGCCAACACACGGCTCAGACTTGTAGCTTCCGGTTTACGGCAGCTCAATGTAGGGTTGCGGCGCATAAATGCATAAAACCAATCTTTTCCACGCATTTTCTTCTCTTTATTAAAATTGTTTGTTATTTTATTGGTTTGTGCAAATTCAAATGCAAGTTGTCTTATGGACGTGGCTGTTAGTCCATAAAAAAGGTGAGAGAGGTTTATAATATGTTTTGCGAGGTCTTCTTCTTGCTGAACAGTAAAAACAGATTTTCTGCCCAGTTTACACTTTTTTGTAGCGAAGCGACCTTTTAAACGGTCTTGTAATGTTCCATATGGAATATTAAACATTTGTGCAGTTTTTCGTTTGGAAGCAACTTTGTCATTTATTGTCTTAAGCGCACATTCCATATCCTTTTCAGACCACGAGGCGCGAAAAGTTTTGCGTGTATACTTCAGACGAGGCATCTGTAAAAGAATAAATGCCATTGGTACAATATCGACCACAGTAGGGAAATATCGATCACCCCGGTTGACATTAGCCGACTGCACGTGGTAGACAAAAAAGATGAATTACAAAAAAATCCGTTAAAATTTAACGATAATTTGTTACCCAAGATAAGCTAATACATATCTAAATACTTTACTGCACAAAAATTAAAGCTACTTACTTTGGTATCGGTGTCGAAAATATTATATTATAAGGCAAAATTTAACATCCAGCACTTAGTACGGTCAAACATCGACTGAGTGCCTACGTGACTGTATACATAGTAAATACCATCCCAGCGCGTGCTGTCTCGCTCTATTAAGACGTTGAAAAGCTTTAGGAATTTGGTAGGGGTATGTGATCGATATTGGACAGCGGTCGATATTCGACCACTCTCCCCCATAATATATTTTGGAATGAAGCAACCTAATAACTAATTACAAGTGACTTTATTGTTTCTATTGTTAATACCGAAACAAAACCATTCGAAGATTAATGGTTTCCTTGTAAATTACAGCAAACCCAAAACAGAATTATCATCCCTACGCAAAATTGAAATATTTAAATCAAAAGCGTCGTCTAAAGTATGTCTGTTAAAACCTCGCTGAATTATTCAAAGTTTCCCAGAATATTTTGAATAGAGATACAAATCTTGCAAAGTCATTACTTCGACTTTATAAGTAAACAAACTAGATCACTGAGAGGGGAGATTTATGAATATGGTTTTTGTGAAATTATTTACGATGTCGCAAAATTTTGTGTATAATATGGAGGAAGGAAAGTAAAAGATACTTTTAAGATTATTTTCACAGTTGTATTTTCATTTATTGAGTTGAAATTTAGAATAAATAATTAACTAGTAAGGAAACGAGGAATTCAATTTATTCTATTCGATATTGTAGCACCTTTGGCTTGGTTTAAAGATTACTTACGAGGTCATAATTCCTCGAGCGACCTAGACGATATCAGGTGTGGGATCCCACAAGGATCCATTTTAGGACCAACTCTGTTTTTGATCTATGTCAACTCTCTGTCAAACCTGCCTCTAGGTATAAGATAAGATAAGATAAGATAACTTTATTTAAAAATAGGTACATCCTAATAAACAAAAAAGATAATACTATTAAACATTAATATAAACACAATTTAAAAATATCTACAATATTTGTTTATAAGTGCTAAATTATTAAAATACAAAAAATACAACAACAAAAAAAGACATTAAATATCATAATTTGATATTTTAATGGTTCATTAAGTAGTTTAATAAATTCCTTTTAAACAGAATAAGACTGGTAGAAGACTTTACATTATCAGGTAGACTGTTGTAATTAATAAATCCTTTAAAAGTTCATGTTTTAGTATTAAACGTTTTTGTTTGATTATTTATATACAAATTATTTCTTATTCTAGTATTATACTGGTGAATTTGATTAGTAAAAATAACATATTTGTCAAAATATGAAGGTAGAAGATTATGTAACATTTTATAAATATATACATCGTTAAATATGTAAGCCTGCTTTCTATAGATAACCATTCTAAAGTATTTAGCATTAGAGATATCGGGGCATACCTGTCACATCTCAAAATAATCCTCGTTGCGCGATTCTGTAGTTTCTGTAGTATTCTCATTTTATTCAAATCAGATGTGTACAAAAGAGTAGTACAATATTCGAAATGTGGTTGTAAAATAGTCTTATATACCGTTATTCGTGACTGCATAGTTAAGTGCTGAGACACTTTTGAAAAAAAATACAATTTCTTTAAGATTTTTTTCTGTATGTGATAAATGATTGTCTAACATAAATCCTAAATACTTAAATTCAGTAACAATTTTTATTTCAATTTGATTTAGATCTAATTTTCTATATTTAAAAGTTGTAGTAAGCATCATAGCCTTCGTTTTGTTAACATTTAGTTTTAATTTATTAGTTTTTAAATATATAGCAATATTGTTTAACGCCTTATTCATTTTTTTAATAGCTTTACCTAAATCATTATCACTAACCGATGCTAGTGCATCATCAGCAAAATAATGTTCATAATCACATTCACTACTTTTGTTGATATCATTAATGTAGATTAAGAATAGCAATGGCCCTAGGATACTTCCCTGAGGAACGCCATGGTCTACACCAATTTCTGTTGAAACATAGTCATTAATTATTTTGGTTACCTGTTTCAATCAAGTACTTTTCCTTTTATGCCATATTTTTTTAATTTTTTGAGTAATATTTCACGATTAACAGTTTCAAACGCACGTTTAAGATCTAAAAATACTGCTACAGTATACATGCCTTTACTCATTTTATCCTTCCATTCAGTAACAGTAAGTTGAAGTGCGGATTCGCATGAATGGTTGGATCTAAAACCAGATTGGTTTGTGAAGAGTATATTTTTTTTATTAATATATTCCAACAACTGTTGATAAACTATTAATTCTAACAATTTTTCAGCAGAGGGTAAAGTATTTATTGGACGGTATTCATCAGATTTGTTTGTGTTAAAAACTTTTTCGATAGGCGTAACTGTACTGGTTTTTAAATCATCTGGAAAGCTACCATTTTGTAAAGAGGTATTTATAAAATGACACCACACATGTCCAATTACTTGAAAGCTACTCTTTATAATTTTACTCGATAGTGCATCTACTTGCGACCCTTTGTTTGCCAAATTGGATACAATTATTTTTAATTCCTGAAGGGTTAGTATTTTAAAATCGCTAAGACCATCTTCATTATAGTCTATTATAATTATTTGCTAACAACGCCTGTCTTGTATATTTTGGGAAAGACCAGCAACTTTTAAAAATGAACCGTATTAAAGAATGGTTATGTTTTTATAAACTAACTCTCAACATTGATGTCTAGTTATTTAATTATATCCAGAGATCAGCGATATCAACAATTATCAGTTTCAATTGGTATCTTAGGAAAAGCTGCTCAATACCTCGAAATCAAACAAAGAAAGGCCATCTATTACTTAATCCACAGCCATCTTACCTACTTGACGCTTATCTGGAGTAATACATTCCAAAATAAGATCAATCCATTAAATGTTCTGCATTAAAAAATGTCCAAATCAAACCTACATTTTACCACAACTAACAGCGTGCAGGATCACAATGTAAGGAATAACAGAGATATCAGAACAGCAGTGATTAGAACCACAACTGGACAAAGAATCTTGCTTGGTGAGGGAGTGAGACTCTATAATAAGCTGCTAATTACCCTAAAAACTTCAAGCTTACAACATTAAAAAAAATCTGATTTACTCTGGATTTTTTAGTAAACAAAACAGAAATAATTTTTTTTATGATAAACATTTTGACCACTTTATTTTGTATTTTTTGTATATCTTTTAGGTATTTTATCTGTATTCCTGTTGCATAAAGCAAGAATTTTTGTTAATTTTTCTGATTTTGGTGATAAAATATCGTAGATGTAGGGGAGAAATCTTTTAAATAAAATATTTTTAATGAATCAAACAATTATAATAAAAGTAAATTAGGTTCATTACCAACTTAAGTTCAAGTGTTCTATAGTCACCCTTCCTGGATAAATATTGTGAATAGATACTCTTAATACTTTCCTCAATTTGTTACATGTTAATTTTTTAGTAAAAAAAGAGATAAAACACTCCAAACATGATCCAGCAAATGAAGCAGAAACGGGTTTATCTATGCTGTAAGAGAAAATGCACATCCGATCGTAAAATATATATAAGGCTCTTCCGCATTTCCGCTCTTGATTTCTATCATCCCTTTTACGATAGAGTTGGATACATTGTTGTAAAAATATTGATGAAGTTATATGGGTTTACGCGTCCGAGCACTAAAATATGAGAATTCACTGTCGATGTCGGTCGGTCCGAAGCGAAATTCAGAATTTTGCATTTATTTCAAAACTATATTGGATAGGAAGCGTTAGGGGGAACAAAATTGCGGTTTTGGAATTTCATTTACTCGAAGCCTGACAATGTATAATATGAAAAATGTTATAGCGGCGCTTTAAAATAAAGAGGATGTATTTAAATTAAACTGTAAAGGTAGTTCGGTGGACTATTTAAACAACAAATTAAATCAGTGATTGGAGGAAGGCGTTGAAGATAATGGGAGAGCAAGGTATTAAATGGATACGAAACAGAGAGTGACATTGTGAAAATGGAAGTAAAAACAAACAATACTTACTGATGAAGATGGAAGATGGGAGTCATTGTAATATAATCAATGATATTGATTAAATTCTTCACCCTATCACAGATCGTAAGGTACGCAGATGATACTGCCATCATTGCAGAAAACATGGAAGATTTGCAAAAACTGCTGGATAGAGTGCTTGAGGCTGGTAGAAAATGGGGTATTAATATAAACATCAGGAAAACGAAATGGATGACTGTAGGTAGAATAAACATAGAACGAATTCCGATTACAAACAACGGACACAACATTCAACTGGTATCACATATCAAATATTTGGGTAGCTGGCTGAACAATGACATAACGTGCGATGAAGAGGTAAGAGCGAGGATTGAAATGGCACGTAGGGCATTCAGCAAATGGAAACCACCTCTCACTAATAGAAACCTCACAGTTCAGACGCGGTTAAGAATACTCTGCTGTTACGTATGGAGCATTCTTTTGTACGGATGTGAAACAAGGACGCTTAAAGCTGATATCATGAATAAAATAGAAGCGTTTGAGAGGTGGTGCTATCGGAGAATCCCCAAGATCCCTTGGACTGCACATACCAGTAATGAAAAGGTACTCAGACAGCTGAATAAGGAACGAGAACTCCTGAACACCATAAAAACAAGAAAGGCCAGTTATTTCGGGCATATAATACGAGGTACCAAATATCACATCCATCGACTGATCATTCAGGGGAAGGTTGAGGGCAGAAGATGGATAGGTCGCAAAAAGCTATCGTGCCTACGAAATGTTAGAAATTGGACCGGACTGGGAGTAGAACAACTATTCCGAGACCAATTCAACCAAATTGTCATGGAGATAGCCCACGCTTGAAGACAGGCACGGCACTGAAAGAACAAAACGAGAAAAGGACTTGAACATTGCAGACTATCAAAGAAGATAAGAATATGTACGTATTTGTATGTGATATTTTCTGCTTTTTCAACTTTAATATCATGGGATTTAGCTTGAAGGATAATGTATATTCTATGAAGACGCCATGTACTCTTGTTCCATTGCCACTGTCAGTTTTTGATTCGTCAGTCATACTAATGTTCAGCTGACAATTTATCCTACAATCCCAGATGATGAGTTTATTATAGTTTTGTATTGGAAGCATGATGTCACTTCTTGTTTCGAATATCTTGTGTGATTATACTTGTAGTAGCTCAACCGACAACGCTGCAGAGAAAAGTTAATCTCTGGATTTTTGGCAACTCCAGTTCAGCTTAAAAAGTTTCGTCTTCGATGCGCCTGCCCATTTTGGGTTGGCGTATAGATTAATTTGGTTTTAGACTTCTAAACCCTAAAGTTTAGAAAAATATTATGGAGCGCTTCTGTCTGTCTATCCGACTGTACCGATAGACTAACGGATAACGGATATGAACTCAGGATACCTTGAATTTGTTTAGACGTCTATTGCCCCCGCTCTCTAGCGATTGTGTTGTATATATTGAAATGGATTTTGGTAGATAATCAAAATTTATAAGTTGGGTTTTTGGTTTGTAGTAAAATTAATAATGGGAAAAATTATGTAATTGGGGGCTTTAAAATGTGACAGGGTTTTGTTTTTTGTTTATAATTACTAAGTTATGAAGAATTGTCAAAAGAGTTTGAAGTTTAAAAAAAATATTAAAAAGTAAAAACTATAATTTCTTATATCATTACAAATTTGGCGCAGCAACGTGGGACTCCTCTAGAATAGAGTAAGGAGGATTTATAAAGTTAAAATTAAAAAACAAAAAAAACTAAAAAAAATGGATTTGAGAGATGGTAGATTGGATTAACAAGACAGCAAGAAGTAGAAATAAGACAAGGAGGTGATGATGAAGAAGCAAGCGACAAGGAACGAGATAAAAAAGAACAAGATATTGAAGAACAACCTGAAAAAGAACAGGAAAAATTAAATCACTTAATAAAGATGATTACAAACATGAGAAAGCAAATGAATAAAATTTCAGAAGATGTGGTAAAACAAATGAATAAAAACAAAGAA
Organism: Crepidodera aurea; assembly: GCA_949320105.2. NCBI lineage: Eukaryota > Metazoa > Arthropoda > Insecta > Coleoptera > Chrysomelidae > Crepidodera > Crepidodera aurea. The sequence continues at coordinate 35,822,655 of OX439475.1, read as the reverse complement.
GAAATCATAGAAGATTTGGCAAGAAAGATGGAAGACAAAATGGGAAAGATGGAAGGCAAATTGGGAAATATGATGAAAGAAGAACTGAAAGGTATAGAAAATAGAATAGAAGAAATAACACAAGATTTAAAAATGTATACAGATAAAAAATAGAAGAAACAAGGAAAGATATTAGAAGAGAAATGGTTGAAAGAATAACAGAGATAGAAGAGTTACAGGAACGGAAAATTAAGAAAGTAATAGAAACGGAATGTGTTGAAGAAATATGTCCAATACAAGAGGATGGAATGAAGAATAAGGAAAATGTTAAAAGGTCAAACGAATTTTTAAAAGATAGACGTGATGATAGGAACAGGAATAATGATAGAGACAGAAACAATGTTCGAGACAGAAACGATGATAGAGATAGAAATAGAAAAGATGACAATAGGAATCCCAGGAGTAATGATTGATACAGAAGAGATGGTCATGACAGACCAAGGAGACATGATAACAGACGTAGAAGAAGCAGTTCTTTTGACCATGTTAACGCCGCTTGGGGTAAACCAGATGACTCACAAGACAACATAAATAATTTTGAAAAGATGTTTTATAATTTGAAAATGAGAAAGAAAATATGAAAAGAAGAAAATTGGATTGATATAAGTTATTTAAGATATAGGTTAGGTTAAGAGTTGTGTATTTTGAGAAAATTATAAATTTTAATTATGTGGGGGGAATTTTGAAATGGATTTTCTTACATAATCAAAATTTATAAGTTGGGTTTTTGGTTTGTAGTAAAATTATTAATGGGAAAAAGTATGTAATTGGGGGCTTTAAAATGTTTTTTGTTTATGTTTATGTTTAAAGTTTGAAAATAAAATATTCAAAAGTAAAAACTATAATTTCTTAAATCATTACAATATGTCTAACAGGAATGTTTGGCTCCGGGCTAACATTTTAATAACCGCAAAAAGTAGTGATCTTCATTAAAAGAGCAGAAACATAAGACAAATTAGCCGTACTTTCTTTAAGAAGTTATTCGCTGACCCAAAAAGGGGGGACTTAATGTCCTTCTTTAAATCGCTTAATAAAACCTTCTTTGATGACTCTGACGTCTACACTCGTCCGGTCGACTAGATTTTTTTATTTTCGGCTAGGGATTTAATCAGCTCTTGTCAGTGTTTCAAATACAGGGCCGGACATTTTTTCCATAAGAGAGTTCGCTCTGTGAGATTCGTAGGATTATGACACCGTGCTGGCATAATCTCCTCGCCTTCGCTAACTTGAACACGACAGCTGCTGACTTCCGAGTGTTGTTCGTAGGGGCAATCAGGGCACAGGTAAAAGATCATTTTAGATCATTTAGCTTATTCAGTTGGGCCTTCGACTCAAATTAATCATTTATCAGTTTATTGATAGATAACCCATTCAAGTAGCCTTCCCCGAATATCTAAAAATGAAATATTCCACTTCAAATTGAGATGTTAAGAACTTATGAAAGATTCTTATAGAAGAGAACACTCTGTATATTAATTTTAAGTTTACAGAAAGGGCCTTTTCTTTCTGGTTTCTAAAATTTTAAGTTTTTGTTTTTAGTAAGAGACGTTAAAAGTGTCATTTTTTTTATTAGTTATTAGTTAGTTATAAACAGAAAACCATTGAGCCATTACATTTTTAATTTAGGTATCAGAATGACAATATCTCCAGAAAACTTTATCATATTTAATTTCAGTAACAACCACCATATTACCGTCCCTATCAGACCGCTAATGAATTAAATCTTGCAGTTATTTTAGCGGAGAAAAATTATTAAGTTTAAAAAGCCTCTCAAAAATAGAACGAAACATTTTTAAGTTAATCTTCTTTATAAAAGCGCCGGTTTGATAGATTTCCTGTCAAACTTTCAAATATTTGAACTATCATCAACTACTTCCAATTCATTAAACTCCATCAAGATTAAAGTTTCTCCTACGTAGGATTAGGTCTATCAAAAAAAGCTTAAATAGATAGAGTAAATCTTGAGAATGAGCTTCATACATTATTAAATTCATAATTAATCAACAGATATTCGAAAATAAATAATAAATAATAAAACAGAATTAAAAAAAAAAGATGTATTGTTGATAGTATTACATCTTTTTACAATACTTTTCTTGTACCACAAACCAAATGTGTCTGAGGAAATTAATTTACATTCTCTAGCGATTGTTTGTTTTGAATGACATTTTTGGTGAAATTTTTGTTCATAATTCCAGTTACGCTGGTTTACTATAGAAGACATAGCATCTGCGGTTAAGGGCCTAACAACATCCCACGTGCATGTTCCGGGGTCAGAAGGATTAGTGCTTGGGATAAACCGCGTTTTGAATTTTGTTCTCGACGTTTCGACTTCTGCTTTGGAGTCATTTTCAGCGAAAGAATCATTCAAGGAGCCAACTCAGTCGTACAAAACATACTAAGGATACCATAGAAACCAGGATTACGCCTACTAATCCTACTATCCAAGAAGCCGAAAAAGAATACAAAATTTAAATTTTTGTCTAGAATTTTAATAATTTCATGTAAATATGCACTTGTCTTATTATTACCGAAATAGAATTTTGTATTCAACAGTTAAAGTGAAAATGTGTCTTTAGACGGACACTGTATAAAAAAATATTTGCTATCTTAACAACAGACACACACACTTTCTAGTTCCCAAAAATCCTGTTCGTTGTTTGCACACAACCCACATTATATTTTATATATTTTCACCAATATATCAAGAAGGGGTAGAGAATTTTGCTTCCAAAGAATCTACCCGTCACCATTCCACTAGATTTATACGATGAATAAAAAGATAACTAAATGAAAAATTCGACTGGAAAAAATACGCTTCATTTTCCCGGTCAGTAGTTTGTAAATGATATTGTAAAAAATGAGGTATATACAAAGATAAATAATGTTTTCTTCGTTAATATGTACACTACAATTTGGTGTTGCTAGAGATGCATCAAATCAAACTAATATGATTTTTCTTCAAGTTCATGGGGCAAAGATTTGCAAGAAGCTTTGTTAAGGTTTGAAAATATTAAAATATAAAAGGAATTATTAAAAAAATCAGCCCTCCAAAGCCAATGTAAAGATTCCGAAAATTTTGATAGCTTTCTTTCAAAATCTCATAGTAAAAACCCAGTTCTACTCGATGAAAATTCCTGTAAATAGGAAATTACAAAATATTTATCTGAAGGAAGGGGTGATAGTTGAGAAAATGTATTAAAATTGTGGAAGAGGCATGATACTGCATTTCCAACACTATTTAAAACGGCTAGAAATTTTCTAGCGATACCTGCTACATCTTGTAATATCATAGATCAAATCATTGTTAGTTCAGCTGAAAAAATGCTACCTGTTGTGTTCTTGATAACGAAATATCTGATCACCGATCAGTTTTATTAGAAACAAGTCTGAATTAAATAAACATTCAGGAGAAAATTCTTTAAAAAGATATTTTCTGGAAAAATGGTCACAAAGCACTGTTTTTACCTTTTCAACCAATAAAACTAAGTTCATGATTTTCTCCAAAAAGAACACCAACACTCCTGTCTCACTACACCTTTACGACCAAAGTTAACAACACGAATCTTCAATAAAGTTTCTAGGGATAACTCTTGACAGTAAACTAAGTTGGAAACCTCATATTAATAACCTAGTATGCAAATGCTATAAAAGACTGAACCTACTCAAAGTACTGGCAAAAAGAGACTGGGGTTCGGACAGAAATACCCTTCTGACTATCTATAGAACGCTAATTAGATCACAACTTGACTATGCAGCCATTGCCTATAACTCAGCGTCCAAATCAAATATGAAGCAACTAAATACAATTCACCACTCAGCCCTTAGAATTTGCCTTGGAGCTTTTCGAACGACTCCTATAGAAAGTTTACTCTGTGAAGCAAATGAGAAGACAGAAGAATATATCTAACCTACGCAGTAAAGATTAATGAAAATCCTAAAAAACCTGTCTATGCAAATACCATCTCCAGGAAATTCCCAAACCTCTACACCTCTAAAACCCGTACACAGAAACCTTTTTATGAGAGGGTTAGAAACTACGCTAATCTGTATGACATAAATATTAATGCCACCCAAAGCAATATTGAAGTAAAATATCCCCTTCAACCTTGGATACAAAGCATCCCAACGTGTAATACTCATCTTACAATGCACAGTAAGGTGTCAACAAACTCCACTACGATCAGAGCACATCTCAACCAACCTCTAGAACCTTATGGAAATTACATTCATATATACACAGATGGATCAAAAACAGACGAAGGAGTGGGTGCAGCAGTAATTTCATCAAGCGCTACTTACAAGTATAAACTACCAATTAATAGCAGCATTTTTACTGCTGAATCGTATGCCCTTTTACAAGCCGTAACCCTCACCACTACAGCACGAAATAAGAAATACGTTCTACTAACTGATTCACTTAGTGCGGTTCAAAGCCTCTAACAAATGTATCCTAGGGATCCATTGGTTGTCAACATTAAAAATACTATTCACCAAACTAAGCAAGGTAACAACATTGTGATCTTCATGTGGATACGGACTAAAAGGTAACGAAGAAGCAGACAAATGTGCGTGTGACGCGATAAACAGTGAATATTCCGAATCGGTAAATGTTTGTGCGATAACAGATCTCAAGTCTGCAGTGAAACGAGCGGTATACAGTGCGTGGCAAAATAAATGGAATGATTCAACTTCAAAACTTCGGGAAGTTAAACCGTTTATAAACCCATGGAGGGTATTGCCTGCATCACGTTACAAAGAAGTGACCATTACGCGGTTGAGACTTGGCCATACTAAGCTGACCCACAATGACCTGTTGACACAAGATGAGAAGCCTTATTGTGAGGGATGTGATACGGAATTAACTGTTAAACACATCCTATGCGAATGTGTATCATTTGAAAGGCAGCGAAGGCTACATAATATACCTAAAACCTTGAACTCTGCCTTATGCAAGGACTGCAATTTTAATAACATCTTTTCGGTTTTTGAACTCTATTAATGTTAATAACTAGCAGTTTGTGACTAATTGTTTCCATCTAATCGTTTATAACCAATTGTTTATGACTAATTGTATCGCTAATGACCATGTGGTCGATGCGTATTTTTTCTAATAAAAAAAAAAAGATATTTTATCGAAGATAATATTTCTGCTTTTAAATATTCACTTTTAAATGAAGATAGGTCATCTCCATATCATATAGAATATTTAGACCAAGCATTTGATTACTTTTATAACAAATTTTTAAATTATTTTAATTCCTGTTTTCCCAAACGGAAGTCATATTTTAAAAATAATAATAATAAATGGATAGATTCTGAAGATCTCTTTGTTTTACAAAAGATAAATTCAAAGTTTAAGGAATTTTATAAAGAGTATAAGAAAATTCATTTATATTTATTGATCTCAAAAAAGAAGCAATATTATCAAGATTGTATTATGAAATATTCTATGCTTTAATTACTCGAAAAACGTAAGAGTTCATGTTACATTCCATGTTTTTCGAGTAATTAAAGTATACATTTTAATAAATAGCTCAAAATTGTACATGATGATTTAAAAAAAATATTCGGATTCGAGTTTTTTTCGTTTCTTTGCATTTTTTGAGAACATTTACCATAGTAATGTATATTTTTTTACACCATCAAAAAGTAGAGATTTCAACGAACAAAAAGCCCACTGAGTTTTTTAAAAAAGCAGATATTTTGAAGTGAGAATTTTCGATTGAAAATTAGGGTGCTTTTTAGATATTAAGTCAAAATAAGGTGAAAAAATAAATATTTTAAATCAAAAAAATTACAGTGTGTTTGGAACATAAAAAGGTAAGTTTCACCAAATTTCGTGAAAAAAAATTTTTTTTTGTAAAAGATAAAAATAAAAAACCGAAAACTTGGTTATTTGAATTTTTCACATAAATTTTGAGGTTATGTGAAAAAAGTGTAAATGCAAAAGGTGTAAATCTTTTTATTACCTACAACTTTTTTTCCATAGGATTTGTAGTGTTGCCGGAAATCGAGATAAATAGTTTTTTACGGTAATTACGGTAATTATTTTCATTTTTGTTAAATTCTCTTCCCTTTCCAATGGGTTTCATCCTACTATTATTTTTTTTGGTTTCAAAAATTATCGACCCTGGTCTAGCTAGGCTTGATTTGAGTTTGATTTGATTTCAAATTACAAAATTCACAACCTCCCCTGTATATTATTAAACAATGGGACTAGACACTTGTTAATGGTCATTCGATATTCCCCATAGAGGCCTCAATACAAGGTAGGAGTATGTACAGTCCCTCATGACTCACCATTCACCATGTATAGAAATGTGGAACTTATGAATGGTTCTGTATATGCTTTTAAAGGACGAAAACAAGGTTATAATGTGGTATACAAAGTTCTTAGACTAGAGCTAAATTCATTTCTTTCGCTTTGAAGTTTTCTTTATATTTTTTGTTCCTATTTCTCTGCGGAAACTTAACACTAGAACTACTCCAAGGTAAGAAAATGTCTGGAAAATGGAAGAGTGCACAAAAAGCTCGTGCTTTTATTAAATTTTCTTTTAAAATATGCTGATGACACGACGACAGGACGGTAAGTAAGACTTTCGTGCTGTAAACTGAATTTAAAGACAAAAAGTGCCACTCACTTTAATGTTCCATAAAAACTACATTGTCTCTCGTCCTTGTTTATTGCAGAATCTGCGTGGCTACAGATGCATAAATATGAAGCACGATCGATAAGTTCCCCGTGCCTTAAGACGCAAGTTTTTTACGTTTATTTCTTTTAATTTTTCAACGTAAGTTCAATACACTTTTCCCAACATTTCTCCCATTCCTTTAATTTATCGATCTGTTCAAAAACCTCTTCATTTGAGGGATTTTTTTTCCACTGCCATATTTTCAGGTTGGGAAACAGAAAGAAATTGAAGGGCGCAAAGTCAGGCGAGTACGGTGGGAGTGACAGCAATTCCGAATGAATTGGTGGTGCTTTGTCATGACGAAACAGTACTTTTTCTTCTTTAATGTCTTATCCAATCGATCCATTAATTTACTATAGTACTGCCCCGTGATTGTTCTTCCTTTCTGCAAAAATTCCTTGAGAATTATTGCCTTCTTTCCATTTTATCGAGAAACAAGAAACACGAATGATACAACTAGCTGCAAAAATAAACTAACCTATAAGTCACTCTTAAATTCACTATAATGCCGTCGGACCCTTGGAAGTACACGACAGGAATGTCAACTTCTCTCAGCAATGCCACCTGTCTTCAAATACTGCTACTTATTAATAAATCCTCGTACAGCGTATTAAGAAAGGTCCAATGAAATATCGATGGAAATTTACTTTATAAAGACATTGCCACGACATTTCAGACAACATAATTTCCAACATCTTGTTTTCCTCATTTCCCAAACAGTAGCTCTTAGAAACTTTCTTAATTACCTATAACACTAGCATCTGGGGAAAGCAGGTTTAGTTAACAGAAGCTGTTTAAAAAATAGCCCTTTTAAATTGGGTTTTGGTCAAAATAGATGTATCAAAATTAATAGACGATGTTGTATTTAAAAAAGCTCAAAGTTTTGAATCGATGTTTTATTTTTTTAAATTTATCACTTGTTAGATGATGGCAAAATTACTTTGAAATATTTTTGTGTTCATGTCAATATAATTAACATCATCCTAAAGTTGTTAAATATTACTGATTGCGCGGCAGTATTAATATTTAATGACTGTGTTAATTTGTGAAAAAAGTTAACCCATCCACCATTTTTAATTAGTCAAAATAAAAAAAAAATATTTAAGAATTTACCGCTAATTAGTGGGAAATTTGCAGTAAAATCAAACAAATTTAAGAAGATCCTCAGAAAAACAAACTCAAAAACTGGTATTAGCTATTTCCCAGCCTCTCCATACTTACGCGATTACATTTTTAATATGTTCATTCAGCTTACCTCACGCAAATTTGCAGGAAAAGCGTCGCCACCCACATGACTTCCGCTATTAGCACAAATGTCGAGCATCCTCTGAAACAAAAGAAAAACAGTCATTTTTCAACCTTAGCTTGATAAGACAGTTCGTTTGTTGACATGGGTGTAGATAACCGAGGGACTACAAGGAATTATCTTTTATTTTAATTTCGTTTATTAACAATTAGATATTGGGTATTGTATTTTCATCCTTAAAAGAATGTACAAGTGCGCATCTGGAAAAGATAAATTGAAATGAATCGAAAACGAAGAGAGTAACATTTTGAAACAAATCAAATTTTTGAAAACTTATCAAGTGGCGCGTTATCTGTGTTGGTAGCAACTTTTACCCCCAATTTTTTGATACCACTTAAGGATTTTTTCTTTTATTCAACCAAAAAATATGTAAAAAAAAAAATATGTTATAAAAAATATGTTATATGTCATATGTTATTTAAAAGATTTCTATTGTCTATTTTTGATATTTTTTTCTTTTTAATATGTATTATATTTATTGAAAGATATATAATTAAACTTAGTCATAAGCTCGTGCACGACCACATATGGTTTTCACGAGCATGTACGACATAAGTTTGTTTGTTTGTTCTTTTTAAAAAAAATTTATACTGTTTCAATGATGTATTATTTGTATTTTTTGAATAAATAAACTATTATTATTATATTATTATTAAAAGCCTGCAAGTAATTATTTTCACATTTTGATTTGCAGTATATATCTTACTTTTGTCTTAATAGTTTGCTAAAAAATAAATACCGGCATAAAACGATACTATTAATTTAAATGCGAAAGAGAAGTATATTATCAAAACTAAATTCAACAAACAACAAATTTATTAGAGAATAAACAACAAAATTACAACAGTTGTTCAAGACTATTGTTTAATTTCCAATTAAACATAAATTCAATCCATTCATTTTAAAACAAATCAGCAACACTGGCAACTGCGCATGAGCGAATTGCCAAATAAATTTACAATATAAGTGCGAATGAGACAAATTCGCATCATGAGACGGATAATCGAAACGGATTTCCGACTTGCGCCATAGTACCATCGCATACTTGCACGTCCAAACGCTTCCGTTAATTCCTGAATAATCAACCATATTTATACCTATTAATTTGAAATTATACCTCAGTATATGTAAGTGCGCATGATGAAGTAATATGTTCTCCTCTATCCATTTTTACTGTAAAGATTTTGAACAACTTCTGTACTATTTTTTTACTGTTTTGTTCAAAATAGAATAATTTGAAATTGTTCAAAAATTTAACTTAAATTATAATCGTTTTAAAAGTCATTTTTCTATGCTTCATTAAATTAGAAGATAAATAACCCTTTATAATGGAAAAAAATCCAGTTATTTATTTTTTTACTGATTTATGGTATAAATTTAGCAGTGAAATAATTAACAATCCCTGTTGATATAATCGAGTCCATAAAAAACGCCCGGAAAATATTTTTGAAGCAATTTAATCTGACCTTAATAAATAACTGTCAGAAGGGATATATTTCCACGCCCCTGTTTTCTTTCCTCGCCTCTACAATTTTCAATAAACTCCAAACATATTTCAAACTTCTCAGACACTCCAACAAAAGCAACAAACGAAGTCAGATATGCCAGGAGGGTTGGGAATAAGGTACACGAACCAAAAATTTAGTGTCTTGTTTTTTTATGTTACAATAGTAATAAATAATATATATATATATTAATTATTAAAACGGACCAAAATTTGAAATAAAAGAAGAATGCTAGTTGATAGCGAAAATTAAAACGGATACGTTAATTTTAATTTCATCTTTATTACATTTCTTAACCTTTTTAGGCATTTACCAGTTCTCATAAATATTAATATGTAGGTACATTATTTTTTTTTATTCTAAGCAAATTTTACTTTTTTACACTCGAGAGAAAACAAATGAAGCTGATAAAAACATATATTAACCTTTTTTTCAAACAAAAATATATTGGAAATTTTTCGACGGTTTTTCCAATATATTTTTTGGCAAAAAAATTAAATATTTATACAGATACTGGGTGACCAAATGAAAATTTTAAATGAAATTATTTCCAGTGTGTATGGTGAAAATTAACAGTGTTCTCCAAACCACTACTAGTCCAATAAACGAAGGTGCCAACCCGGGCATCAGGTCTGTCCGGCACCATTTTTTTTAATTTGCAGGTATTCATGGTTACATTCACCCCCGAAAATCTTAGCTGTCTGAAATTTGTGCAAGGGCGGGAAAATGGCCTATTGGTATCAAAAATGTGTCAAAAATATGACACTTAGAGAATATTTGTTTGGACGAAAATGAAGATCAGTTTATTACCTACAAAAATGATCCTCATCATTTTTGTCAAAAATATGATACTTTTCGACATAACCGGCTCCAAAACGCAATTTTTAGCTCCTGCCCTGCATTTAGAGAGCACGCTCCCAAGCGGATTACAAATTTTTCAATAAATCACGTGAACATTTTTTCATGGTTCAAAGTTCAGATGAAAGAAGGAACCTGTAGCTATAATATCATGTTACTTTTCCTTTTATCTATTTCTCTGGATTATTGAAAAACCGGGACAAACTTTGTTTTTGCTCGATATTTTGACATTCCTATATATTTTTTTTATTAACACTAATTTCACCGAATCCTTTTGGATAATGGGGCTTTGCAAGGTGTTAAATATATTCAGAAAGATTCAATAAATTATTTTTTTGTATTTATATATTATATATATATCTCAAGTATTTTATTAAGTGCATGAGAAAAAACTCTGTCTTCAAACTTTCTCAAATTGGATTTTTTTACAAAAAATTTATTACTCAAGTGCAAAAAGTGAAAAAAAGTTGCTTAATATTGCCTTATCTTTTGTCATCAGACAAAAACGGGAGGATATTCAAGTTTTAGGAGGATATTAAAATTTTCCGTTTTCACCACAATAGTTTTGCGAATTTTCAGTTTCTCAAAATTGCAAATTTTTGAAAGGGACAACTTTTGTAGGTAATGAACTGCTCTTCATTTTTTGGGGGTCATATTTCGGCAGATATCTAGAGCCATTTTCCACCATTTGGTAGGAATATTAAAATTTACTTAAGTCAAAATTATTGGTCCGGAGAGTCTTCTAAGAGGTTCTATGGTTTTACCTTTAAATTTATGTCCTAGAATTTTACAAAGCACTTGATAATTTGACGGAGGGAGTGGGATGCTCAGCGGTTGAGCACTGGACTCATAAGGGTTGTGCAGCAAAAAAAATGTACATAAAATTACGTCTTCTTGTATATTATTTTTTCGAAATGACATAATAAAGCTAATTGAACCTTTTTTTACATCTTCTTTCTATCAGTACTTTTTGTTTAGTTTGGAATAATCTACAATTTTACGATACATAAAAAACCGTCTATCACTTGGCAATCCAAAAAACCCAATATATTTATCCCAGCCATTCCGTGGCGGGCCGACAATACAAAAATCCTCCCATATCCTTTTATGCGAAGCCTCTTCCTAGAGGACCACAAAAGCTCTTCGCCGAAGGCCCAAATACAAACATAAAAATATTGGTCCCAAACCGGCTTTTCATTATGTGCTCGTGTCTATGGGCAATATCGCCATTTTGAATGTCATCGTAAAAATGAGAAGTGGTATAAGGAATATCAAATAAACATCTCTGGGGCTGTTTACGAGAAAACACCAGATTTTGTGAACTTCGAATAACGTACGGACTTCTTTAAAAATAAAATAAGGAAAGAGTCGTCCATATCACATCAACTAAACGAAATAAACGTGGGGCGGATTGGGTTCAGATGTCTAGCATTTACCACAAGTTTTTTTTTTAATTTGAAAATAATGAATTTTTCCGATTATTTCCCTCGTCTTAATTTTCACCAATCACAAACGCGCAATTTTGAATTACAAATGTTTTCTAGATGAAAAAACTGTACCCGCGGCAAAACTTGACAGCTGTTGTCACCAAAAATTACAATACATTTGATAACATGTAATTATGGTCTCCTAGGACACCAGAAAACGCCGCTAAACAATTTTTCTGATGTTATTGTCAATAAATTTTGTAATATTGTTTTTAAACATTGCTAGTCAGCTTATGTAGTGAAAATGAGTCGCTTTGGAAGTGATTCTATGAATAATATTGATCTGGCGATTGAGAAAAGTGTACCGTACAATACCGTTAAAACCCATACGTCAATATAGAAACAGTTTACGGAATTCTGCAAGGCAATGAAATACGAGCTTTTGGAAACTACAAGTTTAGAGCAACTAAACCTAATCATGAAAGATTGGGCGTGGAATATGAAGAAAGAAAACGGTGAACATTACAAAGAACTAGTTGTGAAGACAATGTGGAACAACGTTGCAAAAAAATGCAAGAGATGTATTTTATGAAGTGGAAAATAATTCTTGATCCATTTAAAGATGGGATTTTGCAGATATGTGCCAATAAAAGGAAATTGAGCTCTGCTTTATTGAAATTGGAAGAATACTACGCAATGGATTTATTATGGTACGAAGACACTCCGGCGGGACTCCAGCGAAAATTTTACCATATCGCTTCAGTAGAACTTGCCTGGAGAGGTGGAGAAGCAGTCAATTGCATAGTTCATTATTTTAAAGAGGAAGTGGATAATTCTGGGATTAAAACAGGTAGATAACATATTTACATCTTTTTAAAAAAAACTGATTTTCAAAAATCCTACTTTTTAGGAAGAGTAGAATATAATCCTCTTTTCAATAAAACGGCCCAGGGTGGAGAAAAAAAATGGCCGATAGTAAATGGCTGGTCCCCAACACGAAGAACCCTACCTTTTGTCCAGTCCATCTTTTTAAAATTCTAATGGTTCAAAGTTCATCTAGAATAACAACTGATAGATTATTCTTAACAGTAAACCCATCATGGAACAACGAACAATCAAGTGGATGGTACAAAAACACTCCAGTGGGAAAAACGAACTTTCGAAATGAACTGAAGAAGCAACAGAGGAGGCAGGATTAAATACAAAAGAAATAAAAATAACAAACCACTCTATGACAGCAGACAGTAACTTCGCTAAAGGAAGGTGAGTGAACAACAACTACTTAAAATTACTGGCCACAGTTCAGCCAATTCAATTAAGCCTTATCTGCAAATGGATAATGAGCATTATTCCAACATCATAAACACCCTTAGAATTGACGCCTCAGAACCTCCAGCTAAAAAACAGAAAACAGAAGTTCCTGTATTCACTGCTCGAGCTTCTCACTCTACAGCTAGACCCATCAACAACATTAATGATTTACCTACACCCAACGTTATCATTGAGTTAACAAAGATTTCAAACAATACTCCTACTGTGTACTAAAATTGCAATTTATATATATAAATAATGAAGTTTGTAGTATTTTGTGATTAAATAAATTACCTGCTTTTCAGTTTTCAAATTAATACCTGCATATTTATTATGTATGCAAATATAATAGGTAGTATGTTTTGTAAGCTATGTGTATGCAAAATAATCTGTTACTCATGAAATAGTCTTGTCAAATACCATTCGGGCATCTAATTTTTCCTGTGAAAAACAATGCAAAGTAATATTTTTTTAACAAAATGCATTCGTGCAGGTGCCAAAATCCTCGTCTTCAACTCGGATTTTTGTTGCCACCAGCACTCATGCTTCTCAAAGTGTTTTTTCGATTTTTTTCGGAAAAATTAGATGCCCTTATGATATTACTTACGAAAATCCAATTGTGGCGTTTTCATTAAACGAGGAAAAACATTTCATGTAAAACTTTTTCTACAAGCGTCAGTTTTTGCTTGCTGTCTTTAAAATAAAAAAAGTACTGGTTGACTTTTTTGAAAAATTGCATTTTTCAATCCCATAATTAAGATATTTACAATTTATATGGTGTTTGATCTTGACCTTGACTACAGTGTTTAGGCCCAAAAAAAATTATTCAAACATTCACCAATTTACATCCCGTGTCTAAAATGATAGATACAGGTGTACCTTTGAATTTTTCAAGAAGTAATCTTGAGAAATCCTCATTCCCTATTTATAAATTGACACGATGAAAAACCGCAGCAGTTTCACTATTCACCTCACATGTATTTTATTATTTAGAAAATTTCTCGTGACTTCATATGCATTGTCTGGTACAAAAGGAGGGTATTTTCATGCAAATTCTATTTTCTACTTCCATTCTCCTTCTTCTTTCTCGTCGCTATTTCCTCGGAGTGTACTAGAAATGTAAACTGTAAAAAATGAGTAACAGTATTTTCGGTTCACGAAATAGATTTACAGTGTCTATTACAAAAGAACTTTTGATTTAATTTTTGAGACTAAAGTTACTCGTAATTGATGCATTTTCTCACGTCTGCCAGTATCTAGCCAACCAATTGAAATAAGGAAAACGTAAGATTGTAAAAATATAACAAAAAAACAAAAAAATGAAAAATAAAAATAAAAAATTCTTTCATATTATAAAAGAGTCATATCTCCAATAGTATGTGATGTAAAAATTAAGAAGAAATGTAAAATTGTGCCTGTATTTTCATATAAAATTTTAATTTCCGTTTAAATTTTTTTTTTTCAGGTAAAAACCAATATTTAAATCGCAAGAAAATACCCCAAGTTTTTTCACATTTAAAACTATTTTATTGGCTGAATCTTTTTGTAATATTAAGAATGCAATAAATCTTTTTTGTAGTGTATGGGGAATGTAGGTGAAAGCTTAACATAAATCAGTGCTCTTGTCCCTTCTGGCAGTAAATTTTCCGAATTTTCGCATTATTTATCAGCACGTGTTGCCCTCGTTCGAGACGTCTCCTCTATCTACCAGATATGTGGAAGTCTCTTTTTTTCTTTTATTGAATTGTATTGTCTAGAAGAGACAAAGAAACTTTTTTAATATTGGTTACGTTTATAAATTGCTTAACGCAACAAAATGCAGCGTTCGGTTACTTTTGTGTGAATAAGAACTTTCTAATAAATTGTTATATTTATAGTCAAGTCAATACTTTATAACTGTGTTTTTTTGGGTTTTAGGTATTGGATTAAAGAAAACAATATTTCTTAAAAGCCAACGTTTCGTCAATTTCTTTTGAAATCTTCAGGGCATAGTAAGATGAAAGGGGCGTTACAAGTTATAAATAAAAAGAAGGAAAAATACATATATTGTTGTGGTTTAAAAAAAGAGACAAAATTATGGGAGGTGTATGTTAAATAAATTAAAAAAAGATTATGTGAAAAGGACTTTAAAAAAATGTGATGGTTGTTAGGAGATGTTTCTTTTTGGAGATTAGAAGTTTTGAGTATTGAAATGTCAGATATAAAATTTTAAAATAAAGAATTAAAAAGTAAAAAACTTATTAATTTTCAATTTCATTACAAATGGCGCCCAACGTGGGGCTAAAATTGAGTTAACCCAAAAGAAAGAAGAAGAGAATTATGGAATAATGATGGTCTTAATGGAATTAAGAAGACTAGGGGAAGGAAGACAACAAGACAAAAAAGATTTGGGAAAAATGATGAAAAGTATGGAAGAAAATATTCAAGAAAATATGGCTAAGAAAATGGAAGATAGTTTAGAAAAAATGGCTAAGAAAATAGAAAACAAATTTCAAGAAATAAATAGAAGACAGGAGATAATAGAACAGAATATAATAGTACAAGAAACAAAGTCAGAATACACAGAAAAGGAAATTAAAAGAATAGAAAGAAGTGTAATAACAAATTATAATATAATAATATTGGAGAAACACATGGAAGACAAACTAAAAGAAAATATGAAAATAGCTGAAGAAAAAAACCGAAGGACAAGAAGAGAATTAAAAAAATATATAAAAGAAGTTGAAGAAGATATTCATAAAAGAAATGAAAATAATTTTAAGATATTGGAAGACCAAATAAAGGAAAGATTCACTTTTTTAAAAGTAAAATAGATTTATTAATAATAAACAAATATGTTAACTGTTAACAAACATACATTTTAATATTATATTTCAATCATATTATTAAACATATTATTTGTAAATGTTAAAATTTGTTTGCTAACAGTTAAGAAATGTATATTTTAATATATCTAGTATATGTTTAATATTATTCTTCAATTATTTAAGAGGAATATATACCCCTACTTAATATTTTGTTTATATTTCTCAAAAGCGATTTAAATGATTTTTTTTTACACATTTTACACAACATTCTATATTGATTTTTATTCATACAATTTTTTTAATTTAAGCTGATTTGCCGAGATAAAATGTTTTTTTTAAGTAATTACACCATTTTTTAAAAAATTGGCTTCTAAAGGCACTAGATATAATGACATTATACCTGTACATTCCTGAAATTTCAAATTTCTACTTATTTCTACTAACCTATAAAATTAACTATTTTCACAATAATTTTATATATTATGTTAATACGAATAAGAAGAAATGTGAAATTTCAGGAATATTCAGGTAATTGCATTATCTAAGTACTACCTGTAGAAGTAGCTTTTTAAAAATTGTATATATATAATTTAAAAAATATATTTTTATTTCTGCAAAACAGTTAAATTAAAAAAAATGTAAAGATAAAAATAAATATAGAATGTGTAAAAAATTCATTTAAATCGCTTTTGAGAAATATAAATAAAATATTAAGTAGGGGTATGTATCCCTCTTAAATAATTGAAGTATAATATTAAACATACACCACATTTATTAAAATATACTTATCTTAATTTATATTTGTTAATATTATGCTTAAGATATATTAGGGATACGAAATCCAAGGTCTATTTCACAACAAAAAATATCAATAGGTATATACTTTATCATCTATTTTATTAACCTAACTAAAAAACATGTACTGTGTGTTATTTAGAGTTTTGAGTTTTTTGTTGGGCACTCCAGATGATTCTTCTAATAAAATTTCAAAAGTGGTATTTGAGATAGCATCAGTGATTGTTCCAAATTGCTCTTCAAAGACAACAAAGGTGTCCTCCTTATTTATGAGAGGGGCTAGGTGTAGATGCATCTTTGTCCGGGATGTCATCTTCATATTGGGTATAACTAAATAATAAATATTTTTAAACACAAAAAAAGAAATATACATATATTTACTTACAGAACAGTGTATGAGTCCTTACATTCTGATGAGATATCAGGTGCCTCGTTTTCTTTATCAATTTCACAGATACTTATTCAGCTGTTTTAAAAACTGTAGCCTTTATCCCAGCTTTTTGTATTCTTCTAGGCCCCAGTCCCCTAGTAATTTCTCCATTTCTGCAAATAAAAACAAAAATCTCAGCATCTTTGGTCGTGGAAATAATGTATATTTTAATTAGAGACTATATAATTTTATATATTTGTAAAACATTTACACCGTAGGTATATTGAATAATAAATTAAGAAAGTTTTCCACCGTTTTGTAAAACATGATTAGAGAAACGACGCATTACTTGAATTGAAACATGTGGGAAATATCTAATTTATTCCGTTTACTTGACTATAGCTATTTATATTGTTAACGAAAATAATATGTAGGTACCTAACTAAAATTCAATAAACAATTATGAATACTTACCAGAAAAACAAATCACAATAAAATCTAAAACTTCACTGAGTTGTGAATATGTTAATGTAACGAACGAACCCAAGACAAAAGCTGTAAATTAGAAACAATATTGCCAAAGAGATAAACTCAAATTCCCGACCGAGACCACAATTAAAAAAACTATAATATTATATTTAGGTATATTCAACTTATATATACCTAATAAAGAAAACAAGTTTTACTCAAAGTATTCCAAACTAGATACTTTTATATTAACTGGCACGTAACAAGTAATTTTAATTGCTTATACCTATTTCCTATGAAACGTAATAAAAAACAAACAATGCTCTGCAGTGGGCATCGCCGTTTAACGGTAACGAATCAATTGTTAATTGCTAACTTCTTAAAGTTGTGTGCTAATTTATATTTATTTTATAGAGCACGATAGTTACCTTTAAGCATTGGTATGTTGGTCACTAAAATATTTGTTAATATCTAATATACCTATTTGTAACAAATGCTTTGTTAGAGAAAAACACCTATTTATGCGATATTTATTAATAACCATAATATTTACGATATTATTAAATTTACTCAGTTAATATTTAACAAATTTGTTACTAACTTATGATATTTTAAATATAAACAACCCTTTTCTCTCAGTGTAGGATTTTGATACGTTTTCACTATTTATCAGTCAGTCGAAACTTTTGATGTGAGAAAAACAAATAAAAAACTATCTAGCAGTTAACAAATTATATAGAAAAATTAGTAAAAATGTTTATCTATAAATTTACAATGTTTAAAGTCCGGCTTTATTTGTCAAATTAGGAATTATCAACACCTGAATATGCAACAATGACCATATTTAGCGGATGCCTAATAATGGTGAACTTAAAATTCTGCCTAAAATTTAAATCCTCCACCATTTTTATGACGAAAATTTTAAAAATTGGTGGATGAATTTTAATCATATGTATGTAGAATTTAAAAGATTTTTCACCAAAATAAGGAACTGAAAATCTCTTTTTTTTATCAGTCATAATAAATAGTATTGTGTTTGCATAAAATTGGGAATTCATCCTTAGAAATAAGCCACTAAACATGAATAAATAATAAAAAATCAAATTTCATACTTCCGGGCATATTTAACGTTAATGGAGCCAGGGTGTACTTTTATAAAGAGACGCTAAAGAAGCTAAAATAGAATTAATAAGCAAAGTTAACATGGGTACGGTTTAATAGAACAACTAAGTTTTAACAAACTTTAAACGTGAACTTTCCCCAAACTTAAAAGAAAGACTATTATATTCTTGCAGAATATCAAATTTAAACTGCCATTCATCAGTGCACCTACAGAAAATTTTCTCGAGAGTAAACACGAAGATTGTTGTTTACTCTACATCTAAACTTTCAGGTCTTATCCTGATTTTGAGCAACCCGGAAATAACCCAGACAATGAAGAATTTAGAATAGAAAATTATATTTATGTTTACACTATAAAATAGTGCATTAAAAGCTTAACATGCCTCATTTATATTTTCACCGAACAAAGTACCCCGCACAAAAAGGTAGGAAATGGCCGCTCGGTAAAATTGTCTGAAATTTTGATGTTATACATTTTGTCATTCTGAACAAAAGTCTCAATGGACACTAAGCTCCAAAGTTTGGCTGCTATGGAGCTCCGAAGCTCCGTGACTCCACCATAGTATAGAAACCTTTAAAACGCATAGGTATCACCTTTTTAAAAATCATAATTATTTTAATGTATGCCCTTAAGTTTTTGAGGACTCTGAATTTAAATATGATATCAAATCCATAATATTGACAGTTGACAGCTGTCAAATAGCTGTCAAATGCTTTAAAGAAAAAAGAAATCTTATATTAAAGAATGTTATCATGTTTTTGAGGACGCTGAATTAAAATAAGATGTCAAATCGATAATATTGACAGTTGACAGCTGTCAAATAGCTGTCAAATGTTCTTAAAAAAAATAAATCTTACATTAAGGAATAGGAACTTATGTTTTTGAAGACGCTGAATTAATAATAATAATAATAATAATAATAATATACGCCCTGCAATTCACTCCCTTACGAGTGAACCCCAGAAGCTCTGCAGCTTGTGCGGGGGAGGGATGGCTATTATTATTATTTGCCGTGGCGCTCTGGGGCGACTTACTGATGCTTGATGGCGCATTTGCTTTACAGTTGTGGGAAAACCCAGAAAAACCACACAACACCATCATCAAACATCATTCAAACATGATTTTAAAATACGTTTGTTGAAACAAATGAAATTGACAGTTTGGCAGCTGTCACCTTACAGTCAAATGATTTTTTCCAACTGACAATTTTTCAGTATAACATTATATTTGAATTTTTAAGCCCAAATACTATTTTTCATATAATAATGTTAACTATTCTTAATTACTTAATAATTGCTTAAGATTTCTCGAAAGTGAAATGGATTTTTGAATGTATATAAGTGTTAAAAAAAAATATATCTCGCCCCTGTGCACGTCTGCCCAATCATAACCATAGTTGCATAATAGTTGTAAACCTCATGCCTGCCGAACGGCAGCCCGATAAACACAAAGTATATAAAGTATACAAACTATGTATAGAGATTAAGCGACGCGCATGTATGAAAAGTATATAAAGAGTATATGCAATTCTGGCTCTCAACCTGGCCGGTAGCTGTCTTGGGCGAAAGAAAAAAGGCACTGTATGTTATTATAAGAGGAGAAGCTTTTCGAATACATTACGGCCTGCTCTTGCAGTTTTAGCAAGAGCATTTGACAACTATTTGACAGCTGTCAATTGTCAATATTATTGATTTGACATCATATTTAAATTCAGCATCCTCAGAAACTTAAGGGCATACATTAAAATAATTAAAATATGATTTTTAAAAAGGCCAGCCAAACCATGGACTTTGGAGCTTAGTGCCCATTGAGACTTTTGTTCAGAATTACAAAATGTATTATAACATATCCAAAATTCAGACAGTTTGACCGAGCGGCCATTTCCTATCTTTTTGTGCGGGGTCCTTTTATTAATACATTCATTACAATTTGTTCGGTATATGGCAACGCTAGAAGAGCATTCTCAACTGGTTTTAATGATATGTATGATAAATGAGTACCTTGAAGCTAAACCAGCCATTATAGCCCACCACAAAAAACCTATGGGGTAATGTATTAAACTTTTATTAGAAATTTATTACGGAAGAAAAAATTTATTAACTATAAAAGTTATAAACACCGCCCACTATCTTGGGTCATAAAGTATATTTTTTCCGGAATTCTCCCAAAAACTGGACTATAGTGCGAAACTCCACAGGATAGCTGTAGGTAAAAATAAATCTCTAAAAATGGTAATTGAATTTTTTTCCCTTGAAGGGTTTTCCTTTGAGAAATATGGACCGTGTAAAGTGATATAGTGAATTTGGAGTTTCATTTAGTAGCGCAGGGTGTGGAAGGATTTTTAAATATGGATGGGAATTTTTCTTTCTTCATTGGTAGGTCTTATCGATATTTATCCCAATTACTTGGTCATCCAAGTATGTAGGATAACTATTAAAACAACTTTTAGGGAAAAATCGATTTTTTCTAATTATTTTCGTCTCCGCAAAATTGCCAGTAAATCTACTTGACTAGTTCTTTAAAATATCTATTTATTTAAATACAAATAAAAAATGTATTGTTTTGGTTATGTATAAACATTTTATTTTTTTATTATTAATTATGAAAAAGTTATAAAAAAATTAAATTAAAAAAAATAAAAGCAAATTGATATTTGACAATTCAATTACATGTTTTTTTAATTCGGAGGATCCAAAAATGCAAAAAATTATTGTCCTAGTTAAAAATCCAAGTTTGGGGTTATCTCCAATTAATTCGAAAGTCAGCTTTTTAGACATTATCTTAATACGATTGGTAATTTTATTTAATATTTCTACCACAACTTTCAACAAACGGAATCGCTCACCCAAATGACATTCAACTACAAGCAGATAATGTCAGACCGAAAGAAGAAGCATTTATTAAGAAAATGGTTTGCCACATAAGCCTGATAGTTTACAGTTTACATTTATGTTCCCTTAAGTTTACTACTATTACTCACTATGTTCTAAGGCGTCTAAAACGTTGGGTCTTGTTAAGAGGTCATCGACAGTAATATCCCAAGACCTTGACAAATAGCCGACTATTTTTATTGCATCTAAATTTCGAGTTTATTTTAGGATCAATTCGTCGAGACTTAATTTTGAAATTAATAATCTGAATAACTCCCGAGAGCTTTAGCTCGAGGGAGTTATTCTTTGATTATTAATGCCAAAATTGTCGAGACAAATTGTAAAATATACGAGAAATTTAGTAGCAATAAAAATAGTCAAGCAATAGCAATAAAAATTTGTCAAGGTCGCGTTATATTTAATAAGATTATTTCCCGAGTCAAAAAAAATTCTGTACGTACGTATAAATACCGTCCTTCAGGTGAATATTGAGGACGATGATCAAGTAGCCGACTATTTACCACCAAGGTATCAGTTTCTAAGTACGTGATTTGTTAAAATTTGACAGGCAAGGAAATAATATATACAATTTTCTGTACACTCTATCTAAATTATTATACTGCTAATTAGTATGATAAAATATTGAATTGCCTTAAGTATATGAAATCCTTATAGAAATATTGATACTGACAGAATGGAAAAAGTACAACACAATTTTTGATTTTGATTTGATGCATACAAAATGAGTATAATAAGGGGCTCTTATGATTATGACAAGATACTATACATAACGCTCCAATGAGGGAGGCTCGCCTTCTTACTCTGTATAGAGTTTTTTTAACGTCGGTCCTCCAATTGAGAGTGCGAGTGAATCAAAGTAGTCGACCTCGTTCTTTAAGGTAAGCTTCTCTCTCCCCAGAGCGTGAGGTGAATGTCATCAGTTGTCAGTCTGGGTGTTGTGGTGAGATTAGGGTGGGTGAAAATGATGGCTTGGGTTTTATTGGGGTTGAGTGAGACTCTCCATTTGCTGCACCAGGCAGTATATTGGTTTATGAGGGCTTGGGTTCGGTTGTTGAGGATCCTGGTTGTGGGGGCGGTGGCAATCAGAGCGGTGTCGTCAGCATAGAGCTGAAAGTGTTGTTGGGGTGGTTGGGGGCTGGTGAATCATGGGTGTAGATAAGGTATAGAAGGGGGGCTAGGACGGATCCTTGGGGGACTCCCGATAGCGGAGTGAAGGGGTCGGAGATGTGATTGCCAACTTTGACTCTGACGATCCTGTTTGTGAGGTAGGAGTGGAGGAGTTTGATGATGGGGAGGTGAAGAAAACATTGGATCCACTGAGTATAATGAGGGGCTCTTATGATTATGACAAGATACTATCAATTTTAAATTTAAATACATTAGAGTTTAGAGCATCCTAGAATGGAACTCTCTCTGTTTTGCTCACCAATTAATTAATGATTCAACTAGCTGTCCTGATTTGATGAGAATGGTTAACATTTTATACAAGCCGCCAATGCCGACAAAGCAACCTGTCGGTACATCAAAGCAACTTATCAGCACATCAAAATAACTTGTCGGTACATCTGGGAATTTTGTTTTTATATTTCTGCAATTCAAAATGGAAAAACTATACAGAAGTTTTTAATTTTCCTTTACCTAATCCATAACAAGAGTAATTAGGATTGCCAACAACCACACATCAAATATGGAAATTTTTAATTCCTCTCCATATTCCTTTAAACTTCAAATAAAATGTGTTTTAAAAATATGATTGGTTTGAGTTCTGTATTGATATCAAATTATTTTTTCTCTTTTTTTGCAGTTCCACTGTTCACTATATTTACGATTGGCATGTGTTTTTCTCTATTTTATGTAAATAAAGTTATAATATTGTTACTTCAATTGTTATTCTGACTGACTTTTTATTCTCATACCTACTCACTATTGGTATGTGACATCCAGCGATATGCCATCTGGCGCTTTGCTTTCGAACACAAAGTAGGGTGAAGATTTTATAAGAAATACATTACGTCAAACGGGAAAATTGATTTTTGAGATAAATAATGATCGAAATTGTAGTAAAACACCTTGGAAAATCGAAAAATAAAGTGTACTGCCCAGTACCAGGGTATAATAATAACTCTAATAAATGTATGGGCGTTGTATTTCATTTTTTTCCGGAGCAGGATAAACGTTTTGTACATAAGCAAAACCATTTCGGATTGCGAGAAAAAATTGATCAACACAAAGAGCAAGAAGAGAAGAAAGAAATCAGAATATTGAAACAAAGAAAATTAAATTAAATGAATCCAGTGAGCAACGCAATGAAGAAGTACCTACAGAATCAGCAGATTTTAAGGACGATCAGCCCATTATTGACATAGAAGCCTTGCAGGAACAAACAACACTCATCACTTGTCCAGCTCCTGCAATTTTTCCATTAATTTGACCTCCAAATTCGACGTTGATAAATAGAATGTCACTACGTCCACACTGCTATTGTCACTTTCATTAATTTTTTCCCGCATTTAACCAACTTAAATAAAAAAATTTAAAACACAAAAGTTTAAAATTTTCGCACACCAGCATCATTAATAATTTATTTTTCATCTTCCCGCATCATTCATAATTTATTTTTCATCTTAATTCGAATACTGCCGCAAGGAAACTACCGTTGTAAACGTGAGAAAACTATAATTCTTCATTACCTCCCATTTACTATACATTTACCTTGACAACAGTTTATACTTTAAATAAAATTTGTCGGAAGACACTTCGGCATAGCTGAAAGTAACATTTTTGTTTTATGTCTTTTTTACGAGACGGCCGACTTAAAGTTATAAAATAAATGACGTCGCTATCCTTTAATCAAGGATGCGACACGGAATTTTTACGATGCAGGATTAAGCGTACTTTGAAATTTTTCCAAATTGATCTGTCAGGAAACTGTTCTTATATGGTTTTAGTGCGGGCGTTTCTACAAAAATGCAACTGATACGTAACGTATAAACATGTATGAAAACCCCAAGTAATACAAGATGCCATTAAAAAGCCCAGTAGAAGTTTTTAGTAGTTTTAACCAGTAAGCAACCGGTATACTCTATTCTATTAACGAGGCAACTAAAGTTTATTGTATTTCAAAAATCAGCCATAACTTCTCTATTCATATATATTGATATAGAAAATAAAGGCTTACGTTTAACAGAAATATAAAAAATAAAAAATAAGTTGAAGACTTTGTGGGAAAAGAATTCAAGTTGTTCATTTGAAATAAACCTTGGTGTTTGTTTTTTTATTATTAGTTTGATTTTTTATTATTAGTTTGAAACATTTGGAGAATGTAATCAAAGGAGTACAATCTAAAACAAAAATAAATGTTATTTAATATAGATCAGAACCTATGTTGCAAATATAGTTTTTGAATAGGTTGAAGGAAGAACGAAAAGTAAGAAAGATTCCAAATTTTGATCAAAATTCGAGTCACCTTGCTTTAAAACATGTCAACAAAGTAGATTTTAATAGAAAGTAACAGTTTTCAAGAAATAAAATCTTGAAACTTGAAAGTTCTCAATTGTAAATTTAACATTGAAGTCCCAGAAAAGCACTTTATATACAATTTTAAGTTATTTGTCAAAAATTTAAAGCGAAAGTAATTAAATAAAACTAAAATATACTATCCAGACATAAGACTGAAAGAGTAAAACCAACAGAAAATATAATTTTTGTACAACTGTCAAAAAAACTTGACATTTCTGCATCTCTATTGATGCGTAAATATTTACTTTTTTTCACTGCCAAAATAATTCATAAAATAAACATGAAATATTACTTTATAAAGGATTTATTTTTAACAGAGTCAATTATTAATTGATTATTCATCATAAAACAATTTCACTTATTGGAATAATAATTGATAGTAAAGTTTGAACAATTACTTCCAACATAAATTCCCGAAAATATTCCATGTTGCTGCTAATAAGAAACGTTAGATATTTCTTGAAGAGTTGATTCCATAATTTTATCAGATATTTTAATTTGTTTGGAAGAAGATGGACAATTCAATATTTTGTTAGAAATCTCAATTTTGAAGAAAATAAAATTCTCAATTTCTCTAACCTGCTTGATGGGTTGCATACCTGCAAAATTTGATTTTGTTATTTGAGTGGAGAGGGCGTTGGATCTATACACACTGACTTCGTCACTTTCAGTTTCTGTAAGTACCCGGTGGATCCAATGTTTTCTTCACCTCCCCACCATCAAACTCCTCCACTCCTACCTCACAAACAGGATCGTCAGAGTCAAAGTTGGCAATCACATCTTCGACCCCTTCACTCCGCTATCGGGAGTCCCCCAAGGATCCGTCCTAGCCCCCCTTCTATACATTATCTACACCCATGATTCACCAGCCCCCGACCACCCCCAACAACACTTTCAGCTCTATGCTCTGATTGCCACCGCCCCCACAACCAGGATCCTCAACAACCGAACCCAAACCCTCATAAACCAATATACTGCCTGGTGCAGCAAATGGAGAGTCTCACTCAACCCCAATAAAAACCAAGCCATCATTTTCACCCACCCTAATCTCACCACAACACCCAGACTGACAACTGATGACATTCACCTCACGCTCTGGGCAGAGAGGCTTACCTTAAAGAACGAGGTCGACTACTTGGGAGTGCGATTCACTCGCACTCTCAATTGGAGGACCGACGTTAAAAAAACTCTAGACAAAGTAAGAAGGCGAGCCTCCCTCATTGGAGCGTTATGTGGAAAAATCGGAAGATGTCATCCGAGCACTCTCCTCCACACATATAAAACTTTCATAAGACCAATTCTTGATTATAAGCCATTAGTCTACTCCATCCTCCAAATCACCTCCAACACGCCATCCTGGCCACAGAAAGAAGAGTCCTGAGGAAAACCCACTACCTCCACCCCAGACATCCTAGCCACCTAATATATGAAACCACCCAGATAACTAATATTCTTTCTCGTTTTCAGAAACTACAAGCTAACTACGCCAACAGGACCATCCAAGGAGAGAACACCGCCGCCCAGGCCACCCTCAAAACGACGTACAGACAAGGACACAGGATACCCAAGAAGAAGCTACCCCAACCCAACCGCCGGATCATCAGAGAAGCCCAGGACCTCCCAGAAGACTACGAAGACCTATTGGAAAACGCCCCCTAGATCTAAGATAAAAACACCATTGTAAAATCAAATAACTAAGCAGCATTGTAAAGAGTCTCGGCACTAGGTTTTCTGTAGTTTCCCTAGGCCATTGCACACCAAAATTGGTAACTCTTAAACGGGACAACAGGGGGCCACAGCCTTCTCCCAAAACCAAAACTCACACAGCTAGTAGGGACATTTATTGTAAAACATTTAACCTTTTTTTTCTCTTTCAGGCCTTGAAAAGGACAATTTCCTATAGTAGGGCACTAGGATAACAAACCCAAACAATTGTAAAAAAAATTTAAAATTTATCATATTAATAAACATATTTAAAATTAAAATTATTTTGTTTTCTTCAGACACTGCTTAGAAATGCGGTGTTGAGGTTGTCTAGTTTCCACTGATGAGGCACAAAAATGCCGAAACCGGTCTGGAAATGACAAACTGACATCTTCTTGAAAATAACTTGAAATTGAAGCAACAACGAGCAAACACAGTCAAACACGCGGCGTGCCAACAAACCGTTTCTATAGTAACGATACAGAAAGACCACTGGATGCTGTGAAATTGTGCGTCAATCACGTCAAGATGTATTGGAAGTATTTATTTTTAATATATTTCAGACGATGTAAATTCATATTCACAGTTGCACAAAAAATGTTGTTTGTATTTCGGGTATAAAATTCGTGTTTTCGTGGCACACTCGATAGAATTTTTAGCCTCGACCTGCGGTCTCGGCAAAAACACTCATTTTACACACTTAATACAAAAATAACTATTTTGGAAAGTTATTTACAAATTAAAAAATCAATACAACCTCAAAATTCACATCTCTCAAAACCTTCAGGAAAATCAATTTAGCATAAAAGAATCATTGAAATCAAAATAATGAGACTCGATTTACAAAAATTTATTATAAACATTGAAGAACATGAATAATAATTAAAGAATTTGAATATTTAAAAAGTATAGGGTGAAAAAGTTCTAATGCTTAGTATAGAATAAAAAATACTCAAAATAAGTTGAAAGGTGTAGCAAAAATTATTTTTTTTATTGTACTACAGAATGTAATTGTTAAATTTAGGTTTTAAAATAATTAATTTTTATTATCTGATGTAAAATTTTAAGAAATTTGTGGAATTTTTACACAAGAGTGCTGTGAAATGAGAAAACGATAAAACCGATTTCACAGAATTTTCGAGGCTTTTTGAACTAAAACCATCGAACAGTGCACATCGCTCCGAAACAAGAAAAACAATTGAAAAAAAAGAAAATTTTAAATTTTAGACTATACCTGATAAATAAGAGTGAATTAACAAGCACTGCACAATTTAACTTAAAGATTTTGCGTAATCCTGTGGTTCCTGAGAATTTACAACTCCTTTTTCCGATGTAAAAATCAATGGTTCATGAGAAAGCTGTTTCCTGTTTTGCCTGAGCGACCCTATTCCTGTTTCCCTGAACTATTTGAGCCCAGCATCCTGCCTATACAACTCTCCATCCTCCACAAGAGGGTGTTAAAAATTGCATTTTTAACTTGTTTGTAGAAAAAATAAATTTATTAAAATTTCGTTTTAATGGTCTTACTCCTAGATCTTACATTTTTATCTGAAAAAAAATATGTATTGAATTATATTATTTAAAGATAGTTACTGGAATTTTTAATTATATTGTAAGTAGTAAAATTTCACACTTTTTCTATATACGTCTCAGCAAATATTTGTAATTCCCGATAACGATTTATCCAATTTCCAATAATGTAATCTGCCCGGAACTAACGTTTCTATCTTGTAATATCACTGGGCAACACTTGGGTCCCAGATCATGACCGGCGCGAGTCGTCCAAAGTTGTTTGAGAATCAATTAAACGACCTCATATCCCTCAGATGTAATCCCGATTCTCCTTACAACAAAAACCTTCTTGGACAAGCTCCTTTGTCACTCGTTTCGACCATCAAACGTTAATCCCACATCACGTCCTCCAGTTATCGGAGATAAGAACAGAAATCGTCCGCAGCGATTAGTTTTTACCCTTGTGGCTACGCTAAAGGCTTACGGCGTTACGTATACAGACTGGACACAGTAACGTGTCTGGCAGCAATGAAGGGGAAGGTCGATGTGTTGTAATTAAACTTGGAAGTACAGTTGGGTAAAATGAATGAAAAGATGTGTAGAATAAATGTTTATTCGAAAATACAATTATAGGCACGAATGAATTTTTTCGTTATTTTTGGTTATTTTTTGTCTAATCAAATCATCCATCCCTTTAGTTTTTTTTAGCTTGTTTTACCTTTAAAATAGTGAGTGTCAATTCGCCTGGCGTTCATTCATAAGTTTTCAGCTTATTTTATCGAAACTTTCCTGCACACTCCGTCTGTGCCAGAAGGTCAAATCTCGACTATAAAACGGTATTCTCGTCTGGGTCGGTGCTTACTATCTTACGTTCCCATCGTGTGTTTACAGGACGACTCCTGAGGGACCTTTCGACACACGGGATGTACATCGTTTTAAGGGACAGATGGAACGTTATTAAAACAACAATGGAGCGGGAGTATGTGCGGTAATTTGCTTTATGGTAACATGCGTCAAAGGAAATTTACCCAAATAAAACGGCTAACTTTACATTAGAGATTTTGATAGCAACGGTAACAAAACAACTGTTGGGAATGGGGTTTTGGACCTTTGAAATTTGCTTGTATGGATAGGAGAAGAAAAAGCGCTTTGTCGAGATTTTTTTTTACATCGCAAATTTATAATCTACTCAAACAAAGTGTTTAATTTTCTACGACAAAATTAAACATATTGTAAAACATATCATAAATTTATTTTGTCACGTAGTATCTTAAATACGTTTATTTTGTCACGTAGCCTTTTCGACAACAAACTGGCAATATCGTAAGACATGCAGAGCATCTTAACGAATCTTGCGCCTACGAGTATTTTGACACGTAAGCCACAATTTAAAAACTTTAAAATAAAATCAATTTTGTTTTCTGCAACGCGAGAGACGACTCGTCCACACGTTAACAACTCCTTCTAGAACATTCGGACGGGGGAGAAGTTAAGTTTAAGCGACTCAAATTTTTAATCAGTGCTCTATCAACACTCAGAGATGAAACATCTCATAAATCATACGTGTATCATGAATTAAGTTAACAACGGTTCATTCTTTACAATTACACCGATATTTTCTCAATGATGTGATTCATTTTCGTTATTTACTAATATGGTTACCGTTAAATACAAGGTTCGTTTTTGTTCTTGGAGTTGTAAAGACACAAAAAAAAATCCTAAAAATACAGTCCATTTATTTTTCGAGGTTTTTTCTAGTAGGTCTTCTGATCAGCGTCTTTTCTTAATTGCATCGTTGTATAGATTGTTTTTTTAGCTAAAGTCTGAATCACATCATTGACGAATGGTATTCCGAGGTCATTGTGTAATATTTTGATGTTCGATGGCTTGCTACAACCCCACAATTCTATGCCGTATGTCTATGTTTCTTCTATGTAGGAAAAGGACATTTACAATGCTACCATTCAATAACAAGCTTTTCCATAACATCTGTAGCAACAAATACCAGCGAAAGCTTTAATCAGCCATCTACTTAGATGTAGTTTTCAGGAATTATATCGCCTAAACAAATTAGTTCATTTTCTAAAGCTCGCCCTAAAAAGGATTTCATACAGTGAAAGAAAGCTGATACACCAGAAAAAGATCATAGAATTTTAGAGGAAAAAGAAGAATCTAATTCCGAAAAACGAGAGAAACAATGATCAGTTGCTACAAAAAGAAATATCACTTCTTCGCCAGGCATCTCAAATGATTCTAGAGATGATGATATTGCTGCAAATGTAAAGTCAGGCTAAACATTAAACAAAAATTCAAATGATGTGTGGATTTTGTCATGGTAAATATACTTTTAATCAGGTGGATTCCCTGCGTGTTTTCTCAAAGGAAGTTGTAACTTTTTTCAGCAATAAAAACTTTAATCAAATAAAACATGATTATTCATATCGTTAGATTTTTTAAAGCATCTACGCATGTAAAACAGACAAGTGTTATATTATTTTTAAAACATTATAATTTAATAATTCGATGCCTATACAGTTATGTATCGTTCAGTGCAAACTTTTATAAATTCATGTCATTTTTTCGGACTAAAACCTCCCAAAAAATATTTAGTGTTCCATTTTTTCTACCTCAATTATCCCTTTAAGCCTAATTTAAATTTAATCGGAATTTTTGTTAGGATTTACTCCCGATTCACAGTCGATGTACTGTTTGTGTTCGAATAATGATCAATTCAACTGAAAAATATGATTTATATAAAACCAATAATCACAAATTTTCATAATTTGAACGAACTGAAATCCACATAATACGAGTATCATAAATTTAAATTAATTATTTCTCTGTACGCGGAAATATAGGCTTAAGTTAATGCGTCCGTGTTGAAATGCAGCATCAACAAATGCTATTGGTAAGCACCATTAATTGATCGCATTATATTTCTGCATATACTAAGTTACAGGGTGTCACATCAAAATCAATCGCAGTTTATCTAGAGATTCACGAGTTTGATTTTATTTTAAGAATTTGATTTGAGTTTGATTTGAAATCAATTTAAGCCTAGCAGTGCTGTGAATAAAATCAAATTATAAAATTTAGTTAGTTGGTCCATAAGTATTGTTGCTAAGTAGCGCGAATTAGCAAAATATTTTTTTTTCAGTATATCCTTAGCTGCGACACCAAGCGGGTCTGCTCCGTTGTCCAAATACAACGTAATTTTACAAATTCTCTGACAAATGCTCTCTGATGATGTAAACAATATTTTTATTCAAATTCTCAAGTGCTCCTAAGTGCGGCAAAAATACAGTGTGTTCTTGAATGTTCAACTGATTACGTCTCCGTTAATAATGTATCGAAAAAATATTTCATTTCACAAATGTAAAAATACAAATTCAATTCTGGGTGACTAGTAGTGTAACGTAAATCATTTTAGTGTTGTCAGGACAAAAAATGATTCTCAGTATAGTCAGTATTGATTATTCCTATTCCTACTACGTTTTATTGCATAACCTTCACAAATTAAAAGCGAAACAATTATCCTTACTAGAAATATATGGTCTAAAAGGCACTTCATTAAATCGAGTCACATCTTTTCTAGCAAACTGAGAACAATGCATTTCCATGCGTTTTAATATTGATAATAGTCTTAAATATTTTAGCTCAAACCGTCTCTCGACTGATATGGGAGTTTCTTCATGTTTCATATTGGCTCCTGTGTTATATATTCTTTACGTAAACAGCGCTTGAATAAGTAATTTTTTTGTTTTTAATCAGCGAGATTTGTTGCTAAAGGGTTAACGCTAAAAAACCTGCATGTGCCTTTAAGATAAGATATCGGAAGAGTAATAACTTTACAAATTAAAGCACAAAATATATTTTTCTACGTTCATGCAAAAAACAAAACTTTATTGAACTATTTTTATGGAAAAAGTGGTTCTTTATTGCACTAGTGCAATAAAATTTTTACTGCACTCATCTGTCATTTTACTACAGCGTATTTTGACATGACAAATATAAACTTTCAAATCGACGCCATAGTCTAATTTCTGTGAGGTTGTATTACCTTTTAAACAATTACATATTTCATATTATTTCTGTATTACTTTCAGCAGCTGTAATTAAACAAACAATGTCTTCTTCTTCAGTCGTAATCAAGACAAGAATCAGTAGCCATATTCATACTATCGCGAGACGCTCGTACTTTTTTTTTCAGTGGAGAAAATCCCCTATGGACACCTCGGCTTGCACCAGGGTAGTGTGAGACTCCCCTTTGCAGGTCTACTCACTAAAAACTCCACCTAAGCTCAAATGCACCCTGAATCATCGTCTCCGACCTGCCTCAGATGCATACAGCGGCTAAACGACTATCTCTCCTTCCTCTGTCTGTTGTCTTTCCTCCTCACCTGTTTGCTTCATGACTGCCACTATATATTCCTCGCCGGCCAACCAGTATGTTGGGTCATTCAACATTTTTTTTATAATGGCGCTCGTTTTTTGGATTTCCCCAAGTGTCTTCCTCATCTGTGCTCAGCGTTTTCGTCTACTGAGCTGTTCTCTCGTGAGTCGTCCATTCCGTCTGTCATTTTCCCATGGTTTCCTCGCTGAGTTCTCTCCGCTTTAGCTCTATGTTTTCTTTGTCGGTACCATATAGGTTTTTCCTTTCCTGGGCGAGGAGATGCACAGGTATTGTGCCCGTAATCACCTGTATGGCTTCTACGGAGACAGTCCGATAGGCAGAGCCAACACGCAATGCAGCCTTTCTCTGGATAACTTCCATGATCTTTTTATATTTGTTCAATGCCAGGATTTCTTCCCATAATGGTGCTCCGTACAGCAGGATTGAGTAAATTACCTCAAGCAGGAGCTCCCTTTTCTCTTGAACCTTTTATATTTGGCAATATTTTTGAGAGTTTTGCTAGTTTAATTTCAGCTTTTTTTGCTGTTCTTTTAATGTATTCGCCAAAATTTAAATCCTAGCGTTATACCTTAGTATTTTACAATTGCCGTTGGTGTTATCAGGTTTCCCTTGAGCTTTCCATCTATCTCCCTTGATGACCATGGTTTCTGTTTTTTGGGCCGCTAATTCCAGCTCATTGGCTCTCATCCATATGTCTTAGTTCCTCTGTATCGCTTGTTTTTACCAAGATAGCCAGTTCATCTGCAAAGCCATAAGATGTAACTCGCTCATTTAGTTGCAGACTGAGAAACGTCAGTCATACATTATTCTGACAATTACACAATTTGAAGTTTTAAAATGAGTAATACTATCAGAAAAACTGATAATAGTGATGAAGAAAAATTTGTTGGAACCCCACCAGAAGTCAGACAGTGTCTTCAAACTTATTACCCAGTAAATCAAGAAAAATCTATGAAATATATTACAATCGTCTCAAAGAGTGATAAGAAATAAAATAATGGTAAAATTAAAGTTTGAGTTAAATAGTTCTTAATATATTAGTTCCTAACTTTTTCAATGCAAATCGATAGCGTTAATTAATTATTAAATATTTTGCTTTTTATTTTTCTACACTTAAATGTCACTTAAATAAAATGTTTTGCTTTTTTCATGAACGTAGAAGAAATATTGTATGCAATAAACACTTACTTTTTGCACTTGTTGCATAAATAACTATTGTTTTTATTTTTGAAATACTTTTTGTACACTGCGCGTCATATAAAACTGGTACAACTCTTATAATCGAAAATAGTGTTTTTCAAAGTGTGTAAATGCATCTTTTGAAATGTGTCAATACTAAACTGGTTTTTATGTTATAATTTCTAGGGCAGTGATGCCAGGTCAACAAAAATTTTAGTAGATGTAACGATAAAATTAAATTTTTTACAGCAATAAAACGAGATGGAGAAATTAAAAATTTTAATTCAATAATTAATAACTTGTCATAGCTCCATTACTATTAAATTTTCATCTTTTGCCAAGCTATTTTGGAAATTATTCGGATTTGATCAAACTTGCTTAAATGGGCTGGCATTGTGGATATGCGCTTTGACAAATGTGACAGTTATTTTGATTGATTAATTAAGTTAGGTTTACATTGGGAAAAAAAAGTGTACCAGTTTTATATGACGCGCAGTGTACGTGTTCTGAGTAATTTTTGTAAGATTACTTTATTCCCGTATGTTTAAAGTAATGATAAAGTAATAAATTCACTAATATACGAGGATAGTCTTAGAAGTACCGGACTTGAGGTACAGATGGCGGTTGTTGTTAGAAAAATATTCCAAAAATCCCGTGTTACTGAGTCACTCTGTACTTTGAGTATTGTATTTCATCTCTAGCTAGACCCGTATTCACGAATATTATTAGGCACGGGTTTATAATGCAATTACCCTAAGTGCTTTGTAAACACAATGGTTCATTAGATATACTATTTACGTGCGGATTTATAACAGTGACGCAAATTTTGACATTTTAAGTGAGTGCTTTGGATAACTCCACAATAGGTCTTTAAATGTGATCGATTGCAGCAAAATCCAATTTATAGGGACATAGAAGTTTGATTAATAATATCATTAATATCTTTAATGAAAATAAATTCTTTGATCTCAGAAAAAATAGTATATAAAACTACTACCAATTTTATTGAGTGACACATTTAAAAAACAGCAGAATCTCCTTCCTTGATGCCCACTCTCATACACACATACTAGTTACTCATATATTTTCCAAGTTTATTATTTTAAATTAATTACAAATTTATTTGCACTCTTTTTGTTGAAGATATTACACTACATTTTTAAATAAATATATGATGCTTAAATTATTATTTCTTCGTAAATATAAAATGAAATTAAAATTACATAAACAATTGAAAGAATAAAATTATTTTGTGTTTATTTATTAAGACTTATACCAAATTTTAAAAAAATCTTTAGAACTATTGTTTATGCATGGTTTTTTTGTTTTATTTTATTTTTTTTTATTAAAGGGCCCAATTTGGAAAGTCTTGCACAGGGCCCACAAAAAGCTAGTTACAGCCCTGCTTAAATAACCACGAGTTGTTTTTGTGGCCTAAGGCTCTTTTGTTATTTTTTCCGAAGCTTAGAGCTTGCTTGGTTTATGTAGTTTTTTTTTTTTTTTTTTTTATTTATTTACTGCACTTTACAATCTACTCATGATAAATATCGAGTAATCAGTAAATGTGATAGTGGAGAGAGGTGACTTGAATAGGTTCCATCCAGCGATGGATCTCTAGGGTTCTATCTTGCAAGATCTTCTGGTCATAATCTTCTGAGTCTTCTTTGGACTGGTTGGTTGAACAGTTGGTTAATGAGCTGTTTTCTGTGTTCTGTGCTACGGTTTTTATACTTGTTGGCATTGGATCGGATAACTTCTGCGATGAATGGGATGTGTAAGTCGTTATGCAACGTCCGGTAGTTTTTTGAAAAATATTTTAGGAATATATAATTTTATTTTGATTTATGTTTGTACTATACGCAATATTAATATTATCCACAAATTAATCTTATAAACATAATATACTTTAATAAATTTTTAAGCGGAACAAAATTTTCCAATCCATTAGTCATAATAAGCCGATTAGAACATAACCGAACCACCTAATATTTTTCTCCACGACTTTATCCATAAAAATTGACGAGCGGAGTCTCGAAAACTTCCACCGCCCCAATTTGCCACAACATTTACGATATTGGCCGCTTATCCATAAAATACAATCTAATAACATCAAACCAAGACCAGCAAATTTTCCCTATAGGTACAGACGGATCCAATAAAAAAGAAAGATACGGCCACGTTAATGTGATTAAAAATATCGACGGTGGGATTTTAAAAGATGTTAATCTTTAGTGAAAAAGAAATGTTAGAAATGGGGGAATTAGGATCAGTGACATTATTACAAACCTTAAGTAATTAAAGCAAAGTTAAACACGTTTAGTGCCGTCAAAAACTCAGATGACTTCAGGAGTTGCCAACTACTCGGTCACTAAATAAGTTCGTATATGTATAGTTCAACTCTACAGGTCTTCTAGTCCCTTGGCTTCAATCTTTACTATTTTCATAGAACAAATGGTTCGGTATCTGAATTCGATGTTTATGAATTTTAAAATTCTGACTTCAGATTTTGATAGAGCATCAAAAAGTAAGCTTAGGGTTGGATGTGCTCCTTCTGGAACACCTTCAAAATGGGGTCCAAAATATAAAAATTTTGAAGTTTAAAATGACATTGAATTTAAAGTAGACATACAGTGAATGACGATTTTGGTAAAAGTGGGTAGACTGTGGCTGTGTTGATTAGAATAGCAACTGTCAATCTAGAATTTTTTTAATACTTTCATTAGCATTTGTTCGGTCTATCGCAATGCTAGAAGATCATTCTCAACTGGTTCTCAATCCAACTCTTCCTAATGAGATACATGATATTGTTAATACTGTGAAAAAACCAGCAGCAAGATTGGATGACATATACGGAATAACTTTAAAAGTTGCTTGCTTGCTTAATTTTAACGTCTCCTTTCTGCAACTAAGACTAATCTGGACGGGACCTACAGCTTATCGTAGGCTCCGAACCACGGTCCTCAATCACCTTAAACCCAGGACTATGCCTTTGTCATGCAGGTGATCTACCGACTAACAAGTGTGTAAATGTGCCACCAACCCCTATCAGTTCCACGAGATATCCGATCTCATCCGGCCTGTTTACCGGCGTGAATGAAACTGCGTATGACACAAATACCGTTTTGCTCTTGCCAAAGTCTTATCTGACTTAATTCCACTTGAGTTTCGCAGGGATCGAACCTACGACCCGAACACTGGCATAGTATAAAGACCGAGGCCTTAACCAGCTAGGCCACGGTGTCCGGTGCTTTAAAAGTTGTAAGTAATATTATTTATTTGCCTCTGTCACACATAATAAATGATTCTTTTTGTAATGGCAGTTTCGCAGAAATATCAAAATCAATACCTATACACAAACAAAAGGTTCGCCAAATGATCCAAATAACTATATATATAATATTTCGCTACTATCACAGTTTGATAAAGTCATGGAGTATGCATTTAATAAAGGATTAATATGTTTCTTAGAACAAAATCATCTCCTGCCAAATTGTCAACACGGTTTTAGACCACATAGGTCTACAGTAACTGGAATAAAAGAGCTATGCTCAAATACCAACATTCGAATGATAAGAAAGTTCCTATAGCTTTATATTTTGATCTAACCGGAGCTTTCGATACCGTAAATCTAATTTACTATTAGAAACTCAATAGAATCGGAGTTCGTGGTGTTACCAATCAATGGGTAGCATCTTATTTATAAAATAGATCACAAATTGTGGCATACGATTCATTTAGATCAGATCCAAGTCCCATCAGTGCTGGTATGCCCCAAGGGTCAATACTTGGACCTTTATTTTCATGTGATAAAGCAGACAACACAATTATCTATGCTGATAACACCAACCAATTAATTGCACGTAATATACTACAGCAATCTGTAACTATTGCAATCGTATTGCCAATGATTTCTCTCAGTGGTGTAAAAATAATGGTTGAAAACATTCTATATGTTGTTTCAACAAAAAATATCTACTATGATTTTAGTCCACTTATAAAGATTGATCATTGGTCACTACAGCAAGTTGATTTTATTAAATTTTTAGGAGTGACAGTAGATTGAACTTACCCGAGAAAACCACTGTAATAATATAACATCTAAACTGAGCAGTATATGTTTTATTAGAGAAGTTTAATGTATAAATAAACTTGTATTTGTAGTTTGTAATTTTGTTCATTATATTTTAACACGCTTGTTTGTGATTAATGTATGTATATGTATGTGTGTTGTGTTTTGTACGATTATTTTTATTAATTCCCTATTGTTTAATAGTATGTGTTTTAATTATTTATTTTAGTTTATTTTATTTATTTTATATTGTAATTTTAATAAACTTTATGGACGAATAAATTATCTATCTATCTATATTATTTTCCATTTCTTCCAGTCCTTTGCTGCTTCTTTCCATTCGATGGTTCCCATCACATTGAGATCCCGCTGGAATTCTTGTAACCATTTTTTCTTAGGGCGTCCTCTCCTTCTTTTCCCATCTTCTCGTCCATCCAGCATCATTTTTATTATCCTTTACTGTGTCATTCTGCTCTAACTTTTGTGTTATTTTTGGTTTCTTGAATATATCCATTAATTCATTGTCTGTACTACTTTTCCAGATACCTTCTGCCGTTCTGACATCGCCAAACATTTTCCTGAAAATTTTTCTTTCCCATATTTCCAGTTTATTTTCCTCTTTTTAAATAAAAAATAAGAAGAAAAACTAACAAAAGTGCCAAAGAAGTTTCTGTCCCCTAAATGCTATATAAGTTTCAATTACTAAATGAACTCCTAGGAAATATATCCTATAATTACTTTTTATTTAATTGGGCCATAAAAGTTTAACAGTCTCGAAACCAGACTGGAGAAAATTGAGTTGTTCCCGAACAGATCTCCTGCAAATTTCACCAATTCTACGATATAAATTTAAAACGGTCTCCGTTTTCTGTGGAAACACGACTATAAAGCCGAAACGTCTTGGCAATTCTCGATTTATGCGATCGCAGAAAGTTTGTCACTCGTAGTTGGCCGGGAAAAGAACAAATGAGCCGTGAGGAGACAAAAGACTAATGCTAATTTTATAACTTCTAGCGCCCCGGGAAAGTTGCCGTTGAATTTATATCGATGTTTCTCATTTTTTGCGAACTTTTGTTATTTGGTATTATTTTGCGTGGAAAAAAGTTTTGAATTTCATGATAAAATTCATAAATCTCCTTTTCTTTCAAATGTAGAAAATATCGCAAATTCCATCTTAGAAATTTTGAAATCCACTATGAATAATTTAATCAGCGATTTTATCGAGAAAATGAATTCTTTCTTATAATGGCTGATGCTTGAATCAAAAAATCACTCAAAAAGATTTGCCGAAGGCGAAGTTCGGAATCCTGCTGCACATCAGACGAATTATGTTCTAAGACCTTAGAGTTCACAGAGCATATAATTCCTCGTGTCATAGGGGTGAGTTGTGGGAAACCGCAGAAGGGATTAAGGCACCCCCACAGCGACGACCTCTGTGATCCCGACTGACCAACGTGCTTAACTGAATTCCTACTTTTCTAAGTGTAAAGACAAGTTGTAGTTTTAGGATTTCTGTAGTTTCAGCAAAGGGTATCCTAAAGTAACGTAATAATCTAGCAACGTGAAAATTTGCATTCATACAGGGTATCCCAATAGTACGACAAAGTCTATTAATTATAAGAGATGAGAAAAAATCTGATTCAGAGAATTTGCAAGCGGCCTTTATATCCATATTTATAGACCAAATAGCGCGTTTATTTTTCTCATAACGGTGATCTCAGAAAATAAAACTTTAGAGTGATTTTGAAGGTAATAACAACTTTGAAGTGACTTTGGTTCCATGTAGTATGTGGAAATCATTTATGAATGTGGCAAAAACGTGGACGCCCACAGTGGCCCTGGAAATACTGCTAGGTCTGCCTCCTCTGCACCTAGTGGTGCAAGGGGAGGCAAGAACGGGTGTTTACAGGCTGAAAAACTTAGTGAACCCCCGAATGGAGGGAACAGGGCATATGAGTATTGTCAGAACTGTGTCAAACGACAAATTCAATATGGAGACTGACCATAGGATAATACAATACAACTTCAGCAGCCCATTCAGAGTGTCAATTATAGACAGGACAGAATGGACTGACAAAAAACACTACAACCTTCAAGGTAAGGTCTGGTATACAGACGGATCCAAAACCAAGGAGTAAGTAGGAGCAGGGATATTCTCCAAAAATCTAAGAGTTAGCCACAGCTATGCCTTCGATAGAAATGTTACGGCATTTCAGAGAAATTAATAGGATAGGTCTCAAAAACCAACAGATCCTAATCATGTCAGAGAGTCAGGCGGTACTGAAGGTAATTTCAAGCCAGGAAGTGACGTCTAAACCTATGAAAAAGAAAATTACTTGAACCAAAAAGATATAACTTTAAAACTAGATAAAACAAGAGGCACATGATCTGAAGAGATCCCAGAGCTCCAGATATGCGTTCGTCAAAGTCAACGTACAAAAGGAACAACACTAAAACCTCAGTAACTTGTGAATTAGCCGTCAGATTTTCATGAAATTTTGACACGTATCATTTGAAGGCTAATAATTCCTATAAATGATATGACTATCTCAATAATGTCATCCTAAGAACTTATTGAGTGACCAGGTAAGTGGTATTGATCACAAAGATGAAATGCGTGGTTTTAAGATGTATAAGAACGCAGATTAATTGGCGCGCTTAGGGTTGGCCAAAACAAAGTATTTGCACACGATCCCAATAAAAAAAAATCGGATGTGGCCACAAGGCCGTAGCCAGGGGGGATCAAGGGGGATAGCTCCCCCCCCCCCCGAAATGACAAAAAAATAACATAATTCTTTAGTAAGTTCATACTAAGTAGTATGTTTTTCTATCCCAAGTAGCATTATAGTGACAGAAACTGATATCGCCGCAACTTCGTAACTTCGATTGGGTGGCTATTACGTAATAATCACTAAATCTACCCCTACACAGTAAGAATAACTTCATTATATTTATGCCTAGTCACGTAAAGTTCACCGCTGGGAGCACTTAATAGTTTTATAATATTTTGGTGCCACTAAAGTTGTTTGAAATGTTATAACAACTAAGCGAGACTACCTCAAAGTTGCAGAAACATTAAAGTGGAAAATAATAGTTACGGCTACCAAACCATATCACTTAAATACTACTTACAAGTGGCAGTGATCTTAAAGTGGGCGTGATAGTTTTAGTGTCTTTTTGGGAACCATTAATATACCTTTAAAGTGGCGGCACTTGATTATATGATTGCAGTAATTCTCGCCACGTTTTTGCCACACAAAAATCACTTTAAAGTTTTATTTTCTGAACGCAGATATTTGCAGCCATTTTTGAGATCGCCATGATGAGAAAAATAAACGCGCTATTTAAAAAACTTTTTTTTCGTCAATACAGCTTCAAATTTACTACGTTTCCATACATAATTAATGATTTTAATAACAAAGATTGATAAAAAACACAGTTTGAAGCATCTAAGTATTTAATTTTCATGATGAAAAATTTACAGATTTTAACTTTTTTCTTAAATTACGAAGTATTCCAATGGCGCGTGCCCATATTTCGAGCAACAACACCTATATTTGACAGTAAATTTTCAATCGTTCCAACTTTTTGCCTTTATTTAGTATCGTTAAACCAATATTCTTGTATTTCCATAATAATATAATTATTATACCTAATTATTATTCAGTACGTACCTACTTAAAATGGAAGAAATAATATGCACGACAGAGAACGAGCTACAAATCAAAAATACATGCGCAGTGAACAAAGTTTCGTGTTTAGTGTCGACCACCACACCACCACGTAGCTGCCACCAAAAAAGTGTTCTTCATTTTAGTCACCGCCACGTTCCGTCCACGAAGAATGCTACTTGGGACGGGCCCACCAAACCAAACCAAACCCCCCCGAAATTGTTTTCTGGCTACGGCCTTGTGTGGCCATGCACGTGACTTTACCATGCTTTAACGGCCCTACGGGCTCATAATCCAATTACTCGTACATATTTAAGGCAGGCCATACCTGGCAAGAGCGTACAATTGTCTCCATGAAACAAAACACTTCTACTGCGCTTGCGCTATTATGCAAATATGTTATTCCATATTTTATTTTTAACTCGCTTATAATACAAAATTTGAAAAAAGTTTTTAAACAAAATTTATAGTAAATTTAATTTAAAATAAATTTTTTCTCTTAATATTTTTACATAAACTTAATAGAAACGATAATAATTGCGAAAATCTGAAAATTCTCAAAAATAAACCCACTTCCGGTTGTCCGATTTTGCCCAAAATGTAATCAGCTCATTAGCATGTTGTAAAAATGGCCCCCTTGGCCCCCCCTGAATCCGCTACTGGCCCCCGAGCTATATTGAAACGAAATGTCAAAAGTTATAAATTTTATTATAACAATTTCAGATAACACAAAAAAAATAAAATTAAACGTTGCTGAAAATTACAAACTAATTATTATTAAAACATTCACTCACTCTCTCACAATTAAATAATATTACACAATAGAAAACAACAAAATACTCTAACACTAGACACTGAAAGTTTTGAAATACCTTTGACCTGTATTATAGTAATCAAGGTTCTTCTAACTCCATCTCCTCCAAAATCAAATTAGTCTTCTCAATTAAACTTCCTCGTACATTGATAAAACTCTTATGTAGTTACCAACTTCCATATATCATATAAATTAATACTAACATAAATTATTACTCAATTGCAACTTTCTGCAACTCCTGGTGAATTTATATTTTCCTTTTTTAATATTTCTCAAATTTCCTAAAAAACCTTTGACATTCTTTTCTTTTTTTTTGTCAATCAATCTCCCCAAAAAAATTACATGTCACTATTTTTCTCGTTACCTGGTTACCTTCTATATACAAGGTAATTATTTCATTGCAATATATTAAAGTAGAACACTGCGACTTTATAGAACTTTTCAGATGGCTGGACTAAAGCGATTACGAGGACTATATCTGCGTCATATGATCGCCGTATAGCTTATAAGCTTAATAATACTCTCTGTGAAGTAATAACTAACAAAAAAGTATAAACGCTTTCTTCGAATCTTCATTTAAATAGCTTAATTAAAATCTTCAAACTGTTCCACTAAAATTAACAATTTCACTCGGTTTTTCAACACGGTACAATAACTATCTAATTTCAATAAAAAAATAGTTTTCTCTTTTACGAGCTACGGATATTGAAAATTTTAATTATAACGGACTTTTTGAACGCTGTCAAGCAAATATCTAATTAGCATCCCGAACACCTGGATTACATTATGAATTTTTAAATTTCATTTCAGAAATTTTCCCAAGAATATAACTACATCTACGCTGAAAGTTAAAATGAAGTTTCGATAAAAATCTGTTACAAAATGTAATTTTTTTGTTTTTTATTTGCTAATTTAAGTTCTACTGAGTAAGTAAAAAACATAAAAGTAATAAATAAATGCTATAAAAAAATTACCTTGAATTATCATTTAAAGGCAAATCTCCTGGACAATTTTTTTTAGATTTTTTTTTTATGATCTATGAGTCTTCCTTTAATCTTTCCGTTGATAAATGGTATTTTGACATATTTATAGGTGCTTTAGGCAGAGTTTTAGACTAAAATGTTGGAAGTATTTTAGTATTAAATGGTTTTGCGAAACGCCACAATTCAATGCCGTCTCTCCATATTGTTTTTTTAATACTTTTTTAAAGGTTTAAGTTACTCTTCATGGATAACCAATTTGTCTGTCGGGATTATAGAGTTAAATGTTTCTATTTGTATGTAATCAAGATCTTTTATTTGTCTTGTTTCCTATTTTATCTTTTCTCGTTTTTCCATGGATTTACTTTGAAAATCTAATTTATCTAGCGTTAAATCTGGTTGGGATTTTATTCATGACTCCATGTTACGTATTATTGTCGGTCTCTCTTATCAATTACTGAACGTATGTATTTACAACTTAATTGCAATTAACATACAATGAGGTATGCAGAAGAGAAAAATTTTATTTGGTTCATTATGTAAAAAATAATTCGCTGGTAAACGTGAAATGCAAATGCATATTTTATGCCATTTTATCGTAGAACGTTACAAATGTGCAGTGCGGTAAAGAGCAGAGAAAGAAACAGACGGTATATTGGTAACGCTAAAGTGCCAGAGAAAATATTCCTGTCATATTTGTCCGGGAAGGTTTTACGATAATATAAAAATAGCAATGCATTTGTGAATCCATTTGGGCTTAAAACCTTTAGCTTGTTTTGCGTGCGAAAAAAAGTTTACGGATGAGTCTTACTTGAAACAACACTTGAAGATGGCCCATAATATTTTTTCGCCTACCATATGTGAAAATGAATCATATTAACCCTAAAAATAAGTCAGAAAGTAATGTTCATCGTCTCTTGGGCTGCTAAAATTATTACACCATTTTTTTTATATACGATTTGCGTGTACAGAACTATTATTTAGAAAAGAATTTCGGTGGCGCCATCTAAATATTTTTACTTGTATTATATAATTATAAACAGGCTGCACGAAGACAATGAAGTTAGGTTAGGGTTCCGAAGTCCGTGTTCTGAGGTTAGCTACGTTGGCAACTCTGTCAAAAAGTGAATAAAAAATGGCGACATGACGTTATCTACGAGCAGTGACGCGCCATCTTGAAAAGGGGGCGGGGCTTTCCATAAGAGCTGTTAACAAGATTTTCACACGCTCAAGTGCTACACAATCTAGACACCTTTAACTTTGACGTTTCACAT
The DNA here is from genome assembly GCA_949320105.2 of Crepidodera aurea. Classification (NCBI taxonomy): domain Eukaryota; kingdom Metazoa; phylum Arthropoda; class Insecta; order Coleoptera; family Chrysomelidae; genus Crepidodera; species Crepidodera aurea. The sequence continues at coordinate 35,777,924 of OX439475.1, read as the reverse complement.
AATTTTTCATTAAACGTCAGTGTAAATCAAAGTCTGGAATCAAGAGAATAAAAACTGTAAAATAATAATACGTTCTGATTCTGAATAATTGTGATTGTATGACATATAAATCTCACTAATTTATTAACGACGGACTTTGTTTAGATCCTACAATCGAAGTTTACGAACTCGAGATCCCGAAATAAGTTAATTTAACGAGAAATTTAACTTTTGCACAGCGATCGTCTTTGAAACGTCAAACCAAAACCGTAAACATGTCGGAAAAGTTCCAAGCAAGTAGTAATCAGATAACAAGTCTTAAAGACAAACAGTTTTAGCATGTCAAATAAACTAATCTTTAAACTTACATTTTGCGAAAGGCCTTCCGGTTCTCTGATCAAACTTTCGAGGAGTTTTAATGCGGGTCCACGACTACTAAGTAAACGCAACATGGTTTTCTGAAAGTTGCAAATAAATGAGTAGAGCGTTGGAGGAAGGCTTTAAAGTGATATGATTCTATTAGACGTTTTAAATTAAAAGATTATCAAACTAAAATGAGGTTATGGAAGATATAATCCAAAGTTTGCACAAAATCGCACTTCAATTATTTAGGATTGGTACTCAATTTGCCACAGTTGCATTTATATCCACTCCATTTCAAATCTACTTGATAAAGAAGTTGAAAATTTAAGAGTCCGCTCTCGCCTCTGCCTATTCCAATTTGAACATAACCCTCAAATATTTCCAAAGATTGTGGGCGTGGCTTTTCTATCTTCCCCGATATCAGTTGTATAGTTCGGACTGAGCCAATTTGTATACCTAATTGTGTTACGAATGTTTGTGAGCGCTTCACTTTAAAACGGTTGCACCTATTTGGCTAATTCTTTGTTTGGTGTTTGTAATTATCAGGCATCTAATTTTATGGCGGCTGAGCGAGCGCACTCCCTTTTATAAATATATCACGCACGCCTGCGGTCCTTAATATAGATAGAGCTTTGGAGGAAGGCTTTAAAGTGATATGATTCTATTAGACGTTTTAAATTAAAAGATTATCAAACTAAAGTGAGGTTATGGAAGATATAATCCAAAGTTTGCACAAAATCGCACTTCAATTATTTAGGATTGGTACTCAATTTGCCACAGTTGCATTTATAACCACTCCATTTCAAATCTACTTGATAAAGAAGTTGAAAATTTAAGAGTCCGCTCTCGCCTCTGCCTATTCCAATTTGAACATAACCCTCAAATATTTCCAAAGATTGTGGGCGTGGCTTTTCTATCTTCCCCGATATCAGTTGTATAGTTCGGACTGAGCCAATTTGTATACCTAATTGTGTTACGAATGTTTGTGAGCACTTCACTTTAAAACGGTTGCACCTATTTGGCTAATTCTTTGTTTGGTGTTTGTAATTATCAGGCATCTAATTTTATGGCGGCTGAGCGAGCGCACTCCCTTTTATAAATATATCACGCACGCCTGCGGTCCTTAATATAGATAGAGCTTTGGGGTAAAAAAGGATTGAAAAAGAACTGATTGCTCTTGAAAATGAGCCTCGCACAGAATCACTAACCCTTCTACAGGGCAAAATCCTTTCACCACCCTCCCGCCTTTACTGATTATCAGATTGAGTTCTTGTAGGGCTCAAATCAAAGAGAAAAAAATTCCGCAATCGATGGCGAATAAAAAATTTCGTCTGCTTTACTCTTTCGTTGCGAAAATCGAAAAATAACATTTGCAAAATCCGAAATTTCGTCGCCATTTATCCATTTTCGCGAAAATAATCATCTCCTTAATATATCCTGTAGTAGTGTCCTCAAGAAAGAGTTTGCCATTTTGCTGACCCGGATTGGTCAAAAATTAAAAAGTTAACTCGAGTCACAGATTATTTAGTATGTACCCTCCCCCACCCCCACAAATTAAACTAGCGACTTGAAATTTGGACAGAATGCTTGGGTCATGACTATCTATCGGAGGAAAATCAATTCTCTAAGTCACTATCTTCCCTGCGAAAAACGCGAACACGGCTCTAGGTGTGTTCTCGCCGCGGCAAAAATCCGTATACTTTTAAATCGCAATATCTCGAGAATCGCTGGAGTGATTTCGACGGTTTAAAATTCAGTATACGTTTTCGCGAGCCCTTTATTTTATATCTAGAAGTCGTTTCGATCAAACTAGGGAAATCTAAGAATGATTTTTCCTAATTATATCTTGAGTCGCCCTAGATTTAAAACTCTTCTCAACAAGTATTTTTTAGTTTCAAGTCAATATCATAAATCGTTTTCAAAAACGACGTGTGTATATAGCAGAACCCTTACAGACCAACTATTTTCATAGCGAGAGCTACATACATTACTATGCCATTTTCCCCATTGAAATTGACCCACTAATAGCCGAGATATAGACTAAGCCTTTTTTGGGGCTCTTACCCCTTAGCCTTGAAGCGGACCCATATCAGCGAGTCAACGTTATCAACATCACCCGCCGACGTTATCTCCGAGCAATGACGCGTAAAAATGAGTATTTTGATTTTAGAACTCTTGCTGCACCTTTACTTAAGAGCAACACTAAGTTGTGAATTAATCATTTAAAATACTATGTATGCTCTTATTAAACACTTTGGTTTTTTCCAAAATATATCGTTTTCTACCAGTTCATATTATTTATTGTAAAACGAATTAAAAAAAATGCATCAAATTTAAAGTTTGTAAAATTAAAATCCGTCCCTGTAATTGCTATTGTATATGAAGCGGGGATTCAGTGTTGCATTCCGTCACAGCGGCAGCACATTTTCTGCTTTAAATTGTAAGAAATCCGTTCCAACAGAGGTACTGATGTGCACTGTATTTTTTCTATAAAACTTAATTAAATTTTCTGCAACTTTGGCAAATTATAGAAAATTGATCAAACTAGGGCGATTCAAGAATGATTTTTCCTAATTACATTTTATTTTATTGGGAATAATTTTTTAAATCAATCAAAAAAACGCAAAGTTATCTTAGCTGTAGATAAATACTTTTCATAAAAATCAAAATTTTAATCTTGAGTCGCCCTAGATTTAACTCTTCTCGACAAGTGTTTTTTAGTTTCAAGTCAATATCATAAGTCGTTTTCAAAAAAGTATAAATGTTCCTGCAGTGAAAATTTGCAGTATTAGGATATCTGGAATATCTACTTTTGGTTTGGTAATTTTGTTAGAAAATTTTCATTATTTGAAATTTCATACAAATCCATTTATTAGATAAAACAGGTAGTATTGGAGTTTCGAATTCAATCAGCTGACAATGAACCTCGTTTCTAGAGAGTGTAATTATAGTCCAGTGATGTTTATATTTTTCTTTTGTGTTAGTTTATTCTAGATTAAATGGATCGGTTAGTAAGTTGACTATTGTTGTTGTGTTGCTGTGCATCCTTAAGTGGAAGGTTATCTATCTATCTATCTATTTGTGATGGCGGTGTCGATACACTGCGACCTATAAGATCTATTGTGCCCGATTAGAGCAGTTCCTCCAGTCCTATTGCTTTCAAAAAGTTCAGGATATCGGTAGGCTTCAGGTTAGGTAGATCTTCCTCTCCTATTTGATATTCTCCGAGGTATCGTACCCTTGGATTTTGCAGGGTAATGCATTCTGAGAGAATGTGGATAGAGGTTTCCTCCTCTTCCTCGCAGAATCTGCATTCTTCTTTGTCTACTAATCCGAGTTTCTTTAGGTGGCCTCTCAGACGGCAGTGCCCTGTTAGGATACCCGTTAGTATTCTGAGCTTATTTTTACTTTTACTGATGCAGTGGTCAGATCTCTTCTGGTTATAGTTCCCCAGTAGTGTCTTGGCCTGCCTCATTCCTTGTAGTCCTATCCAGTATTGGGATCTTTTCTTATTTACTTCTTTTCCAAGTTAATCAAGTATTGTGCTGGTGCTTATTCCGCAGAAGGGTTTAGGTCCCAGAAATGGTGTTTCAGTCCCTCTTTTGCGAGTACGTCTGCTATTTCATTACTCTCCACTCCAGTATATCCCGGAACCCATAGTAGGGTAACAGTGTTGTTCTTGCCTAGTTCGTTTAGATTCTCTAGGCACTCCCAAACTATCTTGGAGTTGATTAAGTGGGAGTTCAAGGCATTTCTTTCTATGTTGAACTGGACACATTTTCCGATGGCGTATATTTCAGCTTGGAAAATGCTCGGAGATTTGCCTAAACTTTCGGAATATTTGGTTCCAGGCCCATATACTCCTATTCCTGTTCCTTCTGTTGTTCTAGAACCATCTGTGTACCATTTCATGGCAGTTCTATTGAGTTTTGGGATGGTATCTTTCTCCCATTCGCTTTTGTTACTTAGCTTTGTGTTGAATTCTTTCACAAAGCTAAACTTCTTTGTCATCTCATCTTGGGGCATGTCCCAGATTTGGTGATTTCCAGGAAGGAGTCGAAACTTACGTTTGGTTGATCCTTCTCTGGTCATTCTGTAGGTTGTCCTTAATCCTCCACTAATATATGGAGGGGTGTAAGGCTTAGGATTACCTCCATGGCGGCCGTTGGACATGTTCTCATTGCACCTGTTATGCATACGCAGGCTAGTCTTTGGATTTTCGCTAGATTTGCCTTTGTACTGGCCAACTTAGTTCTGCTGCCCCAGACTACTGCTCCATAAGTGATGGCCGGTCTCACCACTGATGTGTACATCCACTGCAGGATTCTTGGGTTACATCCCCAGTTTTTTCCCGCAAAATTTCTGCACACCATTAGAGCTTTCGTGGCTTTGCTGGTTACGTCTTTTTCGTGCTTATTCCAGATGAGTTTATTATCTAGTATTAGTCCCAGATATTTGACATCTGGCTTCCATTCAATAACTTTCTCGTCCAATTCGATGGTTTTTGAGGTTAATGTTTCTTTTCCGTGTAAAGGCAACTAAGGTAGTCTTGATGGGGTTGACGCTAAGTCCCATCGATTGACACCATTCCTTAGTATAGTCCAGCCCTCTTTGAACTATGTCGCAGAGGGTATTCTCGAATTTGCCTCTTGCGATTATGACTATGTCATCTGCATATTCTTGACACGATATACCAATCTCGGTCAAATCAGAGAGGAGTCGATCCACTGTTAAGCTCCACATAAGAGGGGAGGCCACTGCTCCTTGTGGGCATCCTCTGGTTGTGCAGATGGAAATAGTCTCTTGTCCCATTTTAGTCTCTGCTATTCTGGTAGACAGTAGTCGCGACATCCATCTGGTTGTCGTGTTGTCTACCTCTCTTTCTTCTAGTGCTCTTTTGACAGCTTCGTGTGGTGTGTTGTCACAAGCCCCTTCTATGTCTAGAAAGGCACACACTACAGATTCTTTGTTCTCTAGTGCATCCTGGATTTCATCTGTCAATTGCACCAATGCGGTCTCCGTAGATTTACTATATTTTGTTGGTGCATGTTTAGTTTTAGGGGATGCACAAACTTTTATCAAGAATAACTTTTTGTCGAAAAACCCTTAATAAAAAAGTTTCCCATATGGTGCGTACTTTCGTAATGACACTGTAGAAGAAAAAATGGTAACTTGAGTTACAATGTTATTCATATAAGGTGTCGACATTACTTTTCCTCTATGTTATAGGAGAGAACGGAAAAGTAAAAAGGTAGAAAATACTATCCTTATAACAAAATGTAGGTTCCTGAATATAAATAGTATTAAATTCAAAATCAATCCCACACATTTTTTATATTTTGATACAACGACTAGCAACAAGAATTATGACGATTTCTTTCTTGGCACATTATTTACGAACCACTCAGAAGATTTTTTGGTTTCCTTAAGTTATTAGGTAATTAAAAAGAAAAAAATAGATGTCCGCTTTAGAAAATATCACTCGTTCGTCTTTGATTATCCAGTCATTTCATCTCCTAGTTTTCAATTATTTCTTTGTTTTCTTTTAAAAATTGCCGATTTTCCTCTTGCACATTTGAGTTTTCTTCCCTCATTTTCGTGATTTATTTGTAACATATATTTTTATTTGATATGCACCTGCATTTAATTTTCTTTCAGTTGATTTTGTTAGTGTTCTTCCGAGTTTCAACTTCTTCCAAATCGTTCATCGTCTATATTATTCCTAGTAAATAATCGCCACTTTCCATCTATTTAATAAATTTTCCTCTTATCTTTTGTCTATTGTGAATTGTGTTGCTTACCAATCAGCATCAGAGATAACCCACAATTCGACCATTCGGACGAGTTAACTCTACCAGCTGATAACAAAGCTAAATCCTTTGTTCACTTCTTAATTTCTACTCTTATCATGCGGTTTTCACTTTACTACAACTACTTTAACGTTAGAATTCCCTTTTGTGACGTGTTCCGTGTTTGTTACGATCCAAAATTCAAATTAAAAATCGCACTTTTACCGTTTATGTTAACTGCAGTGTTATCTGACAACTTTAATATCTAGTTTTATCTGTTCCACATTTGTTGCATTTATGTGTTACATATCAATGTGTCTTAACGAAATTATGATTTTGTTCCCATAAAAATCCACTCGAAGTTACAACTTTAGGTCCGACGGGAAAAAAATCTCCAGATTTTTTACAACCCCAAGATTTTTTTTTTAAATCCCTCGGTGACCGAACTTGGAAGTTCGCAAACTTCTACGATTAAAGTAAAATCGAAGTCCAATTTTGGCGTTGCGAAAAGTTGTAAAAAGCGGAACTTAGAGGAGCAAGTCACGAAGAAGGAAGCAAGTCGGGCACACGTGGTTTTAGTTTTGGCTTTGGCCCAGACTCGCCGCGAGTCTTTCTATCCCACAGGAAACCCATCATGGAATACGTAATGATGTTCCAGCGTATGCTTTGGCCAGGAGTAGGACGTGACCTTATACAGAGCATCAGTTTGTTTATATTACTAGATTAAAAACTAACAAAATTAACTGTATGCTGCCTTTTATTTTTAAACAAATTATTTTAATTTTAACTATGCGGAAAATTTATAGGAATATTTTCTTTGAGACATAAAAAAACAGATTTTTTACGAGACTCAATAAAACGCTGACAGTTTGATCATAAAAGTACCATATTCAAATTTTGCATTTTTAGTGATTGGACATAGTTAACTCTATAACCTTATCATGGTAAAAGTTTTAAATTTAGAACATATGTGTAGATAACCGAATTGATTGGTTCTTAATTGGTGTGGTAGGTATCAAAGTCGAATTGCAAATGCATTTTTAGGGATTTGACATATAAAATAAAATTATTAAAAGTTTAGAAGAATGTTTTTCAAACGAAGAGATTCCAATTAGTCCAGTTGTCAGAGACTTTGACCTCTCATAAAATGTGATGTCGCTGAAACTAGGGTCTTAGAAAATTATTAAAAATAAGAAAGAGAATTCAAAAACTCTACGCGCGCCAAGCCGCTGAATAGAATTATTCAAGCGAGGCGTTCGGGAAAAAATTAAATTTACTTTGTCTAAAATGTACGCAAAAAAAACAAAAAAAAAAGCATTTTAAAGAGGACAGTCTAAGTTTTCTAAGAAAGCCATTAATTTTTATTTTTTTTTATTTTCTCATAGAAAATTTGACCGGAAATTGTAATTTCCAAAATTCTCACTAATTTTTATAAAATTGAAGATGCATATTAATAGAGGCATAACAAAAAAATCCTTGTACATTTATCATCATTATACTTTTACTTTTGATGTAAAAATAATTAAAATGATGAACATTGTCTCTGTTTATTATAACAAATCACATTTATGAGAGATTTTGGTCTAAATTCTGTTCTGCCAACTGGGCTAAATACCCTCAAATTAGTTGTTAGATTACGTTTTGAAAACAACTTACAAAAAAACGTTTTTAAGTAAAAATAGAAAAGTTTCACAAAAAAAAAATCGCGGACGGTCCGTCCCATTGGGTTCAGAAAACTTTTCTGTAGACAGCAACGAGGAAAAAAGAGAGTAATCCGTGAAAAACAGTCTCTTTCCATTTACTGGAAACGATTTTCTCCATAGGACTTGTATAACTTTGTTTGGCCTTCCATCGTCACTATATTGCAATCTGTGTCTCTTTCGAAACAACTTTTCTTCTTCCGCATGGTTATATTGAAAGTTCTACGGCTCACGGGGCTTTTCATTTCAGGAGAAGTTTAAAGAATATATTTTTATGGACTTATATCGATGGACAGGTTTGATTTGTAGAAGGACACATTTAACACGATCATAAAGAATAAATTTTAAAAATAATAATTATAATTTGAGCAGGAACAAAAATTCTTAGTACATATCCAGAGAAGGAGTTGTTTCTATTTTTGTTCACGATTCTGTTTTCGATTCAATTAAGTTGTAACATTTTCACTTTATCTAATGTAAACCATTTCCATGAAAAGTATGACAAATTAAATGAACTTTTTATTGCTAATTTGACAGTTATTAGTTACTTTAATATGGTATTTGAAAATAGTCCAAAGAGTGCCAAATTATATTTTTCTATCAAGTGAATTGAAGTCAACAAAAAATTTTCAAAAGGTCGAAATATGGAAAATCATTTATCTTCATGATAACACCAAAAGAATGCGATCAAAAAATTCTAAAATTACCACCTAATTACTGTCAGTTTCATTTTAACAAGATGGTTTATTCAGAAGCAAAACGTTTTTATAATGAAGAAATTGTAAATGCGTAAGAAGATGATACTGATGAAGACCTAATAAGTTTATATTTATGTTATATTACATTTATGTCCTCATTTAATGTTGGCAACCCTGTTGACAGATGTTAGTGACCCAAAATCGAAGTTGGCCACCCTGTATACATGTCTTGGAAGGGGCCCCAAAAAGTTAGATTAGGTTTAATATGGCGATCTCTATGACGAGCCCCCTTTCGGGGGGCGGATGCTCGTTCAGGGTAAGGCAAGCCCTACTTCAGCAAGTAACTTTTAAAATAAAAAGTGTTCTCTTTGTTCCATTTTTTAACTGGATTTTTATAAAATTATCTTGAAGAAGGCAAAATTTTAAGCTTTGTAACTATTTTTTCGAAAGCTTTTGAGCTTAAGCCGCCATTTCTTTAGAATTTTTACCGTGAGTTACATAAAAATCACGACGAAAAACCCTCGTAATTATTTGATTACCCATTTCTGGTTACCAAGTCCATTGATTATATCATTTTTAATGATTTTTCGTTTTTATGATGACGTTTCTATATTAGTTAAAACGGACATTCTGGATAAATGAAATAAACTCTAAAATGATTAAATTATCTTCTACACAAAAATATTAATTAGCATTGTTGAAACTTACAAAATAAATGAATTTTACCAAAAAAAAGTCTGAAAGAAGTTTGACTTCAAACGAATTCTAATAGATTTTAGTATTATTGGATGACATTTATTTCGTTTAAATTTAAGACTTAAACCGAAACAGTTTCCAAAAACACTCCATATTTACGACGAACACACCATTCGAAACTTATAATAAAGCAATAATCGTGGAGATATTGCAAGTCAGGTAATATTCTTGGCACATTTATGTAGCCAGATGTAATAAAATTTTAGAGGGAATCGAACTGTGCAAGCAGTTTTCAAATATTGCCATCGTAAAATGCTAGTAATCGAATACCGTTTTCTAATAACTCTATTTCTGGTCGGAAATGTGCCTTTTACATCCGTTTCGTCCGCTGAAATTTTCGTTTTACGGGTTTAAGTCGACCGAAAAATTACATTTTTTATAAACCGGTAATTCCATTCGAGTGCAAGTGTTTAACTATTTAACTATAACAAATTTTGTGTTTTAAAAAGTATCAAAAATATATCTCATTGTTACAACGATAGAGGGCGCATACCAGAAAATAAAAGAAAATGACAGATTAGAACATTCTTCCATAGTGTTGTAAAATATGTTGAGCCCCAAAAATGCAAATTTCGACTTCGACACATCAAAAGGATAGTAATCAAAATGGGTCTTCAGCAGATAGTTTGTACATCTTTAATTAATTTTTTTTTTAATTTTAAATTTCTAGTTTAAGTCGTTTTATAGTAGTGGGGTGATAAAGGCAACCATATCAAATTCCATCTTCTTCTTTTTGCTTTAGCTTCACTTAAGCCTGTTAGTATAGTCCAGTTTTATTTATTTACTATTTTTCCACTTTTTGTGGATATTTCTTCCATTATTTCTTGCATGTTCTTACTTTTTCTGCCTACCCTTCTCTCAACATGTTTTTCTGATTCCACTGCTTGTTTCTATAACGTTTCTGATGGCATTTTTTGTTAATTAAGGATGTTTTTTATACCTTTATTTCTGCATTTATTCCTCCTTGTTTATCCTGCTACCTTTCTAAATTATTTCATATCGTCTGCTGTTACTTTACTTTCTTATTTATTTAAATATATATAAAATCAATAATTCTACAGTTCCGTCACGGAGAAATTATTCCATGAAGTTAATACCTAGTCGTTTACAATTTTTTAGTGACTTTTGAGTAACATGTATGCATAACGGGAAGAATTTTAAATATACAGGGCAGAGCCGGAACTAGGATTCTAGCGCCTGTGGTGAACTTTCAAAGTGCGCTAGATATCGCCAAGTTGGCTAGCATCTCCTGTCCAGTCGAGGATCTTAAGTGGTTACTGGTAGCGTTAAGAATATCCTGAGGGCTGTGTCGAGATTTGGATATATTGTTTGAAGCGACAATTCAGGCATTCTCCGAAGAATATCAAGAGCATTCATTTTGTCCAAGTCAGTAAACATTGCACATGCTTAAAATTTGAAGCTCTCCAATTCGTTGACGAATTCATACGGATCCAAATGGGAACTACACTTCAATGCCAAATCCGCAGCTTTTTTCTTCAATTCATCAAGTGAAGACTCTTTTATTGATATTCCTTTTAAAAAATGGAAGTCTCCAGAAACTTCTGACTGCGCATTAAACCTTTTTTCTAGTTGAACTGATATAGAGTCCAATACTTGGATGAGTTCCTTTTTCATTAGACTTTTCTGATCCATAATTAACGCCTCATCATTAGCTTCTTCTCCTTACATTTTTTTAATTTTACGTTTTCTCTCCTCTCCAAAAGTTGGTTCAATATTAATCGTTTCAGCGAATAATTTTGAAGACTCTAATAGAGACTCGAAGAAATCAGATCTATAATTACGAATTTCATCAGATAGTCCTTTTATCATTCTTGCACCATCCCCAACATCTAATATTTGGTTCTGTAGTGCAAGATTAATTTTATTAATTTTTAGAAGAACTTCATCCCAGAACAATAGAAAAACTAGAAAAGAAAATTGCTTTATAGGCTTCAGCAATAGTTTTGCACCTTCTGATGTATCTCTATTCCAATTACTACTACCATTAGACGTTTCTTCGAGAATATCTATTACAATTTTCAGTTGCCTTCGTAAAGCATGAACGGAATTATATTTGGTGGACCATGTTGTGTCACTAGATCCCTTGATACTTACTTTCAATTTCTTTCTAAGTGAATCCCATCTCATAGTCGAACTAACAAAGTTGAACACTGCTGAACTGTTCCAAAAAAAGTCTTTGTTTTGGGTGAAATTTGGGCAGCATGAACTCCAACTAAGTTCAGACTATGTGCTGAGCAGGGAATCACTCTTGCGAATTCATTGTTCTTTAAAATCCTAGTCTGGACACCTTAATATTTGCCAGCCATATTTCCAGCATTATCGTAGGATTGACCTCTGATATTTCCTATATCTAATCCATCCTTTTTTAGTTTTTCCTCGATCAGTTTGGCAAGAGCTTCTCCAGTATGTTCATTAGTTGTTATAAAATCGAGAAAACTTTCTTCAATATTAATAGTACACTTATTGGAGTCAATTTCAACATATCTGTAAATTTGAGTCATCTGTTCTACATGTGAAACGTCTGGTGTACAATCAAACAAGTTGAAAAACATGTGACTTTCTGTATGTTGGCTATGATGTGTTTTCTAATTTTTATGGAAACCAAATGAATCAACTCATCTTGTATCTTATGAGAGAAATAAGAAACTTGTTTCTTATTATGTGCCTCTAATTGATTTTTCATTATAGGATCATAGGATCATATAGCCTTTTTTTTTTTTTTTTTTTGGGAGGGGAAACCGCTAGGCACCAAAACGCTGTTCAGCTTCTGGTAGTGTCGGGCGCAACTCCGACTAAAACCCCTCCGGTCTTCCAACACATACCCAGGAATCGTCGGATAGACATTCATCTAGATATGGTCGTTTATCTTACTCCTGTTGCAGTCTTCTCTCGTCCGACTCCTTTACTAGCATAATCGTTCTTATAAGTCCGTGCACTACTGCCCACTTCCTCTCTGTCTCTATCATTGTCTGTACCAGATTTTCTTACCTTAGCCTCGTTCCCAGCTCCGCTTCCACCCGCAGTCTTTCCGCGACCCATCTGGTACAGGCAAAAATAGTATGGGATGGGGTATCCCTTTCGCCACAATACATACACCCTTCTGTCTGGGATTTTCCAATACGGAAAGTGTATGTATTGAAACATCCGTGCCCCGTCATGGCTTGTGTGAGACAGTAGTCCACTTTCTTGTGCTGGCATCGCAACCACGGTTCCAAGTTTGGAATGAGTGTCTTCGTCCAGGCAGCTACGTCTCTTCCATTCTCCCATCTTTCCTGCCACTTCACCCTCGTCAGCGCTTTTGCCCTAACTCTCTTCTCCTCCGCGGTTCCGTCGTTATCCATATAGCACCTCTTCCTCTCGTCTGCGAGAAGGTCCAGTGGTGCAGTCCCGGCGATCACTTGGACTGCTTCCGCTGATGCCGTCCTGTAGGCTGAGGTAACCCGTAGTAGCACTCTTCGTTGTGCGCTGTTCACCATTTCTCTAAATCTTCTGACTCGTAGAATGCCCTCCCATATAGGGGCACCGTACAGTACGATAGACTCTGCCACTAGACTCATGACTTTGCGCTTACATGCACCCGGTCCCCCTATATTGGGTAGCACCCTGGACAGTGCTCCAATGCTCTTTTCGGCCTTTTCGATGGTTTTTCTAACGTGCTGCCGGAAGGTCCCCTTTTCATCGATCCACACACCCAGATATTTTATGTTCTTTTTTGGGACCAGTTCTGTTTCCCCTACCTCGAATACTATTCCTTCCTTGTTCCGCTTCCCGTTGATAATAACTGCCTCTGTTTTATGGTGTGCCAGCCTCAAATTGTTATCTTCCATCCACCCATCTATCATCCCGAAAAAACGCAACACCTAGTATTTTCTACAAACTCTGAATTTGCAAATTCATCACATGCAACATTTCTTGGTATCACGTTGGACACAAAACTTTCATGGACCACTCATATCTACTGCACTATGGGTAAATTGTCTAGTGTATTGTTTCTGCTACGACGTCTCAGTAAATTAACCAGCATAACTACACAAAGAATTATCTATTTCTCATTATTTCATTCAGTTATATCATATGGGGTAGTGCTTTGAGGAAATTCGTCTGAAGCTATCAAAATATTCAGACTTCAAAAGAAAGCAATTAGAATAATAGCCAAAGTTAGTTACTTGGAACACTGTAGACCATTATTTAAAAGTTTTGGCATTATGCCTTTGCCTACGCTTTATATTTTCAACACTTTGCTGGAGATACATAAACAGAAAAATTCACACTGTTTGCAGTCCGATGTGCATAATTATAATACACGTAACGCAGAAATGATAAGGCCACCGTGGTTCAGATTGAGTGTATCAAAAATAAACTCTTTTAGCTGCAATTTTTACAATCTTCTATAGGTTACGGTTAGGAACAAACTATATAATCAATTTAGGACTATCATCAAAAAGTTTCTTCTTGTAAACTGCTTCTATGATGTTAAAGAATTTCTAGTAATAGCAAAAGATATATTGTAATAATTATGTCTGTTTTGTTGTTGGTACTAATATTTGAGGTACCACAACATGCGTACTCCATTATACATTATTTATATATATATTTTTTTTGTATTTTAATTGTATTTACATCTGCACGTATTGTATTGTATTTATCTATTTCATGTAATGTATTGTTTTGTTGTATCTATCCTTTGTATACATTTTATCTATTTTAGTGTATTTACTTAGTGTTTTACTTATACTTACATTTTTGTTTTTTTAATATGACCTGTCACAATCTTGTAGAAAATAGGATCAATAAAATCTATCTATCTATCTATCTATCTATCTATCTATCTATCTATCTATCTATAATGGCTTATGAGCTCAATTGTGCTCAAAAATTCTCCGCAATTCGGGTCTCCTATTTTTTCGGAAGTACATTATTCTTAACGCAGTAAAGAATCGCATCCAAGATAACATTTAAGATATGCCTCCATTTTTGTTTCTCATCCATGATCACTTTCTCCAAATGATCATCTACAAATCCGCCAATATTCAAACCCCGTTCCCTATGACTTAAAGAAACTTCATGACGGGGAAGCAAAGGATTCAGATGTTGCCAGTCTACTTAACCTAACGTTGTACAACTGGTACCTACATACCGCCACTCTGAAACATAGAGCTTGTAGTAAAAAAAGTCTTTATTTTAAATAAAATATTTCAAATTTTGCGCTCCTAGATCGTTTACGCCCGTGGCAAATGCCACCTTCGCCACGCCCACAGTCCGGCTCTGATACAGGGTGATTTGATGGTTTAATAATTACCTGTCGTCGTCGTTGTAGTCGGCAACTTTTCTTGTTAGTAGTACGATTAATACCACCTTTGAAATTTTTTTTTTGCTCCAAAACGCATAGAAAGACGTGATTCGTGCAGAAAACACAAATAAAAATTTTAATGCACGTACCCCCTAACCAAAAAATTGAAAAAAATTATGTAAAATAAGAAAATGTTGTATTAGTATTACTTTTTTTGAGCGGAAAAGTTCGTTTTAGGCTAAAACTATTTATTTTAATTCTAGTTAGTAATTTATTTCAAAGAAAATGTTTTTAAAGCTTACTAATATTAATTTTACTTTTAATATTATTTTTAGGCAGTACCAAATTTTTATTAAAAAACCCGGACGACAAACAACACCATTTTGGGGATATATTTATCGTTTTTCAAAATATCATACCAACGAATTTTGTCGTTCTCAAAAATTCTCCCTAAATGAAAAACAGTCACAACACGAACAGCATCTTTATCACCCTGTCACAGAAATTGTATACAAAGTAAGTTCACCCTATTAAAATATCTCACAAGAAACGTAGAGGCAACAACAAACCTCCGAATCTCCATTATTCATTCAATAAATCCGTGCTCTAAAAACAGACTCTCCACTGATCTCCTTTTTGTTCACAACTATACCAACTGGGTCGAAAGATCCTATGGTTAATTTACAGCTACCCACGGGTCAATGTTAATTTACAGCAGGTTTGTCATAGTTAAAACTGATACAAGTAGTGAAATAGAGAACCGGTTTTTACCGTGGAAAAAAGAACACAAACTCTGCAGTAAACGTAAAGAGTATTTCAACGAAGAATATGTTGGGCATATCAAAAAAAGACAAACTGAAAGTTTGTCTATTTTCATGTTGTGAATAAAATTTTTAATTAATAAATATATTATTCGAAATAAATTGTATCCATTTCTTCATGACATGCCTTGCACTAAATTGTAATAAATAATGACACTATCATGTTTTATGTGTTATATTTTTCAATGACATTTAATTTTTGTCATATTCAACGTATTTGATGCTGTAGTAATATCTTTTTTGGCTAATAATGACTAATCTGTTATTAAAAAAATATATTGGCTACAGTTACCTTAATTAGAACATTTCCTACAGTGACACTTTTTAACAGTTATCTATAATTAAGTGTTCCACTTCAATACCTTCTTCTTTTAGCTTTAAATAGTTGTGTTCAATAATATTTGGTGTATTTTTAACCAACTTAGCATCCGAACCCAAAACCTACTGAATCAGTTCACCAGCTGGAGCAATAGGTGGAGGGTCTCATTGAATCCTCAAAAAACACAATCTTCTTTAAACATCCGAATTCAAAAAGACCCACCCAGCTCCCCCAAGACGTCAATGTAAACCTCCAGGGAGTCAGGCTCGCTCAACAAAGGGAAGTAGATTATTTGGGTGTTCGATTCTCTCAAACACTTAAATGGTCTCTTGACCTTGACAACACGCTCAACAGAATGCGTAAACGAGCCGGCCTCCTTGGTGCTTTATGTGGCCGGTTTGGACGGTGCAACACCAAAACCCTTATACATACTTACAACTCCTTCATCCGCCCCGTTTCCGAATACAGAGCAGTCCCATACGGCGTACTACACCCCATCTAGCCCGAAAAATCTCCTCACTCGAGAGACGTATCCTACGATACGACGATGCCAATATCTCCCCTATCTGTTTCCTTCTGGAGAAGTTTACAACAACGTCTCCAGCGCCCCAATTCTCTCTCGTTTCCAACTCCTACGGAAAAAATACATCTCTCGAACCCTGAATGGCTCAAACACCTACGCCCAAAACACCCTCCTCACCCCCTGGCGACCTCGTCATCTCCCCCTCTTCAGGAATCCCAAAGCAAAACTCCCATAGCCCAATTTCAGACTTCTGGCCGACGCCCAGGAAATTAGCTAGCTAGGTTACTAATATTGTAATCAGGACCTCACCCTGAAAAGGAGGAAAACTTCTGTAGCAGGGAATTAGGAAAATGAAATGTCCTAGAAAAATGTAATATATACCAAAAGATAATAAATAATAAACTAAAAAAAAAAAATAGGTGTATTTTAGAAAATAAAACTTGGCCATTTATGCTTTTCTTATTGGAATAACATATTGACTTGCTATGATTTTTGTACCAAACAAAACCAAGTGACATTTGTAGCTAATGTTATGTACTCTTGTTTGTTTGTTCTGCTGCTTTTTAGTGTAGCGTACAGAACCGATCAACTATTCGGTTTATTTGTTTTAGTACTTCTTAAACTATACAAATGCAATGAAACGCGTTTTTTAAAAATTGTGTAGCTCCGTACCAGTGCTGCCAGACTTCTACCTACTGAATTCGTGAGCTCGGTCGGAAAAAATCGTGAGATATCGGAAGAAAGAAAAAGTAGATTTGGATTCAACAGATGTACAACACAAATTATAAAACATACATTTATTTCATAAACAAAATTGAAAAAACTTACATAAATAACAGCATAAAACTTTATTGAAAATGAAATTTTATTCAGAAACATCATCTGAATCCGAATCAATTTTTCTATTGGAGGGATATAATGTAGACGAATTCACTTTGTTAATTAAATAAGGTGTTACTTTTAAATTGCAGCAATTTCCCGTATTTGAAATTAAACTTCTTGTAAGGAGAAGCCCTTCTAAAGTTGTAATTTTGAGACTATTTCTTAACTGGGTTTTATTTAAATTTTCTTGAGAAAATATTCTTTCTGCATCATTTGCACTAGAATGTGGCAAACAAAGTAAATTAAAAATAAAATTGGTAAATAAAGGAAATTGTTTGTCCCACTACCTACTTTAATATTTCATACTGTTGTGAGGGAATCCCTTTAGTGTTTTGGAAATTACCGAATGTTATCAACGAGTGTACCATCAATAGCGTAATTGATTGTCTTGTTAATGGGCCTGACCACCTGGGAAAATACCGTAATAAATGCGACGTCTCTATTTTGATGTTAATAATTCTATTTCCGAATATTACATAATTTATATAATTATAACAACGCAAAATCAAAAGATCCTAAAGGGCAATAAATTCGTGAGATTCCGACATATTATCGTAAGATCGTGAGATTATGTAAGAAATCGTGAGATCTCACGATTTATCGCAAACTATAAGATAATGAGTAAAACTAGTATTTTATACAAACTACTATTTAATCATAAATAATATTGTTTTAGTGTTTTACGTAAAACGTCGTGCCCTAACGTACGCCTATGGCGTACAAATTTTAACATCTTTCATACCTACCCATAAATTGAGCAGAAAAGTTTCAGGAACAGAAAATTGGTGTTCGATCTTACTTTAATACCCCAAATTAGAATTCAAAGGGGAAATTCAGAATGATTAACGTTAAAAGGACGAAAAAGCTTTGATGCAGACTAGAACTTATAAATAGGATAGTTAAGAAATATTATTTTTGCAGAAATAAATTAAATGAGAAAATCCCGAAATGAATTAAATATAACTTTTTTATTTCAAAATTCAGCATTCTGTATACAGGGTGTCCCATTAAGAATGGGACATAAAACAACCGCAGATTCTCCAATTCAAAATAAAACGATTAAGCGAAATATGCTTGGATAAAATGTTACTCGTTTCCGAAATACGGGGTGTTGAAGTTGAAAACTGAAAAATTATTAATGGCCATAATTTTTTTAATACACCATATAATTTTACTCAAATCGGCACACTTGTTAAATATCATAAAATGCATCTAACAGTAAAAAAACAGTTCAGTACGCTCTACCAGTGGCGTACGGCAGGAGTAAGTAATTCTTGTACCCCTTCTAAATGTAACGCCGCTGTCTAAATTTTAATTTTTTTGATATTTTCTAAGTCAATAATGTACACTTGTTAGTTTGTTGTAAAGTCACTGTTTTTCGAGATATTCGCAGTTAAAGATAGATAGACATGTACTTTTTATTTGTATTATTAATTAATAATATTCATTTTTACAATTTTGTCTTAAAACCAAACAAAGTAAAAACCATGTCCCTCATTTCTAAATTGGAAAATTCGTTATGACGTGGCATTTTACAATAATATTACAGTTATTAATAACAATAATCACTTATCGGCAACAGATAGTTACTACGAAAAGCCTACTGTCAAAATTTTCTATTATAAATTAATAAATATTCTCACAATCGCAACGTGCCTATTAAGAACTTAACATTACAAATCAGAACAAAAAAATAGAATAAAGCTGTTTGGTCGCGAATCTCATTGATTGTAAAAATGAATATTATTAATAATAATACAAATAAAAAGTACATGTCTATCTATCTTTAACTGCGAATGTCTCGAAAAACAATGAATTTACAACAAACTAACAAGTGAACATTATTGACTTAGAAAATATCAAAAAAATTAAAATAATAGTCAAAATTAAAATTTAGACAGCGGCGTAACATTTAGAAGGGGTACAAGCATTACTTACTCCTGCCTTACGCCACTGGTAGAGCGTACTGAACTGTTTTTTTTACTGTTAGATACATTTTATGATATTTAACAAGTGTGCCGATTTGAGTAAAATTATACGATGTATTAAAAAAATTATGGCCATTAATAATTTTTCAGTTTTCAACTTCAACACAACGTATTTCGGAAACGAGTAACATTTTATCTAAGCATATTTCGCTTAATCGTTTTATTTTGAATTGGAGAATCTGCGGTTGTTCTATGTCCAATTCTTAATGGTTATAGTTATATTTTACTAAAACTATATTTGGAAATAATTCATGGGTTCATAAGACAAATTAATATACAAAATCGAACTGGGTAACTTGTGTGAATTTGGTCGAGCATTCATCCAAAGTTCCATTCATGACGGCCATTAGGGCATAAAGACGTGCCTGACCTGTTAATGTCCGTACCCAATTTCGACGTCATTGAATTCGAAATTGAACAGCGACATGTTTAATGTATATCTCTAGTTGAATATGCATCCGACATATCCCTTGTGACAACTGTTTGCTGTTGAAATAAAGATCTCGTTTATAAATGATTTACGTGCAGAGTTGAGTCGCTACTTTCCCTTTTTCAACCACTGCTCTCAATTCATGGAGCATTATTAAACGATACGAAAAAAAATGTACAACGACGACGGGAAAATATTCAGGGATGTGTTTTCTTTGTCAAAGAGAAATTTGGTTAGCGTAAGAGTGAGCTTGGAAAGTAATACTTTGTGGAGAGCAATGGTATATAAAGGATTCTGTTCAAATTTCATTCTAAATCCAGTTCTTCCAAAGGAACAAGAGATTTTACGAGTAATGTATCATTTGTGAGTAAGAAATTAAAATTAAAACGTTAAAAATAATTTTGATTTAAATATTAAATTTAAAAAATATATTAAGTACGGTTAATGACACATTTTTATATAACATAATTATCTCATTTTGGTTATTAAAGCTAAATTAAATGAATATTATTTTAATAGGTTTAAAAAACAGGAAAAGTCCAGGCATATATTACATTAGGTCGGAAACTCTAAAAGCTGTTACAAATGAAATTTCTGCAGTTTTAAGTTATTTACTTGATTTAGCAACCAAAGGTTCCAATTTCCCAATTTAATTTAAAAACGGAAATGATTATAAAGAAGCAGTAATAAAGACAATATAGAATAAAACGGCAAAATTAGTTCAAGAACTTTTCTTTAATAAGTATAACACGTCCTTTGATTCTTTCTATGATATATAATTCAAAAATGCAAGACATGCAAATAGAAAAAAATTACAAAAACATCCTAAAAAGCACAAACAAAGTTATGTGGTACTTTCTAATACAGAACTGTTTTTAACTATTGGTACGAAGATACACCTTGTGGATTGCAAAGAAAGTTTTTTCACGTTGCATCGAATGAACTAGCTACGAAATCTTTAGTTCATTGTTTTAAAAAAGAATCAGCAGAAAAAGTAGGTCTAGACACAGTTACTGCCAGATCAAGTGTAGTAAGTAACCTTTCAAAAGCTGGTGTAGGAGAACAAGAACTAATCAAGGTCACTGGTCATAATTCTGCAAGTTCGATTAAATCATACTTACAATTGAACCAAGAACATCATTTAGATATAATAAATATTATAGAAAATACGCAGGAGGAAACAGTTAATATAACAAGCAATTCCAAATCCTCAATAAATCGAGATGCTTTAGTTTATTTAACAACAAATATACAGATCTGGCAAAATTTTAACGGAACATAGGATTTTCAATGTATTTTGGACAAGAGTTCACGTAGAAGTCGACAAGCACAAAATGTAAGAAATGTGCGCGAAGGCGTATCAACTATTCAATTGAATCCTTCGAGCAACTGGCACGTGATAGTTGCCATTCAGTCTACTGAAAGTCAATCGCAGTAGTATTAGTATTAAGCCGATAACGATTGAAAATAAAATGTTTACGTTCACAAAGGAGGAAACTAAGATTTCAAGAACATGGGTCGTTATTGATTAAGAAAGCATACCTTGTACTTAGACAGTTATATAGAAATCGTTATTACTTAAATTTTTCACTTCGCAAAACTCTATGCGAGTCTCTAGTTCCTTCCCATCTCCTATTTCAAAAATTATACTGTTTGGAAAATCTTTATCTCTGTTATTACTAATGAGTTGTTTTAAGGTTCTCCAGATTTCTTTTTGATTATTTCTAAAGCGATCTACTTTGTCGAAATAATACTGCTCCTTTTTTATTTTTAAAAGATTAACTACCCCATTTCTATGTTGTTTAAAAATTTGCCAATTATTTTGTTTTTCATTCTCAGGACATGATTTAAATGCCTTGTATGCTATAGGCAAATCAAAATAACTAATACGCCCTCTCGTGGTGGCAAATGCAACCCTTTTCACAGACATTCATTTTATTGTTTTGTACTTGTTGAATAGGTCGTTTTATATTTGCTTGTAAAAAACAGTTTTTTCAAATAAGAATGAGTAATTCATATTGTTCCAGACTTCAGTGTTCTTCATGGGCGAAAACAAACACGGATTTAAGTTTCCATTTGTTCCTAGAGGCTGGAAAATGTCGCGTGAAAGTAGAATCTGAGTTAGGACGACCCACATGGATGTGTAGGCGTTAAGCTTGGATTTTAAGACTTTAAATTGGAAAAGTTGTGACTAAGTAAGGCCGTTTATTCAAAACATTTTATTGATGACGATTTTTTCCGAAGAGGTAAATAAAATAATTATATGCCATAGGAAGAAGAAGTTTAAAGCTGACAGCTGTTCCCTGTCGATTTCATTAGTTCAAACTAAAGAACCAGAACGAGAAGCCGCTGAAAGAAGTGAAAGGTTAAACAGGCGATTTACTGTTAAAATTATAGATTTCACAGACTGTCAGTGCAATGAAGAACCAGGGCCTGAACGTACTAACGATGATTTGGAAGTTGTACAAAGCCTGCTAATGCTCTTAAATGAGCAATATCAGTATGAAGGACCCACTAAGTTTCGTGACTTTGAGGTGCAAGTAAATACTTAAAAAATATCAACATTGAGTGATCTCTTAAAAACAGTGCTCTTAATAGTTTTACTGGAATTTTCAGTTTTCAGCTTTTGGACAATTTGCCTTATTTATTTTATACAACTATCGTATAACCTTTGTCAATATTTTTTTAGAAAATGTTATATTAAAAGCAATACTTGCAAAGCTCTTAAAATAAAATTGTAGAAAATGGGAATGTTTTATTGAATGTGTTGGGAAAATGAAATTATTTATAAGTAATATATTTATTTGTTACATACATAAATTATGAATCATTTTTATTAAGCAGTTATATTTTACTGTCCATAACGTATTTTTAGCAAACTCCTAATCATAATTAATTTCCAGTATTTTGAATTGATGTAACGTCTTACACTTTGTACACGTAATTAGAAGTGCAGAAATATGTTTACACTTCCCACCATTTCCTGCCTCATATGAGCTCCTCATATTATTAAGCTGGCCTCTTATTTTATGTGGATCAGATTTCAAATCAAATCACTTGTTTGCAAACACAAACCGCATGTTTTTACTTTGGCTTTGCCTATTAGAATCCAATTGACCACACAATTAAATGACCAGCATTTAAAACTTCCTCCTCTTCATATACACATCTAAATGTATTTGTACCTCCATAAATCCTTAAATACAAGAAAACACTGATTAGATTGTGAATTAGAAAGGCAACTTTAACTTCAAAATAAATGCTTATTTTTACATGAAATGAAAAAGATTACTGACCTATATGATAAATAATAACTAATAATAAATTTTTCTCACAAATTAGTCTTTAATAAATGGTAAAAAATGCTAAAATAAAAATATCGGACATACACAAACAAATCATAACAAAGAGCCAATGTCTGTGAAAAGGGTTCCGATATAAGCCACCGTGGCGCTGCAATCTTATTTTCAGATGCCTATATCTCTATTTTTAATTTTATTGTGTACCTTATTAAAAGATATTTAAAAAGAAGGCTTTGTTGATATCTTGATTGGTTTACAATGCGTGGTGTATCCTAGACACCTGTATTTTGTGGAATTTACTTATCGTCCATAATTTTATTAAAAAAAAATCATACAAGCTTACCGAGGTAAATGGATTTCTGGTAAACGTTGTATAGTTCAATTACAAAGTTATATCAGATGTGTAAATAATAATCGCCCTTTGGAAAACATCGTTGTCAAATTAATCTAATTATTCGACCGTCATTTGTAACAAGACTCCACCAGTATTCCTAACATGATTAACCAACTATAACCAAAAGCAATTAAATCGGAGTGCCAACATTGAAGATTCTCGGTATGAAACGTTAGATCGACAGATTCCATTAAGACAATATTTTACATGAGAGTTAGTAATGACTAAGTTTGTGATATCCATTTCCCACTACAAGATTACAAGAAAAGGGGATGTACAAATCATAATGCAGGCAGCGGCTCTATAAATTTATTATCAAACAACACGTGAGCGCCCTGTGGCTAGATAACGATATTTAATTTGTCTCCGTATTCCGATCGAGATCTCTTCGAAATTAATTTCCTCCGAGGAAAAGAATAAACACAATTAAGAACTGCTTTCCCGTTAAGTAATTTGCTGATTTCCTCAAAAAATACACTCTGGTTTATATAAGACATTTCGGAAAAGTTCAATAAACGTTTTATTTTTATATAAAGAATAGGGTAAACCGGGGTCAATTAAAATAGGGTCCGATGGATACAAGTCAAATATTTCCGAAACGATTAAGGACACCGAAGGCCCAAGAAGTAAGGGAAGCCGCTATCCTGTCGAAACATGTCGTTCAGTATTCAGCGTTGCTCGAAGCGCGCCATACATTTTTATGAGGGTGTATTATTTTTTCGGTACCAAAAATGAGTATTTGGAATATTAATCCAAAGATATTGTACTCGAGAGAGTGTAGTTTAGAATACCATTACTATTAATATTCAAGTTTGGATGGGTCGATAAAAATAATTTCTCTAGGGTTGGTTTAAACTTGTTTTAAGTTACCCCTGTACAATTTTTAAAATAAATCACTAAATTAAAGAAAACAAAAATAGGCCAAATGAGCCTTTTAAACCATCTACAAGCTATTAACATGAAGTAGTATTATCATAGATATAGGAGAATAAGATAGAGTTTGTTTACATTTCGGCCCGCGCCAACAACAAGTAAGTTATTATATTTTTTTCCGTCATTACCAAAATCCTAAATCTATGTAAAAATTATCTTGACACTAATTTTCGTAATTAATAACATAACAAATCATACTGATAGATAAACATTGACAAAGATACTTTACCACTTACCACGATTTAAGTTTAAACCATTTCTACGGAAATTTGTTAGAAGCGGCAACTAAGCGCTATCAAACGTTCTATCTTTATCAATGAACCCAACGAAACCAACAGATAGAATGTTTCGTAGTGAAATAGTGGCTGCCATTTTCACACAAATCTGTATGTTTATTATTGTGTTTCATAGGTTATAGCATTATATTTTTTTTTAACATTGAATTTACTGGTTTAAATCTATATAAAAATTATCTTGACACTTAGTAACTAATAACACAACAAATCATACTGATAGATAAATATTGACAAAGATACTTTACCACTTACCACGATTTAAGTTTAAACCATTTCTACGGAAATTTGTTAGAAGCGGCAACTAAGCGCTGTCAAACGTTCTATCTTTAACAATGAACCCAACGAAACCAACAGATAGAATGTTTCGTAGTGAAATAGTGGCTGCCATTTTCACACAAATCTGTATGTTTATTATTGTGTTTCATAGGTTATAGCATTATAATTTTTTTTTCACATTGAATTTACTGGTTTAAGTTGATTTATTAGATAAATATGGTTCATCAGTGTGTTGTGTGCAACAAAATGGATTATTTAAATCCCGATTTATCATTTCATCGGTAAGTTACATGTAAGATTATAAACAAAGCTCAGGGGCGTAGAATTAGTATTTTATCGACTGTGTAAACTCTTTAATAATGCCTAAAGGATTGTTTTAACTTATTGCAATGACTTATAATTATGTAGGTTTCATATATTTTGTTAGAAATTAAATCACATTTTTGTTTTTCTGCCAAACTACCTAAGTATTTATATAATATTAATTCTTCATTTAAACAGTTATACGAAGATTTCCTGCAAATGTTGAAAGGAGAAATATTTGGTACTCCTTGTTAGGATTTGAGGAAGTGAAGGTCCTACTTAAAAATGCTTTTATTTGTTCAACTCATTTCCGTGAATGACTTTGAATATAAACCAAGTAGAAGGAAATATTTGAAAAAAGATGCAAAACCAATAACGATATACCTATATTTATTTGTTTTTTTAATAAATTTAGGGTATAAGATTTAAAAATACTAAAGTTTTACTAAAATGCAAACATTTTTTACTTGAAGTAAGGTACTTCCAGTAATATTGTTTAAATATTATGGCCTACATTTATGTAATGTAAAAGGTCAAACCAATCTTTTGAGAATATGTTGAATATTTTAAGCTACCAAAAACATTTCCATAATACCGACTGTTAAGCATGAATGAACTTGTCACAGAACAGCCTGATAAAAACAACATAGTCACATTTGCAAGGAAATGATGAATTTTCTCTTAATCTTGCATTGACGAACACTAGGTGTTCTGAGCGGACAAGCGAAAGAACTGATCGTCAATTTTTTTACGATTACTCATATGATTAAAAAATATATTGTGTCACATCCTATTTCTCCCTATATCGCAGCATAAATTGGACGCCATTTTCACACATTTTATATATCTATCTCACTTCGTCCTTGGGCACGGAATATTTGAAACTTATGAATGACTTGTTGGGGATGTGAGTATTACCTTACACTTAAGCGCCATCAAATAAAACACTCAATAAAGATAGAAAAGAGAATACAACTGAAATGGAATTTGGAATTGGAATTTATTTAATAAAAAACTGAAGAAAAAAGAGAACAAAACCAGGATAAGATTGTTCTTGATGACAAAAAAAGCGAAGATAAGACTAAAAATATTTCTGCAGAATTCGCGTGGAAAGTTACAGAGCCATAATTATTATATGTTTTAACTCAATTGTTTATTATTATATATTATTCTCATCTCCAAGTTTGCATATTAATAAGAATTTGCAAATTACTTGTTTAGCTGAAATTAATTGTTGATTATTATCAGCGCTATCATCTATGTAGATTTTAATTAACATTCTGATTGAAATAAGTCAATTAGCTTCAGATCCTGGATATGTGCATAGTATAATATGAGACGAAGGGATCTGATCAAATACAAATTTAGTCAGAGAGAGGACCGTAAAAGCATAGATTCACATTTAAAAAATTTATTTCTTCACATATTAAAAAAAATGGCTGCAAAGCATTAAATTGCCATTATAAGTCTTTGTTTTAGAACAAAAATTATGTGAAACAAAAAACGTTAATTTTTATCACAAAGTTAAAAATTAAATTAATTTTTTTCGTTTATCATGTCAAGAGAAAGAAAGAAGATTGAAGTTACAATTCGTTTCCTTTGGGCCCTAAAAAAAACTATATTTACAAGAGAAGAAGACGAAATGGCAGCATATCTTTTCGGACTGACAACTGTCGATCTTAGATGCCTAGAATATCAATTGGCAGTAAAAAATGGTAAGACACACAGTATTGATACTGATAAGGAAATATCAGGGGTTGATTGACGTCATTAAGATTTATCTATTAGTAAGCCCGACGCCACGTCAGCAGCTAGAGCAATGGGGATTCAACAAAGTGGCTGGAGGTAAATTCTACCAGTGACTCTGCGATATTTATGAGTATAAATTGACCCCTATAACTGTGATGAAAACAAAGAACAAAGAGCAAAGAAGGACAAAAACAAGTAGACCCGTCATCTACGTGGCCAGAGTATCAGTGATGATTTTTCCGAGACAACAAAAGAAACATAAATTATTAGATCACGTACCACTAGGTATCATAGCAGTTTGCAATCCTCGAGGCCGGATGATTACTGGACTTTTCTCGACTTGGTTCAAAATCTTCATCCAATTTTCCTGAGCTACTCGTTCAAGCCATGTATTGCTGCTTCTGGATGGTATTATACTTTGATTTCCTCCTCACTGCACATACAAGATGCAGCTACATTGTCTGCAGCAATTAACGCATTCAGAAAGTGTGGTATGTGGCCGCATAATCAAAATAATTTTGAGGCTGTCAATTTCATATCTACCGAAACTACTAACGTACAAATTATTGAAGATTCGCCGAATGTAGAACAACAAAGGATTACAGAAGGCGAGGAAACTCATTTTGGGTAGCTCCATCTGTGTCTATATCTACAGCAGTCACAACTGTACCTTCAACGGCAACAACAACTCACACTTGCAAAATGACCTAGATCTACGACAGAATCGTTCACTCCAGTTAGAATAGAGTTGATCACAGGATGCTACGAGCAAGTTACACCTACCGTGGATAAAACACCTGTCTCCGAACCTCAACTTGGTTGTTCATTTGCTTCTTAATCTCCCATGCAGTATGTCGCGATCTGACATTTAGTTTTGAAAATTCATGGGGAAACTGAATAAAAATGATATAATTAAGTTTTATTTACAATTGACCTCTCCGAACTAATTATGAGATTGAAACTAAACCAACATACTTATAAGATAACCTTCCAACCGCATAAAATTAATTTCGTCCAGTGTTCTAACAGACTGGCATCGAGGAAGGACAAATTAACTTTCATTAAGATACCGACCACATGTTGTAGAGGAAGTTCGTCCTTAAATTCCAATCCTAGGTGATAAATGTCAGGGGTTGGTCGTCGGGACCGGAACTTCGACTGGCTTTGACTAATTAGATAAAACTGAGGGAATCCCTTGCTCTCCCTTCTCCCTTCGCGGTTTCGTCCTTTTAGTGGCTATCCGTAGTTCTTGGTGCATGATAGAGTGCACTAAAATTGTCCTGGCACTGCGATATCTCAGAACTGTCACACGGTTAAATTAGGAGAATAATTTATGGAACTAACATACTCTAATAGAGGCTAAAATGGAGTTTCCTGATTGATAATTCAGTTATTTAGCGGTTTAAGCTATTATGATAAGTGTATCTACGGTAAAAGTTTAAAAAATCGTCACTATTTGGATTATTTGACATTTGTATCTTTGGAATCCACTATTTTCTATGTATTTTCTTCCGACAATAATATAATAACTATTTAAGAAAATTAAGAGACCAAAAAGTGGAGAAGGCCTTAACGAATCATATTAAAAAAATACATGGGAATTTTTAAATTTATTGCAGTTTCAGTTACAAAAAACCGAAAAAAGCTTGGTAAGTTTACTTATACAGGATGATTCATCGGGAAATGCGCATACAGTAAGGGTAGATGGAGGACACCGAGGTGCTTCTAAATAACCTATATTTTATGGGTCTATCGTTATTTATAACCAAGATACAGGGTGGTTTATTAATTTTCCCCATTTTTTCAATTAATCATAACTTATAAGCATGAGTTGTTTGTAGCAAAAACGAGACATTAAGTGGTGGAACGTCATCTCGTCGATGTCCCATGATGTTCACTCCAAAAAGGTTGTTATTTAGTACACAGGATCCTAAATCGATTGGCGGTTAAACCGAATGCATTTTCCACCATACGTCTAGCTTTGAAACGTTTATAATTATTAACAGGATTTGGGTTGATTAAGGAAGGCGTAGAGCTTCAGAAGATAACGTATCATCGGCTACTATTACGTGTGGTAAATCCAAAGTTCTGCCTGCTAAAGGTTGAGGTTCTGGTAAGTTTAACACAGCTTTTTCGATACCTGATAATGGGAAACAATTTTGAAAGACTCCCCTATCAGACAGCCTTCTATTACATCCCACGTATTTATAAATAAACTGATACTGGCAATACTGAAGGTTCTTTTATAATTATAATATGTGTTTCCAGTGTTTTCCATCTATTCCTCATATGGAGATTGAAAAGTTTCACTGGTTTTGGAATTCTATTAATTTATTTTGCCAGTCTTTATTTCAGATAATGTAAAAGTGTCCCTTGCAATGACAGAGTTCCAAAATGCATTCTAAAAATCGTAATAAAGCAGAGTGATATTTGATAAGGCGCCAGTGGCGTAGCCAGGAATTTTTTTCGGAGGGGGCCCACTATTTCTCGTAGATAATACTTACTATAAATACTTTTTTCAGCAGGGATGGGGTAAATATACAGGGTGACCCAGGGTTAAACCGTCAAACGTTCAGCATCGGTTTTTCAGGAAAAAATGAGATTTTTTATTCCCATAATCCTGGGTCCTAACTTGTTTTGATTTTAGAACAAAAGAGTTTTTTATAAATTGCTCAAAAAACCATTTGGTTGATTTTGATCAAACTTGAATTATTAATTCCAGTGACGTTCCACAAGGTAATTTAATTGATATTGGGACAAATCATTGTACGCCTCTGTTTTTTTGTATGTTCGTTACTTTTCTTGGATTAAACAGTTGAACACACAAATTTTTTGCTTCTTCAATTTTATTCGTATCTCGCTTAGTTTTTGAGAAAAAAATTAAAATCTTATTTTTTTCCTCCAAAGCCGATCCTGAACGTTTAACGTTTAACTCTGGGTCACCCTGTACACAATGTAGGCTATTTAAATACATTATTTTATTTAACAACAATTTGTTAATTATTAAGATTAAAAGACAACTAATTATTAATATAAGATTGAACTTTGAATGAGCATTATTCAAAGGCAATTCTGCGAGTTTGTATGACATCAAAGCTAGGCCTGTTAATCAATTGGTAGATGTATTATTCCGAAAATATGATTTGTCTTTTCATCCTTGAGAAACTTCGTTCAGTTCGTTCTACAGAGGCAGTGGTAACGGGTAAAACGGATAAAATTTGGAATCGCGTAAAAATGTTCGGAAACAAACAAGGATCTGCTACATTTAAAGTATCCCATTCCCTGTGTAGAATAACCGTGTATATTGTTTGTAAATCATCTGAATATAACTTAATCGCTGGCTCAAAAACGTAAAATAATTATGATTTATATAGTTACCACATTTTCTTACAACCTTATAGAAGTTTCGCTACGCTACGCCACTGTAAGGCGCTAAAAATCGTGAATAAGCCACAATATGATAAGCAAACTTTTGGAAAGATGTTGCCTGGCTCTGCAATTTAATACCATAGACTCCATGGGAGTCGCGAACATACTAAATGAATACTTATTGTTTAATTTACCTTTAAATACTAAATAATTTGGTTTAATTCGTTAATTCTATCTGACCAATAGGATTGCTCGTATAAGCTTTGTTCTGGAATATTCGAGATTGCGTTTTTTATGTGAAATTTGATATGACTTAGAGGGTGACTAACCAAAGTATATTGAAGTGCATATCTAGACGCTCCTGATATTAATGTAGCTCTCTGCAATTGCGACTTTAATCTAGACACTATATTTTGTTTAGATGTCTACATCATTGCAACTAGTGTAGGTATACATTTACGTCGATACTGAGTGTCAAGAAGAACCTTAACGATTATGTGATCTATTGCACAAAAAATTCTGTAAAGAATGTTCTTTTATCGTTTATGAAATTTTCAACACTTCGCAAAGTTTCGTTGAACTGATTTATTGTCATCTAGTCCAGATGACAGGGCAGCGCTAACCGTCTATAAACCTTTCCAACACAGGAACGTCATGCCGACAATAAATTTAACGAAACATGGTAACTGACCAACCTCAAAACCATCTGGCACATTTCCAATAAACCATTTATTAGATACATACGCGGGTGTGCGACCGGATGGAACATAATTTCAATATTTAATCTAGCGCCAGTAGGCAATGATACCTTCTCGAAACGGCGACTAATAATCCCATACGACGGTGTCCGATTTCTAGTTGGCACCCGTCCATTTTCCTTGCCTGTCTCTTGTTTGCACGTTAGTCGGTTTAGATGCTCGCATGCATAAAACATCGCCAATCAAGTCGGCGTTGCTCTTCGTACGTTACCTGAGCAAACATGCAGACGAACTTGAGCTGGAGTTCTCTTCCGCCAACGTGTGCTAGTTTATTTTAAACAGTGTAACTTATATAGAGATAAGGGGAGCATATCGTTGTTTGGGTCAAAACAACTTATTTTTTTTGTTTTTATTGTAGACTCAATTCTGAGTACAACTATGCAAACCCTATGTCTCTACCGGGTATGAAAGTGCCATAAATATACCTGTAAAGTTGGGAGGGTTGGGTGGCTAGTATATAAGGTATAAAAACAAAGATTTTTTGTTCTTCTATTACAATAATAAATAATGCAAAGTTTTATTCAAATCGGACGAGCGGTTCATAAGAAAATAGTTTCCGTTTGTAAAATAATCCAATAAAAGATTTTAAAAACAATTGCAATCATTTTTCGTTTTGTCATAATTGACACTTTTAAACGGAGAATTTTAATTTTTATTTATAATTAATAAGAAAAATTCAAACACTGAGTATTTCACATTGTAACATAGAATATTATTAAGATTATAGAACTGTCAGCACGCAGAATCGAGGCGTTATACAAATTATTTTTTTATAATAACTGTTCCCTATCTTTCTAAGGGATCTGTCGACTTTCCGCTATCCGCGAGACATCGAAGCGAAGCTTATTTCTCCAAGGAATCTATCTACTACGTCACACACCGTTATCTATTAGGGATTTGTCTCTCTTGCATCTCTTTCTAACACAGTGAATTTCATATGTGGCTTTGATTGTCCTATTGATTATCTACTTAAATAAAAATTCAACTTTTCATTACTACAAACTTAAACTGTGTTATGAAAATTTGCAAAAAGCTATTGACTTGATATTTTCATACAGAAAGTAAATAGTATGCAAGAAATCACAAGTGCAATCATTGGAAATTTACGAAATAAATCTTGAATTGTCGTGTTTTTCGCATGGACAGTTGTATGTTGCGTACTCAAGAGTCGGCAAACCATTGGTGTTATTTATTTTATCTCTGGAAGGAAAGACAAAAAATATTGTACATTACAAAGCCTTGCAATAAAATATTGTCGAAATTTATCATTTATTTATAAGCATAAATATCACTAACAACAAAAAATTTATTTCGCAATTATTAAGTCACCCGTCAGAGTTTGAAATATTTACAAAATGCAGTTTTTCCTCATTGATTTTCACCGCTGGCAGAAATAGCCTTTAACTTATGATAAATAATTCAATTTTCAATTCGTACTCGGCTTCCCAAATACATTTGCTTTACGGATTTCTGATTTTGACAGATTTCATAACTTTCCCACGGTAGCTCTCAATTCTAACAGTCGACAATATCTTTTAATTGATCTATGTCTCTTATAAATCTGAATAATTAGTGTTAATTCCTTAAATAAATAATATTTTCTATGAAGACAACTCTCAAGTGTGCCACTTATAGTTTAACTCCATACAATGGAGATTAAACAAGTGAATAGTTTTGGCTTAAATTGAGTTCAAAATTAGTTCACAGTTGACATATTAAAGAGAATTCTCTTTCGAGAGCTCTGTTATTGGTACAAATGTATATATTTTCTCTTCTTAATGGATAGTAAAACCACTTATTTTATTAAAAACTTTTTATCTATGAACTATAGAAATGAATTATATATTTTGTAGTTGAAAGTTTAATAAATATTCAATATTTTCAAAATCCAATTTAGACATTGCTTAAAAGAGTTCTAATTTTAAAGAACCATCTTTAAGGCATTCCATATAATCAGTTGTATTTTTTAGGAATTAAATGGAGTCTTAAAAAACCGACTAAAAGGGTGGCAATTTCGTGTAGGTACAGTAATTGCTCATTCTGTTAAGAATTATCAAGTTAAATACAGTCTCATGATGTAATTCTTGATTGAGATAATATTGACATGACAGCCACAAGGCTTGTTTACCTTTGCTTGTTGCTAATGAAGCTTGGTCACGAAATATGATGAGGGTGTGAGAGAAATACTCCAGTATTTGTTTTAAATTGCAAACGAAAAATTTAAAAATCATGTTTTTAAAAATATATTTTAATGTAGTTGTTAAGAATATGAAGCAAGTCCTATCTATGAATGCTCAAGATGAGATAAACATCAGTATATAAAACTAATAAATCGTTAGTGTCAACATATATGCCTACGAGGGTTACATACTAACTGCAGACGAAATAAAAAGTCAACTTCAGGTAAAAAAATGCCAAACTGCAGTCTAAGAATTTCAGATGTTTAATCGTAAACTAAATAATCAGTAGCGTACGCTATACAGTTATTAATATCGTTACAAAAAGGCAAATTCAACATTTAATAATCTAAAGATGTAGTAAACATTTCGATTCGATTCCAACAGTAAGTACCTAAGAGTAGGTCAAAATCCAAATTCTGAGCAATATAAAAAACAGATGTCGATATTGACCAGGTCCCTTGTTCTGGGCATAAAAAACGGACAGAAAGTTTACAACTCTAACAGACTACACAAGAATCGGTACATCTAAAATAAACCAAGTTTTCTACTTTAAAAGCATGCACAACCATCGTTACAACAAAATAAATCAACATATTATGTGCGAACGGTAAAATTCTACCATATATTTAAGTAACACAACAGCTACGTTGTACATAATCACAGGTGTATATTTAGTAAATTTAATAAAAAATAATAAAAATCTACATTTCGGAAAATTAAAAACCCATCTTATAGATTATTCTAATCATTCTTAGTAAAAGAGAGGGTACAAATGTGTTTAAGGGGTAAATTTATTTGTATGAAGATTATTTACTTGTTTTATACACTTAAGAAAATATTAACAATAATCCTTTAAAATTGATTCTAATATCTGCAGATTTGACAAATGATTTTTAAGGGACGCCTATGCATACTTAAAATTGAATGGAGATATAGAACAAAGAACTAAGAACCATTTATAAAAATCAGAGTTTCGGCTTTTTAAAAATTTGATAAATAATTTTAAAATAACTTTGTAGTAAATATCAAAAAAAATAGTGTTTAATTTTCAGATAATTAAACATCTAAACTCATATTCGTTATTCGTAAAACCATAAAACCGACAACGCTGCACCAAATATGTTGACGAAGCGGTGTCACAAAGGCGGGGCCGGCAAAAACAATTTTTTTCTCCATTTCATAATTGCGGCATCGGACGACCCGGAAGCGCGGCTCATCAAAGTTATTTTTTGCTCGATGTTAATTAATGGGTCGTAAATTTAACCGTCGAATCTAGACTTGTTTACGCGGTATAAGTTAAAAAGAATCTTTCGAATCTTTCTAGAACAAATTGCCGGCGAAGGAAGGGATATATCTGAAACCGGTAAAATTCGTAAAATCTAAAATCAGTGTGTTTTCAGTCGCGTACCAGACTAGCCGCTCCATTGTCCAAAACAATGTATTCAGAAACTCCGTCAAGTGCGACGTATCGCAAGTTCCTTCATATAAGGGCTTGTTATTCATAATGCCTCCTAGTACGGCGAAATCAGTGCGTTTCTAGCTGCTATCAGGCTAGGACCTCTCAGAGTGTCTATCTATCACTCATACAGTACACACGCAAACTAATATTCTCTGAATGATGTGGTCATTTCGTTAAATCAACTTTAATACTTTGTTCTTGTTCACAATTACTAATTTAATGTAATTTTTGTTACTTTGTTGTTTTTTTTTGTTGTTCATTTATTTATTTGACGAGCTTTAATAAATGGTTAAATAAAAGTGTCCATTGGTTTTATTGGATGGAGTTGAGGAAGTAAACCTACAAAATACAGTCCACGAAATTCGAACACAGGGCTTAATCCAGAGCCCTCAACATGGTCCCATCGAACCGGATCGAAATTAGCAAAACTTCGTTACTTCTCCAGGACCTCATCATGGTCCAAACGATCCGGATTTAAACCAGAGATTCTTCAATGATCCTGAGCGACTCCAGAGATTCTTCAATGATCCTGAGCGACTCCAGAGACTCTTCAATGATCCTGAGCGATCCCGTTCAACTCTTCAACTTCATCAGTAGGCCTATGGTGGCTTACAAACTTCAAGCAACTTCAAACCTTCAAGCAACTCTTCACAGCAAGAAATTGTAAGGTATTTTTTGTAAAACTCATTTAAACTCGTTGTAACCACTTAAAAGCGGTCCGATAACAATCGTAGGCTTGTGGTAAAGGTATTTTTTGTAAAACTCATTTAAATTCGTTGTAACCACTTAAAAGCGGTCCGATAACAATCGTAGGCTTGTGGTAAATTAATGCACACATTTTTTCGTTACATTTACGTATAAAAAACTTTCATTGTATTTTAAACTTACCAAATTCTCGGTGCATGCGCTAACTAGCCGGTCGTAGATATTTATTTACTTACTTACTGTAAACTATCAAACATTTATAAAAAAGAAAACATTTCGTATTTATGTATTCTACATAGTTATAGCTATAAAGCTCAGATACATGTATTTTTTCATTTTTTCTTAACATATAAAACATTGTCGCATTTTATACATTTTTTTCTGTAGGAATTTGTATTTATATAATTGTCGCATATTTTTAACCTATAATACATTGCATTTACTTGTATTTACGTATTTTTATCGTACATATTTTGTGTTCTAACAGAAAGAACAAATTTTCACACAATCAAAATCTACAATTCAAAAATGAACTCAATTTTCATATATACAAACATTTCTCTGTCAAAAATTGAAAAATTGTTCTCGCTACCAAATCTCGTCACAATCATTCAGAAAATATGCATTCGAATTTTTACATTTCGTGTAAACAGCACGAAAGTTTATTAAAAAATAACTAGGCTTTTAAAACGCCACCTTTCCAAGTTAAAAATCAACAATTCAACTCGTTCATTATACAAACACAATTTTAAAAAACTCGTATCGTTCGTAATTAAAACAAATTTTCGTACAAGAAAATCGCACTAATAATCAAATCGCATTTATTCTTAACTTACTTTTTTCCATTTGCCGACGGCAAAAAATAATTCTCGCATTTTTCAAATCATTTCGTTAAACAAATTCGTAAAAAACCCGTAGATATGGTTCTACGATTCTACAAATAAATCGCTAAACAATATTTAAAACTCAAATCATAAACATTCGCTATTTTTACAATCAAACTTTATTCTTAAAATTCATTTTCGTCGCAAATACAAAACAACAGCTGATCGTTGTTTCGAGATCTAATATCTCACTTAATAAATAAAAATCATTTTTTAACTTACAACTCAATACTATAAAAACATTTTACTATTTTTCTATTTTTTATACAAGGTGTTCTTCAAAAAATAAGACACCTCCCTTTTATTCTAGAAACTAGCGCCACATCAGAGGTACAAAGGGCTGCATACCCTTATATTTTTATTCTCGTTCACAGGGAAAATTATCCCTTAGCAACAGGCTCTCCATAGCCAAACAATTTTCAATCTATCGTTCATTGCACATACTTTTCTATTTTTTCGTTTTGCACTCAAGAAGAAGTTCTTTATTTAAAGACTTCTTGTATTTCGTTTATTTTCGCATTTTCAATCTAAAGGGAAGTCCTTCATTTTATAGCAAGGCTCCTGTACTATTTTTATTCGCATTCGTTCGCATTATTTTTCTATAGGGTGATCTACTAAAAGATTATACCCTCTTCTAGCAAACATATTTCAATTTTCGTTGACAATTTTATACTTTTTTCTATAGGGTGATCTACTAAAAGATTATACCTTCTCTTGCAAATATATTTTGATTTTTCTCTAACAACAAACATTTAAATTTCTAGCAATTCTACTTTTCATTTTCGCACAAGATGTTCTATATGGTTAGACATCTCCCTTTGGCACCTTACTAGGTCCAAGGGGTTGTATGGGGGAAACTACCCTCAGGGATATTGGATGCCCAGACTCTATGACAAAAATAAGATGATCTCTATGGTGAAACATCTCCCTTTGGTATCTTTCAGATCTAAGGGGTTGTATGGGGAAACTACCCCCAGGGATATTGGATGCCCAGACTCTGTCAATCAACAATGCCAGGTGATCTCTATGGTGAGACACCTCCCTTTGGTGCCAAACTAGGTCCAAGGGGTTGTAGACGGGATACTAAAATGCCCAGTTATGTATCGTTCTAAAATTCAAAACTCTTGTCAACTTTCAGGGAAACTACCCTCTTCAACAAATAAAAACTTTAAAAATGTCCTTCTAATAAGGCTCTATTTTCAGGATTACTTATCCATTTATCGTACTTTTTCATGTATTCAACTTTCAGGGAAACTACCCTCTTCAACAAATAAAAACTTTAAAAATGTCCTTCTAAGGCTCTATTTTCAGGATTACTTATCCATTTATCGTACTTTTTCATGTATTCAACTTTCAGGGAAACTACCCTCTTCAACAAATAAAAACTTTAAAAATGTCCTTCTAATAAGGCTCTATTTTCAGGATTACTTATCCATTTATCGTACTTTTTCATGTATTCAACTTTCAGGGAAAACTACCCTCAAACAATTATTTTTATCATAAACATTCTTTGACATTTCTACTTTACTTTGTACCAGAAATCCTCTGATGTGGCCAAAAAAGGTGTTCGTACATTCATTTCAATTGTTGTACTGGAAAAAACATTCCACAACAAAAAACTATTCGTTAAATCAAATCTTTCTACTTTTTTACATACAAGGGATCAATAACCCATCATTTTAAAAACCAAACAAAAATCAATCGAATAAACTACATAAATAAATCTTAAAAACAAATTAAAACGCTCAAACGCATTCATTTTAATTTTCAGAAGGCACTTCATTTGATAGCAAATACCTTAAACAAGCAGTGATGCAATTTCTATTTTTCTTTTTTTCTCATTTTTATACAGGGTGATCTCATCCAAAGATTATACCCTAGGGACATTTCGTGCCCACATTCTCTGACAATTCTTTTCATACAGGGTGATTCCCACAAGCGGAAAATATTCCCAAATATTTTAAACTTTTTCATTTTTTCTACTTTCATACAGGGTGATCGTATACCCTTGGGATTTCTTTTGCCCATTTTGATATTGTAGGCTGAGGCAGTCGTTATAGAGAGAGGGCTAAGGAATTGATCTGGGATATTCCTGCTAGCAGATCTGGGAAAGCCAACGCCTATAGTCGCAATTTTTGTATTTTTCGTTCACATTTTCATTTCAACTCATAACAATGATCTTCATTAAGTCTCTTGTTACACATTTACTTGTTTATTCATACAGGGTGATTATACCCTAGGGACATTTCGTGCCCATATTCTATGACAAATTCTCTATTTCTACAGGGTGATTCCATCTAGCGGAAATATTCCCAAAAAACTTTTTTCATTCATACAGGGTGAGCAAATACCCTTAGGATTTTATATCCATCATTCAGAAAACTTTTAAACTTTTTTCATTCATACAGGGTGATCTCATCCAAAGATTATACCCTAGGGACACTTCGTCTCCAGATACTCTGACAATTCTTTTTATACAGGGTGATTCCCTCAAGCGGAAAATATTCCCAAAAAACTTTAAACTTTTTCATTCATACAGGGTGAGCAAATACCCTCAGGATTTTATATTCATCATTCAGAAACATTTAAACTTTTTTCATTCATACAGGGTGAGCAAATACCCTTAGGATTTTATATCCATCCCAAATATTTTTAAACTTTTTTCATTCATACAGGGTGAGCAAATACCCTTAGGATTTTATATCCATCCAAATATTTTAAACAATTCTACTTTCATACAGGGTGATCGTATACCCTTGGGATCTTTTTGACCATTTTCGTTCAAACATTCATGTACTATTTTGGCATTCATTTGTAGGGAAAAACTATTGTAGGCTGAGGTAGTCGTTATAGAGAGAGGGCTAAGGAATTGATCTGGGATATTCCTGCTAGCAGATCTGGGAAAGCCAACGCCTATAGTTGCAATTTTTGCAAATGTTGCTAAGATTTTGGCATGTTTTGTTTTTTAATTCCAAATAAGGAACATGGCTCGGTGATGCCTAATCACAAATCGTTTGCACAAATCATATTTTAAACTTATGCGCCCACAAGCGGCCAGGATTCAAATATCCAATTTTTAAACTTATGCGCCCACAAGCGGCCAGGATTCAAATATCCAATTTTTGTAAACTATGCGCCCACAAGCGGCCAGGATTCAAATATCCAATTTTTTTAAACTATGCGCCCACAAGCGGCCGGGATCCAAATATCCAAATATTTTAAAACTTTTTACATTTTTTTTAAACTATGCGCCCACAAGCGGCCAGGATCCAAATATCCAAACATTTTAAAACTTTTTACAATTTTTCAAACTTATTTCAATTAAACTCATTCCGAAATTACAGGGTGATGACCCAACTTAATAAAAAAATTTTTTTAGAAAACTTTCAAGAACCATACTCCGCCTCTTTTCGCGGGGGGAGAATGTTTAATTTTCAGATAATTAAACATCTAAACTCATATTCGTTATTCGTAAAACCATAAAACCGACAACGCTGCACCAAATATGTTGACGAAGCGGTGTCACAAAGGCGGGGCCGGCAAAAACAATTTTTTTCTCCATTTCATAATTGCGGCATCGGACGACCCGGAAGCGCGGCTCATCAAAGTTATTTTTTGCTCGATGTTAATTAATGGGTCGTAAATTTAACCGTCGAATCTAGACTTGTTTACGCGGTATAAGTTAAAAAGAATCTTTCGAATCTTTCTAGAACAAATTGCCGGCGAAGGAAGGGATATATCTGAAACCGGTAAAATTCGTAAAATCTAAAATCAGTGTGTTTTCAGTCGCGTACCAGACTAGCCGCTCCATTGTCTAAAACAATGTATTCAGAAACTCCGTCAAGTGCGACGTATCGCAAGTTCCTTCATATAAGGGCTTGTTATTCATAATGCCTCCTAGTACGGCGAAATCAGTGCGTTTCTAGCTGCTATCAGGCTAGGACCTCTCAGAGTGTCTATCTATCACTCATACAGTACACACGCAAACTAATATTCTCTGAATGATGTGGTCATTTCGTTAAATCAACTTTAATACTTTGTTCTTGTTCACAATTACTAATTTAATGTAATTTTTGTTACTTTGTTGTTTTTTTTTGTTGTTCATTTATTTATTTGACGAGCTTTAATAAATGGTTAAATAAAAGTGTCCATTGGTTTTATTGGATGGAGTTGAGGAAGTAAACCTACAAAATACAGTCCACGAAATTCGAACACAGGGCTTAATCCAGAGCCCTCAACAAATAGTACTTAGAACTCTTAAGTTAAATAAAACGGAGTTTCCGAATTCTGCCATATACTTCAGGTAACGAAAAATTGTTGTCCGAACTCTGCCACGGATTACAGTTTTAGAGATTAGGTTCCTAAATCATTAGGGGATCCGATTAAGAGATTATCAATGTAGGTATCCAAGAAATTGATGATATTGTTTACTATTTGTGGTATTTACATATAAAATTATGCAATAATATATAAGAACAACATAAGAAATTATTCGAATTTATTTTATATACATATACAAAAAAACAATACAAAATTAGTAAAAAACTACAAGAAAACAAAATTACAATACACAATTAATTTAAAATTACAAATCATAAAAGCGTTGTAGGTAAAATAAAATTAGACAATGGGAAGATTTTTAAATGACATTATTTGAACAAACATAAACCGCGAAATAGATTTATTTTTATATTTTTCAATATTTTGTTGTTTAGTGTTGACTTTCACTTGGCCATTTTTTTAGTTTTTTTCTGATTATTGTTAGCTGACCGCATTTTTGAATAAGTCTACTTGGAAATCTAATAATACACGTAAAATGTATTATATTGGGGTGTGGTTTATAAAATGAGCTATTGAAATGCGAATGAAAACTTTCACATGCGTTAGTAGTCCTCTTAAAAAAATCAGCATTATTTGCCCAAATATTTGGTTGGAATAATGATACAGTGTTGATATATGTTTGTTTTAAATAATTGCGGAATTTAATTATTCTTTTATCATTTGGTAGCAAATAGTACAATTCTTTATTAAAAAAATCCGCAACTTCCTCAGAACTGAGGTACATCATATCAAAATGAAGTTTTAAATACTTACCAATATATATTAGAAATTACTAATATAAATTATTTATCACTTCTAATACGGATTAAACTTAATGGTCGTCCTGGCAGAGTTCGAACCCTTCACTAATCCCTTAGTTCTTAAAATTCAGGTAAAATTTTCATTTGTGGCAGAATTCGGATGCGCCCAAATAAAAAGCATTATTTTAGAGAGTTTTTAATATTATTTTTTCAAAAATTAATGTGTTCCTCTAATAGACAGCGAATTTTAAAATTTGGTGCTTGGTTCTTTGTTCTATATCTCTATCCAATTATACTTTTATTTAGATTACAATTTTGTACCAGGCCGATAACCCAAAAATTTAGTCTGCAATTCGGCTTTTGTAAAAATTTGGTCTGCAGTTTACCGGCATTTTCTGTGGTGTTTTTGTTATTTAAGGTTATTATATTCCTGATTATTCAATTATTTCCGAAGACGGGAAAAGGCATTCGATATAACATTTTCAGTACCTTTATTTTTAAGCCCACTGCTTGGATTTGTCATTAAAAAATACACTAGAGATCTGTAAAAATTTAAAAAAGGTCTGAAATGATTCACTACACCAACCTTCGCTAAAAGTTCTGCGTCCACTGTTTTCGCTTTAATTAATAAATAGATCTTCCTTAGCCCTTTTAAATTTGTGTTTCCTGCTATTTTTATAATTAATTTTTTTGTTTTTTTTTCGTATATCTTTATCTCCCGAAATATTCTAGACTGGAAGGATGTCAAAAGTTTTTTCCTTCCTCCCACAAATTTTAGATTTCTCTTGTGAAATTCAATTTCAAACTTTAATTATGTTAATTTTTCTTCGTTTTAATTGGTATGTCGTAAAAATTGCTCATGAAATTAAGATATTTTAATATATTTTGACCTTCTAATTAACTCTTTGGCATCTGTTTTTGATTTCACCCGTGAATTTAAAACATTATGTTATCCGTTTTATCTCAACTTCATTTTTTGAATGTTTGTTTACGCAACTTTCAACAAAATACTTTTTGTTCGTATTATTTACTCTCCATTAGTAATTAAGTAAAACTGTATCAGGTATTGATCGGACACGGTGGCCTAGTTGGTAAGGCGCCGGGCCAATTCAGCTTGGTCAGTGTTCGGAGAGTAGGTTCGAATCCTGCCGCATTCAAGTGGAATTAAAGTCAGATAAGACTTTGGCAAGTGCAAAAAGGTATTTGTGTCATACGCAGTTTCATTCACGCCGGGCAGGCCGGATGAGATCGGATATCTCGTGGAACTGATAGGGGTTGATGACACAATTACACACTTGTTAGTCAGTAGATTACCTGCATGACAAAGGCATAGTCCTGAGTTTAAGGTGATTGAATACCGTGGTTCGGAGCCCACGATAAGCTGTAGGTCCCGTCCAGTTTAGGCCATTAGGTCAGAAAACAGGCGTTAAAATTAACAAACAAATAACAATGTATCAGGTATTGAGTGTCATGTTTTATTGTGTTAGATAATATTCTGACAATTGTTCAAAACTATCATATATCCAAATTTTCCCTTATAGTAGGGGAGGCCGAGATCCTAAATTTGCAG
Organism: Crepidodera aurea; assembly: GCA_949320105.2. Taxonomy (NCBI): domain Eukaryota; kingdom Metazoa; phylum Arthropoda; class Insecta; order Coleoptera; family Chrysomelidae; genus Crepidodera; species Crepidodera aurea. Next base: position 35,735,106 of record OX439475.1, on the reverse strand, counting down.
TTACTAAAGCGTCATGGGGACCTATTGGATTGTGAAGATTAGGTTCTAAAACGAAAAAAATGTATGTTAAGTTTTCCATTTTAGTAAGGCGAAGAGCGTGTAAAAATTTTCAAAAATGTAAAAAGAAAAACAGTAATATGGTCCATTGTTAATATTTTGAAAATTTTAATTTTTCATGGATGTGTGGGTTGATAAAGGCTACGTTTTAAAATTATTTTGAAATATACAGTTTGTCCCAAATTTATTAATTTTGGAGTTATTTTTATTTTTGGAGTTATTTTAATTTTTGTTATATTTTACACTATTTTTCTACCGTAACGCCTAAATATGACACCCTGTATTTGATCAGCTTGGACTATGATCCGAAAAAATTATCTTTGAAACTATGTGTTTGGTTTTGACATTATTAAAAATGTTTCGAGATGCATCAAAATCTGTATGAAAAAGACGGATAGATTTTTATTTATGGGCATTGGAGAAGGTTAGTGAAGATCATTTTTTTTATAATATGCTGTTTACAGATGAATCCACTTTTCATAATAATGGATTTTTAATAATGTCAAAACCAAACACATAGTTTCAAAGATAATTTTTTCGGATCATAGTCTAAGCTGATTAAATACAGGGTGTTATATTACGGTGGAAAAATAACGTAAAATTTAACAAAAAATAAAAATAACTCTAAAATTAATAGATTTAGGCATAGTAGACCTTTATAATTTTTAAAAGGCAATGGAATTTGCTATATAAAATACAGGGTGTCCTATTTAAAATAAGAACGATATTGTCGTTTGAATATGTCATTAGAGAATCGCCCCGGTTTGGACGCACTGTATAATTTTAAACAACTCTAAATAAATTATTGCTTTCAATTGTTAGTCTAATTTTTTTCAGTTAAAATAGAATTTGGCTGATTCCATAGGTTTCCAAGTTATTGGTTTTCTTGTAAGTGCTTCCATTTTTAGAAATATCAAAATATCTCGAAAACTAAAAAGCTTAGGTATAGGGAATACTTAATAAAGTTTATCTTATTTTTAACTTATAATCTATAAATGCCATAAAATATAGGGTATTCCATAAGAAATATTATAACTTTGATACGCCACACTTTTTTGGGACAACCCGTATATTTCAAAATAATTTTAAAATGTAGCCTTTATCAACCCACATATCCATGAATAAACAAAATTTTCAAAATTTTAACCGTTTAGCCACAATGGACCGTTTTTTTTACAACTTTGTGACTCGCCCATTTCCTTATGCCACGTTCAAATTGACAGATTATTGAAATATACTCTTTTCTGGATGTACTTAACTTACCTTTTCTTAATCTGTCGCGCTCGAGTTTTTTTAAGGATAATTTTTTTTACTAATCTGACGGGCTGCCCTCAACGCACCCCCCTATATTAAGGGTTCATATAAGGTAGGGGTACATTACAGGGTGCAAGGTTTCTCCCCATATGTACATCTGACGCGCTCGAGTAACGCGGAAGATCCCCGCTTGGCCTCCCCTACTTTTATAATAAACATATACATACAATGTATCCACTTAAGTTCGCAGCATATGGGAATTTTTTTATTATTACTTTTACGTAAAAAGTTACTTTTCATGAAAAGTTCTAGTCTAGTCTAGTCTAAAACGTAGAATGCATCCATCAAGTATCGAAATGTCCCAGTCACATATGAGGTTTATCACAAAATACGAATGAAATTATTTTATGTATGAATTATTTTATTACATCATCAAAATGCTGCGACACAGAGGTTAATAAACGTAAATGTTATCAAATTTTTAACGAAAAAAGAGTTAACTGTTTATTAGAAAATAGTTTACAATTTTAAATAAATTTTCTTTATAACAATTTTCAATGTCACAAATAAAAGTATTTTACTATTGAGTAAAACTCATATTTTCTTATATACCTCATATCTGACTGGGACATTTCCATACCTGATGATTGAATTTTACGTTTTAGGCCATGCAAAACTATTTATGAAGAATAACTTTTTTTCGTAAAATCGTTAATAAATTTTTTTTCGATATGCTACAAACTTAAGTGTATGAATTATAAATTACATATAAAAGAAAACATTTCTAACTAATTTTTTTAAAGAAAGTTGACAAAATTTAAAACGGTTTTTCCTTCAGTATCGCCATTAATAATGTATCTAATCTCAACTTCAATATCTTTCCAATATATCAAAAGTGCTTGATGCATATCTTGGCACCTGATATCTGCTGATTTGCAAAAAAAAAATATCTCTCATATCAGACATAGGCGGTACAAAATCTCTTCCATTTTTATAATTTTGCTCTGAATTATTATGAAGATAATAGCGAACACGTACTGGAAGTACATCCCTTTAACCATAAAAGTGTCTCTTTTTCGTATCGTAATCGAATGCAAATTTAAGAAAAGTTAGGAGACTTCAATATAAAGCCATTACCATCAGTAATGAGATTATTCCCATCTAATGCAATTCTGGATATAGCCTATATTTTAGACAATATTTTGCCAATATACCTACATATTACTAAAATAAAAACACACAAAACGGAAATAATTACATTTTCTTATCCTGTTCACGGTCAATTTTGTTTTTTTTAACTTTAAAGTTAAATAAATATTATTCCCTATATAAAATAAACAGTAGACCAGATTGAGTGAAACCATTCTCCGCATAGAAACCAATCAGTAATTGCACAGACCGTACATTATTTTTATTGCTTTTAGCCGCCTGGAGTTATTTATGACATGCAGAGCATTAGCGTACCGTGTATAATATTTAAACAAAAATACACAAAGTAATATTTCAAGTAAAAGAAAATATCTCCGCCTACAGTAAGTTCAAAGCGGCGAATCCATTAATGTTTGAGTTTTATTTATAAATTAGTACTTCAGGGTGAATGCCTAAGTCCCATTCTTTTCTCTATTTTTTGAAGTGATATTGAACAACACTTTAGGAACCTAGGCTTAAGTGGAGTCAATGTTGACAACATGAACGATGTCCTACTACTATTATATGCAGATTACCTTGCTATTTTGGCACACTCTGAAATAGATCTTGCCCGTAAACTTGGCGCTTTGGAAGATTATGTTAATCTTAATAAGATCGTTGTTAACAATTTAAAATCTAAAATTATGGTATTTTTCAGGTCAGGGTCTGTCAAATGCAAAAATAACTATTTAATAACCAATTTGCGTATTGACGTTGTCAACTCTTTTGTTTACCTGGAAGTCAAATTTTCTTCCAGCTCCCTCTTTCGTGAAATGGCAAATTTTGCTGCATGCAAAGCTAAACAAGCATCAGGTGCTGTTATGCACCTAATGGCCAAATCTAAAATTAACTCCTGGGAAGTGCGAATGAAGTTATTGGATTCTCTTGTTGTTAATTCTATAATGCACTGAATACCAGTTTGGGGAATAATGTATGTGGACATACTTGAAAAAGTTCAAGTCGGGTTTTTCAAGCGCTTACTTATGATTCCGTTTAACACGCCCGATATTATGGTAAGGCTGGAAGTCGGGAAAGTAAAACTTGAGTTGTTAGTCTTTAAACTGTGTCTTGATTGGATCGTTAAGCTATTCCAGATGTCCAAAATTATGTTTTCTTAGACTTTTGCATTTGCAAGATAGCGATCCCAAATATAATTGGGTTGGTCAAGTAAAACTATGTTCCAGAACATTGAAGCGTACGAACCTAAATCTTAATAACCTTAAAGTAAATAAGTCTGCTCTATTAGAAAAATATGAAAATTGTTTGTACAGAAAAGATATGACTACTTTAATGGATCGGTCGAGATATTCCTCTTTTTATAAGATCTTAAATATTAATTCTAACCCACAAGAATATTTACGCCATAAACTTCCTATCTTTGCTGTCAGAATATTTGCTCAAGCCAGACTTTGTTCAAAATTTGATATCGTTTTTGTTTACAATGATTTTTTGCGTACTCCCTACTTAAAAGAATGCATGTACTACCCAAACAGGCTAATTGATGTTCTACAAGGTTCGGAAGGGTCCAATCGAATCCGAGATTTTGCCTTTTTTATTATAAACATTTTAAAAACTCGCTATTTTTTACTAGGGGAATAAAATCTGTAATTTTTTATTTGCTGCATTTTTATCTTTACTTCTGGCTCTATTTTTGTGTTAGAACTTAGGAAGATATGTATCAGTGTAATAAGTACTATTATATTACTAATTAACTTTTTGTAATTTACCTACATTAGAAACAATAAATATATTATTATTATTATTATTATTATTATATTTATAAATTAGTTTTATTAATATTTAAATTAATTCCTGATTTTTGAACCCTTAGTAGTTTTATAAAATTAAGGAGCGAATTATTAAGTTTGGAAAAAAATCTAATATAATTTTTTGATTGGTTTTGTCTCAACTATCGCTGTTAAAATAGTTGCACTCAAACCGCTCTATTCAACATGTCAAAAAATAAAACTATAACTGTCTAACAAAAAATACAGACGTATTATAATTTCAACACACCGCCAATGCTTTTGATACCCCGCTTAAGTGCCATGTCCGCAATTTTTTTTCGTTTACACCCCTCACATCGGCGCTTTCGACAAGTAGATTGCATTAATCAATCATGTAAAATAGTTCAACCTAACTGGAACCATCAGAGGAAATTTTAATTTCTTGGTGATTGGGAAACCATCCCCTATTCCCAGAAACGGACTAGGGTGACACTGCGATCGAAAATCAATAAAAATGTTCATTATGATTCATTTCTGTAGTTCATAGTGATAGGTTTTTTTAAAACATAATTTTTATGTTTCTTATTTTAAATATTTCGCATTCATTTTAGTTTAAAATCACTTAGTTTTAATTCATGCGCTTCTAAAGGACAAACTTAAGAATAGACCGCTGCCAATGCTCAAATGCAGAGCTTATTGCTCAGTAGCGCAGGCAGAAAGAGTCACTCTGAACATTGTTTTGCCCGCTCTTGAGACGCTTCTGTCATCACTCGGTACTGCCTCGTTGCTAAGTAACGTACACACGCGCACGAGTAGGCGGTGCTTAAGTTTGTCCGACTTTAGTACCAAAAACTAGTGAAGCGACCTTGAATTATAAAGTACAATTTCGTATGCCTACAGGTGTCTCGTATCTGCCACTAATTATAATTATATTTGTGTAATCGGGAAACGGATTATGCAATAACAGGTAAGCGTATTTGAGACTCGTTAACTTGAATTTTCTTTTAATTGTTTTAAAACCAGCCCTTTTGGTAGTGTAACATGCATTCTACTACAAAACTGATAGTTCTATGTTAAATAAAAAGACAGCCATATGGGCATACCCCAAGATACTGTGCTGAACAAGCGTTGAAATTTATTTAGTGCATTCAGACTGTACATAACTTCTCGAAATAAAATTATTGCTGAAAGATATTTCCAGTATACGAAGAGATCATAACGATAATTAGAATTTACCACACTTGCACTTGACTTTAATAAAACCAAGAGCTTTTTCACATAGGCGTGCTTTATTATATTTTAGGAAAAACGTGGGTTTAAGGAACATTTTTTAGGTAGTTTTTAATTTCGGAATTAGTTTGGGGCGTCACGAGGCATCAGGAGGCTCCCAAAACCCCAACAGTTAACCCTTTCACTGCCCAAGGCGCGTCTAGCGCGTTTTACTATGCTTTATAGTGATGCCTTCAACGCGCCTATCGCGTTTCGGCTACTTTATATTTTTTTTAATCAAATGTAATACCACGAGTCCTCCAAATTTTATAGATTACATTTTTTGTTTTCCCGAAAACAGCTTTATTTGGTGGAGTGGTTTCGCCTGAAATAAAGGCGTTTGAGCTAAAATTTAATCTATAAAATTTGAGAGTACGAGTGGTATTTTGAAAGATTATTTTTTGTATCATTTTTTATTAAAAACAAAGAATATAGTGATTTATACAAATGTTCAATATTTTCTTTATCAATTTTACATAAATCTATCCGCCTCCAATTTATAAATTGAAAAGTCAAATATTGAGCTGTTATATATTTAAATACAGGGCCACCAAGGCAAGCGCGATTGCGTTTGGCTTGATTCTTTCAGACTGACATTTGTCAGTTTTAATGTAATTTGAAGTGTTTAGGACGTATTCTGAAACTCATGTTGTGTTGATTATGTGTGTGATAATGGCGTTAAAGCGATTTGAAATAGACAAATAAACAGGTTAGTTTACAGATACATTTTGAGATTTGGGTTATAACATAGATTTGCAATACATTTTAGTATAAAAATAAAAGTTGTTAAATGTTTATATTTGACATATCAAAAAAAGTAAACAAAGTTTAATCAAAAAAACAAATACGAATATGTTTTTTTTAATTTCAAAAAATTAAGGAGGAAAACGCATTTGTCCAGTAACCTCCTTTAACCTACGTTTATGGCGTGAAAATAAAAGATCTTGCAACAGAAAAAATGTTAAGCTATCTGAGAGAACACGATAATGTACAACAATTATTTTTTGCTTTTCATTCGGAGAGCTGCCGACTGACAACAAAGGCCACAAAAATTCATTACGGAAGTAACGAATTATTCCGAAAAAACTTGTGATGAATACTGACGATTACTTTCGAGTGCTTTTATTATACCGGGGCTAATTAAAATGAGCTACTTAACCGTTTTTTAGTGTCTGGAGATACGAAGTTTTAAAGTTAACAATATTACATTGAGGAAGTTATTGTTAAATCCATAATAAAGAACAGTTGAGAAGCACTTTATTTTTTACTGAAAAATAGTAGAGTAAAAATGGTGATACCAAGCCAGTAAAAAACATTAATATAACTCAACTTCGCTGGAGGAGGGTTGTCACATCACTAAGTGACTTAGTTGCTTTGATACCGTTTTGTAGATATCCTGGAGTTTTTGGAATTTTGGTTCAGTGTATTCTCCTCACTAGAATGGAAATGATTCCGATATCGAGTGATTTTTTATAAGAAAGTAATGAAGTCGCCTCAAAATTAATTCTTGAAAATTAAGAATTCCCGAAAATAATCTACAAACAGACTAACAGCTAGAAATGGTTAAATTTCCAATTAGCGATAGAAGCAGCCAGTCTGTTACTAACGTGGAAAAAAATTGTGGAGAAGTGTTAATAATTTGTAGAAATATAATAATGATATAAAATATTTCTATTGGTTCTTTATACATTTTTTAAGAAGTCCTCTATTTAAACTGAGTTTTTTATAACCAAAACAACAACAGGGTGTCCCAACTAAAATTTGCACTAAAATATTTCGAGTTTTGTTCAAATTTTGAAAAAATGCCGAAACAGGTCAATTTTAACCTAGAGGGAGCTCAATTTTAATCGTAGTTTCAAACTTCTTTTTTCATCCCTCTAGCGGCCAGAACCACCCCTTAAAAAGAAGGGGGCTTTAATTGACGTTTTGACTTTCTTGAATGAAAGTCGTTTTCAAAATGACATAACAAAATATATAATAAAAAATTTACTATAGAAACAGAGGTTATATTATCTGTGTTGTCTGCCGTTGCTAGGAAATAAACTAAAAGCTTAACTTTTCTTGTAAATATCTCGAAAGATCGAATTTTCACAGACATGAGACCTTCATTTTTTGCCGTTTTAGAAAGGAATTAGTCTACCCTGAAAGTTTCATTGAATTTTGAGATCCTCCGGACACACATACATACATACACACATACAAACCTTGCTCGTTTAATAGTATTTGAGATATAAACAATTATTTTGTATTTGAAAATGTAACTAGAAATGTTAACTCATTATTTCTCACCCCTGTATCAGATGCTGAACTAATTAATTACAGTTCAACTCTAAAAAATAACAGTGCACCTGGCAGTGATATGATAACAGCTGAGATAATTAAAAAAACTCACATGCTTATTTTACAACCACTAAAATATATAATAAATTTAATTTTTGAAAAAAGTATTGTTCCATCGCAATTTAAATCTTCTCTTGTTACACCTATCTACAAAGCAGGTGATAAAACGAAAATCTGTAATTACAGGCCAATTAGTGTGATAAGTAACTTTGGCAAGATCTTTGAAAAGTGCTTAAAATATCGGCTAGTATCATTTTTGGATCAGAATAATATTTTACATAATCACCAATTTGGTTTTAGAGCTGGTAAAGCGACATCTGAAGCAATGTGTACTGTTATTAGTGAAATAACAAACAACCTTGATGAAAATAAAAAATGTATTGCAGTATTCTTAGATCTTGCAAAGGCGTTTGACAATGTAAATCACGGAAACCTTCTTAAAGTTCTTGAACATTATGTAGTTCGAGGTTCAGTGCTGGACGTCTTTGAGAGTTACTTATCAGATAGTGAGCATCGTGTTAAGTTAGATGAAGAAATAAGTGAAGCGGATTCTGTTAAAATAGGAGTTCCTCAAGGTACTGTCTTGGGCCCAGTTTTATTTTTAGTTTATATTAACGCGTTGCTCTCTTTAAGGACAAATTCTACCATTGTATCATATGCTGATGACACAGTTATCATATTTTGTGAAAAAACGTGGGCAGAGACCAAATTGTCAGTTGAGGTAGGATTGGAAAAGATTATAAATTGGTTACACTTCTACCAGCTATCACTAAATATAAATAAGACTCGATACATTTCTTTTAGTCTTACAGATGCAAACAGACCTTGCTTCACTAACATAAAAATTAAAGGTATGAATGAGTCAGTTAAAGAAACGAATGAGATCAAGTACTTGGGAATAATTATTGACCAGCATTTAAAATGGAGTAATCATATCGGCTACCTGACAAAAAAGTAAGGAAACTCATTTATAAATTTTATCAATTGCGTGAAATCTTGTCAAAAACTTTATTAATGTTAGTTTATAAATATTTAGCTGAATCATTATTTCGTTATGGTATTCTAGTATGGGGTGGATTATATAAGAACGCTTTACAAAAACTAAATATTACACAAAATTATATCTTAAAAATTATTTTTTTAAAACCGGCCAGAAATTAGTACTTTCCGGTTTATTTTTAGGTCAGAAAATCTCATTTTGTCGGACCGAGCCAGAAAATTATTGTGATAGTCCGGTAAAAGCTTTTACCGGACTCATTTTTATTTACTTTCCGGCCTATCTTTAATGAAAAAAATAATAATATAGTTAGTCTAAGATAGCGGTCAATTGGTTTCTATAGTAACCGAGTTTTGTATTATTTAAAACTATAAAATAACTTGACATATTTTGACGTTTAGTTGAAAACGTGACATTTACTATAAAATGGATATTCAAAATGATGCATTTGATTGTGAATTAATGGAAGATGAAATTATACCAGATGAAATTGTTAAGGCGGCGACCCAAGCAATTGTTAAAATTAGTTAATAAAGAGTTCTTGTTATAAAAATGTAAACTGAATAATATGATGTTTATAGTACAACACTGCACGTTTTAAAAAAAATATTGTACGTAATACGTCCCAAAAGTGCTTTTACTGGACTCGCAGGCTTGCAGGACTCGCCTGCGGCTCGCCCTGCAATTTGCCCACTCATCCAGTAAAATACCACTTTCGGGACTTGTTACGTAAACTACTATTTTTTAAAACCGGCCAGAAATTAGTACTTTCCGGTTTATTTTTAGGTCAGAAAATCTCATTTTGTCGGACCGAGCCAGAAAATTATTGTGATAGTCCGGTAAAAGCTTTTACCGGACTCATTTTTATTTACTTTCCGGCCTATCTTTAATGAAAAAAATAATAATATAGTTAGTCTAAGATAGCGGTCAATTGGTTTCTATGGGAACCGAGTTTTGTATTATTTAAAACTATAAAATAACTTGACATATTTTGACGTTTAGTTGAAAACGTGACATTTATTATAAAATGGATATTCAAAATGATTTGATTGTGAATTAATGGAAGATGAAATTATACCAGATGAAATTGTTAAGGCGGCCACCCAAGCAATTGTTAAAATTAGTTAATAAAGAGTTCTTGTTATAAAAATTTAAATTGAATAATATAATGTTTATAGGACAACACTGCACGTTTTAAAAAAAATATTGTACGTAATACGTCCCAAAAGTGCTTTTACTGGACTCGCAGGCTTGCAGGAATCGCCTGCGGCTCACCCTGCAATTTGCCCACTCGTCCAGTAAAAGACCACTTTCGGGACTTGTTACGTAAACTACTATTACAGCAAAAACAAACGCTATCACACTATCTTACTGTATACTGAAGATATTTGTAATATTAGATCACTTTACTTTCACAGCCACAGTCTAAACAAAATTACGTAACTTCTGTGTATTCCACGCGAAGTACATCCAATGAGCTTATATATTATCCTAGATTTAATAGAAATGGATAAACTGGTCTGTTAATCGAATATTTAATTTGAATTATTCTCACATACTAATAATAGGATTATACAGGGTGTTTCCAAATGACACTTACAACGTCTGGCTGTAGATTCCTCTCGTAAAATCGGACAAAATGATATAAGGAATGAGGGGTCCAACTCGATTACTTTTCGAAATACAGGGCGTTAAAGTTAAAAAAAATAAAAGTTTTTATTTAACCTTAAAACGGATTAATATATTAATTTGAAATTTAGCAGATCGTTTTTAAATGAAAAAATACATATTTTAGTAAAATATCATGTTTCATATCTAGATCCAGTGGCGTGCAGTTAGAAGAGTATATCCCCTTTTCCCAACCATTTTCTACGCCCATACTATTTGAAGCTATTTTTAATTTTTTTTGTATTGCTTAACAGTTTTCAAGTAAAAAACGAATAACTTTTACATACTGAAAATCTTGTGGTTTTTAAGATATTTAATGTTTTTATGAAGTCTGTAAGTTCTTTTATTAATGAAATAACCAACAATATTGTTCTTGGATTTCTTTAATAATTTTTTCTTCATTTTTTATAATCACTAGACCTTTATAAAAAAAATAAGAAAAAAATTATTTAAGAAATCCAAGAAAAATATTGTTGGTTATTTCATTAATAAAAGATCTTACAGACTTCATAAAAACATTAAATATCTTAAAAACCACAAGATTTTCGGTATGTAAAGGTTATTCGTTTTTTACTTGAAAACTGTTAAGCAATACAAAAAAAAATAAAAATAGCTTCAAATACCATGGGCGTAGAAAATGGTTGGGAAAAGGGGATATACTCTTCTAACTGCACGCCACTGGATCTAGATATGAAACATGATTTTTTACTAAAATATGTATTTTTACATTTAAAAAGACCTGCTAAATTTCAAATTAATATATTAATCCGTTTTAAAGTTTTTAATTAAAACATTTATTTTTTTTTAACTTTAACGCCCTGTATTTCGAAAAGTAATCGAGTTGGACCCCTCATTTCTTATATCATTTTGTCCAATTTTACGAGAGGTATCTACAGCCAGACGTTGTAAGTGTCATTTGGAAACACCCTGTATATTATATTAAAATGAAATGAAATTAAATTAAATTACTAACCAGCGCAATACAAGTGTTCATTCCCTTAGGCGTTTACTGGTTTATATTACTACTATTTCATATTTTATATTTTTATACTATGTAGAAGATAAAATAAAAATAAATAAATAAAATAAATAAATTTATTGATTAAGACTGTTATACCAAACTTTAAAAAAATGAAAGAGCAGGAGCTTCAGAACTATCGTATATGCATGGTAAGTTTTTTTTTTATTAAAGGGCCCAATTTGAAAGTATTGTCCAGGGCCCGCAGAAAGCTTACAAGTTATAAAAAAATATGTAGTCCACTGGGTAAAACTACTCATTTTAGTGAAACTTCATGTGAAATTTAAACGGGACGCCTATGCTTTTCACTTTGACAAATTTGCATTTAAAAGTGTTCAAAATGGAACGACGAAGGGCAAAAAGCATGCGGTGGGGTGCGGTAGGGCGTATAAGTGGATTCTCTTCATTTTCTCGCCTCAAAATGACCACAGTTAACTTTGATGCTCACTGACCAGAAAAACGTTCTTTATTAAAAAGTAGATTTTTTTTTATTTTCTTAGTTAAGTCCGATTTATGCTAAAAGTAAAAATTTCATTAAATATTGAATTCCCTATACAAAATTAAAATCAAACTCCTAATTAAGAGAAACTTATACATCGAAAACAATATTCCTAATAATTTTAATTAATCAAGAAATGAAATAGCGAGTTTCATCGAAGCAAATCGAAGGTAAAACCCAATTTAATTATCTAACTTTTCATTAGTTCAAAACAATCTCTAACTTTTAATCAATAGAGTTTCATTATATTAAGTCAAACTTTACCAATCCGAACGATTGGAGCCGATGGATAACAATGTCGAAAGCCTCGTACCTCTATCCACCCAAAATTGTTTACATTTTAGAGTGTTTCCAGTTAATAGAAACACAATTAATTCACATAACTGGACCACTTCAACATCCTACGTATGGTTAGATGACGTATTTTCGTTATAATTACTTCAGCAAAGTTATAATTAATGTTTATGTTTTGTGTTTCTATTTTAGAGCCAAAGTTAATATTTTCATACCGAATTTCAGCAATATAAGTGAAACTAACATTAAAATAGCAAACAAAATATTTAGGCTTCCTACGCTTGGATTTTTTCGTCAACACTTTATGTGTTTTATAGTATTTTGATTGATTTAGTTTACCCATGTGCACTAGAGGTTCATGACAGAGGTTACTAGAGGATTCGATGTCATTTTTGTTTATTTGGACGACGTCTTTGTTGACAGTGACGACGAAACCAATGCAAAACCAAGTAAATATATTTTTAAAGTTAACAAAATCATTCCTTAGCTTTTAATTTTAAGTTGCAGAATGTCGGCAACCCGACGTGCAGGCTGGGCTAGCAATTTTTAAACAAATAGATTATCCATTGCCTACAAAACATATTCCCAACAAAATACTAATTCATCTAGATCTATTCCTGAAAAAATACCACAAAATATAAAATCGCCAATAAGAACAACAGCTGGTGCGTGGGCTAGATCTGATCAAGAAAAAGCGGATGCCTTTGCGCTATACTTTCAAGATGTGTTCACTCCACATGAAGATAACCCAGATCCTACTATTGATGAATTCTTAGAAGCACCACTCCAAATGTCTCTACCAATAAAACCCTTTTCAATATATGAAATTGGGGAAGAAATTAAATGCCTGAATAAGAAAAAAGCACCTGGATACGACCTGATAAACGGTAGAATATTATCCGAGCTCCCTGACAAGGCTATCCAGTATCTACAACTAATTTTCAACGGTGTCCTTAGTCGGCAAACCTCCTCACTCTGTGTCTCACGGTATAAGTTGTTGTGATTGTTAATAAACAAATTAAAAAAAAATCCTGAAAAAACCTTTTCTATAACCGAATAATCGATGTTGCTCATTTTAGTTTCAATTTCCACATTTTTATATCGGTTTAAAAATTAAATTAAACTTCTCGTAAGCTCAGCTTTACCAGAAAATAATTTCCTTAAAATAACGAGTTTGAATTCTTTGGAAAATAGATCAAAGATACGAAACTCGAGGTACACCACATTTTTTTTGTTCAAATGTTCTCTTTAAACTCTCGAGTTGGTTACGGTTTCTTATTTCTTTGACAAAAGAAAAAATGCAATGCAAAGTAAGTGAGTAGTAACAAAGAATTAACGCCTTTTGGCGGAATTTTTTATTCTTTGAGCAGTTTTTCTTTCGGTTTTACATATTTTAAATATGTAAATGAAGTGGAAATGGTCTTTATTTTAAAGGTTAAAATGTATGCAGGATGTCCATAAATAGAATTAGGGATATTAAACAAAATTCTACTAGGGCTGCTGCCAAAAATTCAGGAAATGACACATAGAAAGATGAATGAAACAAAAATATTTAAAATAATTCCCAACAACTTTAGAAGGCAATAAATGAAATTAACACGAATAGAGAAGCTAAAAAGTATAAACTCAACGGAAAACACGAAAGGGGAAACAATAAAAAGAGATAACAAGTAAATCGCAGCTTACGGATACGAGGTCAAATATGAAACCAGAGTTTGCTCATAGATGGCTATAGTTGTCGAGGTAGATTCTGTCAAATGCGCATTGGCGCCTTTTTTTTGTGTTTACATTTGTAATGCAACAACATAGTTTTTCATAGCGTTGAATGTATCGAATTTTGTGCCGGAAAATTACAATTTGCGGACAGCATGAATTTTCTAAAAAAACTGCTGCAGAATTGCATCGAATGCTTGTCCACGCTTACGGTGAACAAGCTCTTAATAAATTGAAGTGCTCTGAGTAGTTGAAAGAACGCGAACTTGAAGTAAAAAGAACGAAGAACGTGGAAGACCACCGAAAAAGTTAAAAGACGCCAAATTGCAAGCAAAGAGTATCTATCTATCTGTGATGGGGATGTCGATACACTGCGACCTATAATATATATTGTGCCCACTACTGCTGCACAATCGTTAAGGATGTCTCAACGATTAGAGCAGTTCCTCCAGTCCTATTGCTTTCAAAAAGTTCAGGATGTCGGTAGGCTTCAGGTTAGGTAGATCTCCCTCTTCTATTTGATATTCTCCGAGGTATCGTACCATTGGATTTTGCAGGGTAATGCATTCTGAGAGAATGTGGATAGAGGTTTCCTCCTCTTCCTCGCAGAATCTGCATTCTTCTTTGTCTACTAATCCGAGTTTCTTTAGGTGGCCTCTCAGCCGGCAGTGCCCTGTTAGTATTCTTGTTTTTACTTTTGTTGATGCAGTCGTCAGATCTCTTCTGGTTATAGTTTCCCAGTAGTGTCTTGGCCTGCCTCATTCCTTGTAGTCCTATCCAGTATTGGGATCTTTTGTTATTTACTTCTTTTCCAAGTTCGTCAAGTATTGTACTGGTGCTTATTCCGCAGAAGGGTTCAGGTCCCAGAAATGGTAAGCAAAGAGTAACGGTTGTTAAAGTGCATTCCAGGACTAATAGAAGAAAACTAAACACACAGAAATAAATACCGGTGGTTTCAGAGATGTTCCATTACGAGTTAAAAAGAATTTTAGTGGGTACACAGCTCTTGTACCACCCAACTGGATATTCTCATATCACCTACTTATAAAAGATCGATGTTTTAAGTAAAGTAAATTTTAGAGATGTCATCATTATCGTCAGAAAAACTGTCTTGCTTTATTTTGACGTTTGACCTCGAATAACTTACCACGCAGACACAAGATTTTAGGTGACTTTTAAGACAACTTTTAGAACATAAAAATGAAGGTGTATACGAGTTTCCAGCTTACTATCTCTCATTCAGAGGTTGACCTATTTTTTTTTTGCTTAAGTGACTGCATTATAAAGTGTTTATACTTCGTCCGCAATTCCATAGAGATCTACACTTCGTCAGTTGAAGTAAGCACTATAATAATAATTTAAAACTGCCAACTTCACAATTCAATTGTAGCATGCCTTTAACTCGAAAGTCGACATCAGTTTGAATTATGTATAGAGGGCGTGACGTTGGCAAGAGCAGCGAAATTCTAAATTACATTCGGCTGAACATGAATAACAACGATTCTAGGTGTCACACATTTAAATAAGAATGAGTTGCTGAGTGGCGTTTTAAATTCAAGAGACCAAAAGGAAGATTTTGCAGTTCCAGAGAAATTTTATCGGATTTGTGTCGTGAGGTAGTTTTTAATTGAGTTTAACACAACTTGCAAAGTTGAAGGAAAACGCCATATTCTTACGGTAAAATTGCTTAATTGATCTGGTAACATTCTTCTTTCCGTTGCCGTTGATTAATTCAAAGAGTTTGCAGAGGTTATGTCGCTTATTGGAGTCAAATTCAAGCATTTAATTTGAAATCCGTGTTGTTTGGCAGCAAAACAAATTTTCTTATATTTCAGAGAAAATCCATCACAACTCCACCAATTTTAAAACTATCAAAACAAAATTTTGACTGTGTCGAAATATTACCCAAACCATTTTGAAATTGGCACCCATCCAGTAACTTACAAACTTACAAACCGTCGTCTTTCGAAAGTCCATCAAAAACATCTCTGTAACTACCTGCAGATTTATTGGTTCGACTTCCAGTTTCGCAGAACTTCATGTCTGGTAATGCGAAATAAAACTCCCAGTAATATTCTTTTTATTTGCAACAAACGAAAAATGCCATTATTCAACTTTTCTTGCTATGGAACTTTTTAGTTTTCTAACTGGGAGATAAAAGAAATCTTACAGTCAAAGTGCAAACTTTATATTTAAAGACCTTGAGGATTATTCTTTTGAATATCTTTGGAGTTCTATTGTTACAAGAAAAACGTCTTGATCTTATTAGACCTTACTTGCACTCGGACGAATCCTCAAAGAAAACTATTCGTTTTAGAACATCTTTCTAAAAGTGTTTGTAGAAAGCTTCAATATTGTTTTTAAATGATATATTTTGAAAGATACTTTACTTTAGGTATTTGAAATGGCAACAAATATATAAAACGAGACAGACCGATGAGAATTCTGAGAGAATTTTATCTTGTTTGGTGAAAATGTGTTTCTGCCATGTAAGTTGTCGATCTAGGTGCATGCCAAAATATTTAGCACTATCGGATTGTGGTATTTGGCGGTTGTTGATTTTCACCGGTGGACAGGACGCAGCGTGAATGTTACTTGAGATGATTTAGTTTCATTTGCCTCCAGTCGCCAATTTCTTAGCCATTACTCTATCCTGTTTAGATTGATCTGGAGAACTTGTTAAGCAATTGTCGGGTTGGTATGCGATGCCAGTACCGCAGTGTCATCAGCAAAGGTGTTGTGTCATCTACTGGTATCTCTCTCGTGAATAGGAGATATAATACTTGTCCCAGCACGCTGCCTTGGGGTACGCCTGAATGGATAAGGTTGAGATTGGAAAATTCTTTGTCTATTTGTATGGAAAAGTGCCGGTTTGTTAGGTAGGATCTTAATACTGGTCCCAGCACGCTGCCTTGGGGTACGCCTGAATGGATAAGGTTGAGATTGGAAAATTCTTTGTCTATTTGTATGGAAAAGTGCCGGTTTGTTAGGTAGGATCTTAACAATTGGTATGGAGTAGGTATTTCTTTGAGCTTAAATTGTAATCCTCTGTGCCAGACCTTATCAAACGCTTGGGATATATCAAGGAATGCAGCTGAGCAGTATTTCTTTTCCTCAAAATCTTCAGTAATTTTGTGTGCAAGTCTGTGTACTTGCTCTATAGTTTCGTGTTTATCCCTAAACCCAAATTGGTGCGGTGGTATAATTTCCTTTTTTTTCTATTATCGTTTTAATTCTTTTGACGTATATTTTTTCAAATACTTTAGATAAGGTTGGCAATAAACTTATCGGCCTTCAATGGGATTTTTTCCTGGTTTGGATATCATAATTATTTTGGATACCTTCCATTGGTTCGGGAAGAATGACAGTCGAATCATTGCGTTGTAGATGTAAGTTATAAGTGTTAGGCATTTTACTGAGATCTCTTAAAGCATTTCCCTGTTATTAATTCAAAACCAGGAGCTTTTTTTATGTTTATTTCTTTGTAGATTGTAACTTTGACTTCTGACTTTTTGATTTTCTTTGGCAGTATTTCCATTTGGAAAGGAATCTCTAAATACTGTTCAATATAGTGTTCCTCTTGTTCCGTGACTTCTGTTGGATAGGGTTGGAATACTTTCTGTAGATGTTTTTCAAATACTTTTATTTTTTCCTTATCACTTCTTTCACAAGAATTGTTATAATTACGGATTGGCGGATTTGAATTTTTCGTTTAGTTTAACCTAATTTAACTTTATTAGCAAGCTTGTTGAATTGAATTGAAAATGTTCGCTTATTAAAGACGAATTTTAAGCATTTTACGAACGAGTTATATTTTCTCCATACACTCACCTGTTATTTGTTGATATATAAATCGTTGCAAAAAGCGCCGACGATGGCTATAAATTTCAATTAAAACCTTTCCAGCGTCTGAATCCGACGCCGACGCTACGAACGTAATCCCATATTTACCTAACCAAATTCACTTGGCAATGAACGTTGTTACCCATGATTTATTAGTTTCAGCGGAACTGGTCAGATACAAAGTGAAGTTGTTGCTGGCGGTTGATACCAATGAGGTTAGGTTGTGGTCGACTCAAATGTAATGGAACAAAGGTAGGGAAACGGAAGTAAAGTTGATAATTGCGTTGGATATCTTTGAGGTAGAAGTTTGGGTGAGTTAGAAAACTGGGATTAAATAATTTGTTGGTTATCATTTTGTAAACTTCGATTAAGTACTAGTCTTTATATCTGTGGTATTAATTAATCATTTTTATGCAAGTATATTTGAGATTCTCAGAGTAGTTATACGAACCAATTTTTTTTTAATAACTCCAAATCATAAATCGGGTTCGAAAGAAAATGTAGTAAACTATAGAGCGGGTTGCATTCAATCAGAAATGCCAAAATTATTAGACTCTCTCATTTCTAACAAGTTATCTTGGGATATAAAATCAATTATTAATAATGAACAACATGAATTCATCACAGGCAGATTAACAGCAACTAATTTGGTTTCATATACGAATTATTTGTTAACAATCTCGATCGCAACTCGATTTATACAGACTTCACTAAGGCTTTTGACAGAGTAAACCATAAAACCTATTGTTCTTCTTCTTTACGTGCCGTGCTCGGTCTCCCGAACGTTGGCGATTACTCTGGAAAGTGCTTCTGTATCTTCTGCTAATCTGAAAAGTTGTCCAGCACTCTGTATTCCTGTCAAGTCTCTAATATTTTTCAACCACGACATCTGTTGTCTACCCACTCCACGTCTACCTTCTATTTTTCCTTTCATTATGAGTTGAAGAAGGCAGTATTTCCCTCCACGTAATATGTGGCCGAGGTAAGCGATTTTGAGACACTTTGTAGTTGTTACTAGTTGCCTTTCCACTCTAGCTCGTCTCAAGACTTCTTCGTTAGTCAGTAGGTCTGTCCATGGGACTCTCAGCATTCTTCGATGAATCCACACTTCTGTTGGCAAAATTAAATGCCATTGGCATTGATGGGCCTCTATTCTATGGTGGCTTGAAACTTTTCTGTCAAATCGGATTCAGTGTGATAGATATGTAGGATCAATTTCTTCACCAATTTTAGTCTCATCAGGAGTACCTCAAGGTTCCCTTCTGGGTCCAAAATTATTTAATCTTTTTGTAAATGATATCGGAGAAGATAAATAATTCTCACTTTCGCATTTTTGGTGATGATCTTCATTAAATTATTGTCTCATATGGAATCCTTATAGAAATATTGACACTGACAGAATTGAAAAAGATACTATCAATTTTAAATTTAAATACGGTGTCCCAGAAGTTTCTGATCCATTTTAACTGCAAATATGTCGGAACTCAGATACGATAGGGAGATGCGGTTTTCACTGAACAATTTATTTTTATATACAGTTTTTTTCAGTATAAATGTTTATTTAGTAAAATCTTATATAGGGTGTTTTAAAAAACGGTCTTTTTCAATTGCAAATATTGTTGATTTTTTTAAAGAAACACCCTATATATTTTTATTCTATCTGAAAGGTGAACTCTTTCCATTTCCGAAAATGTTTAATTTGTTGAAGTGAGTGAAAAATTGCGAAAAAATTACTCCAAAGAAAGAAGAAAAAGTGCTCCTTCACCACGACAATGCACCTTGTCAGCATTTGATCGCCACAAAGCCAATATTGCACCAATTTCACTTTCAATTGCTTCACCATCCACCGTATTCTCCGGATCTAGCTCCCAGCGACTGTCTGTTTGCAGAACAACCAAGAATACTCCAGGAAAATTTGTCTCCAATGAAGAAGTGAACTGAAGACAATTTTCTACAAAAACAAATATTTTCAGAAATAACTATGTTTAATTTTAGCATTTTCCACAACTATTTTTTTATCTCGTCTATTTGAGATAATCCAATAAAATCTTTTTGGCGTTTTAATGAGGGTATGTCTGATGTCTGCAATTTCTTAAATTCCGCGTTTCTTTCTTAATAAATTTCAATGTGTCATCAGAAATCCTTGTTCGAGTCTGTTTTCTGCGGAAAATCGTAGGAATTACGACGAGCTCTTTTTTCTACTTTATTTTTCAGTACGAACACAAAAGCGTTTTCCAACAAATTGAAAACTGTTTAAATGGAAATTTTCTCTCAATCAAGAAAAATAATGTACAGGATTTGTAGCTAGCAGCTACAAGTACGTAGTTTTAGTAGGTCACATAGATATCAAAGATTAGATTTTTGAAAGGAAACAGTAGATATTGAACAAAATATTGTACAATTTGTTCATATATTGCAAGTTGGTTTTATTTTATTTAAAAAAATAAATTTGTGCATTAAACTTTAAGTAAAAGACTTACGGGGCAGGAGAATTTGGTTACTTCATGTATCATGTATCATATTCTTATCCTAATAATTAGAATCGGCTTCAGACTTCAGACAGACAGATATGCCTTAAGTATTTTATGTTCCTACCTCGAACTCCAAATCCTCAAAGAAAAAGCAAATAATAAAATGATGAATGAATTTTTAATGTATTATTTCAACTTAAAAAAAAGTTTTGTGTATTTACGTACTTACTTAAACGTATAATGATTAATCTTAAAACAAGTAATATTATGAATAATCTGGAGTGTATTGTCCTTCTAGAGTACGGTACTTTAAATATTAACAAAGATTAAATTCATTGAAGTCATACATAAATTTGGTGGATATTCTTGGAGCCACCAAATTTTTAAAAAAATGTTCCAACATTTGAAATTTTGGTGAAGGAGTTTCAATTTAGTCAGTCAAAATCAAGGAACAAGTTAAAGAATATGTGTTTCAGAGGATAAGACCTATAAGATTTTCGTGAAACAAAAAAAGGAAAAATTCATCTTTAAATAATTGTAAATAATGATGTACTGGTATACAAATTAAAACAATAACTCTACTTTTAAAAGAATTTGACAAGTGTCTAACAAAAAAACATTCTTTGATGTCCTGGTTATGTGTATGAAGTCCTAGACCATTAACAAATGGAAAGTATGGTTGGACCTTAAGACAACATATTCATTTGTTCTATTACATTTAATCTTTAATCTAGAGTCAAAACTTCTGTTTTTATATATAAAAGAAATTTGATCCATCATTCCGATTTTAAAATATGGTGAAGGTACTTTAATGCAGCCACCAAATTTTGAAATATCGTAAAAAATACGCTTGACACTTTAAATTTTAAACAGCCTTTCTGAAGTTTTTTTTTCATATACAGGGTGTTTCCAAATGCCACTTACAACGTCTGACTGTAAATACCTCTCGTAATTGGACAAAATGATATAAGGAATGAGGGGGTCCAACTCGATTACTTTTCGAAATACAGAGCGTTAAAGTTAAAAAAAAATAAATGTTTTTATTTAAAAACTTTAAATCGGATTAATATATTAATTTGAAATTTAGCAAGTCGTTTTTAAATGTAAAAATACATATTTTAGTATAAAATCATGTTTCATATCTAGATCCAGTGGCGTGCAGTTAGAAGAGTATATCCCCTTTTCCCAACTATTTTCTACGCCCATGGTATTTCAAGCTATTTTTATTTTTTTTGTATTGCTTAACAGTTTTCAAGTAAAAAACGAATAACCTTTACATACCGAAAATCTTGTGGTTTTTAAGATATTTAATGTTTTTATGAAGTCTGTAAGATCTTTTATTAATGAAATAACCAACAATATTTTTCTTGGATTTCTTAAATAATTTTTTTCTTATTTTTTTTATAACCACTAGACACTAGACACTAGACGCAAGTCTAGTGGTTATAAAAAATTAAGAAAAAATTATTAAAGAAATCCAAGAAAAATATTGTTGGTTATTTCATTAATAAAAGATCTTACAGACTTCATAAAAACATTAAATATCTTAAAAACCACAAGATTTTCGTTTTTTACTTGAAAACTGTTAAGCAATACAAAAAAAATAAAAATAGCTTCAAATGCCATGGGCGTAGAAAATGGTTGGGAAAAAGGGATATACCCTTCTAACTGTACGCCACTGGATCTAGATATGAAACATTGTTTTTTACTGAAATATGTCTTTTTACATTTAAAAACGACCTGCTAAATTTCAAATTTATATATTAATCCGTTTTAAAGTTTTTAAATAAAAACATTTATTTTTTTTTAACTTTAACGCCCTGTATTTCGAAAAGTAATCGAGTTGGACCCCTCATTCCTTATATCATTTTGTCCAATTTTACGAGAGGTATCTACAGCCAGACGTTGTAAGTGTCATTTGGAAACATCCTGTAGAATGCAATAATTGTTGACCTTCCCTGATATTTCTTAGTTAAGTTAGACTTCACATACTGCATAAGGGTATCTAACATGAATGCCTTTTTGATTATTTTTTGAGCCTAATATGAAATAAGAAACAACGCGACTGCTGGGATTTACCGGTCATATTGGTGTTGAACACAGGGCCGAGGTGGTCAGCCCTAATCTCAATTGAAACACAATTTTTGGTGTATTTTCTTAAAAAAAAAAACGATTTTATCATCGATTTATTAGTATTTTTATTTTATTTTTTATTTTCCAAAGGGTACACTTTTTTTTTGTTTTTTCGGAAATTTCTATACAGGTTATCCATATAATATGAAAAAAAAAACAATAAATGTTTATTTAATAAAGGATTTTTATTGTGCTACTGACTTTTTCATATAACCTATGTTCTATGCATTTTATTGTGACATATTTCCATCAAGGATTCAATTCAAGGAGCACTTTTGTCAATATTGCTCCAGAATAATAACAACTTGAGACAGAAGAGAAAATAAAACGAAACATTCAAGAGACCAAGAGTTCTATACAAACAGCGTCGTATTGTTTAGTCGAAATGATACACCAAAAATCACTTACTAGTGAAAGAGCGCCATTGCCAGCAAAATTTTTAATAATAATATCTATACTCCGTTTAACTTAAAGGAAGTACTCTTCGCTCTGGATATTAAAACCATATTAATTAATATTATTACAGCCATAATAATCATAACCATAATAATATTAATTAATGGTTTTAGAGAGAAGGGTATTTGAAGTATTAAAGAAAACTAATGTAAACAGACTTTTGGTAGCGTTTGCCGATTTGAATCCACAAACTTTTTGATGACGTTTCTCGCTCTGTCTCTCTCTCTAACGCTAAACTGTGAGTATTTTCGCAGTCATAAAAATTTATCAAATGTTGGCCTATATTATAGTAACAGCTAAAAATAAAATAAAATTTGGCTAATGTGGAACACCCCGAAAACCTTGCCAGACTTGTCTAATGAAACATTTCTTCAAAATCCTTACAGAAATGCAATCAATCAGAAGTAACACAATTGCTCGATCAGTCTAAAATGGATTTACATGTTTTCTTATAGAAAAGTACGTACAAATTTCTACAAATCAGGGTCCTTTTTGAAAAAAAAATTACCGTTCAGTTTTCCCTCACCAAAATTCAATCAATAAAAAGTAACACAAATTCTTAATCAGCCTAAAATGTACCATTTTTCCAGGTTTTCTTATGGGGAAACAAACACAAATTTCTACAAAATAAGGGCCTTTTTGAAAAAAAAAAGTTTACCATTCAGTCTTCCGTCCGACCGTTTGGGTCCTTCTGACATATCAATAATTTTTTATCTATCTCACCCTGAAAAGGAGGAAAACTCCGGTAGCAAGGAAGTAGGAAAATGAAATGTCCTAGAAAAATGTATTGTATACCAAAAGATAATAAATAATAAACTAAAAAAAAATTTTTTTATCTATATACTTATACGATCTATATTAATACCGCATACAAATTGAATTCACGAAGTGTTTTCAGCCGTCTCTATGCATGATTTTTGTTTACGTATTTATTCTTGACCACATCTACAATACCATTTTTATAATTCAAGCCGATCCTATAATAATAATGAAATTTGAAGCCCTTTTAGAAAAGACTGCGCATGATTTTTGTTAACGTATATTACTTTGCCGTTTTTCTCCATTCAAAGTGGACCAATAAGAACAGAGATATAGACGAAGGTCCTTTAGGCAATGTTACTTTTTCGATCACTCCGTATATACATTCAAATAATAATGAAATTTACGACGCTTTGACGTATGGTCGACGTTTATTCCTCTCCTCATTTAACTACCTGGCTTGTAAATAAATAAATAAATAAAAACGTTTATTAACCTGTTGACATGTACATTACATATATAGGAATCGTCGAGTTTACAAAGAAATCTAAGTAACAAAAAAAAATAGATAAAGATACAAATAAATAAAATATTTATCTAACAGAACAAAGTTAGGTAAATTAAAAAGAGATAATGAGAAACAAAGGGTATTACATTACATATAATTATAATATATAAATAGGTAGTTACCAAAAAATTCATCTAAACTATATATAGATTGATTGTCTCAGCAGAAAACGTTTTAATTTAGATTTCAAATTTACTAAATTTGGACAATCACATCTTGAGGTAAGTGATTATAAATTTTAAGTGCTAAACAATTTGGTGCTTTTAGCGAGATATTATATTTGTAAAAAGGAACATGGTATTTGTTACATTGCCTTGTGTTATATTGATGTAGTTCTGAATTTAGGTGAAATTTATTTTTATTTAAATACATATAAACACCTAGTTCAAATATATATAATGAAGTTAAGGTTAGAATGTTAGTTTTTATAAAAACATTTCTGCACGAATTTCTTTTGGGAATATTTTGTATTATTCTTAATATTATCTTTTGTACGATAAAAACAT
The DNA here is from genome assembly GCA_949320105.2 of Crepidodera aurea. NCBI lineage: Eukaryota > Metazoa > Arthropoda > Insecta > Coleoptera > Chrysomelidae > Crepidodera > Crepidodera aurea. The sequence goes on along the minus strand of OX439475.1, from coordinate 35,710,346 downwards.
CAGGTGATAGAGTAGACAAACCCCAGAACGCAATGCCATACCTAAGCCTCGACTCAACCTGAGCATAATATAAGCTAACTAACTGGCTCTTTGTTAATATTTGGCTTAGATTTCTAAATAACTACTTTTAATACTTTAGGTATTACTTCATCTAGATCATTTGTATATAGTATAAATAGAACTGGTCCCAGGACTGAGCCTTGAGGGACGCCCATGTTACATATTCTTGAATCTGAGCTTACTGAAGTTAAATTGTCTTTGTTATTATGGTTTATGTTAACATACTGGGACTTATCTTTTAGAAAGGATTCCAGCCAATCCAAGGCAACTCCGCGAATGCCGTACGATAATAATTTCTGTAATAAGACGTCGTGCTGAACGCAGTCGAAAGCCCTGATGAGATCACAGAATATCCCAACAGGGCACTCACCTGCTTCCATAAAGTTTACAATATTTTCATAGAAAGATGTAATAGTAGAATTGATGGATTTGCCAGCAACAAAGCCGTGTTGGTTTCTTGAAAAGATATGTTTCTTCACAAATGCTAGAAGTCTAGCTAAAAACGAGTCTGGCAAGGCCTTCGTCAGGGAAATTAAGACAAAAAATGTCTATTCTTTCTGATTTTGAAGATGCCGCTAGACTCATTTGCCAGTTTCGTAAACCAACCACTGTATTCCTTTTAGAATTAATTTTAAGGTCCTGAATTCGAGTTTTCTCTCTAGGAAAAAAATTTAATTTGTTTTAAAAACTATTTTATTTTTACCGCCTATACTAACCCTGAAAACAATACCGAGAACAGTAAGATCTGAGAGAGCGTCCATCCGCAAGCGGCTAATGTCAGAATACGACTTCCATTTAACGCGTTTAAAACGAATCTAATATTTTAGCGAGAGCGTGTTATTGCTATTTGCTCCTCTTCTGGAAAATAATAAGACTACAATAAACGTTAATTTCCGCGTTTTCTTTAAAGAGCACAGGATTTCTGATGGCATTTCCAAACTTATTAAGAAAGTTTAGAGAATATTTAAAACGGACGCTCTGAACGCTTTATGAAACTAGTTGTGTGGAAGGTCTTTTGATATAATTTAATGGAAATTTAATATTTACACACAGAAAATGGGAAATAGAGAGCCGAATTTAAAAAAAGAAAATACTTGCCGTATAACTAAAGTTTGTCGTAAACACAAAGTATCTCAATTTTTTGAAAATTTGATTTTTCTAACAAATACAATATTTTGAATTTATTTGAATGGATACTTGAATGCTATGCTAGAGATTCACAAATTTGATTTAGTTTTAAGATTTTTGATTTTAGTTTGATATGAAATCAAATCAAGCCTAGCAGTGCTTTGAATCAAATCAAATAAAACTTTAAAATATTAATTTAATATTTTAATAATAATAAATCGTTAGTTCTCTCACAAGTATTTTATTTGTTTACCTAAGTATATAAAAAACTGTTTAATACAAAAAAAACGAAACGTTTACATAATAGAAATCCAATAAAAATAATAGTTATTTATGCACCAAATGCGTTATACAGGGTGTTTCATAGTTAAACCGGCATACGCTAACTGTAAATAGAGGGTACTTAGGTAATTCCAAATAACCTTGGTTAATGGGTCTAACGTCTTTAATAACCGAGATACGGGATGTTTCATCCGTTTCGGCCAATATTTTGATAAGTCGTAACTTTAGAACCACCCTGTAGATTTCTCTCATACTTGGTACACAGTAGATACAGTAGTTCCACTTAGCGTCGGCACCTTTGATATTGGTGTCCAGCAGTTTCATTTTTTATATTCGCACTGGTATTGACACTATTGACAGTAATGACATTTCTCCCTGCCACGATCCCTAACAATGCTCATATATACACTGCTCGATATATCAATTATTGATATAAACTGCTCGCTAAAATTCAGTCTATGCAAATAAGGTTGGAAACATGGAAAAGTAGTAAAAATTAATTATGTAGTTTTCAATGAGGTAAAATTCATTTAATCGGATGCACCCGAGATAAAAAAAAAATGTTTGGTGATTCTTACGTATTTTTGTTTCCTGAACACGAATTTGAAGTCAAAAAGCGGAGGTCTCGAATGCTTTTTGAGATATAGGCCCGAAAAGTATGAAAACTTGTTTCTAATCTCACGATTATCTTTATTGCCACACTTATATTAACTTCATATGTACGTTTATTAGTACAAATTTGAACCATCTCTAGTCGAGTTGAGATTTGGCATATATTTTTATATGAACAAAAAATGAGTTTTATGATTATGGGTCGATGTTATTCAAACGTGGTTTAAAGGAGTTTTTGGGAATGGAGTTTCTGCCAAAATTTAATATGGCAAATACAAAATTGTGGTTGAGTTGTGTGCTTATATAGTTTGATTCTGTTTAAAAAAGTTAATACAGCCATTCTATATTCATTGTTAAAAAAAATGCAAGAGATTATTACGAAAATATTTATTTTTTCCATTTCAGTTGACCTTTCACATTCCTAATATATAAGAAAGAAATTTATTGCATACAATGTACATAGTGAATACAATTTTTTTTAAGAAAACAAGAACCAAGAATGCATGACACCTAATAAAAACATAGATATATAGATATTTATTAATATAAAATTACAAGAATTTTACACTCGTCACAAAACATTACAATTATTACAAGCTTAAAACTATAATTTACAATAACAATAACAGACAGACACCCACACAGCAAAGGATATTCCCAGAATATCCTCACAAGATATCAATGTTCTTTTTGCAGAATATTCCTAAGCAAATATTCTGAGAGCGATCATAGAATGTATTGGATATATTAAAATATTTAGCACATCTATAAAAAATATCTTCAGTTAGTAATGAAGTTCAATATTGTTTCAGAAATTGCATCATCTTTGGGAAACCTAAAAAAACTTAATTGGGGATTTTCCCTCGAATTGCTTCGAAATACTACACAAATTGTACATGGTTTTTTAAGCACAACATCACCAACAACTGTAGACATTTCGCTTTTACTATTTCGCACAAAACAAACAGAAAACACCACCAAATAATACAAACGAAAACGAATGAAATAATAAATTGAGCAACACAATTAAAAATGTTTTCATATTGCAATGTTGCCAATGTGAATTGTTAAATTATCATAATTCGAGATGCTATTGTAGAATTGTCACAAAAATGATCACTTTTCAATGAAATAAGTGGAACATACATAGGGATTGACGCCTCATTGATAAAATATCCTAAAACCAGAATTTGATGAAATAAGAGACTACTTTATGAAATGTTTATAACACTTCTAATATATTACACAGTAGATTGTATGAAACTTTTTAAATCCCACAACTATGGAAGAGTGCCGGTCGTTCTTAAACTCGTCGTTTGCGCATTAGCCAGGAGTCGCAACTCCTGGCTAATGCGCGTTGAAAACTTACAACCAGAAATTGGCCGAAGTGGAATTACTGTATCTACTGTGCTTGGTACAGGTATAGTGTGTTAATAGCCCAATCCTAAAGTGTAAGAACTACAATTAAAATCCAGATCCGGATTAAGAAGAATTTGCAAAATTTGAAAATCCCCAAAACAACACCCAGTAGGTATATCAGATTTTTTAAAATTGGGATGGATATTTGAAAGGAACGGAAAAAAATGAGTTAAAGTGAAAAGTATTTTTAAGTGCACATCCCATTCTACTACTGGAGTTTTAACGTCAAATTAGATCAAATGCATTTTTTCATTTTCACAAGCAGTAACTTTCGAAATACCTGGTAGATTTCTTTTAAATTTGGTAAAGGTATCATTTTTTAGTAGCCCAATCGTATAATGTAAGAACTATACTACAGTTAAAATCCAGATACGGATTAAGAAAAAATTGTAAAATTTGAAAATCCCCAACGCAACACGCTGTACATCGAATGGAAAAAACTGAGATATTCTGACATATTTTTATAAATGCACATCTCTTTCTCCATATTACTAAACTTTTAAAGTAAATTCAATTAGTGCAATACATATTGTCATTTTCATAAGCCATAACTTTAGAAACACCCTGTAGATTTCTTTCATATTTGGTACAGGTAGATTGTTTAAATAGCCCAATCGTACAATCCAAGAACTAAAGTTAAAATCCAGATCCGGATTAAGAAAAATTTGTAAAAGTTGGTAATCTCTAAAATAGCATCCTGTATATCAGATTTTTTTAAATGTAATCAGATTTCTATTTAAAACAAAAGAAAAAAGATGTGTAATACTGAAATATTTTTATAAGTGCGTTCTGCAAAAAAAATACAGATTTAATTTTTCGGATTAATTCCGGATAGAAAACTCATTAAACTATCAAGTAGGTTTTGGCAATAACACATCTTTTTTCTTTTTTTTTTCTTTTTCAAATAGGTATCCAATTACATTTTAAAGAATCTGATATACAGGGTGCTATTTTAGAGATTATCAACTTTTACAAATTTTTCTTAATCCGGATCTGAATTTTAACTTTAGTACTACCTGTACCAAATATGAAACAAATCTATGGGGTGTTTTCAAAGTTATGGCTTATGAAAATGACAATATGTATTGCATTAATTTAATTTACTTTAAAAGTTTAGTAATATGTAGAACGAGATGTGCATTTATAAAAATATATCAGAATATCTCAGTTTTTTCCAATCGTATAGAATGTCTGATTCAATTGAAAAATTATTTGATGTACAGCGAGTTGCGTTGGGGATTTTCAAATTTTACAAATTTTTCTTAATCCGTATCTGGATTTTAACTGTAGTATAATCCTTACATTACACGATTGGGCTACTAAAAAATGATACCTGTAACAAATATGAAAGAAATCTACCAGGTATTTCGAAAGTTACTGCTTGTGAAAATGAAAAAAATGCATTTAACGTTAAAACTCCAGTAGTAGAATGGGATGTGCACTTAAAAATTTTTTTTACTTTAACTCATTTTTTCTGTTCTTTTCAAATATCCATCCCAATTTTAAAAAATCTGATATACAGGGTGTTGTTTTGGGGATTTTCAAATTTTGCAAATTCTTCTTAATCCGGATCTGGATTTTAATTGTAGTTCTTACACTATAAGATTGGGCTATTAACACACTATACCTGTACCAAGTATGAGAGAAATCTACAGGGTGGTTCTAAAGTTACGGCTACTCAAAATATTGGCCGAAATGGATGAAACACCCCGTATCTCGGTTATTAAAGACGTTAGACCCTCTATTTACAGTTAACCTATGTCGGTTTAACTATAAAATACCCTGTATATATCCTCACTCGCCCGATGGGCGTTAGGATACAGTAACGCTCACGGTGCATACAAGATTTTATTTTCAGGAAAAATTGATTTTATTTTAATGAAAAGCTTTTTCTTTCAAATCTTTGCTCCATGAACTTGAAGAAAAAGTTTCTAGTTTATGACGTGGATCTAATATTAACACAACACAATACAGCCAATTGATGCATCGTAGACTTTAACATCTAAATCTAAGATCCATTGTTCCAGTTTGTCCAACAACATATTTATTCCTATAACGAGGAGTGCCTCAAGGCTCTATTTTGGGGCCAGTTCTCTTTGTATTATTCACAAATGACTTATTACTATATATGAAGAGAACTAATGCCGCCATATATGCGGATGACACCAATTTTTCTTATCACAGTAATAATTCAGACACTGGTACAATATTAGGTATGTAATAACAGGGTGCCCGTACTCTTTATCCCACGGGCATTTTATCAAAAAAAAAAATGCAGTACGCCCCTGGAACAATACACACACATCCCACATATATTTTATCCCCAATACATTTTATCCCATCTGCTGCGAAATTTCGAAATTTGATGATAAGTGCTGGTAATGAACCACCCCCTAAAGAAAAAAAAATATAGAGATACTGAAGTAGAATAAAAAATATTGTTCAGAAATGGGATGAACTTGATGTCAGTGAATATATGGATGGAATCTCCAGCAATATTCTTTTGTAATTTGTTTTTTCATTATATTTTTTGTTAGCCTTTTTTGTTGTTTGGTGTATTTTTTTTGTCTTTCCGAGACTGTTTTTGTATATTTTTTGTATATTTTTACGCACAGATCTCTCCTATGACAAACGGGCATAGGTTATGGTCATTATTATTATTTTTTTAAATAAAATTTATTGGCATAAAATGTATTGGGGATAAAATGTATGTGGGATAAAATGTATGTGGGATAAAATGTATTTGTGATAAAAATACGTGGGATAAAGAGTGCTGGAGTCGTAATAAGTAATGCCAAAATATGGTTTGATCATAATGAATTGTACTTAAATCAAAATAAAAGTGAAACGTTGAGATTTGGTCTCAATATTCCGCCACAGCATACTCAAACAACGTTTCTTTTTATTTGTTTAGACATAAAACTACCGTGGATTCAACAAATCGATGTCATGTGCAGTAAACTAGCAAAAACTAATTTTGTATTAAGAAAAATAAAATATATTGTCAATGAAAAAACAGCTATCACAACATATTAGGCACTTTTCCACTACACGCTCACCTATGGAATGGTTGGGGTAATCTTACTAGTACTCATCTGCAGAGGCTATTTATTTTGCAAACATCGGCTGTGAGATCAATTGTTAGTGCCAAGTTTGATGATCACTATGAACCCATTTTTAAGAAGGTAGGGATAATGACACTTTTTTCTGTCTTTCTCTATCTATGAAAACTTGCTTTATATCAAATCAAGGAAATTATTACTTAATACAACCTAGATATCGTTTTAATAAATCAAAAAATATAGGAATTTCATTTTTTAATGTCCTCCCCAAGGATATGCGGATCCGCCCAGTAGGTAAGTTCAAAATAACATTGAAGAAGATTCTTAAATATATGTGTTTATACAATACAGACGAATTTTATACCAAGATAAAACAGAATTCCTCAACAAATTAATACCTCACCATTATCTGCACTGCATTATGTTATATTTCATTATATACTCTGCTTTAATATTTTATACATATTGTAACGGTTAACTAAATTGACCAGCTCAAAAAGAGAATACAAAATTTAATATTCAATTCAAACAGATAATTTTATTAATAACAATAAAATAACTATTTATTATAAGTAATCACAGGACAAAATGTGGTTTCAAAAATAATGTTTGAAATTAATTTTAACATAGTAATTGTAAGTGAAACTAACTAAAATTTCATGTGTCAAAATTTAACATGGTAATCCCATAAGAAATTTTCATTAACAGATTTAGGGTATTTACAAATAATCTAGCAAAGAACTGAATAAAAAATTTAAAATAATATATAAGTCTGCGATCATAATAACAATGAGAACATTATTATATTAAATGTTTGGAGAAAAAGAAATTTTAAACTTAACCTCAAATTTCAATATCATGATACAAGAGAAATAGCATAAATCGGGGAAATAGAGACTTCTAAAATTGAAAAAATACAGTAAAAAAGGGCAATAATAATAAAGTTTTATGAGATTTAAGAAATCAATAATAACGAACATAAAAAGTCTTTGTATAAAGTTAATAATTAGGAATTGTACAAAAATTACATCAAAATTATTCTTTTTGTCTCTAGAATAATTTGGTGATAATTAAAAATTGTATAAAAATTAATAATTTTTGAATTTTGTAAAAATTTAACTTAAAAAACTGTCAAATTCCAATCTAGTAAGCTATGACTTGGGTTTTTATAAAAACTATTTCTCGCTGTATTTGTGTCATACGCAGTTTCATTCACGCCGGACAGGCCGGATGAGATCGGATATCTCGTGAAACTGATAGGGGTTGGTGACACAATTACACACAAACAGTACGTAACAATATATTACATTAATATACTATATTTTGACAAATGTAAACACAAGTGTGTATAACTGAGAAATAAACTTGAAACTCGAATTGGGAGAGTCCAGTGCTGAAATTTGTTTAAATATTTTTTGCTATGCGCGGTCCCACCTCTATCTAATAACACAGTAAACATAATTCATGAATTTTCTAACATATCCTTTGATCCAAAACAATTATTTTAGGTCTGTTAACTTAGGCTCACTGATACAAGTAAATTCTAATTGTTTTTGCCTCTACTTGGTTAGTTAGTTCTAATTTTCGTATGCTTAGATCAAAAGCAATGGGGATTAGCACGTAACTGATAATGTTCCATTAAGATGTCAAACGTAAAAGGAAAGTTACCTGTCGGTGCTACATTGTCTCCCAATTATAAGCGAAATTATGGGCTTCAGTTCGTAGTTGGTGAAATACTCATGAAATGGAATAGTAGAGGTTTATCTAATTATTTATTAATTATGTAGCATAGTGGAGATATATGATGATGAAAAGTTTGTTATGCTGTTATGAAATGTGTGAAATTTAACTTTGAGTCGCCCGTTAAAGAGTATCATGGTATCAGGTAAAATATATATAACAAGATTCTAAAATGTCGATTTTTTTCTTTTTTCGAGCCAGCAAACATTTTTTAACCACTTTTTAGGGTGTACTGAAATCTAGTTTGAAATTGACCAACTTCTACTTCTTAACTATATACATATACAACTCTCTATAAACTGTAGATTCTGGATATTGACTTTATAGAAAATTGATTTTTGGAAAAATTTAGTAGTGGATCCAAAATTATGTCTAAATATCTTATTTCATTTACATAAACAATTACTTTAATTGTCAATTTTTACAATAAGCTATTCTTTCTCGAAATTAGTACCTTCTATACCTCTCCTTTCACATTGAACATATTCAATATATCTACATTTACTTCTATACAGTGATTAATTTGTTAATTATACTATTTTTTTAACCGTTTTATTATATTTTCATAAAAACGTTCTGTTGGAAGAAGTTTTGTTGGATATACATTAATAAATTCTACAATATTGTGCCATATTTCACGCCGACAGCAAGAACCTTCCAAAAGTCAATAGTCAGACTAAGATAGATGATTTGCTATTTCTTACAAAGGAGTTTTAATTAACAGTCGCATTGTCTTTTTCAAGAAGGCAAACCTATTTAATAGAGAAAATTTCATTCGACTGAGAAATTCGATTTGTCTCTAATGATTTATCGAGGCGATTTTTTTTAATGAATTTTCTTTTGAAAAATATGGTAGTGCATAAATAGAACTAATTAAGCCCGTTCAAAATTAACAAAGTTTAAAATGGCGTCTTTAATGTTAGACCGAGTGGATTGTTTATAGACTTTTTTACCATAACATATTTCGAGGTATATCGATGTAGCGAAGACCCGTCAAAAATAATATAAATTTGTATGTAAAACTTACAAAAAATGTTTTAAAATTAAACAGCAGAATTATATACACGGTGGTCCTTAAGAACTTGAGCTGTTTCGACTCTTTGTTGATGAGTGAATAAATGGATGAAAGTGTCAGTCATACAAGTCATTGCATGACTAAACAGCTGAAGCAAGATACTAAGAAGGCGTATTGCCTTATTCAACTCCCAAAGATGGGAACCAGCGTTTTTAAGATTGAATGAAAAAATCAATGGAGAGAACTTTGAAATTTAGTTTTAAATATTCTCTAAAAAACTATTTTATTTATTTTATAGAACATTTTTACTCCAGTAGAATTATGGATACTTCTAATACTAAATTACGTATAGTCAAAAAAAGTATGTACCTGTATAAAAAATCATGCATCCTTGTTTCAAGGTTTTCACGTATCGACCTTTTTTTATATGCCGTTCGTCTATCCCTGCAATCTTTCTATTCAGATAAATTAATCTCCCAGACGCTACCTATCTTCCACAATCACGTGCTAAATCGACCTTCTTTCACCAGATTTCATCCAAAGTCGACGATGTTAGAGGCCCCACCTTCGCTTCTTTTTTTGCTTTCTACAGGGATGAATCCACAAAATTTAAGGCCCAATATCAAGCATTAAATTTGTTTGTTTATAAATGTATGCATTAGATTCATTTTACGAATATTCTGACGAGATAAAATTACTGATCAGGAATTGTTAAAACATTGACCGTTATTTAAAATACATGAAAAATATCTAAGGTTTATTCTGGATAAAATCGAGTTATGTACAATTACTTAAGAACCACCCTGTATATAAAAAATGTTCATTTACGGTTTAATTTAGGAAAATTAAATTAGGTGACAGGATTTGGTACAGGATTTTATGATTTACTTTATTTCTTTCGATGATCAAAAAACAGTAACTTCTGATTGGCATAAAGCTATTTGTTTACATGATGTTACTGCCGATATACGTAAAAGCCATCAAAATCTTTAAATCATTGACCACCACGACATTGCTAGTTTACAAACAGCACAAAAAACAATTGATTATTTCTTATATTCCCATATACAGGGTGACACAGCAACCATGTAACAGGCTACAGTATCTGTGTTTCTCAAGATAAAATTATAAAATTTTAGGGCATTAAATGGGACCTTAGTGGCCTCATTTTAGTCAGTTTGTTTCACTTTTACTACTTCCGGTTTTACCGAAAGTGATACCAACTTTTGAATTTTAAACGGGACACCCTGTATATTATTACATTTTTGGAATCTACGTGTCAACCTGATTTAATCGATGTATCATACTTCGTATCTCAAGTGAATGGTTAAGGAACTACACACAAAAATACGAAAAATCAAAATTGGCTAAAATAACATACCAAAGAAATAAACAATAAGTAATATTTATTCTTCATTTGACAATTTTAATAAAAAAATACTAATCCCTAAAAACACAAAAAAATATTTACAAACTAAATCAAATTTTCAAAATGTTGTCCATTATTTTCGACACACAGTCTTGCTCTTCTAACAGTTGTCTCATATGCTCGATTTATTTGATCTGCTCTTATGCTGCTAATAGCATCTCGAACAGAAATTTCCAATTGTTCTCTTGTAGTGTATGTTCTTTTATAAACAATATTTTTTAAATGTCTCCAAATAAAATTCATGTCCATTGGCGTAAGATCAGGTGATCTTGCTGGCCATCTGATAGGACCGTTATTTCCGATCCATCTATTTCCAAATCGAAAATGTAAATAATTTTGAACCAGACCAAAATTATGAGGGCCAGTCCGATCTTGTTGAAAGGTAACTCTTTCATCAAACTGTCTTTCTATTTCTCTCAAGTTAGATGTCGGGTCATAATTTACATATGCAAGTACATTTATCTCAACTTCTTCACTTATTATAGATTCGTCATTTTCAGCAATCGGTTCCCTTCTTAACTGAGTTTCAAGTCTCCAGAAATAATTTTTACTTGGATGATTCCTGTTGGAAAATCTATTTCTATACAACTCAGCAGCAGCCTTTGAATTTTTTCGACATTCACCAAATATTACTAACACGTCTATTTGTTCATTACGAGTATACATTTTTATCAAAAACGATTTTAGATCATTTACTTTATTTGGCAGTTTAAATCACCAGCTCTATGATAGCTAACTGTCAAATTCACCGTCACCTAAATAAGTCAAAATAATGTCATAGTCACCGCCGCCTTAATAATATTAAAAAATTATTTAATGTATTGCTTTAAAGTATGATAGTTTTCTCATTTGAGAACATTAACTAAGAAATGTACAAAAAATTTCATTTAAAATTATGCAGTTAATTAGAATAGAATGCGTTTATTGTTTTAGGAAGAAAAAAAACAAGGGTTGCAATTTAAATAAGGTACGAAAACAGGGGGGAAAATGGGTTAAATTAAAAAAAAATAAAAAATCGTACAATTCAGTTATGTTGTATTAAATTTATAATTTTTTTGAATTACATTAAATAATTTAATGTAATATTTAAGTTAGTGCCGTTTTTTCCCGTTGTTTATTTCTTTGGTATGTTATTTAAGCCAATTTTGATTTTTCGTATTTTTGTGTGTATCTCCTTAACTATTCACTTGAGATACAAGTATGATACATCGATGAAATCAGGTTGTCATGTAGATTCCAAAAATGTAATAATCTACAGGGTGTCCCGTTTAAAATTCAAAAGTTGGTATCACTTTCGGTAAAGCCGGAAGTAGTAAAAGTGAAACAAACTGAGTAAAATGAGGCCACTAAGGTCCCATTTAATGCCCTAAAATTTTATAATTTTATCTTGAGCAACACAGATACTGTAGCCTGTTACATGGTTGCTGTGTTACCCTGTATACAAAACAAAATGCGTGATAACCGTTTTTCATCGTCTGAAGCTGTTGGAGCATATAAATAACATATTTTGTGTAGAAAAAGTTCTTTGAAAAGTGGTTCGACGAATATCTGAAGAATTTGTAGATTAAATGGACTAAAAAATAACAGTAACTTACCTTTAAAACCTCTAACATCCTCTTGAACCGTCTCTGTTAATACTAAATCGAACAGCGCGAGATTTTCCGCAAATGCGGATCCAATATCGTGCCTGTACCCTCTCAATTTAGATAATAATCAGTGCCGACGCGTCATACACAACGTATATTCCCGTCATCCGGATTATTATACGTACACCATCACGTGACATTTTCAATTACGCATAACCAATCGATCTCATCTGATCTAATCTATCCTACAATGAGCGGAATTAGTGAGGTTGGAATTAGGGAAAATCCCTCTTTGACATTTTGGTTATTGGTAAATGGTTACTTAATGAATTTATTCATACTGATTTTGCTAAGTTGTCTTATCAGTTTTTTCTACACAAGCATATAGCCAATTTTAAGCTTTTCTAAATGAGGTATTATTTTTCCCACTGTATGGTGTCTGCTAAAGAACGAAATAGTACATCAAAGTTTAAAAATATCCTACTCTATGTACTTACATTAGGTAATATCCTGTTTGATGTTTGTGAAACGCTAAGTCTACTCCAACTCCTGCTAAAACTGCAACAAAAAGGAAAAATTATTCAACAATACTTTCATATGTATTACGCAAGTATACAAAATACATTTCTATAACTCACAATAGATTTTTCTGCCGTCTTTTCGCAATTTCTTGAGTAAGAAATTTAAATAGTTGTAATTACCCAAAATATTTGATAAAGCCTACAAAATATATAATTTTTTTAACTAAGTAGTTTTAAATAAAAAAAGGACTTCTTAATTCACATAATTTATAGGTATAAACAAAAATAATATTAACAAATTATTAATTTAGGCAATAAAAGGAATCTGAGAAATCTAGAGCGCAGGAAAAAAAATATACCTCAGATGTATTGAAATTTCGCTCAGTGCCAGACAAATTGATTCGGTAGTAAAACAAAAAAACCTCTATATCCATAAATGACAAAACAAATAAGTCCCTTTGAGTTAACGTATTTTCTTCTTATTTTGATAGCCATTGCCTGATAAAGAAAAGCAAATATATTTCAGGTGGAATCCATCAAATTTCCTAATGTATCTTTTATACGTTTCCCCTCATTTCTCCAAAGCAAAGCGACAAAAGAAAAAAGATATATCCAGGAGAAAGCTTTTTGTAAGAGCTTTGTCGCCGTCTGTAACATGCAAAAAAGATTTATTCTCAACCGAAAGATATTCATTTAAATATAAAAAGATCTTCTTTATGATGCGGCGTCGAGAGGTACCGATTGCCGCTGCCAAAATAAGTAATGGAAAATTTTCGGTGTAAATATTTGAAAGATTAGGTATAAAACTAAATGTCGAAACGTCAAAATAAAAACATTCTAATTTAAAAAGAGTGGTTTTATTATTAGCCCAGTTGCCAGAGAAGGATATTGATCAAAAGCTCGCACAAAACTTCGCACTTAAGTACTTGAAAGGGTGTAGAAAACATTAAAAAATATTTGCTGCTCTAAAGTGTATCCTAACTTCACAATTTCGAAAATAAAATCTAAAATATGGTTTTCCAATTATATCTCGAAAAAAAAATAAAAATTTCGAAAAACTAATAGCACCACGTGAAAGAGCGGAAAATTTTACTAAAAAGTAATATTATAGGTTATTTTAAAAAAGAATTTGTCTTACTATAAAAAATTATTAAAAATAAGAAAGCAAATTCGAAAACTCTACGCGCGTCGAGCCGTTGAATACAAATATTCAGGCCAGGCGTTCGGAAAAACGAATATATCTTTGTCTGAAATATACGCAAAGAAAAAAAAAGAAAGTGTTTTAAAGAGGAGACTCTAAGCTTTCTCATGAAGTCATTAGTTTTTAATTTTTTTTTGTTTTCTCATAGAAAAGTTGACCGGAAGTTATAATTTCAACCATGTCTCAGTAAGTGCAATCACATCATACCAATCGTGAACTCTTCGAACGTTTTGATAAAATAAAGACAGATTATTTGAGTTTTTGAACTTACTACTGGTGACCTTACTGATCCTCTCTGATTGCTATGAGCTAGATAGGAATAAATTAAAACATCATTTTATTTAAATTCCTGCTTTTTTCCGCATACTCATTAAATCATTAAAATCTATTTTTTGCATTATATCATGTTCTATGGATGTAAGTGACAGATTAGATAAACGCTCTTGTGAGAGGATCGATCTTAAGTAGTTTTTAATTAACTTCAGTTTACTAAAACTCCTCTCACAAGAAGAATCTGAAAACCGAAACGTAGCTGTCAAAACTAACATTTAACTTTTGATGCTAAAGCCTGTAAGAGATTGTAAGTTGATACGCGTACATTTCTTGAAGCGTAAAATATAGATGTATCAGCCCAGAATAAGGCAAACAGCAATACCAACCCTAGTATAATTAACTCCAAATATGAAATTTGTAAACTGCCTGATTGAATTACTCTCAGAAAACCACCTTATTCCTTACGTACCCCGTGCCCTAAAATTTCCAAATTCTATCAACCAAATTACAACTCCATAAGGAAGTTTCCCGATGGACCTTCCACCTAATCTGAATTACACCCTTCCACGATTACACCGAAACACAACAATGGTCTTTTGCCCTTCGGTATCCCTTTGGGTCGAATAGGGCAAAAGGGCATTCGGATTCGATGATTGGCGCCGCATCGTTTTGTGATGAAATACTGATGATTAAAGGAATATGCGATTTGAAACATGGGAGGGTAATTTTTATTTGATTTCAAAGTGTTGTCTCATGTTTATAGTAGATTCGACAATCGACGCAAAAACCGTGATTAACAATACTAAATAGTTTTCTGAACCGATAGTTCCTTTCACAGTTGAAGGAACCCCTTATTTATTAAGATAAGTTATATAAAATTGAAGATTCGAGTAATATATCAACTTAAAAATAATTTTTGTCATATGAAGCTCTAGTACATTAAAATTTGCTCGGTATCGTATTTAAAGTTTTGAATAAAAATAATTATTAACTACGTTTGAACTGTTGAATACTTATTTTAAATGTGGTGTCGCCCTAATTTCTAATTTCCGTAGTGCATTTGACTTTGTACAACACATTTCTGTCTTCATAGTATAATTTTTAAAAACCATTAATTGAAATATTTATGAACGCTTTATGGAGAATTATTATGGCCTTTTGGTGGTGGGTGAGTCTGTTCTTTTTTCAAGTAAAGTTTCGTTTACATGTAGCAGTATATTTCCGTTTTACTGCCTTATTTTATTACACATTGGTGTAGCATTTCAACCTGCTTCTTATATTAAAGTAATGGAGAATTTATGAAACCTGTCAATTGAATTAATATACAAAAATTTAAATATCTAACTTAATTTTTTTTTGTAGGTAGAAAAACAAATATTTCTTTTGACTTATTCTAGCGATATATAAAAATTTCATTTGAAAGATTTGGTTGAAAAAAAAACGACGTCAATAAATCAAAGTATTCAAAAAAGATTTTCTCGCCGATCCGACAAAAGCTATCTGGTTGTCCTTCCAAATTCAAATAAAATTGCCACTTTTCCTCTTCCCATCAAATTGAAATATTTTTTCGTATGGGGAAAATTTGGTATTGTGATTAAGTTCGTTTTGATAAAGTGGCTGTGAAGCCAAAAAAATAAGGGAAATGTTTAACAAAATTGCGATAATAGCGTGACAAATTATTAAGAAGCCAAAATTCATAAACATAATTTAACTAAAATTAAATCTAAGTACTGGGTATACCTGACAAATCATTATAAGATAAAAATTGATCAAAATTGACTAAAGATAGTATCTGACAAATGACCATGAATTCAAAATGGTTCAAAATAATTTAACAAAATAAAATTTACCTATTCTTAAATGTTCTTCTTTTTGAATATTAAAACTACTTTTTTAGATTAAAAATGTATTTTAATTTAACGTTTCGAGTTTGACTCTAGAACAAAAATTGACATACTACCAAAAATATAATAATAATTTACTATAGAAACAGATCACTGGACAATAATTTCACAAGATATAATTTAGTGGAGTCAAAAAGAAAAAAACTTAATCGATAAATTATCCTCTTTTAATGAATTAATGTTAAATACAATTTTTCATGCGAGTGCGGCAATTCCATGAGTGAAAAAAAAACCTATATGCATATGTTGCATACAATATTTTTTCTATAGCCCTATACAAATAATGGAATTTAGAATATTTTATTAAACTTCTTCAGTAAATTACAACTAATGACTGAATTGGAAATTGTATACGATAATATTAAAAAAAATCAACAACACAAAGTTATTTATTGGCGACCGGTTTCGACAATATTATGTCCTCATCATCAGGCACGCCTAAATGGGAAAGTTATGGTGTTAAAAATTTAATTGTCAAAACAGTAATTGCGTTTGAAAAATAAAATAAAATCGTAGTTAATGAAGTTAAACTCACCATAACGTATCCATGAAGGATTAGCGACAGGATTTTCATAAAAAACATGGTACAGGCACTGTCACTTAATAAGTATCGTCCTAATTACATCACAATTTAAAAAAAGAATTAAATTGTTAACAAAGTGAACTGTACCATGTTTTTTATGAAAATCGTGTCGCTAATCCTTCATGGATAAGTTGTGGTGAGTGTAACTTCATTAACTACGATTTTATTTTATTTTTCAAATTTAATTGCTGTTTTGACAATAAAACTTTTTAACCCCATAACTTTCCCATTTAGATGTGACTGATGATGACATAATATTGTCGAAGCCGGTCGCCAATAAATAACTTTGTGAGATACAAAGGACTTTTCATCCCCCTCCTCTTCATTACCTTCCACTCACATATGGCTAACCCTAACCTAAAAAAATAAAACTAAATGATATATTTTAGTTTCATTTCGCAATGTGAATATTGAAAACGCAATTGTTTAGTTGAGTAATGTTAATTTTTGATCCAGTAACGTTTGTTTCTCTTTGATTCATGGATATAAAGCTATGAATATTTTTTCCGATAATTTTTGAATATAAGGGATTTTTAATATCCAATAAGAAGAACTTCACTAATCGTTAAAATGTAAAAACAGTTCAAAATGACGCTTAACAAAACAAAAAAATAATTCTAGAAAGTATACTCAACAAATGGTTAATGGTTATTAGTCAAAATCCCTGATCCCTGATCACCAATTTGGATTTAGAAATAAGCACTCGACGATCGACCAAGTTCATAGAATAACCAACATTATAGAGAAATCATTAGAAGAGAAAAACATTTGTGCTACTATCTTTCCTGATACACAAGCGTTTGATAAGGTTTGGCATGAAGGCTTCATACATGAGCTCAAGCTTTTCCTTCCAAAACAATATGCAGATATCCACCATTCATATATATCGGAAAGATAATTTAGAATTAGTCAAGAAGAAGCCTATTCCGATCTTAAAGAAATTAAGGATGTGTCCTTGGACCTGTCCTATACTTACTGTACCAGAGTTAGAAAACAATACCCTAGCCACCTTCGCCGACGACATTGCCATTCTAGCAGTAGAAAGGAGCAATGAAGAAGCAATCTACAAGCTGCAAACATGTGCCCTCCTTATCTATGACTGGACGAAGAGATGGGCAATTAAACTTAATGAAACTAAATCACTCCACATTAACTTTACAAACAAAAGGATAGATCATAATCCAGTCAGAATAAACAATAACCTGATTCCATATCCATACACAGCAAAATACTTAGGTATTACCTTAGATGCCACACTCCGATGGAAAGTGCTTGTTAAAAAGAAAAGAGAAGAACTTGGACTGAAATATACAAAAATGTACTGGCTAATTGGAAGAAACTCCACTCTGTCTCTACATAATAAGCTTATGCTTTATAAGAAGATACTTAAGCCTGTATGGACCTATGGTATCCAACTATGGGGATGCACCAAAGCAAGCAACTTAGCAATCATCCAAAGATTTAAAAACAAAGCACTGAGGAACATAGTAGATGTCCCTTGGTACATTCGATAGTGATCTCCATAGGGATCTGGAAATGGACACTGTTGACCAGACCATCAAGAAATTAGCCAAGAGTCATGAACAAAGACTTCATCATCATGTCAATGTCGAGGCTATCCAGCTCCTTGACAATACTGGGTTAGAAAGAAGACTTAAGAGGATCAAGCCCTTTGAGTTACTTTAGTGTTTTTAGTGCAAAAGCAGAGCTTGTGTGTGCACGTTAAAGTTTAGTGCAATCCATTCTACAGAACGCTGATGAGTATATCTTAGTTTTAAGTTTTCAACTCTATTAGATTAACTGCTAATTAGTCACTGTTGACCAGATAATATACTAAATGCCTATATGGGTGTTTAATAATAATAAAAAAAAAATTAGTCAAAATATTGAATATACTTTATCTGGCAAATATACCTCACAAATAACCATAAAACCAAAACGGATCAAGTCAACAAGTTTGTGAATTATGAGTTCATCTCACAATTTAACCTAAGACCAAAATGATGTACAACAAAAATAAAATACAATAGGAATTTGATTCTTTACAAATGGTAATGAAACTTAAATTGGTCATAATTAGGTTTGGATAAATGCAGAAAAAACGTAACGTTAAACTTCTCTCACAGATAATAATTTACTATGAGCTCTCCTTAGATATTTCTCTAATACAGATTAAAATTTTAATTAAAATTTATGAGGTATACTCCTTAGGCTCTTTTTTTAGATTCAAAAACTTTAATAAAGCAGTTTTTGATGAACGCTGTAAATTAAATTAACATCGCATTGAAGGGCAAAACTCTTTCAGAACATAACATTTTTTTTTTCGGTTTTTCCTTTTTAAAGTTCCGGTCCGGCTTCGTAGACTTCGAATCATCGATTGATGATGAAAAAATCCGACAAGAAAGAAGATGCATGTTGATTGATTAATTCGAGAAACGATCAGAGAGTCGAGGAGGAGTTTGCAGAGTTCGTTGGAGTCTAAGAGGTGAGTGGAGAGTTGTGTGAGGGTAGATTCAGCGGCGTAGAATGGCGATTTTAAATTAGATTGTATTCATTTTAATTTATAATTAGTTCGGAAAAAATGTAAAAATCCCTCAGAAATTATGTCAAAAAATAAACGATTTTTTTCAAGAAGATTTCTACAATATAAATCGTACGAAATTAAAACCTTAAGGAGGTAATTTTTATATATGAAAATTAAGAAGAGTGAAAAAATATAGAAAACATTGGAAAATAGTAAAAAGGTATGGAAAATTAAGTTAAATCAAAAAGTCAATACAGAGATGGTTTTTTTCGAAAATAAAAATTTTAAATTGTAATAAAAACTATATACAGTGTGTCGTATTTAAGATGAAGCCACCCCCATATTTTCATTACTTGAAGAAATACAGATTTGAATTTTTGCACAGTTACACAGGGTCATAAATTCGTATGTTTAATTTTTTCATTATTTTGGTCTATACACAAAATTGTTTTTTTAATTTGATAATTAATGTGCCATGGAATGTGATAATTTGACACATCGACAATTTAATAATGTCATGTATTCAAATATTTCAGAAAAATAAATAACACTTACGAAGGAATGATTATTTTATTCTTATGACTGATTAAATTTAGACCAAAATAATAAATAAATTGAAGATGCGAAACAACTTTTTCGAATAATTTTTTTTGATATCTCTAACGCGATCAAAAGTATCGAGAATCGGCTCTAGTCCGTATATAATAACTAAAATAAGGAGGTGTATTCATTTTAAATGCGACACACTGTGTATTTAATGGTTTACCAACTCTACATAAAGGGGTGTACAATTTTGAACAAAAAATAGAATGATGTTCTCGAAATTTACGAAAAAAAATTGTGAGAAAGAGTGGAAAATTGTAGAATATTTTTGGGAAAACATGTACAGGGTTATTCACTATAAATTACCAACCCCTAATTATCGTTATTAATGCCTATAGCAAAAAAAGTTTCAAATAAAAGTTATATGGTTATAACTTTTTTTTGTTAAAATGCTATGAAATGTACAGTAGCGTGCAGATTTCAGGGGATACAAAAAAAATAATATTTTTTTTTAATAGGGTACCCTGTATATTTTTACATTTTAATAATCCTCTCGATGAGCTGATTTCAACAATGTATCACACTTGATGTCTAATCTGGATAATAAAGGATCTACAGCCACCTGAAAAACACATTTTTTGGATATTGGAAATCCCATCTGATTTTTAATCACCTTGTATACAATATTTTTTAGTGCCACAGTATAGAATTTGAAAAGTTAGGAAGACATGTAAACCGTTTTTCTCGATTCTCAACCGTTTGGCTACTACAGCTACTTTAACTCAAAAAATGTGATTTTTCAGGTGGCTGTAGATCCTTTATTATCCAGATTAGACATCAAGTGTGATACATCGTTGAAATCAGCTCATCGAGAGGATTATTAAAATGTAAAAATATACAGGGTATCCTACTTATCCTACTTTTATTTTTTTGTATTCCCTGAAATCTGCACGCCACTGTACATTTAATAGCATTTTAACAAAAAACAGTTATAACCATATAACTTTTATTTGAAACTTTTTTTTCTATAGGCAATAATAACGATAATAAGGGGTGGGTAATTTATAATGAATAACCCTTTACAACGTGTGGAAAATTACGCTATATAATAATATTAATACTTTTTTCACGAAATAGTCATTTATGTGCCAAGGACGAAAAACTGTCTATTATCCATTCGAGTCTGCAAATTGATAGCCAAGGCTAGCAAACAGGCGAGACAATAGACGGTTTTTCGCCGAGACGCATTAGATCGTCTAATGCTGTTTTTGCTGAAAGGCTAAAGGATCTGCCATCCAGCGATACGCTATCTGGTGCTTTGTTTTCGAACACAAAGTAGGGTGAAGATTCCATAAAAAATACATTAAGTCAAACGGGAAAATGGATTTTTGAGATAAACGGTGAAAAATCGAAAAATAAAGTGTACTGCGCAGTACCAGGGTACCCTCCTATGGGTTCCGGGATACACTGCAATAAGAGAAGAATTAAATCATAATATTGAAAAAAAGAAAATCAAACTTGATGAATACAGTGAACAAAGCAAGGAAGAAGTACCTCGCAAATTCGACGTTGACAAACAGAAAGCCCTACGTCCTTCGTCCACACAGCCACTGTCACTTTCATTGAAATGCGGTAGTAAATTAAATGTGTCATATATTTGTTCAAAAATGCCGCCTTGTATATCAAGCGCAAGTTTCCTTTATATATTCTTTGTGTAAAGTTGCTATTTACCTTATACGAGCTTGTGATAAAAAACGATCGATATATCGTTAACATAAATACAAATCGAATCAACACAAGAAGAAATTTTCGTTACAGTTTCACGGAAAACACCAAAGTGGAAAGTAGTTTCCAATAAGTGGAAACCCTCCCGGGTTAAAGTCCATTTCCGGCGGCGGCGACTACAATTTTCCACAATCGACCTGAAACGATAACCAGCGAACCATCCACATATACGACGAAAAAAGAAAATCCTTTGACATCGGAACGTCTCCATCGAGAATAAACTCGACCTGTTTGTCATTTGTGACCGCTTTTGAATAGTAATTGCGACCGGAAGCAGTAGCGCGAGTTTTGTAGTAAAGTTGACCTGGAAATGAGGATAACGAAACAACTTGATAAAGGTAAGCACAAAAGGCTCTTAATATTGTCAAATTAGTGTGGCATCCTATAATCTGGGTCTGACTAAATATTAATGAAGATGTGATGAATTGGAACATTTTTTTAACAAAACTTTTGTTTTTCCAACCATATTTTTCGCCGGTAATCTTGTAAAAAATGAGGAAGGATCCCTAACAAATTAAAGTAATTAAAGTCACATGTGACTCGGACAACGACTTTGGACGGGTTTAATTGCGGGGATATACAAAACGTATAAAATCCGTCACAATAAGTTGGGGACAAACGCTAGTTGTCGCGGATACCGCGACGCGCGTGCTTATCCATTTAATTCTGACAAATTGTCGTGTAATCTGCAACGCCTGCTACGATATTCGATATTCTCCGCACGCCGCCAACTGGGACTGTTGCAGTCGCTGTGCCGCGCCATCTGAGCCCCAAGACAACCATGAAAAATATCAAATGTGCCGAATTACGCTTGCTTCTACCAGGTTAGACGAGATGGTCACTAAAGTGTAGTCGACCTTATAACACCACCATTTTAAAACTGATCGATGAAAAATGTTAAAATTTGGAAGAGATATAAAATTAAAAACATCCCTCTTTAGTGGTTTCTATATAATAATAATAATATTTTCCAAATTTTAGTCTGGACCAGGAAAATTTCAGTTTTGTTTCATAAACCCCAGCAGTCACCAAAGTAGAAGAATGAACTAGAGAAGATACAGGAGTAGGTGCTGCTATAGCAGCAGGTAATCAAGAAGAAAAAGGAATTTCATTTTAACACTCTACATCTTGGTTTAAAATTGTATGTGTTTATTTTTCTTTTAAGGTACTTTTAGATGGTCAGATCAGTTCTCCGTTCAGTTTCAGTCGAACTGTCAGTTTTCCTTAGAGTTTTTCGTATTTACACATACAAATAACTGACAGTTCGACTGAAACTGAGGCTGAACGGAGAACTGATCTGACCGGCTAAAAGTACCTTTATACTTTATATTTTCAGTCCCAGCAGTTTGGGCTAGGCCTTCTTCGTAGGTCGGTGCGATAAGCTTTCTTCCATCTGCATTGTTGCCCATGTTTGTTGGGTTAAGCAGTTTGGGCCACAGAACTCATAGAACTAGAAGGCCAATACCGTTTTGCTGAAACGATCCCTAGTGTAGCACAAGAGACAACTATGAGCATGCGCAGTGAAACCGCTGCCATGACAGGGGTGTTTTAAGTGGAATTCATGGCCACTGAAATATAGATTTTCACCATGAGTACTTTCTAAAGATGGAATAGTGAAGTAAGTACAACTGAAATTGTAGTCAGGGACGAATTAAAAGGAAATTTCGGTGGGATTATGCCTGAATAACTGTAAACTGGTAAATCCTTTCTTGTCAAAGGTATGTCACCAAGATTTCCATTTGTTGCATACTTTTTGTTACACACTATAAATAAATAAAACAAAAAAATCATTTAACATAATTTATTGTTTAAAATATTATTGATGAGAAAAAAGCATCAGCTTGGATAATTTCTTCCTTTTCAGTTCTCCCCTTACATTTTCTGTTTGCATCCTAGTAAAACTATAGTAACGTATTTTACTATAAATTTTTACAATAAATTTGATTAATTTCATTTTATGGTTCATTTCGTACATTAAAATGTCAAAAACATGGTTCTCTAATGACGAAAACAATTTCTTATCTTCGAATAGAGTTCCTGATATATTTGTCACAAAAACATCCATAAATTTTTTTTCTTTTGGCATTAAGTTGTTCGTCAGACCCATTATTTGCTTAATTTTTCTCTCTGTGAACATACAACACTTCACAACATCTGCAGAAGGCTTGATTAATCCAGAAAAAGAGGCAGCTCTGTGTTTTCTATCAAGATCTACACTTCCTTTCCTCTCTTCTTCCATTTCAGAAAGGCACACATTACACCTGATTATTTTTTTTATGTTTTTCACAACAAAACCTGCAATGTATGCAACAACATTTTCTGTCAAGTTAGATAATGTAGGGAGAAATTGAAGTAAGATATTCCTGGAATTTGTCCTTTGTTTTTACAGGAAAGCACCATGCACTTAAGACATCTTGAAAACACTGAGTCAAATAACTCTAACTATACTAAAAACTAGTTAGGTCTTTAAATACTACACGATAGCAGAATGAAAACAACACAAAAAGTATATACCTAATACGATAATGCGGAATTAATAAAACACTGAAGCAAGAACACAATTCAACAACAACAACACACCTAAGACCGGCTCTGATCAAAAATTTCGTCAGATTAAGTCAAAGGTGTTGATGTTAAATAACAGCGTTGCCAAATGAGTTTTGGGAAATCCTAATTCTTTATTACGATGCCAGCAGTTGTTATATGCTCAAACATGTATATTTTCTTCTGATTACATATGAAAAAAGAATTTAATGATCCTAAATAATCGTAAAATGATGAGTTCGGGCTCTTTTATGGGATTATAATGTAATATATGTAAATCAAATTGCCATTATCTTAGATTTTCGTACAAGTACATGAACAACTGGCAATGTTGTTGATGATCGGCGCATGATCAAAGTTGTCCCATCTATACATGTGGTTACGAATAATATTAATTTCTTCCACCTATTTTAGCCTTCTAGTTCTATGTGTTCTGTGGTTTGGGCTGAGCATAGAATATTTTATATAAATTTTAACATCCTGTATCTTTTTTCAGAGTTTAAATGAAAAAAACGTAAAATACATGTTTTACATCTAACTTTATATTTTGATGACTTGTAGACTGATCATTTTGTATGTTGGTATAAAAAAGTGGCAATGTCTTTGCCCATTTTAGTAAATTTATTATTACCAATACTTTAGCTTGTACATTTACCGTTCTGGCAAATCACTTTTTGCATTAATAATAACACCTTTATTATATAAACTCCTGTTTCTTAATTGTACTTCTTAGCATCGAATAATGGGTCCACAATGTAGAGTAAACTAAACGAAAACTGAGAGAACCATTTGATGTGTTTTTCTTTTCTCCAGTACAAAAACGATTTATATGCAGTTATATATAACTTTTATGATTTTTGTGGCAATAAATTTAACCGTACAATTTCCGCAGCTGCTTTCACCTCCAGCTGAGCTAATTTCATTCATTTCATTTTCTGAATCCATTTTTTTAAATTAATCAATTCTTAACAATTAAAACTTGACGTTTTAAACAAATAAGTAATTCGACTTGTAAGTGACAGCGCGTAGCCTACTGTTAAAATAATAAAAATCACATGTTACCAAAGGAAATATGACAGAAGTATGACAAAAAGTAGTGAATAATGATTATTATAATAAATGATTATAATAATATAATAATAATTAAACTATCAGAAATAGAAGTTCCAAATTTTTGAAGAATATGTGAAAAAAGACCTTGAAGACCGAATTTAAAAAGGTTTTTCGTATTTTATCGACTAGGTATTGTATAAAAATTCGTAAAAATAAAGCCCATTTTTTTTTAATTAAAATTTGTTTAGAATTCCATCACATGCAAATTGTATGTTTAAATGTTAATTTCAGTGTACACATTTCCCTCGCGGCAGTTATTGAATATGTAATTCGCAATTTTCCGACTATACCTACAACAAGCGTTAAAACTGTTATTAGAAGAACACGTGGTTTGTCATAAGTGGTTCAGTATGTCGAGTTACTTATACGATTTAATATATTTGCATTAATAATTTATAACTAATTAATGTAGAAGTTTAAAATTTTAAAAAGATGTGAATTTAAAATCTTTACTGGTTTTCAATTTGCATTTATGGGATTTCATCCATTGGCTTCATTTTTAAACTACTTGTAGAAGTTCAAAATTTGGAGAAGACATTTGGAAAAATATTTTTCCGTATTGCTATTTTTTAGCGGATGAAAAAGTGAACAATTTAAGACCTGGTTGGTTGCGTCAGCTCAATTAGTACTGAAGTTACAAGCGTTTCAATAAGATTTGTTTTCCCCCTATATGTCGGCCCCTACTTGTCCCACCACGACTATCCTCCGGCACATCAAAGAACTCGTTATTACCCTATTCACAAAAAATTGAGGCCCTATCTTTACTACCTCTTGAGAAATAATTAATTACTTAATTTGTTTCATTTTTGCAATTTCAAATCGCGATAATTCGCGAACTAATTGAGTTATCGGGTTCAGGTTGGAACGAGATTACGTGTTTTATCAAGTTCTTCAATTTTCGTAAGAATATTTTTTTTGTGGGATCAAACCCGGCTGAGATTTGTCGGAAAAACCGTTTTCAAGTTCTTTAGACCGCCGCCTGGGTCTATCATTTCATGCAGGAATGATGGGGAGAACTGAAATAATTAAAAAATATGCTTACGTTCCAGATTTTCTTAAGAATTAGTTCCTTCTCTGAGAAAGACGGTTTTTTTTTTCACATTTGATTCCATTAAAAATTTATTTAGTACTAAATATTACAAAATTTAGCATCTTTTCTGCGAAGTTCAATATGTTTGCCAGTTTAATATAGTCTTAAATATTTTATCGGGCAACAACACGCCGTTTGTATATAACATGCAGAAGACACATCCATTAATTGTAGCCTTATCGTAGTTTTTCTTTTGTTCATAGAATAATGGTCGAAAACAGGAAAAATGTACACAAATTGTAGAATTTTAAAGTAGAATTAGTGTCATTCGTTTTTATACATTGTAAACTACTGCATTTTTTAATACGTGCCTGCATACCATCAATTATAAAAAGGTGCAATCTTTTCATTATACTGTATACAAGGCGAGTCAAAATTCAAATGCGTTATTTTTTTAATATAAAATGTCAAAAAATAAAGGACATTTCTTGTACTTTCATTTTTATTAGGCACTCCCTGTACCTAAAATCACTCATTTCTGAACTATTCCTCATTTTTTAGAAAATTATTTACCATTAAAGTTAAAAAAAACTATTTTCCTAAACTTTCGTCTTAGAATTTGGTTTTATCAAATGAATGTTACATTAGATAACACACACAATACCAATTGCATAGTTAACTAAAATTGGATCGTTCCTGTGGGGCTCGTAAAAAAGAACGAAATAAGTAAAAGCTTCCGAAATATTAATGTAAAAATCTTAAGAGATTAAAGACGATCGTTTAAAGAAGGCCTACAATGTTTTGGGTAGAAATTTGTAATGTCTATTATAAAATTCGTTAGTTTGAAGACAGTGGACACCCTCGTGTACTTGCTAACTAGTTAAATGTGCGTAAGTGCGTAAGTTTAGACATTTAAATACGAATTCATATATTTAAGAAATATCGCTCGGTGGACTGATATGTATTCTACCAGCCAATTTATCCGTATCATACCAAACGTTTATTCCCTATTAGCTATACTATTTAAGGCAGGAAACTGATAAACCCTATAAATCATAATATATTTGATTTTATAACAACTACATGGCCCATTTATTGCAATTCAGATCTCATAAATACAGCATAATCCTTAATTTTTTATACAATAATATGCTAAACTAAGGAATTAGTCTTTTATCTCAGAAACTTTTATTGTTTCGAATCAGAAGTGTGTTCCATCAGTAAGTCACCCCAGAGCGTCACGGAAAATAATAATAATAACCGTCCCTCCCCCCGCAGAAGCAGCTTCTGGGGTTCACTCCTAAGGGGGTGAATTGAAGGGCGAATTTAATTATTATTATTATTATTATTAACATTAACAAGTTTGTCGGACCAAATCAGTGTTTGTAACCACTGTTCTTTGTACAATTATTCAGGACTAAACCGCATTTAAACATTTTATGTATTTCCAACTAATTGTGTGTACTTTGGGTTTGGTATGGCTACATAATAATCTGTACTTCTAATCAAATTTTAAATTATAATTGGATGAGAATTTCCAGGTTATATATACTCTACGGTTCGGTTACTAATTATGTTATATAACAAACAAATTTAAATTAGTTGCTGTTGTTGGATCTGTGTTCTAAATTTAGCTTCCACTTGTTTTGTCTGAATGATGTGAAATAATATAGAAAAATGCTAGAACAAGTCATTTTTTGTTTTAATCATAGAATTCTATTCGTAAGTAATATCATAAGGGCATCTAATTATTCCAAAAACACACGTTGCTCTTTAAAATAATGAACTCTGCAATTGACTGCTTTTCCACCTCTCCAGGCAAGTTCTACTGAAGCGATATGGTAAAATTTTCGCTGGAGTGTCTTCGTCCCATAATAAAACCATTGCGTAGTATTGTTCCAATTTTAATGAAGCAGGGCTCGATTTTCTTTTGTTGACGCACATCTGCAAATTCCTTCGTTTCGCATAAAGAGCTTCCCTACTAGACTTAAAGATACATTGTCTTCACAACTAGTTCTTTGTAATTTTCACCGTTTTCTTTCTTCATATTCCACGTCCAATCTTTCAGGATTAGGTTTAGTTGCTCTAAGTTATGTAGTTTCCAAAAGCTCGTATTTCTTTGCCTTGCAGAATTCCGTAAACTGTTTCCATACTGACGTATGGGTTTTAACGGTATTGTACGGCAGAGTTTCTCAAAGTGTGGTCCGCGGACCCCCAGAGGTCCGCGAGCCCATACCAGGGGGTCCGCAGAGCTAGCTTAAGGCCTATTTTTTATCTATGGTGTTTCATCAAATTCAAAATTAAATTAAACACAAAACTATATATTTACACATAACGATATGGGCAAAACTAAGAATAATTAGCATAATGCGTTTTTTTTTGAGGTTGGGGGTCCTCGAAGACTGTAGGTTTTTAGGTGGGGGTCCGTGATTCTCTTGACTTTGAGAACCTCTTTTGTACGGTACACTTTTCTCAATCACCAGACAAAATTTATTGATAATAAAATCAGAAAAATTGTTTAGCCTAGGAGACCATAATTACTTATTATCAAAGGTTTTGTAATTTTTGGTGACAGCAGCTGTCAAGTTTTGCCGCGGGTAAACTCAAAAAAACTACTGACAGTAGGTATCATACGTCGTCTAGAAACCATTTGTAATTCAAAATTGCGCGTTTGTCAAAGTAAAATAAAATTCTGAAACTTTATTATTATTGTTATTACTATTAAGCAGTTCTGAAACCTCACATACTTAGACAGCTGGATAGACAATATTAAGCCCTTTAAAATTAAGTATTACTTGGTCACTTAACAGATGAAGATAATTTTTGTTTTTTCGACAATCTATTTTTCTGGATAAACTTTGTTTCATACATTTTTTTTGGGAATTTACTTAACTTACTTTTTTCGAGAATTTTTTTCCGACCATCTGTTTTTTATAAACATCGAAGTTTATTTTAGAAATGTAGTTTTTTTCCAGCAATTGTTTTCCTGATAAATTCTAAATAATATTTTAGATGTTTTTCTGGGAAATTTTCACGTTAGTTGTTTTTTTTTTTCGACAATTTTTTTTAGAGAAATTTGTTTTTCGTGAGCCTTCAAAATTTTAAAATTTTTAATCTTAAAGCAAGTTTGCAACAATAAATAACTGTCCTATAATTTAAAGAAAATTTCGAGAAAGATTTATACCAAGTTATAGTGCTATAGCGGTGAAGTTCTGATCAAAAATTAATGCACCAAGGGCCGAACAACAGCAATAAATGCCAATTATCAGGCGCTGTAAATCTTAATCGCCAGAGCGAACTCACTATTTTCTGAAGCAACTGAGAACTCCAATAAGGAAGTTTATTTTCTCACTTTGAGTTTGTTAATGCAGTAGTTGCTTTTTTGTTACACATTAGTTGATTTTTTGTAGTATACAAGAAAGGTATTTTTTTATAAAGAACAAGGTAATGAAAAATGTCCATATTTATTTTTTGTAAATGCTACGGTCTATGTAATGAATTGAGAATTATTAATAATAATCCAGGTAGCAAGCGTACCTTATAGGTCTTGCCAGACGTATTAATCCGAAGTTGACGTCATTAGGACATCTAAATGACGATCTAATGACAGCGCCCCAATGACGTCAATATATGGCGTCATTTTGACGTTACAAATAGGTTGCAGATGACCGGTTAGGTTATATACGGGACGTACAAACGTTATAAACATCGCCATTAAGGCGTACTTTTTTTAGGGATTAATTAAGATACTCGTAATCATGGAAAGACAAAACATAAAACAAGTTACAATCATAATTAACATGTATTGTTATTTCGAGCTGGATATTTCTTGATACTCTGAAGTTCTTTCACCAAAAATGTTCTCTCCCTCATCGGAGCTACAGGTATCTTTGGGACTACAATCTGACACCACATAATCCATTGGAATCTAATTTAGTGATTGTTCCGATTCTTCAGATCCACTTAAAGAAACTGTTTTTTCCCAAGGACGAAACATACTGAAGTTGACACCGAATAAATAAATAAGAAAAATACTGTAACAATGATTCAAAATAGAAAATATTATGCAATACACGAAAGCCCAGAATAATATTAATTGAAACGCAAAAGAACATATAAGTAACACCACAAATCATCTACTATTCACTAAATCAAGGGCGAACACAAGCACAGTGTATAAATATTTTCCTAGTCCCCAATACTGAAGACAATATTTGTCTAATTCCTACTTCCTACTACTCAACCCAAACGTTTGACTCAACTACTAAAGTAACCACGCTAGTCACACTTCCATTGTCGCCTCTTATGAGTGTAACCTCACACCTCACAGTTTAGTTAAATTAAAATTTAAGACAATTAGTAACGTTTGTGAATCTCAAAAGAGATCAGAAGAAGAAGCTATGGGCCTCTGTTCAAATCTAATATGCTTTATAGAAATTAAAATGTAAATTCATATTAAAGAGTTAACCAATATAGAAATTTTACGCCATTTACCCCTACTAGGATCTCCAGTTAAGTTGGTTATTGAATATTTGCAAAGTGGTCCTAATAGCCAAAACATTATTTTATTTTTATGTATATGGACAGTGTAACGTGTTTTCGACATTAAAGTACTGAAAAATGTCCATATGCATCAGCTTTTCTTCCTTTGATGTTTTTATAGCTTTTTTTCATTCTCCTAAAGCAGTGGGTTGGACTATACCCACCAAGTGAGGATATAAAAGGAGATAAATTAGGAGAACGTTCTCTGTTATTCAGCCCATTATATTACTTGTACCAATGAAAATTAAGATCTAGATTCACTGTATTCTTAAGTCTCTAATAACCTTTTTATCCCTCCATACCTCCGTTCTTAATTGAAACTATCTAACTCTGTTAAACGTCCTGTAAAAGGATCGCATCGCGTTAAAAACTTGGACGGACGCATTTCTCGAACTGTTCAGTTTTTTTAAAACATATCGATCTAGAAGACAAAAATAGTTGGAGGAGTAGCACTCGAACAAAATGACAAAATGGGATGTTTCCCGTTGAATTCTCATAAACTGCGTCGCGTTCTTTTTGCACGAATAGGAAAAGTGCACTTCTTATCTGAAAAGACATTCCATAACCTTCAAGAAAATGCATTTATTCCCACCTGGAAGAGGCGGCTGTCTCTCTGGCAAAACGGAAAGGTCCCCTAGGAATTACGGGGGCGGCAGATGCAGTACTGACTCGCTTCGACCCGTATTTTTAATGGAGAGGAAGAAAATGGACAGATATAAATTACGGATCGTGTGATAGATCTACTAGGTGTTGTTAAATGATTTGTTTTTTTTTTCGTTCTGACACCGGACTTTGTTTTTGTAATATACGAATTTGGAATACGAAAACGTTTGATTATTTTATTAAAAAAAGCTGACCCTAAACAAAGTGGCTGATATGTGACGACGCCGTCAAAAAATAATGTTAAAATTGGTGTTTTCTTTAACTAGAATAAAAATCAAAATAAAAATGGACGTCCGTAGCTCCATTTTAGAGTTCTGTGATATAGAACAACTCAATATTCGTTTCGGTCCTCACAGTCTACTTAAATTATCCAAAAAAATTTCCTTGCAATTACACAATACATTTTTTAAATATTTCCATTAATTGTTATAATGATAATTACGGCAATATTCTAGATTCGTTAGTGAAACTGCAAATCCACATTAAGTTTATCGCTCGTAAATCGGCAGATAACATAAAATGACAGAAATGTTCACCTACAAGCCTCAGGACTTAGAATGAATCTCTAGTTTCAAGCCAGAATACACAGTGAAAGTGGAGAAACAAGAAAGCCGATAACGACTCTATCGATGAAAGGGAATGGATGTATAACAAGAGGTCGATGACCCCTTCGATTTCTGTAAGAGCCGTGATATTAGAAAAATTTTGGATTCGTCTTATACTTAAAAACTTGATATTGTTTGTATGGGATTCATAGGGATCACAATTTTCACATGCAGTAATAATTACACATATTTTTCGGAAAATATGCATAACCCCACGCCGACACAGCACCGCTCCAAGCGGCATCTTGTGGCGCGGCCCGTAAGTTAATAGTTATGTTTGTTTACCTAAAATTTCGTTAGAGCGCCGCTCATGTCAAGCGAAATCGAAATTTGCAGGCGTATATTTATCAAATTCACATTTTCTCTAGTGACTACCAGATCGTAAAAATAAAAATTGCTTCTAATGAATGTTGTAAAAAAAAGGATCATTTTAAAACATAAGTTTTATTAAACAAAGATAATGTTCATCATTTTAATTATATCTAAATCAAAAGTAAAAGTATAATGATGATAAATGACAAGGATTTTTTTTGTTATGCCTCTATTAATAGATACCTTCAGTTTTATAAAAATCAGTGAGAATTTTAGAAATTATAACTTCCGGTCAAATATTCTATGAGAAAACAAAAAAAAATTAAAAACTGATGACTTCATGAGAAAGTTTAGAGTCTCCTATTTGAAACGCTTTCTTTTTTTCTTTGCGTACATTTTAGACAAAGATACTTTAGTTTTTCCGAACGCCTCGCCTGAATATTTGTATTCAACGGCTCGGCGCGCGTAGAGTTTTCGAATTTGCTTCCATATTTTTAATAATTTTTTTTAGTAATACAAATTCTTTTTTAAAATAACTTATAATATTATTTTTTAGTAAAATTTTCCGCTCTTTCACGTGATGCTATTAGTTTTTCGAAATTTTTTTTTTCGAGATATAATGGAAAAACCAAATTTTCGATTTTATTTTCGAAATTGTGAAGTTAGCATACACTTTAGAGCAGTAAAGATTTTTTTGTTGTTTTCTACACCCTTTCAAGTACTTAAATGCCAAGTTTCATCGAGATCACATTTTGTGCGAGCTTTTGGTCAATCCTTCTCTGGAAACTGGGCTGATTATAAATAGAGAATAACATATAGTTAGCGTTGTTCATACTCTGTTGTGGTGCTTCTTATTTTTCTATATCTTCATATCTTTTTCTTTATATTTTCATGTATTTTAAATTTCATGTATTTAAATTTTTTTTTTGTAAAACTAACATATATATTGTAAATTAGGATTCCTATTTAAAAATAAATACTTACTAATTAGTATGTCAGTTATGGCAGACTGCATATCTATATGTCAAGATAGGTCTTAATATTTGCTTACAAAGGTATTCTACTATTTTTCTTAAAAAGAAAAAATAGTGAGCTCAAGTCCAGACGTAATAAAATGAAGCATCAGATTTAACGGGTTAAATAATGAATCAAATTCTGCGATAAAATGATTTGATCTGACACTATCTTATGTGTGTTAATAATAAATATAAGCGATTTTCTTAAACTTTAAACAAAACCTTTCCAAACTCTCCAATTTAATAAAAATTAACTTTTTTGTGGAATCTGATCAAACTTAAACTAAATCGGCAAGTTCTCCCAAGGCGGTGCTCTGCAACACAATACAACAAAAACTAGGCACATGCAATTCATCTGTCACTTAGTTCGGAAACTACAATGCGTCTTCGCGCCAAATGGCTTATTAAACAGGATATGTCATGGCAGCTTCGGGAACAGTCAAACTTTAAACAGAATTTGATTGTGTTCGAGAACGTTAATAAACCCGTATTATTGCTTCCGTTTCTCTGTATATTCGTCTTCTCTCTCCGACAACAGCTCCTAAAAGTGATTTCCATGAATTAATTAAAAAATAAAGGGATTTTCACCATTTTAATATATAATTTTATCAGATGCAGTGTCAGTCGCACGCGAAATTTTCCACAGAACTTTTAATTTGAACATCACATTTTTTCTTTTTTACATCCATTCGAAGTTTAACCCGTACAGATTGTTGTAACCACTATTGTTTTATCTAATGTACCATATTTGTATTTGACATTAATTACTTTGATGTTAGTTTACGCTGCAAAGATTTCAATCCTGGGGCAGACCATCGTTGTCGGTGATATTGTCGTGAGGTTTTTCTGGGTTTTCTCACAACTGTAAAGCAAACGCGCCATCAATCATCAATAAGTCGCCTCAGAGCGTCACGGCAACTAATAGTAGCCGTCCCTCCCCCACATTAGCTCTGTTCTGGGATTCATAATCAACCCGTTGAAGGCCGTATATTATTATAATACTTTCAACCATTAAATATGGTGAATGCTCTAGAGCGCTACCACCATTTTTTTAAAAATTTAACTGTAATCAATATCTTAATTTTGAAAATCATTTGGTTCAGTGTATTAATGATTTTTTATAATTTTACGTATTAATGTTTTAAAAATAATACAATACATGAAGCATTCCTGTACTTTTTGCTGTGATGCAGTATTTGGTTTTATGACTGACCATTTAAAAATTTGGTGGAGGAATATGCGCATTCGCCAATTTCAAATATACTATTCTCAATTTATATGAATGATTAATTTTCAGTTGATTATAAAGGAAAAATAATCACTTTTGCAGATGATACCTAAATCTTTTATAAAGGAGAAGAGTAGTGGGCCCTTGCAATTTTGTGGACTTATGGTTTGTTTGGATGGGGAAGAGTGGCTGAAACTTATATTCGCCCACTCAAAGTTATCCAAAAGCGCTTCCTAAAACTAATATTATTTAAAAATGCCAGATATCCAAGTGATAGTTTATATAAAGAATCTGGTATGCTAGAGCTTGGGTAACTGTACTATAAAAGAAGTGCTACTAGACAATATAAAAACAAAAATAATCTACTGAAACTCACCCATACATATAACACACGACATGATGTCCAACTTCAATGTCCCCGAACACACAGGTCTATTGGACAAAAAGTTATCATTATTTAGGTCCAAAACTATTCAATACATTACCTAAAAATATCCAGGAATGCCGGTCATTCTATTTATTCAAAAAAGAATTGATAATTTACTTAAAAAACACTTCCCCAGATATTATACACTCATACTTACCTTGAGATGATTCTGAATTGTTTAAATTTTATTTTAATTGACCCATTGAATGTTTGTATATTTTAATTATTGTTTTGGTGCTTATTTGTATTTAAGTATAAGGTATATGCATGTTTAACTGTATATATTTGGATGTATCTTTTTCATAGTTTAAGATAGATTTTATATTAAATTATATTTTTGTTGGTACGCTCACGTGTCCCATCTCACTAACAAGTGAAAACTTCAGTGAGACATTTTATGTGCTTATTTTGCTATTTTTTGTACTGATATGTAATTTATATGTCTTTTTTTGTACACTATTCTATTCTATTCTATATTAAAAAACGTATTTTATTTGTCATGACAGGATTATTGTGAAAACTTAAAAATTATGTATGATAAATCCATACTGCCCCTTAAACTAAAATAAAATGTGGATAAGTGTATATGTTTACACAAAGAGACAAATGGAAGAAAAACGCGATTTTTCCATTTTGATATTTTCAACATCCTTTGTAAGTCATTTGGTTTATTCATCAAAGTCAAATATCGGAGAATCTGATACCGCGAGGTTATCATAACTGATATGAAGTTCTCTGGAAAATGATTTGTTGACCTAAGGGTTTTATAAAGGCGAAATTCCCATGCTGAATTTTAAAGAATCTCACTCGTTATTGGAAAATACCGTATGTTTGCTATCCAGATAAAAATCACATATCTCGTATATTTTTCGTTCCCTTGTGGATTTAATAAAAACTTACCTATGTTTTTAAAAATTTTCATGTTGAAAAACTGCATATCATTGACAATATAAAATGTAAAATTCTTTAGTAAATAAGACCTAAAGAGATTAATAAAATATCTATCTATTTAAATGAAATATTTTATGATTTAATCATGATCAATATATCTAAGTACCTGTCAAAGTAAAATTTTAAGAGTATATACTAGTTTGAACCAATAAATTTTCCTCAAAATTGACAATCTCTAACTTACTTTCCCATTAAATCCAGAACAAACTGTATCCATTATCCAAATTCAGTTACCACCAAACTCAATTATAAATTTGGATGGTTTACAAAAGTTTTCCCGGTAATTCAAGGAAATCCATCAAGCAATCTGTTCATGTTCAACGAAACGTAATTGCTGGAGCACAGTTTGAATAAAAAGTCCCCGATTATAAACATATCCATCACTTTGCTTACTAATACATCCGTTCAGCTGACAAAATTTCATTCATTGCTGTATGCAGACAAACATCAAAAAGTTTGTTCTCTTTTCAATCACGAAGGGTTGCACTGGTATGTCAAGTGTGAATATTTTGGAGAGCGATGATTTTAAGGTGTTTAAAATATTTCATATTTTCCTAGACGTAATTTTTTACCAACTTTCAGTCTCCTTTGAGGAGTAGGCAGATCCAGACTTGTCTTGTGATTTTCCCAGCTGGTCTCTTAATTAATAATAATAATAATAACAAGTGAAAAGCTAGCGGAAAATCTTCCTAGAAAATGGAATTAAATTCCAAGGGAGCATACAGAAATAAATTCCTGTACCAGGGGTGATAACTACTGAAGAAAGAAACCGAAAAATTTCTGCCTCAGGCGGGAATCGAACCCACGTCTCCGTGCTGACGCCTTAACCACTAGACCACCGAGGCATGTAATCCGGCGATGATCTAGCTGGTTAAGAGGAGATTTATTTGGGATGTCCTTCCTAATTCAGATCTTTCACGGTTTCTTTCTTTAGCCACTTTTTCAGGATGTCAAGGTTTCCCCAAACTTTGTTGAGATTAAACTCCTGCACCTGGGAGTGGTGTTTTCTAATACGACGTGGGGGGTCGCAATATGAAAGTTCGATTCCCGCCTGAGGCAGAAATTTTTCGGTTTCTTTCTTCAGTAGTTTTCACCCCTGGTGTACAGGAATTTATTTCTGTATGCTCCCTTGGAATTTAATAATAATAACCTTTATTTCCTCTGAATGATGTAGAGAAATACTCAGTTTACAATTGTTTCACGATGAAAATTTTAGATCAAGTGCAGTAGCCTAGGCAGCATTGCCTGTTAGCTCTACGCTCGCTCTGCGAATTTTCAAGATAGAATGTACAGGGTGTCCAACTAAGAATGCGAGGTCCTTTAACCACCCCGGTGTTGTAATACTGCATTAATATGCTCTCGCACATGCAGTATCACAACAGCGGTAGATTGGAAGAAAGGAAGTCTGTTTCCATGGCCTGTGCGAGCACCAGACTTAACTTGTCTTGATTTTTCAGACTCAACCTACGACCAGAGAATATATGAAAATCCTGTACATAATTGTCATAGTGAGTAAACGAATTCTTAATTACAGGTCAGAATGTAGAATATTCAATAATACTGTAAGATACTACAGGGTGGTATTTTATCTAGCAAAGCTAACCTATTTATCGCAACTACTTTTTCTTGCTCTATGATCCATCTTTCTATTTCAGAAAGTTTTTCAAAGCTTCGTCTGCTTTTTTTTAACTTCTAGCATCAGCTTATTTACTATACTCTTTGACGGACATTTCGCTTTTCTAGAAAGTAGCATTTTACGGATGTTACCTACCCCATCTATTCTACCATTGCGATTCTGACTGATATATGACATATTTCACTATTATCTATCGACGACAGTGTCTCAGAGGATAAACGCGTTTATATTTCAGTATATACGTTCAAGTGGTCTGTCCGTTCGATGGTTCATGCCCAGGTCTATTTTTCTTTTCTACTACATGATTTGTAGCGTATTTGACAATAATTTCTTTGACGTTAGTTGACGCTGCAAAGATTTCAATCATGGGGAAGTTCATCGTTAATAATAATAGAAATCCGTCCCCCTTACAAGCCGTGATTCTGAGATTTGTTAGAAAAAGGGTAAATTGAAGGACGTATATTAATATTATAATATTTTTGTATATATACATACAAAAAGGGTTCGACTTGAGGACTCTTCTAATTAAATTTATCCTTAAATTTTACGCATTGTAAGATACAAGTACAATAATAAATTTCAGAATAATTATTTGCGAGGAAAAGGTAACATAGTCCGTTGGCAAAACTTTCAACTACTAACTCAATTCTCTTCTAACACAGCAATAAACTAATAATCAACTTCCAATGCGGAGTGACGTAATACCGTGTTTACTTACTCAGGAACTAATTTGCATTTTGCATAATACACTGAACCGTTTTGTTTCGAATTGAATGGATTTTGTATTCGCACCGATTCAGTGAGGACAATAAGGTTTGTTATTGGTTAATTAGAGTCTTGCGAAGTTCAATAGAGTTTCTAGCGTAAACTTCATAGATTTATTTCGATTGAAAAGAAGCGATGCAGTAAATGGATATATGACTTGTAGGGCTGATTTCAAGCAATATAAATAAACAAAATGTTCTTATTTGTTTTTAATTAATATTTAAGGCAATAATAGATCAGTATTTACTACTTGTACGTTATTTTAAAAGAATTGAGAAATTTCTTCTACGTTATTATAAAAGAATGGAGGAATTAATCCTGGTGGCTAATTAACAAATTTTATTTTCAGGAATTGAGTGTATGCAATTACCTCTTTTTGTAAGATAGTCATTCAAATTTTTGAGATGTCGACCTAACATATTCATTACTATTTAAGCATACCAGCACCGCTTCTTTAACTTTGCGGTTATTATTAGAATTATTAGTTTCTTTTAATAATCTAGTCCATTGTATTTTATGGCCAAAATCCCAAACATGTTAACATATTTTTGATTTTTCGATTCAATATACAGGGTGACCCACGAATATTCCCTCGTTCTCTTGTGCCTAAACGGTACAAGGTATCAGCTTAATTTTTTGGTGACATGTAAAATGATAAGATCTATTTGTTTAAATTATTTGCAGTTATACAGGGTGATCCTGAAAATTCCAATTTATCAAAGTTAGGTTTTTTAATGCAACACACTGTATTTTATGACATTTTTAGATTACATCTCTTACCAATTTTGAGAAAGTTCTGATTTTAAGAAAAACATTCTATTTAAACAAGACCAAAACATGGAAACCTCTTACTTTCAGTAACACAATTTTTTATCGATTTATTCTCACTTTGAGCGCTTTCATTTGCACTG
Organism: Crepidodera aurea; assembly: GCA_949320105.2. Lineage (NCBI taxonomy): Eukaryota > Metazoa > Arthropoda > Insecta > Coleoptera > Chrysomelidae > Crepidodera > Crepidodera aurea. Next base: position 35,670,936 of record OX439475.1, on the reverse strand, counting down.
TGTCGGATTTCGATATTTTGCACAGGATGTTTAGGAAAAGGGTTCTAATTTTATATTTTCAAAAACTATGAGTAATGCATATGCATAAAATTAACGATTAAAAAGTTAATAGGATTTTTCTCTAAAATTTCTGTGAACGTTTCTTATTGTTTCCTATTGTAGTAGGCCATGGTTTTGGAATGAGTTCTTAGTTTTAGGCTCATTGGTTAAGAATGCAAATGTCAGTTCAAGAGAAATTTCTAAACAAACTGAAATTAGTCGAACAAGTGTTTGCAGAATTTTGAAAAAATATAAGTACCATCCTTATCACATACGAGACTTTCAACGTAGGTTAGACTTTTGTTTATGGAGTCTTGAAAAAGTTGGGGAAGATGATGAATTCTTTAAATATGTTTTATTTGCCGACCAATCCACTTTCCACAACAACGGCTTGGTAAACCGACATAACTTTCATTACTATTATACGAAAAACCGTCACCTCTATCGCACTGATGATTGCCAAAATCGGTGAAGCCTCAATGTATTTGAGGGAATTGTAGGAGACCATGTGATTGGTCCATTATTTTTTGATGGATACTTGAACGGCGTAAAATTTTTATGGTTTTTAAAACAAGAAGGAATTATTTAAATAGACAATCCTCCAATAAATGGATTGGAAGGGCAGGTCCACATGAATTTCCACCTATATCTCCTGATTTAGCCAGCATGGATTTCTTTCTTTGGGGTTAAATTAAACATTTAGTTTACAACACTCCACCTACCACTGCTGATGACATGAAGATTAAAATAAAGGATGCGTTTGCTACTATAACACCAGATATTCTGAGAAACGTTTTGAGATCTTTTGAAAAACGAGTGCGGTTATGCATAGAGGAAAATGGTCATCATATTGAACATTTATTATAGTATTTTTTTCATAAATATTTACGTCTTGATTGTAGTTTCATTTCTAATTAAGTTTGATCCCATACCTATTTATCAACTACAATAAAGAAATCATTGCCTACTAGAATGTAAACAAAGAAATAGAAATTTTAGAGAAAAATCGTAATAACTTTGTAATCGTTAATTTTATACATATGCATTACTCACAGTTTTTGAAAGAAAATGAAAAGTTATTTCATATAGAATAAAAATTACAGGGTGGTCCATTTAAGTTAAGTGAGTTTTTGCGGTTTGAAAAATATAAAATTAGAATCCTTTTCCTAAACACCCTGTGCAAAATATCGAAATCCTACAGAGTGCAAATGAAAGCCCTAAAAGTGAGAATAAATCGACATACATTTGTGTTACTGAAAGTAAAAGGTTTCCGTATTTTTCTTGTATAATCTAAAAATGTCATAAAATACAGGGTGTTGCATTTAAAAACTAACTTTGATAAATTACAATTTTTTGGATCACCATATCAATTTACATATGTCACCAAAAATTAAGCTGATATCTTGTACCATTTAGGCACAAGAGAACGAGGGAATACTCGTAGGTCACCCTGTATGATTGGTGTTCATTAAGCCTTACATGAAAAGGATTAGATGTTTCTCCTATATGAAATTTATTACATTCGCATGGAATTTTGTAAATACAATTTTTTTTATTTTGGATTTCATTAAAAGGTTTTGTATTTAGTATTAAAGATTTAAATGTATTAGGGATTTGTTTTAAAAACTGTTCTTAAATTAAATTTATTGTCAATCCTAATTTTTTCCGATACTTTTGAAATATAAGAAATTTTTACTATGTTTGAATGAAGTATTGGGCGATTTAAATTCTTCTTTATTTTTAAAATCTCGGTAATTAAAATGAAGAATACGTGACCTATGCAGATTCCCACACTTCTGTTTGATACTTTTCTCTACGGGTAAAAATTAACAAAATAAATTTTTTTTTTGTAATTTTAAAATAATTTGTAGTTGAAAAAATCATAAAATCAACAATTTCTGTTTTCCTTTACAATTTGCCAGCATTAACACTCTAATTGAATTTTCTCCAACTAAAGAAAACGAAAAGGAGAATTACCAGTTTATAACTCATCTCAGTACACAGATAATCCCCCATTTAAGTTCCCATTCACATAGTTGCATGCCTAGATTTTCATCTAAGAAATTAGAAAGACAAACGAAGCTCGCCCCGCCATTCGCCGGGAAATTCAGGAACTCTCACAGGGCAAATGAATGCAAAAGGTCCCTTGTAGTTCACCATTAAAACAACAGATTAAAGTGTCATCTGAAATTAAGCTTGCAAATGAGAATTTACTTTGTAATTTATCACCTTATTTAAAATTCACCACGCGATCCGGGGAAAATTTCAAAAATAGTCTTTAGTGCTTGATAACGAGCCGGCTGGCTGCATTCAAATGTTTTGTAATTTTCTTCATCAGAGAGGTACAGTTATACAGTAAAGTAAATGGGTTATGTAGGTGGACAAAATATTCAGTTCTCCTATTATTTGAATTCTTTCATGGTGTAATATTGGGGGGCAGGACCTAATTTTATATTATTATATTAAAAAAAACCAAAGGACAGTGAAAGTGCCTTAAATATAGCTGTGAATTTGGGAAAGTCGTGTGATTAGACCACCGACGTCATGGGGCGCCGTTTGTTAGATTGGAGTGATTTTTTTTGTTTCAAAGACAAACAGAGTGGATGGAAAATTTTTATAATGTAATAAGAGACTGATTTGAAGATTTCTGTTCATCCAAATTAGGTGTGATGTATTATTAACCGTACAAGGTGCCTGAGCAATGTCGCTGATTTAGTTTATTTAATTTTATTTATAGCTGCCTATTGAAATTCCCTTGCAAAAGAAAATTATTGACCATTTATATCATGGAAATCATCAAACCTGGGACATGTCCCAAGATGAGATGACAAAGAAGTTTAGCTTTGTGAAAGAATTCAACACAAAGCTAAGTAACAAAAGCGAATGGGACAAAGATACTATCCCAAAACTCAAGAGAAGTGCCATTAAATGGTACACAGATGGTTCTAGAACAACAAAAGGAACAGGAATAGGAGTATATGGACCTGGAACCAAATATTCTGAAAGTTTAGGCAAATCTCCGAGCATTTTCCAAGCTGAAATATACGCCATCGGAAAATGTGTCCAGTTCAACATAGAAAGAAATTTTCACAGACAAGAGATCATCATCATCAAGCAGCCATTAATGCCTTGAACTCCCACGTAATCAACTCCCAGATGGTTTGGGAGTGCCTAGAGAATCTAAACGAACTAGGCAAGAACAACACTGTTACCCTCCTATGGGTTCCGGGACACACTGGAGTGGAGGGTAATGAAATAGCAGACGTACTCGCAAAAAAAGGGACTGAAACACCATTTCTGGGACCTGAACCCTTCTGCGGAATAAGCACCAGTACAATACTTGATGAACTTGGAAAAGAAGTAAATAACAAAAGATCCCAATACTGGATAGGACTACAAGGAATGAGGCAGGCCAAGACACTACTGGGAAACTATAACCAGAAGAGATCTGACGACTGCGTCAGTAAAAGTAAAAATAAGCTCAGAATACTAACGGGTATCCTAACAGGGCATTGCCGGCTGAGAGGCCACCTAAAGAAACTCGGATTAGTAGACAAAGAAGAATGCAGATTCTGCGAGGAAGAGGAGAAAACCTCTATCCACATTCTCTCAGAATGCATTTCCCTGCAAAATTCAAGGGTACGATACCTCGGAGAATATCAAATAGAAGAGGAAGATCTACCTAACCTGAAGCCTACCAACATCCTGAACTTTTTGAAAGCAATAGGACTGGAGGAACTGCTCTAATCGGTGAGACATCCTCAAAGATTGGGCAGCAGTAGGGGGCACAATAGATCTTATAGATAGCAGTGTATCGACACACCCATCACAGATAGATAGATAGATAGATAGATAGATAGACAAAACTGGGAGGTTTTAGAAGACGAAACTTTAACAGAGCATGAATATATCACTTTCGAAATATTCTCAAAAGGTCCAAAGAAAGCAATTCGCATTAAAACCAAACCTGAATGTGATTGGATGGCCTTTAAAGAAATTGTAAAATTGAGAACCGAGAGCGGGAGAAGAGACCTTGAAGCCATTATGAAAGAAGCATACCACGCAAGCCTGACAAGAAACCAAAGATCAAGGAAACCTTTCTGGTGGAATGAAGACATAAAAGCGAAACGAGATGAGTGTCATAGATTAAGGAGGCAAGTCACCAGAACCGCTAGACAAACACCTAGAAACGAAACCGAAGAACAAGAAAACTACAAAAGAGCAAAGAAGGAACTACGGGCGCTAATAAATAAGTCTAAGAATAAACACTGGGATGAATTATGCCAAGAATTGGAAGCAGACGTATGGGGAAAAGGCTATAAAATCGCAACGGAAAGACTAGTGGGCTATGCTCCTTTCGAGCTAGCTACTGAACAAAAGATCAAGGCAGCAGAGAGATTATTCCCGAATAAATTAAAAAAATGGGGAAAAGAAAACCCCACTAACGAGGTGGAACTGTTTACAATGGAAGAGTATACCACAGCCCTCCAGAAAATGAAAACCGGTAAATCTCCAGGCCTAGATGGAGTGCCAGTAGAGGCAATAAAAAAGTTGGAAGAAGTCAAACCCCATACGCTGTTAAAACTGATGAATACAACACTCCAACAACAAAAATTTCCAAGAGAATGGAAAACGGCAAGACTGGTGTTGATACCCAAGGGTAAAATTGAAGACCTGAACTTTAGACCAATATGCCTGCTTAACTCGGTGAGTAAACTTTACGAGAGCCTACTGAAGATACGCCTAGAAGATGAGATAGAGACCAGGAGCCAACTTTCTGAGAGACAGTTCGGGTTTAGAAAAGGGAAGAGTACAATCCAAGCAGTAGAAAAAGTATTGAATATCGTCAGGGAAAACGAAACTGATAAATGGGCTGCATTAGTCACAGTGGATGTGAAAAACGCTTTCAACAGCGCCTCGTGGGATTTAATACTTAAAAACTACAACGGATGGGAATATCGAAGTACCTAATAAACTCGATTGACAATTATCTTGAGGGAAGGTCAATCCAGATCGAAAAGGACACAGCCATGGAAATAACTGCAGGAGTACCACAGGGGTCTATTTTGGGTCCCATTCTGTGGAATGTCTTGTACAATGACCTACTTGTAGAACACATGCCCGTTGGAGTAAACATACTAGCGTATGCAGACGACGTTGCGCTAGTCATAACATCAAAAGATAAAACCCAACTGAAATGGAAAACGGATGAGGCATTAGTACAAGTAAACCAATGGATGGCATCAAATGAATTAGAGATAGCTCCACAAAAAACGGAAGCGGTCATCTTAAAAGGCAGATATCAAAGGAAGGACATAAAATTTTATTGCAACGGGGTAGAAATCAGTCCAAAGGAGCACATAGTATACCTAGGAATTACCGTGGGACAAAGCTGCCAATTTGGAGAACACATAAAGAAAACGGTTATCAAAGCTGAAGAGAAAGTGGCTCAAATAATGAGGATTACCTCAAATCTCAGAGGTCCAGGATCCAAGAAAAGGGAAATGTTGTATAACGTAGTACAATCGGTACTAGTATATGGTGCACCAATCTGGTATAAAACAGCAAAGAAAAAGGCGTATAAAGACAAATTGGTGAAAACCCAAAGAAAAATGCTTCTAAGAGTTGCTAGTGCATACAGAACTGTATCAACAAAAGCAGTCCAGGCGATAACAGGCATCATACCCATAGAACTTGTCATTGAAGAAAGGAAGAACCTATACTACAGGGAAGACGGCACAACCAAAACCGCCAAACAAGAAGAACGAGAAAGTACCATTCGGAAATGGCAAGACATTTGGGAACACACCGAGGAAGTTGCCCAATGGACAAAACAACTTATCTCAGACCTACAGGAATGGCTCAAATGTCGCCACAGAAGCACGGATTACTACCTGACACAGGTATTAACAGGACACGGGTCTTTCACGGCTTATACGAAACGGATCGGAAAGACTAACAGCGACACATGTAGATACTGCGACATGACCGACACGGCCGAGCATACCCTTTTCCAGTGCAGGAGGTGGCAGACGGAGCGAGACCAGGCAAATTTAGAAATTGGAGTTCCTTTGACTACCGGTAATATGATAAGACTGATGCTCCGAGATGAGAAAACGTGGAGAGTCGCACATGCCTACATTAAAACAATCATGTCTGTAAAGGAAGTAGAAGAACGCCAAGATATGAATAGGAATAGACCATAGATGATGCTATGGTCTATTCTGCTATCCTTCGTAAATGTCGCTGGAAGGAGGGAGTCCCACATAACCACCTGGCATAGTTCATGGCAGAATGTGGTAAACATGAGTTTTGATCCGTACACACCTCCAAAGACAAAAAAAAAAAAAAAATAGATAAGATAGATAGATAGATAGATAGATAGATAGATAGATGGTTTACTGTATTTGACAAATTTAAAAAAAATCCCTGGGCGCTAGTAAGATTTTTCACGATCACTTACACCCCAGATTGGTCAATAACTTCCCTATCATAACTAACTTGAAATTTTTTTTGAGGATCCTCTTATTTGCTGAATCAAAACATGAGCTGAGTCCTCTTAAAATCAGAGGATTCTTGGCTGCGCGTGCGTAGTATTCTATCGACTATTATGGAACTTACTTCCGGTTATCGGTTACTACTTTTAGGAAATATTTATTATATAAGTTTTTTATTTATCAGTGGTTGATCACTGGAAATAACAAAAAAATATAAGGTTAAACAGTGGATGATGTGGCAACAAAACAATTACCAAACGTTAAATATGTTTTTTCGTGATGGCTTGATAATAATATAATTTAAATTTGTTTGTAGACCAAGAAATGCTATTATAATTATAATTTCTTTTAATGTTCGATGACCTTGGTCTATCAACAAGTTATTGTTATAAAATCGTAGAGTTTTATTGTTAATAAAAAAATTTAAGGTTAAAATAAATTTAGAAAGTGAAATTATTTATAGAAATTAATTTCAGTACGAAGATTTACTAATAATCGAATGCATTCTGTTTTTTATAAGGCCTGATCTTTATTTCTTTGACTATAGAATTATTTATCGATTTATTTATTGATTGATTTATTTATTGAGCTCAATATAAAATGTTGGGTACCTTTATTATTTTAATATTCTGTTTTAGCTCTGTATTATCATTCCATGCAGAAAAAATAAACAATTTGACAAATGTCACAGCTGTCAACATAAAAATCCACTTGTCAGGAAAAACCGGCATCTCACGGCTTGCTGAAATCTGAAATTCTTTGATTTTTGTGTCAAAATCAAGGTACATGGTGAAATTTTTATATTTTGGAAATGTTTTTCACTATTATTTTCACTGTTCTTAATATCACTTTCACGATTAAACCTTTTTTTAAATCACTATAATTACTATTTTACCTAAACTAATTTTCTAAATACAACTTTATTTACAATTTTAATTTTGACATTTCTCATAATTATTGACTTCTTTATTAATATTATTTTTACTTTTTTTCATAGAATTAGGGCATTTTTAATTTTGAAAATTTGTAATTAACATTGTGAAGATGATTAATTTCATCCACAAATTTCACAAATAGATGAATTTTTATGGTTAGGGGTATAATTGTTACTGACATTTATAATCACTACTAGTGCTTCTAATTCTAATGACTAAAGTCCAAATTATATCAGTAACTGACCATAAGACCCTATCCTAATAAATTATCGTAAAAGTTTTTGAAAAATAACATTTTTATTTATAAAAAAAAATACATGAAGTTAAAATTTGCAACTTGACATTTCTCATTTCACTTTCATTTTTGAAATTTAATTTGTACTTTTGAAATTTAATTACTTATTGTTAAATTGTTTAACACTGATAGAAGCCTTTATTAATTTTATTTATTCAGACCATCTTAAATTGATTGTTAACATCTTCAGGGATGTTATCCGTTACAATATACAACCTTTGCAAAAATAATCCAATATATTTTCTTATTTTATAAAAATAAATATGCAAAGTTTTATTAAAATCAGGCGAGCGGTTCGTAAGAAAATGGGTCATAAAGTTACCACTAAAAACGCCTTGCAATATTCTTCTTTCAATAAAAGTGGGGTTCCATAACAAAATTCCAAAATTAAAACAGGTTAAGTTGAAATATTTTTCTTTATTATTGGACCGACCTTAGAATTTAAATTATAAATCAGCACCTGTGTTGTGAATGTCCTACTGGAATTAACATCACATCCTTTTTAAACGTACCAACTAATTTGGCCATTTTAATTTATCATCCGGCCCACTGTGCGTGGAATAGCTCCGTTTACAATTGGTTTCTGTTTCAAACCAGGAAATTAATTTTATTTCACGAAGTGCAGAGAGAATTTAGTAAATTGTATTAAAGAATAAATACGTATTAAACAGACAGCTGTTGTAATCGAAAATTGAAAATAAATCAAAATTCTATTTGTACAATTTTATAATTGAGTTAATAACCGCCTGCAATTATCTCCAAAATGATAAGTTTCCGTGTGATTTATACAATGAAATGTTCATTATATAAATTAGGTAAGAAAACGAGTAAGGAATTTAATTTATCAGATTCGACATCCTAAGACCGGTTTCTGCCTTTCGGCTTCGTCAGTTAGGCTTTTCGAATCCAATAAATAAAATTCCAAACTCGTACAAGTCAATAGCTATATCCGCTATAAGATAAAATTTTTAGATGTGCTGCCATCTATGATTATCGAATCTGATAAATTAAATTCCTTACTCGTTTTCTAACTTTGTATTAATCTCTGAAAGGGATACGAAAGAAGAAAGTGATATTTTGACTAGAATCAGTCAAATAAAAGCTTTGCTACACACAATGCAAATTGTGTATGCAACCCCAATACACCGGGAATTTTTTGCTTTTAGTAATTGTCAATACTCTCTTCTAATCATAGATGGCAGCACATCTAAAAATAAATTAGGTAAATTGTAGCACACATCAATTTAAAATTTAAATCAAACAAAAGACAAACTGCTGGTTGGCTGCAATGGACAATGACAGTATGTCGTCACAACACAGTTGGCACCTACTGAACCCTTTCCAAACGTTACCATGGCATCCATGATAACAAAGGAATAAATCAGGAAGAATTGATAATAGTACGAAAACAACATTCTTGGAAAACGGAAGATACATGAAGACAGATGAAAATAAACAAATAGTCAGACTATCAGTAAATTATTGAATATTGACGGAAAAACACAAACACAGAATTAATGGAAATGAGACTTTTGAGAAGAATAAATCAAAGAAGATAAAATACGACTTTGTTGAATAGGTTACGTATGTGGAATGAGTGATTTAAAAACATATACAAGGCAAGTAACACAAGGGGTAGACTGAGAAAAACCTGCAATTTAGGAATTAATGACAAAGTAGAAAAGAAGCAAAACATAAAAAGGAATAAAGAAATCAACAAGGTATATCTACCTATAAAAGAATTGAATAAAGTATATAAAAAAGGTATTCGAACGCGATATTTGAAAACCTATTTCGATAGTAAGAACGAAGAGGTTTCGTAACCATTTGACATATTAAAGAGTTTTAGCAAATTTACGTTAGATCTCCGCTAACGTTAAAGTAACGTTGCGTAGATTGTAACGGCAAGTGCAAAATATAGTTTTAGCAAAGTTCAGAAACTTTAACTTTTATCGTGGTTTTACACCTTGTTCTGTTAACGGTCAAAGTCAACTATTGTTTATTTCTGAACTTTATGGTGTAGTTATTTGTTGATGGCAATACATTTTAATTATTGTCGTTCTATTATCTCATAAATCAAATTAATTTTTTTACTCCGAAATGTCAAATGCAAATGTCAGGAGTCCCTATTTCGTATAACGTGTCACTTTAAAACACCCACTATTTTCGCCAATCTAACGTGTTAATTTGATACATGTAACAATACACTTAGGCATGCGCAGATTGATAATCGACAGGCTAACGTAACGTTAGTGGTAGCGAAAAAGTGCTAAAACTCTATTTCTTCGGCAATATTTTAAATAGCTTACGAATTATCCCGTTATGTCAAACTTGTGTTGTACGGATTTGATATGTAAAATAAAATTTATGAATTGTTTAGTTTCACCCATTGTATAGTAATCAAGTAATCTTTAACAACATGCTAGAGAGTTTGAGAGTTGTTAAAATAACCCCTAAATATGTTCTGAACGTGACGTTATGTTTTAATGGATTACGCCGAAACTTAAGAGAAGAGAATCAACTCGAAAGTTGCTTTCGAATATTACTTAAGAAGTTCCACGTCTGAAAATAATACAAGTTACAACATTGCGATTTTCCCACCAACAAATGGGATATACTGTTAAGTATCAGTTGGTGGTAATTATAGTTTTAGACAAAGTGGAGAATGCACGATGAAGTTAGAAGATACAACTTGGTTGTACGTTTTAGAAAACAGAATGTAGACACAGGGTGATTCTCGACGAATTAGTAACAATAATAATTTGAGGAGAAGATATTTATTAAAGGTAAGATAAAAAATTCAGTGTAACACATTTTTCGTAAGTAATATCATAAGGGCATCTAATTTTTCCGGAAAAAATCGAAAAAACACGTTGCTTAGTAATATTTTAACAAGAAGCATAAGTGCTGGTAACAACAAAAATCCGAGTCGAAGACGAGGATTTTTGCACCTGCTCGAATGCATTTTGTTAAAATATTACTTTCCATTGTATTTTTTAAAGGTAAATCACTAATGTTGTTGATGGGTCCAGCTGTAGAGTTAGAAGCTCGAGGAGTAGCTGCAGGATCTTCTGTTTTCTGTTTTTTAGCAGGAGGTTCTGAGGAGTCACTTCTAAGGCTGTTTATGATGTTGGAATAATGCTCATTATCCATTTGAAGATAAGGCTTAATTGAGTTGGCTGAACTGTGGCCAGTAATTAAATACTATTAAACGAGCAAGGTTTGTATGTGTGTGTGTATGTGTGTGTGTGTGTGTCCAGAGGATCTCGAAATCCACTCGTCAGAATTCAATGAAACTTTCAGGGTAGACTAATTCCTATCTAAATCGACAGAAAATGTAGGTCTCATGTCTGTGAAAATTCGATCTTCCGAGATATTTACAAGAAAAGTTAAGCTTTTAGTTTTATTTCCTAGCAACGGCAACTTGTTTCTACAGTAATATACTATAAAGGAGAGAGGATATAACGTCACATTCCATAGGCGTACTTTGCAAAATAAGTTTCTATAATATAAATAAGGTCACAGCATATAAAATATATATACCCACTTCGTAGATTAAATTTTGAAATTATATTATTTACAAAAAATAAAAATAAACCTTATGCATCTGACACTTTAACATTGAACGAATTAAATTTAACCAATAAATAACAAGGAGGATTATATGTTGGGATTAAACTGTTTTTAATCTCTTGGCATTAAAAGTAAGGCTTCAGTACTTACCTAAACTCAAAGGTTAAAAAAAAGTTAGTTCAAGAACTATCTTTAAAAGTCACTGTCTTCACTAAAACTACTGGTATCACTATAATTGTCTTTTCTGAGATTTATTACTATAGGTTCTATTAAATTATCCATTGACATATCCACTTTCCTAAATGAATTTTCCACATTTTTACCATGACCAATGCATTTTCCCCAATGTTCTCTATTTACATCTGAAACTGCCTTCAAAAACAAATTTCGCACATCAGGAAATTTAAATGTTTTATTGTTTTGAGAAACATAACGTTTTAATAATTGTGACCAGATCAGTTCAATTGAATTTAACTCTGCGTGGTTCGGAGGCAATCTGAGAATTCTAATTCCTTTTTCTCTGGCCATCTCATCTATAATATGGCGTTTTAATCTGAAAGAATTCAATTTTAAATTTGCCGCTTTATATAAAAAAGGAAAGGTTCATTTGAGGGATATAAATAATTTGCTTGTCAAATGACAGCCATCTCATAAATTTAAAGTTGAAAATACAACGTTGCCAATTCAATTTCAGAAATCATGGGTTTAGGTAAATATTTATAGGAACGTTGAGTAACACTGGTAAAATGGACACTTGTCAAAATGTGACACCTGTAAAAACGTGACAACTGTTAAAATGTGATACGTGTCAGAATGTAACAACTATCAAAATGAACAAATGTCAAAATATGACACCTGCCAGAATGTAACAAATGTCAAAATGTCACACGTATCGTACTTTTCTTTATTTATTACAAAGATCTAACCTAAGCTAAAGCTAATCTTTTTTTTTTTTGCGGGTGGAAATGCTTTATGCACATCGGGTAAAGGTTCTTCCCTTTCCCGATAGTGTGAGACTACCCCTTACGGCTACTATTTTATTATGCGGACAGTTTTAATATTTAAGTTTTCACTATCATAGAGAGAGAGAGAAAAAGAATAAATGCTTGTACACGTGTACTATTAACATAGATTTCAATTTTTTATTTTACAAGAAACTTTAAAGAGACATTTAAAATTCTCTATTTTCATAGTACATTTTAAGGTTGATTGTGACTTTGTATTTTCCAAGAACAAATTGTAATGTAATGTACGAATGAACTATTTTTGTAACTGAACTGCCACACGTCGAGAGTCTGGTCACAGGTTTTTGGGGAGGTTTTTACCCAAGTATAAATATCAGACCTATAATTTTCCTTCACTGCAGATCAATAAATAATAAAATCAATTGAACATAGAGTTTTTCTTATATAGTGATAAATAGAGTGAGCTGAGCGATCTTCTGTTGACGGGACGTGTGCCCTACACTCTGCTGTTGCCCGTCCCGGAAACGGAGCCTGTCCACCGTAACAATTCGCGAAGATCCAGCGTCAGTAGATGTTGCTCTAAAAGGGTGAAATCCCCAAAAACTAGGCAACTTTTAATGCATTAACTTACCTCTGTGACAAGCAGTTGATAAACGTCAACAACAGCTGCAGCCAATTGAAAATTAACTGTTGAGGGCTCTGGATTAAGCCCTGTGTTCGAATTTCGTGGACTGTATTTTGTAGGTTTACTTCCTCAACTCCCTCCAATAAAACCAATGGACACTTTTATTTAACCATTTTATTAAAGCTCGTCAAATAAATAAATGAACAACAAAAAAACAACAACGTAACAAAAATTACATTAAATTAGTAATTGTGAACAAGAACAAAGTATTAAAGTTGATTTAACGAAATGACCACATCATTCAGAAAATATTAGTTTGTGTATGTACTGTATGAGTGATAATTAGACACTGCGAGAGGTCCTAGCCTGTTAGCAGCTAGAAACGCACTCTGAATTCGCCGTACTAGGAGGCATTATGAATAACAAGCCCTTATATGAAGGAACTTGCGATACGTCGCACTTGACGGAGTTTCTGAATACATTGTTTTAGACAATGGAGCGGCTAGTCTGGTACGCGACTGAAAACACACTTTATTCGCCGTACTAGGAGGCATTATGAATAACAAGCCCTTATATGAAGGAACTTGCGATACGTCGCACTTGACGGAGTTTCTGAATACATTGTTTTAGACAATGGAGCGGCTAGTCTGGTACGCGACTGGAAACACACTTTATTCGCCGTACTAGGAGGCATTATGAATAACAAGCCCTTATATGAAGGAACTTGCGATACGTCGCACTTGACGGAGTTTCTGAATACATTGTTTTAGACAATGGAGCGGCTAGTCTGGTACGCGACTGAAAACACACTTTATTCGCCGTACTAGGAGGCATTATGAATAACAAGCCCTTATATGAAGGAACTTGCGATACGTCGCACTTGACGGAGTTTCTGAATACATTGTTTTAGACAATGGAGCGGCTAGTCTGGTACGCAACTGAAAACACACTTTATTCGCCGTACTAGGAGGCATTATGAATAACAAGCCCTTATATGAAGGAACTTGCGATACGTCGCACTTGACGGAGTTTCTGAATACATTGTTTTAGACAATGGAGCGGCTAGTCTGGTACGCAACTGAAAACACACTGATTTTAAATTTGACGACGTTTACCGGTTTCAGATATATCCCTTCCTTTTGCCGGCAATTTGTTCTAGAAAGATTCGAATGATTCTTTTTAACTTATACCGCGTAAACAAGTCTAGATTCGACGGTTAAATTTACGACCCACTAATTAGCATCGAGCAAAAAAAAATAGCTTTGATGAGCCGCTTCCGGGTCGTCCGATGCCGCAATTATGAAATGGAGAAAAAAAATTGTTTTTGCCGGCCCCGCCTTTGTCACACCGCTCGTCAACATATTTGGTGCGGCGTTGTCGGTTTTACGGTTTTACGAATAACGAATATGAGTTTAGATGTTTAATTATCTGAAATTAAACATTCTCCCCCCGCGAAAAGAGGCGGAGTATTCTCTTGAAGTTTTCTAAAAAAAATTTTTTTTTTTTTAAGTTGGGTCATCACCCTGTAATTTCGGAATGAGTTTGATTGAAATAAGTTTGAAACATTGTAAAAGGTTTTAAAATGTTTGGATATTTGGATCCTGGCCGCTTGTGGGCGCATAGTTTAATAAAAAATGTAAAAAGTTTTAAGATATTTGGATATTTGAATCCCGGCCGCTTGTGGGCGCATAGTTTACAAAAAAGTTGGATATTTGAATCCTGGCCACTTGTGGGCGCATAGTTTACAAAAAAGTTGGATATTTGAATCCTGGCCACTTGTGGGCGCATAGTTTACAAAAAAATTTGTACAGACGATTTGTGATTAGGCATCACCGAGCCATGTTCCTTATTTGGAATTAAAAAACAAAACATGCCAAAATCTTAGCAACATTTGCAAAAATTGCAACTATAGGCGTTGGCTTTCCCAGATCTGCTAGCAGGAATATCCCAGATCAATTCCTTAGCCCTCTCTCTATAACGACTACCTCAGCCTACAATAGTTTTCCCTACAAATGAATGCCAAAATAGTACATGAATGTTTGAACGAAAAATGGGCAAAAAGATCCCAAGGGTATACGATCACCCTGTAAGAAAGTAGAATTGTTTAAAATATTTGGAATGGATATAAAATCCTAAGGGTATTTGCTCACCCTGTATGAATGAAAAAAGTTTAAAAATATTTGGGATGGATATAAAATCCTAAGGGTATTTGCTCACCCTGTATGAATGAAAAAAGTTTAAAAATATTTGGGATGGATATAAAATCCTAAGGGTATTTGCTCACCCTGTATGAATGAAAAAAGTTTAAAATATTTGGGATTATTTTCCGCTTGTGGGATCACTCTGTATAAAAAGAATTGTCAGAGTATCTGGACACGAAATGTCCCTAGGGTGTAATCTTTGGATGAGATCACCCTGTATGAAAAGTGAAAAAATGAAAAAGTTTAAAATATTTGGGAATATTTTCCGCTTGTGGGAATCACCCTGTATGAAAAGAATTGTCAGAGAATGTGGGCACGAAATGTCCCTAGGGTATAATCTTTGGATGAGATCACCCTGTGTGAAAATGTTTAAATGATAGATATAAATCCTAAGGGTATATGCTCACCCTGTATGAAAATGAGAAAAAAAATGAAAAATAGAAATTGCATCACAGCTTGTTTAAGGTATTTGCTATAAAATGAAACGCCTTGTGAAAATTAAAATGAATGCGTTTGGGCGTTTTAATTTGTTTTTAAGATTTATTTATGTTAGTTTATTTGATTGATTTTTGTTTGGTTTTTAAAATGATGGGTTATTGATCCCTTGTATGTATAAAAGTAGAAAGGTTTGATTTAACGAATAGTTTTTTGTTGTGGAATGTTTTTTCCAGTACAACAATTGAAATGAATGTACGAACACCTTTTTTGGCCACATCAGAGGATTTTTGGTACAAAGTAAAGTAGAAATGTCAAAGAATGTTTATGATAAAAATAATTGTTTGAGGGTAGTTTTCCCTGAAAGTTGAATACATGAAAAAGTACGATAAATGGATAAGTAATCCTGAAAATAGAGCCTTATTAGAAGGACATTTTTAAAGTTTTTATTTGTTGAAGAGGGTAGTTTCCCTGAAAGTTGACAAGAGTTTTGAATTTTAGAACGATACATAACTGGGCATTTTAGTATCCCGTCTACAACCCCTTGGACCTAGTTTGGCACCAAAGGGAGGTGTCTCACCATAGAGATCACCTAGCATTGTTGATTGACAGAGTCTGGGCATCCAATATCCCTGGGGGTAGTTTCCCCATACAACCCCTTAGATCTGAAAGATACCAAAGGGAGATGTCTCACCATAGAGATCATCTTATTTTGTCATAGAGTCTGGGCATCCAATATCCCTGAGGGTAATTTCCCCCATACAACCCCTTAGACCTAGTAAGGTGCCAAAGGGAGATGTCTAACCATATAGAACATCTTGTGCGAAAATGAAAAGTAGAATTGCTAGAAATTTAAATGTTTGTTGTTAGAGAAAAATCAAAATATATTTGCAAGAGAAGGTATAATCTTTTAGTAGATCACCCTATAGAAAAAGTATAAAATTGTCAACGAAAATTGAAATATGTTTGCTAGAAGAGGGTATAATCTTTTAGTAGATCACCCTATAGAAAAAGTATAAAATTGTTAGCGAGGATTTAAAAATATGTTTGTCAAAGAGGGTATAATCTTTTAGTAGATCACCCTATAGAATAATAATGCGAACGAATGCGAGTAAAAATAGTACAGGAGCCTTGCTATAAAATGAAGGACTTCCCTTTAGATTGAAAATGCGAAAATGAACGAAATACAAGAAGTCTTTAAATAAAGAACTTCTTCTTGAGTGCAAAACGAAAAAATAGAAAAGTATGTGCAATGAACGATAGATTGAAAATTGTTTGGCTATGGAGAGCCTGTTGCTAAGGGATAATTTTCCCTATGAACGAGAATAAAAATATAAGGGTATGCAGCCTTTTTGTACCTCTGATGCGGCGCTGGTTTCTAGAATAAAAGGGAGGTGTCTTATTTTTGAAGAACACCTTGTATAAAAAGTAGAAAAATAGTAAAATGTTTTTATAGTATTGAGTTGTAAGTTAAAAAATGATTTTTATTTATTAAGTGAGATATTAGATCTCGAAACAACGATCAGCTGTTGTTTTGTATTGGTAACGAAGTGAATTTTAAGAATAAAGTTTGATTGTAAAAATAGCGAATGTTTATGATTTGAGTTTTAAATATTGTTTAGCGATTTATTTGTAGAATCGTAGAACCATATCTACGGGGTTTTTTACGAATTTGTTTAACGAAATGATTTGTTGCGAAACTATGTGCGAAATGCGAGAATTATTTTTTTTGCCGTCGGCAAATGGAAAAAAGTAAGTTAAGAATAAATGCGATTTGATTATTAGTGCGATTTTCTTGTACGAAAATTTGTTTTAATTACGAACGATACGAGTTTTTTAAAATTGTGTTTGTATAGTGAACGAGTTGAATTGTTGATTCTTAACTTGGAAAGGTGGCGTTTTAAAAGCCTAGTTATTTTTTAATAAACTTTCGTGCTGTTTACACGAAATGTAAAAATTCGAATGCATATTTTCTGAATGATTGTGAAGAGATTTGGTAGCGAGAACAATTTTTCAATTTTTGACAGAGAAATGTTTGTATATATGAAAATTGAGTTCATTTTTGAATTGTAGATTTTGATTTTGTGAAAATTTGTTCTTTCTGTTAGAACATAAAATGTGTACGATAAAAGTACGTAAATACAAGTAGATGCAATGTATTATAGGTTAAAAATATGCGACAATTATATAAATTTAAATTCCTACAGAAAAAATGTATAAAATGTGACAATGTTTTATATGTTAAGAAAGAATGAAAAAATACATGTATCTGAGCTTTATAGCTATAACTATGCAGAATACATAAATACGAAATGTTTTTTTTTCTTTTTTATAAATGTTTGATAGTTTACAGTAAGTAAGTAAATAAATATCTACGGCCGGCTAGTTAGCGCATGCACCGAGAATTTAGTAAGTT
This sequence comes from Crepidodera aurea, assembly GCA_949320105.2. Lineage (NCBI taxonomy): Eukaryota > Metazoa > Arthropoda > Insecta > Coleoptera > Chrysomelidae > Crepidodera > Crepidodera aurea. The sequence continues at coordinate 35,652,955 of OX439475.1, read as the reverse complement.
TAAAATACAATGAAAGTTTTTTATACGTAAATGTAACGAGAAAAAAAATGTGTGCATTAATTTACCACAAGCCTACGATTGTTATCGGACCGCTTTTAAGTGGTTACAACGAGTTTGAATGAGTTTTACAAAAAAAATACCTTACAATTTCTTGCTGTGAAGAGTTGCTTGAAGGTTTGAAGTTGACTGGAAGTTTTTAAGCCACCATAGGCCTACCGATGAGGTTGAAGAGTTGAACTGGATCGCTCAGGATCATTGAAGAATCTCTGGAGTCGCTCAGGATCATTGAAGAATCTCTGGTTTAAATCCGGATCGTTTGGACCATGGAGGTCCTGGAGAAGTAACGAAGTTTTGCTAATTGAATCCGGTTCGATGGGACCATGTTTAGGGCTCTGGATTAAGCCCTGTGTTCGAATTTCGTGGACTGTATTTTGTAGGTTTACTTCCTCAACTCCCTCCAATAAAACCAATGGACACTTTTATTTAACCATTTTATTAAAGCTCGTCAAATAAATAAATGAACAACAAAAAAAACAACAACGTAACAAAAATTACATTAAATTAGTAATTGTGAACAAGAACAAAGTATTAAAGTTGATTTAACGAAATGACCACATCATTCAGAAAATATTAGTTTGTGTATGTACTGTATGAGTGATAATTAGACACTGCGAGAGGTCCTAGCCTGTTAGCAGCTAGAAACGCACTCTGAATTCGCCGTACTAGGAGGCATTATGAATAACAAGCCCTTATATGAAGGAACTTGCGATACGTCGCACTTGACGGAGTTTCTGAATACATTGTTTTAGACAATGGAGCGGCTAGTCTGGTACGCGACTGAAAACACACTTTATTCGCCGTACTAGGAGGCATTATGAATAACAAGCCCTTATATGAAGGAACTTGCGATACGTCGCACTTGACGGAGTTTCTGAATACATTGTTTTAGACAATGGAGCGGCTAGTCTGGTACGCGACTGGAAACACACTTTATTCGCCGTACTAGGAGGCATTATGAATAACAAGCCCTTATATGAAGGAACTTGCGATACGTCGCACTTGACGGAGTTTCTGAATACATTGTTTTAGACAATGGAGCGGCTAGTCTGGTACGCGACTGAAAACACACTTTATTCGCCGTACTAGGAGGCATTATGAATAACAAGCCCTTATATGAAGGAACTTGCGATACGTCGCACTTGACGGAGTTTCTGAATACATTGTTTTAGACAATGGAGCGGCTAGTCTGGTACGCAACTGAAAACACACTTTATTCGCCGTACTAGGAGGCATTATGAATAACAAGCCCTTATATGAAGGAACTTGCGATACGTCGCACTTGACGGAGTTTCTGAATACATTGTTTTAGACAATGGAGCGGCTAGTCTGGTACGCAACTGAAAACACACTGATTTTAAATTTGACGACGTTTACCGGTTTCAGATATATCCCTTCCTTTTGCCGGCAATTTGTTCTAGAAAGATTCGAATGATTCTTTTTAACTTATACCGCGTAAACAAGTCTAGATTCGACGGTTAAATTTACGACCCACTAATTAGCATCGAGCAAAAAAAAATAGCTTTGATGAGCCGCTTCCGGGTCGTCCGATGCCGCAATTATGAAATGGAGAAAAAAAATTGTTTTTGCCGGCCCCGCCTTTGTCACACCGCTCGTCAACATATTTGGTGCGGCGTTGTCGGTTTTACGGTTTTACGAATAACGAATATGAGTTTAGATGTTTAATTATCTGAAATTAAACAATTAACACTGACAGCTTTTTTAATTTTCCCGCCTACTTTCAAGCCAATCGCCAATCAACTTTTTATTTATCTCCCTTTCAGTAGTTCAAGTAGATGTCGCCCACTCCGTGATTTTCGCGAATTAATTAATAATTTGTCATGTTATAAAAATACTTAAATTATATATTCATTGGACTGCTTAAAAATGTAGATTTGAATGTTAAGAGCGAAGCTCGGTGACCAGATATTTTTAATTAATTGTTGTTCACCCACCTCTCCTTTTGCCAGGCTACTGACTGCTGTCGAGCGCATAGAGTGGTTTGGTATTTTTATTTCTTTTGTATTTAATCCTGCCTTCTATGCTGCTTCTTTAGTCAATTTCGAACAGTTCCTTTTTTCACACTGGGGTGTGTTTGTACCATCAAATTGATTGTTCTTTGTTCTATGGTGGATTTACTGTTACGAATAATCTATCAGTTAATATTCTAGATGAACGTTTAACCATTAGAATTTTAAAAAGGTAGGGTTCTTCGTGTTGGGGACCAGCCATTTACTATCAGTCATTATTTTTCTCCACCCTGGGCCGTTTTATTGAAGAGAGAATTATATTCTACTCTTCCTAAAAAGTAGAATTTTTGAAAATCAGTTATTTTAAAAAATATGTAACTATGTTATCTACCTGTTTTAATCCCAGAATTATCCACTTCCACTTCAAAATAATGAACTCTGCAATTGACTGCTTCTCCAGGCAAGTTCTACTAAAGCGATATGGTAAAATTTTCGCTGGAGTCCTGCCGGAGTGTCTTCGCCCCATAATAAAACCATTGCGTAGTATTCTTCCAATTTTAATGAAGCAGAGCTCGATTTCCTTTTATTGGCGTACATCTGCAAGTTCCTTCGTTTCGCACTACGAGCTTCCCTACTAGACTTGAAGATAATATCTTTAAATGTATAAAAAATTATTTTCCACTTCATAAAATACATCTCTTGCAACTTTTTGCAACAGTGTTCCACATTGTCTTCACAACTAGTTCTCTGTAATTTTCACCGTTTTCTTTCTTCATATTCCACGCCCAATCTTTCAGGATTAGGTTTAGTTGTTCTAAACTTGTATTTTCCAAAAGCTCGTATTTCTTTGCCTTGCAGAATTCCGTAAACTGTTTCCATATTGACGTATGGGTTTTAACCGTATTGTACGGTACACCTTTCTCAATCGCCTGATCAATATTAGTCATAGAATCACTTCCAAAGCGACTCATTTTCACTACATAAGCTGACTAGCACTGTTTAAAAACAATATTACAAAGTTTATTGACAATAAAATCAGAAAAATTGCAACAAAATTCGAATTAGAAATGTCAAGTTTACTTCGACTCAAAAAAAAGCTAGAGTGTAATTCGGTAAGACAATTTAATGAATATGTAAATCAATAAATTAAAAAATGAGATGTAAAAGTTTACCTACGGCCACTATAGAAAACAGGTAAAAACACACGACATACAGCCTCAGTAAATAGCTCATGACGCACGGTAAACACAAAACCGTGCGATTTGTTTACCGTAAACAAAACGCAAGGTTTTGGTAAACAAAATGCACAGTTTATACATATAGTTGCCTTAAAAATAAGTTGGACAAATTGTTTTGATCGTTTTAACTTACTGGCCTATTCCTTGAAAAAGAAAGTGTTTTTATAAATCGTTATCTTATCTGTAGAAAAATAATGTATAAAAAAATATATATGAATGGCATTTTTTTAGAAATAAAAACGGTCAAAACAATTTGTCCAACTTATTTAAAAGGGCAACTATAAGTAGGTAGTAATCGCGTAACCGCCCGTCATCACCGTAGCCATAGCAACTGTCAAAATCAAAATAATAGAAACAAACTTTTTGAATGACAAATAAGTTTTAGTTAATAATTATAAGATATGAATATGTCAAGTGGTAGTGAAAACGAAAATTTAAATCCTCCCAACGTCATGGAAATGGCAAAAATGGCAACGAATAATTTACTGCCAAGTAAATCCCGCGAACGCTACGAAAATTGTTACAGTAGATTCATGGACTGGAGACTAAAAAATAAGGTGAAAAATGAAACCTAGCTCTCTATAGTCCTTTTACTCAATGCTTAGATTGACTCTAAACATAAAAAACAACATAAATATAGAAGCCTATTCCAAGTTAATAGCGCTAGTAAAAAGGAAATCGGATGGCTTTAGAAGCATACAATCTAAAACTTTGACGGCCAAAAATATTCAAGATTTCCTCGAAACGGCTCCTGATAATCAGTACTTGTTTATGAAGGTAAAACATGTCCACTAAAGCTATATTCCTCACTTACAGTAATTTTTATTTTTAGACTGTTCTTATAATTGGCGTGAGTGGTGCATGCCGAAAACAGGAACTGAGAGATATGAAAATTGATGATGTTGAGGACACAGGAAAATCCTTCATCATTAAAATTCCAAATACAAAAACCAACATTCAACGTTCTTTTGTGATCTCTGACCATTTTTATTCTAGAATCAAAAAATATTACACTATACGCAAGACGGTACTAAAAGAAAATTTACCATTTTTTATAATATATACAAATGGAAAATGCACCAAACAACCCGTTGGGATAAACAAATTAGGCAGTATACCAAAAGATATTGCAACATTTCTTAAACTAGAAAATCTTAATCGCTACACAGGACACTCTTTCCGAAGATCTTCAGCAACTATTTTAGTTGACGCTGGCGGGGATCTCTTGGATTTAAAGAGACATGGTGGCTGGCAATCGTCTTCAGTAGCGGAAGGATATGTTGACGATTCATTAAAAAACAAAGAACTTACTTCATCTCGAATATCCTCCGCTATTTTACAAAATACAACCTCAACAACCGCAACACATGAAAATTTTACAATGACTTATGATTCAACAAATCGAAATACATCCAATATATTTAATAATTGTTCAGTAACCATAAACAATTATAATGTTCCTAATGGTAAATTGTAAATTGTTTGTTTATAAAAATTCTTACATTCTTACAGGTTGCTATTATCGGGGCATATTTATAAATATTTAATAAATTTTCAATAAATTTACTTTTAATTATTGAATCTATTTAAAATTTTAATAAAATTGTATTTGTTGTATAAATTGCTGGGATATAGTATTTATTTTTTTTTACTAGTATCTTTGTTTAATTTTAAATTGTAATTTCTATTACCAACCTGTACTTAAGTATATGTAACAATTTTTAATAGGTATGTAACAATTTGTTTGGTAAGTTTCAATAAAGTTTCTAAGTTTCAATGTTAATAAATAAAACAAATTATACTATATGATAATATATCCTCTATAATTTTGTAAAATTGTTCGAAATAAAATTGTTAAAAAAATCTAAAGATGCAATAACTAAGTCCAGACTTTTGGCACACTGTATATGCCCGTAGGTAAAGTATAGTACGTAATGCGTGTTGCAAAGCAATTACGCACTCATGGAATTTTTCCATTCGTGCGTAAAATGCTATTTACAACACATATTACGTAATATACTATTATTTAATTTAACGGAAAAGTACAATTGTTAAAAACGCAATTATTAAAAATAGCTTGATTTTCAGAACTTTCGTCTTTTGTTAATATTTTGCTCAAAATATGATCAAAAAATCATACAGTAGGCGTTCATAAAAAAGAAACAATGGATCTCCTACACTTCAAAATGAAAATTGCAGAGGCTCTTATTCGAATGGGACAGCCTGCGTAAACAACCTGGATGGAAGGGAAAAACCCATGTCTTTGTATGAAATGTCGCGTTCACGTATGTTTTGTAAAAGGCAGAAATTGTTTCATGTTATTTCATTCCTAAATAAATATTTTTTCAACTATGTTGTTTTTATTTAGTCCGACTGTCCATTACAGTGGACATTCATCAAACTTCTCCATGAAAATACTTAAAAAAAATAAACCATATTATTTAAGTTACAAATAAATACCTTGATCCAAATCTACCAAAAAAAAATTTTTTCTGACCAAGAACATAATTCGGGTCTGAAAGGGTTAATGACGATGGGTTGCTATGTCCCGTAAAGTTTTTGTTCACCTATACCACTCCTGGACAATTCAGTTACGGCGGCAGCTCCATTAGAATGGTTCGTAACTTTCACCCGCTTGATATCAAGTCCAATATTTTTCGCCGAAGATTTGGTCCATTTAGATATTTCGTTTATCCTAATAGGAGAATTCTTATACCATCCTTTCGAATTTGTTTTTTGCCAGAAAGGATTTGGAGTTAAAAAAAACTTTTCACATTTGATATGGTTTCCCCGTCTTCCCATAATTTGTTTAAACAATCTTACTGGGCAAACAAATCTTCTGCAGTGTTTGCTACCAACCATTTACTGTCGGCCAACTTCTGATTTCCCCCTTGTGCTGTCTTCGAAAACACTGGGTTATATTCAACTCTTCCGGTCTCTGTTCCACGGTTGTCTGTCTCGATTTTAAAATAGAATACCTTACAATTTGCTGCTTCTCCACCTCTCCAAGCCAATTCATACGCAGTAATGTAATACAATTTTCTTTGGAGGCCTACAGGTTCTTCTTCACTCCAGGACAGTGTCATTTCAAAAATTTCTCGTTTTGTGAGAGCATTAGAACTCACCTTCCTTTTTTCTGGGATTGCTTGTAAAATTTTGCGTTTTGTGTCGCGTGCCTTTCTTGCTTTCTTAAACTGTATGTCCGTGAACGGATTAAAAATTCTTTTATAATCTTTCAAGTACTTTTCTTGTAACATTTTTGCTGAAGTGTTCCAAATCGTCTTGTCTGCATACTCTTTATAATCTTCTCCATTGTTCTTCTTCATGTTGAATGCCCAGTCACATAAACTAGAAGCTAACTCTTCACTGGAAGTTTCTGCAATGAGTTCATATTTTTTTTTCAAACAAAACATCGCAAATTGTCGCCAAATGGATGTAGTTGAATTCACGTTATCATTGATAACTTTTTCAATTTCTCCACTCGAAGACTCTCCAAATCGCGATATTTCCACAAATGAAAACTTTTCTGACAACGCAAGTTTGAGAAAAATTGAAATAACTTCATCAAAAAATTGTTTACAATGCTGGTTGTCATGCTTTCAAAAGTTAGGTTCCGTTATTGCCGCTGGAAAAGTTAGTGCAAACTTTTTTCGCTGTCAAATGACAAAATCACGCGGCTTATGGGATTTTTTATACATGAATTAAATTGTCGCTAGAAAAGTTAGGGCAAACTTTTTTCGCTGCCATAATGACAAAATCACGCGGCTTATGGGATTTTTTATACATGAATTAAATTGTCATCTAAAAACCATTTGTAATTCAAAATTGCGTGGTATCACAAATTTGGTATAGTACTTAACTAAACTGTAATCTTTTTTATCTTCTTTTACACAAATTTCATTCCATTTCTATAGGTCTACTATTTTAATGAATTTGTAAAAACTTATAGTTAAGAACTAACTTTAACTTTCATTTTATACTAATTTTTTATTATTATTATTATACAAGCTACTGCAAGGGCAGAATCTGTACTGTACGATTTCCTAATATTTCAGCCCATCACCATCAAACAAGTCACACACGATCGTGACGTGTTGCGCGAAGTGTGACGAAACGAATTCTCCGTAAAATAATTAAGCTCTAGAATAGGTAAAAGTAAAATAATCGATATATACGAAACTGGAATTGTTTTGTTTGTATTGTCATTTCACACGTGCCCATTTCTCTGAACGCACTCATATACTGACAGTATTTGAATAGAGTAGTGACCAAAATGTCAAAGTGCTTAGACAATCAAGAATTGTATATAACAAAGATTACCCGATGGATGCTTCTCAATTTCAAGAACTGATAAATGGGTATGAAAATATAATCAAAGATTTAACAAAGGAATTACAAACCGTCAAAACAGAACATGAAGACCTGAAAAACAAGTTACCAACTATTATTAATGAAAATCAACAATTAGTGGAGCAACTAAATGCTTCTAACACAAGAAAAGAATGTGCTATCGAATTTGAATTAGTAGAAAATTTGCGAGAACAAATTATGTTAGGTAAAATTTTTAATCAACTACCACCTATCATATTTATTTAAATTTATTATCTATTTTTAGTTCTGCAAGAAAAAGAAGATATTAAACAATTATGGCAAAGGTCGATCAAAAGTGTAGAGTTACTAGAAAACGAGCTAAAATTATACAAGTCCGATAATTTAGAACTACTTCCAAAACAACAGTATTTAGAGATGAAACAATCATACGAAGAAAACATAAAAAAACTTCACAACCAATTAAAATTATCACAAAAATCGTTAGAAGAAAAACAATCAGATATACAAGACGCATTGGAAAGTAAAGAAACCGAATTTAAAAACATTAAAAAACTAGAAACTAGGATAGATAGTTTAAAACATAAGATACTTGAACTTGAAGATACAAATGAACAATTACGAAACGACTTTTACGAGAATGAAAGGTTAATACAAACCACCATGTTAAAAAATTCCGAATATAGAGAAAAAGTGACTGAAGCGTTGCAAGTGGTACAAGCGGCAATGAATGAAAAAGATGCGGCATTGCTAAGAGAAAGTGCAATCAGATCTAACGTTCAAAAATTGAACGACGAATTGGATACTATTGTAGAAGAAATTAAAGAAAAATACAATACAGATATATCCAAAGTTAAGGAAGACTCCAACAAAAAATATGATTTGTTAATAAACGATTTTAATAAAATATCCGACGAACTTAAATGTAAAACATTAGAAGTGGAAAAATATCAAACGAAAACAATAATTTTGCAAAACGAAATAGATAAGCTTCTAAGTGGTGGTTTAAATATAGAAGAAAGTCAAACTTCTAAACTACTCATTCTCGAAAAAAATTTAGAATCTACTTTTCAAAAACTTCTAGTTTCCGAAAAACAAAATATCCAAATCAAATCGGATTATCAAACTTTAAAAAACGATCTAGAACAAATGGGAACTTATTATGAAAGAATTGTAAAATCAAAAGAAGTAGAACGTTCCAGCTTACAAAATTCGATAAACCAGTTACAATCGTTTATAAAAGAAAAAGAATTAAACATACAAGGCTTAAATAATGAATTAGAAAGACTAAGAAACGAACATGCATCAACCGAGAAAGAGTATAGGAAATACATAGAAACTTTGGAAGAAAAAATTGATAAGGAAAAAAAAACGTACACAGAAAAACATAAAGAACTCTCCAACAAAATCGAATCTACTGAAAAACTTAACAAAAAATTAATACTGGAAACGAAAGAAATTTTTCGTCAGTTGGACACATTAGTAAAAACTTTAAAGGCCGGCAATCTCAAACTTAAAAAAGAAAATGAAATACTACAATATACAGTTGAAGAATACAAGATAAAAGTGACACAATGCAAGGAGATGATGGGTGTGTTGAATTTGGACTTTAGTAATATAAATAATGCCTGTGTTAATAGTCATACGCCAAACATACTCAGTTAAAAATCAACTATTTTAAGGGGAACCACATACAGCGTGTCCCAACTAAAATTTGCACCAAAATATTTCGAGTTTTGTTGAAATTTTACTCGAAATTTTATCGTAGTTTCAAACTTCTTTTTTCATCCCTCTAGCGCCCAGAACCACCCCTTGAACAATCTTAAATTGCAAGCGGTGCTAAGTGACACATCATTTTGAAGCTGCTTTCATTATCTAATGCAACCCCGTTCTTTTTTTATTTTAAATGACTAGTTCTAAAAAACAATTTAATTTTAACGAATGTACTGTTCAATTCAAGGTTTTTTAATTTAAATACCTTTGTGAGAATTTTTTCCGATTTTTCCCAGAAGGTTTCCTCAATTTGACCTTCAAATGACCTTGACCTTGACCTGATGAGGTCAAACGGACCTCAGATTCGGATTCAGCGACCCCAAAAACCCCTAGTTACAGTAGTGAAGTTCTTGGCGCAGACAAATTTTTTTTGTGGGGCTGTGTAATATGAGCAGTATTCTCAAAAAAGAGTCATTCAAAATAAAAAAAAAGAACGGGGTTGTATTAGGTGGCAAAGGGTGGTTCTGAGCGCTAGAGGGATGAAAAAAGAAGTTTGAAACTACGATAAAAATTGAGATACCTCTAGGTTAAAATTAATTGACCTGTTTCGGCATTTTTTCAAAATTTGAACAAAACTCGAAATATTTGGGTGCAAATTTTAGTTGGGACACCCTGTATTGTTAAACTCTTAAACTAGAGCAATAAATCTGTTAAAGACTGATTACTAAAAAATCCAGATGGATGATACTTTAAATATATTTCCCCCAACGTTTCGAGTTGGAAAAAATTGGCGAAGTTGTTTGTTTTAATACTAAAACAGTGTCGCCAGCTTTAAAGACTTATTTTTTGGATATTTTTCGAAATTTATGTTATATTTCATCTAACTTTTCGAGAATTTTTAGCAACTTTGCTATCATTGATATTATATTTTTGTTACATTGTATATAAAACTTATTTTTTATAAATAAAATGTATTTATCAAAACTTTGTGTTTTATTATAAAGTTTGTTGAAATCGTATTTGCAATATTAACTTCAAAGCAGTCCGTAGATGACCTTAAAATATTATGTTTTCATTCTTATGACTGATCAGATCGACTTGAAAGTACCAAGCACCTTTCTTATGGGAAAATGGCTTTCCGTCAAATTTTCTGAAAAGTTGGTATGATGTAGAACTCGATGCTCTAACAAAAAGTGTCCATTGGCCCAAACCGATCCGATATTATTATTATTATTATTATTATTATTATTATTATTATTATTATTATTATTATTATTATTATTATTATTATTATTATTATTATTATTATTATTATTAATTATTATTATTATTATTATTATTATTATTATTATTATTATTATTATTATTATTATTATTACTATTATACGAAACAAGTGCACTAGCACTTATCGCTTATCAGCTTTATTCATTTGTATTTGTATTTATTGTATTCATTGAATAAAGATTAATATTATTATTATTAATAACATCTGAATTAATTTTAATTTTAATCCAACATTTATTTAACATTAATTCATTTTCTTTTTTTCCCTCACTTTTGATGATTCTACTTCTGATCTGGACACCTTTCCTAGCAATTAGCCAAAAAGTTCAAGTCGATCTGATCAGTTACTATTTACTGTTCGGTATTACAAAAAAATTTACTACGTTTCTGGAACTATATCACCAAAATTCGAAAAAGATAATATTTCAGTTTTACTAGCCACATTAAATATTGCAAAGTTATTCAAAATACGTTGTATGCGCCAAGTGGAAATGTTGGAAAGTCATGTTTATCTTGCGGAATGGAGTAGGAGTAAATGGAGTGAAACGAGATATAGCTCGTAAGGTTGAAGTAAATAAGATTGAACTTTATAGGGGTCTTAGTATAAAATTAATGATTTTCATTTTATTGGTCTAAGAGTTAAAAATAAACCGACTACCCGATGTACAAACATCGTTTAGAGTGGCGTACTTGCACAGCTATTAATCTTTAAAAGTAAACAGAATAACTGATGTACAAGATATAGTCTATGTGGATGAAACCAAAAATAGTTATTTATGATGTAACTGTTAAAAGGATGATTTTATTTTTTGAGTTACTATTTCCCTCGTCTTAATTTCCACCAATCACAAACGCGCAATTTTGAATTACAAATGGTTTCTAGATGAAAAAACTGTATGACAGCTCTTGTCAGCAGTTTTTTCGACTTTACCCGCGGCAAAAGTTGACAGCTGTTGTCACCAAAAATTACAAAATCTTTGATAACAAGGAATTATGGTCTCCTAAACAATTTTTCTGATTTTATTGTCAATAAATTTTGTAATATTGTTTTTAAACAGTGCTAGTCACCTTATGTAGTGAAAATGAGTCGCTTTGGAAGTGATTCTATGACTAATATTGATCTGGCAATTGAGAAAAGTGCACCGTGCAATACCGCTAAACTCATACGTCACTATGAAAACAGTTTACGGAATTCTGCATGCCAAAGAAATACGAGCTTTTGGAAACTACAAGTTTAGAGCAACTTAACCTAATCCTGAAAGATTGGGCGTGGAATATGAAGAAAGAAAACGGTGAAAATTACAAAGAGCTAGTTGTGAAGATAATGTGGAACACCGTTGCAAAAAAAATGCAAGAGATGTATTTTATGAAGTGGAATCAATTTAAAGATATTATCTACAAGTAGGGAAGCTCGTAATGCGAAACGAAGGGATTTGCGCCAATAAAATCGAGCTCTGCTTCATTAAAATTGGAAGAATACTACGCAGTGGTTTTATTATGGGACGAAGACACTCCGGCGGGACTCCAGCGAAAATTTTACCGTATCGCTTCGAAATGGACTAAAGAAGCAGCAGAGAAGGTGGGATTAAATACAAAAGAAATAAAAATAACAAACCACTCTATGCGGTAGACAGCAGTCAGTAACCTGGCTAAAGGAAGGGTGGGTCATAAACACCCTTAAAAGTGACGCCTCAGAACCTCCAGCTAAAAAACAGAAAACAGAAGTTCCTGCAGCCACTCCTCGAGCTTCTCACTCTACAGCTGGACCCATCAACAACATTAATGATTTACCTACACCCAACGTTATCAATGAGTTAAAGATTTCAAACAATACTCCTACTGTATACCAAAATTGAAATTTATATTTTAATTGTATTATAAATAATTAAGTTTTTAGTATTTTGTGATTAAATAAATTACCTGTTTTTCAGTTTTCAAATTAATACCTACATATTTATTATGTATGCATATATAATAGGTAGTATGTTTTGTAAGCTATGTGTATGCAGAATAATCTGTTACTCATGAAATAATCTTGTTAAATACCATTCGGGCATCTAATTTTTCCTGTGAAATAAATCGAAACAACACAATGCGAAGTAATATTTTTTTAACAAAATGCATTCGTGCAGGTGCAAAACTCCTCGTCTTTGACTCGGATTTTTGTTGCCACCAGCACTAATGCTTCTTGTTAAAATATTACTTAGCAACGTGTTTTTTCGATTTTTTTCGAAAAAATTAGATGCTCTTATGATATTACTTACAATAATCCCAAAAACAAGAAAAATCATGGAAAACATTTTGAACGAAATTGAAGAGCAAGGAAAAAGAATGGGATTAGAGGTAAAGTTTAAATATCTGGGAATCACAATAGATAGAACGGGAGACAGGAAACTAGAAATAGCAGAAAAATTTGTCACTACAAATAAAGCCTTCCCCGCAAAAAAAAATATTAAAAAGCAAATTACTACGAAGAAAACCAAAATGAAGATCTACAATACAATAATTAAACCAATATTACTATTCATTTCGGAAGCTCATAGTGGTTTGTATTTTAATTTCTCTCTCTTTCCACTGGATTAAAACCACTTAGTTGTTAAAAAAGTTTTTTTATTGACGTTTCGGCTTTCCAGATCGAAAGCCGTTATCAAAATAACAATATTACTATACGTGGCAGATACTATGAGTATGATAAAGAAAGAGGAAGAAGATCTGAGAATCATGGAAAGAAAAATTATGCGAGCAATATTAGAACTAATTAAAATCACAGAAGACGAATATAGAATTAGAACAAATGAAGAAATTAAATAAGAAATAAAAGAAGACAATAACAAAAATAAAACAATTCAGATTTAGATGGTTAGGGCACGTGTGGAGAGCAGGAAATGGAGTATTGGCTCATTCACTGCTACAATGGGACCCAGAAGGGAGAAGAAGACGTGGAAGACCCAGATCAGGATCGCTGAAGGAAGTGAAAGAAGACCTACGCGGGACAGGAGTGAATAATTGGCAAGAGAAGGTGTACGATAGGAAAAAATGGAGAGATATTGTAAAGAGTGTTATATATTAAAAGAGTGGGATTGATCCACCCAGAATACTGATCTAGAGAAGAGCGAAAAGCGACTTAGCACCACCAGGGGCGTTTTTGGCCACCATAAATAAATATTACGAATAATTTTTACAGAAATGCCTAAAATAAATCAGAGAATGTTTGTTACCACAAATTCTAAAACTTTAATTATTATTTCGGTTTTGTTAATAATCACAAATTTAAATAAGTATTAATTAACATATGCTTTCATCCAGCCATATGTCGCGAGCCATCAAATTTTATTCATATTTTTTGTGAAGACAATTTAGAAAAAGAAAATCTTACTAAAAACTTGAAAACAACATTAAAATTTAATAACTGCACTTTTAATTAACATATATTTGATTATAACATTTGTAGAGAAGAGATTACATCTGTGCCTTTGTTTTAAAATGTGTACCAAATATAATAAAATTGCTAAGTTCTGAAAATCATTGATTTCATTTCAGAAATGTTTATTGTACATTATAAAAGTAAAAAATATATATCGAAACATATCAATTAAAACAACAAGGCTCAGGTTTAGGAAGAACCCGCCAACAGTTAATGTTACTGAGAAATCGTTTGCTCACTACGACACTGTTCCTGCTGATAACCATAATTGAACCCATGCAATATTATGGCTCTTCTTAATTTCAACTCCCAGGCCCTGAAAAACAAAGAAAAAACAGAGCTTCTGTCAGTCAACAAAAAGAAGAAAATTACATTTTAATTGTCGCAAATCTCCACTCGCCTTAAGACTCTTCCCCAGACCTACTGACAGAGGACAAAATCTCCTGGCAATCACTCTGACAAAGAACCCCAGGTCAGAGTTTTTTTGATTAATGTGTCAGTTGCTTTTATATATTGGTAAACGATGGTGTATACAACCATGCTTTCTATCATGATCATAGGCCTGGTTTATGCAGTTTATTGCTTGCTTCACATCAGGTGGAAGGCACTTTTCGTAGAATATTCTTATTCATAATCATGAAAAGTAGGCATGGATATTTGTCCGTGAAGGTCTATGACTCTGGCACTTCGGTCTGTCCCCATGAGTAGCTGAAAGCACTTGTTTTGTATTATGAAGACAGGATATGCCTAATTATTTGTTTATAAAGCATGAATCATCATGGGTGTTGAACAGAAGAAGAATAGGTCTCATTATTTGTTTATAAAGCAAGAACTTATTGTGAAAGTTCTTAAAATCTACAATATTTTAATAGAGAATCAAGGTATTAATCTTGCTCTAATGTATTGGACTTTTCCCCTAAGTATGTTTTCTTTAGTTTTATAAACTCCAAAAACAAACTAATCGAAATAAATATAACCCAATTTTTTTAAAGAAATTTTTTAAACTTTTCAAGAAGTTTTCGCTTTCAACTCCACTTTCTATTCACGATCATTCGCAATGCGTGCGTTTTAAGAGTTTTTTTCGGTTGGGAAAGTATTCGTTTGTCAAAGACGATTTGTTTTAAACTTATCTCCCCATGTCGGCGTATTTTCTTCGTTATTTCCGCATTTCAACACGACCGTATAGGTATTTCCTGAGAATAAAGGGTGTCAAGCGAATTTAGAGAGAATTTTAGAATTTACCATTGGATTACCGGATACCGTCGAATTTTTTTCAGCCCTCTTTTGCCTTTTTTAATATATTCGTACATAGATAGAAGTTTGAAGCTTGCCGAAAAATAGTTCCAATAGGAGGAATAAACAGATTTTATGTATACAAAACTTTTCCAAATGACACAGTAAAAAATTATCATTATTTAAATTATATTTTACAACCGTTATGATAAATGCAATTCTGTATTTTTTCTTTCTGGATCTGTCTGGTAAATATGGAAAAGAAACGAACGATAGATAGTGACTCTAGAATATTTAAAAAGAAATGGGTACATCAATATATCGTGATTAGTCAATTAATAATGCAATGTGTATAATTTGCAACAGTCCTCAAAGAATACAATATAAAACGTCATTATGAGACTAAACATAGACAGAAATATTTAATCAAAAACAACAACGCGTCGGTATAATCTGGAAGGTTAAAGAAGTTGATGGGGACGCTCAATTTGTCTATCTAGTTCTTGAATAGACTCTACCCCAGTAAAGGGCAGAAGAGGATAAAATATTAGCATAAATAAATCATTTTTCTTAATAAAAATGAAAGTACATAAAACAGCTTCCTTTATTTAATGAAAAATATAACATTTAAAACAATTTGAATGACAACGTATTCGTGTTCTGACTGTATACAGTATTTGCAGTAATAGAAAAGTGACATTTTGCTATTAAAATGGAACAATATCAAAAATATATACCTACAAACAGTTTGTTTTATTTTAATTATATAGTACCTTTACAGTAGAACCCACCGCTTTATGAGAAAGAAAAAACGCTATAAAAACAGCAAAGGATACCGCCAATAGAAGAAATGCTCATTGATCTGGACATTTTTGAGTACTTTATTGTCGAAAACACCGTACGCTGTCCATATACATAAAAATAAAATGATATTTTGGCTATTAGGACCACGTGCAAAGATTCAATAACCAACTTACTGGAGATCGTTAGGAGTAATTTGCGTAAAATTTCTATATTAATTAACTTTCTTTAATATGAATTTACATTTTAATTTCTATAACGCATATTAGATTTGGCCACTCCACCTGGCCCATAGGTTTATTTTCTGGTCTCTTGTGAGATTCACAAACGTTATTAATTAAAATTTTGTCTCAAATTTTAATTCTAAAATTAAAAACACGGTGAATAAAGTCATAAATATTATAAATTAATTAAGCTTACCTACCCTATCTCAATCCTCACCATCGGATTCACGGTCATCAACATTGATAATAAATTTGGTAGGACTCGTTATATAAGATTTTTCTTCTTTGATAACATGTTTGATTTTTTTCTGCCAATCATCAGCTGAAATTTTGTTAATTTCTTCTTTTACCAAATTTGCTATCAACCCGTCAAATTTGGGAAACACGATATGACGCCTTATTCTTTTTTTAAGTTGTCCCCAAATTAATTATATGGGGTTAAATACACAAAAATAGGGCGGAAGGCGCAATACCTCGTGGCCCCTTTTTGATGTCATTTCATCAATAAAGAATTTTATAATATGTCTAAAGATGCGCAAACGATATGTATAAATGGTTAGGAGTGCCTTTGAAAAAACATTTTTTTAACAAATTTTCCCATTAGCACTCTTTATAGAATTATAAAGAATGGTCCAAAAAATCGTAAAGAGACGTGTGATAAAGGATGTGTTAAAACTTTAGATCCTTCAATATCAAAATTAATTGGTAGTATTATTTATGAATCTTATCAAAGAAATGAGTTCCCAGTGGATAGTATATTTTCTTTACTAAAAAGTAGAATGCCATTTAAGAAAATTGGATTTAAATATCAAACTATCAACAAGAGGACTGTAATAATGGAAAGCCAGAGGATCATAAAATTGAGGATACAATATTTGAAAAAAATTAAATAGTAACAGAAAAATACTATTTAGATGAAACGTGGTTCGATACCCGCGATACGCTAAAGAAAGGATGGTCTGACGGAACAAGAAGATGTTCAGTAAATGTTCCTTGTAACAAAGGAACTCGATTTACAATTCTTCACTGTGGATCGGATTCAGGGTGGGTACAAAATTGCATCAAACTCTCTGGAAAAAATTTGGAAGATTGTAATTTAGATTACCACAAAAATATGTCTGGAAAAAGTTTTGAAGATTGGTATGAAAATCAGCTGTTACACAATATTGAAGAGAATAGCAACATAGTAATGGATAATGCTTCATATCATTCCCTCTTAATAGAAAAAGTTCCCAATACCAACTCAAATAAGTTGGAGATTCAGGAATTTTTACGAAATCATGATCTTTATCTCGAAGAAAATTATACAAAAAAACAATTGCTTCAAATATTAGGCACACAATCATTTGAAAAAAAATTCTTTATTAATGAAATGGCATCAAAAAGGGGCCACGAGGTATTGCGCCTTCCGCCCTATTTTTGTGTGTTTAACCCCATACAATTAATTTGGGGACAACTTAAAAAAAGAATAAGGCGTGTTTCCCAAATTTGACGGGTTGGTAGAAAATTTGGTAAAAGAAGAAATTAACAAAATTCCAGCTGATGATTGGCAGATAAAATCAAACCTGTCATCAAAGAAGAAAATTCTTATATAACGAGTCCGACCAAATTGATTATAAATGTTGATGACAGTGAATCCGATGGTGAGGGTTGAGATAGGGTAAGAAAGCTTAATTAATTTATAATATTTATGACTTATTCACCGTGTTTTTGATTTTAGAATTAAAATTTGAGACAAAAGTTTAATTAGCAACGTTTGTGAATCTCACAAGAGATCAGAAAATGAACCTATGGGCCAGGTGGAGTGGTCAACCTCTATTCAAATCTAATATGCGTTACAGAAATTAAAATGTAAATTCATATTAAAGAAAGTTAATCAATATAGACATTTTACGCAAATTACCCCTAACGATCTCCAGTAAGCCAAAATATCATTTTATTTTTATGTATGTGGACAGTGTACGGTGTTTTCGACATTAAAGTACTCAAAAATGTCCAGATCAACCAGTATTTTTTCTATTGGCGGTATCCTTTGATGTTTTTATTGTTTTTTTTTCTTTCTCATAAAGCGGTGGGTTCTGCTATACCTCACGATGATTTTTATATACAAAAAAGTTCAGAAATACTCTATTAATGACGCAATCTATTAAGTGACCAGTTAAAATATCTGATTACAATTTTCTTAACAGAACGGTATGAGAAAAAAAATTTATACGTGATGTTTCTGGTAAACCAAAAAAAACCTTTCTTAACTCACTTGATGATATTCATATTTGCTTTCATATCTCACTAGCATTATGAAAATATCTCGGTTATGCTCGAGGCTTGGGAATCATGACCTCGCATTATTGAGAAATTCAGCAAACATGTCGATGAATATTCATGCTAGTTAACAGAAGTACATACATATATAATTATGAAGTATTTGCCGTATTAATTGCACAAAGGGCGCTAATGTTGCTGCTGCTGCTTCTAGATCAACAAAATATATTATTTCGATCTGTTTGCAGGCTTATAATAGTTTAATTTTACAAATTTGCCCATTTGCATAACTTCTATTGTATGTATGGTGTCGGGTAAAATAAGGAATAGCGAGTTATATATTTCCAATTGATGGTCCATGAACGATATAGTTTGCTCTGGAAATCTGAAGGCTGCGTTTATGTTAAATATTTATAATCCAAGGCAGGAATAACTTGGAATGGTTACAGACTTTTAAATTATACGAACCATAAAAATACCAAAAAAGGACCATGGGAGTGACAAAACTGCACAAAGGATGTGAAATAAAATCACACAATCTCCCAAGAACACGGACATTAAAAATGTCCTACACTTCACCAGCGTCTGGACTTCAACAACTGGTGCAGTGTTCGTGATACACTTGCTCTAACGCAACTACTTTTATCAAGAACGAGAAGAGTCGAATTCATTTTCAGACATCCTTTAGTGACAGGATGTCGAGCTAGCCTGCTTCTTACTGATGAGGCACAATAATGCCGAAACCGGTCTAAGAATGGCAAGCTCCTTTAATAACAAAATCGAAGTTTTTGGGTAAAGCCCCGACTTGGTCGGGCACCAAACCACGTCTGGACTTTCGTAATTCAATAACTGGTGGGACATATAGCCCAAGGAGTAGTTGTTGAAGTCCAAACGCTGGTGCAGTGTAGGACATTTTTAATGTCTTGGTTCTTGGGAACAAGTGTGATTTTATTTCACATCCTCTGTGCACAGACTTTTAAGGTTATCAAAATATCTGCGGCAAGCAGATCCATTGTCGCCTGTTTTATTTAACCTTGCATTAGATAATTATCAAAAAATCTAAAGTGAAAACAGATGGGACAAATTACAATTACGAACGTCAATTTATTGCTTATACAGACAACTTGATAATGTTAGAAAGGACTTAAGAAAATTACAAGATATATTGCAGAACAAGCAGAAGTTCAGAGTTTCAGATAAATGAAACAAAAATAAAGTAGGTAAATAGTGACTGAAGAAACTAGAGAAAATATGAAAATCGAACGTCAAAAAAGTACAATTTTACTTAATTGTGCCCACGAAGAGCAAGATAAAAGTAGGACATGGAGTTCAACAAAGGAAAACTGGAGCGTTAAGAACGGAAAATATTTAGAGCTATTTTTAGTGGCATTAGAAGAACCGAAGGGAAAAGAACCAACGATCAGCCAAACAGTTGGAGATAGAAACATGACATTTGATAAATATACTTTATAGAAGAAACAACAAACACATTTTTACTGTGGACCAAGATACAGGATGTCAAAGTTTATACGGAACAAAATTTAAATAATTTATGTTCAACACAAACTACTAGAGCTGCAAACACGAACTTTTTTAAATATACTAGAAAATAAAAATATAAATACGTATTTTAAAAGGAATGCCCCCTGTAGATATTAAAGGAACCTCTGTACCTGGTGACTCAATATCTTCATATGATGACATAAGTGGATATTTTCGTGACTGTTCAATAGTAAGTTATGTAGACATAATTAGTTCTTCCCACTAATTATATCTACATAACTTATGATGACATATAGATAGTGCTACTATTGACAAATCCGTATGAGTTTTAAGAAGTACTAACCTTTAAATGGTACGTGTCAAAATTTCATGACAATCTCACTTTTAGTTTAAAAGTTACAGGCTAAAATTAGACTACATAAAATCCTAAAAAAAAATACGATTTTGGGACCATTCTTATTGGATTTTCTATGAAATTATACGTGTAATGATGTATTTATACTCACTGCAAAAGACTTCTAATCACCAATACAAAATTTCAAAATATAATTAATTAATTAATTGTTATATATGTATTGTAATGGTATTGAATATAAAGCCTTTTTTTTAACGTATAACTTAGACAGGAAGAAAATATTACTTATGAAAGTTAACTCTAAAATTCAATCTAATAATAATTCAACATAATTAGTTAAACGAAACGATAGTAAATTAAACGAAAAAGAGTTTAGGATTTATAAAATTAAAGAAATATAGCCAAAAAGTACAACAATAATGAAGTTTAATGATATTTAGAAAATCAATGATGACGAATAAAAAGTGTCTCTGTACAAAGTTAATATAATTCGAAATGATATAAAAAGTATATAAAAAATTTTCTTTTAATCTATAGAATAAGATGTTATTAGTCAAAATTTGCAATAAAATCAATAATTTTTTTTAATTTTGTAAGAATTTAGGTTAAAAAATGTCAAATTTTCATCTAGGAAGCTGTGACATTGTACTTTAGAACAAGCATTTCGTGTGTCAAAGTGAGGCTTTTTACCAAAATCTTTTGAAGAGTTCACGTCGCTCCGTAGCATAAAAACAAAAGAAAAACCCAAAGCAACGCGATTTAAAAAGAAAAAAATGGTTACTTGTCAGAGAAAGTGAGGTTAAGAGAAGATAAAAATAATTCAAGAAGAACAATCTTAAAAGGAGGCTTTATCCAAAATTATCTATCCTATCCTGTGTTCCTGTTTGGACATCTCCAGTCCCAGCTGTATTCCTGTATAAAAGTATCCAGATCCAACTATATTCAGCATAAAAATATCCATCCTGTTTCCTGATTTTGGTGTTATTTGGAAAAACGATTTTATAGAATCCCATTTATTTTGAACAACTAAAATAAGAACGAAAAGCTTAAATTGAATAAAAGGTACCATTTTAATTACTAAATATCGATATTTAAAAAGTTTAAACTATAAAAGGCCATAATAATAAAGTTAGATTGAAAACAATCTAACCTTATAAAAGTTTAATTATGTTAGGTTAGAAAGTGATAAGGTAAGAAGTTTAAGAAAATTTCGTATCACACTTGCAAATATTATTTTTATAAAAACTACACTTACCGTATTACACCAAACAATTGTTCCTGTACAGTTTATCGTTAATTTTTTCCTTTAATAAATGTTTATAATTTGTCATTGCGTTCGTTGTGATTGATTTTATAAAAATCTAACCTCTTAGAGAACCCTAGAACCTGAGATAGATATTGGCTATACTTTCCTATGTAATAATACAGATGGCGCCCAACTACAATAACAATATTTATAAAACACGTTCTGTCTAAATTTACGGAAGAAGGTAAATTAAATAAAAAATTAATAATAAATATAAAAAGAAAAATCACATACCATTATAGTATAGACACGCCACTGCCCAACAGTTATGACTATATTATTTATTATATAGGGCTTGTTATGACCCCACAAACTCAAATTCTAGTATTTTTACAATGTTTTTTTTGCCTCTTTAGACATGCGACTTCTGAAATTCGCTCAAGTGAACTCCGACGGGCTCCTGAAGCACCACTAGAAGCGTTTCCGATTCACTGCAGAGGAATGCTTCCATTCACCCGAGACTTTCCGCATTCTTTACAAAAACTTCTCTAGTGAGGTATACAACAGGAGAATTATATAACAGTTAAGATAAATATAAATATATAAGTAAAAATTATTAGGAAAGAAAGTAAAAGTCAATGAAATTTATTATATGCATTTACAATTTTTTTGCCATAAACATTCTAGAAATCTATCTTAGATGTGCTACAAATTCAAACTAATATACATTAGCAGTAAATTATAAAGGGAGGGTAAAACTCAACGTCGAGGATATTTACAAGGACTCGAATGATTCGAAGGAAAATGAATTCACACCTGATCCTAACCCACAGTATAATGTTATTAGTGAATTCAAGAATGTTGCTGGGCCATGTTCAATTTTAGTCAATATAGTATCGATAACTATTTGTTTTTTAAATCTTTTTATAAAAATAAAAAATGTTGACTTTGACCTACTAGAAGGAGCTGATTCCCGAATTTTTAGCATGAAAAATATTACTCCAGTACACAATCGAAATGTCTCTTTTTCTTCGATCAAACTTCAAATCTGATTTAAGTTCGTAGGCCATCTTCCAGAAATAATACGTCAAAGAACCTTTAGGCGTTTTAGAATACTCTAGATGTTTATCGCTTTGGGGGGAATCTTGAGGCAGCCTTAAAACAGTGACTTACTTAAAGGATAATGAAACATTTTTGTGGTTCAAAATTTTTTCACACTTATTAACGCCAGAACAATCAAAACAAAAGATACCCATCATATATTTGAGCTTTCAGTTATCTTTTATTTGTTTTTTTGGAACAAGGAATTGATTTTTATGTTTCCAATTATATTTTGCTGAAGGGACTCCTAAGCAAATATCCTGGCTGCCACTGAGAGAATGTAGGTTGATTTTAGGGGAAGTTGGATCTTCTAGATGATAAGAACAATATTGAGTCGTAGGGTTGTCAGTCGGTGAGTTCGAGATATGTGGGTTATTATTGATATTAAGCAGTGTTTGCACTTTAAAAGTCCGATAAATAATCTGGAGCGGTGTAGAAGAGCGAGGAAATTAGGTTTGCTCTAATAAATTAAAATCCAAATTTATTCTATGAAATTATAATCGTCTTATTTAGGTTTTACAAAAATTAATATATTTATTCTTAATGTAAAAAGATATAGAATGGCCCTCTAAAGTCAAATTTTATATTTGTAACTACAGTCAACTATCTGTCAACTGTCACTTAGGCTCTTGTGTCCTAATATTTTTCATCTGTCATTCCTGATATGTCATCTGTCATTCGATGTCCCCGAAAGACTAAGTTATTAACGTATCTAGATACCCGTGTAAATCTTAATCCGTAAGGATCCAAAAATAATTTTAGGATTATATAGAATATTTGTCCCATTAGGGGGGATTTTATACATCTTTTTTACACTTCCATAAATCCTCTAAACCGTTCTTTATCGTATATTTAGAACTGCTTTATTGACTTAAAAAACATCTTATATAATACTTTGTCTGCTCTCCTATTTTAAAATTTGATTATTTTCATTAACGGTTTTAATACCAAATAATAATTTTCTCCTTTAACCTTTTCGGAAATTTTTCGTATACCTCCTAACACACCACTTTTCGTATCTCCCTTAAGCATTATAAATGTCTTAAAGTTGATGTGGAAATAATTTGAGCATAACGCAGTCTGCTGGGAGTTACACTAGATGCTTAAAGTGACTAATTTATCTTAGACTATCTCTGCGGATTTACTAGACGTATCCACTCACCGTACGATTAGGATTACGGCAGTTTTACTTTGAATTACTTTACCTAGGAAAGTCGAGTTAGAAGAGAAAATGTCGACGGCATTAATTTCAGAATTTTTACAAAAGAACCAAAAAAAGGAAGACGATGAATCAGTGGAGGACTTGGGGGAAAAGAACAGAGGTAATTGCCACTTCTAGATCTGATTAATCCTTAAAAGGTTGTAAATTTACAGCCATCGTAGGTTGTTTAAGATTCAACACGTAGGAGCAAGTAATGGATAATTTTTAAAATTATAAAAAAACGGGAAATACAAGAAAATAAATTCCGCATAACAGTAAAATGATGCTAAGATAAGATACAGAACTAAAATAAAACAAAAGAAAATAAAAAGGGTGGCTATAGTCTGAATAAAAAAGGAGTGCTATAAAAGTGGGGATATGACGTCACATTCCATAAGCGTACTTTTCAAAATAAGTTTATATAATATAAATAAGGTCACGGCATATAAAATGGTATATACGCAGTTCGTAGATTAGATTTTGAATGAAAAAAGTTATTTTATTTAGAAAAAATAAAAATAAACCTTATAGTTCTGACAAAATTCTTGCACTTTATCATTGAACGAATTAAGTTTAACTAATAAATAACAAGGAGGATTATATGTTGTTATGGATTATATGTTGTTAATGTTATTATACTTTTTTTTAAAGAATCACTTCAGTTTTCCATTGCTATATCCACTTTCCAAAATGAATTTTCCACCTTTTTAACATGATCAATGCATTTTCTCCAATGTTCTCCATTTACATCTGAAACTGTCTTCAAAAACAAATTTCGCACATCAGGTAATTTAAATGTATTGTTTCGAGAAACATAATCTTTTAATTGTGATCAGATCAGTTCAATGGAGGCAATCTGAGAATTTCAATTCCTTTTTCTCGGGCCATCTCGTCTATAATATATTTTTTGAATTTGTTTTTATGTTATCTTGATAGTAACGAGTAATTCTGTCTTCAAGTCATTTTAAAATATCTTCTATTTCCATCTTGTTGTAGGTAGTGAATCCTTTAATTGACTGTGAAAGGATGCATTATCCAAAACAATAAAGGAGTTGGCTGGATTTTTTTTATAATGTTCTGAAACTTTCAATGTAGGTTACTATTAACCCTTTCGCTGCGGAAAGTGCGCTTGTGCGGCCTGTTGATGTTTGGCAAAATGCAGACGGCGCGCTTGTGCGGCCTGTGCACCTATTCAAACAATGGCAATAAAAAATAGTGCCACATTTTCCGAACTTCTTCAAAAATTTGCCGCAGCGAAAGGGTTAAACGATTTCCTTGTCCTGTGGGATTTTTTAATCACAAGATGTTTTTTAGTTTTGATGGAGGTATCTTGCCAAATTTTTGATACTGTATGTCCAGCATTAACCCATGTTTCATTTAAATAAAATACCTGTTTATGCTAATTCCTAGCGTCAGGTATTTTCCTAAAATAATCATTTCTCCACGCGATGATTTCGTCTTTCTCTGGTAAAAATGCTGTTTCTGTCACGTTTTTGTAACGAAAATTTAATTCATGTAATATTTTTTGCAGATGAAAATATTATATATTTGGAAGAGTGGGGCTATTTTCTATTTCTGTGTATAATTTTTTAAGTGTAGGAATTTCACTTTGAACGAAAAAAGAATGTACATTCTTTTAATAAAGGTCTTGTCTCTTCCTGGGGACTTTTTCAGATGTGAGAGTTATCCATCTTCTTTAATAATGTTATAGACTGTCCGCATAGATACGCCAGTATAGATCTCACATTTAGAGGCTATTTCATCAGAAACTGAGACAAAGTGTTTTCAAAGATTATTAAAGATAATGCTTTATGTCCACTGGGTTTATTACAGTAAAAACCATGGAAACATGATTAAATCAAAAGGAAAACTTTTATTAGGCCAATCAAATGTATTAAACATTAATTTTAACTACAGATAAGCATTGAAGGTTGAGGTTAAAATAAAATTTCTACCTCTTTAACCTGTACTACACTACGATGGTATAGACAACAGTTGACGTTGTTATATTTTAGTATTATTTTGGTACAAAATCTGTTAAATAAACTTTCTTTACACGTTTTTCGCCACGTACTACCGCCAGGATTCTCATCGTACGTTTCCTTTCATGAGATATTTTTCATTAAAGCTCGCTATACAAGCCCAAACACATTATTTAGATTTATTGACAACTCAATTATCCCACAAAAACCCATTTTCCCACTATCTCTCTAACCTATATTCTCTGTGTACACACATTCTCTATCTTCATTATTGGCCGCCTTGCTCAGGATCCGATTCGGCTCATCCTTTTAATTGCATTTTTAGTTCGTGCATGTGGCAAAAAATAGATAGAGGCCGATGGGTTTGTCAATGGCCTTTGTTATTTTTAAATGAACGAAATGAAACAATAATCTGGTCGGATGAATATTTTCTGAATTTATTGGAAATTAAACCACTAGGTTTGATAAAGAGAAAGTGAACAATTTAAAAAATATATATATATTCTGAAATAAATAGTTCTTCTTTTGCCTCTGTCAGTAAAGATAGAAGGGTGGGTCACCCCACAGCACGTACGCCTCCTGAGGTTGAGCCTTGCTTCTAGCTCGTCAGCCAGCCTACTTGTTTAAAGTAAGTGATGATGTCGCCTGAAGGTAGCTTTGGTCGCCGAAAAGAAAATGTTTTATTTGTGAGAGTGTCGGGCATACGCAAAGAATGTGTTCGACATTCTCATCTTCCTGTGAAGGTGTTTTCTTAGATGACAGTGGCCAGTCAGGATACATATGGCTGTGCGCAGGTTCTGTATGTTCATAGTCATGTATTTTTTAGCCTGACCAAGGATCACCTCTATTACTCTAGTTGGTATGGTTCTCATGCCCCCTGTTATGGTGAGACATGCTATTCTTTGGATTTGATCCAATTTGACTCCCCAGGCAATCTCACCATCTTATGAGAGCAGTGTAGATCCAGGCCGTAACCTTAGGTCACATTCCCCAGGTGCGGCCAATGGTTCTTCGGCACTGTTCATAAAATATGTATGCTTTTTTGGCTCTGTTTCCTAGATGAGAGTTCCATGTTAACTTGCTGTCAAAGGGGCTTTGGGGCCTCGATGATTGCAAGCTTCCTTTTGTTCGTGAAAACAACCGTCTCTGCCTTTTTTGGGTTTATTGACAGTGAGTGGTTTTTGCACCACTGTTCTATGATGTTAAAGGCCTCTTGCATTCTAGTACAGATTATTCCTTCAAATCTTCTTGTTTGCAGAATCACTAGGTCGTCTGTAGAAATTGTCATCGTTGAGGCGATTGACTAAGGTGTCTAAGACCAAGTTCCACTGCATTGGTGAGAGCACCCCTGGACAACCTTTTACAACCAGGCCTCTTATGGTGACATCATCTACACTGATTCTTATTGCTCTCTTTGAGAGCATGTTATGTATCCATCCATTTACTGTGTTGGGGATATTTTTATTAGCTAAGGCATTTGCTATTTTGGGAAAAGTAATCACTAGGTCGTCTGTAAAAAATTGTCATCGTTGAGGCTATTGACTAAGGTGTCTAAGACCAAGTTCCACTGTAGTGGTGAGAGCACCCCTGTGGACAACCTTTTACAACCAGGCCTCTTAGGGTGACATCATCCACACTGATTCTTATTGATCTCTTTGAGAGCAGGTTATATATCCATACATGTGCTGTGTTGAGGAAAAGTGGTTTTATCAAACGCACCTTCAATATATATGAATACACCCAAGGTGGACTCTTTAGAGTCCAGCGATCTTTCGATGTGTCCAGCCACGAGGTGGAGGGCTGCATCTGTAGAATTTCCTGGGGTGTATGCATGTTGATTCGGATGTAGTGGCTTCTGTATTATCGCTATATCTCTTATATATCTTTCTGGATAATAAAACTTCTTATATTCCATGTCTTCATTTTACATTTTGCCTGAAGATATTAATCTTCCACTTGCATTTCTACTTCAAGAAGTCTTACATATTTCTCACCGAAAGGCATTAGAACCCATCAAAATGCTTGGCACTACCATTGAAATTTTAAAGTATGACGTATAGAAGTCACGTAGTTATTGGTCAATGGTTAAAGTGTATATGTCAAAGTCCAAGAATCCACTTAGTCAGCACTTGTAAACAAATATCCGCTGCCCAAGAAGATAGCTAGTCGGACCTATCCAGAATTCTATTTGCAGTTGTATTTCACTGTTATAAAAGTCCATGTTTTATAAAAGGAAACACTCAATATACCATTAAAATGTTTGTTAATTAATAAAATTGCGATATTGATTTGTTTAAACTAACAAATTGATGTTGACAATACTCATTCGAATCGCAGGAGGCGGATCAAAGTTGAGTAAATATAATTTCGCTGGGTTGGACAAACATTAAGAAGAACAAAAGCTAACATTAATAATAAAATTAAATTCGAGAGTCGAAATTGTCTTTTTATTCAGACTAGTCCCTCGTCCCTTCAGGCATGAGTTTCGGTTATTGCTCGAAAAAGGATCGAGTTTCGACTCTAAGTATTTGAGTTAAAGCTAAATAGCGCCTCCCAGGAAAAACATGGTTTATTCTCCAACAGTTCTTAGGATATGCTGCATTCAATAATAATAATATTCATAAAAACCCTATTGCAAAAATATTTTGAGAAGCGTTTTCTATAGAACTAATAATATCAAATTTTGGTAAGTACATATTTTGGAATTACCCAATAATTTAAACCTTTAGCCAATAATAAATTTTCTGTGTGGTTAACATCTCTACTTGAAATATTTATTACCGTATTTAAATTTTGTTCTGAATTTCTATGGTTGTAAAAACTGTTTTTCTTCAATTAGATTATTAAATTTTCTTAATCGTTCATTTTTGAAAACAGATTTTGATATCTTCAGTTTCAAAATATTTCTCCGTGTCCTATGTTACTGTCATATTTTTGTAAGATTATCAAGTGTTTTGTTTCTATAGTAAATTTTTTATTATATATTTTGTTATGTTATTTTGAAAACAACTTTCGAGTAAGAAAGTCGAAACGTCAAAATTAAAAAACTTTTTAACAAAATAAGTGGTTTTAATATCCATAAAGAAGAGTATTTTAAGACTCAAAATCTCCTTCGCAAAAAAACATTTCAATGTTGAATCTTGAATAATATTATTTGTGTTTAATTATTTCATTGAAACTTTTCTTAGTATTATCAAAGTATTTTAATGAATTCATTTTTTGAAGTATTTGATAGATAGAATAAATTGATTTCATCCTTAAAAGTTTGACTTCCTTTCAGCATGCATCTTCATGCAAGAAAAGAAAACTTTCATACCTTGAAATAAAAAAACCATTAAAGAACTAAAAACTCATCATATCGTCAAAGTTTCTGATGTACTATCAAATTCAATTAGGCTCGTGTATAGCGAAAACTTTCTACACATTCAAAGACAACAATATTGGAGTGAAAAGAGCCCCTCGCTCGAAATTTTCCATAAATAGAATACGATGATTATCAGATTATCCTAAATATCAACTCCTTTTACGTGTAATCCTAAACCTAAATAATTTTACAGCAGTTTCAGAAAGACTCCACGTATACACGTTCTCTTGATATCTATAGAATTGAAAGTTGGAAGTTGGAGACCTCGAAATTGGGAGTTGCTCGTAATCTGAGATGGAGTTGAGATGAGCGTTCCCATGGCGACCGAATTAATGGCTTAAATAAATTGCAGTCGGACATTGGGTAAAGGTAAACTTTAAGTAGTTAACAAGATGTCGAGGTTTTTTCTTTTATTTTCTTTGCTGTTCAATGTTTATTTCGTACGGGTTTTCCTTACATTACTTCATTACGAACGTGGTTGTTTTGGTTGTTAAAAAGGGAAAATGCGGATTGAAATAAAATGGTTTTAAATCTGAAAGGAGTTTTTTTCAAATCCAGAATCTTTATTTTTGGGTAGAAATTCATCGATACATGTAAAACTAAAATTGCAATTACCGCATAAATGTTAGAGCTGAACTTGGCTTATACAATGAAAAATCGATATTAACAATTTCACCATTGTGAAAGTAATCAAAAAAAATATGTTTCTAAGAGTCCTCGATAACTGAATTAGAGTCCTACAATCAACTTGAAGACTTACTGGCAAAAATAGGAGATCAACTGGGGTGAATTTTATTTGGACATCTGAACGCTAGAACCGAATAAATAAATGTTGTTAGTGTCTATTACCTACTTAAATTCATGTTTAAATTGTCCCCTCCATCCACTAAGCTGCATAACTAACCCGTAATCAAACTAGAAGCTAAATGAACTACATCAAGAGAGTAACAAAGCCGTTATCACACCCTATTGGATCAAAAACTCAGTGAAGAATTCCTAATGCTAAAAATAAAAGATCCGAATAAACGTATAGCCGAAACTCTGAACTTTTGGATCAATGGGAATCATGGAACAAGGAAAAAGACAAAATACACAAATAACTTGGCTCATGATTGATCTAGAAGTACAAAGAATCTAAAACAACCAGCGGATTCATACAAATAACAAAAGTATAAAGGGCAACAAATAAATTTTAAAAGAATGGTGAACGAAAATAAAGACGAAACATGGGAACGCAAATGAAAAGAGGAAGACGCGCATATTGTGAAAATTTCTCTAAAGGTGTACGACAAGATAACAAAAACAAAATTAAAATCTCGCTAATTACCTTAAAATCTTGGAAATAACATTACTCAAGTTCATTACAAGAACGAAGATTACAATACATAACTAGCTCGCCTAGAAAATACCCTACAGAAGGTTCCAAAGTAGAAGTAACTTAAGAAATGATCACCAAAGCAGTCAGCTCAATAAAAAACGGAAAGCCAGTTGACCTGATGGAATTCCGGCAAAGGCTGTATAAAGTTACTTAAAATGTTAAGAGTATTATACAACTTAAAAATGGGTTATTTAGAGCTACCCCGGTGATGTATAATCGTTTACAAATGAAACCCGCTGTATAAAGTAGAAATTTAAAACTAAACTTTAATAAATTGGATATTTTTTTAAACCTGGATAACAAGATTAATTTATAGAAAATTTCTCGTATAAACTATAAGAGTCCCTGCGTCATCACCAAATTGTTATATTCGATCTGTGTGTGTGTGTACAAAAAGTAAGCTTAGGGTTTGATGTGCCTCGCCGTACCTCTTCAGGAACACCTTCAAAATGGGGTCCAAAATATGAACATTTTGAAGTTTAAAATTACATTGAATTTAAAGTAGACACAACGTGAATGACGATTTTGGTAAAAGTGAGTAGACCGTGGCTGTGTTGATTAGAATGATAACTGTCAATCTAAAATGTTATTAATACTGTCATTACAATTTGTTCAGTCTATGGCAATGCTAGAAGGACATTTTCAACTGGTTTAAACCTGGATAACAAGATTAATTTGACATATATAGAATTATTCCTCGTACAAACTATAAAAGTCCCTGCGTAATCACCAAATTGTGATATTCACCGAACAAACTTGTGCCTCGTCGTATTTCTTCAGGAACACCTTCAAAATGGCGCCCAAAATATGAAAATTTTGAATTTTAAAATGACATTGCATTTAAAGTAGACACAACGTGAATAACGATTTTGGAAAAAGTGAGTAGGCCGTGGATGTGTTGATTAGAAGAACTGTCAGTCTAAAAGTTTATACTTTCATTACAATTTGTTTGGTCTATGGCAATGCTAGAAAAGCAATCTCAACTACAAAGCAACCAAATGAAATGACGTAAGACGGAATTAAATTTTTTAAAACTGCCGAACAAAGAGAGTATTTTTAATATACATATTGTAACGAAGGTTTTGTTTCCTTACTTTTGAAATATTATATACTTCTACATTATTTGAAGACAAAATTACCTTTTTCAAAGCTTCTCAAGCGGAAAATTACTTTGTAGTTTAGTAAATATAAAATCATAAAGGGAAGTAATCCATTGGAGAACAGTCAACTTATATATCAGAAAATGCTATACATGTAATTTCGTGTTGCTTTTATTGAAATTCAGTTTTTAGTTTAAGAATTTTTTAAATACTTTTTGCCTAAAAGGTTATGTGCTTTTAATTTATAAAGATAACCATTTATTTTAAATATATTCAACATTTTTTGTATAATTTCTCACACTTTCGGTCATCAATAAGTTTTGTAATTTTTAAAATAATGGAAAAAATCTAGACATGCCAAACTCAACATTACTTAACATTTGGTGCGTTGTTTAATGCATCATTTTTTATAATTGTCTAAAAATACTAAATATGTATTACGAACGTTCAAATAAATTTGGAATTTGCCAGTTCATTTCGTGTAAATGTCATTGATAATGAGTTTTATCCAACGTACTTTGTTGTCAAATTAAACTATGCTTAAATACAAAAACGACGGTGGAATTTTTTGAAAAATAAAAATACCTAAGGTTGTGAAATAAAATCACACTTGTTCCCAAGAACAAAGACATTAAAAATGTCCTACACTGCACCAGCGTCTGGACTTCAACAACTACTCATTGGACTATATGCCCCCCCAGGTATTGAATTACGAAAGTCCAGACGTGATTTGGCCGTCGTTATAGTTTTCTATGATTTTGCAAGCTTTGATTTTATTATGAAAGTGAAGATGGCGTTGGGCTCTCCTCGTTCGTGATATACGTGCTGTATCGCAAACACTTTTATCAAGAACGAGGCGAATTCATTTTCAGACATCCCTTAGAGATGGGATGTCGAGCTAGCCTGCTTCTTACTGATGAGGAACAATAATTCCGAAACCGATCTAAGAATGGCAAGCTCCTTTAATAATAAAATCGGTTTAAAGCCCCGACTTGGTCGGCCGCCAAACCACGTCTGGACTTCCGTAATTCAATACCTGGGGGGCATATAGCCCAAGGAGTAGTTGTTGAAGTCCAGACGCTGGTGCAGTGTAGGACATTTTTAATGTCTTTATTCTTGGGAACAAGTGTAATTTTATTTCACAACCTTAGGCAGTTAAATACAAAAGGTTTCTGTTTTTTCATTTGCATTTTTACATATTTAAAATGTCTATAAATTCTCTGCTTTCTTTGTACAGTATTAAAACATAATATTTCCCTAAAACTGAAAATTATAGCGATGTAAATAAATTTACACTGGAGATTCAAAACTAACTAGCAATCTGGAAACGTTGTTAGAGCGAACTTTGAGCCGAAGATAATTTCATTCTCAGCGAAATATCCAAGTAACTAAACTAAAACCCCGGCTTGCCGTGATCATCTCAAAACTAACTATCCAACGAAATGTAATCTCTGGAAACTTCATAAAACGAACCATAACGTTTGCGAGGAGAGTGAATAAAACAATTGAAAGATGCAATTTTACTCCTCGCGAAGCATTAGGTGGAGAGTAATTTGGCTTGGGGGAGTAATTGTTTTGATGAAGCTTCGATCTCTCCTGCTGGGATACTTTGGACTACCTAGTTATCTTTTTTTTTCAATTATATTTATGTGATAATTTTGGAAGATATAAATGCAGAAATCGCTGGAGCGAAGACCTACAGTTGGAGCAAATTACTAGATGCCGCTGCAAGCCATGTATGATGGTAATTTGGCGATAAGATTTACATCGAATATTTTAGTGTGGCAACATTATTTGAAGGTACTTTAGCGCCAATGAAACTAACAATATGTGTCATCTTCAGATAAAAGAAGCTTATCGAATCTCAAGCGCAAATAATCATGGGGATATGCCGGCCATGCTTCCACGTCGACGGCCAAACCGAATATTCCCTGCTTCAAGGTCATACTCATACTTTCAGTACAGAATAAATTCTAACATATAATCATTAAATTCTCTACTTATATAGGACAAAAAACTTTAATTGTCCTAACATCCTTTATATATGTGTTTAATTTCCAATGAAATTAAACAATCATTCATTGCATTTATAGAAAATAAATGGCAACCGCGCTATCGGCAATACGCCAGATATAGTCGCCTTGTACTTCCGGTTCCTCTGAACACCTGCAGGATTTGTGGCACGTAGACACATATTCCTGAGCGTAAGCAAGGGGGCGTCAAAATTCAGACGAGATTGGAACAATTTAGATAAGCTAATAATATTAAATCAGTATCATTTCGACCATCGATCGTCACAGTGCTCCGTCGTATATTAAAATGCGACGTATTTTCAATTGCTTTCTGGTACAGCAAAATGTTTTTTAAAGTATGTCGTTAGCTGCGAAACCAAGCAGTCCACTTTTATCATCTTTAAAAAATTTTGATATCCACATATTATTTAATCACATCATTTATATCAAATTGTTTTCCTTTTGTAATTTCCAGGATGACAGTTGGATACAAATGAAGTCAAATCTAACCTTCAACTCGGAGCGAAATGACTATTCTATTTATCGATTCCTGCGAAATCAATTCTCTATGCAAATTACCTTTTTAACATTCTACAAGCGTGTTTTTATAGATGAAACGAATTTGTTCTAGGAACGACACCGCACAGTTGTTTCGAGATGTTTATGGCCCCCTTCTTTCACTTTTATTGGTCTTTTTTAGCACTGAATTCAATTAAGTATGTATTTGGGTCCCTAATTCGCATGTTTTTTGAAGTGGGACAAAAGGGGAGGAAGGTGAGAGACGATCCAGCCGAGCAGGAATGTTATTGGAACAATAGTATATATTACAATCAGAGGTGGGAAATATGTTATATCAGTCTATCTATAAGGAGATCAGAGAGATTTGTGTCATTTAATAAGCGACCAGGGAATAATCTACAAGAGGCCAGATAGCCAGTATTTTTCCATATAAAGGGAAGCCTCATCTAAGTATCTCCAGAGAAGTTCCAGAAGCCTTCCCTCCGCAACAACGGTCTCAACCGTCGAAAACGAAAGCTGAGTGTCATCCGACACTTACACTTTTGTCATAAACTTATGTACCGGTTCATAATAACGAACAGTAACAAAGAACGAATTTTGTCATTTTTTTAACTCTGTAATATTGTCTTTTCTCTTCTTTCAAAGCAACATTAACTAATCAATGTACTATTTTCATGTACGTTATTAAATATCACTTATTAAATTTTAATTTAGCGTTTTATTTATTTTTCGCTCTCAGCTAGTAAGCATATATTTATCATATTAAAACTAACTTCGTGGCGACCAGTGGCGGATTCAGGGGGGGCCTGAGCTATGCTGGACAACCTTTTAGAAAAAATTAGTCATCTAGTGTTGGTTTGAATGATTATTTCTTAAAGTCATTTCCCAATATCACAACATAGAAATTAAGTGGCTATACTTTCGCCCATTTTAAGTGTAATTTTTTAATTTTGTTTATAATTTTTATTTATTTGACTCATGTGTTGTTTACGTATCTATTTAATTTCACAAATTGCATAGCGTATTCCCTATGCTTTTTGCTTTTTATTTTCTTTTATTTATTTTCTTTTTATTTTATTTTAGTTTCTTTTACTCCTCTACTCCAAACTACACAATTTTTCATAAGGAAAGTTAAAAAAAATATAAAATGTTGTATAGGTAAATTTAATGTGACATTTAGTTCCTAGTAGGGTCCTGTAAATCTGTTTTCACAGATGACTATAAAATATTTTGGTATAACATACTTTTAAACTAAATAGTTAATTAGGCCAAATAATATTCAATACAACTTAATAGGATTAATTAAGCACGTTGGTGCCCCAAATATCTAAAAAGTCAACAATTTATGAGTAGTAAAATCATCTGTGCAAAAATAAACAGTATATCGTTAAATTCAGTTTTTTGTCCTCTTTTTAGATATGGTAAATTTTTTTTGAAAATTTTACATATAGTCCAGTAAATGAAGGGCCCAACCTTAAGATTATTAGTTTCCATTTTCATTTTCTGGTTGAAAGTGGCTTTTGGTACCTCATTAAAGATGAGACAAAGTTTGCGTGAAAAGCTCGTGCGACGGCCGAGAAAATGGCCCCAAAAGACCAAGAAAATCGGTTTTCCGCGAATATCTCCCAAAATATGGCAGTTAGAGATTTTCCGTTCAGATAAAAATTGAAGATCAGTTAATTTTCTACAAAAATGGTCCTTATGATTTTTCGAAAATTCGAAAATTTGCCCGTTTCCGAGAGAAACGGGACCAAGCGCACCCCAAATAATGAGCTTGTATGCCGGAGAGCACAGTCCGTGCATTTACACACGAGCGGGCGGACAAATTATCCAATAACTTTATTAAAAATGCATATTTTCTCATGATTCAAAGTTCATGTGAAAGAGGAAATCTGCCGCTATCATACCCTGTGAATTGAGCCACGGTTTGACTCCTTTGGCCATATCGGAACACGAGTCAAACTTTCTGCTCCCGGGCAATTTTGACCTCTCCAGGAATTTGTTCCTATTTTTTTGTATTGCACTAATTTGCTCTAAATTTTCTTGATTATGGGTCCTCAGAAGGTCCTTTGTTATCTGTGAAATGTGTAAACTCTAATTTTTTTGCATTTTGATTAAATCTTTGTTTGTTGATTCCCAATTTTTTGCTGTTTTTGGAGCGCGGGTAAATTTTATAAACAACCACCAATTAAAAATTCATACATGATCGGATTGGTCTCTATGACACATCATTTGACAGCTAAGAACGTCTACTTTTCGGCTGTGCAATTAATTTTTTTCACGAAGTTGACAATTTTTCAAGAAAATTGGAAAACGCGTGCTGAAGAAAAAAACGTACTTTTTTTGTGGCTTTTTTCTCCCTGCTCATTATTTCTAACAGGTTAACACCTTCACTAGTGTGAAGGCGGAATTCTCACCTTTCCATCAATGTATATAAAGTCATATCATTTGATCCGTGGGAGAAAACCCGAGTATTAATGTACACGCTATAATTTCTTACTTTCGTTGCTTCATCGTTCGTCGCGTGTGCGCTCTATGCGGCGCTCGTGTCGGTCCAAACCATTAAAGACCCAGCGTTTCCGGAACTCTTAAAGACGATATTTTGTCAATGTATATAATTTTCTATAATAAATGAAACTTGAAGAAAGTTTATAAATCTTTATTCCAAAAACCTCGATTAGGATGGTTGCAAAAAAATTTGCAAAAATTTGCGGAGAATCTGCAAGAAATTGTTATTGAGTATTATGGTTAAATATTCTTCACTCTTGAGAGATTTTGAGTTTTCCTTATCAAAAACCTAATGAGCTTCAATATTTTACCACATGTGTAAAGCTGATTGTCGCTAGTTTCAGGCCAATTGGTGGGGTCCATCCTGCTGTAATTAATCTTACAGCCTGTTTTCCTAATAAGTATAGCTTGAGGCCTCATCTTCGAGAAAAACAAGACCCTCGGAAACATAAATATCCTTCAAAAAAGTATATGGTTTACGGGGTTTCCCATTTATGGCACCGAGGATTTTAGCAATGGATAGAATGTGGTGGTGCCATCTACAATTGGTTTCCACAGTCGAAAACATTGAAAATTTCCGATTTTTCAGCCCGATTTTTTTGAAGAAAATATTGATGTTGCGAAAAAACCATGAGGACCATTTTTGTAGAAAATTAACTGATCTTCAATTTTTATCAGAACTGAAAATCTCTAACTGCCATATTTTGGGAGATATTCGCGGAAAACCGATTTTCGCACGAGCTTTTCACGCAAACTTTGTCTCATCTTTAATGAGGTACCAAAAGCCACTTTCAACCAGAAAATAAAAATGGAAACTAATAATCTAAAGGTTGACCTTCTTTTCCTCCTTCATTTACTGGATTAATACAGGGTGTTGTTTATGAGCAGAAATAATTTGTCAATTTTTAGTGAAGCCGGGACTGGATTTTCAATATTAATAATATCTCGATCTTAAAATACAGAGAATATGTGTACCAAATATTGTAAAATTATACAGAGTGGTTAAAATCACAGGATGCAATGAGAAAATGACAAAAATGAACCAAACATTCTGTATCTCAGCTATAAGGGACTGTAGACCCATAAAATATGGGTTATTTCGAATCACCTCAGTGACTCCTATACACTGTTAAAATATTGCCCTTTCCCAACGAAACATCCTATACAAATTCTTTTTACTTAAAAATATTGCCAAAAAAAACCAAAAAATAATTGAAAAAATTTTTAACGATTTTTTGTAGCAAAAGTTGTTCCTGGATGTCCTTAATGATTTTTTTAATACATCAATATAAGTAAATCTAAAGTTGAAATAATTCCTATTTTTTTAATTAATTTAGGTAAACAAGATTGTTAGTAATGAAAGAGACTTTTCTTTTTTCTTTTGAATTTTAAATTCTTATTAACAAAATCAATGACCGAAAATAAGATAGACGTCATAGCCATTCAAGAAACACATGCAGCTACAGAATCAGATCTTTTTAAGCGAGGTAAAGCCTCAGGATACCGCATGATTGGAGCTACTTACAACAATGTTTATGGGATTGCAACGTATGTGCGCAATGGGATCCAAGATGCCAAGATTTTTATTTTTACTTATCGTATTGTAAAAAATCCATACGCTAAATAAATAAATAAAATTAACAAACCTAATTTATGAAGTTACGAAATTGTATAGACCACTTACCAAAGTATAAATTCTCAATTTGCATTGGAATATCGTATCCCTTCGAGGTGAAAAAAAGTAAGGAAAACGATATTGGGATATCAAATACAATAGATTCAATTCTAAACTAGTTTTCCTAACTTTTACCTCGTCTAGTTTTCACACTGTATATTCAGACTCCAACTAAAATTCGTCTTGTTTGTCAATAATATTACGAAAATAAAATAATAGAATCAAATGGATTCGCAGATCCATCAAAATAATCCGAATTAAACCTTACGTAAGCCAAACAAACAAGAAATACAAGAAAAAACGAAAGAAAATGGAAAATTCTATTTACAAAATAAATAATACCCTCAAGAGGAAAATCCCCTAAGTATATCAAACGTGTTCCATAAAAACGGAAAATTAGATCGACGTCAGAAAGAAGTCAGATATACGATTTATTCCGGATACAATCCTTAATGATATTTTTTGACTTCTTTTCGAAGCCAATTTAGGGATTAGGAAAAACTTTTATTGTTTGTTTCGTTTTGTTTCCGAAGCAACATATTTTTATTTCGATTTTGTTTTTCGTCAGATTATTTTGATATATCTTGAAATGTTTAATACATCCAAGAACACAGCAGGGTGAAGGCCTGATGAAACAGATTATTTTCTTTTAATCTGGAAGTAAGCAATTCAAAAGACTCTTTCGAGAGATTAAGCTCTCTAATATGATCATTCGCAATTCTTCGACACCCAATAAAATATGAACAGGTATCGGTTATCTCATTTGTATAATTTTTCGTTAAAATTTGTTATTTATTATAGCAGCAGTAATGTAGGTTTCATATGAGCCGTCAATTAAGAAACATACATAGTTAATATATGGATATTCATTTCCCACGGCCGAACTTGTAGGAAATGATTCATTTACTACATATTTCATAGATAACTACAACGGCATTCAGTCATTATTCCATATTATAAAACACGAATTATATGTAAGAAATTAACAGCATCTAGGTGGCTTTGACAGTTTATTACCAATTTATTAATAGCCAAAATACCACTTTTGTCATAAAAACTCCGTCTTCATAAAAAAAATGAAAAAAAAATGCAATTGTCATCATATGTGAATATGCGGTGTAGATTAATGTTACAGAGTTTCCCATGCACAAAGCTTTTTTTATGGGATTACACTATCATTTATGCATTCATTTTATTCATTTGTCAATTGATATTCTTGTATTGTATTATTGGAGTATTGATTGCAGTCGATATAACATAAAATCATTAACAACTACTCAAATGTAACATTTACTTTCAACACTAGTAATTAAATGTTAATAGTGAAATAAAAATATAAATTGTTTATTGGTTTAATTTTGCAAATAAGAAATAGTAGAAAAAGTATAGTGTAATTCATTTCTGTAATTCATAGTGGTTTCTTGTTATTCAATTACTCTTCGACTCTTTCGACTTTACTACTAAGTTGTTTTCAAAAATTGATAACAAAATATAATTTCTGAGGTTAGGAAGAAAACAAGGTCGTTTATTTCTAAAAATAAAGGACCTTGTTTTCTTCCTAACCTCAGTACCTACTACTCACATATGGCTAACCCTACTTTAAAAATATAATTTACTATAGAAACAGAACGTGACATGACGTGTCTGGGAACGAATTTTAAAAAATGATAGTGCATTTCAAAGGCGGATTTAGCTTTTTTTTATGGGAGGGGTAAAACTTACCAAGTAGTCCAAAAAAGCTAGTAAATTTTTTTGTAATATTGAGCAGAAACTAGTGACTGATCAGACTTAAATTTTTTTGCAAATTGCTAGGAAATGTG
The DNA here is from genome assembly GCA_949320105.2 of Crepidodera aurea. Lineage (NCBI taxonomy): Eukaryota > Metazoa > Arthropoda > Insecta > Coleoptera > Chrysomelidae > Crepidodera > Crepidodera aurea. Next base: position 35,612,655 of record OX439475.1, on the reverse strand, counting down.
TCCAGAAGTAGAAAACTTTCGTTAACTGTGTTTTGAGTGGGGGCAGGGGGGTGTGAAAAAAAGAAAAAAAAAATTCGCAATTGATAAATTACCTTTTTTAATGAATTAATGTTCCCTCCCCAGTTATAGTGCGCAGAAAATTACGATTTTCACCACAACAATCGTACGTTTCTAAAAAAAGAGAAAAAAAAATGGTAATTATTCGGAAGTACATTTGCTCAAAGTCTTGTCTCTTTAATTTTTTTTTTAAAAATCAATACTTTTCAGGGTTGTGACCAGAAATTGAAAAAAAAACAAAAATTTAGCTCAACTTTAACAGACCAAAAATTTATTTTGTCCATAACTTTTTTTTTGCTTATGTTAAACGGTTCTGGATAGTCAGGAAAAACTCGGTTTGACTACGCAATTTTCCGAGCCAGGTCAAATCAAAGGGGAAAAATGGAAATTATTCGGAAGAACATTTGCTCAAAGTCTTGTCTGTTTAAATTTTTTTCAAAACACAATACTTTTCACGCTAGTGACCAAAAATTGAAAATGTCTTATAAAAAACAAAAATTTTGCTCAACTTTAACAGGACTAAAAATTACTGGACAATTGTAGAAACATATGTTACGTTTTTCTGCAGAAGGATTTTTTTTTCAAATACCACAGTCTAGATGGTCCTAAAAAAATGGCGTAAAAAAAAATTAAAAAAACTTATTTTGTCCATAACTTTTTTTCTGCTTAAGTTAAATGATTCTGGATGCTCTTAAAATGTTCCCAATGTTGTTCTCTCATTAAGATGTTATATACATTTTTTTATGGAAGTTATATTTTTTCAGATATTTACGCTAGAACAGCGGTTCTCAAACTTTCAAATTTTGTACCACATACTTAAATATGAAACAAAAATATATGTACTACCATAAAAGCATTTCGCCGTTAAAAATCAATGTGCCGCGAAATTGTTCGAAGTTTTTGGAAAAGTCATTTCAATATTAAAGCTAGAGCCGTTAAAGTCAAAAACTTAAAGGAAAATATATGTGTTTCTGAAAACAAAATGTTAAATATTAAATTGTACCACTAAAACATTGTAATGTACCACCAGTGGTACATGTACCACAGTTTGAGAACCCCTGCGCTAGAACGATACAGTTTTTTTAAACACCCATTTTTCAATTGCCAGATCTTCCTTCGTATTAATCGTAGAAAAATAAAAAAAAATTATTTTAATTGTTAGCTCAAGGCCATAAAATTAGTTCATATAAATTTTTACGTAATAATATCAGATATTCGGTTATATTTAAAAAACTTTTAGAAATGTACGATTTTTATGGTAAAAATCGTAATTTTCTACGCCCTATAACTCGGGAGGGGTTTATTTTCAGGAAAAATTGTATTTAACATTAATTCGTTAACAAAGGATAATTTATCGATTGCGCAAGTTTATTTTCTTTTTTACCTTACTCTTTGATGAAAAAAAGGCCACTATCGAAAGTTTTATACTTCTAAACTAAACACCTTTCCTAACAATGTGCAAAAAATTTCAAGTCTATCTGTTTCTACTCAATGATTATACTTCATTTCTTGGACTAAAGACAACATGTTTAAAAAAAACTTTATTAATACTAAATTATAATCACAAAGAGACTAGGAAAGTACTTAGAAATGGTTAAAACAAAAAAAAACACTTTTAGACTGCTACTATTAAAAGTCTAGTAAAATAAGGAAGCTGCATACATTTTTTTTATCGCGTTATAAGAAGCACCACTTTCTTTATTATGTAAAACAGTTTTGTGTGTATTATGTTTTATAATTTTTTTTATAAATTATAATCATGGGGGGGGGGGGTAATTACCACCTGTACCCCCCCGTAAATCCGCCCTTGGTGCATTTGGATATTTATAAGATAATTTATACTTCGTCATAAATGAAATTTTCTTAATAATACTAATAATATTAATAAGAAGAAATAATACTAATAAGAGAAAACCAGATAAAAAACTTATGATACTATCCCGATATAGAGGGTATCCTTTTTGCAATTAATTCTTTTTGTAAAATAGGCATCCAAATTTTTGAAATATCAACCGAACAATTAGAAACACATTCGTTATTATTTAAGCATATCAATGCTGCTTCTTTAACTTTGCAGTTCTTTTAATAATCTAGTTCAAGAATTCCATTGTATTTTATGTTCATTATGTCTAATATGAAATGGTCTAGATGTTTCTCCATTACATTCGCATGGAATTTTGTAAATATTATTTTTTGTATTTTGAATTCCATTAAAATGTTTTATATTTACTATTAACGATTTTAATGTATTATTTTTTTTATTACCAATCCTAATTTTTTCGGATAATTTTGAAGTATAAGTGTTTTTTACTATATTTAAATGAAATATTGAGCGATTAAAATTTTGTTCTTTATTTTTAATGTCTCCACAAAGTTCACGATTTATAAATTTATTTGGGTAGTTACTCAAGACAGATTTAACAAATGATAATTCATTATTTAAAATATTGTCATTTGAACAAATTATTTTTGCTCTATCGGAAAGAAATTTGACAATACCTCGTTTACCACATATTGAGTGGTTTGAATTAAAATTTAGATATCTATTTGTATGTGTTTCTTTTCTAAAAACTATTTCTATAGTTATATTTTGTTATCAAAGTCAAAACACCTTTTTTTGATTCAAATAAGTGGTTTTATTTCCAATAGAAGAATAATTGAAGTATAGTGTACCTGAAATTCGCGCGAAATATGCATTTCCCACTCCCATTATCCTAAATTGGTTAATTTGTCCTTAATTAAGGTAGTAAATTATAATAATGCACCTAAATTCAATTAATTCATTAAATATCTTATTACAATTTGCAGCTACAATTTTATCATTTTCAAAAACTAGACTAGTTATGAAATCAGCATATTAGCAGTTATTAGAAATCGGATGTTACTTTTCGGGGTTGTTTTATTTGTAACACATTTAAATCAAATGCAAACTATTTAATATTTGAAATAAAATTGAATTTGTAGTCTAAATAAAAAAATGCAAAGATGTTATTTGAAAAAAAAGTAAATAAAATTTATAAGGATCCCGATATTATAAACCATTTTTAATCGAAATCGGGAAAAATTGGAAACTATAAATACAATATACACCCAAATATATCAACGACAATGCATTTATTTATCATGGCGTCCCAAATCAATTTCATCATATATAAAAAAACCTCGTTTCTCGTCGATATTCAACTAGCAACCCTATAATGATATTTAAGCACGGAGGTGTCCTGAATGCACCTGTGACAATATCTCAATTGGAGATTACAACCAAATACTATTTGCTTGCTCTAAACAAGACAGAAATATATTTGTCTGAGTTTCTTTGAATGGGCTTTCATTTTCCAACAAACACTATTGCTGTATTAAATTGGTTTATTTCATCAGGAAGGGTAACAAGTAGATATTTCTTCACTTTTTAAGCCATACTTCTCGTTTTCAGATACACCGCGCAAGATATAACAACAGAATCGTCCAAGGAAACAACTCAGCCGCCCAAAACACACTAAAGATAACATAGAAACCAGAACTATATCCACGGTCCAAGAGTCGGGACCTAGACTTCCTGTGGTTTCCCTAGGTCATTGCATACCATCATTGGTAATTAGGAACTAGGAACATTAATTGGGAACTATGTTTATTTCAGGCCATGAAAAGGAAAAGGGTATTAGGAAAACTGAATTCCCAAATAATATGTGAAAGGAACAACAAAATAAGAATGAAATGACAATTGTGATGGCATCCAATATCATGCAAATGCAGTTCTTTATTTTCTTCTTTTATATTTATTTATTCGTTGTCCATCATACATACGTGTTTATCATTGGCGGATCTGAGGGGGCCATGGCCCCCCCTAGAGTTCTGAATAGCTGATATTGATTCAACAACTAGTAGTCCAATAAACGAAGGTGCCAACCCGGGCATCAGGTCTGTATGGCACCATTTTTTTTTTAATTTTCAGGTATTCATTGGTGCATTCACCCCTGAAAATCTCAGCTCTCTGAAAATTGGCGGGAAAATAGCCCATTGGTCTCAAAAATGTGTTTTTTTTCGCAAATTTTTGCCGATATTTCCGAAAATATGACACTTACAGAATTTTTGTTTGGACGAAAATGAAGATCAGTTCATTACCTACAAAAACTATCCTCATGATTTTTGTCAAAAATATGATACGTTTCGACAAAACGCACCCCATTTATAGAGCACTCTCTAAAGGAATGACACTACCAAGCGTAATTCAATTTTTTCAATAAATCACCTAAAAATGAATATTTTTTCTTGATTCAAAGTTGATGAAAGAAGGAACCTGTAGCTATAATATCATGTTACTTCTTTCTTTTATCTATTTCTCTGAAACCGGGCCAAAGTTTGTTTTGTTTTTAACCCTCTTATAAATTTATTCATATTTTTTTTATCAAGACTAATTTCACCGAATCCTTTTGGATAATGGGGTTTTGCAAGGTGTTAAATATATTCAGAAAGATTCAATAAATTATTTTTGTGTATTTTCATAAACAACCGGAGTTTTCGAAAATGCTCGGGTCTATCGGGAATTAATAGATAATCAAGGACCAAATCAGTTTTCAACGCACATCATTAAAAAACTTAGCTTATTCCCTTGTCGATGGCATTTTTCTTTTTTTTCATATTTTTTGGTTTTCCGGAAAATTGAGAAAATTCTCACCCCTATGAAAAATCGACATTTTTTTAGGGTTATTTTCTTTTCGTGCTAAAATTTTTTGGGGTTATGAATTGTACTAAATAAAAGATCACATTCTGACCTTTTCACAAATATATATATATATATATATATATATATATATATATATATATATATATATATATATATATATCAAGTATTTTATTAAGTGCACGAGAAAAAACTCTGCCTTCAAACTTTCTCAAAATGGATTTTTTTACAATATATACATTTATTAATTAAAAAGTGAAAAAAGTTGGTTATTATTGCCTTATCTTTTGTCTTCAGACACAAACGGGAGGATATTCAAGTTTTGGGAGGATATTCAAATTTTCCGTTTTCACCACAATAATTTTGCGAATTATTAAATGAATTTTTGAAACGCTTTTTTTGCAAAAAATATTAGTGTAGCGAAAAAAATCATAGGGACAACTTTTGTAGGTAATGAACTGCTCATATTTTGTCTAAACAAAAATGCTCTAAGGGTCATATTTCGGCAAATATCGTCTAAAAACGGATTTTCGGGAACTCTAGAGCCATTTTCCCACCCTTCCACAAATTCCACGTAGCTGAGAATTTCGGAGGTAAATGGACCCATGAACACCTGCAAATTAAAAAAAATTTGACGGACAGACTTGATGCCCATGTTTGAGATTTTTCTGGACTATGCAAGTAAACCTTTTGATTGGTTTTCAGTAAGAAGAAAACACGATATACAAACCAAAATTATTCGTTGTGTTGAATATTTTCTCAAAGACTCAAATTTCCCAAATTTTTATCACGTAACTAATCACTTTGGTTACAAATTTCCATTAACTGACGGCCCCCCAATGAAAAACTCCCTAGATCCGCCACTGGTGTTTATCATGTTCTAATGGTCCTTCTATATGAAACTGATAATGTTTTTGATATGAGATAGCCACCGAAAAATGTGAACAAAATCTGGAGTATATTAAAATTAACTCCACATATGCCATTCCCAAAATTGCATCGTTAAACACCCACATTAGAATAAACGTCCCTATTTTTGACACACTTTATTTTTCTTTTCGTAAAATTCCTGGTTATAATGGGATACGATGAGAATCAACATAAAAGTGATTACAACTTCTAATGGAATCCAGAGTTCAAAATGCATGAAAATGAGTGGCAAAACTGCATACGAAATGTGCGAATTAAAATGTGAAAATCTAATTCGAGCACTATTATACGGGCATTATGCGACTAACAATTCCGACGACCAACTTTTCGCTAACATTCATTAAAATTGAGTGCAAAAATAAATTAAATATTTAGAAACGTGTTGTGGAATAAGCCTAAAGGGAAAAAAAATATATTTTAATACTATTATTACCACCGTAGATTGATTGTAATTTTTTTTTTACTGTGAAACCAAATTATACCTGAATCAAGTTGGATAAAGTCACAGCGACAATGTCGCGTATTTGTTACTAGGACACGCGACTTACTACAATGGTTAACAATTTTATAAATAAAAAATTGAAAAAACACATCAAATAAGATTATAGTTGAAGTAAGACCTCCATCGTAAATAGGCGAGAAACGCCAGTCAGGAATTTCAAATGACAAAAAACAAGAACAAAAAAATTGAAAGACTTGTAAGGCTTCATAAAAATTAGTTCGTCCGCGGAGTGATACAAGAGAAAAGTCTCTAAAATGCATAGGGAAACCCAAGTACAATATCCAGTTTCAAACTTGTTAACCAATTTGATGTTTTTAAAACTTTTGTTGAATCCCGAAGAATTAGCCTGTGGCATGTAGAGGAGTAGAGGCACATCGTCCAGTGGAATCATTGATATAATTATTAGTAATAGTTTAAGGTCATGTTATTGTACATATTTACATTACGTGTAGATAGGAAGGTTGATGCCTTATCACGTACGTTATTTGTTTAATCATTTATTGTATATAAGAATGGTTGAGAGCAATCTTCCTGGTATTCATTATTCAATATTAATTCACTTCATACCTAATATTGTAGTATATCGTATTAGATAGATGACGATTCATTATTTCTCATTACATAATCGTCGACTCCTGCAGAAAAAACATATTTCTAATCCAAAACTAGACGTCCAGACATGACCAATCAAGGTCCAGTGAAGGTCCATTAAAAATTCAACGTTAAAAACTATGTACAGACCTTGATTTAGGAAAATCGCACTCACTAAAAGTTTACACTTATAGTGTAGCGAACAATCTGATAACGCCCATATCTAAGATATGAAAAAAAACTATTGTAGAAGCACAACGTTACATTAAAGTAACATTAATTTCGTTTAATGATTTCATAAAATGTTTACAACTCATTCCTCACTAACCCTTGCCCTTTTACAGGGCAAAATGCTTTCATCCTCCTTCCTCCCTTCCTGATTATCGAATCTAGTTCTTGTAAGGCTCAAATCAAAGAGAAAAAAATTCCACAACCAATGGAGAATAAAAAATTTTCCTCACTTTACTCTTTTGTTGCGAAAATCGAAAATTAAAATTTGCAAAATCCAAAATTCGGTCGCCATTAATACATCCTATAGCAAGGTCTTCAAGAAAGAGTTTGCCATTTTGCTGACCCGGATAGGTCAAAAATGAAAGAAGTTACCTCGAGTCAAAGATTAATCAGTGTTTGCCCTCCCCCTCCCCCCAAAATTAAACTAGCGAGTTATTTGGACACAATCCTTGGGTCATGACTATCTATTGGAGGCAAAAAATCAAGTCTCGAAGTCACCTTCTTCCCTGCGAAAAACGCGAAAACGGCTCTAGGTGGGTTCTCACTGCGGCGAAAATCCGTATACTTTCAAATCGCAATATCTCGAGAACCGCTAGACCGATTCAGACGGGTTAAAATTCAGTTTATGCGTTTGTGCACTTTATTCTATATATAGAAGTCGTTTCGATCCGAATAGACCTCAGCAAGTTACGTGCGAAAACCAATTTTCCATGTCTTTACATGTTAATTTATCCTCCTTCCACGCCTCTCTTAGATTTCATATAGTGATAACGTAAAAGACGGACCTCGAATCTAAGAAATCACGAAAAAATTTTTTCGAAAAGAGCGACTTTGTTTATCGGGTTTTTTCCTCCAAATCAAATCGAATAATTTTTCACTGAAGTAAATTTAGAATTTTGTAAAATTTGTTTCAAAGATCCTTTCGTAAGTGTTTTATTCGTTAGAAAGGATAATTAAATCGTAAATAATTAAAGTATAAACATTCACATTTGCTATTTTAAGTTAAGTAGCAAATCGAAAAACTAAACAAAATTAAAAGAATAACAACAGTTAATGTAAATCAATTTTTATATTTCTGTAGCTGAATTAACTTTTAAAAAAAGTTTCGTTAAGGGATAATGTGTGCAATGTCTATATTTTAATTAATTAGTGTAGTACTTTTCAGTTTAAAAATTGATTTTATTTTTGCCTTTTTAATACATTTCTGTACAAAGTAGTGAGTAGACAAAATGTAACAAGTTGGAAATCCACATCGATACAGACAGTTTTTGGTATATTACTATACTAATAAACTATTGGCGGAGCCGGACGTTACATTGTTAGTTCAGGAGCATTACAACTTGCACATAATAGTTCGTATCTCAGTGCGCGAAATTTTGACAAAAATAAAAGTATTATTTGCCTTGGGTGCCCAAAAATGAAAAAAGCAGGAAATATCTTGCCTCAAATTCTAAGTATGATCTAAAAAAATTCAATTACACAACCCACTTTTTAAACTAAAATGCAAAATAAAAAAATATAGATTTTTTTACGAGTCTGCTTCTAGAATCACGACGAATGACTGGGATGTTCTAATTAACAAACGAATGGAGTTTAATTGGGTTAAGTTCAGTTTAATTGGATTTTTGATGGGAGACGGTTTTTCCTCGTTTTTTCTCCCAGCGACTTTCTAAGTGGCAGATAAAAGCGTTCTTTGTATTAAAAAAAATTAAAGGATTGAAAATTAATTGTAATTTTAGAAGATGAGATGATTAATGAACCCAATTTGAATTTAAAAACATTTTTTTTGATAAGTTATTAAGACCGATATAATCGCTTCCCAAATAGAATCACTATAAAAGCCAAAACACGAAATTGTATATGAAATTCTTGCATTATTTATTTTCAATATCCAGATATAGAGTGAAAACAACACGTATCATGTAAAGAAATTGAATTTTTCCGAAACCTTTCGCTATAACGGCAGATTACATTTTCATTGTTTGCATCGGAATAGCATTTTCTAGTTGTCCTATTAGCGCCACAGTCTTTGGTCCGATTCTAAACAGATTCTAGGCAGCTAAAATTGAATTTCAGTTGAATGCAACTCTTTCCGAAAACATCCTTTGTAAATAATGTAGTTGCAAGTTAAACTTTTAAACTGATACTTTGTAAAACCTCGGATCATGAACCTTTTATCTTGACTTCGCAAAATATCATTTACACGGCTGAATGAAGCTGAATTGCTAAAATTTTTGGCAAAAAAAATGTATTGCAATTTTCTGTTAACCTCGAGAAATTCACTTCAGCCATTAAGGGGGTCACTACATGAAAAAGTAATACATTTTTTTTTAATTTCATTTTCTGAAACTAGACTTATTTATGAACAAAATGATACTATTTGCACATTTTTATTCGCAATATAAGGGGTTGAAACTCGTCTCCAAAGTAAGACATCACCGCGTACCAGTGGACTGGCGACGTCCCTTAAGCTAGCAGAACAAAGTCAGCAGAATTAAAAATCAATACAATTAAAGGCTCATTAAAGGCTAATCAAATGCGCTAACTTAAAATTTTCTTCTCCGCGAATTTTCGCGATAATTACTGTTCTACTAGCTTTAACTTAAGTGAGCAGAACATGACCGAAAAAGTGGTTGAAACAATAAAAATTGCAATTTTCTTTGCACAGTTATTAACGGCTCATTAAAGACTCTAAGAATACATTAATCATGAATTTCAGGCTCGATTTATTTCTTTGAGAAAATGGAAAAAGTCACGACGTGGTGGTAAGGTCTGCAAAGCATGGCGCAAAAACGATTTTAACAAGGAATAGTTTTATCAAGTTTTTATTTAGGGCATTTGATTAGGTTCTCATGACTTTTCAATGACTACACTATCGAGACACTGGTTTTGATTGGCAAAAATACCAAATTATTACTCGTTTATGGGACGAAAAATGCGCCTGAGGCGCGCTTCCGGTGCCTAAAGAAAATTTGAAACATTTTTGTTAATAACTTCGTTATAAATAGAGATATCGTCTTGCGGTTTTCACTATTTTTCTTTAGTTTTTAATGCTCTGCTTATTTTCGTAAGAAAAAATATATGATTTCATTTAACTTTTTAGAGATATTTAAAGAAATATGGTAACTTATAAATCAACTCCCTCTCGCAGAACAATGGAAAAATAAATTGTTGTTTCATTTTTATAGAAAAATACTTCCAAAACTGCTCTTTTAATCAAAAGTTGTTTCAGTAAAATCGGCCAAGCCAAACTGACACTACAAGCATTTTTCTTTTTCATGGTAAAACCTTCCCCCACCACTTTATTTAACAGCTGTCAAAAAAATTGCGAGAAAATTAAGCTTTTATGAACTATTATACCAAATACGCCCCCTAGCGGCCATCCTAGGAACTCGAAAGGAATTTCCAGAGTTTTTTTATGGCCACATTTATAGTAATAAAAAAATTCCATTGTTGTCAGATGAGCAGGTCCTGAGATACAGCCGCTTACCTCGCTTATTTGGCCACCCGGTACAAAAAAGATTTCAAAAGATATCACGCCTTTTTTTTATTTGTTCGTGGCAACCCTCAGACCATTTAGTGACAAGCGGGAAATTCAAACCATAAACCGAATTAAATTTTGATCTTTCAGGCAGATCAGTATACACTCGATTTTTCAAACTGCTATAAAATCAGTTTAAATAAATATTTTTTTAATAAGCTCTTTAGATTAGCTATCTGATTAATCATACAAAATCGCAAGTGAATCGAATGAACAGTTTCAGAGAAAAAAATATATAAAAATGCATGATTTTCAATGTAAAACGGCCTTAAACTCAGGACCGGTTTAAGGCGTACGCGAAGGGTGCCGCGGCCAGCGGGCGCCACAGCTTGAATGTTTTTTTAAATGTAATGTAATAAAAAGTAGTCCAAAACAGCGTTTTAGGCTACTCAAAATTTAAAAATTTTCCCAGGCCCCTGGTATTACGCCCCCCTAAGCTAGGCCACTGGTATGAGGGGGCACCAGTGAATTATTCGCATCAACTCCATTTTTATATTGTTACTTTTCTTCTTACTTTTTTTGACTTCTATTTTTTCTATGTATTCATTTTGTGTTTAAAATCAAGGTTGTTCGTAAACGCAACTTGGTAAGTTCCTAATTCAGTGATCCAAAGTCATTTTAAAGTTGAATATAGTTTATCTATTTTCAATTACCGAACTTTATAGAAGCCGCCAATGCCGACTAACTAACTTTTCGGCACATCAGAGCAACTTGCCGGCAGATCAAAGCAACTTGTCGGCACACCAAAGGAACTTGTCGGCACATCAATGCAACTTTTCGGCACATATGGGAATTTTGTTTTTATATTCCTCCCATTCAAAATGGAAAAACTATACTTATGGTTCTTGAAAGGATATATTGTACGGTTAAAAGTTGAATTAATTTGTAACTTGTAACTATACTCCATCTGTTAAAAAACAAAAACAAAACTAACAAATTCACTTTTGTCCTCCCCCGTGCCCCATAAAACAGCCATCAATCATCGCTTGATTAAATTTAATTCTGTATCGACATATTTTGTAACCAGCAACAAAATACGTTCTTCATAAATCACAATAGGGAATTCAAAATGAACAAGAAAAATAGATTTCCTTGCCTTCGGCCGCCCGCGCCCGGGTTCAAGCCTGGGGTGAGAAAATACAATTGAGGATATGACAGCCATTATAAATCACAAAATGGCACATTTGCATCGGCAGGCTACAAGGAAACATATCAATACGAGAAATAAATTTTTTTAAAGGGAAGCTGCTATTTTGTCGAACATAAAGAAAAGTAAATCGTTCAACTTACGTCAATCACTACTTGACTGTATTGCTTAGTAGGAAATGTAACGTCGCTTGATGGCATCTATAGAGTCTGTGAATTAAGTTTGCTAGGTTTCCTGCTTCTCAAAAATTACCAAAATTGACGATGAATGTGGAGTTACTATGTCGTTTGTAATTATCATTATCTTTGTCTACTAATCCGAGTTTCTTTAGGTGGCCTCTCAGCCGGCAGTGCCCTGTTAGGATATAGAATATCTTCTACCTTTCATAATTTTAACAGTTCATAATTTTATAGGTTATGTTTACTTTAATTAGTTTCGGAGGTTAGAATATTTTATTTAAGGTGTTGTACTGTTTATTTAGTAACTTTATTTTAATTTTGATTATTATAAATTTTGATAATGTACCTAAATTCTTTAAAATACTTGTGTTAATAAAACTCCATTTCAAAGTTATCTTTAAGGTTAATTTTAATTTTTTATATTTTAATTAATGTTCTTTTAAATTTCAATTTTATTATTAACAAATAATCTAGGATGATTATTTTTGCATCTGTCAAAACAGTCAGATTTTGTGGTTTCAGCCAATAACAACTCAGGATCCTAACCAATCATTGTGTTTTATACTGATAAAACCGCTTCGTCGTTTTTGTTTTTTGATTAAACTGTGTTTACCTATTTGAGATGTCAAATGTAAACATTTATCAATTATTATTATACTAAAATGTATTGCAAATCTATGTTAATAACCAAATTTCAAAATGTATTTGTAAACTAACCTGTTTTTATTAGTTTATTTCAAAACTCCTTTAACATTTTTAGATACCTCACTTTAACACTAAACTTAAAATTAATTAAATTCTTCTTCTTCTTCGCTTTTATTTACGGCGCCGTTTCGCGGGGTAGCCAGTCAAAAAATCGCCTTGGTGGCCCTGTATGTAAAACTATAACAGCTCAGGTTTCAATTTAAATTGGTAAAGAAAATTTTCAATATTTGTGTGTAAAGTGTCTTTTGCATAAATGACTATGTTCTCTGTTTTTAATACAAAATGATTCAAAAAATAATCCTTTCAAATACGACTCGTCCTCTGAAATTTTATAGATTAAATTTTTGATCTTCATACTCAAACGCCTTTATTTTAGGCAAAACCACTCAAACAAACTGATTTAAGATAAAATCACTCGTCCTGCGGACTCGTGATTTTATCAATCAGTTTGTTTTCGTGGTTTTTCCAAATAAAGCCGTTTTCGTGAAAACCAAAAATTTAATCGATAAAATTTGGAGGACTCGTGGTATTACCTTTGATTAATTTTAATATTTTACCTACGACCACTAAATAAAACGGGTAAAAACACACGACACACAGCCTCAGTATATAGCTCATTACGCACGGTAATCAAATCGCACGGTTTTGGTATAGTCTATACGATGAGTGTAAACAGCAAAAAAACTAAATCTCGACTCATAGGCACGCCTATGAAACATAGGCGTGCAATAGACAGTAGAAATGGAAAACACAAATTCAGAAATTCATAAATTCTTTTTACTATTCCATTTTGTAAGGCTTCATGATTTTCACTTTTCAAGCATTTAAAAATATTTAAAATAATTCTTTTTGTTTGGATATGTAAGTCTTTATTACGAAATTCCAAAGGCTCTGTAACTACATTGGTTTCGAGATTCCGTTTCACCATTAGAAATATGAAAAGGTCTCCAGAATGCCATTTTAATTAGCTTAATATTTCAGAAATAACAAGAAAGGTATACCGGGTGACAATAAGACTAGGGCCATGCCTATATCTCCTTCACTTTTCAACCGATTTGAATAAAATTTGGTACATAGATATAAGACACCATTTTGAATTGACAGACGTATAAAAACAAAATGGTCGACTTTCGGTTTCGCCAGAAATGTCATCAACTTCGATTTTTTAAATGGAACACCCTATATATTTTATATTTTTTGGATTCTATGGCTCAAATTACATACAACAATGTTGCCAAATTTTTTATTTTTCAATAAAAAAATTCAAATTCTCAGATTTTTTTTTCAAGAAATGATTATGTTTAGTTGTTAACAAAAAGAAAATAGTACATAATGTATATCGTTGAATTGGTAATTAAATTCTCTATTGAATAACAAGATGGCCCTCGGTAGGTACCATTTGAAAAAAACGATTTATTCGTTAAAAATGAATTTATAAAATTTAAAGTCCCGCTGTAGGATTTGTTATTGATCATATCGATGAAAAGTTTATTACTATAAATTACTGATGTCAATTAGAATATATTTTGACCAGATAAAGGCCTCCTGTGCTAAAAAAAATTTTTGGAAATTTGAATTTTTTTACTGAAAAATAAAAAAGTTGGCAACGCTGTCGCATGTAATTTGAGCCATAGAATCTAAAAAAACATCAAATATACAGGGTGTTCCATTTAAAAAATCGAAGTTGGTGACATTTCTGGCGAAACCGGAAGTCCGCCATATTGTTTTTATACGACTGTCAATCCAAAATTGTGTCTTATATCTACTTTCCAAATTTTATTCAAATCGGTTGAAAAATGACCGAGATATAGGCATGGCCCTAGTCTCATTGTCACCCGGTATACTATCAACGTATATCAACCTATATCAACTTTCGATGCTACTACACTGTCTCCCTTGGTCTTTATGCGGCTTAGTCATTATTATTCGAGAATCTGACCAATAATAATTCGGAAGTGACCAATTTAATTATTCGCCCGTCATCAGCGTAGTTATAGAAACTGTCAAAATAAAAATAATACAAACAAACTTTTGTGAAAGACAAATAAGTTCTAGTTAATAATTATAGGATACATACTGTTTAAAAAAGAATACCTACATTTTCAATATGTCAAGTGATAGTGAGGCGGGAATCTATTGGATCTGAAAAGAATGTTGTAAAATTGTTCAAAAAGATGCAATAAAATACAGGGTATCACATTTGAAGAAATGAAGTGGCCTGTCATAAGTCCAGACTCTTTTGGCACACTGTAAATGGCCGTAGGTAAAGTATAGTACGTAATGCTTGTTGCAAAGCAATTACGCACTCATGCAATTTTTCCATTCGTGCGTAATATGCTTTTTTCAACACTTGTTACGTAATATACTATTAATTCGCGGCTACGTGCCTAATTTTTCCACTCTTACGTAATATGCTACTTACAACTCTTAATACCTCTGTATCTGTATCTGTAAATCTAGAAGGGTGGGTCACCCCACAGCAGGTAGGCCACATTTGGCCCATTATGCGTCCTTCTGAGGTTGAGCCTTCCTTCTAGCTCGTCAGCCAGCCTACTTGTTTACATTTGTGAGAGTGTCGGGCATTCGCAAAAAATGTGTTCGACAGTCTCGTCTTCCTGTTCACATCCTTTACACAGTGGAGTGTCAGATAGCCCCATCCTGTAGAGGTGTTTTCATAGATGACAGTGGCCAGTCAGGATACCTGTGGCTGTGTCCATAGTCATGTATTTTTTTGCTGTTTCGCTTTTCGGATACTTTAATAGTTCCTTGGTTAGCTTGCAACCTGTTTCGTCGTCCCATCTACCCTTAAACTTGTCAAGGAAGTGTTTCTTTAGTAGGTCAGCCACAGCTGATGCCGATAGCTTATGAAAGTGTCAGGTCCCAAAAGTTTGTGGGAGGCTGCTTTCTTAGCTAAAGAGTCAGCTGCACGGTTGCCATTTGATTTTCCATGTCCTTTGATCCAAGCTAAAGTGATCACGTTGTTGATGCAAGCTTCGATCAGGGCCTGGTGACATTCTAGTACTAGACCTGATGTAATGCGTGGTCTATCCAGAGCTAGTAGTGCCTGTCTGCTGTCCGTGAGGATGTAAATATTATTACCAGTAATGTTTCTTCTGGTAGTCTCTTTTGCGGCGATAGAGATAGCAGTGAGCTCTGTTTGAGCTACACTGGTATTAGAACCCATTGCCCATTTTATATTGAGATTCAGGGATCTGGAATAAATTCCACAGCCTGACCCCTCATTTGTTTTAGACCCATCGGTGTAGATGCACAAGGCATCTGCTGCCAATGTAGCCTCTTGTACGTTTTTTGTTATTACCCTGTAGAGCCTGTGAAAGGCATATCTTGGTGCAATCGAATTTGTGTTGGCTTGTAGCAGTGGGACCTCTCCAAGGACCTCGTGGCACAAGTTACACCTCGACTGACCAGATCCTACGTCAGGTTGTATACCTGTAGAGCGTAGCTGTGTCATGGTCATCACCACAGCCTCCTTAATAAATATATCAAGGGGGGTGAGACCAAGGATCACCTCCATTGCTCTAGTTGGTGTGGTTCTGATGCCCCCTGTTATGTTAAGGCATGCTATTCTTTGGATTTGGTGGTTTTGTCAAACGCACCTTCAATGTCTGTGAATACACCCAAGGTGGACTCTTTAGAGGCCAGCGATCTTTGTGGAGAGCTGAATCAGTAGACTTTTCTGGGGTGTACGCATGTTGATTCGGATGTAGTGGGTTCTGTATTATCGCTACATCTCTTATATATCTTTCACATAGCCTCTCTAAAGTTTTCATTGAAAACGATGTGAGGCTAATCGGTCGATATGCTTTTGGAATGGAGTAATCCAATCTTCCTGGTTTTGGTATAAAGACAACCTTGACTCCTTCTCTTAATACCTAATGTACTATTAAATTAGTTCAAACAGATACGTGTGTATGTATTCTGTCCTGTTAGATAATTCCACTGTTCAAGTTATTCGTTATTCGTTTAATTATTCGATTCTTTTAAAATTATCCTTGCATATTTTAGTAAGTATTTAAAAATTATATTTCATTGCAAATTTCCCAATTAGAATATCATAACAATAGTTTTTTAGTAAAAAGTAAATTAATTTTTAATTTTAAATGCGAAAATGTGGCCTATAAATAACATCGAAAACAAAAGAGCAAATCCTCTCCTAATCCAATAGTAGAATGAAGTAATCAAATTAATATCTATGAAAGTCCGCTTATCATCCATTTGAATTTAATCCTAAATATAGACAGACAACGGAATTGCATTGTATTCATAAAAAATTCTATCTACAAAAATATTTAATAATGCATAAACCGGACAGCGAACATATGAAGTGCATTTAACAAATTACTGGAAATGTAAACTAAATAATTGATGTGCGATTTCTATTTCGTTCAGTTCTATAAATCATTTGGATTTGCTTTAAACAATAATGATTTATTTAATATATTTAATCTTTATTTTGAGCACAAAACTACGAGTATGAGTAGAAATACGCCAATATCGCCGATATAACGATACAATAGACAACGTCTTGTAAAATAACCTTAGTCATCAGTTTTCGATGAGAAAAATATATAGAGACATTTTATGAATTATTCATGGTAGGTGAAGACGAGCGGTAATAGATTTTTCCAGACATTTTCTTTCGGGAATAATTTTTTTAAACATATCTCAGCACATGAATTCGTTCAATCTCAAATGAATATTTTTTTTATACTTCAGCCTGCAAAAATGTTGCCAGGGTGAACGGGAAAGTATTGAGTTGTTCAGCAGCTTTGTCGAATGTAGCTTTATCAGTAGTAGATCGTCCTTCTTTCAATTTATTTCTAAGACCTCGTTTTACTAGATTTTTTTCTCTGATAGTGGCTGAAGAGGCTTTCTGAATTTTATTATGTATTCCGCAGCTTCGCCCACTTGATTGGGAGTTTTTAATGGTAAAATTAAAAGACGTCAACTCCTCGTTTAGTATGATTTTGAGTAGGGCGACCAATTAGGGCGTTTCGTCACTTGTTAGCGATAAAATCGATTGAAGATTTAGCGCGGGATCAGTCGATCAATCTATAATGTAAACTGAACTGCCACTTCTCTCTGCTTTTAATTACACTCAACAATTTTTTTGTTAGATTCCATTTTAAGCAATTTTATTTTTCTAAATAAATTCAACCACATTCAATTAATACTTACAAAAGTAAATTGAAATAGTTGATCCACTCGACATCCACAAACAGTCTCCGATCTAGTGATATAAGTTCGAAATTTTCCTGCTTCAACTGTTCTTATTGAATTTCTCAAACTGACAGTTGCAATTTGTAGGAATTGAAGTGTACAAAGGAACGGTAATATGTAGAACTCGATAAATATTTGAATTTCTCGAACACCAAAAGAGACAGAAGAGATAGAGAGCAGGTGGATGTGTTTTATTAACGAAAGCGCGATGCTGTTTCAGTTTTGTTAACACACAATGGTTTTTTATTTGAAGGGAAACGAACAGCACGGGGTAATTATACCCTTCGATATGAATAATAGCTTAGCAAAATATTTGCAGCAACAAACAACTTATTGCAACATTTAAATGACTAATTGAATAGTAAACAAAAATAAAGCGAGATAATGATAAATAAAAAGCATTTAAGAAAATAGAAGATTTAAATTTGACATTTGGAATAACGGAGAACAGCAAGCAAATAAAATCAATAACTTTATTAAGGCTTTTAAAATATTTGGTGTCATTATAGCAGCCGTTTACCTGAAAACTGAGTTAACCAAAAAATAAAAAGACCCTCCACCCTCAATGTGTTTAAAAAGTCTTATTCCGAGTGGAATACAATCTCGTTTTGGAATATGAAAGATGAATGAAATCGATATTTCCAGAATATCTATTTTGAATTTAAAGGATCAGCACAGACACGAGAAGGGTTGAATTGGCAATATTTTAGATATATAAAATCTCTTTTATACGTCAAACTATTGATTGTATTGTATTGTATTGAAGATAAAATAACATTTGTAGATATAGATCACGAGTTTTACAAGGTGTGCAAATATTTTACCGTTTATCAGCAATCAAGGGAAAAGGGGGTGACGAATTCAGTTTTTTTCAATTGAATTACCTTTATGATAAAGAAAAAATTACGGAGATTTTCTAAACCTTCATACTCCCTACTACTGAAATCATTAATTTCTGAGATATTTCAAATTGTTTTAAAGATTTTAGAAAATAATATCACTAGTAAGCCGTAGAAAAATGACAGTAAGATAAATTGTTACGCTCAAATATTAATAATTAAAATTTTATTAATCCCAACCGTCTTTAAAGTATCGTACCTATTTTATAATAAATGTTCAAAATATCATTTTTACATTACTCTACTGTGCAATGCTTTTTTTGTTCTTCTTATCGTCGTGTGTTGTTTGGCGGTATTTCATACACAATTTTTTTTTCCTACGGCTGCTTAGAATATGCATAAAAACGCACTGTTAACTTCCCTTTAAAAACGTCAATTTCAAACAGCGTGTGCAAAGTAAAATGACAACACAACTCATATTAACAACACATATCAATGAATCGAGATCAAATCTAGCATGCGGACACTGTCACTACTGACAGTTCTCATTTCTCATTAAAATAAAGTCAAATTTATTGCAAAATTTTAAAAAAGCAGTATTACACGATGACAGAAGATGAATTTAACTGTACTCCTCCAGAAATACTTGAAAGGGCCTCCCAAATCACGCAAAATCTTTTACCATTAATTTCCAAAGAGAGGTATGAAAGTTCTTATGAAGCATTCATAAAATGGAAAAATGAACGAAACCTAAACTCGTTATTAGAGAATGTTCTGCTTGTTTATTTTGAAGAATTAGCGCAAAAATATAAATCTTCAACATTGTGGTCGCACTATTCTATGTTGAAAAGCACTATAAACATCTGGTCGTTTTAAATAAAATTTGCTTTACCTAACAATAAATAGGTACCAATAAAAATATATATATGATAATAAACTCGCAGCCGTAGGAAAAGTATAGTGTGTAACTCGTGTGAAAAGTGCTTTTTTTTGAAAACTTGTTGCACAATATACAATTACATAACCTTACATGAAGAAGTCAATTTTAGTTAACTTGGGTTATCGAGTTGACTATGCAATTAGTCCTTCTCTAACTATCCACCTTTTAGGGTCACACTCCATTGTATTAAGAGTCTAAATTAATCTAGTGTGATATACCAGAGCTCCATCGTGCGAAAACCACATTCTTTAGGACGAGTTGTTTAATAATATAAAAAGAAGGTCGATATTATGCAGCTTTTATTTTGTAAAAATCTAGAAATTTAGTTCCAACTAAAAGCATTCAACTGCCCAACCTCGTCGTGCGGTTTATTTTCTTTCCGTGTTTTTATGCAGATGCGAAAAAAACACTGCAGCAATATTTTCGTCGTTTTCCAGCATTACAACAGGAAACCATCCAAGGAAGCCAAACATTTTCCCGAGTTTACGGACCTTGTAATTTGAAAAATAAAAGACATTTTCTCGCATTCTTTACACCCCATCATGCGCATTTAAAACACGGTAAACCCGTTCGACTGCCATAGGAAATCTGCCAGTGGCTTGCCATTTAGTGTTAAGGGTGTATAAATATAAATAGCATCTCTACTTTTTTTTTAGATTTTTTCTTTTAATACCTGCATTTGGAGCAACTCTATTTTTTTCAGTGTAGCGTATTGCAAATCTATCATTACCTATTCATGCAATAGTAACTATCTTCGGTTCATCTAGTTAAGTTTAAACCCTTTCATCGTTTTACCTACTCAAGTCTGGTAGAAGTTTCGAACTTGGAAGTCATTATCTTCTCTATTCTAGAATATTTCCGATTTGAGCGTAATTTACCCCCTTTCCCCATGATTTTCACCCCACCAGAGTTACAATCTCATTAATTTAACGGGAAGTTGAGTGCTCATTTAAAAGTTAGAGTAATATTGAATGACCTACCGATCATTATAACTGGATGACCGGTAGATTTGATTAGTTGAACAATTATCGGCATTTTGGCACGGTAACTGCATTGTATAAGGATAATATAGTAGTATCCTCAGAGTAATAATATATATAGAGATGTCATTATATCCTTCTTTTTGAAGCCAACATCAATTTGTTTATATTTACAACAGTCTTCCGATGATATAGATAATACCGGTTCGGGTTTCATCGAGTTCTGATTTAACCTGGTTTTCGTGTTCCATCGTAATTTTATTATTTGTTCTCATTGTTTGTGCTTGTTGATGGCGTGGTGGTTATTATTCATTGTATAATTTTTGGAAGTTTTTGGTGATTTGAGTGCTTGTTGACAGATATTGACTCTTTAGTGCAAAAAGCAATATTGAAGATGGTTAAAACCTGTATTGTTTGTGGATTTTCGCAATCTTCTGATGTTGATGAAACATTTCACAGGTAAACAACACATGGACCATGGGCGTAACCCAGAATTTTGGTTGGAATTATTATTTGATAGTCATACAAGGTTTTGATCGTTAAAATATTGTTTATAGGTTTCCCTCTGATATTTCAATGTTATGTATTATCTACGATTTGTAAACAATTGTTATTCATCATCAATGATAACATTTATGTTGTATGTATCCTAATAATGTTCTGTTTTCAAAAAGTTTTTTATTTATATATTTAATCAATTTCAGAACCCTCCAGTCACTAATATTTAATATATTAGGACTATACCTAATCACAAAATTAGTAACTATGCTTTTCTGAATTCTTGAATAATGTCAAGAAATTAATTGTTTGTTGCCCTTGAATACATTTGGATTACAATAATAGTCTGATATCCTTTATGGGCGAAACAATCATCGGCACATTTGCCGATGATACTGGTGTTATCGCAGTAGACAGAAATCCACAACTAGCTACTAACAAACTACAAGAATATCTCAATAATCTGGAGGACTGGTTTACAAAATGGCGGATAAATGCTAACCCAACCAAATCAACTCATATAACTTTCACAACAAGACGGGTTGAATGCCCTAGTGTTAGAATAAATGGTGATATTCTTCCTACAAAAAATGAGGTTAAGTACCTAGGACTAACTCTGGATTCAAAATTAACATATATATATATATATATATATATATATATATATATATATATATATGAACTTTACACATTGCTTAAAATAAATTTACAGATAAATAAAAGAAATTGTTTCTTGTTACAATCGAAGTGCAGTCTCTCGAAGCCAGTCTTCTGCTTGTGGAGTTAAAACATGTATATCCTCTAATGACCCGTCGAACTGGGTGCGAGGGCATTCTATGACCAGGTGGTGGATGGTTTGTTCGGCTGCTCCGCATTTGTCACACTGGGCGTTGTCTGTGATACCCCATTGGTTTAGTGTTTTATTGCACACTCCGTGTCCCGTTCGAATTCTATTAAGGTTGCACCATTGTCTGCGGGGTAGATTGAATCCTCATATACAAACAAAAAAGAGACAAATCGATAACAAGATCAGACAGATGCAGTGGCTTATTGGCAAGAAATCCAAACTTAAGCTGGAAAACAAGGTCCTTATTTACAAATGCATCATCAAACCAATATGGACATATGGTATACAGTTATGGGGATGCACCAAGCCATCGAACACCAAGATTATACAACGAGTTCAGTCAAAAATACTCCGTAATATACTACAAGCTTCATGGTATGTGTCGAATAAAACCATCCATGATGACCTAGACATCCCCACGGTGGAAGACGAAATTCGCACTCTAGGTAGCAGCTACTTCCAAAAACTACCCGGGCACCAAAACGAAGAGATCGACCATCTAAGTGAACCTCTAGCAGTACGTAGAAGACTAAACAGAAAACGACCATCTGATTTAAAGGAACAATAATAAAATAAAAAACTGTAAATACGGAGTAATGTCAGTGGACAAACTCTCCCTCGAACTATTACAAATATCACATTTACTTATTGCTCCTGTAACTAGAGCAGATTGTAAATTTTCATTATAAATAAAAAAAAATATCCTTTATTTTTCTCATTTGCCAATTTGTGAGTAATTACTGACATTTGTGAGTATTTTACTAGTATGTAAGTATTTTTGTGAGTAAAGGGCAATTGTGAATAAAATTGCGAGTAATCAAAAGGTCAGTAGTATACTATCGATTATGGTAATTATGAAAAATTCTAATCTGATAATAAACTCGTTGAAATTTTTTTTCTTAAAGTCTGTATTTTTGCAATAGTTTGGTTTCTTCTTTATAATATGGAACCCTATTATATGATTGTTTTAGTTCATTTTAAAAGTATAAAATAATTTATTTTTTATTTATTAGTATTTTATTTTCTGGTAGAATTAATAAATTATTATGTTGTTGTTTAATACTAAACAACTTTAATCTTTTGTATCTGTTTTTGTGTAATGCTGATGCAGGTTAGTATCTATTACTTCGTATATATTTTTTCTATCCAGTTAATTTGCGATTTTAAAAAAACTGTCTTGCTATTGATATTTTAAAGTTGTGAGTAATCCACTCGTTTGCTAATCCACAAAATTTTTGAAAGTAAATAGGTAAAGGCTAGTTGGCAACACTGTCATCGAGAACAATAGACACACTAAGGCAAGCTGAGGTTCAGTGAGATTTTCCTGTTTATAGGGTTAATAAAATAGTTGTTAATGTTGTATTAACTTTTATATATATATATATATATATATATATATATATATATATATATATATATGTTCTGCTTTAGGTTTCCACGGGCATTATATGAATAGCTGGGCTTCCGGGATCTGCTCCGTGTTGTCACTGGTTGATTCTCAATAGAATCGTTCAACTGACGACGTTTCGGCACAATCTCATGTGCCATCTTCAGGTCTTTGCTTCTAGTTAAACTGACTTCTCTTAGCGTTGTCGAAGGTTTATGTACTCTCTTCGTTTTCCGGTCTACTGCACACAGGTCTGTTTGTTGGCGGGGGTGCGCTGGGCTTTCTATTTGTGATCTCCTCCCCGTAGAGTAGAGTTATGTTCTGCTTTAGGTTTCCACGGGCATTATATGAATAGCTGGGCTTCCGGGATCTGCTCCGTGTTGTCACTGGTTGATTCTCAATAGAATCGTTCAACTGACGACGTTTCGGCACAATCTCTGAAGATGGCACGAATACATTTGGATTACAATAATAGTCTGATATCCTTTATGGGCGAAACAATCATCGGCACATTTGCCGATGATACTGGTGTTATCGCAGTAGACAGAAATCCACAACTAGCTACTAACAAACTACAAGAATATCTCAATAATCTGGAGGACTGGTTTACAAAATGGCGGATAAATGCTAACCCAACCAAATCAACTCATATAACTTTCACAACAAGACGGGTTGAATGCCCTAGTGTTAGAATAAATGGTGATATTCTTCCTACAAAAAATGAGGTTAAGTACCTAGGACTAACTCTGGATTCAAAATTAACATATATATATATATATATATATATATATATATATATATATATATATATATGAACTTTACACATTGCTTAAAATAAATTTACAGATAAATAAAAGAAATTGTTTCTTGTTACAATCGAAGTGCAGTCTCTCGAAGCCAGTCTTCTGCTTGTGGAGTTAAAACATGTATATCCTCTAATGACCCGTCGAACTGGGTGCGAGGGCATTCTATGACCAGGTGGTGGATGGTTTGTTCGGCTGCTCCGCATTTGTCACACTGGGCGTTGTCTGTGATACCCCATTGGTTTAGTGTTTTATTGCACACTCCGTGTCCCGTTCGAATTCTATTAAGGTTGCACCATTGTCTGCGGGGTAGATTGAATCCTCATATACAAACAAAAAAGAGACAAATCGATAACAAGATCAGACAGATGCAGTGGCTTATTGGCAAGAAATCCAAACTTAAGCTGGAAAACAAGGTCCTTATTTACAAATGCATCATCAAACCAATATGGACATATGGTATACAGTTATGGGGATGCACCAAGCCATCGAACACCAAGATTATACAACGAGTTCAGTCAAAAATACTCCGTAATATACTACAAGCTTCATGGTATGTGTCGAATAAAACCATCCATGATGACCTAGACATCCCCACGGTGGAAGACGAAATTCGCACTCTAGGTAGCAGCTACTTCCAAAAACTACCCGGGCACCAAAACGAAGAGATCGACCATCTAAGTGAACCTCTAGCAGTACGTAGAAGACTAAACAGAAAACGACCATCTGATTTAAAGGAACAATAATAAAATAAAAAACTGTAAATACGGAGTAATGTCAGTGGACAAACTCTCCCTCGAACTATTACAAATATCACATTTACTTATTGCTCCTGTAACTAGAGCAGATTGTAAATTTTCATTATAAATAAAAAAAAATATCCTTTATTTTTCTCATTTGCCAATTTGTGAGTAATTACTGACATTTGTGAGTATTTTACTAGTATGTAAGTATTTTTGTGAGTAAAGGGCAATTGTGAATAAAATTGCGAGTAATCAAAAGGTCAGTAGTATACTATCGATTATGGTAATTATGAAAAATTCTAATCTGATAATAAACTCGTTGAAATTTTTTTTCTTAAAGTCTGTATTTTTGCAATAGTTTGGTTTCTTCTTTATAATATGGAACCCTATTATATGATTGTTTTAGTTCATTTTAAAAGTATAAAATAATTTATTTTTTATTTATTAGTATTTTATTTTCTGGTAGAATTAATAAATTATTATGTTGTTGTTTAATACTAAACAACTTTAATCTTTTGTATCTGTTTTTGTGTAATGCTGATGCAGGTTAGTATCTATTACTTCGTATATATTTTTTCTATCCAGTTAATTTGCGATTTTAAAAAAACTGTCTTGCTATTGATATTTTAAAGTTGTGAGTAATCCACTCGTTTGCTAATCCACAAAATTTTTGAAAGTAAATAGGTAAAGGCTAGTTGGCAACACTGTCATCGAGAACAATAGACACACTAAGGCAAGCTGAGGTTCAGTGAGATTTTCCTGTTTATAGGGTTAATAAAATAGTTGTTAATGTTGTATTAACTTTTATATATATATATATATATATATATGTTCTGCTTTAGGTTTCCACGGGCATTATATGAATAGCTGGGCTTCCGGGATCTGCTCCGTGTTGTCACTGGTTGATTCTCAATAGAATCGTTCAACTGACGACGTTTCGGCACAATCTCATGTGCCATCTTCAGGTCTTTGCTTCTAGTTAAACTGACTTCTCTTAGCGTTGTCGAAGGTTTATGTACTCTCTTCGTTTTCCGGTCTACTGCACACAGGTCTGTTTGTTGGCGGGGGTGCGCTGGGCTTTCTATTTGTGATCTCCTCCCCGTAGAGTAGAGTTATGTTCTGCTTTAGGTTTCCACGGGCATTATATGAATAGCTGGGCTTCCGGGATCTGCTCCGTGTTGTCACTGGTTGATTCTCAATAGAATCGTTCAACTGACGACGTTTCGGCACAATCTCTGAAGATGGCACATGAGATTGTGCCGAAACGTCGTCAGTTGAACGATTCTATTGAGAATCAACCAGTGACAACACGGAGCAGATCCCGGAAGCCCAGCTATTCATATAATGCCCGTGGAAACCTAAAGCAGAACATAACTCTACTCTACGGGGAGGAGATCACAAATAGAAAGCCCAGCGCACCCCCGCCAACAAACAGACCTGTGTGCAGTAGACCGGAAAACGAAGAGAGTACATAAACCTTCGACAACGCTAAGAGAAGTCAGTTTAACTAGAAGCAAAGACCTGAAGATGGCACATGAGATTGTGCCGAAACGTCGTCAGTTGAACGATTCTATTGAGAATCAACCAGTGACAACACGGAGCAGATCCCGGAAGCCCAGCTATTCATATATATATATAAGCGTTTACAATTTTTATGCCGTTTAATGTTACTCATATTTTGTTTTACTTGCAAAAAACTGAAGATAAAAAAACTTTAAATTCAGCTTACAAAAAAATATTCTAAACCCAATTAATTTCATGGAGAAAACCAGAGTTGTTCACCTAAAAAATGAGATGTGCATATTAAAGTGCTCTTCACGTGTTTCGTTTAGTAAGCGTAAGGGCCTGACCAGATAAAGCAGGGGTGGATCCAGACTTCCGTTTTGGGCAGGTCACAAAGTTGAAAGGGAGTGGAGGCGTGGAGGCGTATGGGTATAACTGAACATAGAAAAATACTTTTTTGATTCAGATGGTAAACTCAACCCCTAAAAATTAGTTCGCTTGGTTCATATAAAAAATTTCACCTTCTATGAGGTTTTTGAAAACTCTAATAATGTTTTTACAAAGTACACAAATAGCCCAGTTGTCATTTTTTTTACAACATTCATTCGGCGCAATTTTTATTTTCAAAATAGT
This sequence comes from Crepidodera aurea, assembly GCA_949320105.2. Taxonomy (NCBI): domain Eukaryota; kingdom Metazoa; phylum Arthropoda; class Insecta; order Coleoptera; family Chrysomelidae; genus Crepidodera; species Crepidodera aurea. The sequence continues at coordinate 35,585,677 of OX439475.1, read as the reverse complement.
GTTTATTTATTTATACAGGGTGTTTCATAGATAAACCGACATACCTTAACTGTAAATAGAGGGTACTTAGGTGATTCCAAATAACCTTGGTTACTGGGACTAACGTCTTTAATAACCAATATACGGGGTGTTTCATCTATTTCTGCCAATATTTTGATAAGCCGTAACTTTAGAACCACCCAGTAGATTTATCTCATACTTGGTACAGGTACGGTGTGTTAATAGCCTAATCCTATAGTGTAAGAACTACAATTAAAATCCAGATCCGGATTAAGAAGAATTTGTAAAATTTGAAAATCCCCAAAACAACACCCTGTATATTAGATTGCACTAGAGTTAAAATCCAGATCCGGGTTAAGAAAAATTTGTAAAAGTTGATAATCTCTAAAATAACACCCTGTATATCACATTCTTTAAAATGTAATCGGATACCTATTTTAAAAAAGAAAAAAGATGTGTTATTGCCAAAGCCTATTTGATAGTTTAATGAGTTTTGTATCCGGAATTAATCCAAAAAATTAAATCTGAATGTTTTTTTGTAGAACGCTCTTGTGCACTCATAAAAATATTTCAATACATTATAACACATCTCTTTTCTTTTCTTTTTGTTTTTTTAAATAGGTATCAGATTACATTTAAAAAATCTAATATACAGGATGCTATTTTAGAATCTACAGGGTGTTTTCGATAAGTATTGCATTAATTGAATTTAAAAGTTTAGTTTATATAGAACGAGATGTCAAGAATATCTCAGTTTTTTCCATTCGTTTCGAATGTCTGATCCAATTTAAAAAAAATCTGATGGACAGCGTATTGCTTTGGGCTACTAAAAAATGATACCTGTACCAAATATGAAAGAAATCTACCATCGAAAGTTACCTCTTGTGAAAATGAAAATAATGTATTTGATGTAATTTGACGTTAAACCTGCAGTAGTAGAACGGGATGTGCAATTAAAAAATGTTTTCACTTTAACTCATTTTTTCTGTTCTTTTCACATATCCATCCCAATTTTAATAAATCTGAAATACAGGGTGTCGTTTTGGGAATTTTCAAATTTTACAAATTCTTCTTAATCCGGATCTGGATTTTAATTGTAGTTGTTACACTAGAGAATTGGGCTGTTAACACACTATACCTGTACCAAGTATGAGAGAAATCTACAGGGTGGTTCTAAAGTTACGGCTTATCAAAATTGGCCGAAATGGGTGAAACACCCCGTATCTCGGTTATTAAAGGCGTTAGACCCAGTAACCAAGGTTATTTGGAATCATGTAAGTACCCTCTATTTACAGCTAACGTATGTCCGTTTAACTATGAAGCACCCTGTATAAATTTACAAAAAATAGAATTAACGTTACTACTTTGACAGATGTGATTTCAGTAATTTGAAAATTATGTCAATATACTTGTCTTTGCGCCTAGAGCGCAACAGAGTAATGTAGAAATGTAAAATTTTGCATACATGTATTATAAGTGAGGAATAAGAATCTAACCGTGCCAGATTGTTTATTTTCCTAGGTGCCTTTTTAAAAATTCAGTAAAAGAAACTTAAATCCCATATTACACACTGCGTCATATAAGCCCTATAGGACAGTGCGTTATTTATGACCCATCTTAATCAACAGAAACTTGTGCTAGGTTTTCTAAATTTAGTACTGAAGCCATTGCTTTTTAGGAATCCTTGAAATTTAAAAAAAATTTTGACAATTACGCTGTAGTTGTAGTATCTGATTCATTTTCTGATTTATCAAATATTTAGAAAACAAATTACCCTGTAAAGACTCAAACTTTTAATCTTATCTAATTAAAAAAAAGTATGTGAAATAAGTGATGAAAACACAAATGTTTACTTTATTCAAATAAAGACACACATTGGTCTTCGGAACAATGAACATGTATATTTTCGAGCTAAAAATGCTGTCACTTCTGGTTTACCGACAAATTATCAGCTTTGTTTTCCCGAGCCTTTCGCAATTTCGAAAAAATGTCATATGAATGAGTTTAAAAAACGTGGGAAATTTTTTGTGGTAATTCATCAACGTAATATTCTTTAAATCAACCTGAGTTTCCAAAAGTTTAGTGCTTCAAAGATTTTTAGCGTTCCACGTTAATATATCCGTCATCTCTTTTGACTGTCTATTACAGCCTTGCTTACAGTCACTTGTCTTATACAAAATGATATATTGACATTTCCATGTATTTATGTGTACAAATGCTTGATATTTACTAAAGAAAACATTGGGACACTAAAAACTAACTGTGATTACCACAATCATCTTACCAGGGATGGCAAAAATTTATATGTACCATCACACAAAACTAGCAAATTTGAAGCTAGCCCAACGTATCAGGGAATTAAGCTATTTACAAACTTTCAATATATTCAAAAAGCGTATTAGGAGTATATTAGGAAGTAAAGGTTATTATAGCGTAACTGAGTTTTTGACTGACAACTCACTGAATTGATAAATTTTTGTATTTAATATATTCGTTTTTATTTATTTCTTTTAACAATGTTTTTGTTGCTTTTACATAAATGAATCTAGGACCTAGGTAATATATACCTCCATTTTATATCTTTTCTATGTCAATAAGGATGAATAAAATATTTATTTATATTTATTTATTTATTTATTTTATACTATACCAATCATTAGCTGTTGTATCTAAAGCCTGCTTGATATTGCCCCAGAACTTTTTCTACTAAACACTATTTCTTTAATTGTCATTCGTCAAGTAAGAAATAATGTAAATTCCTACTTGTGGTAAAGGGTAAATTTATGAATCTTAAAAATTTGAAAGCACCAAATTTTAAATTACAAATCAACCTTTCAACTTTTCAACAAATTTTAGTTGAGTTATAAAACTTCTTTATTTATAAACCTAAGTACCTAGTTTTACCCAGACATGTCTCTAATAGGAATCCAACTTCGAAACTTGCTTACAATTGTATACAAAACTTAAAATGAGCACATTGTCAAAAGTTTATATACGCAAGTACACAACCCCAAGAGAGTTTAAAAGCTAGACAAAAGTTGCATAATTACTACCGAACCACTCCAGAAATAGGCCAGTGCTCCCAGTATACCAATTATCGAATATCTTAAAGCAAATATTTTTTAACAATTACAGAAAATCGTCTCAATTCAAGTACGTATACTCTATCCACGATAAACAGACTTCACGTACAAAGAACGTGACTGTTCTACACAGGGTCGCATTAAGGATATTAACTACCTTACTATCGTGTTGTCTCTGGATTCCGTACACCCAGATTCGGTGCAACAAGTGGGATCACTGTATTTATACCTGCTAAGAAATAAAAATAATTGCCTATTTTTTTATTCATAATTTTTTTACTATTTCATAAATATACAATAGTATAGGTTTGTTTAAAAACGTTAATTTTTTTTATTTTGATTATTAACCCTTAAAGGTCACACCTCAGCCAGGCCACATAGCGGCCACATGTGGTAACTCATTACCCCTCGCTGAAAAACCTAGTTGTACAAGACATATGGGTTAACTGTCAATTTATAGATGTTGTTCTAAAAACTGGTCATATAAAAATGGCTTTTTCAGAAAAAAATCCATTACTCCGCCATTTTTCAATATTAAGGGCTAAAATTTTAGGATCGTACGCACATGAATTAAGCGTGAATGAAAAGAATTATATTAAAGCTGCGTTCAGACTTTACAAGTTACTTGAATTCAAGTAACTTGAAAGGAGTAACCTGGATTCAAGTAACTTGAAAGGAGTAACCTGAATTCAAGTGAACGTTCATACTATTTCAATATTTGATTCAAGTCATTTCAAGTTGACATTTTTACTTGAATGATTCCTGTTTCAAGTTACAAAAATGGCGTCGATTGATGTGATTCCTGCAGGAATAAAAGTTGTAAATAAGCTAATTGTGGATGGATTACTAATATCAGAGAAAAAATTCTACACTTCACTTTACAAAAAAAATCAAACAGAAAATAAAAACAACATAACCTCACAATTTGTTTTTTTAATTTGATGTATTAGGTAGGTGTTAAAAAGGCTCGTTCAGACTTTACAAGTTACTTGAATTCAAGACGCTGACTCTAATGTGAACCACCCACGGAGGGTTCTAATTGTGAGGTTATTTTGTTTTGTATTTTTTTGTAAAATGAAGTGTAGAATTTTTTCTCTGATTTTTAGTAATCCAGCCATAATTAGCTTATTTACAACTTTTATTCTAGCAGGAATCACATCATTCGACGCCATTTTTGTAACTTGAAGCAGGAATCATTCATGTAAAAATGTCAACTTGAAATGACTTGAATCAAATATAGTATGAACCTTCACTTGAATTCAGGTTACTCCTTTCAAGTTACTTGAATTCAACTAAACTTGTAAAGTCTGAACGAGCTTTTCAACTGTGATTCAACTCGACCTTCAAGTCCCCAACTTGAAAGCAAAAGTTGACTTAAAACTTGAAAGCACCTTTCAAGTTACTTGAATTCAAGTGAAATGATGTTCATACCTTTCAATTTGTTTCAATTTGCACCAATTATTGCACTTGAATTCAAGTAACTTGTAAAGTCTGAACAAGCCTTAATATCTACTTACTGTTTTTCAAGAACTTAACTAGAAATCGATCTTTGGGTTATTCCAAATTAAGTTGATTCGTTTTCGAGAATGGCCGAAAGACGTGTAGAAATAAAATATTTCATTCAAAAAACTCAGTTCCTTTCAGCAATTGCGAATCCTTCTATGCCCATTTAAATATTTGTTGAGGCATTAAAAAATTATGAATACGAGCAGATATATTATATATTCAGAGCATTTATAAACAAAAAATCCCGAATTCTTAAACCCAAAATCGAAAAAATTATATAAAAGAAACAATTACACAATTAGATAATGAAATATCTATCGCCCTTTGAACAATTAAGTAATAAAAAAATGAATCCCAGCTAATGCTAGCAGTGAGCAATAAAAAAAGTTGTACAGAATCTGGGAGGTTTTTTAGCTGTACGGAATCTGGGTACACGGAATGGGAGGGGGGGGGGACACAACTAACCAGTTCAAATAAAAGAAAATCCTATTTAAAAGTGAATAATCTAAAAAAGTAGTTTTAATATTAAAAAAACAAAGATTTAAAGAAATACGTCTTTAAACTCGCGTATTAAAATCTTGATCGATTATTAGATAAGCAGACGATCAAATTATAATTTAGATTCACGTGTCTCTCTTTTTTATATTGAATTTTTACCTTTACAATAACCAGTTGTCTAGTATTTTTCCTTAAGCAATACTATTGAAATCTAATCGAAAATTTAAATTTGAATTTACATATACCGGACTAGAAGTTATATAAGTAAATTTGGCAAACTAGCCATTATTTTTCTTCACAAAGAAAACGGCTTTGCGCTGAACTTTCAACGGAAAAGCCGTCAAAGGAGTTTATCTTCGGTATTTCCTTTATTTCCACGCTGCTACAACGCAAACTTGCTATGAAGAGAAAAATGCAGTTTGCACTTTGGGATTTGATGTAAAATTTTCTCGTTGGCCATTTACATAAAAATGAAAGAGGAGATAAGTAATGAAAAATTACGTTTTTATTGTATTAAAAGAATATTTTGTTGATCTGCTGGTATTTTGAGAATATAAAAGGTTGTGTTAAAACTGTGGGAGTACAACGCCATCTTCACTTTAATAACAGAATCAAAATTGCAGAAAAAGTATTACCCGCTTAGGTATTCATTTGAAAAAGATCCAGTGAACTTGAGATCATTAAAGTGATCAATTGCTTTCTTCGTTATCATTCGAAAGTATTTTGGGAAAAAGTAGAAAAATGATTTGTATATATAAATACAACATATTTAACTAATCGCTGCAAATTCCACAGTGAATGTCGTATATACATCTAAAATTCCAAGAACACTATAATAAGGCAGAAAATCAGAGTTCACAGCGCGAATAAAAGGATTCTCTTAACATTACAACGTGAGCCTTTGATTCAAGTTTCGTAGAAAATCGATCAGAGAGCTTCATTAGAATCAAAGTTCGCTTAATTAGAGATCAAATAACAGCACAGTAGAAAATTAGAGATAATTAAATCTGGAAAAGTGAGTAAGTAGAACAATAATGTGGAGCATACAAGGTGTGTCACGTAGATGGTCCATTCGCCATATATACGGAAGTATAGATATTTGAAACTTGAAAATTGGGTTACGGGGCTTTGTCAGTACGCTCTATTCAATGAATACATTTTCAACTACCGGTTATACCGGAAGAAACCAATCAGTAATTGCGCTGAATCATCGTATATTATTTTTATGGCTATTTAGTCGTCTGGAGTTATTTACACCATGTAGAACAGAAGCGTACCGTGTATAATATGTGTTACACTACCTGTTGAAAACACTCAAAGCTATATTTCAAGTAAAGCGATTTTTATCGTTTTTTTAGCTGGTTCAATTGAGATTGGAAGAACTATAACCATATGTTTGTATTATTAATTTTTTAGAATCCGAAAATGGTTTTACATTTTTTGAAAAAACCGAAACGTAATGTAATCGACTAGCAGATATAACAGAATATACAAATATCTCATTTTCCTCTATTGCTAATTCATTAAAAAGCAATCCAAACCCCCTTAAATAAATCTGTTCTTTGTCAGTTTTGTTAAAGATTCTCCAAATGATTTAATTTCTTATCTTCGAGCAGCTCTTTATCCTCAATTCTGATATTTAGCTTCGTCAGAAACCGTGACTCCCATCTATCTGTTGTACCTAATTAAATTTGTCATAAGTTAGCCGCTTAAATGAATTTTCGATAGCTGAGGGCATTCGAATGCCATTTTGTTTGCCAAAAGTTTTAAGCGGCAGTCTAACTTTCGCCAACAGCTCTAATTTGTTTTGTTGAACTTCTCAGTCTGCGTATAATTGTAAAGCTCTTTAAAATAAGAGGTCAAGATTTTCAATATTATCGGAGGAATTATTTGCTTAAGATTGATATTTAATGTTAAAGGTTTCTGCAAAATATTATTTATATATATTATTTTAATATTAAGGCCTTTATATTTTTAAATTTTTTTATTTAATATAATTATTTACATATCTTAGGGTTTTTTTGTGAATTCTGGTTAATCTGACATTTCTTAAATTTCTAATTAATTGACAACTCTCTATAACTAACTACTGTCAAACAACAAACTCCCTATTACACTATAACAAACTATAACCTAACTTACACACTACAGAACCCCCCCCCAACATTTCAAAAAAATTTTAAACAAGGTAAAAATATTTTTAAATGTTACAAACATTATTTTCCATTTTTAAATTCATTTAATCATATTTATTTTTTTTTAAATTCATGTTCCTTGTCCATTCACTTATGTTCATTTCATTTTTATTCATTCCTTTGTTGATTGAGTTATTTGAACATTATTATGTTTTTTTCATTTTTACTTTCTTCCAGTTTCTTGTCTTTTTCTTTACTGTTTTTGTTTTCTTCCTTCTTCTAATTCTTTTTGTTTGGTATCCTATTATTTTATATTTACCACTTTTTTTAATTCCAGGTTTATACGCCCCCCAGCGACGATTACCTAAATACTGCAGATCAAACCGATTACATATGCTACTATGTCAATTACCTAAATTTTGTACATTTCTGTTTTCAGTTACTTTATTTGTTATTGCATGTATCTTTGCTTTATCATATTTCTCTTCTTCTTTTCCTCCTTTCTCTTCTCCTCCTCCTCCCCTTTCTTCTTCTTCATAAATTGTAAATAATTTTGTTTTCTTTACCATTAGGTTTCTTTTATGACTCACATATTGTTCTGTTTTTGGATTTCTAGCATTTTTCTTTAAATTATCTTCTAATTGCTTTAAAGCTACTTCACACTCTTCTTTGTTTTCTTGTATGTCCTTCTTATTTTCCTGAATATCTTTTTTTAATTCTTCCTGATTTTTATCCACTGCATTAATAGCAAATTCTACTTCTTCTCTAATTTCTTCTATTTTTTTATCTGTTTCCTTTTTTTGTTTCTCTAATTTCACTTCAACTCTTTCAATTTCTCTTCTTATTAAAATTATCATCTCAATATTTTCTTGAATTGATTTTCCATCTCCATTTTCATTACTTCTTTATTCTTTTATAGATTTCTTTCTATGTTATTCTTCATCTTTTCTTGATTTCTGTTCAGATTTTCATTCATAGCAATTAACATTTGCATAATTCGATCATCTGATCTTCTTCCATCCATCTTTTTGTTTCTTAAGTACATTTTTTTACACATTTTTATTATTTTCTTTTATATAAAAACCCCACGTTGGTTGGCGACATATATTTTAATATTAAAGCCTTTATATTTTTAAATTTTTTTATTAAATATAATTATTTACATATCTCATTACATATTTTTGTGAATTCTTAATAATCTGACATTTCTTAAATTTCGAATTAATTGACAACTCTCTATAACTAACTACTGTCATACAAAAAACTCCCTATTACACTATAACAAACTATAACCTAACTTACACACTACAATATATATTATAAATATTATTAGGTAGGTAAAATATTGAATGAAAATGGTTTCAGAGTCATACAATTTTTTTGAAGAAAATTTCATATTTTTATTAATGATGTTGATTCAAATTCTTGGGAACTCCACCTCTGCATGTGCCCTAATCTAACCCGTATCATGCCAGGAGTTTCCAAAACGTCCGTGAAAAGCGGAGAAAAGTGTCGCTCGCCGGCCAGGAATTCTTGCCCGACAGATGCGAGATAGCCTGGTAATTTAGAGGTTTCGGCTAACCGAACTTTCTTGCTAAATGGAATCCATCACGGACGCCAGCGTGTCCAAAAAAACGAGAAAGAACGATGTATCGGATCGTCTTTTTTGCCGCTTCCAAAAAGAATTACAATCTTTCGTGCGGGATTCGCGGAAAAAGAAGAGGTTATTATTAAGGTGAGATAAGTACTGGAAAAAATTCATAGCAAGATCCGGTATTTTAGACTAAAATGCTATTGGGGGGATATATAATAAAACTTTATACATAAAAAATGTGTTGAGCACAAAATACCCGGTCACAATAAGTTCGTAGGCTGATGAAGTACTTTTTCGGACGGTATACTGTCCTCAAAAATAAAATATTGTTAAGATATTTGTTTTAATAATTATTTATAGATTTTTTAAATAACCTCGGCTAGCTGATTTTTTACTTGATATAAAGCTAACATGAACAAATTAATTCTTATTTATATACTCCTATAGTAAAAAAAATTAATTAGGTTTGTACATTAATTTTCACTGACAAGAGTTGCAATAAACATTTAATTAAAAGTTAAAACCAAAATCAACTTATCATAAATACTATACGGCAACGTCGCTGTCACGTCACCCGTCACTCCCGTCAGTTTTGTGGTTAGGTGTTAGGTTTACATATTAGTTTATTGCAGGGCTCTTAGTATAAGATATATACTAATAACCCTGGTTTATTGAAAAAAAGAAGCCATGGAAGGTAATGAAGGTAAGTCATGACATATTTTTTTAGTTGTAAAATTGGAGCCCTACCCCTACATTGACAATCACTTTTTACATAAACATGTTTTTGTTGACAAATTATTATATGGCGAGATTCTTTATAAAAATATATTTTTCACAGATTATATTGTGTATAGATCGTATAGATAATATTTAAATATTAAGTAACAACTTTAAAGAGTAAATATAGTAGAGTTTTTATGTTAAAATGCCAAAAGGACGTCCAAGGTTGAAGAAAACTCTAGCAACTGAAGATGCTCATGTAGTGCTGTTAGATAGTGTTGATGACAAGAATGTGGACGAGAATGTGGATCAGTGACTACCCTTCTACTACATATATTCTTCGTAACTTAATAGAGAATTCTTATGAAAAACCATTTTGTCTAATTTTGGCTTTAATTTCCTATAACTAAAATGGTTCGATTTTATTACATATTATCACTTTAATAAAAAAAATATTAATACTCTGGGAGTCTCATATACTGTCACAATCTGATGATTATGACATGCCTTACTTTTTATTTTTAGATAGTGTAAGAAAACAATTTGGGACATCCACGGAGTCAGACATGGAAGCTGCCATGAAACTATGGCTAGTGAAGAGCAACATGCATCAAAAATTTGAAGTTCTAAAATGTTTTTTATAACTTAAGCTTTAAGAATAAAACATAAGAAAATATTTATAATTTTTTTTGGTCTATCCTCCTTTTATTTTACAAAATGCTATAAAAGGACCTAAAAGTATGGCATAGAATATTATAAAAACATTCTAATGGATGTATCAGAACATTCTCAGCACATTCTAATGGATGTTCTCAGAACGTCCTCAGCAATTAATAAGACCCTGGCCTTTGCCACATTCTAGGATATGAATATCAGAAATTAGTATATTCATAGAATTCATTTCGGAAGCTCATAGTGGTTTGTATTTTAATTTCTCTCTCTTTCCACTGGATTAAAACCACTTAGTTGTTAAAAAAGTTTTTTTATTGACGTTTCGGCTTTCCAGATCGAAAGCCGTTATCAAAATGACATAAAATAAATAAATTTACTAGAAACAGAACACTTGATAATCTTGCAAAAATATGACATCAACATAGTATACATAGAATAAGATTTTGAGATTGAAGATGTCAAAATCTGTTTCAATCATATTTTTGTGACGTTTCTGGGAACGAATTTTTTGAAAGGATAGCGCATTTGCATATTATAAGAGAATTTATACTTCGTTGAATGAAGTTTTCTTATTAATATTATCATAAGAAAAAACCAGATAAAAACTTATGATACTATCCCGATATAGAGGGTATCCTTTTTGCAATTAACTCTTTTTGTAAAATAGGTATCCAAATTTTTGAAATATTCTATGTACACTATGTTGATGTCATATTTTTGCAAGATTATCAAGTGTTCTGTTTCTAGTAAATTTATTTATTTTATGTCATTTTGATAACGGCTTTCGATCTGGAAAGCCGAAACGTCAATAAAAAAACTTTTTTAACAACTAAGTGGTTTTAATCCAGTGGAAAGAGAGAGAAATTCATAGAATATTCAAATATTCTAGGCACATTCTAGGAAGGTGATTGTGCTGTGTGGGTTGCTGTCTAATTTCAATTAAGTGACACATCATTTCATTTCCACAAAAATTAGAATTATAATCAAACAAAACTTTTATGATACGTATAACAATTAATTATTAATAAAATACCTTTTTTTTAACTTATGTTTCGGGTAAGCATATTGTTTATTATTCTTCCAGGCTAAACGAACACATTCTGGTGTCTTGGGAAAAATTTCAATTGGACTGCTGAGTTCATGAAAGATTTTCTGTCTCGTTGTGAAGAATGAGCAAATTAAATGCCCCATTTCTTTGTTGGTCTTGTGTTCCACAAGTAGGTTTACACTTTTTACAGTTTTAGAGTTTCAAACTGTGATTTACTTAATTAACTGAGAAACTTATTTAAATCTAATTACTTAATATTACTCAACAGTTTATACTTTTTAGGAGCAATAACCAAAAATTACGTGCCTCCTCAATATTCTCTTTTTTTGATCAACAAACCACAGGGTACACCATCTAACAAGAGGCGAAAGAAAGCTGTTTTCCTGATAACAAATTTGTATGCGCATACGCGATTTAACTTGTTTAACTGTCAATGTCAATCATCATTTCCGTTATTCCGATTGTCGCGGAATTGCCGTTTTGCGGGTAATTATAAGTAGCCTCTATTTACAGTTAACGTATGTCGGTTTAACTATGAAATACCCTGTATATGTATGTTGTACCTGCTATTTTTAAAAATACCATCAATAGTAGTTTATAGAATTTATGTTGTTATTTTTTGAATACAAATAATTAATAACTCACTGTCTGAAAGAATTTTGACACTCAATGTAAAAAAATATCTGGCTTCTAAATTAACAAAAAATGGTAACAGGGATTTGTTTATTTGACCGACAAATTTTAAATTTACATATTCATTTAAACAGTATAAGTATAGAACATTTAAAACACCAACGGCACGGAATCATAATTATACAAAAATCCAATTAAGTTGTTTTATTAAAGGCCCAATTTTATAATTCTGACGTCAACCCTCTTCCACGGGAAAACGCGAACCAGGAATCAAGATTTGTGGCCCGCTGAAGTGTCCGGATCCCTGGTATTTATGTCCCAATTAGAAAAGGGACCTTTCATAAAAATAACTCGAATTTTTAGGGTAACATCAATTTTGACATATCTAATTAGTTAGGTCAATTTAGTCAACTCATAAATATAGCGGAAGATGTGTAATTAACATTTCTTGGTAATACAGTATTCTATGCAATAATATACTCCATTCCTCCTTTTTTGTAAGTTAACGGGCTATGTTAGGGTGCTGCATTTCACCCGTATATAACTGACAAAATTGAGGTTCAGTATTATGACGTTGTCAAAAGCTGTGGTGGTAAAAATAGATGTATTGACAAAAATACAGACTCTAAGGATGGGTTGTTCTCCTTTTAGCAAGATACTTAAAATAAGATAAAACTGGCACACATCACTCTTTAGAAATTAGGCATTCTTTGAATATGTTTTCCCAGGATACTGGACAGGACAACAAATGGCCAGCTTGCTATTTTTGTAGGGACATTTGAAGTTTGTTGTGTCATAACCTGAATAACCACCCAAAATCTCTTAAACAAAGATTCTGTCTTTAAAATTATATGGTTAGGCTAATGGATTACAGAGTAATCCGCAGTCACTACTTTGAAATCCCCCCCCCCCCTGTCTTTAAAATTCCATTCAAAGTTGTCGTGTGACATTCTATATTTTTAAACCCATCGTATATGTACGAAATCTAAAGAGGAATGCACTCAATGTATGATATAATTTGGTTGCAGTATTTTAGGGGGTTAAAAAGCAACAGCTTTTAATATAATTAACGTATTACTGACTACCCAAAGCGAAATGAGGGAAACAGACATCGAAATCGTCTGGTTAGTAGCTCATTTAATGACTTAGTTAGAACGTTGCCATACTTTTTGTGTCGTCAGACATTCAGTAAGGTAGATCCTATAGGTTACTTTGAGAATTAAAAAAAGAAGGAGGGATATTTTCCTTCGTTGGATTTGGCGCTGCCTTAAATGGTTAGGCATACATTGAGTAGGGAGCCTAAATTAAAATTTTTAAAACGATAAAGTTTGGGTTCCAACACTCGTCTGCACTGATATAATTCAATGCACGAGGGGGAAAGTAGACCAAGTAGTTGTAGGTCCAGAAGGGTAGTCCTGACTGGAAAATGTTAAGAAAGAAAGTTTCTTGAGGAGTGCTGTCAAAAGGGTTTTCCACAGTCGAGCTTTCGGAAATATTTACTTTTATCAATACTAAATAGTTACAATGTAAATTGTTTGTTGTTCTTAAATAATGTTATTCTAATACTCAAAATCACTTCTGTGGATTTAGGTAGTTATTCATAGGTTTCATTCAGGAGTTGCCTCCTCGATCTCTTGATCACTTCTGGTATACATTTTTTTGTTTAATATTTAGGCACTTTAACTTTTAGATTGTGTGTCACATTTTTCTAGGATATACCATTTTCCTAATACCATATTTTCATACTTTTCACGGTAGAGATTCTGGTATGAATTTGAGAATGTTTTTTTATAAGGGTGAATTTTCGGGGGGGGAGGCTCTGATTGGTTGTAGAGAGTAATCTAACCATTTTTATCAAAGACAAAGGATTTTTAGATAACTTCCTATTGGAAAAAAAATTAAATTCGGTGCGAGATGTTCTTGACATGTTTTTGTATATAAAAAGCGGTTCCTTTTATAAGGAATTTGTTTTGAATGACTTTTCAATTTTTTAACCAAATGTAAATAAGAGATATTTTTGTGCGGTTGAGTCTTGATATCTTATTTTAACGCGCAGGTCAAGATAATTTTGGTTCCTTAATTGAAGAATATTTTATAAAAATGTAAATGCGACATTATTGAGTAGTTAATTAAATGTAGTTTTAATTTATATTTTAATTTAAATTATTTGAGTTTCAGTAAAAAACGAATTTTTAAGGGGGTGATAATATTTTTGTTAAATTAAATTTTTTTAAAGTAAGTAAATAACTAAATGTTGACTAGAACTGTACTCAACTGACAGGAAAATATCATAATTAATCCGTTTTAATTAATTAGTTCAAATAATTCAAAACCAACCTAATTAATTTCATAATTTTTCTACTATTTACCAAAAATGTATCTCAAATAAATAAATAAATCTATCTTAGTTTATTAAACCACATCTACATAAAATATATATAGATTTTACATATTTCCACCAATTTCCATTATAGGCACATCTCCCATTACCGTTGAAATGCCATTCGACACAATGATGCTGTTTTAACCATTATTCTAGAAGGGTAAAATGATAGAATGGTTCGTAAAAGCTGTATCGTATGAAGCACATCAAAATGTAATATAAATATATTAAATATGTATGAGATAAAAATCTTCCGGTATAGAAATTTTTCCAATACCGGAAAATATCTATATTGAGGGGATTTCCAACTCGTTACATTCTGTCTACTCACTACTTTATACAGTAATGTTTACGGGGTGTATTAAAAGGGTTAGAAAAAAATAAAACCAACTATTTAAACTGAAAAATGGTACTTTTATTATTTTATGTGTCATTAAGTGAGTTTACGTTGACATCGTATTGTTATTTTATTTAAATATTGTACTTGTGAATTTTGTATTTATGAAAACTGTTCTTTTAAGAGCAAATATACTGTGAAGGAAATATTTTTCAAAAATTGCCGAAGCTGCTTAATAGTTATAAACAATTTATATTAACATATTTTGAACAAGAGTGTGGAGAATAATACCTTTAGATGCTGTTAGATAATTAAGTTACAATACACATACATTGTTTAAAAAACAGCTATAGAATTTTCTGTTTATTCGGCGTGTTGCAGCAGACCCAGATTTGAGTATTGACACTGTTAGTTCTATTTCACAAGCAAGAAAACGTAATGAAGTTTTGAGAGCTCCTCCAAAATACGTTTATTCCAAAAGATAATTATTAATACAATAATGTTAGATACAAGTACAATTTAAGTAAACAAATAAGTATCTTATGTAGATAAAATTAGTGGGAACCAGTCAATAGTAAATAAATTAGTACGATTTCTTCTTTCGAAAATGTTTATTTTCTTTATCAAGACAAATAACATGAAATTCAGAAAAAATTACATACGAAAAGAAACATCAGTGTTAAAATTTAAAAATGACAATTTCTAAAAAATCAGTATAAAATTGAAACATACCGAGTGAGATTATAAAATGTAAAAGTATGTATAAATATATAAAAAATCAATTCAAGGAGGACGAGTTGAGAAATTTTCTTTATGTTTTTTTAATGTGTATATTGTACTGAAGTCATTGATATCTGTTCTTTTATTCATTGATTTTTCATTGTGATTTATTTGAACCATTTTTCCTGTTTAAACAGGTTTTCGAGAAGGAGATTTCAAACAACAGACAATAAAAAACTTAAAAAGAATTAAAAATAATTTAACATAAAAAGAGCAAACTTAAATTAAATGTTCTATGTGGCCTCCTTCGACCTCTATGCCTTTTCTAATTCTTGTAATAAAGGATATCAAAGAAAACATTATAAAATTACTTGTTCAATTGCGTTTTTCTCGAAAACGGGTGAAATTATCGTGTATAAACAAGAGTACTAATATTATGTAGAAATGATGTTTACGTCATATTTTCTAATCAAAATCACTAAAAAGTTTCGTCAAAAAAAGATACCACTTAATTTCATCATCAGGAATCATTCACGTGGCGCCCCCTATAACAAAATGTGAAATAATACATAAAATAATATTCCTTGTCCAAAATTATGCCTCTGTGCCGATTTTGATAACAATTGATAAATATACAGGGATATTATCAGAAAAAAAAACGAAAAAAATTACAACTTTAACGCCCTGTATCTTATTCCACAGCAATATTTTATAAAGGTATATTTGGTCCTATCACAATATTTCGGTCCTAATAACTTGCTTTTAGCCTATGTCCATGCCTATGAACCACCCTGTATAGACTTGCTTAGTGTCGTCTTCGATCCAAACTTTGAACCCCACATAATAATAGTCTTCTTTCGTGCGCAATTCCTTGAGATGGAAAGTGAAATGTGAAAAATTTATTTTGTACTCTTTCAAGTACATATAGACACAATATTGCCCGAGTATATTGTATGTGCTTGGTATTTCTCTTGACGAAGCCCAGTAAACGAAGCTTCCAGAATGACACTGTCCAAGTGCAAATTAATGATGAGGCCTGTTCCAGGAGACAAAACTGTTCAGATCTAATTGCAGATAATTAGTGTTTAGTGATTCTGGTAGGAATATTTTTATATCGTCTGCATAAATAAGATACCGTGCGTATTAAAAACAGGAAGAACTGTCATTAATAAAATAAAATATAAATAAAACAGGTCCAAGATGCGAACCCTGTGGAACACCAGAAGTAACACACACTTCGCGTGATACTGAACCACAAATTAAAACACGTTGCCGTTGGTTTGTAAGGACTTGATTAGATTGAAGGTATGTATACAAGGTGGTCCTTAAGTAATTGTACATAGAAGTATGGTAGTTTCCTCTCTTTAAAATATTACAATTTGACCCAACTTGCTCTAATAAAATGTTGCTAATAAGGAATATACAGGGTGTTAAAGGTTAAATTTTAAAATTTATTTTTTGCAACAACTTTAGCGTTTTCGGATATTTATACATAAAAATTTGGAAGTAGGGGTTTTTGGGTACGAGAAATCAGAATCTGGTACCTATTTCGATGTAATTTGTAGAGGCCGCTAGTTATGCCACATTTGTGGCATAAATGTGCGATAAACTTTTTGGCTCTTTTTGTAAAAGAATATTAAATCCACGTTATTTTAGCAGAAAAAAAGCATACTTGTTATTAACCTTAAAACTATAATCGCATTTTAGGGATCAGCTGCATGATTACACTGGTAGGCAAAAAAATTTTTTTTTCTGGCCCAGACACCATTCTTGCTGATTCTTATGTAAAATGACCTCCTGAATCCGAATATGACCTTAGTTTTCCCCCATCACTTACCATTTTCGGGGGGTGCCCCCGACCACTTCTTTTTATCGCTTTTCGATAATTTTAGGGATGAAAAAAAAACAGTGGGTGATGGGGGGAAATTAAGGTCATATTCGGATTCAGGAGATCATTTTACATGAGAATCAGCAAGAATGGTGTCAGGAACAGCAAAAATTTTTTTTTTTGCCTACCACTGTAATCATGCAGCTGATCCCTAAAATGCGATTATCTCGTAAACCGTTAAGTTTTAAGGTTTATAACAAATATGATTTTTTTCTACTAAAATAACGTGGATTTAATATTCTTTTACAAAAATAGCGCTAACTTAAAGAGCAAAAAAGTTTATCGCACATTTATTCCACAAATGTGGCCTAACTAGCGCCCTATACAAATTACATCGAATTAAGTACCAAATTCTCATTTCTCGTGCCCAAAAACCCCTAGTTCCAAATTTTTATGTATAAATATCAAAAAATGATAAAGTTATTGCAAAAACTAAATCTTAAAATTTAACCTTTAACACCCTGTATATTCCTTATTGGCAACATTTTATTAGAGCAAGTTGGGTCAAATCGTAATATTTTAAAGTGAGGAATCTACCACACTTCCATGTACAATTACTTAAGGACCACCCTGTATATACAGGGTGTCCTTTTGGTAAACGGAAATATTTTAAAGGTAGGTAGAGGTCACAAAGGCGGTTCCAAATAACCCATATATAATGGGTCTCTTGGCTTCCATAACCGACTTACCGGGTGTTTTATCAATTATGCATAATTATTCATTTGGCCAAATCTCTTGAATCACTTAGTATATCTTTTCCATTTTTGGCATAGAGCTTACACTTCTCACGAATAATGTACTGAAATATTGAGAGATATGAAAATCCATGTTCGGCTTTAGGAAAAATTGAAACGTATTAAAAACAACACCCTGTATATCACAATTTTAGTATTTGCATTTTAGATCTGGATAGAGGGGAAAAAACTGAATTGAAACAAGTTGTTGTTTTTATCCCGCCACCGATTCGAATTGGAAAATTTTGGAAGTGAAAGTATAATTTTCATTTAATTTAGAAAGAACATATTATGAAACTCATTTTTTCTTTAACAATTTTAAAAATTAATTTCGCCACATTTACCTATTTCTTCTTTATTCGGCTTAAAATAATTTTACACTCTACTGGTGTATCTGCAGGCCCGTACTTAGGGGAAAAATTCAATTAGGTATTTATTTTTTAAACGCCCAGTATAAAGTAAAGCGGGACAATAAACGCTCATAGTAACTATGTAACTAACAAACATTTATTAATAATTAACGAAATTGCTCAAAATGTCCACTATTTTGTTTTATGCACTTTCTTGCACGTCTCTTTTTTTGAAACTGAAAGTAAAATTTTAGAGAAAAAAAAGGGAAATTATTTTTTTATCGTTTAATATTCAAAATGGATTTATTTTCAACATTTAGACAGTCCTATATTATTCATATTTTTATTATTTGTCCGTTTTAACACTATTTTAAGAAATATTGCAGATCCGTACTTTAAACAAAATATTAAATTGATTACTTTTCGATCGCCTCGTATAATTTTATTTTAACACAGTGGATTATTTTGTATAGGGATACCTGAAATCCAAGGTGTATTCTAAAGAAATAAACAATATAGAAGAACTGCTTCAAAGAATTGAGAAAACCTGCGAGGAATTGAGAAACAATCCATTTATTATAAGAAAATCAGTAAGGAACATCATTAAACGTGCAAGAAAGTGCACAAAACAAAATAGTGGACATTTTGAGCAATTTCGTTAATTATTAATTAATGTTTGTTAGTTACTATAAGCGTTTATTGTCTCGCTTTACTTTATACTGGGCCTTTAAAAAATAAATACCTATTTGAATATTTCCCCTAAATACGGGCCTGCAGGTACACCAGTACAGTGTAAAATTATTTTAAGCCAAATAAACAAGAAATAGGTAAATGACGCGAAGTGAATTTTTAAAATTGTTAAAGAAAAAATGAGTTTCATAATATGTTTTTTCTAAATTAAATGAAAATTATACTTTCACTTTCAAAATTTTCCAATTCGAAACGGTGGCGGGATAAAAACAACAACTTGTTTCAATTCAGTTTTTCGCCTCTATTCAGATCTAAAATGCAAATATTAAAATTGTGATATACAGGGTGTTGTTTTGATATTTTAAATACGTTTCAATTTTTCTTAAAGCCGAACCTGGATTTTCATATCTCTCAATATTTCAGTACATTATTCATGAGAAGTGTAATCTGTATGCCAAAAACGGAAAAGATATAGTGATTCAAAAGTTCTGGCCAAATGAATAATTATGCATAATTAACTCGATTATGGAAGCCAAGGTACCTATTATCTATGGGTTATTTAGAATCGCCTTTGTGACCTCTACCTACTTTTAAAATATTTCCGTTTACCAACGGGACACCCTGTATAGTTTATTTTAAGCCGATTTTCTTACCGAAAAAATAATATTTCCTTCATAGACAAACATTTTCCGACATATAAATCCAAAGCCTACGCAGTGCCAAATCTTAATTATACGAAAAAATCGGATCAACTTCCGATAAATTTGAGCGGCAGAAAGCGATCAAAATCAATTGATTGGAAGACGCATTTTTTGATTGAATTCTTCTAGTAAAGCACAACCGCAGAACGATCGAAAGGACCGACCCCGCGTCTCAAATTCCCCAGTCGAAAAACCACTCGATAACTGAAATTATCCGGTAAAATGGAGTTGTTTAACTTTTCTAGAGGGATCGCAACGGATCGAATTATTTGGGTATTTTTTTTAGGTTTCGATGGGGTTGAGGTATTGCGTATAAAAGCGTAAGTGACTTTATACGTTAACCACAGCAAAAAATGGAAAAAACGAGCCAAATCTATCAGAATTAGCCCAATAGCGTCAAAATTGAATGGAAATTCTGTCGCATAAATTTAGCCGCGTATTTTACGTTTATATCATAGGACAATATCAATGTGGATTTATAGGAGGCAGATCAACAAAGATGCAATACACAATATTAAACAAATTATGCAAAAAGCATACGAACATTACTATGAAATAGAAATGTTATTTTTAGACTTCGAACAAGCCTTTGATTCTCTAAAGAGGAACGAAATTATGAAAGCCTTAAAAGAACATGGAGTAAGTAAAAAACTAGAAAACCTAATAGAGATAACAATAACACAATCAAAAGTTAGTATCCTGACACAAGAAGGAGAAATGGAAGAATTCGAAATAAACAAAGGTGTAAGACAAGGAGACTTACTGTCAGCTACGTTGTTCAATCTGGCTCTAGAATTCGTTTTAAAGAAGTTACAAAAGGGAGAAAAAGAGGCAGTCAATTAATCGCATATGCTGATGACAAAGTAAATAGGAAAATCATGGAAAAATGTTAAAGAGAGATTAAGGAAGAAGGGATGAAGTTGGGACTAAAAGTTAATGTGAAGAAAACTAAAATAATGAGATTTGGAAAAGCAGGACAAAATGTACAAATAAGAATAAGAAATAAAAAATTCGAAGAAGTACAATAATTTAAATACCTGGGTGTAATGATAAACAATAAAGTGGAAAGAAGAACGGAGATCCAAGAAAAAATAATGGCAACAAACCGACCATACTAAGCTAATAAAAATCTGTTAAAAAGTAAAATATTGACTAAACAAACACAGATGAACATATACAGAAAGATAATAAGAACAATTGTGGGTCCAGTGAAGATCGGAGAGTAGAAATATTAGAAGAACTCAATGGAGAATATATAATAAAGAAAATTAAAGCTCAAAGACTGGGACATATATGGAGACAAGGACCAGAAGTAGTAACAAAGGCTACAATGGAGGAAAAACAAGATCGAAATGGTTGGCTGAGGTAGAGGAGGACTTAATCAGGGCAGTAGTTACAACATGGAAGGAGAAAACAAGAGAAAGGAAGAAATGGCGGCAAATTAGCGAACAAGTAAAATGATGGACCGAGGATGGGGTGATCCAGCGCAACCTCACATGAAGTGTTAAGCCGTATATATAGTATGATTGTTTTAGATGAATAAACAGTATTGCCACTAAGCAAGTGAAAAATGTCTAATCCTAAATGTCTGCTGGGATGACATTTCCGGTACAGAAATAGCCAAAATTACTTTACCAGAATGTTCACTATTTACCATTTTATTTATGCACTGCAAACCAATTTGCGCATTCGCCATTTTTAAAAGGACGATCTAATGAAGACAATTGGGTTGGGACATGATGTTGAAACTTGACTTTTTTTATTTTCATCGTGATTATTAAGCTAAAATATTAGCATACTACTTGAAAAAAGTGAAATTAAAAAAATTGTTTATAACAAAAAGAGGTCTCAAAGTTGCGGCCTACAGAATGCGGTACCTTTAATACGTGAGGTCACTATTGCCTACACTCAGATGTTGCATAGAGCAAGAATCTACGTTAATGTTTAATCACAAATACCAGGCCGCTGTCGGCCGGATGAGCAATCGTGAGGTCACCAAGTTCATCAATGCGTTTATTACTGCTGTTTCTATTTATGGACTGTTTTTTCTGAATAATACAATTATTGCGCAAACACTTCTACGGACTCGTTCATCTAACTGAAAATAAGTATATCAATAGCAACCAATTTAGATAGACAGAAAGATACATTTAAATATACATTATAGATACATTTGGTTGCGTCACTGGAAAATCAATATGTCTTGTAGACTTAGATACATACCCTTCCTGCAGAAGAAATGACTTACCTGAAATAAAAAATACATGAATTAGTAAAAAAGTTACAAATTTGGGTTAAAGGATAAACAATTATGAAGAAATTAAAACAGGCTTTAAAGAAATATACATACTAGGTGAATAAAACTTTTTGTCTAGTACAGGGACATCCTGTACACAAAAGATAATTCAAGATCCGAGAACATCAAAACGATCCCGTCTCGTCCAATTTCTTGTTCCTAATCACAATTTGATTTTATGTCAAATTGAAATGATCTCTAGAGCAACATCAATCAGTATAATGGGCCATTTCGAAGGAAATGATCAATAAGGAAAAGGTCAGCTGAAACCCTTGTATATCAATACTCAAACGACTTCGAAAGATGACCCTTAAAACCACTTTACTCTCCCTTATTTGTGCCCTTTCGCTTAGGTCATCATCAGGCCACTCGGTCGCGTCTACAGATAAACTTTGACCGGGTTTGTTCAGGAATTTTCAATAATACCCAAAAAAAATACTTTGTAGTAATTTATTTAAAAGCAAATTAAATTTGGACCGGAGACAGATCTAGAAATAGATTTTATTTTAGCAATTTTTAGCAATAATTAAGTTTGTAGTATAGTAGAGTAGAGTATTTAATACTTGTTTCGGCTGCAGGCTTCGAGATTGTTAACGATGGCACATAAACGTACGACAGAAGGCAGTTAGGTGGATAAATGGTAATGACTAGTTTCTGTTTAAATACAAAACAATCTTTTGGGACATTATATTTTTTTTTTATTCATAACAATTTGTTTTCTTTACATTAGTATGTGTAGACTTTAAGTTTATGTGGTATGAGACACATCGCCCAGTATAATCTTTCACATATTGTTAGTAATAGTTTAAGGACATGTTATTGTACATATTTATATTACGTGTAGATAGGAAGGTTCATGTCTTACCACGTTCGTTATTGTTTAGACATTACTTGTATATGTATAAAACCGGTTAAGGTCAACCTTCCTTAGATCGATATTGATATTCTTATAGAGTCAATACGAAGTCATTCATAGATTGTTATTAGATCAACTCATTATTATTAGTTGTTATAATGGTCGATCCCTGGAAATAAGTACTACTGTATAATAGTCGTCCGTTTTGTTAGGGCTGAGTTTAATTTCCTTACTCCCAATAAGAAGCGCCCTAAACCAGGGCATCACATCTGGATACTTTGCTGACGACACAAACTTTCTAGTTGTTTCTGCGTATTTTATAGCCTGGTGGAAAAAACATCAGATACGATGGACAAAGCACAAACTTGGTTTGTAAAGAATAAACATTGAATAGGGAGAAAACTCAGTATATATGTTTTAGGTCACAACAAAAAACAGGCATAGCATTCGATTCGATATCCCAAAATCGGTTTCTACCTTTCGGCTTCGTTAGTAAATCGGCTAAAAAATAAACCTCGAAAATGTGCTACCATGTATCAGAAAAATTGATAAATAGAGCGGAGAAGAGAGTTTTGACAACTCGGGATGTCGAACCGAATAGATTGAACTCGTAAACTAGTTTCCTTTCTTTGTTTACGATAAAGGGAGTGACACTCTGGCGGGAAACGGTCAAAAACTTCTGAACCCCAATACAAATTGGGAATTTGGCTTTGTTAAGTTGCCAAAACTCTCTTCTCGACTTCATTTATCAGTTTTGCTGATAGTTGGTGGCGTAATTGCGGAGGTTATTTACATTCCAGTTGGACCCTTACCACTGACTGACACCATCCAAAAAAAATGTTTTAACTTTGTTTTTCTCGATTTTTTAAAATATTTATTTATAATAATGCTTAATATTTTTTTCTTAAAAATGATAATCACAAAAATGATACTTTCTAGTAAAAAATACCATAGTACAATTCTTAAAAATAACAATATTTGCACGAGGGTTTAAAGACAGGTGGCGTTGCTGAGCTGAGAGTAGTTGACATTAATGGGGTGTACTATCAAGTGTCAAATGTCACCATATTGAATTCTAGAGTAATTCATAGGTTAGTTTACATTTTACAACCAGTTATATCTTACGTGTTTCTTGTTATTGAAAAAAGAGCAATATCGATCCGTAATTCGCTTTCTATTTTTGAATAGAAAAATCTGCGAAGAAATAAAAGTTGGGTGGCGTCTATCGGGACCCTTCACTATCTATGAGAACCGTTAATTATTGGTAACCAACGGCCGAGCCGTCCATCAGATGAGGTTTCTGGGGGTATCGTGGAGAAGGTCCACGTCCACGATATAATTCTCGGTGATCGCCAAACTAAAGTGCGAGAAATAGCAGAGGCGCATCGTACGGGATTTTTTTTTGGTTTAATGAGAATTTATTTGTCTTTTGCTTTGAAAGTTTTATTCAACGACTATTAATACACGAGCTTAAGGTAAATCTTAAGCGAGTGTATTAATAGCCATTACATGAAAGTTGCAAACGCTATTTTTTCTGCGACAAAATATAAGTACTTTAACTGAAAACTATTAATTTATTTGATACATTTCACACAACAAGAATAATTTTGACATTAGCCTGCACAGAACTGTCAATAATATCTAATATCTATCAACAACCTACCTGATTACAACGTAGAAATTTCCATTGGTGCAAGTCAGTTTTATAATAGAAAGCAGGGCTTTCTATTGGTCAATATCAGTGTTATAATGAAAGTGTGCTATAATGAGGTTTAATATGAAACGGATAGCGCACATTTAATAAGTAATTTATAGTACAGGAATAGAAAAATACTGGTTTAATTTGGGAATATTGGTTAGCACTTGGTTCATATATCATTAAAAACTATTAGAGTTTTAAAATTCTAAGCGATCTTGTACTATTTCTCCCATTTCCACAAATGGTAAATTCACTGCTTGTTTCATCCTTATGTCATCCATAAGTGGTTATAGATAGGTAGATTTATTTATTAAATAGGAACCCCTAATATACATATAAGATATAAATTATACAATATATAAAGTTAGCAGGTAAATCTATTATTAAAATAGGAATTAAAAAAATAATTTTACATACAACACAATAAAACTATTGAATTGACAACACTAAAGTTATTCTATTACCATTGGACAATTTTATCTGATACTCATAGATTCTTTGATCTTTATTTTAAAGACATTGAGAGATTGTGAATTTTTTACATCTATGGGTAGATTGTTAAAGTCTGAGAAAACTTTAAAAAACAATGAATTCATTGCACTTTTATAGCAAGTTCGCGAAATACATATGTTATTAATATTTCTTCTGTTGTGTGAATGAACATCTTTGCTGAGAATAATATATTGATGCAAATATTCCGGAGCCATCTGATTTACAATTTTATAAACCAAAATCATGGAAAAATAAAATAACCTATCGTTTACTGAAAACCATTTTAGGGAACATAAGATATTCCTTATAGGAGTATAACGATTAGTTCTTAGGATTATTCTCATTCCACGGTTTTGAAGTTTTTGAAGTATGTTCAGCTTATTGAGTTTTAGTAATATAAAATGGATGCACAATAATCAAAGTGAGGTTGAATAATCGTATTATAAATAGTGATTCTTGTATTAACTGATAAATTTTGAGCTATTCTACTAAAAAATAAAGTTTTTTAAATATTTTTTTGGAAATATAATCAAAGTGGCCTTCAAAGGTCAAGAAATTATCTAAGTAAATTCCCAAATACTTCACTGATGTAACAATTTCTATTCTTTCACTGTTAATATATAAATGTATATTATTTGTATTCAATGAATTATATTTGTATTTAGTTGTAACTATAATTTAGTTTTAATTTTTTATTGTCTAAATATTTACTCAAGAGTTTTTATTATGTCATATTTATTTTTAGAACATGGATAGTAAATATTTCTTATAGTGGAGTGAATCCTGATTTTAAACCTATTTTTAAAACCTATAATAATTAAAACATTTTTAAATTTGGATGAATAATAAAAAAACTTATGAAGTCTCTCTCCATATGCCATTAAAAAACAATTGTTCACGAAAGACTGACACATTTAATTTTTACAATTTATCAGTTTGTTTAACTGTTAATCAACGCTTGCAGGTATAAGCTTATTGAAAATTTACACATGCAATCATGTAGCTACATTTTCATCTATCAAATCTATGTTGTGTTGGTAGTCTTGTTTTAGAATGTTACGACTGTGTCACTATGAATGTTTGCTCATTACTGTGCTGTAACTTTTAAATCGATTAAATATTTTTTTTAATATTTCTTTCCTCTTTCAATCTCGGTTTGTTAAAATAGCAGTTACCTATGTATGACTTTTGTCAATTATTACTAGCGCGGGTATAGACGAAGTCATAATAGCGAAACTCTCCATAACTTTCTTCAAAAAAATTATACGACCTTGAGCACAGTTTTATTCAATTGCTCATCAAAGTTTGCCTTTGGTGAGATACATGAGTCTCAGTTCGTCTTCAATTTTCAACTTGTTGTTTCTTATCTTCTTGGGGAAAATCATCTGCTTTGTTTTTGCCTTGTTGAGTTTGATTTCAAGAAGATAAGGTATCTGTTCGAGATCTCTGTTAGATAAGAGCTTTTGTAAAATCAGTTGTTATCTGCAAACTTTATACCCTCATTATAGCGTAAGAATATGAATATGAAAATATGAAAAAAGAGCTGTTCTTAGAAAAACTAGTGAACTTAGCCATAGGGAGTACTTGATGAAATTTGTAGAGCCTTTCTTGGCGCTTCTTATGGATCGATAATATACAGGGTGTTCCATTTGAAATAAGGAAGATTCTGCCAATTTTTATTGATATTGATATTACAGGTCGATTTCAGATACATCGTTTGAGAAAGTTACCAATGTAGAATATTTGACCAAAAAGAAATTTTAATGGGACTTGGCAGGACTTCATAATTTCAAATATTCTGATTGACAAATATTGGGAAAAAAACTTGTCATGCTAAAAATCTCGAAAACCGTCAATATTTTCGAAATATAAACATGCATAAAGTATCTTTTATTTTTCACGCTGGAACCAAAAAAGTTTTCAACCAAAAAAGTGATAAAAAATACAGGCTGTCATTTAAAAAAACAAAGTTGGAACACGGCGCCACTGTTGTAGGACCCTTTATACAAAATTAAAGTAATTTGTTTTTTTTAAGAAATTAAATCTCTCGTAATCAGTACCGCAGAATTTATTACCAAAAATATTTATGGCTGCTAGTTTCGGCGAATTTCCATGATCAGGCCAATGGTAGGTACAACAAAATGTTTGAAAACATTTAATACCGTAGTTATGTAGTTTTTTGTACGTTTTTATTTGTTTACAAAAATTTGGTGTTTTATCAGAATCCCATGGGCCTGATGATGGCAATTCGCCGAAACTAGTAGCCAGTTAATATTTCTGTTAATAAATTCTGTAGTACTGACTTTCATTTCTTAAAATTTTTGGGCCACATTAGAGAGAACAATGGATAACTTAATTCATTTATTTATGCTATGCTGTTTACACTACCCAAACTTGTACTTTACTATTTTGTTCTTTGCTAAAATTCTGTATCTTATTCCATTAAATTTAACTTTTTTAATTGCAACAGTTTTAAGGGTACTTCCAAGCGTTTTTTTTTTCTAGAAACTTTAATCATTTTTAATTGTCTTTCTGTAATGCAAATTTTAATTTTCTTTCCTAATTATTTAAAGTTTCTTTAAATAATTATACAGGGTGTAACAAAAAGGTAGGTCATAAATTGAACTACATATTCTGGGGTCAAAAATAACTCGATTGAACATAACCTTAATGTAAATGTGCACACAAAAAAAGTCACAGCCCTTGGAAAGTACAAAATGAAAATCGTTTTTTCCAATATTTCATGAACTGTTTAACATTTTGTAATGAAAATGGCTTTCTTATCGTAAGAGCATCTTTTTCATATAAAACCACGAAATCAGTACAGCCCATAAAAATTTTAGGGAGGTTTTGAACACCTAAAACCCCCCAAAACTTTTCTATGCGTTACAATTAAATTAGTATTCTGACACCATTGGTTTAATACATCATTTTTGAAATTTTTTTGGCTCTTAGCACTTTTTCTAAAAGTCGGTTTTTATCGAGATAAGGGCCTTTTTTTCATTATCCTTAAATTCGTTAGTTGGCTGTTCAACAATTACTAGATGAAGAGTATCCTAAAAGAATGGGATTTTGCGACTGGTTCTTAAAACAATCGAAATGTTAATTTCATTAATCATATTTTGTTTACCGATGAAGCTATGCCTTCAATAGAAATGGCATTACGAATCACCATGGGCCGAAAGAAAATCCATACCATAGGACTTTTAAAGTGAATGTTTGGGCAGGCATTGTGAATTATAATTTAATAGGACCAGTATTTCTTCCAAATGATTTAAATGGTGCAAATAACTTGCAGTTCTTACAAAATCATTTAGCATAATATTTGGAAGAGGTAAATTTGGATGGAGCTCCAGCGCATTTCGATAACGATGTTAGGGAATATCTTTTCGGTTTGTATCCTGGACGTTGGAGTGGAAGGGACCCTGATACATCTATTTCGTGGCCAGCCAGAAGTTCAGATCTTAACCCTATTGGCTTTTGCTTCTGGGGGTGGGAAAGAGGACGTGTATTCTGTTGTAATAATCGACGAACAACAAATCGATTTCGTCAGAAGCCAATGATCTTCCAAAAAATTCGGTTTTCCTTTTTAATACGGTGGCGTATGTGTATTCATAAAAATGGAGGCCATTTTGAACATTTAATATAGTAAATACTAAACATTTGTACATATTTTTTATACCTGCTATTCCTGCGAATAACATAAATACTAGTTATAACTTACTTTTTGTTACTTAAAATTTTTGAAGGATAATGAAACTGACTGTTGGAAAAAGTGCTAAGAGGTAAAAAAATTTCAAAAATTATGTATTAAACTAATGGTGTTACACTACTAATTTAATTGTAACACATAGAAAATTTTGGGGGGTTTTAGGGGTTCAAAAGCCCCCTAAAATTTCTATGGGCTGTACAGATTTCGTGGTTTTATATGAAAAAGATGCTCTTACAATAAGAAAGCCATGTATCCATTTTCATTACAAAATGTTAAACAGTTCATGAAATATTGGAAAAAATCGATTTTCACTTTGTACTTTCCAAGGGCTGTAACTTTTTTTGTGTGCACTTTTACATTAAGGCAAGTTATGTTCAATCGAGTTATTTTTGACCCCAGAATATGTGGTTCAATTTATGACCTACCTTTTTGTTACACCCTGTATATATATAGCTTTTCTTTTTTTAATTCAGCGACTCGCATTACACAAAAAAATTAGGTAAACTGATAAAGATTAAATTTACATTCGTAAAAATAATGGCAAGGAATCTCTTTTAAGGCAAACCAATCAATTTCTTTTTATTAAAATGTAGACCTGCCGTTTGAAGGATTTAATGATTCATATTTAATATGTCAGTCAATCCTCGTATTCCGAGGATAATCCATCCTAGAGGATTTACTTCGGATGTAGTAGACGTATTATTATCTTTTACATCTGTTTTTTTTTAAGAGATGAGAGGAAAATAGATTACGTAATTCAGTATTCACGTAATTTAATTCAATACCCTCTAATTTAAAAAAGGTTACATTAACTTTTTGTAAAAAAAATTCTTTCTGAAAGAATTTTTAATAATATTTAAAACAGCGCATTTTATGCAGAACTTGCTTGCTTGGTTTCGTTTCCAGTATACGGTTTCCGGACGATTAAATTATATAAAAAATATATTCGTTCTTTTTTCTGGATATCAATATTCAACAACAATTATTTGATTTTAAAATTCATGCCACTGTACTCACTCATTTTCAATATCTTCATTTGTAACCCGTGCCTGATGTTTCTTCCTAAATTTATTTATGGATTTACAAGTCATGCGATGCCGAGCTTTTGTCAAGAATATTTTTTTGTGAAATGTAAGAAAAACTTTTTCTTCAGTCGGTCAGTTCATCTATTTCTTATTACGTCAACTAAGTAATCTCCGGGAAATGATTGGGAACATTCTACTTACTTTTACCTACAGACATAAATTAAAATAGTCCTCTCTAAAGACCTCTCTAAAGCTTTCGATACAGTATGTGGTTTTGTTTTATTTTATCTTTTCTTCCTTTCATTTTTCTTTATTCTGTGCCCGTTTTCAAATTTTTTTTTTGCTTCTAATATACGTTTTATGTATTTTTTTAAAGCACTTTACTCTTCTTTTAGTATTAAGTACTACACCATCAACGTAGGCGATAATTTGTTCTCTTGTCTTTAGTCGATTTCTACGCCTACGTAATAAAATTTTCAGAATCGATACAGTGTAAAAATTATCCCGAGTCGAAGACGAGGGATAATTTTTAAGACATTCATGGGACTCGAATGCACTTGGGAGATTACAAGTGAAAATTTCACACCTTTTAAATTTTTTAGGTGTTAAATTTTCTTGTCCACGTGTGTCCTGAGTCGAAAAAATTTCGGATAATAATCCAAGCACTAAGGAAAACAAATTTCAGAATCAGAATATTCATCCTGTTCAAATATTTTGTTAATCTCTGATTAATAAATAAAATTATTGTTGATTAGGATCCTTTATTTTCCAGGTTTTGGCTTCCAGTGCACGTTTTGCAATTATATTCAGATTTCGTTGCTTTAACACGATACAATATAATTTATCTATCTATCTATCGAATTACTAAGTCCAAACCACACGGAGAAAATTTTATTTATGTGTTGTAGGGAAGTTTTATACGAATTTTCCCAATTTCCCCGTCGCTAATTGGCGTTAATTGCTTACCGGATAATTGCTTTGTACTTTGAACTCGATACGATGGTCGGCTTTATTTCACTTTTAGATTATTTTGTTGAAAACCATGACCGGTAATTAAATTCATGTCGTAAATTTTTAATTAACCACTTTATATCTTTTCATCAATTTTGTTGTCAATGACAGCGCGGGTACGGTTGGATCGAAAACATCATGAAATTATTGGGGAAAATTTCATTGAAAATGGTTTTAAATCTGTTTACAAAGGCTGTGTGTATGTTTAATGTTTGAAATTTGTGTAAAATTTACAATATTTATTAAATAATTAATATAGGTCATATACATGGTGGTCCTTAAGTAATTGTACATAGATTCCTCACTTTAAAATATTACGCTATGAACCAACTTGCTCTAATAAAATGTTGCTAATAAGGAATATACAGGGTGTTAAAGGTTAAATTTTAAGATTTATTTTTTGCAATAACTTTAGCGTTTTTGGATACAGTATACATAAGAATTTGGAAATGGGGGTTTTTGGGCATGAGAAATCAAAATGCTTTTTTTCTACTAAAATAGCCTGGCTTTAATATTCTTTTACAAGAATAGCACTAACTTAAAGAGGAAAAAAGTTTATCGTACATTTATGCCACACATGTGGCCTAACTAGCGCCTTCTACAAATTACATCAAAGTAGGTACCAGATTCTGATTTCTCGTGCCCAAAGTCAAATACTAGAAGACTATGGCCCTCATTGATGAATGTAGTTTTGGAGAGCAGTTTACAAATTGCAGAGGAAAATATGTTTAGTACAATACAGAAGATTTTACTCAATGTGTCTACCAAGTTTTCTCGGATTTGTAAAGTTAAGTTTAACCGAATTGTTTCAAAATATTATATTTATTTACTTAAGCGTATACATTTAGTTAATATTACTCACCACCATTTTTTAATGTTGATTTTGAAAAACATTTAATAGATGTAGGTAATTAATAATAAATAAAAAAACAATAAAATATGTAGTAATTGTTTAATTTTGATATAAACAAAAAGTAAACAAAAAATCTTATTTTCATTTAATTAAAATGTCACTCTTGATAAGCACAAAATTTAAAAAATAAAACAATTCAAACTCATTTTGAATGTGAAATTGAAATTATGAAATTTAAAAATTTTCAGATTTGTCCTTTCTGATTTTTTTGTGTTATTTTTTAAATTTAATTTTTTATTTAATTTCTTTGTACTTTTTCCTATGATAGTAAAAGATATCCACGAGTAAACTTTGTATTTGGAACTTTTAACGAGAAAGCAGATATTAATAACTAATTGTTTCTAGTGATACGTCAAAAATTGTACTTAACAAGGAATGTTTTACGCTCTTATAATGTTTAATAAAGTTAAGTTTCTGAAATGTCCGCTAGGGGGCGTAACTGCAATCTTGAATCTAAGAAAGTGATGTTTCTGTGAATTCCGCTATATTAACCTAACAAAAAAATAGCTGATCTTTAAAGTAGAGTATAATATGAACCTTTTTTGTTTAACAGTTTTGGCTGTATCTCTAAAAATAAAGTGGTGGGGGGTATTCAAAGGTTTCAGTAAAAAACACCCTGTATATTCGAAACGGCTGAGCCGATTTTAACAAACTTGGGCTAGTTGAAAAGAGTTATTCTTGGGCTACAAATGTTATAATATTTGAAGTTTTGTTAGTTTCACATGTCGCCGCTAGAGGGCTTTTTTCGACATTTCGACAGAAACGGTTAATTTTCTCAAAAAAATTAAATGCCTTGCTATGATTTCTTTTTCATGAAAAAGTAGCTAAATGTTGCCTAAACAAGCTCGCGAAAACCGCATCTCGATATCTTGTTCCTAACCTAAAATTTAGGCCAAAGAAAATTTTATGCGGAAATCCCTTAAATTTTTATTTTTTAAACTAATTAATTCCTTTTATTATGTAAGTTATGCCCCCGTAAATGTTCTAAATGCTGACCATCACGCTCTATGCATTGCTGAAGCCTCTCATGGGTAGACAAACAAACCTACAGCTTCAATTTCGACTCTCGGCATGTTACGTAATGCATTACGAATCCGGTTTTTCATATCTCTCTGGTCGTAGGTTGAGTCTGAAAATCAAGGCAAGTTAAGTCTGGTGATCGCGCAGGCCATGGAAACTCTTCTTCCTCTTCCAATCCACCGCTGTTGTAATACTGGATTAATATGCTCTCGCACAATAATAGCATAATGTGCTGGGCAACCATGCAACTGCATAAACAAGTTTTGACATGTTTCCAGTGGCGCATCTTCCGGTAATTTATTGGCCAAAAAGTTAAGAAAGATATTGCCGCTTAGGGATTGCTCGAAAAAATATGGCCCAATAATTCTGCCTCCCAGTATGCAACACCACACATTTAGTTTCCAACGTGCTTGGTGCTGAACTTCACGCAACCAATGCGGATTTTCTGCAGACCAATAATTTATATTGTGCAGATTTTAAAGGTGGCTGCATCGGTCCAAAGAATTTGAAATAAAAATTCTCCATTATTGTGCGAGAGCTTATTATTGCAACAACGATGGATTGGAAGAGGAAGTCTGTTTCCATGGCCTGCGCGATCACCAGACTTAACTTGTCTTGATTTTCAGACTCAACCTACGACTAGAGAAATATGAAAAACCGGATTCGTTTTGCATTACGTAACATACCGAGAGCCGAAATTGAACCTGCAGGTTTGTCTACCCCTGAGAGGCTTCAGCGTGATGGTCATTAAAACCTTTCTTTTTTAAAACGGTCCTTTTTAAGGCCACAACTCACATAATAAAAGGAATTAATTAGTTTAAAAATAAAAATTTAAGGGATTTCCGTATAAAATTTTCTTTGGCCTAAATTTTAGGTTAGGAACAAGATATCGAGATGCGGTTTTCGCGAGCTTGTTTGGGCAACATTTAGCTACTTTTTCATGAAAAAGAAATCATACCAAGGCATTTAATTTTTTTGAGAAAATTAACCATTTCTGTCGATATGTCGAAAAAGCCCTCTAGCGGCGATATGTGAAACTAACAAAACTTCAAATATTATAACATTTGTAGCCCAAGAATAGCTCTTTTCAACTAGCCCAAGTTTCTTAAAATCGGCTCAGCCGTTTCAAATATACAGGGTGTTTTTTACTGAAACCTTTGAATACTCCCCACCACTTCATTTTTAGAGATACAGCAAAAATTGTCCAACAAAAAAGATTCAGATTGTCCTCTACCTTAAAGATCAGGTATTTTTTTTGTTAGATTAATATAGCGGAATTCACAGAAACATCACTTTCTTAGATTCAAGAATGCAGTTACGCCCCTAGCGGACATTTCAGAAACTTAAAAATATTTTCCAGGTTTTTCTCTTGGCCGTTTTAGTCATAACTTTTTTTTCCGCAAGCCTCTACGATGGATAGTTTCCCAGATACAGTACTTCGCATTCTTATTTGGCCACCCTGTACAATCCTGGAAGTGTTAAAATATTATATTTTTTAAATAAAGGACGACAAGACTCAGTAGGCTTTGCCTTCCCAATGCACCGGATTATTCTTTTATGGTTATGCCATATCGGATCCTCGACTATACTTGGGCGTGGTAGAATGTTATTAGACCAGATACATCCAAGACCTCTCTTAATGTCCTTATTTGAAAACATTTTGTGTTCAGTATCTTAGACAAGTTATTACCATTTTGCCTGAATGTAAGGGTACTATCTGTATGCACCCCCAAGAATTTAGTAGACTCAGTGCCAATAATATTAGAATTATTAATCTTAATGTTTAATGTATTTGTCTATTTTGATAACAGTGAAATTGAATATAAGTTGTTTTGGAAGGATTACACAGTAATGAATTTTGAGCAAGCCATTCCGATTTATTATTTAGACTAAGATTGATTTCATTTGTTTGAGTTTTATCAGGAAATTGAACTGTAGCATCATCTGCAAACATGGTAATAGATCCATTTTTTATTAAGAGTGGTAATTCGTTAATATAAATGATACTATGTGACGTCAATTGAATTGAAAAAAGAGTTGTTTCTAAATTTATTATCCACATTTATAAAACTTTTATTCACATGTTGACCAGTAATCCGTTTGAAAATTTAGCACGTCGCGTCGCCCAATCGCAGAAAAGCTTCGTGCAGAAAAAGAGGAAAAAAAAATGTCGGTCGCTCCGGGGATTTTAGGTAAAACAGATTTTTAGCTGTCACATTCACGCCTATTCACATATTTCATTTATAATCCTTGGCCTCTTCCTCTTTTATTTTTTGTTGTTGTGTTTTTCAAAAAGTCCTCAAGCTTGATACGACTAACCGAGAGAAAGAGCGACAAGGGAGTGTCAACATCCACATAAAAAGGTTTTTGTGTCTCGCATGAAAACTTTATAATTAAAAAGTTTCGAGCAATGTTTATGAGCACTTGCGTGGAATATAAATAAATGCGTATTCAGATTTGCTTTAATTTTGAATGACAATGCTAATCATTTTAAAAACATTTAATTAATGTCTTTCAGTGACTAAAAAAGGAAGTTTTGAATCTGTATAATATGAGAATATCGCTATACAGGGTGGTGCAAATTTAATCGAACACTATTGGGATTTTGGAAATCGTTATAGATACAAAGTTGGTAAAAAGATGCTTATTTTGAAGACAAATTGATTGGTTTTTTCAAAATTAAAATATCAGGTCCGGTTTCTGAGATATTTGGGGAAAACCAAAATTGACGATTTTCGTTTTATTTAATTAACACCTTAATTTTGAAAGATAGAAAAAAAGTTATAAAGATTTTTCATTGAAGGTCAAATATAACTTAACATAGCGTATTCAATTTTTTAAAACAACGTTTCGTTTTTGAAGGGCTACCCTCAAATATTTTCTTTAAATAAGGACCTGGACATGTAGAACACTTAATATTTTTATTAGGTTTTGACAATGAACTGTACTTTAGGAATTTTGCTAAGTACGATCCTGTTCCATATTCACTAAATATTTATAAATCTTTTCGAAAAAACTAAATAAATAAATACTGAAGGTGAAATGCTGTTTTATTGCAAAAAATTGCATTGTTTTTTAACTTTATTTTAATTTGTATTTGTTTCAAGCTATTGATTTGCTTATTTTTTCTCAAAAAATTACGGCTTCAAAATTACTCATATCAAGCTAAATTTTCATTTACGATCTGTCGTAAATCAGTGAATATTACGATTATGCCGCCACTTGCAAGGTCGGCCAGTGGAGGTTGTTATCTATCTATCTGTGATGGGGGTGTCGATACACTGCGACCTATAAGATCTATTGTGGAGGTTGTTACGGTGCCGCCTCTTTAAATGCTGTCTTGATTTCGATGTAGAATTTGTGGACTGTATAGATTTAGTTTGTTGTAAAAACTCACAGTACAACTCACACGTTACGTTTTAACACCGTTTATTTAAAAATTCAAAACAGGAAATAAACAAACGTAACAAAATAGAAGACATTACATTGGTTACACGAATTCGTTACATAAATAACTCTTAAATGATTTGTGCAGTCCCCAGAATCACTTGTAATTTTATTCTTTATAAAAAAGACATTAATGATTTGAACGATCAATTGTGTACTGTACTTGGACAGTGGAGATGAAAATAATTTGAGTAATCTGGCTTGATTGGCGGCCAAAGTATTACTCTTTGTCAGCGAAATTACGTCATATATGTGATGACGGAGTAGTCTAGCTTGATACGCGGCTAGGAGCTTACTGATTAAAATATATTCAAAATTGTGTGTCTTAGCTTGTCGCTGCCCTTCTACCCAATCAACGCCAAATAGGGCTACGTGACGTTTTCCATGTAGTCGGCAAAAAAAAGGAAGTTTATATGTGGAATGTGGACGAGTCTATTTTAAGTTGAGCGAGCCGTTCATTTTGCATCCCACTTTTGTATAATACCGTCTCATTCGCACCCGTTAGATAAATTATTTTTAGTGATATATTTGGTTAATTTGATACCGTAGTTACGCGCTGATTTTGGAAGTCGTAATGGCGCTTCAACCGAAACGGAAGTTGCTCGCGTAACTGGTACTGAATGGTACGATGATTGAGACGGAGAGATCGCGTATCCTTCTCGCTTCGTCAACTTCGGTTTTTCCCAAATATCTGATATTTTAATTTTGAAAAAATTAATAAATTCGTTTTGAAAATACACAACTTTTTCCTCATTTAATCAACTTTGTATTTATAATGGTTTACGAAATCCCAATAGTATTCAATTAAAAAAGAAAAGAGAGGGGAAGAACTTAAAATATTTAAGAACTAAAAAATTTAACGTACGATATAAAGAAATTGTGGAGTTGGAAAATCGTACAAGGCCTGTTTTGTATTGTTTCGGCGTTGGAAATGTATTTCCCAAACAATTTTCTCAAAAATTTTCAACACCGCCGCAAAATCCAACCAACTAGACCGATTCAAGTAAAAACTTTCCCCACTATACGTCCCTTCCGCAGTCCATCGCAATTATCATGGGTTGTACAGTGTAGTTTCTTGATTATGATATTGGAAAAGTTTGGTAATATTCGCACCAACGCCAACAGAGCCATTATCCCAAGTTCTACTAAACAACGTAATGAACGCTTCCCAGTTTATAGTTCGTAGCTGAATATAATCCTTAGCAACAGGAGTTCTACGTTTTATATCTATCAGATATTGCGCCTTCGTTCTTCAAGATTTCTATTTGGAAAATCCAATTAAAATCGAAACTGGTGAATTGTTTTGAAACTCTATCTCTGATAAAATTAAGAAATTAAAATAGTGGTTTTTTTATAGATAGTAGTACTTCTTATGTTGAAGTTAGTGTACATTTCTTATTTTGTTTTAGGTAAAATTCTATGACGCAACAACAACCGGTGGATCAATCAAATGGGAGACGAGAAGCCGTTTGAAAGCCATGGGAAAGATCCAGAAGTTAGGAAAATTAGTTCCACGTGAACTGAATGAAAGACAGCAGGAAAACTGAAAAATCACTTACGAAATTCTGCTCTCCATGTACAAAGAAATATCATTTCTCCACCTATTTGTAACTGGCGATGAAAAATAGATATATTTCAAGAATCTTAAGCTTAAAACAGCAACATCGATGTCTACTTCCGGTTAACCGGAGGTTGAAAATATTTTCATTGAACAGATCTTACTGACAAAGCCCCGTATCTAAATTTTCAAATTTCAAATATCTATACTTCTCTATATATGGCTAATGGGCCATCTACGTGACATACCCTGTATCATATATAATTTTTAAAAAATGATACTCGGTTATATTACTAACTTTTATTCGGAAGAGGATCATTTCCAACAAAATGAAAAATGTCACAATATTAACGTTTCTGTAACGTCTATATCCTCTAATAAATTATTTTAATATGCAATGCTTAAAATTTTAATGAAATTTCTCAATTTAAATACCTAATTCCGTCCCAGTCAGCATGGTTTCCGCCAAGGGTTTTCGACTGTCATTGCCATTCAGTCATTTTACGAAATTTTAGTCGAGCTTTCTGAATCGAGCTTTTGACTGCATTCAACATGACTTGTTATTAGGAAAACTATGTAACAGATGTGAAAGGTAGGTCATGGGAATGATTGCATTTTTATTTAAAAGATAGAGAATTCAACAAATAAAAAACAGTAACACAGAATTTATTTACTTATTATAGATTAGAGAAGAAAGGAGTGCAATAATTTAATTTGTAGAAGTAATACAGGTTTAAGAGGTAGAAATTTTATTTTTACCTCATCCTTCAATGCTTCTTTGTAGTTAAAATGAAAATTTTAATACATTTGATCGGCCTAATAAAAGATTTCGTATGTATTTTTATTGATTCGGAATTTTGTATTAATATATATTTCAAAATGTCCTCCTAAATCCTTGAAGGCAGAATTACTCGTAAGAGCAAAGCAACATAAAAACAAATTCAAAAAATATATTATAGATGAGATGGCCCGAGAAAAAGGAATTGAAATTCTCAGATAGCCTCCTTGCCATGCAGAGTTAAATCCAATTGAACTGATCTGGTCACAATTAAGAGGTTGTGTTTCTCAAAACAACACATTTAAATTACCTGATTTGCGAAATTTGTTTTTGAAGGCAGTTTCAGATGTAAATGGAGAACATTTGAGAAAAGTGGAAAACTCATTTTGGAAAGTGTATATAGCAATGGAAAACTTAATAGACCCTATAATAATAAACCTCAGAAAACACAATGATAATGTTATAGTAGTTATAGTATAGTTATAGTGAAGATAGTGACTTTTAAAGATCATTCTTGAACTTTTTTTTAATCTTTGATTTTAGGTACTGAAGTGCTTTAATGCCAAGAGATTAAAAAAAGTTTAATCCCATTAACAACATATAATCCTACGTGTTATTTATTGGTTTATTTTTATTTTGCAAAGTACGCCTATGGAATGTGACGTTTACTGCACTCCTATTTTATTCAGAGTATAGTAACGGTCTTGAATGTCCTACTCTAAAGTTTCACCCTGGCGGCTTAAAAAGTAAAACCAATTATTCTTTAGATTAATGCCCCAAAATGACATTAAAATTATTTATAACAAAAAATTCATTTTAATGAAACAAATTCGCAAGAACGGAATAAAGGCGCAAACATACTCCGAATGACACAATTTTTCTGCGAATAAAATGGCTGCCAGACTTGCCGCAAAAAGTTAGAATATTTTTAACTTTTTGAGAATTCGGACAAAACACGGAACCAAACAAATAAAGATATCAGACAGATCAGACTACACTGTACCTTCTCTATTTACCTAACCTAAAACTTCAGTTTTCATTTGCTTGACATTATAAAAGGTAACTATGGAGAATATCGGTTGAATTTTTACGAAGTTCATCGTTTATACAGTCTCTGTGTTGATGTTACCAATTACACAAAAGTAAGAGTATATAATTACTGAATGTAATAAGTCACTTTCTACACTTGTTATGTAATATACTGTTAACGTTGTTCTAGCCTCATCATTTAATAGTGCTTCAATAAAACAATAAAAATAAATATTAGTAGCAGTGCTTTAAACTAAAAGTGTGAAACACCGGTTAAGAATTTGATCCAATAAGTCGTTTTTATGATTCCCCGCCGCGCCGTGTCGGATCTATATTTCAAACAACTTTTTCCAGCTTTGAAACGTATTAAAAGTTTTGAGGAAAAACCGTCAGAACCAACAACGCTGAAATATTACATTTTCGTTAATATTGCGAAACAGAAAAGTTTCAGGAAAGATTGTCAGCAAAAACTTGTGACATTTCTTGAATTCACATTGCAAGAAAAGTTGTAATTACAAGGTTATAATGTAAAATCTGGACTATTGATATTATTCCTTGTTAGTCCAATAAACGAAGGTGTCAACCCGGGCGTCAGGTCTGTCCGGCACCATTTTTTTTAATTTGCAGGTATTCATGGGTACATTCACGCCCGAAAATCTCAGCTGTCTGAAATTTGTGGAAAAGCGGGAAAATGGCTCATTGGTCTCAAAAATGTGTTTTTTTTTCGCCTATTTTCGCCGATATTTCCGAAAATATGATACTTAGAGAATTTTTGTTTGGACGAAAATAAAGATCAGTTCCTTTCCTACAAAAATGATCTTCATAATTTTTGTCAAAAATATGATACTTTTCGACATAACCGGCTCCAAAGCGCACCCCCATTTTTAGCCCCTGTCCTGCATTTAGAGAGCACGCTCTAAAGGAATGACACTCCCAAGCGGATTACAAATTTTTCAATAAATCACTTAAAAATTAATATTTTTTCATGATTCAGAGTTCAGATGAAAGAAGGAACCTGTAGCTATAATATCGTGTTACTTTTTCCGTTTATCTATTTCTCTGACTTATTGAAAAACTGGGCCAAAATTTGTTTTTGCTCGATATTTTGACCCTCCTATAAATTGATTCATATTTTTTTTCAAGACTAATTTCACCGAATCCTTTTGGATAAATAATGTGGCTTTGCAAGGTGTTAAATATATTCAGAAAGATTCAATAAATTATTTTTGTGTATTGTCAGACAATAATTGGAGTCGTCGCTTCGCTCCTCCTCCAAACAATTGTCTTCCATCGGTAAAAAGCCCTTACCGTTCTCCAAACTTAATATACTATTTGCCACCTATTTTTTTACAAAGGCTATACTCTGAATAAAAGAGGAGAGCAGTAAAAGTAAATATAATGTCACATTCCATAGGCGTCCTTTGCAAAATAAACCAATAAATAACACGGAGGATTATATGTTATTAATGGGATTTATCTTTTTTTAATCTCTTGGCATTAAAACAATAAACCTACCTAAAATCAAAGATTAAAAAAAATAAAAAGTTCAAGAACTATCATTAAAAGTCACTGTCTTCTCTATAACTACTGATATCATTATCATTTTCTGAGGTTTATTATTTTTGGGTTTATTAAGTTTTCCATTGGTATATCCTCTTTCCAAAATGAATTTTCCACTTTTCTCAAATGTTCTCCAACTACATCTGAAACTGCCTTCAAAAAGAAATTTCGCACATCAGGTAATTTAATTGTTGTATTGGTTTGAGAAGCATAACCTTTTAATTGTGACCAGATCAGTTCAATGGGATTTAACTCTGCATGATAAGGAGGCAATCTGAGAATTTCAATTCCTTTTTCTCGGACCATCTCATCTATAATATATTTTTTAAATTTGTTTTATGTTGCTTTGCTATTACGAGTAATATTTTTAGAATGAAGCCATTTTGAAATATACCTATATTAATACAAAATTCCGAATCAATTAAAATACCTTCGATGCGTCTTTGAATAAATAACGTCTTACTTATCTGTCAAAAGAACAGGTAAAAATAAAATTTCTACCTCTTAAAC
This sequence comes from Crepidodera aurea, assembly GCA_949320105.2. Classification (NCBI taxonomy): domain Eukaryota; kingdom Metazoa; phylum Arthropoda; class Insecta; order Coleoptera; family Chrysomelidae; genus Crepidodera; species Crepidodera aurea. The sequence continues at coordinate 35,544,079 of OX439475.1, read as the reverse complement.
CTGTACTACTTCTACAAATTAAAGTACTGCACTCCTTTCTTCTCTAAACTATAAGCAGTTAAACATTTTCAATCCAACGTCACACTGTAGAAATATAAAAAAACCTTAGTTTTTGATCTAAAATTGCAAGCAAAATATGATAAGTTATTTACTCTTGAAATATTTCCATTCATACTCTAGACTCTAGAGAAAAGTTTTCGTTTGAACCTCTTGGTAATATTCAGTGTTCATAAACAGACAAGTTGTTCTGTTTTTAGTTGAACTGCTTTATTTCTTTTATGTTTGAGAAGCCGATGGCTCGAGAGGAAGTAATTACAGAAAAAACTTTTTTCCACACGGGGTTCCTTTTATAAGAAGTTTCCTCTTGGAAATATAGAAATAATAACTTTTAGTCCGTAGCTGATATTATTTTAATGTTCGGCATCGACTGCTGTGTTCATTAACATTGAATTCTGTGTAGGTCTTGTTACTTGTCACAGAGCTTCTTTAGTATGATATATTATTTAATTAATCAGCGTCAAATTAAAGTCTTTTTTCATTCAAATAAGAGGTTTTATTTCCAATAGAAGAGTAAAAGAATTAGAAGGAAACCACTATGAACTACAGAAATAAACTTTTTCTCCATTTGTATAAATTTTTTTGGGGCACACTGTATAAGAAATATTTACAGCTTAAATTGCTCCATATTCCTTTTGAACAAGAAGTCTATCTTTTTGCCTATTACTACACCTCCCGATAAGAAATGACATAACCTTACATTTAAAAAAATGTCCTTCATTTGTTATTTCCCAGCCAATTTCCTTTAAAAATGAGGCTCATAAAGAGACGCACCGATACGGGATATGTAGAGAAGGAGACGTGATCCACATATTACAATTTGAATTTAAATTTAATTTATTCATTAAACGATTTTCATAACTGAAGTGCCATTGAGACCCTTCTCTAAAGCAAGACGCGATCTTACTTAATCTTTCCAGATTATTCTTACGGCAGGCTTTTAAGCTTTTATTAAAAGGTATGTGGGTATAATAATCAATGAAATAGAATCTGCGGTAGGTTTCTTGTATACATTTTGATAAATAGTCTGTAAAATTAAAACAAAACTGAAACAGTTTTCTTCAGAAAACCTAGAAAACACCATCACCGACAACAATGGACATATGTGTAAAAATTTAAAAATCGGAAACGTTAGAAATTAACTTTAATTAGAAAATCCAGAAAGTACTGACCACAAACAATAATTTTATTTGAAAATGAGGAAAGTCATCCAGAAAATCGCCTTATCACTACGCGAAAAATTAATATTTCATTCGTCGTCAGAGAGAGCGCGACAATGCAGTTTCCGGGACGTATCGGGAACATAAATTCCATCCAGAATTTGCCACTTGGAGATTCGAGATTTACGACCTATGGGAATTTTCGTTATTGGCAGTGTCCCTTTTTTTGGCCTCGAACACGATGCGTGTGTGCAGGTATTTCCAAAAACATTTATCAGAGGAAAAAGCTCGTTTTTCACCTAAAAAATTGCACAGGAAAGTTATTATGGATTTTTTATTACTAACTTTGAAAATTGAACGTCTTGATTAGAAAAGATTTACACCGTTTGGCAGAAGATTATAAAATTTTGGCATTGACATAAACTAAGATGCACTTTTGCTTAGACATAATTAAAAACGGTTAACATGATATCGACTTGATCGTGTAAAAATATCGACGATTATTTCCCTTGCCTGTCAAATATTAATTTTTAACCAATCACGTGCTGATTTGACGCAGCCAATCAAAACAAAATAAAGCGACTATTCACCTTGGTGGTAAATAGTCGGCTATTTCATCATCGTCCTCAATATTCACCTGAAGGACGGTATGGAACTATAAAGAAGCCGCACGTAAATTTCAAATTTTTCAAATAAAACCTATACTAATGGTGTTATAAAGTTGCTTATAGTTAACAAATTATCGATCTTTAGTAGCAAATGCACAAATCATTCCATCTTTAAATAATCTTTCTCTGAACTCCAGTTAAATATTCATCCTTATCTCTGCATGATCTTGTTTTTAGCTGAAAGCTTATTATCTGTTTTGCTATACGCTCGTTTTTTCATACCTATTTTTTTCTCAGCTTTCATGTATTTTGTGACACTCGCAATCAAATTACATCCAATTTTGTTTCTTATCTTTTTTCCTCTCTGAGTCTGTTTTAGTTTTGTTTAAATAATCGATGTTTTTAAACCATTAAAAGAAGATTTTTTCAGTGTTTTCCTTAACCCTAAAACATTCGCGGTAAAGAGTATTTTCAAAAACATTTATCGCAAAAAGGATGTTCCAGCAGTAAAAAATTGCTGTGAAAGAATATTTATCTCCTTGGATTTTCGTCCTGTATCCCCATTAGGGAAGTAAATCGCTTGATTAGGGCAGATTTATTAGAAATCAAGCACTACGGACCGATCTCTTAGCTTGTTCCGCCTTTTATGGAATATACAGGGTGTATCACGAAGATGGCCCATAGAGAACAATATATATTTGAAATTTGAAAATTGAGTTACGGGGCTTTGTCAGTACGATCTATTCAATGAAAATATTTTCAACTTCCGGTTATTTCTTTTTATTTTTGGATTCAGCATCAAATTTTGAACAAAAAATTATTAACATACCACAGGTCTAAGTTTAACAGTTTCCGAGATATTTGAGATTTTTTTAAAAATTTTTGAAAAACACGCATTTACTTTAATTTCCGTATCTGACTTAGTTGTTAACCTATTCATTTCAAATTTTATACAGAGATTGCGAAAATATCCTTCTAGCATACGGTGAAACGTCAAATGCGATATTTTATACAGGGTGTCTAGAATGGAGCGTCCAATGTTCATATTTTCAATTCTCATAAAGTCGATAATTTCAAATAAAACATCCTGTATTTTATTATCACGCCTGAATCAGTATTTTATTCTCTTTCGATCTAGCATTCCCTATACCTAAAGTTGGAGATATTTTACATAAATTGGTGGGTAATACAATCTAGCATGCCATGAAAATTGAAAAGACAGTTGTAATAAACAAACTACTGGATTACAATTAGATTATTTTATTTTCTAACTTCGTTCACACCCTTATAGTGTGTATTAAAATCATAAAACCCTTTAGATACGCCTCTCTCCCTCTTTTTCGTCTCATAAGACATACATTTAGAATTTACCACAATAAATAAACCCTTAATTGACAAAAAATGTTTAAAAATTAATTAATAGACGAATAGTCAACATTAAAATGTGTTTGTTTGTCTTACTGAACTTTTCATTAAAATATGTAATTAAAATCAGTTTTAATTAATTGTTGCATGCAACACTCACAAAACATTTTTGTTTTATAATTAATTCGTAGATGCATGCATTTTACTTTTTTAACATCATCATAAAACACTGGATAATTCATTTCATACATCAATTATTTTGGATTTATGCAGGGATGCAGAGCTGTACCTAGTTCAAATTGTGATGTTGATTTCCAATTAAGAAAAATTCTATTAATTAATAAAAAATAAATAATTGATTAATAACATTTAATTAAATGTCGAATCTGCTGAGAATTTTTAGTCTTTCCTAAAAAAATTAATTTCTTGTTACATATACAGCTTTGTACAAAATAACTTTCAAACCGTTTAACAAGATTTCTTGCTTCAGAAATGTTTAAATGATACCACAGAAGCTGAAACAATTACATATGATGTATATACTACAAGGCATCACATATTTAATATTTACCTATACTAGAACCAAAAAAGATTGAGAGTTTTATTGGCCCTTGGCATATTGAAGGCAGTGGCGTGCTTATTAATTTTTGAAAGGGTTAAGGACTAACCCAAATAAATAATTAATTATTTTTACAATAAACTAAAAACTTTTTATTTTATATATATATATATATATATATATATATATATATATATATATATATACATATTTTTTAAAGTAGGGTTAGCCATATGTGAGTAATTATTATTTAAGGTATGGAAGAAAAGGTCCTTTTTATCTCACAAGTTATTTATTAGAAGGTGCGACCGCTTTCGGCAATCAAATCGCCATCATCAGGAAAATTAATTGTAGGAGAGAAAAGGACGAAGATATTGAAAGAAACGAACAAACCGTGTGCTAAACACACTTAAAAAGAACATCATTTCTCCTTTTCATGCTATTTATCAGTGAACCCCCACTTTTGTCATATTTCCAATTACTTTCAGTTTGAAACGGTTTGTTCGTTTCTTTCATTATCTTCGTCCTTTTCTCTCCTACAATTAATTTTCTTTTTATTGTCTAACTCTTGGCCAAATACAAAAGCTTCTAATATTAAATTTAATTTTCATAATAAATGTTTTCAGTTTAAAATGTTACATTACAATTTCTTATTTTTTGAAATAAATTCTAATATTTAAATAATTATATTATATATGTTACCTCATATTCAACAAACCATACATGTTTTTCGATAGTTTTTATTACAGATAACTTTATCATCTTATTAATTAATTTTCTGAATTACCCATATTAAATCAAATCATTTTCTATTGGTTAAAATATTTTATGACGTCACAATTGTATAAAAACTTTGTTGATAAAGATAAAATTTATTCCTTTGTTTAACCAGCTAATTTTTAAAATGTGTCTCTTTTGTTAGTTTAATTTTTTAATTTGTATGTAAATGTCCTTATTACTGGTTTTTTAAATTATTGGGACCTGTACAATTCATTCCTCATTTTCTAAAAATAGAATTGTAATTTATTTATTTATGTGCTGACATGTTGTTGGTGTTTTCCTGTGGTAATTCCTGCGTGGAAAAGTTATGGTGAGTTTTTGCTTTATTGAAATAAAATAAAATTAAATTAAAATAAATTCCTTAAAATCATGTAACTTAACAAATTTGTTTTTTAACTCCATAATTTTTCCACGCAGGGCCTGATGATGGCGATTTGATCGCCGAAACCGGTCGCACCTTCTAATAAATAACTTGTGAGATAAAAAGGACCTTTTCTTCCATACCTTCAATATATTTTTTTTGTATCATTATACATACCTTTCGTCTAATCTTCCACCTCAGATTCGTCAGATGCACTGTCGCTACCGCTATCGTCACTATCGTCAGTAAAGTTAATGATAATGACTGGTTCAATATTTTGGTCAATCCGTTGGTCTATGTCCCACATTTTTTGTTCTTCTTTCAGAACGTGCTTGATGCATTTCTTCCAGTTTTCTGCAGTGAAGCTTTGAATGGCTTCTTTAAGGTAATTTTGTACATTCGCCATTTTAAATGTTCTGTTTTCTCGTGCTACTTGACCTTTTACTTGCGCCCAGATTAATTCTATAGGATTAAATTCGCCTTAAAACTGTCATTCCACGACTTAACGCCATTTCATCAACCGCGACTTTTTTATATTTGTAAACATGACGATGACATACCCAGGTTCCAAAAGTTGAATGATACCTTCAAACGATTTTTCAATCACCTCTGCATTCATCTCCCCATGGTAATCGCTAGTTTTTTTAAATTTAAAGGCTTCCTGTATTTAATTTAAATTAAATACAGGAAAGGTTTGCCTTAAGTAAAAGAACTTTATTTTGACTTATGAAGGACGGTTCTGTCAATTTAATGAAATCCAAACTGTTAAAATTCATTTTTTTTATAATTTAACTGTGTGCATATGTATAATACAGGCACATTCTACTTGCTATTCTAATTCTTCCTTATTCTAAATCAACCTCAGAATGATACCTTCGTGGAATTATCAGGTAGAAAACGGATTCCTACTTACTCGCTGGTTAAAATGTACTTATCAGTGAAACGGACAAAGACAGAAATATAGATCTGTACAGCGTTGCCATGAGTTGCATAAAAGAAGCAATAAATAAAATAAGTTATTTGAAATGGGGAGGAAATGATTTATAAGTATTACTCATTAATGTTTTTTTTCCTAAATAATATTGTTTAATCATACTTTTATTGTGTATTACCCATAATTAGTCACAACCTTCAACTTTACCGTTTATATTTTGATTATGTTAAAAATTGGTAAAATAAGAATGAGATATGACAACGATATTTTGCTTGTTTTATGGTCTTGTAAATTCTCTCAAACATTATTTGTTATAGTGTAAATGATCATAGTCTGCGAAGAGTCAGCAATATTTGATTTCGAATATACTTGAGACGATCTCGAATAGTTCTTATCATTTATGGTTGCTAAGGATTTGCATAATTTATTATTAAGTACTTTCCAAAACCACAGGGTTGTATTAGGGTTTCAAATTCTCGTTTATAAATTTCTGTTCTTGCAAGTAGGCCATTATAGTGAATCTGTTTCCTTTAAAATGTTAGATATTTTATGGATTTACTTGATTTACTTTGAATTAAAAAATCTGATCAAGATGAGACAAAATTCAATGACTAAAGTGCCACAACAAAAACCAGGAAATTATTTAGAGAAAGTACTTCAAGGTTAAAAACTGAGACTGCTCTTGAATCTATTAGTTACTTATTGTTCTTTGTTATGTTTTATTGTGAAACTTGCTTCTTTTTGTTGTTTTATTTCACTATTTTGACAGTAAGTGACAATAATATTAAAACAATTTAAATCTTTATCAATAGGTCAAGAAAGGACATTTCTAACGAGTCGAAAATTGTTTAATTGCATTCCGTGGAACCAGAGTAATCGATATACAGATTCGGACAAAATATTTCTTTGGTATAGGCCGAAATCTACAAGAGTAAAAAGGAAATCAATAATAATATAAGGTCTTATAACCGACAGAGACGCAATTCAGTACTCCCCTCTATTGACCCCCACTTAGCTATTGAAGTGACTTCAACTTCGCACGTCATGGAGACAAACGACTGCGAACACTAGCTACGTCCGATCCCTTTTTGGGGCGCCCACGGTGTTTCCAAATGCCAATACAATATATTTACTTGAAATATTACTTTGTACATCATTTTTTTGAGCTAAACTGACCTAACGTACCCTTACCTTGTAAATTATTAATCTGTTACATTTAATTAAGTTTTGATAACATGTTCCGTGCATTAGGTTATACGATACGTTTGGCAACAGCGTGGGCACTTCGAAAAACGGTTAGGAAGTAGAGCTCTCTCAACTTTTAACAAGCTTTCCTTTATTCTCTCGCTAAACCGTAATACCACAATTATTTTTTTCCGAATCTGTATAAAGAAAAATTCATTCATTCTTCCCTTTCTTTTACCAGTATGAGTGTCGTTTTTGTTTTATTTATGGAAATTCGCTTGTGCCGTCTCTGATTTTCGTTAATTGAACGAAACAATTCGTCTCGTTGAAAACATTTTCACAGGAAAAAGCAAATTTTCCATTCAAATATCAATTATTATCATATAAATTTTAAACAAAATGCTCGTTTAGGAGCGGAAATGGAAGAGTTAACTCTCTCTATATATTTATTCTGCATAACGTTATTTCGTCTAGCAATTTACTTTGATATATATGAATATAGCGAAAATGTATTAATTATAATGAGTTAAAGTTAAAGCAAACTTTGAAATTCCGTCTGTAGATCGTTATTTTGGAATTAAGTTAAAGGAAAATCGTAGGTGGATGTTGTTGCTAGCTTGGGTAGTTCTAAACTTTAACTAACTGGAAACAGCGAGTCAACCAATTTTGTAATTAAGACCAAAATACCCTTATCTGTCTGTGAAATATATTTTGAAGCAATACGAGCTTATTTTTTATCTTATTTTTCCTTAATGCACAGCACATAATTGTATGTCTCTTCTCTAAGACATATACACGTCAATGTTACATTAAAATAATATTAATGATCCGATAATCAAGACAAAAGTGCTAACTTCACAATCATTAAGTATTCAATGGACCATTTCAAAAAAAATCCACTTAAAACGAGTAGACATGCAACTTCCAGTGGTTAGAATTAAGAGTGTTCTATACCCATCAACTCTGTCAATTTCTTAGAAATCCTCGACCCTTCACGTTTTCGCTGAACACCCCTCTAAAAATTGTTAGGCGGCATGAAATACATCTGTGAATTTTCGGTTGCAGAGTTACCAATTCTCGGATAAGGACGACATCTAGACGTAGCATTTTGAGTCGTGGATGGAAATTAGATTTCTATTGACGTAAACACAACTTTATGTGATCTAGCGGTATTAATTTGAATTTTCCGAAACGCGTAATGTTTGTTTGTTTACTTGCAGTTTGACATTTGAGTATCTGAATTTGAGTGCGAACGAAACTAATATGAATAACTTGTATAGAAACCTCTTTTATATAAATTTTGCATACTAACTCACAGTTTTTAAGATTTACAAAAGTTTGCAAGCCTATAAGCAGTACGAGGCCAGGGCTGTTCATAGTGTTTTAGCCAAATTGTGAAAATTGTGTTTAGTATACAGAAATAATACAAATAAAACAAATTGTAAATCTTAGATGTTTATATATTCATAAAATGAAATAAATTATGAAAAAAAGTTAATTCAATGGTATTTACGAGGGACACGTATTAAAATTAAATTTAAAAAACCACAGTTTTCTGTCAAAAATTTGTCACTATAGTGCTTTAACAGAGCACGTTTACCGAAAATTTACACAAGTAATAATGAAAAAATTCATATAAAAGATCGCCAAAAATACATGTTATAAAATGCCTAGAACAAACACGTCTATTATTTACGTGGCTCCGTTTGTCAAAACAGCAGGAAACCGGAAGAATGATACATTATCTCTTTCAGAACGCATTGAGCATTCAAGAACACTACAAAAATGAGGCATTTTCTATTTATTTCTTCTGATTAAAAAACTTTAAAAAAAAAATTTCTGATGTTTACATATGAAACTAACGTTGTGTCATAAAGTTGTGTGCTCCCAGCAAATATGGCTGACCTGTCACCTACGTCCTCCTGGAATGGTCTATATTCATGTCAACACAACAATCCAATGTAAATAAATGCAATCAGAAAAACTGTTGTCTTCAATTAACTTCCTCGTTTGCGTTAACGAAACTCGAATTCGGGTTTCGCCATACAATGACCTTTTCTGATTGGCCAGGATTCTGTAAAACTCCGACCGAGCACGAGAGCAATGCGAGAGGTCCCGGGAGCCGCGTCACACAAGACAAACCTTTCGAAATATAAAACTTCTGTTAAAATTTTAATTTTTAATTGCTTTAAAAGAGGACCGTCGGGAGGCAGCATCTCCCGGTACCCTCTGAGATTTTGAAGCAATGTTCAATTTTAGAACAAACTACTGACTTTTTTCAAAAATGGTAAATACAAAAGTTGTTCAGCGGCAAATGAAGAACGGCGGATGATTACTTATATACGTATACCACTTTTTTATATTTTTTTCATGTTATTTCTTTTATGTATATAAAAAGAAGTGATCATCCGCCATTCTACGATGAATAATAAGCTCGGATACAAAAAAATATTTTTTTTTGTTGAGTATTAAGCCCGAAATTTTAACATTCGCATTTCCAATATGGCGGAGCTGCATACTGCTATCCAAATGATGGATAAGTAAAAATAGTTCTAAAGCCATTTAATTTTTTCGGACAATTTTTGAATTTTTTAATCATATCATAAAATTTTTGTATTCCTCGGTTTTCTCAAAAAAATATCTGAATTTTGTGTACTATAATACGGGGCACGACCGTTATTATTATTATTATTATTTTAAATTTCCATACCTTTTCACTACGATATTCTGTATTCTTCGTCTCTTTTTTTTCTATTAAGGTCTTTTGATTTTCTCTTGAAATTATTGTATTGGTCTTTGAACCTACCCGAATTTTTTTCAATTTTTGATCAAATCCCCCCCCCCCCCCATTCCCTTCGTCCCAAGCTAATTCTGGAGAATAGCCAACGACCAATTAAGAGATTCTCGCCGAAATTTGCAAGTTAATACTCGACTTTAATAGGTATTAGGGTCCTTATTTTCTAAATTCGCCTCCAAGTCGCTCCATATTTTAGGGATTAGGTACCTACAAACTCCTGCAGGATGGGTCTTCTTGGAGATTTGCGGTGTATACCCGGTGACTTGGTTTCGGGCGTGAAAGTGAAACTTAAGTAGGTAATACGGGGATTGTGGGTTTAACTTTATTAAAAAAATATATACAGTGTTGATAACAGTAAATAGTAGGCCTGTATATCGTGGGTTTTTTAAAGAGATTTGTTGGAAAATATTTCTAATCAATAATATGCAGTTTTACGACATAAACCACAAGCTGTCTTATACCAATATTTTTTTAATTAATTTAAATAAGTCGATTTGTTGAAAATGGAATCCATTTTTATTAAATAGTCTAAGAATTTTTTTGTTTTCAAATTTATATTTAAATGGTGCATTTTTCAAACGTTCCTTAAGCTGGAAGAGCAAAGTCAGCAGAATTAAAAATAAATACATGCAAAATTAAAGGCTCATTAAACCTGATATTCTTGACAAAACTGAAAATTTTCCTTAAAATAATATTTATTGCAAACCAGTTCGTTCCTTAGTTAAATGATGTCCGATCGTTATGAATTTCGGATATGATATTTTTCAGTACTTTCCTGACCTAGTCTCATAAAAGCTACGTATTTTTTTTTTGCTAGAATACACAAAATATCGTCATTTTGCTTTTTTACTTTAACTTTTTTTTCATACGACGTTTAGTTTGGGTTGTGTACTTTTTTAAAACCGAAGGCAATTGAATCGGCGCGTGGCATCTCTTGGCATTGCCACTGTTAGGATGCTGTGGAACGAATAAAGCGATCAGTGTGCCAGAGAGAGTAAACACTACAGCCTTCTTCAAACGTGCAACAAAGATGACGCGCATTACAATATTATTATGACACTATAGGGATTAAAACACAATATTATTATTAGAGAGTTATTGCAAAGCCAAACTTTATTAAAGGATCCTGTAATAAAGTATCCTGTATTACGAAATGTCACGATTGGTTTATGAGAGTTATTGCAACGTTCCTCATCGGCATACTTTATTTTGACAGTCCTTTATTCTGACAATGACATGAATCGTATTTCTAACCTACAATATTTTGTAACTTAATAATAAACAACCTGGAAGAACAATTGGAAATAGCTATTCTAGCGGATGTTAATAACGAAGAAATTGAAAACTTACTTCTACACAACACAATTGGTGTTGCCGTTGAAGCTAGTGAGGAAAATAATGTAATAGAACTCGCGGAATTTTCGTTTTCATAGTGACGATATACCGCGATTGAGAAATGCTTTGCTGATTCCACAGCATATTATCACTAACACCAGGAACAATGTGAATGGTAGGTAACTTGCAAAATGAATTTTTTTTTTAAATATTTCAAATGTGACTTTACAGTGATGACTGCACTATGTATATTAAAAAGACGAAGCTATCCTTATGCCACATTATTACAACAACTGCCAATTTTATTGGGGAAAATCATGGACATTGTCGATAACCAACATGGTAGCAGCTGTCCCAAACTGGAATTTATTGATGGTACAGTTCGACCTAATATATGCAGACCATCTAATGACCAGGAAGACTACTACTAATAATTTATCATTCATTTCGGAAGCTCATAGTGGTTTGTATTTTAATTTCTCTCTCTTTCCACTGGATTAAAACCACTTAGTTGTTAAAAAAGTTTTTTTATTGACGTTTCGGCTTTCCAGATCGAAAGCCGTTATCAAAATGACATAAAATAAATAAATTTACTAGAAACAGAACACTTGATAATCTTGCAAAAATATGACATCAACATAGTATACATAGAATAAGATTTTGAGATTGAAGATGTCAAAATCTGTTTCAATCATATTTTTGTGACGTTTCTGGGAACGAATTTTTTGAAAGGATAGCGCATTTGCATATTATAAGAGAATTTATACTTCGTCATAAATGAAGTTTTCTTATTAATATTATCATAAGAAAAAACCAGATAAAAACTTATGATACTATCCCGATATAGAGGGTATCCTTTTTGCAATTAACTCTTTTTGTAAAATAGGTATCCAAATTTTTGAAATATCAACCGAACAATTAGAAACACATTCGTTATTATTTAAGCATATCAATGCTGCTTCTTTAACTTTGCGGTTATAATTATTCGGTTCTTTTAATAATCTAGTTGAAGAATTCCATTGTATTTTATGACCAAAATCCCATGCATGTTCACATATTTTAGATTTTTCGAATTGTTTATTTTTAATGTACGATTGGTGTTCATTAAGTCTAATATGAAAAGGTCTAGATGTTTCTCCTATATAAAATTTATTACATTCGCATGGAATTTTGTAAATACAATTTTTTGTGTTTTGAATTTCATTAAAAGGTTTTGTATTTACTATTAAAGATTTTAATGTATTATTAGTTTGAAAAACTGTTTTTAAATTAAATTTATTGCCAATCCTTCTAATTTTTTCGGATAATTTTGGAATATAAGGGATTTTTACTATATTTGAAAGAATTATTGGGGGGTTTAAATTTTGATCTTTAGTTTTGATGTCTCGGTAAAGTTCACGATTTATAAATTTACTTGGGTAGTTGTTCTTGATCAAGACAGATTTAACAAGTGATAATTCATTATTTAAGATATTGTCATTTGAACAAATTGTTTTTGCTCTATCGGAAAGAGATTTGACAATACCTCGTTTAACACAAATTGAGTGGTTTGAATTAAAATTTAGATATCTATTTGTATGTGTTTCTTTTCTAAAAACTGATGTATCAAAACAATTGTTGTTATTGTGTATTAGTACATCAAGAAACGGTAATTTTTTATTATTTTCAATTTCAATTGTAAATTTAATAGTAGGTTCCGAATTATTAATAGTATATAAAAATGTATCAATATTTTCCCTATCGTGTTGCCAAATTGCAAAGATATCATCTACATATCTAAACCAGACAGAAGGTCTTAAATTTTGTTTGTTTACAATTTCCATTTCAAAATTCTCCATGAAAATATCACACAATTTTGGTGATAAAGGAGAACCCATTGCCATGCCAAAATTTTGCTGATAAAAATCACTATTTAATTGAAAATATGTAGTTTTAATACATAGTTCCAATAATTCTAGAATTGCTGAGACGCTTAATTTAGTTCTATTTATTAATGTATTATCATTTGTCAACTTTTTTCTCACAAGATTAAGAGTTTTATCGACAGGAACATTTGGAAATAAACTGACTACATCAAAACTAACCATTATATCTGAATTTGTAATTTTGATTTTTGATAATTTTTCTAAAAAATGTTTTGAATTTTTGATAAAGGAATTAGTATTTCCTGATAACGGATCTATTATTTTAAGTAGAAATCTTGCTAAATTTTGACAAGGTGAATTTATAGAACTTATTATTGGTCTTAATGGTATTTGTTGTTTATGAATTTTGGGTAAACCATAAAAATGTGGAGGTTTACTATAATGAGAAGTAAGAGATCTTCGTTCTTTATCACTTAGGAATTTTTTATTTTTATATAAAGTTTTGTAAATTTTGTTTTCAATACTAGTAGTTGGATCTTTATTTAATTTTGAATAGCTACCGTTTTCAATAATTTCGTTAATTTTGTTATCATAATCTGTTTTGTTCATGACAACCGTCGCGTTACCTTTATCTGCCGGTAATATCTTAATTGTATTGTCATTTTTTAAATTTTTAATTGATTTAAATTCTGCGGAGGTTAAATTTTGATTAATTTTGTAAGATTTTTCTAATTCAATTTTGCAATGTACCTTGTATTCGTTGCTTAAATCAGTTGGTAAATTTTGAGAAGCGTTTTCTATAGAACTAATAATATCAAATTTTGGTACATATTTTGGAGTTACCGAATAATTTAAACCTTTAGCCAATAATAAATTTTCTGTGTGATTAAGATCTCTACTTGAAATATTTATTACCGTATTTAAATTTTGTTCTGAATTTCTAAGGTTGTAAAAACTTTTTTCTTCAATTAGATTATTAAATTTTCTAAATTGTCTATTTTTGGTACAATTGAATTCTTTCTCATAACTATTTAAAACACAATGGATTATTTTATGGAAATCAAATCTGGATACCTGATTATACAAATATGATTTAATATCCTCGATATCTTTTTCTAAATTAAATTTATTACACCTATGGAACTGAATCCTCTCTCTTACTATCGCGTGCTCTGCTCTATTTAAAATTCTCCATATCTTGTTGTTCTTTATTGGAGTTTTAAGTCTTAGGCCTTTTGGAATGATCTTGTTTTCTCGGCATTTCATCATGAAACATAAAGAATTTTTACATTTAGCAAATTTTTTATATACATTTTCTAAAATTCTAAAAAATTTACATATTTCCGGTCCATACCGTATTTGTAATTCATTTCGGAAGCTCATAGTGGTTTGTATTTTAATTTCTCTCTCTTTCCACTGGATTAAAACCACTTAGTTGTTAAAAAAAAAAAAAAAAAAAAAAAAAAAAAAAAAAAAAAAAAAAAAAAAAAAAAAAAAAAAAAAAAAAAAGAGGGTTTTAACAACTAAGTGGTTTTAATCCAGTGGAAAGAGAGAGAAATTAAAATACAAACCACTATGAGCTTCCGAAATGAATTACAAATACGGTATGGACCGGAAATATGTAAATTTTTTAGAATTTTAGAAAATGTATATAAAAAATTTGCTAAATGTAAAAATTCTTTATGTTTCATGATGAAATGCCGAGAAAACAAGATCATTCCAAAAGGCCTAAGACTTAAAACTCCAATAAAGAACAACAAGATATGGAGAATTTTAAATAGAGCAGAGCACGCGATAGTAAGAGAGAGGATTCAGTTCCATAGGTGTAATAAATTTAATTTAGAAAAAGATATCGAGGATATTAAATCATATTTGTATAATCAGGTATCCAGATTTGATTTCCATAAAATAATCCATTGTGTTTTAAATAGTTATGAGAAAGAATTCAATTGTACCAAAAATAGACAATTAAGAAAATTTAATAATCTAATTGAAGAAAAAAGTTTTTACAACCTTAGAAATTCAGAACAAAATTTAAATACGGTAATAAATATTTCAAGTAGAGATCTTAATCACACAGAAAATTTATTATTGGCTAAAGGTTTAAATTATTCGGTAACTCCAAAATATGTACCAAAATTTGATATTATTAGTTCTATAGAAAACGCTTCTCAAAATTTACCAACTGATTTAAGCAACGAATACAAGGTACATTGCAAAATTGAATTAGAAAAATCTTACAAAATTAATCAAAATTTAACCTCCGCAGAATTTAAATCAATTAAAAATTTAAAAAATGACAATACAATTAAGATATTACCGGCAGATAAAGGTAACGCGACGGTTGTCATGAACAAAACAGATTATGATAACAAAATTAACGAAATTATTGAAAACGGTAGCTATTCAAAATTAAATAAAGATCCAACTACTAGTATTGAAAACAAAATTTACAAAACTTTATATAAAAATAAAAAATTCCTAAGTGATAAAGAACGAAGATCTCTTACTTCTCATTATAGTAAACCTCCACATTTTTATGGTTTACCCAAAATTCATAAACAACAAATACCATTAAGACCAA
Source organism: Crepidodera aurea (assembly GCA_949320105.2). NCBI lineage: Eukaryota > Metazoa > Arthropoda > Insecta > Coleoptera > Chrysomelidae > Crepidodera > Crepidodera aurea. The sequence continues at coordinate 35,528,489 of OX439475.1, read as the reverse complement.
TAATAAGTTCTATAAATTCACCTTGTCAAAATTTAGCAAGATTTCTACTTAAAATAATAGATCCGTTATCAGGAAATACTAATTCCTTTATCAAAAATTCAAAACATTTTTTAGAAAAATTATCAAAAATCAAAATTACAAATTCAGATATAATGGTTAGTTTTGATGTAGTCAGTTTATTTCCAAATGTTCCTGTCGATAAAACTCTTAATCTTGTGAGAAAAAAGTTGACAAATGATAATACATTAATAAATAGAACTAAATTAAGCGTCTCAGCAATTCTAGAATTATTGGAACTATGTATTAAAACTACATATTTTCAATTAAATAGTGATTTTTATCAGCAAAATTTTGGCATGGCAATGGGTTCTCCTTTATCACCAAAATTGTGTGATATTTTCATGGAGAATTTTGAAATGGAAATTGTAAACAAACAAAATTTAAGACCTTCTGTCTGGTTTAGATATGTAGATGATATCTTTGCAATTTGGCAACACGATAGGGAAAATATTGATACATTTTTATATACTATTAATAATTCGGAACCTACTATTAAATTTACAATTGAAATTGAAAATAATAAAAAATTACCGTTTCTTGATGTACTAATACACAATAACAACAATTGTTTTGATACATCAGTTTTTAGAAAAGAAACACATACAAATAGATATCTAAATTTTAATTCAAACCACTCAATTTGTGTTAAACGAGGTATTGTCAAATCTCTTTCCGATAGAGCAAAAACAATTTGTTCAAATGACAATATCTTAAATAATGAATTATCACTTGTTAAATCTGTCTTGATCAAGAACAACTACCCAAGTAAATTTATAAATCGTGAACTTTACCGAGACATCAAAACTAAAGATCAAAATTTAAACCCCCCAATAATTCTTTCAAATATAGTAAAAATCCCTTATATTCCAAAATTATCCGAAAAAATTAGAAGGATTGGCAATAAATTTAATTTAAAAACAGTTTTTCAAACTAATAATACATTAAAATCTTTAATAGTAAATACAAAACCTTTTAATGAAATTCAAAACACAAAAAATTGTATTTACAAAATTCCATGCGAATGTAATAAATTTTATATAGGAGAAACATCTAGACCTTTTCATATTAGACTTAATGAACACCAATCGTACATTAAAAATAAACAATTCGAAAAATCTAAAATATGTGAACATGCATGGGATTTTGGTCATAAAATACAATGGAATTCTTCAACTAGATTATTAAAAGAACCGAATAATTATAACCGCAAAGTTAAAGAAGCAGCATTGATATGCTTAAATAATAACGAATGTGTTTCTAATTGTTCGGTTGATATTTCAAAAATTTGGATACCTATTTTACAAAAAGAGTTAATTGCAAAAAGGATACCCTCTATATCGGGATAGTATCATAAGTTTTTATCTGGTTTTTTCTTATGATAATATTAATAAGAAAACTTCATTTATGACGAAGTATAAATTCTCTTATAATATGCAAATGCGCTATCCTTTCAAAAAATTCGTTCCCAGAAACGTCACAAAAATATGATTGAAACAGATTTTGACATCTTCAATCTCAAAATCTTATTCTATGTATACTATGTTGATGTCATATTTTTGCAAGATTATCAAGTGTTCTGTTTCTAGTAAATTTATTTATTTTATGTCATTTTGATAACGGCTTTCGATCTGGAAAGCCGAAACGTCAATAAAAAAACTTTTTTAACAACTAAGTGGTTTTAATCCAGTGGAAAGAGAGAGAAATTAATAATTTATCATTATATCTTTTGTTATATCAATTTTTTGATTTATACTTACACATATATATTGTCTTTGTATTTTAATTATAATTTAAAATTGTAATTTATATCTTAAATGGGCCCGTAAATATCTAAATATCTTAACAAAAAGTATGTATTACTTATATATGTACATATATTTATTGTGAATGAAAAATATATACAATATGTACTACATCAAATATGCTTTTGAACTATTTCTAGTAATTTATTAATGACTGTCTGATTATCGAACACTTTTTGTTGCTGTTCGGACTCCAAACGAAACTTTTTCTCTGCTAGGGCAACATTCTGTTCTGCCACACCTACTTTTCTTCCTTCAATGTTTAACCTTTTCTGTTCCAATGCCATCTCTTTCTCATTTTTTCTTTGAGATAGTCCAAGCCGCTTCTTCGTAGATAATTTGTATTTTTTGCTTGGTTAATTATCTACTACTTTTTGCGATAGGATATGTATATTTCTAATTTCTCTCTCTCTCTCTCTCTTTCCACTGGATTAAAACCACTTAGTTGTCAAAAAACTTTTAGGGTTTGATATAGGATTTATACGATTTGTGGCAGAAATATACATTCATTTCGGAAGCTCATAGTGCTTTGTATTTTAATTTCTCTCTCTCCTTCCACTGGATTAAAACCACTTAGTTGTAAAAAAGTTTTTTTATTGACGTTTCGGCTTTCTTAACAACTAACTTAACTTTTTTAACAACTAAGTGGTTTTAATCTAGTGGAAAGAGAGAGAGAAATTAAAATACAAACCACTATGAGCTTCCGAAATGAATGTATATTTCTGCCACAAATCGTATAAATCCTATATCAAACCCTAAAAGCATATATTTACGTACCCCCACACCCCTTCTGGAACTTTTACTCTGTCACTTGATTTTTTTTAATTTACCCTAAATTTTCCGACCATCCACATAGTGCTAAGAATTTGTTTTATTTTACAAATTATTGATGGCCCTGCTCTATACTTACAAGTTTTTTTTTATTTTATTTGGTGCCTGTTGATTTTTAACAGTTTGAATTTCATTAAGTTGGCAGAACCGCCCTTCATAAGTCAAAATAAAGTTTCTTTAATTAAAGGTAACCTGTCCTGTATTTAAATTAAATACAGAACGCCTGTATTTTAATAAAAGCAAAACTTAAGGAACTGTTCACTGCGCATGCGTACATGTCAAAATAAGGGATCTTTTATTAAAAGATCGGCCAAAAAGAGGTTGCAATAACTCTCTAATATCTAATTAAAATATTTATTTTTCAAAGCATTTTCCCTCACACTGGCAACTTATATTGCATCTTACATTTGCTTTCAGGCATTTGCACTTGTTACCACAGTTAAATAATTTACATTTGCAAAATGGAGTAATTTTTAAAAATCTTGGTTTTGCCTCTATGGACATTAATTTTGGCACTATACAATTATTGTCTTTGCGTTCGTAACCAAACTTTAGAATTTCAGGCACATCTGGCTTTAACATATATGCCATATATATAAAAATGTTTTTATTTTATCAATGTTTTACTCGGTTACCTTAGATGTCGAAATCTGGAAAGAGAAAAGAAATGTATCCCATGCTTCTCAATCATTAAAGCACTAGCAAACTTGAAACATCTGGATGTTAAAATATTACTAGACAATTTGTTGTCAATAAATTGTTCATCTGTATGTGATTCCTTTAGCTTTCCGTTTAGAAAAGGCAAAAAAATAGCCCTAAAAATAGTGTTGTCTCATATTTTATCTTTGAAATATGTGACGAGTTACTATCATCATGTAGAATATTCTTTAAGCGTTGGTATAGCCGAAAAGACTTTAGAGGAAATATGGATGACTTAGAGAGTTATTGCAACCTCTTTTTGGCCGATCTTTTAATAAAAGATCCCTTATTTTGACATGTACGCATGCGCAGTGAACAGTTCCTTAAGTTTTGCTTTTATTAAAATACAGGCGTCCTGTATTTAATTTAAATACAGGACAGGTTACCTTTAATAAAAGAAACTTTATTTTGACTTATGAAGGGCGGTTCTGCCAACTTAATGAAATTCAAACTGTTAAAAATCAACAGGCACCAAATAAAATAAAAAAAAAACTTGTAAGTATAGAGCAGGGCCATCAATAATTTGTAAAATAAAAAAAATTCTTAGCACTATGTGGATGGTCGGAAAATTTAGAGTAAATTAAAAAAAATCAAGTGACAGAGTAAAAGTTCCAGAAGGGGTGTGGGGGTACGTAAATATGCTTTTAGGGTTTGATATAGGATTTATACGATTTGTGGTAGAAATATACATTCATTTCGGAAGCTCATAGTGGTTTGTATTTTAATTACTCTCTCTCTTTCCATTGGATTAAAACCACTTAGTTGTTAAGAAAGCCGAAACGTCAATAAAAAAACTTTTTTACATCTAAGTGGTTTTAATCCAGTGGAAAGAGAGAGAGAAATTAAAATACAAACCACTATGAGCTTCCGAAATGAATGTATATTTCTGCCACAAATCGTTCAAATCCTATATCAAACCCTAAAAGTTTTTTAACAACTAAGTGGTTTTAATCCAGTGGAAAGAGAGAGAGAAATTAGAAATATACATATCCTATCGCAAAAAGTAGTAGATAATTAACCAAGCAAAAAATACAAATTATCTACGAAGAAGCGGCTTGGACTATCTCAAAGAAAAAATGAGAAAGAGATGGCATTGGAACAGAAAAGGTTAAACATTGAAGGAAGAAAAGTAGGTGTGGCAGAACAGAATGTTTCCCTAGCAGAGATAAAGTTTCGTTTGGAGTCCGAACAGCAACAAAAAGTGTTCGATAATCAGACAGTCATTAATAAATTACTAGAAATAGTTCAAAAGCATATTTGACGTAGTACATATTGTATATATTTTTCATTCACAATAAATATCAAATACTATTAAACGAGCAAGGTTTGTATGTGTGTGTGTGTGTGTGTGTGTGTGTATGTGTGTCCAGAGGATCTCGAAATCCACTCGTCAGAATTCAATGAAACTTTCAGGGTAGACTAATTCCTATCTAAATCGGCGAAAAATGTAGGTCTCATGTCTGTGAAAATTCGATCTTCCGAGATATTTACAAGAAAAGCTAAGCTTTTAGTTTTATTTCCTAGCAACGGCACATAATAATAACTTGTTTCTATAGTAATATATAATATAAAGGATAGATGAGTACATTCAAAGTGGGGATATAACGTCACATTCCATAGGCGTACTTTGCAAAATAAGTTTCTATAATATAAATAAGGTCACAGCATATAAAATATATATACGCACTTCGTAGATTAAATTTTGAAGTTATATTATTTACAAAAAATAAAAATAAACTTTATGCATCCGACACTTTAACATTGAACGAATTAAATTTAACCAATAAATAACAAGGAGGATTATATGTTGGGATTAAATTAAATCTCTTGGCATTAAAAGTAACGCTTCAGTACTTACCTAAACTCAAAGATTAAAAAAAAAGTTAGTTCAAGAACTATCTTTAAAAGTCACTGTCTTCACTAAAACTACTGGCATCACTATAATTGTCTTTTCTGAGGTTTATTATTATCGGTTCTATTAAATTATCCATTGATATATCCACTTTCCTAAATGAATTTTCCACATTTTTAAACATGATCAATGCATTTTCCCCAATGTTCTCTATTTACATCTGAAACTGCCTTCAAAAACAAATTTCGCACATCAGGAAATTTAAATGTTTTATTGTTTTGAGAAACATAACCTTTTAATAATTGAGACCAGATCAGTTCAATGGAATTTAACTCTGCGTGGTTCGGAGGAAATCTGAGAATTTTAATTCCTTTTTCTCTGGCCATCTCATCCATAATATATTTTTTGAATTTGTTTTTATGTTGCCTTGCTATTACTCATAATTCTGCCTTCAAGGATTTAGGAGGACTGATAATATTTTTAGAATGATATTAATACAAAATTCTGAATCAATTAAAATACATACGATACGGCTATGAATAAATAAAGTCTGACTTATCTGTCAAAAGAACAAATTTATTACAGTAAAAACCATGGAAACAAGAATCTAGACAAAAACTATATTAGGCCGATCAGATGTATTAAAATTTAAATTTTAACTACAAATAAGCATTGAAGGATGAGGTAAAAATAAAATTTCTACCTCTTGAACCTGTACTAAGTTCTGTAAATTAAATACTGCACTCCTTTCTTCTGTATAGTATAGTAGTAAAAAGGTTTGACTTTATTTAATTTCTGGCGTTTTAATCAGAAAGAATTCGATTTTAAATTTGTCGCTTTATATAAAAAAGGAAAGGTTCATTTGACGGACATAAATAATTTGCTTGTCAAATGACAGCCATCTTATTAATTCAAAGTTGAAAATACAACGTTGCCAATTCAATTGCAGAAATCATGGGTTTAGGTAAATATTTATAGGAACGTTGAGTAACACTGTTAAAATGGACACCTGTCTTCCCTTCCCCGATAGTGTGAGACTACCCCTTACGGCTACTATTTTATTATGCGGACAGTTTTAATATTTAAGTTTTCATGATCAGAGAGAGAGAGAGAGAAAGAATTTTTGAAAAAATATGATATCAATATCTGCCACACCTCGAGAGTCTGGTCACAGGTTTTTGTGGAGGTTTTTACCCAAGTATGAATATCAGACCTATAATTTTCCTTCACTGCAGATCAAAAAATAATAAAATCAATTGAACATAGAGTTTTTCTTATATAGTGATAAATAGAGTGAGCTGAGCGATCTTCTGTTGACGGGACGTGTGCCCTACACGCTGCTGTTGCACGTCCCGGAAACGAGGCCTGTCCACCGTGACAATTCGCGAAGATCAAGCGTCAGTAGAAGTTGCCCTAAAAGGGTGAAATCCCCAGAAACTAGGCAACTTTAATGCATTTAACTAACCTCTGTGACAAGCAGTTGATAAACGTCAACAACAGCTGCAGCCAATTGAAAATTAACACTGACGGCCTTTTTAATTTTCCCGCCTACTTTCAAGCCAATCGCCAATCAACTTTTTATTTATCTCCCTATCAGTAGTTCAAGTAGATGTCGCCCACTCCGTGATTTTCGCGAGTTAATTAATTAATAATTTGTCATGTTATAAATATACTTAAATTATATACTCATTGGGCTGCTTAAAAATGTAGATTTGAATATTAAGAGCGAAGCTCGGTGACCAGATATTATGTACATATATAAGTAATACATACTTTTTGTTAAGATATTTAGATATTTACGGGCCCATTTAAGATATAAATTACAATTTTAAATTATAATTAAAATACAAAGACAATATATATGTGTAAGTATAAATCAAAAAATTGATATAACAAAAGATATAATAATAAATTATTAGTAGTAGTCTTCCTGGTCATTAGATGGTCTGCATATATTAGGTCAAACTGTACCATCAATAAATTCCAGTTTGGGACAGCTGCTCCCATGTTGGTTATCGACAATGTCCATGATTTTCCCCAATAAAATTTGCAGTTGTTGTAATAATGTGTCATAAGGATAGCTTCGTCTTTTTAATATACATAGTGCCGTCGTCACTGTAAAGTCACATTTGAAATATTTAAAAAAAAAATCATTTTGCAAGTTACCTACCATTCACATTGTTCCTGGTGTTAGTGATAATGTGCTGTGGAATCAGCATTTCTCAATCGCGGTATATCATCACTATGAAAACGAAAATTCCGCGGGTTCTATTACATTATTTTCCTCACTAGCTTCAACGGCAACACCAATTATGTTGTGTAGAAGTAAGTTTTCAATTTCTTCGTTATTAGCATCCGCTAGAATAGCTATTTCCAATTGCTCCTCCAGGTTGTTTATTATTAAGTTACAAAATATTGTAGGTTAGAAATACGATTCATGTCATTGTCAGAATAAAGGACTGTCAAAATAAAGTATGCCGATGAGGAACGTTGCAATAACTCTCATAAACCAATCGTGACATTTCGTAATACAGGATACTTTATTACAGGATCCTTTAATAAAGTTTGGCTTTGCAATAACTCTCTATTAAGAGCTCATATGTTTCCAACTTGCAAAACAGATATAAGGTCAATTTTAAGTCTAAATAAGCTTAAAAAAATTTTACAAACTGTCCTTAGTAATAATGCTCCTAAGATATGATATTTTTTAACGATTCTTGCTCACTATAGAACTCTGTGTACCTTTTTGTTAGGGATTTGCTGCCGACTGAAGATTCTTTTATTTTTCATGTGAGAAGGGAATTTTTACAATGGGGAATTTTCAAAACGGCATATATGTTAAAGCCAGATCTACCTGAAATTCCAAAGTTTCGTTACGAACGCAAAGACAATAATTGTATAGTGCCAAAGTTAATGTCCAACCTACATTTTTAAAAATTACTCCATTTTGCAAATGTAAATTATATAACTGTGGTAACAAGTGCAAATGCCTGAAAGCAAATGTAGAATGCTTTATAAGTTGCCAGTATGAGGGAAAATGCATTGAAAAATAAATATTTTAATTAGATAATAATAATATTGTGTTTTAATCCTTATAGGACACACTGATCGCTTTATTCGCTACAAAGCGTCCTAACAGTGACAATGACAAGAGATGCGACGCGCCAATTCAATTTCCTTCGGTTTTAAAAAAGTAAACAACCCAAACTAAACTTCGTATGAAAACAAGTTAAAGTAAAAAAGTTTCCTTGCTCTATTGGCAACATTTTTCTCGCTTATACTAGTTAACTATCTCTTAGATAAAAAAGTTTTCTCGGCTCACCATTTTACTCAGCAAAATGACGATATTTTGTGTATTCTAGCCAAAAAAAAATATTACGTAGCTTTTATGAGACGTCCTATATTTTTTATTGTTACGAAACTAGGTCAGGAAAGTACTGAAAAATATCATATCCAATATTCATAACGATCGGACATGATTTAAGAAAGTAACGCACTAGTTTGCAATAAATATTATTTTAAGGAAAATTTTCAGCTGTTTCAAAATTGTCATGTTTTCACACATTTCGCAATTCCGGATCAAAGGGCGAATAAAAAATTGGAATCCGGCAGGTCATTTTACATAGTATTTTATGTTTTTTAGGTGGATGTTCGCGTGTTGTATAGAGGTGGTCGAATTCAGCACCTCAGATTCCCGACTATTGAGAACTTATTAATGGCTGGGCTGACAAAATGAGCTAATGAAGAATTTTCTGCTCCACAAATTTTTGCAAAAATGACTGTTCTGCTAGCTTTAATTTAAGTGAGCAGAACTTTCCGAATATGCCTCGTATCAACCAAATATAAGGATCCTCCTTGAATCTAATGGCATCCTAGATTATAAGTTTAAAAATGGGATAAAACAAAACTTTAATCTAAATTATTTTAGTAAAAAGTTTATTTTATAACTCTCCTTTAAATCATTTTTAAATCCTTCCTGTTGCCTTGGAGCAATTAACGCCAATTTGGCGTATGAAAATACTTCCATTTTAGTTCATTAATTCGCTTCCTAGTCGTAAATAAAATTTCAACGGTAATAATCCGACGTATGAATATAATTCAAGCTCTCTCTGACAAAACACCAAAACGGAAAAACAAGACCGAGAGACATATATACGGCTATAATTTCGGGGAAAATCCTCACACATAAATCGCCTGTCCTTTATGATCTATGACACTCTTAAACGCTGCACCAGCGTTTATGTTTAATGGATGGATACGCAACATTAGACTTTTTCAGGTCAAAAGAGATTTTAAATAAATGGAACTTTATCAAAAAGATTACTGTGTAAGAACAGCGCTGGCTCATATTTTTGTCTGAAGATTATATAGTCAACTTGTGGGCTCATCTTTAAGCTCAATTAAAAATTCATTGACCTTGACTAAAAGGCTGAAATATAATACAATAATTCCCAAAATAATATTGTTGTTTTTAGTAGCATTAAATCTACTTATTAGCATTAAAAATACGTCACTACAAAGCTTAGATCTAGTGCAACTAGAGCGATAAGTGCGTTGGGTACTTAAAAAATGTACAGAGTATTTACTACTTAAACCAGAATAAAATAAAATGACTTTAGATTTGTTGTAGATTTGTTTTTTGCTAAAATATTATTACTATCAAAAAATATCGAGTGATTTTTCAAGAGTACTTAACCATTTTTCAATCAAAGGCCTCAAAGGGTATTGGGAATTATAAAATTAATTGAATCACTGGACGATAAATTGTTCAGAAAGTGTATATTTTCTGGTCGGTTAAAATATATTACGTAAAATTTAATAAAAAATAAAATCAGTGGTTCCAAAGCATTATCATTCTTTCGAAGGAAGTTATAAATATTTTTCTGAAATCATGTAAAAATGTCTCCTTTGAAATAGAGACAGTTACATCGTTTTAGCGATTATTTTAGCACTTTATTAAAAAACTTAAATGGCATGATTTTTATTAAATGTAACAGCTATATGATAATAAAAAATTTCGAGGATCTAATAAAGACGTTTTCATAATCTTTTTTAACTGCTCTTTGCCGGATATTAAAAAATGCTTCATTTTTATCTCGCCTTCTTTCGCTGGGGAATGTTCCCTATTAAACTCTAGATTAACTTGCCCCTGCTTTTTTCTTTACATTCAATAAATTAGAAAACTGGTTGATAAAGACCGTTTTTATGTCACGGACAGATTTTAAATTTTTTTTCGTTTCTTTTTAATGAGATTCTTTGCAGGTTTATTCTACAGACAGCAGTTTTTTTTTAAATATATATATTTAAAAATTTTACAATATTATAAGGAAAAGATTTTTGTTACAAGGGAGGTTATATTTTATTAATTGAAAGGCTTTTTCCAGGGCTTCCCTAACAATGAGGCTTAGTAATGTAATTTTTTATTGGCCCATATGAAACTGTATGACCAGTAGAATACATTTCCAAAATTTTCCGGCTTCATTATTAAAGGGGGCCTGGGAAATTAAATTTAAATTTATGAATCGTGACGTATTATGAGTACCTTTTATTTCTAATGGTATTCCGGTTTATTTATTTTAAATAAATTTAATTTAATTTAATTTAATTTAAATAAATAAATACACTAAACTCACACAAATAGTCAAGAAATAAAAAAAATGCACAGCAAACAGTAATCTAGAATTTCACATTCGACAATAACAAATAAGCAGTTCCTATGACAGACTTACGTCGAACTGGTGACTGGTGTAAGCACGTGCTAAGAGAATTTAACCCAGAAATGACAACATCGACGAAATTAATCGCATGAGATCGCCACGCCATTTGTTAGATTTATCCGGGAGATTTAATACTAATTATTCTTTAAATTGCAATTTCTCTGGAAACGGGTAATTATATCTTGAGATATTTTTACCTGGAAACACTAAATCCCTTTCTTTATCGTTTCTGCATAAATTCATTTAGAATTTCCGACCTAGCCTTATTACCAAACGAAGGAATAGACTGTTAGATGTTTAATGCCCACCCAATATTATGTAATTATGATTTTATTTGATTGTTGAATATCTTAGTTACTAATATTGTTACTTACACTGTCTCGTAATTATAGACAGAACCTAGATGAGTTAAATTATTTTAAATATCACTTGCGGGCAATGTAGTTCCTCAGGAAGTCTCAAAGTTGAATATTTTCGTTAAACGAAGTTGTTATATTCAGTAAATTAGACCAACCAACGAATATTTATCTTAAAAAAAATTAACAAATTACTCAGAACCGCGAGTAATTTATAAATTTAAATTTTTTCATGTTTATATAGATTTATCTATATTTATTTTTGATGATATTTGAGACAAAACCGCTCATGATAACTGATTCTCCACACCATTAAAGAGCTATGTAACATCCATCCCTTAGCACTTCTAGCTGAATTCCAACTATCGGAACTGTACGAAGCCAAACTATAAATAACATTTTTTTGTGTTCCATCACTTGAATTAAAAAATATGGTCCCAGGTATTTATTTTGCTACACATGTGAAAACACTTCCGCGACATTGTGTTTTCATTCATGAATTGTTGAGTATGATTACTTTAGAATATGCCATCTAAAGCCTAGTACACACGAGGCAACAAAATAATTGGCAACATGTTGCTGTCCATTTATCCAATCATTAAGCAACAAATCATTGGGCGGTAGACACCAAAGAAATTTGTTATATAATAAATAAATTTAAAAACCCAATTTAGCCGATAGAGGAAGAAAATTGATGAATAAAAGTAAAAGTGGAGTTGGACCAATTCCGGAAGAAAATGGTATGGTTTGGATAGCTACACACTTGAAAATATGTTTTTTATAATTTTGACATATAATGTGACACTTTTTAGAACTGATTAACGTTATGACACGTCTTACTTTGTGTAACTAGTTGCACAAAGTAAAATATTATGTAACTGGTGACGAAAAATGGATTTCACAATTAGTGACAAAAAAAATTCCAATTATTTAACTGTTATAACACAAGATAAGAACATAAATTATAAATTAATTATTATAAATATTGATAACACAATTATTACAATTGTTTAAATTAATTCTCGACGACAAACTTGTTTCATGGCTCGCACTGGCTGTTATTTGGGAAGTGGGGCACACTACATTAGATGTTTCACCAAGTATATCTTGTGAAAGACGTTTTTTATTTTCTATGGAATTCTCAACATATCCCTCCGCAACAGTGCTTGATTTCCAACTACCGTGCCTCTTTAATTATAAAATATCAGCGCCACTGTCAGCTAATAAAGTGACAGAGCTTCTTCTGTAGCAGTGGCCAGTATATAAAACAGGATTTGAAAGTCCAAGAAATTGTGCAATAACTTTTGGCAGACTGCTAAACGTGTTAATTCCAACAGGATTTCTGGTACATTTTCCATTTACATATTTAACAAAAAATCTGTTGTGTTTAAGGTTCTGAGGACGCAACTTAATATATTTTCTTAAAATTTCAACAAAATTCATATTTTCAATGTCACCAGTAGTAATTGCAAACTGCCGTATAACTTTTGTTTTTGACGGTGGGATATCAACAAGAAAATGGCTTCCTTCATCTATAACATTTTCAAATGGAAGAAATGTTAACTCTGCCTTTCTGCAAGCTCCTGCAATTACAATAATCATTACAACCTTATCCATTAAGTATTCTTTGTCATCAGCTTCTAACAAAAATTTGGCAAAATCTTCTTTGGTAAAAACTTTTGACTTCTTAGCACTATAGCCATCCGATTTCCTTTTAATATACGCTATCAAATTTGTGTATTTTTTAATATCAATATTCTTGTTTAGATTTAGTTCGGATCTGAACATTGAGTAAAGTGTCCATAATGTGGATACTTTTAGATCTTTCTTACCATCAAAATATGCATCTCTCATCAGGTCAAGTTATAAATTTGTCGTAAGCCAAATCGTAAACTGCCTTTGACTTTTTGGGAATTACTGATGAAAGAGCATTACCTGCTGCCTCTTCAACATCGCTTGGCAGCTCTTCAAAACTTGAATCACTCATTTTGTAAAAGTACATAAAAACCGTGCGTTCTAACTTATTTATTTACAAAACGTCAAACTGACATGAAGCGATAGCAGTCAACAGACTTGATTTCTGTTTTCACAATTTTTATCAACAGTAAAAACACAAGAGCTTTTTTTTATCGGATAAATTTCTCTTTGTATCGAAACATTTTGCTAATCAGTAATTTTACGAGAAAAACTGTAATACGTTAAGAACTGTAATTTTGTGTAACTTGTGAGCTTTTGCGGAACTCACTGGCATTTTGTAACTGATTAATAAATAGACTTTTTCTTTTGGCCGATTTTGTATAACATTTTTTTCTTTTTTTCTTTTAGTACATACAAGTTGCGAAATATGACCGATCGCCACTCTTAATAAATCTGGAGCTTTCTCAGATCTATGTCTTGTAATGAAAATGGCTTTTATCAGAAAAACAAAACTTTAGAAAATTAACATATTTGTTTCCAATAATCCAGTTAACGTAGGAATATACAAAAAAAAACAATAAAGAGCTACAAAATATAGGGAAATTGTAAAGTAGGGTTAAAAAAGATACAATTGCAAAAAATAAACTTTTAAATCATAAAAATATATAAATTAAACAAAATAAAATTAACTTATAAACAACAAATACTTCTAGATGCTTAGAAATTCTATTATTTTTTGGCGGCTACTACAAATAATGTATAATCCACTTTCGCTTTTGATCCATCATCATTTTGTCTTAATGTGTGTTTTTGAATTTCAGAAAAATAATCGTTTTTGTAGTCTTCAAGTTGATTTGCGGGAATGTTAGCAACTACTGGGTTGACAGAAAGATATAAATCTGTAAATAAATATAAACGGACATTATACCACTTTATCGTTTTTACCCGTGGTGATAAATACGGGTGTTTTTAAATTTGAAACCCTAATAGTTTTAAGGATATTTTGTCATTTTCGGTCATTTTGGTGCTTTGCCAATAATTTTAGAAAAAAATATATATATAATTTTTTTCTTCCCTTTCGATCTCTGATGATTTGATTTGAATGTTATTAAAATTGTTCGAGATATTATCGCTAAAAAAAGTCGAACATTGTCCATCTACCAAGAAATTTTGTAAAATTATGCAATTATCCTAGTGTTTTAATGCACTTAATTTAAATTTGATAATGAAATTCCCAGACAATTGTGAACACGTATTTTTTCTGGAAAATATATATTTTTTAAATGATGTAAGTGTATAGAGAGGCACTGAAAAACCAAATGGCAGCATTGACTCTAAATAGTTACCTTTCCATGCTTGTTCACTTGGGAACGTATAAGTAATATCCTCTTCTTCAAAATGAATATCTTTAAAACCAGCATTTTTTACAGCTCCTTCGAAAACAGTTCGAGGATTCGCATGGCTTAAAATCATCATTTCGTGCCCGTATTTCCCCCACTTGGGGTGCCTCGACATTGCCTTAAATGTGTCTTCTACTGGAAGACTTTTGAAAAATATCTGGAAAGTTTCTCCTCGTGATTTTAACATGGTATGGATGTTTTTGAAAGCTTTTCTAAATACAAAACAGAAATTATTATTAATTTTTATTTATAAAATTTAATCAGAAATATTATGAGAATGTTCTTAAGGTTGAAGATTTTTTTAAAGAAACATACAGAAAAATCGATATCAAAATTTAAGGAATAAAAAAGTTTTTAGTCAGAAAAGTAGTGAAAGGTGTAAAAAATTCGAAAAATAGTGAAAAAGTGTGGAAAATACAAAAATTCAAATATTATGCATTACTCAAAATGGTGGGTATTCAGGCGCGGATCCAGGAGGGTCACGGGGGGGGGGGGCATGCTACCATTGTTTAATAATATACAGGGGGAGTTGTGACTTTTGACTGAAACCTGACTTTAACCCTGTCGACTATTCCATATGGGATCGATTGAAAGAAATATGATCCCTTAACACTCAGGAAGTCAATTAGACATTTGATGTTCCGACAAGGAAGATGTATAAAGTCCATTGCATAGCCTTTCAGTTGCACGTCGTACGGCATCTATCTCGCTTTATCGTATTAAGTTGAAAGAAATGCAAAAAACGGTACGTCCACTATAAATTTTAGTAAGGCAACAACATCCTGAGAGATCTACACGTAGATATTAAATAACTGCAATTGACACAATACAGGCATTTCATTGGCTGCCGTTTGCTATACGTCATGGCCTCATAGTTAAATTGAAATATTGAACACGCTCTTTAGCTATTTTTGATAAACGTCAAAGTGTACGCCTGACAGTTTTTATCAGAACAGTACTTCCAATAGTTCCATTTGTAATTATTGTGGTTAATCACATTTTTTAGAAGTTGGAATATTATTTTTAATTTATATATTTATTTTGATAATTATAAACATGCCGAGGTATAGCGAAAAAGGGCAAGCGTTAATATTGAAACTGCTTGCCTATTTCCAATTAGAAAAACAAGCCGGTAAAACTCTATTGCCCGTAAATGCTGTACATGAGGTAAGTTTCACAATTTAAAGTTTAGTAAAAATTCATTTTGTTTTATTTTGTAATGTTTTTTGAGATTGACAATTCTTATTAATTTCAAAGCCTTTTCCTATTTGGCTGAATACGATCCTGACAACTGTCAAAATTTTGTAGAGTCGCCATCAAATGTCATGTAGTAATCAAAGACATGCCGAAAACATGATATGACATCATATTTGATGACCTGCAACTGAAAGGCTATGAAATAAGCTTTAGAAGCTGGTGGATTTCATTTGGAAAATCTGCTATAAATGTCAACGATTTTCTTTTTGGTTTTCGTTATGTCGTTTTAGTATTTTGTGCCTTAGTATTATTATCTACTCTTGTGTATTTTTAAATTTTTTTAAAAATGTAAATAAATTCGTTCATTTTGAGGATTCGATAAAATGACAATATCGATGAATAAATATTATACATGGCGATGTTTTAGTATTATTCAAAACAGCTTGTAACTTTTGAAAGCCGATTCTGGAAATTAACTAAAACGGTCGTATTATTAAAAATATAGCACGAGCTGTGGTGGTACTAGTAATTAAAAATTAAATTTTTGCAAGAAAAGTTACACTTTTTGAAATCTATGGATCATTTTGCTAAACTTTTAATTTATAGTCAAATTTGTTTTTTTTTATTAGAAATTGTGTGTGTGGGGAAAAATAAATACGCCATTTTTGTTGTCTATTTGTGTACTTTGTAAAATCATTATTAGAGTTTTCAAAAACCATATCAGAGTGAAATTTTTTATATGAACCAAACGAACTAATTTTTTTAAGCCTGGACCTGATTTTTTTGGGGTTGAGTTTAGCATCTGAATCAAAAAAGTATTTTTATATGTTAACTTACACCCCTCCACCATAAAAATAACTTCGTGACCCCCCCCTTCCCCAACGGAAGTCCGGATCCGCCCCTGTCATTCATCTGTCTGTTTTTATAAAAAAATTTCAATATTTACGTCGAAAGTTTTTTTACACAATTTAAAATTTTGACTCTAAATAAATAATAATAAAATCCTACTTACTTAGCAACGTTAATTTTTAACGTGTAAAAACTAAAAATATTATCAAATCTCTTGACGAATTCTTTTGGTAAGTTTTTAGTTGCAATATCCAACTGGACAAATTCTCCTCTTGGTAACATCACATTTTTTTTAGAAAATTCTACCATGGGCTTTGAAATATCGGCAGCAAAATACTCCTTGTAATTGGACGGTACCAAAGGTCGTAAAGATTTTTCAGAATTGCTTCCTTCAGCGAATCCAAATTCCAAAATCGAGGCGTTTTCTTTCAAGTTTATTAAATTTCTATATTTTCTCAAAAGAGACGAAGTTGTAATGACTGTAAGATCGTTGCTACTTGCGTATAATTTGGGCATTACCATTGCAGTTGCCATTTTAAAATTCTTGATATATTATGTATCTATTGCGGAAAAGTGAAATTTAAATTGTGAGTTGTCTACTTATATTTTACTATAGTTTTCCTACCATTACGTGTTTTACTTGTTTATTATTACTATCAAAACAGAGAGTAATTTTGTTTATCAAATTAAAACGTTTTAATAGTTTGAGCAACAAATTATTTTTTTTTGCTATTAAACATTTTCTTTTCAGGGAAGGATCTAAGATTTTTACAAATTTTGATCTTAAAATTTTTTTATATAAAATTTAATGATATGAAGAAATTTCCCCTTTTACGTTTTTTCAAAAAACGCTGATTAATCGGATACTTATCCATTCTCCCCGCTACCAATACGATAAAAAGTTATATACTACATTTTACAATTCCATTTGTACCTGTTTGATTGGTGGACCGAAAACACATTTTGTGTTTTTTTTCAGGTCATAAATGTGGATGTAAAATAGCGAGAAAATGTATAAATCATTTTTTTGTATAATGTTTTAAAACAAACATGTTGCTTTTTATTTTATTAGCCTGACATGAACACTTAAAGTTATCGCTGTTTAAAAATTATTTTTTTTTTCGAATTTTTTTCATTTTTTTTTATTTTTTCATGGAAAGGGCATTTTATTTTCCGATCATTTATCGATTCCTGCCACAAAATTGAAAAAATTTTCACTCGAGTAAGAACAAAACATGTACAACCCTCGTAGTTACTCTATCAGGGCTTATATACAGGGTGAGTCACGGTGAACGCCACGGTGCATTGTGGATAAACGGTTAATATTTTGAAAATTTTTGTTTATTCATGCAAGCAAGTGGGTTGATAAAGGCTACATTTTAAAATTATTTTGAATTATACAGGCTGTCCCAAAAAAGTGTGGCGGATCAAAGTTATATTATTTCTTATGGAAGACCATATATTTTATTGCATTTATAGATTATACGTTAAAAATAAGATAAACTTTCTTAAGTATTCCCTATACCTAAGCTTTTTATTTTTCGAGATATTTTGATATTTCTAAAAATGGAAGCACTTACAAGAAAACCAATAACTTCGAAACCTATGCAATTAGCCAAATCCAATTTTCAATGAAAAAATTAGACTAATAATTGAAAACAATAATATATTTAGATTTGTTTAAAATTATACAGGGCGTCCAAAATGGAGCGATTCTCTAATGACATATTCAAACGACAATATCGTTCTTATTTAAATGCAGGATGTTATATTACGGTGGAAAAATAATGTAAAATTTAACAAAATTAAAAATAACCCCAAAATTAATAGATTTAGGCATAGTAGACCTTTATAATTTTTAAAAGGTAATTGAATTTGCTACATAATATGATTAAAAAATACAGGGTATCCTATTTAAAATAAGAACGATATTATCTAGAAACAGGAATGTCCTGAAGTTTAGGTAATTTATTTAACAATAAAATCCTGAGAAATTAAGTGTCAGCAGTAAACTTTACTCCAGTACTGTATACCTAGTCACGTGCCAAAAAAGGATACTATTAGTCTACAACAAATTACTAGTAAACATGTTTATTAAAAGTCTAGATACAATTTCATAAAAATATCAACAAATTACGCGGTTAAAATGATAAAAATTTTAGTCGGTCAGTTTGATAAACTAATCACAGAATTTTGCGAAATATGTAATAACTAGTATCCTTAAAAAATTGTGGTCGCACTAAAACAATTGGTTGCACAAAACTATCTGGATTTTGGTGTAAAACTTTTTTTTAAACGCCTTAACGAAGGTGTAAATTCGAGCTAAAATTTTAAAACCAACAAAAATTATTTCTATACATTCGGGGAATCCGCATAATTTTTTCCAGAACTTTTGGGCACATTTATGGACATTCAAAAAAATGGCCACATACAGAGATTTTCCCCATTAAAAATCTACACTAAAATGTAATTTTTGTCAGATGAGAATTTTTTCCAATACTTTCCCAGTTTTCAGTAGAATGATTTCTGATATATAAAAATGTTTGAGTGATTGTGGCCATTTTAAGAGCAACGGAAAATTTTTCCCCGAATTCTAAGTGGACAGCCTTGTAGGGTTTTCCATAAAAAAGTGCGGCAAAATCGCAATCTCTTGTTCCGTAGGGTCTTTTGGAGTCAAATTCCGCGAAAATGAAGACCCGCAGCAAAAATCGAGAAAGAGAGATCGATAGGGCATTTTATGACGAACATTTTAAAAAAAATCACCTCAAACGGCCTAACCCTAAGGGGCGTACATCAATTTGGGTGGCACAGTGGAGCCACCGTGCACCTTAATTCTAAATTAGATTTTTCTTTCATTCGTTATAGGTCTGATTTAGTTTTAATTTTCGTAAAAACGTAAACCTATCGGAACTCGAGTTCCGATTTTTTTAGGTTTCTTTCGTAACGATTGTATCTTAAAATTTTATTTGAACTTTAACGAAAATCCTGCTAACCGTGATTTTTTCCCAGTTATCAGAATTTTGGCTGGCCTATCAGACAATTATTTATTTATTTTTTTAATTGCGTAATGCATATCAAAACACAGACGATAAGCAAATGAGACGGTAATAAAGTATATACATTGATAGCAGAACAGATGCGGTAATTTTATTTTTTTTAAGAGTATCAAAATATTTTTATTATTATATTACGCGTAAAGATGTCTATTGAATTTACATTGTCAAGGTGTCTCCATCTATCGCATTAGAGCAGCGGTTCTCAAACTGTGGTACATGTACCACTGGTGGTACATTACAATATTTTTAGAGGTACAATTTTTACAGAAAAAAATTAAATTAATGTAAAATTGCGCCCCTTTTTACATTTTGTTTCAATCTTTATTATTTAGAAACACATATTGTAATTTTTAATGGCGAAATCCTTTTATGGTTGTACATATATTTTTGTTTCGTATTTATGTGGTACAAAATTTGAAAAGTTTGAGAACCGCTGCATTAGAGTGTAAACACATTGATTTACCCATCGAGTCGCCTTATGTCGGTAACTTCATTGTTTGACAGTTTAACCTAACTTTATCAAAAAATCCTGTTCAAGCTTACACTAACGAAACCAAGTCAATAATCCAAGAATGCGAGAGAACAATTCGTAAATACAGTTTTTCAAAACTATGCTATACGGTTTGCCAAAAATACATAAAGACAATTGCCCAATCAATAAGACCCGTTGTCAGTTTTGTAACACTCCAGCATCTAGTCTTTCTAGTTTTTTAGATACAACCATCAGAAAGGTTACAGATTTCCAACCGGTTTTTTCAGTAATAAATTCTTTAGATTTTGTGAACAAAATCCAACAAGTCAAAATTAATAACAATCATTACATGGTATCTTTTGATGTATCGAATTTGTTTACTTCAATTCCTAGGGACGAAACCATACCATTAATCTCAGAATTGTTAGAATCAAACTAACTATTAGACTTTGAAAATTATGTTCTAACTGACCTTTTGAAATTTTGCTTAAATCAGGATTTTTTTCAATTCAATGAGAAGTTTTATAGGCAACCAGAAGGGTTGGCCATTGGATCACCCTTTCGCTTTAATAGATGGTTCGGCGGTAGATGCACAAACTATTTTGGAAGATCTAAATAAATTACACCCAAATATTAAATTCACTTTGGAAACTGAAACTAAAAAAAGCACAAACTTCTTAGATTCAAACTCGGAGAGTGGATTCTCTGGATTTTGAAATTTTTAGAAAACTAACACAAACAGATCATGTTATACATTATGCCTCCAATCACCCTTGGAAACAAAAAATGGCAGCTTTTCACACATACATCAATAGAATACTAAAATTCCCACTATCCGAAGTTAATTTCACCAAAGAACTTAACGTAATAAAACAGATAGCTGTCAATAACGGATACAAAGTGGATTTAGTCAACAGATTACTTTGGAAAACAAAAACAAAAATACAATTGAACTTACCATACCCCCTCAATAAAATCAATTTCACAAATTTAAATTCAGCTATGATTAAATTCCTATCACATCCCCTTAAACAAAATCGTTGACAAAATTAAAAACCTTCAGGAAAAACCTGCTGGTGCAGACAAAATACCAACTTCCTTGATCAAAAATTGCGTTAACGAAATAGCCCGTCCATTGTGCTTATTATTTAACAAATCCCTAAGTGGGGGCTATTTCCCTAATGTGTGGAAAATAGCTTTAATAGTTCCCATTTTTAAATCTGGTAGTAAATATTTAGTAGAAAATTATCGCCCAATATCTAAACTTTCCGTTATCGCTAAATTGTTCGAATCAATCATTTGTGATTACTTGATCACAGATGTTAAACACATTATTAATGAAGAGCAACATGGTTTTATGAAAAAACGGTCTGTTCAAACAAACCTATTTATTTATAGTGAATATTTATTAGAATATATGAATAAAGGTCAGATGCTATGTATACTGACTTCAGCAAGGCCTTTGATAAGATTGATCATTCAATTTTATTGGATAAACTTGGTGCAGTCGGTATACATGGCAATCTACTCCGATGGTTTAAATCCTACATAAGTATTAGGTCTCAGGCGGTAGTAATAGGTATCACCTTTTAGTGATGTTACTTCAGGGGTACCTCAAGGATCCCACTTAGATATATCATCGATATATCTAAATGTTTCAATTTTTGTAAATATAAAAAATATGCAGATGATTTAAAAATATACCACACAATTAGTAATGCTGCTGATTTTGAACTGATACAAGGTGACCTAAACAGGCTTGTTGCTTATTGTAAAGAAAACTTTCTTTTCCTGAATTTAATAAATGCTACTCTATTAGTTTCTCTAGAAAACGATATATACATGATTTCCAACATTCTCTTGAAAACCACTTAATAGAAAGGGTCTCGGAGATAAAAGATCTTGGAATCTATTTTGATTCAAAACTTATCTTTGACCAACATATCAATTATATATCAAAAAAAGCTAACCGGACATTAGGTTTTATTTTCAGGAATTGTCATGACTTTAAAACTTCATGCTCATTAAGGACTTTATTCATGGCCTATGTAAACAGTGTTTTAAGTTTCCGATCAATAATATGGAACCCTCAGTATCTAGTATATATTGATGGACTTGACCATATTCAAAATAAATTCATAAATCACTGCAACAAGAAATTGTTTCCGGAAAAGAATGTTGCATCAGTCAGGCGGAACTTGAATTTAATTTCCCTGGAAGATAGACGTCAAATAAATGATGTTAAGTTCGTATATAAAATTGTTAATAATCTTATTGACTCCAACGAGATAACCAGCCTAATTAAGTTTAGTGTTCCAGCCTATAATATAAGTGATTTTAAAGTTTTTTATACTAATTTTAGTACCACCAACTATTATCTAAATTCTCCCTTACATAGGTGTTGTAAATCCTTTAATTCAGTGTGTAATCATGTTAACATTGATATATTTCATGATAAATTATTTAGTTTTTGTAACAACTTAAAAAAGTTATATATAAATAATATTGCCACGTTCTAGATTTTTTAGATCTTTTATAATAATATACGCACAATTAATTTCCGAACGGGCTTCAAATTTAAACATTAATTATATAATATCCTTTAAATCTTTACACAAATTTGGCACAATGTTGACCAATTCGAAAGACAAAAGAAAGGACCATCTACAAAAAAAGGGGTATCTGTAAATTAAAATGTGAAAATTGCATAAAAGAACATTTAGAAACAAACAATCACAAATGAGTCGAACAATTCTGAAATTATATTGGAACATACCACTAACTTCAGATCAGATTTAAAACTTAGCCTCTTAGAGGATATAGGGATATGCAGAGAACTTTCAAATAATCCCTACAATAGCAATAAACAAATAGACTTGAATTGCAATAATTTTACCCGAATTTTTAAATCTTTCGGTTACCAACCAGTCCTTTCACGTCCCTGCGCCCTACCCTAACGCGGCTTCTGAGTGTAGTTTGTTTTTTTTAAATTATAAAGAAAACATTTTTAATTTAAAAATGAGACACGAGTGGTGTGAAAACGTGATGCTAAAATTCTTAGAACTTTATCATTAAAGAAACTCTAATTGAAAAATGTCGCAACCAGAAGAAGAGTAACAAATTGTACATTTAATTTCGTTAATTCTGTTAATAAAGAAAATTAAGAAAATAACATAAATAATTGTATTATTCTTTTGACAGTTCTAGTTAACCTAAAATGCTCTGTCTAATGAAATTGTTTACGCTTAAAAAATAGTATACAACACGGCCAAGAAATCATCAAATCAAAATAATTACTTCGCCTAGAGGTCGCAGACGAGGCGAATTGCCGAAGGCAAATGCCGAGCTGTAATAAGAGATTTCTCTTCCTGCTAGATAATAGACTATAAATTTTAAAATCTGTCCGTTAAAAAAACTCAACTCAAGTGAATTATTTACCTAGATTTAAAGGTTTGTGTTGATATATCATTTATGAGAAATATAGATTAACTTAGTTTCGTCCTACCTTATTGGCTTACCCAAATTTGTTTATGAAAAATCGTTTAATTAACCTTGTCGTATTCGAAAAGAATATTAACGGACATGCACTTCTTGTCGCGATACAAGTTCGATTAATCAATGGGTGTGTAAACATTAAATAACGTGGTCCTAATTAGGATATGGTCACAGATTATAAATTAATCTGCAATAATTATCGATTTTGTTTTTGTTTAATTGACTTATCTAGGTTTACATCTGCAGATTTCATTTGTATATAACAGTTGCAAAAAAAATGCTCATTTCTAATTACGAATTAGAAACCGACGTTTTTATTTGGTTTTGAATTATTATGACTTTTCTCGTAAAGGATTTTAATGACCAGATTAAAATTTCAAGCAATTTTATTTGCTTTTTATAACAAACCTTTATCCGCCCTATAAAGTAACTGAGGAAAATGTGAAAGGTAAAAGATGTAAGTTATTTTGCCTTATTAGGGTCGTTATTAGGAAGAAATGAGTGCAAATATGAATACCTTTTATATGGAGTGATATTTACTTTAACAATTTCGACTAAATTGGGTGAAATCTTGTATAAGGTTCACTGCCAATTTGGTTAAGACCTCCGAATTGAACGATAACCAGATAGTAAGTCTAATAATTTTTTGAGCAATTATTCGATAAGTGTCTAGAGGGTGAATTAATAATAAGAGGCCTTTGGAGCAAGAAAAGAGTCTCTGGACCAAAATATGAGTTTAAAACGAAATTTGCATGAATATTGAAGAAAGAGTTCGTAAGGTCTGTATAGCCTTATACTCTACAAAGAAGATGGCAGGTAAGAAATGGGGACTAAAACCACGCAAGGCTTTATGGATGTACACTGCTGTTTTACGCCCCATTCTTACATACGGTTTAATAATATGGCTGCCGGACCTTAGGAGGGAATATATCCGCACCAAGCTTGGTAGGGTCCAGAGGAGTGCATGCGTATGTATAAGGGGAGGCTGAGATCCACAGGATGCTCTCCTCTTTCTTCTTCCGACCGACCTCCATGTTAAATACATAACGACTTGTAGCGCGGTCAGGCTCAGAGAAAATGGGCAGCTAAACCCTATGGACACAGCAATGTTCTCAGCTCGGAGGTGGGGAAGATGCTGCCCGCGTCCACTGATTACACCATTCCCAAGCTGTATCTTGGCTTGAATTTCATAGTTAAGATATCAACTAGGAGTGAGTGTCTATTGAGTGCTGTAGACACGGTGATCTAAACTGATGGTTCAAAGATGGACTGCGGTGTAGGTGCAGGTATCTACTCGGAATCACTCCAAATTGGGCAATCGTTTAGACTCCCGGATAAATCTAGCGTATTTCAAACAGATGCTAGCGATCTGGCGTGCATGCCAAGCGGTGAGGCACGATCTGTCTCCGAAACGTAACGTGGTGATAGCTACGGACAGCCAAGCTGCCATCTTGGCCCTCGATGCGGATAACATATCATCGAAATTAGCTAGCAAATGCTTGCGTTAATTAGTAACCTATACAGCGTGACGTTAATCTGGGTTCCTGGCCATAGAAACATATCGGAGAACGAATGCGCTGATGAATTAGCAAGGAGAGGCTCAGTCATGGACGTGGCAATGTCTGAACGGATTGAACCCTCAATTAAGACGATTAAACGAGATATTTATGTGCACTTCCTACCGACGCTAGGTGGAAAGCCTTCACAACGTGCAAGACGGCCGGGCAAACGTGGTCCTCGTACGTCAAAATCAAAACCGATAACCTTCTGAAGTTTTCGAGAAAGAACATAGCTAGAGCTACGGCTGTTTACACGGGATACTGGCCAATTGGCGAGCACGGTTCCCGGCTTAGTATTCCGTTTAATCGGTCGTGTCGTAGCTGTGAAGATCCTAACGAAAAAGAGACAATTACGCGCTTCATCTGCAAGTGCCCAGAGCTAGCCAGGACTAGAAATTGCTCTCTCACTCACCGATCTATCCAGTAAGTGGCCTACGGAAACAGTACATTTCCTGAACACCACGAAATAGATCTAAAACAACCAAATAAAGCTCGGGTTCACGCGATCGTGGTAGCAAAACGGTGCTAAACGCCACTTGGACCGACCAACCAACCAACCAAGCAACCAACCAACTAACCAACCAATAACTCATAACTCATTTGTTGAATTTTACTAAATTTAGTAAAGAAGTATATTTGGAGGAAATTGGGGGAGAAACAGAAAACAGTAGTGGATAGACTAGATAGGTATATGTCAAAGAAAGGGTAAATATCCGTCACATTCAAATGTCATTTCATGCAACATCAAACAAATCTCTAAAAGAAGCGCGGAGTCTGAAAATCGAACAACCTATTCCTAGGACAAAAGCCTCTGCAGGTATTGAATTGTAAGATTTTATACTAGTCTTGATCCGACCACCGTTGAGACATCATCTATTTTTTCTGTAATTCTGATTGTGTAGATGGCTGTGTTCGACTTTATTGAGGTATTGATGCTTTCCATAAGTATTTAATACAACTTTGACAGCTATCAATCAATCTGCAGGTTGATTTAATATTACCAAACCACAAACCAGTTTTATTTAATCTTGTATTAAATTGTCACAGTTGAGTCCAATGAATCTTTTTCCTTTCTTCTTCAATTTTAAGTTTTAACTCATTACAGTAATTGTGTTTTTGCCCAATGGCGCATTCAAAGCCCTGGCGGCTTCTATTTTATTTACAAACAAACGTGACGTTTGGTGTTTTCGTAGTACTTAAACTTTTTCAAACTTAGCCTAGATCATCTCTATTCTCTTCAATTCCGATTCCCGATGATCTAATTCCGAACCAGATTCTATTTCGCTATTCACGACACAGTGCTCCCTTTTTCATCCGACCTGAACTTTTTTTTATGGAAACACCGACAGACCGACCGACCAAACCGTCTTTCCGCTTTCCAGGTCGGACTTTTCCTTCGAGAAAATGTTAAATTGTGTTATATGTGATTGCTCTTTATCAAATTATCTGGCTAAAAACATTGCCATTGCGAGGGAAATAAAATAGTCGGCGAAATTGGATTGGAGAATGGAAGTATTTTCAGATTAAGGAAGCCGGACTCAGGCAAAATGTTTGTTTGTTCGGGCTTTTCCACTTGGTATTTGTTTGATTTACCTTTGGATTATCTTTTTTATTGGAACCGATTGCTGCTGTATTCGATGAAGATTATATGAATTCCCGATGGATGGACGAGGGCGTTCGGTGCGACAAAAATTGTTATATTTTTTCTTTTCCGTTTTATTCGACTTTCGAGTTGTGTCGATGGGGAAATTGGTGATTTAATGGAGATTTCTATTTAGTTTACTATTTATTTATTTGCTCTATAGGCCTTGAAGGCAATTTATTTACAATTTAATTTAATACCTCTATAATTTACAAAATGTATTTCTTAAATTACTTCACCATCTATTTTCGAGTACCTCGTGCACTATTCCACTTCGTTTCTTTCTGTCTCTTGTTTTTTCTTTTCAGTTTTTAGCTTTTATTGTCTTTAGATCTTCTTCTGTATTGTTGATCCATCTCTTTCTTGGTTTACCCTTTCGTTTTCTGTCTATTGGTTTTCTTTTTAGCACTAATTTTGGCAGTTTTTCTCTATTTAACCTTTCTACATGTCCCAACCACCTTATTCGTTGAGCCTTGACAATTGCTATGACTATTTTTATACAGTTCTTCTAATTCCTGGTTTGTTTTTCTTCTCCATCACTCGTCAGTCCTTGTTCTACTGTACATAGCTTTTAGCATCTTTCTTTCCCACCTTTTCATTTTTTCTTCTTCTGATTTATTTAAATACCATGTCTCACAGGCGTATGTCTGTAGTGTAAATCCTTTCTTTGGTCTTTTTCGAGCCTAAAAAAAGTTTTTACCTTCGGTATTCTCTTCAAAACGGCCAAAAACCACCCCCTAGATGGGTTAAACGCGCTTTACAAGGTTTCCCTGTAAAAAATACGCTTTCCACCCATTTTCGAGGATGCTGAACATGGTAATGGTATTGGATATCGCGTCCAACCTCCACCGGCAAATACTCTACCCCGAAAGAGGTCAATTTTTTTTTAAATATCAGCGGCAAATATATAGTATTGGCTGGTGGAGGGGTGCTCAGCATCGTCGAAAATGGGGGGAAAGTATGTTTTTCTACAGGGAAACCTTGTAATGCGCCTTTAACCCCACCAGGGAGTGGTTTTTGGACGTTTTGAAGGGGACGCCGAGGATAAAAACTTTTTTTAACCGGTTTCAGCGTCCTCGAAAATGGGGGAGAGAGACTAAATTGGCCCTGTCCGGAAAATTGTGTCACTCTGACTCCTGACCTCTACTAGTTGCATCTAAAGCCTGCTTGGTATTCACCCAGGAAGTCTTTCGGAGTACAAATTTAATCTTTATCTTATTATTTGTCCCAATGTCTTGTAACAAGTGTCTAATAATGCCTATAGTTTTTACATACGGACGGATCGCCTTTTTTATACAGATTGGTCCTTAAGTAATTGTACATAGAAGTATGGTAGATTCCTCACTTTAAAATATTACGATTTGAACCAACTTGCTCTAATAAAATGTTGCTAATAAGGAATATACAGGGTGTTAAACGTTAAATTTTAAGATTTATTTTTGAAATAACTTTCGTATTTTTCGATATGTGGTACCTACTTCGATGTAGTTTGTAGAGGGGCTAGTTAGGCCACATTCGTGGCATAAATTGCTCTCCTTAATAACACTATACATAAAACACCGACCGGTAACTTAAAAATCTGGTTTAGATTAGATAAGTAAATAAATACACCAACGCAAAGGTCTGTGGAAGTCTGCGAGTAGTCTGTTTGGAAAATAATCTTATCGCAGTGAACTAAAACTATATTTTAATTACAACACAGAGTCGTACTAAGGAAGATAATAGATACACAAACTGCTAAGAATATAACAACATTGGATACTGATGATTATACCACTGGCGATGGAGGCAGAAAACAAAAAACGAGACTGGTTAGAGCCCTTTTTAAGAAGCTTTAAAATCATGAAAAAGATGATCAGTGAAAGTTACAGAAGAAAACGTCAAGATAAGAGAAGAAAATAATAAAGTTAAAAAAGAAATAAACTAGATCTGCAGGAAAATCGACTATTTAAAATCAGATAAAAGACGCAATATCTAAAAATTGAGATAACTGACCAACACATGTTGAAAAAGATATGAGAGGCTTCATGCATCAACACCTAGAAGTTACCATAGTACTTTCTTTTGGAACCACTGAATTACATTTATATCAGTTTTATTGGCACTGAAAAAGATGATCAGTGAAAAACGAAATGGGCGAAGATTTAACTGGGATAAAGAAACAACTGATGATTAACACACAAGGATTGGCCAAAGTTATAGAATAAAATGTCAAGATAAGAGAAGAAAATAATAAACTTAAGAAAGAAATAAACTAGATCTGCAGGAAAATCGACTATTTACAATCAGATAAAAGACGCAATATCTAAAAATTGAGATAACACCAACACATGTTGAAAAAGATATGAGAGGCTTCATGCATCAACACCTAGAAGTTACCATAGTACTTTCTTTTGGAACCACTGAATTACATTTATATCAGTTTTATTGGCACTGAAAAAGATGATCAGTGAAAAACGAAATGGGCGAAGATTTAACTGGGATAAAGAAACAACTGATGATTAACACACAAGGATTGGCCAAAGTTATAGAATAAAATGTCAAGATAAGAGAAGAAAATAATAAACTTAAGAAAGAAATAAACTAGATCTGCAGGAAAATCGACTATTTACAATCAGATAAAAGACGCAATATCTAAAAATTGAGATAACACCAACACATGTTGAAAAAGATATGAGAGGCTTCATGCATCAACACCTAGAAGTTACCATAGTACTTTCTTTTGGAACCACTGAATTACATTTATATCAGTTTTATTGGCACTGAAAAAGATGATCAGTGAAAAACGAAATGGGCGAAGATTTAACTGGGATAAAGAAACAACTGATGATTAACACACAAGGATTGGCCAAAGTTATAGAATAAAATGTCAAGATAAGAGAAGAAAATAATAAACTTAAGAAAGAAATAAACTAGATCTGCAGGAAAATCGACTATTTACAATCAGATAAAAGACGCAATATCTAAAAATTGAGATAACACCAACACATGTTGAAAAAGATATGAGAGGCTTCATGCATCAACACCTAGAAGTTACCATAGTACTTTCATTTGGAACCGCTGAATTACATTTATATCAGTTTTATTGGCATATTCCAAGAACAGTAAGTCCAATATAGCCTGCAAAATGTTTTATAACTCTCTCTATATAATAGCAAAAAGCAGTGAAAGGAACGTTGAAAAATATAATAAAATTAGGAAAGGGCTGAAAGAACTATGCAGAAAAAAGACAATATAATGAAAAGAGACTAAGGGAAACAGAGGAAAAGTTCAAAACCAAAGAAATTAGATCATTTTACCAAGAACCAAAAAACTAGAGAAGAGTTATTACAATAGACAAACCTACCTAAAAAATAATGCAGGAACATTAATAGTAGAAGACAACGACATACTACAAACATGCAGGAACTTTGATAATTTGCTAAACGATAGCAATAGGGAACCAACAAGAAATGCAGCCCAGAAGAATCAACAAATGAAGAAATAGAAAACGTATTAAAAGCCCAGGTGAAAGTAATATAACATTATAAATGCTAAAAATGCGAGGAGAACAACTCAGGAAAAAGACCAGTGAATTGATAAAACAAATATGGATACTAACGGTCTAATATGCCCTATATACAGGGTGGTCCTTAAGTAATTGTACATAGAGGGATGGTAGATTCCTCACTTGTTCTAATAAAATGTTGCTAATAAGGAATATACACGGTGGTCCTTAAGTAATTGTACATAGAAGAATCCTCACTTTAAAATATTGCGATTTGAACCAACTTACTCTAATAAAATGTTGCTAATAAGGAATATACAGGGTGTTAAAGGTTAAATTTTAAGATTTATTTTTTGCAATAACTTTAGCGTTTTTCGATATGTATACATAAAAATTCGGAACTGTGGGTTTTTGGAAACAAGAAATCATAATCTGGTATCTACTTCGATTAATTTGTAGATGGCGCATTTGAGGCATAAATGTGATTAAAAAAATCGACTTTATTAAAAATTCTAAAGCGATTGCTCCCAAAATAGAATGCAGAACCAGTTAAACTCTGCAGTTTTGTAAACACTTGATATTCGCCATAAGGAGTATGTACAGTTCCACATAATTCACCCTGTATGAGTGAAATGGGACGATAACTCTAAACTTCTTGTGCTTATTCTCAGATATGAGTTGGTCGTTCAAAATTAAACGGTAAGGACGCAGCTATTGCAGCTATACCTATGTTTTATAATATGTGAAAATGTCGTTATTTCCAGTTTTATAAGATTTTATTTAAATTCCGTATTATGCTCAAAATATTCGTAAATATTGATGGTTGAGGATAGAAGCGCAAATATAACCTGAATAACATTGACGTTGCTTCTATCCATATATATGTGTTATTACCTCTGTAAAATCGAACATATTAAATTTAAATTTGCTCACAAAGTGAATCATGTTTCCCTTTATCTACTAAAAGTTACGTGTTCGGCTAGAGACGGCAGAGGTTCAGCGTGCGGAATTCAAATCGGAATTAATAAAATATAGTAGAAAGAAACGTTATTACTTCCCAATGCAAATGATGTCCATTTGTCTTTTGACAATGGCTGCAAACTTTCCACTTTTTCCACTTTTATTGCCGAATATTCCCGTTTCTCGTTCAATGGAACTTTTTATTCTGCGATCTGGGTCGGAGAATCGAAATTGCCACTTTAACACGTCCGCCCTTTGTTATTTTTAAGATTGCATTGAACCGTTCTTGGATTTTTAACTAAGTATCTACTCACTATTTTTTTTTTTCCTAAAAATTGGAGCATTGGATTTATAACGGCATGGTTTCAATTATAAATTTGTTAACTTCTCCTCTTCATTATTGGGCTTAATTAAAGAGGGTGGCTTTCTTAAAAAAATCATAAAACATTTGTAACGCTTAAACTTTAAGCGAAAACCATCCGGAAGGTTATGGAATGCCTCTCCACCATCACTCGGAAAATTTTGAAAAATAGCTTTGAAATAAATTTCTAAGCTGTTTCAATGAATTTCTTCAATAAAGTTAAACATTACAGCTAAGTAAATTGACAAAAGCAATTTGAAAATAATTTCATTGGTATAGTGCGGATCACGAATCCTTTTTTTTTAAAGGATTCGAATCACCGGCCTCGGATCCTCAAAAAGGTTTCGAATCCAGGATTCGAATCCTCCCCAGATCTGCGAAGAACTAGGATTTCAGTGGGGAACTCATCTTCACTTATATCTTCGCGATATTTACTAATTAAGTTTTCAACTCATTGTTATTTAATGTTTTCAAATCTTTACAATTTAGAAATAGTATATTGTGCAACAAGTGGGGAAAGTTCAACTTTTGTCACGAGTGTGAAAGTTTGTGGCACGAGCCTGAAGGGCGAGTTTTCTACAACTGCACAAATTTAAAGAATACAAGTAATGTAACCTAATATTTATTTTTATGGTTAACAAAACTAAAATAACCTGAAAGTATCCTACCTCTTAACAGTTAAATAATTTTTTTAATTTTATTTCTGTATTTCTTCTCCATTCCATAAATTTTTCGTTTGTCAATTCAAACTTTTTTCTTGAAATTACCGGCAACAAATCTAACGTTACTTTTGCGGCTCTTTCCAATATCTCTGGCGGAGTATTATCAAAATAGTCACTACTGTCAGTACCCATATTATTTACTATAAATAGGTATATGTCTTATTAAAATAATATTTAATGGAAATTGCGATTTTTATCAAAGCACGAATGAAAACTACCTTAAGAATTTAAAAAACTTCTATAATCTGACAGTTATGACAACTATTTAAAGCTGAACAGCAGCCTACTAAGTTTTTGTCGATTTTTGTTGATTCTCCATATAAAAATATTCCCGCACGGTATGAGCAATGTATTGTTTTGAAATTAAATAAGCTATGAGAAATTTGCTACTTTTCATAGCAGTTGTAGAAAAAAAATATTGTTGAGTGTCACATTCGTCAAAAAATGCCACTTTACACACTTATTGCATAAATAACTATTATAAACATTAAGGAAAGGTAGCTGCCAAGACCATTACTGCTTGGGCAAGAGGATAGTGGTGGGTTTTAGTGGGTTTTGTTTTTAGTCTGTTTAATTTTTTTTAATGCATATACTTCTATGTTATTTCAATAAATTATGTTTGGGACACCATAGTGAAAATGAGGCGGCATGGAGCTGACTTGCCCCTCCCGAGGAATTTTCCTAGATCCGGCACTGCGAAGACATTCGGATTTAAAGACCAAAGTCAGAATAAAGACCGAGTAGTTTGACGATAAATAATTATAAAACTTTGTTAGTTTATGTCGCAGATTTGGTAAGTGTTTGACGAGTTATGTTTTTTGTTTCTAGAAAATTCACAATATCAAAAGAGTCATCCATAACTTGATCAACTCAATTAAAACTTTGCAAATATTTAAAACGAATGTCTGGAGCCATTTAATTGGAAAATCTCTTCTGTTTTAAGTGTGACA
The DNA here is from genome assembly GCA_949320105.2 of Crepidodera aurea. Lineage (NCBI taxonomy): Eukaryota > Metazoa > Arthropoda > Insecta > Coleoptera > Chrysomelidae > Crepidodera > Crepidodera aurea. Next base: position 35,495,105 of record OX439475.1, on the reverse strand, counting down.
TTGTCTTCTACGCCACTTTACATTACTGCGGATTCCTCCAAATTTATGAGAAAACTTTTCCAAATGAACATTTACATAAGAAGTTTTGCCATATCCGGACAGCAGAGTTGGTTTCAACAAATATTTTATCCAATATGTAGGTAGTACGTATTGTAATTAAGTTAAAAAATTTAATAAATACCCAATACAGTGTGAAAAGTCTTGCTTCCCCCTCCCTGAAGTAAACGAAATCTAGTAGATTTGTGGTTACTCCATCCACTTTGGGTAGGAATTCATCTCTTGAACGTAAAGTTTCTCAAGGAACAGTATTGAAAGTGAAAAAACTCATTTTTATAAATTAAAAATGATACAAAAGCAGTTAATCACTAAAGCCTTAACTTCGCCTTTCAAACTCATTTTTATCGAATTTTGTTATATGTTATAGCCCAGTTGTCAGAGACTTTGACCTCTCATAAAAAGTGATATCGCTGAAACTAGGCTCATTAAAAAAAAGTAAAAGTCTAATGATGATAAATGTACAAGGATTTTTTTTGTTATGCCTCTCACAAGTTACACAAAATTGCACTTCTTAACGTATTACATACAAGATTTTTTCTAATTTTGAATAAAGTAATAGTAAATATAGAATATTATTGATTATTTTTTTCATCTGTCAAAACAGTCAGATTTTGTAGTTTCAGCCAATGAGAGCTCAGGATCCTAACCAATCATTGTGTTTTATACTGATAAAACCACTTCTTCGTATTTGTTTTTTAATTAAACTGTGTTTACCTTTTTTGAGATGTCAAATATAAACATTTAACAACTTTTATTTAGCATTATCAATTATTATTATACTAAAATGTATTGCAAATCTATGTTAATACCCACATTTCAAAATTTATTTATAAACTAACCTGTTTATTCGTTTATTCACACACACAACATCAGTTTTTGAATACCCAAATACTTAAAAAATCCATAAATCTCTTTAAAACTGACAAATGTCAAACTCTATATCCGAATTAAGCCAAACGCAATCCCGTATGCCTTGGTGGCCCTGTATTTAAAACTATAACAGCTCATGATGTTTCAATTTAAATTGATAAAGAAAATTTTCAACATTTGTGTGTAAAGTGTCTTTTGCACAAATGACTGTTCTCTGTCTGATATTCTCTGTTTTTAATACAAAATGATTCAAAAAAATAATCCGTCCTCTCAAATTTTATAGATTAAATTTTTGGTCTTCATACTCAAAAAATAAAGCCGTTTTCGTGAAAACCAAAAATTTAATCGATAAAATTTGGAGGACTCGTAGTATTACCTTTGATTATTTTTTTCATCTGTCAAAACAGTCAGATTTTGTGGTTTCAGCCAATAACAACTCAGGATTCTAACCAATCATTGTGTTTTATACTGATAAAACCGCTTCGTCGTTTTTGTTTTTTGATTAAACTATTTGAGATGTCAAATGTAAACATTTGTCAATTATTATTATACTAAAATGTATTGCAAATCTATGTTAATAACCAAATTTCAAAATGTATTTGTAAACTAACCTGTTTTTATTAGTTTATTTCAACATTCATTTAACATTTTTAGATACCTCACTTTAACACTAAACTTAAAATTAATTAAATTAAGAAAGACATCATTTCATTCTTCTTCTTCGCTTTTATTTAAGGCGCCGTTTCGCGGGGTAGCCAGTCAAAAAATCGCCTTGGTGGCCCTGTATGTAAAACTATAACAGCTCAGGTTTCAATTTAAATTGGTAAAGAAAATTTTCGTCCTCTGAAATTTTATAGATTAAATTTTTGATCTTCATACTCAAACGCCTTTATTTTAGGCAAAACCACTCAAACAAACTGATTTAAGATAAAATCACTCGTCCTGCGGACTCGTGATTTTATCAATCAGTTTGTTTTCGTGGTTTTTCCAAATAAAGCCGTTTTCGTGAAAACCAAAAATTTAATCGATAAAATTTGGAGGACTCGTGGTATTACCTTTGATAAAAATTGTGAAAACAGAAATCAAGTCTGTTGACTGCTATCGCTTCATGTCAGTTTGACGTTTTGTAAATAAATAAGTTATAACGCACGGTTTTTATGTACTTTTACAAAATGAGTGATTCAAGTTTTGAAGAGCTGCCAAGCGATATTGAATGCTCTTTCATCAGTAATTCCCAAAAAGTCAAAGGTAGTTTACGGTTTGGCTTATGAAAAATTTATAACTTGGTGTGATGAGAAGAAGATAAAACATATTAATGAGAGTCTTACTTGCATATTTTGATGGTAAGAAAGATCTAAAAGTATCCACATTATGGACACTTTACTCAATGTTAAGATCCGAACTAAATCTAAACAAAAATATTGATATTAAAAAATACACAAATTTGATAGCGTATATTAAAAGGCAATCGGATGGCTACAGTGCTAAGAAGTCAAAAGTTTTTACCAAAGAAGATTTTGCCAAATTTTTATTAGAAGCTGATGACAAAGATTACTTAATGGCTAAGGTCGTAATGATTATTGGAATTGCAGGAGCTTGCAGAAAGGCAGAGTTAACATTTCTTCCATTTGAAAATGTTATAGATGAAGGAAGTCATTTTCTTGTTGATATCCCTCCGTCAAAAACAAAAGTTATACGGCAGTTTGCAATTACTACTGGTGACATTGAAAATATGAATTTTGTTGAAATTTTAAGAAAATATATTAAGATGCGTCCTCAGAACCTTAAACACAACAGATTTTTTGTTAAATATGTAAATGGAAAATGTACCAGAAATCCTGTGGGAATTAACACGTTTAGCAGTCTGCCAAAAGTTATTGCACAATTTCTTGGATATTCAAATCCTGCTTTATATACTGGCCACTGCTTCAGAAGGAGCTCTGCCACTTTATTAGCTGGCAGTGGCCCTGATATTTTAAAATTAAAGAGGCACGGTGGTTGGAAATCAAGTACTGTTGGAGGGATAGAAAATAAAAGATGTGTTTCACAAGATATACTTGGTGAAACATCTAATGTAGTGTGCCCCACTTCCCAAATAACAGCCAGTGCGAGCCATGAAACAAGTTTGTCGTCGGGAATTAATTTAAACAATTGTAATATTTATAATAATTAATTTATAATTTATGTTTTTATATTGTGTATAACAGTTAAATAAATGAAATTTTTGTTGTCACTAATTGTGAAATCCATTTTTCGTCACCAGTTACACAATATTTTACTTTGTGCAACTAGTTACACAAAGTAAGACGTTTCATAACGTCAATCAGTTCTAAAAGGTGTCACATTATATGTCAGAATTAGAGAAATCTTTTTTTAAATAACTTAATATAAATTTTCCGCTCTTCCACATAGTGCTATTAGTTTTTCGTTTTTTTTTTCGTGATATAACGAAAAAACCAAATTTTCGATTTTTTTATCGTTTTCTACACCCTTTAAAGTACCTAAGAGCTTAGTTTCAGCGATATCACATTTTATGAGAACTTTTGATCTAAATGTGACTCTCGCAACTGGGCTATTAGACCAGTTTTGTATTCCCTGTTGCGTTTTTCCGTGTTCTTTTAATTTCTATCTCAAAATTTCCTGTCAAATGAGACCGGTCCTGGGGGTATTTTCCCCATTCCTTTTTCTTCTTGATGAAAATGTTTATGGAGTTGGTTTTGATGTATGCTCCAAGTGAATGTCGCTGACACTCTCATTTTTCTTATTAAATTTTCTTGGATTAGACGGCAAAGGAAGAGATAATTAGATGAAGTAGTCCTGAAAGTTGAATTTAGTTCGGTAAGATTGCAAAGCGGTGAATTTTTTTTTATTGTTAACCGTTCTGCAAATTTAAAAAAGTGGCGTGTAAAGATAAAATTTAATAATTAACTTAACGTACATAAATTATTTGATCTTTCTGATAAAAAAACCTGAATATGTCTGAATTTAAATCATGCTAATCCTTGCAAAATCCAATTTTTTGGAAATTTTTTCCTATGGAAAATAAAAAATACACAATTATGTAGTAGATTTTGTCTTAAAGCTTTGATAAATAAATTCAAAATACATATGAGACACAAATTATTAATAGTTTTCTATATCAAATTCATATAATTTATTGAAAAATAACTATTTTTTAAAAGTTCCTCCAGCATTTTTTGCTAAATATTTTCATCTCACTTCCACATTAAGACCGCAATCCTCTCTAGTTCTACCTGAAGTTCCTGAGAGTTTGCCATACCTTTCACCAAAGTCTGGAGTTACAATCCGAGATCTTAAAACTCATAGGCGTGCATCGGAAAATTTTAAAGATAATTTTCGCGCATTATATTTTTTAACTATGTAAAAAAATATGAATGTACAAGACCAACTGTGAACAACTTTTGTTAGATAAACCCATTGGGTAATTTGTATAAGATATTGCATGGAAGAAACCAAAAAGAAAGAAGGAACGTAGTAGTCCAAAAAAGGTAGAGCAATGCAAGTGAATAGGATTTAAGAGAGAAAAACGTAGCAATTGGAAAGACATAATAAGAGACGCTATTAACGAACGTGGAATTGCTTGAAACTGTTTGCAAAAAGCATTGCGATGTTTATGTTATTTGAAAAACAAAGAAGAAAAGTGGTGGACCCAAAAAGGATGGAGAGATGCAATTGAAGAAGACTTAAGAGAGAAAAAGAAAGCAACTGAAGAGGTAGAATAAGAGAGACAGTTAAAGAAGGCGGAATTGTTCGTTAATTCATAATACTTTTGAATTTACTTTTTTAATCATTTGTGGCAAAAAATACTCGCTACGAACGCCCATGGTAATCCCCGAGTCCCGGTCAGGAATAAAAGGTGCAGAAAAGAATGAAAGGAATCGCGTGTAACGATTAGAAGTCGAGGATTTTTCAGGACTTACTTTTTTATTTGTTTTTTTCTTCACTTCGACTGCTGACGTGTATATCGGCTACAAATTTGTTAAAAATGTTTCCCGAATACCGAACTAGAGTGAAAAGATTTTCAAGCACAAAAATATTGATTCCGGTATAAATTAGAATAGTTTCAGAAAATCTGGACAATGCCATCAAGAATTATCAGAGAATATAAAGTATCTAATGGACTACGCAAAATTTTGTATAATAAAATTAAAGTATGCAATTTTCAAGTTTGCACTGTAATGAAAGAGAGATAAGATAAAATTTATATATAGTCCAATAAACCAAGGTGCCAACCCGGGCATCAGGTCTGTGCGGCACCATTTTTTATCAATTTGCAAGTATTCACGAGTACATTCACCCCCGAAAATCTCAGCTGTCTGAAATTTGTGGAAGGGCAGGAAAATGGCCCATTGGTCTCAAAAATGTTTTTTTTTTCGCCGATATTTCCGAAAATATGACACTTTTTTGTTTCATCCTTATCATTTTTGTCAAAATTATGATACTTTTCGACATAACTAGCTCCAAAATGCACCCCCATTTTTAGCTCCTGTCCTGCATTTACGGAGCACGCTCTAAAGGAATGATACTCCCAAAGTTGTCAATAAATCACGTAAAAATTAATATTTTTTCATGATCAAAGTTCAGAAGCTGTTTGAATGTTCACTGATATTTTATGATTTTCAAATGGTGTTTTTCAAAATATTACAGAATAATTTGTAATAAAAATTATGCAGACATGTCATTTAGTGGTTATATTTTAATTATTTGCACATTTAAACTGGATTTACTCAATTATGATCTTCCCCATTAGAGCGATTTTGGTTTGTGTTAACTCACGTTCGAAATCTTGTTTAGTAGATATAAAGTCATGGATTGGATTGCTCCAACCCCTTAGTATCTCATGTAATACATAAAAAAATATACAAAATATGAAAATGAAAAAAAACTGTTAGAGCAGGTTCTATCAAAAATTCTCCAGTGATAACTAATGCACCATGGTATACTAATAACAGGACATATACTGCAGGTGTTCTCAAGTATTCTCCTTTGGATTAAAGCTCGAGAGTTACAGTGGAAAGAGTATAAATAAACAAATAAAAACATGTGCAAACGAAAATGCATTTCATGCTGCGGTGAACTGATTTTTGCGATCATATTCGCTATTAACCACAGATTGCGCAGACAGCTCACAGCGCCTTATTTGAATATCCTATAGGATGAGCCGGGATCTGTTCTTACTATACACCTATAAACCAATACACCTATAAACCATTAATAGTTTTAGAATGCAGGCTGGAAATACTATATCCCGAAGATTCTATTAAAATATGTAATTTATTCTTGCGCATATTGTGAGTAAGCAATAAATAAAAAATTTTATTCCAAAAGAGATCAGCGTAATCCAATTTACTTATTTGCAATCGGTATGTTCGATAAAGAACTCGAATCATCTTTTGCTGCCTTTATTTTTATTCAGGAAAATTAGACTTTAAAGACAAGCCTACTAGCGAACCGCGGAAATGAAATGTAAACCTTATGAACAAAAAATGAAAGCTTGCCTTTTACCTTTAGAAAATGTAGCCAGAGATAATTTTCTTTTGCGTATAACTCCATATAAATACGGTGAAAATATCATCATTCTTCAGTTTCAGAGGAAATATAATTTTCTGTTTGATTTACGAGTGGCTTTCGCCGCCCCAGCTGAAAGCCAAGGATTATGAACAACAATTTTCTGGTGAAACAAGCAGGGGCGGAAAAGACAAAAGGGCCAAAAAGAAATGAAACTAATTCCGTCGTATTTTTTTAAGCTTTTCTTAATATTAAATGACTTTTAAATGTATACGTCTGTGCGATTTGGTTTTAAATTAGTCTCGCTCCCGATGATGTACACAAATGGTCCATCAATGTAGAAAAACATAAAAAACTGTGCAATCTTGACTACGTAACGTACTCTACCTTTTCTCTTGTTTATTCCTATCTTTCTCCACAACCATTAGTTATGCCGAGAAGTTACAATTTCCATATATCTCTTTTTTGACAGTTATATTCTCGAAACAAATGGCAGGTGGAGCGTTCGTATGCTAACCTCGTAATCCTATTTCTCATTCCTCATTATCTTGAGTTACAATATTTTGGTAAATATAAAGAATTTTCAGCTGATCTGATCAGTGGCGTGGAGAAACTAAATAAGAGCAAAATCATGCGCCGCCAGAGCTTGGCTCATCTACTGTTTTGAGGTACACCCAGTCATTTGGAATGTGCTGGAGCCCTATCATGTTGGAAGTATATTCTATTAATGTAAAATATTTTGAATAAAGTTGAAATAAATCTATCCGGTTATTTGGTCTGCGAATGTGAACATCTTAAATGGAATGGATTTTGTTAAGCAGAAACTTTGGAGTCTTTCGCAAATTGCACCTCATCGGTAAACAAACATCTATCTTTTATTCTTTCATTTCGTAAAATACCTTTATTGAAATCTAATCTAGAATTTTTTTTTTCATCCTATTGTGATCATTTTACAATGATATATAGGTAAGTCAAATAATATAAATATAAATAATACATGAACAAACTATACAAAATACAATAAAAAAATTTAAAATTAAATATAGTTACAAGATCTAAAAATACCTATATAAAATATAAAAGTTAAATGTAAGTTGAAAATAACTCTAACCTAGATATTCATCACTGTTATATACACATTTTCCTAATAAATGTTCTTTAGGGCCAGCCTTAAAGTTTGTAAATCGGGCTACATTTTTAATATTGGATGGAAGGCGATTAAAAAAAGTTATTCCAGCATATGCAGGGCAGTGTTCATATAAGGTGGTAGAATATTTTGGAATGTAAAATAATTCACCATTCCTAGTAGGGTAATTGTGCATGTGTTGGTTTTTTGGAAACTGACAGCCACTTTTTTATATATACAAAATGCATTTATATACATATATAGAGGTAAAAGTTAGAATTTTGTGCTTTTGAAAATGATATCTACATGTTTGTTGCATATCAAGGTTGAAAATTAGTCTGATAATTCGTTTTTGTGCAATAAAAACCCTTTGTGCAGTATAATGACATTGTACGATAAATGAGAATAAACTAGTTCATAATAAACCTGGAGTAGTTGTTCAATATGAAATATACTTTTTAATTGCAAAATAGCATAGTAAGCACTATTTAACTTTTTGCAGATGTGGTCAACGTGAGAGGTCCAGGTCATGTCATTATTTAATATTACTCCTAGGAATTTGGTTTCATCAGACAGTGGTATATAATTGGTTTCTGCTCTAACTGTACTATCCTCTAGTATCTTTTTCCTTGAAAAAAACTGCATGACAACAGTTTTATCCGAGTTCACTATTAATGAGTTTCTCTTACACCATGAAGTGAATTCTGTGGCCAGAACATTAAGTTTTTCTATAAGACTTGTAGGAGATTCAACTGCCATAGTTAAATCATCTGCAAATAATACTTTATAGTCAGCATGTATATTATTAGGGAGGTCATCCATATGTAAAAGAAATATTAGTGGCCCGAGAATAGATCCTTGTGGTACACCACGATCCACGTTTCTGTGTTCCGACTTGTGATTTTCAACATTTACACAGATTTTTCTCATATTAAGATAAGAAGACAGCCATTGCAAAAAAATCCCTCTAAATCCATAACATAATTAAAAAAACCTGTAACTGCGGTTTCTGTGGATCTATCAGGCAGAAAACCATGTTGATGAGTTGTAATGATGTCAAATTTTAGTAAAAACGACAACATGTGTTTATGTATACATTTCTCAAAAACTTTGCAAAATGTTGTGGGAACTGAAATTGGCCTGTAATTTTTAGTTTTCATTGCCCTTATAAATTGGTGTCACTACACCAATTTTAAGCTCCGATGGAAATTTACTCAATGCAATAGACTGATTTATTATAAATGACAGGGGACCAGCAATATATGGTGAAATAGTTTTTACAACTCTAGTAGAAATGCAGTAAAATACCTTTATATATAGAAATGCATTAGTATTTTTTAGGGATCGTATAATTTCTAGCACTTCCTGCTCATTTGTTCCTATAAAATGAAAGGTATTATGTACATACATAGTTGTGTAATCAGTAAACATTGTATTATTAAAGGTATTTTTTACGGCATTGCTGGCAGATGTTGCAAAATAATCAACAAATGCATTGACAATGTCAATTTTATTATGTAATGTAGTCGTAGAAATTTTTATACATTTACAATTTTTATTGTTTTGTTTACCTCTTTTTGCATTTAGAGTATTTCGTATAAGTTTTTGTTTTTGTCTAGTATCCTTATCTTTTAAACTATTTTGAAAATAAGCTGTTTTGGCACAATTAATTTTATTGGTATAAATTTTCTTTTTTGCTTTGTAATCATGCAAGACCTCTGCGTTAGAAGTATTTTTTGATACCCAGAATAAACTTTTTAATTCTTCACCCATCTTTAATATTTCTTGATTGATCCATTTGTTAGACAAATTTTTCTAGTTAATATTTCTTTTTATAATAGGGCAGGTTAAATTTAGGTAATAAGTAATTATATTAATAAATTTTCCAAAAGTGTGATCAATATTATCAGGTGAGTCATACATACTAAAAAAATCTTCAGTTGATATTTTTACTGAAAGACTATCTAGGTTAGAGTTAGAAAGGTTTCTGAAAGATGTCGTTTTTTATCATCAACAGAATACGTTAACAGAACTTGATTAGAATTAATAATGAGACTAAAATGGTCACCAAGGTTTAAGTCTACAACTGTTTCTTGTAACTTCTTGTACGTGGAATACATAAATATTTTTAGTTAATCTGCGCCAAAAAATTTGACTTAGCTCTTACATCCATATAAAATTCTAATTCTTCTAAATCTTGTATTGGATATCTGCCTTTTAATTCATTCCAGATCACAGAATAACAGGTAATGTCATTCCCTTTACGAATATAATTTCAAATTGTTACAGGGACTGTAAAACATTCCCAGAACGAGATTAGATTTTTAGATTTATTACAATAACTAGAAACAAAAACGCACGTAGATGGTAAAAAATAAATTAGCATTTTAATAATACATTTTCCTCACGTCTTTCCCAAATTTAAAAAACAGCACTACATCTTGTTTTCCAACGTATGAACATCTTTTCTTTGAATATTATCTCATAGGAATGAATCCAAAAGAGACAATGGAACCGTTTAGCCATCTAGATTAAAAAAGAAAACTCCGTTTTTGCCACGTCTACATTTATAACTGATACGGGTAATATATCACCTAGAAAATTACTTTTTTGGTGCAATTTCCGGAAAAGATTAGAAAAAAAAATGCTATAAATGGAGGTCCAAATAGAGTTGAATCCATTGTGTAAAGAAATACAGCGGTTCAGTGGCGTGCTAATACGGGATTCGAGCGATTTTTTAAAATGTATTTATTTATATATTGGCACTAGTTAAAACCAACATTCTAGTCTAAAGTGAGTTTTACAATAATAATTCAAGAATTTACAACAACTTTCAAAAAGACCAAATCAGAAATTTCATTTGGCGATTGCTTGCATTTTAGGTATAAACAAGCGAAACTGTGTCCCCGGTGCAGCAACGTCGCGTCTGCCTTTCGTCATGCGTTCGTCATGCAACTCGTCCTGTAGCATGTTACTACCCACGCGTTTCCCAACCCAAGACGAACGCATGACGAAAGGCAGAGGCGACGTTGCTGCACCGTGGACACAGTTTCGCTTGTTTATACCTAAAATGCAAGCAATCAGATTGAATATTTGAATTTACGGTCGTTTTTGAAAGTTTTTTATTGCATTCATTCGTTTTTTTTTGTGATCTTGTGTTTGGTTAACCATGGAACGGATACGATAAGTATGAATATGGAAATTCTAATTTAAATACAACTATAAACTTACATCAAAATGATCCTCATAATAGTAACGATTTGTTACACTGGAAAGGGGTTCCCTTTTCATTATTTGGCACCACTTACTACTTTTTTTATCATGCCTAGGCACAGAAAAGAACAATGTACCTACTAGAACTACTAGATGACGTATTTGTGAAATCCTTTGGTTTTGTCTTATATCACTACAGTAATACAGCAAGAACAAACACAAGCAAATTAAATATCCAGAACGTTTAGAGCGATATCGAAGATACAAATATACTCTAATATTATTAATGACAACAATAATTCAAACGAACCATCTGACGTCACAAGATGGCCGCAGAGAAGCGCGCGCGTTTTTATGTGAATTTGAATCCCAGTTCATGTTTTAATTTATTACTGAGACACAGAAATTAATGATGTACGATGTAGAATATATATTTTTTCGGAACACATGCAAGTTGCCCATTCAATTTCGACAGCGTAAAAATCACCCCCAAATTAATTTTTTTAATCTATTACTTAAAAAACTTATTCTCAACGAGAATTAAAAATTTTAATTTTTGTTTTTTTTTTAACATTCATTGCACGTCTTCAACTATTGCAGTTCTTTGCCCTCTACCGGCCGTGAGGTGAGTTTAAATGTTAAAACCACTACCAGGATAATAACAATAAAACAAACAAAGCAGGAACGAGAAAGCCGCTCGACTGCGAACGCTGACGTTGATGCATATGGCAAATTTAAACTTAACAATAAATCTAACGGCTTTAGGAAATGCAGTCCGCGTACTTTGGCGCTTCCGGTGTATCGGAAAAAGAAGTGCACAGAAACCGCTTCCGGGTGATTTATCCCTGAGGTATTTTGATAGATGACAAACAATGATAAGTAACGGGATTTATGGATACTCGAATTTTACGCGCCAATTGGAAACCTTTATTATTCTCTTTTCGGCTAAATTTTAAAAATTTAGACTTTTACCACAAGTTTTTAGGTAGCGAAATGTCAACGTTTTAATTTTTAATAATCTAGAAGCATGTTAAATGCTTTGAAATTAGTGGGATAAAAGCAAACATATTAACTAGCTACTTACGAGAGAGGCGGGAGATCAAATTAGTACATCAAGAACAGTTGGATATGGAGTACTCCAAGGCACATTCCTGCGCCCCCTACTGTTTAATCTTTACCTCAACGATATATTGCAGCTGAATATCAAAGGAAACATAACAACATTTGCAGATGACACAGCAATATTCTACGAGGCTGCAAACTGGCCAGAACTGAGATAAATAGCTGAAACTGATCTAGGACATATATTCAGTTTCAAGGATCAAAAAATTCTAACAATTAACATGAAAAAAACCTTTTTGTATCATTTTCTACTTACTCCAGACATCTACCTGAATACACAGAATTGAAAATAAAAAATAATTGCAATTAGTGTCTTATAGTGAAATCTGCTAAAGTCATTAAATATCTTGGCATATATATTGATAACCACCTCAGATGGGAGAAACACATCGAATATCTGATTAAAAAACTAAGACCAATGCTTTATAGATTTAAATTTTTGACAAACATATTACCCGAGAACTTTCTGGAAACATTATACTTTGCGTTAGCAGAAAGTCATTTAACATATGGAATAATAGCTTGGGGAGCGGCATCCACCAATATCATGGGTAATTTGGAAACACTACAAAAGTACAGATTAAAAATCATACATAAGAAGCCCCGTTATTATTCCACAGATATGCTGTACCACGAAACCCAAATATTCAACATTAACCAACTATATGCGAGGACAATTCTAGTGAAACAGCACAAAGATAGGAACATTTCTAAAAATATTGAACATGAACACTATACCCGGCACAAAACTATCAGAAAGTTGATTGTTCCTCGTCCTGAAAAAACCATTGGACAGAGCTGGGTAAAGCACTTTTGAAAAGTGCTTCAATTACCAAGCACAAAGCACTTCAATCGAGTGCTTTAGAGTTGAACGTACCAAATACTTTTTATTTTAAGAGTGCTTTTAGTGTCAAGCACCAAGCGTCAAGCACCGAGCATCAAGCATCAAACACCCATAAAGTATTTGAAGCTCTTAAAACGTTAAAAATATTTGATAAAGCTCCAAGCTCAAAGCACTTTGAAAGAGCTTAAAGCCCTTTAAGAGTGCTTGAAGCCTTTTAAATGAGCTTTAAGTCATTTTAAAAAAATAGAAGAACTAATTTTAAGAAAACTAGTGATAGTTAAGCCATTTTATATTAAAAGAATAGGAATACAAAACAAACAAAACAAAGTAACATAATAAAACAAAATTCTCTTTTTTTCTTGAAAGAATAGGAATACAAAACAAACATAACAATGTAACATAAAACAAAGTTGTCTTAAGATTGGAAACCAATGTTGGCTTTTTATAATACCAAATTTTCGAAGTTGCTATCTGTTAGAGCATGTCGTTTGGGCGAGTTTATAAATGTGGCAAATGAAAATAGCCTTTCTACAGAATCTGTTTTCTTCATGTCTATTTGTATGGTTTGTGTTTGCGGTGTAAGTTTTTTAGCAGCAGCTATAATGACTTTTTGTATGTCATTCAAGTCTTTTGCAGCACCATCTTTGATGGCATTAAACCAACGTAATCAAAATTTTGGGATAGTAAATGCTGATATAATAGCATCGTCTTCAGAATAATAAGTTAGAAAATCTCTTATTAATTCCTTCAATACACGCAATCAAAATATGACCTCTTAGCTGAAAATTTCCGCAGACGCATAGATTTTTTTCCAAATCTTCAAGCTAAGAAAATAATTCGAGAACTTTTAAAAGTGCTTTAATTTCTGAAAAAGTCTGAAAATGTTTAATTTCAATTGCTTCAAATGTAATTGAAGCACTTTGAAAGCAATTGAAGCACTTTGAAAGTAATTGAAGCACTTTGAAAGTAATTAAAGCACTTTGAAAGTAATTCAAGCACCTCCAGAATTCCCCGAAAGGCTTGAAAGCCACAAGCATTTGTACAAAATGCTTTAATCACAAAGCACCAAATACTCTTTTCCAGAAGTAATTGAAGCACAGGACTTAAAGCACCGAATGTGCTTCAAGCACTTTATGAATTCTTCAATATAGTAACAATGCCACATTTGTTTTGACAACCTAATATTACACTTAAACTAACATTGTTATAACCGCCGCCACATATTGCAGATAGAATGTCACATAGTTGCCCATGCACAAAGTTTCTTAAATGGGTTCACTCTGCGATTTATTCATTTCAATAGTATTATGATGTGTATTAATTGTCTCATGTAAAGAGTTGTAAAATTATTCTTATTTGTATACTTTTTTTACTTTAGTAACTATATTGAAACAGATAGTATAGACAATCTTGTTATTGTAGTATTGTATTATTATTATTATTATTATTTACTCTGTTTACTCTTTTGATGAACAAATATTATTATACTTATTATTCAATTATATTTTCTTCTTCGAAACAAGTGCACTAGCACTTATCGCTTATCAGCTTTATTCATTTGTATTTGTATTCATTGAATAAAGATTATTATTATTATTATTATTATTATTATTATTATTATTATATCAAATCTGAAAGATTGTAAATTTAGCCTTGATCCTTCTCTAAAAATGCAATTACTTAAAGTAATTGAAAACCGATCAAAAGATCAAAAATTGTTCTTCAGAAACACATTTACCAAATTTTAAACTTCGACATCAAGCAATTAGTTTAATAGTTATTTATACACCAAGTGCGTTATATAGATCCTAAATGGAGGCGAATACATCTGTGTGAAATTGATAAAGGAAATTTGAACACTTGTGGGTAAAGTGTCTTTTGAATAAATGACTATATTCTTTGTTTTTAATACAAAATGATTCAAAAAATAATTTTTCAAAATACCACTTCTATCAAAAAATTTATTGCCGGAGTAATCCAGACCCTTCTCGTAGAATTAGCGGGAGTTATGGCCATAACGCCCGCTCATTATGCCCTAAGGCATTATGAGTGTATTTGTAGGAACCGTATCCATGGTAAAATAAACAAATAATATATGTATAAGAGAAAAATAAATAAATGTAAAGATACCAGCTAAAGGTCAATTTATAGAAAATAATGGCTTTTCATATAAATAATAACAAATAAGTGCATTTGTATTCAATTTTTCCTAAATACTGACTTACCTATTGCCGTCGTAACGCCCCAAAACCTCGTAAATGGCACCAATCCATCGAAAAACTTCTCCAACACATGACACTTCACATTCCTCGTCGATACCGAGACACTCTCACCCCTAACGCTGCCCGTATCACCCCCAGCGCCCCCCAAACCGGGATTGAAACTCGGAAACATGTTCATTCGACACTATTACTGACACTATTGTAAACAGTTATAATTGTTGTGCACCTAGACCGAGGGTAAACTGCGTAAAACGGGCCCTGCAACATTTTGGAAGCATTGTTTCTGGATGAATTGTGTCTGGATGTTTGCTTAGGTTGGTAGTAGCTCTTGTTTAGGATAATTGAACCCGTTTAGGTGACCTTGTTCCTTCCGGATAGGAACATTTGTGAGTGGAGGAGAAGTCCTGGAATAAAATTACATAAATATCAGTTTAAAGATTTATTGCACGCTCAAGATAGCTTCCCAAAAATTAAAATTATCCAACTAATTTTTACATTTTAGATGTAGTACGTTGATAAAGTATGGAATATTTATTCAATTAATTCAGTTACGGATCGACTTTTCTTGCACCGTTTAGCTACAAAGATCTTTAATTTCATCCCACAATTTTCCAAAGAAGATGATAAAACGTTCAAAATTTAACCAGTTATTAAAATAAAACAGACCAATTATTCGACCACCATAAATTCCAGGCCATTTTATGTGACTATTTCACGCACTTTTCAAATGGACCAATCAGAAGCTCCAGTCAAGTTCGGATTATCGATAACACCAAACTTGACTCTTGACTTTGATTGGCCTGTCAAGTTCGGTGTTTTCAGATACGAGCTTCTCGCGACAGTATGAATATGAATATGGCTGACCTCACCCTGTAAATTATTGATCTGTTACATTTTATTAATCTTTGCTTGCATACAATCGCCGAAGCCTGCAGCCTGCAGCCAAATTCATACTGTCGGGAGACGCCTCCTCCCAGATTTGTGTATGTGACAGTTAAACGTCAAATATAAATAATCACGCTGTGCATGAATTTAAAAATGAGCAGATTTGGGATTTCGTTCGATGTCCATGTTTCCTTTCTATTAAACTTTATTCATTTCTCTGATCAACTTCTTACCTTTTTTGCTAGTTTTCCCTAATTCTGCCGAATCAAGGACAATATATACAGGACTGCTCGATTCCTATCTTCCTTGTTTGTATTCGAAATGACCTTGAAATGACGTACTACGGTTGCCCCCGTATGAAATAATAAAGGATAGATAAGCACCCATTGGCACTCCGAACAGACGAAATAATCTGTTTAACAGAATGGGTGGTGGGGGGCAACTCAGGTACGTCACTATGAAACGATTGGTTGAAGTCTAATCTGGCAGTCCTGTATTTTACTGTCCTTGAACAAGCATAACTATTAATTTACGGGCCGCGCCACAAGATGTCGCTTTGAGCGTTACTGGGTTGGTGTCCCAATAAACAATTTTCGCAACTTATAGTAACGCCTAGTTATATAAAGGAAATATAATGTTAACGGGATTATATAAGAAGTTTTATATTCTCACCTTTAATAATGTAGTTTTATTAAGGTTTTATTACACAACTATAAACTCTAGTAATATAATGAAGTTATATAACTATTATATAACCTTTTTTAAAGAACTTGTAGTGATGGTTACCAATGTATTTATAAGAAAGGGATATAAAGGTTGTCAGAACCTCTTCTATACAACTGATGTATCCTGAGTTATATAGTAGTGATCACCTCAATAAAAACTTGAAGACAGTAGGGTTCGCGTGATTACGTTATAAAACTTTTGGTGATCATGTTGGTAACGATCGTTTCTTTTTTAAAACTACCGTTACCATTATCGATACAAATTACCCTTATAAACCTTGAAGTTATTTTGACAAATAAAAGCACACTTTTATTTGTCGTTTAGCGTTTTTGAGATTATAAAAGTGTAAACAGAAAATATATATAGAAAGCTCATCTCTCATTTTTGTGTTGTATGCAAAGTATACTGATAATATGTTAAGAAATTGGAAGAAAATGAAATACAGCACTTCTTTTCGTCGCAAAGTTAAGAAAAATTTTACAAAAATTCTCAACTCTGTTCCTAGTGTTGCTGCCAGTTTGAGGAGCAGTACCAGTTTAGGATATCATAACGAGGTAAAAAAATATCCCTCCATGGCTGGGGCACCCAATTTTTTTCTGGCCTCGAACAGCCATCTCTTACCTGTTTGAGAATAAGTCCCTTTTTGGCTGTTGGAGGCCAGAATAACGTCCCGTTCCGTTCCCAGGCTTAGGGCACAATACTTAAAGCTGGCAACTTCCGGCCAGGTTCTTTTTTTCTGAACAATTTTGAATGACATATTCAAAATCAATCAATATCAATCAATTTGTCTCTAACCTCTAACACGCATGAACATTTTGAGGTTAGATAGTACCTATTCAATTACAGGTTGCCTAACTTAAGGTATATAAGACCACTTGTAGTACAGTGTGTTACTATAAATTATATAATGGTTTTTAGAGGTTGTCAAGTTTTATTTCATCACTATAAGCTACACTAGGATACTACTAGACGACTCGTCAACCTAGAGTTATATAATACCACTAATCAGAGGTATATACTATTACTTTAGAATATATTAGGTTACATAGAGTGATATAAGGCTTTCTAATAATTATAAGGTTACTAATGTTGATTCCGCCATGATTTTTTGACCAAATATATCAGACGCTTCCATAATCTCATAATTACACTAAGTGCTACTTAATTTATTTTCCGAAACAACCCAAAATGAATAGTCACTTATTGAATAGAGGCGATGCGAATGATCTTTGATGTTCAAAATGATAATTGTGTTAAAAAAAATATATGCATCCCATAAAATCTAAAATGAACTTTTATTATTACTGGGAATTTTGAAGGTAAAAAAAATTTTCCACTTCAATTTTGTGTCATACTAATAATAAAGTCTCAAAGAGATTTACGAAATATATCAATTATAGTTTATTATTATTCTGTTGTTCATCATGTGGAAGCATAATTTTGAAATGAGATAAAGCCATTCATAAAATAAATGTGTTCAAGAGAGAAAAACGTATAACCTAATAAGAATATGAGAGGATTGATAAGTGACAGGAAGAAGTAGCAGAACTTGGTAACAGAAATATTACCAAGACCATTATATGCAAGTTTTATAAGGTCTTCCGAAACACGTATAACACTATATTACGTGACTACAGGTGATCAGCTGCGGTTATTTAGGAAGTTATATAGCGGTTTCCATAACGTTTCTGTTCCTTGTGGTAACAAAACTTAAAGCTATATAGCGTTACTAAAGAAAGGTGTTCGTAACCTCTATAAATGCTATATTTAAGCTCTGTAAGGGGATTATAAGGGCAACGGTAATAGTTCGGTTACCTAATTACATAAATACAAGTTATTTAAGGTAGGTGATATAACATTTACGGTAACTATTATATACACAAAAATGTTTATTGGGGTATTACTACTGAAAGTTGATCTCTACAATTTATATCCCAATGAGGATTATTTCTAGCCCAGTATCTACAGTTATAAGACGATACCACCCAATTAGTTGTAAATCTAGCTTCTTCAAGAAACTTATTGTCTTGTTCAGGAAATTTCAGTCGCTTAAAAAATTACCTTTTCTCAACGTATGTAAGAATTATTAGTCCGCTTAAATTAGCTCCAAAAGTAGGTCGATCTGGTTGTTGGCTTACCACACTTGGGGACTAAGTGCTTTCTAAATAAACAAATGCGCTGATTTCGAAAAACTTAGTCCCCGGACGTGATTTCTCCCGCTACATATTGTTAAAAAACAGAAAAAAAAAAGTCGTATTTTTTCGCATTCATCGTCGAATATCTCGGAAAGTATGGCTCTGAGGCAGAAAATGTATAGGAATAAATTTGTTTAGAATTGTATTTTCTACAATATGCACTTGGTCTCTCTCTCTCTCTCTCTCTCTTTATTTTCAAAATGTATTGTTTTTTTATACAAAATTCGAAAAAATTTTTGTTGCAAAATTGAGTACTCATTCCCTCCCTTAGAATGCATCCAATCTTTTTGATAACCTGTAATTAGTTACCTCTTTTGGTTGCAAAACCCTAATTTGATTGGACTATACGGTTTTAAAGGCTTGATTTTGCAGCGAACGATACATCTAACTGTAGTCGTGTTGATATTCAGTTGAGTTGAGATGCTATATATCCAGGATGTGGGTGTATTCGATGAGGTTGGCTGTATTTTAATAGCACTGCCAGTTTTATTCAAAAGACCATTTCCATGACTAATAGGAACTCTAGGTGATGTTAAACTCTGAAACAACTTCTCTGCTACTACGAGCAAATTGCCAAATTATTTCGTCTTTTTTTGCTCATAAATTCAAACGCATTTTAAAATCTTTAACAAGAACTTTAAACAATAAACTCACCGTTTTGTCAGATTGGCATTTTTTTCGACTGATTTTATGGTTCCATAACATGAATTGAAAAGTAGAGTTAACGCAAAAATAGTAAAAACTTTTAAAATGCGTAACTGCAATCTTGAATCTAAGAAAGTGATGTTTCTGTGAATTCCGCTATATTAACCTAACAACAAAATACTTGATCTTATAAGTCGAGGATAATCTAAACCTTTTTTGTTTGACAATTTTTGCTGTCTCTCTAAAAATAAAGTGGGGGGGTATTCAAAGGTTTCAGTAAAAAACACCCTGTATATTCGAAACGGCTGAGCCGATTTTAACAAACTTGGGCTAGTTAAAAAGAGCTATTCTTGGGCTACAAATGTTATAATATTTGAAGTTTTGTTAGTTTCACATGTCGCCGCCAGAGTGCTTTTTTCGACATTTCGACAGAAATGGTTAATTTTCTCAAAAAAATTAAATGCATTGGTATGATTTCTTTTTCATGAAAAAGTAGCTAAATGATGCCTAAACAAGCTCGCGAAAACCGCATACCGATATCTTGTTCCTAACCTAAAATTGAGGACAAAGAAAATTTTATACGGAAATCCCTTAAATTTTTATTTTTTAAACTAATTAATTCCTTTTATTATGTAAGTTGTGGCTCTAAAAAAGATCGGTTTAAAAGGAGAGGTTTTTAATGCCCCCGTAAATGCTCGAAATGCGAACCATCACGCTATATGCATTGCTGAAGCCTCTCATGGGTAGACAAAACTGCAGCTTTAATTTTGGCTCTCGGTATGTTAGGTAATGCATTACGAATCCGGTTTTTCATATCTTCTCTGGTCGTAGGTTGAGTCTGAAACTCAAGACAAGTTAAGTCTGGTGATCGCGCAGGTCATGGAAACAGACTTCCTCTTCCAATCCACCGCTGTTGTAATACTGCATTATGCGCATAATGTGCTGGGCAACCACCCAACTGCAAAAACAAGTTTTGACGTGTTTCCATTGGCACATCTTCCAACAACAACGGTAATTTCGGAAATGTCGAAAAAAAAACCCTCTAGCGGCGGCATGTGAAACTAACAAAACTTCAAATATTATAATATTTGTATCCCAAGAATAGCTCGTTTCAACCAGCCCAAGTTTGTTAAAATCGGCTCAGCCGTTTCGAATATTATACAGAGTGTTTTTTACTGAAACCTTTGAATACGCCCCATCACTTTATTTTTAGAGATACAGCATAAATTGTCAAACAAAAAAGGTTCAGATTATCTTTGAATTTAAAGATCAGGTATTTTTTGTTAGCGGAATTCACAGAAACATCACTTTCTTAGATTCAAGATTGCAGTTACGCCCCCTAGCGGCAATTTCAGAAACTTGAAAATATTTTTCAGCTTTTTCTCTTGGCCGTTTTAGTAATAAGTTGGATAATTTTTTACTAACTATAGTAACCAATCAAATTACTTAATTTAGAGTCATGTGTCAAATTTCATCCAATCAGCTATGGATTACAGCGATAACACCCTACATGTGGTGTTTTCAGATTGGTGTTTTCAACAAGTCAAGTTTTTGATTAAAAATTAATTAAACGTCAAACTGACAACTAGTTTAAAAATGTTTAAATCTACAAAGTAAAAAATTATCTTATCGAATACCCCTCGGGCCTTGATAAATCCTCAAAATTTTGTCATAGAGAATCCTTCAAGCGTGTTGCTTAAGGATAATAGCCCTCGGCCTTCGGCCTCGGGCTATTATCAAGCAACACGCTTACAGCATTCTCTATGACAAAATTATCTCGGTATTATCAAGGCCCTAGGGGTATTACTATTGATAATTTCCCAGATACAGTACGTCGCATTCTTATTTGGCCACCCTGTACTAGACCAATCACGTTGTCTCCACGTGCAAGT
Organism: Crepidodera aurea; assembly: GCA_949320105.2. Taxonomy (NCBI): domain Eukaryota; kingdom Metazoa; phylum Arthropoda; class Insecta; order Coleoptera; family Chrysomelidae; genus Crepidodera; species Crepidodera aurea. The sequence continues at coordinate 35,473,779 of OX439475.1, read as the reverse complement.
TTGTTTACACTAATTTTCTTTAGAAGGGACAAACTATAGTGTTATTTGGATCCATACTAACCACTATTAAATTTTTGCTGTCTAGTTCAAGGATATAGTATATATATTATTGATATGGATAAATATTTTTTTTATTATATACAACACTACAGGATATTATAATTTATAGATATTCTAGACTAGACAAATTTGGATAAAATTAAATAATATAAATATTTTAATTTACAAATTTACGATATGCATATTATATCCCTATTTGATACCGGAGGGCATAGCTCATCTACATATAAATTTACAATTAACTTTTGCTTTAATTCGAAATATTCGAAACTAGATATTCATGTGCACCTCAATAAAATTTTAATTAAATGGACGCAGACATTAAAATTTTACAATTTATGTAACAAATAATACTTGTAATTAATTAAAATTTTAATGAAATTGCCGTATTCAATCAACTGCTCTAATAAATATTGCAAAGTACGTTATTTGTATTTTTGAATGGCTTGGGCATCTATTTATTCTAAATCAAAAATACAGGACAAATATTAATAATAAAAAAAATTATTTGGGAACTTAAGTACCCATTTTTTTATTCTCATTAATGGACCTTTACATTTACGAAAAATAAATTCCAAAACTTATACATATAAGTCGATGGTATTTCATATGAAACGTCCAATTCATTTAGAGTGCCACCATATATTTTTCATTTAAAAAAAATATCGCTTTTGAAAGTGTACCCTTGACGTCACGTTCATCGGAAACACCCCCTCCATAATCTACGTTCAGAAATACGCATCACTGTTCTTCCCAAAAATAAAGCTCACTGCATGATATACACCATTGATATATAATTGAATTCTGTCAATTGATCGACTCACCTATAAAATTCCACATTTTAGCTACTATTTTCTTTACCTTAAACATTCGAAGTTTCTGAACGGGCCTACCTTTTCATGAAGAACGATCATTGGCAACACCGCAACTCCTAAACACAGTTCTCACGGAACAACAGTTGTCAGGTGTATGCTCAGAGTAATAAAAGTTGTATGTTGTTTATTTTGTTTTGTTTTCATTGCATATTATTATCTCGTCTAAGATAATTGCAAGGAAAGAGAAAAAAGATTTGCAATATTTTGCTCCGTGCAGCAAACGAACGAACCTACAATTCAGATGTAACAACGATGCCAAATCTAATTTCAATGAACGTGACGTCACAAACACATGTTTTTCCTGATTATAGAAAAATTAGCTATCAGAAAATTCAAAAAACAAAATTCTTCGCACATATACTTTCTAATTACAGTGTTCCCTCATAGTTCATGGAAGGTCCATTGTCTGGAGATCTAGTCAAACTGGTTTTCTTATTTTGTACTCTCGTTTCCTACCTACTTATTTCTATATTTTAATTATTAAAAATTATTGCAAAATATACGCTGAACTAGAATTTCTTCAATTTCAATTTGTTTCTGATAAACATTTAAAATCCAATAAACAAGGAATGTTGCTTGTACAACCCATCAGTTCTTTGCTCCAAAGAATTAATTAGGGATTTCATTTTAATATTTCATCCGCATCGGTTCGAGATCGGAAACAAATGAAGGGATTTAAACGTAGCTAACTTAATTAGAACGTTCTCCCGGTTTGCTTTGATGCCCTCGCTGTATTCCTGTTTTCTTCCTTTAATAAACTAAGTATGATTTTGATTGAATATACAATTCTATTTTGTTCTAAATTGGGAGTCATAAAAGAAAAGAGGGGTGCGTAAATGAGTCATCCACAAAATCCCAATAACAAACCGTTTTACAATTATAAAAACTATAAAATTAACAACAAACATTTGGACAGTAGATGAAATTAAAACCGAAAATGTTTGAAGAAAAAGAAGATGAAAAACAATTTTTTATACAAAATCAAGAAGATGTAGTGCGATGGTATCATTTTATAGTGGGTAAGGTTAAAAGTTAAAATGTACCAAATCCAAAGTGCGTTTTATCTCTTTATACCGATTAAGCTTAAAGTGAAGATTTAACTAATGCAGAGTGCAAATCTGCTGTTTTATAGTTTGTAGGCACAGTAAACAGTCAGAAGAATTTGTCAAGAATGCAATTATATATTCCCCATAAAAATGGCTCCCTTTCAAAGTGATTGGTGCAAGAATTGAACGAAGATGATCCAGACCCTAGGATGCAGTTTTCTACCCAAATATTTTTTTCTGATGAGGATAGAACTTTCTATTTTAATGGCTCCGTAAATAAACAGAATTGCAGATCACAAGGAATCTGCAATAATAAAATTAATGGACCTAATTCTTTCAATGAGCACTACTGGGTATTTTTATTTAACCATAGAATACCAGAAGAAACGGAACTTATCCAGTAGGAATAGGAAAAGTCGGTCAATTCCAAAGATGTTTCTATACTTTACGCGCGCACTGTATAACTTATTTTTATTCACCAAATATCAAATTTACGTAGAGTCACATTAACGTTCTTTAATTAATTTTGCATCAGCGACTAGTGGTTGTTTAATAATTCCACGTAGATATATCGATTAAACAGGTATGTTAATTACCTGTAAACTGCCAAAATGGCAGGAACAGCAACCACAATGTAGAGTGAATATTATATTAATGGCGTCGATTATTTATTAGTGTTAATTTGGATGACAAATTATTCATTAGAACATTATAACGCTCGTAGAGTTTGCCATTGAAACTGTGAATTTATATACCGAGGATGTGGATTCATAACATTCAGGAGAATCGTTATGATGACATGTTGTGCGATTACCAGTAACGTACGATTTCTACATAGATATAGGAAAATAAGATCGAGTTTGTTTATATTTCGACCCGCGCCAACAACAAGTAATAGTCTAAGCGCTGTGTTATTAAATTTATATTTCTAGTTTCAATGTTGTGAAAGTTATTATAATTTTTTCCGTCATTACCAAAATCCTAAATCTATGAAATCATATTGATAGATAAATATTGACAAAGATACTTTACCACGATTTAAGTTTAAACCATTTCTACGGAAATTTGTTAGAAGCGGCAACTAAGCGCTATCAAACGTTTTATCAATGAATCCAGCAGATTAGAATGTTTCGTAGTGTATGTTTAGTATTGCGTTTCATATGTTATAGCATTATAATTTTCTTTTTCATATTGAATCTATTGGTATAAGTTGATTTATTAGATAAATATGGATCATCAGTGTGTTGTGTCCAGCAAAATGGATTATTTAAATCCCGATTTATCATTTCATATACAAATACATACCTTTTAGGTTTCCTGCAAATCTTGAAAGGAGAAACATTTGGTACTCGTTGTTAGGATTTGAGGAAGTGAAGGTCCTACCTAAAAATGCTTTTATTTGTTCAAGTTATTTCCGTGACAATGACTTTGAATATAAACCAAGTGGAAGGAAATATTTGAAAAAAGATGCAAAACCAATATCGAGGGAATATACTTTTTTTTAATAAATTTAGGCTATAAGATTTAAAAATACTTTGGCGAAGCTTTTACTAAAATGCAATCATTTTTCACTTGAAATAAGGAACTTCCAGTAATATTGTTTAAACATTACGGCCTAAATTTATGTAATGTAAAAGGTCAAACCAATCTTTTGAGAATATGTTGAATATTTTAAGCAATCAAAAACATTTCCATAATACCGACTGCTTAAACTCTAGTGATTTCCCATTAATCTTGTACCTTTTATTGAAATTTTAATTTTGTATTTTTGTGTTCTGTAATTGTAGTTTTAACTAATTACTTATTTGATTCGATTTGTATGTCGTTTCACTGTTAATGCCTTCTCGCCTGCTTCGTGGATTATGAATGTTTATAATTTTAATGTAGCGTCGCAAAAAAATAGTAGATGTAGAAATTTGTTACTTCTGCCAACGTTTTCGTTAGTTGATATGTACTAACAATATTTTCTGTTGTAGGTTCGATAAGATTAAAACGGTTTATATATTTTTCAGGATTTATCTAAACGTAGAAGGTTCCTACTACACAATAATTCATCAGTGTAATTTGTAGTTAGTTCCCTATTCTTACCTCAATCCCGAATGTACTTGTCACAAAACAGCCTGATAAAAACAACATAGACACATTTGCTTGAACCTGCATTGACGAACACTAGGTGTTCTGAGCGGACTAGCGAAATAACTGATCGTCAATTACTCATTTGAATAAATAAATATATTTTCATTGGTATTTTAAATTTGCTAAGTAACCGACGTGGTAAAATTAAAATCGTTAAAAAAATAAATATATTGTGTCACATCCCATTTCCCTCTGTAACGGTACGCCCATGCGTCACAGCATTAATTAGACGCCATTTTCACACATTTTATATATCTATCTCACTTCATCCTTGGGCACGGAATATTTGAAACTTATGAATGACTTGTTGGGATGTGGATTTCTACATGTCGCGGGATTATTTATTTTCAGACGATTAGATAATTTATGAAATATAAAAAGAAATTCCTAAATGTAATTTGCAAAAATTGGATATTAAAAATGTGAAAATTTAAAAATATTAAAAGATTAAAAAAATAATGACCTAAAATAACAAAAATAAAAACAAAGATACACAATATACAATGTCTCAAAATCACTGATCTCGAGATTAATAGAATGATTTCTTAATTTAATATTTTGGCGTTGTTGATATGTTCAGGTGAGCGTTGTAAAAAGTAAAACTTCTATTTCAAACCCAAAATTTATTTTTATATTATTTTCCGACTTGTTTTGGCGATTCAACATTAATTTATCAAAAATAATGACCATAAATAAACATTTAGTACATACTTACATTGTTTTTCAAAGAAACGAAATGATCACAAACACCAGTCAAATTTTATAAAATAAAACTCACAGACACGAATGACCTTCAAATGAATAAAGGTTGAAATAGTAGGCGTACTTTTTTGATATAGAGATTGGGAGGACGTGTAACTATCAACCCAAATAGAGTTGGTAATTTCATCTGATCTAGAAGTTGTTTTGTTTATCTATTCCGGTATTTTTTTATAATAAAACAAATAAAAGACGACTAGGAAATGCAGTATTTTAAATTTTGCTTTAATTTTACGTTTTTGTTTATTAATTTATTCATTCACTAGCCGACTTCTCATGATTTAAATCAAAAATTGTAGGCATCTCAACAAAATTAATCTACAAGTTCAGTAAAATAATAATAGATCTAAATACAACAGATTTTAATATGTCTGAATATAAAATGAATAAATGGGAAAAGGAATTACCAAATAGTGTGACAGGAAGGTAAAGTATAAATCCGTATTTGAATATAAGGAACTAGGAAATATTGTTGTCAATACAATGAATGACTGATCATGAAAGGTTCAAGGATATCTTTTAAGGAACGCATTTAATCATACGATGAACGATGCAGATCCATTACTGATCATGAAAGATTCAAGGACATCTTTTAAGAAACGCATTTAATCACACGATGCAGAATGACTTTATAATTAACAAAATTATGGAGTGTATTGTGTATTGATGAAAATATGCAAATAATTGAAACTTTTAATTAGTTATGTAGCACAGATTTTTGCGAATTACTTTGATTTAAACATTACTGTATAAATGTCTAAAAAACCAAAGGATGGACGAGTTCTATATTAGTTTAGTCATTTTAGAAATTATTGATAGTTGATATGCAGTTTTTTAAGTTTTATGTAGATGAAAGTTTTAAAAACATAGGTAACTGAGATTTTTTTAAATCTACAAGGGAACAAAAATTATACGTGATATGTGATTTTTATCTGGATAGCAAACGATATTTTCCAATAACGAGTGAGATTCTTTAAAATTCAGCATGGGAATGTCGCCTTTATAAAACCCTTAGGTCAACAAATCGTTTTCCAGAGAACTTCGTATCAGTTATGATAACCTCGCGGTAGCAGATTCTCTTATATTTGACTTTGATGAATAAACCAAATGACTTACAAAGGATGTTGAAAATATCAAATAGGAAAAATCGCGTTTTTTCTCCATTTGTCTCTTTGTGTAAACATATACATTTATCCAACACTACATTTTATTTTAGTTCAAGGAGGCAGACTGGGCTTATTGTACATATTTTTAAATTTTTTTTTATAGCATTATTTATTTAAATTTATATAACAACGGAGAACTACTAACAGTGCTTAAAATTACTGTTTTTACAATAATCCTGTTATTTTACATATCAGCGATAATAATTTTTTCTGCAAATGTTGTCAAAGTTTCATTTCTAGTTATAATCTGATATTTTTAGTACCTCTGATTCCGCTGTAATTGTCATTATGATAAGATTTTTCACTACTGACATTTAGTATATTGGAAATTGGTGAATGCGCGAATTCCTTCACCAAATTTTTAAATGGTTCGTGATATAAAACCAAATATGCAATACTGCATCACAGCAAAAAGTACAGAAATACTTGACATATTTCTCTTTTTTTCTTCACTGGATTAAAACCACTTATTTGTTAAAAAAGTTTTTAATTGACGTTTCGGCTTTCTCTATCGAAAGCCGTTATCAAAATGACATAACAAAATAAATAAATTTACTATAGAAACAGCACACTTGATAATCTTGCAAAAATATGACATCAACATAGTACACTTAGAATAAGATTTTGAGATTGAAGATGTCAAAATCTGTTTCAATCATATTTTTGTGACGTTTCTGGGAACGAATTTTGAAAGGATAGCGCATTTGCATATTATAAGAGAATTTATACTTCGTAATAAATGAAGTTTTCTTATTAATATTATCATAAGAAAAAATCAGATAAAAACTTATGATACTATCCCGATATAGAGGGTATCCTTTTTGCAATTAACTCTTTTTGTAAAATAGGTATCCAATTTTTTGAAATATCGACCGAACAATTAGAAACACATTCATTATTATTTAAGCATATCAATGCTGCTTCTTTAACTTTGCGGTTATAATTATTCGCTTCTTTTAATAAGTGGTTTTAATCCAGTGAAAAAAAAAAGAGAAATTGAATTACAAACCACTATGAGCTTCCGAAATGAACTTCATATATTGTATTATTTTTAAAGCGTTAATACGTAAAATTATAACAAAAATCATTAATACACTGAACTAAATGATTTTCAAAATTAAGATAATGAATAGGCAAACTTATCTTGGTTGAAAGTTAAAAATATTCCTCCACTTAACCCTAAAGGTTTCCGTTTCATTTGGTTTGAAGCTATAATATAGCTGAGTATCATTAGCATATAAATGAACGTTGCTATTTTGGGTTCTGCTCAAAAGTTGAGAAGAGTAAATTGAAAACAATAATGGGCCCAATATGGAACTCTGAGGAACACCCGACCTTAATGGCAAATACTTTGAAATAGTGCCATTAATAGAAACTTGCTATTGCCTATGCTTAAGATAATTTTCTATTAAGGTACAAGCGCTGCTAGAAAAACCTATATATTTTAAGATATATATCAATAAATCCTAATGAATAGTGTCGAAAGCTCGAGACTAAAATCCAGCATGACTAGAGTTGTACACTGACCCTGATCAGTGGCTCTGAAAATATCGTCTACAATATGAAGCAAGGCAGTGATACAACTAAAGCTTTTTCGAAAACCTGATTGAACTGAAGGAAGCAATGAATGGATTTGCAAATAATTTTTTATTTGCGTTTCTAGTGCTCTGTCTAATATTTTAGACTTATGGGACGTAGGTCTTTAAATTCAATAGGAGTTTGCTTCTTCGGTAAAACTTAAACAACGGCTTATCTCCAAGCAGTAGGCGTAACATTTTCGGTGATGCAAAAACTTATTAAATGAGTAGTATAAGGGACAGTTTGATCAAGTTTATATTTAATCCATCACATGCTGTAGCATTAGTTCCAATATCACAAACGGTTTTATGACCAAAAAGATCATTAATTTCTTGAAATTTGAAGTCAGTGTTCATAAGATTATTATTTTTATAAAAATTGGTTATATTTTGAGAGGGTTCAGTTTGAGGGATTCAATAAAAAATCTATTTAGTTCGTTTGGAATGTTTAGATGTTCAATTTTCGCATCTGACAAGAATTTATTTGATCTTAGCGAGAGAAGATATAAACAAAGTTTAATTAAAAATATAAATTAAATTTGATTTAATTTTTATTTATATATGAATCCAAATTGTAAATATTCAGTATAGCGTGTTTTGAAAACACGCGCGACTTAGATATAGATATAGTATACAGGGTGTTTTCTAATTGAATGCTGATATTTCACGGGAAGATTCTTGGGACTTTTTTAAGAAAAAATTGTAATATGAACGTAGGAAAAAAAATGTTTTTTTAGTTATCTCAAAAATGCGCTCAAATATTTGACCGAATTTTGCTGAACGTCGTTTTTATCTTCAAGAGGAAACCTTTGCGGATCTACGTTAATATGACAATTTTTTCTTAAAAATGTCCCAAGAAACTTCCCGTTAAATATCGGCATCCAATTCGCTAACACCCTGTAGATATAGAGCGAGTGGTTTAAATACCAGTTATCCACGAATACGTCAATCACCTTAAACTAAATTTCTTTATATTGTATTGTAAATACATATCTTTAGGGTTACTGTTGTTAAATTGATGAACAGAATATGCCTGTTTTTCCCTTTAATAGATTGAAATGTAAAATTACGCAAATCTTTATACCTTTGTAAGTCAACGTAAGACTTTGTAAGTACGCCAAAACAAAATTATAAGAAAAAAACCTAGATAAAAAACTATAAAAATATTCGAATACATTTTTAGGACTTTTTAAAAAAGTATTCGATTACATTTAACTATCCTGTATTCGTTCCAAGTCTGCGTCTGTAGCCTGCAGTCTATTGGTCACATAACTCTTAAAACAGTTTCAAACAATTATCTCGAATGCCAATATCCTTGAAAGTATGCAAGATTAGACGGTGGTTCACGGTGTCAAAAGCTTTCAGTAAATCGATAATTTTACATAAATATTCCCTGCTCTCATTGTGTTGACACTGTCATTCTGTAATCAGGTATATTTAATTCTTCAATAAAATCGATAAAATACACTGTATTAATATAATATCGATTTTATATAAATGAATCTGAAATCATTTCTTGTAACTTCTCTCGCTATAATTAGTTCTACTGCAGGGTGTCGAATTTAAATATTTAAATAAATAACAACAAACAAAAATAATACAAACCCTTTCTAATCTACACACCAATCCTCTATAACAAAACTCAAAAATTCCCACAATCTAATGAGTTCACCGAAAAACCATCAAACGCATCCGAAGGAATTCCAGAAAATAAAAATTCGCGAGATCTCCACAACCTCCTAACCGGTTTCCGGTTGTATATCCTCCGCGAAGGAAATTCAACGTCAAACTAACGCGAGAGCCGAGAGATGAGTTTTCCAGATTTTCGCGGGAGCGATCCCGAGCGTTCGCGTTGGGTTTGTTGGTGGGGAAAATCCGAATTCCCTTCCTGATGAGCGACGATCTGGCGAAGTGACCGGTTTGCTATTATTTCAATTTGGAGGATCCAGAAATAAAAATTCGCGACCGTACAACGTAAAACAACCCCATAGGTTACAGTAGTTGTTCGTGATTAATTATTTAATAGTCCAATAAACGAAGGTGCCAACCCGGGCATCAGGTCTGTCCGGCACCATTTTTTTTAATTTGCAGGCATTCACCCCTGTAAATCTCAGCTGTCTGAAAGGACCAGGCTTTCCGTCAAATTTTCTGAAAGGTTGGTATGATGTAGACCTCGATGTTCTGACAAAAAGTGTCCACTGGTCCAAACCGATCCTATGGCTAGTTTTCTAGATACAGGGTGTTAAACGTCGGATATGGCACTTTTTTGTAACCAGATTTCTCATAATAGACCTGTTTTATTCGGGTTTGTTGTAGAAAACATGAATTATAGATTATTTAGTATTAGTATTTTATAAACAATCACCGTAGAATTTGGTTTTTTTGAAGAAATCATTTTTTTTATAACAGCTTTAAAAATACAAGCTAATATCATTACATCATGAATATATGGTTTAAGTAATTACTTCTGGGCGATGAATCATATTTTATACAGGGTTACTCATAAATGTAGGTACAGAAGGCATATAATGTATTTTAACTTTAACGAATCGCCCCGTATAAACGATGTGTTATAAAAATTTTGTATTATCTTAAACAAATGTACGACCTGTTACTCTACCACCCCTCTATGTCATACAGCGTGTTAAACTGATTGCAAACACTTTAAAAATTAGAAAACCTGTGTATTGTGCACCACCCTGTATTTTAAAAGTTTCTCCGTCAACTTTATAAATTAATACATTTTCACTTTAACAGAAGTTCATTTTTTAACTGAGCAAAATTTTGTTGTAATCCTATGACCAGTTTTCCTAAAATGTGTACCCATAGTTACTAGTTGTTCTAAAATAATATAAAAAAGATTACTAATTATGAAAACAGAAGGATGGGTACACATTTTAGGTAAACTGGTCATAGGATTACAACAAAATTTTGCTCAGTTAAAAAATGAACTTCTGTTAAAGTGAAAATGTATTAATTTATAAAGTTGACGGAGAAACTTTTAAAATACAGGGTGGTGCACAAAACACAGCTTTTCTAATTTTTAAAGTGTTTGCAATCAGTTTAACACGCTGTATGATATAGAGTGGTGGTAGAGTGATAGGTTGTACATTTGTTTAAGATAATACAAAATTTTTATAACACATCGTTTATACGGGGCGATTTGTTAAAGCTAAAATACATTATATGCCTTCTGTAACTACATTTATGAGTCACCCTGTATAAAATATGATTCATCACCAAGAAGTAATTACTTAAATTATATATTCATGATGCAATGAGATTTGCTTGGATTTTTAAAGCTGTTATAAGAAAAATTATTTTTCCAAAAAAACCATATTACTTAATTTCGAACCACCCTGTAAATAACCAAATTGTACAGTAATTGATTATAAAATATTGTTGCCAAATAATCTATAATTCATGTTTTCTACAGCAAATGCGAATAAAACAGGTCTGTTATGAGAAATCTGGTTACAAAAAAGTGGCATTTCCGATGTTTAACACCCTGTACGTCGAAAACTAGCCATATGATCGGTTTGGGCCAATGGACACTTTTCAGAAAATTTGACGGAAAGCCATTTTTCTAAAAGAAAGGTGCCTGGTCCTTTGTGGAAGGGCGGAAAAATGGCCCATTGGTCTCAAAAATGTTTTTTTTCGCCTATTTTCGCCGATATTTCCGAAAATTTGACACTTAGAGAATTTTTTTTTTGGACGAAAATGAAGATCAGTTCATTACCTACAAAAATGACCCTTATCAATGATCCTTACCATTTTTGTCAAAAATATGATTCTTTTCGACATAACCGGCTCCAAAACTCACCCCCATTTTTAGCTCCTGCCCTGCATTTAGAGAAAGGAATGACACCCCCAAGCGGATTACAAATTTTTCAATAAATCATGTAAAAATTAATATTTTTTCATGATTCAAAGTTCAAATGAAAGATGGAACCTGTAGCTATAATATCATGTTAATTTTTCCTTTTATCTATTTCTCTGAATTATTGAAAAGTTTGTTTTTGCTCGATATCTTGACTCTCCTATAAATTTATTCATATTTTTTTTATCAAGACTAATTTCACCGAATCCTTTTTGGATAATGGGGCTTTGCAAAGTGTTAAACATATTCAGAAAGATTCAATAAATTATTTTCGTGTATTTTCATAAACAACATGTTTTTAGGGCCTTTTTTTTGGATTTCCGGAGTTTTCGGGTCTATCGGGAATTAATAATCAAGGACCATATCGGTTTTCAACGCACATCATTAGAAAGCTTAGCCCCTTAGCCCCTTGTCGATGGCATTTCTTTTTTTTTTCATATTTTTTGGTTTCCGGAAAATTGAGAAAATTTTCACCCCTATGAATAATCGACTTGTTTTATAAGGATTATTTTCTTTTCGTGCTAAAATTTTTTGGGATTAGGAATTGTACTAAATAAAAGATCACATTCTAACCTTTTCACCAATGTATATATATCAAGTATTTTATTGAGTGCACGAGAAAAACTCTGCCTTCAATCTTTTTCAAATTGGATTTTTTTATTAATCAAGTGCAAAAAGTGAAAAAAAGTTGGTTATTATTGCATTATCTTTTGTCTTCAGACAAAAACGGGAGGATATTCAAGTTTTGGAAAGATATTCTAATTTTCACAAAAAAAAATGCAAAAAATATTAGTGTAGCGAAAAAAATCATAGGGACAACTTTTGTAGGTAACGAACTGCTCTTCTGTGGCAAATGGACTCGCTTCCATGCCAAATCGCTTCCACACTCACACACACGAACTGCTCTTCATTTTTTGTTAAAAGCAAAATGCTCTAAGGGTCATATTTCGGCAGATATCCTCGAAAAACGGATTTTCGGGAACTCTAGAGCTATTTTCCCACCCTTCCACGTACCTGAGATTTTCGGAGGTAAATAACCTATCAATACCTGCAAATTAAAGAAAATTGACGGACAGACTTGATGCCCAGGTTGGGGTTTTTCTGGCATTAATTTACTGAACTATAAGGGCTTTCGACTCTCTCAGAAAAGATAAGGTCCCCTCATTTCTAACTTGGACAAGCCTTCTCGTGACATTTGAAGATTGCTCATAGGTAGCCAACCAGATAGACGGTACAATTCAATTTTTTTAATACATTACGCAAATAATATTCAACCTATTCTAGACCCCCTATTTACAACTCTGTAAATAAAAATTTTGTATGAAAAATGGCCCTTAACACATTTAATACATTGTTTGTTAAAATAATGTACTGAATTAGACGTTTTTTACAGTATTTTATGTTTGCCAAGCAACGTATTCCATTTAGAAAAAAAAAACAAGATTATACTTAATTTGTGTATATTTACAAACAAACAACTACAATTCACTTTACCAAATATAATTAATTTAAATGTTTAAATAAATTTGAAGTTACGATCTTTGTAAGCAACCTCTCCTCGTCTGAATTTAGCCTCTTGGTTATTTCTCGAAGTGTACACGGCATAAAAGTATATTCCCATTGGGATAACCATAAAAACCAATCCATAGATTGCGTTCTTTCCAGAAGTTTTGAAGTGTTCATAATTAGTTACTCTAAGAGCACTGTACCTTTGTAAAGCTGGGTCAAACTAAAAAAAAAATTAATAACAATTAGTAAACCAAGAAAAAAACAAATTTGATTGTGAAATTTTCTTCACTTCAAAGGCAATTTGATTGTTTAAATAAATCGACGAAGCAGCTTTTAGTTAATAACAAAGTATTTATCATCGTAGAACTAACTACTCTATGACATAACACTGTAACCTAAAACTGTACTTACAACTGCCCCTCCTTCTCCACTGGCATGTTGAAAAGGGTTTGTTTTTTGTTTCAAGAATTCTTCACGTAAAGCTAATCTTCTTTTAGCTTTTTCCTCGAGAACACGACGGGCAGATTCAGCTAAATCGTATGTGCCAGGACCAGGCATCTTGACTGTCAAAATATTTAACCTAAAAATCAAATCTCCTAAATCCCTCTGTCACAAGAATTCTGCGTCAGACAGAAAAGGAAAAGAGTGGTTACATACAGTAAGTATTGCGATGTTGCCAGCGTAGGCGTAGGCAACCGAAAGTACATTCATTTAAAAATTATTAAAGAACAAAGGCGAGATCTCGGATTTTCTGTGGTTTCTCCAGGCCAATGCACACCAGAAGTGGCGACTCTTAACGAGTTTAAAGAGAGACACATCCTTCTCCTAAACGCTCCATAGTTATATACTATTCTTCATGGATAATAAAACCATAATTGAAATGTTTTTAATTCTTGACGTCAATCAAACAAACAATTCACAGTGACCGATAATTTGAATTTGACATAACCTACCTAATATATGGAATTTTGTTAAGCGTCGCATTTGATTCCATCTCTCCAAAGTCTACGAAAACGAACAGGAAGCAGAAAATGCAGGTAACCAAATTATACAGTCTACTTTTGTCTTTGCTAGTCATCAGCCAATTATTAAGGCGATTATGGTTTGAACAGCACAATTGCCGTCTAATCCCCGACAATTTGTTCAATTGATATCAAATAATGGTGGCATCTAATGACCACCTTATATAAAAAATGTGTGATCGAAAGGAGAAAACAAAACCATTTATAGAATAAAAATGTTTTATTATAATAAAACGCCACAGCCTCTATCATAAATATATCTTACAAAATGGTAACATGGCATGAACAGAAAGTAAACAAAGTAAACGTTGACGTCTGTCAAAAACGTCAACTTCATTTTCAGAATTTTTGACATATATCACACACAAAACGACAGAATACAGAAATTAACAGTAATGAAATTAAAAATATACATGAAATATACTACAAAAGGAACTAACATAACCTAAGAACTTAATAAGTATGCCAAATAATTAAGAGAGCTAATAATTTCAAATAACTAAAGTTCAACTAAATATCCCGAATTATACGAGTGGATAGCTAGCTTGAGTGGCAATACCGCAGGAATTGTTTTGGTTTCTAGCCATTTTGATGTAACCGGATTGTCCCCAGCTTGGACCCCAGGAGTTTTTAACTACCCAGTAGTCTGTACCTTTTTCGTCGGTTCCATAACCTACTACCAACACACCGTGGTCTAATTCACTCGAGCTGCAATCTGGGTCAGAATAAACACCTGTAAACAAAGAAAAATATTAATATTTAACATTTAGATATCTAAGTGGTACTTGAACGCTGTGTTGTCTAGGCGATGATTAGGAATGGACCGTGATAGTCGTGACGTCACAACGAAGTTGGTAACATGTAAATGATTCTACACAAAACAAAATTACCATGGCAACGATGTCGCTGAAGATGCGCTAGAATCAGGGTATGTGGCAAGTTCATGCTAGTATGATGTCAGTACTATTGTCCATCGTAAAATGTCGTTTTTATAAAAGATAAAATTATAAGTGATTTTCTGGGTGGCTGCACAAATCAGTTCAGAGTTATTTGTATAATCAATGTAATATTTCTATTTGTTACGTTTTGTTTATTTCCCGTTTAAAGTTTAAATAAAAAGTGTGAGTTTTACTGGGAGTTTTTACAACAAACTAAATCTATACAGTCCACAAATTCTACATCGAATTCAGACAGCATTTAAAGAGGAGGCGCAGTAACAACCTCCACCGGCTGACCTTGCAAATGGCTGCATAATCGTGACATACCTTAAGGATTTGATTAAAATCTAATTTTATTACTCGACATTTGGTGTTTATAAGGAAATAATTTTTTAAATAAAATTTACTAACCTTCAGAGTACAATTGGAAAGTTTCATGACTGGCATCAATGGCTACAGAAACAGGTCCGATGGTAGCAACAGCAGCTTTGAGATCGTCTTCGTTTCCTGATTGGACATCTACAAATCCTTTGTCGGTGGCTCCCTTGCCTTTGGCGTTATAATGGCATTTTTCATCCTCAGCCTTAAGATTACAAAAACAAAAAATCAAACAAATGATATAAACAGGAAATTATACGTTCAAGTTACATGGTAAGACTTACTTTGTAAGGGTAGGCAGCTTCAGTATCAATGCCGCGGTTGTCTTTGATGTAACGGAAGGCATTGTCCATGAGACCTCCATTGCAACCGTTGTTGCCGTATTTACCAGAGCAATCGACCAAGTTTTGTTCAGATAACGAGACCAGTTTACCAGTTCTTCTGAAGTGTTGACCTTCCAAAGATCCAGTCTAACAAGAAATTAAGATAAAATTTTCGGAGTAAAAAAGCAGAATATACAAAGCAATTTTTCTTATCAAATGTTTTTATATTAGTATGAAACAGTTGTTTTTTAGTGCATCGTGATTTTTATTTTCTTATAAAAAGTATTAGAAGATTCACTAAAAATTCGTACGATTACTGTTAACTTACTGCACTAAAACTCCAGCATGACCCGCAATGACCTTGATCTTTGACAGCTGTCACTGCACCCTTAGATCTCCAATCTACTTCATCCGGAATTTTGACATTAGCTGGTGGTAGGAAAGTTACAGAATCTTCCATTTCTTGTCCGCTTAACATTTTCCTAGTCTTGTTGAAACCGTTAAGAGCATGTACAAATTCGTTATGCAACAAATCGGCATATTTGTTGACACCTTTTAAAGAAGAAGAGTTAAAAAATTAAAATAAGTTTATTTAGAAACAAAATTTAAGAGTTAGTTAATGGTTATTTGTGTATTAATCGCCATTCTAATTCACGAGTTCGTTACAGAACTTTTCAAAAATAAATATATCTTCATCAATACCCATCTTTTGATTTTAAACTATACATAGTTTTTGAATTTTAAGAAATTAAATAATGACATACAATGACAGATAGTATTAACACACCTTCTTGATTTCAAATGTATATGTATGTTTGGTTGCCTACACCATGGGTAACTGTCAATATAAATGTATAATAAGAGCAATGTACGTTGGGTTGAATATAATAAAATCGTTAATAGAAAATCATTCATTAATAGGGGTCATTAATAAAATAAAATACATCATAAATGGTCGGTCGACGAAAATAATATTAATGCATTGAAACATTACAAACATACAAAATATAATTATTAACGAGATACAGCTGACAACAGGTCACTGTCGACACTTCTAGTAAAACGCTTGAGAGCTTTGCCAAATTTAAAACATATTTTAAAAAATTCCCTAAAGATATTCTAGAACTTACTTAATTTGTAGGAAACCAAACCCATGGCGTACAGTTTGTTGTGCTTGGCAACTTTGTGTGAGTTTTCCATGAAAATTTTCATGCGGAATTTTTCTTCTGTTGCGCTTTCATATTGTTTTTGATGTGTCACCTATAAATTTAAAGAGTTTAGACCCGAATCGCCAGTGATTCTGCAGCAAAATACATTGACCATTTTAGGTTGTTATATAAAGTGATTTTGCAGCAGAATACATTGACCATTTTAGGTTGTTATATTAAAGTGTAAATATATATTTCAATTTTATAATTCGAATCCGGGGTCATCTGTTCTTAAAGTCAACACTTTTTTGACAATTTGTTTATTTTTTTTAATGAACCACAGTATTTTTATTTTTAATAGATAATTTATAAGACCAAAATATAATTACCAAAAGAAATATTTATCTCATATTATTTTCAAACATGAGATATATTATCAAACAGAATACTTAATTATACTGAAATCGCAATCGAGCCGGAGTAATATATC
The DNA here is from genome assembly GCA_949320105.2 of Crepidodera aurea. Lineage (NCBI taxonomy): Eukaryota > Metazoa > Arthropoda > Insecta > Coleoptera > Chrysomelidae > Crepidodera > Crepidodera aurea. The sequence continues at coordinate 35,456,472 of OX439475.1, read as the reverse complement.
TATCAGAACAGGAAAGTTCAGATATGGGTGCCTATATATTATTTACGGGGTACATAAAATCATCATTTGAAAATATATTTTTTTTGAATATGTATTATTGAGTATTATTTCGGTATGTAGGTACTTTACAAAATGTTTTTTGAGTTATTTGCAATTGTTATGTAAATGGTAGAGTTATCTGTTTGAGTAAATTAACAACAAGGCATATAAGAAATATTTTTCAAGGCCTATAAATTTGACTATTAGGTATACCTACATTAAATTGTTTGTATCGTTATTCATCATTGACTTCTTGGAAATCTTAGCTTAGCTTAGATTATAGAATGTAATTTGAGGGTTCAAAATCTATAAATGTGACTATAATTGTATTAAAAATATAAATGGGATAAATCCTTAGATTATAGAAATCTATAATCTAAGGGTAAATCGTTAATTTATCATCTTCTTGGAGATTACTAATGCCATGGAAAAACCAAAATGATAACAAGGATAATAAGGATTATAAGATGGTTATATACCTAGGATTTGGTATGAAGATAAGATACAATTTCCTGAACAAATTAAAAGCGGAATAAGAAGAAAAGTTCACGAATTTTATTTTAAAGAAATACCAACACTTGCCAAAGTTTTGGACGCAATCAATAGTGATCCGTATTTTCCTAAAATGGGAAAAACAAAACTACGGGAAACTCTAATAGATTTGAAGTTCAAGTGGGATAAACAGGACAGGAAAGCAGCATTTATTGATTCTGAGGAAATTGTTTGTTGGAGACGGAGATATCTCAGAACCATTTTTAAATTACGTGCAGAAGGCATAAAAATATTTTATTTGGACGAGACCTAGGTGAATGAAGGTTACACACAAACATTCAATCTTCACGACAGGCTTTTTTGGAAGGATTATCTACAGAATTGAAGGTTCCTTCGGGTAAAGGACGACGTCTAATTATAACTCATATTGGAAGTGATGACGGGTTTTCAAAACGTGGTTCTTTAATATTTTAATCTAAAAAAACCGGAGACTACCATGAAGACATGAACGCTGATGTTTTTGAATATTTTCAGCAGACGATAGAACATTTACCAAAGGGTTCAATATAGTAATCGATAACGCTAGTAACCATTCCCGTCTAATTGAACGTGTGCCAAATACTTCATGGAAGAAAGATGGTATCATTAAGTGGCTAACAGACAGAAACATTAACTTTCCAGAAAAATTAATAAAAATAGAACTACTAGAAATTGTCTGGTGGCGTGGCCTTGAGACCACCAGAAAGTGGTCAAAATATTGAATTTACCAAGTTTGCCCACAAAAAAAAAAACAAAAAATTGGCCTTAGCTAACCAAAAAAAAAATTTTCAGGGGGAGTGGCGAGGGGACTCACCTAACATCTATATCAAGAATATTTTTAACCAAGGAATATTTAAGTCATTAAGGGCCGATACTACCGCTTGGTTTAAATTAGTCACTGATTCGTCAAGCATAAAAATCAGTTATCAACAACACCGCAAAATGTGGAGTGACTCATATTTTCTAGAAAATATCAAAATTCGTGTGATAAGCGAGAAATACTACCGGCAATAAAGATAAGATAGTTTCTCTTTGTAATAAATAGGGAGTCTGGCTATTTGGGTATCAAATTGATAATTATTTAAATATATTTGATTGTGTGACTGTGGTTGTTCTCGTATTTCCTAGAATATTAATTAAAATGTTTTTTAAAACATTTGGTAACTGAAGTTAATCACAAACGGGTCCCAAATATCTGGTTTTAGTGGTGGGTTTAATAAAAGTATCAGTTTACTCACAGAGATAAAAACTTATTTGCGAAATATTTTTCAATTCTGCATGGTAACAGTCAAAATATCTGGAATGTTTTGCGTTCGACTAATAAGTAATTGTTTCATTCGTAAAATATTTTACATTCACCTCACTAGAAATAAAATTTCGTAAGAAATCGAATGAGGAGGATTCTATTATTTGGTTTGTAAGTTATGAACGCTTTTCTAAAGTGGTGTTACAAAATAATAATAAAAACTTTATTCAATGTTGCCGCTTATTTTAATCAACCAAGAATTATCAGAAGTAATTGTTTCATTCGTAAAATATTTTATCAATACATTCACCTCACTAGAAATAAAATTTCGTAAGAAATCGAATGAGGAGGATTCTAATATTTGGTTTGTAAGTTATGAGCGCTTTTCTAAAGTGGTGTTACAAAATAATAATAAAAACTTTATTCAATGTTGCCGCTTATTTTAATCAACCAAGAATTATCAGAAATGGTCATTAAAAAAATGTACTTAGAATAACTTTTGAAAACAAAAGACAAAATTTATGATAAGGAATTACATGTATAAATATTGATAATTAAAAGCACATTGTTTTGTCAATTATGTCTACAATATTAACCTTTGTCCACCACCAACCACGTGATGGACATTTCAATAAAGAAGAGAAAGAAAGAAATTGATAAATTAGAAAGTCTCAACACTATATGGGTCAATTTGTTGTTGTACAATTATTTATAGATTTTGATAACCTATTGGTGTTATGCGTAGTTTCTAGTGTTTACATTAAAATTAAAACTGCCTATTCACGTATTTTTTTAACAGAAGCATGATGAAATATAAATATTTGAGGCATTAGGATTATTTAAATACATATTTTATGGGTATTAAAACTTGCATACAGAATACCATGCCAGATGAAAATAGTATATCAACACTTCTATTATTTTCATTAGTTTGAAACAATTTTCAAAACAGTTATACTCTCACAAGGCGGTATGTTAAAAATATGTGACATATTTTTCAACTGTTTCTTCAGGCATTGTTTTTAATGTGTGTAATGTTTGTAAGTGGCATATAAACGATTATCTGTCGTGCTGAATTTATTATTATTTATCATGGTAAAGAATGACTCGACCATTTTAATTGTTTTTACATATTTTATATCAGGCAAAAATCAGCATTTACTGTTCTATCTTCTAAATCCAAAATTCGGCATGTGTTACATATCAAAATTGAGTTCCCTGTTAATACAAGCTTAGTTTTGAGTTTGTGTAAAATAAAATCATGTAAAATGTGATTGATTTATTTCATGTCAATTGGGAATACCCAAAGAAGCTTGACTCTCATAATATGGCAACTATTTTCAACTATTAATTTCACAGTTTTCTGATATTGTCAATTTCGAATTTTGTGATAGACGTCAAAGAATTTGTTTCAAAGTTCATACCTCATAATATATAACCTATTGAGGATAACAAAGTTGTGCACTTCCCCAAAAATTGCATTTTATATTATCTAAACAAATCTTGATCAAATTTTTGTCAAAATGTAAAAAAAAAATTAAGGAACTTCAAGTATGTGTCTTTTCATTTTTAAGCCATTTAACAAAACAACTTACTAACCTATGAATCTAATTAATAATAATAAATAAATTGCGATTTTTAAAACCTTTTATTTATCATTTAGTAACATCGCTTATTGCGAAATTTATCAGTTTCTTAATTTTACTATTATTTCATGGCATACATAATAATAACCTGCACAAATATTTATAAATTTAAAAACGTCAGGAACTTAGATTTTCGCGTTATGTAATAATTGTAAATACATTTTAGCCTTTATTTCAAAATCATGTCAAATTTAAATTTAGATATGATTAAATTGTTCTGTTTTATCTTTCAATGTTATTGTGTTACGTTTATTTTCAAGATCGTAGATATATGGGGTTTAGACAGAAAAGTACTTGATGTTCAATTACAATTGGTTTTATTTTTTATAAAAATGTTTAATGGTGAAAATAAAACAAACCAAAAAAACAATTTTAGTTAGCTTATGAAGTAACTGATGTTTTTTTTAAACTTTCACGTTAAAATACTTCTAAAATAAATGTACAGAAAATTAGAAAATATTCTTGCTTACAAGATTTTTAATTAATACAGCTTAGAATTACTCACACCTACGATAATATTGACGTTGTGAAGGACCTGATGAGGTTTTCAAATATTTTTTTTTTGAGACATGTTCATATCACAAAAATGTATGCAATGATTAATAATAATTTTGGTATGTGATGATCTCGTTTTGGCTACACAGAACTACTAGAAAATACGCAGGCACGTAATACGAATTATTGTTATAATTATAAACTATAAAGCAAACTGATAGGGTACAATCATGTTTATATTTAGGTCTTTTTGAAACCCACAGTATAAAATAGAAATAAAACTAAAACCCATTTTCTGATAGTAAAACCGGTCTTTAAAAAAACCAAATGACTTTTGTAGTTCCCGATTAAAAATTATAATATTTTTTAACCAGAAATATTGTTTATTCGAGAATGTGTTGTAACCTTGAAAAGTGTTCAAAGAATTTATTAACATGAAATATTAAATGAAGCATGTGGAAAAATAATTTCTTTGTTATATTTAAATAAGAAACTTATAATATTCCCACCTTAGATAATGCTTAATTCAAGCATCACAGAAAATAGTCAGTAGATCTTAAATTTTGATTTAAAAAATACCCTTCTTTAAGAATTATATTTTACTTGTGTTAAAATTATTAAAAAATATCTCAAAATTGCAAATTGAGGATTGAAATTAAAAATTAGATATGAATCCCACATTTCACTTCATGATTCATCAACTTATGGTTTTTTAGCTATTAGGCAAACTTAAAACATTTGCGGAATAAGTACCAATAATTAGTGTTATGACTGGGTACTTTAAAATGCTCAAGATTAAGTTTATCTACTAATGTTATTGTAAAAGAGTATATATGTGTTTTTTACCACATAGCAACATATCTTTTAGCTTAAAAACTGACCTTGAAAGATGACCACTCTTCCTGAACCAAATCGAAGAAAGAAACTGCCTGGGTTCCCACAAAAAAGGCAACAAAAAGTAGTAGTAACTTCATTCTCTATACCCTAAAAAAGTCACTGTTTAATATTCTATAATAAAACGCAATAATAAAATTAGACTAAAGAGATAATTGATTGAATTATAAAAAATGCATGGTCATCTATTGTTAAAATTTATAAATGTAAATTGAATCATACAAAGATCTGTAAAGAAGCTAGTTGTTCTCCACTATTTGTTACAATAAATATTAATTATTGAATTCTTACCAAAATTAACACTATGAACAACTAACAGTAACTGGCTTTTGAATATCAAAATCAGTGTATGTATTTATGTATTTCGGAGAAACATAAACAAAGAGCCACTTCCTATACAAAACACAAATCAGATGTGATAGTTCAGATAATACGATTGGTGGGATGGTGGATCATGAATCACGGTAAGGTTGTTATCCCCACTACTTGAATGTTCGAGAGTTGGTTGTGGCTAAAGTTAGAAAACTGATGAAGAATATTTCCAGATTTTCTCAAGATTGATTTTATGTTGTCATTTACAGGTTTATAGATCCAACCAGAGTAGTGCCTAAATGAGATAATGAGGTGCAAACGGTATTGTATTTCTATAACATTTAATATTTTATTTTTGCAAAATAGGAAGATCAATAATGCTTTACTAAATCGCAATTCGTAAATAGAGACACAACCAATAACTGTCAAATATCATTTTCAAAGATGGCATATGTCATTTAATGTTTTGTTGATTTGACGAGAATATTTTGTAATTAAAGGAACAAAAATGGATATTTTGAAAGCAGAAATTGCAAGAAAACGAAAACTACTGGAGGAAAAAGAACTTTTGGTTTGTACAATAATTATAATGAAATTAAATTAAATTATTAAATCAAATTGTTTGCAGGGCAGTGATAAAAAATACTTTAAACGAGGTGAACTGATAGCAAAAGAGCAAGAAGAGTATCGTAAAAAATATTACGCCCAAAATGAAGCAGATCAAAACTCTTCTAAAGTTACTAAAGGTAAAGTTCTTTAATTTTCAATACATGTATGTCTAAGAAAATTCTTATTTTAGGTAAAGCAATAGAATCTAATGTCCAACACAGTATTTTACCAAGACATGAAGTTATAACTAGACTTAGAGATAGAAATGAACCTACCCTTTTATTTGGGGAGTCAGAAACGGATGCATTTAAAAGGCTTAGAAAGTGTGAATTGTTAGAACCAGAGGTTAACAAAGTATGTATATTTCTAGTTTAACTTTTCAGAGTTTACAGATTTTTTTTTAGGGTTTTAGAAATGATTTCCAAGAAGCTATGGATCAAGTAGATCAGGCCTACCTTAATGAACTAATTAAAGATGCAGAGGGAGGTAAAAGTTCAGAAAAACTTGATAAAACACAACAAGAACCAGCGATCGAATATGAACAGATACAAGAAATGGCTAAGAGTATGGGAAGGGGAAATAGAGAACATGATATGACTGTGATTGTGCACTTTATTCAGGTTAGATAAAACGTTAAAGTTAAAAAATAGTCTATCAAGTAAATGAATTTTGTTCCAATAGTTGCAAACAAAACTTTACATGTAAATTGCATTGCAAGTTGAGAAGCAAGTTTACAGGATATAAATTATATAAAAACACAATGAAATCACGTAAATTAGTGCACTTAGCATAAAAACTTTGATAAATATGTAAAAATATATAATAATATCTTACACTTAGTAAACTAAGTATGAATATTAAAAAAACATGCTAATTTAAATTTTTGTGTAATGACTTTTCTTTTCATTGTTCAAATGGTTAACATTTTTTGAAAATTTTAATCCTGGTATTTCAAACTTTTTATTACTGAATATGGCTCTTCAATTGCACAACACTGTATATGTATCTTTGGTATTTATTTTCTATATTGAAGATGATCTTACCATTTTTACCACTGAAAGACACATTAACGAGTTATATCGTAACATAACACAATTTTTTTTCCATTTTCAAACATCATTTTTTTAGTGAATTATCATAATTTATAAATCGTACAATTTGTTTACAACGACGGCTCCATGGGGGCAGTAGGGGCAATTGCCCCAAAGTCCAGCAGTGAGAGGATATTTCTCATAACTGCGTAAACCAAATTTTAATTTGTTTGTAGATTCGAGGTCCATTTATATCCTAAAAACTCACTTTTTTCCTCAAAATGGCCCAAACATTTTTGTTTCGGTAATGTTGACATTGCCAATCGTTTCTTATACAAAATTCATTCTGCGTAAACCAAATTTTAATTTTTTTGATTTTTTTTGTAGATTCTAGGTCCATTTATATCCTAAAAAACTCACTTTTTAACTCAAACATGACCCAAACATTCTTTTTCGGTAATTTTGATATTGCCAATTGTTTCTTATACAAAATTCATTCTGCATAAACCAATTTTTTTCTTTTTATTTATTTTTTTTGTAGATTCTAGGTCCATTTATATCAACAAACCCAAAATATTAAACTTTTACATACATATATCCCTAACAGCCGACGACGTTGCCCCTCCCCAAATCTCTGGGCTGGAGCCGCCCTTGTTTGTTTGTCTTGTGTTTTTTTCCAGATCGCTTTTTTTTTAAGTCCAAAAATTTCATACAGTTCAGATATTCATTTCTATAGTTCATAGTGGCTTGGTACTTCAAATACTTTTCTCTTTGGCTATTAAAACCACTTATTTATTTCAAAAAGTTTTTAATTTTAACCTTTCGACTTTTGCTTCTAAAGTTGTCAAAGAAATTCAGATTCTGTTCAGATAATTCGAATATTTGATTATTATTCTAGTTCATAGTTAAAATATAATTTTAAATTTAGATAAAAAAAAAACATTAAAGAAAACCAATATTTTTCTTATTTTTTAAAACTTAAATGTTGATAACTTTTATATCTTTCTAAACAAAATTCTCTATAGCCTAAATTAATTAAAAATTATTTTATTATTTTTGTAAAAATTATTTTATTATTTTTGTAAGAATTGATTTGCTAATCGGAATTTTTGGTGAATTTCCATAATTTATCTGAACTACTTTAATTATTGATTTAAGTGTACCGGAAATAGTTATACAAATATTTATCTTAAAATAATGAAATGAAATAAACATTGGAATTTTAATTCATTTATTGTTTTATTTTATTATTTGTTTACAATGCATAATAAAAATTTCCATAACTTCCTTCAAAAAAATTCGGATTTGGGACCATTATCATTCAAAGTTTTCAGAAATTTGAGCACAGAAAAATTTGTTTACTTATTTTGACAGTTCTTTCACGACAAACTTTATAATAACACTAATCGTAAATGTTGGCAATCAAACAATTTAATTTATATCAGGAATCGTATTTTCGTTTTGAGAATCGTCTATAATTCTCTTCAAAAAAAGCCAAAATGGGTCTTGGAATGCCGTATCAAATAAATTCAATTGCATACTCGATATTTTTCACCTTAGATTTGCATTGTAGACAAAATTTGGTTAATGATATGTAGTGACCCTTAATATTTTGGAAATACATGATTAAATAGTCGTCTATATTTTTTGAAAACTGTTTAGTTGTAGATGGCAACATAGTCAATCTTCTAATTAATTTTCTACGTTTAGTATTGACACAGAATATTCTTAAAACATATTGTTTGGTTTCTATCTATGTGTAAAATAAATTAGAAAAATTTTAATTATTTACAAAAAAGCTGTTTTTATTAACAACTTAACTGCACTTTTAATTACAAAAATTGTTGTATAACATTTATAAAATACATTTGCAAAAAAATAAAATCTTAATTGGTACTATCAAGGGGTGTAAGCGGGTGGGGCAACTTTATTGTCGATTATTCTCGAACCATCGGGGGCTGAAAACAAAAAATTAATTTGATATTAGTATATTGTTTTAATAGGAGTATAAGTCAGGCGTCTGACGTTTCAAGAAAAATACTTAATAAGATTAGAGAAAGTGATTATCACAGTAGTGGAGTGATATTCAATAGTAAAAAAAGTATATGATCTAGTGAATTTTGGTTGAATTTCCAGTTAAGCCATTGATTAAAGGCTTTTCGTATTTTTTAATTAAATAAAATGTAGCTCACTTAAATATATTACAAGTAAACTATTGATAAAATAATCACCTATAAAAATATTTGCCCCGGTAGTTGGCTGACAATTTACATGATGAACATATGGAACACATCCTTGTGACGAAGTAACTGTCGAGACAGTGACTATGGGAACTATCTGGAGTAAACGTCCTGAAACAAAAAATAATCAAAGGATTCCGCACCATTTAAATATAAACATTGGTATGTTATAAAACTCGATGCACTGACAAAAAGTGTCCATTGGCCCAAACCAATCCTATGGATAGTTTTCGAAGTACATGGTGTTAAACATCTACAGACAACAACAACAGACCTGTTTTATTGGCGTTTATTGTAGAAAACATGAATTAAGTATAGATAATTTAGCATTAATATTTTATAAACCCATATTTACTAGTTGAAAGATGTTTTTAATATCTTTGGGTACACATTTTAGGCAAACAGGTCATAGGATTGCAACAAAATACTAAACTTGTGATAATGTGAAAATGTATTAATTTATAAAGTTGACCAAGAAACTTTTAAAATACAGACAGCTTTTCTAATTTTTAAAGTTTTTGCAATCAGTTTAACACCCTGTATGACATATAGTGGCAGATCGTACATTTGTTTAATATAATACAAAAATTTTATAACACATCGTTTATACGGGGTGACTCGTTAAACCTAAAAACACTATATGCCCTCTGTAACCACATTTTGTGAGTCACCCTGTATAAAATATGATTTATCACCAAGTAGTAGTTACTTAAACTGTATATTCATAATGCAATGACATTTGATCGTATTTTTAAAGCTGTTATAAAAAAATGATTTCTTCAAAATAACCATATTACTTATTTTAGAACCACCCTGTAACTAACCAAATTCTACAGTGACTGTTTATAAAATATTAATGCTATGAGCAATCGGTTAAAAAAAAGTGGTATTTCCGATGTTTAACACCCTGTACTTCGAAAACTAGCCATAGGATTGGTTTGGGCCAATGGACACTTTTTGTCCGTGCATACCAACGTTTCAGAAAATTTGACCGGGACGTTTTTTACATTTAAAAAGTGCGTTGTTCTTTACGTTGATTCAGAAACAATTGGCACCACTAGAAAAATTTTGCCAAAAATGAAATACTATAAAACAATAAAATCGTACGAAATTAAAAATCCACACAGAGGTAATTTTGGATTGACAAATTGATTGGCAATATCGAAATTTATGAAAAAAAAAATTCTGTGAAAAGTATTAAATCAAATCTTAAAATCGATGTCAAATTACATGGGATATTTTGTGTTTGAAACTTTTTCTAAAAATCGTACGAATTTAAAAATCCAAAAATGTATAATTTTGGGTGAAAACCGATATGGCTTTACCGAAAATTACGAAAAAAAAGTGGTGGTGCTTCTGCCAATTTTTTACATAAAATAACATAAAATGATTGAGGCATCATCTTACCTTTTTGTATGATAATCTTTTTAAAATTCTCGAACGAATATTTGACGTAGCAAAAATAGAAAATCTGCGAAACTATTATAATGCATAATAGAATATAAGACACGATAAATAGGACATCTCTATCTCTTCTCTGTGAACCGGGACGATTACCAGGGCTTTGGAGCATTATTAATTAAAGCTGCAATGAAATTAGACACGCGTCTGTTAGGTTTCGAACCTTATGTTATAAAAAACAGAAATTTAACACGTCGGATGCCAGATTTATTGCACAATAACAAAAATGAAAGGAAAAATAATTTACGGGCGATCTGAGGTCGGGAAGTGGAAGGGGGTGAGTTTTTAAGGGTAAAAAACTGTTTATCTCGATTTTCGGCAAAATTACAAGTCCTATGGAAAAAAGTTAAATGGCAAAGTTGTAGGTAATAAAAAGATCTACAACTTTTGTATTTACACTTTTTTCACATAACCTCAAAATTTATGTAAAAAATTGAAATAACCAAGTTTTGATGTTTTATTTTTATCTTTTACAAAAAAAAAAATTTTTTTCTCGAAATTTGGTGAAAATTTACGTTTTTATGTCCCAAACACACTGTAATTTTTTTGATTTAAAATATTTATTTTTTTAACCTTATTTTGATTTAATATCGAAAAAGCACCCTAATTTTCAATCGAAAATTCTCACGTCAAAATATCTGCTTTTTTAAAAAACTCGGTGGGCTTTTTGTTCGTTGAAATCTCTACTTTTTGATGGTGTAAAAAAAATATACATTACTATGGTAAATGTTCTAAAAGAATGCAAAGAAACGAAAAAAACTCGAATCCGAATTTTTTTTAAATCATCATGTACAATTTTGAGCTATTTATTAAAATTTATACTTTAATTACTCGAAAAACATGGAATGTAACATGGAATCTTACGTTAACTTGGTTATTTGAATTTTTTACATAAATTTTGAGGTTATGTGAAAAAATTGTAAATACAAAAGTTGTAGATCTATTTTTATTACCTTTATTACCTACAACTTTGCCATTTAACTTTTTTGCATTGGACTTGTAGTTTTGGCGGAAATCGAGATAAACAGTTTTTACCCTTAAAACCTCACCCCCTTCCACCTCCCGACCACAGATCGCCGATAAATTATTTTTCCTTTCATTTTTGTTATATTCTCTTCCTTTTCCAATGCGTTTCATCCTACTATTATTTTTTTCACTTTTTACCATTTTCAAAGGCTTCAGTCCTGGTCTAGAAAGGGTTTAGCATTTAAAAAATACATTAATTTTTTTTAAATCTTAATTTAAAAAGATCACATATTGCCAGAATAGTAAAGATTATGCATTAATGGAAGGGGAAACTTACTTTCCCGGTCAGATGTGAAGGAAAAAAAGGATTAAAATATAATTAATGAGCCCAAAGTATGGACCAGAAATGTATATAAAATATATCGAAGTATGCAGTATACAAAATAATTATTATTTCAAAAGGACGAAAGACGTTAAATTTAAACAATAGGAGTAATCCTAGAACACATCTAACAAAAATCTTCCATCACACCGGTGAGAAAAAGGAGCATTGAAATTATAAAATAGTGGTTGACAAATGACATCTCAATTGACCTTTACAAAATAGTAACAAAAATAAATTAAATATTTATACACATAATGAATGTTTATTTTTTGGCGTAGGATTTATTTGAATATCTGTCATAGTTCCAGAGAAAAAAAATTTTCCTTAAGGGTTCTTACCACCATATTTTCCATATAAGTGAAAAGAGAGGCCTGAAATTAATTGTAGGAAAAAGCAATAATTAAATGGCTAAAATATATCACTGGAAAAATGCATTTTTTAGATACTAAACCGGCTAGACCCTTTGACAATCCTGTGAATGTAACTGTCTGGATATAGTAAAAATGTACATATTAGAAATGGAGTTTTTTTAATTTTCCTAATATTAATACAAAATGGAAATAAAATACTAACCGCACTTACTGGTTGATAGAAATTAATACAATATTTATTAGTGAAAACGATTATTTGCTTTATTGCACGAGCACTATTTGGAAGTTCTAAGATTCGAAACCCTCAGATATTTAAAAAAAAATGTTTTACGCGCTCTACTAATTTTATCTGTATACACCTTGTTTTGACGATATGAAATGATTAATTTTATTAACACCAGCTTTAATATTCGTTATCTATATCTGTTCGTATAGAGTGAGATTAATTGAGTTATTTGGGGATTATATATGTATTGTTTTTTCCGTGAAAACAAGTTCTTTTGTTTTAAAAATCTGTTTACGTAAAAAATTCATAATCTAAAAAGAAACTGGAAATATCTAAATAACTTTATATGTATATTAAAATGGCTAAGAAAGTTTAATAAATAGTTAAATTTTCGAGTATGAGTTACCAACAAGAGTACATTACTTATGTGTAATTTGGAAAAATTGATGAAATATCTGGAAAATTTCAGAAATAGAATTATTGAGATTACCATAGAAATTTCTGAAAAATTTTAGGATGGATATTGAGCAAAATCTGGATATCTTGGGGAATTGTTATTGTATTAACTTGGAACAGAATTGTTTTAATATTACCCCGAAAATTACTGAAAAATTTGGAAATCTTGGGGAACATTTCAAGTTCAAAATTGTTCTAGATATCCCATAGAACATTCTAGTATTTTAGAATAAACCTGAAAATTGTTATTGTATTAACGTTTGGGACATAATTGTTTTAATATTACAATAATATATAATAAAATATGGAAATCCTGGGAACTTTTAACTTTTTCTAGAAATCCCATAGAACTTTCTAGTATTTTAGAATAAACCTGAAAATTGTTATTGTATTAACGTTGAGACACAATTGTTTTAATATTACATTAATATATAACAAAATCTGGAAATCTTGGGGAACATTTCAAGTTGGAAATTGTTCTAGAAATCCCATAGAACATTCTAGTATTTTAGAATAAACCTGAAAATTGTTATTGTATTAACGTTGGGACAGAATTGTTTTAATATTACATTAATATATAACAAAATCTGGAAATCCTGGGCAACATTTTAAGTTCGAAATTGTTCTAGAAATCCCATAGAACATTCTAGTATTTTAGAATAAACCTAAAAATTGTTATTGTATTAACGTTGGGACAGAATTGTTTTAATATTACATTAATAGATAACAAAATTTGGAAATCTTGGGGAACATTTCAAGTTGGAAATTGTTCTAGAAATCCCACAGAACATTCTAGTATTTTAGAATAAACCTGAAAATTGTTATTGTATTAACGTTTGAGACAGAATTGTTTTAATATTACATTACATTAATATATAACAAAATCTGGAAATCTTGGGAAACATTTCAAGTTGGAAATTGTTCTAGAAATCCCATAGAACATTCTAGTATTTTAGAATAAACCTGAAAATTGTTATTGTATTAACATCAGCAGGAAAATACTTTACCTAAATAACTCTGAAAATTTAAACCAAATGATCCGTCTTGCTGAAACCAAATCTAGTGAAAATTGGCTGCAAATAAGTTTTTTAACGCAGGTATGATTTAGTTGCTGAGCGGTGTTTCGTCTGACGTTTTGCTGAAACGATTACGACAAAAACACGGTCATAAAAGTCTAAGATTACCACCTTATCACTGTTAGTATAATCCTATCTTAATGGTTTGGTAAAAACAAAATGTACACCTTCTGATATAAATGACAAATGTGGGCAAAGAAAAATAATTTTCTGAGATTTGGAGAAGGAAATGATTCTAAAAAATATTGAACCGCCAGTTATTATTGCATTTTATTGCAAAATTATCTTCAGCTGATAAATGCGATATTTTGAGTTTTAGCCATAATTTCTTCAGAACTTTTACTTTGAGTTGCATGTAACATAATTGAAATGAGCAGATTAGTGATCAAGAAAAATTAAAAGGAATCAATAATACATAATCCGACACTTCGTCAAGGTTAACGACAATAATAAAAAGAGAAATTGTCGTCCCCACGTTTCTATAAATTCTCACCTTTTCCCGCCAAAATGTATCCAAAAATTACTACTCCGATTACCCTGTTCTATATATTAGTGGTGAGAGTCCAAACTTACCTTTTTGTAATATAATCCTTTTAAATTGTTTATAAGAATATTTCATGTAAATAACATAAAACAATTGAGACACTATCAAAACACATATGAGTACGTAGAAAATGACAAACATGTGGTCAGGACCGGCTTGGGGCGGTGGCCCCGGTCTAGGCGGCCTGTGATGGATCATCCTCAAGACGCTAACAAATAATTAACTAGTACCTTTTGTTTTAACGGACAATGAATGTTTTGAGTTCTAATCTAAAATCCTTTATTCTTATCTACACGATATTTGTGGCTTTTTTTAAATTTTATCTTCTGTAATAAAGATGATCTTGTTTTGATGAAATACATACAGTTCGTTTTCGTAGATTAGGTACACTCATTGTTTGAACACGATTGGATTGTTTTAATATGTAATTTTATTGCACATATGTTGCAGTATTGTAAATAACATTTTTGAGGATTTTCTATTTGATTGATTCCATTCGATTTATTTCATATTAAAATGAGGCTTACCACTAGGTCGGAAATTCTAAATGAATTTATGCAGAAACGATAAAGAATGGGATTTAGTGTTTCTAGGTAAAAATATATCAAGATATAATTACCCGAAATTGCAATTTAAAGAATAATTAGTATTAAATCTCCCGGGTAAATCTATTGCGATTAATTTCGTCGATGTTGTCATTTTTGGGTTAAATTCTCTTAGCACGTGCTTACACCAGTCACCAGTCCGACGTAAGTCTGTCATAGGAACTGTGGAAAATGCTGAAGATTAAATCAAGTACCGTATTTTTGAGAAAATCGAGGAAAGCTACATTTTTAACCAGAAAATTTGACAACTCCAGAAAATCGTAAACGCAAGTTCTAGTTTTTCCAGTTTTTGTTTTTCGATAAAATTGTTTTCCTACTTATTTTTTTATTTTATCGAAAAAAAATAATTTGTTTCCTTTCTATTATAAACAAATTTATTTCAGATACATTTGTTTCCTACTATTTTTTGCATACGTTTTTTCAATTAAATCTTGTATCTAATTACTAATTTTTATCCGATATTTATTTCAGTATTTTTTTTTTCGATAAATTTGTATTCCTATATTTTTTATAACTAAAACTTTTTTACTTTTTCTAAAAGTAAATTAACAACAAAATATTACTTTACAATTTTTTTTAGATTTGTTTACCTACTAATTTTTTTTCTACCAAACCAACAGAAAAATGTTATTTCGACCAATTTGTTGTTCTTTTATTCATTTTATTAAAATTATTTTTTTCTAAGGGTGTTTAGGTACCTCGCCGAAAATTCATTTTCTTCTAGCAGTTAAAGTTGGTTGATAGTTAATAAAATATTATTACTTTAAAGTTTTTATTCAATAATTTATTAAAAAATATTTAATAACAAAATAAAATGGTTATTCTTCAACAAAGACGTCTATCGTCATCAGGCTGAAATACCGCTTATTAATCTAGGAACTCCAGTGCCTAAAAACAAATATCATAGACATATGTGTAGTTTTGAAATTCGCATTTTTTTTCTAGTATGTAGTATCAGATTATAAAGTGTAATTAAATTTTCTATCAAAGTCGTAGAGAGAAGTAAAAAACTAAACTTACTCAGATCTACATTATTTGGATGAATGGGTCTCAGTTCTTTTCTCCCCCAGCGTACTTTTATTTCCAAAAAGTAATAGCCTAAAATCAAAAATAATTTTAAAAATGTCAAATGATTATTTTTTGCTTTCTCTTATAAAAAAATCTTACCTTCATCGATTAACTTAAACATTCTTCTCCTGGTCACGATTGCCGCCAAAATTTGAACGAATACTCCAAAACACGCCACTGAAAATATAGAAATCAAAATAGCACCTGCACTCCACATTTTTATCCGTACTCCAATTGAAACTACAACCAAACAGATTATGTTTTTGTTAAATATTATTTATAATATCTTATCAGTAATAACTAAATCCTCTCCTTCGATAAAACAGAAAATGTGTAGGTATAGTTCGAGTAATACATATAGTCCGGCGATCTGAAAATTTCTTTAAAGTCGATGCCCGAGTGTTCTACTTTAATATATAGCTCGGGAGCCAGAGAATATTTCTCCAGTCGATAAAATAGAAACGCATTCACTAAGATGTAATCGAAGCGACCAATTCATAGTTTAACTGGTCTTTGCGTCCTCGGCAACGTAGCAACACCCTTTGCGGCAGTCTCAAAGGATGCCGGTACGTTAGAAGGTAACAAAAGCGCCGCTTTAAAGCTGTTAAATTGGGGCTACTATATGTATTACACGAACTATACCGATTAATTATTAATTTTGAGGGAATTTTTTTTTGTAACTGTGCTAGATCAATAAATAAACCAATAAAGGGCATCAAACACATCAGTGGCGTAGCCAGGGGGAACCCCCCCCGGAACTTCTATAAGTTTATAAGAAAATGTAGTAACTATATAAACCATAATTATTTTACGTTTTTAAGCCAGCGATTAAGTTATATTCAGATGATTTACAAATAATATACACGGTTATTCTACGCAGTGAATGGGATATTTGGACAGTGAAATGCCAAAAAGTAGATTTCTGTATTTCTCAAAGTGCAGTCGATACTTTAAATGTAACAGATCCTTGTTTGTTTCCGAACATTTTTACGCTATTCCAAATTTTAGCCGTTTTACCCGTTACCACTGTCTCTGTAGAACGAACTGAACGAAGTGTCTCAACGATGAAAAGACTGAAATCATATTTTCGGAATAATACATCTACCAATTGATTAACAGGTCTAGCTTTGATGTCAGACAAACTTGCAGAATTACCTTTGAATAATGCTCATTCAAAGTTCAATCTCATATTAATAATTAGTTCTTTTAATCTTCTCTTAATAAATAACAAATTGTTTATTTAAATAGCCTACATTGTATACAGGGTGCCCAGAGTTAAACGTTCAGGATCGGGTTTTCAGGAAAAATAAAATTTTTATTTCCGAGTTTTTAATTTTTTTCACAAAAACTAAGCGAGATGCGAATAAAATTGAAGAAGCAAAAAAATTGTGTGTTCAACTGTTTAATCCAAGAAAAGTAACAGTGGCGTACAATGATTTGTCCCAATATCAATTAAATTACCTACCGTCACTGGAATTAATAATTTAATTCTAATAATATTTAAATTATTGCCGCAAATAAGCGTGCCAAGTTTTATCAAAATCAACCAAATAGTTTTTTGAGCAATTCATAAAAAACTCTTTTGTTCTAAAATCAAAACAAGTTAGGACCCAGGATTATGAGAACAAAAAATCTTATTTTTTCCTGAAAAACCGATCCTGAATGTTTGACGGTTTAACCCCGGGTCATCCTGTATATTTACCCTATCCGTGCTGAAAAAAGTATTTATAGTAAGTATTATCTACGAGAAATGGTGGGCCCCCTCCGAAAAAAATTCTTGGCTACGCCACTGAAACACATATAATATTTTTGTAGAAAAAATCAATATGAAATTACTCGTCTTTGCTGTATTCCTTTTGGCTGTTAATGCCCTTACAGCTCAAGAAAACTGGACCCATTTTAAGGTAATTTTTCAATGCTAATAGTCCAATATACGAAGATGCCAACCCGGGCATCAGGTCTGTCCGGCACCATTTTTTTTTAATTTGCAAGTATTCATGGGTACATTCACCCCCGAAAATCTCAGCTGTCTGAAATTTGTGGAAGGGCGGGAAAATGGCCCATTGGTCTCAAAAATGTGGTTTTTTTTTTCCGCATATTTTCGCCGATATTTCCGAAAATATGATACTTAGAGAATTTTTGTTTAGACGAAAATGAAGATCAGTTCATTACCTACAAAAATGATCCTCATCATTTTTGTCAAAAATATGATACTTTTCGACATAACCGGCTCCAAAACGCACCCCCATTTTTAGCTTTAGAGCATGCTCTAAAGGAATGACGCTCCC
This sequence comes from Crepidodera aurea, assembly GCA_949320105.2. NCBI lineage: Eukaryota > Metazoa > Arthropoda > Insecta > Coleoptera > Chrysomelidae > Crepidodera > Crepidodera aurea. The sequence goes on along the minus strand of OX439475.1, from coordinate 35,437,983 downwards.
AAGCGGATTACAAGTTTTTCAATAAATCACGTAAAAATTAATATTTTTTCATGATTCAAAATTCACATGAAAGAAGGAACCAGTAGCGATAATATCATGTTACTTTTTCCTTTTATCTATTTCTCTGAATTATTGAAAAACCGGGCCAGTTTGTTTTTGGTTGATATTTTCGCCGAATCCTTTTGAATAATGGGGCTTTGCAAGGTGTTAAATATATTCAGAAAGATTCAATAAATTATTTTTGTATATTTTCATAAACAACATGTTTTTTATGGCTTTCCAGAGTTTTCGAAAATGCTCGGGTCTATCGGGAATTAATAGATAATCAAGATTTGATTTTGTATTTGTTTTCTCGTTCTTTTCAGCTACTATTGAAAAAATGGAACGAACAATTAAGAAGCAGAAGCAAAGAAGAAAAAGCAGGCAACAAGGGAAAATTACAAGGCGCCACCTACGCACAAACTCAAGAATACTTAAAGCCTCTATTGAGAAAACTCAAGAACTTCACCTTACCCGAAGATATATCTGACAGTCTTACAGAAATTGTGGTGCACTTACTCGAAAGAAATTATTTAAAGGTAAAATGATATAATGATTGAAATTGTCTGTTAAACAATTGTCACGAATTTTGTGCATCAAATTTATTATATTTTTCATTTAATTTTAAATTTTTTGAGAAACAATTCGTAAGCAAGTCGTTTTCTTTTCAGGCTAGTGTGGCTTTCTTACAAATGGCAATCGGTAACGCACCATGGCCGATAGGTGTCACTATGGTCGGTATCCACGCTCGTACCGGTCGAGAAAAAATTTTCTCGAAAAATGTCGCTCATGTAATGAATGACGAGACCCAAAGAAAGTACATCCAGGGTCTCAAAAGGTTGATGACCAAATGCCAGGAGTTTTATCCAACGGATCCTTCCAGGTGTGTGGAGTACCAAGCTTTTGGAAAACCTGAACCCTCTACGTCATCGTAAAAATAAATAAACTCTGAAATCCACAATAGAGAACTTGGCTGCGATTATAACCTTAAAATTTCTTTTAAACAACGCCCCCTTTTCAAGATGGCCGCATCGCCCTCCACTTTTTAAGCCACGCCCCTTCTGTCAACTGTCCAAGAACATTGCGGGCCACGCCCCCTTTTGACGTTCCAGCGTCATACGATCAATTTTATGGAATTTATGCTTTTTGTACATATTTTAAGTTAAGATGTAAATAAAACAAGTTTTGTTGAATGTTGTTTTTATTTACCATTTACATCAGACGTTTACAAAAGTTGCTAAAATAAAATACTGTTTTGTTAATATAAATATGTTAAAATCTATCTAACTTTGTTTTTTACTCCTTTCGTTAAGTTCTACGGCTCTAAGAGCAGCTGCTTGAACGGCATCCATTATTGCTCCTCTAAAAAACAAAAATTACTGTCAAATGTCAAATAAATAATTGTCAATGAGATTTTGATGGTAGAAGTTTGACAGTTGACATATATCATCCACTGAATTGTTATTTAAAATTAATAACACTGTAAATATTCTAAAAGCTTTTAACTTTACCTAACTCTCCCCTTTTCCATAGCATGAACTCCAGCAATGGTTGTTCCTCCCGCCGAACAAACTTCGTCTTTCAAAGTTCCCATGTGTTTGTTCGTTTGTAGAACCATTTTTGCTGCTCCCATTACAGTTTGTGCCGCAAATCGAGTCGCCATTTCTCTATGAAGACCCATCCTGACCCCACCGTCAGATAAAGCTTCGATAAAAATGTATACCTTAAACGACGAAGTTTGTTCAAATTTTTTAAGAAACTATACCTACTTTAAAATTAATTCAATTTTTAAACACTAAATCATGTATGAGACGTCAACAATTGGACACCCAAAAACCTGTAGCAACAGGTCCCATGTTTGTGTTAAATGAGGCGGAGCGCAAGCGCTAGTAAGAAATCTAATGAAAATATCATTGTACAGTGTTTGAGACGTCAACAATGTGGACGCTCAAGAACCAAATGCAACAGATCTCATGTTTGTGTTAAATGTGGCGGGGCGCTAGTAAGAAATCGAATAAAAATAGCATTGTACAGTGTATATGAAACGTCAACAATATGGAAGTTCAAGAACCAGTTGCAACAGATCCCATGTTTGTGTTAAATGTGGCGAACCGCAAGCGCTAGTAAGAAATCTAATGAAGATAGCATTGTACAGTGTTTGAGACGTCAATAATGTGGACGCACAAGAACCAATTGCTACAGATCCCATGTTTGTGTTAAATGTGGCGAACCGCAAGCGCTAGTAAGAAATCTAATGAAGATAGCATTGTACAGTGTTTGAGACTTCAACAATGTGGACGCTCAAGAACCAAATGCAACAGATCTCATGTTTGTGTTAAATGTGGCGGAGCGCTAGTACGAAATCGAATAAAAATAGCATTGTAGTGTTTGAGACGTCAACAATGTGGACGCTCAAGAACCAGTTGCTACAGATCCCATGTTTGTGTTAAATGTGGCGAACCGCAAGCGCTAGTAAGAAATCTAATGAAGATAGCATTGTACAGTGTTTGAGACGTCAACAATGTGGACGCTCAAGAACCAAATGCAACAGATCTCATGTTTGTGTTAAATGTGGCGGGGCGCTAGTAAGAAATCGAATAAAAATAGCATTGTACAGTGTATATGAGACGTCAACAATATGGAAGCTCAAGAACCAGTTGCAACAGATCCCATGTTTGTGTTAAATGTGGCGAACCGCAAGCGCTAGTAAGAAATCTATTGAAGATATCATTGTACAGTGTTTGAGACGTCAACAATGTGGACGCACAAGAACCAGTTGCTACAGATCCCATGTTTGTGTTAAATGTGGTGAACCGCAAGCGCTAGTAAGAAATCTAATGAAGATAGCATTGTACAGTGTTTGAGACGTCAACAATGTGGACACTCAAGAACCAAATACAACAGATCTCATGTTTGTGTTAAATGTGGTGAACCGCAAGCGCTAGTAAGAAATCTAATGAAGATAGCATTGTACAGTGTATGAGACGTCAACAATTGGACACCCAAAAACCTGTAGCAACCGATCTTATGTTTGTGTCAAATGTGACAAGCGCTAGTTGTACAGCAACCCTACGCGCTATACGCACCAAACATCAAAGGATGCATCCAGTAAGGACCTTAAAAAAAGATTAAGTGAGTTAATTAGAGAGGTACAAGCTGCAAACTGTAACTTTATCCATCTACTTAGTGATAACCCTCATGCCTAGTAACCAATTAATACTTACAAAAGCTGGTCCACTTGCAGATACTGCCATCACGGCGTCAATCATGTGTTCTGGCAGTAGTTGGCACATTCCAGTCGCATTTAAAATGCTGTTTACAAGTGTTAGATCTTCTTTAGTAGCTTTTGTGCCTGGACAATATACTGAACATCCTTCTCCAATCAGCATAGGTGTGTTGGGCATTACTCTTATAACTCTGGAACCTTCAAAGTTTTGAAGTATCTGAAAATTACAGATTTTATCGAATATCTTGTCGAAATGAATCATTAAAATATTACAGGAAAACCTGTTAAGAGTTTTAGTATTTATAAGTGTCAGATCATTTTGCTATTTCTTCAAACTTTACCTTGTTAATAAATTCATTCTAACCTTTTCAATATTACTTGTAGTAACCCCAGCTAAGATGGATATGAATAATTTGTTTTTTGCATCTTTCATATTAGGACTTTCTTCTATTTGTTTGATGGCATCACAAAGTACGTGCGGTTTTACAGCTAGAAAAATTAGATCCGATTCTTTCACTATTAAAGAATTGTCTATAGATACGTTGGCTCCTAATTCTTTCCAGCTGTCTAAATTTTTAATGTATGGACTTGAGACGTAGACTTGCGAATATTCTATTAAACCTGTCAAAAAGGAAAAAAAAACTATAAAAAAACCCTTTTATGTATATATACGATAAAACTGACAACAAACTTTCATTCAGTTTAGATTTCTCAACAGAAAGTAACCTCAGGCTGGTTCTAAATTCGCAGCCCTGGGTTTAATTTTAACAGTACCTTTTCTTTTGATTCCTCGACAAATAGCCTTGGCCATACTACCATCGCCTATAAATCCAATCTTTTGAGTCAGTTTTGATGGTACAGCTGTACAATATGGTACTGATCCGATTTGTTGAAATAAGTTTGAACATCTGCAAATTTACACTTTTGTAAGCATTTTAGACTTCCAAATATCAAGAAGTCTGTCTGTTAATTCATTCATTTTCATTTCATTTAATAAACAAATAGGCAACGCCTCAATATTAATCTGCTAGATATATGTAAATTATATTATATTATAACGAGACAAGATCTCTTCGTTCCCGTGCTCGTACCAGCCGGTCACGTGTTCCGTTTTATCTGGAAAGATTCAGCCGGCCTAGTCGAAGCTAAGAAACAAAACGGACTTCCGGCTCACGCCATTATATCAAAAATCCTCACGTAGACCACAGTCCATACGACTGCAAATTAGCCAAATATATTGTAAAATACCGGTAGAATATTTCATCCGACTTAAGTGCGAATGGGACGGCATTATCCATGAGTGAGATGCAAGACGAGCATCTCTCGCAGTACATAAAAACTGTGGGCGTGACTTAACAAGCCCACGCTCGCTACAATCAAATCTAGCAGAACTCTTTTTAGTGTGCATCGAGCCCTTAACATGAGCGCATACTCCGGGGTTACTAAAATGTCTCTGACAAAATCAAGTGCCCTCTGATGCGGCAACAAATGTTTTTAAATGCCTCTTAGTACGGAAAAATAGCGTGTGATAAACTCTCAATCAGAGCACAACTCCTTCGTTCATCAACATCGTAAATTTTGTCTCATTTTTATAACTGAGTTTTTAAGGTCAGAATTTAAGTGACCTAATAAACATTCTTTCAGAGTGGTTGATAAGTAGTGTAAACCATTCCACTGTTATTGAATATTTAATAAAAAGTGTTAAACTCACAGTGGATGTGTTATTTGAGAGTAACAGCGTTTATAATAATAATAATAATATACGCCCTGCAATTCACTCCCTTACAAGTGAACCCCAGAAGCTCTGCAGCTTGTGCGGGAGAGGGACGGCTATTATTATTATTTGCCGTGGCGCTCTGGGGCGACTTACTGATGCTTGATGGCGCATTTGCTTTACAGTTGTGGGAAAACCCAGAAAAACCACACAACACCATCATCGACAACGATGGACTCCTCCAGGATTTTTAAATCTTTGCAGCGTAAACTAACATCAAAGTAATTAATGTTAAATACGCTACAAATCATGCCCAGAAATAGGCAATGAAAATTTTTATTTTTAAAAATCTCATTGTCTAGACCGGGGCACGAACCAGAGCACGGACAGACCTATTATTGGTACATATTGAAATGTAACCGTCTTTGCCAACTGAGCCTCCGTCGCCGTTTAAAGAGGCTGCATAGAATCAAACCGAAATCGGCTGTTCTTGCAAATGGCTCCTTTCGTAAACCACTTAAATTACGACATGGCCCTACAGAGCCGGTTTCAGTGACAAAATACGACAGCCTATGACCTGTTTACGGTCTGACTAAAGTATTTGAATCCTGTTTTTACAATTATTTTTTCAGGAAAATTGTTAAGAATACAGAATATTCAGAAATGAGCTGCAAACATTTGATTTTCAATAACGTATGACCAAAATATAACTTATAACACAATGTTCATAAAAAATGAAATGTCAAATTAAAATTTTTATGGAAAAATTGGTAATAATTTACATACTGCGAAATGTATATTTAATTTGAAAAATAAGTGAATGTAAAAATGTACATTAATTATTGTAACATGTAGCAAATTGGTTTTCAAACGCTTACACTATTTGTTTACCTAAAATGCCGTTAGAAGGGCGCTAGTGTCGCGCGAAATCGAATCGGGTTGGCGCTTAGATCATATATGCTACGCTAGATACGGTACTTGGGTTATTTGTTTGGTAGGTCCGGGAGGAGTCTAGAGCACTAATCCATTGATTGGTCGATTTCAAATGTCGACGATACCCGCTTATATCGTAATGTTTGGCAGATTAGACATATGTCAGATATTCTGTTTTTTTGGGAATTATTGTGCCAATCTTGTGTATGTATAAATATGACAATATGTTACACTGTACCAAAATATTCCAAATGGTACGCCTCTGTATCAGAGTACGCTATTGCCCCTTCACCCCCTCTCATCATTACTCATCTAATACCAAACAAACACTACAGGAAGCCGTATCTAGCGAAGCATATATGATCTAAGGGAAGGTGTATTGTCGTACGTTGTTGCTTCTTTCATATTTGACAGATAATAATGACAATGTAATTAAGGAACTGTCGGCGTTTACTAGTGTACTCCACTGGAGGATAAGCTACCGGCATGCATTACAGTTTTATTTCAAATTGGTACGTTGCTGAAGCCGTCTTTCTGAAGAGAAGGCACGATCTTCTCAGATTACGTTTATATATACAGGTATCTCAAGCTTTTTTAAACTGATGTTAAAAAAAATCATGGAACACCCAGTATACATGCATTTTAATTACATTGATGTTTTTTACATATAAGAATTGTATTTTAAAATTATTTTGAATAAATGTATTGAATTTGACTATAAGACAAAGAGTTTGAACCCCGGTAGGGTCATCTTTTTGAATTGAAATGTATTATAATTTTATTTTAATATAATTTAAGCCACTTTACACTTCAATCTAACATACGACCTTAGGGCACGCCATTTTATGTTTATAAGTCTAATGCAGAATCACCGGTTATTCGATTTTACTTGTTCTTTTATTTGAACTATTTTGAAAGAGCAAACCGAACCACTTGAAAAGTTTTAATAACCTTTTAAGCCTTTAGTTTTAGTCTGATTTTTGTGAAATTTTCAGGAAATACTAATAATTACAAAACTTAGGGTGGAGATTCCTTGATTTTTTTGTAAACCTTCGAGAAGTATTTATTTTGTTCATTTTAAATGGAAAATCACAAGAAGAAATATCCGCGCCATTCTGCATTAAATCTATGAAAATTTGCTCCTATTTGTTTTAATAAATATCAAGTAGTTTTTAAATAATGTTATTTCCCATTTTTTTCTTAAATCTTTGTAAAGTGCTGCCACATCGTTACATACATTTAAAGCTGTCGAGAAATATTCTATCGCCAAGTGTTCCCAGTGGCGCGCATATAAATACAATTTTATATTAGAAAACCCTCATAAAATAGAAGTGAAATTTTCTTCTCACAAGAACTCCGGTTGCCACTTAATACGTGAATACTAACAGAACGCCAGTACTAAATCCACTTCTGAGAATGTTCTACCTGCAGTCCTTCGATAAATGTAAAAATATATTTATATTGAGGTACTTTTCTTTATTAAATATGGTTCAGGGTCTTTAATAAAAGTCAAAACTATTTAAAAATGTATATTTAAACATTTAAAAATATAAAAAATTAAATACCTATATATATGTACGATTGAACATCTACACTCGGCTAGAAAGTACCTAAGAACTATTTTTTGGTCAATAATAAAGGAGATAAAAAATCGTTGTTAACAATTAGGAATATAATGATAATAATAAATTATTACATGGTAAATATATTGATCACATTCACTTTTTTTACGAAATATATGATTAAATACTAACGAACATACAACTCTCCAAAAAGGTTACAGAAAAATCTTTTATACATTGTTCGGAATAAATACAGGGGGTGGTCCAAAAGTAGGTCGAAAATAAAATTTACTGATTAGATGAATTAATAACAAACTCCCAGTAAACCAAAAGTTGTGGGTAAATATTCGGCCTGTACTCGGTAGGTATTGGAAACTGACGGTCGTTTCTATTGCAGAGCCGCTTGGGGCACCCGAGTTAATTGCTAATATGTTGATTTTGTTAATATTGTTATTTGTGCAACAATTAATTTTATTTCTTGTACAGTCAAGATGAATTTTTAGAAGACTTAGGATTTCTTCTAATGGAAGATGATCTAAAAGCTGGCAGATAACAAGAGAGACACCTATGAAGAATGTCACCAAAATAAAACTAATGTACTATAACGTGACGTGTCTTCTAAAAATATTGGTTGACGGTTTTCTATATCAAAACTTGCGTTCATCTCTTAGATATTGATTTCCAAAAAAAATAAGACCGTTAGATGGTTAAAAACAGGTTGCTAGGCTTGGGAGATGCAAGTGGCGCAGTCAGTAGGATTTCCGTCGGAAAATCTATCGGGGGAATCCGTGAGCAACGGTAACAGAAAGTTGCACAAATTCACTTCATCATAAACAGGTCACCTTCCTTGATGCCTGCGTTTACCAAGAGGGGCTCCAGGCCTTCTTTATGTGCATTTATTTTTAAATTCCGCGAATAAACTAAAGTTAGTCGATTGATTAATCGTTGATTTAATGGTAAAGAAGAAGACGACGTTTTGTATGATAATTCGGTACTGACGCGTGTTTGTGGAATGTTTCTTATTGTACTCTTTCATAAAAAAAAATTAGGCCCGAACACGGAAAAAAAAAGCATTTTTGAGTTTACTGGGATAGGCCATAATTTGTTTAAATACATTTCATTGTGGGAATTTAACAATTATTTTCACACCATCTCCTATAAGGATAATTATAAATTATTACAAAAAAGGATGCTTTATACACAAGGAGGGTAAAAAAATATGAAACACAATTAAACATATTTTTGTAAAAAAAAAATGAACAAAGAATACATTTAAGCATTATTATAAATATTATTTTAATTAACTATATTTTAAGGTTTATATTATGACTTAGAACGCGTTTTATCTTTAAGAATTATTTGTTTTTAGGTTAGAGATTATTTTAAAAACGATTGTAGGTAAATTACTTAAAAATTTATTTAAATAATAATTGATGAATTTAAAAAAGAAACATGAGATTTAAATAATATAAAAAGGGAGTGCAAGTTGATGATATCCTTTAGATCCCTCTTGTCAGATTATTTAAATTTCGGTATTTCTCTTTCTATCATAGATTTGAACCGATATTCTCTTCTTAAAACGTTCACGCGAATTTGAGGCGGTGAAATTATACAAAAATTTTTGTATCATAATTACCATGTCAAATTATTTTTTATATTTTATATATAAATTTAAAATATTGTCGAATTGTTTTTCGAAAAATTTATCTATAGTTTAATTTGTGTTTTGGACTGGAATGTACGAAAGACACTGGTTTTATTTTGTCCACCTTTTGCTTATTAAATGGGATTTCTATTTTAACTGAATAGAAAAAATATACAGTGTTTTTTTTTCAATAAACATTTTATGTTTTGGAAACCGTAAACGATATAAGGATGGTTAATTGAAAAAAAAACGTATTTTAAAAGTCAATAAAGAATGAGAAATAAATTTACAATTTCTCTTACAATTTTCGAGTCATGCAGGTAAAATAAAAATGTGAATATGCGTTTTTCGCCCCTAGAACGTTTATTTTAAAATAAAATTGAAAAATGCTAAAGAAACTTTTTTATTGAAATTATTGTACGAGGTGTGTAATTCTTCAATTTTCGAGACCAATTATTTTTTTTAATATAGATAGACTTTAAAATGTCTAGTTATGTAACCTAGTTTTAGGTTTAAATGGACTTTTATTTCGATAAGAAAGTTCCTAAAATGATTTTAATATTTTCAAAAATAAATGTAAAAGTTATTCTTGATAAAAGTTTGTGCATCCCCTAAAACTAAAAATGCACCAACAAAATATAGTAAAACACTCGTAATATACGAGGAGCCTTCAAAAATTTGATTTTGGGAAAACGGTAAAGTACCCGTATTTTGAAAAATCTCGGGAAATGTTATATATAAAAGTTGTTCAGCATTAAAAAATACATCTAGATTTGAAGTCATGGCTATCTGAGTGAACTTTTATTTTTTTACCCATTTTTTAAAATGGGGACTACGAAGAAAAAAAATTGCTAAAACGATGAATAGACAACATCCTGTATATGACGGTTTATTTAAAAAGCCTGTAATATTACAAATTTCATAACTATTGTGTTAACCAAGGTCAATTTTTTTGAAAAGTAAAATAGTTTTTTTTCATTTAGTGTAACATGAACTTAATATTCAATAATATCAAATCACAAAACGTCAAAATAAAATAAGTATTTCGGCACAAACTCATTGATTTTATGGTTTTAGCAATTTTTTTTTCGTAGTCCCTATTTAAAAAAAAATGGGTAAAAAAATAAAACTTAGATTGCCACGACTCCAAATGTAGATGTATTTTTTAATGCTGAACAACTTTTCTAAATAGCATTTCCCGAGATTTTTCAAAATAAGGGTACTTTACTCTTGTCTCAAAATCAAATTTTTGAAGGCTCCTCGTATATTACGAGTGTTTTACTATATTTTGTTGGTGTATGTTTAGTTTTAGGGGATGCACAAACTTTTATCAAGAATAACTTTTTGTCGAAAAAACCTTAATAAAAAAGTTTCCAATATGGTGCGTACTTTGGGGATGACACTGTATACCCTCTTGTAATTTTAATTCTCAATTTTTAATTTTTTTTTCATCTAACCTATCGTTTACGGTTTCTAAGATTGCAATGTTAAATCACGATAAAAACACTCCGTATATCTGTATTTATTTTTTAACTCAATTTAATATAAACAAAAGTTGGATTTTTTTAGATATATTTGAAATAATGTAAAGTATTGTTTTATATATAGCAGTCTATTATATTTACGATATGTTCAACTCAAACACGAATTTTTTTAAATCACTCCAAAAATGTAAAAATAATTTCAGTGAGAATATATTTTTCATGCAAAAAAAAATCTAAAAACTTTCAATACTCTTAAAAATTAAATAAAAATATATAGATATAAATAACGCTTATTAGATTATAATGTTTTTGTAAATATTTTGAAATTAACGTTTGAATTTCAATAAAACTGGATAAAATAAAAAATAACTTTACACGTGTTATACAATAAATATATAATTTTAAGCCGCCAAATATTAAAAAAAGAGGTTACGCCCGTCCGGGATAATGACTATGTATTTTGTTCTACAATAAAACTCGATTTCTGTCTCATGGGGCAACGTTTTGATTTGATACAACAATGCCAAAAAAATCCCAGATCTGGGGATGCAACACTGCAATTTTATTTAATTAAATGTATTTTTATCATTTAATAAATGGCGGTTTAATTAATAGAATATAAAAAGAAATGGATTCCAAAAAATAATGTTTTAATTTGTTTTCCTAGAAAACGTCGGAAGAGATTAAATTATTAAATATTAATATCCCATATTTTTTCTTCACCCGGCAACGAACCATTTATGATTAATGCAACAATGGCAAGAAAATGTCCCCAGATCTGAGGAAAACAATGAATTCAACAAAAAAGTAACAGATAGGCCAAAACTTATCCCACACAGACGAACCCTCTATTTTTATTTTTATAGTAAATCTACTTTTTTTAAGTATTTACAGGCCACTGCATTGTACTTTACTGCTTTTTTTAGATAACTATATATAAGTTATTTAAAATTACTGCCCTAATAGTAAATATAAAATTTTAGTTATATAAATAGGTTCATATAAAAAACTCATATCGATTATGTCCACCAAGGAATTCTTAATTATTTTTTTGTTAAAATTAAACAAAAATATAATTTTTTTGTGATGAGATTCGTCGTTTTCCGTTCTTATGCTTTTTTTGTAACTAAATTTAAAATTATTCTAATTGTAGTATAAAACCGATATACAATAATTAGCTGCCTTATTTTCTTCGACTATAACTTGAAAATCAGTCTAAAATTTTAAAAGTCAACGAAAACGCCGAATAATCTCGTAAAACTTTCAAATTTCAACTTTAAACATAACATGTTTAATGAAATTTTAAATATCAAGTTTTGGAAAAATTTCGAATTTGACACAATGATTTAAAATTTAATAATTTTCAACACAGTTCTACGGCGCTATCGTAAATGAAGTTTAAAAATTCAATTAATAGGCAAGATAAACAAATAAAATTAATATTTAAAAACAGCTGCAAATAATTATTCTAAAGATTTTCTGAGTTACTTCTACTTTTGAAATGTTTGAAACAATTTATATTTTTTTCAAGAAACTTTATTGTTTAATTACTGAGTGCCGACAAATCTTAACATTGATTGAATTTGTGTCAGAAATTACAAAAATTCCAGAATTTGTCAGGTCATTACAAAATTCACCGAAGCTTTCTTAACCAAAATTACCATTAAATATTAATTGTAAACATTTACAAATATTCAGTAACCCAGAAACAAATCTTAAGTAACTTTAAGAGACCTTTTACAATAATTATCCTAATGCATAGGCATGGAAAGCATATTCACCCGTACATCGATTAAAGTCTGGTATATAGTCTGGAAACTAGGCCTGTCGATCGGCTTCTGCCCCCAGCACTGTTTCATAACCTCGTAAACAGGCGCAGGGCAACTCTCTGGACTAGAAAGCACGTTTCCCTCTTTGAGAAACTTGATCACCTCCTCATGGGTCATCCCGTAGTACGGTTGTAGGGCATAAGAGAAGATTTCCCACAGGCACACCCCGAAAGCCCATACGTCCGATTCTGGGGTGTACTTGTTGTAGAGGATGCTCTCTAAAGGCATCCATCGGACCGGTATTGCATCCCTGTCACTACCCTTGTAGTAGTCTTGGAGGTAGATTTTTTGGGAGAGACCAAAATCTGCTATTTTTACTACCATGTCGTCGCTGATTAAACAGTTTCGAGTGGCTAAGTCTCTATGGACAAATTTTCTTTGGGATAAATAAACCATACCTGAAAGAGATATTAAAGCTAGGAGTAGGTTTTGGATTGATGGTTAAAACATTGCCGTATTTTTAGGAACATCGAATTCTATTAAACAGACTCCCTTGTCTGATTAAGGGCGGTAATCAGAAGTAAATCATTCTTCTCTTATAAATGTTTAATAGTATGCTGAGAAAAAAAATATGTGAAAATGAAAAACAAAATTGAATTATAACTTTTCCTTCCGGTAAAATATAACAATAAAGGTAAGACCTTAGAGTGATATAAAAATAATTTCGAATTCCTAACTCGTTTACTTACTTTGTAGGGATAAGAAGAAGAGAGTGAGATCTTGACCAGAATCACTCAAAAAAATTTGCAACCCCCAATGCAAATTGGTTATAACATTACATGAACAAATCCATTAAAATATATTGTTATGGTGTAAAGAATGAGACAAAATTATGGGAAGTGTATTTTAAACGAATTAAAAAAAATTATGTAAAAGGGACTTAACATGACATGTTTGTTTTGGGAGATGATTTTTGAAATGTCAGATATTAATTGAAATAAAGAATATTAAAAAGTAAAAAATCTTAGAATTTACAATAATCATTTCAATTGGCGCAACAACGTGGGGCAATTAAATTGAGTTAACCCAAAAGATGGAGGAAACAAAGAAAGAAACAGACGTAGCAAAAGAAGAACAAGAGGATAGGAGACAAGGAGGAACAAGTAGAGAAGATCTGTTAATGGAATTTTTGATCAGTATGAATAAGAAATTAGAAGGAAATAAGGAAGATACAATTAATATGAGGGGAGATTTGAATAGAAAATTAGAAGAAAATAAGGAAGATATAATTAATATGAGGGGAGATTTTAATAGAAAATTAGATGAAAATTGGGAAGAAAGTCAAAAAATGAACAGGAAATTAGACAAGAGTTTAGAACAAATAGAAAAAATTAAAAAGGAACAAGAAGATCAGAAGGAGCATATCAAAAATATACAAGAAAACATAAAAGGATAAGAGAAAAATTTAAGAGAAGAAATTCAAGAAAATGGTGTTAGAATCAGACATATAGAGAATGCATTTAGAAGAAAATATAAAAAAAGAAATAAGAAGTGTAGGAAATAGCTTAGAAGAAATCAGACAAGATTTAAGAAAGGATACAGATAAAAAAATAGAAGAAACAAGAAAAGATAGTAAAAAAAGAAATGATTGCAAAATAATAGAGGTAGAAGAATTACAGGAGCAGAAAAATAAGAAAGTAATAGAAATAGAGTTTATTGAAGAAATATGTCAAATAAAATTGGCACAAATGGAAAATAAAAATGAAGAAATAAAACAAGTAAAGGAAAGAGAAAGGATGTTGAGAAATAAAATTAAAAGAAATGATCACAGATGGAAGATTAAATAAAAAAAATATTTTTGTATATTGGAAAAAAATTTAAATGAAGAAATAAAAATGAATTTTGAAATAGCAGAGGAAGAGAATTTAAGAATACGAAAAGGAATCAAAGAAAAATACAAGGTATTAGTGGGAAAAATAGAAATTAAAATTTGGTTTTCTTATTTCTTTTCAAGAAAAAATAAATTAAAACAAATTTTGGGAATGTTGTTATGGTGTAAAAAAAGGTGAGGGTTGTTATGGCATGTTTGTTTTGGGAGATGATTTTTGAAATGTCCGATATTAATTGAGATAAAGAATATTAAAAAGTAAAAAATCTTAGAATTTACAATAATCATTTCAATATAAACTGTTTGGAGTAACTTAAAATACGGCCTAGTTATAACCGAAAAGCATCAATCAACTTACCTGAAGCAATTTGAAGAGCAATATTAACTTTCTCAAGATGACCCAACTGATTATCCTTATAAATATCTTTGGTAGGTGAGCTGCCATCAATAACACTCCTAACCACATAGTTACTGGGCGAACACTGTCTTAAAAACTCGTTCAAATCCCCTTTTCCCATATATTCGAATAGTAAACACATTGGACGACCCATTGCACATACGGCAAGCAATTTAACAATATTCGGATGATCAAATTCAGCCAACAAACAAGCCTCCTTCTCAAAATCATCTTGCATGTCGTCGGAAGCATCTTCTTTAAGCATTTTTACCGCTACTATCGTGAATTCTTCGCCTGGGATTAAACCCGGAGCTTTGGCTTGGAAGACACTGCCAAAAGCACCTTGCCCCAAATCTCTGATGTAGATTATATCATTCCTAGGAAATTCTAATTTTTCTAATTTAGGATTTAATGTTGCTCCATGACTATGATAGGCCATATTACTGGGAAGTTTGTCTAAATCGATGTTGACTTCGGCGGATTCTGGAGCGTTGTAACCTAATAAATGCCTTTTGTGTATCCGGTAGCACAATAAAATCAATAATAAAACCACTAAAAACACTATAAGACCCACCGTAGATGTTATAATTAAGAATGTAGGTGATAAAAGTTGGTCCATTGCTATACTTTTTGTTTCGAATTCGTCGAAAGTAGAATTAGGGCACCGAGGTATATCGCAATGTTGCCATCTTATCTCAGGATTGGTGGTAAAACACCAAGGTCTCTTTTCTTCACTTCCAGCATTTCTACAGTAGTTTTCCGCATCCATAATTTCTGGAAAAATATTAGGAGGCGAATCGTGTGTATGAGGAAATTGTGAATCCCAACGTTGACATGATATTCCAGCTTTCGTGACATTTACTTTACCCTGATAAAATCTCCCCCTACCTTTCACACAGTCATAAGTAACTTCATCTAATTTCATATCAGTTAAACCAGCATACGAACATTCCTGTGAATTTTTATTATACTTAGGAAGAATTGAACAGTCAGGTAAACGAAAATGCCCCCTAGACTTAATGTACACACCCATTTCTTTTTTATCTTCTATTTGGGCCCATTGTTTGAAACAAAATAATTCTTTTACTGCTACGCAATCTTGGTAACATAAAGGGAAAGGTTTTGATACGTTACAGTCAGGAAAAGAATAGAAACAAAGTAGTTTTTCTGCAGCAGATCTACAAGGTTCTTCTAAAGTTCCTATTAATTCATCCCACAGAGCTCTTGTTATTTTTTCGTTTTCGTACCCACCGCTGTTATTATACCATACTTGTTTCGAGCTTAAAATGTAGTTTTTACAAATATCACCGTGATATGAACCACAGTATCCTTCAGATGAGGTTTCAGAGCTTCGGACGAAAATTAAGAACAAAAATAATGGATACATTCTGGCAGTGAGTGACTTTTGTCTTATTAAATCATTTTTAACTAGTTGCGTATTGTTTTATAACAGGTTTATGTTATGTTTTCGTAATTTTAGGAATGTTACACCTTCACATTTACAAGTTTTTAATTGACATTGAATGAGTGACTTTGACACTTGTGTCAACACTGTCAACAGAACTGCTGCAGAAAGGAATTTAGTTGCATAGTTGTCAGATTTTTTTGTTTATGCAACACTTTTTGCATATTCTCAGTAATGGCCTGAAGCGTATCGATTGAAAAAATTTCCAGGACTATTAAAAATTATTGTTTAATTAAATTATTAAGTACGTCCTATTATTATAGAATACATTACTAACCTTACGTTTCTGAAAATTAGTGATCTGAACAAATTTAAAACCATTTTTGGCACCCTACCAATTTAAATTGCTAAAGCGATGTAACCTTGCACTCGTAAAATTACCAACTAAAATAGGTAGCCCATTGAAAGATTTTTAAGCAGTAAATAATTTGTAGTTGCTTATGCATAAAATCAACGCTCAAGAAATGAAAATTTAAAAAACATATAGCACTTTTGGGTTCCAAAATTTACTAATGTGAGAAAAATTCTAATACACATATAAGAACAAATGATCAAAAGAGATGTTGCAGAGAGTTAGAGAAGAAACAAAAAATAAGCTATATTACTGTCTAGAAATAAATGGGAAAATTTTGACCATCCTTCACATTAAAATAAGAAATAAGTTTTAGTTTTACTTTTACGTGTTATTCGAGATTTATTTTCGTTTCAGTATTACCCTTAGCTGTTATTTTCAATCAGTTAAATATATCTTCAATCGTTAATTTAGCTGAGATAACACAAAATTTGGCTAATTTTAAAACAAAACCCCATAAAAAATCAGTTAAGTTGTAACTTGTAACACTGCATTTTTACAGGTTAGATTAGTTTGACACATTTGACACTTGTTAACTGCACTAAATATGACAGGTGACAATTATTAAAAATAGTAAAAATACGATTAAACGTAACTACTGAATTTTATTTATGTTACGAGAATATGGTAAATGAAAGAAAAAATGGATGAAATAAAAATTCATAACTTTATTGTAAAATTAATCACTTTTTCTATTCTAAAACAAAATAAAATATTAAAAGTACAGCAACAAAAACAAACTCATTTCAGATCATTATCAACCATTACATGTTTTATTGCAATAATTATTTTTGATTTATTTAAATGCATATCAATTCATATTTTTGTCTCAAATTCTAAAAATAGTCAACAAAGACGAAAGACAATTTTTTTAATTTTAGTTTTTGCTAAATTCAATTATTGCTTAATCTCATTTTTCCTCAGCAAATTCTGCTGCCCTTTTTGTAGCACATTCTATAGCATCAATAAAAGCCGCCCTGAAATGAATAAACAAATTAATAAATAAAAAAATCTTTTTTTTGTTGTTGAAAACAACCTCATTCCTCCACGTTCCAAAGCATGAACACCCTGTATAGTAGTACCGCCAGGCGAACAAACCTCGTCTTTTAACTGCCCAGTATGTTTTCCGGTATCTCTAGCCATTTTAGCCGCCCCTAGGGTCATTTGAGCTGCGAATTCCCCAGCTAAAGCACGTGGAAGTCCCATTTTAACTGCTCCATCGGCTAAAGCTTCGATTGCCATGTAAATGAAGGCCGGACCACTGGCGGTAAGTGCTCCAGCGACGTTGATGAGGTTTTCGGGCACTTCCCTACAAGTTCCTGTTACTGATAGGATTTTACTTACTAGATTTACGTCATCTTGTGTGGCTGTAGGACAGGGGCTTAAGAGTGTGCAGCCTAAAAAGAAAATTAATTTGAAAACTAGTGAATAGAAAATTACTGTAAAAGATTTTATTGTACACCCTACCTTCACCTACTGTCATTGGTGTATTAGGCATAACCCTTACAATTCTAGGTTTAAATCCTGCTAGAGCTTTTCCAAGTTGTTTCAGAGTTATTCCTGCAAGAATTGATACAAAAAGTTTTGATTCAGATATTTGGGGATGGGTCTTCTTAATCTCTTCAATAGCTATATGCAGAATATGGGGTTTAACTGATATAAAAACAACATCAGTAGCATCAACAACAAATCCGTTTTCTTGGGTAGCATGACAGCCTCTTTGAGTCCACCATTTTAAGTTATGAAGACGAGGACCTGATACGTGGATTTGTTGGTACGAAACAAGTCCTGTATTAAAAAAAGGGTAGATTTTAGACTTGGTTTGTTCATGTTAATACTATTTCCTAACAGGTTTTATCTCTACAATAGACTTTTAACACATTTTATTCAAGTCTTTCACGTAATTTTCTTTGTTTTAATTTACACATCCAGAAAAATCAACAATAAAAAAATGTATACATTACCTTTTGACACAATTCCTTCACATATAGCTTTTGCCATATTTCCACCACCGACAAACCCAATTTTATGATTTATAGGTTTAATTAAATTAGGTTCTTCCATTTTTTTTGTATTTCAGAACAAGAAAATCCAAATTATAACCTACAAAATACAAAACTCTGATTATTTTCGGGGTCGGTTCAAGAACCCTAACTATTTTTCCACTTCCAACATTTGATAATAAACGACTTATAAGTTATGTAAACGACCAATCTGATAATAACAAGTTGTGGAAAAAAATTAATTCCTTGCAAAATAAACTAATACTAAATTCTTCTTCTTCTTTCTCCTTTTAATCGCTTTTGATCTGCTTACTTGTGCATTTGTCAGCACATGATGTAGTCTTGCCGAAGCAATACAACATAAAAGCAAAAACTTTGTTAAATATTGATGATCATATCACAATTATATTAACAACCTTCTAAATAATAATAATTAGAATAGCTATTTAGGTCAAAATTTGGGGTTAGATATGGATCTTAATGTGATATTAGGGAAATAAAATGAAACTTTTTTAAAAATTATTTATTTACAATTCACATCCAGATATATCAACAAGTTCCTTGGGACATTTTACTTGGTAAAAACTAACATCAGGATTTGAAACACCTTCCATAAATTCGAATCTCCATTTGCAACCGGCCTGCAGATCTTCAGGTAATTCTTCGCATTCCTCAATAGAATGTACTCCACCATATGGGTCACCCCAACCATCTTCTGGAGCATCCCATTGGGTCATACAACCCAAGGGGAAGATTCCAACACCACCACCGGGAATTCCCAGATCAAACTGATTTTGTTTGAGTGTATCTCCCGCATTGGTAACTTGCACTAAGAATTGTTTGCCTTCCAGATCACCTTTGAAGCTTAATAGCATACAAGAGCAACATAAACTGAAATCCAATCCACCAGTGAAGGAAGCTGCAGCAAATCCATAGGATAAAGTTGAGTTTATCACTACTGGTGACTGATTGGAACAACTATAAGCAGTTCCATCTGTACCACAGCCCGACATTTCTGTTGGTTTGGCTGGGGTTTTGCCGTCTGCTTTACAAGAGGTTATGGGTATATTGGTGGGAGTTTCAATGTTGTCCACCCAAGAGCAGGAAGGTTTGCAGCAGTCCCAGTATCTGGTAGTGACGCCTGTACCGTTAATTCCTCCAGGATAGGGGATGATTTCTGGCTGGGGTTCGGCTTGCGTAACCGCAACTGAAATAAATAGCAATTATAACATAATTAACAACATAAACAAGGAAAACTGAAAACGCAGGAACACATCTTGATTTGATTATAGAAAATCACTCATTATTTTTTCAAAAAGAGCAACTACTTTGGGTTTGAAACAGTTTTTATCCGATTTCTCACAAAATTTGACGTTCAGCTTTGACCATTTACCACAATAAACAGAGACAGCTTTATTTCGCAATCAGTAAAACAATAATAAATAAATAAAAGATTGTTGTCCTCTTATTATCTCTCAACTTTGGATCAAATCCATTCAACAGTTTTTACTGAATGATGAAAAAAAAACCTATATCCAAAGAATAAGTTTGAAAAAATCAAAATAAACTGCTAAAATCATAAACCATCCCATCTTCGGTTGCGCCTTAGTCGGATGAACAGTATCTATCTACTACATTAAAATTTTTTAAATTTAATTCTTTACGGGTCTACAAACACGTTTTTAAAATGTTTTTGACTGCAAGAATTTTCTATCCCCAGAAAGGCTCCATACTCCGGGCTGATGTTGCTGTTTCCACATGAAGACGTTTAAATTACCGGGAATCCCTCGCGCTACTATTTTTTTTTAAATACCCTTTCCTTGGTTTCCTCCGATAGTCCTTGTACAATCATCTAAACTTTGAGGGTAGAAGAATATTATTATTTGCGACAACCTCAAGAAGAAAAATACTACGCTATAAGCCCAGTCAATTTCACTGCATGCACTGAACTAATTTGTACTTCTTCAACATTTAAAAAAAAATAATTAGTTACTTACAAAATACGAGTAATAGAGAAAAAGCTGCTATCGGCGTCATCTTGAAGATTATAGCAATAAATTTGAGTGATACCTTTTTATATAGATTGGAAATATTTTATCTCGGTAAACACTTTATTTTTTGAGAGGCATTTATTTAAAAAAAAATTGATCTTTGATTATTGAGTGCGGCGTGCCACCGTTTGATAATTATTAAACTAACCAAGATAAAGATTTAATATAAAATTCATTTCAATTTACACAATGTGATGTTTCAATATTAAATAAATAATTAAAATTTGTTTTATTTCATCTTAAAAAAACTGCAACTAATTTGTTAAACACGGTGAAAATTCTTGCTGAGTTTTGTTATTGTTAATGACAATCTGATAAAAATAATATAAAACACCAATATAACGGGTGGAAGGCCCGTGCGCGGGGGGGGGGGGGTTGAGGGTTGGAACCTCCCTTCTGTATCTTTACTTGAAATATTAGAAAAAAAATTATTCCAGTAACGTATAAAACTGATATTCTATAAATTTGAATATGATACATCATACTTTAATTTGTGTAGGTACATCCGTTTTAGATAATTTTCTTTATATACATGGTGGCGCAAATTTAATTGAACATTATACATACAATACAAAGTTGGTTAAATACGAAAAAAATATGCGTATATTCAAGACAAGTTGATTAGTTTTTTCAAAATTAAAATGTCAGGTCCTGTTTCAGAGATATTTGGGGAAAACCGAAATTGACGATTTTCGTTTTATTTAATTAACAGCTTAATTTTGAAAAATAGAAAAAAAAATTATTAAGCTTTTTTATTGAAGGACAAATACAATTTAACATAGCATATCCAATTTTTTAAAACAACGTTTCGTCGTTGAAGTGCCACCCTCAACTATTTCTTTTAAATGACACGTTGGAGGTCAATTTGTAACTACTGTAAGTGAGTAGCCACATTGATTGCCAATTTTTCTGTTTGCCCAGTGCAAAATTTGTGATTGAGATATTTTGCGTGATAATTATAGCATGAGAACTTGTGAATTAAAATGTATAGCACTTACGCTACAACTTCTAATGTAATAACAATCAAAATAACATTGCCTTCTTATACAATAAGGCAATTAGGCAAACTATTATTTTTAAATTCTGAGTCCTCTTTCTACGCTCATGTACACCAATTTCCATGATCGCACAACGCTTTTTCATTCAAAATTATCCCTTTATGTGAATTTGTAAGTTCGTAAGATTTTTGTTGAATGATACTAATTTTTCTTGCAAAGAAACATTGAAAAACTTTTCGAAATTTTCGATCTCAGAAAAAAAAACGATTTTGGTTTCGTAGGAAGACAAGAAAATCACTCCCAAATACAAAATACTTTATGTAAATAACTCAAAAATAATAATAAAAAAAAACAAACGCCTCCTAATAAGCTCCACCAAGTTCCAACACGTCGTCCTCCTGTGATCTTATACAGTACATGTTGACATTGGGGTAAGAATTTTCGCATATAAAGTGTTTCTTAAATTCGCAGGGGGAGTCGTTCCATTTGAGTTCCTTACTACCCTGGAAGATTTCTATGCAATTCGCGTTGTATTGGAATTCTTTGGGGGCACTTTTGATCCAGTTAAAATATTTTACTGTTAGCCCTCCATGCCATTCCCATATGTTGGTGCCGTATATTCGGTTTGCTGATATCCAGTATGTGATGTTTCTGGTGATT
Organism: Crepidodera aurea; assembly: GCA_949320105.2. Lineage (NCBI taxonomy): Eukaryota > Metazoa > Arthropoda > Insecta > Coleoptera > Chrysomelidae > Crepidodera > Crepidodera aurea. Next base: position 35,415,797 of record OX439475.1, on the reverse strand, counting down.
CCTAAAAAATAAGAATCTTTAGACTAGCAACTAAATTATTTTTTTATCGGCACCCTACTTTGCTTATTTAAAGTACGCCTCAGCGTGTTTCAATTCTTTAAAAACGCGCGTTTTAAAGTTACCATGGCAACATCAACATCCCGAGAAACGTGAAGTCTAAATATCAACTATATAACAAAATTACATTTCTCCACGACTATATAATAATGCACAAATTATTTTTACATATTTAGCTGAATAATGACATAAATTCTTCACACCAGTGAAGAATGAAAAAGAATTCACTCTCGTTAACCAATCACATTCTATGATTATCAGAAATCACGCTAAAATGAATAAATCAAATCGTCTCTTTTAAAACGTCAAATACCTAACTACGGAAATCGCTTCTAATCATATAATCATAATTTTACGTATATATAGAGAACAAAATGGACAACAGTAGCGATAGTGAAGAGTTAATATGTACGCCTCCCGAAATTAAACAAATTGCTCAATCATCCACAATGAATTTGCTACCGGAGAGATCAAAGCAAGACTATAATAAGATTTATGAAACATTTATGGTATGGAGAAATTCCAATAAAGTAAGTTCATTTTCGGAAAACGTTCTCCTAGCATATTTCACAAAACTTTCCGAAAAATATAAACCTTCAACTTTATGGAAAATATACTCTATACTAAGAAGTACGTTAAATGTTAATAATGAAATACACATTGAAAATTATTCAAAATTGCGGGCGTTCCTTAAACGAAAAGGAGAAGGATTTCAAGCAAAGAAATCGAAAACGTTTACCTCAGAATTTATAAATAAATTTATCACAGAATCTCCAGTACTAACACTGCTAGTTTTAATCATAATTCAATACCAACCACGTTAAATATTAAGCAATTGTAATAACTTTACCATAAATTTTGCAAAAGAATGAGTCTAAATTAAGTACCTATATTTATGTTATTTCTATTATTATTCCTAATAATGTTATAATTTCATTTAAAAATGTAAAGGTTTCTACTAAAAATTGAGTTACCTATATCTATGTTCTTTAAATTTTCATAAATAAATGTGGTCGAAAGCTGGTAGAGATACTTGACTCTTTCGCGGGCGATCGAGGTTCGATTCCCAATGAAAGATTTTTTTTATACATAGTCGTGGAGAAAGTATAGTCTTTTACTTGTGTAGAATGGCTATTATTCACTTGGATGATTCCAAAACTCACTCGCTGCGCTCGCTCGTTTTGGAAACTTCATCCGCGTGAATAATAGCCATCATTCTACACTCGTTGAAGAATATACTATTCTTATGGATATACATAATCTGAATATTAGACGTAAGAGTAGGCGCATTGCAATTAACAGAACAGAATAATTTAAATTTGAAAAATAACGTTGAATTGTAAATGATAGGTTGTTTGTTTTTATGTTAGCTCGTTCATTTCCCTCTTTTAGGGGTTAAGTATAAGAACATTTTCTGCAAATGCTTGATTTGCTGAAAATTTTTTAGAAATAAAGTTAAGCATTTTAGAGTACATGAACTATTTGGGTGGATCGGCTAATTCTAGATGTGCAGTTGAAGGTGAAAATGTTTTCTCCTTTAAGTAAATAGGTATAGAAGTTAAAATAATTGTATGAAAAAACATTATGTAGTATTTTACAAGATCGCGCATTCTTACCTACTTTAGATCGCGCGTTATTGCCCACTTTAAGATACGATATTTATCTTACAAATATCAAATAATTGAAGAATAAAAATAAATGAAACTCAATTGTTTTGTGTAATCTATATTTTATTTTTTGTTTATGAATTTATACAGGGAAAGTAAAGAATTTTTACGTTAAACTTAAATAAATAATTCATTCAAATAGAACACCCTGTATATTTTATCACGAAACTATAAATAATTGTATTTCTACTTATTCTTGTGTACATATTCTTTACATATTTTTCTATTACAAAGAAAACATAGTTATTTTATTATATTATTTTTTATATTTTGCATCTATAATATTTCACATTATGATACGCATTTGTGTTATACGGTTGGTAATATGAATCAACAAATGACATGAATTGACATTTGTCTATTGAAATTAAATCTCAAATCTGTCAAATTTTAAAAATTCTACAACAGTGCTACCAACTCATTTTTTTAAAGCAAACTTCTCTATAATATGCAATGTATAAATTTATTAAAAAATTAATAAAATGGCAAAATATAAATAGTATATTGTGCAACAAGTTTTGAAAATAGCACTTTTCACACGAGTTACACACTATACTTTTCCTACGGCTGCGACTTTATTATCATATATATATATTTTTATTAGTACCTATTTATTGTTAGGTAAAGCAAATCTTATTTAAAACGCCCAGATGTTTATAGTGCTTTTCAACATAGAATAGTGCGACCACAATGTTGAAGATTTATATTTTTGCGCTAATTCTTCAAAATAAACAAGCAGAACATTCTCTGATAACGAGTTTAGGTTTCGTTCATTTTTCCATTTTATGAATGTTTCATAAGAACTTTCATACCTCTCTTTGGAAATTAATGGTAAAAGATTTTGCGTGATTTGGGAGGCCCTTTCAAGTATTTCTGGAGGAGTACAGTTAAATTCATCTTCTATCATCGTGTAACACTGCTTTTTTAAAATTTTGCAATAAATTTGACTTTATTAGAAATGAGAACTGTCAGTAGTGACAGTGTCCGCATGCTAGATTTCATCTCGATTCATTGATATGTGTTGTTAATATGAGTTGTGTTGTCATTTTACTTTGCACACAGCGTGTGTAAACGTTTACACACGCTGTTTGAAATTGACGTGTTTCAAGGGATTTTGACAGTGCGTTTTTATGCATATTCTAAGCAGCCGTAGGAAAACAAATTTTTGATGACGTTATATCAATTTTTCTCAAACTTGCGTTGTCAGAAAAGTTTTCATTTGTGGAAATGTTGCGATTTGGAGAGTCTTCGAGTGGAGAAATTGAAAAAGCCATCAATGATAATGTGCCTCGCAATACTGTCAATTCAACTACATCAATTTGGCGACAATTTGCGTGTTTTGTTTGGAAAAAAATATGAACTCATTGCAGAAACTTCCACTGAAGAGTTAGCTTCTATTTTATGTGACTGGACATTCAACATGAAGAAGAACAATGGAGAAGATTATAAAGAGAGTGCAGTCAAGACGATTTGGAACACTTCAGCAAAAATTGTTACAAGATTAGTACTTTAAAGATTATAAAAGAATTTTTAATCCGTTCACGGACATACAGTTTAAGAAAGCGAGAAATGCATGCGACACAAAACGCAAAATTTTACAAGCAATCCCAGAAAAAAGGAAGGTGAGTTCTAATGCTCTCACAAAACGAGACATTTTTGAAATGGCACTGTCCTGGAGTGAAGAAGAACCTGTAGGTATCCAAAGAAAATTTTATCACATTGCTGCGTATGAATTGGCTTGGAGAAGTGGAGAAGCAGCAAATTGTAAAGTATTCTACTACCACCGCTCAAAATACTAGCATGCAGCAAAATATTAACAAAAGACACGAAAGTTCTGAAAATCAAGCTATTTTTAAAAATTGTGTTTTGAACAATTGTACTTTTCCGTTAAATTAAATAAACTAATTTACATCTCATTTTTTCATTTATTGATTTACATATTCATTAAATTGTCTTACCGAATTACACGAATTACAAGTAAACTTGACATTTATAATTCGAATTTTGTTGCCATTAGGTAATTCAACTCAAAAAAGAGGCAGTTTTTTTGTTAAATTGCCAGGCCACAAAATTCTTATTGATACATGTCAAGTTTACTTCGACAAAAAAAAAGCTCTCGTGTAATTATAAGTGACAAAAACTCGTATACAGAAGGGCCAATCCAAAATTAGTGGTTAAGCGGAAATTAAGGATTCAGATTAAGTAAAAGGACTTACCTCTCTTATTTAATTCTTTAAAAATAGCTCTATTTTTGTCATTGTCTTGAATACTTAAAAGTTGTAAGCCTTTGGACTGGCAAAAGTTATGGGCTCTGTAATATGTTACCTATAAAAAAATGTAGGTATATTTATTAGGATGACGAGTTAAAATTTAAACTATAATCTGTATATCAAAAACTACTAACACTATAATTATAACAACTTGTAGGCAGAGGCCGATTTACAGTTCAGGGGCCCTATTCACTAAGACAATTGGGGACCCTTTCCAGTGACGTAGCCAGAAATTGGGGGGGGGGGGTGTTATCCGGAGAAAATTTTGTATACTTCAGTGGTGTAAAACCGCGTTTTAGACTACTACAATTAAATAAAATTTGGCTGTGTTAATTACATTTTGGAAATAGATTAAATTGTGCTTATTGAAAATATAAATGAAATTTTTTGAGTTTTATTCTCTACTTATTATTATATGTATATTATTCTTTAAATATTAAATATACAATGTTTACTTAAATTATTCTTGAATGGTCAACCTTTTACTTCAATCTTTTATTTAATTTCTAACAATCCCAAATATCTCACTTTATGCCTTTACGAGTCTTCGGCAAGTAGTGTAAGTGACAAAAAGAACAATTATTGTCTTTTCAGAAAAGAAATATCACTTTTCAATGGTTCGTTCTTTGAAAAAGCCCTGTTATTCATTTAAATGGCTAGTTTTTAAACATGAAATGACATATTCTACAAAGACTTCAAAACTACACATGGCTAGCAAGTTTTAACTGTTTATTTTTGTGAAGGATATACATAGTGTTCCGGCTCCTGTTACAGTTTACTCTTAACAAATAATGTTTGTGAGTAATTTAGAATTTACAGAACCATAAAACAAGCAAAACGGCGTTGTCATATCTCATTCTTATTTTAGCAATTTTTACATAACAAATTACATAATCAAAATGTAAATGGAAAAGTTGAAGGTTGTGGCTAATTATGGATAATACACAATAAAAGTATGATTAAACAATATTATTTAGGTAACAATCATTAATAAGCAATGCTTAATAAATAATTTCCTCCTCATTTCAAATTATTTAATTTATTTATTGCTTATTCTTTTATAAAGCTCATGGCAACATTTTATAGATCAATATTTCGGTTTTTGTTCGTTTCATTGATAAGTACATTTTAATGAGCGAGAAAGTAGTAATCCGATTAGTACCTGCTTATACCAGGAACGTAACATCATAGGGTTGATTTAGAATAACGATTATTTAATGGCTAATAAATGCATTCAAGGAAATAGCTTAGATAAAAAATGTGGGACATAGACCAACGGATTGACAAAAACATTGAACCAGTCATTATCAACTTTGCTGACGACAGTGCATCTAACGAATCTGAGGTGGAAGATTAGACGAAATGTATGTATAAAGATACAAAAAAATGTATAAAATCAAAAAAAAAGATAAAATAAACAAATAATATACAAGTGAAAAATAAAAAGTATGCTTACCACTTCATTGCTGATGTAATACTGCTTTGTCAAATGGAACGGCAACGATCCAGATTTATAATTCCTGTATTCGATCCCATCGTAATAAACGTTTTGTCTACGAGTCCTCTGTTGAAAATTTAAATTTTCACAAATATAAGACTGCGCGAACGAACAGGGATTGTGATTTTCCCAAACGATTTCTGTCCAATCGGAATAAATGGTTATACAATAGGAGCCGTTGTCACCCAAGCCCTGCCAGTTAAAATATTCTATTGGTTCACCAGATAACCAGTAGAAAGTTTTTCCATCGGCGAAACGATTTCCCGAAGACCAGAATGGCCAGCTGTGGGTATCGTTGATGTAACCTCTACCTAAAAATAATTTCATACACTTCAGATTTCTGTTTTTCCTTAGGTTTATCTTTGGACGTACGAGACAAAACTAAGACAAAAAAATTGTATTGAAGTGCTGGCATCTGATAGACAGTACCTGCAGTAGAGTTAATTAAAAGATAATAGTTGTATCTAGAGACTTGATTAATATATGTATATTCGTTTTAGTTATTAACCTAATCAATAAGCGATTTAAATATCAATTAAGTGAGGGTACATCCGAATTATGAGGTTAGATCAGAGGGGGCAACTTTTTTCATCATTCAATTTTCTTAAAACGATACGGGCTAGATTGTAACCACAGAATAAGTACGTCATACACTTTTGTCCGCATTGTCGTTTTAGTTTCAAAGCCTACTATGTTGAAATATGTTAAAGTAAATTAAATAGATACTGTGGCTAGAATATTTTAAATGCAAATATCTCGAAATGAGCTGAATTTATGCGATTAAAACTAGTATACCTGTTTTATTCAAATTTACAGGGTGTATCATAAAGACTTGAAAAAAATTCAAAAAAGGCTAGGAATAAAAAAAAAATGATACTTTTCTATATTCAGTAGAGTGTAGGTGGCGCCCTCTTTATCTAATCTCAAAATTGATAACATACTTAAAAAACTTGCAAAAAAACGAAAAATAAATTGTATCTTCAACACCCTGTATCTTAGTAGTTGACATTTAACCCAGAGTTATTTAGTAAAATATTAATATTTCGAGGTCTTGAACCTATGATTAAAATATTGACCATTGACAGAAGCGCTCGGCTTTTCTTTGAAGAAAGGAGCCATGGGATTTATGACTGTATTTCTCTTCAAGGTCGCCGGCGCTGCGAGGAAGTAATCCTTTTTTGTCCATTTTTTTAACTCGGCGGCATCTCCTTTCTTGTTGTCTTAAAGTTCGAATAGACTGTACCGTTGGGTTCGTAATAAAATTATCTACATTTACATATTTAATTTTTTAGAAAAATAATGGGGGTAAATTACTATATCAGTTTTCCTGTTTACCCCTGGTTAACAGGTATTGTTGCCAGAAAAAAGGTAGTCAAACATGCTGTAGTATTTTCTATACATTTTTCCCTTTCGAGTGAGTATAAATTTATAAAGGAAAAGAAAGATTGTAACCGGGAAAAAAATTTAACTAAATAATTTTTAATTAACAATAGCCTTGCCGGGATATAGGCTGTCAATCACCCCGCAATTTATTTATCTATAAATTTTATTCTTCTTCTTCTTCCGCTGCTATCCATTAATGGATGTTTGTTATCACGTCTGATCATTTTTCACTATCTCTGGTGGTGTGAATTAATTCTTTTGTGGTTCCTATTCCTATCCAATGTTTGATATTTCGGAGCCACGACATCCTATTTCTGCCTACACCCCTTCTTCCCTCTATTTTTCCTTCTACTAATAGTTGGAGCAAATGGTACCTTTCGTTGTGTAACACATGTCCCAGGTACGCTGTTTTCCTGCGTTTTATCGTGCCCAGCAATTCGATTTCTCTTCCTATCGTCCTCAACATTTCCTCGTTGGTTTTTCTTGCTGTCCATCGGACTTTCAAGATTCTTTGATAGATCCACATTTCAAATGCTTCCAGCCTATTCATTGTGCTAACCTTCAATGTCCAGCCTTCCATACCATACAACAGTACAGACCATACGTAACATTCTGTGAATCTTATTCTGAGATCGTAAAGACGTTTTTGAATCTCTGAAGACCAGTTTTCACATAACCAAGTCCCCAGATAGTTAAACTTTTTTCCTCGTTCTGTCTTCTCTATCGTATAAGAGTTTCGCATTCTGGAACTCATCCATTAATTTGCGGGCGATTACTAGGAATTTTGTCTTTTTTATGTTGATGTTAATTCCTATATGTCCAGGAGCCTTTGGAAGTCATTCATATTATCTGCTATCAGGACTGTGTCATCCATGTGCCATTTACTTTGATGCCTAATTGTTGTCCATCGAGAGCTTCTTGGAAGATGTTTTCAGAGTAAATGTTAAACAGTAGTGGAGAGAGGACACATCCCTGTCTTACACCTCTAAGGATTTTCTGTGCCTTTGTAACTTCGTTGTCAAATCTAACTGCAGCTCATTGGTTCCAGTACAAGTTTTCAATACAGCGTATGTCTTTTTGAGCTATGTCAAGTTGCCTCAGCCTTTGAACGAGTTCATGATGTTGCACTCGATCAAATGCTTTTTCGTAATCTATGAAACACATCACTACATCTTTTCTCTGATGAACCAACACTTTGGTTGCCACCAGTGCCTCTCTCGTGATAATCCCAATCCGAATTGAGAGCGCTTTCGCATTTTGTGGAAATTCTCTAGTGAATGACCTTCAGAAACACTTTCAGAGTGTGACTCATCAAGCTGATCAATCTGTGATCTTCACATCTTGTTGCGTTGTTCTTTCTCGGGAGTGGGATAAAAAGAGATGTAAGCCATTTGGTTGGGAATTTTCCTGTTTTGTAAATTTGCTTGAAAACCCTTTGTAGCCTCTTAATACTTTCGTTGTCTAGTAATTTGAGCAATTCAACAGGCACCAAATCTGGTTCTTATCTCTCGAGCTTCTATTGTAATTGACGGCCCAGACAAGTCATGTTCCGGATTATCTTCTAACTGAGGTATATCACCTGCAAAGAGATTGCCAATATATTGTACCAAATAGCTTTTCTCTGAGAGAAAGTCTGTTTCCTATATACTCCGGCGGTTTCTTTTATTTTCTTGTGCAGGTTATACTCATCGTGTTGTTCTTGCAAATGTTCCATTTCTTCGCTCTGTTCCTTGTTATTTTAGCCCCCTTATTTTTTGCCGCTCTTATTGCTCCTCTTATAGTACTTTGCAACGTCATATTTTATTTAAAAAAAATTATTTTACCAAATAAAAGAATGAGGGCTGTTTTTATTAAACGGGATCCTCTACTATTTATTCTGCGGGCCGATTTTAACATAGTAACGGGCCGCGGGTCGGCAGTTGCCCATTCCAGGGTTGCAGATCTATTGGGTGTGCCCTAATGTTATGTTAGAGTTCCTTGTCTAGACCCGTCCTTTTTATTAGACTCCATAAGCCAGTCCTTATGTCCTCCATATATTGGGAGGGTTGTGGTTTTTCCTCTCCTATCGTCGAAAACCTTAGTGTTGTCAGACCTTCGCAGTATAGCACAGAATATGTGCTGAGGTTTCCTCATCTTCTTGGCGAAACCTACACATGGTTGTGTTTGCCAGTTCTGTTGTTCATGTGTTTGTTGAGTCTACAATGCCCTGCTTAGTAGGTACTCCGTGAATTTTGGCGATGTGAGTCAGCCTCTTCATTGCCCTTTTAACCTGTGTGGCCTGGTACTCAGGCTAAAGACTCAGGCTAACTCTTGTAGGGTATGGGTATATAAGCAATCTCATACTAGTTTGGAGTTAACTTGCATGAAGCTAATTGCTTTTATAGCCGCTTGGCTGTCAAAGTATATGGCAATGGTTTCCTTTCTTAAACTTTTGCCAGACTAGAACTCGATTGTACCAACCGCAAATGGTACTATAATCGTCTTTTTAAGAAAAATTAACATTAACATCTTGAGCTAAAAATAATTTAAAGTGGCCTTCAAATGTGCAGTCGAATAAACTCAATTTTTAAATACCGAGTTTTATGTGCAGCGGCTCTGACAAGTGAATTTTTCGTGGCGCTCCGTGGGCTACTTACCTGAGTGTTGCAACATTCTATGCAATTCTAAATTTTGATTGACGGACCTTATACTAATCATTTCCATTGATAGTGCCTTACAAACTTGAGTAACTTCATGATACGTCAGCTAAAAAAAAAACGTTGACTAAAGTTTAGTGTCGTTACGTTACGTCACGTGCCTTAATAAAGCCTTTTAACACATAATTAACATTACCCTTCCGTGATTTACATAATAACATTTTTCAGATGAAAACTTGAAAACACTGAGGGAGGTGTTGATGGAGTTTAAGGTTTCGCATATGAATTGCCTTTTAGAATTGCAATCGACGCCATTCCACAACAGATCGTTTTCGTTATCGGGAACCAGAACTTCGAGGCAATTTTCCTTATATTCCTTATTCGATGGGTTTCCTGCCACCCAGTTGAAGAAGGTAATTTGATCTCCGCTTATCCACTTCCAGGTATCGCCGATTAGTACCCCGGAAGTCCAGTAAAACAGTCGTTTGTTTTGGACAAAGTACATGTACTGTGGATCTGGCTCCCATAGCCAGAATTCTGGAAATATATAATAAACATGTGTTCTGTTATTAAATTAAAAATTGTGCGTGAATTAAAAGTAGAAAAAATGGCTTTATATTTTAAAATGCTACTAATAGGTGTCCCAGAGTAGATTTTTGGTTTTAAAGTTACCTTACGCCGACCCTGTTCGAAATTTCATGAAAATATTACGTCGAGCGTATAGCGGACAAGTGCGGATTTAAGTTACCATGGAACAGTGGACGAGATCGTAGCGTGCCTACACGATTGAGGTTTAATTTGAAGCTAACGATTCGTCCACAGTTGCTCGGTGGCGTTTTCGTGTGCAGTACAATATTTGACGTGTGGGTGATGCGCCATTGTTAAATATTCGGTTAATTGAATTTTGTAGCCATGGAATTTTAATTTTTTTCAACTACTTGTTCTCTAAATTTTTTTACCCACGTGTGAACTAACATTGCCCACGTGTCGAATATTGTACTGCGCACAAAAACGCCTCCGAGCAACTGTGGACGAATCGTTGGCTTTAAAATAATCCTCAACCGTGTAGGCACGCTGCGAACTCGTCCACTGTTCCATGGTAACTTAAATCCGCGTTTGTCCTCTATACGCTCGACATAATATTTTCATGAAATTTCGAACAAGGTCGGCATAAGGCAAGTTTAGAACCTAAAATCTACTCTGGGACACTCTTTATGATTGCTTATAATGTATTAGAATTTGAAATATTTATCTCAAAGAATAGTTAAAGGTGTCACTCTATAGGTACAGTCTAGTCTTACCTAACGTATTTAAATATTGAAGAATTTCCAGATTCTTTTCATTGGATTCTATTGATACTAATTGCATTGATTTGGCGAGACATAATTCTACTGCTTTACCACGGGCCACCTAAAATAGTTATTTATGCAATAAGTGTGTAAAGTGGCATTTTTTTGGCGAATGCGACAATCACATGAGTGGGAAACAACTTTCTGGTATATTTTTATAATAATATGAATGAAGTAAATACCAAATATTTTACTTACCCATTCATGACTGACATAATACTTTCTAGAACAATCCACTATACCTGGAATAATAAAATTATAATCAATAAAAGTTTCTTCATTGATATGTTTCAATTTTTTATTCTATTAGTTTTATAAAAAGCGGAAAGATATATTTTGCTGCAAAAGCATATTTTGCTTTCATAGATTTAGAAATAAGATTTTCTTTTTATCAAACAGATATTTCAGAATAAAACAGGAAGATGAATATTCTGATCTAAGAGAAATTAAGGCAGGGGTACCCCAGGGTAGTGTACTAGGTCCAGTACTCTACTTACTGTATGCCAGTGATATTTCTAACCTTGAGCACGATACTATTGCAACATTTGCTGATGATACTGCCATTCTGGCTGTTGGAAAAGACCATGAAGAAGCTAACCGAAATTTACAAACATCTGTAGATTAACACATGGACTAAAAAATGGCGTATTAAGTTAAATGAAAATAATTCTGTTCATGTTAACTTTACTAATAAACGAAACCAACACATTCCCATAAGAATAAATAGCGCTCAGATTCCCTATGCTAATACAGCAAAATATCTTGGAATGACACTCGACGCTACACTTCGCTGGAAAGTCCACATTAAAAAGAAACGTGAAGTGCTTTGTATAAAGTATAAAAAGATGTATTGGTTATTAGGAAAAAACTCCAAGTTGTCCACACATAACAAACTGCTCCTCTACAAGCAGATATTGAAACCCGTTTGGACGTATGGTAGCCAGCTTTGGGGCTGCGCCAGTAAAAGTAACAATTAAGTTATCCAACGTTTTCAAAATAAAGTGATCTTCATAGGGACCCGGATGTAGAAACTGTTGACAAGACTATATCTAAATCTGCCAGCAGCCATGAACAACGGCTGCTCCAACATGGGAACTTTGAGGTCATCCAGCTTCTCGATAATACCAATTTAGTAAGAACACTCAAGAGGACCAAACCTTTTGAACTAGTTCAGTGACAGTGCTAGTTATAAACAGAATATTGTGCGGATTTTGTGTTACACGTTACCGGTAGTGTTACTAAAATTATCAGACCCTAAGGTGCACTAGTGAATAGGACCTTAGTAGTTAAGAATTCTAGTTAAGTCAGGTACAAAGACAATTGGTCTGGAATATATTGGCAGAATGAATAAACAGTAATTACGTCAGCACTCAAAATAGAAAGTCTAAAACGGTTACAACAAAAGAAGTTTTGAGACAAGGAGGAGTGGAAGTCCAGTATTATTCACTTGTGTAAAGGATTGACTGGAATATAAGAATTTACAACCAATAACAATTACTGAGTGCGCTTTTGTGGATGATCTGGTCATAATGGTGAAAAAGTACTACAAAACAATTTAAACATATGGAACGAGAAGCTGCACAAGTATATAATGAAAATTAATACCAGCAAAACAAAAGTAATGGTAATAGCGAAGGAAATAACAGGACATACAGGTCCAAAAAAATGGAGACAAGTTAATGAATTTAAGTACCTATGGACAACAAGACAAATACTAAATGACAGAATAAACAAAACAGTTAATCTATACCATGCAATGAACGGGCAATTTATAAGAAAAAAAGAGATCTCAAAAGAAACGAAGATAATGATATTTAAGACAGTATACAGACCCACGTTAACATATGGTACTGAAAGTACAAACAGTCAAAATGAAGTACCTAAGAGCTGTTAAAGTAGTTACGAAGATAGGCAGGAAGAAATGAATATATAAGCCTACAACTAAAAGTGAATTTAACTGTAGAACACAGAAGAAAAACAAGTAGGATGGTGGGGACATATAAACAGAATGAGCCAAACAACAAGCAAGAAAAATATGATAGAGAAGAGGAAGAGTCAGACCACAAGAAACATGGGACAACACACTAGCGAAGATAATATCAAAGAAAGGTAGCACTGTAAAAGAAGAAAAAACACGGCAATGGTTAGAAACACATGGAAGACGTTTATAAAGAAATAATTACGAAGTATAATAAACCCTATACATAACAGTGGATATAAAAAATCACTTTTTATTACATTTTCTCAGCAGCTTGGACTGAGTATAGAATATTTCAGTTGCTCTGTAATAACTATAATAATATATATTGGTCCACATTTACATTTTACACAGTATATAGAAAATATTTTTTTATCGTTTTCTACACCCTAAAAATGTACCTAAGAGCCTAGTATCAGCGATATCACATTTTATAAAAGTCTCTGACAACTGGGCTATAACTACAATTCAAGCGATCTCGAAGCTGGTGACTGAAATAGTCGATGTCGAGCGATCTATCGAAAGCTTTAGACTGTGTCAGTCATAATATCTTATTAGATAAAATTACTTACTATGGAATTAAGGGAAAAGGTCTAGACCTTTTAACAAATTTCTATATAATAGACACCAGTTTTTAGATTTTGATATTAAACGTTCAGAAACTTTAATAGATCTAGCGGGAGTGCCGCAGGGTTCTGTACTTGGGCCAACTCTATTTATATTATATATAAATGATCTTCCTTTTTTATAAACTTGTCATCTTGCATTCTATATGCATACTCTAATAAATTTGAAGTAAACTTAAAAAGTACCGATGCAAATGCCCTAACCACTTCTCGATCATGGTTCTACAAAAGTAATTTATGCCTAAATGAGGACAAAACAATCAAAATGTTTTTAGATGTGCTACCATCTATGGTAAGAAGAGAGCATTGACATTAAATTTTGACTGAATCTAGTCAAGATGTCACTCTCTTCTTTTTTATCCCTTTCAGAGATTAATACAAAGTGAGTAAACCAGTAAGGAATTTTAATTTATTAGATTCGACATCCTAAGACCGGTTTCTGTCTTTCGACTTCATCAGTTAGGCTTTTCGAATCCAATAAATAAAATTCCAAACTCGTACAAGTCAATAGCTATATCTGCTATAAGATAACATTTTTAGATGTGCTACCATCTATGGTAAGAAGAGAGCATTGACATTAAATTTTGACTGAATCTAGTCAAGATGTCACTCTCTTCTTTTTTATCCCTTTCAGAGATTAATACAAAGTGAGTAAACCAGTAAGGAATTTTAATTTATTAGATTCGACATCCTAAGACCGGTTTCTGTCTTTCGACTTCATCAGTTAGGCTTTTCGAATCCAATAAATAAAATTCCAAACTCGTACAAGTCAATAGCTATATCTGCTATAAGATAACATTTTTAGATGTGCTACCATCTATGGTAAGAAGAGAGCATTGACATTAAATTTTGACTGAATCTAGTCAAGATGTCACTCTCTTCTTTTTTATCCCTTTCAGAGATTAATACAAAGTGAGTAAACCAGTAAGGAATTTTATCCTATTATGGGGTAACTCTATAGAATGCAACAAAATCAGAGCTATTACAACAAGGTCATATATGGAATCTCGTAGGCCTATATATAAACAACTACTATTCTAACTATTCCCTCATATATTAAATTGTTTAAACTATGTAAGAACTAACAAAACCAGCCTTGTTTCCACCAGCAGATTTCCACTACCACAATACTAATACTAATACTTTTAATGACCATCGGTTTAAAACAAAAATTAAGAAAATACTACTTGAATCTGCATTACACAATCTACAAGAATTGACGATACTAAAACAATGTTACTTGTTACTTAAGCAAATAAAGAATATTATTATTATTATTTTCTTCTATTGCATTTATTTCAATTTTATTTGTTTTAAAATCAATGTTTGACAATTGTTTGGATTTATAAATATTTTTCTCAAAATTTTTAATTTTAAATACAAATACTACAACTTTTTTACCCACCCTCTTCTTCAATTATAATAATCTCTGATATTATACAAGACTTGGGTGTTAGTTTTATTGGTTTTAACAATATTATAATAAAAATTGAAATACTTACTAAAATAGACAACAAATATATGAAAGATTGCGAAAAACCACAAATAATACCCTTTCAGTTCGTTCATTTGAATTCGTAATGACTGCACTTGTATATACCAATCAAATGATCTCACTCACTTTTTTAGATTAACAGTTATTACACATACAAAAGCGTCTTCTTGTGAGTTGATGGCTAAAAATGTTGCAAAAAATTGAGATAGTAGAAGTATGCAGTTATTGTCGATAACTCGCAAATAATGTTTTATTATAATTCTAATAGTCTGATTAATATTGCAAATTCTTTTTTCTGCAGCCGTCTCGAAAACAAAATTTTCGGTATGATTTATTAAATCGAAAGTACCACTTTACACAAATCGTACCGAAAATGCTATTTTTTTTTCACTTTCGGTATGATTCTTGTTATTTTCGGGATGATTTTGGATATTTAGTAGGCGGTTTTGACAATATCATGAACTTGTATTTTATTCTGACAGCGCCTGTCATGTAACATTGGTGTGTGTTTTTTCGCTTTTCAAATCAAAAAAATGGAAATAAGTAGTGAAATGATTCCACATGAGATTAGTGAATCTACTAAAGCGGCTACTTATGAATTATTGCATAAGTAATGTATTCATAAGAGTGATTGTTATATGTAATTTTCTAGATATATAAAGTTCATACGGTATTATCCATCGATATCCTTTTTAACATACAAAACGGCTGCAGAAAAAATATTGTACGTAACACGATCCAAAAGTGATTTTACGGGACTCGCAGGATTCCAGGACTCACCTACGGCTCGTCCTGGAAATTTCCTACTCATCCCGCAAAATATCACTTTCGGAACTTGTTACGTAAATTACTATTTTTAAGATTTGCATTTTTTTCAAGAACACATAAATCTTATCTGACTGTGTTAGTTAAATTTTTGCGGCATTGCCTTATTGCTCTAAAAAATTATATATTTCTAGTAATTTTCCAAGAATTTATTTGGTATGATTAATCGGAGGATTAAGAAAGTTTGCAAGAAGGACAATCGGGCAATTTAAACACCAAACTCAAACTCAATCGCGGTGGAGGTCGTAAAAGTATCAGTCAACTGAGAGAAGTCGGCATCAATGCTGAAATTCGGAAGCAATTTGGAAAATTGCTAGATGGCTTGACGATTGGTGCAACTCTTTTTTTGCCCCTTTGCACAAGAAAGGATGCACCAGAAAATACTCCAACTAAACGCACAATAGACTAAAGCACCTGTACCTTCCGGAAATATCTGAAAAACAGTGCTGTTTCTTCAGGGGAAAGGGCACAAGAGAAGGAATTCTCAATGTTCTTATTATTAATTATTGAATAGACTCAGCAGTTTAACATTCAGGCTCTCCTATGCTTTGTGACACAGTAAAGTGGTTCCCTCTCTGGTTAGTGCTTCAAATGGAGATTCCGCAACACCTGATAGCTATCTAGAGACTAACAAATCAGCGATCAGTGTCAACCAAGCCGCGTCTAGAGAGTTCGTAGCGCAAACGGGCACAAAACAGGGCTGCATTCCAACCCCGATTCAATTTAACACCTTTACAGAATACATATTGCGAGAGAATAAAGTCTAGAATTCAGCAGAACTAAGACTATGATGTTGTTAATGGACAGAGCATCAAGAAACCAACCCGACATAAGTGAAGAGGTCGAATTCGAAGTAATCACAAAATTTGTTTACTTTGGCGCGCTGATCAGGAATGATTGGAGATGCTCCAAGGAGATCAAGAGAAGAAAAGTCATTGCTAGAACAAAAAAGATTCGAGAGTTTCGCGATGTGGGTGTATCGGAGAAACCTTCGGATTTTTTGGAAGGAATACCGCATCAACGTCTTAGTTCTAGAGACGCAACTCATCAAATGGGTCAACCAAGCTTATCTCACCTACTTTGGCCACGTCGCCAGAAGAACAACCAAGATGCTGATGGTGAATGGCAAGAAGGGAAGAGAAAGAGATCAACTGCAGCCACTGGTGGGGAAATCCCTACTATAGAGACCCATACGACTCTAGACCGGCAGACCTGGAGTCAACCCATAAGACGCCACTTCGCTCTAATAAGGGAAAAGGATTGAAGAAATTCAATATTCTACGTAAATCTTTTGTGTATTCAGGAGAAATTTTTAGGGTATTAGCAGAGCCGGAACTAGGATTCTAGCGCCTGTGGCGAACTTTCAAAATGCGCCTCGAGGAAATTAATTTTACAATAAATAAATGTTTTTTCATAATTGACATTTATTATTTATTAGATATTATTATTTGGAAGAATTTTTTTATTGACAATAATCTCCCATATTTCTTATAAAGTAGGTAATAATGAACAAAAACCCAATTAACAAAATGAATGGAAAACGATGAAAACCTGTTATTTATTCTCAAATTAATATATACCGTGATATATAAACATTAAACAAACATGAAGACAACAAAAAATAATAATTAAACAAATATTCTAATAAAGTAAATAAATAAATATTCATTTTTTTATTTATTTTTTCCGAAAGAAAAAAAAATACATACGTAAATAGAAAATAGGAACTTAGTACATAGTTATAGGGCTTAGAGCATATGCTATATAAGCTACATAAGCCCTTCACATGTTGCTGTGGTTACTGGTAGCGTTAAGAATAGCCTGAGGGCTGTGTCGAGATTTGTATATATTGTTTGAAGCGACAATTCACGCATTCTCCGAAGAATATCAAGAGCATTCATTTTGTCCAAGTTAGTAAACATTGCACATGCTTGAAATTTAAAGCTCTCCAATTCTTTGACGAATTCATATGGATCGAAATCGGAACTATACTTCAGTGCCAAATCCGCAGCTTTTTCTTCAATTCATCAAGTGAAGACTCTTTTATCGATATTCCTATTAAAAAATTGAAGTCTTCAGAAACTTCTGGCAGCGCATTAAATCTTTTTTCAAGTTGCACTGATATATAGTCCAATACTTGGAGGAGTTCCTTTTTCATTAGACTTTTCTGATCCATAATGAACGCCTCATCATTAGCTTCTTCTCCTGACATTTTTTTAATTTTACGTTTTCTCTCCTCTCCAAAAGTTGGTTCAATATTAATCGTTTCACCGAATAATTTTGCAGACTCTAATAGAGACTCGAAGAAATCAGATCAATAATTACGAATTTCATCAGATATCTTTGGTTCTGTAGTGCAAGATTAATTTTATTAATTTTTAGAAGAACTTCATCCCAGAACAATAGAAAAACTAGAAAAGAAAATTGCTTTATAGGCTTCAGCAATAGTTTTGCACCTTCTGATGTATTTCTATTCCAATTACCACTACCATTAGACATTTTTTCGAGAATATCTATTACAATTTTCAGTTGCCTTCGTAAAGCATGAACGGAATTATATTTGGAGGACCATCTTGTGTTACTAGATCCCTTGATACTTACTTTCAATTTCTTTCTGAGTGAATCCCATCTCATAGTCGAACTCACAAAGTTGAACACTTGCTGAACTGTTCCAAAAAAAGTCTTTATTTTGGGTGAAACCCGGGCAGCATGAACTCCAACTAAGTCCAGACTATGTGCTGAGCAGGGAATGAATCTTGCGAATTCATTGTTCTTTAAATTCATAGTCTGGATACCTTTATATTTGCCTGCCATATTTCCAGCATTATCGTAGGATTGACCTCTGATATTTCCTATATCTAATCCATCCTTTTTCAGTTTTTCCTCGATCAGTTTGGCAAGAGCTTCTCCAGTATGTTCATTAGTTGTTATAAAATCGAGAAAACTTTCTTGAATATTAATAGTACACTTATTGGAGTCAATTTCAATATATCTGCAAATTTGAGTCATCTGTTCTACATGTGAAACATCTGGTGTACAATCAAGCAAAATTGAAAAATATGTGGCTTTCTGTATGTAGGCTATGATGTGTTTTCTAATTTTTGTGGAAACCAAATGAATAAACTCATCTTGCATCTTATGAGAGAAATAAGAAACTTGTTTCTTATTATGTGCCTCTATGTGATTTTTCATTATAGGATCATAATGGCTTATGAGCTCAATTGTGCTCGAAAATTTTCCGCAATTCGGGTCTCCTATTTTTTCGGAAGTACCCCTAAGAGCATCATTATTCTTAACGCAGTAAAGAATCGCATCCAAGATAACATTTAGGATATGCATCCATTTTTGTTTCTCATCCATGACCACCGCTAATATTCAAACCCCGTTCAAAACTTCGCAATTTTATGTAGTTGCCCCTATGACTTAAAGAAACTTCATGACGGGGAAGTAAAGGATTCAGATGTTGCCAGTCTACTTAACCTAACGTTGTACAACTGGTACATACGCCACTCTGAAACATAGAGCTTGTAGTCAAAAAAGTCTTTATTTTAAATAAAATATTTCAAATTTTGCGCCCCTAGATCGTTTGCGCCCGTGGCAAGTGCCACCTTCGCCACGCCCACAGTCCGGTTTTGGGTATTAGTACAATCATATTCAGTTTAATGGGCTGAATCCAGTGTATTTTTGGTTTACAAATACATCAAAATCTTAAGTACGAATGGTAAAAAAGTGGTGAAGTTATCAATTTATTTGTCAAGAAAAATTCTTAGAGTACAAACTTGTAGCTGTCGCTAATAGAGTACGCTACCATGGAATTGCGATGTATCAGTTCAGCCATTTTTAGTCCACTGTTAGCAGGAGTATACTTTATTTCTCTTTGGACAAAAATAAAATATAAATATAAATAATATTTGTTATAAATTTTACTATAGTTTTTAGAAATAATTCGAATTATGTCAGTTTACCTGTATACCAAATTTCATCTAAAAAGAGTTGTAGGCTATTAAATTTAAAAATGAGAAATGGATTTATTATTACGCTCACAAATGGCTTAATTTTTTCTCATAAAAATCTACACGACACATCACTAATTAGTGACCAATTTTTACGTATCAGAAAAATAAAACAATTTTAATCCCTGCCTAGAAGCAGTTCTAGAAATTAAGGGCGGGGGGGCACTTACAAGTTTTTTTAATGATCTGATTCTATGCTTAATATTGCCAAATCGTTCAACATTTGTTCACCTATTGTGGATCTAAGATAGGTTTTTTATATGTTTTAATCTACTAAAAGTTCGTTAAGCAGTTGCACTATTAGCGCCTATTAGTGGAGTGAAATTAGAATTTTATATGGATGTAAGAGCTAAGTCAAATTTTTCAATAAATTTGGGCTGGAGCTTCCCGAGATATGTGCCAAAAACGGCATTTTTAGTATTTTTCGAGTGGATTGCTTCACTATTTTTTAAATATCTCCGGCTCTAAGAGTCGTGGAAAAATAAACAAAAAATTAAAATGATCATAATGAAGTAGAGTATCGATCCGTATAGTAGGTTTTTTAAAAATTCATCCTAACCTCAAAAAACGAATTCGCGCACATTGTTTTTGACTGAATTGGCAATAAATAACCAAAGAATCCTCGAATATTTTTAACAATTGGAGAAAATATGTATTTTTATGTCGGGAAGACATATGGTAAAAATTTAAAAAATAAATGTATTTGTCCAGCCAAAATCGGCATTTTTCAAAAAAAAATGAATTGGCCGCCATTTTTGAAAAAACAATAGTAGAAAAGAAGGATTTTGTGTGTATTTTTGTCTAAGAAAATCCAACATTTTATTTCTTTATTTAAAGTGCCCAATTTAGGGAATAATAAAAAAAATTCGATTTTCATTTTTATATTGATTTATATTGATTCGTTCCCTCACAAAAATCTTACTTTAGAACCTGAAATATATTTTTTATTTTTTTAACACTTTTTGGACTGAAATAGAGTTTTTCTAAGAGAATCAGGCATAAATATAACGATAAAAAAATTGGAAAAACATGAAAATCGAATTTTTATTTTTTATTATTCCCTAAATTGGACACTTTAAATAAAGAAATAAAATGTTGGATTTTCTTAGACAAAAGTTCTCTACTATTGTTTTCCGAAAATGGCGGCCAATTCAATTTTTTTTCGAAAAATGCCGATTTTGGGATGACAAGTAATTTTTTTTAAAATTTTTACTATGTCTTGCCGACATAAAAATACATATTTTGTCCAATTTTTAAGAAAATTCGAGGATTCTTTGGTTATTTATTGCCAATTCAGTAAAAAAAAATAATGTGCGCGAATTCGTTTTTTGAGGTTAGGATACATTTTTAGAAAACCCTACTATACTGATCGATGCTCTACTTAATTACGGACATTTTTATTTTATTTTTATTTTTCCACGACTCTTAGAGCTGGAGATATTTAAAAAATAGTGAAGCAGTCCACTCGAAAAATACCAAAAATGCCGTTTTTGGCACATATCTCGCGAAGCTCCAGCCAAAATTTATTGAAAACTTTTTTACAAGCTTCTCTTTATGTATATAAAATCGAAAAAATTAAAAAAATTTGATTTAGCTCTTACATCCATTTTCAGAATATTTTCGTCTAAAATTCGGTACAATTTGGCTAGATTCGGAAATACATTTTCAAGATCATTTGAAATGATATATGGTAATATTTCTTCAGCTGTTACATCAATTTCATTCTCTTTAAGTTCTCTAAATAATAAACTAAAAGCCTGGTATTCAGCAATTACATCACTAGTTATAAAATCGAAGGGGACGCTAAAAACGACATTTTGTAAAGGGCGCCCCTTTGCCCCCCGTGGCGCCGCCACTGCCTAGAAGGGGTTGCAACTCTTTTGATTCCTTCATGGTTTTCTCTCTTTGAATTTATTCAGCTTGGGAGGTACAACCAGTTTTTTAATACTTTTACTACTTTTTTGCAACTTTTTTTGTTATTCAGGTAAAAAAGGAGGAAACCGGCATTACGTAGAAAAATATCCCAATAGAAATGCACCGGATAGGCGAATGTTCCCTGCAATTCTTAGTCGCTTAAGAAAAACTGGCACAGGTAGTTGCTGCGTATGAATACGTGGAGAACGCTTAAAGAATAATTACTGTATCCATATTACGAGAATAATTTCTTCCAAAAGATGCACGAGATTTCATGATTTCAACATTTTATTCATCGATGAATCTACTATCAACAGAAATCACCATAAAATTCATATCTTTGCCTAAACCTAAATCTAAAAAAGTTACTCAACATTAGGTTAAATTCAAAATAGATATCTGGAATTGTAAATAATTATTTAATAGGATCAGTAAGAAATAACTTACATATGATAAATGATTTATTCTGTTTCTAAATGGCCTGCCAACACAGGAAGAAGCATCTTCAACAAGAAGACAAAATATGTAGCACGAGGCAACGACGCAGATATTGCTGAGCCGCCCCGCGAGCCCGATCTTAACCCAACCTCATTTTTGTTTCTGGGGATTTTGAAAGTAAATATTTATTCTGTAAACCATTGCGTACAATATATTGTTGCCAACAAAAACCGCCAAAATGTTTTAGCGCGGAAAAATGGCGAAACGCCGCGGTTGAGTGACCACGGGGGTGTATATAAACCAAGAAATTGTCCAGATTATTCAGTTTGTTCTTGTACTTTAATCAAGATGTTCCGTTTGCTCCCAGTTATTGTTGCCTCCTGTTTCCAGTTAACTCCTCTTCCGGTCGAGATGTGGTCCAACATTCTTCGGTAAGTATTTTATTTATATTTTAATACCCGTTTCATATTTTTGATATATTTTTAACGTACATATTTTTTTCAGATTGTTAGATCCGATTTCTTTACTATCTACTGTTAGATCTCATCCAAAATGGAAGAGTATCTGTATTAGTGATGGTTTCTTAAAGAAAAAACTTAAAGCTGCTTCTAAATTTGAAGTAAAGCTTGCCAAAGAAAGTATCCTTAACCCAGGAAAGTTCGTTTCAGTTACCAGGACGTAGCCAAAGAAAATGTTCGGTACCAACGTGGTCAAGAAAGTTTCAAGGAAACCCAATCCTGTTTCGGATCCCATCCAGATTATTTTCAAGAATAAAGTAAAAACCAGACGACAAGACCCTGCTTATAAAAGTAACAAGAAATTTTTATCATGTAGAATCTAAGATTGTAAATAATATATTTTAAATTTGACGATTATTCTTAAATATAAATTTTAGTTTGGCATTAATACTTTGTATAAATAAAAATAAAATATTATTTAATTTTTATTTTATATTATAAAATTATAATATAAAATTTATAATCTAAATTCTATTTTAAATTTAGATCATAATTTAGCAAATTATATTTGATTTTTTTAATTAGAACGGAATTATATTAGAATAAATCTTGTTTGATTGTTTTTCACAAGAATTCATGCATTTTTTATGTTGACTTAAAATTATTTAGTATTTAGAGAAAAGCATGCACGAATGATTTTACTGAGAAAATATATATAATTTTAATTCAGATTATATTTATAACAAATTATATTTGATTTTTCAATATAGTAAGATTATTTTCAAGAATAAAGTAAAATATAAGATTGTAAATAATATATTTTAAATTTGACGATTATTCCTAAATATAAATTTTAGTTTGTATGTTTTTCTAATATTATTTTTATTTTGGTAAATGATTATGTAAAAAATATATTTAATGTAAATATTTTTGAATTTGATCTAATAGCAGCTGTTTATTTTATATATATTTATGTTAATGACTAAAATTAAATTATATTTGCTTTTAATTTAGTAATTTTCATTCCATATTTTCTCGAGAAAAGATTTAAAAAAACAGACCTTATTGGTTGATAATTAAAATTATTTAATAAATGAAAATGCAAAACCACATTTTGTAAAAATGCGATATTTTGCTTTATTGTGGATTAGGCTATTATAAAAGTATATGTGCTTGTTCGTGATTACTTACAGTAATATACCATTATTTCACTTAAACTTGTATCGTTTTATCTAAAAAAAAATAGTGAATATCACCTCCGCTTATACTGTATTTGAAAATCAAGAGAGAGTAAATTCCCAGAATAAAAAGTAATTCGGTATGCAAAACTATAGTACAGTACGTGCGGTAAAACTTCAATATTTGTAATGCATTCTAAATTGTTTTTGTTAATTTCAATACAAAATTTATTAAATTTCTTGGACTATCACATTATTTTATGATCTTTCATTGTTACTACAGTGGGCCTAAGAGGATTAACGTGCGTCATAGGCGTAACCAGAATAGAAAGGGATAATTGTTATTTAACGACCTCCGAATGGCAACAGCTTCTAATGACAGATATTTTGACTTAAATAGTTTCTAGAAATGCAGTTATTTGATTTTCGATAAACGTGACAAATAGTAGTGACTAAAAATGGAAGCAGTTTGTGAGTATACGCCAGTGAAAAAAATTAAAACTAGACCATTTATCGCTCAATGAAAAGAGTGCTGTAGTGAATGTGTACCACTATTTTAAACATCAAAATCCCTCAAACACTATTGACAGTGTAGTTGAAACAACATCTAAGGCAATGGGATATGGAAAATCTACAATATATAGAGTTCTAAAGGAGGAAAAATCAGGTGGAGTAACCTCACCAAAGCCGAAACCAGGTAGACCAAAACTATTAAAAGTCAACGTGGACGAGTTTTTTAAAAATGCTATTCGTAAGCTTGTTCACTCATTTTTTATAAACAAGCAAATACCAACTTTAGATAAAGTTTTGCAAGCCATTACGAATGATGTTGATTTACCCACAATAAGCCGGGATAAACTATGGAAAGTGTTACATGAGTTAAACTTTAAATTTGAAAAAATGGGCAGACACTCAATGCTAATTGATTCTGAAGAAATTGTATGTTGGAGAAGACAGTACCTCAGAAGAATACAACAAGTTAAAGCTCAAAATAAAAACATTTATTATTTAGATGAAACATGGGTTAATGAAGGACATTGTGTAGGAAGAGTTTGGAAAGACAAAAATATAAAATCATCCCATCAAGCTTTTCTAGAAGGATATACTACTGGTTTTAAGGAACCTATAGGAAAAGGTAAAAGATTAATTATTTGTCATATAGGCAGTACAAACGGTTTTTTTGAGAATGGTTTACTCTTATTTGAATCAAAAAAAACCGTTGATTATCACGAAGAAATGAATGGAGACGTGTTTGAGGAATATTTTGAACAGATGATTCAATTCATACCAAAAGGATCGGTTATTGTAATGGACAATGCAAGTTACCACTCCAGATTACTTGAACCTTTACCAACCACTAAATGGAAAAAGGGTGAAATTGCAAAATGGTTATCTTCTAAAAATTTAGCCTTTGACAATACAATGCTGAGGGCAGAATTGTTAACTATTGCTAAAAAACATAAGCAAAATTATAAAAAATATAATATTGAGGAGATAGCCAAAAAACGAGAAATTGAAATCCTTCGTTTACCACCCTACCATTGTGAGCTGAATCCGATAGAATTAATATGGGCTCAAGTTAAAGGTTATGTTGCCAGAAATAACACTACTTTTAAATTATCAGATGTTAAAAATCTCTTCAATAAGGCAATATCTGAAGTAACAAGTGAAAATTGGCAAAAATGTATTAGACACGTTACAGAAATAGAAAAAAAAATGTGGGAGCTAGATAACATAATTGATATTACTATAGAGCCCATTGTAATTTCTCTAGAATCAGATGGTGAATCTTCTGACACAGAGTGCGAGGAACCATAACTTTAAAATTATTAATTTATGTACTTTAATTTTATTTTTAGATTTTTATTTTTTAAGATTTAATATTGTCGTATTTTTTGCATGTTGCTCGTCAAATTTTATCCTTGCGGTTGGTTTTTTTTTCTCATATACCTACTTAATTGTTTTTTTAGCTCCTCATATTAATTTATAAATAATTGTAATTATCTGTACATATTATATACATATTTTGTAAATAAACATATGCCTAAAACAAAATGCCTAAAATAATATTGACTTTTTCTTCATTTTACCCAAATTAAATTACTACTTACGAATTATGTTTATCTATCTAAAATTGGTAATCTAGGTATAAATAACTAAAACAAATTAAATATTTCTATTTCCATATTAATTTAATTTTGAAAACTGCCTTTAACACTGATAACTGCAAAACATTTCTGGGAATTTACTCTCTCTTGATTTTCAAATACAGTATAGCCGCTTTTAGAGATCAAATTTTACATATTAAGTATATACAAGTGACATTGCATCAGAATAACTATTGTATAAGCAAGTTAATCCGTCATTGTCCTTACCCAATCAAAGTCACAAAGTTAGACAAGGACCACATCTGAAGCTGTATTCGTTATCTCTGAGATTGTTATTGACAACCGTGAAAGTAATTTTGCATTTCAGAATGTGAAATAATGGTATATTAATGTAAATAATCAGGAAGAATCTCAGAAAATTTTATATAAATAACCAAATCCGCAATAAAGTAAAATATATTGCAACTTTTTCTATCAAAGTATATGTGCTTGTTCGTGAGTACTTACAGTAATATACCAATATTTCACTTAAACTCGTATCGTTTTATCTAAAAAAAATAGTGAATATCACCTCCGCTTAACCGCTTTTAGAGATCAAATTTTACATATTATATACAAGTGACATTGCATCAGAATAACTATTGTATAAGCAAGTTAATCCGTCATTGTCCTTACCCAATCAAAGTCACAAAGTTAGACAAGGACCACATCTGAAGCTGTATTCGTTATCTCTGAGATTGTTATTGACAACCGTGAAAGTAATTTTGCATTTCAGAATGTGAAATAATGGTATATTAATGTAAATAATCAGGAAGAATCTCAGAAAATTTTATATAAATAACCAAATCCGCAATAAAGTAAAATATATTGCAACTTTTTCTATCAAACGCTGATGGTCCTTCCTCTCTCAGGATAAGCCATGAATAAAATACTAAAAGCGGATTAGCTGACATTTTTTTGGGCGGCTTTTGCCGGTTGCTGACCCCTTAGCTGACTGTCAATTTGCCTCTGGCCTCTGGAGTGTACCCGATACCCACTTCAATCATTATCTCAAGGTTAGTATTTCCTAAAATGCATTTATTTCGTACAAGATCCCGCCCTTAATGGTAAATAATCTATATGATGTTTTCTACAACAAAAGCCAATAAAACAGGTCTGTTATGAGTTATGAGACATCTGGTTACAAGAAAGTTTCATTTCCGATGTTTAACACCCTATACTTCGAAAACTAGCCATAGGATCGGTTTGGATCAATGGACACTTTTTGCCAGAACATCGAGTTCTACAACATACCAAAGTTTCAGGAAATTGCCTGGTCCTTTAGTTGCCTTATGATTATTGGTTATTAAAAGTGTTGAATTTTCATTATTCAACGCTTTTTAACCAATCAAATCAATTTTACAAACACACTATTGAATAGTGAAGGTCAAATTCCGGAAGTTTTTTGGTTTGTTATTTGACATTAGTAGATAAACATATAGTAATGGTTCCCAAAACGACAATAAAACTATCACGGCCACTTTAAGATCACTGCCACTTGTACGTCGTATTTAAGTGACATGGTTTGGTGTAGGCATAAATAAAATGAAGTTATTCTTACTGAGCAGGGGTAGATTTAGTGATTATTACGTAATAGCCACCCAAACGAAGTTGCGATATCAGTTTCTGTCACTATAATGCTACTTGGAATAATTCACCAATAAATTTTTATTGAATCTATTTTTATCTATATTTATTTGCGAGAATCTTCGAGTAACAGTTTCTAATAGTTTCCCATATTAAGAACCAGAAGACATGAAGTCTACTAAGTACAAACCATCGCAAAACTCGTTTTTAAACCGAGAATATTTCTTTTGATAATTTCGAAGGTAATTTTAGCCCCAACCGTTCCTTACCCACCCATCTAGCGAAATATTCAAGAAATACATCTAGTCTGTCAATAATAATAAGGAAAATAACAAATTCACTTCCAGATGTTGTGTTTTATTTATAAGCGAGCTCGGTCGGTAGCAATCGAACAGCAGGAGATCGAACTGAAAAAAAAATAGCTCAGATCGCTTGTGACTCATATAACAGGTTACAATTTGCAATTTATGCGAAAAATAAAAGTAAACAATAGTAGTGAGTACTGGTCGTATGGAGTACTTTGGCCTCTACGATGACATTGTTGGCCGTTTCCCGCGAAAAAACTGGTCTCCACCACCCAGATTATCTGTTCATAGCGAACTCATCTGAAAAACTACCTTATCTTGCACATTACAGACAACTAATTGGATATTTTAAAGATTTTTTTCGCTTTACGAATAAATACGAGGTACGTGTGTGCAATTGGAAATGAGACGAACCTGTCCAGTTGTGTTGAGAGGCATTTCTGTTTCTGCTATGGCCGAGATGCCGGGAATTTTTCTGTCAGTATTGTATAAAGTCGTTTCTACGTCTTCTGCTTCTTCTTCGTCATCATCTTCTGGGTACTACTACACAGTAAAAATATGAAATTTTTCACTTTATTGCCTAACTTTAAGCATAGACGAAAAATTTTTTGGTAATACATTTTTTACGTCTTTTTGTATATTTCCAAATTTTTAATTTCCGGTGGGGGTTCAAAATCAGATAATATTTAAATATGTAGGTATACAAAAACTAATTGTTGCATAATTTTTATGATTTTCCTGTATTTTTACTAATTTTAAATTAATTCCACACTTTGCATTTTTGTAACATTCTTGAATTTCTAAAATTTCAATTTTCGCCATTTATTATTTGCTTTTCTATTTATAAAATGTGTTTTGTAGATTTCAATAACGTAAATCGTTTTGTCCTTTTTTACCCCTGTGTGACGAGGGATGGGGGGGGGGAGGGGATGACATCAGACAAAGTCCATTAGCCACAGAAATTTGACTTCTTTTACCCTTATGTGAATATTTTTAAACTATTTTACAGATTTGTATCCAATTATGATATTACATTTATTTAGGTTCAAAAACCGATTTTTGTACTCATGAATTTACATAATATCATACACTTTTGAAAGAGTCACAGGGTCCGCAAATTGCGGATCAATATTACTAATCAATGCAGCTCCGCAAATATAAATTGAAGAGCCAAATGACGGACCTGAATTAATTAGTAATATAGGTCCGCATTTTGCGGACCCTTATTTGCTAAAAATTGAGGTCCGCACCTGTGGTTAGCTGGCGGCGGGAGATGGGCGAAACATAACCTATGTGAATATGTTATGTTTTATATATTTATTAACAACAGCTGTTGGTTTGAAGATGAGAAAAAATAAAACTGGATTTCTATATCATTTCGAAAATATCAACAAAGCTGACGTCACGTAGCATGTAACTAATCAGACAAATTTTCGATACAGCGATGCTCATTTTTAAAGTATTTCTAGCGTCAAAATAAATCCTCGAAAAAATACGTTTTCTATGTGAAGAAGTCTAAGCTTTTCGAGTCAATTTTTTATTTTTTAACAACTTTGTTAAAACACCCGCAAAAACACGTTTTTTACGAACAGCGATTTTTCCATGTGCTCATAGTTTTATCATTCTTCTGAATTTTTATTCTGAAAGATTTTTTTCAGTAAGAATCCCAAATTATCTGAATGGGACGGCTACGTGGTCGCGCGTGCGATAAATAAATTATACGAAATGAAACGGGATAAAGTGATAAAAATACTGTTTATTGAAAATCACTCTGACCCGTCTCCATCTTCATCGTCGTCATCCTCGTCATTTCCGTCTTCAATCTCGCTGTGTAGGTCCTTGCAGGGATCATTCATATCTTCTTCTTCGCCCCCGTGCAGACACTACACTTCTGGAAGTTACTACTCACCAGTCGGCTCTAGGGTCATCTAATCTATCGATTTTACACGGTTTTAGCCGGGCTGCTATGAAACATGGTTTTCGTTGTCAACTCTCTTACTATTATACATAAAAGAATGGTTTTGCAAGGTGTGTGATTTATGCATTGATAACTAATTAAACTAATTAAAGATTTGTAGTTTTGTTTTTAAATATACAATTTTCTATGCATCGATTTTGTCAATGATTTCGTAAAATTCCTCGAAAAAATTGTTAAAAGCAATTCTTCCTTTCTTACTGTGTATTTGGAATCGTTCCTTCATGTAGTTCTGGGTAGTACCGAGAACAACGATGAGAAAATTTCGATCGACTCGATTCTCGCCGGTGTTGATTGAATAATTGGGGACGTTTTGGACCCACATCGTGAAGTTGACGGAAGATTTCTTTAAACCTGCATTTAAAACCGTTATTTCAAACTATGTTGCGTATTGAAACATATTGGTTAGGACCTTTTTTTTGATAGTATTTTGATAGTGAAGCTTATTTTAATCTCGATATTATTGTTTTTATCAGAAGTGCTTTTGTATCTTTATTAAAGAGTATTACAAATTAGAAAAATCCGCTAACATATTTTATCGCCGAAAGATGGCTGAATTCTGCGTAACAGTAGTTTACCTAACAAGTGCGGAAAGTGATACTGGTCGAACTCCGCTAACGCGTCGTTCGGCCATCCGCAATCGCGTGCTGAAAAGTCACTTTACGCACGTGTTAGGTACACTATTTTTTCTACTAGCGTGCGGAAAAAACCCAAAAGTTAACATAAAGAAACATTTATTATTAAATACATATCAACAAATTAATTATTCTTAATATTAATATTGAACGTGCAATTTGTAGCATTCTGCAAATTAATTGCAGAGGCTAAAATGTTTTCCAATGAAGTCAGATTTCGGTTTTCCACTGCTTTGTCAGCACTAATTGTTGTAACCGTGGCGATGGGAACTTGGCTGGAAGAGGTCATTTTGTAAGGCTTTACTGGCGACAGCTGCTGACTAGTGGAAGGGCCAGCGACAGCGTCACTGAAGTTTAATATTTTATTCGATAGGCTCTTTTGGAAACTTGGTGAGGTTTTCACATAACCTTCTGCGACGCTAGAAGATTTCCAACCTCTGAGGCGTTTAATATTTGTTATTCCTTCTCCGGAATCTGCAAGCATTGTGGCGACGGAACGTCGGATACTGTGGCCCGTATATAATTCACGAAAAATCGCTTATGTGGGGTTTCAGGCTTTCTTAAACTCACATACTTTCTAAACAAATTTAGCAATTTTCCATTTTCAGCTTCCTCAGAAATCGCAAAGCTTCTGAAAGAGTGGTTTTTTGTGTCTGGGATATTTATTAATAAAATTATTCCTTTGTCATCAATATGATCTAAAGACATCTTTGTTAATTCTTCTCGCCTACATGCTCCCGCCAAACCAAAAATCGTAGCGACTTTTATATGAAGATAAATTTTGTCAGGCGCTTCATTTATAAACTTAAAAATTTCTTCTTTTGAGAAAATTTCTGCCTTTTTGGGTCTAAATCCAACGTTTTGTTTTTTATATATGCCGTGACCTTGAAAAACTTGCTTAAATCGACGTCTTTTTTGAGTTTATTTACACTTTTTAACATTGAGTACCTGGACCAAAGAGTGTTTGGCTTGCATGTTTTGGAAATTTCAGCGAATTAAGCCAAAAAAACGTCTTCTTTAAAAGTTTTAATTCCCTTATTCTGGCACCAGTTTTCAAATATATTCCTTTTCATACCTATAACGGGATTTTGATGGTAGTAGACCCAAGTTTGCAGTTCTAGCCGTTTCCAAAACTGACTCTGGCAAATCTTCGTCTGAAGAATCCATGAAAAATTATCTTCTAGAAAAAGATGCGACGGTAAAATTGGTTTTGACAAGTTAGTGTTTTGACTGACAGGTTTATTTTTTCTTTGTTGCTACGGTGATTCAAAGTGACAAATAAAAAATGTCAGATGTTTATTATTATTTGACATTCATTTGATGAGGCTTATACCAGGGCCATTAAAAAATTATTTATTAAAAATTATAGCAGAATTCTAATAAGTTTCTTAATTTTTCAGTCATTTTGTAATCTACAACCATACAAATATATATTTTAAATATTCAAATGTCAATATACTCCCCAAAAACTTAACAAATTTACTAGTGCGGAAAATAGTTTTAAGAGTAACTTTTCCGCACTAGTGCGGAAAAGTTACTCTTTCAACACTAAAATGAGTGCGGAAAAGTGGACTTTTTTCCGCACGCTAGTAGAAAAAATAATGAATGCAATAAGAATCGCTTAGCCATCTATAGGAAAACGACGGAAGCAAAGTGGTACAACCAGTATTATTTTGTGCCGTGCTTATCATTCATGAAATAGTATATTACATAACAAGTGTAGAAAGTGACTTATTTCTCACGAGTGAAAGCTTAGCACGAGCCGCGTAGCGGAGAGTTCGGAAACTGAACGAGTTAATTATATTTTACTCTTATTTATTACGTAAGTTCAAATTCGAGTATATGGAAAATTTGAATAGATTGCGATTAATCAATAAAAGATATATTTATTGTGAAGAGATTATATACAAGCTTAATATTCTGCAATCAACACAAAATACAATGCTCCAAATTATCCTTAAAAAAATAAACGTTTCTCCATTGATAAACTATACCAAGAAACAAATAACTCAATATTAAACTACTCTGTACTCACCTATGTTTAAAGAGAATGTCTATAAACCAAGATAAGTAATTATACAATATCATGCATGAATAATTATAGGCCTATATCCATGTTATCTAGTGTTTCTAAAATAGTCGAATAATTTTTTTGAAAAAAAGTGTAGCTATTTTCATGGATTTGAGCAAAGCAAAGATCATGATCTACTTAATGTTAAACTTTAAGTATGGTTTTAGAGGAAGAGTTGGTGAGTGGTTGAGTTCCTACCTATCCGACAGAAATCAGTTAACAGTTAACGCGTTTAATTAATTGTGGCGTTCCTCAGGGCTCTGTCCTTGGTCCTCTTTTATTTTTAATCTTTATCAATGACTTAGCTCTGACGGTTAATGATGGCAATATTGTACTATTTGCCGATGATACTTCTTATCTATTTTGTAATAATGATATCTCCCAATTAACTGTTGAATATCAAATTAGAATAAATAAGCTAGTACAATGGTTTGACGAAAATAAACTTATTGTTAATAAAGAAAAAACTGTATTTATTCAGTTTACTCCTATAGTGAATGATATACTTGAGAGTCATCTATTGAGAATAGATGGAAAATCTATTCATCAAGTACACAGTCCACAAAATTCTTAGGTGTTCACATAAATAACTCTTTAACCCTTGGCTGGGCGCGCTTATACAGTACGCCAGGTTAGATATGTACGAAATAACACTGCAATTTTACCAAAATAAGTATTATATTATATATTTAAGCTTATTAAACAAGTGTCAAATAAAATAAACGATTTTACAAAACAATAATATCAAGAAAATATGAGAGAAGTAAATATTAATCAGAGCGTCTACTTTATTCATAATTTTGACAGGTATTACATTGATCTAAAGTTCTACTATGCTTTTTACATGAAAAATTGCAACACTTTGCACACTTCATAGTTGTATAATTATTCTTTGAACGTCCACAAAGAAAACATCTTCCTTTATGACTCTGTCCTTGATTAGACGTAGGTCGGGAAGGTGGCTTTCCTAACACATTCTTTAAGTAAAAAATAAAAACTGGACCACCCAACAGAACTAACACCCTCACTATCTTATTTTTGACTAGAGGCTGCTAATTTTATGAGTTAAAGGATTATTAAATTATTAGATATTTTAAACCACTGGCGTACAGAGTACTCTCTCATTAGATATGGTTTAATTTTTTGGGGCTTATCAGTGTTTTTAAACTTCAAAAAAAAGCTTTAAGAAATATAGCCTCACTGAGGTATAGGCAGTCACGCAGAGAAAAGTTTAAGGAACTTCGTATATTACTACTTCCTTGTATTTATATTCTAGAACTTTTAATTTATGTCAAATCAAACCTAGAACATTTTCGTACTAATAACTTCTACCATAATTATTTAACTCGAACTCCAAATGATTTGATGATACCAACACATAACTCTGCATTTTTCGAAAAAAGCCCTTAATACATGGGTATTTTATTTTATAATAAACTTACTAATATTATGAAATCAATAGGACCTTTGAAACTATTTAAGAAAAAATTAGAAAAGTTACTGATGAATAATTGTTTTTATTCTGTTGAAAAATATTTGGCGTATAGATTTTAACTGTTAAATTTTAGCTATACGTTTATTTTTTTTCCTTCCTATATTTTTTGTATTTTTATGTTTTATGTTCCACATCTTATAAACTGTCTTTTGACTTGTCCTATTATTATTACTATTATTATTAGTCTTATTAGACTCGAATAACTAGGTCCACTACAAACTAAGATGTCGAAATACAACACGTAAAAAAATAACTCAAAGAACATTCTTTTTCTTTGGTCCTAAATTTTTCAACGCTATTTCAACCGATATAAAACAAATTTCTAACCTGAAAAAATATAAAACGGAAACAAAAAAATATGTTATTAATTTTATTATGAATCCAATATCAACTTGAATTTAATCATTTAATCAAAAACAAATATCCTAACCACTCAAAAAAAATACCAAGCGGTAGTATCTGCCCCTCTATGTATAACCCTTCCAGAAGTAATGAATTTTCCATAATTTAACCTATAATTAAGAATTCGTTTACCCACTATTACTATTATGTACATTCTATCTTCAAAATTCTCAGAGAGAGCATAATTTAGAGGAAAGTAAAGGTTATTATTATTATTATTATTATTAATTGTCAGATGAAAATAATTCTAAATAAAGGTTTGACGAAATCAAAGTACTTAATACATAATGTACGTCTTCTAATTACATACTAATAATAGGCAAGAAGATATTAAAGAAAACCACCAGAATATATTTAAGCGCCGAAAAATGGCAGATTGTTTCACCTGAGTAAACAAAACAAGTTCATTTTATACTAAACTTGTCAAAAACCGCCAAAATATTTTAGCGCGTAAAAACAGTGGCGGAATGCTGCGGTTGAGTAAACACAGGGGTGTATATAAACCGGGAAATGATTCAGATTATTCAGTTTGTACTTGTACTTTAATCAAGATGTTCCGTTTGCTCCCAGTTATTGTTGCCTCCTGTTTCCAGTTAACTCCTCTTCCGGTCGAGATGTGGTCCAACATTCTTCGGTAAGTATTTTATTTATATTTTAATACCCGTTTCATATTTTTGATATATTTTTAACGTACATATTCTTTTCAGATTGTTAGATCCGATTTCTTTACTATCTACTGTTAGATCTCATCCAACATGGAAGAGTATCTGTATTAGTGATGGTTTCTTAAAGAAAAAACTTAAAGCTGCTTCTAAATTTGAAGTAAAGCTTGCCAGAGAAAGTATCCTTAACCCAGGAAAGTTCATTTCAGTTACCAGGACGGAGCCTAAGAAAATGTTCGGTACCAACGTGGTCAAGAAAATTTCAAGGAAACCAAATCCTGTTGCTGCTGATTCTGTTCAGATTATAACCAGGAATAAAATGAAAACTAGACGACAAGATCCTGCTTGTAAAAGTACTAAGAAATATGTATCGTGTAGAATATAATTGTAATACAGATTTATTATGACTATTTTGAAAAAATAATTATTAATATAGATAAGGTAGAATTAATTTTTGTATTACGTGACTTACTTAAAAATATATTTAACTTAATATGTAACAAATTTTAAATATTAAGTTTTTATAATATTTGTGTTCCTGATATTAAAAAATATTTGTTTATATACTTTATATAGTGTAAACAAATTTTATTGTTTTTTGACGTGAAGTAAGTGATGATTATTTAAAAATAAAATAAATTTTATAGCTGAATTTTTTTATGAATAACTCCACATTATTGGAAAAAATGATATTGTATGAAGATTTGCTAAATAAAAATCATGTAAACTTAAAAACCTTTTCATACAAAATTTGTGTTAATTTTAAATATCTTCTTTTTTTTATATAAAATAAATAAATCCAGATGGGTATAGCGTTGTGAATTTTTTTATGAATGCTATACAAAAATAAGGTTATATTTATACATATACAGTATGTCTCCCTAAGTTGGAATCATATGGAAAACTATTTAATATTGGTTTTAGAAAGTTCTGCATGGTCCAAAACTTAAAATACAATCATGAGATATCCATTTTTTCAAGCCGTATATAAGGTTTGTCATAAAATATGAATTTTGCTCAAGGGTAAAGTACGTTTATTTTTGACAAAATCGAAACTTGTTATTTAGAAAAGTTGTTTAGAATTAAAAACTACATTTAGATATGTAGTATATGTAGTCACAGCCTTCTACCTTAATAACTGCTGTTTTGTGATATTTCCAAAATAATGCCATATTATGAAAGTTATCATTGAAAAGAATTTGAGAACTATTATTTCCTTTGTTGCAGACCTTTTTTTAATTACTTTTTATTCATAATATAGAATTATTTTAGTTTTTAAGATAGAAGGCTGCGACTGCACATTTAAATGTAGTTTTTAATTCTAAACAACTTTTCTAATTAAAAAGTTTCGCTATTGTCAAAAATAAAGGTACTTTACTCTTGAGGATAAATCACATTTTTTGACAAACCTCGTTTACCACTGAAAAAATTTGATATTTCATGACTGTATTCTAGGTTTTAGATAATGCAGAACTTTTTATGAAGAATAACTTTTTTCCTAGAATTAATAATAATAGCTATTATATTACAAGTACATAAACAAGGGCTTTATTGAACGAATAATTTTATTGCTGAGCGAGCTTGCGAGAGAAGCTATAAAATGATGAGTCCATAAAGCCTGTTTATGTACGCGTTATATACATGATTTTATGTTCGATTAAAAAATAATAATAAATTGAAAAAATAATAATTTGATAGGATTTTGGCTGACAGCAGTTGCGATGACAAGTAGATGTTTATTTTTTAAACATGTCAAATTAGTTGTCTTGCAACTTGTCAGTGACGTTGACAATTACTTTATTTTACTATTAAAATGAAGTGCTACTTTATTGACGCAAAACTGTTCTATAAAGAGCATTTTATTGATCAATCGTACATAAAAAAGTTTTCCATATGATTCCAACTTAGGGGGACATACTGTATATTGTAATGGTTTAAAAAATGGGCAAAATTATTGGAAGTATATTTAAAAAAAAATTGTTAAAAAGACTATGTAAAAAGGACTAGTTGTGATGGTGATGACATTCAGTGGCGCAGCCAAGGGGGGACCCTGCCCCCCCCCCCGAAACTTCTATAAGTTTATAAGAAAATTTTTTGAACCAGCGATTAAATAATAAATCTTAAAATTTAACCTTTAACGCCCTGTATATTACTTATTAGCAACATTTTATTAGAGCAAGTTTTAAATTGAGGAATTTACTATACTTCTATGTACAATTACTTAAGGACCACCCTGTATATCTACGAGAAATGGTGGGCCCCCTCCGAAAAAAATTCCTGGCTACGCCACTGTGACCTGTTTGTTTTTGGATGATAGTTGTTGATTTTAGAATTGAAAGATGTCAATAGGTTAATTTATTGGAAAATAAAAAGTAAAATTAAAAGAATTATTGAAATGTTGTCTCAATATACTCCTCATTTTTGGAATAATGATATTGTGTGAAATTTTCTTTTTCACAATAACAATAGAAGTGTATGTAATCCGATTTTTCATTATTATTACAATTAGTCTATTTATAAAATAAATTGTACGGGTGACATTATAAAAGATTGTCAAATTCGTTTCGTTTTTTAGGTAAATCATCTCGATATAATAACTCGCATTCAACTCGATTTGCCATTCTCCACTCGTAATACTGGTTACAAAAAATCCCATTGAAAACTTTGTATTTGACTTTTGACTACGTGGAAAACATTTATGCTTTATTTACATTTACCACATTTTAAATATACAGAGTGATCAAATTAAGTTACAAAGTCCCATATCCCTTATTATATAGAGGAAATTAAAGAACGATATTTACCAAAATTGAAGACAGCTTTAACCTTGAAATATTAAAATTAATTTTAAATTTTTTAATTGATTTTTATTTTAAATTTGAACTCGGGTATACATGATATGACCAATATTATCAGAAAACCAATGAAATATCATTTATTGATTATAAACTTATAAAGAAATACATTTTTTTACAAAATTCTGTAGCGAATTTTTGCCTCGAAAATTTAGTTTTCCTCAATTTTTTATAAAATCAATTTCCATATTTTCAGATTGACCAAAATTGAGTTTTAGTATTGCTCCCTCCTTGTAGAAAATCTGAAGAAAAAAAGAAGAAACTGCTATTGTCTCAGTGACGATCTGATTAGTAATTGCAAAATAAAATAAATAAATAAATGTTGATTTTCTCATGCAATAATTGTATAATTAATCCTGACCACGCATTGTGTACCATTAATAAACATGACTATAAACTAGTCGGCGGTGAACGGTGAGGTAACTTGCTCCTGAGGCAACTAAGGCCATCTATATATAATTCTTGCATCTAAGAAGATACCAAACACAATGGTGTTGAATTGACAATTTGTATCTGTCAAAATAGTTTAGATTTTGTGGTTTCAGCCAACAGATCACTATCCTAACCAATCATTGAGTTTTATACTGATTATTTTTTTCATCTGTCAAAACAGTCAGATTTTGTGGTTTCAGCAAATAACAGCTCATGATCCTAACCAATCATTGTGTTTTATACTGATTATTTTTTTCATCTGTCAAAACAATCAGATTTTGTAGTTTCAGCCAATAAGAGCTAAGGATCCTAACCAATCATTGTGTTTTATACTGATAAAAGCGCTTCTTCGCATTTGTTTCTTGATTAAACTGTGTTTACCTTTTTTGAAATGTCAAATATAAACATTTAACAAATTTTATTTAGCATTATTAATTATTATTCCACTAAAATGTATTGCAAATCTATGTTAATACCCAAATTTCAAAATTTATTTGTAAACTAACCTGTTTATTCGTTTATTCACACACGCAACATCAGTTTTTGAATACCCAAATACTTAAAAATCCATAAATCTCTTTAAAACTGACAAATGTCAAACTCTATATTCGAATTAAGCCAAACGCAATCCCGTATGCCTTGGTGGCCCTGTATTTCCAAATAAAGCCGTTTTCGTGAAAACCAAAAATTTAATCGATAAAATTTGGAGGACTCGTGGTATTACCTTTGATTAAACCGTCTGTTCGTTTTTGTCTTTTTTGATAAAACTCTTTTTGAATTGTCAAATATAAGCATCTAACAACTTTTGTTTAGTATTATCAATTATTGTTATACTAAAATGAATTGCAAATCTAACTAAACTAACCTGTTTTTATTCGTTTATTCCAGGATGACGTAGGTGACAGGTCGGCCATATTTGCTGGGAGGCACACAACTTTATGACACAACGTTAGTTTCATTATGTAAACATCAGAAAGATTTTCTTTAAAGTTATTTATTCGGAAGAAATAAATAGAAAATGCCACATTTTTGTAGTGGTATTAAAAGCTCAATGAGTTCTGAAAAAGATAATGTATAATTTTTACGGTTTCCTGCCGTTTTGACAAACGGAGGGGATCATTTTAAATGCGTTGTCTAGTGAACGAAGAAATGCTTGGATTAAAGTTTTGAAACGAGGTACATTTTCTGGAAGCCAAGTGAATACTAGACGTATTTGTTCTAAGTATTTTATAACAGGTATTTTTGGCGATCTTTTATATATATTTTTTTAATATTACTTGTGTAAAATTTAGGTAAACTGGCTCTTCAAAAGACTAGTGACAAATTTTTGACAGAACACTGTGGTATTTTATATTTAATTTTAACTGGTGATATTGGTTTAGCCGACAGAGGTTTTTTAATTCAAGATTCTCTACAAATATTAGGTGCCAATTTAAATATACCAGCCTTTACAAAGGGAAGAAATCAACTACATCGCACTGATTTGGAAAATACACGTAATATTGCCACTGTGCGAATTCATGTAGAAAAAAAAAAGATTTTTCATGAAACAATACCAATAAGTATGTTGTCTAAAAAAAAGAGATACGTACATACTGCATTGGACAAAATTTTTTTTTTATAATTTATTTTATTTTATGAATATATAAACATCTAAGATTTACAATTTGTTTTATTTGTATTCAACACAATTTGGCTATAATACTATGAACAGCCCCGGCCTCATACTGCTTATAGGCTTGCAAACATTTGTAAGCCTTAAACTGTTGTCCCAAATAAAAGCTGTGAGTTAGAATTAAATAATTGTAATATTTGGAAACTTCATTATGTCGAAGGAACAATCACTATAACATAACCTAACACATAAGGGTCAATATCATCGATAATTCGAATTTTAAAATCGTACCGGCACTTAATATCACCACCGAGTCCTAAATAGCAACTGCTTCGCAACATTTTAATAAAATTTAATCATAAAAGCATTGAAAAAACGTTAAAAAACACAAATCAACACAACAATCCAATGTAAATAGATACAATCAGAATTGTTTGTGTGCCTCGTAGCAAATATGGCCGACCTGTCAAAGTCACGTGTTCTGGAATGACTTATACACTTTAACACTCAACTTTTGTTCATTAAACATCAGTTTTTGAATACCTAAACACTTGATATTAAATATTTTACTTTTAAAAAAGTGTAAAACATTCTGTAAGCATAAAACTATAAGAAAACAAGGAGGTAAAAGTGTAAGCGTAAAATGTCCGATTTTCACAAATTTTTGACACAAACACTAATTTGATTTCCAAGAAAATAAAAATGTCATATATCATAATGGTTTGTGATTTTAAATGTTCTTCTTTTTGGATGATAAAACCACTTTTTTATATAAAATGTTTAATTTGAATATGCCTGGGATTATGGCCATAAAATATAATGAAATTCTTCAACTAGATTGTTAAAATAACATAATAATTATAACCGCAAAGTTAAAGAAGCGGCACTGATATGCTTAAATAGTAATGAATGTGTTTCTAATTGTTCACTGTAAAAAATAGAGTGAAAATTACATTAAACTTGTCTAAAAAAAACGTACTTTTACGATATAAAATAAAATACGTTGTATTTAACGATATTTTAATAAAATAGTGTATTTTTACTTAAATATTCTACCGTATTATGTATTATTACGGTGAAATAGGTAAAATCACTAACTAAATTAAAAATTGTGGAATATTAGGTACACGTAAATTATCGTAATTTTTCGGTAAATCTGTTAATTTTACGGTCATGGGAATTTTCATTTGTAATTTTACGGCTATATATGTAAAAAAATTATCTAGAAATATTTCGTTTAGAAAAATTGCAGTGAAAATCGAATTTTTCTTGTAACAATTTTTGTAAAAAACCACACGAACGCTTGAAAATTTTTTTTTGCACCATTTGATATAGAATACCATCCCATTCTTCGCAATTTTTATTCGCCACAATGCAACGTTTCGTCGTTCCATCGTAAATCTATCCTCACGATCCAATCCTCTCTAGGTTCCCAACGTCCTGTGCCCGCCTCACATAAATAAAGGCTTAATAAGAGCCTTGGAAACGGTGCAACTAGTGCGGAGTGAACATTTAATGTTGGAATAAACAAATAATCCAATAAATCGAGAGGCAGCGCGTTTAATAATTATTATGGATTGATTTAGTAAGTGTATTGTCGGTGCCAGGCGGTCTGGTAGTTGTAGATTGCGTTCTCTTCTTCTCTTCAGATGCGGCATTTCGCCACAAAAGGATATACGATACGTAGAAACCTTCCTTGGAGGATTGAGGCGGTGGCAGTGGTGGAGATTGAGTTTACAATAACAAATAAAAGTTTGTTCCGTTAATCTAAATAATTATTTAGAATCTGGCAAACATTATTTGTAGATCTACAGCTCCTATTATATAAGACGTAATTCGATTTAAAGGTACTTGTCAATAGGGTCCAATAGTCCAATATCTCAAAATCAATAATTAGGAATAAGAAAATTTTTTCACCAAATATCCTCGAAAATGGCGTATTTTTATTTCATATTCATAAAACCGAATGGCACTTTTCCCATACAGGGGCAGCCAACTCGGGATCACTTTTTTTTTCAGCTTTTTCAAATGGAACACACTGTAAATAAGGCCATACTGTGAACTTTCAGAAAATGTAGGGTTTGTCTACTTGATTTCCACCGGTAATGTATCTTTGAAGCATGTGTAGAGTTCCCACAGAAACATAGGTACTCCGTATCTAAGTCGACAGTCGACTTGAGCAAAGTTTTCTACAATGATACTTCCAATTGAGAACTTCATCAATATGAATCCCAAGAAAAATAACACTTTTATGTATACTTACTATCAAGACTGGAATTACCCACATCAATGCTAAATTCATCCAAAATATTCTGCCTCTTATGAAACCTAATGAGGTCTGTTCTATTAGTGTTAAAAAAACAAATCTCGACTATTAAAATATTTAGAATTTTTTTCCATAAGAGAAGAGCTTTTATCTTTTAACGCCTCACCCTTATTTGATGAAATCATCACAGAAAAATCATCAGCGTATACAACTATTACCTAATAAGGAACCTACACTGTCTTCATATAAAACAAATAATATTGGCCACAAGATTGACCCTTGTGGAACTCCCATATGTGTATCTAACAGATGAGAGTTAACTTCTTTTTTTTTAGATTTTTAGAATTATTTTGGTCAAATTAAATTGCATTAAAACATCCCTTTCACTAATAAATCCATTTCTAAAAAAACTTTCAAGTTGTCATATTTATTTATACAAAAAAATCAACATCTCAAGTGTGCGGGATAAATATTTTTGAAAGAATTTTATAATTTTTGTTTTTTAATGGAACATCCTGTATATTTTTGATAACTGATAAATAATTATGTTCCATTTATGTTACCTATTTTCTTTTCTATACCTAAAATTAGCGGCTGTTTTTCAGTTACCAAAAAAACTGTGTAATCAGTATTAGGAAAATAGCCAAAAATAAATTTTGTATGGGAAAATTATGCCGAAAAAATTGGTTGCAATTTTTATCAAACAAAATGCCAAATTTTTTTTTAAAAATTAATTGTGCAAATATTTTGTGAAGATGTGGAAAATACTGAAAAAAAAATTCAGAAAGGAATTGTTAAGTTTGCTGATAAAAATTTCATTTAATTTTTTTTACAATTTTTTGTTGACAAATATATTAACGATAAAAGTTTGTCTAGTAATAATATCGAAAAAAAATTCAAGAATATTTTTTTTTAAATTTTGGCCAAACAAATTCAAAAAAGAATTGTCAAGAATTCTCAAAAAAATCATAAAAAAGTCTAGATTCTTGACATTTATTGCCAAAAATATCCATTGTGGCTAACCGGTTAATATTTTGAAAATTTTGTTTATTCATTCTCTAATGACATATCAATCAATCAATCAATATTTATTCATCCATAAAATTTTAGTTACAATATATAAATTGTTAAAATATATAAAATAATAAAATCTATCGGACTTGTCAATAAATTACAAATAACTTTAAAATAAGCCTATACAAGAATTAATACAAACAAACATTAACATTCATATTACAAGATTAAAATTAAAAATTTTAAAAAGTACAAATAACTTTATACGTGTAAAAAGTCCTCATATGTGTCGAATGCTTTAGTGGCCAGGTATGTAAAGAGTTTATCCCTAAATGAATTTAGATTGTTAATATTTCCATGTAACTTAGTAAATTTATTAAAACAAGCTATACCTCTATATTCGTGGGAATTTTGTGAAACTGATAA
Source organism: Crepidodera aurea (assembly GCA_949320105.2). Taxonomy (NCBI): domain Eukaryota; kingdom Metazoa; phylum Arthropoda; class Insecta; order Coleoptera; family Chrysomelidae; genus Crepidodera; species Crepidodera aurea. Next base: position 35,372,125 of record OX439475.1, on the reverse strand, counting down.
TCGGGAGAAAGGTTGAAAAAGCGCACTCTGTAAACGAGTACTGTGGCTATGTATATCACTGTTTAGTTTGTACTTATCTTGGTTATTTTTTATATTCATAATTAAGCAGAAAATATAAATGAAAGGAATTTTCTTCTGTATGCAAAACACCTTATCTATATGTGATGAACAGCCCCAAAATATGATACCATATGTTAAAACAGATTCAACTAAACCATAATACATTAACTTACTGTGCCTTTAAGTTGACGAATAAGGAAACAAGCACTACTTAATCTGCCCACTATATAGTCTATATGAGATTCCCATCTCCCAACTTACTATCTATTACTAACCCAAGAAATTTTGTTGAACTAACTTTCTCCAAAGATTGATGATCTAACCAAACGGGGTAATTTAGATTATTTGAGGCATTTTTAGGAACAATTGAGATTGTTTGCGATTTTTTTATATTATCTGATAACCCATGTGCCTTACAATAAAATGAAAATTCATGAGCGCTTTTATTTGCTTTATTAGTTAGATCATCAGAAGTTCCTGATTCAATTACAAAAGAACTGTCATCAGCATATATGATTTTTAGATCCGGTGTAGGACAAGTGGATACAATGTCGTTAAAAAATAGTATGAATAAAGTGGGTCCCAGTATTGAGCCCTGAGGTACCCCAATATTTGTAACTTCTATTTCTTAAAAATGATTGTTGATGCATACTATTTGTCCTTTGTTTTTTAGGTAGGTTGACAGCCAATTATGGGGAGAGCCTCTTACTTCCATCCGATAAAGCTTTTCAAGTAATAAATGATGGTCAATTGAATCAAATGCACGAGTTAAATCTAACAGTAATGTAATATTATAAAGTTTACTATTAAGTGCATTATATAAAAAGTCACATAGGTCCGCAATAGCAGTTTGTGTTGATTTGTTCTTCCTAAACCCATGTTTATTAGTTTCTAAAAAGTCTGCTAATCTAACACTAAAAGCGCTCTCAAAAATTTTTGCAAAATAACTTTGAATACATATGTTCCTGTAGTTGATAACTTCCTCAGATGATCCTTTATTTTTAAATATCGGAATCGATTTAGATTTTTTTAGCGCAGACGGGAAAATAACCACATACAAAAGATTCATTTATTAAATAAGAAATAGGTTGACATATCAAAGGTAAAACAGATGTCATTACTTTTCCATTTATTTCGTCTAGCCCTGCGCAATATTTATTTATGGCCTTTTTTAAAAGTGACTCAATTTCATTAGGAGTTGTTGGAGTTAAGAAGAATGTGCTTATAACAAAATCTTGCAATTTTATTTGAGAATGATCAGGTTTGGGACAAGTTAAGTCCAAAAAATGTTGATTAAATGCATTGCATATATCCCGATAACCCTTTATTTCTATGTTTTTTTCAGATTTCATAGTTTGAGGAACTTTTTTTTTGACTTACCCCTTGTTGTACTATTTATGAAGTCTATTGGTAAATTAAGCTGACATATCTGAAAAGAATGGTCCGAAAGAAAAGTTTTCTCTACTATAACATTTTTATGCTCAATATTTGTGAAAACTGGATCTACTAGGGTGGAACTAGTACTAGTTACCCGAGTAGGTTTGGTTATGATATTAGACATCCCAAATTCTTTAAAAATATTAATTAACCTATTTGAATTTGCATTTACAAACATGAGGTCAATATTGAGATCACCACATACTATAAATTTATGAGATTGTTTATAATAATGAATAAGAAGCTCGTAAAGCGTATCAAAAAATATTTCAATGTCAGATTTGGGAGGCTTGTAAATTATTACTATGAAAACTAGATTATTTTTACTCTGATATTTACATACAGCAATTTCAATAGTGAAATTACAGACCAGTGGTTGAATATTAATATTATTTTTAGCATAAATGGATGCACCTCCATTTTATAACTTTTACGGCAATATTTACTTATTAATGAATAATTAGCGAAATTTAATAAATCAATTTCATCGTCTTTTAGCCAGTGTTCAGTGAAACAACAAATATCAATTTTATATTTACCGAAAATAATTTCTAAGTCAGGAGCTTTGTTAGAAATGCCTTGAATATTAAAATGCAATATGTTAAAATTACAGTCAACGTCGTCTTCACTAGAAGTGTCTTTGTCTAAAAGTGGATCTCTTGCTACCATATTGGGGTTTTTTGCTGTGGAGTCCTCGCTTACGAACAAACTTGTACTCACCAACTTCAATTCCTTTAGGCCACATATCAGGCTTAAGTAAATCTTCTTTCTTCTTTAAATGAATTAAATCCCCAATTGCTTTTTAGGGGGACACATACAAAATGTTGATCCTCAAATTTATTTTTGGGCCAGGTTTCTAAATGGTTGGCAGTATATGAGGGGTTATATTTACTAACAAAAATCCATGATTTTTCTCCTACTGAGACAAGTTCTTCAGCAGAATTAGTTCCCACAATCTTGGATTGTGAAATATCATCTTTATTCATGTTTATCACATCCTTCATAACAGATAGAGACTGTGCTTTCAACATTGCTGATGTTTTGTAACAGAAGTGGCCGTCAAGGACGCAAATTGATTATTAGAACTTATTGTAGGTACAACTTTACTCTTTTTATTGAAATTATTTTAGAAATTTTGGTCATATTGGCCCACCGCAGGAAATTCACTATTTAATTTATTGCTTTCACAATTTAATAAGCTGATTATCAGAAAACGAGTAAGGAATTTAATTTATCAGATTCGACATCCTAAGACCGGTTTCTGCCTTTCGGCTTCGTCATAGGCTTTTCGAATCCAATAAATAAAATTCCAAACTCGTACAAGTCAGTAGCTATATCCGCACATCTAAAAGCTGATTATCATTTCAAGATTGCTGATTTGTTTTTTCAACTCACCATATTCAAACTACAATATCGTTCTTATTTTAAATAGGACACCCTGTATTTTATAATCCTATTATGTAACAAATTCCATTACCTTTTAAAAATTATAAAGGTCTACTATGCCTAATTTTTGGAGTTATTTTTATTTGTGTTAAATTTTACATTATTTTTCCACCGTAATGCCTAAATATAACACCCTGTACTTGATCAGCTTAGACTATGATAAGAAAAAATTATCTTTGAAACTATGTGCTTGGTTTTGACATTATTAGAAATGTTTCGAGATGCATCGAAATCTGTATTGTTAACCGTCATACTAATCCATTATTATGAAAAGTGGATTCATCTGTAAACAGCACATTATAAAAAAAAAAGCATCTTCACTAACCTTCTCCAATGCCCATAAACAAAAATCTATCCGTCTTTGAAAATCTGTTCCATGTTGGCGAAAAAAAATTTGTTAGAGAAATTTCAAAAAAGGATTGTCTATAAAAAATTTGGAAACAATTTTGTTGAAAAAATTAGGCCTAAAAAATATTATCCAGAAATAAAATTTTGTCGAAAACATATTCGAGTAATTTTCATAAAAAAACAAAGGACCCCGCAATAATCTTACGGAAATTGGGTCTCGGTGGATTTTTCTAAATTTTTCATATGATGTAGTGCATGTTATTCTTAACAAAACATTGCGCCAACCCCCTAAAATGAACAGTTTTGCTGCTACAGGGCGTTGAAATCACCCCTGGTTCAAAATAAAATGTTTATTTTTAAAGGCGGGAACAATACTTTTAAATGTTTTATTTTGGATTATGTTGCATAATATTAAGCTGCTTTATAAAATAAATTCCAAACTCAGCCCCTTCCATTCCAACCCCTATTTTTAAATACAAATAAATATATTTCTATAGTACTTTTAAATGCGATGTAAAAGGTTTCTAACAGCTTAAATGAAAAAAATTGCATTTTTATACGATCATCCCCCAACCCCTATTTCGGGGGTGGTCACCAAAAAATCGGTGGATTTTGCTGAATTTTTAATATGATGTAGTCCACGATATTTTGAAACAAATATGAGGTGACAAACCAAAAAAGTTTTTCTGTGACAAAAGTACAGTTTAGGGAATTATATTCCTATTGTGATCCTGTGCCTCAAAGGAATGGATTATGATATGTTAGAAAACAAGATTTACTTACTTTTCTGTGCAAGATGAGGCATGGTGTATCCGACGAGTTTTTGCGGATGATTTTTCAGTATTCTACAAGACAGAGTACCAGTTTAGCCATTTTATTAGTAAGGGAGTAAATAATTTGTTTGTCTTTTGTTTCTGGGGGTAGAAAGAAGATCGTATTTTGAGCAAGCGGTTACTTTGACACAAAACTGTTCATATTTGTTTCAAAATATCGTGGACTGCATCATATTAAAAATTCAGCAAAATCCACCGATTTTTTGGTGACCACCCCCGAAATAGGGGTTGGCGGATGATCATATAAAAATGCAATTTTTTTCATTTAAGCTGTTAGATACATTTTACATCGCATTTAAAAGTACTATAGAAATATATTTATTTGTATTTAAAAATAGGGGTTGGGATGGAAGGGGGTGAGTTTGGAATTTATTTTATAAAACAGCTTAATATTATGCAACATAATCCAAAATAAAACATTTAAAAGTATTGTTCCCGCCTTTAAAAATAAACATTTTATTTTGAACCAGGAGGGATTTCAACGCCCTGTAGCAGCAAAACTGTTCATTTTAGGGGTTGCCACAATGCTTAGAATAACATGCACTACATCATATAAAAAATTTAGAAAAATCCACCGAGACCCAATTTCCTTGGGTGAAAAAAATTTAAACTTTAAAAATCTATTGCCATTTAAATATAACGAAAAATCGAATAAGAATAGTCCTAAATTTGTCTAATTTTTTCGAAGAAAGATATAGAAATAGAAACGTTTTGAATTAAATCTTACCTACAGCAGCAACCCATGAGTTGAAATATTTGTAAAATTTCTCAGCCTAGGATATTTAAGTATTTAAATGAAAAAAGAAAAAGTTGGTAAGCAATGGTAATACATTTAAAGAGTATGTTTATTCATTCAACGTTTATTTTTTCCGAGAATCGGCTAACCACTATATCGCACAATGCGTCTCATCAGTAGGTACTTTGAATTTTTTCAGGCCTCTTTTTTAATCAGCATTCAGGCAGGATCGATCGCGGCCGTAGGTATTTAAAGGTTTCAGGGTTTTTCTTTCTTTGAGCGCACGGTGAAATATTTTTCCTTGCAACGTCCATAAAACATTTAAAATAAAAATAACAATAAAAGGAACAATTGCATCTGTAATTAAACCTGTTTTTCTTTTATCAAATAGTTTTACATGAACGAGTTTTTTGCGAGAATCGATCGATCGCTCGGGCAGTGGCGTATTCCCAGAAAAAATCTTTTGGACGAAGAGGATTGTGTGCAAAACTGTACGAGAGGATTTTTTACAAAACTTTATGTTTGAAATATACATTTTAATCCATTGGAAACGTTTCTAAATAATGAGTTAATGTCTGAAACTATCCATTTCATATTTAAGGGCTGAATCGAACTAAAGTGCATATTTGTATTTTATATTTTCAACAATTCACACTTTTTTTAATTTATCAGATAGACTAGCGCAAAACCTACCCTACTTACCCAGATTGAGCAGGTCTTCTTAAAGTGTGCACGGAATAAGGCATATTGAAGACATAACTACAGGGATAATTTCGACACATATACTGAGTTTCCTTCTCCAGGAAATTATCCCTGACATTGTTGTTATTGCATCAATAAGAATTACAGAACAATATGGACTCATCCAGTACTAGCGATATTTTCTAAATCCTGTTAAAAAATGGGATTTTCCAAAGGTTCTCATTGGAGACAATTTGACGAGCCATTTAAGTATTCAAAATTTGGAAACCTGTGATCTATTTTAATTCTTCTGTAATAACCCCCTATGGAATTAAAGGTTATTTTTAATTTGGTAGCGTGTCTATCAGATTTTTAAGAAGGAGCGGTTAAGGCTAACTGACTTTATACCTGAAAGAAAAATCTAAATCCTGATAAGAGCGTGGTCGCCATAGCAGTTGTACGGATAACTTTTAACTCACAGGATGTGTCTAAAACTCTCGGGGTTTTATAAATAAAAACGCAAGTTAAAATTTAAATAAATGTATTAAAACTAATAAAAAAAACGATTAACAAGCAAAAATGATAAAAATTACAAAGAAAGATAATTAACTATTTCCAAAGCAAAATTATAACATGACCATGCGTCGTAAGAATTAACAACAATACAAAATATTGATAACTATAACGAACGACAAATGAGGAAATGAAATAATCTCTAACTATCAAAAATGAACCCAATTTTTCCCAAATGTAACTGTAAGACAGATCAAATCTACTGTCTGTAAAACTAAGGCCACTTAAATTCTGAATAATTGCAAAGACAAAACAAAAAATTATATAAATCTGCCTGTCACAAGGCAAGATTTTCCCAAAATTACAGCCTACGGCTTTTACTACCAAACTAATCGACACTTTATGAAATTCAGTGGTTAGTATAAAATTAAAATAATCAATCTTACTCCCTTTCGGTTATCCCAAGTAGTACTACGGGCTGGCTGGATTGCAACCCTTGAAATTCTCTTGTTAAGCAGCAACTGCACTTTGGTCGCGGAAACGAACTACCGGTTTTCCGCGAAAACCCACAAAAGAAAACTCAAAACTAAAAAATAATGATTGCCCAAAAAAACGCGCCCTTAAGCCCGGCTTTAAGATAGCCCCTACAAATTTTAAAACGCGGTTTGGGAACCACTGATGGCTTCCTAAAGCCACGAGTGAGTTCCCACTAACTGCCTCTTCCGTAAAAAAATTTAGTTTTTTATGAAAATCTCCGACCCTTCTTCAAATGTGCTACATTTGATTTGTTTAATTTTGTCATCCAATCAGAAAGCTGTTTTTTAGTTTTAATCATGACCGAAATGTCTGTTTCTCGTTGAAATCGCGAGTGACCGTAAAGTCTTTATTCAGCAATTTTTCCTTAGAATATTGTACCTTCGCGATCGTTTGTTTTCATATTCATTGCAAAGAGTTTGTAACTAAAATTCTGTTGTGAAATATTTGCTTGGTATTGAAAAATCGTACCTAGTTTTCTGACCATTTCATTGTAAATTTAGTTATACCGGGTGTCTCAAATAAAATCTAAAATCCATGCTATTACACTTCCAAATAGAAGGAGTAGCAATTTAAATAAAGGTATTGATTTGCAGGAAAGATCATAAAGAAAACTTTAGATACATCAAATTCAAACATCCATTAATGAATGTTCAGGTAATTTAAAAAGTTTTCATTTATATTAATAAATTTAAAAAAATAAATGCGTGCAAAGCCGCGAGCAAAAATTTTAATAAATAATAAATTTTATAACAATTTTTTTGAAATTAAAATTAATTTTCAAGTAAACTTTCTAAAAAATTACTTTACTACAAAGAAAAAATATTAATAAAATCTTTATTAACCCATATTTTAAATATTAAAAGAATTAAATCCTGCAAGCAAATAAATCGTCAAATAGGTACATTTAAAAGTTGTTAAAAATATAATGCAAGAAAACAAATTATAAATGTTAATATTCTTTATTAAAATATAATAATTATAAATATGAAACATTTATTGTTTAATATAATATCATAATATTCGTTATTTAAATTTAAAAATTATATTTATATATAATCGTCATTACCTACTAACATAAAATATACAATCTTAAATTCTACATGATACATATTTCTTAGTACTTTTACAAGCAGGATCTTGTCGTCTAGTTTTCATTTTATTCCTGGTTATAATCTGAACGGGATCAGCAGCAAGAGGATTGGGTTTCCTTGAAACTTTCTTGACCACGTTGGTACCGAACATTTTCTTTGGCTCCGTCCTGGTCACTGAAATAAACTTTCCTGGGTTAAGAATACTTTCTCTGGCAAGCATTACTTCAAATTTAGAAGCAGCTTTAAGTTTTCTCTTTAGGAAACCATCACCAATACAGATACTCTTCCATGTCGGATGAGATCTAACAGTAGATAGTAAAGAAATTGGATCCAACAATCTAAAAAAAATATGTCAAAAATATAAAAGAGTTTTTGAAATATAAGTAACAAACTTACCGAAGAACATTGGACCACATCTCGATAGGAAGTGGACTCAGCTGGAAACACGAGGCTACAATAACTGGGAGCACACGGAACATCTTGATTAAAGTACAAGAACTAACTGAATAAACTTGATAGTTTTCCGGTTTATATACACCCCGTGCTCACTCATTCGTAGGATTCCGCCATTTTTTGCCCGCTAAAACAATTTGGCGGTTATTTTCAATAGCAAATCGGTAATATTTAATATTTAGAAATAGGTACTTCAAAACAAATAGAATTAAACACGTGTTTGAATGTTTATTTTTAACTTGGATCAAGATACAGGATGTTAAAATTATTCTTATTATAAAGTATATCGAGCATCTGAAAAATTTTACTGGTCTTAAACCAAGTGGCTGGAGTTAAAACTTAAGTATACTCTACAAAAGAAAAAATAAACACCTATTTCGCGTTTTTTTAAAAGTTCAAAGTCGTGATTTCGCTGTTTTCAAAATTTTACAGTATAAAAAGAAATTTCAAAGTTTTGCAGACAAAAATACCGGGTATAATAATCCTGAAACTGAAGAAGATGGACACATGAAATTTCAGGTGGAAACTAAATTAGTCAAACGTCCGGAAGACAAAAGAAATATTAGTTTAAAAGACATTAGCAGTTTTAAATTAATTTTTATATTTTTAAATATTTAATTATATACCCTAGTCTTAAGTTAATTAAGTATGAATCCTTACAATCGAGATTTTTCGATAAATAAAATTGAAAACTATCAACTAAATAATGTGGGATCTATCAAATATGTACTTAAACTTAGTGAAGAAAACGACAATTTCAAAATAATCCACAATAATATTTGCTAAACCATAATTTTGACGAATTAATGGATATGTTAGAAAACATTAATATAGAATTTGACTGCATTGCTTGTACCCCAGAATAATTAACTACACAGAAGGGAAGGCTTGTCTATTTCAGGGGGTCAATTTCGTCTGCGCATGTTCGCAATCGCCATGTTCTAAGTGGCAAAACTGTCACGCATTTTGGTCGTTTCGAGATAAAAGTTCTGTTGCGTTGTTGCCGTTGACAGTTATTTATAATGAGAAGTTTGTAAATTATATTTACAAATTAGAAAAGATTTTTTTATCAAAATTCGATGAAATATGTTTGTTATCGGGAATATCACATACATTTCACGACGTAATGAAAAACATACAATTTGAACATCCTTGTCCTAATTTTCCAAAAAGCGTATGTTTTAAAACTTTTTATTGGGTTAAGAATATTTTATACCCTTAAATATTCAAATCGAGAAATAAAAGAAATTAAAAGGGATAAAAATAACAAAAGTGTTAGAACAATTAGAATTCTTTCCCATATATAATAAGTTTTATTATCTTTTATATTAGCAATGTATAATGTTTGTTTTTTCTTGTTTTCTTTTTATCTAATTGTCATGGGAACTTGTTAACCTGTTTTTTATTTTTAACTATTAATTTTTTTACTTACTAATATTGTATTGTATTGAAATTTCCTAAAAAATGTGTTCAAATCGTTTAAAAATTTTGTAAAAATGCACATACAGGAGCTTCACCTATTATGTTTAAAAATATACGAAAATATGTATAAGGTTGTCATTGAAATAAATAAATAAAATAAGAAATTTTCTTTAAAATATTCAATAAAAATTTATTATTAAGAAAACAAGTTCTTTATTACACCACTTGTTAAAAACCCTTTCAACAAACAATTTTTGCAACATTGCATCTGTTATCCTTTTCTTAGTGTACTACCAGCGCTACCTGCACGTTACAAATTTATTCAGTTTCCTCAGTGTAGCTAGAATAGGCAGCGACGTCGACCGTCATCGAAAATTTGACCCCCACTAGATCAAAGATACCGACACAAGCCTTCCTCTCTGTGTAGTTAATTATTCTGGGCTTGTACCTACTTTAGTATATAACTTTAACTATGTAAGTAAACCAGTAGGGAATTTTAATTTATTAGATTCGACATCCCAAGACCGGTTTCTGCCTTTCGGCTTCATCAGTTAGGCTTTTCGAATCCAATAAATAAAATTCCAAACTCGTACAAGTCAATAGCTATATCTGCTATAAGATAACATTTTTAGATGTGCTTCCATCTAAGGTAAGAAGAGAGTATTGACATTAAATTTTGACTGAATCTATTCCTTACTGGTTTACTCACTTTATATTAATCTCTGAAAGGGATAAAAAAGAAGAGAGTGACATCTTGACTAGATTCAGTCAAAATTTAATGTCAATACTCTCTTCTTACCATAGATGGAAGCACATTTAACTATGTATTTAAAATTATTTTTTTATTTAATCATACCTGCTTACTTCGTGGCTCTTATCGTTTATATCGTTGTTACAGCAAATAAACAATATTATTATCATCATTACGGAACTTATGTTGTACCAACAGAAAAAATCAAAGCGTGTGAAGCCTCGGGCAAAATTTAGTGAAATGCAAATTTGTACTTTTATTTAATAAAAATAAAATAATTATATCAATCCAATTTTTAATGCAATAAGAAATTTAATGCAAGAAAACAAGTTAAAATATTAACATTCTTTATTAAAATATAATAATTATAAATATGAAACATTTATTGCTTAACTCTAAGAAAGAAAAAAATCATATTTTTAAATAATCGTCACTCTTAAATATAAGAAGAATTAAATCCTGCTAGCAAACAAATCGTCAAATACATTTTAAAAGTTATTAAAAATGTAATGCAAGAAAACAAAATATAAATATTAATATTCTTTATTATAATATAATAATTATAAATATAAAACAGTTATTGCTTGATCGTAAGAAAGAAAAAGAATTATTCATAGTTTTAAATAATCGTAATAAAACCTTACACAATTATATAATATTATTTTTGATCATAATATTCGTTATTTAAATTTAAAAATTATATTTATAAATAATCGTCATTACCTACCAACTAACATAAAATATACAATCTTAAATTCTACATGATACATATTTCTTAGTACTTTTACAAGCAGGATCTTGTCGTCTAGTTTTCATTTTATTCCTGGTTATAATCTGAACAGGATCAGCAGCAACAGGATTTGGTTTCCTTGAAATCTTCTTGACCACGTTGGCACCGAACATTTTCTTTGGCTCCGTCCTGGTAACTGAAATAAACTTTCCTGGGTTAAGAATACTTTCTCTGGCAAGCTTTACTTCAAATTTAGAAGCAGCTTTAAGTTTTTTCTTTAGGAAACCATCACCAATACAGATTCTCTTCCATGTCGGATGAGATCTAACAGTAGATAGCAGAGAAATCGGATCCAACAATCTGAAAAAAATATGTACGTTAAAAATATGAAATGGTATTAAAATATAAATAAAAGACTTACCGAAGAATATTGGACCACATCTCGATAGGAAGTGGACTGACTTGGAAACACGAGGCGACAATAACTGGGAGCAAACGGAACATCTTGATTAAAGTACAAGAACAAACTGAATATTCTAAACGAATTACCAGCTTATATACACCCCTGTAGTCACTCAACCGCAAAATTCCGCCATTTGTTGAGCGCTAAAATATTTTGGCGGTTAAATTATTTTCGCCAATAGTTGATATGGGAACCCAAGAATCCGCCATATTTTTCGGGCTATAATGTTTTGATATGAATTTTATTGGAGTTATAAATCAATATTGACAGAATGTATATGTACAAAACATTCTATCGTAATATTAAACACTGATTTCAAGAGTCCAAACTTAAAACTGTTTTTAATTATTTTAAACTGATTCTCTAATGTGGTTTTTAGGGGTTAAATGAAGTTTTTGTGGGAATTTTAGAATTTAGGTGAAATTTTGTCATTTTTGTGGCGGAATTATAAATTTCACTAAATATTTTGTTGCTTTATTTATAACATAATTGGAGATATACTCTAAGTAATTAGAAAAGTCACGTTTTAGAATCCTTAAACTAATTTAATATTACTAGAAAAAAATGTCTTCACTACAAAATAGAAATCGTAACCTATACAGTTTGATTGGCTAAGTTAACTGAAATTGAGATTCAACTAAATTTTTTTCACCTTTTTTCTAACAATAATTTCGTTCACCATATTTTATAAAATGCATGTATTCTAAAAATTGGTGGAATATTATTTTAGTAAAAGCGCGTTTCAAATTTTGGCGAATGCACTTAATTATTCTTTATTTCAATAATTTGCTATTAAAAATCTTTTATTTTAGGTCTTAAAAATTATGTTTGTTGATAAAAAAAATTAATTATTTCTGCTTTCCCCTTGATAAAAATAAATTGATTTTAACTTCGCTCTTAACCTTAAGATTTTCTGGTTGATTTGACGTCGAAAATGTAGGTTAAGATTATTTTACCATTAAATGTTTTTTCCTCTTAGACACACCCATACAATTTTATCGGTAAGATATTTGTGGAAGCTTGAAATTAAAAGGATGTTCAACTATCCAATAAAATAATAAATTTTCATCATACAATTCTTCTGCCATTGTTTATCTTAAGGACGTTTGCTACTTTATGGTGATTGTGCGAATCTATTCCATTAATAGTACTGGTGGTTCTACAAGAAGAGCTTGAATATTTTTTTAAGTTATATCAAATTTAAGCTGAAATAGAAGTAGATGAATTTTTTTATTAGATAATTTTAGGGAAAGTCTGTAATATAATTAATTAGATTTGGAAAAACAATTGATCTTTCAGTAATCTGAAGAAAGATTATTATTATACAGTTACAAAATTTTATACAAATTCATAATGTTTTTTAAATAAATCCAAACCTTTTTATCTTAGGGATTTAATATCCCCAAATTGCTGTACTTATTAGAATTGTTTTTGTTCTACTTTCACAAATATTGATTTTGAAATATTTCAATGTAAACTTTCATTTAAAGATTAGTATTTCCTAAAAATGTTATAGATTTTTCAATAGTGGCACCATCTATATGTCATCCTGCTAACTTATTGAGTGACCGAGTATAACATCTATACATGGTGTTTCCAAATGACACTTACAACGTCTGGCTGTAGATACCTCTCGTAAAATTGGACAAAATGATATAAGGAATGAGGGGTCCAACTCGATTACTTTTCGAAATACAGGGCGTTAAAGTTAAAAAAAAATAAATGTTTTTATTTAAAAACTTTAAAACGGATTAATATATTAATTTGAAATTTAGCAGGTCGTTTTTAAATGTAAAAATACATATTTCAGTAAAAGATCATGTTTCTTATCTAGATCCAGTGGCGTGCAGTTAGAAGAGTATATCACCTTTTCCCAACCATTTTCTACGCCCATGGTATTTGAAGCTATTTTTATTTTTTTTTGTATTGCATAACAGTTTTCAAGTAAAAAATGAATAACCTTTACATACCGAAAATCTTGTGGTTTTTAAGATATTTAATGTTTTTATGAAGTCTGTAAGATCTTCTATTAACGAAATAACCAACAATATTTTTCTTGGATTTCTTTAATAAATTTTTCTTAATTTTTTATAACCACTAGACTTTTGTATAGTGTCTAGTATCTACAGGTTATTAAAAAATAAGACAAAAATTATTAAAGAAATCCAAGAAAAATATTGTTTGTTATTTCATTAATAAAAGATCTTACAAACTTCATAAAAACATTAAATATCTTAAAAACCACAAGATTTTCGGTATGTAAAGGTTATTCGTTTTTTACTTGAAAACTGTTAAGCAATACAAAAAAAATAAAAATAGCTTCATAGCGTAGAAAATGGTTGGGAAAAGGGGATATACCCTTCTTACTGCACGCCACTGGATCTAGATATGAAACATGATTTTTTACTGAAATATGTCTTTTCACATTTAAAAACGACCTGCTAAATTTCAAATTTATATATTAATCCGTTTTAAAGTTTTTAAATAAAAACATTTATTTTTTTTAACTTTAACGGCCGGGTATTTCGAAAAGTAATCGAGTTGGACCCCTCATTCCTTATATCATTTTGTCCAATTTTACGAGAGGTATCTACAGCCAGACGTTGTAAGTGTCATTTGGAAAAACCCTGTATATTATAGACACTTCATTGTAATTCTACCAAAACCAGTAAATAATAGCATTTTTTCACCATTATTTAATTTTTTTATCTAGAATACTGATATTCAATATGATTAAAATTGTCTTAAAATGGATTCTTGAAAAGATCCGAAATAATATGATAGTAAATAGTAAGTGGTTTATAAAACCAACAGATCCCATGTCAGAGAGTCAGGCGTCACTAAAAGCAATTTCAAGTCAGGAAGTGGCGTCTAAACTGGTAGGCATCGAAGTCCTGGGAGAGAAGAACTGACCTGGGTGCCTGGACAAGAAGGGGCCATAAACAACTTGGTCACAGAACGACTCCTGCAACAATGACAAAATATGTCAGGACAAAAACACGGAAAATCCTTCATAGGAAGACTGTATAGATTTTGGATGCGAACTAACCAAAACGCCCATTGATTTAGCATTGTGTGTTTGAAAATTAATATCATATTAGTGACTTATAACTAATCAAAAGGTATGTACCAGATACTCTGACTGGTATTCTACAATTTTCTGAAAAAATTAGAGATAAATTCGAAAGTATTGTACAATCCACGTTTAATGTTTTGAAACATAACCTCATTTGTTGTTTATGAATTATAATATTAATTTAACTTGCAGGAAATGGCAGCACGTCACCCTATCAAATTTTATATCATATCTGAACTCTTCAAAGATGATGAAAATCAGTTGAGGCGGGGTGAAAATTTATATGAGAGTGGTCTTGTGATGAAAATGATTTTTGATAAATCCATCCATCTAGTCTAGTCTTCAACGGCGAAGTTTATGCTAGCATGAAGAATAAATTTTATACTGTTGAAGTGAGTAGGCAATTTATCTGGGTTTTATATAGTTAGTAACTAACTGAGAGCTATTTTTAAGGTTTACATGGATATGGACACCATATGGCAGCCTTATTATATTTTAGAAATTATATACTCGAAACATTTTTTCACTTCCATATCGAAATAATTTATGTAATTAAAAAATCTGTTGCTACATATGTCTACTTTTTCTCTGTGACTACTTATTAATAATTGTGAATAGGTTAAGGAAATGAATACACAACATTTACACAAACTTATGATTGTTCTCTTATGAATATTTTTTTCTGGTGTGAGATGATTTTCTTTGAACAACACTTCTTTATTATGTTAAAACATCTGGGCACCAGATCCTGGCTCTCAATTTTGTCTAAAAAGATAGTTGTGCTTCACTTACATGATTTCATCAACAAAAATATATAAACTCACCTCAACAGAGTGAACCAAGAATAATAATATTAATCCACTCTTCGGAAGTGGCAATTTCCATTTTCATAATTGTAATTTTTATTGAATAAATGTTAAATGTGGAAGCGTATTTTAAATATCTACAAAGTACATTACCATTGACGACGTATTTTATAAGGAATGATTGATTTTATTGACAACTTAAAGTGATACTTCTAATATAGTAACAGTATAAAGTGTCAAGTATTAAAAAAAAGAAATATATTGTGACCTCTAGTGTATACAAAAGGGAAGGTTTGGTAAATCTCCCGAACTAAAAAGCTTGCGACAATCGTATTCGAAGATTATGCGTGAACCGTCATTGTAGCAATCCCTTGTTGGCTTTTTAACTCGTGCATTGGGTAAGTTCTCACAATACTACGTTGTAATAAAGTATGCGTCGATTCGATATGCAAGCCGCATCTTCGAACGTATTCTTCTTACTACTTCTGCTTCTTTTCTTCTTCTCCAGGTCCGTCTCTATCCAAAAATTGGTACAACAAGAATAGGAGAAGACTTTTTCATTTTTATCCTAAATTTGTTTATTGTCAATCGGCTTCTTATGTAAAATTGTCACGTAGTTTCAATGAAAAAAAGATTTTGACATATTCACAAGTTTTTTATATTTTTCTATCATTTCTTCCCCCTGTGGCTCGAATTTGTTTTTGTTATAGAATTTTAATTTTTCGTGTAACAAAACAATAAATAAACTCTTGAACTCTTGAAAATTAATGAAATCAACAATTTTCTTTGTGTTTTTGCCAAAAAAAACGATTTTTGTATCAAAGCATGAAGCAATGTTTCAAGCATGAGTCAGTTTAGTGGTATAGCAGGAATCCGATTCCAAGACAAGTTTTATGGACTTTATACCAACTATTTAGTGCCGACTCTTTAATATTGCGATTATACTTGTTAGGTCCTTCAAATAATCTAGTTGAAGAGTTCTATTGACATGAATTGGGGTTGATTAAGTCATATTTGAATAGTCTAAATGTTTGTTCAATATATAATTCATTACATTTACATGGAACTTTGTAAACACAATTTTTTATACCTTTTCCACACTTTTTTATGTATTTTTTTTATAAAATGTTTAACTCAATTGATTTTTCATAAAAAAAAGTAATTGCTTTTTTCCCAAAATCTGCACCTTCATAATGAACCTCAATTGTTACAGCGCCTTGTCAATGTAATTTATTAACTCATTTGCCAAATGTTTACCTTTTTTCAGTTAAACTTCGGTTTCGCAAGAAGTACTATCGTTTCCTGTACTAACTGATCATTTAAAACTGTGCGACGTATTTAGAATTTGAATTTTTCAATTATGTTTTCACAAATATAGTCTGCTGATATATACACTTGTGTGGAGCATACAATATTTTTGTGCAGCCACCAATAATATAGGAACAGAATATTTATTGCTCAAAATTAATAATAATAATACACAAAATGCATCAAAACGTCAAAAACATCTACTGACAGATGGCTACGGTATTGTCATGGCAGCTGTGATATTTAACATACCCTTCGGAAATTCTCTCGGCTAGACGCTGGTATTTTGTCTTTAATGAAAATTTTGACACAAGTGCTAGGGAAAGTAGGTACTTTGCCAAGCAGTTATGTCATTTTACCGAGCAGTTAAGTCAATTTTCCGATTTAGAGCGACAATTACGCACTTTCCGAGCTAAAAAAAAATGATCGGAAAAACGCATTTTCTAAAGTGGCGAAGTACGGCCCTGTTCGTCTATTCCATCTTCCTCCTCTAGCGCACTGGCCGATTGAACTCTCTCACACCGGCCAGAGGTAGCACCAGAGCCAAGCAGTCTGCCGCTTTCATCCACAAAAGGACTTCCAGGAGCTGAAGAAGAACTAACAAATGTCATACCTACCTGTTGTGTGGCGCATACTTGGGTTATGTCACGATTTTTTTTTCACTGTGGGAACAATATCTTGTTAGCGAAATATCCATCGATGATTTTTGGGTCAGCGATTTTTCTCATCATCAAGCGATTATTATAAAATATGACTCTGATATGTGGGAATTGATGTTTTTGTGAGGTGGTTTTGATTGATAAGGAGTCAGAGCACTTGATACAAGAACAAGAAATTGGTGTCTAAAATTAAGAAATGAAGTGGTTTTTTATAGTACCTATAGGGGTCATCAATACCGTAGCAAGTGGAGGATTACCAGGGTTTCAACCCCCCTAAAGATGAGGGTGAATATTTATTTAAATTATATCCCAACATATAAAGATAAAAAAAAATTGTATGAACAATTAAATCAAATCCTATTTCGATGCAAAATTTGTTTATTTCGGAGAAAACTGTTTCTAGCATCTTCTAGGTACTACCATGTTTATTGTTAGTTATTTTACCATGTTTATATTTCTATTTTTGTACATTTTTATACTATTTTGTTGGTGAAGCAACGTACTAATTAATCAGGCCCTTGTTCAACTATACGTGTGCATGTTAATAGATTATGAAAATACAAGTAATTCAGTTGCAAGTGACGAAGATATTAAAACTAAGCTAAGGGGCTAATCTAATCATTCTGATATATAGAAGTATAAAAATAAGTATGAAAGTAAGAACTTACTGTAAAAAATTCCCGTGAACAAGTATTAATAATATTTTAAACTGACAGTTCTCATTCTAATCAACACAGCCAGAGTCTACTCACTTTTACCAAAATCGTCATTCACTATGTGTCTACTTTAAATTCAATGTCACTTTAAAATTCAAAAATTTCATATTTTGGACCCCATTTTGAAGGTGTTCCCGAAGAGGTACGGATGGGCACATCAAATCCTAAGCTTACTTTTTGATGCTCTATCAAAATCTGGAGTCAGAATTTTAAAATTCATAAACACAAAGAATCAACACACACGAATTCAGATACCAAACAATAGTATTATGATTAAGCATATACCTTTTAAAAATTATGTTCATAAGATTTACATTGTTTATTGTACGTATATACATCTTGAACATTTCGGATAAGTAGTTCAATACTTTACTACTTAGGTAATTTATATATGTGCTGTCCAATATTTTTTTGTTATGGTGATTTGTACCCTTAGATTTTTTCCTGGTGTTATAAGGATATGTTTATTTTTGTAGATGAATAATAGTATACATGTAAAGTGGTCGTTTATAAAGTACTAGTGAATCTCTGAAAATACAGTTTGATGGATAATCTTTTTTTTATAGTACTCTGAGTAGTTTTTTCTGCAATTCTTTAATTTTTTTTAGGTGAGTATCAAGTAAGCTGGGGATGGCATATTGCAGTCGAGATTGTTTTAGGGGTATTAAAAATGTAAAAACGAATTATTTGTAAAAATTCTGTATGATTTAGATGAAAAATTTATTGACATTGAAATTTATATGAAGAAAATTTGGAAAATGGGTAAAAAGATATGAAAAAAAAGCAGGAAACTGGCGGGTAACTAACCCTTAAAAGCAGTATTATTACTTTTGAACGGCTTTCATTTTTATTTCAAATTTTAATTTATGCTCAAACTTGGTCCGTAAAGTTATAAAATCACGAGTCCGAAGGACGAGTGACTTTATTTAATTCGTTTTGTTTATTTTTTTGTCTTATAAAAAATAAAAAATTGTAAGTGTGAATTTTTGACGCACTTTGAACAGTTTGGGACTCCTACATACTTTGAAATAACATTAAATCTTAACGACGGTGGAATTTTTTGAACCATAAAAATATCAAAAAAGGACCATGGGCGTAACAAAACTACCTAAGGTTGTGAAATAAATCAAACTTGTTCCCAAGAACAAAGACATTAAATGTCCTACACTTCACCAGGGTCTGGACTTCAACAACTACTCCTTGGGCTATATGCCCCCCAGGTATTGAATTACGAAAGTCCAGACGTGGTTTGGCGCCCGACCAAGTCTGGGCTTTAAACCAAAAACTTTGATTTTATTATTAAAGGAGCTTGCCATTCTTAGACCGGTTTCGGAATTATTGTTCCTCATCAGTAAGAAGCGGGCTAGCTCGACATCCTATCCCTAAAGGATGTCAGAAAATGAATTAGACTCGCCTCGCTCTTGATAAAAGTGTTCACGTATATCAAGAACGAGGAGAGCCCAACGCCATCTTCACTTTCATAATAAAATCAAAGCTTGCAAAACTATAGAAAACTGTGGAATTTTTTGAACCATAAAAATACCAAAAAAGGACCATGGGCGTAACAAAACTATCTTGTAAAAAAATTCACAATTTCCCCTGTATTTCCGTCCTAAAAAAACGAGTGTGCACCATTTTTATAATAATATGCATATAATAATAAACAAGTTTTTATTCGAATATGTCAAAAAAACGTCAAATTCCGGACAGACACAATATCAAGAAGGAGAACTTTTCAGTCCACGTCCAACAAAGTACCTTTTCGGACGGTGTACTGTCCGGAAAAGTAAAATATATTTGGCTTACTTCTTTCTTTTACAGCTTTAAATTGATAGTTGTGTTTTAGAAACTAAAACTTTGCCATTTATGCTTTTTTTATTGGAATAACTTATTGACTTGCTATGTTTGTTGTTTTTAAAGAAAACTAAGTGACATTTGTAGGTTATGTTATGTTATGTTACATTTCTTACACTTGATTGTTTGTTCCGTTGCTTTTTATTGTAATGTATATTGCACTACCATAACCGATCATCTATTCGGTACCCTCAAATTCAATGAAAAAGTTCTAATAACACTGGAGTAGTTTATCATAACTGAAAACTTTGTTTTTATAAATTCTACATGCTATTTTGTATCATAAACTACTATTTTGGTGGATGTCTTCTATCGGGAACTCTTTCAGAGTATAATTAACAAGCTTGAGTTGCCTCTTTGCTAATTTATCCAAAAATTAGTACTTTTTTTACCTGAAAATAACAATAAAAGTATATTAACGACCACAAAAATATTATTTTTTTTAGTACAAAATGGTGGCGTACAAACTATTTTTCGAAATCATTTTTATCAAATTTTGTGTTTTTTGCAAGATCGCCCATCCTGGAGCGAAAACTATTTTTCATTTTCTACCTTAATAAAAAGTTAAGGAAGTATGTTGTCATTTTTAAAAATTTCCCATAAAAAATTGTTACTAAAATATGCATTGAAAATTTCATAAAAAGCTTACGTACTTCCAAACAATATATTTTTACGCAGATTGCATACAAATTTTTAGGATGAAAATTGTAAAAGAAATCCTGTATGTAGGTAAGCTTAAAACACAGTGGTTCAGGAGGAAAACAAGTAATTTATTTAAACCCAAAATACTACAAACTTAATTATTTATGGTACAATTAAAATATAAATTGCAATTTTGTTGCACAGTAGGGGTATTGTTTGAAATCTTTGTTAACTCATTGATAACGTTGGATGTAGTTAAATCATTAATGTTGTTGATGGATCCAGCTGTAGAGTGAGAAGCTCGAGGAGTGGCTGCATGATCTTCTGTTTTCTGTTTTTTAGCTGGAGGTTCTTAGGCGTCACTTCTAAGGGTGTTTATGATGTTGGAATAATGCTCATTATCCATTTGCAGAAAAGTCTTAATTGAGTTGGCTGAACTGTGGCCAGTAATTTTAATTAATTGTTGTTCATCCACCCCTCCTTTAGCCAGGTTACTGACTGCTGTAGACTGCATAGAGTGGTTTGTTATTTTTATTTCTTTTGTATTTAATCCTGCCTTCTCTGCTGCTTCTTTAGTCCATTTCGAAAGTTCGTTTTTTCCCACTGGAGTGTCTTTGTTCCATCCACTTGATTGTTCTTTGTTCCATGATGGGTTTAGTGTTAAGAATAATCTATCAGTTATTATTTTAGATGAACGTTTAACCATTAGAATTTTAAAAAGACGGACTGGACAAAAGGTAGGGTACTTCATGTTGGGGACCAGCCATTTACTATCGGACATTTTTTTTTCTCCACCCTCCAAAACGTAGGATTTTTGAAAATCAGTTATTTCAAAAAATATGTAACTATGTTAGCCACCTGTTTTAATCCCAGAATTATCCACTTCCTCTTTAAAATAATGAACTCTGCAATTGACTGCTCCTCCACGTCTCCAGGCAAGATCTACTGAAGCGATATGGTAAAATTTTCACTGGAGTCCCGCCGGAGTCCCATAATAAAACCATTGCGTAGTATTCTTCCAGTTTTAATGAAGCAGAGCTCGATTTCCTTTTATTGGCACACATCTGCAAAAATTCCTTCGTTTCGCATTACTAGCTTCCTTACTAGACTTGAAGATAATATCTTTAAATTGATCAAAAATTATTTTCCACTTTTGCATTTTTTTTGCAACGATGTTCCACATTGTCTTCAAAACTAGTTCTTTGTAATTTTCACCGTTTTCTTTCTTCATATTCCACGCCCAATCTTTCAGGATTAGGTTTAGTTCCAAAAGCTCGTATTTCTTTGCCTTGCAGAATTCCGTAAACTGTTTCCATATTGGCGTATGGGTTCTAACGGTGTTGTACGGTACACTTTTCTCAACCGCCAGATCAATATTAGTCATAGAATCACTTCCAAAGCGACTCATTTTCGCTACATAAGCTGACTAGCGCAGTTTAAAAATAATATTACAAAATTTATTGACAATAAAATCAGAAAAATTGTTTAGCGTCGTTTTCTGGTGTCCTAGGAGACCATAATTACTTGTTATCAAAGGTATTGTAGTTTATGCTGATAGGATGAGCTGTCAAACAGGTTTTTCATCTAGAAACCATTTGTAATTCAAAACTGCGCGTTTGTGATTGGTGGAAATTAAGACGAGGGAAATAGTGTATAAAAAATTGATTTATTCTTTAAATCTGTTCAGCTGTCTTTCTGCTCATTTATTTATTTTAAATTCTTATTTACTTTTTGCCAATAAACCTCTCCTGGTTTCTAGTAATAAAATAATCCAGTCGAAATAATATTTTTTATATCTACCCCAAAATTTAAAACATTCCAATAGCCCAGTTAAAACTTATGGGACCGTCCCTATTCGCAATGTTACAAGGTATAAAATCAGTAAATCACGTTCAACCCTTTTTAACTTTTTTTTTAAGATGTAAGCTATAACATTTTCTTAGCATTATCTTCGAAACAACACCGAACACTCGTACTATCTTCAACCCGTTCTGGTTTTATCTCGTCCGTACGCCATTGTAGAAATAAAATTTCACTAAAGGCGAGCAACTGGATCATGGCGGGTTGTTCTTTTATACCGGCTACGACAACACCGCGACAAAGTAAATCCATTAAATCAATACTAATTTAATAGATAAAGCGCTTGTAATTGCAAAATATAAATAAGAACGTGAACAATAAACTGCGTGCTCTTGGTGGAAAACAATGCCAAAGGTAGCGAGGAGAGGAGGCAAAGAGACGTCCCATTCTATTCATCCGTAACCCGTGGGTGTCAATTTTTGCTTTTTACTCCTTTTCTTCGGTTTCGTTTCGTTATGTTATTGAAATGAAACCATTCAAACGGAAATAATTGGTACTGATATAGAAATGAAAGAATTAATTCAAAATAAATTAAATTTTCTACAAGCGTCAAAAAATGACTGCCCCTACTGTTGCCCCCTTGGAGCCGCCGTTAGTTTTTTATACAAAATTCATTATGCGTAAATCAAATTTTAATTTTTTTGAACTTTTTTTGTAGATTCTAGGTCCATTTATACCCTAAAAAACTCACTTTTTCTCTCAAAAATGGCAGAAACATTTTTTTTCGGTAATTTTGACGTTGCCAATCGTTTCTTACAAGAGCAGCTCCAGCCCAGATATTTGGGAGGAAGGGGGGGGGGGGACAACGTCGTCGGCTGTTAGGGTTATTTATTTATTTATTATTTTGAAAATAATAAAAAATTACCGTTTCTTGATGTACTAATACACAATAACAACAATTGTTTTGATACATCAGTTTTTAGAAAAGAAACACATACAAATAGATATCTAAATTTTAATTCAAACCACTCAATTTGTGTTAAACGAGGTATTGTCAAATCTCTTTCCGACAGAGCAAAAACAATTTGTTCAAATGACAATATCTTAAATAATGAATTATCACTTGTTAAATCTGTCTTGATTAAGAACAACTACCCAAGTAAATTTATAAATCGTGAACTTTACCGAGACATCAAAACTAAAGATCAAAATTTAAACCCCCCAATAATTCTTTCAAATATAGTAAAAATCCCTTATATTCCAAAATTATCCGAAAAAATTAGAAGGATTGGCAATAAATTTAATTT
Source organism: Crepidodera aurea (assembly GCA_949320105.2). Taxonomy (NCBI): domain Eukaryota; kingdom Metazoa; phylum Arthropoda; class Insecta; order Coleoptera; family Chrysomelidae; genus Crepidodera; species Crepidodera aurea. The sequence continues at coordinate 35,348,456 of OX439475.1, read as the reverse complement.
AAAAACAGTTTTTCAAACTAATAATACATTAAAATCTTTAATAGTAAATATAAAACCTTTTAATGAAATTCAAAACACAAAAAATTGTATTTACAAAATTCCATGCGAATGTAATAAATTTTATATAGGAGAAACATCTAGACCTTTTCATATTAGACTTAATGAATACCAATCGTACATTAAAAATAAACAATTCGAAAAATCCAAAATATGTGAACACGCATGGGATTCTGGTCATAAAATACAATGGAATTTTTCAACTAGATTATTAAAAGAACCGAATAATTATAACCGCAAAGTTAAAGAAGCAGCATTGATATGCTTAAATAATAACGAATGTGTTTCTAATTGTTCGGTTGATATTTCAAAAATTTGGATACCTATTTTACAAAAAGAGTTAATTGCAAAAAGGATACCCTCTATATCGGGATAGTATCATAAGTTTTTATCTGGTTTTTTCTTATGATAATGTTAATAAGAAAACTTCATTTATGACGAAGTATAAATTCTCTTATAATATGCAAATGCGCTATCCTTTCAAAATTCGTTCCCAGAAACGTCACAAAAATATGATTGAAACAGATTTTGACATCTTCAATCTCAAAATCTTATTCTATGTATACTATGTTGATGTCATATTTTTGCAAGATTATCAAGTGTTCTGTTTCTAGTAAATTTATTTATTTTATGTCATTTTGATAACGGCTTTCGATCTGGAAAGCCGAAACGTCAATAAAAAAACTTTTTTAACAACTAAGTGGTTTTAATCCAGTGGAAAGAGAGAGAAATTAAAATACAAACCACTATGAGCTTCCGAAATGAATTAAAGAGGAATCTTTCAATAGAAAATTAATATAAAATTTATTACATTTGTAGCTAAATATATCTCTTATCTGGAGCATTTTATAAAAAATGTTTAACGTTTTCTTCAGTAAAAATCTCATATTTTTTAGGTACATATTTTTCCGAAGAGCGTTTTATCAAAGTTGTAAGTTTTTTATATTTTGAAATATCGATATTGTGCTTTACATTTACAGTTGCTTTTAAAATTGAATATATTTTCCATAAAGTGGAAGATTTCTATTTTTTTAGCAAATTGCCAAAAAATGCAATTATAACATTTTCAGAAAAGTATTCTGATTTATTTTTTTATTTCTGGAGGAGTATTTTCAAATTCTAGGTTTGATAATTTAATAACATAATCAGCCAGCTTACTTTCTAGTTCGTTAGAAAAAACTGGTTTTCTTCCTAACACAATTTTTTTGGTTGGAAATCGGTTTCTAAGACCCTGCAGAGTAGCATATGGAACCGAGTAGAGCATAGCTGCTTTTCTAATTGAACATTGGTTCATCCCTTCTTCTGTCCAGGAACAGTGGGCAGTTTTTCTAGTATAATTTCTTGGCATCTATAAATGAGAACAAAATTCCCATTTAAAAACAAAGCGTACAATATCGACCACTGTAATGTCGATATTACCCATCATGGGCATAAAAGTATATTTTTATCAAATACAGTGCCTAACGTTAAAATTGTGACGATGCAAATGACACCATAGATTGACAATTTTACACTAATAACATTAGCTAGATCAAATTTTCGATACAAAAATAAAAAACAAATACACACCTTATTTTCTGAAGACAGAAATAGGTATGTAAAAAAATTCGCAAAACAAACAATTTTATTTTGTGTTTCTATATACGCAAGTCTGAAGGGTCACATGTGTTTTCGTTGGTTGGCGCAAGTTGGCAGCACCTATTAGAGTACTGAAATTACGTGCTACTTTCTTCAACATAAATATCTTTCAAAATTGAAAGAATTGGTTAACAAACATAAGAAGACATTGAAAAAACTATATAGAGTGTTACTCAGAGTATAGTTCATTGTCCAAGATCGGAAATAACTTCATCAAATTGTTGGTGTTGTGGCCATCTGTATTGGATTTCTTGAGACCACTGAAAAATTCCGAATCAAAAAAATGCTTTTTCTTAATATTTTTTTTGTCTTGGGTCATTTATCTATCTGAAACTATTTGATATAAATTTTAAATATGATTAATACTTCGTTAATTATTGAATTTTTTCATAGTAAGCCATTTTCAAAATGTCTTTGTTGTTACTTTTGTCCTAAAGGAGTAGTCACATTTTTTAAATCCACCTGCTTAATAATAATAGCAGATAAAAATTTTTTTTTTTTATTTGTTGTTCCTGCACGCCACTGTTCTCCATAATAATCAAAAGACACCAACCGGTGTTAATCTAATACAGATAAAACCCACACGGTGGCGGTATATCCATTAACCCGACAATTTGCATATTAACATACATCGTACGAGATGAAGGAAAGCAGGCGGAGAATCGCGGAACCGCGGATCTGCGGAACACCATGAAAGGACAAACGGACTCGCGTCCTATCGTGTCGGCTTCCAAATGGGGCGAAACCTCCTGTGTTCGGTACTTAGTGCCTTTCTCTGCCTCTATTTTGCGCTCTTTGTGATCTTTAGCCGTGTTCGACATCGAGTAGCCTGACGGTCTTGACAGGTGACTCTTGACAGGGATGAGTCGTTTGTCCGTGTCTGTTTTCTTCCACAGGAGACTCTGATGTATTGAAATAATCGTGAGAATTGCCTCCAATGAAGGGAAATCTTTGAATAATTGGTTTTATCAAAAAAATTTTGACCATTATATGTATCTGGAAATATACAGGGTGTAATCAAAATAAAGTAAATAAATTTGGTAAAATTTTAAGTCACTATACTCTGAAATTTCAATCGAAAGTATCAGCTCACATAAATGAAAATCGTTTTTAAGCAATGGAAAGTTATAAAATGTCATTTGTAAAATTTAACATTGAAGGCCCATAATAGAACTTTCTACATAATTTAAACACATTTATCTCAAATTTGAAATAAAAATGATTAGATAAAATTGAACTATCTTATCCAGAGATAAAACTGGAAATGAAAAAATACCGAAAAGTCTGATTTGTGAAAAGATATTAGCTAATGAATTTTCAAATATAACCTCAAAATTTACATCTTTAGACCCCACATTCTAAAAATTTATCATTGCAGTAAAAAACTGCATATTAATTAAAATTATTTGCATATTTAAAGGTCCATAGTACTTTATTCAATAAATGAATGTTTATTACGATAGAATTTCCAAATACAATAATTTAACAAATACTACTTATATATAAAGATAATGAATGATTAGCGATAAGAGCTACTGCACTTGTTACGCATCAACATTATAAATAGAATTATACAATTATACCCAAAGACCAGACATCTGTATGAACCTTGACCTATCTTCTTTCCAATTAAGTATTCCCTTTTTACCAGAGCATTTACTTCAAAATTTCGAGGACTCGAAAGGGTCGCCTTGTGTTAATTAAGCAGGTTTTTTCTTTACCTTTGATTTTCTAAAAATATCCATTCAGGCAAGTCCCGCATATACACCTACTTGAATTTTCGTTCCAGTCTTTTGGTATTGCTCAATATAGATTTAAAATACAAAATTTGGGGAAAAAGACATGTCATACTTTTATTAGTTTGACAGTTTAATGAGTAATAATGATCTAAACGAATTAAAAATTATATCAAAAATTTTCTTGTTTATTGTATTATAGAAGGTAATTATTAAATTTAGGCGGAAGAACTATTTGTTTTTAAGAATTTGATGTAATTTCTTGAAAAATATGCGAAAATTTAACTAAGGTGGCTTTGACTTCATCAAATGATAAAACCAATTTCGCTTATATAAGAATGAAGCCGGAAAGATTAACAAAAGAGTAATGAATATTCAAGGAAAAAGGCGAGAGGGCGACCAAGAAGAAAATGGTTAGATGAAATTAAAGATATTGATACCAAAAACGATAAACAATAGAGAAGAAATGACTGAAATAGAAAGGCCAAAGAAGAGGCAGAATAAAAATCCGAGGCATGTGAAAATAATCAAGGAGAAAAACAAGATAATTGAAACTAAATTTTTTATTGTAATTTGACCAACAAAATTTCTAAAAAAGCCCATTAGTGGATAAGTCAGCAACCAATTTCTAAGTTTTTCTTTAAACGCAAAAATTAATTATTGTTTTTAATGAAATATTTTGAAACTTTAAGGCTAGTGATACATGAAATTATCATTACCTACAAAAATATCTAATAAATAAAATTATCTTAATTTAATTGTTTTTTATAAAGTTCACTAAATTGTTGCATCCAATACGGATTTCTCACTTCATCTGAATGTCCAGAAATATCACAATGTTGAATTATTACTTGATCATTTACACTCGTTACCAACCATTTCAGATCTTCCTTACGCGAAATGAAATATCGTTACAGGCGATACCAACATTACAAATGGCTCTATTAATCAACTTACAGAGGTCTTCGTATTGATATGAGGGTGATTACTTTGAGAAATGAGAACGTGGTTTTATTGAATAGATACAAATTTTAGTATATCTGTAAAGTTTGTGTTACAGTTTATTTATACATTAATAATGATATTTTTTAGCAAGAAAAATAAAAGAATTTTATTCCTGGATTGTATTATTTGATTTTAAATGCATAGAAAATCAAGTCCATCACAAAATCATTAAATTATCTAAAAACTAAATGAACCATCAATTTTTGATCTGGAAAAATAACTACAAATAAAAATTGGTTAGGAAAATTTGTATATATGATTTTTGGAAGGCCCCTCGTATACGGAAGTGGCGGCGCTCCGGCCAGCACAACTATAAATATTTAATTAATTGCCGAATGCGTCATGGTGCCTGGGCGTACCGCTAATGGTACTTCTTTTTACGGTCATCTAACATCTTTCTATGCATATTCAGTACTTAATAGCCGGCGACCAGGTACTCATACATATTAGTGCTAGAGATGAATACAATTTCGAACTTTTATTAATTTTCACACTGTATATTTTTATACCATAAATGAATAAATTGATAATTTAAGTTTTTTCTGTCTCCAATTCACATCAGTGTGTTCTGCAATCTACCTGTTTCACATACTCCTTAATTCCGTATTGTATTTACCCTCCTTACCATCCCCACAGCTTGAGTATATAACAGGGCATTGTCTCCAACGGCGGCTTTAAGGGGGTTTACGCAGAATCAATTTTGTATAAGAAACGATTCAAAATTACCGAAAAAAAATATTTGGGCCATTTTTGAGAGAAAAAGTGAGTTTTTAGGGTATAAATGGACCTAGAATCTACAAAAAAAATTCAAAAAAATTCAAATTTAGTTTACGAAGAATGAATTTTGTATAAGAAACGATTTTGGGCCATGTTTGAGAGAAAAAGTGAGTTTTTTAGGGTATAGATAATCTACAAAAAAAAATTCAAAAAAATTAAAATTTGGTTTACGCAGAATGAATTTTTTATAAGAAACCAACGGCGGCTCCAAGGGGGAGATAGTAGGGGCAACAATTGCCCCCCCCCCTGGTCCGGAAGGATATTTCTCAACAAACCCAAAATATTAAACTTTTATATATATAACCCTAAAAATCTATTAAAGGCCCCACAGATTTCTTCAAAATGTTTATTTCTGAGATGTGAAATGTTCATTCAATATCTAGTAAAGCTGTTGTCATCATATTCCTGGATTCCAGCGTGTTATACACATTTTAATCAGTTAAAAGATACTTGTTATCGTTGATATTTCTGCATGCATCCTAAGATATTTATTTCTGTAATAATTTCTCTCTGATTTTTCCATTTTTTGTTATTATTCTTGCAAGATATTCGTTAGCTGCCACTATCTCAATGTTTTTTATAGTTTTCAGTACAATTGTTTATTATCGTGGTTTGTCCATTTGTGCTGCTACAAATTTTCATTTAATTTTTTTGAAAAGAATAATAAAAAATGAGAAATGTACTGTAAGGCTTTTTCTTGCCACAAAGAAAATTATGCCTTACGAGTGACACCCTAGTACGGAAATTGCTCGAGCGCGAGATTATTTAATGTGGTTTACTCCACAGCCCTTAGAAACGGCGTCTGAGATGCACAGGTAGCTTCAGATGGAGATACGGAATCTCCAGGGGTCTTGTTGATCTCCAGACTCAATTATTTTTTTAACTTATTATATACCTTTAATAGCCCTGAAAAGAGGTAAGGTTGGTGAATATAAACCAGGAAATTAACGTGACACTTATATTGTTTTTAACTATTTTTACAAAATAAAATTCGTTTTATTTCAAAGCCCAACCCTTAAAACCATGAACAAAAAAAAATACTAAAATAAACGTGCGATTTAACGCTAGTGACTGACGGCGGTTACTGTCGGAATGACTCAATCAGACTATAATTAAATTTACCAAATTATTAAATTAAACGGAAGAATTTATTAAGTTAAATATTTATATTAAAACGGAAGAGTTATTTAACCTTATTAATTTATAAAATGAAACTACGGAGTTTATCAAAAATTAACGGGAGAGTTAACTTTAGAAATTAATCAAACTACAATAAATAAATTAATTCACAATTACTTATGTTCAGAAAATAAATAAATAAATTCGGGAGAGTTATTATATTTAAAATACAGTCTAACGGGTGAATTTATCCTACTTTTCTACTGTAATTTTAAACGGGGACGCGACCGATTCCTAGACTTTCAAGCTTAGCCGACATTGACAGTCAATACGATTGACGCCAATGCCCAACTAGCGTGAGTAAGGGATTGAAATTGCCTTAGTGGTAATGGGGAGCCTAAATAGAGCTAGATCAATCCCAAAGTCTTAGAATCTGGAAAGGTAGCTTGTTTTAAAATATAAAATAAATAACTGAAAGGAAAATGTAATTTCAACTTTCAATTAAATAAATCAATTTCAAAACCACTACGACCAAAAACCAAAATAAATCAAATAACTAACGTGAAATTAAAAATGCAGAAATAATTAACTTAGTTAACGGAGAAGTACTACTATTCGGTAATTATTATCAAAGATTAAAATTATATTTTTAAAGAAAATTCTGTATTTAACGTAAATAACTCTCCAAAAGAAATTAAGGCGTTACGGATCCCCAATTAAATCACTTATTCCCCAGAATTACTAATCAGTAAAACAAACGGACTGAATGCAAATAACGAATCTAAATTACTAATAAAAATTACAAGCAAATTAACTCATAAAACAAAAGAACATTAATAAACCGGAAAACAATAAAAAAACTAAAAGTGAAAATCTTAATTTCAAAATTTAAATAACTCTCCGTATAAAATAAAATAAATATTATTCCCCAAGAAATAAATTTTCCCAAAGAAAATGAACGGAAATCAAAAAGATTAAAACTAAAAGAATCTTTTTCGGTTGAAATATTTAACGCGTTTCTAAGCAAAAATAAAACGGTGATAAATAAAATTCAAAACACGGAAAAACAATGTTATCAGTTATACACCTAAGGTTATTTATAACGGCGGAAGAAAAATTCGGACTACTAAATACTTTAGATCGACTTGCTAATTTTGATTGGGAGAAAGTGAATTAATTCTTATTTGAAAATTATTCTTCATCTAACCTCTGAAGTGTCCCTACTTCTCAAAATCTCTCCCATCTAGTTGACTTAATTCACGGTTCGCGCAGTCCTAGACCAAAACGGCGTTTTGTGACGTTGAAAATTTAACTGTACCCGGTGAGCCAAATAAAAATTAAATTTTAAATAAATTTTCATTTAATTCCAGATTTGTTTAAATTAATTAAGCTGTGAAAAATAGCTTCATTACAGTACCTGTACCTATATTGAAATAAGTTAATAAATAATTTGTATTGGACAAAATACAATTAAAACCAAAAGTAATATTTAAATACTTATTAGTAAATTCAAGTGTTATTCTAAACATTGGGCAACGCTGTGCATCTAACACTGAATAAAATTTATGACGTAATTGGTGACGTGATTTATGTAATTTTACTGAAATCTGAGTCGTATCCCTTCTACTATTTAGCATCTAGATTGATCCCGCGTACCTACTCATACCCATTTGCCTGTAGTACTATATGCATGAATAACAATTTGTAAACAGCGTATTAAAGCAAGGTGTATGGTTTTAATATTAAAAGGTCATTCGGGTTGTTTATGATGTGATAAACTGTTTAATAACAAATAATACAAAACCAATGACCAGTTCTTGCAACAATTGATGGTATCTTAATAAACGTAATCGATGTTGTGGTCTGGGAATTGTCCGGGAAGATATTTTATTTTTTCCCCCAAAAAAACTATGTTGAAAAAATATAATTTCTTCCATAAATTAACTTTAACGAAGTGATTATCGGCATCTGTATTTTGAACCGTCCTGTATTTGTTTGGTCAAGGTGACGTGATTAACATATTTTTGATTGACTTGAGTTGGTCATATCAATGATTACTTTCTATTACTGTCTAGTTATTACGCAGCCATCAATGGAGATTTTCGAAAGGATCAAGACGTCAATTAGGTGCTGAATTTGTTAAGTTTGTTTTTTGTTTGGGCATTTGTAAAAGTAATTTCCTTTCTCAACTCTTTCGAATTGTGATTGGATATGTTGAATGAGATATTAGTTATTTGTTGTATAATACATATATTGAATGACGTTATTTTGAAGTGTGATATTTTGGTTTTTAAGTAATAAGTGTGTAGAAATATATTATTGTTTCCAGAATTTAATTCCAGGGAATTAAGAATAAGGATGGTGGCCTGAAATACATTTTCTAATCGATATAGAGCAGTAAATCATTCATAGTAGTCAAAAAATCGTCCAATTACAGACAATGGGTCAGTTTCAGAGATGATTTATAATGACCTCAATAGATGTCCCTGACTTCGTTTATCCCAACTATTTAGCTTCAATAAATCTATTAATAAATACAGAAGTAATGATAGTAATAAATGTGGACTTTGTTCAAGAGGTAAATAGTTTTTTCTTCGTCCAGCATTTATTTGTTAAATTTTCAATTTTATTTATCATCAGGTTGTTTAATTGAATTCTTTTACTCCAGCATTTCGTTGGATGTGAGGTTCCTGTGCTTCAATTATTTATTATTATATCAACTATTTTCAAGGGGGGGCTGTCTTTCACACGGGGGGAGGATTGTATGGAATATCCCCTGCTCAGCGGAGGGACCACTACAAGTCTATCCTCTCTCAAGGTTGTTCTCATCCAGTCCTTCCTTGAAAAGGATCTCTCGGCTTCTTGTAATCTTTCTTTAAATTAAATAACTCGACCTAAAGAGGGGAGGCTGCAGCCCCCACAGATCCCCCTGGATCTGCCACTGCGTATAACGTATATATAGTAAAAAAACAAGACCGTGTATCGAAGTTCATTTTTAATAAAAAAAACATTTCTCCCCAATTTATGACGAGAGTTAAATGCGAAACGTCATCATTCTTCCCAATTAAATCTGGAATCGCACAGGGCAGTGTGCTACCTCTTGTACACGTCGGACCTACCAACAACACCCAGTACAGTAACTGGGCCTTTCGCAGACGATATGGAATAATTTCTAGTGATGAGGATCCAAACACTGCATCTCACCATCTGCAGCATCATCTTAACTTATTAGAAGATTGGACAAAAAAATGAAAAGTAACCATAAATGAGACCAAGTCCATACAAATAACGTTCAGTCTAAGAAATACACAAATACAATACCCAGTTTGGAATCTGGGACTATATGTAGACCAAAAACTTACCTGGAAATAACATAACAAAAAGACTTAACAGATTGACTTCAAATTTAAAGAATTATACTGAATTGTCGGAAAAAGATCTCACCTATTGCTTGAAAATAAACTTTTAATTTAGAAAGCGGTGATGAAACCAATATGGACATATGGCATTGAACTGTGGAGATGTGCCAGTAAGTCAAATACAGTTATAATCCAAAAAGCACAAAAGAGCAATCTCAAATGCACCGTGGTATATATTGAGATAAAAGCGAAATTTTCTTTCTAATTCTGAATTTGACATCTCTCAATACCTATCTAAAAAACTCTCACATTTTTTAAGTCCCCTACACATAATTTTACTTCTTTAATATTTTCCTACTATCGTCTTCATATTATCCAATTTTCTTCTTTTCATACAGCTCTTTATTTTTCTTTCTCATTTTCCAATTACAAAACCATAACAACGGATCTCCTTCCAACAAATTCCTAATAACCTGTCTATGTCTGTTATTTTATCAAAATTTTCCCCCCATTCAGTACTAACTCTCTTCAATTCCTCATTGACCTCTAACTTAAAATTATCCAAACTTTCTCCTTGTACTCTATTCTGCAATCTTATACTACCTATCTCTTTTTCAAATTTTGTCTGTATTTCTCCAATTTTATCACTCATATTGTTTTCTGTCTTTTTGATTTTTCCTTCTGTATCCCTCATGATACTTTGAAAATCTTTTTCAATTTTCTGCTGTTTCTGTTCAATTTTTCACACACTTTTCTTCATTTCTTCTTGTTTACCTTGTACTACTTGAATCCTACGTTCCAACTTCTTTTCAGACATCTCTTGGTCCTTTTTAATAGTATTTATTTTTCCTTCTATTTCCAGTTTAAATTCTCTTATAGTTTCATTATGTTTTCCCATGTTCTTATTCATATCCTTCAAGTCTTCTTTACTTCCCTGTTCCATTCCTTCCATTATGTGTTCAATTCTGTTAAAGAACATCATCATAGGACTACTTCTTCCAGACATTGTGTCTCCCATTCCCCTAACATTTATTTCTGCTACCTCTGCAACATGATCTACCTCTTGCTCTTCATTTAAATCTTGTTGTATAATAGTTGTTTCTTGTTTTTCCATTACATCCTCTCCATCTATACTCCTTTGGTCTTTTTCTTGTTGTCCTCTTAATCCTGTAACTGCTCAAAATTTTATTAGTGCAGCACTGTGGTTTTGAACCTGACATAATAATAACTATTCATGCAAATCTTTAACAACCATGATAAGAACTATTCGAGGTCATCTCAAATATCTTAAATCGTATAATACCTTTTAATTAACCATTATAGGTCCGTGTAAATGATTATTTTGTCATTCCAATTTAGAAAAGGCGTGTTTCCGATCCTTATGTCAAGAGTTTTATTAAATATAAAGGAGTCAAGTCAAAAACTGTATCAGTTTGTCATTAGACATTTGATATTGGTAACGTTTCGAGGCATATTTTTGCAAGTTTCTAAGCCTTACTCAGAAATTCCACTTAGATTCTTTAAAAACTCAGCCTTGAACGTCGATTTTTTCCTTTAGAAGTAATATTTCATAAGAAATCGAATGGCAATGTCCTCATTGATGTTTTGGAAGAAAAGTATAGACGATATTCTAAAATTGCCAATTTTCCGCATGAAAGATTAATTTTCCCCGATATTTTTTATCCAAAAATCGTATAATAGAGAATTAAATAACCAATTTCCTTGGTAGATCTTGTATAAATATTACTGTCAAACCGAACAACTGTATTAATAACAAAAAAAAATACTATCAGTTATAATCGATCTAAATCGCAAATCGTCTATTACAGAAAGTACGCATATATAAAATCTAGGCTTGTATTACGTCGGAAAAAATCTCCACCTCCAAAAACTAGATCGACAACAATACACAAAAGCGCAAACAACCGCGATTCATCCTTTGGACAACGTGTGCCGAACGCTTAGAAGGAGGGATCTCTTACTACCATCTAAGGACATCGAATCCTTATATGGAACCGAACGATTCTAAATATGGCACTGGGCTGTCCTAGCGCTACTCTTTACATCCCACTTTTCTCTTTTAATTCTTCCACTTACCACCACAAAACAATAACGCGGTAGTAACAACAATCAGTATACCTATCTGACTTCTTCTTTTTCTTGCACTTTTCACCCTTCTTTGGTTAAATTCTTCCAAATATACTTTAATTTACTTATACCAAAAACGACTTAAACTCAGGTTACCTCGATTTAGACACGAAGTATGCTATTTGACGCGAGTATGGGTTAGAGAGAAACAGAAGATGGTGGGTAAGAGGTGATTTAAAGCATGCGCTCGGTAGTCATGCATGTATTGGACGAAACGAGGCGGCGTTGCCGGGTTTGGGTTAATTGGGGAGTTGATGGGCGAAGAAGTAATTCTGTAACCAAAACAGAATAAGAAAAGATCCTGGTATTATGGAGATCTCTGTTTATAGATTTATATTTGTTTCAAAAGTAAACAGAGTATTTTATTTGTAACTTTGCCCAATAAAAGTTTATATAACAAGTATTTTTTTTTTTAATTTTTGAATTCACTTCTCCAACATTATTTTCTCCATTCAAATTTTTGAGGATTTCATGACGGTATAATGTTTACCGTTAATTAAATCACATTCATATACATATAAAAAAATGGAACCTTAAGCTAACTTTGACATTTGTTTCTGGAAAACAAAAATTAAGTACAAAATACAGAAATAAGATTCCGACGGAAAAACAAGAATTGACAAAATTAGAAACAACTTTATTATCGGAAAACAAATTCAAACAATAATTCTGTCGAAAAAGGATAACTAAGATGGCTAGGACATGTAATGGGAATTATAGAAAGAAGACCAAAGGACCACCAAGGATTAAGGAAGTAACTATTAACAAAAATCATTTTTTCTGAAAAAAACTTTGAAATTTGAATTTTTTAAACAAAAACCATTCACAACTATACATTTTTTCTGACAATAAAATTATTATTTAATTTTTTTACATGAAAATCAAGGGTACCTGGCACACAAATATTACGTTTTTTAAATTTTATAAAATTAGGCTCTTTTGATAGTATTATTAAAAAAAAAGATTAAACATTTAGTTTTGATTAATGTAAAATGTTATTACAGTAATGTAGTTATTTAAATCCTCTTCCAGGTCCTTAACACAGATCAAAATGCAGAATTTCATAAATCGTTCAGATTATGATCATGATTAGTTATAAAAATATACCTGTTGTAGTAACATTAGCTTATTTTATTTATTTATCAATACGGAATGCTCAATTCGCTATTTTTAGATCATTTGAAAAAAAAATTAAATCCGTCTGTTTTCGTTACCATAGCAAAAATCAAGACCAACATTTACTTAATGTATTTATTTGATTACGTAAAAGTATCGCAAAGGACTATGTTTCCATCTTATGGAAAAATGTTCTATTTTTCAAGATGAATCTGTTGGTATCAAAATATCCGCATTTGAGTGGTCTTTTATTTTCCATAAGATGGAAACATAGTCCTTTCATAACAATAAATCTGTAATTATAGGAATTTTCTTGAAAGCTGGCATCACTGCGAAAAATAGCTGGGCGGCGCACGACATTGCCCCACGGCCCGACAGATCGTATTGTGCAGTCAGCTGTGATTGTGTGCTATTAACGCAGAAACAGTGCGTTGGCTCCGTAATACATCGCGAGTTCGTTTTGTTTGTTATTTTAGTTGTTGTCATCTGTCAAACTGTGGTGCGAAATGGAACCACCGGGCGGGAGGGATTCCCGTTTCAACCTCGGTTATAACATGAATCTACTAAGCGGGGAAACATCCCCCGAAATCTACGGCAATCCTAACCTAGGTAGGCCGTCAACGAGTTTGCAGCAGCTCTCTCCACGGCATACTATGGTTTCTAGTGCTTGTAATCGCGGATTAAAAACGGACATATACGACGAAAGAGGCCTGTCGGGCCAAAGTATGGGTTTGGATAGTTGCGTGAACGAGATCAACGAGGATTCTTACTCGATGCAGTCGAAAAAATCACCGCCTAGCAACGGTAAAAAGACCAAGGGACGTGTCAAAATCAAAATGGAGTACATTGAGAATAAGCTTAGGCGGTATACGACGTTTTCTAAAAGAAAAACTGGAATTATGAAAAAGGTGAGTTCGAGTATAACCTCTTTACGTGATCTTTCGTCTGGTTAAATTGAGTTAACGCATGCACGTGAGATAGTGCGCGCGCATGGAGATACCGTCTGTTCGAACGCGACGTTGCCACGTTTACCTCGGAAAAAATCCCTACACGACAAGAATTTAGTGAAATGCTCAGTTTTCCTGTTCAGTTGAACAGCAGTTGTTACAAAATCACTGGATAAATAAGTAAAAGTTGATTTTAACGAAAGTAGTGTAAAAGACTTAATTAATGTTTTCAGTAAAAAAATGGTAGGTAAAAATTAAGTATGTTATGGAAAATATTCTAAAATTTGTGCTTAAAAAAGCTTTCAATTTTTACGACCATATCAAACTTTCTTTAAGAATAGCCCGATAATTTTTAAACCAATAAGAAATATTCAAAAAGGCTAAAAATGTCATTTTTTAAAGTCGTATTTGTATAAAAACATTCCAGTGTCACTTTTTAATAGTTTTAGTTTTATTCTGGGTAAAATTACATTTATTTTAATAACGTTAAAATTAATTAGAATGCTTGTTTTTCAATTTTGGCAACCATAAAAACTAGCTTCTATAAACCGCATCTGTTTCAATTGTGATGAGATTTCGACGCTCTTGAACATATTCAATTTGTGAAAATGCAACCTGTGCTTATTTATCCAGTAATACGACTAATTTAGTATGTAATTTGGTATAGATTATCTGTTACACTCTTGTAAATGATGTTTTCTATAAAGCAAATGTTTTTCCGTAGTTTAGGGAAAAATTGCACAACTTGGCAATGAGGCCGCCGACCATCCTTCCTATAAAAAATAACACACGATATACATCTGCCAACAATTATCAAATTTCTCACTTATTTACGCGCATTTCAATTGTTTTGTCGGCGTACGACAATCTTCAACGACGTAACATTGTGGTTTTTGGCGACAATTCCCGAATTTGATCGGCCGTTTTGGAGTAATGCCCCAAGTTTGTAACACGTGACCAAGATAATTATGGGACACGGCATTGTGGTACTGTTACATTGTTGTCGGAATGTCGGTAGTACTGAAATTATGAACATATGTTCGTACTGACAGTTGATGCGGGAAGATTCGAGATTTTATGATTATAGCGTGAGGTGTCGCTATACGTTTCGACCTCAGGGGGTGGCAATTCGGTGATCGTGATTTATTTTCCGTGTGTTGATTTTGCTTTGGAAATGTTTTAAATTTTTAACAATCAGGTTGTTAAATACTTGAACTTAGATTAATTACATATGATTATTACCAGGAACAAACCGAAAACTTCTGCAAATGCTTCCAATAAATTTAAAAATTTGTCAAACATTGATGTAACTTATAAATTCACTGAAATCAAACTGGCAAACGAATAAAAATTTGACGTTTGTCTTTGAATGTCTTTTGTTTCCCAAACGGACTTTCTTAGATTTGTTTAATATTCTTTTATAAATCCACTTACAACTCTTGCCTTTTCGATTTAATGGTAACTGCACCAAATCACATGGTGTATATTTTTCCAATGTGTTTTGTTTTGTGGCAGCAAATTTCCTTTAGATTTTCGATTTGATGGTAATAGCTTTTTTTGTGTTACTCTAAAAGCTTATTTAAAGCATTAAAACCATCTGTATTGCTTAGGTACGTTGTTGACATTTTTGCCATTTGGAAATAACAAACTTTTTTGTGTTCTATCTTCTTGTACCTTGTACCTATGTTTAAATATTTGCCTCATCAAAATAAATTTCGAGCATTTTAAACTGGAAAATGTTTATTCATCACTTTTGTGAAACGCACAAGTAAATATGATATTGACTGGGGAAAATGTATTGCACAGATAGCGCTAAAGCTATGAAATAATGCCCAATGCCACATTGTTTTTTACATCGAGAAGATCTTGCGTCTAAAGCTTTACCCCCTGAAATGGATTGTGTTATCAAAACCATCATTAAAATTGGAAATTCGTTTAAAGGAAAACTTCGCAGACCCGTATTTTTCGAAAAATCTGCGTAGATTTGAAAATTTTCTTTATCACACCAAAAAAAGGTGGCTTTCAAGAGGCAACGTCTTAAAAAGGAAATTTCCGGCGCCCCTCCTAGTATCTCATTGCGACCCCCAGGAGGTCGCGACCCACACTTTGGGAAACACTGGCCTACAAGTTCAGTCATTCTCAGCCACTTTAAGATACGATATTTATTGGAGGCACAGGATCAAATCTTGAAGTCCAAAACTAATTCTATTTTTTACCATGGTAAATAGTTTTTAAAACATCTGGATTAGAACATTGTGTGAGTGATTAGGTTGTTGCATAAATATGTAATATTTTGAGTGTTACGACTATTAAGCTTTAAATGATTGAAATTTCTGGTCTATTATGTTTCTTTACAAGAAGTTAAAATGTTATTTACCTGCAACAAGAAATGGAATTACCTATTTAATCATTAGATGATACTTATAGAAAGAATTTTTATTTATGAATCAGAGATAAATCGAAGGCCTTACTAAGATAAACAATAAAAAAAAGATGAAGAAAAAATTATAAAACTGTACAAAAGAAACAGTAGCAAATCAACGAAAAAAACAACACCGAATTAATATATCTCATTACAAAAGGATACCAACGTATTATTCTTAATTACTTTAAACAAGAAATTGTCACTTAAATGAAACCATTTGACCACTCATGTTACTCTCGAAGATTTTTATCGGAGATTTTTCTGATGGTTTTCAATCTAGATTACGCCCAATTTCTCTGTATCTCTTATAAGATTCTTGATTAAATTAGATGATTACGTGCCATCGACAAGTCCACTTTAAAAAAATAACCTCAAGTTTAATGATGGAGTTAAGATTCCGAATTCTTCACACTCGATCGTAGAGCTTAAAGTGATAGCGGATTGAGGCTGGTTAATCGGATGGAAATGTTTGATTGAAAAAGCGGAAGTGATTGGTATAGATGAAGAGCGTCAGTTTGATGTTTAATTTAATTATAATAAGAGGGTAAATAAAGTATACAGGGTGGCCTAGACCTCTGACAAATTTCATTACTTCCGTTATTTTAAGTGTTGCCAAATAAAGTTATAGGGATCCCTAAGCTCGACATTTCAAATTACGAATTTTGCACTGTCAATTGTCGCAATTCTTGAGAGAATTTGTGGTTGGAACGTGATTAGTGAGGTTTTTGTAAAGAAGAGGACGTAGGACCCTCCCTAGATTGTAAGCGTTGTATTTGTATTGAGTTTTATTTAAAAGTAGGTCCTTGGATCTGAGAAAGGATTGTTTTAAGGCGGCTGTGCATAGTTTATTTTCTTCTCGTGGCATTTTTGTATTATTGAATTATAGACATGAAAGCCAAACTAATGAGTTCTATTTATTTCTGTTTTTGGCGATTCTTTTCAGTAAGAAGCTTTTACGAGTTTTGGACATAATTGGTTGGTGGTTAACAAAACTAGTGATTTTCTAGGTAATTGTTTTTTAGGATTCGGCCATCTATTAATTCAAGACGGGTGCTTTATGAATGTTGAGTCCTCTGTTCGGAAAGGTTTAATGCAATGTATTTTAAGAGACTTGACACATTTACTTGCCTGACTCGAATGTTGCCGTTTTGTCACATTCGCGTTTGCTTATGTGATTGCGACTGCTTTGCCATTTGCGCTTCGTTCTTGATTTTTGAAGATGTTAAGCTGTGAGTTTTTTTGCATTTTATTATGCGAGTATGGCGATAATAGGCGAATCAGAGATAGCGTGTTACATCAGGGCTAGTATTAGAGTTTGATGGCTAACGCCTCGGTAGATAACAATGTTATCCTGAGGTGAGTTAAAGGGCACGACAGGAGTAAAGGTAACCTTATTGCCGATTCCTTAGCCAGGGAAGTGGTTGCACTAAGACGTTTAGGACCCAGCGACACCTACGGCTTGACGACTTCGGCAATTGCGGAACTAGCCGAACGTTACACCCATGCTTAATCTCTAAAGAGATGGTATGTAATCAAGGGATGCAGTTTTGCCAGGGTCATCCTGGGCGACTCTGGGAAGCTGGCGTTGAAGAAATACTTGGCGAAGTCTAGTAGTAGGATTTCTGACTGGCCATTGTCAACTAAGGAAACACCTCCATACAATGGGGCTAGTGGGCACACCTCTATGCAGGATGTGTGAACAGGAAGACGAAATGATCAATTATGTCATATGCGATTGTCCGGAGTTATCGTCAATGGGAGTGCGTGTTTGGTGAGTCTTGTCCTACACCTGCCGATATAAAGGAGATGTCTCCTAGTGACTTGCCCACTTTCCTGGAAAGGACAGGATGGACGATGACCTAGGAGGACAACTCCTCGGGAGGATGTACAAATGTGGCCTAAGTGCTGTGGGACTAACTCACCCTCCCTACTCTACAGATACAGATATCAGAGGTATAGTAGAAACAGGATATATAGTATTCCCAATTATCAGTTTAAAACGCGGCTCCTTTGATACTACCAAAACATGACCCTTTAAGCGTAAGGGGCATTCTTTCTGTCTTCGAATGTAACTTCACGGAAAGGCCTATTGGTTGAAAATTCAAATGAGCGTTGCGATATGACAATGTGGCGTTCGCAGTCTGTGACTAATAGCGAATAGGACCGCAAAGATCTTGGTCTTGTAGCTGGACAACAAGTATCGTTATTAAAATAAGAAAAAAATTAAAGATAAATTATGTTAGTTATTGAGATATCGCTGAAAAAAAAACTAAAAAAACCATGTTTAAAAATTATCGTGGTTTTTTTTAAAACATCATGATTTTTATCAGAGTTGTAATCGAGTCCTATATAATAATTCTACTTCGATAAGTGGCACTGCTCAAATGGAATTATGAGTGAGTCGGTTAACAAATCCGACGCAAAAACAATCCACGCCCAAACCCAAATCCAAACGTAAACTTCCTGAATATCAAATCGGTTTTGGATTATTTTCGTACAGAACTAAAATATACATTAAGAACGAGAATTGGGTCACTTTATTTTAGTATTAAATGGTAAACTTGTAGAGATAGCCGGCCAGCTAGGAATTTTAGTGGTGCTATTTCGGGTAGAGCGTTTGTCAAAATGCAATATTTTTGGATCTGTTTTATGTTCCTAATACTCGTATTAACCTATATCGATCGGGTCGTTATGGTTAGAATGGAAATAGAATGGCTTGGCGGATAGGAGTTAAATTTCTTTATGGTTTTCGAACTTGATTTTTAGCTTTAAAAACTTTATTTTTTCACTTGTATATTATTTGTCTATTTTACCTTAGATACGGTTGCTATAAATACACTCATAATGCCCTAGACCTGGCGTTATGGCCATAACGCCCTCTAATTCTAAGAGGAGGGTCTGGATTTTTGGTTGCTTTGTGTGCATATTTTCTTTGATATTTTTTGGAAAATCGGTATTTATTTCCATTACTTTTATAAGAAGTATATAACACAAAGCAGCAATGACGTTCACTAAATATAATGAAACACTGTCATCAATCAATCAACGGTTATTCTAATCCACATGCCATTAAGGGCTTCCAGAGAAGGCCGCTGGTGTTGATGAAATACCTACTACCTCTTTCTTAAAGTCCTGTGCAAACGAGCTGTCAGTAATACTACACATTTTATTTAACAAATCACTTCACGAAGGCTGCTTCCCAACAGTTTCGAAAACTGCTCTAGTTGTTCCTATTTTTAAATCTGGCAAGAAATATCTGGTTGAAAAGTATAGACCAATTATGTTTAATGTCAAAAATAATGGAATCAATTATTACCGACTTTCTATATGCAGATGTGAAATCAATTATAAATTTGGAACAGCATGGCTTTATGAAGAGACGTTCCATCCAATCCAACTTATTTATTTACATAGATTATACATCTGAAACTATGAACATGGGTTATCAGGTAGACGCCATTTACACCGATTTTAGTAAGGCTTTCGATAAAATCGATCATAGCATCCTACTTAGAAAGCTTTCCGAAGTCGGTATACATGGCGATCTGCTTAGGTGGTTTGGTTCCTACATCAGCAACAGATCTCAATCTATATCCATCGGAAAGTTTCGTTCTTCTATTTCTAGAATAACCTCAGGGGTTCCTCAAGGGTCACACCTGGGCCCCCTTCTGTTCAACATATACATTAACGATATCTACTCTTGTTTCATTAATACAAAATTCTTGGAGTTTGCTGACGACATGAAATTTTTTCGAAAAATATCTAATTCTTCCGATCAAGAAGATTTAATCGTCTGACTCTGTATTGCCAGTAAAACCACAAAAGTTTCGGTGGTCATACTTATGCAGAATTCGATATTTGCAATCGAGAACTGAAGCTTACATCACTAGTCGACAGACGTCAACTTTCAGATGTTAAATTTATCTACAAAATCGTTAACGGGCAAATTGAATCTAGGGAAATGTTAAGTAAAATTAATTTCATTGCTCCATCCTGTAACACGCGAGGGAAAAATCTTTTCAAAATTAGTCAAAGCTCTACTAACTACTAGCTAAATTCTCCTCTGCAAAGATGCAGTAAATCATACAATACAATCTCGTCACTCACCGATGTGGATATCTTCTTTTCCTCTTTGATAACTTTTACAAACACTATTAAAAAATTATATCTATTTCATCTTGACTAGTTTCTTTTTATATAATATATATTTTTTCTTATTTTTATTGTTAAGCAACATTTAATAAGGATTTCTCCTTGTTGTATTAGTTTAGTAAACAGTGAATACTGTACTGGGCTGGTCCTGTTTGTATTCTTATATAAATAAATAAATAAAAAAAATATTCAACAAACGTCAAAATATCAAAAAATCGGTTTTTCATTAAAATAAAATCAATTTAGGATCTATATAATGCACTTGGTGCATAAATAACTATAATGTTACTTTTTCAGGGAAATCCGTACATTATGAATTAAATATGAGGGTAAATATTTGAACGCTCAATCATTCATTAAATTCTATAATTGCAAGGTGTGTTTATTCGCTTGTCACTTACACATAAATCGATAAACCTTGCTTTCGATAGAAAAACTATCGAGTAAAAAATAATATCACACTAATGATCGAATAAGTAATAAAATCGTAAATTACTTGTCCCACTCCGTTAAACCCGGTTAACGTGTATATACACACGTAGAAAACAGTAACAATTTATGGCGATTGATAGCAATCCACAGTATTTCACAGTAAAAAGCCAATACAGACTGAAGACGGAGAGAGGAACAGATTTTAATTGATTTTAGCTTGAAATAGAGCAAAAAGAAGAGAAAAAGATAACAAAAAAGGCAGATAGCGAGAAAGAAACACAGAAGAATACAAGAAGAATAAGAGAAAATTATTATATACCAAAATAAGACAGTAGGAATAGTCAAAAAAAACAAGGACATCAATTGAAATCTGTACGAAAGACAAAAATAGCAAGAAAAAGGTCAGAGAGAGAGAGAGAGAAAAAACATCAAGAAAAAAGCAGAGAGAATAGAATTAATGCAGGACCGCAAATTATGGAGCTCTATGATGAACAATAAAGATCCGCAAATTTCGGACCTTTACGTGTACAAAATAGGGATCCGCAAATTGTGTTATTTATAGGATCATGTGTCTTAATATTTGTCACTTACTTATTATGAGCATCTTACTATGAATGGATGTGGAAGCAAACTTTTGTTGTGATAAACGGTTTTCACTGAAGAAATTTCTGGGACACCAAGGAGTGAATGCTGTTAAGTTGGAAAAATAGAAATAAAACGTCTTTTAAAAAAATATAGCAAGTAAAAACAAACCAGTGCAAAAGAGGAAAATGAATAAAGAGGAAACAGACAGCACAGACAGTATTGTTAGTACCATAAAGGATCATAAAAAAAACGATAGATTTAAGTGATCGAGGCACAGAGAGACAGAACAAACAGAAATTGTGTGGGCGGGTATAATATGGAAAGAAGAAATAGAGAGAGAAAGATAGCAAGAAAAAAGAAGTCAAGTAGCCGACATTCTCATATTGACTTTACCTACATATTTCTAGCAAGGCGGATAAACTATTTTTTATTATAAAAGAAGATTTTTATTATTAAACATTCAAAAAAATCAAAAGCGTCTTTAACCACACGCAATCTGATTAAAATATTTTATAATCAAATTACTGAGCGGTTATTAAGAAAAAACTAGTTCTTCTATCTAATTTTAACTTTTTACAACCTCATCATTAGCATTAAATTTCCCACTTAAAATACCTTTGAAGTGCCTTTTACCGAAGGTTTAACGAATAATTATATCAAGCAAAAAAAGTTGTGTATAATAGAAAAATTTGCTTTTATTTATTTATTTTTTTTAATCGAACATCTCCACCAATTTCTATTAGATTATATTTTTTTTCTTTTCTAATCCATATGTTGAAACGAATTTAAATAATTTGAAGTTATAAATTATTCATTTTAGATAGTGTTTTTGTAGTGGAAGTCGAAGTTAAAAAAGTGTTGATTTTCAGGATGGTATTTGTAATAATTTTCATAAGAACGTTATTCCATATCCGTTAATCTATTTCCCATGCAATAATAAGCATAAATTATACATTAATTGGTTTTGATTTGTAATTGGTCAAAAAACTAAAATGTACACAGTATGTCAACGGCAACTGAGATTAAGATCAAGAATTATAAAGTAAAAAATTAGGAAGCACAAAATTGCAATATAAAAGTACAATAGTAAATAAAAAGGTCCATTAAAAATAAAATCTGATTTTAGCCTAAACGTTGGAAATGATAAAATCATCTAAAATGTGTCTGAAAGTATTCTGAGAGATCATAAAAAACATGCTGATGTAGTGGTTGTTTTAGTTTTCTCTTAAGGGGTTTCATTAACGCGTCATGACTTCATACGATATTTCCCCTTGACCCGCGCAGCAAAAGTAGGCGTGCCTAAATCCCTAAATATAAATCTTTTCCAAACTTTGGCAACAGCAAAATATATTTACCAAAAGATATTGCCACCGAATAAATAAATCGTTTATGCATTCTTAGTAGCCAGTGGCCAGTGGCGTACAGAACATAAAAATTAGGTGACCAAAACTATCCAATGTTTTAAATATGTAATGAATTGAGGTATGTTTTCTTTGATTCAACCTACAAAAATGCAAGATTTTGAATCTGTTACTCACAGAAAAACCTAGGTCTAACAATTAAAGAAATTGTTTTTTCTTCAATGCATTATATTATATGTCAAAATATTTTTAATTTTTTTATTTTTATTGTACTTGTGTAAACCTTGTTTTTAATTTTTTTAAGCAATTTTATTCATTGATTTAAAATAGTAATCAATAAATTGTAACCCAAAAATAATGGAATAGAAAATGCGATAATAAAATAAACGTGGTAGAAAAAATCGAGATTTAATGGAGGTGTTGTAGGGAATTGTTCCTTATTTCCAACTACTTGTTGTTCTTGGATCCACTAACTCCGGTAGAAAATAATTAAAGAAAAAAATTTTCAACTTTATAAATCTAAAAATAACATGAGAAATAAGTACATTTTGAATTTGAAAATTATATATGTCTCCTCTTCAACTAGACAACCTTTCGGGCTCCATATAACGAAAAATAATTTCTTATGTATTATGAGTTAACAATTTGTTATAAACAAATTCTGACCAACATTTTTTTCTGTAAGTAATTTACAGAAACAGCGATATGTAACAAATTGGTGAAAAAAATTGTCTTTAATAATTCCAATTCATCCTTATATTATATCGAATAATTTTTGGATTAAAAAAAATGTAATTCAAATTAATTATTATGAAAAAAATAAAAATATAGTTATTGTATAAAAATTTTGAAGATAGAGCCGAGGAAATTTGATCAGAACATCTATTTATTTTTAAATAAACAATAGCAGCACTTTCAGTTAGAAATTTATTGTAACGAATCCAGTAAACTATTTTTTTTCTGTCAAAACTGCATTATAAAAATTGTGGAAAGGATACTGTAAAAACTAGAAAATAGGCAATTCCTATATTTTAAAAATAATCAAATTCTTACCGTAACATTACTCGACGTCAGCGTCGGGACAATCTTTTGGTACTCAAGCATTTTTCTCGCTTACTGTTCTCTCCCTTTCTGTTTTTCGGCCCATAATTTTGTTCAACTGTATGACTTACAATACCAATCAACAATTGCCCTAATATCCCCTTCAGCACACTAACGCACTTTACACCTAGATACGTATTTTTATCGCTATACGAACTTAAATTTAAAAAAAAAACCTAATTTTTCCATGTTTATTACATATATTTTTTTCACATAAAATCGAGGTTTCCACGAAGAAAATGAGCACTGATAATTGTTAAAAAATGAAAATTTGTAAAATAACTTTTTCGATTGAAAATTAGGCTTTCTTAATTTAAATTCGTATAAAATCGAAAAATAAATATTTTGCCCTGAAAAAATTACAGCTTACTTAAAAACACAAAAAAGAAAGTTTCATAAAAAAAATATTTTGGTGGAGAAAAAATTAATTTTCTAGATAATTTTGAGGTTGTATTTATTTTAAATTAATTAAATTCAATGTGTTCCAGACTTTCTCCAACACTCATATTTAATAAAATATAATTAAAAAAGTTTAAAAACTAATAAATTTCAAAAAAGTACCAACTTTAAAACCTTAAATAAAAAGTAAGAAAGTTCTACCACACCGATCAATAAAATCAAAAATAATTTGTGGGACGCCCCTGAAAAAGGATTAAAATTAAACTAATAGGATTGTATATTAATCTGAGACACACCGAGACATACGGCGACAATCATGTAATTCGGGTAGAGTAGCCTTAAACAAAGACAGCGACAAATATTGTTCTCGAAACTAGGTCGCGTAGTAATAATGATAATATGCGGCGTTTCATTTCTATCCAAGAATGTTTGAATTCTACAAACTTAGCATAAATCAGATGAAGATTTTCAAATCTTGGCTGCTTTCTTATTCAAAAACAAAAGATTTCATGGAAATTGTTATTTTTTATAGATAAAATTGTTTTCAGTGGTATAGTTTGTTAAAAAATCGTCCAGGCCATAATTGAGAAATTCTAAAAAAATAAAATTTATGTTTCAAAAGAAAAAAATTGTCCTTAAAATTATATTCAAAAATCAAGGTTTTCTTAGACATAATAAATTTTTGAATTTTCTAAATTGTATTGTTGCAAATGATACAAGTTTTTATTTATCTCGATTTGTTACTCAAAAAAAAAATGCAAATTTTACTGATTTTTAAATTATATACGCTTATAACTTTAATATCTATTGTTGCAGTTGCGGGCGGTGTAAAATGTCCGTTCTTCGTGTGGCGATAACAAAATTAGACCACTTTTTTTTACAAACGGAAAATCGTTTAGAGGTCCACCGTGTAACCGTAGAACTTTTTGCCATCAGAAAATCTATTGATTTATGTTTGATTAAAGCTTGTGGCGACAACAGGCCATTTTGGTTACGGTATGCCGTTTTTTATCAAGTTGGCTTATATGAAAGTTCCAGT
Source organism: Crepidodera aurea (assembly GCA_949320105.2). Classification (NCBI taxonomy): domain Eukaryota; kingdom Metazoa; phylum Arthropoda; class Insecta; order Coleoptera; family Chrysomelidae; genus Crepidodera; species Crepidodera aurea. The sequence continues at coordinate 35,323,060 of OX439475.1, read as the reverse complement.
CGAGTTGTTAATATGTATGCCTAAACATTTTATTTCATTTAAAGTTAGCACATTACTGGTTAATGCCTTCAGCAATTCAAAAATTTAAAAATCTACGCTTATGGTTGAACCATCAAAATAAATCGTTGAAGTGTTTTCTAGGTAAACATATTCATACGTGCAGTTAGTTGGGAACAATATCGAACAATATTCAGATGTTAGTGAACTATGTGCTTTTTGAAAAAGAACAAATATTGATTTAAGGCACACAATTAAGTGTAAATTATTATTAGATACAAACAGTCATGGGAACTCGCCCGCTTCCGTGGTATCTGTATTTTTTCTGGTATTGTATTAACAGTATCTTTGCCTACCGAATAATTAAATCTTAGTTATTGATTTTGAGTAGGTGTGAGAGAGTGGCCCAGGCGATAAAGTTGAGCCGTAAAAAAATACAGTTTTGGGTTTTTAGTGGTGCTTAATATTATAATTAATTATTTTTCAAATATACGGAGTATTTCAAAATTCGACATACATTCATGATTTAAAAGATTGTTTTAATAAAATAGTTCAAACTCATATCACATTAATGAATGAGTCGTAAATTATTTGTCCCACTCCTTTGATCCCAATTAACGTGTAAATAGACGCAAAAAACAGTAACAGTTTATGATGATCGACAGTAAACTACAGGATCTCCCAGTATTTTTATTAACTTTTAATTCACTTAAAAAAAAGATTCACTAAAACGCCAAGACTGGAGAGATGGCCAAAAAGAGTAATATTAAGTGATTAAACGAAAGGCAGTCAAAAAGGAATAGATAAAGGCAGAAAAGAAAAAATAGAAAGATAAAAGGAAATAAAATAAAGACAGAGAAATAGTTTAAAATAAACAAGGATACCAATACGAAAGAGAAGAAGAGCAAGAAAAAGGTCAGAAAAAAAATGAAACTTAGGCCGTCAAAATCATTTTAATGGCTTCCTGAGAAAGCTTAGAGTCTCATCTTTAAGATGTTTTCTTTTTTTTTATACTTTAGTTTTTTCCCGACCGCCTCGCTTGAATATTTCTATTCAACGGATCGGCGCGCGTAGAGTTTTCGAAATTGTGAAGTTAGCATATACTTTAGAGCAGCAAAGATTTTTTTATAGTTTTCTTCACCCTTTCAAGTACTTAAGAGTGTTCTATACCCATCAACTCTGTCAATTTTATACATAACCTCGAAATCCTCGCCCCTTACGTCTTCGCTGAACCCCCCTCTAAAGAAATTGTTAGGCAGCATGAAATACATCTGTGTATTTGCGGTTGCATAGTTACCAATTCTCGGATAAGGACGACATCTAGACGTAGCATTTTGAGTCGTGGATGGAAATTTGATTTCTATTGACATGAACACAACTTTATGCGATCTAGCGGTATTAATTTGAACTGCCCGAAACGCGTAATGTTTGTTTGTTTATCTGCAGTTTGACATTTGAATTTGAGCGCGAACGACTAATATGAGTAACTTGTATAGAATTTTATATATATATATATATATATATATATATATATATATAAATTTTGCATACTAACTCACGGTTTTTATTCGGGACAACAGCTTAAAGCTTACAAAAGTTTGCAAGCCTATAAGCAGTATGAGGCCAGGGCTGTTCATAGTGTTTTAGTCAAATTGTGAAAATTGTGTTTAATATACAGAAATAATACAAATAAAACAAATTGTAAATCTTAGATGTTTATACAGGGTGTCCCGTTGGTAAACGGAAATATTTTAAAGGTAGGTAGAAGTCACAAAGACGATTCTAAATAACCCATATATAATGGGTCTCTTGGATTCCATAACCGAGTTACAGGGTGTTTTATCAATTATGCATAATTATTCATTTGGCCAGAACTTTTGAATCACTTAGTATATCTTTTCCATTTTTGGCATACATATTACACTTCTCACGAATAATGTACTGAAATATTGAGAGATATGAAAATCCAGGTTCGGCTTTAGGAAAAATTGAAACATATTAAAAATATCAAAACAACACCTTGTATATCAGAATTTTAATATTTACATTTTAGATTTGAATAGAGGGGAAAAAACTGAATTGAAACAAGTTATTGTTTTTATCCCGCCACCGATTCGAATTGGAAAATTTTGAAACTGAAAGTAAAATTTTCATTTAATTTAGAAAAAACATTATGAAACTCATTTTTTCTTTAACAATTTCAAAAATTCACTTCGCGTCATTTACCTATTTCTTGTTTATTCGGCGTAAAATAATTTTACACTGTACTGGTGTAACTGTAGGCTCGTACTTAGGGAAAACAATTCAATTAGGTATTTATTTTTTAAACGCCCAGTATAAAGTAAAGCGGGTCAATAAACGCTCATAGTAACTATATAACTAGCAAACATGTATTAATAATTAACGAAATTGCTCAAAATGTCCACTATTTTGTCTCTTTTTTTTTGAAACTGAAAGTAAAATTTTAGAGAAAAAAAAAAGAAATTATTTTTTTATCGTTTAATATTCCAATTTAAACAGTCCTTTATTATTCATATTTTTATTATTTGTCCGTTTTAACACCATTTTAAGTAATGTTGCAGATCCGTACTTTAAACAAAATATTAAATTGATAACTTTTCGATCGCCTTGTATAATTTTATTTTAGCACAGTGGATTATGCTGTATAGGGATACATGAAATCCAAGGTGTATTCTAAAGAAATAAACAATAGAGAAGAACTGCTTCAAAGAATTGAGGAAGCGAGGAACTGAAATTTATTATAAGAAAATCAGTAAGGGACATCATTAAATGTAGAAAGTGCATAAAATAAAATAGTGGACATTTTGAGCAATTTCGTTAATTATTAATAAATGTTTGTTAGTTACCATAAGTTACCATATTGTCCCGCTTTACATTATACTGGGCGTTTAAAAAAATACCTAATTGAATTTTTTCCCCTAAGTACGGGCCTGCAGGTACACCAGTACAGTGTAAAATTATTTTACGCCGAATAAACAAGAAATAGGTAAATGACGCGAAGTGAATTTTTGAAATTGTTAAAGAAAAAATGAGTTTCATAATGTTTTTTCTAAATTAAATGAAAATTTTACTTTCAGTTTCAAAATTTTCCAATTCGAATCGGTGGCGGGATAAAAACAGCAACTTGTTTCAATTCAGTTTTTTCCCCTCTATTCAAATCTAAAATGGAAATATTAAAATTGTGATGTACAGGGTGTTGTTTTGATATTTTTAATATGTTTCAATTTTTCCTAAAGCCGAACCTGGATTTTCATATCTCTCAATATTTCAGTACATTATTCGTGAGAAGTGTAATCTGTATGCCAAAAATGGAAAAGATATACTAAGTGATTCAAAAGTTCTGGCCAAATGAATAATTATGCATAATTGATAAAACACCCTGTAACTCGGTTATGGAAGCCAAGAGACCCATTATATATGGGTTATTTAGAATCGTCTTTGTGACCTCTACCTACCTTTAAAATATTTCCGTTTACCAACGGGACACCCTGTATATTCATAAAATAAAATAAATTATCAAAAAAAAAAATTAATTCAATGGTATTTGCGAGGGACACATATTTATAAATGCAGTATATGACCATCTCTTTTTTTAGACAACATACTCATTGGTATTGTTTCATGAAAAATCTTATTTTTTTTTAAAAGACCAATAATTCGTTCTACATGAATTCGTACAGTGGTAATATTATGTGTATTTTCCAAATCAGTGGGATGAAGTTGATTTTTTCCCTTTGTAAAGGCTGGTTATATTTAAATTCGCACCCAATATTTGTAGAAAATCTTGAATTAAAAAACCTCTGTCGGCTAAAACAATATCACCTGGTAAAATTAAATTTAAAAAACCACAGTTTTCTGTCAAAAATTTGTCACTATAGTGTTTTAACAGAGCAGGTTTACCGAAAACTTACACAAGTAATAATAAAAAAATACATATGGCCAAAAATACCTGTTATAAAATGACTACAACAAACACGTCTATTATTCTCTTGGCTTTCAGAAAATGTACCTCGTTTCAAAGATTTAATCCAAGCATTTCTTCATTCACTAGATAACGCATTTAAATTATCCCCTCCGTTTGTCAGAACAGCAGGAAACCGGAAAAATGATTCATTATCTCTTTCAGAACGCATTGAGCATTTAATAACACTACAAAAATGTGGAATTTTCTGTTTATTTCTTCTGAATAAAGAACTTTTAAAAAACTCTTTCTGATGTTCACATATGAAACTAACGTTGTGTCATAAAGTTGTGTGCCTACTTTTTTCAAAAATGGTAAATACAAATGTTGTTCAGTGGCAAATGAAGAAGGCGGATGATAACTTATATACATATCTGACTATTTTTTTATTTTTTTTATGTTTATAAAAAAAGTAATCATTAGCATTTCCAATATGGCGGAGGGTATAGAACTCCCTTAAGTAGATTTTGTGCGAGCTTTTGGTCAATATCCTTCTCTGACAACTGGGCTAATGGTACGTGACACAACAATTTGGTAATAAATATTGATTTTATTATTTTATATTTACAGCATTATTTCAGCATATTAACTGATAAAAAATCGGGGTCATATGGAAGGAATCGAACCAATTTAAAGAAGTGGCTGAAAGCTTTTCGAACTTTTTTAACACCCATTAAAGAGTCTCATTTCTCAAAGAAGCAGTGACGTTCATGGAATTTGAATTTTTTACATTGTCTCATTTAATTAAAGAAAATTAATTTTTTTTTAATACTGTTAACATTTACACAAGTCGCGTCGTTTAATTTAAAACAATCCTTAAAGTTAAATTTAAACTTGGCGGAATGCAGAAAGAATCCTTTACAGTAAAGGTATTTAAAGAAATTTTCTAACTTTAGTGAATGTAGAAATATCTGTAAACATACATGCGAACTAAAGTCGTTGTTTGCAAAATAAAAAACGAGGTTAAAAATTGACACAAACTAATTTTATAATTTATTTGTTGGATTTTTGCCAACCCAATATCTGATACGCCACTGAAAACTTCTCATTTCATAAAGAAGGCACTGATAGGTGGCAGGTGTTTCTCACACGTCCGTTTTTTCTTCTTGTTACAATTTTACAGGCAATCGATGTTGTAATGCATATTATAATCGCCTTGTAAAAACTGGGCGATGAATATTTCGTACGGGTACACAAAAGGAACAAAAAACCATTATAATCAACTGGGCCGTGGACAATTTATAAGCAAATTTCCATGGCGATTAACAAAATTGACATCTTGTATCTTGTTTGCTAAATATTTTCAGAGGCTCTTTTCGTTCAGGATTAATGGGTTATTTTTGTACAGTCATTCTTCAAGTTCTCGAAAGGCTTCGGCGTCTTGTTTAGCGTTTAAACTGTCAAAATTTGATGAATAATCAATGTATGTAAATGCAATGTATTAACTGTTATTTGGTTCAGCACCATGCTGCTAAATAAGAATGGTTTCGCACCGTTACTTTTAACAAAAAAATTCGGCCTTTTTGGATAATGGACTCTTAAGTAATCTTTATTTTTTTTTATTTTTCAACTAGTTCTATTTAGTTTATATGTACAGGGTGTTTCACAAACATTGGGAATACTTCTGGAGCGTATTATCCAACAAAAAATAATGCTTATAGTAACTATACACAATCGTGCTGAAATGTTGCACCGAGAAACGAGATCCACGAGTTCGAAGAAAGAAAAACATCCTATTTTTTCAAAGAGAAGATATCCCAAATTTATTTTTTGCAAAATTAATATTTAAATATTCAAAAAGTAATTCAAATCAAAGTAAATTAAAATAGCAGCACATTTAAGCTTATTAGAGTAATTTTTGGTTGTACTATACACACTAGAAGTATTTTTGTTTAATATACAGGGTGTTTCGTACTTAAACTGACATACGTTAACTGTGGATAGAGGACACTTAGTGGGTTCAGAAACACGCATATAGTTTGGGTCTATCTCGCTTTATCAATTTTGGTATTTCTTTTAGTTGCTGTATATTCGCAATCACACTGTATATTTCTATGAAATGTGGCATGGCTATTCTCCTTTACAAGGATAATCAATACGTAAAAAAATTAAAAATCCAGGTCCGTCTTTAAAAAAAGTTATCAAAATCATTTTGCTTTAAAACAACACCCTGTATATGGAATTTAAAAAATTGGATAACATATTCGAAAAGAGGGGAAAAAATTAATTAGGATTAAATATTTTATTTAAATGCACATCCCATTTTACTACCAAAATTTTAACATCAAACTTAAAATTTATAGGATTTATTATACATTTCCATTGGTATTTTCATCATTTATTATTATTTTTTATTAATAACTTATTTAATTTTTAAAATTAAAAAATAGGTTTATTAATAAATTTTAAAAACTATATTTGTTTTAATTGGCTTTTTTTAATAAAGTTTTTTGGATCTATGCTATCTTTTTATTATACATATGTAAATAGGCTAATGTCAAATAATAATACCAAGTGGGCTTTGAAATATTAAGAGCTGACAGCAAAGTGACATTGTGCTTCATTTTTAGTAAAAAAATATTATTGCGTTAAAATATTGTTTATTATTGTATTTCTTTCGTTTTTATTGTTCTTGTCGTTTAATTTCATTGTCCTTAGTTCTCTTTTAACAATTAACAAATTTAAACATTAAACATATAGTTTTTGTCTATGGTTTTTGCAATGGAAACTGCCGAGGGGCAGTAAGAGAATTTGTAAGACGAATTCCTGATCGAATAATTCCTTCTCGTGCAACATTTTCAACAGTTTTTCGTTATCTTCGTGAAAATGGAAAATTTCCTACAGCAGCACTAAATGACCATCCTGAAAGGCAGCAACCAAATATAGAGGATAATATTTTGGAATTAGTGGAAAATAATCAGAAATTAAGTACAAGACGCTTTAAATTTGCCTCACATCCAGGAAGTCCAACGCCTGAACCGCATGACAATATTGCAAGAATCAATTTCAGTAATTGGATAATTAGGCGTAGAAGAGTTATTCGTGGATGCTTATCTACGGATGAGGCCCAGTTTACCAGAGATGGTGTTTTTAATTTACGAAATATATTAATAAACTGTCAAACTAATAAAAGTATGACATGTCATTTTCCCCAAATTTTTGTAACTTAAATCTATGTTGAGCAATACCAAAAGACTGGAACGAAAATTCAAGTAGGAGTATATGCGGGAAGGACTTGTCTGAATGGATATTTTTGGAAAATCAAAGGTAAAGAAAAAACCTGCTTAATTAACACATGGCGACCCTTTTGAGTCCTCGAAATTCTGAAGTAAATGCTCTGGAAAAATGGGAATACTTAATTGGAAAGAAGATCGGTCAAAGTTCATACAGATGTCTGGTCTTTGGGTATAATTCTATTTATAATGTTGATGATGATGTTTTATAATGCCTTTCTTGCGAAACAAGTGCAGTAGCACGTATCGCTTATCATTCATTGTATTTATTGAATAAATAAATAAATAAATAAAAAAATAAAATATTATAGGAAAAAAATAGCCATATTTGGGCGGACGAAAACCCCGACGCTAATAGACAGTCTCAGTCACAGCATAAATTTTCCATAAATATTTGGTGTGAAGTTTTAAATAATAATTTGATTGGACCACATCCAAATACTTCCAAATACATTACCCGGTGAAGGATATCTAAATTTCATACAAAATGTTCTACCTGTTTTGCTACAAAATGAAAATATTGGAGGTATGTATTTTCAACACGACGGTGCTTCACCTTCCTAACAATTGGATAGGTAGAGGTGGCCCAATTGAGTGGCCTGCAAGATCTACAGACTTCAATCCTCTTGACTATTTCGTATGGGGGATACGTAAAATCTAAAGTTTATGCAACAGAAATTATTTCTAGGGAGGAACTACTCCAACGTATACTAAATACTGCTGAAGAAGTGAGAAACAATCCAGCAATGATTAGAAAGTCAATTTTAAATATTGAAAAATGGCTCACAACTTTTTTAGTAAATTTTAATTTTTTAATAAAATTTAATTACACACCTACCTTTTTTATTATTTTTTAGTCAAATTATAAAGCATGAATGAAAATAAAATAATTTTCATTATTTTTCACATTTTAAAAATGCATTATAATTCTATTTCATAAAAAAATATTAATAATTTGTAATTTGACGCCCCAAATAATTACATTAATAACTATTCGCATTATTATCAAAAAGTAATAATAAATTATGAAAATACCAATAGAAATGTATAATAAAGCCTATAAATTTTAAGTTTGATGTTAAAATTTTGGTAGTAAAATGGGATGTGGATTTAAATAAAATATTTAATCCTAATTAATTTTTTCCCCTCTTTTCGAATATGTTATCCATTTTTTAAAATTCCATATATAGGGTGTTGTTCTAAACCAAAATGATTTTTTTAAAGACGGACCTGGATTTTTAATTTTCTTACTACGGTATTGATTGTGCTTGTAAAGGAGAATATTCATGCCAAATTTCAGAGAAATATACAGTGTGGTTCCGAATATACAACGACTAAAAGAAATGACCAAAATTGATAAAACACCCCGTAACTCGGTAATAAAGCGAGATAGTCCCAAATGATATGGGTGTTTCTGAACCCTCTAAGTGTCCTCTATTCACAGTTAACGTATGTCAGTTTAAGTACGAAACACCCTGTATAGCTGCCATCTATGATTAGAAGAGAGTATTGACAATTATTAAAAGCAAAAAATTCCCGGTGTATTGGGGTTGCATACACAATTTGCATTGTGTGTTGCAAAGCTTTTATTTGACTGATTCTAGTCAAAATGTCACTCTCTTCTTTCGTATCCCTTTCAGAGATTAATACAAAGTTAGAAAACGAGTAAGGAATTTAATTTATCAGATTCGACATCCTAAGACCGGTTTCTGCCTTTCGGCTTCGTCAGTTAGGCTTTTCGAATCCAATAAATAAAATTCCAAACTCGTACAAGTCAGTAGCTATATCCGCTATAAGATAAAATTTTTAGATGTGCTGCCATCTATGATTAGAAGAGAGTATTGACAATTATTAAAAGCAAAAAATTCCCGGTGGGATACGAAAGAAGAGAGTGACATTTTGACTAGAATCAGTCAAATAAAAGCTTTGCAACACACAATGCAAATTGTGTATGCAACCCCAATACACCGGGAATTTTTTGCTTTTAATAATTGTCAATACTCTCTTCTAATCATAGATGGCAGCACATCTAAAAATTTTATCTTATAGCGGATATAGCTACTGACTTGTACGAGTTTGGAATTTTATTTATTGGATTCGAAAAGCCTAACTGACGAAGCCGAAAGGCAGAAACCGGTCTTAGGATGTCGAATCTGATAAATTAAATTCCTTACTCGTTTTCTAACCCTGTATAGCGATCAAGCTTAGATATAATATTTTCCAAAATAGCATTGTACTTATGCTGAAATACAATCCGGTCATTGCTACAGAAGAAAACGTAAATCAAAAGCTCCAGTTAATTTTTTACCCTCATTACCAGCGCTGACAACTTCGATCCAACTATTTTAATAATCTAAAAGGGTATCAGACCTTCAATTAAAATACCGCTCCGGGTTTTATCAGCTCCAGAGCGACGTGCCGTTAGAAAAAATAAACAAGGAAGTCGAAAGTGTCAATCTGGGTCTTATCGTGGTCACGTACGGTCCGATAAAAAATTCAAAGGTGTTCATCTCGGCCACTTGTTCAACTGATTCCTTGAAATCGACATTTCTCTTCGTGGAATCGCTGCTGTTAACTTTATGGTGATCTTTATAACGTCCGAGGAACTTCATACGATGGTAAAATGTATATTGGAAATGTGTCAAATGAGGTTACTTATATTTTAATAGAACGTTTTCGAAAATTTATTACGCAACACGCAAAGTTAGGGCAACATTCCTTAATTTTATTACATTTTTAAATATAAAAATATAACGTGAAATGCAAAAAATTGACTGCATTATCGCCGGTTCCAAAGAAAGCTAATTTCTTGATTAGAACATCAAATGTGTCGGTAGCTACAATGTACTCAAAAAACTGCCATACAAGTTTCTTCATTTTTAACTTTAGCTCTTAATATATCTTTCCACAAATATAGTTGCGATCTGAAGACAAATTAGGAGGAGAAAATTTAAAACTGTACAACGTATTATACGATTCAAGATATTTGAGACGACCTCGAATAGCACAGGGTTGTACTAATAAAATTTTGAGCATTTATTTATTCTTTATATTTTTTTTCTGTTTTTATTGATTCATAGTTAATTTACAATCTACTTAACAACATAGTGAGTATTTAGTAAATTTGATGTGTGATGTATGGCTTGTGGTGGGTACCGTCCATTGACGATTCTCCAGTCTTCACCTCATTTCCGAGGTCTTCGGGCCTGGTCCTGTGAAGGTATCTAGTAGCTAGTGGTTGGTACAATTGTCTTTTGATCTCACTGTCATTTGCGGAATTTCTTTCTTTGGATTTATTTATAAATGGAATTCCGAGGTCGTTATGGAGGGTTATGTTGGAGACGTACCACGGAGCGTTAGTTATCATTCTAAGAGTTTTGGACTGGAAATTTTGTAGTATTTTGGCTACAACCCCAGAGTTCAATCCAGTATGTCCAAATAGGCTTTAGAATAATCTTGTAAATCAATATTTTATTCTCAAGTGAGAGTTGAGACCTTCTTTCAAGTAGCCAATACATTTGTCTGAGTTTTGTATTTAATTGTGTTCTTTTGGCTTTTATGTGGTTCTTCCAAGTAAGCTTTTGGTCCAGATGAAGTCCTAGGTACTTTACTTAAGATTTTTGTGGAACTTGATTATTATTTATGTGGACTTGAGGGCATGCATGTCTCCTTATTGTAAATGTAACCTGTGTGGATTTGTCGGCATTAATTGTAATTTTCCAACATTCGATGGCATCTCTATTGGGATCTGTATCTGATGTTAAAATTGCTGTATCATCAGCAAATGTGGCCATTAGGATATCATTATTAGTAGGTATATCAGCAGTGAAAAGAAGATATAAAAAGGACCAAGGAACTTGGATAGGATTGTAATTTGAAGTTGAGAAATGTACTTTGACTTGGAAAAATCGATCGTGGATGTAGGATTTGAGGATAAGGTATAATTGGGTAGGATTTCTGTCCAATGACGTGAAAAATTTCGTAATGGGGTTGGTTTAAACGGGAAAATTTATTATTTAGTGATGCAGGGATAAACTGACACTTTTCATAAGATTCTTAAGATTTTAAGTGCGGTTCAAATTGATGTAGAATGTTTTTTCTAGGAGAGAGTGAATCGGCTTTATTTTCTTTATTAAATTCAAATGAAAATAAAACTGAATAGGAATAGGCTTTTATGACGTTTACAATATATAGGTTTTATTGATAGAATTATTTAAACCCAAAAGGCATTAAAAAGGAAAATTGAAAATAACATTGGTCCTTATTTTTCCCTTATATGTATGCAAAATTTTACGTTTCTTCAGGAGAGGGGATGTAGTAGAATGAATGAAATACTACTAAACGGGCTGGTTTAAAACAAATGAGAAAAAATCCAACTCGACGAGTCTCAAACACGCTTACCTGTTATTACATAACCCTAGCTCAAATTACATACGACAGTGTTGTCAAATTTTTTATTTTTCAATAAAAAATTCAAATTCTCATATTTTTTTTAGCACAGGAGGTCTTGATCTGGTCAAAATCTAGTCTAATTGACCTCAGTAATTCATAGTAATTGTCATATCATCGATAAGATCAATAGCGAATCCTACAGCAGGAATTTAAATATTCTGAAATCATTTTAAACGAATAAATCGTTTTTTTTTCAAAGTACCACTTTCTTTTGGTTAAAAAAAATCTGAAAATTTGAATTTTTTTTATTGAAAAATAAAAAAATTTGGCAACACTGTCGTATGTAATTTGAGCCGTAGAATCCAAAAAATATCAAATATATAGGGTGTTCCAATTAAAAACTCGAATAATTATAATTAGCGGATTTTTCTTAATTAAGCGCACGAGTGGACCGAAGTTTAAAATAAGCGATTTGAGACAAATAAACGCGAAATATTTTAAAATAAGGGGTAAAGACAAATGGTAGACATTTATGTATATTTCTAACAGGTTAATTATACTTATTTAGTATATGCATTCCATTTCTATTTATCTTTTAAATTTAAATAAGTTCTATGCCTCCTAAATCCAAACCGATAACAACGAAATTCTATCCTGACCGCGTTTTCAGTTAACGTCGTTAACACCGGCACTTATCGCACTAATTTAATCGGAAAAGAAGCCGGTAACCTATAATTATCCGGTAAAGAACCCAAAAATTAAGAGCCACAAAAAATAAACGGTCTTATTTCACGTGCTCCGTACACGCTACCGAGATATTAAGATCCCCATAAAGTTAACGGCGTCGATTCTACGAACAAAAATGTCCGAGATTCAAGGAATCTGGTTAGTTGGTGAGATGAACAGTTTCTGTAGACATATAAAATTTGTAAATATCAAAAACTGTTTTTTTTTATTGGTTTGGAGAGGAGTTAAAAGCAAATATATAGTTTTAAGATTTTTTTCTCAGGAAATTAGTACGTTTTTGTAGAGGTCGACGAAAAAAATATGCGCCTCGGCGAAAAACTGTCTATTATCTCGCTTGCTTGCTAGCCTCGACGTAAAAGCATGTGAAAATACAGATATTTATGTACAAATGCTATTACTTTATGAATTCTGTAAAGATACTATGGAAACTCACTAGATTTATTGTGTAATCTTACGAAATGATTACTGTGACTTCTTCATTAATCTGTGAATTTACTTGGTAATTGTTTGATGTGAATTCACAGTGACATTCAAACACATAATATAAAGAAACAGGTACTTTTATTATTTCCATTTGAATGGGTACAACAGAAATATTGAGATTAAAAATGAGTACACAATTTTATTCACCATTTCTGTTCATGATTTAAAATACACTGAAGATTTCTGAAATGCGAAGAAACAGGTGTCTGAAATATACATAAGAAATATTGATTATCGAATTTCAAAAACAATGAAAATAGGGAATGCCCAAATATATCTGAAGCCCTCTGTAAAGATCCTATGCAAAACTATTTGAAATCAAATTAGGCATAACAAAACTTTATAAAATCATTTGACTGAAAAAAATTATTCTTATTATATGAAAAATACCGATACATTAATGTTAATACATGATTCACATAGCCACAAACTTCTTAATGAAATTGAAAACCTTCTTTTTAACGGTTGATACTTTTCTTGAATCTTAAGGAACATTCTCTGTATGAATTCCATAGTTGTGGGTTGTGGATACAACAATTGTTGTATACACTAGAAGAACTACAATTTTATACAATTGAATACTCACCTACTTCAACAATTGTTGGAGTAAGAGGTAATTCTCCTCTTTCTATGGCAACTATACCATGGAAGAAAAAATAAACTACATAATATATATGTAAATATAATATTAAAATAATAAGTAGGTACTTAACTTCGATTTATGGTCGACTCACACCACAAATCTGCTTGGGATACAAATAAATATTACTTAGGTTAGGGAGAAAAACAATAATACTGCGTTCCAATCTCGCGTAACCCTCAACTAATTTGCCTAACATCAGCTTTCCTCCGAGTTCTAAAAATAGAAATCCGATCATATTGAGGATTTTAACTCTAAATTAGATGGAAAGACAATTTTTTCGAAAATCGATCTAATTAGAGCCTATCATTATATTCCAATAGCTAAAGAGGATATCCCAAAAACGGCGGTAACAACTACATTTGGGTTATCATTCGGTCTCCTCAATGCTGCTCAATTTTTTCAAAGATATATATGCTCAATCTTACGAAATCTTCCTTGCGTCTTTACATACATCGATGATTTATTAGCAGTATCGACAACTGAAGAGGAACACAAGATTCACTTAGAAGTAATTTTTGAAATTTTGAGCAAAAATAATATTTTGGTGGTCCTTAACTAATTGTACATAGAAGTATGGTAGATTCCTCACTTTAAAATATTACGATTTGAACCAACTTGCTCTAATAAAATGTTGCTAATAAGGAATATACAGGGTGTTAAAGGTTAAATTTAAAGATTTATTTTTTGCAATAACTTTAGCGTTTTTGGATATGAATACATAAAAATTTGGAACTGGGGGTTTTAGGGCACGAGAAATCAGAATCTGGTAGTTACTTCGATGTAAATTGTAGAGGGCGCTAGTTAGGCCAGATTTGTGGCATAAATGTGCGATAAACTTTTTTGCTCTTTAAGTTAGCTTTTATTGTAAAAGAATATTAAATCCACGTTATTTTAGTAGAAAAAAAGCATACTTGCACTTTTGGTACATCAGAATTTCCTTTTCTAGGTTATTTGGTAAGTGCAAAAGGTATCAAACCACTCCAAGAAAAGGTAGAAGTTATACAGCAATTATCTTTACCAATAACGGTATGTGATTTAAAAAGGTTCTTAGGAATGGTAAATTTGCCATTAGTACTGATGGTAGAATAATTCTTTATAATTACAAAAAATTATTCTTTCCAGCGGTAAAGATTTGATAGTTGATTCTAATCATAAATTAAAAATTTAGAAAACCAATATTTGATTGTGTTCATAATTTATCACATCCTGGAGTTCGAAGTTTAGTTAATTTGTTAAAAATACATTATGTCTGGCCCGGTATAGCAAAATATTGTCGATTATGGGCAAAAAATTGCATTCCTTGTCAAAAATCTAAAGTTTGGAAACATACTGTCAGTCCAGTAGGACATTATATCGCTCCAAAACAAAGATTTGAGCACGTAAATATTGACATCGTAGGGCCTTTATCGAGTTGTCAAAATTTTAGATATTTAGTAACAATGGTTTACGTAGGAAATTTCATTGGCCATTCAGGCCCGGGGTATTCACATAACGAAACCTGTACAATTTCATTCACAGAATGAATTCTGTAAATCAGTAATTTTCACAATGTATTTTCACGTTGGCGATATTTTTCATATACATTATTCTGTGAATAATTTTACAATGTACTTTTGAGGAATATATAATGTAAAATGTGGAAATTAGCATACTTATCAAGTTTTTTCACAACCATTTTTTAGAGTGTATAATCGAAAGTATTTTCAAAATGTGCACTCAGTAACTGTACTAGCTCCCACAAAATTTGAAAGTTTTATCTCTTACCACAACGATGTCAGAAGTTTGCACAACCCTGTATATACAAATAAGTTTCCGGACAAGATGTCATATCCCTTTAAGGGAAAAATACAAAGTAAGCAAACTGCTATAATGATATTATTTTTTAGAGCTGTCACACGTTTAAGTTTTGCTCTGAATCCTTATTGTTGACAAAATAATAAGTTATTATTATAAAAATACTGTATTAACTAACAATTTTTCTGCATCACAGTTTTTCTTATAATGTCAGATAAATATAATTCCGCTTAAATTGCTTCTCATGCACAAATTTACCAACATACTTCCTTGTATCTTATAGATATGTCCATTTAATTTCAAATTTCTAAATTTACAACATACTCTTAATTACTTAACCTCTTCACCTACAGAACCCGTATCCTACACACGCACGAACCAGCAAGAAAAAAATACATATTACAAAATCGTTCATTAATACAATAATAATTACTTAATAATAATTAATAACCTTCTGGCGTTTATGAATCGCCATCAAAGTAAACATAAACTACAGTAAAATAAAATCATAAAATCAATTCCCCTACGGTGTAATTATACGTTATCAAATGGGATGTCTCATTCTGTAAAACGAGATACAAGTTTGTGATAAACGTCCGATGGTAAGAGAAATTACTCTGACGGGGCGGTGCGAACAGTAATTATTTTAGTTTAATCCAGAATTTGTTTTGGCATATGTAACCAACTAGCTTTTGCCAGCGGCTTCGCACGATTTGAGTTTTTTTTCGTTAGTTCTGTCATACTTATCAATGTTAGTCTCTATTAAGAGTGTTCTATACCCATACTCTGTCAATTTCATACATAACCTCGAAATCGTCGCCCCTTACGTCTTCGCTAAACCCCCCTCTAAAGAAATTGTTAGGAAGCATGAAATACATCTGTGTATTTGCGGTTACATAGTGCATAGTTACCGATTCTCGGATAAGGACGATATCTAGCATTTTGAGGCGTTGATGGAAATTAGATTTCTATTGACATGAACACAACTTTATGCGATCTAGCGGTATTAATTTGAACTGTCCGAAACGCGTAATGTTTGTTTGTTTATCTGCAGTTTGACATTTGAGCATTTAAATTTGAGCGCGAACGAAACTAATATGAGTAACTTGTATAGAAACCTCTTTTCTATAAATCTTGCATACTAACTAACAGTTTTTATTCGGGACAACAGCTTAAGGCTTACAAAAGTTTGCAAGGCCGTCAGCAGTATGAGGCCAGGGCTGTTCATAGTGTTTTAGCCAAATTGTGAAAATTGTGTTTAATATACAGAAATAATACAAACAAAATTGTGATTCTTATGATAAATTATGAAAAAAAAATTAATTCAATGGTATTTGCGAGGGACACATATTTATAAATACACACTACTACAATTTTGTTCAATACAGTATATAACCATCTCGTTTTTTAGACGACATACTCAGTGGTATTGTTTCATGAAAAATCTTATTTTTTTAAAAGACCAATAATTCGTTCTTCATGAATTTGTACAGTGGCAATATTATGTGTATTTTCCAAATCAGTAGGATGTAGTTGATTTTTTCCCTTTGTAAAGGCTGGTATATTTAAATTCGCACCTAATATTTGTAGAGAATCTTGAATTAAAAAACCTCTGTCGGCTAAAACAATATTACCTGGTAACATTAAATTTAAAAAAACGACAGTTTTCTGTCAAAAATTTGTCACTATAGTGTTTTAACAGAGCAGGTTTACCGAAAATTTACACAAGTAATAATAAAAAAATACATACACATAAAAGATCGCCAAAAATACCTGTTATAACATGCCTAGAACAAACACGTCTATTGTTCACTTGGCTTTCAGAAAATGTACCTCGTTTCAAAGCTTTAATCCAAGCATTTCTTCATTCAGTAGACAACGCATTTAAATGTCGAAAACAGCAGGAAACCGGAAACGCATTGAGCATTTAATAACCCTACAAAAATGTGGCATTTTCTATTATTTCTTCTGAATAAAGAACTTTAAAAAAAATCTTCCTGATGTTTACATATGAAACTAACGTTGTGTCATAAAGTTGTGTGCCTCTTAGGAAATATGGCCTACTTGTCACCTACGTCAACCTGTAATGGTCTATATTCAAGTCAATACAACAATCCAATGTAAATAAATGCAATCAGAATAACTGTTGTCTCCAATTAACTTCCTCGTTTGCGTTAACGAAACTCGAATTCGGGTTTCGCCATACAATGACCTTTTCTGATTGGCCAGGATTCTGTAAAACTCCGACAGAGCACGAATGCAATGCGAGAGGTTCCGGGAGCCGCTACACACAAGACAAACCTTTCGAAATATAAATCTTCTGGTAAAATTTTAATTTTTAATTGCTTTAAAAGAGGACCGTCGGGGGGAAGCACCTTCCGGTACCCTCTGAGATTTTGAAGCAATTTCCAATTTTACTACTACTTACTTTTTTCAAAAATGGTAAATACAAAAGTTGTTCAGTGGCAAATGAAGAACGGCGGATGATAACTTATATACATATCCGACTTTTTTTATATTTTTTTCACGTTATTTTATGTACATAAAAAGTGATCATCCGCAATTCTACGATGAATAATAAGCTCGTATACAAAAAAATATTTTTATTTTGATGAGTATTAAGCCCGCAATTTTAACACTAGCATTTCCAATATGGCGGAGGGTATAGAACCCCCTTAAGGTTTTAATTTTAAAATTCTAAAAGCACAATTCGAAGTAAAAGTTATGTGAGTTTCTTAGTTGAAATCTAAAATTTGATAAGCTAAAAAAGGTAAGACATTTTGATTAAACAAAAAGTCTCACGATACATCTGTCGATTTATGGCTGCAATAATCGAATAGTTAAAACAACAATATATATTAAAACGAAATGGAAATCCTGAGGTGATGATTAGCAGGAATCATCATCGAAATTGTGATGGATTGTTGTATAAATTGACAAGTTGTGGGTAGATTACAGGTTGTATTTATGTTTTAAGTACGAACCCACACGTTAAAAATCACTATTTATCAATTTCTATGTGCGTGTGACGCAACTCGCTTTAGGAAGAATTCAAATTGACCAATATATTTTATAGATTTGCAGAGGTGTAGATAGTAGATCGCTCGAAATTTGATCTAGAATTGTGTAACTTTTTTGAGGGTTTATTTCATACAGTGAGCAACAAAACTCTTAGTCTGATATTTCACGGTAATATTTATGTCATAGATATATTATCAAATAAATTTGATGAAAAATATGACTCTGTAATGTCCCGACTTTGATAATAGTTGAACTATGGTCACATTTCTGTGATGAAAGACCAGGGGCCATATTTTCAAAATCACTCGAAAAATTAAGTATACGAATAGTCGTGTACGAAATATTTTCGAGTGGAACAGAAAGTCTTTATTTTGAAACCACACTCGAATCGGCTCGAATAAGTTCCGTAGACGTAAAATAAATCGATCTGGCATCGCTGGATTGAAACTAGTAATAAGTAAATAAATGTAAATATCCCTAGATATCCTAGCGATATTTGAGTTTTGAGGGTAGTAGTAGTTCGTTTATGTTGACTAATTTGTTGTGTTGTTATATGGGAGATAAATATTTAGTTTATTGGAAAAATGAATAATTTAAACATCATTATAAAAAAAAGGGGATCTGGAACAGAAAAAGGGGCTAATGGAGTTCATGAAGTTGAATCCCAAGCTTGATAAGGGTGTTTTTTCAAATAATTTTACTTTTAAAAATGCACCGGGTTTATGGATGCAAATAAGCAATCAGTTAAATGCTCAACCAGGATCTCTTTGAACATTAACACGCTTTTCAGCCAATATTTCTGCTTCTTCTAAAGCATTTATTGCCACCGAATTTATGATTTCTTTTAAAGCTGCCATATTCAAACAAAATATTTAAATAATTGACAGTTATTCCGTCAAAAATCCGTTTCGAGTGTGACTACGAGTGGTTAATACCCAATAGTTGTAACGTACTCGAATATATTCGTATACGTTATGTGACCGTTTGTTTGAAAATATAGACGATTACATTTCATTCGTAAAATCATAGATTCGTGTACGTAATGAATTTGAAAATATGGCCCCAGAACATATTATCATAGTCTGGAAAATGGCGACCAATAAGTTAAGTTTGTCACTGTCATTAAGTACAATTAAATTGCTATGATATGTTATATAATGCAAAACATAACGACTATAGAAATAGAAATAATGAAATGACACGTTCTTTTAATAATCGAAGGGTTGCGCCTACGACATTAGAATCCTAGTGTCGTGGCCGCCACGTTCCGGCCACGAAAAATGGTACTTGGGCTATATATTTGTATATCAGTGGCGGACGTAATTTTTAACACCTCCACCAAGCTCGTCATCCTCGAAAACGGGGCGAAATACGTTTTTTTTTTACAGGGAAATGATGTGCTGCCCGTTTAACCTCTTTAGGGGGTAGTTTTTGGCCGTTTTAGGGGGTTCAGCAGTCGAAAATAGAAATTCTGATACCGCCATCGTGTTCAGCATTCCCGAAAACGGGGGGGAGGTACTCTCGATCCGAGTAACTTTTGGTCCATGTCCTTCCGACTCACAGACTAACTATGTAAAAAAATTAAAATATCCCCTTCAGATATATGATGAAATAATATATCAGAGGCTCTAGAAAACAGAACATATTATAATATATGATAATATATATCCAGTGTTGCCGTTTGGGTGGAAATTTTGCTTCCATAATTTTCCACATTTTTGTCAATTAATTTTGTTTTTCTTCTTTTTAATAAACAGTTAATATTTGTTTTATCCATAATCAAGCATCAACATTGTAAAATACAAAAATTTCTAATCTATGTTCCTACGTTCTCACTAATTCGAAATTTGCTTTGCTTCCTTTCTAAAAAAAATGGAAAAATAATCAAAAAACATGTAATTTTGCGATTTTTTTTTAGAAAAAACTAAATCAAATTTTGAAAAAGTGAGAACATAGAAACATAGATTAGACCTTTATCTTGTGGCCGGCCATGTCGACAGATCGCTGGACTCTAAAGAGTCTACTTTGGGTGTATTCATAGATATTGAAGGTGCGTTTGATAAAACTACTTTTCCCAAAATAGCAAATGCCTTCGCTAATAAAAATATCCCCAATACAGTAAGTGGATAAGATGCCTGGTTGTAAAAGGTTGTCCACAGGGAGGGGTGCTCTCACCACTACTATGGAACATGGTCTTAGCCACCTTAGTCAATCGCCTCAACGATGACAATTTCTACACTGTAGCTTATGCAGACAACCTAGTGATTCTGCAAACAGGAAGATTTGAAGGAATACTCTGAGCTAGAATGCAAGAGGCCCTGTCAATAAACCCAAAAAAGACAGAGATGGTTCTTTTCACGAACAAAAGGAAGCTTGCAAACATCGAAATCCCAAAGCTCCTAAAAACTAAATTAAACTTTTCTGCAGAGGTGAAATATTTGGGGGTCACCTTTGACAGCAAGTTAACAGCAAGCCAAAAAAGCATACATATCTTATGAACAGTGCCGAAGAACCATTGGCCGCACCTGGGGAATGTCACGGCCTGGATCTACACTGCTATCATAAGACCTATGCTAACGTACGGTACGATTGCCTTGGGAGTCAAAACTAGCCAGCAGACAGTCGTACGAAAATTGGATCAAATTCAAAGAATAGCCATGCTTCAACATAATAGGGGGCATGAGAACTACACCAACTATAGCAATGGAGGTGATTCTTGGTCTCACTTCCCTTGACATATTTATTGAGGAGGCTGTTGTGACGACCATGACACGGCTAAGCTCTACTGGTATACAACCTGACGTAGGATCTGGTAAGTCGAGGTATGACTTGTTGGAGGTCCCACTGCTACAAGCCAACATGGATTCGACTGCACCAAGATATGCCTTTCATAGGCCCTACAGGGTAGTAATAAAACACGTACAAGAGGCTACGTTGGCAGCAGGTGCCTTGTGCATCTACACCGATGGATCTAAAACAAATGAGGGGCCAGTCAGTGGAATTTATTCCAGGTCCCTAAATCTCAATATAAAATGGACAATGGGTTATAATGCCAGTATAGCTCAAACAGAGCTCACTGATATCTCCATCGCCGCAAAGAGACTACCAGAAGACACTACTGGTAATAATATTCACATCCTTACGGACAGCAGACAGGCACTACTAGCTCTGAATAGAACACGCATTACATCAGGTCTAGTACTAGAATATCACTAGGTCCTGATCGAAGCTTGCAACAACAACGTGGGCACTTTAGCTTGGATCAAAGGCCATGGAAAATCAAAAGGCTGACTCGTTAGCTAAGAAATCAGCCTCCCAAAAACTTTTGGGACCTGGCACTTTCATAGGCTTATCGGCATCAGCTGTGGCGGACCTACTAAAGAAGCACTCCCTTAACAAGTTTAAGGGTAGATGGGACGACTAAACAGGCTGCAAGCTAGCCAAGGAACTATTACAGTATCCGAACAGCGAGACAGCAAAAAAATACATGACTATGAACAGACAGAACCTGCGCACAGCCACAGGTATCCTGACTGGCCACCGCCATCTACACCTCCACAGGATGGGGTTACCTGACACTCCACTGTGTAGAGGATGTGAACAGGAAGACGAGACTGTCGAACACATTATTTTTGAATGCCCGACACTCACAAATACAAATATTTCTTTTCGGCGAGCAGAGGCTTACACATGCCAACATAAGGGAGCGACCTTCAGGCGACGTCATCACTTACTTTAAGCAAGTAGGCTGGCTGAAAAGCTAGAAGGAAAGCTCAGCCTCAGAAGGATGCACTTTTATCTTTACAGATACAGAGAGATAGCCCTTACCAATATGTACTTATTTATTCAATCTCTCAAATTGAAAAATGAACCTAAAAATTGAGAGACTACGAAACCCTTGCTACACTGTTTTATAGTATAGAACAACTTCCTCTTATTTTAAAGTAAATTTATAAAAAACGGTCATTAAACAAAACAAATGAAAAAAGTATTCTTTTCTCTTCTTCATTTTTCTATTTCGTAGCTACTTAACCATATAAAGCAATTTTTTTGCATTCCTTTAAAAAATCGTCCTGTAAACGACAAACGACATTCATTGAACATCTTTTTAGTCGCAATTGCCCAGACTATATTCGTTTTTTGCTTAATCTAACTTTATCAACATCGAAGTCGAATTAATTTGAAAACATTAACAATATAACAAGCTATAAATCGCGAAGTTCTCATGAAAGGTTACAACAAAACGAGAGACCCAAACAAAACCTTATCTTTTATAGCCAATAACGTTTAATTCATAATTCAAGAACGGATAAAAAAAGACGAAAAAAACCGGAATGGTCAGTTCTCATAACAAAAGTTGCGGTTTTATGAAGTTTCGATACGATATAAATCATTCGATTATTGCTGGCTTATAAAACTGCAATAAAATTTGAGTGTAATCGTGTTTTTATATATTTTTAATTGAGGATATGTTGGAAACAATGAATATATTGTGTTACGGCTGATTAGATGCTAAATGTACATTGTAATAAAATGACGGGTATACGATTTGAATTTTCCAACAGATTGTCTTTGCTCAAAAGCAGAAGTATCAGAAATAGACGAAAACTTAACCGTTTTGTTACTTTTTCGGATTATGGCGGAAAGTTATTTCGAAAAATTACACAAGCTCACAAAGACAAAAAATTCGTGAGCAATAATCCAGATAAACACTCTTTAGATTTTTTGTAGCGCGGTCTCAAGTCGGAATAGTATGTTTGAGGACGAATTTTGGAGATAATGGTCAAAATTGGTCAAAAATCATGTACAATTTGTGATATTTCTAGATTCTTAGTGAATAGAAAGCAATTGGGAGACATGGAAATAACCTTTTTGGGGAGGAAATATAGTATCTGCATCTGTAAAGATGGAAGGGTGGGTCATCCCTCAGCACGTAGTCCACGTTTGACCCATTGTGCATCCTTCTGAGGTTTGACCCTTCCTTCTAGTTCGTCAGCCTGCCTACTTCTTTAAAGTAAGTGATGACGTCTCCTGAAAGTAGCTCCCTCATGCTGGCATGCGTTAGCCTCTGCTCGCCGAAAAGAAAATGTCTTATTTGTGAGAATGTCGGGCATTCGCAAAGAATGTGTTCGAAAGTCTCGTATTCCTGTTCACATCCTCTACACAGTGGATTGTCAGATAACCCCGTCCTGTAGAGGTATTTTCGTAGATGCCAGACGCCAGTCAGGATACCTGTGGCTGTGCGCAGGTTCTGTCTGTTCATAATGTATTTTTTGGCTGTTTCGCTGTTCGGAGACTGTAATAGTTCCTTGGCTAGCTTGCAGCATGTTTCGTCGTCCCATCTACCCTTAAACTTGTCATGGGAGTGCTTCTTTAGTAGGTCAGCCACAGCTGATGCCGATAAGCCTATGAAAGTGCCCGATCCCAAAAGTTTTTAGGAGGCTGCTTTCTTAGCTAACGAATCATCTATACGGTTGCCTTTTGATTGGTGATGGTCATCACAACAGCCTCCTTAATAAATATGTCAGGGGGGGACCAAGGATCACCTCCATTGCTCTAGTTGGTGTGGTTCTCATGCCCTATGTTATGTTGAGGCATGCTATTCTTTGGATTTGATCCAATTTGCTGGGTAGTTTTGACTCCCCAGGCAATCGCACCGTACGTCAGCATAGGTCTTATGATAGCAGTGTAGATCCAGGGCGTAACCTTAGGAGACATTCCCCAGGAAATATAGTATTGTATGTACTTTATACGTTCGAATCAGTCAATTCTCAATGAATCCTAGTCAATTTTTACGGGAGTTAAGAATTCTGGTTGAACTGTCCCAAAGCTTCCTTCCACCTCTACAAATCCAATTGAGTTTGTAAAAGCACTTGATAAACAAGAGTTTGAAGGATGTTATGTTCATAACAACGATGCATGACTGCTTGCCTGGAAAAGCTTTAAAGCAGTAGTTCTCACATAATCCGAGAGGATTGTACTTATGTAAAATTACATTTCTTTGACTCGCATATAAGTTATTTACCTTAAAAATTAGGTACGTGCCTTCAGTGAAGAAAAAGGCGAGCGATTCATCAAGATATCATGGAAACAGAGAAACGCTATCAAGAAAGATGTAATATCAATATGATTGTTGTTGGTCATTAATAGAAAAAACAGTCCAAGGTATATGAACGGAAAATAAATCCATTGCGTAGATCATTCGAGGATAAAAGAGTCAGGAAACCAGAAAAAACTAACTGGCGTTTTGGAAGGCAAACGCTCCCAGATCCATAATCATATCTTTGACTTTAAAATCTGCAAATAAAGTAGCACTGTATTATAAAAACGCTTGTTTTACATACTTCCATGCTCAAATACAATGATAGGATAGAATTTTTTTATAAAGTGACCATTAGATTTAAATAATTTATTTCTTTAATATTTTTGATTTTCTGTTCTCTCTATTGTGTATAAAAATATATTTATAAATACTGGTGGTTTTCTTATGATTTAGCCATTTGTTGTTTATTTTGGTGTAACCAGAATGATTCAATAAATTTTAAACTTGTGAATTGTGTGAAAAAAATCTAAAACCAAAACCTGATTAGTACTGCCTTTATCCTCGGGCCATGTTAACCAATTTTATTAATTAATAAAATTAATAAAAACAACAAATTCGAAGTCACTTAAAACTAATATTTATATCGACAGTTATACATTTTATCATTCTAACTTGATTTGCATAGAAGACTGTCTCCTTCATTAACATAAGCTCTTGCAAGTGAGAGAGTTATGACTGAATAAAAATTCATTGGCAGTCTAATTTAATTTCCAAAAAATTATTAAATATTTTTACCCCTATTTTGCCAACCCAAGTAGTAAATGGTATGGAAGACTTTTGATATGAAATTGTATCCCAAACATGATCCAATTATAAAAATAATAATAATAATATACGCCCTGCAATTCACTCCCTTACTAGTGAACCCCAGAAGCTCTGGAGTTTGTTTGGGGGAGGGACGGCTATTATTATTTGCCGTGGTGCTCTGGGGCGTCATATACCAATTTTTCTCTTGCTCTTGTATTTGTTTAATTTTTTGGTATCTTTATTCTTTGAGTATACTTCTCCCTTTTCTACTATTTTCTCTCTAAAATCATCTTCCCTAGAATTTTGATTTTCTTCAAACTTTCTTACAATTCACCGTATTTTTATAACTCCTCCATTTGTTCAGAATTAAATGTTTTCGATCTTTTGGTGGATTTTGTTTGATTCGTATCATTCTCGATTGTTTCGGCCTTTACTGATGAAAATCCATAATTATTCTAGGAAATAAGACCAACAACGTGGTAGATTTGCACAAACACTTTTATTTAAATAAATTTAAATAGTATACATTTCAAAAAGAACTTGTACTTCGAAAGATATGTCATGTACAATATTTAAATTTATTTAAATAAAAGTGTGAAAATCTACCACATTTTTGGTCTTATTTCCTAGAATGATTCGTTTCTATCTTCTGGTGAATTAAATATCCAATAAATTTTTAATTGTTGGTTTCTTGGGTGTGCTGAATTTGATGCTTTCTTAGGTGAGTTTTGACAGAACATTTATTTATTTTGGCTAATCCATTCGTTTCCTCGTTTATTCTGAGTTTTGTTTTAAACATATCTAACAGATTTTATAATTTGTCCCACTTCTGATTGATTTACTTCTTTCTTTTAATCCTTTCTGAAAGACGTTTCCTAAAGGCTTTAACATCCGTTCTAAAAACTTTACTTATCCCTCGTTTTAATTTCCACCAACCAAAGTAAATAATTCTGTTTTACGACTGAATTAGCGAATGATTTTAAGCAGTTTATACTTTTAGATGGTACCTACCTACGCCGCTGGGATGTTCCTCTTGACTAATTCGGTACGCACGAGGCGCCTCCTGATAAAATTATAGGTGTCTAAAATGTGTACAACGGTGACTTTTTAATTAATTATATACAGAAATTCATTAAAAACACGGCGTGTTGTAATTGTAAATGGTGTGGCGTGTGCGGTATCTTAAAAAAATATTTGAGAGATTTGTCCTAAAATTTATGTGTATGTATGCGTGTGTACTGGGTGGACCTCGTAAGAATGTATTTGAAATTCTTTGATAGTTGGGGATTTACAAAATGACAGTAACGTTTACATATATTAAGCTGAAATATGACCTTTTCCATATCTATGGTACATTTTAAATATAATTTATCAATTTTTTATTAAAATAATGAAAAAAAAGTAACAAATATGTAATTATAGTTTGTCCATTTTCAATTGCAGAAATATAAAAACAAAATTTCCAGATGTGCCGACAAGTTGCTTTGCCCGCAAGCAAGATAATTTTATTCTGCAATTGAAAATAGATAAACTGTAACCCTTTTTTGACATATTTTGTTTTTCGTGAATGATAATTTGCATAATTTTTAAAACATCTGGATATTTTGCACTGAACGGTGAATTTATTTTCTATTGCAGTGTTTTTGTTCCTCTATAAAAATGGACTTTTATCGTTTTTCGTTCCAATTAAATCAAAATTATTTTGTAAAAAAAAATTGTATCCTTAAATTAATTTGTTTACTTAAAAATAGTTTGAGTCACATTGACTACAGATTCTAGAATAAATCCAATAGAGTTAAATCGGGCTCTAACGACGGTGGAATTTTTTTTAACCATAAAAATACCAAAAAAGGACCATGGGCGTACCAAAACTACCTAAGGTTGTGAAATAAATCACACTTGTTCCCAAGAACAAAGACATTAAATGTCCTACACTCCACCAGCGTCTAGACTTCAACAACTACTCCTTGGGCTATATGCCCCCTCAGGTATTGAATTACGAAAGTCCAGACGTGGTTTGGCGCCCGACCAAGTCGGGGCTATAAACCAACAACTTTGATTTTATTATTAAAGGAGCTTGCCATTCTTAGACCGGTTTCGGAATTATTGTTCCTCTTCAGTAAGAAGCAGGCTAGCTCGAATTTCTATCTCTAAAGAAATTCTGAAGATCGCTTTGAACCCACCAACTCTTAGTACAAACGGTTAAGTCGAGAAAGAGGAGGTGAGTGCAACGCTCTTCACTTTTATAATAAAATCAAAGCTTTGCTTTTTAAATCGGGCTATCTCCGTGGTCATTCTATGCGTCCTTCTCTGTCATTCAATCTTCAAATTATTACACTAATCTACTCTTTGTAATAACTTTCTTCTTTCGTGTTTCTGTTGTGTTTATCCCTTCTCATCTCATGCTTATTTGTTCTGCTTTTTTTGAATTTCCTTCTTCCCAAGTTTTTCCTTTTATTCTTTTTAAAAACCACATGGTTATAAATGTTTCCTGCTTTCTTTATCCCGTTTTTAATTTTGTTCCTATCCTAACTGCTTTATTTGTTCCTCATTTAGTAGAATATTGTAGCATGAGCAAAAATCTCATCCTAATTGATGTTACTATAGAAATTATTAGGTTCGCTACAAAGAGCTCTTTTAAAATTATAGAATTCATTGGAAAACAAGTAAATAACAAAAGATCCCAATACTGGATAGGACTACAAGGAATGAGGCAGGCCAAGCCACTACTGGGAAAACAAGCTCAGAATACTAACAGGGCACTGCCGCTTGAGAGGGCATTGGCACCTAAAGAAACTCGGATTAGTAGAGGAAGAAGAATGCAGATTTTGCGAGGAAGAGGACGAAACCATTCACATTCTCTCAGAATGCATAACCCTGCACTTTTTGAAAGCAATAGGACTGGAGGAACTGCTCTAATCGTTGAGACATCCTTAATGGCTGGGCAGCAGAAGGGAGCACAATAGATATTACAGGTCGCAGTGTATCGACACAGAACCACCCTAACGTTTTTATTGAGACTGGCGTTTACAATCTAGATCAACTTTTAACGCACTTGTGTGAGAAATAGAGTTGCATTATTGTTTGAAGTGGATGGATTAACTACAAATTTACAATACAATTGTGTATATATTCAAGCTATTGAGGCAAATAATTACTGATGGTGGCGCCACAGTCGTCGATCAGCTGTTCACGAAACGCGTAACTTTTGATAAATAGTGCATTAAGTTATACTGAGTTAATGGTTTATTTGTAGTATTTTAAGACTTTTTGTGATTGTTTGAGGTTTTTGATTTGGAAATTACCATGATATACCTGGCTTAAAACACTTCATAGGCCATCAAATGTATCTGTTGCAAAACTTTTTGTTTTGCTTATCTACTTTGTTTTTTCAAAATAAACACAAAATTTATTTTAACATAAGTTCAAAGTTAACTTTGAATTATTCAGTTTTAGTAGTATTTAACATTTTATTATAATTATTAATTACTAATTGTATAATTATTGAAAACAGGTGTTGTACAAGAGGGGAACATAATAATGGTATTTTTAAAATTATGATGTGACAAAGGTTTTATTTTACTGAATATTACCTTTAGAAAAATGATAAGTTGAAATATCAGCAATGATGTGCACACCTAATTAGATTTTAAGTTTACATATATAAAAGTACAACTGTACAGTTTCGACAATTTGTAAGGACAAGTTTACTTAGTTTATAGGCAACACTTTGCTATCTTCTAACCAACCATCATTCCTTGCATATTTAATCGTTTTTAACATCAAGTGGCTTACTGGGCAAATGATATGATGGCACACCCTTTTTGCACTACTTGGGTGCTATTTTGTTTGAAAGAATTCCTGCAAAAATTTCAGTTGTAATCAAGAAATAATCTCAGAAATGCTAATCTTTATCTCACCCGATTTTGTAATATAATCTTCAGTTTTAAAATTGATTACATTTTTCCCGGAATTTACGACGATCAACTTCTTCGATTCGATCACACCTTTTTTGTTGCTTCTTGGGTGGATCATAATGGAAGTGTAATTCCGGATTTTTAGAGTTCCTAGAGGTATACCCGTAAACGCAATAGTTTGTATTATTTTTATTGGGCATTTTTAACTTTTAACTAACAAATAACAGCAAAATACACGAAGCACAAAATCAAAATCCACGTTCGACTGCAGGTAAACAAACAAAGTTACGCGTTTCGTGCAATTCAAATTAATACCGCTAATGTCGCTTCGAAGTTATGTTCGTCTCAATAGGATAGAAGTAATTTTCGACTTTGGCAACACTGCGCTTGAGGAAGCTGCGTTCCTAAAATTAACCTAACATGTCTCTTTAAAATAGCCAAGAGTCGACAGTGTTTTACTCCTGTTTATGATCGCCGTACAAAGTATTTATACCAAATTTAGATCTTAACGATGCGCCAGTCTAAATTTGTAAACATGCCTCTGCTGGTATGGAAGCATTCCTATACCAAGAAATTTCACTGGAGGTCTTTAAATAATAGATTTATTCACTTTTACTTGTACGAAAGCGATCTTAGATGTCTGGAATGTTAAACACCGCTATTAGAAACATTAATTAAAAACGTTCTGCTCGTGATTTTATTCCCAAACGATTACAAAATATATTATAGCAATAGACTTGATAAATCAAGAAGAATTTCTCATAAATAAGTGTAATTTTTATATATTTTTTTTACATCAATCGAAATAACACAATTTCAATGCCACAAAATTTACCAACGTTAGGTAGAACGATAACTAGTTTCGACTTAAAAAGCCATCTTCAAGTTTCAGGTCGAAGGACGAAAAAAAAAAGAGGTGAAATAATATTGTATGACAATCATTAATTAATGGAACAAATGAATTTTTAGATCTTAAATGAAGAGGGAGACTCTAAATTCACAAACGAGTGAGGTTTATTCAGAGAAACATGATCTGAGAAAATAGACGGCATATAAAAATTAAGCGTAGAATCGGAATATGTGGATTTATAGTGGAGAAACCAAAAAAATTGGATAATTTCAGAAATGAACTTTATAAATTATAGAGGAATCATATTATAAAGTATAAAATTAAATGAAAGCCCTAGACCTCCAAGGCCTGTAGAGCAAATAAATAAAATATAAATAATAGTTGACATATGTAATTTCTCTTCATCTTTCATATTTTTGGTGTAGTTTGTGATGTCGTTCTCAACCCTCTAATTCCTATCAACAGGGACATTTAAATATGACTTCTCAATAACCATAACTCGACTTACCTACACTTTGTCCGTGACTGAAATGAAGGGGAAACCTTTATTCCAGCGCATTATACAGGGTGTTTCCAAATGACACTTACAACGTCTGGCGTAGATACCTCTCGTAAAATTGGACAAAATGATATAAGGAATGAGGGTTCCAACTCGATTACTTTTCGAAATACAGGGCGTTAAAGTTAAAAAAAATAAATGTTTTTATTTAAAAACTTTAAAACGGATTAATATATTAATTTGAAATTTAGCAGGTTGTTTTTAAATGTAAAAATACATATTTTAGTAAAAAATCATGTTTCATATCTAGATCCAGTGGCGTGCAGTTAGAAGAGTATATTCCCTTTTCCCAACCATTTTCTACGCCCATGGTATTTGAAGCTATTTTTATTTTTTTTGTATTGCCTAACAATTTTCAAGTAAAAAACGAATAACCTTTACATACCGAAAATCTTGTGGTTTTTTTTTAGATATTTAATGTTTTTATGAAGTCTGTAAGATCTTTTATTAATGAAATAACCAACAATATTTTTCTTGGATGTCTTTAATCATTTTTTCTTAATTTTTTATAACCACTAGACTTTTGTAGAGTGTCTAGTATCTAGTGGTTATTAAAAAATAAGACAAAAATTATTAAAGAAATCCAAGAAAAATATTGTTGGTTATTTCGTTAATAGAAGATCTTACAGACTTCATAAAAACATTAAATATCTTAAAAACCACAAGATTTTCGGTATGTAAAGGTTATTCGTTTTTTACTTGAAAATTGTTAGCAATACAAAAAAAATAAAAATAGCTTCAAATACCATGGGCGTAGAAAATGGTTGGGAAAAGGGAATATACTCTTCTAACTGCACGCCACTGGATCTAGATATGAAACATGATTTTTTACTAAAATATGTATTTTTACATTTAAAAACGACCTGCTAAATTTCAAATTAATATATTAATCCGTTTTAAAGTTTTTTAAGAAAAACATTTTTTTTTTAACTTTAACGCCCTGTATTTCGAAAAGTAATCGAGTTGGACCCCTCATTCCTTATATCATTTTGTCCAATTTTACGAGAGGTATCTACAGCCAGGCGTTGTAAGTGTCATTTGGAAACACCCTGTATCATTTTGTCCAATTTTACGAGAGGTATCTACAGCCAGACGTTGTAAGTGTCATTTGGAAACACCCTGTATAATACATATCACTAGTAGAAACTAGACAGCACATCATATCCTGTTATATTTATCGTAAAATCGAAATCGACACGGAGTAATAAATCAAAATTTGATAGGAGTTTTATAGCACAGGCGGTTCAAACAAAATCTGTGATTTTAAATAGCCGGTAGTTAAAAGGTGTGTTAAAATTAAGAATTTTGCCTATGCCGCCCGGTTTTGTTGGACATAACAATAGACTATCCTTATTTTAATCCCATTTAAGGCTGATGAGCGCACGCTTGGGTGAATTAGGGTGTATTTGTTTCTATTATTATTTTTTTATTACTATTTTAAACTTAAATAATTGTAATTTAACCGCCGGGGTGCTTGTTTTGCCACTCACCCCTAAAAAATTTTCTTTTTAGTTGGCTAAGGCAATTTTTTTTTTTTTTTTGGTGAGTAAACTTGGTAAATTCAATATTTTCACCACTTTTTTGACATGCTCCGGTTTTGCTTGCGTTTTTGCAGTCTTGCACGCTTTTGTTTAGTTTTTTAGTTTTTTTTGCCTTCTGCACGTAATTTAAAAATGGTTCTGAGGTATCCCCGTCTCCAACAAACAATTTCCTCAGAATCAATAAGTGCTGCTTTCCTGTCCTGTTTATCCCACTTGAACTTCAAATCTATTAGAGTTTCCCGTAGTTTTGTTTTTCCCATTTTAGGAAAATACGGATCACTATTGATTGCGTCCAAAACCTTAGCAAGTGTTGGTATTTCTTTTTTTAAATAAAATTCGTGAACTTTTCTTCTTATTCCGCTTTTAATTTGTTCAGTAAATTCCACTTTTTTCTTACCTCCTGCATTTTTCTTTGGGGGTTTAACAACTCCACTTTTTAATTCACTTATAACTTTATATATCGTTGATTTGCTTTCACCCATCATGTTACTTGTCTTTTCAACAGTATCATCAACAGAAAACGAAGGATTTTCCATTCTTAGGCAATTATAAACATTGCTTACAAATATTTTCTTATTAACAATTAACTGACAATGCATACTTTTTTTATACGTTTCACAGGTGTAAACTATTAACTTGAACCACACTGCATTTTTCAATACTACTGTCACTATTAACCGAAAATTAACACAACTTATCTTACTATAATATATAATATAGAAGCCTAATCAAACAGGGTAGTTAATATTGGGAACTGATCAAGATACTAACTGCGTGATTGTTCTATACAGAACCTTTTCGTAATATTTAAATATACAGCTTGGATTTCTATTTAACTTTATTTATTTACATTTGATGATGACAGGCCGACTAAGTTGCAAATATATAAACAATTAATTTGATTTACATTATTTCTATGATATTTGATTAAATTTCACTCTTTGTTTAGCAATATTTTAGATATAAATTAAATTTTAACATATAGTATGTTCTAATTGTTCTCTACCAAGTTTCCATAATCTCTGCATATATTTTTCCGCCAGTGTCAATATTTTTTTAAACTTTATCTTACCGTACCTAACTATTAATAAAATTACCGTCCAGATAATAAATAATTATTACCCCATACATCATTATATCAATCTGAAATATTACATATTTCCTGTATATCACAAATGGTATGTAACTATTAAACGAGTAAGTCCGAGATGCCGAATAGGTGTTAAAATTATCAATTACCACATCTGGTACATCGTTTTGATAGGATTAAATTCATTTACGTACGATTACGTGATTATCATTAAACGCAGTCATTAAGTTTAAATAATAATAATGTAGTTACGGGTTATTCAGAGATAACAATGTCCGATGGGCAGGACGATATGCTGTATAAAATATCTTCATTTCGAGAGAGGATTAACTTTTGATACTTGAAACTAATAACAGGAATTTGCTTGTGATTTAAGATTTGATCGACAAATTGTCTTTGCCAACGTTACACTCTCTCGCAGAAAGGAAATATGAACTAATAAAATCCAGGTTTTTTTCTGAGATGTATCATTTTCTCTTTTATTTCAGTCCACGTGTACGGCCCGGAAAAGTAAAATATATTTGGCTTACCTTTTTCTTTTGGAAGAGTCTATTACTAATTAATGCGAGTCCGCAAATACAAATTGAAGGGGCAATTTGCGGACCCTTATTTCCTAACAAT
This sequence comes from Crepidodera aurea, assembly GCA_949320105.2. NCBI lineage: Eukaryota > Metazoa > Arthropoda > Insecta > Coleoptera > Chrysomelidae > Crepidodera > Crepidodera aurea. Next base: position 35,289,340 of record OX439475.1, on the reverse strand, counting down.
CGGGATCCGCACCTGTGGTTAGCTGGCGGCGGGAGATGGGCGAAACATAACCTATGTGAATATGTGATGTATACCATCTTTTTCTACTTCAGTAAATGCGACATTTTCTGATGAATGTAGGAAAAACGGAAATATAATTTTTAATACACAAATCGAAAATGCTCAATCTCAAATGATAGAAGATAGAACAAAAAATGTAGATTTATCAATTATTAAGTTACCATTGAAATTTAAAATAAGGGGCAGGTCTAAAGGCATAGAAAAACAATTATTGGGTTGAAGAAGAGAAAAATAAAACTGGATTTTTGAACCAGACATTAGTTTTTAAATCTAGAAAAACGCGCTCAAGGTGCAATCCCTAAAACCAGAAATGGCTAAACACTTAAGAATCCTAGAATGGAATGCCAACGGACTTCTGCAACACCAACAAGAGTTACAGACAGTTTTAGATATAGAAAAAATTGATGTGTGTCTCATTGCTGAAACCCATTTCACCAAGAGTCATACATCAAATTTAAAGGATTTAAAGTATATCATACCCACCCAGACAATGCGGCAAAAGGAAGAAGTGCGATTATTATAGAAGAATCTATATTGCATAATCAAGGAAAGGAATACCAAACAGAACAAATACAAGCCACATCTGTAAACATAAAAACAAAAAAGACCTATGAAATTGCAGTAACGGCAGTATACTACCCACCCAAGTACGCCTTGAAAAAGACCAATATATAGATTTTCTTGAAAGGCAAGGACACAGGTTCATTGTAGTAGGTGACTTCAATGCAAAGCACACCTACTGGGGATCTAGGTTGACCACAACTAAAGGCAAAGAACTTTTGGTAGCGTGTAATCAACTTAAATGTAAACCAACATACTGGTCCACTGATCCTAGAAAAATTCCTGATCTCATTGATTTCTTTGTGATTAGGAATATTTCCATAAATTACTTGAAAATAGAAGAAACATGGGATATGAATTCAGACCATTCACCCAGCCCTATTACCTTGAGTGATATAATTATTCAAAAAGAAAATGCTCAGAGACTTGTAAATAGACTGACAGAATGGCAAAGCTTCAAATTACAACTTGAAGATAATATTAGTCTTTCAGTACCTATTAGAACTAAAGAACAACTAGACAAAGAAGTAGAACTGCTTGTAAAAAAGATTCAACAAGCCGCATGGGACAATACACCAATTATCACACAAAGAACAAAGGGAAATAAGTACCCAAAAGAAATAAGGGAGCTTATCACTGAAAGTTAATCGAATTAAATAAAGAATGCAATTAAAAAGTAAACAAATTTTCTAGCTTCTTATTTTTCGTATATTTTTATTTTTTTCTACTACATCCCTGTACCTGAAAAAATTTCTTCGATAATAAGCATTGTAAAACCAATTTCTATTTCAACTATAACATAATGGATCATGTAATTTTTTCTTTCAATATTTTTGACACATCTCCTCCATTATACCGTCGGCACTTGACGCTTATAATTATAATTTTATTACTTCAACAATATTGGGATCATTAGTACGGAATGATAACGCACTTTTTTCGACCTTTTGTATTTTTAAAAACGTATTATAATTCCCTAGCGTCCCGATCGAATAATATATGCATATGGCCGCTAATTATCTCTTACGAAACACTTGGAATATTGTCGGAATACTGAGCATTCTTCTTTTATCTCTTTATTTCGCTGTGGGTTTTGAGAATTATCTGTAATTATTTTTTTTGTTGGGCGTATTGACAAGCGGATTTTTCAAAATGAAGAATGCGAATATTGTAATGCTAATCTCACTTGAAATAATTAATATGATGAAAGGTATTATTAATATTTTACAGGATGTCGGACGCACGGTTAATATTGTAGTTTTAGTTAAAATACATATACTGAAGATGGCTAACGATAGCCGAAATGTTTTCCTTTTATTTCCACTTCGATAAGACCCATTTACAACAAATAAAACCAAAATACAATAATAATAGAATCTTTATTTAATATAGGAAGTCCTAATACATCGTAGTTTAAAAAAAATTACATATTATAGTGAGTACCTACGCACAAATTCAGTTGAATAAATAAAATAAAATCTTGATAAAATTAGTAATAAAAGTAAGAAGTTAAAATAAATATGTATTAAAGTAAACATACAAAGTTACAAAATTAACATACAAAGTTACAAAGTTAATTTACGGACTGGAAATAAATTGTTATTATTATATATTATTTAAAATAGTCCAACGAAAAGCTTCGAGAATATATTATTAAAATGAATTTTTTTAGCGTTTTATTTTTTTTAAATTTTGGAGCAAATATTTTTTTTTTGATGATGTACTATACATAATAATTTTCTGCAGGGTTTTTTGATTGGAAGTGGTAAAGGGACTTACAATGAATGTGACAGGAACCACCTTATTTGAAAACATTTTGTGTTCAGTATCTTAGACAAGTTATTACAATGTTGCCTGAATGTAAGGGTACTATCTATATGCACCCCCAAGAATTTAGTAGATTCAGTGCCAATAATATAAGAATAAAAAATGACTGACATAGAAGTTGTACATTTTTTCTAGATCTACAACTTTGCCGTTGGATATTTTTTGATAAGACGTCAAATTAACACTTTATCACCCCTCTTGTAGGACGAATTTTTTTTACGTTCATTTATCACTTCAAATCATAAAACCCTGCAGAAAATTATTTTTCGTTTTTGCAATTAAATTGCCAATCTCGCCTGCATTTATTTTAATATAGTTGCATTAAGGTATATCACTTTCTTGGGCTTTTATCTGGCTGATACAAAAAAGTATGTATACCCGGTTTAAATGTTTTACTCTAGAGAAATCGAGAGAGGCCTGATCACCAGATAATATTTACGAACCAACATCAAAGAGTGCACTGACGAGATTTGATATTTTAAGCTCCAAATGCCTGTTTTTTATATTTTCCTTTACTTACTAGTTTCCAAAGATTATCGCTGTGTGCAATATGTCTCGTCAGTTAGTGAGTGAAAACACCAGTTTTTGTAGAATCGTATAATGAAAACCAAGTTAATGATACTATCCCATAATTTTTGAATAAATATTGTTTCTTAGTGTAATTAAAAAAAATGTTGATGGATTTTCAGGACAACACTTTCAAATCTATTAGGCGAGTATACCATAAAACACCTATTTAATTTCTTTACCAATTAACGAAATAAATCAATGGGATCCCATTTTATCTCTAACAATACATCATTCCTGTAACACTTCCTATCTATTAAACTATCACCTATTAATTTTTTAAGCAAATAAAAACGAAACAACTCACAATAAATCTCATTTGTTTTAATTGGTGGCCATTATCTAGTCTACTTGATTGCTTTGCCAGGTTTTATTTTACTGTTTTCAGTGGCGTCGAAAGGTGACAAGTGCAGAGGTTTCCGCTTTTCGGTTTACTTGATATCACTTCAAAATTCATCTGTTCAAATTATCATTCCATCATTTTAAAGAACAAAATTATAAACTATAAGGAAAGTTTTTTTTTAATAATTTTTATAAACTATTACAAAATCAGCGACAAATTCAGGGTATTTTGGCCTGAAAAACTCAAACATTAACACATTTATTTTTTGTTTAATAGCTTGCGGTCTTACTTCTAATTTAATTGAAAGTTGTTGCAATTTTCTAAGACGCAATTTAAAATAGGAAAATCTGGGGGTTTTTTGGCCCGAAAAACTCAAAAACATCAGATTTGAGATAAAAATCACTCGTCCTGCGGTGTCCTGATTTTATATCAATCAGTTTGTTTTCGTGGTTTTTCCAAATAAAGCCGTTTTCGTGGAAACCAAAAATTTTATCTATAAAATTTGGAGGACTCATTGTTAACGAAAATAAGGAGAGTTTTATATTGTGAATTTTTTGGGATTCAAGTTATGAAGCTATCTTTTATATATATGACATTTTTAGAAAAAATTGGACACCAGAAATTAAGAAAGTATAAGTTCTTTACTAAAATTAGTATTAACGTAGATATTGGCAATAATAAATATGTTTTTGTTATGAATTTTAACACAAATCTTAAGTTTTGAGACACCTACTAGAAATTCAATAATTTTTTTAGATTCAGACGTAAATTTTCATTAAAAATCGGTAAATTATCAATTATAATATCACTAGAGCTTGAATAATTTCCAAAATTTTTTTCGAGGAAATACATTTCTTCATAATATAAATAATTTTTTACTACTAGAGAGAAAGGAAAATTAATAATGACCCATGCAAAATCAATGGCTTAGATAACATACAATCTCTGAAGTTGGCTGTGACTGCAGCTCTTTGATGGAATGACGTATCACATTATTCGCCATTAGAATTAGACCAAAGAAAACATCATAAATTGATTGGAAAATAGTACATTTTTGGTTCCTTTTGTACGGAATCTGAGCATATTTAAATTTGTCATAAAAATATAAAATATTTAACGTATTTGGTGATCAATTCTGGCTTAAATCCCGAACAAGAAGATCTATTCAAAGGTATGAGCAATATACCATATTTCACCCATAAATCCAGTCTTGAGAAGAACAAAATCATATCGAAGTATTACTTTTATTTCATGAAACATAGACATTTAGTGAAGAAAACTCACAGCTCTTTACTTTATTCGCCATTGACGAAAAAAGAAGTAGAAAATGAATTTCAAAAACACAAAGTAATATTATAAGGGCATCCAATTTTTCCTAAAAGAATCGAAAAAACACGTTGTAATATTTTAACAAAAAGCATGAGTGCTGGTGGCAACAAAAATCCGAGTCGAAGACGAGGATTTTTACACCTGCAACGATTTTTTTCACAGGAAAAATTAGATGCCCGATTGGTATTTGACAAGACTATTTCATAAGTACCTAACAGATTATTCTGCATACACAGCTTACAAAACATACTACCTATTATATTTGCATATATAATAAATATGTAGGTATTAATTTGAAAACTGAAAAACAGGTAATTTAGTTAATCACAAAATACTACAAACTTAATTATTTATGGTACAATTATAATATAAATTTCAATTTTGGTAAACAGTAGGAGTTTTGTTTGAAATCTTTGTTAACTCATTGATAACTTTGGGTGTAGGTAAGTCATTAATGTTATTGATGGGTCCTGCTGTAGAGTGAGAAGCTCGAGGAGTGGCTGCAGGATCTTCTGTTTTCTGTTTTTTAGCTGGAGGTTCTAAGGCGTTTGTATTTAATCCTGCTGTTTCTTTAGTCCATTTCGAAAATTCCTTTTTTCCCACTGGAGTATTTTTGTACCATCCACTATAATTGTTCTTTGTTCCAAGATGGGTTTACTGTTAAGAATAATTTATCAGTTGTTATTCTAGATGAACGTTTAACCATTAGAATTTTAAAAAGACGGACTGGACAAAAGGTAGGGTTCTTCGTGTTGGGGACCAGCCATTTACTATAGGCCATTTTTTTCTCCACCCTGGGCCCATTTATTAAAGAGAAGATTATATTCTACTCTTCCTAAAAAGTAGGATTTTTGAAAATCAGTTATTTTAAACAATATGTAACTATGTTATCTACCTGTTTTAATCCCAGAATTATCCACTTCCTCTTTAAAATAATGAACTCTGCAATTGACTGCTTCTCCACCTCTCCAGGCAACTTCTACTTAAGCGATATAGTAATATTTTCGCTGGAGTCCCGCCGGAATGTTTTCTTCTCGATTTTCTTTTATTGGCGCACATCTGCAAATTCCTTCTTTTCGCATTACGAGCTACTCGACTTGAAGATAATATCTTTAAATGGATCAAAAATTATTTCCCCCCACATCTTACATTTTTTTTGCAACGGTGTTCCACATTGTCTTCACAACTAGTTCTTTCTTTGTAATTTTCACCGTTTTCTTTCTTCATATTCCACGCCTTATCTTTCAGGATTAGGTTTAGTTGCTCTAAACTTGTAGTTTCCAAAAGCTCGTATTTCTTTGCCTTGCAGAATTCCGTAAACTGTTTCCATGTTGACGTATGGGTTTTAACGTTATTGTACGGTACACTTTTCTCAATCGCCAGATCAATATTAGTCATAGAATCACATCCAAAGCGACTCATTTTCACTACATAAGCTAACTAGCACTGTTTAAAAACAATATTACAAAATTTATTGACAATAAAATCAGAGAAAGACCATACTTACTTGTTATCAAAGGTATCGTAATTTTTGGTGACAACAGCTGTCAAGTTTTGCCGCGGGTAAACCCGAAAAAACTACTGACAGGAGCTGTCATACAGTTTTTTTATCTAGAAATCATTTGTAATTCAAAAATGCGCGTTTGTGATTGGTGGAAATTAAGACGAGGGAAATAGTCTCTGCAAAATCCAATTTCATTTATTTTTAATTTGTATTTAAATAAGACAAGTTATTATTATATACTACCCGTACCCTTTGACATATTTTTGTATACTACAGCATAGAACCTTAAAAAAATGCTCAAATATCCTTCGACGCGCCACAGTCCACATTCATAAATTCCCAACCAGTCAATTTTTTTCTGTTGAAATTTAATCTTCAGGATTGGTATCAGATATTTTAATAAGAACTTTATGCCATTAATACTGAGACTGATTATCTGGAACTTCATTATATTTAATGAACATATCAATACAGAGGTTCGGATCATGTGACAAACACGATAAAAAAAATATTCTTATTTATTGAAATATTCTTGATATTTACTGCATCTTGATCGATATATTTTTTTTATTATGTTTGACTGAAGGAATTTGCAATGTGGTGGTTCGGAATACTGATATTTATGTAATTATATAAATTAAAATATTATTCATAGCGATATCGATAAAAAGATAAGTAAGCGTTTTATTTTTGCGACTGGTTTTTTAGAATAATCTCAATAAAAAAAGAAAGTATATGAAAATATTAATTGAATAATTTTAATTTTAATCACTGAAATCTTTTATACATAGTTACATTTAATGAGGCCTACGCTTTAAACCCTAAAAAATACCAAGATCAAAGTTTGTTTATAAATCAAAGATTAATAGTGGGCAATTTGTTGGATACATTTTTTTTTGTTGTAACGCTTCATTACTTCTAATTCTCTATCAATAACTCTTTTTCCATGTTTCTGTTGGTCTTTTAACATAAGGATTTAAACAATATTCGTCTTGAGGATGACCTTACGAAAGTCGAAACGTCGATGGCATATTAATTTAGATTTGACTTTTTTATTTTGGTCTCAATCCAACATTACTCATTATAAATCATTTAACCCTTTGGCTGCCATCTAAAATATTAATAATAATAGTAATATTCACCTGGCAACAATAACAAAGACTGTTTGTGTGAAGGCACACAATAAAATACTGTGGAATCTCCACAAGAAAAATATTTTTTGTTGAAGTTACAAGCAAAATTGTAAAAATGTTGAGAAAATTAATTGAATCAATATTTTGTTTCAGGCGTACGAATTATCAACGTTGACCGGTACTCAAGTGATGCTGCTCGTAGCATCAGAAACTGGTCACGTGTATACTTTTGCTACTAGAAAATTACAACCAATGATCACCAGTGAGGCAGGCAAGTATTGTTTAGGTATATTAATTTCCAAAATTATAAAATTTAAAATCGAAAATAGGACGGACAGACGCCACGTTGTAGAAATTCCGAAAAATACATATACAGTAGAGTGGGCCGAAAAAACCTTTTTTCTACAACTGCTATGAAAAGTAACGAATTTCTCATAGCTTACTTAATTTCAAAACCATGTATTGCTCATACCGTACGGAAATATTTTTCTCCACGGCCACTACTGAATGTAGTTATTCTGAAACCACTTATAATAACGGAAAAGAAACATTCTCGCTCTTGAGATTGAAAGAAAATTCTGAAACATTTGTCTCTTATGTATTTTATATGTATTACATTCTATAACTAGAGATAGAATCTGTATTCCGTGATTGTTTACAAAAATAAGGTTTGCCGTGAATGTCATATTAACTGTCAGTATTAGTTGACGTGGTCTTAATATTGGTTTGTAAAAACTTTTAATTTATTAAAATGGAGAAGAAAATCAAACGATTCAGATGTAGAATTTGAAAATACTCCTCCAGAAATAAAAAAATATGCCGATAATATAACTCAAAATTTGCTACCGCAAAAATCCAAGCTTGAATATAAAAATACTACCTACATAATGTTGAGAGATTCAGGTTTCATTTTACTATATTTAATTTCTACTTTTTGTGGCCGTGGAGAAAGTACTGTTACTCTGTTGGAATGAAAATCCGACACTCGTGGTTCCTCACGCTCGCATTCGCTCGCGTTCGGAATCATCCACTCGTGTCGACTTCTCATTCCAACCTTGTCACCGAATATACTATTCCTCACGGCACTTTGCCCACACCACATACATTTATATGGAGAATCAACAAAAATCGACAAAAACTTAGTAGGCTGCTGCTCAGCTTTAAATAGTTGTCACAACTGTCAGATTATAGAAGTTTTTTAAATTCTTAAGGTAGTTTTCATTCGTGCTTTGATAAAAATCGCAATTTCCATTAAATATTATTTTAATAAGACATATACCTATTTATAATAAATAATATGGGTACTGACAGTATAGTGACGATTTTGATAATACTCCGCCAGAGATATTGGAAAGAGCCGCAAAAGTAACGTTAGATTTGTTGCCGGGAATTTCAAGAAAAAAGTTTCAATTGGCATACGAAAAATTTATGGAATGGAGAAGAAATACAAAAATAAAATTAAAAAAATTATTTAACTCTTAAGAGGTAGGATACTTTCATGTTATTTTAGTTTTGCTAACCATAAAAATAAATATTAAGTTACATTGCTTGTATTCTTTGTAGTTGTAAAAAAAGTATAGTGTGCAACACGTGGGGAAAGTACTTTTCTCACTCGTGTGTTTGCGGCACTCGGCCTTCAGGCTCGTGCCACAAACTTTCACACTCGTGAAAAAAGTTGAACTTTCCCCACTTGTTGCACAATATACTATTTTTTTATTTCGAAGTTGTAATAGAGCGAAAAACTTGCGAATCACACAGTCTAAAAAAAAGAAAAAAAAATCAAAATCGGTTGACATCTTCCGATCGCGCATAGGCCCTAAAGTTTGACAAAATATGAAAAAACTTCATTTTTGCGATTATTTTTTAAAATTTTTTAATTAGATGTTTTCGTAATGTAATAGTTTGTAACTTCTTCAAACAGAGCCTAAAAACATTATGATTTAATTTGGTTTAAATCAGTTGATATCTTCCGATCGCGCATAAACCTCAAAATTTTCCAAAATATTGAAATTTTCACATTTTTACGCATTTTTGGTATCACAGGTCCACAAAAAAAAAGTGGAATGAACTTTACATGTGAGTATACTACTCTTATGGATTTTGAGCCGCTGAATCCGAATCTGATCTCAGAATTTCCCCTGGACCCCCCAGTTTTCCCCTAGCCTAGGGGAAATGCGTGAAATCTTAGAAATTTCAGTATCTGTGAAAGCAATTTCGATCTACGCAAAAGGATAATGTTTTCACGTATCTCGAGCCGCTTAGTTCTAAACTCACTGTAGATTTTCCCTAGAGAAGAATTAGCTAGAGAGACAGAGTGGATATGAAAAAAACAGGTAAACAACAAGGAAAGAAGAATGGGAATCATGGTTGAAATTAAACCAATAAAAAAAAACAAAATTCGTTCCCCAATGTAAGAGATGCAGTGGCGGATCTAGGGAGTTTTTCAGGAGGGGGGGGGGGGATCAGTTAATGGAAATTTGTAACCAAAGTGATTACGTGATAAAAATTTGGGAAGTTTGAGTCTTTGAGAAAATATTCAATACAACGAATATTTTGGTTTGTATAACGTGTTTTCTTCTTGTTGAAAACCAATCAAAAGGTTTATTTGCATAGTCCAGAAAAATCTCAAACATGGGCTCAAGTCTGTCCGTCAAATTTTTTTTTTAATTTGCAGGTATTCATGGGTACATTTACCTCCGAAAATCTCAGCTACGTGGAATTTGTGGAAGGGTGCGAAAATGGCTCTAGAGTTTCCGAAAATCTGTTTTTAGACGATATTTTCCGAAATATGACCCTTTTTTTAGACAAAATATGAGGAGCAGTTCATTACCTACAAAAGTTGTCCCTATGATTTTTTTCGCTACACTAATATTTTTTGCAAAAAGGGCGTTTCAAAAATTCATTTAATAATTCGCAAAATTATTGTGGTGAAAACGGAAAATTTTAATATCCTCCCAAAACTTGAATATCCTCCCGTTTTTTTCTGAAGACAAAAGATAAGGCAATAATAACCAACTTTTTTTCACTTTTTGCACCTGATTAATAAATTTATATATTGTAAAAAAATCCAATTTGAGAAAGTTTGAAGGCAGAGTTTTTTCTCGTGCACTTAATAAAATACTTGATATATATATTTAAGAAAAGGTCAGAATGTGATCTTTTATTTAGTACAATTATTCCTAACCCCTAACCCCTGAATGAATTTATAAGAGGGTTAAAATATCGAGCAAAAACAAACTTTGGCCCGGGTTTTCAATAATTCAGAGAAATAGATAAAAGGAAGAAATAAAATGGTATTATAGCTGCAGGTTCCTTCTTTCATCTGAACTTTGAATCAAGAAAAAATATTAATTTTTAGGTGATTTATTGAAAAAATTGAATTCCGCTTGAGAGTGTCATTCCTTTAGAGCGTGCTCTATAAATGCAGGGCAGGAGGTGCTTTTTGGAGCCGTCTATGTCGAAAAGTATCATATGTGACAAAAATCATGAGGATAATTTTTGTAGGTAAATGAACTGATCTTCATTTTCATCCAAACAAAAATTCTGTCATGTTTTCGGAAATATCGGCGAAAATTGGCCAAAAAAAACACATTTTTGAGACCAATGCGCCATTTTCCCGCCAAATTTCAGACAGCTGAGATTTTGGGAGGTGAATGTACCCATGAATATCTGAAAATTAAAAAAAATGGTGCAGGACAGACCTGATGCCCGGGGTGGCACCTTCGTTTATTGGACTACTAGTTGTTGAACCAATATCAGCTATTCAGAACTCTAGGGGGGAAGGGGAAGGCCCCCATGGCCCCCCTCTCAAATCCGCCAGTGAAGAGATGCCAGGGCTTTGGGCACACACAAGGTTTCTGTGCTAAAGAACCAAGATGTGTCGAATGTATTGGAAAACATTATACCAAAGATTGTACAAAGCCAGAAAAGGTACAGCCAAAATGCATTCATTGCGGCGGTAACCATCCTGCTAATTATCGAGGGTTGCTAAACAAACACAAAAAATTAGAGCTGATACTATGAACTGACTCTTCAGTACAAAGAAGGAATAACGGAAATCAAGTTAAAAAAGTGAAAAGAGGCCATCTTCCTACAACCAAGCTGTTGCAGAACCATCAAATACTAGTAAAAACAATAATGTTAGAACACAAATTAAAGTAACTACTGACCCGACTTTACAATTGATCTTAGAACTACTTAAGAAACAGGAGCAGTTATTCCAAAAATTTGATGAACGATTAACTCGTTTAGAACATAGTGCCAAAGGAGCTATTCCAAAGCACAGGAATGGCTAATTTCAAAATAATGGAATGGAACGCTAAAGGTCTCTTGCAATACCAACAAGAATTGCAAGCAATCCTAGATGTACATAAATTAGATGCGTATCCCATTTTTGAAACGCAGTTTACTAATCAGTCATATATTCAATTTATAAATTACAAAATTTATCATACTAACCATCCTGATGCAGCAAGAGGTGGAAGTGCCATAATAAGTAAGGATAATATCTTACATCATGAAGAAATAGAATATATATATATATATATATATATATATATATATCCATAGGAATCTGGAAATGGACACTGTTAATCAGACCATCAAGAAATTAGCCAAGAGTCATGAAGAAAGACTTCATCATCATGTCAATGTCGAGGCTATCCAGCTCCTTGACAATACTGGGTTAGAAACCAAACCTTTTCATACATGGCGTTTAAAAGATAGTAAAGTATTTAACCATTCTGTCCTAAGAAAAGTAAATACAAACAGTCAATTTCGTAAAAAAATCCTAAGTAACTGTTTTCTTTTTCGCCAAAACGAAAAAGTCACCTTTGGTGTTCGCCGATCCCAGCTTATAATTTCTACTTACCTTTGTAGTTGTAGCGTCTCCGCGATTTTTCTACATATCAATATAATATGAAATAAACCTGAAACACTTAGTCGCGCTCTATTTATCTCATTACTAGTTTCAGTGCGTCGGGCAGAAATCTAGATAAATTATGTGTCATACATGAATTTTATCCCAAGCAACTTGGCATTTAAGTCTTAATTCTGTCCTCTGTCCAGGGTCGGCCCGGCATCGGGCAAACAATTATTAATTAGTCGTGATGCTGAGTTAAGCGTGATTAACTGCATTTTATATATGACAAAATTTTGAAATATGTACTAATTACATATGTTTTGGCACCGATCTGTGTAAAGGATGACGACAAAAGTGCCAAAAGAGTGCTCAAACTTTTGTTAAAGTATCGGGCCAAAAAGTTTTTTGTAGAATTTGACAAATTGAGATAAGCCTAGAATTAAAATTAATTTACGAAACTAAACTTGAACATTCCATTTGATTATTTAAGAGTTTGTATAAAAAAAAAGAAAAAAATAAAATACTTCGTTCAAGCTCAAACTTATTGATTTTGAGGTACAAAACTTTAAAAATTGTCTAACAATACTTTTTTCCAAACCAGTCACGTATATTTAAGTAGGGAACCTTCATATGGCAAATAAAGAATTATTAAAGTATCTGAATTATTAAAAAAAATACAATTTCGTAAAATAAATTAAATGTTGTAGTAGAAATAATTATTTTTCCTGTACCTTAAGTGAATCGTCAATGACCTTTAGAAACAGATGAGTATCTTGTAATAAAAATAGATTATTAATGTAAACAGTAAATAATATGGGTCATAAGATTGTACCTTGTGGAACTCCATATTAAATATTTTTAGAATGATCCTTGTATAAATTGTGAGAGATCAAGTTGTCTATGCTTTCACAATATTCTATTTGTTTATCTAAATCATCTTTTATAAACTCATGTACCATTATTAAATTATAGTTCATTGTTTTTTAAAACTATTGTTTGTTACAATGCATTTTTAGAATATTAATGCAAGATATAATTGTTGCTAATGCTCTAAATCTTAAAAATTATATACAATTCCGCCAGACAAAATTTCGATACGGTCCTGACTGTGTCCTCTTCTATTGGTACTTATTTTCGCGCTCAGTTAACGGTATTAATTTATGATTGTGATGGTTGTTATACCATGTATGGTATGGAGGTACAGGTAAACGAATAAATTGTTGGTAGAATCTCATCTGGTTTACTTCCGATTTGTTGTACAAGAGAACACTGAATATTCATATAAATTTCAATCCGAATGTGTTTTATTAAATACAAACATACGAAAAGTTATTACAGGTAAAGTGAATCTAGTGGTCAGTAGATCGAGTCGTAGATATTGAAGATTTTACTGGTTATCATTGAATTTATTGGTTATCATTAATTCTGATTTATTGTTTCGAATATAAATGTAGCCTTTTTATTTCATAATGTTACACATTTTAAAATAACTAATAAAATGCATTAATTCTATTAGATCGTCATAACAACCATAGGCGTCGATTGTCCGGGTTAAAAGGGACGAAAAAATTTTTAATCGTGAAATCTATTTTCCAAAAATGATTGAGAGTTTTATTGGCTATTGGCATATTGAAGGCAGTGGCGTGCATATTAATTTTTGAAGCTAATGAAAAATCGAATGAATTCCTTACTTGAAAAACCTTTTATATTAAATAACGGGAAAACGATGCATTTTATAAAATATACTTTCTGACCACTTTTCAAAGTACTCAGAAATACCTATCAAATGAGCTCCAGAAGAAGTTGATAGCATCAAAATTAAGCAAGTTATGATGAAAAGAGGACCCTTTCGAATTTTTTAGGAAAAAGTGATTATTTTTCACTTAACATACGCCATTTCCACAAAAATTAAAATTTATAGTAATCCCTATAAGACTTTCTTTATTTTAGCTTAAGTAATGACCTCAAAAATTTTGAACGGTTTAGAATGCATATTTAAAAAAAAAATATGATTTAAAAAAATTAGAATTTTTAAAATTTTCGTAAATTTCATTTTCTTTCGATAATAACTTGAGTTTTTTTTAACAAAGATTTTACTTTTTTTTTTTAATTTTTATAGGATAAAAAATAACCGAGATAGAAACGTTTAAAGTCTAAATTTTACAGCGAGAACCATGTAACCGGGGCCTTTTAACCTTTTATCTTCTAAAAAATAAGTGATTTAAAAGATTAAATTTAATACGATGTTATAGCCCTTGAAATTACCTTTCAAATGGTTTTTGAATGAACCTGATCTCAAAAAAATTAACGGAGTTATTGTAAAAAAACCAATAACATTTTTTTGGAAAAATTTTTGGAGAAGAGATTTTGTATGTATATATGAAATAAAATAAAATAGAACACACCGCTTTATGAGAAAGAAAAAACGCTATAAAAACAGCAAAGGATACCGCCAATAGAAGAAATACTGATTGATCTCATAGCAGATGATTTTAATAACTTCTTTACAAATATAGGAATAAACTTAGCAAAAAAAATTAAAAAAACAAAAAATTATCAAGAAAGAAAGAATGTATGTAATAATTCCATATTTTTAACTCCCACAACTAATACCGAAGTAAAAAATATAATAACCAGTTTAAAAAAGAAGAAAGCTCCAGGATTGGACAACGTAACTGCAGAAACACTGCAGCACATTTCAGACTTTATAGCTGCCCCACTCACTAATATTATTAATACAAGTCTCTCTACGGGTATCTTTCCTCAACATTTTAAGCAGTCTTTGATTATTCCCATATAGAAAAATGGCGAAAAAAACGAAATATCAAACTATAGACCGATAGCTCTGATATCTGCACTAGGGAAGATTCTAGAAAAAGTAATAAAAAAACGACTAAATGGTTTTTTAGACAAAAATAAATTGCTATCGACAGCCCAATATGGTTTCAGGGAGGGAATATCTACTCAAGATGCGATTAGGGAACTGACTAATAAAATTTACCAATCAATTGACAAGAAAAAGCCATCAATAGGAATATTTTTAGACCTGGCTAAAGCTTTCGACACTGTGGACCACTGGCATTTACTAAATGCTCTTGAAGATATGGGTATAAGGGGTATAGCCTATAATTTAATGAAATCGTATTTAAGTAACAGAACACAGAAAACTAAAATACAAAATGTCATCAGCAAAGATCAAACAGTTATATGTGGTGTACCACAGGGAACAGTTTTGGGACCCCTGCTATTTATTGTATACTTAAACAATCTCTTTTTAGTTGAAAGTAAGGCAAATATTATTAGCTTTGCTGATGACACAGTAATGTACTATGAAGCTTCTGACTGGAATAACTTGAAACAGTTGATTGAAGAAGATTTACCCAAAATAAAAATATGGTTTGACTACAAATTACTATCTATTAATTTTATGAAAACAGTATACTTACCCTTCTGCAGTCTAGCTTCAGGTCTTCCCCAATTTCAAAATATCGCTATCGGGGACGGTACATGTATATTATCTGAAAACAAAATAAAATATTTAGGTATAGTAGTAGACAATCACTTGCGTTGGGATAAGCATATTCAATACTTACTAAACAAATTGCGTAGTGTATTATTTAAATTCATACAAATATCACCAATCCTAAAGTTACCAGAGAGAAAAATTTTGTATCACAGTCTGTTTGAATCTCATCTCAGCTATGGAATAATCGGATGGGGTGGAGTCACTAAAACTCAATTAAAACCAATAGAAATTATTCAAAAAAGTTTTTTAAAAATAATGCTTAACAAAAACCGAAGATATCCTACTGAAAATGTTTATCATGAAACTCAAATATTTGATTTAAGGCAATTATTCTATCAAGCAATACTCACCCATCAATTCCAAAATCAAAATGAACTTCACACAGCTTTACATCAATATGGCACAAGGAATAGAGAAAATTTCTTGCCGCCACGTATGAATAAATCAGTTGGACAAAACAGTTACAGCTATCTAGGACCAAAAATCTTTAATAGTATTCCACCAGAGATTAGAGAAATAAAATCAATAAAAAATTTTAAAAAATCTACAAAAGAATTTATAAAAAAAATGCCGCGTCACTTCTTCCACAATATAATAAAATAAAGTATTCAAAAAAAAAATTAAACTGTAAGCTTTAAAAATACTAAAATTATAATAATAATAATAAAGTATCAAGTTTAATCAAATTCATGTTGTAAAGGTAATTATTTAAAATTAAAAATAAATGGGTCACTCTTTCTTTCGCTAAAATTTAAAAAAAAAAATTTAAAAAAAAAAAAAAAAAAAAAAAAATTATGTATATTATTAGTTTATGTATATAGTATATTTTTACATTATGTTTTTTCTATATATATATTTATGTATGTCATGCACAATCTGTCATTGTACATAGTACAGTGAACAGATTCAGTGGCATTCCTAGTTTATTTACATTGTGTAATATTTATGTATATTTTTGTATTTTAGTAAATAAACATTATTATTATTATCTGGACATTTTTGAGTATTTTAATGTCGAAAACACCGCACACTGTCCATATACATAAAAATAAAATGATATTTTGTCTATTAGGACCACTGTGCAAAGATTCAATAGCCAAGTCACTGGAGATCGTTAGGGGTAATTTGCGTAAAATTTCTATATTGATTAACTTTCTTTAATATGAATTTACATTTTAATTTCTATAACGCATATTAGATTTGAATAGAGGTTGACCACTACACCTGGCCTATAGCTTCATTTTCTGATCTCTTGTGAGATTCAGAAACGTTGCTAATTAAAATTTTGTCTCAAATTTTAATTCTAAAATTAAAAACACGGTGAATAAAGTCATAAATATTATAAATTAATTAAGCTTACCTACCCTATCTCAACCCTCACCATCGGAATTACTGTCATCAACATTGATAATAAATTTGGTCGGACTCGTTATATAAGAATTTTCTTCTTTGATGACATGTTTGATTTTGTTAATTTCTTCTTTTACCAAATTTACTATCAACTCATCAAATTTGGGAAACACGTTATGACGCCTTATTCTTTTTTTAAGTTGTCCCCAAATTAATTCTATGGGGTTAAATACACAAAAATAGGGCGGAAGGCGCAATACCTCGTGGCCCCTTTTTGATGCCAGGAATCTTTGGGACTACAACCTGATACCACATAATCCATTGGAATAGCATTTAGTGATTGTTCCGATTCTTTAGATCCACTTAAAAAAAACTGTATTTTCCCAAGGACGAAACATATGGAAATTGACACCGAATAAATAAATAAGAAGTACACTGTAACAATGTTTCTAAATAAAAAAAGTATGTATATACACGGAAGCCAAGAATAATATTAATTGAAATAAACTAACGCCACGAATCACCTACCACCTACTATTCACTAAATCAAAAATCAAGTGCGAACACAAGCACAGTGTATCACTGTATGAATATTTTCCTAGCCCTCACTACTGAAGACAATATTTGTCTAACTTCCTACTTCCTACTTTAATTGCAGAACAAAATGATCCCGCTTTATACAAGTCGCTAATACCGACAAAGCCACTTGTCGGCACATCTACATGTCGCTAATACCGACAAAGACACTTGTCGGCACATCTACATGCCGCTAATACCGACAAAGCCACTTGTCGGCACATCTACAAGCCGCCAAAGTAACCTGTCTGCACATCTGAGAATTTTGTTTCTACAATTGAAAATGTAAAAACTCTAACCACACTTACATTGTCGCCTCTTATGAGTGTAACCTCACACCCCACAGTTTAGTTAAATTAATTTATAACAAAATTTTAATTAGTAATTCAAATCTAATATGCGTTATAGAAATTAAAATGTAAATTCATATTAAACTCATAATTAATAATTATACGCCATTCTCCCCTATAACGATATCCAGCTAAGTTGGTTATGGAATCTTTGCACAGTGGTCCTAATAGCCAAAATATTATTTTATTTTTATGTATATGGACAGTGTACCGTGTTTTCGACTTTAAAGTGCTCAAAAATGTCCTGATTCATGAGAATTTGTTCTATTGGCGGTAATCCTTTGCTGTTTTTTCATTCTCATAAAGGATTGTGTGAGTGTGTGTATGTATATTTTGAAGATAGAAAAAGTGAAAGGAATTCTGTACATTTGCTCTTTTATACATGTAATAAAGTTTATCATAACCAATAAAAAAGATTCTAAATAATTAACCCTCGGGCGGGCGTGCCAGCGCAATCTGTCGCACCTTTTTGTTTTTGTGTTATAATTAAAATGTGGCGAGCCCTTCGAAACTGGGCATTTAGGTATTCCTTGGTTATGATATTGACTCCGTCTATCGACACATCTGGTACAATATAATATTTCTGTTCAGTTGTTACAAGCGAAAGATCCAAAGCAGGTAGAATTTGCAACGAACAATATTAACAAAAACAACAAAATTTGGTACGGGTGGCGTATATTTTATACATACCGACTTAAGATATGCCTAAACTTTTAAAAATGAATTTTGACAAAAGTATATAAATCTGAAATTTCACAATTAGCGTAAAAAATTGGGGTAAATAAAATATACACCTAACTGGAAAAAGTAAAAAAGTTTTTTATTCCTTTAAAATTATGTCACTAAACACCTTCAAACATTTTAAAAAATTTTTACCCACACAATGAAAAGTTATCTGAAAAATACATTTTGTTTACTTTAAAGACGAGTTTCTATAATTTTTGTTTTTGTTCTAGGCAAGGCTCTAATCCAAACCTGTCTCAACTCCCCTGACCCTCCGGCAGGTAGTGCAGGAGGCGATCAAAGGATGTCCGCCACTGGTTTTGAAGAAACTGAATTAACCTACAACATATCCGATGACGACTCCAAAGTAAGACAAATGGTGTACGGCTCGCCCCATACGCATGCTCACCCTCATTCGCTGGCCAGTCAAGGTCACTATTCGCACCTCGAACAGACTCATTTGGGACTTGGGGGTTCCCCGCAGCACGGCGGATACTCACAAGCGTGCCCTAGTCCGCTACCCCCGCCCCATCAGGGTTACGGTCACCCGCAACACCCTCATTCCCATATGCATACGCATCCTCAGCGGTAGAGGGCGTTAGGTGTTAATTTTTTTAGGTATTTTTTTGTTGTTTGTTTTATTTTTTTGTATGACGAGGTGCGAATGGCCTGGAGGGTGACCCTGAGTATACAAAAAATCACGTTAGTAGATAAGGATTTAAAACAATCTGAAAAAAAATCAGCGATGCATTGACTGTTGATATTTAAATTATTAAAAATTGGCCAATTAAATGTGCAGAAAATGTTCGAAACAGTTTTACTGGGAATTCGTAACAAAATTAAAATTAAAAAAATATATAAAAAATTTTAATTAACAATATAAATAAGTAATAATAATAAATGTTATAATATTTGTCTAGCAATAAAGGAGGAAATGTCTCGATTTACAAAATGTTGGGGAACTGTGGAAAAACTACAAACCTAAAAATTCAAAAGTTTTGAAAAAAATCTGTAATTTCTCAAATTTAAATTATTAACAAAGTTACGATTTAAATGTAAAGAAATATCATTAGTGTAGATTATTGTGTGGATAATTACTTGTCAACATTAGTATTTTACGAGCAATAAATAGTGAAATTCACTCTTAATTTGTATCACGTATCCATTCTAACCGAAAATACGGTATACCACCACATTAACACGCCTTTCGTCTAATATACAAGAACTCTCATTCAAATTACATAGATACCCATCCGAGATACATCTTCCATTATCAATCATAACTACTGTAACACACAACAGTTTTTCAACCTTGATCTTGCCACGGGCCCACCCAGTACGAACAAGAAACAATAATTCCGAATAATTACAAGCTATTAGGTTACTACCAATTTAAAGAAATCACGAACTTTTGCTCACTTAATACGACCCTGCTATGAGCCAATGGTCTGTTTAATCGGAGAAATACTGGTCCGGACTCGACAAATCTTCCTGACTAAATTAGATACATTTGTAGGACTGACTTAATTACACAAACAGTAATTCACGGATATAAGTAGCAACATAATTGGGAAGTCAGGGTGCTAGCAAGGATTTCAATGGTGTCCAAGCCTGTCATCGGTAATTTACTACTCTTACCAACACTGTCATCTGTCATTTGAGGGCCGCCATCTGTCATTTAAGGGCCCCGTCATCTGTCATTTGAAGGCTCCATCATCTGTAATTTTTGAATGATCCGGCATCTGTCATTTAAGGGCCTCGTCACCTGTCATTTGAAGGCTCCGTCATCTGTCATTTGAGGGCACGCCATCTGTCATTTAAGGGCTCCGTCATCTGTCGTTTAAGGGCCCCTTCATCTGTCATTTGATTTGAAGGCTCCATCATGTCATTTGAAGGATCCGGCATCTGTCATTTAAGTTCCCCGTCACCTGTCATTTGAAGGCACCGTCATCTGTCATTTGAAGGCCCGTCATCTTGTCATTTTATGTATGACTTACAACAGTAAGGAAACGCATTTGTTTTGATTATATCGAACAAAGAACATTTTTTATTCTTTCTGACATCATGTAGCAGATTGGCGTTACAGGACTTCTATATTTTATATACATACGATAAAATAGTTTCGGTATCTGTGAATAATTATTTTAAGTATTTGCGAATAAGTTTGACAGATTTAAGCTCTGTACCTGCTCATTGAATTATATTTCCTCAACTCGTTATCTGTCATCCTAAGATTCCGTCATCTGTCAACCTAAGATTCCGTTATCTGTCAACCTAAGATTCCGTCATCTGTCAACCTAAGATTCCGTCATCTGTCATCCTAGAATAGCTACATTTCCATCCGTCAAAGTTCACAGTAAGCCACATAATTCGTTATGCCAGAGATGTACTAGATTTTGGATGCAAAAAATGGTATAGTTTAATATGTTTTTTTTTTGTAATGACTTTTAGAAAAGATGTAGAGGTTTGCAAATTTAAAGTTTCGTGGTTTTTATGGCTTCTATTTAATCCTATATATTAGGCATAATATCGAGTAATTTTTAATTAATAATTTCAATATTTTACCAGTGCGGATTAAAAAACAAAATATATAGCATAGTACGTCCCTGTTCTGAGCTAATAGAAAACCGGAATGCGTATGTTCTCTAGAAAAAAACTAAACAAATGTATATAGATTCATAATAATTATGATAATATAATATATAAATATACTTCTCGAACCGGTATGAACTTAAAATATAATTGCAGCTCATTAGATAGCGTATTTATTTGATGGAGAGTTGCAGATGAATTCAAAGTTTTTATTTTTGTATTTGCAAGTTAAATATTATAATTTATTGAAGATCGGTCGAATGGTTTTAATTCCTGATGAATTTTTCTGTCAAATACACAAAAACTGATGAAGCGGTTTGGGGGGAGGTAGAAAATTTTATACTGCAGGGCGGAGCCTAAATACTACGCAAAGAATATCTTAGAGCCGGAGATATTTAAAAAATATATGTTGTGTCGCTACAAGACTTTCCCGGCAGTTATAAAATAAAAATTAAAAAAATTAATTTGATGTTAAAGTCCAAATTAAATTATATTTGATATTCCAAAAAAAAAATTCGTTTCGAAAGAAAAAGTAAAACAATTTTTTAGGGTCGGAATTTTATTTACTTTTTCTTTGACATGCCAAATGTCATTTGGATTTTAAATTTTAAATTTTTTTTCCATTGCTTAGTTTTAAAATTAAGAAATGAAAATTTCAGGATGTATTTACAAGCCAGAGAGGCACCTAAATATCAAATAAAAACTTTAAGTGTTATATTTTTTCGCAATGTACATACGGCTACTGCACCCCCTGGTGGGGCGATTTCAACCAAAAACAAACGAATTCATTCCACGATGATCCGATACCCATATACCAAATTCAGCTCAATCGAATCAAGCGTTTGGACGCTACGGGTCGCGATTTTTTAGTTAAAAAATTTTTTTTTTTAGGTTAGGTTCAAAATTAAGGAATGAAAATTTCAGGATGTATTTACAAGCCAGTGAGGCACCTAAATATCAAATAAAGACTTTAAGTCTTATATTTTTTCGCGATGTACATAGGGATCCTGCGCCCCCTGGTGGGGAGATTTCAACCAAAAACTAATGGGTTCAATCATCCGAATCCCCATATACCAAATTTCAGCTCAATCGGATTAAGCGTGCGGACGCTATCGTGGAAGAATACAGACAGACAGACAGACGGACAGACTTCACTCTGGAAATCATTTTAATCGTCTCAGGGGGCTTCAAAATGGATATATCCGTCGTTATCTCAATTTTTTTTTAGCGCGTTCACAATACTTTTCCTTGGCGAGGGGCCGGAAAAGTAATAGTGAAGCAATCCACTCGAAAAATACCAAAAATGCCGTTTTTGGCACATATCTCGCGAAGCTCCAGTCCAAATTTATTGAATTTTTTTTTCCAAGCTTCTCTTTATGTATAAAATCGAAAAAATTAGCTCGTACATCCATTTTCATGATCCATGATGAAGTGGTTTGGGGGGCGGTAGAAAATTTTATACTAGAGAGTGGAGCCTAAATACTATGCAAAAGAATATTTCTCGTTTGTGAATTTATTTGTTCACTTGAGCTAATCGATATCTAACACTTACAAGGGGGACTTTTAAATTTTGTACAACGTGCAAATAGCACGAAAACATATTCCGATATTTTTGAAATTGATACTTATTTTTTTTTTATACCCCAAAGGAGAGTTTTCTCAATTAATAATTGAATTAAGAATTATTAAAATTGAATTAAACTGATTATTTCCCTTGCCTGTCAAATATCATTTTTTAACCAATCACGTGCTTGGAAACTGATTTGACGCAGCCAATCAAAACAAAATAAAGCGACTATTCACCTTGGTGGTAAATATTCGGCTATTTGATCATCGTCCTCAATATTCACCTGAAGGTCGGTATCCAACAATAATGAAGCCGCCCGTAAATTTCAAATTTTTCAAATAAAACCTATACTAATGGTATTATAAAATTGCTTATAGTTAATAAATTATCGATCTTTAGTAGAAAATACACAAATCCAACTGATTTCGCACTTTTTCTGAAACTATAAATATATTCATTCATTCCTTTCTATGTAATACCGTCCATTTTACGACAAACATAGTAGGCGCGCGTCATCTGAATTTTGACAGTTTGCCATTAAAGTTTATTACAGAATTAAATTTGACACATTTTGTTAAAAAGTATTAACAATGAGTAGATTCGGGAGTAAAAATCTTCAAGAAATTGTTAATATTAATTAAATTAAACGTACCTGCCAAGACAGTAAAGATCAAAACTAGTATAATTTATACGTACGTACAGAATTTTTTGTGATTCGGGAAATAATCTTATTAAATATAACGCGATCTTGACAAATTAGCTACTATTTTTATTGCTACTAAATTTCTCGTATATTTTACAATTTGACTCGACAATTTTGGCATTAATAATCAAAGAATAACTCCCTCGAGCTAAAGCTCTCGGGAGTTATTCAGATTATTAATGCCAAAATTAAGTCTCGACAAATTGATCCTAAAATAAACTCGAAATTTAGATACAATAAAAATAGTCGGCTATTTGTCAAGGTCTTGGGATATTACTGTCGAATATTATTATTCATAACAGCCACAGCCATCTTTTGAGTACGGACCGAATTAACTCGTACATCCATTATATATTTTATTGGTAGTCAGTTATTTCTTCAATAATGTACCATTAATAAAAATTTACAAGTTGATTTGTATACATCTTTTTTTTTTGAAAATGTTCATTCTTGTAGTAAAAAATATTAGTAAAACATCTAGTCATGCCTGACTGAATCCTCACACTATTCTCTTCCGTTTACCAGTCATTTAACGATGCAAAGGCGTTAAGAACTTAAACAAAATTTCCCACGAGATAACAAAAATCGTTTGTGTACACAACGACCATTACGATACACCTCGTACAAGGTGTAACCTATGGTTACCACAATTTTGCAATTAACCGAAACGAGCTGATGCTTAGTTTTTATATTGGTAAATTTTGTTTTAGATACTGTTAATATTTTTATTATTATAGTAATATCGGAAAATGGTTTGATCATCAATTGTTCATCGAGGTACTTTATGGTGCGATTATACTGGTTTGTTCCAGTCGAGATTAAGAGCTATTACCCCGGCGCGGCAAATAACTATAACTTTAATATTTTTAAATATAAAATTCACAGATTTTAATGAAAGTATTAATAACATTTTAGATTGGCAGTTCTCATTCTAATCAACAGCCACAGTCTACTCACTTTCCGAACACTTGCTTGTCAATAACCTATTAACGACAAATATTTTTACTTCAATCAGTATTGAATTTAATTTCAGAATTTAGATAAAAAAAACCAGTTGAGAATGCTTTTCTAGCATTGCCATAGTAGACCAGTGCAGATAGCTTTGAAAATGGTAAAAAGTGAAATAAAATAATAGTAGGATGAAACCCACTGGAAAAGGAAGAGAATATAACAAACATGAAAGGAAAAATAATTTACATGCGCTCTGGGGTCGGGAAGTGGAAGGGGGGGAGTTTTTAAGGGTAGAAAACTGTTTATCTCGATTTCCGGCAAAACTACAAGTCCTATAGAAAAAAGTTAAATGGCAAAGTTGTAGGTAATAAAAAGATCTACAACTTTTGTATTCACACTTTTTTCACATAACCTCAAAATTTATGTGAAAAATTCAAATAACCAAGTTTTTGGTTTTTTATTATCTTTTTTTTCTCGAAATTTGGTGTAAACTTACCTTTTTATGTCCCAAACACTCTGTAATTTTTTTGTTTTAAAATATTTATTTTTTTAACCTTATTTTGACTTAATATCGAAAAGGCAGTCTAATTTTCAATCGAAAATTCTCACGTCAAAATATCTGCTTTTTTAAAAAACTCGGTGGGCTTTTTGTTCGTTGAAATCTCTACTTTTTGATGGTGTAAAAAAAATATACATTACTATGGTAAATGTTCTCAAAAAATGCACATAAGGAACGGAGAAAACTCCGAATTTCTTTTTTTTTTAAACATCATGTACAATTTTGAGCTATTTATTTAAATTTATACTTTAAATACTCTTTTGTTTATCAATGTAACACCGAATCTTACGTTTTTCGAGTAATTAAAGTATAAATTTAAATAAATAGCTCAAAATTGTACAGGGTGTCCCAAATTGGTGCGTTTTGCAGGGTAAACTAGAAGAGATAAAAGAAAAGCAGTTAAGATGTTATGACTTCTTTTTTTGTTAAAGTAACGATAGCCTAATTAAATCTTTAGTAACTCCCTGCAGTTGGAAGATACAGGGCGATTATTGAAAACTGTCGAAAACTACAAGGTACTATAACTTCTTAATTAAGAAAAATATAAAAAAACGTTATAAAAACTTTTGATAGATATAATATTAAAGAGTTCAGTGGCGCACAGTGGCGCACCGATTTTTTTTTAGGGGGCTCACTAAGGAAATATAATGCTAACTTATGTTTTTTTAAATGGGACACCCTGTATATTTTGACGTTTTTCGTTTTCTTTTTTAATTCTCATTCACCTGATAGGACATACTATATATCTATTTTCAATGGTTGGAGCTACAGTGCAAATAAACCATTTATGGATGTTATCAGGTGAAACACCCTTAAAAAATTGAACACTCAGTAACGAAATTTAACATTTTATTATAAGGATACTGATGTGTGACAATTTTATTTATCAAAATTATAATTAATAAAAAATAAAACCAGATTAAAAAAATAAAAACAATAAACTTATGAAACAACAAGAAACATTGTAAGAACTGTACAGAGTGTTTGGGACATAAAAAGGTAAGTTTACACCAAATTTCGTGAAAAAAAAATTTTTTTTGTCAAAGATAAAAATAAAAAACCAAAAACTTGGTTATTTGAATTTTTCATATAAATTTTGAGGTTATGTGAAAAAAGTGTAAATATAAAAGTTGTAGATCTTTTCTGTAAATTATTTTTCCTATCATTTTTGTCATATTCTCTTCCTTTTCCAATGAGTTTCATCCTACTATTATTTTATTTGGTTTCAAAAATTATCTGCACTGGTCTATAGACCGAACAAACTGTAATGAAAGTATTAATAAAATTTTAGATTGACAGTTCTGATTTTACAGCTACAGTCTACTCGCAAAAGTCAAAAACTTGAAGAAAAATATATATTTCTGAAAACAAAATGTTAAATGTTAAATTGTACCACTAAAACATTGTAATGTACCACCAGACATGTACCACAGTTTGAGAACCCCTGCGCTAGAACGATCCAGTTTCTTAAAACACCCATTTTTCAATTGCCAGATCTTCCTTCGTATTAATCGTAGAAAAATATTTTAATTGTTAGCTCAAGGCCATAAAATTAGTTCATATAAATTTTTACGTAATATCAGATTTTCGGTTATATTTAAAAAAACTAGAAATGTACGATTTTTATGGTGCCCTATAACTCGGGATGGGTTTATTCTCATGAAAAATTGTATTTAACATTAATTCATTAACAAAGGATAATTTATCGATTGCGCAAGTTTATTTTCTTTTTTTACCCTCACTTTTTGATGAAAAAAACGCCACTATCGAAAGTTTTCTACTTCTGAACTAAACACCTTTCCTAACAATTTGCAATAAATTTCAAGTCGATCTGTTTAAAAAAAAACTTTATTAATACTAAATTATAATCACAAGGAGACTAGGAAAGTACTTAGAAATGGTTAAAACAAAAAAAAAACACTTTTAAACTGCTACTATTAAAAGTCTAGTAAAATAAGGAAGCTGCATACATTTTTTTTATCGCGTTTATCGCGTTTGACTCTACCAAAATCATCATTCACTATGTGTCTCCTTTAAATTCAATGTCATTTTAAACTTCAAAATTTTCATATTTTGGACCCCATTTTGAAGGTGTTCCCGAAGAGGTACGGAGGGGCACATCAAACCCTAAGCTTACTTTTTGATGCTCTATCAAAATCTGAATTCAGAATTTTAAAATTCATAAACACAAAAAAGCTACAGACATACACACTCACGCACAGATCGAATTCAGATACCGAACAATTTGTTCGGTGAGTATTTAAATTATTTTGAATAGTCACGAAAAAAAAAATACTTTCATTTCAATTTCCATTTTTTTATTGTCTAGAGAAATAAAGCTAGTAGTTCAAAATCAAAGGGCAGATTTGATTGAAATAAAACCAAATACATATAGGATAATGTTTCGTTCATAGATTCTATAGAGCAAAATTGTAGGTCTATAAAACCATTCGGGATTCAAAATCAATTTGATTTTCTAGGCCGTCTTGAAGGTCTTCTAGGCTACTTTTGAAAACAAATTAAATAAAATCATTTATCTACTCCTATTAAATTATATATTAATTATTCAACTGCCTTTGAGCAAATAATAGTATCCATAAACAAACAGCGTGAGTTATGATAACTCACTAGTGTGTTATTAAACCTCGGCTATTATCATGTGGTTAAACGACGTCAAAGGGTGACAGCGATACATATTTTAATGAATTATAAAGCAAATATAAAGCGTCATCCTTATGGACCTTCTGTTCCATGCTTCGAAGTATACTTAATATATATCATGAAGTAAATTTGTTAAAAAAGCGTCATAGTACTTCTTTATAAAATTTTACCTTCTGACAATTCTTATAGTCGCAGATAAAGTATAGTATTCAATTCGCGGTAATGGCAATAATGATTATAGCACTCGCCTACGGCTTGTGCTGCAAACTTTATCTGCGTGAGTTATTGCCTACATTACCGCTCATTGAATTCTATTATTTCTATTACGCCAGCTCATCAAACATCACGGTACCGCTCTGACTAATGCTTAAAAATCTGTATAAAAAGCCGGATGCTAGTTTCAAAACTAATAGGTATAGTTCTCCCAAACGCAATTGAATGAGCCGAAAAAACGGTTGTTTAAATATTATACACGGTACGCTACTGTTCTGCTTGACATAAATAACTCCAGACGACTGAATAGCAGATTGAGTGGAACCGCTCGCAGCCTGGAAACCAATAAGTAATTGCTCTGACCGCCTGTTGCGTACATTACCATAAATCACCGTAGTTTCAAGTAAAAGAAAATACCTCCGTCTATGGCCGGCGTGTCAGTTTAAAGCGGCAAATCCATTAATGTTTTTATCGGTTTTTTCAGCTCATTTAATTGAGTTTGTGAGAACTATACGTCAAGTAAATTTTCTTCAATTTTTTTACTAAAGTTGAGCTCTTTAAACAAGTTTTAGTACCTAGTCTTTGAATCGTGAGGAGTTCTTCCTAAAAAAAAAACAAATACAGGGTGTCCCGTTGGTAAAAGTGGTCGAAAACAACAGTCAACTAGATGTTATTTTCACAGACATGAGCAAAGCCTTCAACAAAGTCGATCATGATGTAATGTTGAAGAAATTGGACTTTCAGATAGACTTTTGAAGTTATCAGGATCATATATGGCAAAAATGATATAGATGGTAGTATACAAGGGAGGGGAATCTAGGGATTTCTTCGAAAGATCAGGAGTTCCACAAGGGTCTAATCTTGGGCCACTATTTTTTTTTATTACTGATAGATGACCTGCCGGGGGAATTCAGTATTCACATTGTGTATTATTTGCAGACGATTTCAAAGTATTGAAGGAACTCAGAAATCAAGATGTGATTCTTCTACAGAAAGACCTAGATAGTGTTAACGAATTGTTCCAGGCGAATCGCCTATCATTTAATGCTGACAAATGTTTTATAATGTCAATAACTAGTACTTTTTCACATTGCGACCCCCACGTCGTATTAGAAAACACCACTCCCAGGTGCAGGGGTTTAATCTCAACAAAGTTTTGGGAAAACCTTGACATCCTGAAAAAGTGGCTAAAGAAAGAAACCGTGAAAGATCTGTATTAGGAAGGACATCCCTAATATATCTCCTCTTAACCTGCTAGATCATCGCCGGATTACATGCCTCGGTGGTCTAGCGGTTAGGGCATCAGCACGGAATGTCAATAACTAGAAAAAACCAAGACTTGGGAGTGACAATAGATGAAAAACTTAATTTTGAGCAGCATACGACCAATATCATTAACAGAGCATATAAAATGATGGGCTTCATTATTAGAAATTCTTTCAAATTCACCAAAATATTCACACTAGTAACACTTTATAATTCATTTGTTCGTAGTACACTAGAATATGCTAGTGTAATATGGACACCTTATTACTCAGTTTATAAAAATGAAGTTGAAAAGATACAGAATTTTTTTTAAGGTTTCTATATTACAAAAAACATGGTGAATATATTTACAACCTCAGTTATCACTCTTCCTTAATTGAATTGGAATTTACAACTTTGGAGACAAGAAGAAAAGTGGCTATTGTATTATTTTTATTATAAATTACTACATAATGAAGTGGATAATCCTGATAATGCTGTCACAAATTAGCCTAACTGTAGTATTTATTTCAATAACAGACGAAGAAATATATTTATCTCTCCTAAACAAAATGTGCTATCTGGATTTTCATATCTCTCAATATATGAGTACATTATTCCTGAGAAGTGTAATCTGTATGCCAAAACTGGATAAGATACACTAAGTGATTCAAAAGTTCTGGCAAAATGAATTATTGAAGTCAAGAGGCTTATTTAGAATCCCTTTTATGACTTCTCCTTTAAAATAACTCCTTTTACCAAGGGGATACCCTGTATAAATAAAAAATTATTGTTATCGTTTATATGCTTTTAAATCTTATATTTCGTGCAAATTACGTAACTAAAAGTACTCTGTATATAGATACAATTAAATCTTAACCCGGCAAAGTTAAAACTTATACGATAGATCATAAATCAAACAGAAGGAAACAACGTCGAGCAATAATAACGACCGTCTAAAGCCTTTCAAACATTGTGACATTTATTACCGCCGCCATGTCATTTTCCGTCATTTGTATTCAAACTTTACCGCCTCTATTACGTCCGGCAGCTCCCGCTTTCCCAAAAAGGCAAGAATCAGTGGCGTCCGTCACGCGAACTAATCCAATTAACTATCGATCGCTTCGATTAATATTCCCAATCAATTTTCATGAAAATTATCCGCTCCGGTGCGTTAACAAATATCTCGTGCGACGCGGAAAACGGCATCTTCTCACCGACTGTGTCGGAATAAACCTGAAATTCAATTTAAAAACCGAACAAGACAGCAAACTGAATAATTCATTCACGATGAGCGGACCTCACGCATATTTTCGAATGTGTGAGATTTATACTGTTTCCCACCGAGATGCCTAATAGGGAAACAGATGTTTTCGAACGCCCGTCGGTCTTGTTTCGAATGGATTTTTGCCAAAAATTGCTCAAATAACTCTTGACGAGAGATACAAAATGCGACAGCAAAATAAACGCTGACATTCCAATCATTTATTATCTTCACAACGTAAAAAAACCAGCGGTTTCTTCATTATATCAGGTGCTCCACAAGGAACAGGAATAAGCCCTTTATAATTGTAGTTATTCATTAATATTATGTACAAGGTAAATTACCAGTTATTGACGCACTTCCAGTAAAATATACTTTTATACCATCATATCTAACCGACTTAAGGGATGTTCTCAAAAGTGGCAAGTTATTCAAATAATCCACAGAAGCATAAAATGGTGAAGCCGGTTTAGGGCAAACTTTAAATTTGACGCGAAGAGGAATGTCCGCGACGAATTTTCTCATAATCACATATTCAGTCGGAGTTTAAAGCAAAGAAGCAACTGAAGAAGAAGAAGTTCGATTTGGTCGATGGATCGAGACGATTAAAGAGCGTCGATTTATTGCGGCCGGATTTTTCGACACGTCCCGATATTACGTTAGATATCAGAAAGACCAGCGTTTAGTCAGTGAGCTGAGTTACTTTATACAGAGAAAATCTTTTAGCAAAAATTACTTACATCGATTATACAACTCATCATAAATTTAACTTATTATATATATTACCGAATACCACGCAAGCATACAAAATAGTTATTTATGTGCCAAAGACGAAAAACTGTCTATTATAGTCGAGTCTGCAAATTGATAGCCGAGGCTAGCAAGCAGGCGAGACAATAAACAGTTTTTCGCCGAGGCGCATATTACATTTTTTCGTCGACCTCTACAAAAACGTACTAATTTCCGAAAAAAAAATCGACGATTTTTGAAGGCAAGCATTTTTCGTCCGCAAACACTTTTCGTCCGCTGTGGTCACTAGGATACGGCACGGTGCGAGTCATTTGAGGACGAAAAGTACTTGTCTTCAAAAATAGTTGACTTTTCATTCGGAAATTAGTACGTAAAATGTCATTTTTTGTAGAGGTCGACAAGATTCAACCAACAGGAAGAGGATAATAAAAAAAGTACTAGGTAGTTATTTTTTATTGGTCTGTTATTGTATCATAAAGCATTTGCACCCTAGGGCTTTCGATTGGCACATCGTGTTTAAAAAAATACTTTTCCAAAAAGTTCCAAAACATTTTACTCTGTTGTGGAAAGTCTAAATTAAATAAATAAATAATTTTAAAACAAATATCGACTGCTTTAAGTAGATGGAAAAATTTGAAACGAATTTCGTCGAAATACACACATATATTGGAAAGTTTAGTGATGTCGTCTCCCAAACATAAAATAAATGGTTAAATTGCAGATCTTTGTGATTTTCTATGCACAATGTGCTCTTCTAACTCTTGTTGCGTTTTTGCATAAAATAAAAACGATTCCTGGGAATCCTTTATAGTACATTTTATGTGTGTCGTCTTTCCAGCAACATTTTTTGAACAAAATTTGGCCGATGGAACCAAATACCCGTGAATGGCCAATAAAAATGAAGCATATCTTCCATCTAAAAAATACAAAATTATTATGCTACTTTTTGGCATATTATAATTTGAACATACTTTCATCGCACATTTCTTTAGAGGCGTCATCTAACAGTGCTCTAGCAGCTTTATCTTTAATATGCCTCTCTTTCTGCAAAAATGACATCATTTGTGGAAAACATCTTTCAAAATTTTGTAAGAAGAAACCCCATTTTCAAAGGCGACGTTATAATCCATATCAACCTAAAAAACAGCGATAAATAGAATTGTGTTAAATCATGTTTTAATTTAAAATGTTTTATCATTAAAGACAATATGGTAAAATGGGCTTTACACACGAAACAGATCATACTGCCATCTAAATTTATCTAATTTAGGTATTTAAGTAAAATCTAAAAAGTTTCAGCACCAGAAAAAAACAAAACGCATTGAAATGGTGACGTCTAAAATAAACAGCACTTTTACAGATTTTATTAACTAACAATATTTAAGTTCAGAATGTACCTTCCTTCCTTTGTCGATGTCCAGTTCACTAATTTGGCATAATTATCAGTTCACTATCCACAAAACATATACTATATATACTATATCGATATCCAAACACCTAATCTCTGCAAGTGGTTGCACTTATATGTGCTTTGGGATGGGTCCGGCGCGAAGATTTACGCTAGCTATTCATAATATTAATGTTCGCAGACATTGATTTACGATTACGCAGCATTAATTTGGCGTTTTTAAGCAGTCAATGGTGGCGTTCATAGATTTAACGTTTGGTGTTCATCAAAACAATGAAAACCGTTCATTAATTTTTAAAGTTTGTAGGTACATAGGTTTATAATCGCAAAACATTGATTTGATTAATATTTACATTATATTAAGGATACAGTTAATTAGTTTTTTATGTTTTGCGTTTATTGATTTAACGATTTTTCGGTTATTGTTTTAATGCACTAGTTCATTGTTTTATGACGTGTCCCAATCACCGAATCATAGAATTAATGTCCAAAAAATTGACGACGATACGTCATTGATTTTACGTACAAATATTTTTTCAGTATATAATCGATTATTTTCGAAGCTCTTGTGGTATTACTACTGATTATACAACTCATCATAAATTTAGCCAATAGCAGTTGCAATTTTTACTTAGTTACCATGTATTGATAAGCGAATATACCCTTGACGACGTTGTATAACTGTTATTGACTATACATTTAAACAAATAATTGCAATGCACTGCGAGCAAGTTGGAGAGAAATATTAGTCGTTTTTCCAGTATCCATAGGCCAATCCTTTGAATAGGTTTATTTGTCGCCTTTATTAGATCCAAAATCAACTTCACTATATCGTTCTTGAGGTGATCAGGTGCCCGATTATTCTGTATCTTCGCCACGATAGAGTGACAGGCTGTTTCCTTTTTTATTTCTTTACATAACCTTCATTATAAATTCCCATTTTGTGCAGGTGTTTTCCTAGAATGTATTGGCCGGCTGGTCGGCCTATCAATAGCCTGATGTGTAGCCTTTTTTTTTTGAAAAGGTTTATTTACCATTCTCTTCTTACCTATAATCGGTGTATAGATGTTGTCTCATCGGCCATTTTGTAATGTCAGTTGCAGGTTCTGGACCTGTAAATCTGGATACGTGCTAGACTGTCTAGTTTTTCGTTAGTTTCAATTCCTTTGTGTTTAAGGGTTACCTTGTTCGTATTTAAGAGAATGAAGTTTTGCAAACAGTTCATAAGTTTGAATTGGACCCAGTTGCTTGCTATTGACTTGATCACTGCTTGACTATTAGAGAAAATAAGGTTGTTTTTCTGCTTGAAATACAGTTGGATTATATCCAGTCTGGAAGATTATTCAGGTATTTCATGCCCTGTACCGGTTTTGAGGCTGTCGGTGTACCACAACAGAACTGGGAATTATCTGATTGCTTCTTGGAATTACTGTTCGTCCCATTGTACGTTGGTTTCAAAAAGCTTTACAAGGGAAATTTTTTTGGAGCACTTCCCATGTCTATAATAGATGACAGATTATTCTCTCACCGAGAGTGAATACAAACGAAGCTATCTTTAGTTGCAGCTTTAATAAAAGTTTGGACTACCACATATTACCAAAATACATAAAATGTCGAATTTAAAAATATTGGTGTCTTGCAAATCTGAGCGCTTTTCAAACAATTTTACAAATTTTTTTAACACTAAATAAAATGCAAATGGTGAACTGTGATCACGTCACACCTTTGAAATAATAGTTCGCTCATCGATTTACAGCAATTACAAGAAAATATTAAAAATATTTTCTTCAATTCTTTCTTTTGTAGCGTTAATAAAACGTAACTCGAAAATTTCACGTTAGCTTCCTGCCTATCGTATATGTGACGGCACGTTCTTTATTTAGGGCTGCCGAATCCATCAGTCGAAAATCAAAAGGTTCTTGTTGCTGATGGCCGACATGGGCGCTTGTCGACATTTTTTTCTTTGGACCGTGCAAGAAACAGGGCTTTTGACCTTATGTTATTGAGGAATTTTTATGCGTTGTGCAAATTCGGAAACCAGCAAAAAATATTCTTCCAAAAACATACGACTTTTTAGAAGTATATTTATTAAACGTTAGAAATTTCCAAACTTTTTATACACGTTCAATATTATTGCCTAGTTGGCATATGGCTTGGGTTGCGATCTTCTTCCATTTCTTCATATCCAAGTATTTTTCCTTTCAGTTCCGGTTCTTCCAAGAACTGTAGTTCCACCTCTATTTCATTCTTCCGTCGTTCCTTCGATCTGCTCTTCTCTTTTATCCTCCTATACTTTCGCTGATTATCACTTTTGGAAACCTTCTCCTTTGTGCTCTAACAAATCTTGAAATGCTGGGCTATCGATACATGTAACTGAGTCTTTGGTTTGTTCTTGACTCGTTTCCCCCAAAAAATTTTCCTCAGAACCTTTCTTTCCCAAATCTACAACGTATTGATGTCTGTTCTTCTCACAATCCATGTTGCACATGCAAATGTAACTACAGGTCTAATCACAGTTCTGTAGAGCCCAATGTTTAACTTCCTTGAAATTAGTTTATTTTTCAGTAGGTGGTTCAAGCTACACAAACATCTATTTCCCTTTCCCAGTCTTGCTTTAATTTTTTCCTGCTTCTTTGTAAATGTTGCTCCAAAATAGACAAACTGATTGACTTCTTCAAACTTATAGATTTTGCCACTATTGGTAGTTGTTCTAAAACTATTTCGTATAATAAAATTTTCATCTGTCCTTTTCACATATTTAGTTTTTTCTTCATTTATTTCTTAACCTGTTTTGATTGCAGTTTCTTCCAATATTTTCAGCGCTTGTTGTAATGTTGTAATTAAGTTTTAAAAAATAAATAAAAACGCATAAACGGGACTGTTTGGATAGCACTACCTTTAGTATTTATCGTCTTACTGCATTAGTTAAGATTCTACCATAGCACCTTAATCATCGGATTAATCCGATACACCTTGTAAAGGTCAAACTAACGCCAGTTTAACTCACTGCCTGGAACAAGTAGATTTCTATTTGTTTAACAAATGTTATGACGTTTATCTCTTTCTGTGGGCTTAAACATTTCGTTGAGATGATAA
The DNA here is from genome assembly GCA_949320105.2 of Crepidodera aurea. Lineage (NCBI taxonomy): Eukaryota > Metazoa > Arthropoda > Insecta > Coleoptera > Chrysomelidae > Crepidodera > Crepidodera aurea. The sequence goes on along the minus strand of OX439475.1, from coordinate 35,253,621 downwards.
ATTGGAAACTTAAAGTCAACTCAATCTGCGGTCGTGTCAGTTAATGCTTAAACGTATACGGACTTTCACTATCATGATCTAAAAACGAAGACAGGAGTATAAAGAACATTTACTTTTTTGAATAGATCACATTGGAAGACATGAGAAGATTCTAATTCGTTACTTCTGTTTTTTTCTTACATGCCCAACCTTATAATTTTGACGCTAATGGGTTAAGTTGACAAGGTCATGACAGGGTCATTTGAAAGAATGAGAGTCATTTTTTTTTAATACTAAAACTTCAAAAGTTGTATTAGCTAAGCGGGTACGATTCCAATATTGCGGTCATCGAGGCCCAAGATCTCCAGGAAACAGGGGGTCGGTGTAGGCCTTCATAGACAGTCACGGTGTTGCCAACCTGCAGATACAAGATGATGGGGCCCGCGCATATATAACCTCACAGAGATCTGCGATTCATATCTGTCTAGCGACCTTTGTAGTTTATGAGGGCTCTAATATAAGCTGTCTGTCAACAATTTTTCTTTCCTAGGTTCGTTTAACGTGCGTCTCCGAAAGCACTGCTCATTGTACTTTCTCTCGTGTTTGTTTCATAGTATCCACAGCCTCGTACAGGTGCTTGAGCTAGTAGCTAATATACATTTTTTGGTTTGTCGTATGGTTATCTAAATAGTCTGTATCCTGCGGTCTAATGCGAAGTCGCACGGTGTATGTTTGACTTGCTCCATAATCTGCAGGTTTTTCTTCACTTGTGCATGTCGTTTTGAACCTTGTTATTATTTATGTTATGCCATTTCCTCAGTATGTTTAAATGAGACAAATGTTAATTTATTCTAGTCAGTCAACATCCTTAGTTTTTCAATGCATACCGACACTTTTTGGCTCACTGCAGCCTTCATTCCCGCCTGACTGCCAGATATGATCTTAATCAGTTTGTGTCGTGTCGTGTATGATATTATCATTGCTCCAGTTATCCCAGACACGCAAGTCTATCAACAATCCTAATATATGGTATAGTCCAACCCACTGCTTTATGAGAATGAAAAAAGCTATAAAAACAGCAAATGGTACAATACCGACATTTTTGAGTACTTTAATATCGAAATCACCGTATGCATAAAAATAAAATAATATTTTGGCTATTAGGGCCACTGTGAAAAGATTCAATAACCAACTTGGAGGTCCTAATAGGGGTAAATGGCGTAAAATTTCTATATTGGTTAAGTTTTTTTAATATGAATTTACATTTTAATTTCTATAACGCATATTAGATTTGAATATAGGTTGACCACTCCACCTGGCCCATAGTTTCTTTTTCTGATCTCTTTTGAGATTCACAAACGTTACTAAAGACAATTTTGTCTTAAATTTTAATTTAACTAAACTGTGAGGTGTGCGGTTACACTCATAAGAGGCGACAATGGAAGTGTGACTAGTGTGGTTACTTTACTTGTTGAGTCAAAAGTTCTTGGTGTTTTCTTCTATTGCCGGTATCCTTATATATAGCTTTCTTTGATTCTCATAAAGCAGTGGGTTCGTCTATACTTGTATATAGAGCCCCCATCTTGTCTATTATGACAGATACGAAAAAATCTTTCAGATAAAAGTTGTTGCATTTAGTCGCAGGTATATTTCAAAAGTATCATGAATCATACAGGGTGTCTCATAAAAACGCAACAGCTAAAAAACATTTTTATATCCAGTTTTGAGAGTGAAAAATGAATATTTATGTTTATACTAACATTAAAAAGAATCAGTTGATACCAAAAGTTTATTTAGAAATTTTGATTCATTTTTATGCTTTAGGCTACCAGGAATCAGTTAGTGTTTAAATTCTTTTCTCAGTTGATAAAGCCTTTTAATAAACCCAAGTTTTAAATATATATTCTCCAGGTTGGATCATTGAATTTTGTACCTTACTAGGTATAAGGTTACGAAGTTGGAATTTTAGAGCACTTTTATCGTCAACATCAATGCTCGACCTTGAAGTTTGACATTTAAGCCCTTGGTGATATTAGAATGGTTAATAACTTTAATAGAGCAAACATTTTTGCTAATTGAAAGACTTAGCCCTTTTGGGTTTACTACCCTAGACTCTAAGCGGATTATATCAGTCTATTATTTTTATACATCTATTCGGAATTACTGTCAAATTATAGGAGTTATATATTTGTCGTAAATACCCACTATCTCTCGGAGCAAGCCAAGGATTCTCACACACATGCAAATGACTGTTGGGTTGGGCACCCGGCAAAAGTTATGAAAAGTGCTAAACAGAAGGCACGTCCGAGTCGGTAATATAGGAAACTATCTTCCCAACACTTCGAGCCGATAGCGTCTTTGGCTCCTTCCCGTTACGATCGTATATTACGGACATCCATATCACCTCGGGACGATCATGGACAGGCGAATAATAATATTTATTGGAATAAGTCAAATGTAATTTATCGAGAAAAATACGGTACGTACGCAAAATTTCGTAATCGGTTACGCCGCGGAGATTTATAGGCGCTAGAGAGAGAGAGAGAGAAAGAGAGAGTATTTGCAACATATTAAATTGCGTACCTCGCAGGTAGCTTATAATGGAAACGTTAACCAACAAAATACGCAAATTTATGAGCGGCGAATGAAGCTACGAGAATTAAAGGCACGCAACATAATCGTAATCTTTAGAAGATCGACGGTGATAGAGATCTTGTACTGTAACTTGTGATATACCGAATATTGTCTTTCTTTTGCTTCGTTTATTTCCTGATACAGATGAAATTCTTCACATAATCATACATCGGATAATGTAATGTAATATTCATAATAAGCGATATTTACATGAAAAGGATTCGGCATATCCAAAGATTAAGTGAGGTCAGTTGTCCTAAAGCTTCGGTTTTCAAATAAACCTGCTAATATCGTTACTGCATAATCCATTTAACCCCAACACCCCTTTCTCCAATTTAAGGAATTGCTTTTACATATATACGTATAATTTTAAATAATTTCAGTTTGTATGTCTTTAAGAGACGCGTATTTTTATATTTTTTAATCTCTGCTATAAAAATTCGCTGAAACAGTACAGTTTTATTGGACTTTCCATATAAATCTTAAATTTTGGACAACTCTAGTTTGGAGCTCTTAAATAGACGCGTATTTTTTCATTTTTTCAGCTCTTTAAAAATTAGCTGAAACAGGACAATTTTAATTTTTGTATTGTTTTTTTGGACTTTTTTGTAATTTTTATTGGACTGTTCATATAAATGTTAAATTTTAGCTTGAAGCTCTTAAATAGACGGGTATTTTTGTATTTTTTCAGCTCTATGCTTGAAAAATTCGCTGAAACAGGACAATTTTAATTTTTTATTGTTTTTTTTTAATTTTTTGTAATTTTTATTGGACTGTCCATATAAATGTTAAATTTTGGACAACTATAGTTTAAAGCTTTTAAATAGACGCGTATTTTTGTATTTTTTTCAGCTCTATGCTTTAAAAAATCACTAAAACAGGACAACTTTTATTTTTTTTTGACTTTTTTGTAATTTTTATTGGACTGACCATATAAATGTTAAATTTTTGACAACTACACCTTGAAGCTCTTAAATAGACGCGTATTTTTGTATTTTTTTCAGCTCTGTGCTTTAAAAATTCGCTAAAATAGGACAATTTTAATTTTTTTATTGTGTTTTTTGGACTTTTACAATTACAAAATTTTGATTGGATTGTTCATATAAATGTTAAATTTTAGCTTGAAGCTCTTAAATTTTATATTTTATATTTTTTCAGCTCTATGCTTGAAAAATTCGCTGAAACAGGACAATTTTAATTTTTTATTGTTTTTTTTAAATTTTTTGTAATTTTTATTGGACTGTCCATATAAATGTTAAATTTTGGACAACTATAGTTTAAAGCTTTTAAATAGACGCGTATTTTTGTATTTTTTTCAGCTCTATGCTTTAAAAAATCACTAAAACAAGACAACTTTTATTTTTTTTTTGACTTTTTTGTAATTTTTATTGGACTGACCATATAAATGTTAAATTTTTGACAACTACACCTTGAAGCTCTTAAATAGACGCGTATTTTTGTATTTTTTTCAGCTCTGTGCTTTAAAAATTCGCTAAAATAGGACAATTTTAATTTTTTTATTGTGTTTTTTGGACTTTTACAATTACAAAATTTTGATTGGATTGTTCATATAAATGTTAAATTTTAGCTTGAAGCTCTTAAATAGACGGGTATTTTTGTATTTTTTCAGCTCTATGCTTGAAAAATTCGCTGAAACAGGACAATTTTAATTTTTTATTGTTTTTTTTAATTTTTTGTAATTTTTATTGGACTGTCCATATAAATGTTAAATTTTGGACAACTATAGTTTAAAGCTTTTAAATAGACGCGTATTTTTGTATTTTTTTCAGCTCTATGCTTTAAAAAATCACTAAAACAAGACAACTTTTATTTTTTTTTTTTACTTTTTTGTAATTTTTATTGGACTGACCATATAAATGTTAAATTTTTGACAACTACACCTTGAAGCTCTTAAATAGACGCGTATTTTTGTATTTTTTTCAGCTCTGTGCTTTAAAAATTCGCTAAAATAGGACAATTTTAATTTTTTTATTGTGTTTTTTGGACTTTTACAATTACAAAATTTTGATTGGATTGTTCATATAAATGTTAAATTTTAGCTTGAAGCTCTTAAATAGACGGGTATTTTTGTATTTTTTCAGCTCTATGCTTGAAAAATTCGCTGAAACAGGACAATTTTAATTTTTTATTGTTTTTTTTAATTTTTTGTAATTTTTATTGGACTGTCCATATAAATGTTAAATTTTGGACAACTATAGTTTAAAGCTTTTAAATAGACGCGTATTTTTGTATTTTTTTCAGCTCTATGCTTTAAAAAATCACTAAAACAAGACAACTTTTATTTTTTTTTTTGACTTTTTTGTAATTTTTATTGGACTGACCATATAAATGTTAAATTTTTGACAACTACACTTTGAAGCTCTTAAATAGACGCGTATTTTTGTATTTTTTTCCAGCTCTGTGCTTTAAAAATTCGCTAAAACAGGACAATTTTAATTTTTTTATTGTGTTTTTTGGACTTTTACAATTACAAAATTTTGATTGGATTGTCCATATAAATGTTAAATTTTTGACAAGTATAGTTTGAAGCTCTTAAATATGCGCATATTTTAGTATTTTTTTCAGCTCTATGCTTTAAAAATTCGCAGAAACAGGACAATTTTAATTTTTTTTTACTTTTTTCTAATTTTTATTGGATTTTTTCAGCTCTATGTTTTTATTTATTGTTTTTTTTACTTTTTCGTGATTTGCTATGAAAATGTTTTTTTCAAATACCTCCCTTGAAAATTGACTTTTCCTCCCTATTTTTAGGGTTGAAAGTGGCACTTTTCCTCCCTAAAAACTAAATAAGCTTTCACATAAATACAGGTATTTTTGAAGTTTATATTTTCATTTGATTTTATTTTTCAACAAGTACATTAACAAAAATTAACAATTCTAGGACTTGAAAAAATTAAATGTACGGTTTGTAACATTGCTGATGTTAATTGGAGACGAGAATTGTAGTTAAAAGAAATGGTAGAGGGATAAATTGACAATGAAGGATTTGATTCTGTTGTTGTTGTTGTTGCAATTTCTGAAATATTTGATAATGGCTGAGTAGGAGTACCTGTCATAATTTGATTTGCAATTTGTTTTTTTTTTTACTTTTGACTGATCCTTACGCCACGCTTGTCGAGCGCCAACCACCATGGTTCTTTAATGTTAAAATGTCTCCTCCGCATTTGCTAAAAGAGACGCAGATGTTCTTCTCAAACTATTATGCAACTTTAAATATTTTTGGCTACTTGAATGGTATTTTCGACATGGTATTTTTTCCTACAACCCGTACTGAGCATTTTGATTTTCTATAACTCAACAAGAAACGACGATGATCCGTTTTCGCTGGTCTCAGAGCTGCATACTTTTTGATGATGTCAAGGATGTTGACATTACCAATGGTATTGTTTGTAACAATAAATTCCCTTTGTATTTTCGTTTTGGTGTCTGGCAGACACTTTCATCGCTAGTTAAACAAAATGCTCTTCACAAATAACTTTAACATAACTATCAGAAAAGTGCTTTATAGACCACAACTAATTCTTAACATTTTTGTTACTTCAATTTATTAATTAACAACAAATTCCACGCTGCATACTGACAACGAAAACCAACATTCATCTTTATCTCCTCGAAAATGCCCCAAAAATGTGTTAAATTCTTTACAGCCAAACCGACCAAAAACAAGACACTAGTGCGCCTCCGGCCACCACTCGAAACTTTCTTCTTTATTTTCTTCTTTTTTTTTTAGTATCCTGATTCTCATTCTTGTCGGCTTTCGATCAGGCTCCGCGACCAGACTGGCTAAAGAGCCAAATAAGAAAAAGACCGATCTGATATTGTAAAGAATTTGTAGCTTCTGTTTGGTAATTATTGATTTATTGATACGGGGCTAGTTCGGTTTTTAATTGCACCGTACGATCGACTGGATCGTTATGAAAATATATCGAAATGAGATAATATAAATGTTTTTGAGAGATACGTGGGTTTGGGGAAGGGCTTAATTGGATGAAGTAGTAAATTGGAAGTTTTTTTTTGTAAATCTCACTATAGACTGTTCAATATCTGTCGCTTTCGATATCTACTCTTCTGCGATCTACAGCATTAATTCGGAGGTACTTATATCAATCACATCATTTTTTTAAAGATATAAAATTGAGTTGAAAACCAAAGGTTCCAATTTCCCAATTTAATATAAAATTGGATATATATAATTCGAAAATTAACCATCTTGCTTACCGAATCACTTCCAATCTCTTCTAATTGTACTAAAACCGCAATGTCATAATCTTATTACTGCTGTAAACGACACATAATGCAACGACTTTGAATTCGTAATTATGGGAAACAGAAATCGCTCTGAATCGATTATTTATTCCAATACGAGTTCGAGATATACTAGAGAGTATTTTAAAATTTAAACGTAAAAGGAAAATAAACACATGGACTATATAGTTTGTTGAATGTCCAATACAAGCAAATAATCGCATTTATCAAGATTGAGTTTGCAAGAAAATTTTCTATTTAATATGTTTTACGAGGTAATTCGTTAATGGTCATTCTCAGTGGGGTCAATAATATAAGAAATTGAATTGAGTTTGTTTCTCAATTAATTTAGTTCTACATCAGTTGGGCCTGAGTTATTAATTTGAAAACTGAAAAACAGGTAATTTATTTAATCACAAAATACTACAAACTTAATTATTTACGGTACAATTAAAATATAAATTGCAATTTTGGTACACAGTAGGAGTATTGTTTGAAATCTTTGTTAACTCATTGATAACGTTGGGTGTAGGTAAATCATTAATGTTGTTGATGGGTCCAGCTCTAGAGTGAGAAGCTCGAGGAGTGGCTGCAAGATCTTCCGTTTTCTGTTTTTTAGCTGGAGGTTCTGAGTCGTCACTTCTAAGGGTGTTTATGATGTTGAAATAAATCTCATTATCCATTTGCAAATAAGACTTAATTGAGTTGGCTGAACTGTGGCCAGTAATTTTAATTAATTGTTGTTCAGGTTACTGACTGCTGTCGACTGCATAGAGTGGTTTGTTATTTTTATTTCTTTTGTATTTAATCCTGCCTTCTCTGCTGCTTCTTTAGTCCATTTCTAAAGTTCCCACTGGAGTGTTTTTGTACCATCCACTTGATTGTTCTTTGTTCCATGGGTTTACTGTTAAGAATAATCTATCAGTTGTTATTTTTGAACGTATAGTTTTGTAGTTTTCGAGTTGCAATTATTTTTCATTCAATTTTCCAAAAAGAAAAAACTATTTTATAGGAATTAATACCATCAATAAATGTTAACGGTTCTATAAAAGATTATTTTCGTTCACGTATTTCTTAATCAGGTGTTAAAATACAAAAGTGGCTATATTTATGAAACAATTGAAGCACGAATTTCCGCTTCCGTCTAGAGGAAGTAATGACAATTAACCTATGATAATTTGCAATTTTTGATTGTCGTATAAAGGAAAGGCACGAATTTTTTACAGTAAATAAGCTATTAGGCAAGAATTATTATGCTAGCTAAATACAAGCTGACCCATTTTTGAATTTCATAGATAATAAATATAATGACTATTCTCGGGTTTATGAAGCTTGAGATACCGAGAAGAAATTCAATGGGTTATTTTAGAATCATATTTGTATATTTATGTATAGTTTAAGTAATCTGTTTAGTCCAGCGATTTGAAAATTTCTTTAAAGTCGATACCCTAGTGTTCTGTTTTAATATATACCTCGGGAGCCAGAGAATATTTCTCGAGTTGATAAAATAGAAACATGCATTCACTAAGATGTAATCGAAGCGATTAATCGCTCGGCCACCCGACCAAATCATAGTTTAACTGGTCTTTGCGTACTCGGCAACGTAGCGGCACCCTTTGCGGCAGTCTCAAAGGATGCAGGTACGTTAGAAGTTTTTTTGGTAGCAACAAAGGCGCCGCTTTAAAGCTGTTAAATTGAGGCTACTATATGTATTACACGAACTATAACAACAAATGTTTTTGGGTGATTCAATTTGTCAGTGCCGTTTTGTCTGCAACTCCCCGAAGCTGGTAAATTCGAACATTATAAATCTGCTCAATACGTGAATATAAAATTATTTTTTAAAAGTTGCTTCTTCAGTCAATGTATTACTGCTGGTTTGTAAATTATTAGAACAACAGCTTAAATATAGGTAAAACTTCTCCTTGCTAGCTACAGATTTAATTGAAAATATATTTTTTAATATTCGTGCGTATGGGGTGAAAACTCCTTTTTTATTTTATGTTTTTGTTTGCCAATATCGCACGATATGTAAATGTTGTGAAAAGAATGTTGCTTTTTGGTATTGTTTTAAAAAGTTTGGGATTTGTGGATATTTTTTTTGTGATTGTTAATTAAAACTAGGTAGTGCATATTAGAAAAAAAAATGGTTTTGCTTCTTTGACTATAAATGGATTTTTATTGATGTTGTTGAAAAAAATAATGTAAATTTACAGAATTTTTTATTTTGGCTAACTTATTTGAAACATTTCAAAAAGTTTTTTTACATCAACGTTTTTCTTCCAAATGGATGTAAGAGCTAAGCAAATTTGTCAACAAATTTGGGATGGAACTTCGCGAGATATGTGCCAAAAACGGCATTTTTGGTATTTTTCGAGTGGATTGCTTCACTATTTTTTAAATATCTCCAGCTCTAAGAGTCGTGGAAAAATAAACAAAAAATTAAAATGACCATAATGAAGTAGAGTATCGATCCGTATAGTAGGGTTTTTTAAAAATGCATCCTAACCTCAAAAAACGAATTCGCGCGCATTATTTTTTTTACTTAATTGGCAATAAATAACCAAAGAATCCTCGAATTTTCTTAAAAATTGGAGAAAATATGTATTTTTATGTCGGGAAGACATGGTAAAAATTAAAAAAAAAAAATGTATTTTTCCAGCCAAAATCGGCGTTTTTCGAAACAAAAATTGAATTGGCCGCGATTTTTGGAAAAACAATATTAGAGAAAAAAATTTTATCTTAAAAAGAAGGATTTTGCGTGTACTTGTGTCTAAGAAAATCCAACATTTTATTTCTTTATTTAAAGTGCCCAATAATAAAAAAAAAATCGATTTTCATTTTTTATATTGATTTATATTGATTCGTTCCCTCACAAAAATCTTACTTTAGAACCTGACATATTTTTTTATTTTTATAAACATTTTTGGACTGAAATACAGTTTTTCTCAGAGAATCAAGCATAAATATCGCGATAAAAATTGGAAAAAAATGAAAATCGAATTTTTATTTTTTTATTATTCCCTAAATTGGGCACTTTAAATAAAGAAATAAAATGTTGGATTTTCTTAGATAAAAGTACACACAAAATCTTTCTTTTTACGATAAATTTTTTTTCTCTACTATTGTTTTTCCAAAAAATGGCGGCCAATTCAATTTTTTTTTAGATGCCTATTTTGGCTGGACAAATACATTTTTTTTTTAATTTTTATCATGTCTTCCCGACATAAAAATACATAATTTCTCCAGTTCTGAAGAAAATTCGAGGATTCTTTCAATTCAGTAAAAAAAAATAAGTTGCGCGAATTAATTTGGTTAGGATGCATTTTTAAAAAAATCCTACTATACGGATCGATACTCTACTTCATCACGGTCATTTTAATTTTTTTTTTATTTTTCCACGGCTCTTAAAACCGGAGATATTTAAAAAATAGTGGAGCAATCCACTCGAAAAATATCAAAAATGCCGTTTTTGGCACATATCGCGCGAAGCTCCAGTCCAAATTTATTGAAAATTTTTTTACAAGCTTTATGTATAAAATCGAAAAAATTAAAAAAAATTGTCTTAGCTCTTACATCCATTTTCAGAATATTTTCGTCTAATTTCACTCCACTACAAATTCAATATTATTGTACGACCAATTTAGATACAAGTAACGTAAACAAAGTGTACAACGCGTGATCTGATCAATAGCTACCTGGATTGGTCGGAATTTGTAACAGGTGTGTATTAAGGATTCACTCTTGTGCTATATGTGCAACGCTTAGAGTGAAATCGATTATTTATTTTTATAAAACCCTTAATGCGACCCTGTGTACTAGAACAGTCACGCTCTGTACACGTGTATTTACTTTTCTTTATCTTGTACATAGTATAGTAATTAATCAAAATTGAACATATATAATTTGTTTTATATTCAACCAAAACTTAAATAAATCTCCACAAACATGACATTTAACACAAAAAATAATCTAAATAACAAAGAAGCAGGGCCAGGACACGTCGGAAACATGATCCTTCTATATCTCATTTTTGAAACGCACAGTACTTACCCTCCTACGCGAACTTCACTATCACACAAATCCTCGTATAAGGTAATTCATCCGAGTTTTATTCAGATTACCTACATATATGAAGTAATATGACTTTTATAGGTTCGTAGTAGGGGCGGTATAATAAAAAAAGGATACTTTTTTTGTATAGCAATTTTATAGAATTTTATTTGGGAACTATTTAGTCCCAAATAGGGGTATTTATTTGTCAAATTTTTGTTATTATGACCCATACTATACATTTTTAAGCTTTTGCTTTATATTTTCGGGACAGCCTGTATAGCATGATTTTATGTAGGTTGGTTCTTAAGTAATTGTACGTAGAAGTATGGTAGATTCCTCACTTTAAAATATTACGATTTGAACCAACTTGCTCTATAATAAAATGTTGCTAATAAGAAATAAACAGGGTGTTAAAGGATAAATTTTAAAAATTTGTTCTTTTCTGGTACTAACACTATTCCTGCTCATTCTTATGTAAAATGACCTCCTGAATCCGAATATGATTTCAGTTTTTCGTCATCACCCACCGTTTTTTTTTATCCCTCCAAATTACGGAAAAGTGATAAAAATAGGTGGGGGCCCACCCCCCGAAAGCGGTCATTTTATATATCAGCAAGAATGGTGTCACGGCCAGAAAAAAACTCGTAAACCGTTAAGTTTTAAGGTTAATAACAAGTATACTTTTTTTCTACTAAAATAACGTGGCTTTAATATTCTTTTACAAGAATAGCGCTAACTTAAAGAGCAACAAAGTTTATCGCACTTTTATGCCACAAATATGGCTTAACTATCGCCTTCTACATCGAAGTAGGTACCAGATTATGATTTCTCGTGCCCAAAAACCCCAAGGTCCAAATTTTTATGTATACTTACATATCCAAGTTATTGCAAAAAATAAATTTAAAATTTAACCTTTAACACCCTGTATATTCCTTATTAGCAACATTTTATTAGAGCAAGTTGGTTCAAATCGTAATATTTTAAAGTGGCAAATCTACTATACTTCTCTGTACAATTACTTAAGGACCACCCAAATACTAATTTATCAAACTTACAGTATGTAAAAATGTACTTAGTGTGGTAAAAAATACAAAAACACAGTAATAAACAAACTTTAGTCAAAACATCTTCTGATTTTGATGTTTTAATTCAAAACAAAGCGGTATGTTGCTGAAGATAAAAATGTATCCCGATTTTTTCGAATACCGCTCCTACGATAAACGTAAATAGTAACTAACCCACATGGGCGTATGTGGGTGGTTTTTGAAACAACAAAACATTTGCATTTGGGGGTGGCACCACGGCAGCTGATGGGCGATTTGGCAACGACGCACAGGGTCATAAAACGTTATTGTCAGATATTCTGTAAAGGTGGGAGATGATTTTTTTGTTACTTTAAACTTATAAAGGGTGTTTATAGTAATGGTAGGTGAGGTGATCAAAAGATATCTAGTGAAAGAAAAAAACAATATTCAATTGAATTAAAAAACTAAAAAAAAGAATAGTTTAATTTTTGGTTTTATGATCAATGTCAAAATTTAGAAACTATAATAATTTTTTAACGGTATACGACGTTTTAAATGATTTTTTTGACATTGATAATAAAATTGAAAGTAAAATATATTAATTGATATTGCTGTTTTCCCAATTTCAGGTAGATTTATAGTTTTTGTTATAAAATTTTAAAAAAGATTAAATAAAATACAAAAATTTAATTACCAAAATGTTTTCACTTTCAAATATTTTAATTTAAAAAAATATATCAAGTAAATTTTTTCAGCGATTTTGACCCAGCCCATGTTTTTCTCTTGTATTTTCTTCAGATTTTTGTAGTCATTTTAAAGTTTAAGTTGAAAATGTTTCGCTAACTGCATCTCGAAAAATACGATTCTGGTTAACATTTGTTTGTCCTTCGTCACGTACCCCTAGTTTGTTTGTCAATAAACCTATTTTTTCTGCCAAAACTCGCCCAATAAACTTATTTCTTCGATTTTAACCCAGCCAAATATTTTTTTTGGAACATTTCTCTCAATAAATTTATTTCAAGTATAGAATAATGCGTGTATGTCCTCTTATCGTATAATTTTTCTAGCAGGATTAATATTTTACAAATTTTAATCCATTTTCCCTGTATTGTCTCAAGAAAAATACCGAACAAATCGATGAATTGCGATACTACCGTTTAAATCCGGTAGCCGAGCTTTCTAAAATTCCAGTCGGATTTCTTCAATTCTTCAATTGTTATTAACTAACAATCCGCATCGTGTGTCTCCAGTGAGGTATCATAAAGGGAAATTAAGGATGTGTCTTAGTATAATGTTTAAAATTAAGAAAGCCGCGTTTGGCTAGATTTTCATTTGTAAAGCTGATTACAAAATATTTGTTTGGTCACTTAAAAAAGTTGTTTTTTGCGATTTGACCTTAATTTTTCACCTTCAGAATGACACTGTATGTGGCTAGTCAAAAAGAAAAAGGATGGGATTGTTGATTGTCAAGAAATAAAGTTTTTTTTTTTATTTAATTAAACTTCGACCGCTAAGGGTCATTAGCATTTTTTAAATTATTTTACATTATTGTACTTTTACAAAAAAAAAATTTATAGTGGTAACTTGAAACTAATTGGGTAAAATGTTCAAATTTGGTTTAAAAAGTTTATATCATTTAGGAAATTCAGTGTCCTTTCAACTTGTTCGAGTTGTCCGAGTGATTCTTTTAAGTTTGATATATGGTTTCTCTCTCTTTCCACTGGATTAAAACCACTTAGTTGTTAAAAAAGTTTTTTTATTGACGTTTCGGCTTTCCAGATCGAAAGCCGTTTTTTCTGGAAAGCCGAAACGTCAATAAAAAAACTTTTTTAACAACTAAGTGGTTTTAATCCAGTGGAAAGAGAGAGAAATTAAAATACAAACCACAATGAGCTTCCGAAATGAATTGATATATGGTGTTTTTCCCTTTCTTCTTGATACTTTGGACAGTCTTCTATTAAGTGTTTGATGGTTTGGATGGTGTTGCACGTTTCACAGATAGTGGGATCTTGTCTGGATATCAGATAACTATGGGTTAGACGGGTGTGTCCTAGTCTTATTCTTGAGGTTTTTATTTGTTGTTGTCTGGTTTAATCATTTTGAGTTTCGATGTTCTGTTGTTCCACTCGGATTGCCATTTGTCTTTAATAGATTTTTTTTAGGGAATTTTCTATATCAGATTGAATATATAATTGGGATATCAGGGTATCTTCGGATGAAGCTGCTTCATATGCTGCCTTGTCTGAGGTCTCATCCTGCAATTCCTACATGTGAGGAAACGAAAATCAAAACCAGTTTTACATTGAGTAAATAGAGTTGGTGTATTAACTGTTGGATTTGTTGCACTAGTGGTTGTCTTGCGTATAGTTGTTTGATAGATACGAGCGAGCTGAGTGAGTCCGAGCAGACAAATAAAGTTTTAGACTAATTTTTTTCTTAAATATTTTTTGTTTTATATATTTTTATTTTGGGGTACAAAATGAGCACTTTTAGATGACGTACATATTTGAAATTTGGCATAGTTATATATTTTAAAATCCTAATAAATGGAAAATAAAAATGTTAAAATGTTATTCCCAAATCAAGTCCTGTGAGGAAAATTTGAGAAATGTCCTTTTTGAAATTGAAATATAGCGGAGTGAAGTTAGACGAAAATATTCTGAAAATGGATGTAAAAGATAAGTCAAATTTTTTTAATTTTTTCGATTTTATACATAAAGGAAGCTCGTAAAAAATTTGTCAATAAATTTGGGCTGGAGCTTTGCGAGATATTTGCCAAATACGGCATTTTTTGTATTTTTCGAGTGGATTGCTTCACTATTTTTTAAATATCTCCGGCTCTAAGAGTCGTGGAAAAATAAAAAAAAATTAAAATGACCGTGATGAAGTAGAGTATCGATCCGTATAGTAGGGTTTTTTAAAAATGCATCCTAACCTCAAAAAACGAATTCGCGCACATTGTTTTTTTACTGAATTGACAATAAATAACCAAAGAATCCTTAAAAATTGGAGAAAATATGTATTTTTATGTCGGCATTTAAAAAAAATTGAATTGGCCGCCATTTTTCGAAAAACAATAGTAGAGAAAAATTTTTTATTTTAAATAGAAGGATTTTGTGTGTAATTTTGTCCGGAAAATCCAACATTTTATTTCTTTATTTAAAGTGCCCAATTTAGGGAATAATAAAAAAATAAAAATTCGATTTTCATTTTTCCAATTTTTATCGCGATATTTATGCTTGATTCTCTTGAAAAACTGTATTTCAGTCCAAAAAATGTTTAAAAATTAAGAAAAATATTTCAGGTTCTAAAGTAAGATTTTTGTGAGGGAACGAATCAATATAAAAAATGAAATGAATTTTTATTATTGCCTAAATTGGGCACTTTAAATAAAGAAATAAAATGTTGGATTTTCTTAGACAAAAGTACACACAAAATCCTTCTTTTTAAGATTTTTCTCTACTATTGTTTTTCCAATTTTTTTCGAAAAATGCCGATTTTGGCTGGACAAATACTTTTTTTTTAATTTTTACCAAGTCTTCCCGACATAAAAATATATATTTTATCCAATTTTTAAGAAAATTCGAGGATTCGTTGGTTATTTATTGCCAATTAAGTAAAAAAAAATAATGCTCGCGAATTCGTGTTTTGAGGTTAGGATGCATTTTTAAAAAACTCTACTATACGGATCGATACTCTACTTCATCACGGTCATTTTAAATTTTTTTTATTTTTCCACGACTCTTAGAGCCGGAGATATTTAAAAAATAGTGAAGCAATCCACTCGAAAAATACCAAAAATGCCGTTTTTGTCACATATCTCGCGAAGCTCGAGCTCAAATTTATTGACACATTTTTTACAAGCTTCCCTTTATGTATAAATTCGAAAAAATTAAAAAAAAATTGACTTAGCTCTTCCATCCATATAAAGTTCTAATTTCACTCCGCTAATATTCGAAATATTGACAAAAACAGACATTAACAAATGATGCCTCAATCTGGAGCAATGGAGTGTTCTTCCGACAATATTCCTCAAATCTTTTCCACTGAAATTAATTTATTTTCTTTTGAAATTAATGAATAGGTATCTTCAAAACACATTTGATACAATAGATACAATATTATTTTTAGTCTAACATATACTAAAGAAATAATTTACAATGTGATAAAAAAATATCAACCTTTTTTAAAAATGTTTGTACTACACTGTTTGTCGGCAAAACCTGTAAGCTCGGATCGGGGCCCCCTATTTGTTTAAATTTAATCATTTTTCAATGCTAGATCTCGTTAGCCGCGCAATTACTGCCTACTAGATCCGAAAGGCCTTCACGAAATCCGATTGGCCAGGTAAAATACCTGATGCGGATGTGGGAGGCTCGAAATTCGTCTGTGGTGCGTTGGAGTTCGCTCAAATTGTGGGTCAATGCCCCCCTGGCCCCAGTCCGGACGTCTAATTTCGATGTGTTGAATTAAAGGATGAATGTCTATGGTTTTAGTTGTGAGTTGAATTTTTTTGTTGGTGAAATTGAAGTAACTAATTAAAAATCACGAGTTCTTGTCTGAATTAATTAGGTTTGGTAAAAATGAAGATAAAAGTAAAAATTCAGAAAGCCTACAAATTTTTCTTCTCGGGAATATAGTGCTTAGTTGTCTCCTCGTTTTAAACCCCATAGCCCGGGAGGCAGTAAATTTATTTCGTACTATTTTTCCAGGCGGTGTACACAAATAAGCTGTTTTCTTATAGTGGAATCGATCTGGCGGAAAAAAACCCGATAAACTATGTCGCTCTTTTTGAATTTTTTTTTGTGATTTTATAGGTTCGAGGTCCCTTTTTCACGTGATCACTATATGAAAGCTAAGGGAGGTGTGGAGGGGGAGGGGGGTAAATTAACATGTAAAAATATGGAAAATCCGTCAAAATCCGTAACTCGCTGAGTTTTATTCGGGTCGAAACGACTTCTAGATATAAAATAAAGAGCTCGTGAAAACGCTTAAACTAAATTTTAACCCGTCCAAATCGGTCTAGCGGTTCTCGAGATATTGCGATTTGAAAGTACATGGATTTTCGCCGCGGCGAGAACACTAGAGCGACCGAATTTTGAATTTTGCAAATTTTATTTTTCGATTTTCGCAACGAAAGAGTAAAGTGGCCATCGGTTGCGGAATTTTTTTCTCTTTGATTTGAGCCCAACAAGAACTCGATCCGATAATCAGGGAGGGGGGTGAAAGCGTTTTGCTCTTTAGAAGGGCAAGGGATTGGGTTAGTGACTTCGGGCTAGACTCATTTTCAAGGGCAATCAGTTCTCTTTCAAGATTTTTTTACCACAAAGCTCTATCTATATTAAGACCTGCAGGAGTGCGTGATATATCTATAAAAGCGAGTACGCTTGCTCAGCCGCCGTGAAATTGTGTGAGAGAGAAGAGAGATGAAAGGGAGCTTTCATATAGTGATCACGTGAAAGAGGGACCTCGAATCTATAAGATTCAAAAAGAGCGACTTCGTTAGCAAAACCAGATCTACTCCACTATTAGTGAAATTGAAGAAAAAATGTGCACGAAATTAGGCATAAAAATCACCTCCCATCACTAATTTTTAGCACCTCTGAAAATAATCGCTTACCTTGGATACCCAGAAATTATTATTTTTAAAACCCAAAAAATTCTAATAAATAAATAAAAAATATGATTTTTAAGAACTTGGTTAGTGTTACTCCCCTATTTATATTGTTGACCTTTATTATATATACTTTCTCACACTATTTTAAAATGTCTCTTTTTCCACTCAAAAAATCATCTCGAAATTATTAACTGCACATAAACTAATAAGTAAGTGACTGAATCAAAACCAAATGTTTTGATAGCGAAAATCCCAAGACCTGTTGAACCATGGCGTAACTCGTATGCATGGTCTACGTTACTAGTCAAAAACTTATCAAAAGATTCAATCTAAAATCTAGCTTCAACCATGTTCTGAATGAATTAGTATCAATTAGGTTCGTTTGGGTATCGTGATTTTTGAATTTAACTTCATTTATCTTGTATGCACGATATAAAAGTCGATTTCTTTGATGAAATTAGGTACTTTATTGGTTGGTTGAATGGTATTAGTAACAATTATGTTCGAATATATGCGTGAGAAGTTTTTCATAAAATAACACTAGGAAAAAAAATTTTTTTTTTACGTTGGAAACTGCAATTGATCAAAATGACCAACCAGTAATTTTGTTTTAAAGTACTTAAAAACTAATTACTTACTCTAAGATATCACCCACTAGTGTTTCTTAGTTTCTATCTCACCAATCGCTTGTATGTTGTGATAACTACTTCGACACTAATCACTTCACAGCACTAATTCAAAGGGCTTCACTCTTTTTAGCCTTCTTTGTTGATCCTGGTTGTCCAAAGTCTGCAACATTTCTATGTTGTGGTGATTGTGTAGCCTAGTACTTCCTGGCATATCGTTTGATATCCTCAGCTACTGTTTACTATTTCTCTCAGCACCTTGTTTTGAAACCTTTCTATTATAGCTATTTTGCTATGTTTAGCGCATCCCCATAACTGTATGCCATAAGTCCATACCGGTTTTAATACTTTAGTATACAATAAGAGTTGATTTTGGGTAGAGACGTGAGATCTCCTCCCCAGTAACCAATACATGTTTCTATATCTGAATAAAAGTTCTCTTTTTTTCATTTTGACATGTTCTTTCCAACGTCAAATTCATTCCAAGGTATTTGGCTGTGTTTACCAATGGTACTTGCCTGTTATTTAAGAATATGTTTCGATAACCTATAGAAGTTTTGTTTGTAAAGTTTACATGGATTGTTTTAGCCTCGTTTAGCTTAATGCGCCATTGTTTCGTCCATTTACTGATTTTTATTAGTGGCTTCTTGTAGTTTATTTGTTATGTCAGCAAGGTTTTCTCCTACCGTCATCACAGCCGTGTCATCAGCAAACATTGCTATTTTCATATCGTTAGGTGTAGGGATATCATATGTATAAAGATGATACAGTACTGGCCCATGAACGCTACCCTGCGTCACCCCAGCACAGATATGTGAAGTATATGATTTAAGTATATCCGAAAACTGTCTACCTTATCGAAAGCTTGAGATATATCTAAGAAAATAGCTGAGAAAATTTTCTTTTCTTCCAGTGTTCTTTCTATCAAATCCGTTATTTTGTAAACTTGGTCGATTGTTGAGTGTTTAGCTCTAAACCCGAACATATCGTATGAGTGCTTTTTCTTCTAGTATTGGTTTTAGGAATAATTTTTCGAATAATTTAGAAATTATTGGTAGGAGCGAAATCGGCCTAAACGATGTAACTTCGTTTGGGGGACTAACAAAAATGAACCTCAATTTTAGTTTCTCAGTTGAATCTGTATGATTATTTTCTACAAATGTGCAAGAGTACTATAAATGGACCCAGTGCAGTTCCTTCTGTTTTTATATTATCTTAGTATTGCCAGTGTAAGCCGTGGGACAGAAACAGGGAGTCCTCATATTACACCATATATGGCCCAAAAAATTGTTCATTGAACGTCCAAAATGGAACACTAAATATCAAAAATTTGCGACAAACGTCAAGAAATTAGGTAAAACGTCATTTTTTTTAATGTTTTTGACGTTTAGCGCCATCTTGAATTAGAATCTCCATAGCTCGTTCCAGTTACTTCTGATTAGGCTTCTTATTTTGTAACTTTTTTGAAATAGTGATATTAATTTATGATATTTAACTTTATCAAAAACTTGATTATCCTGAAATATTGTAGAGCAAATTTTTTCTTCTATTACTTTTTGACATTTGATTATATAAAATCATGATTCAAAAATTTTCTGTATTTGATTATTTTTTCGAATGTCAACAATAATTATTGACAGTATTAAATATTTAATGTCGTCATTAAAAAAATTGTATGGGCAAAGCTAGTAGAGGCACTTCCAAATGGATTGACAGGGTCAAATTTTCGGATGCCAACAACTTCCGGTATCATAATACATAATAAAATATTTTATATTGATATCGTTCTTCATTTTCAGTCAAATTATGAGGTTCAATATTATTGATATTTAAAAAAACTTTATAGAAAATTAACGGAAAAATTGTTGCAATTTTTTGTTGAAAAAATAAATAAATGTTATATTTACATTTTTGTAGTAAACATTTTTGTATACTCTTATCGATTGGGAAAACAGCATTTCAAAAACAAATACTCGAGGGGCCATAACGAACGAAACCAGTGCCGTATATACAATTTTATATATATTTTTGTTTTTGTAAATAATAGTATCAAAATATCATTTTAGAGTATTATAACAATTATTAATTTTGTACAAACATTTTTTTACTTAATTAATGTTTTATATGAAAAAGAAAAAGAATTTTAAATTATAAATAAAATCGTCCCGAAGGGACAATAAGTTAGGTAAACAAGTTTTAAGGGTACACACACACATTAAACTAAAAAAAATTTAGAATATCTTTTAACACGCCTCTTATCGACATTTTGAACAAACTTTGTTAATGTTAATTCAACTAACGAATTAAGCAAAATATACAGGGTGTTTTAAAATTTCTGTATGTATGTTTAAATTTTCTTATGTAAGATGTAAAAACATCTGTTAAAAATTTTGAGACATTCTGTAAAATATTTATTAAAGGTTCAGTTTTTGAAATGAAATTTTGAAACTGAAATCTTTATTATCTAGTCCAGTAGTGTAAGTTAAAGTTCAAAATGGTTGATATTGTATCACTAGTTTTAGTTTTTTATTTTATTTTGTTTTATAAATTTTTCGGCTCGCCGAACTGGCTTTTTTTTGTATATTTTGTAAAAAATTCTCACGTCCTATGTTAGGAAATTTAGTGAATTATCTTGAAGGGTAGGTGATGTATGAGCCCCTAATTGTCTGTTGTTTATTAAAAATCAAAAATTTAAATTTTTTATGGATGTTGATGACATAATTTGTGCAGAATATTTTGTACTTAAAAAATGATATGTCATTTTATATTACATCCACCTCCGTACTTTCTCTTGCGGTATATTTTCCATAATAAAATACATAATGAAGACAATTTGGGTGCCCACTCTTCTATCGGTCATGGGCGTATCCACAGAATTTTTTATATCTAAAAAAATAAAACGTTTTTAAAAATAATTGTTTGGTTTATTTGTTATATTTACTATACAGTAAACAAGGCAGTAAAAAATATAGTATGAGATATTTAGAAATTGTTTTTAATGATAAAAAATTATAGTAACCAGAAGATAAAAAAAATGTAAGAATTGATAAAAATATTATAAATATTGCTCATGTAAATCAACATTGTTAACTATACCTAAACCTACTAGCAACCAATAGTTGAAAATGAAATAATTTTATTTTTAATACTTTGGTCCAATCTGAAAAACTACGGAAAAGCAAATGTTAGTTATTACATTTACTTTTCTGATAATCTTGTTTACTTTAATAACACTGAAGATGATAAAACAGGTTATCGAAACTTCTTGCAAATCTTGCACAAAAAATAATTCTTTTTTTAATGAATTATTTAAAAAAATGGATACGCTCATGTGCGATCGCCTACTTTGATGTAAAAATACTCGAAAAATTTTAGTTGTGTACCTTGGAACAAATGGTTGTATTAGATATTTTATTGAAAGCATGTTTTTTTAAGATCTATGTTTATGGTTGTTATTTATTTTAGTTTATACTTTGTTAATTTACGATATTTTTTTTTGGGTTTGGTGAAGTAAGAGGAAAATTCTTTTTGGACGATGATATTTTCGTAAAAAAATTGAGAAGAAATCACAAAATTTATTGATTAAACTATAAACACAAAAAATAATGTACCTACGTTTAAGAAATACTCAATATTTTGGAAAACTAAGAGAGCTTTTTAAAAATCAATCTAAATCATTAAATTTTAATTTGATCAATATCATAGTTTTTCTGTTTCTTGAAGGGGTTGTAAATAGTAATATGTAATAAAGCATTTTAAATGTTTTTTTTTTTAATTCACAAACATTTCTATTTATTTGAACAATGAATTTTTAATATGCCCAAGGAATTTTGTCCAGTTTTGAGGCAGCGTCATTCCACAACTGTTTTCTATCTTCTAACTTTTTTGGTAAAAAATAATTTTTAATTTTTATTTTTTCTGGAACTTTAGCTTTTAGAAATATTCCATGTTTTTTAGCAAAAATTTTTATATTTTCAATTAAAATTTAAGTTTGATTTAAAAAAACACTATTTAAAAGTATTTCATATTTATTATTTTATGCAAAAAAAGTTAGAGGAAGCAACAAAAATTCAAAACCATATTTTTAAAAATTAAAAAAAATCTTAAACATATTTAAATTAAGCCAAATATAAATTAATAAAACAGTAGTTATTTCATATTTTCAATATAACATTTGCTTTTATTTTAATTTTAGTAACCTTTCCTGATTATGGTCTTTGGCCGAAACTTTTGTTTTTTTTAATAAATTTACTAGTTGACCGACTTTATAGCTTCTTTTTATTATTACTTATAAAACTTTTTTGTATAAAAAGTAAAATTATCTTCAAAACTCAATTTTTTTACATCCGTATTATCTCCAAAGAGGATGATAACAGGTTAGCGTTTTTACGTTCCTAATTAAGGCATATAACATACAACACAATTTTGTTAAAAAAAATAATGTCCGCAAAAGGTATGAAAAAACGTTTACCCTTCTTACGAACTCGACTTGGTCTCAACAAGATTTTTGCGAAATGTTTCGCAAATTTTTTTTTATCCATCCCGTAAATGTGATAATAAACATGTTTTTAATTTAAGTTTTTTATCCTTTTATGAACAATGCGTATTCCAAAATCGGTGTTGACATTTGCATTTCATTTTGGAGGTATTGTTGTTATAAATGTCTTTATATATAGTGAAATTTCTTTTTACTATTATAACGTTTAATTAGATCAAATAATGGGATTATTATGAGAAGTAAATGTCAACTTTGTCTCACGGTGTGGTCAGAAAATGCCGTTAAAGAAGTAAAAAATCGGAAATTATTCGTTAGGTGTAACTTTTTAATGAGTCAAAATTGGGTCGGTATGATGTAATGAATTTCAATATTTGCAATATTTTTTGGGGCGTAAAAGAGTACTAAAAAATTATAGTATTCTGCCAAAATTCACATAATATACAAATTTTCCAATTAACGCATACTTAGTCTTAAATAATGGTTTAGCAGTCGTACGTTTGTGAAATGTACAGTGATGTGTTGTGTTAGTGTATTTAAGGAGGACGAGTTGGCCTGGCGGATTTCTCGGTGAGTACTTTTATTTTTTTTTTGCATGTTTGGAGTTTTTTTGGTTTTTTTATTCATTTATCTACAATAGGTTATTTCCATCTCCTTTAAAACTATATCGGTTATTAATTTTAAGCAGTAGAAATAACTCTATACTATAAACGTATAAGCCGAACAGGCCAGAGTTTAAATTACTTTTACATTATTAAAAAAATTATGTTTAACCGTGGGCATCTACTATGTTCCTCAGTGCTTTGTTTTGAAATCTTTGGATGATTGCTAAGTTGCTTGCTTTGGTGAATCGCCATAGTTGGATACCATAGGTCCATACAGGCTTAAGTATCTGCTTATAAAGCATAAGCTTATTATGTAGAGATAGAATAGAGTTTCTTCCAATTAGCCAGTACATTTTTCTATATTTCAGTCCAAGTTCTTCTCTTTTCTTTTTAACATGCACTTTCCATCGGAGTTTGGCATCTAAGGTAATACCTAAGTAGTTTGCTGTGTTTGAATATGGAATCAGTTTATTGTTTATTCTGACTGGAATATGATCTATACTTTTGTTTGTAAAGTTAATGTGGAGTGATTTAGTTTCATTAAGTTTAATTTTCCATCCCTTCGTCCAGTCATAGATAAGGTGAACAGCTGTTTGCAGCTTGTGGGTTGCTTCTTCATTGCTCTTTCCTACTGCTAGAATGGCATTGTGTACAGTAAGTACAGGACAGGTCCTAGGACACTTCCTTGTGGTACTCCAGCCTTAATTTCTTTAAGATCGGAATAGGCTTCTTCTTGCCTAATTCTAAAGTATCTTTCCAATATATATATATGAATGGAGGTATCTGTATATTGTTTTGGAAGGAAAAATTTGAGCTTCTGTATAAAAGCCTTCATGCCAAACCTTATCAAACGCTTGTACTACATCAAGAAAGATAATAGCACAAATGTTTTTCTCTTCTAATGATTTATCTATAATGTTGGTTATTTTATGATCGTCGAGTGCTTATTTCTAAATCCAAATTGGTGATCAGGTATAATTTCTCTTTCTTGGATAAGTGGTTTTAGTCTTTTGAGTAGAAGTTTCTCAAATAGTTTCGACATAACAGGCAGTATTGAGATCGGTCTGTATGACGATGCCTCATGTGGTGGTTTCCCTGGCTTGGGTATCATTGTGACTTCCGCAAGTTTCCAAAGGCTGGGTATATACTTCAGTCTGAAGGCAGCATTTATTAGGTTAGTTAGTTTAATTATTGATTTTTTGAGTAATTGTTTTAAAATTTCTCCAGTAATTAAGTCAAAACCTGGAGCTTTTTTCGGATTGATATTTTTTTTTGTTTGACCGGAAGTTATAATTTCTAAAATTCTCATTGATTTTTATAAAACTGAAGACATATATTAATAGAGGCATAACAAAAAAATCCTTGTACATTAATCATCATTATACTTTAGCTTTTGATGTAAAGATAATTAAAATGATGAATATTATCTCTGTTTAATAGAACTTATCTCTTAAAATTATCATTTTTTTACACCATTCATTCCACGCAATTTTTATTTTCAAAATAGTGTTCATTTATATAAATCAATTTCTAAATTACTTTTAACTTTTTTTTCGAGATATAATGAAAAAACCAAATTTTCGATTTTGTGAACTTAGCATACACTTTATGGCAGCAAAGATTCTTTTATCGTTTTCTACACCTATCGCATTTTGTGCGAGGTCAAAGTCTCTGACAACTGGGCTATATATGGATGTGAGAAAGCGTGAAATAAAAAAGCTAATAATAGATCGAATATAAAAAGTTTTAAGCCTGGAACAGTAGTCAGAAAAATATGTGATAATATTACCATGGATGTACTTAACGGACTTTTTTGGATTACTATTTTTAAAAATTCTCAAATATCCTGTATTTCCCTCCGAAACAAATGCCAGAAGAACTAACGTATAAGAAATTCAAAAGATATCACGTGGTCGGGAAGAAATGAACTAAAAGTGATTTTCGTTTATTTTATATCAATTTCTTTTATAATATCATTTAAAAACAGCCCTTAGATGGTTCCATAAATTGGGAAAAATCAGCGCACACCAAAAAACTTCAGTCAAGTCGTTAATATAAAAAAAGCGATGTTTTCAGCAGTAAGAGATACTATATCTGGGTTAACATGCTTCAGACGGAGAAAACAGTTAATTTTTATTTGGATTCAACTAATCTTCTGTTTATAATTAATATCTGGACCTACAATATTTTTTGATTTCATTTAAAAATAAAAGTCAGGAAGTTCTTCTCCAAAACGATATTTTCCCCAAAATTTATTAAATTTAATAAACCGAGTTTCAATATTAAATCTAGCATTTATAGACACGAATATTTAACTCGGAAAAAGATGATTAAAATCAAAACTATTAGATACACATATTTTTAGCACATTTTGACGTGTCCATTTTAACGGTGTTACTTAACGTTCCATTACATATTTACCTTAATCCATGATTTCTGAAATTGAATTGGCAACGTTGTATTTTCAACTTTAAATTTATGAGACGGCTGTCATTTGACAAGCAAATTATTTATGTCCGTCAAATGAACATTTTTTCTTTTTTTTTTATTCTGGTTATAAATTGCTACATGGGCATTTGTAGAAAAGTTATGTATGCGTTTGTATCGGAAAAATATGTTAAATAATCGTTTCAACGCACTGAATTTGTTTGTCTTGGGAGTGAGTATCCCAACAAATCCCAGCCGGTCCCATATTCTTAACGTTTACCCAGAGATGTGCGTGTGAGTAGTTGTCAAAATTTGTAGGTTATTATGAAATCTTCTATTGCATTGTAAAAAGCGGCAAATTTAAAATGGAATTCTTTCAGATTGAAACGCCAGAAATTAAATAAAGTCAAACCTCGACGTTGATATTTACAAAAATAGGTTAAGTATTTTCTTATGACGATTTTCCATCATCACTTCACCAACGTTTTCGCCTACGTTACTGAACGTTGCTCTGGAACATCTCTCGCACAATAATATGATATGACTTTCATCGATGATCGATGATTGACAATTAACTACTTTTGACAATGCCAAAAACTGACAAATAAAACTAATATTTATCAGTTTCTCTTCTAATGGAAATAAAACCACTTATTTTAAAGAAAAAGGGGGCTTTGATTGACGTTTCGACTTTCTTGAATGTATGTCGCTTTCAAAATGACATTACAAAATATATAATAAAAAATCTCTGTGTTGTCTGCCGTTGCTAGGAAATAAACTAAAAGCTTAACTTTTCTTGTAAATATCTCGGAAGATCGAATTTTCACAGACATGAGACCTGCATTTTTGGCATTTTTAGATAGGATGAAAGTATCATTGATTTCTGACGAGTGGATTTTGAAATCCTCCGGACACACATACAAACCTTTAATAGTATTTAATTTGGTCACATGGAACTTATTCAGCAGTTGAATTCTGAATATTTTCAAGATAGCACTAGCGTATCATCATAATTGTGTACTTCATGCTTAAAATTGGTTACTCTATTACAGATTTTTTCTAAATTGTCCTTGCATTTGGCAAAAAAATTCATTTGTTTTATCAACTCACCTGCCAGGGCGAAATTAGATTCAAATTAAATATTTTCCGTATGAATAGTTTGGCCCATTTTTTGACCATTGCATACCACGGGCCAGAATCCCGATAAATCTGATTTGGCGTTTTTTAAAAAGATATTTTGTTACCGCAAAAGAAAAAGAATATAAATATCATGTCATTGTAAATTAATTCGCACTATTATTTAATTTTTGTGCATATAATTACACTTATAAATACAAAAAGAAAAACAAGAGTCCTTAAATTCAAGTAGCAGCAATATAAATGAAATATACTTACTTTTGAAATTGAGCAATTTATGTTTCGTCTCCAACATTCCCAGAGATGCATATCTAGATGTTGCCAACTCATCATCGATGATAATAAGACAGAAAAAAGGAAATAAATAACAGACTGGTTTTGAAAAAAAAAACAGGCATTTATTAAAACGAAAAACATACAGATCAGATCTTATACATGATAAATTTAAAGCTATGCTTCAGCCTAATTGCAGAAAAATTTATAACCTAAAAAACGATACGACGTAAATAAATATTAAAATATACAGATGGAGGATAATGCATACAGCGATCGGAAATATTAAGGGTAAATATGCCTTGACAGATGGTTTGTTTTTGTGAATATTTGATATGTAAATTTATCGAAAAGGAAAAATCGCAATAGAGTTTTTCTACATAGAAATCCTGTATCGAGAACAAATGTGTTTTAGAGTGAATTATGTGAATATTTAGATAGAAAATAAAATGGTTTCTTTTCGTTTAATTTTATTTTACTCTATTAATTTTCAAAGTTTTTCATAAAGGCATATTTTTCCTTGATACATAATTAAAAATAAAATTTATTTACTTACAAATAATTATATATATATAAAAGAAATAATTTCTAATAGATAAATAAAGCATACTATACTTTTTCTACAACAATTATTTCTTCAATTAACATTTTTAGTGGTACTAAAACGGTTAAAAAACTTTTAATTACTTAAAAAACTAATATGTAGTTCCACCAATTCATACAGGCAATATTACTATACTCTATTAGTACCTCCATCGATTTGCATTTGGGATTGAGTATATTTTACCCTCAACTTCAAAAATGACATATGTTCGACTTGCGCTTTTAGTGAAAATCCAACCCTTTTGTTAGAAATGGTAAAAAATGCAGATTTAAGCATTCTGGCGTAAGTAATCTCGTTTAATTAAATAAAATAAATAAATATATTTCAACATTTATACGCATGATTTATAATTTTAATTATTAGCAACCACCCCTTAAATCGAAAATGATGAAAAAATCATTTTTTATATTTCTGAAATATGAAATCGCATATTAACATTACACAAACAGTTTGTTTAATGTTTATGATATAATTTTTGGTTGACTGTTAAATTTCAACCCTTAAAAACCACCCCCTTAAAGCAGAATCATTGAAAAAATTGGTTTCAAGAAACTTTAATCATTTGAATAATACATTACTGAATTGAAATCTCATTTACTAGTAGAGTATTAAAATCTTTATTTATTTAATTCCTTTCACTTTTTCTATCTTCAAAATATACATACACAAACCCACACATGTATATTTTGTGAGCATGTACCTATCGACACGTCTACTTCTTACTATCTATCTTTTTTCCTATATATACATTCAAAATCTCTGCTCCAAAAATGTTTCCAAAAAAATTTTATTGGTTTTTTTTACAATAACTCCGTTCATTTTTATGATATCAGGTTCATCCACAAACCATTTGAAAGGTAATTTCAAGGGCTATAACATCGTATTAAATTTAATCTATTAGATCCCTTATTTTTTAAAAGATAAAAGGTTAAAGGGCCCCGGTTACATGGTTCTCGCAGTAAAATTTAGGCTTTAAACGTTTCTATCTCGGTTATTTTTTATCCTACAAAAAAAAAGTAAAATCTTTGTTAAAAAAACTCAGATTTCGTTCTCTATCATTTTTTACGTATATCGAGTATTTTTGGAGTTATTATCAAAAGAAAATGAAATTTACGAAAATTTGAAATATTCTGATTTTTTTAATCCTATTTTTTTTTTCAAAAATATGCATTCTAAACCGGTCAAAATTTTTGAGGTCATTACTTATGCTAAAATAAAGAAAGTCTTATAGGGATTACTATAAATTTTAATTTTTGTGGAAATGGCGTATGTTTTATTTTCCACTTTTTCCTAAAAAAAGGGTCCTCTTATTTTCATCATAACTTGCTTAATTTTGATGCTATCAACTTCTTCCAGAGCTTATTTGTTAGGTATTTCTGAGTACTTTGAAAAGTGTTCAGTAAGTATATATTATAAAATGCATCGTTTTCCCGTTATTTAAGCTTGAATACTCATATTTGAGTACTCGAAAAAAACATACATTCAATTACCTATAACTCACTTTGAATTAATATTAAAAGGTTTTTCAAGTAAGGAATTTATTCGATTTTTTATTGACTTCAATTTTGGTAATGACAACTTTTTTGTAAAAACTTATAGTTTTTGAGTTATTTATGAAAACCGCTTTAAAACATGCATTTTTTTCACGAAAAATCAAAATCTTTGATCTTTAATAACTCAAAAAGTATTGATTTATTTTAATAACTTTATATAACAAATTTTACCTCTATCGATTTTTATTAAAATAATTTCCACTCCCGAGAAGGGGTGGCATCCACTCCCAGGGTAAAAGCGGAAGTTGGCACCATGTCACTTTTGTTTCTTGAGGTATCCTCTAACTACTCACCAATTTTCATGAAAAGCGATGGAGGTTCAACAAAATCGGAGGCGAAAACCTTCAGTGACTGTATAATTTATTATTATCATGATTAATATTTTATTTACAATAAAAAATCTCTACATTTTATATGGCGCTAATAATAAGTGATTTAATACAAATATTCCTATTTAAAATTAACATCCTAGTATAAATAGCTTATCAACTAATCAGTCTTTTCTCAAAATAAAATTAATTGACACTAAAACTTAGTGTACAGTTAAACAATCATCTTAAAAATATTTAAGTAAACTTTGTTTTGTGATTTTCCAACTTTTCCAAGGTTTTTTAGATCAATACATAAATAGATATAACATTTCATAAGAATTTGGATGAGAATGGTCTCAAAATCGTGTCAATTTTTATTCAAGTGTCAAAATTTCTCTTATAAAATTGAATTTTCCTCGGTAAAATATGTCACTTGACGAAAATTTAGGGATTAAATTTGTTATTGATCGAAATACATCGAGTCAATCCAAACTGAAATTAAAATATTTGGAAACAATAAAGTTGGTTTCGATATCAAAATTGGAGAAATAAAAATGGTATTTTTGAGAATTTTATAAAAATAGGAGACCTCAAATACCTCTTCTCAAAAATATAGCGAAGTGCCGTTGAAAAAAGAAACATTTTCTATAAAAAAGTAAAAATTTTATATTCGAACACTTTAACACTTTAACAAGAGATTGTCAAGAATAGTAAATAAATGTAGATTACATTGTGTCCAATATAATGTAAAATTACTCTAAAACTCACTTTCGGGATAGCAAAAATCTTAAAAATTGACGATTTCCTAAAGTAGCCTTAATGATTCGGAATCAAAAATTGGTTTCATAAATCGCTTTTTAGATTTAGGGACTGATCAATCAGTGATTTAAAAAATGTTTTAAAGTTTATATATTTATTGTTAAAAAGATTGTTTTAATATACAAAATAAAAAATAAGTTATCAATTTCCCGACTTCTTAATAAATGTCACCAACATTAAAACGATTTACTCAGTCCCTAAATTCCAGAGGAAAACAACATCGCCAGATTGTAATCAATGATATTGAAGGATTGATTAAGTTTTACACTTTTACCAACACCGACCCTGTCGATAAAACCATTTTTTAATCTTGATCATCCTAGATCGGTCGGTCGGTATCAAAGCCGATTTCTCATTCAAATTTTTAATAAGAAATCTTTCTACGATTAAACGCTGATGTTTAAACGAGATACGAAACATATTTATAAATTACAAATTCGAATTTTCTATTCGGAATAAGTAACCAGTATATTTAAGATTATACTTTATTTATGTAGAATGTCAAATAAGATACCGAGGATCAGAGTCGAGTGATGCCTGATTGACAAGTCAGATATTAGCTGGCTACTAGTTTTTAAGGATTTCCAATTACTTAGTTTTGTACACTGGAAAAAAAGGTGTAGTCCGCTTTCGGGTTTGGATATGTACAACAATTTACGTTTATGCAAATAAATAATCCGATTTTCTCGTTTCTTCTATGAAAATATGATGAAAAAATGTGGGAAAATAGTGATGTTATGAAAAATTAAGTTTTTTTTACACTAAAAGACATTTAAAAATTACAAATATCTAGTCAGTTTTATCCTGTTATTAGCCTATAAGTTCCATTAAACTTCATGTCTAATTGAAAATAATGGTAGACGGCACATAGATTCTGCACTTTTAGTTTCAATTTTTTTTCAGTATTTATAAATTTAAAATTAAAATTTCGCGCCATAAAAGTAAAAAACTTTTTAGAGCTCCCAGTAATACATATAACCTGAACTTTGATTTCTTAAAATCGGTGAAGAATTGGCTGAAAAAGAATAAATACAAAAAAACAGTAGTTTTGAGTTGAGGGCTTATAGGGATGGATCTTTCTTTTATTTATCATACTTTTAATTTATTTAAATAAAGATAAGGATAAGGACTTAAAAATCAACACAAAGTAATTAAAAATTAATTAAAAATATCGCTAGCAAGAAACGGCAAGGAAAACTAGAAATGCTTTAAGATTAAGTAAATAGAAATGCTGTTTAAAGGCGCTTACACTTCTTGAGCCGATCCTGCTTTATAAGCGAGAAAAAGCCTTCACACTACTGGGGCTACCTGTCTAACCGGAAATATCGCCATTTAAATTAATGGCAAATAATATTTCTGATGTTAGCATGTTTGTAAAATCACTGTTGACGTTAATTAACAAATTTTTACAACTTCACTTTGACAACATCTTTTTCTAATGAATAATTATTATTTTTTTTCGTTTATTTTATAACTGTTGCTGGGGTATCCAATAAACAACTTTAAGTTGTTAGAGGAACTAAAACATTTGATAATTGTACAATTTTTGATTTTTTGTTGAATATATTATTCGTTTTAAAGTCACTGTGAGAATTAAAAAACATTATTATTTGTATAGGGTGGTATAAGTTTAATTTTACCACAAAGCAATTTAAAAAAAAAGGACGCTAATAAAGATTCTATGGAATGACACAATTCCATTTTTTTTTTCAGTGAATTCCTTCATTTTTTTTCAATCTTCAGAAAACCTTTTAGAACCATTTTCTCACAGTGTTTATAAATTACAAATTGAAGAAACGTGAATGACTGTCAAAAAAATCAGAACAACAATAAAAAAAACTAAAATTTAAGTTATTCCTAGAACAAAAGCCCCTACAGATATTGAATGACATCATTCCATTCTCTGAATCTGTTTTGTCTTAAGAGTTATTTGATCTTTTATTTAGTACAATTCCTAACCCCCCTAAAATTTTAGCACGTAAAGAAAATAATCCTCAAAAAAAATGTCGATTTTTCATAGGGGTGAGAATTTTCTCAATTTTCCGGAAATATGAAAAAAAAAGAAAAATGCCATCCACAAGCTAAGCTCTCTAATGATGTGCGTTGAAAACCGATATGGTCCTTGCTTATCTATTAATTCCCGATAGACTCCCTAAAAAACATGTTGTTTATGAAAATACACAAAAATAATTTATTGAATCTTTCTGAATATATTTTACACCTTGCAAAGCCCCATTATCCAAAAGGATTCGGTGAAATTAGTCTTCATAAAAAAAATATGAATAATTTTATAGGAGGGTCAAAATATCGAGCAAAAACAAACTTTTTCCCGGTTTTTCAATAATTTAGAGAAATAGATAAAAGGAAAAAGTAACATGATATTATAGCTACAGGTTCCTTCTTTCATCTGAACTTCGAATCATGAAGAAATATGAATTTTTGCGTGATTTATTGAAAAATTTGTAATCCGCTTGAGAGTGTCATTCCTTTAGAGCGTGTTCTCTAAATGCAGGGCAGGAGCTAAAAATGGGGGTGCGTTTTGGAGCCGGTTATGTCGAAAAGTATCAGATTCTTGACAAAAATGATGAGGATCATTGTGGAAGTGTCAGTTTTTATTGAACCTTTTAACACAATTTCTTTCTAAAACTTTTCCGCTATTATATGTTCTGAATGTTTTAATTTTTCTGATTTTAGATAGTAAAATAATGAATCTATGAGCGATGTCACGTGACGGTTTGACAAAGCATCGTCTTTTGCATTACAAAAAACCCGATTTAAATTCTACCTTCATTTTAATTCAAATCTGCGTTTTCTCTTTAAATGTACAGATATGTATGCAAGAAAACTGTTTAAAAAGTACTTGGCTATATCCAAATTTGGCGAAAGCGTGATTAAACAATAAAAATTCAACAATTGAGTACGTTAGGATAATTTATAACACCAGTAGAGCATAAAAATAAAAGAGTTATCAATAACAACGACTCATGAATACTAATTTACACTGATTATAGAAGTGTGGAAAGAGGTCGGTACAATATTGATTAGACCAATGAAATGCGAGCATTTTTATAAGAGGGAACTGGGTGAATCATATTGGTTAAAATTTGGATGAAGTAAGTTGAGCTGCTTTATGGGTAATTGTGAAAATCCGTTAAGTGTAGTTATAGTGCAGAATTGGAATTAACTTTCTTGGCTATTTAAATGGAAGCACCAGTTAAATTGCTACTTGTTAGGATTAAATAAAATACTCTTAAAATTAAATTATTTGTAAAATATACCTAATATGGCACAATTCGGGTATTAAAGTTTAATATCTCCGATAATAATAAAAATAAATCTTATTTTAACTTTATAGCACTGTTTCACGTTTTGTCGAACGACAATTATTAATTATAATTAAAAATAAATAAAAATAAAATGGCACTTTGAAATCTAAACTATTTAAAGTTGTTTATCGTTTAAAAAAGTAAAAATTCTACTCACTAACATGGCACTTCTCGATATAAAAAGAATATAGATGAAGATTTAAACTTTATAATGGAATAATAGAACTTAAAATTATATTTAACCCCTTAACGCACACATTTTTTGAAAAAAAAAACACATTTTAGAACCTTGTTTTGGCAAAAATTAAAGAAAAATACAAAATTAATCAAAATTTTTATTTTAATTTTGGATTTTGATCCACATTGCAGAAAAGAGCCGACGGATCAGTCGTCACGAGTGCAGACGGCGCGCTCTTTTGTAAATGTAAATGTAAATGTAAATCATAAATATCAATAAAACGATTTTTTTTCTTAGCTTTCATATTATTATTTTCAATTCACAGTTTGGCCTGTTTAGCGCGCTCGAATTAAATCGAGCGCATGCGTTAAGGGGTTAAAGTATATATGGCACTGTTAAAAATAAAAATTCACTAAGATTAAGTATTTTAAAAATACGAGGATCAAAGTAGAGTGATGCTTGATTGACAAGTCAGATATTAGCTGGCTACTAGTTTTTAAGGATTTCCAATGACTTAGTTTTGTACACTGGAAAAAAGGTGTAGTGCGCTTTTGGGTTTGGTTGTATAAAACTGTATGTAAAAATAGATACAAGAGGTTTATGCAAATAAAAAATCTGGTTTTCTCGATTCTTTTGATATTTTTAAAATTGATCTAAATTCTTCTAGGTTATGAAAAATTAAGCTAAATCCCAAAAGTGATGCCAAATTTCTTTTTTAGGTACTCCAAAAGACATTTAAAAAATACAAATAGGTATCTAATAGCTTGGAGGAGAATTGGAAAAACATAGAATGTTTCATAAATTGTCTAATATAATTGATAGGTCCTTAAAGATAGGAAAATTAAATTTGAAACAGGGTCCTAATTCCTAATGAAGTATTTTAAAAACTGCAATAGATTTATTTTAGGCAACAAAAGCTGATATTTTATACAATTTCTCTTCTAATGGAAATAAAACAACTTATTTTAAAGAAAAAGGGGGCTTTAATTGACGTTTCAACTTCGCAAGTCGTTTTCAAAAAGTGATAACAAAATATAATTTACTAGAAACAGAACACTTGATAATCTTATAAAAAATATGACAGCAACATACGACACGGAGAAAGATTTTGAAATTGAAGATGTCAAAATCTGTTTCCATCATATTTTTGTGACGTTTCTGGGAACAAATTTTAAAAAAGAATAGCGCATTTGCATATTATAAGAAAATTTATACTTCGTCATAAATGAAGTTTTCTTAATAATATTATTATAAGAAAAAACCAGATAAAATACTTATGATACTATTCCGATATAGAGGGTATCCTTTTTGCAATTAACTCTTTTTGTAAAATAGGTAACCAAAGTTTTAAAATATCAACCGAACAATTAGAAACACAATCTTTATTAACATATCAATGCTGCTTCTTTAACTTTGCGGATATAATTATTAGGTTCTTTTAATAATCTAGTTGAAGAATTCCGTTGTATTTTATGACCAAATTCCCATGCATGTTCACAAATTTTTGATTTTTCGAATTGTTTATTTTTTATGTATGATTGGTGTTCATTATGTCTAACATAAAAAGGTCTAGATGTTTCTCCTATATAGAATTTATTACATTCGCATGGAATTTTAAGATTTTAATGTATTATTAGTTTGAAAAATTGTTTTTAAGTTAAATTTATTGCCAATCCTAATTTTTTCGGATAATTTTGGAATATAAAGAGTTTTTACTGTATTTGATATTTTATGTTAGAAAAGATGATTTATCAAAATAAAATTGTGTCAAATACTTATAATATCTAATAAAGAAAATATACTTAAATTTGACTAGATCCACACTTATTTAAAAACAATTATACCATATATAATTTTTTTTGTTAAAATAATTTCCAATACAAACTAAATCTGTATTGTCTGTATATTGCAGGATATTTATTTGATTTTTTACGAGCACATACTTTATAAAACATTTGTGTCTGCATTTTTTTTGCATTTTCTTACCAAAAAAAAAATGTTTTGTGTTTTAAAATTTGGGGTCCTCTCTCATTTTTCCCAAACAATTAACTTTTTTCCGCCAAAATCCTTAAAAAAAACTTTCGTTGATTTTTTACTCAACCAATTGTTTTTTCTTCCTTTGTGTCCACCAATTTCAACTTGATAAGTTTTTGTTGTTGTAGTTAGGCCATTTTTGCCAGCTATTAGAGTTTTATTAAATTCATGTATTATGAGCTAAAAATTTTTTATTATGTTGTGATCCTACGACATAATTCCTCTCATTTTTCAAAAAAAAAATTGTTTTGCTTAAAAAAATCCAGTAAAATTATTTTTTTGTAGGATTTAACATCACCAATTACCCTTTTTTGGAAATTTATACCTATTAGAGCATTAGTAAATTCATGTATATTAAGACGAAAAACAGAATTTTCATGTTAATGTTGTGATCTGACGTTATCTTTATCCAAAATTGTGTGCTTAAGTCGTATCATTTTTGATATAAATTTTGTTTTCCAGTTCTGAGTTGAAAACTTCTGTCTGATGTTAATGACACGATCTTTTGTTATTCCAACTTGTTTTTGCCACTAATTTCCTCTTTTTTTCTCGCAAAAATCTATTATACAAATTTTTCCATCGATATTGTTTTTGTTAAATACTAATTTGTGCCGAATTCCAACGTTTTTAAATTTTCGAAAAGTTATATCTTGATGTTAATTTTGAGATCTTACGTCATTTTTTTGACTTTAATTCCAACAAAACTTCCTCCAGAATCCACTCAATAAATTTTTATCTCCGATTTTGACCCAAGATGTTGATTCCTCATTTGCTTAATTTTGTTCTGAATTTTAACTTTCTAACGTTTTTGTTGCAGTTTTTAGATTTTTATTTTCTTTTTATTGTTATCCCACGTTGTTTTTGGCCATTACGTTCCTCTGTTTTCTCGAAAAATAACTTTTTTCCGTAAGGATCTACCAAACAATTTTTTCCATATATTTTTTTCCAACATACTATGATTTTTATAGGTTTTTATTTCTGATACTAGATGCACGATCTCTGTGATCTCACGTTATTTTTTTAACATTCATTTTTTTACTAAGACTCTACAAATCTTAACTGCGTCCTGACCTGTACCAATAAAAAACATTCGTCAAAATCATCTCTAAAATAAACCAACCTAACCTCACTCAATACCGAACGGCTTCACCTACTTTCAAAATAAACAGTTCGAATAAATCTCGGCACTATTTTCTAGGAATATGACAAAACTGCATTCTGCGAAAACACACACGCATTAACAAATTGCAATTCAAATTAATTTAAAGTTCAGAAATAAACAAGTTACACAAACTGTTATAATTTATGTTTGACCACTTAATTTATGTCGCAGTATCTAGCGAGCTGTATAAGATTGAAATGAAACGCGATCATTCGCCACTTCTATCTATATTATTTTATTACCAATTAATTACGATGCTGGTCGAAAAGTTCTCACATCCTATTTCGTTTTCTTTGACTAATACTTTCATTTCGCCGGTCTATCTTATTTTGGATTGATTTATTCATTACCAGTTTCGTTGCCGTAGACTAACATTGACCTTAAAATGTATAGTATAGTAAGTCTTAGTAAACCAGTAAGGAATTTTAATTTATTAGATTCGACATCCTAAGACCGGTTTCTGCCTTTCGGCTTCTTCAGTTAGGCTTTTCGAATCCAATAAATAAAATTCCAAACTCGTACAAGTCAATAGCTATATCCGCTATAAGATAACATTTTTAGATGTGCTACCAGAGTAGTCTTTATACTAGATTCAGTCAAAATTTATTGTCAATACTCTCTTCTAACCATAGATGGTAAAACGAATTCGCGCACATTATTTTCTTTTTTTACTGAAGTGGCAATAAATAACCAAAGAATCCTGGAATTTTCTTAAAAATTTGAGAAAATATGTATTTTTCTGTCGGGAAAACATGGTCAAAATTAAAAAAAAAATATTTCGGCTGCTCCATTCCAAAACACATTATCCAACATTTTCTCAGAAAATCGTGTTTTTATATCTGTGGATATACTTACTGTGTTTTATTAAAATTACGTAAACTTTAAAGACGCATTAAAGAAGCATTAATCCATTAATGTCAAAAGAATTCGTTAAATAGCATACAGAGGCCAAATAAAAAAACTAAAATACGTTTCTTTCACAATTTTATTTTTTACACATACTGTGTTTTGGAATGGAGCAGCCGATTTGTCCAGCCAAAATCAGCATCTTTCGAAAAAAAATTGAATTGGCCGCAATTTTTTATCTTACTTTTGTCTAAGAAAATCCAATATTTTATTTCTTTATTTAAAGGGCCCAATTTAGAGAATAAAAAAAATCGATTTAATTTTTTTCTAATTTTTTTTATCGCGATATTTATGCTTGAATCTCTTAGAAAAACTATATTTCACTCCAAAAAATGTTTAAAAAAATAAAAAAAATGGTTCTAAAGTAAGATTTTTGTGAGGGAACGAATCAATTTAGATCAATATAAAAAATGAAAATCGATTTTTTTTTATTATTCCCTAACTTGGGCACTTAAAAAAGAAAATGTTGTATTTTCTTAGGCAAAAGTACACACAAAATCCTTCTTTTTAAGATAAAAATTTTTTCTCTTCTATTGTTTTTCCAAAAATGGCGGCCAATTCAATTTTTTTCGAAAAATGCCGATTTTGGCTGGACAAATACAATTTTTTTTTTAATTTTTACCATGTCTTACCGACATAAAAATACATATTTTCTCCAATTTTTAAGAAAATTCGAGGATTCTTTGGTTATCTATTTATTGCCAATTCTGTAAAAAAGAAATAATGTGCGCGAATTCGTTTTTTGAGGTTAGGATGCATTTTTAAAAACTCCCTACTATTATACGGATCGATACTCTACTTCATCACGGTCATTTTAATTTTTTTTTTATTTTTCCACGACTCTTAGATCCGGAGATATTTAAAAAATAGTGAAGCAATCCACTCGAAAAATACAAAAATGCCGTTTCTGGCACAAATCTCGCGAAGCTCCAGCCCAAATTTATTGAAAAAATTTTTATAAGCTTCTCTTTATGTATAAAATCGAAAAAATTTGACTTAGCTCTTACATCCATTTTCATAATATTTTCGTCTAATTTCACTCCACTATAATTTTTCTTTACATTACCATAAATTAAAAATAAAATGTTTTTAATCGCCTTAAGAAGCAGGAACAAGTGATTTGAAAATGTACCCGCCGTTTACTTTAAGCAACTTTAGATTGTTTTAATTTTAAAAAATATGTTACTTTCACGAATTTTTAGAAACAGCCCTCGTATAAGCCTCAGATTTAAAGTTTTAAAAAGTCAAAAATTACGACACTGTTCAAAAAATCGATCATAGGCAGAAAACAGATGAAACTCCTGATCTTAAAAGAATGGAAATGTAGCGAATTTTTATTTTTTTCGCCTCGAAATTATTAGACCCAAAACGTGAGAAAGAAATCTTAAAATCTACGTGAAAAAATTACAGACAATTTTTGTTAAAAGTAAAAATATTTAAACCTTTTTGTTATTAAAAACAGAATGTTATATTTTTTATTTATACACTGTTTTAATAAAAATGTAAACTTTTTTCACAACCTTAATTTTAACTTTAAATGTTTTTTTCCAAATTTTGAATATTATGCTAAAATAAATAATAAACTACGTAATTTTTACACACATTCTTCTAATCACTATATTTTTTGTATTCTACAGTTAAATTTCATATCAAGTTTTTACTTCAAAATATTTTTTTTTCGCTGAAATTTAAACAGCGTTTTTCCTGTAATCGCAACAAAAACCCGTAAATAGTTTTATTCAACTTCAAATCTCTTTTACTGCTAATCGAATAAAACAAAACCACTGACGAAGAATTTTTACCGTCTACCTACAGATTCTATCAACTCAAACGGTTATGGTACCCATGGTACAAGTTCGATGGGTTCTTCATGGTCGATGGTCTAGTTGACGTCGAATTTCTCCTGGGTAATCGCCCACACGTACCATTTCTGAAACAAGAAACGACTTTGATGCTTTCTGTTTCATTGACAGATGTAACAAGTGTATATTAAGCAAGAAGGATTTTTTTCAGTTAATCTTATTGGGTCATTAAGTTTGAGGTTAGATGTAAAAAAACGCTTTATCTAGGTCGCTGAGAAAGTTATGTAGGAAGTCAATAAGGATTTTCTGAAACCGCGTTTTTTTAATTTTTGGTCCTAATAAGCTTCAATGAAATGGGATTTACAAAAAACCGCGAATGTTTTTTAGTTGATATGGTTAATGGTATTAAAATTATATAAACCTAATATTCAATGTATTATAAATAAGTATTAATTTAATATAAATAAGTATTTATATTCGTATAATAGTTTCTTTAGCATTAAAAAATGTTTTGTTCTTGATTTGATTTAATAAATATTTTGTAGGTATAAATTATTTATGATTTATCGACATTAGTAGATAAATTATTATATTCAACTCGTTGTGTGGTTATTTTATTACACTCGGATTTCAGCACTCGCTCGCAAGCTCGCTCGTACTACAAACTTCATCCGCGTGTAAAAAAATAACCCACCCAAACTCATTGAATAATATACTATTACCTAATCTATTAGGTGTACAGCTTTGCTTCCGCCGTTTTTTTTTCTACGAAATTGGCGGCTTTATTGTGAAGAAATTGGTTGAACACTTTCATTGACGTCATGCAATATTTACCACTTACCAATATTGTCCATTGCTGGCTACTACTTTCTCACATCTTTCGGGTAGCGTACGTATCCTGCGTTGAAAGAATTGGTCACCCTTTGAAGCGATCCACGAATAGCTCCAATTTCTTACTTCTTTATAAGACTGTAAGTGCCAGTCAGCCAGGCCACGTCTGGAGAATATGGCGGGTGGGTAGTAATTCCTATTTCAACGTTTCCAAGTATTTCTCTTGGCCGTTTGTCTTTTAATGTTCTCGCGCCATCTTTGACCTGAGTATCTAGCTCTTCGAGTTCCTTTGAACCGTATTGAAGATCGCCAATCCTGCGCTATCCAACGACATGTGAACTGGCAAGCTTAGCGCATGGAGTGGCATTCTAAGAGCTGTTGAATCCGGCCTATTCGGTTCGACCGTCGACGTGGAAGCACGACCGGAATATCCCCATGTTTTTGTACTCTTGGGGTTATCATAATATCATTCTTTGTCCCCCAGATGCAGAAATCACTTCCGTCTTTGCCTTTAAAGCAATTGTTCACAAGCAAACAAACGACGTTCAACATCTCTCGGTTTCAACTCGTACGCCAACCAATTTTCTTGCTTCTAAATCATTCCCCAATCATCGGCCAATTATTCGTGACTTTGACGTCTTCAGTAATGCCTCCAATTCTCACCGCTATCTCGGTCTTCGACGAGAAAAACCACCGTTCTTGGTGACGAGAATTTGGCCCGTAAATTGAAATTTTCAATAGGGAATAACTTTATGATGCAGATACAAATTGACTATTATTTCCATGACTATGATATATTTATTTCTCAACATAGCCTATCACAGGCTGTCTCCCTAGTGATCGTTTGCTAGTAGACACGCCGTTTTAATACCAGATTAATAAATAATATTTTCTCTATTTTCAATTTAAAGGTGACGTATTTTTATTACACAAAAGAACCTAATAAAACCCTGTTCTATTTTGAAAATAATATCCGATTTTAATTGCTGACAATTATTGCAAAAAAAGGCTATTATTCATTTTGCATAAGATAGTAATTTTTTTCTTATAAGATCTTCCTACGTATTATTAGACATTCTACCATATGTCAATCCAATTCTACATATTAATTAGTTAAAAATCAACATTTGAAGGTTACTTACTAATTTACTATTAATTGGACAGAATAATTAATGATTTATAGCTAAAAAAAAAATTGAAGTATTAGAAATGAGTCAAAAGCTTCTCAAAGAAGGCATTTTTCATCATTTATTTGTTTTTTAATAACACTATAATTTCAAAGTGGCCTATTTTCTAAATATTTAATGATTCTTTGAGAATATGCGTAAAATTTTTGAATGGAACTAGTGTAATATAAATATCTTTTCTCAAAGTTTAAGGAGCTATTTATTACTTTAATTGTTAGTGTTTGTTTTAATTATAAACTAATATAAAAATGTATTATTTTTTACGTCTACTTTTATTGGCTATAAAGATTTGATTACACGAGTTTTTGTTATACAAATTTGCGAACATTTTCTAAAAGTATGAATAGTTTTTTTTTCACTTAAGGCATACCTATTCATTTTACGTAAATTTATCTACTATAAGCTGTTAAAGATACGTTTCTCTCAACTGTTATTTTGTCCATACTTTTCGCATTCTTAGGAGAGATTCAGACGGTCAATATAATTTACGTTCAATATATTGAATCAATATAATGAAGGAAAAATATTGTCAGTGCCACTCACACCGTCGTTTGAGTGACTTGAGAAATTGTTTTTGATTGGTACTGACTGCCTGAGTTTAATAAGGGATTTCGCACCATTATCCCTTATAATATATTTTTATTACTTTAATTGATTTGACTATTTCGATGGATTAAGGAAAAACCAGATTAAAATCAATGTGCTCGAAACTTTCTCGAACACTCATATTTAATAAAATATAATTAAAATAATGTTAAAACAAATAAAGTTAAAAAAGTAGTAACTTTAAAACCTTTAAATAAAGTTAAAACAAAAAATCACTAGCAAAGAACTTCAGAAGGTTTCAGTTTTGAAGGTTAGTTTTGGGAAAAGTTCCACGAGTTGCCACTGACAGCGCTACGTCAAATTATTGAATTTTTATTGAAGCTTTTTCTATATATCCCTCACACGGTCATATATTGACTGAAATCAAATATTGAAGCAATATATTTACCGTCTGAACGACCCCTTAAGCCGAAAAGTTTGTATATTCTTGATTAAATATTAATTAAGGTCAAAGAACGTGTAGAAAGTATAAATAAAAAAATCGCATTTTATAGTTTATACATATTTTGTAATTATAATATATTTTACCAAAGATATTTCGTTGATTTAAAAAGAAAGATTAATATCCCGTTGTGTTTACATCTTTTAACATAGTCTACCGTATTTTTCACAAACTAAAAATAAGATTTTTCTAGTTTATTTTTAAATTAGCCACGAAAAATTTTATGCCAAAAATTAAATGATTCTGTTGCAAAACAAAACAGAAAAAAATAGGCGCATAACTATTCTTGCCAAGATTTTGTCACAAAAATGTTTTTACAGAAATGTATTTCCTGTCTGAAGTGTTAATGTACTGTGCCAGGCAAAAATACTGCTCGAAAAAATTGTAGTGATAAAAAGAACAATCGTTCCATACAAAAAATTTTAAATTTGGATATTTGGATAAGCATATAAAGTTAGATCAGGTATATAGGAAAATCGTCCTGGTTGAAGATTCTACATCTAATAAAGATTATTTTTCTGAGATTAAAAATATAGCAATAGAAAATATATCAATTTATTAAGAAAATTTTGGTTTAGAATGTAAAATATCAATATGTGTTCACTGAATTCATGGAAAAACTGTTTTTCGTGAAATAGCCCATAATTCAAAGTAATTTAGTTCATTCATCTTTATTATTACTGTTTTTTGAGTTTTTTGGGTTAAAATAGATCAAAAAAATGTATTTTATATAAAAATTTGTGACCTGTCAAAAAGTCGAAGGCTGCTCCCTTATAATGATTGTGATTTTTCCGCTATTTTAGAAATTTCTAATACCGTAATAATATATTATCTGAGGTTAGGAAGAAAACAAAGGTCCTTTATTTCTCACAAATTATTTTATTTAGCGACCGGTTTCGACGATTAAACCATCGTCATCATCAGGCCCTATGTGGAAAAATTATGGAGTTATAAAAGTCACAATGACAGTTAAGTTAAGTTAAAAAGTTAAGAAATTTATTTTAATTTAAAGTAAAAACTCACCATAACTTTTCCACGTAGGAAAAACTGCAGGAAAACACCAAGAACATTTCAACACAGTAGATTAAAATACAATTCTATGTTTGTAAAAACAAGGAAGAACTTATAGATCCTAATTTTATTATTTAAAGAAGATTAATTTATATTTTATTTTATAAAAACATAGTTATAAAATTTAAAATTTAACTGAAAATTAACTAGCAGTCAGTTAAATTATAAAATATATAAGTTCTTCCTTGTTTTTACAAACATAGAATTGTATTTTAATCTACTGTGTTGAAATGTTCTTGGTGTTTTCCTGAAGTTTTTCCTACGTGGAAAAGTTATGGTGAGTTTTTACTTTAAATTAAAATAAATTTTTTAACTTTTTTAACTTAACTTAACTGTCATTGTGACTTTTTTAACTCCATAATTTTTCCACATAGGGCCTGATGATGACGATGGTTTAATCGTCGAAACCGGTCGCTAAATAAAATAACTTATGAGAAATAAAGGACCTTTGTTTTCTTCCTAACGTCAGTACCTACTACTCACATATGGCTATAGATTTTGTTTTTGTATTTTTAATGTTAATAGCGACATAGGCATTAAAAAGGATGAAATTATCGGTATTTCCCCTGGAATATTATTTAATTTAAATAAATACGTCCAAAAAGATTAAAAAATTATATTAACCTATATCTATAGTAGGGTGGGCCGAAAAAACCTTTTTTTTTATTTCGAAGTTGTAATAGCGCGGGAAACTTGCGAATCATATAGACTAAAAAAAAGAAAAAAAAATTATTAAAAAGTTTGACAAAATATGAAAAAACTTCATTTTTGCGATTATTTTTTTAAACGTTTGAATTAGATGTTTTTGTAATGTAATAGTTTGTAATGTCTTCGAATAGAGCCTAAAAACATTGTGTTTTAATTTGGTTTAAATCAGTTGATATCTTCCAATCGCGCATAAGCCCCAAAATTTGCCAA
Organism: Crepidodera aurea; assembly: GCA_949320105.2. Lineage (NCBI taxonomy): Eukaryota > Metazoa > Arthropoda > Insecta > Coleoptera > Chrysomelidae > Crepidodera > Crepidodera aurea. The sequence continues at coordinate 35,208,731 of OX439475.1, read as the reverse complement.
AATATTGAAAATTTCACATTTTTGGTATCACAGGCCCACAAAAAAAGAAGAATGAACTTTACATGTGAGTATACTACCCGTATGGATTTTCAGCCGCTGAATCCGAATCTGGTCTCAGAATTTCCCCTGGACCCCCTAGTTTTCTCCTAGCCTAGGGGAAATGCGTGAAATCTTAGAAATTTCAGTATCTGTGAAAGCAATTTCGATCTACGAAAAACGATAATGTTTTCACGTATCTCGAGTGGCTTAGTTCTAATCTCACCGTAGAATTTCCCTAGAGTACCTCAGAATTCCACTAGCCTAGGGGAAAAAGTGTTAAGCTGAGCAAAACTTGTGACTTCTGGAAGGTTCTATTTTTGCACAAGGAAGCTTATATATTTTCATATTTTGAGTTCCTGAATTCGTATCTGACGTACAAAATGTTCCACAGTACTTCAGAATTTCCCTAGCCTAGGGAAAAACGTAGAAAATTGTGCAAAAATTGAAGTTTCATGGAGGCCTTTTTCGTACGGAAAAGATGATATCTTTCCGTCTTCTGAGTTGCCGTGTTCATTTCTGTCATCAGAATTTACATCCAACGCCTCACAATTGCCATAGCCTACGAAAAATTCCATTATTTATATATTATTAGTTTGTTCGGCTTTTCCTTGTTCTTTTATCGTCAAACGTCCCTCTTCAACAACCAGCAAAAATCTGCCATCATGTGTTCATCCCATCGTTCCTGATAATGTCGCTCCATTTCTTTGATATCTTGGTGGAAACATTCTCCTTGTTCCTCACTGTAATCACCAAGATTTTCAGGGAAGTGTTCGAGATGGGAATGAAGGAAGTATAATTTCATGCTCATTAGGCAACCTTGTTCTTGAAATTTTCGCAACATGTTTTTCATTATTTTCTTATAGTCGTCGCTTTTAAAGTTACCTAAGAAATTTTTGATAACTTCCTTGCACAACTTTCTTCATTTTTCCCTATAGAGAAATGATGAAGTACTGAAGTACGTCAGATATGAATTCAGGAACTCAAAATACGAAAATATCTAAGCTTTCTTGCGCAAAAATAGAACCGTCCAAAAATCAGAAATTTTTCTCTAGTTTTCTCCTAGGCTAGTAGAATTCTGAGGTACTCTAGGGAAATTCTACAGTGAGATTAGAACTAAGCCACTCGAGACACGTGAAAACATTATCGTTTTTCGTAGATCGAAATTGCTTTCACAGATACTGAAATTTCTAAGATTTCACGCATTTCCCTTAGGCTAGGGGAAAACTGGGGGTCCAGGGGAAATTCTGAGACCAGATTCGGATTCGGCGGCTCAAAATACATAGGGGTAGTATACTCATATGTAAAGTTTATTCCACTTTTTTTTGTGGGCCTGTGACACCAAAAATGTGTAAAAATGTGAAATTTTCAATATTTTGGCAAATTTTGGGGCTTATGCGCGATTGGAAGATATCAACTGATTTAAACCAAATTAAAACACAATGTTTTTAGGCTCTATTTGAAGACGTTACAAACTATTACATTACGAAAACATCTAATTCAAACGTTTAAAAAAATAATCGCAAAAATGAAGTTTTTTCATATTTTGTCAAACTTTAGGGCCTATGCGCGAATGGAAGATGTCAACCGATTTTAATATTTTTTTTTCTTTTTTTTAGTCTATATGATTCGCAAGTTTCCCGCGCTATTACAACTTCGAAAAAAAAAATAAGGTTTTTTCGGCCCACCCTAATCTATAGTTTTGATGAAATTTGGATACCGAAAAAATCGTAAAAAAATGTATTTGTTGTCAAATAATAAAAAAATAAAATTTTTAAAATAACAAAATTACGGAAGGTACTAAATTTTTGCAGTACAATGCCCCTTAATATCTCAAATGTATTATAAAATCACATGATATTTTTTCATCCAAAACAAGGTCCAATTTCACTACAAGAACTTTCCATCAGCAATACGTGTCTGAAAACCGATTATAAAAAATTTATATTTTCATTCTAAAAACGTAATTTAAAATAATTTATTAAAATTACGTTAGACATTCGCTTTTTTTCACAAATAACAAAATAATTCAGTCGAATGTCATGTTACAAGAAAATGTTTATGAATTCAGGTCAGAAGCATTACTTCAGTTTCATATCATACGAATACCGAATAAATATGTAGATCAGATTAAAACATTATTGCAAATATGAAAATGCCATTGAAATGAGCAATTATACAGCAGAAATGGGAATTTAATGGGATTATTAAAAGTAATATAGCGATTTTTGTAGTTCACTCTTTGCTTTCGAAGTGAAATTGAAATAATTGTTACATGTCCGTTATTAAACTTTTTAAATTCATATTTTTTTAAATCTTTTTAATAAAAAGTATATAAATAAACTAAACAAGAAAAGACAAATTTAGACATTTTAAATTAACATTTTTCTATATTAAAACTAAATAATAATCACCCCAAGCAATGAAAGAAAATAAAAAAATAATTTATGTAGCTAATAATCCTATAACGCCTATCTCTAGGATGTTATAAAAAACTATTGCCGCAATCCGGCGTTACATTGTTAGTCCGTTAGCAGATCAGTGTGTGCCAGCGTGATGTTAGATTTTGTAACTAGCCAACTTAGTGCATATTGTGTTTTTCGTTTCATTTCAAAAATTACTTCTTAATCAAATCAAATTAAAGAATGAAATATTCCAAATTGTTTTAAAAATCAGGGAAAACAATTTCTGGGAAACCGAGAAAAGAGAGAAACTTCTAAAACTGATTATTTACAAAACAACATGCCCACAGACGTTGATTTTTATTTATATAGACATAGCGGAGTGAAATTAGACGAAAATATTCTGAAAGTGGATGTAAGAGCTTAGTCAAATTTTTTAATTTTTTTTGATTTTATACATAAAGAGAAGCTTGTAAAAATTTTTTCAATAAATTTTTTTGTATTTTTCGAGTGGATTGCTTCACTATTTTTTAAATATCTCCGGCTGTAAGAGAACAATAGTAGAGAAAAATTTTTTATCTTAAAAAGAAAGATTTTGTGTGTACTTTTGTCTAAAAGATCCAACATTTTATTTCTTTATTTAAAGTGCCCAATTTAGGGAATAATAAAAAAAATAAAAATTCGATTTTCATTTTTTTCCAATTTTTTTATCGCGATATTTATGCTTGAGTATCTTAGAAGAACTGTATTTCAAGTTCTAAAGTAAAATTTTTGTGAGGGAACGAATCAATAAAAATCAATATAAAAAATGAAAATCGAAAATACGAGAATTCTTTGGTTATTTATTGCCAAAATTTATTTATTATTATTATTATTATATTAATTCAGTAAAAATAATAATGTGCGCGATTTCGTTTTTTGAGGTTAGGATGCATTTTTAAAAAAACCCTACTATAGGATCGATATTCTACTTCATCACGGTCATTTTAATTTTTTTTTTATTTTTCCACGACTCTTAGAGCCGGAGATATTTAAAAAATAGTGAAGCAATCCACTCGAAAAATACAAAAAATGGCACATATCTCGCGAAGCTCCATCCCAAATTTATTGAAAAACAAGCTTCTCTTTATGTATAAATTCGAGAAAATTAAAAAAAAATTTGACTTAGCTCTTACATCCATATAAAGTTTTAATTTCACTCCGCTAGGTTAAATTTCCTAGCAATATTAAAACATATGATGATTAAATTCGGTAAAAGATAATTTGCAGCCTCTGGCATATTTTTGTTAGCAAAACTAATGTTATAAATTAAGTCAATAATGATACACTTGCATCTCCAGAAACAGAATAATTACTAATTCCAAAAAAAGCTTTGTTGTCATGCCTATTTTTAATCAACAGCAATGTTTGTAAACAAACCTATCTCGGATAGCTCCAAAAATCTTCCTGACCTACACCTCTGTATTGGAGCATTTCCAAAAATAGAAAACAGCGACGTTTAGAGACCATTTTTTCACCTACCGCCATCCATTCCAAATATGGTGTCATACCATGGAAGGTTATCGCCCACTTTTTGAATAGTAAATGACAAAAACTCAATCCGAAACAACTTCATTAGACCGCCAGATTACCTAATTGATTGTTTATATAAATGTTTATGCAAAAAAGAGCAATTAATCTTTTTATCTTGCATAGATATGATGACCAAAAATGGATGGCAGTGAAAATGAAAACAAGAAATTAAAGAAAAAACATGTTGGGAACTGTTTTTTCAACGATAAGTTATTTTTGTATCTATAAATGGCAATTTAAAAGAACATCTAGTATCGAGATCACTGCATAAAGAAAGAGTGACTGGAAAATCTTTTTTAGGTACTTAACATATTGGAAATTGTGAGTGAAAAAAATGTGAAATAGTGAATTTTTAGACGAACATATAAAAAATCATTCAAACATAAAAATTCCTTCCTTAATATCTATGACAAACTCGCGGTTCTTCGACGTAAATACTTAATATGTTGTGATTAAAAAAAACAGATGTTTAATAAACTAAACAGCGGATTTTTCGAGGTTTTTTTTTTAAATAGTTAAGGACGAAAAACTGTCTATTATAGTCAAGTCTGCAAATTGATAGCCGAGGCTAGCAAGCAGGAGAGACAATAAACAGTTTTTCGCCGAGGTGCATATTACTTTTTTTCGTCGACCTCTACAAAAACGTACTAATTTCCGAAAGAAAAATCGATCATTTTTGAAGGCAAGCATTTTTCGTCCGCAAACACTTTTCGTCCGCTGTGGTCACTAGGATACGGCACGGTGCGAGTCATTTGAGGACGAAAAGTACTTGCCTTCAAAAATAGTTGACTTTTCATTCGGAAATTAGTACGTAAAATGTCATTTTTTGTAGAGGTCTACGAAAATAGTATATTGTGCAACAAGTTTTGAAAATAGCACTTTTCACCACGAGTTACACACTATACTTTTCCTACGGCTGCGACTTTATTATCATATATATATTTTTATTGGTACCTATTTATTGTTAGGTGCTTTTCAACATAGAATAGTGCGACCACAATGTTGAAGATTTATATTTTCGCGCTAATTTGTCCATTTTATGAATGTTTCATAAGAACTTTCATACCTCTCTTTGGAAATTAATGGTAAAAGATTTTGCGTGATTTGGGAGGCCCTTTCAAGTATTTCTGGAGGAGTACAGTTAAATTCATCTTCTATCATCGTGTAACACTGCTTTTTTAAAATTTTGCAATAAATTTGACTTTGTTTTAATGAGAAATGAGAACTGTCAGTAGTGACAGTGTCCGCATGCTAGATTTCATCTCGATTCATTGATATGTGTTGTTAATATGAGTTGTGTTGTCATTTTACTTAGCACACAGCGTGTGTAAACGTTTACACACGCTGTTTGAGATTGACGTTTTTCAAGAGAAGTTGACAGTGCATTTTTATGCATATTCTAAGCATTCTAAGATATTAAGATATTTAAGATCCTAGAGAAATTCGTACAAATTATAAATCCTAACAAAGTGGTAATTTTGAAATTAATTAAAAATTCAGGAAAACGGTAAAAAAAACACGTCTTGAATGCCTAATTCATTATTAAATAATGAGCTGTATGAAATCCCTATCGATTTTTAAATCTAAAAACACTTGACACTTATATGATCATGTATAAGGACTTTCTGGTACTTTGTACATGGAAAATAATAATAACTCACTAAAAACCAGTTGAGAATGCTCTTCTAGCATTGCCATAGACCGAACAAATTGTATTGAATGACAGTATTAATAAAATTTTATTGTTCTTATTCTAATCAACACAGCCACAGTCTACTCGCTTTTACCAAAATCGTCATTCACTGTGTACTTCAAATTCAATGTCATTTTAAACTTCAAAATTTTCATATTTTGGACCCCATTTTGAAGGTGTTCTCGAAGAGGCAAGGAGGGGCACATCAAACCCTAAGCTTACTTTTTGATGATCTATCAAAATATGAAGTCAGAATTTTAAAATTCATGAACACAAAGAATCAACATAAACTCACACAGATCGAATTCAGATACCGAACAATTTGTTCGGTGAATATCTACAGTTACCAAAAATCTAAATCATAGTCATAAATCATCGAGACATTCCAGCAGCGATTTCCTGAATTACACCTAACCAGTTTTTAACATAAGATGATCTCCGAGATGACATCTAGCGGTGCAGTATATACGAAAAATCTCGTGTTCAAAGAATGCAAAATGACTGTCGTTATTGCCATAACTGTGCCTTTGCTGATAATCAGCTAACGGCATTCTCGTAGAGGGTGCTGAAAATTTAATTGCACACAAAATTTATAAAATTTACATACGAAGGAATTTAAATTCTTTAAATTAGCTTAAATTGCTTTTAATTCGAATTTTTATGAAATGCCACCCATTTCTTAATTAAATTTAACATAAAAACTTTATTTTATGGTATGGTACAGATATATTTTGGAATATTTTAAAATTAAGATAAAAGTTATACGGTGCATGTCCAGGTGGAATCCAGTAAATATATATTATAATTAATCACTCCTAATAAATTTTCGTTATTTTAATTTTTAACATAATAGATATAGACGTAAATATTGAATGTATTAGTAATCCTCCACATAGCACTAAAATAGAAATAGCTGATGATAATTTTTCTAACTAAACAGTCAAGAATTTTATACGATTTTGTCAAAATATTCTAATACAAGTCGAAATACATATAACTGACATAGATAAAATTGAGAGCCAACCTATAAGCCGCATTATTTTTACCGAACTTTGTTCGGTATATATCTGAATTCGTTCTGTGTGTGTAGCTTTTTTGTGTTTATTTCAGATTTTGAAAGAGCATCAAAAAGTAAGCTTAGGGTTTGATGTCGCCCGTCGTACCTCTTCAGGAACACCTTCAAAACGGCGTCCAAAATATGAAAATGTTCATTTTATATTCTTTTGGAGCATCAAAAGCTTATATTAGTGTGCAACAAATTATTAACAGTTTTTTTATCATAAAAATTTTAATGTTGTTTCATTACAATTTGTTCCGTCTATGGCAATGCTAAAAGACCTGGTTTTATATAATTTTTCAAAAAAAATGTATGCAGGTGTAAATCACTGTCAAAACTAGATCTAGCAAGTAGCAAGTAAGCGTGATTGGAAAATTAATCCATCAAAGCGCAAAAATTTAGAATCTTTTAATGATATTTGTGAAGTTTTCCAGCGAAGATATTAAGAAAGAAAGTCACTCAACTACCAATTAGACAAAGACAGTCAAAAACTGACTACCCAAATCCTATTTTATCTAATACACATTTCAGTGAAGAACACACATATCTATTGCAGGTCTAAAACGATTTTTATCCAGAAGATGCTTACTTGTGTGATATTTCTTCAGATAATCTTTGCATTTCATAAAGATTTATTAAAACTACAAAAGCCTGAGTCACATTGACAAAAAATACAGAAATATACAACAGATTTCAACATCGCCTGGCATTTCAAACTAGATCTCCAACTTTTGGTAAACTTTGGTAGCCTTCAGTAAAGTTTCTTAAGTCGAACTACAGGTAATTCAGGATTCTCCTATGATGAATACTATACATTTGTACAGTTCCAGCCCCCTCGCACGTATCTCATTCGTTCCATCACATTTTCGCAACCATTTTCAGCCATTCCACCTCATAGGATACACTCCTATGGCTACATTAAATCATTTAGACAACACATTTAGCATTTTTTTTTTATCAGACAAAGCATATCTATCCATCCTTCAAGTTCGCTTCGAATGGCTTCAGAACGAGCCAAACTTACAAGTAGGAACATAGAAAGGATAGTAGAAATCCACCTAGTTTAAATGTGTTAAAACATTTTTTTGAATCCACAATTTGCTCAATATCACGCGTATTAATCACTATATTTACGTTAAAGGATATTCAGCCTTTCAAAGGGGGCTTTTGGTCCAAAAAAGAACACAAGTCTATAAGCGGCGAATAGTTTCATTATATCTGTTGGAAGTGACAATCCCAGCAGTGCAAATCCAACATTGAAGCGCCGTTTAATTTCTGTCACATTTATTATAACTGTCAATACTGTTTTTGGTATGTCAATATATAGAGTTGAACATTTGTAATTTGTGTCCAGTTTATTTAACTTATATTCATAATCTCAACACACAAACCTGCACATATTAACAATATCAAAGAGTTTAAATAAATGTATTGTATATCTTGTAATAAAGTTTTAATAGTGTTTACACGTGATTAGGTACACAGGTAAATTCAGTATATACATCCCATAAAGAACCTGACGACAGGCGACTAAAAATTTAAGTTAACAAAATAATTAAAAAAAACATCTTATCACACCTAACCTACTTTCTGATGTCATCAAAAAATCCCATTGCTACTTATTTCTTATTATATCCATACCGTTCAAAATTCAGAAGCACCGTCATTTTTTTCGTTTCGCTTGCTATAAGCAAAGGTAACTGTCCGTTTAAAAATATATTATGTAAAACGCAAAAATAAATACATCCCAGTAGGCTATAAACATGCTGCCGCTGACAGATAGCCGCCGATGTTGCGAAATTTATTAAATCAATGTGAAATTTTTAATGCAGTAGCTGTCGAGTATTCAGGCTTTTTCAACTTTAAAATGCTGTTTTTAATAGACTTTCACAAATGATCGTACATAAAGTAATATTCGTGTTTTTTTATTCTTCAGCTGTATTATTGAGTCAGGTTTATGCTAAATGGAAGAGGAGATCCAAATATCGGCCACCCACATATTTTTCTGCTTTGTACAAAGTTTCTATTTACAGTTTGTCCATTTTTTGTTCAGAATAAATTCCAGATTACTAAAAATTCAAAGTGTTATAAGGCATGTTCATTCGCTATTCTATGGAACGCCGTTTTACTTTTTATTCATAAATGTTTTTTTTTCAATTTTAAACATAAATCCATTTTATTCAACTCAGTTTTATGTTTATCCATTTATTTCAGCACTATTAAACTGTTTCTTCAAAAAACTTTTACTATTTAAAATGTTTGATGAATAAAATTGTATCTTGATAAGTCAAATATATTTGATAGATATATTTAAACACTTTAATTTTTAGGATGCAATTAAAATTATCAACAGTCATTTTAATTCATGTAACATTTTAATTCAACCAACATAAAAATAACAAACATTTTAAATAAGTTATTTAAATGTTTGTTGATATTTTTTTGGAAACATAGTTACATAAACCAAAACATTGAGGAATAAAAATGACCAACAATCGTTTTAATTCTTTATTTAAAATGTTTGTTATTTTTATGTTGGTTGAATTAAAATGTTACATGAATTAAAATGACTGTTGATAATTTTAATTGCATCCTAAAAATTAAAGGGTTTAAATATATCTATCAAATATATTTGACTTACGCAATTTTTATCAAGATACAATTTTATTCATCAAACATTTTAAATAGTTAAAATTTTTTGAAGAAACAGATTAATAGTACTTAAAATATTATAGAAACAGGTAAATTAGTTACATACAACTGCTAGTTATTTAAAAAGTAAATAAAGAAAACAATTTAAAAAGTACCGAAATATTTTAAAACTACATATTTACATTTCTATTTTTAAACATTTTAGAATTTATCCTATTGACCTACTTAAAATATAACTTGAAATAATTTAGAATGTTTAAATTGTTTACTGAATAAAAATGCAACTTCCTAAAATTAATCTGACTAAATATTTTCATTAGTTACCTTTTACATCTAATATTTAAATGTAGGTTCTGAACATCAACAGTCATTTTATTTCATGTAACATTTTAATTCAACCAACAAAAGAAAAACAAACATTTTTAATAAGGTATTTAGATGATTGTTTAAAAATTTAATATCTACATTAAAAATATTCTCATTTATTTGTCCCTTGAATTAAAATGTTTGTTGAATAAAAATGACACTCGTTTTAAAATGATTGTTGATAATTTTTATTCGGGATTGTAATCTTGGTTGCTGGAGTCATCGAGCATTACGAAATAAGTAATTTGGTAACGTTGGATTTGAAACAAGTAACCCGTAGATGTCGTACTTGTTCTGAGGTAAACAGGACAAAGAACGGCACAAAATATGAGATTACGAGAAACTTAATAAATAGTGGTAGTAAAATACGTAATAAAAATAAAACCAAAACAAATTTGACTGACGCCTGACACTTTCCACAAACATTTGACGTTAAACAGAGTTCATCCCCTACGTTGCCAAATTCCTTTGGTAGTTCTAGTAGCACCCGCTGACTACAACGCCCAATTAAAATTATCAACAAACATTTTTATTCAACAATCATTTTAATTCATGTAACATTTTAATTCAACAAACAAATAAATACCTATAATTTTAATGTAGGTACTAAAATTGTAGAAGATCATTTAAAACATTATTTAGAACTTATTTAAAATGTTTGATAATTTTAATTACATCATAAAAGCTATAAAATATATTCGATCCGAATCTGCAAAATAATTCGGTATAAAGAGTGAACTTTTTATATTAAAAACATAAAAATTCGGTCTCGATATTGAATTTTTTATGAAATTAAATCAAAGACTTGACAAAAAAGAAAAAATATGGCAGCTTAGTGTTGACCAAAAACGATAAAATACCTTGTATTAATGGGGCGCAATTAATCGAACATATTCGAATTACGTAAAATTCATGAGAAATTGAATAAAACTAGTTATTTTTTACGTTATGGACGATTTTCTGAGGACACTTCAAAATGCCTTCTTGGAAATCATTGTTTTCTTTACTTCTTTAGATCCCTCCATAACAATTGAAAATAGTAAACGACTTAACTCCCAACCCTGATTTAGTATGATCTTGGTTTAATATTATCTTGATTCTTCATTGTTTGTCTTTATTGTTTTCGTACTATTATTTTATTTCTTCAATAGTTCTTTTATCTATCCGCCTTCTTTCTAGCGTCTTCCTTATATTCTCACTTTTTACCTTGTCGAAAGTATTTTTAAGGTCCATAGAGCTCACGTGTTTTTGTTTGTTTTTATTAATAAAATATTCACTTGCCTATCTGATCGTAAATATTAAATCTTGTGAATACTTCCCCCGATCTACAACCACTTCATATTGAATTATATTTTTAATCTTATTCCTAATTTATCTTTCAAGTACTTTCGCTGGTACATTGTTTAACGTTACTCCTTGATAGTTATGTCTTTTGGTCACCGTTTTTAAGAAAGGTAAATATAATTTTCATATTTAATTCTCTTCGTATCAGTTTTGTTATATAATTCTACGACCACCCCCGTATGTAGTCAAAAACACACAGTCGGCAATAAATGTAAGATGTCTATTACGCACGGTAAAAGAAAACGCACAGCTGTAAAATAAATCGCACAGCTTCCCTAGCAACCACTTAGTAACTGTTTATAAGCAGTCAAACAATCAAAATTAAGCGAACGAATATGAAGAACTGTCAAAAAACTTCGCATTTTATTAACTTATATGTGTGTGTGTGTGTGTTGTAAAGTTTTAAGAAAAAATGTCGAGCGACAGTGAAATGGATCTAACTCCACCTAATATTACCGAAATGGCTGAAGTAGCCAAAAGCAACTTATTACCAACGAAATCTGAGAGTCGGTACAAACAAATGTAGCAAAAATTCATGAAATGGAGGTTAAAAAACAGCGTAAACTCATTTTCTGATAATGTTATGATGATTTTAATTATATTTCTATCTTCATCTTTTATCTTCATGCTAGTATATTCTTTTTTTTTCCTTCGTTGTTTTCGAATTCTTTAACATAATTTATAATTCTCTCTATTACCGGCTCGCACCTTTTTACCATGATTCTTGGTTTGCTTTAAAATACGTATTCGATTTTCTTCTTAATATTTCTCACAATCTCTTTTTTTTTGTATTTCAGTACCTTTTCCATACATGATTCTTCTCTTTGCATATTCTGTATTTCATTATCTTCGTTTTTCGGCAGTCTTTTAAAGTTTTCCCATTTTTGTTCAATTCTATTTGTGGATTTTTATTTTCCTGCATTTACTTCTAGTTCTGTACCCTATCAAAAATGTATCATTTTCTTATTTTCCCGTATCTTCACCTTTTCCATATGCTATTTATATAGTCCATATTTCTTCAACAGATTTTTATTATTTTTTTTGATCCTGTGACACTACATCTGAAATTAGCAAAACCCAATACAGGGAATCGTTGCTTTGTAAAGTGTCGAAATTCTCTTCTAAGTTCCATTCATAGATGGTAGCACATTTAAGTACATCCGAAATGTTTTTAAAAACACACATATGTCTTAAGACATCTTTTAAATTATATATATAAAAAAAATGTTTCTCACATTACTGCTTTTCTTAAAACAAACACCGATTTGCTATTCTAATAACTTTTTTTTCCAAACCAGTTTTTCAAACTCCGGGAAGATCTCTGTCCTCATGAAATATTCCTGAGTTTAAAAATAGCTAATGGCGCTTTTTTTATACTTAAAGTCAACTGGTCTGTCTTGTGACATTCTTTGGATACTGGATAGGTTGTCGAAGTCGGATGCTTTTCATTTTAATTTTGTCTCATGACTATTGTATTCAATTCAATAGGATGTTTTAAGGTGATCAGTCGACAAAAATAAATAGAAAAAAATATATGAAAGAACAGTGACACGTTCCCAATGTTTGTGCAAAGGATGACTTTTTTGTGGGGGTTCATTAATAGTTATTTATGGATCAAAGATATAATAGCCTTGATACGCTACGTAATATTTTATGTATTATCGCTAATATTAATTTTATGTTTATTGTTTTGGGTCGAAATATCCCTAAAAATGTTCCTTTTACATAAATTTGCTTGAAGTCAAAAATTTGGAGAGCGTACCCGTAGATTTATTCTAATGTCCATAGTAGTAGAGCAAAAAATATATCAAAAATCCTCATCTCCAGATTTTTTCCGGCTAAGTATAAAAAATATCGAAACCGATGTATTCAGATCCAGTGTGAGGAAAATTGCTTGTCAACAATTGCTCGCCCACAGTTGCTCGCCCACAATTGCACACCAGGAAAGGTGATCGCCAATTGCGTATATAATATAGATTAATAAACACGTTTATTACAATCTGATAACACACTGAACACTATCACGAACTGAATAATAACAGAATGAAACTGAAATGAATATAACTCAAAATATTTTGACTTATGACCTTCGCTTTTGACATTTACCTGCAAATATATGGTGACTCTACATCTCTACAATTGTTGGCGAGCAACTTTCCTGGCGAGCAAATGTGGGCGAGCAATTGTTGGCGAGCAACTGTGAGCGAGCAATTGTTTTTTAAAAAATTGTGACCTAAGAAATCACCAAAATGTGATTATTTGGAAATTTGTTTTTATTTTTTTGCTATAAAATAACAAAATTTAAAAAACAAATCCTTATATTATATTTTTTCTGTTTATTTAAGCCTGCGAGAGTAATTTTGATATTCTTTCTTTCTTTAAAACGAAAATTTTGAAGATTTTCCATAGCATATTCCGTTTTTCTTTTTCTTCCTTTTAGTAGCAAATTCTTATGTTTATGCTTTTTATTTCTAATTTTACTTTTTCTCAAATCCTTTTTCTTTGCAAATCATTTTCTGTTGCTACTGCAACTGTTGCTGTATCTGTTTTTTTGGGAAAATCAAAATTACAATATCCTCTTACAGATTTTTATGAAGATTTCTATATGAAAACCTGATTCTAATTACCTAATTCTGTAGTTGCAAATAAAATTTACGAAACCTCCACAAATTATTAGTTTCCATAACCTTTTTAAATTAACTTGACAATCTTCAGTGTAGCTACGATGTTAATTAGCCCGCACGAATTTAAAAAAATACATTTTTTGTATACTGTATACATTACCGATTGCATGTTATAAAATTATACCTCATCCTTAATTTCAATAAGACGAAAAAAAAAAACACGGAAAGAAAATTGATTTATTAAACTTATTGGCGATCGGAAATTTTTTTCACGCTCTGTATAACGTACGATGTGCGTGTAAACATACACTAAAACACAGGGATCGGTTTGCATTTAAATCAACGATAAATGAAATAAAACAAACTTTAATAAGATGAATAATGATTGCGGATAAGCCGTGACAGCGGCGGGGTGGAGGAAACATTAATTTAAAGTTATAAAAAAATAACTTCTTTTTGACAATTTATTTTCTAACTATGATCTCTGAAATCATTACGGTACTTAAATCGAAGTTTAGGAAAGATATTATTTGATTTGGCTTTTGGTCTAAACAAATTCTATTAAATTATAAAAGAATATTTTCTAGAAAACCGAGAAAAACTGAATTCCAAGTCTAGATCTGATCACAATCAACATAATCTAAGTTTAAGTCATATCAAAATTTTATTTAAATTTAATATCCAAAAAAAACGAAAACGAAATATTTATGGGTCTAAAAAAATGACCACTTCACCCTCAAAAACCTTGAATTAGTTTGCTGTATTTTAAACAAAACAAAAGATACAAAAGGTATTATTAAAGGTTTAGTTTCACATCGTTCGTTCTGAAAACGGTGGAGAAAGCAACTGATAACTATATCAGAACAGAAATCCTGGAACGGGTGCCTCTGCACCCCCATCAGCATGCGTACCAAACGGGCAAATCCACGGAGACCGCATTGGTGCAATTGACAGATGAAATCCAGGATGCACTAGAGAACAAAGAATCTGTAGTGTGGGCCTTTCTAGACATAGAAGGGGCTTTTGACAACACACCACACGAAGCTGTCAAAAGAGCACTAGAAAAGAGGGGTAGACAACACGACAACCAGATGGATGTCGCGACTACTATCTACCAGAATAGCAGAGACTAAAATGGGACAAGACACTATTTCCATCTGCACAACCACAGGATGCCCACAAGGAGGAGTGTCCTCCCCTCTTATGTGGATCGAGAATACCCTCTGCGATATAGTTCAAAGAGGGCTGGACTATACCAAAGAATGGTGTCAATCGATGAGACTTAGCGTCAACCCCATCAAGACTACCTTAGTTGCCTTTAAACGGAAAAGAAACATTAACCTCAAAACCATCGAATTGGACGGGAAAGTTATTGAATGGAAGCCAGATGTCTGGGACTAATACTAGATAATAAACTCATCTGGAATAAGCACGAAAAAGAAGTAACCAGCAAAGCCACGAAAGCTCTAATGGTGTGCAGAAATTGTGCGGGAAAAAACTGGGGATGTAACCCAAAGATCCTGCAGTGGATGTACACGTCAATAGTGAGACCGGCCATTACTTATGGAGCAGTAGCCTGGGGCAGCAGAACTAAACTGGCCAGTACAAAGGCAAATCTAGCGAAAATCCAAAGTCTAGCCTGCGTATGCATAACAGGTGCAATGAGAACGTGCCCAACGGCCGCCATGGAGGTAATCCTAAGCCTTACACCCCTCCATATAGTAGTGGAGAGTATAGCGCGAAGGACAACCTACAGAATGACCAGAGAAGGATCAACCAAACGCAAGTTTCGACTCCTTCCTGGAAATCACCAAACCTGGGACATGCCCCAAGATGAGATGACAAAGAAGTTTAGCTTTGTGAAAGAATTCAACACAAAGCTAAGTAACAAAAGCGAATGGGACAAAGATACCATCCCAAAACTCAAGAGAAGTGCCATTAAATTAAATTAAAGAAGTTTAGCTTTGTGAAAGAATTCAACACAAAGCTAAGTAATAAAAGCGAATGGGATAAAGAGATTCCAAAACTCAAGAGAAGTGCCATGAAACACAGATGGTTCTAAAACAACAGAAGGAACAGGAATATGAGTATATGGGCCTGGAACCAAATATTCCGAAAGTTTAGGCAAATCTCCGAGCATTTTCCAAGCTGAAATATACGCCATCGGAAAATGTGTCCAGTTCAACATAGAAAGAAATTTTCGCAGGCAAGAGATCATCATCATGTCAGACAGCCAAGCAGCCATTAATGAACTCTTCTGCGGAATAAGCACCAGTACAATACTTAATGAACTTGGAAAAGAAGTAAATAAGAAAAGATCCCAATACTGGATAGGACTACAAGGAATGAGGCAGGACAAGACACTACAGGGGAACTATAACCAGAAGAGATCTGACGACTGCATCAGTAAAAGTAAAAATAAGCTCAGAATACTAACGGGTATCCTAACAGGGCACTGCTGTCTGAGAGGCCACCTAAAGAAATTCGGATTAGTAGACAAAGAAGAATGCAGATTCTGCGAGGAAGCGGAGGAAACCTCTATCCACATTCTCTCAGAATGCATTACCCTGCAAAATCCAAGGGTACGATACCTTGGAGAATATCAAATAGAAGAGGAAGATCTACCTAACCTGAAGCCTACCGACATCCTGAACTTTTTGATAGCAATAGGACTGGAGGAACTGCTCTAATCGTTGAGACATCTTTAACGATTGGGCAGCAGTAGGGGGCACAATTGACCTTATAGGTCGCAGTGTATCGACACCCCCATCACAGATAGATAGATAGATATTATTAAAGGTTGACCCCAGTAGTGACAATAGAGCAAGCTAGAACTATTTTTTTACATTTCTTATCCCAACAAATACGTTCAAATTCTCCACTGATTGCCGCTGGTGACTGAGCTATAAACAATTGATTTACTTAACCATCACAGTTAATTCAGATTAAATAACATTGGTTAAATGTTAAATCCTAACTGCCGCTTTTTACGATATCGACCAATAAAACAAAACATAGAATGGGCGTTGGTTTAATTAAAATGGAAATTTCGATTGTTGTTAAGAGGTGTTGTGTCGTGTTAATGCCATCTCTTGATATGAGTTGTTAATACAGGTAGTAGTTTAGTTAATGGGTTATCAGTTTGTAGGAAGAAGATTATATCACATTGATTTGAAAAAATCTTTGAAAAATTCGGAATTTACTTTGTAGGTTTTTTGAAATCCGCAATTTTGGGACCAAAAAATAGTTATTTGTATCACTAGTCCGGAAAATGATCTTTTGCCGGCCTAGTTAATAAATGGGGCTATTTACAGACGATTTTAAAGTATGTAATATTATTATTTCTGGACCAAAAAAGAGGTTTTAAAAAAAATCATTTTGCCACGCATTTTCTGCTATTAGTTAACTCTAATAAATTTTTGCTCTAAAATTAACCATTCTTTCGATTTTTATAATGGCATTTTTAATTTTCTTGAAAACATAAGAAAGATTATTGTTCCATCTGTGTTTCATCACGACATCTTAAAGGAAAGTTAGTCTTAATTCCATACTTTGAATGGTAATTTTGTTTTCTTTGTATGCAAAATTACTTTATTCATTTTATTGCCTAATATTTTCACTTATTTTCGCAAAAAAAAACAAATTTCGCGTATAATTCAAGCATTTTTATGGGCGACATTTTACAAGACCTTGTAATTATTACATATTACATTACGAATTTCATCACACGGTTTATGTACTGCGCGGTTACATGCTAAACTTGTTATGTTCACAAACTACTCCTAATTTCAAAACAAAAACAAGTTTTGGCAACTGTTCTACGTTTCGAATTATTAATAGTAGAGTTTGTTTCGAAGTATGTATGCGTTTTTAGTGTTATTTTAAATAGACCAAATTTTACGAGAAAATATTTTTGGAAGTTCAAAAAATCTTACGGGAGCAAAGACCGTTTTAAGGGTCGACGCTCGTTTAAATTTTGGTAAATGAACCGACAAAAGTTTTTCTAGAAATAATTTAAAAAATTTTTTTATTTCAAATTTTCACTATTACTCTATCATTCAGTAAAATAATATTACGATCTAATAATAATATAAATATACAGGGTGATCAAACCAAGAAGGGGCAGTATTGTTTTATCGGGAACGGTAAGATACAATGGCGGGTAAAAGGGAATAAATGTTTGTATTTTAGGGGTATTTTTTAACTCTTTCTTAGTTATTGCAATAAATATTTAAAAAAAATCACCTGAAAAAGTGTTCTAAATGAATTTCTATACGACGTTTCATCTCTTCAGGACCATTATGCTTTGTATTTTAATAAGGGCATGTCCTTTTTATTTTTTTTATAACATACATAAAGTTAAATTCAACGATATGTTACATTGGAGCATGTTGCAACGTTTTTATCATACAAATTTGTTTTAAATGTTTTTCTAATAGTGTAATACACACTTCATAAAAATTGTATTTTGTGACAGCATATTTCTTCAAAATGATGCACTCCTGCCCTATGCTTTCGTAGTTGACACTACTTTCTTGGCCACCTAGATCTCCAGACATTACTCCGTTAGATTTCCTCGTGTGAGGGTTTATAAAAATTAACAGCTTGTTTTTTGAATACATTTCATTTTTTTAGTTTCACCGTCATTAACTGAGAAATGATGATGGCTGTTTTTTTACCTGAAACTTGGCAACATCGTACTGTGTAAGATTTTATTGAATTTAACTTTATATAGGGCAGATCAGTATATCTTATATTTTACCATTCAAAAGTTATAAGCATATTGTTGTT
Source organism: Crepidodera aurea (assembly GCA_949320105.2). Taxonomy (NCBI): domain Eukaryota; kingdom Metazoa; phylum Arthropoda; class Insecta; order Coleoptera; family Chrysomelidae; genus Crepidodera; species Crepidodera aurea. Next base: position 35,190,194 of record OX439475.1, on the reverse strand, counting down.
ACACCAGAAATTATTAGGGCAAACCTAAATGTAATGGATCACCCTGTACAAAGAAGTTAGATAAGAATATAAAAATGCACAAAATCGATTGGCATTATCATAATTTACTGCGGATGTGGCAAAGACTGGAAAAATGCAAAAACATTGTAAAATTAAGTCAAATCCTAAATTCCATGCCAAAAAGATTTTTTTAAATACATATGGAATAGAGAATTGTGAATTTCGAAAGACAAATGTCTAATAATTTCGTTTTTTTGATAACTAAAAAAAATGTTTTACAAGAAAAAATATAATCTTACGATATAAATCATAAGAACATAAAAATACATCAAGCGAGCTATTATGGATGAAAAATTGATTGACATTATACAGGGTGTATCATAAGGAATGGTCAATATTTGATTCATAGGTTGAGGACCTCCAAATATTAATATTTTACTAAATAACTCAGGGTCAAATGTTATCTACTACCAAGATAAAGGGTGTTGACGTAAAAATTTATTTTTCGTTTTTTTATTTAATATATTGACTTGAAATTTGGTATGGTTATATTTTTAAGTTAGTAAATCATAAGCGTGTTATCAATTTTGAGATTCCATAAAGAGCGCGCCTCCTGAACTCTACTGGATGAAGAAAAGTATCAATTTAATTTACTTTAACATATTTCAACATAGTAGGCTTTGAAACTAAAATGAAAATGTACATCTGTCAAATAATTAATAGCTGGATGGCAGCAGCAAGTCCAGAAAAATTTATTTGTGCATATAAACACAAATCATATCTCTCATTTCTGAATTAGATAAATGGTTGTGTCGTAGCATTTTCATTACCTACTTAGATGGAATTTAGTGAACAAAATTACAATCTAACAATTAGTTATTTGACAGCTGTACATTTTCATTTTATTTTCAAAGACTACTATGTTGAAATATGTTAAAGTAAATTAAATAGATACTGTGGCTAGAATATTTTAAAAGCAAATATCTCGAAATGAGCTGAATTTATGCTATTAAAACAAGTATACCTTTTTTGTTCAAATTTAGTGTGTAACATAAAGACTTGAAAAAAATTCAAAAAAGGCCAGGAATAAAAAAAATTGGTAGTTTTCTTCATCCAGTAAAGTGTAGGTGGCGCCCTCTTTATCTAATCTCAAAATTGATAACACGCCTATGATTTACTAACTTAAAAATATAACCATACGAAATTTCAAGTCAATATATTAAATAATAAAAAAATTATTCCAAAAAAACGAAAAATAAATGTTATTTTCAACACCCTGTATCTTAGTAGTAGATAACATTTGTCCCAAAGTTATTTAGTGAAATATTAATATTTCGAGGTCCTGACTATGATTAAAATATTGACTTATGATACACCCTGTATAGGAAATTTTGAATTTGTCAAAAATACAGATATTCGATAGTATAAATAACGAACTTTTTTACAAGAAAAATAAATCCAAGTATAAGAAATTAAAATGTTTAATGTCCCATTCCAGTTCAGATATTAATGTAAACTCTTGCCTATCGTAAGCGAGCTTATATTATACGTTAAATATATATTTAATTTAATTTAACTAGTGGATAATTACAAAAAAAATAAAAGATCGACCGTTAAAAAAACTATTCCATCTTCGCCTCCTCAATGACCCAGCACAAATTCAAATCCAGCAGCCCGAGTAAAAGAAAAAAAAACCTTAAACCCAACAATCATCATGCATGTTTATCTAAATGACATTGGATACCTGTTAAGTCTCCTAGGCAACGTGCCATCGCGTATCGGCATCAAGCAAGCTGCGGCGGCAACCTCTCAACAGAATTTCGACTCCCAACATCAACTTGGCGCTGACCGACTTGTCTTGCAGCGCTAACACCGTAGTGGGGCCAGCACCTGTTTCGTTTTCGCCCCCTCCCGGGGTAAATCGGCAACTTGGGACGCTGCCATCCCCTTAAAACGATTTTTTGGGGGTGTTTCTTCATTATGGTGGTGAATCAAATCACATATTTCGTCCTTTACGGGGGTGATGGGTGTTTTTAGAAGCAGATGCATGGTCGGGTCGATGTACTGTAGCTCTGAAACGAGTGAATCATGGTTGGATTTTCGATTTTTAGTCGTTTTTTTTGTATGTGTGAGGTTGTTCCGGGTCAGAGGTGTACGAAATTTATGTACGAGGTGTTGCGAAAATTGAGTGGTTGTGTATGCGGTAATAAATTTTGTAAACTTTTGAGGTTACGACGTTTAGTAGGTAGATTTGATCGTTATTTGAAATACAGGGTGGATTTGCTTAAAAATATGATATTTTAGTAATTATCGAAGTAAAGTATTTTTTATAAATAACTCCGCGGTCACCTGTAGTGCAGGTTGTCCCAGACAAAGTTTGAGCCCTAATTACCTTCTCTGACTTTTCGAAAATGAAAGTTATGGCGACATCTGTCGTTGGTTTAATTAGGTGAAAAACGTTTAGCAAACTTATGACACTTAGTGGATACATTTTCTTCGAAAAATGTGAGGTATTGTCGAGTTTAGGGGATTTTTTTTGTACGTGTAAAATAAATTTAAAAAATCCTTTTTGCCCTTCTTACTATTTGTGATCTGTAATTAAATACATACCGTCTGATGCGGTAACTTTCAACTATATTTTACTAAAAAAATCTGGTCGCATTCAAACTGCGGACACGCATGTGGAAGGTATAAGGGTAATAAAAAAGGGATATAATCCCCAACCCGAACTGCGGAAATGTTGTATTTATTGATTTGGGCAATTTATTATAAAAATAAAAAATATTAAAAATATTTTGGAAAAATCCAAAAGTGTTTTGTGACAGCCTTTAAACTAATAGATATATAAAATTAATTTAAAAATTTTTACTTCCTAATTATCTAACGTTATTCAAAGAAGATTCTTAATTTGCAAAAATTCCTAATTACCTTACATTATTTAAAGAAGATTGTTAAAGTTAACTTATTAGCAAAGTTTTAGTTTAATTCGTGCCTTTATCCAAAGCGGTTCAATTCTTGTTATTCATATTATATGTGTAAAGGAAAAATTCCAGTTTCGTAAATTTCGCGAACTTAAAACTACTGGTGAATGGCTGTGGTGCAAAAGTAAATACCATATGTGAAAACCTGGTCTTTTCAAGACAAAGTGGAGTTTAATCATGTTTTAAGTGAAGATCTTTTGCAAAGACAAAAAATGAATAACACGATAAAGCGAGAAGCTGTAGATGAGTTGTCAGAAAGACATTCTAAATTAATTCATCGGGAATTGTTATGACTTTGTCAAGTGTGTCTCCTACAAAGGACCACGCACCATCCTAATGGAAACGGGAGCACCGTCAAATTATCTGAATTTTTGATATGTGATAGTATTTGATGTCCTGATCAATAGTGTCCATGGGCCCAATCCTATCCTATGGCTAGATTTCGATATACAGGGCAGGGCGTTAAAGTTCAAGATCCCGAAATTTTAAAATGTGTACCAAAAAGTCCCCATAAAATATTTTTAAAAGTTTCTGGCGGATATATGTAGTCAAAATACATACTTATTAAATAAAATCAAAATATATTTTCTTATAGGGCGATTCATGTTTCCATAGACCTTTTTGTTCAAACTATGTATTTTTAACATGCAGAAATAGCCTGAAATATCGATAAAAAAAAGTCACCGTCAAAGTTTCTGAATATTGGATATAATATAGATCTTGACGTCCTCCTTCAAAATTGTAATAGTAAAATTGGATTCTGTGGCTTGTTTTCGAGAAATTAAACGATTAAACTGTAAAAATATCAATTTTTATCAATAGCAACTTTTAGTAATAAAAAATAAACGAAATATTGTAAACTAAATATTTTTACACACTGTATTAGATTATATTGCACCGTTATATTAATTGGAGGAATTCATACTTACAGGGTGATTTCACTTGAGCTTGTAAGATAACGAAATCAACAAGTCTAAAACAGCTGCCAAAGAACTAAAAGGTTTATTGTTCGAATAAATAAAAAAATAGGTAGGTATATTTTAGTTTTTTTATCGAACCCATAATTCATATTTTAAGCTCGTTTCTACAACACCAATGCGTTAGAGCCGTAGCGTTTTGGTTTACTTGTTATCCCTTTTTAGGAATATTTCACTGATATTTTTGGAGAATCATGCAATTGTGGAAAATCGATTATTCCATCGAGCTTTGAAATACCTCCTATTACACCACCCTATACATTTATTTAATAGCGTTTCTTAATTCTTAATACCAAAGAGACCAACATACAAATTAATTCAAATACTCCAAAACAAAGTACTGAGGAACATTATAAAAACATTGAAATTGTAACCAGCACCATCAAGAGATTTATTGATAAGAACCATGAAGAGAGGCTTCACCAAGTTATGAGCGTCGAGGCCCTCCAGCTCCTTGACAGTATAGAGAGGTAACAAGGAGTCTTAAAAGAGTTGCACCGTTTGAGTTAGTTAAATAAGACTAAAAAGCAAAGTATGTGCTTGACTGTATGTGGTGTTATATATGATGGACAAATAAGGACTAATAATGAGGAAATCTTAGAATAGGTTTAAAACGTATTAATTTAGGTTATAATTAAACCGCTCATTGGTCCTAAAGACCAGGTAGCATTGGTATAAACACAAAAACAACATCAAATATTATTTTTTTTATTTACGTACCCTTCCTTGGACTTAAACTTTATTAACATTACCTACCTACTATGCTTTTATGATCGCATGTGGTGACCTTCTGTTTTTGCCTATAAAATTGATTTAATGATTCTACAAAAATATCAGTTGAATAGGCCCAAAAGGGAAAACCACTAAAGAAAACGCGCCTAGGGCTCTACCTCACGGGTGGTGTTGAAACGAGCTTAAAATCTGAATTATGGGTCCAACAAAAAGCAAAAATATTTGTCAAATCAACTAACCTGTAATTATATCTAATCTTTTTTTGTACCTAATGGAATAATGAATAACCCTGTATGATCATCATACGTACAACTCGTTCGATAAAATACATTTTTAAACTAAGATTAACTTATTAAAAAATAAGTAAAAGGTAACAATTAATTATTAATTGTTTGGCAGCTGTTTTAGATTTGTTAATTTTGTCATCTTACAAGCTCAAATGAGATCACCCTGTAAAGTGTGGATTTTTTAGCCTGCCTTCAATTAATATAACGGTGCAATATAATCTAATACAGTGCGTAAAAATATTTAGTTTACAATATTTCGTTTATTTGCTATTGATAAAAATTGATATTTTTACATTTTAATCGTTTAATGGACACTATTAATCAGGACATCAAGTACTATCACATATCAAAAATTCAGACAATTTGACGGTGCTCCCGTTTCCATTAGGATGGTGCGTGGTCCTTTAGTAGTATTGTTTCAATGTAATCGTTATTAAATAAAATTAAATTTTAAATTTCATCTGGTCATGTTTTTTTTTACTTTCCAAATATTTTGTTGTCCGCAGTTCGGGTGCTGGATTATAGGATCAGATTACCTTGTCCGCAGTTCAGGTGCGCCGACTGAGTAAAAGTTCCGGAAGTGGGGTGGGGGAAGGTATACGTTTTGAGGGTTGGATATTGCTTTTTACGTTTTGTGGCTGAAATGTGCATCGTATAGAAAAAAGTTTAATAAAAAAGTTGTAGATAATTAAAAAATCTAAAACTTTTGTATTGGTCATTTTTTAACATAACCTCAAAAGTATCGAGAAAACTGCTAAAACCCGTTTTTTTTTGTTTTTAATTTTTATCCCAGTAAAAAATTTTTTTTTATGAAACTTGGTATAAACATTCTTTTTTGTGTTTTAAATAAACTGTAATTTTTTCAAAACAAAATATTTATTTTTAGATTTCATAAGAATTTAAATTAAAAAAAGCATAATTTTTCATCATTATTATAAAACTAAATTAAAATATAATCAAAAACAAAAATAAACAAAAAAGTTTCTAAACACGCCAACCTAAGCCTGAATAAAGTGTGAAGGGAAGTTGATGATATTGTTAATAAATGTAATTTTTCGACACATTTACCGAATGTGTAATTTAATCGTAACATATTTTCGACCAAGTGATTTTCGGTCTATTACTTTTCGGTAAATTGAGTTCGTCTATTTACCAAGACCCTAATTTTCAATCGAATTTGTAAACCAACTTTTTTGATTGACCAATAAAATTAAAAATTAACTTTCTTAGTCATTCGAAGAACATTTATTTCAACATTATTATGTTTATTTGAAATATGTTTTTGTATATACTGCTTAACAAGCTTTTTAACCTAAATTTGACTAGAATATTTATATTTTAAGCCTCTTATGAAATAAGACATGGCAATCTAACATACATTTTACAGTATTAATATAATTAAAAAGTATTGACAGAACTGTTTGTGCTGTTCAAAATTATGCCAAAGTTCAAAGTTTTTTACGTAAACAATCGTCTTTGTTAAAATAATTTTAAGAAAAACCTATAAATTCATTTGTTTTTAAGTAAAAATACGTTTGCTCTGTCTGAAAGACTATGATTGTTTAATTTTCACTCAATATATTAAGAATTAATAAAGTTATGCTTCAAATGGATATTAAAACCACTTATTTTGTTAAAAAGTTTTTTAATTTTGACGTTTCGACTTTCTTGATCGCAAGTCGTTTTCAAAATAAAATATATAATAAAAAATTTACTATAGAAACAGAACACTTGATAATCTTACAAAAATATGACAGTAACATAGGACACGGAGAAAGATTTTGAAATTGAATGTCAAAATCTGTTTCCATCATATTTTTGTGACGTTTCTGGGAACGCGTTTTTAAAAAAGGATAGCGCATTTGCACATTATAAGACAATTTATACTTCGTCATAAATGAAGTTTTCATAATAATATTATTATAAGATAAAACCAAATAAAAAATTATGATACCTACTATCCCGATATAGATGGTATCCTTTTTGCAATGAACTCTTTTTGTAAAATAGGCAGTTTTAATGTATGATTGGTGTTCATTAAGTCTAATATGAAAAGGTCTAGATGTTTCTCCTATATAAAATTTATTACATTCGCATGGAATTTTGTAAATACAATTTTTTATTATTAGTTTGAAAAACTGTTTTTCAATTGAATTTATTGCCAATCCTTCTAATTTTTTCGGATAAATTTCTTATAATAATATTATTAAGAAAACTTCATTTATGACGAAGTATAAATTCTCTTATGCTATTTAAATGCGCTATCCTTTTTTAAAAATTCGTTCAAAATCTTTCTGTTCTGTTTCTATAGTAATTTTTTTATTATATATTTGCTATTTGCTTTGAATTTTTAGGATTTTTCGCCATTTTAGATTTTTTTTATGGTGCAAACAATTTGAAAAAAATCCAGTTTGTATATTTTTTCACGCTGTTTGGATCTATCAGGTTTTTATGGATATAAAGTTGCGGGCGATATGGATATTACAATATAATTTTAAGCAGTTAATATGATGTAGGTACACTGAAAGCATGAATTTAAATGATTTTTAGAAATTGTTAATTTCATGTTTTTTTTATATAAATATGTCTGGCTTATAAAGAATTTACTTAAAATTTTACTAAAATATTTTTATTGTAGAACTTTCTCATTTATTTAGTTCACAACAAAATTAATTGGATGTTAAAAAAATATTATTTAATATTATAGATAGATCTCCCAATTATTTAAACGATTTAAAGATGAAATATGTCTAATTTTTATTATCTTTATTTGGATTTTATAAGTATTGTTGAAACAATTTTTTTGCAGTTATAATAAATGTTTAATTTATGTTTTCCGTCGGAAAAATAAAAAAAAAACATCCATGGTAACAAAATTAAAGGCATTTAAAAATTTTTTAACGTTTTTAGTACTTGATATGATTTTCATCGTTTAAATCATTCCTAGAAAACTGCATTTGCTATTAAAAATTAATACCACACATCACACAAATTATATTTAAATTTAAATTTAGTCTTCAGTGTGAAATTTAAGAACCAAACAATACCCTTAAAATACGGAAAATTTTATATACCGTTTTCCTTGATCTAATTTATAATTTAAAAAAAACAAAGCAACATCTTTTTAAAATATTATTTCTAACAAAAAATCACACCTGGGATTGCCTCAGCCCCAAAATAACTACCCTAAAAAACAAATATCAATTCAAAATAGTAAATAATGAAAAGAATTATTTTTCCTTGCATTTGATTGTTTTATTCTATATTAATTCATAAAAACAATACAATTCTACAATAATTAAATATAAAAATTCACCAAATATTTTTTAAAAACAACACTTTTTAATTTTATTAGTTTAATTATACAAAAAATATATTCCAGACACACTTTTCTTTACATCTGTTCTCACCTAAATTTCACCCTCGAAGAAACTACCCTTAATATAAAAATACTTAAAACAACAAACCTTTTTGTAAATAAATTTTAAAATACTAAACTAAAATACTAAACAATATTTATATTTTGACTTAATTCTTCTATTTCAGATAATTCCCCGAAAAAATCACCCCCCTCAACTACAACAAATAAAAAAATTACTATCTTTTTTTTAAATTACATTATTATTGATTTTCTAATAATAAACATGCCAAAAAAATATAATCTATGAACACTTTTCACCGCACTTGATTCTACCGCTGGAAACTCACCCCCAAAAAACCACCCCAAACGTGAAAATTGAGAGAAAAACTTACCATCTGGCCACTCGTGGCATCACGTCTCGGCGTCTTCCTCGCAGGTTCTTTCACATAGCGGCACGACGATGGTCATGGAAGAACTGCTGGGTCCGCGGACCCATGAGTCAGTCTCGGTGGTAATCGGCAGGGAGCCGAAGGTACCATACATGGGTACCCATATATGGGTGCCACCGGTGGCACTTACCACTCACGATTCGGTACGGTTGGAACGATTTCCTGTACGGAGAATATATTTTGGATATGTTTGAAATTTTTCAACAGTAAAAACACAAGAGCTTTTTTTTTATCGGATAAATTTCTCTTTGTATCGAAACATTTTGCCAATCAGTAATTTTATCAAATGTCAGTTTTTAGAGTAAAATTACTGATGGAAAAATGTTGAGATAAAAAGAAATTTATCCATAAAAGAAAAGTTCGCGTGTTTTTTGATAAGATAAATTAACGACAGAATATAAGAATAAAAAACAGAAACTTTATTTTTGTTGAACAATTAATAATTTAGCAGAACAATTAATTAAAGGAACAGTTATTAAAAATACAATTATTATAGGTTGGTTGGATTGGTGTACTTATGTTAATATTTTCTTCTCGGGTGGGTCTCTATATATGTCCTATTTTCATTTTCTCTTAAATTACTAACAAGATTTTCGTGATAATAATCACTAACAATGTATTAAAATTCAAACATTTGACGGACTATTCATTGATATTTTTTGCAGTTTTGCCAACTCTTACACTTAATTGCTATGAAATTATAACTAAAGTTGACAAATAAAGTGACGTCCGCTTACTAGATATTGAGGAAGAGAAATTTTTATCGCGATAAAAAATGATGCACCTTTTTTCTCGATGTTAAAGTGACAAAATCAATTCCAAGTATATGACGTTTTAACATTGGAGTTAATTTATCTAAATAAAACGAAAATGTTTATTTACACAACGTTTTGTCCGTCTATACCTCTTCGGGGTTTTATCTAAGAGTTTTTAGATTAAAATTATATTTTTGAAAATTAAAAACTTTTGACATGTTTCCAGGAAAATCGTCCATAACTTTTTCAAAACAATAATACGACTATCCGAGCATTTAACTTAATTTTTAATGTAATTTTACCTCTAGTGACATATAGAGGATGCCGCATTAGTGCGAGGAGGTCCAATCAGTCCTTTATAGTAATACATATGAAAACTGTTTCAAAGATAAATGTCGCATCAAATACAGGGCGAGTCATAACTAATGGAACATAGAGTAAGCGCAGTTTATTTGGACTAAAATTTGAAAATTGGTACCAAATATGCCTTAATAAAATGTTGTGGACAAAGTTACAGGGTGTCAAAATTTTTGTTATGGATTATTTATTACATTTTTCATTTTTAGGCCAGTAGATATAGACATGATTTTGCAACCTTTTTTTCTGAACGGAAGATATTGAAAATCACGATTTAATGCATTTTCGCATTAATAGCGCGAAAAAAATTTCAAAAGTTCTGCAAACTTTCGAAGTTTTGTAAAATAGCATTTTACATCCTTTGTTAAATTTGCAACTATTCAAACAATACGGAAAGATTTCTTTTATCGAAATCAAATTGTTTTTCATCCCAATTTTTCGAAGAAATTCCAAAAGTTCTGCAAATTTGAAAAAAATAACTAAAATAATGTTCTTGAGAAGTGTTGTAATTTGCAACCTCTTGCGAATGTAGAAATTTGCTGCAGCCTTTGATTAATTTAGTAATATAATAAATAAATATATCAATTAAAAGATCGTTAAATCCTCTACAACTTCTTTTAGAAAAAGTTTGCTGTAAAACTAAAAGTTTAGCCGCTAAATAAAGTTAAAAAACTTTTATCAAAAATATGCATTTTTTCTAGCAAATATCTCTAGAACCAGAAGAGTTAGGAAAAAATGAATATAAAACAATCTTGTAATAAATTTTATGATATTTAATTTTGTAGTGAATAAAGCTAAAAAAAGTATCCTTCTCCACGCAGCTCCTACGCTCGGTGACTTATAGTATATTTATATTTGCCTTCAAAATAAGTTGGACAAATTGTTTTGATCGTTTTAACTTACTGGCCTATTCCTTGAAAAAGAAAGTGTTTTTATAAGTCGTTATGTTAACTGTAGAAAAGTAATGTATAAAAAATGAATGAATAGCATTTCTTTAGAAATAAAAATTATAAGTTAAAACTATCAAAACAATTTGTTCAACTTATTTTGGAGGCAACTATACCTCCTAACTACTCCAAATACAGCCCCGAAGTCCGTTTTTGCATGTTCGCTCACGCACTCTACAACCCATTAATTGCTAAAAAATTAAGGTTCCGTTTTTCGTATGGGGTTGCAAAGTTACATATCCACTGAGACCTCTTCATTTGCAACCATGATAAAAAACTTTTGTAATTAGTTCGAGGCTTGTGTGTATTGAAAATGGCCGCGCCGAGAAAAAAGGTTTGATAAATAAATGATCTGTTTTTCAGAAATGGTTGCAAATGTACCAGTATATCTTACAGTTTTTTTCCGCTTACTTACCCAAATTACAATAAAAAACTTATACAAATGAGAAAAAAACAAGGTTCCGTAGCTGTTGAAAGGTTGCAAACTTAATGCATGTTGTAAAACATTATTACTAGCGATATTCCTAGTTTGCAGAACTTTTGCAATTTTCAGTGTAAAAATAAAAAAAGAAAACGTTTTTTATAATTTAAACAATGTTCCGTTCATCGCAGACTTCTGCAAAATTTTATAGTTTGTTTTCATTAATGCACTAATACAGGGTGTCCCACGACGTACTGTACACAGTCCAACCATAAGTACTATGGACCGAGGCCATTTCATATCTGGTATTAAAAAATGACCAGTTGCGTTTTTGACGGATATACAGGGTGATATTTGAAAATATGTGAATTATTCTACGTTAAGTATATCTAAAAGTAAAAATCTCAGACCAATCAAATTTGGGATACTGAGCACTTAGTTTTTTTCAGATTTTTATTTGTTTTTTGAAAACAACACCCTGTAAGCCAGATCAGACAATTTTTATTTTTCTCACTTTAAAGATTAAGGATGATACTAAGCAACAACCAAAAAAAATTGAACGCGCAACTTTTTGTTTTCTGAAGAAAAAAATAAAACTTTGAAAAATAGTATAATTTTATTGGATTCACATTCTTCTTATGACTGATGCGGCACTACATTGATAGCACATCATCATTTTTGAACAAAAATCATAAGGACAGTTCATTTTACTCGATATAAAGTATTAATCAACCAACTGTTGAAATTCCAGGGCCGTATTAATTTTTTTAAAGTTTTTATTGATCCTGTAAAAACAACACCCTGTAAGCGAGTTGTACAAATTTTCTTTCTGTAACGTCAAAGAAAAAACTATTACTTTTGATTATTGTGCAAATACAAGTAGGCTTTGAATTCGCTTTGACGTCCATTTTGACAGTTTGTGAAAGAACGTGGTGAGCGACTGACAGAAGACCAAAAAGAGGGTATTTTGGAAATGGTAAATCAAAATGAGAAGCTAAGTACCCGGCGAATATCCAGTATTTTGAATATTTCTAAGTCCACAGTTTTCAGGACGTTAAAGAAAGATCTCCTCCATCCATATCACCCCCAACTGGTACAGAGACTGCAAAAAATAAATACGGCCCTGGAATTTCAACGGTTGATTGAATAATACTTTATATCGAGTAAAATGAACTGTCCTTATGATTTTTGTTGAAAAATGATGTGCTATCAATGTAGTGCCGCATCAGTCATAAGAAGAATGTGAATACATTAAAATTATACTATTTTTCAAAGTTTTATTTTTTCTGCAGAAAACAAAAAGTTGCGCGTTCAATTTTTTTTAACTGTTGCTTAGTATCATCCTTAAGCTTTAAAGTGAGAAAAATAAAAATTGTCTGGTCTGCCTTACAGGGTGTTGCTTTCAAAAAACCAATAAAAATCTAAAAAAAACTAAGTCCGGACCTGAAATTAAAATTTTTTTAAAACCTATTTTATTGAGCTCAGGGAGCACACTAAGTGTGCCAAATTTTATTGGTCTGAGATTTTTACTTTTAGATATACTTAACGTAGAATAATTAACATATTTTCAAACAACAAGGCATTTTTTAATACCAGATATGAAATGGCGTCGGTCCATAGTACTTATGGTTGGACTGTGTACAGTACGTCGTGGGACACGCTGTATACCATCGAAGTTTCAAAACTTTTGGAATTAATGTTAATTGATTGTCTATATCTACTGGCCTATTTCTTTAATTCGATGTGTTTCATCCTAACTATAAATTATTTGATCTCCAGCTTCAAATCAGGGAGTTATTATTTCTTTTTATAATACAATGTGACTAATAAATTTTAAATAAAAAATGTTTTGCACTGTTTAAACACCAAAAAAATATAAATTTCCAAAGATTCATTTCGTGTGTTTCTCATTTATTTTGAATTGAGCATCTTTTAAATGTTTGCAAATTACGACTTAAAAACTGCGTAGAGGATTTTTAACTGACATAATTAAATATGATTAGCAAACGAATTCAAGGACAGGAAATCACAAAACATGCAATTAGCGTTAAAATCATAAAATCACCTACGCAAAAACTAATGGCGCTTCTGGTAACGCCCATATACAGCACCCGTACCATGTATGGTACTTTCGGCTATCACTATAAATCAACACTCAGGATTAATGCGTAACCTATATATGTTGTTTTTTCTCATGTGGTGTTACTTTTTCTATTTGTTAATAATTTTTTTATTGTCGTTTTTATACACCGCGCGCCACAAGTAAGTAATTTTACTAAAATTTATATTAAAAGTTATTAAAAAAAATGTATTAACTACTATAAAAAATTATTATAAATATTTATTTATATAAATCAATTTGTGTATTATTAACTTAAACTTTATTTAACAAAAAAAATAAGTTCTGATTTATATGCCTAAACACTATTTTGAAAATGAAAATTACGTCGAATGAATGCTGTAAAAATCGATAATTTTAAACAGAGACATCATTTTAATTATTTTTACATCAAAAGTAAAAGTATAGTGATGATAAATGTACAAAGATTTTTTGTTGTTGTGCCTCTATTAATATATTTCTTCAGATTTATAGAAATCGTTGAGAATTTTATAATTTATAACTTCAGGTCAAATTTACAATGAGAAAACAGATTAAAAGCTACTGGCTTCCTGAGAAAGCTCCTCTTTAAAATGCTTTCTTTTGTACATTTGTATTCAATTATTTCAATCCTGTTATCCCTGAAGATGTGTTGGATGTAATTAATTGACTGAAAAATGTTAATGCCGAGGGTGTTGACTGTCTTTCAACAAAGATTATTGAAAGTATAGGTCCACAAATTTCTTGCACTCTAGCAGACATTATTAATACATAAAAAAGGTATCCTTCTTATTCTTGATAATTATCGCCCAATAACAGTCCAAACTATTGTACAATTGTACAATAATAGAAAAATGTATTTACAAACAAATGTTTTCTTTACTTGAAAAGTATAATGTTATATCTGACCATCAACATGGTTTCTTACCTGGCGGATCAACTGAGAGTGCATCCATAGGCCTACTTAATTTTATCCACACCTCATTGGATAGGAAAAGGTATGTGGGTGCACTCTTCTTTGATCTTTCAAAGGCTTTTGACTCGGTTAGTACTGATATAACAATAAATAAACTACGAGATTTAGGATTTCGGGGAAAATTTCTATCGTGGCTGAAATCATACCTGGAAGGTAGAAAAATTATTGTTAGAATTGAAGAGCAGAAGTCCCTTCCCCAACCTGTAGAAACTGACGTACCTCAAGGATCAATCTTAGGTCCACTGATATTTTTATTATACATAAATGATCTCTCTAAATATGTTAGCACTAATCATTTGATACTATATGCACCACATTAGCGATTGATGCTGGATATCCAGATGAGCTAATCTTAAAGATGAATATTTTATCAAAAGAATTTATCAGTTGGTGTGAAAGGAATTCTCTGATAGTAAATTCGACAAAAACCATCCTTATGCATTTTTTTACAAGGACAGATATTCCTGAAAATAGTAGCATCTCAGTTAAGGATACTGAAGGTTCTTTTTCAAGTTCTACCAAATTTTTAGGTACCTACCTTGATAAGAATATGAGTTGGAATACCAATATCAATCAGATTTGTAAAAATTAAATGGTAGTTACTTTGCAATACTACAGTTAAAAAATATGTTTACAACTAGGCAATTGATGAATGTCTATTATGCAATAGTATATGTCGTATAATGTCATACTCTGGGGAGCTGCGGCCTATGCATCAAAGGTTTTTATTTCCCAAAACAGGATTATCCGTCTAATTTTTAATCAATCTAGATTATAGGCAAACATGCAGAAATAATTTTAAAGAGTTCAGTATCCTCACTTTTTATTCTATTTACATCTACGAGTGCATATTATACACAAAAAGTAATTTTAATGATTTTAACCTAAATTCTGATTTCCACGATCACCCGACCAGGTCTGGCAAGCTTATCAGGCCTCCTCAGTATTTGAAAAAAGTCCTGTCTATAAAGGAATTCAATCATTTGTCTACCTGTATAAGATATGAGAGCAATTTCAATGTTTTCAAACGAAAAATTTCTAATTGAAGAATGTTTTTATGATGTACCAGAGATTTTAAACAAACGTTTTTAATTTAACTAGCGTCTATGTAAGTAATATTTCAAGGTGCATGCTGTTTTAATGTAAAATCTGTTTTTGACCTGTCCTATATCATGTATTATGATCAAAAAGGATGAATAAAGTATTTTTTTTTAAAGTATTATTATTATTATTATTATTATTATTATTATTATTATTATTATTATTATTATTATTATTATTATTATTATTATTATTATTATTATTATTATTATTATTATTATTATTATTATTCACCTACAGTTTTCGAATTCGCTTTCTAAAAATTTTTGGTGCTATTATTTTTTTTTCGAGATATAATGAAAAAATCAAATTTTCGATTTTGTTTTGGAAATTGTGATCTTAGCATACATTTTAGAGCAGCAAAGATTTTTTATCGTTTTCTTCACCCTTTAAAGTAGGTACCTAAGAGCCTAGTTTCAGCGATATCACATATTATGAGAGGTCTCTGACAAGTGGACTATTTAGTTAGTTTTTGAAATTTAATTTTAAAGAATTTCTTTTGGATCTTACGATTATTTGCCGATTTTGTTAAACCTTGTCAAAATTTCTACGTTATCAAATTGTTCGGTATCTGAATTCGATCTGTGTGTGTGTATGTTGATGCTTTGTGTTTATGAATGTTAAAATTCTGACTTCAGATTTTGATAGAGCATCAAAAAGTAAACTTAGGGTTTGATGTGCCCCTCCGTACCTCTTCGGGAACACCTTCAAAATGGGGTCCAAAATATGAAAATTTTGAAGTTTAAAATGACATTGAATTTGAAGTACACAGTGAATGACGATTTTGGTAAAAGCGAGTAGACTGTGGCTGTGTTGATTAGAATAAGAAGTGTCAATCTAAAATTTTATTAATACTGTCATTACAATGTGTTCGGTCCATAGCAATGCATTCTCAACTGGTTTTTAATGAGGTATTATTATTTTCCATGTATAAAGTACCAGAAAGTCCTTATACATGATCATATAAGTGGCATATGTTTTTAGATTTAAAAATCAATAAGGATTTCTTAATATCTTAAAAACATCCCTTCGAAAAATCCGCTGTTTAGTTTATTAAATAACATATTTTTTTTAATCACAACATATTGTGTATTTACGTCGAAGAAAGGCGAGTTAAAATTTTGAAGTTTAAAATGACATTGAATTTAAAGTAGACACATAGTGAATGACGATTTTGGTAAAAGTGAGTAGACTGTGGCTGTGTTAATTAGAATGAGAACTGTCAATCTAAAATTTTATTAAAGCAAAAATACTTTCATTACAATTTGGTCTGTCTATGGCAATGCTAGAAGAGCATTCTCAACTGGTTTTTTTTATCTAAATTCTGAAATTAAATTCAATACATAAATTACTTATCCCGCAAATCGTGGCGACCCTATTGATTGAAGTAAAAGTTTTTGTCGTTAATAGGTTATTGACAAGCAAGTGTTCGGGAACCTCTGTGGTACTTCGACATACTTGAGCGAACCTCATCATCGAATCAGCCAAAATTCCTCGATGCGACACGACAAAAAGTCTTCTAGATGCCATCGAGACAAGAAAAGAGTGCTCTGATCGCACAGGCGGCTCCACCACCGTCGCCAATTTCTCGAAAACAATAGCACGTGGCCCGCCAACTCGATTTTTTGGTTTCTTTTTCAGAGGTCGCCGGACACACCAAAGCCTAGTAGCTCATGATCCGAGGAACAGGGGCGGACTGAAATGGTTGATTTTAGAGCCTTATCAACGGCCCCAAGTTGAAGTCTAAAATTTCAAAAAAAATATATGGAAATCACGTAGAAATATTTTCATGATAATCAAATTTTAAACTTTTGAGTAGAACTGGCGAGTCGTCAAGATTGAAATTTTTCTTTTATAGTTTTGACAGTCGATTTTAGAATTCTACTATTTTAAAAAGATATTATGTAGAACCAGTGGCGTAAATAGGATTTGAATTTGGAGGGTGATTAAACTGGACCACCGGGGTCCTGGGGGTATGGAATGAAAAATTTTGGAAATTTATACTCGCAAAAACGTGATTTTAGCGCCTTTATTGTCTTAGTTTTTTTAGAGTTTATTTTGAAACAATTATTTTTAGTATAAGTATTTTTTCGGATTATCATTATGCTTTGGGGGGTGATTGATCACCACATCACCCCCCTTATTAACGCCACTGTGTAGAACAACAACAATTTGGGAGGAACATAAAAATATTTTCACATATACTGGATTTTAATATGTACAGGGTGAGTCATTGTGGCTAAACGGTATGATTGGTTTGAGGCAAAAGTCTAAAATTTGAAAGAACTATATGGAAAAGATGTAGAAATATTTTCTTGATGGATTCCCAACTGGTGAGTTGTCAAACTTAAAATTTGGAAGATGGAATTATTTCATTCTTGGGTTTTCAATCACCACAGTCAAAATTTGCAAATTTCGAAGTACTAAATATAATAATTTTAAAATAAATTTATGTTAAGGCCATTATATAGTTCGATCCTGGTCACTAAAGCCCGGTAGCATAGCCCGAGAAACAAAACACGACGACCATATAAGGCGTTGGCCGCAGTGGCGTACGTGAGATGAAAATTTTTACTTCGGGAATGTGTTACGAATTCTTGGATTCTTGTAATTTGCAGTTGAGGCCGTGTGAAACGAGAGGTGTTTGTTTTTTTTGGAGTGTCGTCGACAGACCGGACCACCGACATTTTCGAACTCAAATATCGTTCGAAAATTAATTACTTCTGCTTATCAGTATCAGTTAAAGAAGGATTATTGGCAATATGTTAGGTCTACAACTTTAGTTTTTTTTATTGATTGCTACTACATTTTTCTCTCGCCTTAAAATGTTCTGTGATAGCATATTGTTGGTCACTGCATAATTGGAAACTATGAAATCTATTTTTTTTTGTTACAGATTGATTCCATCTCCGTTGAACTTTTGTTGCGGCTCAAGATGTACTTTTCATTCTTACAATTTATATTGATATTTTTATAGTTATAAACAATTGTCATTTCTACCATTAAATTGTAAATTTTTGATAATAAACGTTAGTTACATTTCATTTTCAGGACACAGTATCATTATTTATTATTTAACGATCTGGTTCGTAAAGATTAGTTCACGGTATCGTGAAATGAATTTAGTCGCGTAGCAAATCCATTATTCGATTACCACTTAGCTATTTCACATATGTTTTTACTTTTTAATTTATACTCTTGCCACTCTGGCTCCCGAGCTATAAAATAAAGGAGAACCCTTCTTTGGGGTCGGATATCTCCTGTTGCTACTATACCAGTATGAACTGAGCAGTCAGCAACCAAACAAGAGGAATTTTCGTATAATTGTGTAATGCGCAATGTAGGTTGATTTTAAATACTACTAATAGATACAGCCGTATTCTTTAATTGGTTTAAAGTTTAAGTTTAAACGAGACATAAAGATATTAAAAGATAAGCACCACACGAACCGGCCGCCCACAGCTTATACGTCTGAAAATGTAGAAAAAGTTATGTTGGACTTTTCAAGAAATTGAGACATGTTTTGGCAGCTCAAAGAATCGTGAATGAACATCTCGTTTTACCCAAGCGATCCGTAGAAATAAGACAGGGTGGAATGGTGCTGATAATCATCATCCCCCAACCTCTTACATCCATTCTTACATCCACTTCCTCATCTAGCCCATCTCCACCTGGCTTGTGGAATCCTTAGATATCTGTTAAGTTAATCCTTTGACTCGCTATCCTATTTGGTACAATATAGATTTTCTTTATTCCTATCATTGCTCCTACCATTGCTCTCTAAGCTATTTTTAATTAATTTGCGGACTTTTTAGCCTTGGTAAAGGTTTCGGTACAAATACCTAGGACATGAAATAAGAATTGGTCGTGACAACCAAACATGTGAGATTGCCCGACGAATTACCTTAGAGTGAGCCGCATATGGAAAGCTGCGTTAAGTATTTAAACCAGACATTCCAACCTGCCTTAAAAGAAAAATGTTTAATCAATGTGTATTCCCTGTCATGACTTATGGCGCAGAAATCCTTACTCTCACCATCACACATCAATTGAGAGACTTCGAATTGCTGAAAGCGCTATGGAGCGCTCTATGCTAGGTTTGACCTTAGGAGACAGGGTAACGAACAATGCAATGCGACAAAGAACTAAAGTCACAGATGTAGTGGAAATAATTACAAATCTCAAATGGAGTTGGGCGGGCCACGTGGCAAGACAGGGAGATGACGAAGAAAATTATTGAATGGCGACCTAGACAGGATGCTTATAGAAACAGAGGACGTCCTCCAACCCGGTGGACCGACGATCTTAAGCGAGTATCAAACAATTGGATAAATGAAGCGCAAGACCGTTCCAGATGGAAATGGTTCAGGGAGGCCTATGTCCTGCAGTGGACAAGAGTGGCCATGTGATGATGATGATGATGGAAGGTCTCGGAATAATAAATAATGAAGTTAATAGTGAAATTCCGAAAGAAGCTTTATTTGTTATCTCCAAAATTCTTGAAATATGTGCAAATAAAAGAATCACTCAGTTCCTAGACAACTCAAACTTCTGTTTCAAAGGTCAATATGGCTTCAGGCCAGGAAGCAGCACAACAACAGCTACAACTGATCTCATCACCAATATTTCAGATAAAGTGGACAGGAAGTAGGCACAACAACATCTACAACTAATCTCATCATCAATATTTCAGATAAAGTGGACAAAGGAATGGCTTGTGTCCTTATATCTCTTGATTTAAAGAAAGCCTTTGACACAGTTGATCATAAAATACTGGTAAATGTACTGGAAAATATTGGCCTGAGAGGAGCACCTTTGACTTGGTTTAAAGATTACTTACAAGGACGTACACAATATGTAGAAATCGATAATTTCTTCAGCGACCTAGATATATCAGGTGTGGCATCCCACAAGGATCCATTTTAGGACCAACTCTGTTTTTGATATATGTCAACTATCTGTCAAACCTGCCTCCATACGGTCTATTACGATGCTGATGACACCTGCCTTGTATATTTTGGAAAAGACCAGCAACTTTTAAAAATGCAGATTGAATTGGATTTGAATCGTGAGAACAGACTGCATAAAATATTTGGGACTATACATAGACGACAAATTAAAATGGGAAAGGCACATAACCCAAATAGCAAGGAAGATTGCTCCAGCAATTGGTATCTTAGGAAAAGCAGCTCAATACCTCGAAATCAAACAAAGAAAGGCCTTAATCCACAGCCATCTTACCTACCTGACGCTTATCTGGAGTAATACATTCCAAAATAAGATCAATCCATTAATTGTTTTGCAGAACAGAGTATTAAAAAAACTCTTTGGTCTGCCTAGACTACATCCTACTGAAGACCTGTATCTCCCAAATAAAATAATGGATAACAAGTCTTTGTATATCTTTAAGACGTGTTTATATATACATAAATGTACATCCAACAACTCCAAATCAAACCTACATATTACCACAGCTAACAGCGTGTAAGGAGTAACAGAGATATCAGAACAGCAGTGATGAAAAACACAACTGGTCAAAGAAACTTGCGTGCTGAGGGAGTGAGACTCTATAATAAGCTGCCAATTACCCTAAAAAGTTCAAGCTTACAACATTTCACAAAAAATCTAAAGCAGAAATCATCTTTTTTATATTACATTTTGACCACCTTATTAGCACTTGTATTTTTTTGTATTATTTTGTATTTCTTGTATATATTTTATCTTTATTGGCTTTGAACATTAAATTTTTCTTCTTCTGTTGTTTTATAAACTTGTATCTACCTGTATGGCCCGCATATCTTTAGTTCAGGGCCTTTAATCTGAAAAGTATTAATATGTGTATCTACTTTTTTTTTAATATAGGATTATTATTATTATTTTACATCCCCTTCCAAAATAGAGCATCGATCGTCCTGTACTTTCTGGTTTGCACAAAACTTGTGAATTTTCTCGAGCTGAGTACACGTTACAAAAATTTTACATGAGGGTCCACATAAATTGAAGCAATAATCCCTAAATAAAGCCATCAACCAAGGAATTTATTTATTTTTACTTTACACAAATAGCAAACCATAAAACAAATCGACAATTATCGTTCCTTTAAACCGCATAAAAGAGTTATAAAATTAAAAAGGGCATTCCGCAAATTGGCAAATAATTTTTAATACGGACCCATCCTGTGCCCGAGCCGTACGTTTATATTGATTTTAATAAAGCCGTAAAATTTGGTCCCGATTTAATGGGCTTATTATAAATGAATGGAATTTTATTTGATGTTGTCATTTATTTGAGGTTACTGGTTTGGTTTATTTATTTTTGTGGTTTTTGTTCGATACCACATAACTCTGACGGTATTTACATCCATTTATTATGTATAAAATTCTTGGTAGACCTTAATTTCTTTCTTAAAAGAAAAATTCTTTCATCCTCTATTTTCCAATTTTTTTCTATATTAGAGAAAAATATAGGGAGGTGTAGTCACTTCTATATTTTTCTAGATATTTTTAAATGCTAGGACTCTGTATGACATTCTAGTGGCCTTTTAGACGTATGTTTGGCCTTTTTTTTTTGTTCAATACTTTTTTAGTTCTAATGATACTTTATTTATAAAAGTATGATATATAGTACTAGTACTAGAATTTGAAAATGTAGAAGTGACAAGAAAATTTCCTTAATATTTAATGTTATTTTGATGATTATGTGCTGAAGTTTATATTTAAAAGAAGTGATTCGACCTAATTAAATTGATTCTTTAACTGATTTTTTGGCGAAAGTTTCTAACTTTGTATTTTTGTTTCAGGTAAGTTATATGACCGCAGTTGATGGGTAAGATTTATAATCCTAAATTTGTTAATGATGGGTAATGAAAAACCGTTATTTTTTTAAAAGCATAAAGTAGAAAAATCCTCTACAGTTCTACAATCAATTACCGAATGTATGTAAGCGCATCCCATCAAAACTGCTGCACCTATTTGGCTACTTCTTTTCTTGTTCTGTTTGTAATTGTCAGGACAAACTTAGTATAAAAGAAAATGTTGGAAAAATTGTACAGAAAAGTGAAAATTTTGGGTTAAAAAAATCTCCATATGAAAAGTAAGTGATTGAATGAGACTCTTAAAAAAACATTGACAGAATTGACAGATTGACGTTTAGTTATTCAGTTTTATACATTGTTTTACCTGTTACATTCGAAAAAAATAATTTGTTATTTTGGTTGTTTTGTGAAAAAAGTTGTAGAACGTTATATTATACCTGTTATTTTTAAAAGTACCAGCAATAGTAGTTTATAGAACTCGTGTATTAGTGTTGTGTTATCTATCACTCAATGAAGAATATCAGCAACTTTTGATTTTTACCCTACAATATACTCTATTGAAAATAAAAAAATACCGTAAATTTTTTTTTTGATACGTCTTATTGTTTCCGAGATATTTAATTTTGTAGCTAGGCCTGCGACGACGCTGAGTCACTGGCCGCTGTGACGTCACTTTACAACGGTCGGTCACTGAGTGCTCTGCTTTCGACCTGTGTGTATGAAGTTTACGTCGAAAATGGATAAAAATCTCGAATCTAGAAACTAGAAAAGCGTGTATTGTGCCAACATTTTTAAATACAACTACTAATGCATCCGAAAAGTTGTTTTTTATTGTTCCTTTTGAACCTAAAAGTCGAAAAAAATGAATTAGTAGCGTGTGTTAGTCGATTCTCCACACGTTTTCGAGGATCAGATTTTTTCTTTTCGCCAGCCGAACCCCTTAAATCGGCCAAAAACTACTCCCTAAAGGGGTTAAACGGGCATCACATCATTTCGCTGTAAAAAACGTATTTCCCCCCGTTTTCGAGGATTCTGAGTACGGTGGTACTGTTGAAGATTACTTCAGTCCCTTACCAACTCCACCGGCCAAAACTCACCCCCGACGGGTGTTTTTTTAACAGCCGCAAAACGCTTGTCCAACCGTTTTCGAGGATGCTGAACACGATGGTGGTGTTGGATATTACTTCCGACCCTCACCAACCCCTCTACAGGTCAAAACTCACCTCGGAAACCGCTGACATTAAAAAAAATTCAACCCTTTCGGTGGAAGGGTTGGTGAGGGTCGGAAGTAATCTTCAACCCCACTACTGTGCTCAGCATCCTCCAAAACGGGGGGAAATACTCTCGATCCGGGTAAATTTTGGTCCATGTTCTTCCGATTCACATACGCTATTAGATGCAAATCATAAAGAGAGCAAGTTATCAGATTGAACTTTTTCAATACCGTCATCCATATCTAATAGTGTACTTATAACACTAGTGCAATACTGATTCACATAAAAACTTAAGTTAAAAACGTTATTGTGGTCGAACATAGACAACATCCGATAGCAAAGCAATGAATGAGTGTATGCTGAGAACGTTGCGTTGTAAAATGACGTCACGCGAAATATTTTAATAAGACTGAAACTAAAACTATCGTAACTTTAACACTATCTGCTTGATTTAAATAAAACAAAAACAGACGTATTTCTAAACATTTAGGCTACACGGTTATGAAGTTTCCAGTCATTTAACAGACCCAGTAATATTTTTCATTGTCTTCAGTCTTGTGG
Source organism: Crepidodera aurea (assembly GCA_949320105.2). Taxonomy (NCBI): domain Eukaryota; kingdom Metazoa; phylum Arthropoda; class Insecta; order Coleoptera; family Chrysomelidae; genus Crepidodera; species Crepidodera aurea. The sequence goes on along the minus strand of OX439475.1, from coordinate 35,166,163 downwards.
TTTATTTGATTGTTAAGAAAATGCCACCAGTGAAGCGTAGGCGTAAGCAGTGTTTGGCGGCAAACAGAATGAGAATAATTACAAGGTCAATCATTGGAAGTGTGTGGAATAAATCTTGAATTGCCGTGATTTTCGCATGGGCAGTTGTACGTTTCGTGCTCGAGAGTGGGAAAAATATCGGTGTTATTTGTTTGTTCTCTCGGGAAGGAAAGACAAAAAATATTTTACATTACAAAGCATTACAATAAATTCATTATATGGTCGTACTGTAAAGGGAAGATTTGGAGTCATTTTCTTCATTAAATAGTATACCCGTGCGAACACGGGACGGGCAGCTAGTTGAAAAATAATGGTTGATTTTATTAGTTTGTCATTAAATAAAAATAATGTTGTTTAAGCATAAATTCACAATTTCTTGTGCCGTAAATTAGGTAAACGAAATTATGTTAAAAGTTTATTTAATTGCAAATCCAAGAATTTGGCAGTTCGCGGGCCAAGTTGTCCAGGTCTTTATTACTCAGAATTTTCAGATTTCATTCATTCAATAGTTTGTACTCACCAACTGACTGTACACAATCTTCCAAAAAGTATAGTAGGTAGCCACGTACGCGAGTTATAAAGGTAAAAATCGCTGAAAACATTTGTGAATGGTTCTAAATTAACCTAAACAAATTGTTCCAATCCCAATTCGTTGTTGCTAGAGTCACACTCGGACTGCGTTTTATTTCTTTCCTGTAAAGTCATATTTAATCATTTTGGTTTGAATCGGAAGAGTCTTTCAAAAACGTCTTCAAGGACCCATTAATTTTTTTTTTTAAACATTGCTATTAATCACAAAATTAAATTTCAAACTCCATATTTTCTCGTCCTTTATTCAATATTGAGTACATAAAAAGGAGCAGTTCTAAATATTTATTTTAAAACTCATTTGGGGATAAACTAAGTATAATTATCTGTGCACGAGCAATTTATTGATAATATATAATTATTTTTGAAGTCGATGTTGTGAAATAAATCAACAAAATATTTTAACGGTGTTAATTTAAAGATGTACAGATAAATAGAAAGATCTCTTAATAACCAAGAGAGGAAGCTCTTAGTGGTAATTAATGGGAAACCACCATCAAGACAAAAATCAGACAGACAGACAGAAATCAAAAATTTCACTTCAATCGCTCCCGCAGCCGCTAGTGGTACAGCATCCGGCGGATTTTTTTTCAATCGCTTTTAATTAAGTAATAGTGAATATTAATAAGTTTTTTTTTCGACGATAGTGACTGATGTGTGCTAGGTACGGAAGTAGTAAAGAGCACGTACCTAAAAAGCAAAAGGTTTTTTTACTGAAACATGCAGGATTTTTCAAAATTATACACGAGCCTGATATTAGGTATTGTTCCACCTTGTTAATTTAATTATCTAAAAAATCTTAATAAAAGTTTTAATTTTTTTTGTAAATAATGTATTTGCTTAACCTTTTAACTTTAACTTAATAATAGATTTTTCGAGAATTTTTCAATTTTTTTACAAGACAACTTGAAATCTGCTTTTTTAGACGAAAATACAAATCCACATTTTTTGACAAGAAAAATAAAAAATCCCTGTACTTGAAAACAAGACATAACCAAGACGTAGAATACTTTTGTTAATTATTTGATGTAAAGTTAATTATTTATATTATTTTCCATTTAAAACGTTATTTTCTGGCCGTTTTTAAAAATATATATTTTTTTGTTACTTAAAAAACACTTAAACATAAAAAAATATAGTGTATGAACACATTCGTAACCTCGATTTATTTACTTTGCATATATTTAAAATAACAATTTTAACTCATGTCTGTCATAAACAGGCCAAAACGCTATAGTGGAGTGAAATTAGACGAAAAAGTCAATTTTTTTAAATTTTTTCGATTTTATACAAAGAGAAGCTTTGTCAATAAATTTGGGCTGGAGCTTCGCGAGATATTTGCCAAAAACGGCATTTTTGGTATTTTTTTTACTGAATTGACAATAAATGACCAAAGAATCCTCGAAATTTCATAAAAATTTGAGAAAATATGTATTTTTATGTAGGGAAGACATGGTAAAAATTAAAAAAAAACGTATTTGTCCAGCCAAAATCGGCATTTTGCGAAAAATGAGAATAATTTTTTATCTTAAAAAGAAGGATTTTATGTGTACTTTTGTCTAAGAAAATCCAACATTTTATTTCTTTATTTAAAGTGCCCAATTTAGGGAATAATAAAAAAAAATCGATTTTCATTTTTTTTCCAATTTTTTTATTTTTATCGCGATATTTATGCTTAATTCTCTTAGAAAAACTATATTTCAGTCCAAAAAATTATTTATAACCTCAAAAACTAAAAGGGACAAAAATTATGCCCCGTTTTACTTCTACGTCTAATAAGTAACGGAAAAATTGCCAGATTTTATTAAAAATGGGGGAAAAAGTGGATTTTAATGAAGGGAAGACGTAACTTAAATTTTTGAATCTAAATTGTCATTGTTGGGCATTCTTTATAAAAAATTTAATTTGCCACCATTTTCTGCTAAATCATCGCATAGTTAATTTTTTTGTATTAAATTTTCGGCTTTTCTATGTCCATTCATCTATGGAAATGAAACAGTTTGTTTCTTTATTTAATTTGTCCATTTTAGGGATTCCAAAAAAAACCTTACTGTTAAAAAAGTAATTATAATTTAGTATTTTTTTATGAATTCTGACAAATAATTTTGTATGTTAACAATAATAAATATGAACATTTATTATTTTATATTTTCTTTTATTTATGTTTAGTTATAATTATTATGTAGGATTGATACAAAAACGCTTGAATGAAATTAAAATCTGCAAATCTACAAACAGTTATTCTGAGTTAAAAAATAAAAAAGTCAAGGTAATGTTTTTCTTTTTTTAAGACTCCATGCATCCAGAGCTGGGTAAAGCACTTTTGGAAAGTGCTTCAATTACCAAGCACAAAGCACTTCAATCGAGTTGAACGTACCAATACTTTTCATTTATTATCAAGCAGCAAGCATCAAGTACTCATAAAGTATTTGAAGCCCTTGAAATGTTAAAAATATTTGATAAAGCTCCAAGCTTAAAGTACTTTGAAAGTGCTTAAAGCCCTTTAAGAGTGCTTGAAGCCGTTTAAGAGTGCTTGAAGCCCTTTAAGAGTGCATGGAGCCTTTTAAATGAACTTTTTTCGTTTTAAAAAAATAGAAGAACTAATTTTAAGAAAACTAGTGATAGTAAGCTATTTTATATTAAAAGAATAGGAATACAAAACAAAGTAACATAATGAAACAAAATTCTCTTTTTTTCTTAAAAAAATAGGAATACAAAACAAACAAAACAAAGTAACACAATTTTATTGCCTAATTTAAAGTTACTATGAATCTCATCAAGTAACTGTGCAATTTTATCAAAAGAATGCACTCCATCAAACCGTTTGCAGAACAAAGCTACAGAATGTCTACTGAAATTTGTGTCCAACCAGTGGTAGGCCGCACGTGTATACTGTTACACAATAGACGCAGTACTACTGTTTTCGAGTTTAAAAGTGCTTTAATTTCTGAAAAGGACTGAAAAGGTTTAATTTCAATTACTTCAAATGTAATTGAAGCACTTTAAAAGTAATTGAAGCACTTTGAAAATAATTGAAGCACTTAAAAGTAATTAAAGCACTTTGAAAGTAATTCAAGCACTTCCAGAATTCCCCGAAAGGCTTGAAAATGCTTTAATTACAAAGCACCAAATACTCTTTTCCAGAAGAAATTGAAGCACAGGGCTTAAAGCACCAAATGTGCTTCAAGCACTTTATTAAAGCACTTTCCAAAAGTGCTTTACCCAGCTCTGCCTGCATCACTAATTTCACTTTCTTCATCACTCTCATAAATATCATCGATTTCACAAATTGGCTCAAAAATACTGCCTTCAATATCCTCCTCACTTACGTTATCTGTACTTGTGTCATTTTCAAAGTAATTTGAACTACTTACTACAGAATCTTCCATTACATTTGTATTTTCTTCGAAAATTTCTATGGGGACACAGCATTTTCTTCATCATCAGCATCTATTTTTGAGGTTATAAATAATTTTTAAACATTTTTGGACTGAAATTAATTTTTCTAAGAGAATCAAATTCGAAAAAATTAAAAAAAAATTATTATCGGACTTTTCTATCGATATATCGACTCTTCTATAATTCAAATGTGTCAATATTCGATTCACGGATATTCGTTTGCGTAGCCACTTCCGTTTTTTTCATCCATCTTCCGATTAAACGAAAATGTTGGTCGCATGTGTGAGGTAACTAATTGTTATGTTAGGATCTTTAACCGCTTGATCTAAATTGTTAATTATCCACCACATATGGGTCAGTTTCGCTTTAGGTACCTTATATAGCTGATGACTTGATTTTGGATGGATTTCGATATGGACACTGAATCGTACCATCAGTGAAAAATACATATAATATTAAATTGAGGGGGGCAAGCCTGTGAAAATTTTTTTAATATTTTTTTACATGTTTTGAAAGATAGTAGAGTAAATCGAAAATCAATGCTTTACTACACTCAAAGAAATTTACCAGTATATACAACAGGAATTCGGCGAATTCTACAAGAAATTCCCCCTATATAAGCGACAGCAGGAATTTTACGTGACGATTCCGGTCTTTTAATTCCTCTAGAAACCACCGGAATATTCGTTATTTTATCGAACTACTTTACTTTTACCGGAACTGTAATTTCGATTTAACAGGAATTTCCTGTTTAATAAACAAACTAAATAGTTATATTCGAAGCTTCGACCTTCAGTTTTTACAGGAATTTCCAGTAATTAATCGGAACTATAGTACCAATTTAACAGGAATTTTCGGTTGAATTAAAGCTCTTTCATTCATACATTACAGTTCTACTTGAGCTTTTACAGGAATTTCCTCTAATTTCTTGCATTTCCTATGTAATTTCCATTGAATTTTACTGGAAGTTTCCGGTTAGTTCTACCGTGGAGCATTGTTGTAATTTAGGGTACCTCCTGTCAGTATTCAAGTGCTATAAGTATGTCGGGTATAAATATGAAATTCAGGATGTTCAAGTTTAAACTTCTTTATTAAAAAAGCAATAATCGTTATAATGTTAACATGATAGAAGAACAATAATTCTTCTGCAAGGTTCAGCGGCTTCTTCAAATTGGCCTTCATGTCGGACACTGAGGATGAGTCTATGCGAGTCTTGATAGTATTTAACTTTCCCTTGTAAGTGGAAATGCCCTAGTTAGTGCCTCTGTATGGTCTGGGTATATAACATTGAAGTCAGTCGTCAGCAACTAAAAGGAAGACATTTACAAATCATTACTATATTAAAATACATATTTCTATGTATAAAAAATACTATGGATAGATTCCATGAAGTATGTGTTTCAACAATAAAAACTGGAAGCATTTTTAAAATGTTCGAAATGTTTTATGGTGTATATCATAGTGTTTTATTGCCAAATAGCCCAGTTGCCAGAGAAGGATATTCACCAAAATCTCGCACAAAATGTGATATCGATGAAACTTGGCACTTAAGTAACTGAAAGACTGTAGAAAACGATAAAAAAATCTTTGTTGCTCTAAAGTTCACAATTTCGAAAAAAAAAATTCGAAAAACTAATAGCACCACGTGAAAGAGCGGAAAATTGTAAAAAATGATAATTTTAAAACATAAGTTTTTCTAAACGGAGACAATGTTCATCATTTTAATTATATTTAAATCAAAAGTAAAAGTATAATGATGATAAGTGTACAAGGATTTTTTTTGTTATGCCTGGATATCTTCATAAATTAAAATCTAATGGCTTCCTGAGAAAGCCTCTTCTTTAAAATGCTTTCTTTCTTTTATACTTGAGAACATTTTAGACAAAGATACTTTAGTTTTCCGAACGCCTCGCCTGAATATTTGTATTCAACGGCTCGGCGCGCGTAGTTTTTTATAGTAATACAAATTTTTTTTTAAATAACTTATAATATAACTTTTAGTAAAATTTTCCGCTATTTGACGTGGTGCTATTAGTTTTTCGAAATTTTCATTTGTTTTTTCAAGATATAATGGAAAAACCAAATTTTCGATTTTATTTTCGAAATTGTGAAGTTAGAGCAGCAAATATTTTTTTACCGTTTTCTACACCCATTTAAGTACTTAAATGCCAAGTTTCATCTATATCACATTTTGTGCGAGGTCAAACTTTCTGACAACTGACAAAATTTATTCACTTTTCCAGTAAAATATTTTGTATAAATTTAGAAATAGCTAATCGATTTTTAATCCAAATTTAATATTTGTTTAGGTTTCCAATTTCGAGTGATTTTTATCTTGGGTATTTATTGTTTTTGTAGAAAAATTCGGTTTTGAATTTTTTATGAAAAAAATACTCTTTTATCTTGAAAAACAAAGTACAGTTTTAATTCTATTTTAAAAAGTGACATTTACTAATTATTTAAACCTTAAAAAATGTACAGAATTTGAACGCCAATTATTTGGGACATTAAGTTTTCAATTAACAGAACAATAGAACCCAAAAAAGTACTAAAAAAGAAAAAAATTGAAAAATTTAGCTCATTCAGGTCTCTTATAATATAATGTAAAATTTTACGTTTCTGCATTACTGGGTTACTTCAGGAGAGGAAGTTAAGACTGAAAATAGATAATACATAATTAAATTTGCAAAAAGATGCCTTCAAAAACTCTACTAACAATAACTACTTAGAAACGTTAGAAAACATCGAAATATTGTCACTCCACAATATCCAGAATATATTGAGATTTTTTTCAAACAAAACAAACATGTCATCTTTTTTTTGAGTCCTCTGTACCTAATTTTTTTTAATACTTTTAAAATAAAATAAACCATAACAACATTCCTAAAATTTGTTTTCTTAATTTTATTTTCATCTTGTAAAGAAATAAGAAAACCAAATTTTAAATTCTATTTTTCGCACTAATATCTTGTATTTTTCTTTGATTTCTTTTCGTATTCTTAAATTCTCTTCCTCTGCTATTTCAAAATTAATTTTTATTTCTTCATTTAAATTTTCTTCCAATATTTGGGTATTTTTATTATTTTTCATGTCTCCTTCTATTTTCTTTATCTCTTCTTTATTTAATTTGTTCGCAGTTTCTTTTACTTTCATTTCTTTTTTCATCATATTCCCCAGATCTTCTTTGATTTCTTCTTTGTTTTTAATCATTTCATATTTAACATCTCTCAAATTTTCTTTAATTTTATTTATTTTGTCTTCCATATTACCAATTTTGTTTTCCACATTTGAAACTTGATCTATGATTTCCAATCATTGATCCCAGTTACTATGATCCCTCCAAAAATATTTTTTTAATTTAATCTTCCATCTGTGATAATTTTTGTTAATTTTATTTCTCAACATAGTTTCCTATACTTCTTATTTCTTTTTTCATAGCTTCTTCTAAATCTGTCTTCATTTCTATCATATCGATTCGGATATCTGTCTTTATCTCTTCCTTATTTCTTTCCATGTTCTTTTCCATCTTTTCTTGATTTCTGTTTATTACTTGTATATTTTGATTCATGACAATCAACATTTGTATAATTCGTTCATCTGATCTTCTATCTTCTCTTTCCGAATCTTCTGTATTATTTTCTGTGTCGTCTCCTTGCTGTTCTTCATTATCGCTACTTTTATTTTCCTCGTTGAAATTTGTATCTTCCAAATTTATTTCAGGTAATTCTACCCTATGTCCTTGTCCTTCCTGAATCTTTTCAATTTCTGTTTCTTTCTTTGATTTCTCTATCTTTTTATTTTTTTTACCACTTCTTAAATCCGTTGACTTTAATTATTTAAATATAAAAATATTCAAAATTTAGGCAATTAATGGGTTAAATTAATTTAATTGCCCCACGTTGGGCGTCAATTGAAATGATTATGAAATTATAAGATTTTTTTACCCATATTTTTTGCCATATTTTTTAAACCATAACAATATTATTCATATTTTGAGACAATATGACTAAGTGACCTTTTCAAAAAATTTAATTCGTCTGCCTCTGTTAAGCAAAAGGTTCACATTTTACAGACCCATACGTGTGAGTGCACGGTATTCATCCGGAGAATGCGGCATGTGATTTGATATTGTTATATAGAAATTCACTGTACAAGAGTGAGTGCCGCTTTTGTCTTCAACTAAGTTATAGTTTTCTTTGATTTTGCTACTACTTGATGTAGTGCAAAATACTGTAGGTCGTGAGGATATGAATGCTGGACATAAGTGATGCTACTTCAGGAGTTTAGAAAACTAAATCCATAAAACTGCCACCACCAGTGCTAAAAATGAAAATTTGTACATTGATTACCTAGCGTGAATAATCTCACCAAAATACTTTTAGGTTATTTTGTCTTCTGTGTCTAATTTTCTACATATTTCTTCAAATTTTTGGCTTCTTCGTTAAGTTATAAAATTGCGCCTTTCTAAAATCAACTGTCAAATTAAGAACCAAAATTTTGTCTGCTGGAAAATAATTTTTATGTTTCATTTAACTTTTCTACTTCCACGTGAAGCTGTTTTAGAAATGAAAATTCCTTGCATCGAAGGATTTGAAAATTTGTCCATACTGATCTGTTTCCTGACCCACTTGTGGTTAGGAAAAACGCAATACGCTCTGACTCTTGACTTCGTTAGTGTTCGTACGATGCAGTGTGCGGTGTATCGGATTACGCAAAATAGAGAACGAATTAAATGGATTTTATATTATAAACATCACCGAGATTGAAATGCGACTTTAAATTTATCTCATAAAAGAACGCACAGCACGAGACGCAACTCTGTAGTATCGTTTTTAATTTAATGGTAATAATTGAGTCGTTCCGTTCAATCAAGCATTTTTTTTTATCTCGAAATAGGTTGTGAATCACATCAAAAACTAATCGTATTTGAAAATGGTGCAATTAATGCTAAAAAAATCGTTTCTTTGTTTAATTTGAAAGATACAAGAGGAAAGGGTATCTTCACATTCATTTTTGACTTTAATTTATTACTCAAATTGGCACTTGAAGGCTCTTGAACCAATTGAATTCATTCGCGTGACTCAACATGTTGAATTTCTGAAAATACTTTTCCTCGAGATCATCTAAATCTCGAGGAATACAGTAAAGTATGGTCACGGAGGCGAACAGGAGAAAAGGATATTTTCGGAATTTCTACAGGTTGAGTCACTCGAGGGATTCCATTTATGTAAAGACCTTTTAGTAGGAATTTGAGTCACGCTATTTATTTGGGGAAAAAATTAGTGGGTACTCATTGTTCGTTTGCGTCTCAATTTTAGTTTCGTACATCTTGGTGTTTTTCGGTCTGAAAATAATCACAACGATAACATTTATTTCAATTTCTCTTCTCATGGAATAAAACCACTAATTTCGTAAAAAGTTTTTTAATTTTTGACGTTTCGACTTCCTTAATCGGAAGTCGTTTTCAAAATGACATAACAAAATATATAATAAAAAATTTACTATAGAAACAGAACACTTGATAATCTTACAAAAATATGACATTAACATAGGACACGTAGAAAAAGATTGAAGAAATCAAAATCTGTTTCAATCATATTTTTGTGACGTTTCTGGGAACGAATTTTTGAAAGAAGGATAGTGCATTTGCATATTATAAGAGAATTTATACTTCGTCATGAATGAAGTTTTCTTAATAATATTATCATAAGAAAAAACCAGATAATCCCGATATCCTTTTTGCAATTAACTCTTTTTGTAAAATAGGCATGCAAATTTTTGAAATATCGACCGAACAATTAGAGTGAGAGAGAGGATTCAGTTCCATAGGTTTAACAAATTTAATTTAAAAAAAGATTTGATTTCGATAAAATAATCCATTGTGTTTTAAATAGTTATGAGAAAGAATTCAATTCTACCAAAAATAGACAATTAAGAAAATGTAATAATCTAATTGAAGAAAAAAGTTTTTACAACCTTAGAAATTCAGAACAAAATTTAAATACGGTATATTTCAAGTAGAGATCTTAACCACGCAGAAAATTTATTATTGGCTAAAGATTTAAATTATTCGGTAACTCCAAAATATGTACCAAAACGCTTCTCAAAATTTACCAACTGACTTGCAACGAATACAAGGTACATTGCAAAATTAAATTAGAAAAATCTTATAAAATTGATTAAAATTTAGTCTCCGCAAAATTTAAAACAATTAAAAATTTAAAATTAAGATTTTACCGACAGATAAAGGTAACGCGACGGTTGTCATGAACAAAACAGATTATGATAACAAAATTAACGAAATTATTCAAAATTAAATAAAGATCCAACTACTAGTATTGAAAACAAAATTTACAAAACTTTATATAAAAATAAAAAAGTGATAAAGAACGAAGATCTTTTACTTCTCATTATAGTAAACCTCCACATTTTTATGCTTTATCTAAAATTCATAAACAACAAATACCATTAAGACCAATAATAAGTTCTATAAATTCACCTTGTCAAAATTTAGCAAGATTTCTACTTAAAATAATAGATCCGTTATCAGGAAATACTAATTCCTTTATCAAAAATTCAAAACAATTTTTAGAAAAATTATCAAAAATCAAAATTACAAATTCAGATATAATGGTTAGTTTTGATGTAGTCAGTTTATTTCCAAATGTTCCTGTCGATAAAACTCTTAATCTTGTGAGAAAAAAGTTGACAAGTGATAATACATTAATAAATAGAACTAAATTAAGCGTCTCAGCAATTCTAGAATTGTTGGAATTATGTATTAAAACTATATATTTTCAATTAAATAGTGATTTTTATCAGCAAAATTTTGGCATGGCACCTATATCACCAAAATTGTGTGATATTTTCATGGAGGATTTTGAAATGGAAATTGTAAATAAACAAAATTTAAGACCTTCTGTCTGGTTTAGATATGTAGATGATATCGTTGCAATTTGACAACACGAGAGGGAAATATTGACACATTTTTATATAATATTAATAATTCGGAACCTACTATTAAATTTACAATTGAAATTGAAAATAATAAAAATTACCGTTTCTTGATGTAATAATACATAATAACAACAATTGTATTGAAACATCAGTTTTTAGAAAAGAAACACATACAAATAGATATCTAAATTTTAATTCAAACCACCCAATTTGTGTTAAACGAGGTATTGTCAAATCTCTTTCCGATAGAGCAAAAACAATTTGTTCAAATGACAATATTTTAAATAATGAATTATCACTTGTTAAATCTGTCTTGATTAAGAACAACTACCCAAGTAAATTTATAAATCGTCAACTTTACAGAGATATCAAAAATAAAGAACAAAATTTATATCCACCAATACTTCATTCAAATATAGTAAAAATCCCTTATATATTCCAAAATTATCCGAAAAAAATTAGAAGGATTGACAAGAATTTTAAAAACAGTTTTTCAAACTATTCTTTAATAGTAAATACAATGCGAATGTAATAAATTTTATATAGGAGAAACACTTAGACCTTTTCATATTAGACTTAATGAACACCAATCATACATTAACAATAAACAATTCGAGAAATCAAAAATATGCGAACATGCATGGGATTTTGGTCATATACAATGGAATTCTTCAACTAGATTATTAAAAGAACCTAATAATTATAACCGCAAAGTTAAAGAAGCAGCATTGATATGCTTAAATAATAACAAATGTGTTTCTAATTGTTTGGGCGATATTTCAAAAATTTGGATGCCTATTTTACAAAAAGAGTTAATTGCAAAAAGGATACCCTCTATATCGGGATAGTATCATACATTTTTATCTGGTTTTTTCTTATGATATTATTATTAAGAAAAGTTCATTTATGAAGAAGTACAAATTCTCTTGTAATATGCAAATGCACTATCCTTCTTTCAACAATTCGTTCCCAGAAACGTCACAAAAATATGATGGAAACAGATTTTGACATCTTCTATTTCAAAATCTTTCTCAGTGTCCTATGTTGCTGTCATATTTGTGTAAGATTATCAAGTGTCCTGTTTCTATAGTAAATTTTTTATTATATATTTTGAAAACGACTTCCGATTAAGGAAGTCGAAACGTCAAAAATTAAAAACCTTTTTACAAAATAAGTGGGGTTTTATTCCATGAGAAGAGAAATTGAACTAACAAGGAAACCACTATGAGCTTCAGAAATGAATAACACTTATGGAAAAAACTGCGTTTTGTTACAAAAAATATTTGAAATCTAAAAATACTGAGTCATTTTTATGAAACGAACTTGCCACCCAGTTTTTTTGGATCATTTTGAGTGACCTCAAGACCCATATTGTAAATATTCATCTATAAATTATTAACCCACATTAATTTCATCACCGTCACATTTCGCTTCGTAAGTAAACAGAATTACTTACCCATTTACTCCCGTGTATACAACTTTTAATTAAATTATGCATTTGTGTGGTCTCTTTAATTACATTAATTAAATAATATTGATGAAAGGGGTCTCGCTACTAGTTACTAAGCCTGCACGGTAGATAAATTATTTAGTACAAAAAAAAACTGTTTAATAAAACTTTAATCGAATCACTCTCTGCGTATAAACTTCAAAATTATGCACGTATTAATGACATGTGGGCAATTTATGACGTTATAAATAAATAAATGTTGTAAAAATTTTGGGATATTTATGGTGGAAAACAATGTCCTAGGTAGAGTTAATGAATTATAGATACAGGGCGTCTTAAGAAAAAGTGCGCTATTATATAGTGGTATTACAGTTATATTTTTTAAACAGTATCCTAAGTAGCATTATAGTGACAGAAACTGATATCGCAACTTCGATTGGGTGGCTATTACGTACTAATCACTAAACCTGCCCCTACACAGTAAGAAGAACTTCATTTTATTTTTGCCTAGTTGTAGTCACATAAAGTTCACCGCTTGGAGCCACTTAATAGTTTTATAATATTTTGGTGCTACTGAAGGTGTTTAAAACGTTATAACCACTAAGCGAGACTACCTCAAAGTTGCACAAACGTTAATGTGGAAAATAATAGTTACGGCAACCAAACCATCAAACAATCACTTGAATACGACTTAGCAGAGACAGTGATCTTAAAGTGGGCGTGATAGTTTTAGTGTCGTTTTGGCAACCATTAATATACCTTTAAAGTGGCGGTATTTGATTATATGATTGCAGTAATTCTCGCCACGTTTTTGCCACATTCATAAGTGATTTCCACATACCGCATGGAACCAAAGTCACTTGAAAGTTGTTATTACCTTCAAAAATCACATTGAAGTAACCGTGGGCTATTAGTGACCTGATTTCTACAATTGTCCTTCTTTAAAGAAGAAAACTTTCAAGGTGGCGCAAATTACTTGGTGTTTAACCTTATCTAGAGTGCATTTGTGTTTAAAAATTTACTTTGTTTTGCGATATTTGAGCTTCAACAAAAAAGCTTCATAAACTTTTTTTCTATCTTAATAAAATAGGATGTTAATTAAACAAAACGAAAATCGTCAATTTAGGTTTTTCCAAAATAACTCAGTAACCGCACCTGATATTTTAATTTTGAAAAAACCAATAAATTCGTTTTGAAAATACACATCTTTTTCCCGATTTAACCAATTTTATATCGATAACGGTTTAGGAAATTCCAATAGTGTTCAATTAAATTTGAATCACCCTGTGTAAGAATTTTGCTTAGAATTACTAACCCTACAATTGTATACATGTTTGCGGACTGGTAAAATAAGTACAGAAAATCGTCAATGCCTCCTGGGGCCATATTTTCAAAATCACTCGAAAAATTAAGTATACGAATAGTCGTGTACGAAATATTTTCGAATGGAACAGAAAGTCTTTATTTTGAAACCACACTCGAATTGGCTCGAATAAGTTCCGTAGACGTAAAATAAATCGATCTGGCATCGCTGGATTGACACTAGTAATAAGAAAATAAATGTAAATATCCCTAGATATCCTAGCGATATTCGAGTTTTGAGGGTGGTCGCTTTGGAGATAAATGTTTAGTTTATTGGAAAAATGAATAATTTAAACATCATTATAAAAAAAAGGGGATCCAACATGATTCCGGAACAGAAAAAGGGGCTAATGGAGTTCATGAAGTTGAATCCCCAGCATTTGTAGGGCCCTCTTGAATAAAGGGACGTAGCGTCTCAATTAACTCTCTAGTTATATCTTTGGTTAGACGATGCATCTTTATAAATTGATTTTCTGTTAAACTGAACGGATCTCTTTGAACATTAACACGCCTTTCTCCTCTTTCTGCCAATATTTCTGCTTCTTCTAAAGCATTTATTGCCACCAAATTTATGATTTCGTTTAAAGCTGCCATATTTAAATAATTGACAGTTATTCCGTCAAAAACCCGTTTCGAGTGTGACTACGAGTGGTTAATACCCAATAGTTGTAACGTACTCGAATATATTCGTATACGTTATGAGATCGTTTGTTTGAAAATACAGACGATTACATTTCATTCGTAAAATCAAAGATTCGTGTACGTAATGAATTTGAAAATATGGCCCCTGGACTATTATAGCTTACAAAACATACTATCTATTATATATGCATACATAATAAATATGTAGGTATTAATTTGAACACTGAAAAACAGGTAATTAATGTTGTTGATGGGTCCAGATGTAGATGAGAGCTTCCCTACTAGACTTAAAGATAATACCTTTAAATGGTTCAAAAATTATTTTCCACTTCATAAAACATATCTCTTGCATTTTTTTTTGCAACGGTGTTCCACATTGTCTTCACAACTAGTTCTTTGTAATTTTCACCGTTTTCTTTCTTCATACTGCACGCCCAATCTTTCAGGATTAGGTTTAGTTGCTCTAAATTTGTTGTTTCCAAAAGCTCGTATTTATTTGCCTTGCGGAATTCCGTAAACAGTTTCCATATTGACGTAAGGGTTTTAACGGTATTGTACGGTACGCTTTTCTCAATCGCCAGATCAATATTAGTCATAGAATCACTTCCAAAGCGACCCATTTTCACTACATAAGCTGACTAGCACTGTTTAAAAACAGTATTACAAAACTTATTGACAATAAAATCAGAAAAATTGTTTAGTGTCGTTTTCTGGTGTCCTAGGAGACCATAATTACTTGTTAATATTTGGTTACAACAACTGTCAAGTTTTGCCGCGGGTAAACTCGAAAAAACTACTGACAGGAGCTGTCATACAGTTTTTCATCTAGAAACCATTTGTAGTTCAAAATTGCGCCTTTGTGATTGGTGGAAATAGGCTAAAATAATGTGAAAGTTTGTCTAAAAAGTTTTTTTTGGTGGTGAATAATTACTTTGAAAAATTTAACACAATTATTTCGATTAGGTAATCATAAAACAAATTTAAAAAAAGTTGCAGAATATCTGTATAGATTTGTTAGGCAATTATTTTCAAAAAACAACTGCCAAAAACGAAAAGTAACTTAACCAATATTTTTTAGTAACACCTACATGGTAGTTATTTTTTACAAAAACAAAAATAAATCCCATATAACATTACATTCTCGATATAACTGAAACCAACGTATATTTTTTAAAACTGTTAACGCCTACACCATGAGGAAATCAAGAAGAAGTGAGTTATGAATATTGTTATTAGGTACCACTCATGTGCCGATTGTAACCAGATATCAGATATACTTGTACCTGTTTGCATGTGCACGTGATTATTGGGTTGAAGATCTTATTCGTGCAGCGTATACAATATAAGGTGGAGTTGAATCGAAACATCTCTAAAATAAAATAAACATCATAATCAAATTTTTATAAAAAATATTTTGTACTCAACAAAAATAAATTGCTTGTAAAGTTTTTCTTTATATGAAAATCAATGTGCTGGATGGATCAAAATATAATAAAACGAAATATGCTTTAGTAATTGTGCAGTGGAAAGATGAAATAAATTGAGAATTGAAATTGAAATACAATAATAATAATATACGCCCTTTAATTCACCCACTTACGAGTGAAACACAGAAACAGCGTTTATCGCGTTAAGAAATGTTGGTAAAAGTCAAAATTTTTAAAATTTCTACATTTAATCCAGTGCCAGCAAAATTAGGGATAGAAAATGGTCATTAATCACCACTACGCGCCAATGGAAGAAAGTGAAGATAAACTATTCATTTTAAAACAAGAAGTTTACTCACCTGGTAGGTAATATTCGTAATGTTTGATTTCAATCCCTCGCATCAGTTAACACTTATTGGAAATCCCTGTAAAAGTCAGGAAATAAAAGTTCCCTTACACATTACAGACCTATTTTAGTTCTTTCAAATATTAGTAAAATAATAGAAAAAATTATAAGAAAACGAATTATCGTTTTTGTACAAAAGTACAAATTGATTTCAGACAATCAATTTGGTTTTATGGATAGTAAATCTACACAAGATGCGAATTAAGAATCTCAACTCATTATCCCCATTCAAGCAAGAAGCCAAGAATTGGATTAACATGAAATCGAGATATAAGATACACTGTTTAATAGACCTCAAAAACGCAAATTGAAATATATCCATGTTCTAAAGTCGTATCTACTTGTGTATCATTTAGCATTCAATATGTTGATTGTGTTTTAATTATTATTATTATTATTATTATCGTGAAATATGTATGTTATTATTTTATATTATTATTGTATTGTATCCACGTGCAAGTTAGCCTTTGTGGATCTTTGTTTATTTATTTATTTATATTAGAATTATATACAGGGTGGGCCAAACTTCTGGCCTCGGAGGATTACGTCGTTGTGGTAAGAGATAAAATTTTCAAATTTTGTGTGAGCTAGTACAGTTACTGGGTGCACATTTTGAAAATAGTTTCGATTATACAGGGTGTTCCAAAAACTCGTGGCAGCACAAACTTACATTTTTTTAAATGGAACATACTATATTTTATTCAAGAATCGAAAAGATCTCATCGAGAGCGTTAAAAAAATATAGCATGTTAATATATTATATGGGTGTTTTAAAAAGATATGGCCAATTATTATAAAAAATGACCCCATCCTTAACTCTCTGTAAAACAGTAAATCAAAATAAATCAACAGGTCTTTGTATTCAAATGTCATTCTTATATCGTTGGTGCTCACTATTAATTACTTTGTTTATCTGTGGCTTCTTTAATACAGGGTGAAGCAGAACTCAAATCAAGCAATATCTAAAAAATTTCAAATGGATCACCCTATAAGTCTTTTTACAATTTGTTAGTACTATTAATAAGCTTTCAAACGATATAGTATAGTTAGGGTATAAGTTAATGGAAACCTGTAAATATTTTATGATAACGGAAAAATCATGTATTTTACATAAACAAATAAAATGGTATTAAATGTTTATATGAAACTTACTGTAAATTTTAGGTTTTCTAAGGCATTAGAATATTCTATAAATTGTAATCGTAATTTTGGATGTGTCTATTATTTTTTACTGTTACCACTAGACAACCGCATACCTTTATAGAGATATTCGGAATTATTAGTCCATTCTGTGAGCCGGAAAAAACCTTGAAAAATACAAATAAATTTTGACGAACCCAAATTACGCTCCCCCCTGTTTTCGAGGATGCTGAACACGATGGCGGGAATTAAATTTTTTTTTGAGTTGGCCCCACCTCGCAAACGTCAAAAAACCACCCCCAAAATGGTGAATCGCGTCTTTCACCGGCAAAACTAACGTAACCCCACATTTTCGAGGATGCTGGACACGATAGTGGTGGTTACAATTCTTGTAGAGTTGACCCCTCCCCTTAAACTGCCAAAAATCACCCCCGAGATGTTGAAAAATTTGTTATTCGCTATAATCGAGAAAACCCGCGTCATCTCCCGTTTTCGAGGATGCTGAACGCTATGGTGATGTAGAATCTTCTCTCCGAGTTAACTTTACCCCCATATGGCAAAAAAAAGTCTACCCCTTAATACCACTTTATTTGTGTACGTAAAATACATGATTTTTCCGTTATCATAAAATATTTGCAGGTTTCCATTAACTTATACCCTAACTATATTATATCGTTTGAAAGCTTATTAATAGTACTAACAAATTGTAAAAAGATTTATAGGGTGATCCATTTGAAAATTTTTAGATATTGCTTGATTTGAGTTCTGCTTCACCCTGTATTAAAGAAGCCACAGATAAACAAAGTAATTAATAGTGAGCACAGCCAACGATATGAGAATGACATTTGAATACAAAGACCTGATGATTTATTTTGATTTACTATTTTACAGAGTGTTAAGAATGGGGTCATTTTTTATAATAATTGGCCATATCTTTTTAAAACACCCGTATAATATATTAACATGCTATATTCTTTTAACGCTCTCGATGAGATCTTTTCGATTCTTGAATAAAATATAGTATGTTCCATTTAAAAAAATGTAAGTTTGTGCTGCCACGAGTTTTTGGAACACCCTGTATAATCGAAACTATTTTCAAAATGTGCACCCAGTAACTGTACTAGCTCACACAAAATTTTAAAATTTTATCTCTTACCACAACGACGTAATCCTCCGAGGCCAGAAGTTTGGCCCACCCTGTATATATACAGGAATTAAAAATTGTGTGTCCATTTAGATGGGCCTTCTAATAATATAGTACAGTAAATTAACGCCACAAAAACCCCAAACCTGGGCATCAAGTCTGTCCGTCAATAATTTTTTTTTAATTTGCAAAAATCTTAGCTACGTGGAATTTGTGGAAGGGTGGGAAAATAGCTCTAGAGTTCCCGAAAATCGGTTTTCAACGATATCTGCCGAAATATGACCCTTAGAGCATTTTTGTTTAGATATCTACAAAAGTTGTCCCTATGATTTTTTTCGCTACAATAATATTTTTTGAAAAAACGACGTTTCAAAAATTCGCAATCTGAGAAAGTTTGAAGGCAGAGTTTTTTCTCGTGCACTTATAAAATACTTGATATGTATATTGATGAAAAGGTCAGAATGTGATCTTTTATTTAGTACAATTCAGATACCCAAAAAAAACGCCCTAAAAACATGTTGTTTATGAAAATACACAAAAATAATTTATTGAATCTTTCTGAATATATAACACCTTGCAAAGTCCCATTATCCAAAAGGATTCGGTGAAATTAGTCTTGATAAAAAAAAATGAATAAATTTATAGGAGGGTCAAAATATAGAGCAAAAGCAAACTTTAGCCCGGTTTTTCAATAATCCAGAGAAATAGATAAAAGGAAAAAGTAACATGATGTTACAGGTTCCTTATTTCATCTGAACTTTGAATCATGAAAAAATATTAACTTTTACGTGATTTATTGAAAAATTTGTAAGTCATTCCTTTAGAGCGTGCTCTCTAAATGCAGGTCAGGAGCTAAAAATGGGGGTGCGTTTTGGAGCCGGTTATGTCGAAAAGTATCAAATTTTTGACAAAAATGATGAGGATCATTTTTGTAGGTAATGAACTGATCTTCATTTTCGTCCAAACAAAAATTCTCTAAGTGTCTAAATCCTGAATTACACCGTCACCTGATTTTATATGTGATGCAGAACTTTTTATGAAGAATAAGTTTTTTTAACCTACTTAAAAATTATAACTCCCAACGTAGTCCGCCCATGCCGATGCCCAAGCTCATTTACCATCCAACAAAAATATCTCTTAAATAATGCAGAGCTCTAGGCCAATTTACCATCTCGTATGACGTTTTGTGCTTGTTGGAACACACATACATATGTATACGCGTGCATATATCATACGAGAACAAGAGAAAAATAAGGGCCAGCGCACACGGCACTACAACATCGATATATGTGTACAAACGCCTACGCCACAAGGAAATCAAGAACGAAGAAAGAAGAAGAAAAAGAAGAGTTATGAATATTGTGATTAGAGACCTCTCGTGTGCTGATTGTAACCAGATATACTTGTCTACATTTTCAGACATGTGCTGTATCGATGGATGTATCACGATATGCATAACGTTGTCGTTTAGGTGAAGCTTTCTCAACATTTATATAGATAACTGAACTTTATGACTAATTGAAGATTTCTGAGAATTCTCGTTTATATGGACGCGACTAATAAATTTTCTTAAATTTTAATTTTTTGAAGACCAGTTATTTGAATTACTGATTTAATTTTAGTTGAAGATTTTTGAAAATTCCTATAAATCATATATGTGAAAGTGACCAACATATTTTTTCTGGATTTCAATTTTTTGAGGCTCGAAATCCGTCAAAATAAATTATGGTCATACAATTTGACTGTTGCCCTTCATATGAAAAATGTTCAAAATTATGGCTGAATCATCAAGGTAACTACAAAACTTTGTGTTTTTCGATTTAAAGTAGTAATCTCGATACCACAATGGTTAAATGTGTGCTCTGTGTTATTTGACTTTAGTAGTATTTATATTTGGCACCGCCGCGTAAAAGCGAAAGAGACAGAAGTATGCTTACAGTAACTCTGTTTCACTCACTGTTTCACACACTCTGATATCTCCCATATACCGCATTCGATGTGTTTAAATTTCGCGCGCGTCATAATCTCTTTGACGGCGTTGCCAGATGTAACATAGTATATTACATTTTTCCGAATTATTTGCTAATAACAGGGCCGGCCTGAGGCGTGTGCGACGTGTGCGGTCGCACACGTGCGATTTGGGAAGGGGCGCCGAAATGAGAAAAAACATGAACAAATAATTCGGTAAAATTTTTTATAGTCCAGTAAATTAAAGCCAGAAAAATCCCAAACCTGGGCATCAAGTCTGTCCGTCAAATTTTTTTTAATTTGCAGGTATTCATAGGTACATTTACCTCCGAAAATCTCAGCTACGTGGAATTTGTGGAAGGGTGGGAAAATGGCTCTAGAGTTCCCGAAAATCCTTTTTTCGACGATATCTGCCGAAATATGACACTTACAGCATTTTAGTTTACACAAAAAATGAAGAGCAGTTCATTACCTACAAAAGTTGTCCCTATGATTTTTTTCGTTACATTAATATTTCTTGCAAAAACGGCGTTTCAAAAATTCGCAATTTTGAGAATCTGAAAATATGGCGCTTCTTTATCGTAATTAGCAAAATTATTCTGGTGAAAACGGAAAATTTGAATATCCATATTGTTTATAAAAATGCACAAAAATAATTTATTGAATCTTTCTGAATATATTTAACATCTTGCAAAGTTCCATTATCCAAACGGATTCAGTGAAATTAGTCTTGATAAAAAAATATGAATAAATTTATAAGAGGATCAAAAAATCGAGCAAAAGCAAACTTTGGCCCGGTTTTTCTATAATCCAGAGAAATATATAAAAGGAAAAAGTACCATGATATTTGTTTCTACTTTCATCTGAACTTTGAATCAAGAAAAAATATTAATTTTTACGTGATTTATTGAAAAATTTGTAACCCGCTTGGGAGTGTCATTCCTTTAGAGCGTGCTCTCTAAATGCAGGGCAGGAGCTAAAAATGGGGGTGTGTTTTGGAGCCGATTATGTCGAAAGGTATCATATTTTTGACAAGAATGATAAGGATCATTTTTGTAGGTAATGAACTGATCTTCATTTTCGTCCAAACAAAAATTCCCCAAGTGTCATATTTTCGGAAATATCGCCGAAATAGGCGAAAAAAAAACATTTTTGAGACCAATGGGCCATTTTCGCTCCCTTCTACAAATTTCAGAAAGCTGAGATTTTCGGGGGTGAATGTACCCATGAATAACTACAAATTAAAAAATGGTGCCGAACGGACCTAATGCCCGGGTTGGCACCTTCGTTTATTAGCCATTTGAATATGTTAATAACTTCTGTTCAACTGGTTCTAAACGCTTCATTGTTTTTACAGATGCCAAATTCAATAATTATTAAGCTCTGATAAATTCGTTTTATAGCACAAACATTTTTTGGGGGGTTTTCTACACCCATTTTCATTGTAAGGGGCGCCAAAACTCATTCTTGCACACACAACATTTTGATCTTAGGCCGGCCCTGGCTAATAATCCTTGTCACACGCTCTGAAGCTCGATTTGTGAGTAATCAAAATGGTTCAAAAATTTTATTCTTTCCGTTGACATCACTTGTATTTTAATCTTCTTTTTAAATAAAATAAAATCTGTGATTTCTCATAAGAACCCAGAGACGGATCCAGACTTCCATTTTTGGGGGTCTCGAAAGTATTTTTACTGATTTCAAATGTATCAAATATGTAAACTATTTTGAATACTAATGTAATCTTGTGAAAATAAGTAATTCAGTCGTAAGCTATGTAGTATAAATGTGGCAACCCGGTGCAGTTAACGGTACAAAAACATCTTCTTTATCGCTAACAAAATGTGTATATAATTGTATAATTAAGTGGCCAATAAAAAAGGAAATTGCGCAAAGTATTTTGTGTTTTTTAAGAAAGACTGTTTTGGATGAAATTATCGTGTTCAAGAAAATTCCCATTTTCCAACTCTCATGGCCAGTAACTTACATACGCTTGTTGTTGCACAATCTTATATGAACGGTTGCCAGTGTTGTGTAAATTACCCAAGTAGCATTATAGTGACGCCTCTTAAGCTAGCAGAACAAAGTCAGCAGAATTAAAAATCAATACATGGATAATTAAAGGCTAATGAAATGCCCTAATTTAAAATTTTCTGCTCTGCGAATTTTCGCAATAATGACTGTTCTGCTAGCTTTAACTTAAGTGAGCAGAACATGACCGAAAAAGTGGTTGAAACAATAAAAATTGCAAAAAATGAAAACATGAAAAATTTACAGATTTTAACTTTTTTCTTAAATTATGAAGTATTCCAATGGCGTGTGCCCATACTTCGAGCTACAACACCTATGCCAAGTAGGCGGCCACGACAGAATTCTAATGTCGTGGCCGCCCCGTTCCGGCCACGAAAAATGCTACTTGGGATACTTGAAACTTTCAATCGTTCCACCCTTTTGCCTTTCAGTATTCTTAAACCATTATTCTTGTACTAGAACGAGTTACAAATCAAAAAGACAAGCGCAGTGAACAAAGTGTCGACCACCATACCACCACGTTTTCGTCAGGTAACCACAACATGGCTTAAACGTAATTATATGAGGTCCAAAAACGTCGTTGGAACGTAGCTGCCACCAAGAAAGTGATCCCCATTTTAGTCACCGCCACGTAATAGAACCGTTTATATTAGGTGGCAAATATTTTGGCAATTCACTTTAGCAAGTTTCTAATGTCGTGGCCGCTACGTTCCGTCCACGAAAAATGCTATTAAAATACGTAAATTAGGTAAAATGGATTGAGCTTTTATTACTATCAAATCGAAACGAATATACTCTACATCAGAAATAGTGCTTCTTAGACATATGCAATAACCGCCGATTCTTTTCGCCCATCGCCTCCGTGCGATCCCTTGTTTCGGAACCCACCAGAGCGGCGCACTGCAGAGCTAGAAGGAGCATATAAGTCAATATTTTTGCTAGAGAGAGTAACTCGATAACAATATAATAGCCATTGTTCTGTGTAATTGTAGTATAAACTCGAACCATTAGTTAAAATCCTTGTGTTCGAGCCGACCGACCAGATTACCATCTACGTTTAGGTATATATATATGCACGTCCGGCAAGCCAAGGATCCAAGATATCCATGATACTAGCGGCCGATACCGAGATTTTAACATCTCCGATGACTATCTCCTATTTATTGAAGATAATTGAGCTCTTGTTGTAGGGAGAACGTGATCTTTCAAAATGGTGGATGCACTTGTCGGCTACTGGTCTTCCTAGGCGCACCGGGAGTGGGCGGTATATATAAAAATCCCACTGATGGTACCATTGAAGATTGGAGATCGTCGATTACGAAACATTATTAGCTTTAATGAGTGACATATTATGATTTTTTAAATCAAATTTGGACTTGAGATCTTTTGCGGCTGTGGTGTAACTATTTTCATAAGGACATCTAATTTGTCCGAAAAAATCGAAAAAAACACGTTGTTAAGTAATATTTTGTTAAAAAAATATTACTTTGCATTGTGTTTTTTCGATTTTTGTCACAGGAAACAAATTATTCTGCTTACAAAACATACTTTCTACCTATTATATATATATGCATACATAATAAATATGTAGGTATTAATTTGAAAACTGAAAAACAGGTAATTTATTTTTTTTACTCATGCGGGAAAAGTACTATCTTTGCGCCCGGCTTTTCGGGTGTAAAATGGTTGTTTAGCTATTTAATTAGTTCCGTGCGACAAGCAAATTTTGTGCACGCAAAATTTACTTTTCGCACGGAAGTTGACAATACAGACCCCCAAAAAAATGAGTCGTTTAAGTGACAGATAAATTGATTGATTAAAAAATTAAAATTTACAATAATGAGTTTCAACTCTATGATGATACCGGAGACTGATGAGAGTTCTGACGTTGAATCCGTACCACCCGAAATTTAACACTGTCGCTGAAGGTTACGTTGAAGAATCTGTTCGAAATCGAACATTTTTACCTACGCCCATGGCGACAAAGGAAATAAAAATAACCAAACCGCACGCCTAAGTGCCCAGCATAGCAACAGTACAACACCGTAACTCACCGACGAGATAAAACTTCAATGCTAAAGCCGCCCTTATCGGCAACCGCCTTTACATACATCGCGACACATTGGCGAGACTGCAAGTTTCCAAAGAGATAAAAAAAAGGCACAACAATAAAGCCGAAAATACATACCCGTGATTGGCCGCCGAAGGATCTCACCTATCGACAAGCGTCTCAAATAAATCAAAATTAAACTAGTAGAACTTCTATCTCCGTATGAACAGGTCGCAATCATTGGACTGTTTCATACGTAATAAATTCATCAATTTTTAACTTATACAAATTGCATGATATTACATACATACCCGTATTCACATTCAGTTATTTTTTGAGCAATTGCAAACACAGTTTTGAATTTTGTTATATGTGTTAAAAGGTGTTTTGTTTTTTACGGAGTTATCGTTAATATATAAAATTCAAGTAATCAGTGTATAATTTCGCTACTACCTCTATACAGTCCACACAATTTCTCAGCTAACTTAAATCTACAATAAGTTGGGACAGGCCCATCTGAAGGGTGTGGCCTAATAAGTTTGGGTCTCCAAATTTGGTATTATTTGGAATTTTCCAAAACAGAATCGATCGGCAATAAAAAACGAATCGGCCAGTAAATTGCGACCGCTATTTTGGACGCATACATCAGCATCTTCAATATCGGGAGATGACGCGGTTTTTTTTGTTTACACCAAAAAGTTTGGCATAAAGTGACAAATAAATGTAGAAACAAGTTATTATTCTTTGACCTTTGAATAGACCCATAGTCTGTTCAATCCTCAGGGCATGATGTTTATTGTCAACTGTCACTTCACCTCGATGCTCTTTCTAAAAATCTATTTTCATCCATCCATCGCCTTCTCCAGCTTCTCAAGCATATTCTCTTTAAAAATTAAATCATTTAGAGTCGTTCTAAAAATTAACTTAGCAAAGATAAAGAACACATTTTAGCCACCGTCATTATATGTTATTGCACTATAAAATCTACATCTTGAATATTAATACTAAATTAAATCGTATTAAAGAACAATTTCGAATATTTTTAATTATCCGTTACACAATTAGTCACCCAAAAATTTTCATTACCAATTTCAAGGTTCCCATACAACCAAATCATGTCGTTGAATTTATAAATTGAATAATTATAATGGTTGATTGGTGCAATCGAAAATGCAGGACAGGTGAAGATGGTAGTGGCATCATTTTCAAAATTTAATTGAAACCGTGAAATTATGCAAATCTTTTTAATTTGCTGTAATTGCCTTGGTTATGTTAATGTAATTTTTTTTTAGATTTTTGTGTTATGTCTTCCAAAAAACGAGTTTTTAATTTTAATGGTGCTGCATTTGAGTAAATCCGAAAATATTTTAAATATCTGAGATTACTAAGACATTGAGCTCCTTCAAAATATTTTTTCTCCACGACTATATAATAATGCACAAATTATTTTTACATATTTAGCTGAATAATGACATAAATTCGTCACACCAGTGAAGAATGAAAAAGAATTCACTCTCGTTAACCAATCACATTCTATGATTATCAGAAATCACTCTAAAATGAATAAATCAAATCGTCTCTTTTAAAACGTCAAATACCTAACTACGGAAATCGCTTCTGACAGCGCGTCGTTTGAAACGTCAAAATAATCATATAATCGTAATTTTACGTATATATAGAGAACAAAATGGACAACAGTAGCGATAGTGAAGAGTTAATATGTACGCCTCCCGAAATTAAACAAATTGCTCAATCATCCACAATGAATTTGCTACCGGAGAGATCAAAGCAAGACTATAATAAGATTTATGAAACATTTATGGTATGGAGAAATTTTGCAAAAGAATGATTCTAAATTAAGTACCTATATTTATGTTATTTCTATTATTATTCCTAATAATGTTATAATTTCATTTAAAAATGTAAAGGTTTCTACTAAAAATTGAGTTACCCATATCTATGTTATTTAAATTTTCATAAATAAATGTTGTCGAAAGCTGGTAGAGATACTTGACTCTTTCGCGGGCGATCGAGGTTCGATTCCCAATGAAAGATTTTTTTATACATAGTCGTGGAGAAAGTATAGTCTTTTACTTGTGTAGAATGGCTATTAATCACTTGGATGATTCCAAACTTCATCCGCGTGAATAATAGCCATCATTCTACACTCGTTGAAGAATATACTATTATATCTTTTTTTATTAGAATGTAAAAATTCACAAAAATTTGGGCATCGAAATTTACGAAAAATAGCTTCTCTTGCGAAAATTGGGTGAAAATATGTGTAATAATCCGGAAAAAGGTAAAAATGGGTTGGATAGTCGTGGCACGTCACTGAAAATATTCATTAATGAATAATAGTTTCTTTTTCTTAATAGTATGTTGTAAAAAAATTAAATTGAAGTATAACACAAGCAATTTTAAATTAAGTTAATATTAAAAAAAGTATGTCATAAAAAATTCAAAATATATAATAATAATTATTAAAGGAATGTTTTTTTTGCACCTAAGTGACTTAACACTTGTATGATCAATTGATATAAATACAAATCTAAATAAAATATAACTATTAAATCGCCTTGCAATAAATAATATCACAATTGAACAAAATAAGATTTACTATAACAGTTCATCTAAGTACTCTCTATTTTCTTACACAGATTGACAAATATCTTATTATTTGGTGCTTTTTTGGTTGAATTTGGTAAAGAATTAAAAAATTTTGGAACCAAAATGTTAGCAAACCTTTGGTTAGCAACATTTCTTCTAAAAGGTACAAAGATCATATGACTTGTATTATTTCTTGTTTGGTATTGATGGTTTTTTTGTTTTAAGTTTAAAATAAAAGATACAATTAAATACTTAGGTAGGTAATATAAACATCGAACATTTAAAGTATTTTCATTATATAATAGGATTGGTTTAAAAAAATTATCCGCAGAATATGATATGACATTTAATTGGTTTAGGGCATTGTCATATAGCAAACAATGTTACCATATCTCAAGAGTAGCTCCACTAAAGACTTATAAATTTGCAGAAGAAGTTTTTGAGGTAAAATTCTACGAATTATATAAAACTTATGTATCAAACGTCTAATTTTATTCGTTAAATCTTGAATATGTTCAGTCCACTTCAAATTTTTGTCAACTTTAATGCCCAGATATTTCATGGTGTTAGTTTCCCAAATAATATCAGGCATTTATTTTGATACAATTAAAATTTGGTCTGTTTGCATCATTCAATGAAAATGCTATGTAAAATGTTTTATATGTGTTTAAAATTAATTTGCTACCATCTAGCCAATATTTGACCTTTTTAAATCTCTTAATAACTTTATCTTTGACAGTTTGCCAACTTTTGACTTTAAAAACTAATGCTGTGTCATCTGCATACAAAATGGAGATTCCACTTATTTCCAATTTCAATAAGAAGTTAATAAATATAATAAAAAGTAATGGACCAAGAGCTGTTCCATGTGGTATTCCATTTTTAATGTTTAAAGGATCACTACACTCCTTGCTGATTTTTACCATTTGGTTTCTTTGCCAAAGGTAATTTTCAAAAACATCCTACACAATACCTCTGACACTATAGTGCTCGAGGACATCAATGAGCTGTCGATGAGGCACTGTGTCGAACGCCTTTGCAAAGTCCAGAAAAACTGCACTTTTTCATTATTGTCCATTTTTTACATTATTTATTAGTTCGTACATAGTATCTGCAGTACTAACTACTTTCATAAAACCAAGCTGATTGTAAATAATCGATTTTTTATACTTTTTCAAAATTTTTTGCAAAGTTAGAGATGACACTTATAGGTCGATAATTGGTAATATCAGGTTTGTTACCTTTTTTAAAAATAGGTGTAACAGTAGGGACTGTACCAGTTAAGAAAATGTTATTTATAATATGAACTAAAGGGTCTAACAGGTATTTGTGATATTTCTTTATTATCCATGATGGAATACCGTCTACTATTTTTTAGACTATTAATATGCATAATAATTTGTGTGTTAGTGACAGGCTTTAAAGCTTTAGAATTTATTAAATTTGGACAATTCATAATGATGCTTGGAGCAGGTTGTTTTATTTTTGCGGCCATATTCAATCCTATGTTAACAAATTTGCCATTTCCTTGTCATTATTGAATGGTTTGTTATTTTGATTGAGTATATTATATTAATATTATTATTGGTTTTATTTTTATTTTCATTTGTTGCATCAGATATTATATTATAGATTTTTTTATATTGTTAACATTAGGAATCATTGATTTGCATAATCTTGGTAAGATTCTTTCTGTAATTTATATATTACTGACTTTTCAATTTGTCTCTATGTTTTACAAACAAAACAATTTCTCTCTCTTTCCACTGGATTAAAACCACTTAGTTGTTAAAAAAGTTTTTTTAATTGACGTTTCGGCTTTCCAGATCGAAAGCCGAAACGTCAATTAAAAAAACTTTTTTAACAACTAAGTGGTTTTAATCCAGTGGAAAGAGAGAGAAATTAAAATAAAAACCACTATGAGCTTCCGAAATGAAAAACAAAACAATGTAATTTTTAACTTTAAATTAAATTCCATCATAAATCAATGGCTTCAAGTTTCAGCGAGAAGATATTAATTTATAATTTTTAATTAATGTATGTATTAAATGTTTGAGATTTTTGTTGTGTCAAGTTTACGTTTAAGGATATTCAAACAAAAAACAAACAGCAGTTTCCACGGGTATTAATAAAACATGTCTTCTCGTTAAGCATGTCGAAACGTCATCAATAAAATTAGTTGAAAATATCGATAAATACGATTCCCCCAAGACCGTCGGACAATAAGCAACAATTAATTCTTGCAATTAGTAGTCTGGGCCGAATGCGAGTCTTAGATTTACGCGTCGTGCGGCTGTGGATGCAATTCCAAATTTGACGAAGACAAGTACCAGTGGAAAAGCGCAGACTGCCTGGCTTTGCTTGCCTATTATAGCTTTATAGCTTGCCGCTTCCAAATGGGGAAGAACGCGTTGAAAAACTATGTTATCTCATGGAAATTGAGTGTACGTTGTTGCAATGACAGCGGACGCTTCTTCTTCGTTCTCGGAGATTCGTCCTTATTTTTTCCTGAAGGAGAAATAGCGAGACGATTTCATGATACGAGGTTGGGTTCATAAATTTTTGTATTGTGGTATGCAAGGTACAGTCGTCAATGTGTCTCACATGAGAATATATTCAGAAATCAATCATTTATTCATCACATATTCTTTTGTTAGGTGAAAACTATAGAATGTGTAACTTATCGGACTAGTCAAAAAGGTATACAAATATATATAAAATAGATTGAATAAAAGTGATAAAATAGATAAAAAATACATTTAGTGTTATACAAATATTGTTATGATGTTAAATTTTGAAATGTTGGGGGGAATTATGTAAAAGGGGCTTTAAAATTGACAGGGTATGTTATGGGATGTCTGTTTATGGAGATTAGATGGATATTAGTTTTAAAAATGTCAGATAAGAATTTGTAATGTCAGATTAATGAAAATAAAGATTTAAAAATAAGAAAAAGCTGTAGAATATCAATATCATTTCAATTGGCGCAGCAACGTGGAGCTCGAAATTGAGTGAACCCACAAGATGAAGGAAGATAATTATGGAATTGGAATAAGGATGGTATTAATGGAATTAAGAAGACTAAGGGAAGGAAGACAACAAGACAAAGAATATTTGAAAAAAATGATGAAAGATATGGAAGGTAGTATAGAAAATATGGATAAGAAAATAGAAAATAAATTCGAAGAAGTAAATAGAAGACAGATGGTAATAGAACAGAAGATCACAGTACAAGAAACCAAGACAGAACAAACAGAAAAAGAAATTAAAAGTAAAAAGAATTGAAAGAAATGTAATCAGTAACAGTAAAGAGATTAATTTAATAGAGAAACGTATGGAAGAAATAATACAAGACAATTGGAAAATTACAGAAGAAGATAATTTAAAATCAAGAAAAGATACAGAACAAAATTTTAAAATGATGAGACAAGATATTGAAATGAATGGGAAAGAAATTAAAAATTTAGAAGATCATATTAAAGAAGTTTGTAAACTACAGGATGAAATAATCATCAGAAACAAATGTGACAAAATGGAAAATTCAAGAAATAGAAAAGAAAATGTACGAAGACAAGGAAGAATACAGAAAACCAAATAGAATTTATTCAAAGGAATTTAAATAGAAATTAAAAATTCTTTTTTTGTGATTAGTGTTGATGCCGTTGTAATATTCAATGTTATTTACCGAATCTTTTTGTAAATGTTAAATATAACTGAATAAAATGCATCTTTCAGCCTTTAAATCAAGGGATATTCCCACGAATCAATTAATATTTTCTTTCTTTATTTACCAGAAGATGACCGCTCACTTCAAAAACTAGCCTTTAGCAGTTGCATTTTTCGATCCTCATATCTTAAATAATTGAAGTTTGATCTCAAAAAGGGTGTAAGACGAAAGGTATTTTCAGAAATTTAACAGGCTGTCAGACAAGGCGATTCTCGTGATGTAAAAGAATTCTTGTAGAGATTTAAATAACGTTATTTGTTTGCGGGAAAGTGAACAGATCCATTTTAGATTCTAAATACAAAATTTGCGAAAATTCTGTATATTTTATTCATTAACGATGAAGAACTTTTTTTTATTTACAATCATTTAATATTTTTTTATTTATATTCATGTATTTTGATTAAAAAATAACTAATATTATCTGAAACTTTAGATTATTTTCAATTAAACTGAATTTAAAGAGAGACATTTTGTTAATAAATATATGAATTGACCCAAAAAATATTAAGATGTTTATGGTAATTTATTTGAACTGTTGAGAGACCTGGAGAACTTGCTGGACTAGGTACAGATTTATAATTAAATTTTAGAAAGTAAATTGAAGTGTATACACTTTAGAGGTAGAAATGAAAACTGCATTATAACGTGTAAATTAAAAAAAATATTTATTATGTAAAGCGCTTTCGACACATTGTTATCTTCAACGCTCTAAAAATTATTTTTGAAATATATTATTGTTGTAACTTACATCTACTGAACTATAAACATCGACGCCAAACTATGGAAAAGCGCCAAATCATTAAAAAGGCGCAACTTTTTATGGCGCAAAAAATTGGCGGATTGTTATGGTTGAGTGAACATAAGGGTGTATATAAACCGGGAAATTTTCCAGATTATTCAGTTTGTTCTTGTACTTCAATCATGATGTTCCGTTTGCTCCCAGTTATTGTTGCTTCTTGTTTCCAGTTGAGTCCACTTCCTGTTGAAATGTGGTCCAATATTCTTCGGTAAGTTTTTTAAATCATTTATAATTTGACATATTTTTAACAAACATTTTTTTCAGTTTGTTAGACCCGATTTCGCTGCTATCTACAGTTAGATCTTATCCAAAATGGAAGAATATCTGCCGTTGCGATAATCTTCTAAAGAAAAAACTTAAAGCTGCTTCTAAACTTGAAGTAAATCTCGCAAAAGAAAGCATCCTTAATCCAGGAAAGTTCATTTCAGTTACCAGGACAGAGCCGAAGAGAATGTTTGGTACCAATGTGGTTAAAAAATTAACAAGGAAACCAAATCCTGTTGCCTCCGATCCTGTCCAGATTATAATCGGGAATAAAGTGAAAACTAGACGCCAGGATCCTGCTTGCAAAAATACGAAGAAATTTATATTATGCAGGATATAAAATTATTGTTATAATGACGAATATTATAAACTAGGATTTTTTATTTAGTTATTGTATAAAAATTTAAAAAAATTGTAATTAGGTAATAATTAGATTAGTGGTTAAAGTTTTTAGTGTTTCATTTATTTATTAAAGAAATTATTCATTTCATATTTATTTGATCTGAAAAGTTCTAATTTATGTAGGTAACAGTTTTAATTTAAATAAATAAACGACTTTACAAAATTATTGTTTAATGATTTACCGTCAATTCTTGATAAAAGTAATTTATTACCATCATCCTGTTCTTATTATTATAGTAATTTGGTATGTATTCTTTTTAGAAGAGATGTAATTTATTTATTTTATAGACAACAGTGTAAAAATTTTGCTAAATGTTGACTAAAAATCTACTGTTTGATGTAAACTTAATTATTTATTTTATATAATAAAGTAATTAACAAATACTAAAACTAGATAATGGATATATATAAACTAACCCAATACAACTGTGTTTTTTATTGAACACTGTAAAAAATAATTAGTGATTTTACGTTAATGAGGGTTAATTTAAACCGTAATTTCTACATAAACTTGCCGAAAAATTACATATATAGTCGTAAAATTATAAATGAAAATTACCTTAAATTTCTGGATTTTTACAGTAAATAAACCGGAATATTACATTAGTTTATTATGTAAAATACCCACTAAATCTCGGAAGAGTAGGTTTATCAAGATGGATCTTTACTTCATTACATGAATGAATAAATTTACAAAATATTTCAGGTAATTTATTATTTATTTTCACTACATTTTTATCTGCTATATGTAGTTTTTAGTAAGGAATTTTAATTTATTAGATTCGACATCCTAAGACCGGTTTCTGCCTTTCGGCTTCATCAGTTAGGCTTTTTGAATCCAATAAATAAAATTCCAAACTCGTACAAGTCAATAGCTATATCTACTATATAGCTACGTTCTGCAAATTAAATACTGCACTCCTTTCTTCTGTATAGTATAGTAGTAAAAAGGTTTGACTTTATTTAATTTCTGGCGTTTCAATCTGAAAGAATTCAATTTTAAATTTGCCGCTTTTTATCCATAATGACCTACAAATTTTGACAACTACTGACACGCACATCTCTGGGTAAACGTTAAGAAAATGAGGCCGACTGGGATTTTCATGAAATTTTCACAGATGCTATAAAATGATAAAATCAATATACTTAGCAATAGAAATTTTTGCGCGGAAAAATATTTTTCATATTTTTTTATGAAAAAATATATGTTGGGATACTCACTCTCAAGACAAACAAATTCAGTGCGTTGAAACGGTTATTTAACATATTTTTCCAGTACAAACGCATACATAACTTTTCAACAAATGCCCAAGTAGCAATTTATAACCAGAATAAACCTGAAAAGTATAAAAAAGGAAAGGTTCATTTGACGGACATAACTAATTTGCTTGTCAAATGACAGCTATCTCATAAATTCAAAGTTGAAAATACAACGTTGCCAATTCAATTTCAGAAATCATGGGTTTAGGTAAATATTTATAGGAACGTTGAGTAATAGTTAAAATGGACACTTGTCAAAATGTGACACCTGTCAAAACATGACAACTGTTCGTGGTACATTTTAAGGTTGATTGTGACTTTGTATTTTCCAAAAAACAAATTGTAATGTACGAATGAACTATTTTTGTAACTGAAAAAATATGATATCAATATCTGCCACACGTCGAGAGTCTGGTCACAGGTTTTTGTGAAGGTTTTTACCCAAGTATGAATATCAGACCTTTAATTTTCCTACACTGCAGATCAATAAATAATAAATTCAATTGAACATAGAGTTTTTCTTATATAGTGATAAATAGAGTGAGCGATCTTCTGTTGACGGGACATGTGCCCTACACGCTGCTGTTGCCCGTCCCGGAAACGGGGCCTGTCCGCCGTGACTATTCGCGAAGATCAAGCGTCAGTAGATGTTGCTCTAAAAGGGTGAAATCCCCAGAAACTAAGCAACTTTTAATGCATTTAACTAACCTCTGTGACAAGCAGTTGATAAACGTCAACAACAGCTACAGCCAATTGAAATTTAACACTGACAGCTTTTTTAATTTTCCCGCCTACTTTCAAGCTAATCGCCAATCAACTTTTTATTTATCTCCCTTTCAGTAGTTCAAGTAAATGTCGCCCACTCCGTGATTTTCGCGAATTAATTAATAATTTGTCATGTTATAAATATACTTAAATTATATACTCATTGAGCTGCTTAAAAATGTAGATTTGAATATTAAGAGCGAAGCTCGGTGACCAGATATTGTATTATCAAACAGCGATTGGATAAATGAAAAAACAGGGACTGGAAAAACCTTTTGCCGGTCCCTAACGTCTATTTTCCGGTCTTGACCGGCAAAATGTTCTGTTCTGGACTGAAAATTGTCCAAAAAGTGTATATTTTCTGGTCGGTCTTAAAAGAGGTTTTTTAAAAACATAATTGTTGTGTTTTAACGCCAAAGAGTTCGCCTAACCAAACAGACGCAGAGAAGTCAACTCAACATAAATTTAATACAAGTTCGTCGAGATTGAGCCCGTATACTTTCCCATAAATCATAAGAAACGTTTCCAGTAAACCATTAGAGACAGAAAGAAGCCTCTGCAAACCCGTACGACAACTAACTGAAATAATGGATTAGTGGGTATATAATTTCCGCATTGTGTACCATGGCATCGCATCGGCCGCTTGGACTGACTCTCTCTCTCAAGTTGCTTCTATTTTTAGTTGTTCGTACGCAACTCGACTACAACTAAACTGGCGGAATGCGAATTCAATATATCGCATCTCGTTATAAGAAGGCAAAAAATATAAGGACGAAAGGCGAGCCTCTTGAAATACAAGAACCATCGATTATATTTCTTTCCTAATAGGTCATAAAGTCAGGTGGACGGTTTCGATCACTCTTCAAAGAAGTAATAATAAAGCCGGTCGTTTCATTCTACCGACAATGATGTCTTTAGTTATGTGCTCTGTTAAAAACTTTTGTCCGGAAAAGATTTGTGTACCTCAGGAATACGTCTTTGACCTACTAGTAGTCGTTATTAATTTTTTTATGGATACGGGTAATAATTATATAATATAATGTTTAACCATGATATTTTTCTAAAAGTAAAAAATCTCATAAAATAAGAAGACACTGTGATCAATCTATGAGGAAGACCATGTTTCCGTCGGAATTCCGAATAAGTTTGTTTATACAGGGTGTTTCCAAATGACACTTACAACGTCTGGCTGTAGATACCTCTCGTAAAATTGGACAAAATGATATAAGGAATGAGGGGTCCAACTCGATTACTTTTCGAAATACAGGGCGTTAAAGTAAAAATACATATTTTAGTAAAAAATCATGTTTCATATCTCTATCCAGTGGCGTGCAGTTAGAAGAGTATATACCCTTTTCCCAACCATTTTCTACGCCCACGGTATTTGAAGCTATTTTTATTTTTTTGTATTGCTTAATAGTTTTAAAGTAAAAAACAAATAACCTTTACATACCGAAGATCTTGTAAAATATTTAATGTTTTTATGAAGTCTGTAAGATCTTTTTTAACAAAATAACCAACAATATTTTTCTTGGATTTCTTTAATAATTTTTGTCTTATTTTTTAATAACCACTAGATACTAAACACTATACAAAAGTCTAGCAGTTATAAAAAATTAAGGAAAAATTATTAAAGAAATCCAAGAAAAATATTGTTAGTTATTTCATTAATAAAAGATCTTACAGACTTCATAAAAACATTAAATATCTTAGAAACCACAAGCTTTTCGGTATGTAAAGGTTATTCGTTTTTTACTTGAAAGCTGTTAAGCAATACAAAAAAAAAACAAAAATAGCTTCAAATACCATGGGTGTAGAAAATGGTTGGGAAAAGGGGATATACTCTTCTAACTGCATGCCACTGGATATAGATATGAAACATGATTTTTTACTAAAATATGTATTTTTACATTTAAAAACGACCTGCTAAATTTCAAATTAATATATTAATCCGTTTTAAAGTTTTTAAATAAAAACATTTATTTTTTTTTAATTAACGCCCTGTATTTCGAAAAGTAATCGAGTTGGACCCCTCATTCCTTATAAGTATCATTTTGTCCAATTTTACAAGAGGTATCTACAGCCAGACGTTGTAAGTGTCATTTGGAAACACCCTGTACATTGAAGAAATTACTTTTTTCTAACACCCCCTTTGAAAATTGACTTTTTCTTCCTAGTTTTATAGTTGAAAGTAGTACTCAAAATTATAGTCAAAATGTTTAATGTTTATATGCAACTACGTACCCTTGCATCCGGAAGGAAAAGTGACACTTTACTCCCTAGTTAAACAAATAGTTATTTTAGACTCTTTTGGGTTGGTTTCACTTTCCCGAATTTTCTTGAATTACTTGTTTCGATATTCTTCACTAAATTTTACATTATAGAGTTTTCCGATTTTTCTCGATTTATTTTGACATTTTACAGTTTTTCGACTTTTTTCGTTTGTTTTCAACTTCTTCGACAATTTTCTAATTTTTTCGACATTTTAGTTTTTTTTTACTTTTGTATTTTTTTTACTTTTGTATTTTTTTCACTTTTGTATTTTTTTTACTTTTACGCCCAATTTCGACATTTTAGACTTTTTTTCAGCATTTTAGTGTTTTTCGACTTAATTTTTCTGCTTTTACCTTTTTCTTCTTTGTTTATTTTTCTTATCTTTCGGCTGTTTTTGATTTTTTACTTTCTCAACAATTTTTCGGAATTTATTAGACTTTTATTGGAAATTTTTAGATTTTCTTGCCTATTTTGTATCACCATCCGGGAAATACAGAGTCAAAATTTGAAAGGTCCCAAAACAGACCACTGAGGCACTCCAATATTCTTCCCCGATTTTCATTTTACTCAATAGTTCCGGTTTTTTGAACAGTTGGAACTAAATTTTATTAAAAAAAAAATAGAACAAACCTTTTATATTCATTACTTAACTTTAATGCACAAATAAAAGCTAATTCTGAATAAAATAAATCTCATTGTATTTTTGCAACCAGGATCCTGGCGTCTAGTTTTCACTTTATTCTCAATTACAATCTGGACCGGATCAAAATAATAATAATAATAATAAATAACTTTATTGTCCATATGATTAGTTATACATGAAATGGGACAAGTCAAAAGACAGTTTATAAGATGTGGAACATAAAACATAAAAATACAAAAATATAGGAAAGAGAAAAAAATAAACGTACAGCTAAAATTTTTTCTCCACGGCCACTACCTACTGAATGTAGTTATTCTGAAACCACTTATAATAACAAAAAAGAAACATTCTCGCTCTTGAGATTGAAAGAAAATTCTGAAACTTTTGTCTCTTATGTATTTTATATGTATTACATTCTATCTCTAGAGCTAGAATCTGTATTCCGTGATTGTTTACAAAAATAAGGTTTGCCATGAATGTCAAATTAACTGTCAGTATTAGTTGACATGGTCTTAATATTGGTTTGTAAAAACTTTTAATTTATTAAAAAGGAGAAGAAAATCAAACGATTCAGATGTAGAATTTGAAAATACTCCTCCAGAAATAAAAAAATTGCCGATAATATAACTCAAAATTTGCTACCGCAAAAATCCAAGCTTGAATATAAAAATACTACCTACACAATGTTGAGAGATTGAGGTTTCATTTTACTATATTTAATTTCTACTTTCTGTGTCCGTGGAGAAAGTACAGTCTGTTACTCTGTTAGAATGAAAATCCGACACTCGTGTGCTATAGAATATACTAATCTTAAATAGTTTCATAGGTCCTAGTGATTTCATAATATTAGGTAGTTTATTATAAAATAAAATACCCATGTATTGAGGGCTTTTTTCAAAAAATGCAGAGTTATGTGTTGGTATCATCAAATCATTTCGAGTTCGAGTTAAATAATTATGGTAGAAGTTATTAGTACGAAAATGTTCTAGGTTTGATTTGACATAAATTAAAAGTTCTAGGAAATGGTAATATACGAAGTTCCTTAAACTTTTCTCTGCATGACTGCCTATACCTCAGTGACGCTATATTTCTTAAAGCTTTTTTTTTGAAGTTTAAAAACCCTCAATACATGAGCTGATGAGCCCCAAAAAATTAAACCATATCTAATTACAGAGTAGTAATGTGCGTAATAATATGCCAACAGAACAGATTTATTAGTTATACTTCTAAGCCTAAAAAGTGCAAAACATGCAGATGACAGTTTTTTACACATTATATCAGTATGAAATTCCCAGCTTAAAGGGTTATTTATATGAACACCTAAGAATTTTGTGGACTATACTTGATGAATAGATTTTCCATCTATTCTAAATAGATGACTCTCAAGTATATCATTCACCCTAGGAGTAAAATGAATAAACACAGTTTTTTCTTTATTAACAATAAGTTTATTTTCGTCAAACCATTGTACTAGCTTATTTATTCTAATTTGAAATTCAATAGTTAATTGGGGGATATCATTATTACAAAATAGATGGGAAGTATCATCGTCAATAATACAATACTGCCATCATTAACCATCAGAGCTAAGTCATTGATAAAGATTAAAAATAAAAGAGGCCCAAGGACAGAGCCCTGAGGTACGCCACAATTAACTAAACGTGTTTCTGATGGACAAGAATTAACGACTGTTAACTGATTTCTGTCAGATAGGAGCAACTTAACCACTCACCAACTCTTCCTCTAAAACCATACTTACAAAGTTTAACATTAAGTAGACCATGATCTACTAGATCAAATGCTTTGCTTAAATCCATTAAGGAAGTTTAGGACAGCAGTTTGAGTAGATCTACCTATCATGAAACACGTTATATTTAAGAGCGAATTCTACCATTTTCCTAAACATAATTTTTTCCACTATTTTAGAAACAGTAGATAACATAGATATAGGCCTATAATTATCCATACATGATGCGTCACCTTTTTTGAACAGTGGTATAACTTTGGCAGTTTTAATATCTTAGGAAAAACACCTTCTTGAAAAGATCGGATTTGGTTTTCTTGTTACTTTTTTGACCACGTTGATACCAAACATTCTCAGAAACTCTGTCCTGGTAACTGAAATTATCTTTCCTCGGTTAAGAATGCTTTCTTTGGCGAGATTTACTTCAAGTTTAGAAGCAGCTTTAAGTTTTTTCTTTAGAAGACTGTCACCACAGCACATATTCTTCCATTTTGGATGAGATATAACTGTTAACAGCAGCGAAATCGGGTCTAACAATCTGAAAAAAATGTTTTTTAAAAATATATAAATGATTTAAAAACTTACCGAAGAATATTGGACCACATTTCAGCAGGAAGTGGACTCAGCTGGAAACAAGAGGCAACAATAACTGGGAGCAAATGAAACATCTTGATTAAAGCACAAGAACAAACTGATGATTCTGTACAAATGCTTACCTTATGTTCACTCAACCATACCAATCGGCCAATTTTTTCGCGCTAACCAAATTTGGCGCATTTTTCAATGATTTGGATTCAACATAAGTTTACCATTATTTAGTATATACCATCTCCTTCAGATTTCTTTTCTTGGTATTTTTATATTTCTTGTTCACTTTTTTCCAGTGTACATTTGTCTATTTTTTTTTCTGTATTTTTGTTTAGCGCTTCCAGTCTTGCTTTCCTTCTTTGAAAGGATTATGCCATCACCCTTCATTTTCAATTTTCTTTTAAATTTGAGTTACAACTATGAGTTTATTCCATTATTCGTCAATATTATCTGCTTTGAACTATTTTACTAATTTCGACCTTATTTATTTTTCGATATTTACCTCTACTTCCCCGTTCTTTGAATTTTTCTACGTTATATTTTGGCATTATCTTCTCCTGTTTCTTGTACTTGCCAATTTCATTGATCAATAGATCTACATTCGACAGCAGATATTCAACAAATAAAAAATTATATATATTTGTTATATTTACTGAAAATAAGAGACTTTTCTCGTAAGTGAAAAACAGAGGTAAATTAAAACAAACACCTGTACGTTTTTACAGGGCGTACGACTAGAATTCTCGGTTCAGAATCATCTAAAAACAAACGTCAATGTATCGAATACGATTTGCAACAAAATTTATAACCACTAAACGTACTTGTGACGTAGTTTATGAGATATGTTGTTATAAAGATATGAGTTATGGGATATAACGCCGGATAGATTGTTGAAATGAATCGTATAACATTATAATGACTCTAGACTAAACGTTAATGAAGTACCGTGCAATTAAGAACTTTTTTAATCGGATAATCGACGCCAGTTCGGTTCGATTCGACCGAGAAATACCAAAGATACGATTCGTCATTATAAGTGCACTTGTTTCGAAATGCTAAGACCAACATAAATAGTTGTGGAAAAATTCTACGGGATGTCAAAGCAAAATTTATATTTTTCCAAACGTTTTATTGTTACAGGTAGACTTTATCAACGCAAAAATAAAAAAAAAAATCTAATTTTAGGTACCCGTGTAGGAAATAGTCTAAAGGGGTCAAATCTGGAGAACGCGATGGCTTTTCATTCATTAGAAAACCTTCACTTCTTAATTTGTTTCTGTTAAAATAATTGTGGTATTCAAACTTTTGCTGTATTATTTCTATGAATCTTTTCATTTATCCAAAGATACCAAAGATATCCATCTTTTGTTTATAAGCTATAAACAGGTGTCAGATAATATGAGCCATAGTTGATCTATTTTTTCTAAAACGTCCCTTATCATCTCTTTTCCCACAGGCGAAAACTTTGTGTCTAAAGATGTACCTCCATGTTTGCTACATTCCATTTTATCACCTTTTTATACAGACTTGGTCTTCCATTAATTTTCTTGTCGGTATAAGATACGGATAAAGAAAATGATATGCTGATGACACCGTCTTGTTAACGAGCAACCTTGAAGACACACAACATCTTTTAGAAAAATTAAATGATCCATGTAATGAATACGGACTAAAAATCAACTTTAAGAAAACCGAGTTAATGGTAGTTACAAAATTCCCACAAGATCTGAACCATGCAAACCTGACGGTGGCAAACACCACGATAGAGAATGTGTCGAGCAATCGGGTGACCAAACAAGAGAAATAAGAACGAGGATAGAGATAGCCAGATTTATGTTTTTTCCACGGAGTTAAAACATGGACCCTCAAGAAAAACCACACCGACAAACTACAAGCATTCGAAATGTGGTGTTACCGTAGAATGTGGCGTATTCCCTGGACCGATAGAATTACTAATGCCGGAGTGCTGAACCGGATACAGAAGGAATGCGAATTCATTAAATCATGAAAAAAAGAAAGCTTTAATACCTGGGTCATATAATGAGAGGACAGAAATATACACTTCTCCAACTGATAGTCCAGGGAAAGATTAGTGGAAAGCGGAGCATTGGTAGGCGCTGTGTGTTCTGGCTAAAGAACCTGAGGGATTGGTTTAACTGTAGCAATGGTCAACTGTTCAGAGCTGCAGTCAACAAGGTCACGATTGCTGTGATGATAGCAAACCTCCGATAGGAGATGCACTATAAGAAGACGAAAGAAAAA
This sequence comes from Crepidodera aurea, assembly GCA_949320105.2. Taxonomy (NCBI): domain Eukaryota; kingdom Metazoa; phylum Arthropoda; class Insecta; order Coleoptera; family Chrysomelidae; genus Crepidodera; species Crepidodera aurea. Next base: position 35,124,222 of record OX439475.1, on the reverse strand, counting down.
AGATTTTGCCAAAAATTTAATATAATACAGGGTATTTATTCCATATAAAAAAACATAATTTTTTGTTTTATCCTGTAAAATCTGCTTACTAATCTGTTTTCGATAGCATTTTAACAAAATTCAGTCGGAGCTTTGACTTAAAACGTTTTTTTTGTATATGGAATAATAACAGTTGATAAAGGGTGAGTAATTTATAAAGAATAACCCTGTACAGTATGTTTTAGGCACGTTAAGTGAATAAGTTATATTCAACATTAAAACGCCCTGTATACTTGTCAGATACTAAACTTTTCACTTCCAACATTAACCATGACTCACTACTCACTCCTCACGTACCTCTCGAGATGATTATCGATAATTCAACAAGATTAGCATTTTACCAAAAAACCCACCAATTTTTCCGGATTTACGTGTTCATTTACGCATGACATGCACGAGACGGGCCCTCGGTCGCAACCCCGAGGTGCAATACCCCCGGAAAACACCCTCGAAACGATCATATGGCGGGCCGAACCGGCCGTCTGGGAGATGACCCTCGCGATCGGGTCAAAGCCCGCTTGATCAAAGACCCCGGCGCCAAAACACTTGACAGCCGAGAGAGGTTCGATCCCATTTAGCGGTTTCGAAATTTATTTTAATGAAATTGTTGGTTGGGTTCTCGCCGGGTACATTGATTGGTGGTTGAGTTGAAAGGTACTGTTAAGGGCCCGTTCTACGTAATAAAGAGAAATTGTAACAGCAGTTGGTAGGAATTTTGGGGTATTTAGGCATTATGAGAGTTCAAAGTGGGGTAATCGAGGTTATAAATCGATAGGCGAAGTCAAAATAGTCTGAAAAATAAATTTGGTGGAAAAAAATAATTTTTTTAAAGACGTGGAGCCACAAAGTCATATCTTTTGGGGATCCTTTTGTTTCCTGTTTGTCTCCAGCAGGAAGCATTCTAAGTCTACTTTTTTCCGTTTTCTTTATTTCTAATCTGCCGTGTTCATTTTTTTTATTTATTTGTTGGTTTTTGTTTGATTTAGTGTTTATTCCCAATGCGATACCACTTCATCTTCAGTAAACTACAGTTAACACTTTTGTATTAGTGTCATTATCTATCATCACTATATATAATTATGTTTTTGAAGAAACGGAATAGTCTAGAAACGTGGAATTTTGCACCTAACGGCGCGGCGCCAGATTTGCAATTTTCTTTTTTGATATTTTTGTTATAATTCTGTCGATCTATTGCAATTTATACTGAAGCTTTTGGGCCTTTAGATGGTCAACTTTCATCTGACAGTCACACCTTCAATTTGTTTCAGTGATACCTCATTTATAAGCTATTAAAAAGTACTGTTTCAAAAATAGCTTTCAGATGAGACAAAAAAATTGATGGTATAACTATCATACAAAGGCATTTAGTATATTATAATCTGGTCAACAGTGAATCACCGTTCCTTAGGTTCTGTAGAATGGATTACACTAAAGTTTAACGTACACACACAAGCTCTGCTTTTGCACTAAAAACATTAAACTAGCTCAAAAGGCTTGATCCTCTTAAGTCTTCTTTCTAACCCAGTATTGTCAAGGAGCTGGATAGCCTCGACATTGACATGATGATGAAGTCTTTCTTCATGACTCTTGTCTAATTTCTTGATGGTCTGGTCAACAGTGTCAATTTCCAGATCCCTATGGAGACCACTATTGCGAATGTACCAAGGGGCATCTACTATGTTCCTCAGCCTTTGTTTTGAAATCTTTGGATCATTGTTAAGTTAATTGCTTTGGTGCATCCCCATAGTTGGATACCATAGATCCATATAGGCTTAAGTATAAGCTTGTTATTTAGAGACAGAGGGGTTTCTTCCAATTAGCCAGTCAATTTTTCTATATTTCAGTCTTTTCTTTTTAACATGCACTTTTCATCGAATTTTGGCATCTAAGGTAATACCTAAGTATTTTGATGTGTTTGAATATGGAATCAGGTTGTTGTTTATTCTGACTGGAATATGATCTATCCTCTTGTTTGTAAAGTTAATGTGGAGTGATTTAGTTTCATTAAGTTTAATTTTCCATCTCTTCGTCCAGTCATAGATAAGGTGGATAGCTGTTTGCAGCTTATGGATTGCTTCTTCATTGCTCTTTCCTACTGCTAGAATGGCAGTGTCGTCTGCGAAGGTGGCTATGGTATTGTTTTCTAACTCTGGAATATCACATGTGTGCAGTAATTTATAGGACAGGTCCTAGGACACTTCCTTGTGGCACTCCAGCCTTAATTTCTTTAAGATCGGAATAGGCTTCTTCTTGCCTAATTGTAAAGTATCTTTCCGATATATATGAATGGAGGATATCTGCATTGTTTTGGAGGAAAAATCTTGAGCTGATGTATTAAGCCTTTATGCCAAACCTTATCAAACGCTTGTGCTACATCAAGAAAGATAATAGCACAAATGTTTTTCTCTTCTAATGATTTCTCTATAATGTTGGTTATTCTATGAAATTGGTGATTAGGGACAATTTCTCTTTCTCTTATAGCATGTGATGATTTTGAAAATCTACCAGCCTAAGCGTTTTGCTTATTTTTCTAAAATAATATGGGGTAACACTTACTCCAGTGCATTATACGTTCGACTTGCGTTGCAAAATGATATGATGCTGCGAGTTCAAATCTCATCTATGTCAACTTTTTCTTATTTTAAGGTTTTCTTTAATTTTTAGCAGGGATTTTCTATTTTACCATCATTTTGAACTTCAACTAGTTTTATTTTTTATTCTGCTGGTAAAATGTAAGGTCCCAAGAATGTTTTTCTCAACAGTGGAGTAATCAGAGTATATCCCATTAACTATACATGCCTAGTGGTACTTGGCTTAGAGATTTTTCACTCTTATTTTTCATGTTTTTGGGTCCAAAGCCTCCCTCTTCCAATCTATGACTCCTACTTCCCTTTATAACTTGCTCCACTTATTTTTTCCTTTGTCGCCCTCTTCTTTTTTCTTCTTCTTCAATAATCTTTTAACTCATCGTTCGTCGAGCACTCTCACGATGTGTACCAGCCAAATCTCTTTGAGTTCTTACCACCTGAACAATGTTTGGTTTTCGATACAGCTTCTGTATTTGTTTATTGGTTCTTCTGTATTCGTTTTGAAATTTAATTCCTTCAAATTCCTCCTTGATATTTTAGGCTCGCAGGCCACTAATTTATTCTACACCTTCTCCACTTGAAAGTAATATAAAAGTACAAAGAAAACGAATTTAAATGAATTAAAAAAAAATCAATAATTGACCCCATAGGAAGCACCAATAAACTAAAAAACAGGTAGTTCTTTCAAAACGATTTTTTCTCATTGACAGCAGTTATTATTCCAAATGGACTTCCATCTATTAGCCCCATAATGTAGAAAGTTTTAGATAGCCTGGGTATAAGAATAATAATTTACATCAACGATGAAAGTGTCAGTATAATTTAAAGCCCAGTCTTCGTTCTAATGCATTATGACATTTTTGGTCCCGAATGCAAGCATTCTTTCACGCAATATACGTCTCTTCCTAGGATACTTCATTTATATTTCGATGTACAAGGTGATTCTTTATGAATTGTAAATAAAGCAAAAACACTCATTTATGTTTGTACGAAGAGGTTCATGGCCTGACAAGTGTTAATCTGACTCTGTTCCATCGAGACTGAGCAAGTACAATAAATTGGAATACGCAAAAGCAAATCGCCCAAATTAATTCACTAGCACTGGCTAGATGAACATGGAAGGAGTAGATAAACATTTAAGGGACAACCGATACGAATGATGGAAACTGCAAAGAGGTGAAGAGAAGAAGAGGAAACTTTTTGTTTCGATATTCTTTAAAAAAGTGTTAAAATTTCTTCAACAAATTGAATTATTTTAAAATTGTTGTTATGATAATTTTAAGATTAATTAACAATTTCATCCTTGAGACTGACGCTTAAATTGGATCTTTTTCATAACCGTTTATAAATAAATCTATTGAGAGTATCGCCCTGTATATTTGTGTAACTGACAGCGGCGCGGCTTCTATTTTGATTCTATCTCGAATTGCATCTAATCGAATTTTTATCGCCGTTCTAGCATCGTAAACATTATATGTAAAGTAGTTATTCTATTGAAATTAAATGTTATTTTATTAATGCTTTTGTCTATTAGACTAATTTTTCACGTCGGCTGCTCTGTTGGTTTTAACGACGGGGTATCTGTAAACAGTAAACACAGGAGATGATTTCAGATAAATCTCGTATGGAAAAAATTGTTTAAGCAATTAATGTAGGTTGTCTTGTAGAAGGAGAAACTTTTCGGGGAATCGACGGATTCTGCGTCTTCCTCCGGCAAGTATATCATCTCCCCCGTTTTCGAGGATGCTGAACACGATGGCGTTATCCAAAATTATTTTCGACTTGACCTCACCCCTCAAACGGCCAAAAATCACCCAGAAAATGGAATAATCGCGGATTCCGCGCCTTACTCCGTTAAAATATGGCCGTTTGAGGGGTGGGGTCAAGTCGAAAATAAATTTGACTACCACCATCGCGTTCAGCATCCTCTAAAACGAGGGGGGAGGGGTTATATTTTGCCGTAGGAAGATGCGGAATCCGCGATTCCCCCATTTTGGGGGTGGTTTTTGGCCATTTGAAGGGTGGGGTCAAGTCGAAAATAATTTTTGATAACGCCATCGTGTCAATCGGACTTCTCCTTAAAAAGTTCCTAGTAAAATGCTAATTTGACTCGAGTAGTATAATACTAGTTGATCATTACCTACTTATACACTGTGGCAACTCGGTTATATAAAGCAGGAAGATCAGTGGACCCAATATTGATCCCTGAGGTACTCCGTTATCAACACTCTGTGAGAAAGATCTCTGCTCACTTACCTTCACTGGGATGATAACCATGAAAGAAAATTTTAATATTTTTACTAACTATATTTTTTATATACAGGGTGGTCCTTAAGTAATTGTACGTAGAAGTATGGTAGATTCCTCACTTTAAAATATTACGATTTGAACCAACTTGCTCTAATAAAATGTTGCTAATAAGGAATATATAGGGTGTTAAAGGTTAAATTTTAAGATTTATTTTTTGCAATAACTTTAGCGTTTTTGTTAATGTATACATAAAAATTTGGAACTGGGGGTTTTTGGGGACGAGAAATCAGAATCTGGTACCTACTTCGATGTAATTTGTAGAGGGCGCTAGTTAGGCCACATTTGTGGCATAAATATGCGATAAACTTTTTTGCTCTTTAAGTTGGCACCATTTTTGTAAAATAATATTAAATCCACGTTATTTTATTAGAAAAAAGCATGACCTCAGTTTTCTCCCATCACCCACCGTCTTCGGGGGGAGGGGGGGGGAGGGGATTTTTATGTATACATATCCAAAAACACTAAAGTTATTGCAAAAAATAAATCTTAAAATTTAAACTTTAACACCCTGTATATTCCTTGTTAGCAACATTTTATTGGAGTAGGTTGGTTCAAATCGGTATATTTTATTGTGAGGAATCTACCATACTTCTATGTACAATTACTTAAGGACCACCCTGTATAAATTTTATTAATTCAAGAAATAACTGATTTTTTTTAACTTTAAATTTTTTTCAGACATATTCCAAGCAATTTAAACTGTAATGAAAAGATTTGCGATAATCTTGTCCTAAATTTTCGATTACAATTTTAATATAAGCAGTATTAATTAGTTTTTAGTCAATTTTGTTGCACATATTATATTACAGATCCCTTAAAAAACTATTTAATTTTATTTGAATTACTAACAAAATGTAACGTCACTTTCTATTAGTAATTAAGAGAGAGAGATAATTTATCAAATCGACAATTATTATTAAAGCAAAAAGTTTTTTAAAAAATTGTAAAAAATATGAAGAAAATTTGTTCGAAAACATAAATAATTGGTCTTGACGATTGTCATTATTATTCTCTAGGAAATAAAGTAGAATCTCGGTCATCTCTGAACCGTATACAGCAATTTTGTAGAGATGATAAAATACCGGAGCTTTTGCCTCGTTAACAACATCAACTTTTTTCTCGGCTTTTCGCTAATCGCGAGCCACTCGCTGATAGTCTTAAATATGACGATTACTTTTTTATGAAGGCGGCGAAAATCGCGAGGCAATTTTGATTTGATAGGTCCCAGGAATGTCGCTTTTAAAATATTGTCGCGCTCTCCTCTAATTTACCCGGGAATGCAACTTATGAAAATTGAACATAACAGAATACAAGCGGTACGATCGACAGAAGACATCGAAATGTACTTATACGAAGTCCACTTTCATTATATTGATAGATTGATGGACTACTCTTTAAATTCGGTATGCGGTAAACGCAATCGTTTTAGACGTATTTCGAACAGCTTCCGCTTTTTTAAAAGCTAAAATGGAAATTCTGCATTTAGAAAAAGAATTTTCATCAAAGGATACAAAGTTATCATTATCAAACTTTTGGGCTTGGCCTATTTTTCGTAGTCAAACTGAATTAAACAATTTTGGATTACATTTTTTTTAATTATTATTAAACACATATAAAGTCAACAGTGACCAATGAGCAACTTAATTCTAACTTAATCTAATAGAGTCTGAAACTTAAAACTAAGGTATACTCATCAGCGTTCCTTAGGTTCTGTAGAATGGATTGCACTAAACTTTAACGTGCACACACAAGCTCTGCTTTTGCACTAAAAACACTAAACTAACTCAAAGGACTTGATCCTCTTATCTTCTTTCTAACCCAGTATTGTCAAGGAGCTGGATATAGCCTCGACATTGACATGATGATAAAGTCTTTCTTCATGACTCTTGGCTAATTTCTTGATGGTCTGATTAACAGTGTCTATTTCCATAGTCCATACAGGCTTAAGTATCTGCTTATAAAGCCAGTACATTATTCGATATTTCAGTCTAAGTTCTTCTCTTTTCTTTTTAACATGCACTTTCCATCGAAGTTTGGTATCTAAGGTAATACCTAAGTATTTTGCTGAGTTTGAGTATGGAATCAGGTTATTGTTTATTCTGACTGGAATATGACCTACACTTTTGTTTGTAATGTGAAGTGATTTAGTTTCATTAAGTTTATTTTTCATTTCTTTCCTACTGCTAGAATGGCAGAGTCATCGGCGAAGGTGGCTATGGTATTGTTTTCTAACTCTGAAATATCACATGTGTACAGTAAGTATAGGAGAGGTCCTAGAATACTTCCTTGTGGTGCTCCAGCCTTAATTTCTTTAAGATCGGAATAGGCTTCTTCTTGCTTAATTCTAAAGTATCTTTCCGATATATGAATAGAGGATGTCTGTATATTGTTTTGGAAAGAAAAGCTTGAGCTTATGTATTAAGCCTTCATGTCAAAGCCTATCAAACGCTTGTGCTACATCAAGAAAGATAGTAGCACAAATGTTTTTCTCTTTAACGACTTCTCTATAATGTTGGTTATTCTATGAACTTGGTCGATCGTCGAGTGCTTATTTCTAAATCCAAATTGGTGATCAGGGATAATTTCTCTTTCTTTGATAAGTGGTTTTAGTCTTTTGAGTAGGAGTTTCTCAAATAGTTTCGACATAACAGGCAGTAATCAGATCGGTCTGTATGACGATGTGGTGGTTTCACTAGCTTGGGTATCATTATGACTTCCGCAATTTTCCAAAGGCTGGGTACATACTTCAGTCTGAAGTGGGACTCTAGTTTGCTTCCATTTTCTTCTAAGCTTTCTTTTTGCAGTGATTAAATGAAAAATTTATTTAAAATTAAATCAAATATTCGATTAATAGCTATCTCATCCGGTATATTTTTAACGAAGCAGCAACGTTTCGAGCTCGTGGTGCGCGCACCGTAAGTAGTTGAGTAGGAGAAAGTTGGAAAGGGGACCACCTAAGAGACCTTAGATATTAAAAATTATTGGAGAAAGAATTCATTCTGTTTCTACGATTTAATCAATCCAGTCGAATCAAAAGTTTTATATAGCCGTTTCCGAATTTCAAGCCATACTTAATAAAAACCGAGGTATATATTGATAACGTTGTTTTTCCATATTTTTACCGAATTTGCTTTTGTTAGATTAAGACTAAAAGAACTCTCCCGGTTAATTTCATAACTTAATAAATTTAACAAAGTCTAATTGAGTCATTAAAATCGGTTATTAAAGTCCCAATCGAACATATCTTTTAACTTAATTTATTTTGTCCAATGTGAGATCAACAGGACTCCTGGAATTTCCGTATCTCCATCTGAAGCTATCTGTTCCCCTAAAACGCCGTTTCTAAGGGTTAAATTAAATTAAATAATCTGGCGCCCGAGCGTTTTCCGGTATAAGGCGTCACGCGCAAGGCATAGACATTTTACTTTTATTTTTCTTTATCACAATTACAGGAATAACATAATTATTTAAAAAATATAGCAATTACGAATTTGGTTTTGAGCGAATGTTCAATCTTTTACCTCTTTGATCCCGATCTTATATTTTGCCTTTACTATACCGAAAATTGCTTTATTGGTTAACATAATTTGTAGAGGTTTCGTCCTATTCTTTTTTTCTGTAGGCTGGGTGTTTCTATAAATTTTTTAATTAACCATATTTTCAGTTTTATCCAAAGAAAAAAAATAATTACACAAGGATTAATACCAATATTTGTCAGCCTCTTGAAAAATCAATCTAATTAGAAACGAATATTACTTGGATTAAGTACCTATTTCAAAACTCATTTTATTTCTTTCTTATTAAACACTGGACATCGAGTTTGTTTTAGGAGAAGGACATGACATTCTTAAATTTCAAATGTTTTTTGTTATTAAAAATTCTTGACAATTTTAATCGGTTATAATGACCGTCTAAAAGATTAATTAAACCAAGGTATAGCTGATTATCCAATAATTGTCCTTAATCGGCAATTACTCGAACAACTCAAAGTTCAATAAAGTTATCTTCGTTACTGTTTCGCGAATTAAACCGGAAAAATCCGGGATAGTAAACATTCGTTACATTTTTATAACGTTACTTTTATTTCGTGTTTTTTTTTATCTGGAATCTTCTGATAATTGCCAGCCTGGCGTAAGAAAAACGCTAGGAGTTTATGCCGTTAGTAAATAGAATTATCAGTGGCGTACACTTTTTGGTTGTAGCTTTGTCTAAAGATTTTATAGCCAACCAACCTTATAGATTATTACATATTATAGTAAGTGTGCGATTGGCTGAATGAACACTCGCTTGCATGCCGAATCCTTTATCAAGGGAGGAAAATAGGGACAACGATAGATGGCGCTTAAGAAATATTTGAGTTTTAAGTGAAATGGAAAATCAATTGACCAAAAACGCAAATATAAGCTGGTAAGGGTTTGACCTCCATATTTTAGGATTCGCACGGTATTTTATTAATCGATTGCCTTGAGAATGGTACAACCATCCATAGCAAATATTATATGGCGATATCATCAAGACAATGCTCCGGGTCAACATAATCGTGCAATTTATTAAGTTACACAATACCAACTTATAAGACAAAAGTATGATTTTAAGCTTCTTGCTCTCGAAGATTTCTTTTTCTGTGTAACTCGGTCTTTGTGTTCGGCCAAAGTAAGTTTCCTGCGGGTCCATCTCTTTTGGGTGGCAGGTGGGGCCTTTTCTGGCGTCTTCTCGTTATCTGGATTGGAACTTATAGATATTTTTAATCTGATTAGAATTAATTCCCAATTTAAAATACTGGATGAACTGTCTCTTAAAAGCCTCAGGATCTTCCTCTTTCAAGGACCTCATATAATTAACAACTTGTATACCAAATATATGATTACCTTAAATTCAGTGTTAAAAGATTTACATTCACTGTGAAAACATGGGAAACGGTTGGTGGAGAGTGGATCACAAGTAGATCGCAACAATGATAAAATTGCACGAATTTTCCCCGGATCTGATTACCAGCGATTTACTACCTGCAGTGATAATCTGCGAGCATTTTCCAAGCTGTAATCTACGCCATCGAAAATGTGTCCTGTTCAATATAGAAAGAAATTTCCGCAAGCAAGAGATCATCATCATGTCAGAGAGCCAAACAGCCATTAATACGTTTAACTCCCGCGTAATCAACTCCAAGATGGTTTGGGAGTGCCTAGAGGATCTAAACGAACTAGACAAGAACAACACTGTTACCCTCCTATAGCAAAAAAGAGGGCTGAAACACCATTTCTGGGACCTGAACCTTTCTGCGGAATAACCACCAGTACATAACTTAAAGAACTTGGAAAAGAAGTAAATAACAAAAGATCCCAATACTGGATAGGACTACAAGGAATGAGGCAGGCCGAGACACTACTGGGAAACTATAACCAGAAGATATCAGACGACTAAAAACGGGTATCCTAACAGGGCACTGCCGGTTGAGAGCGCACCTAAAGAAACTCGGATTAGTAGAGGAAGAAGAATGCAGATTTTGCGAGGAGGAGGCGGAGGAAACATTTATCCAGATTCTCTCAGAATGCATAACCCTGCAAAATCCAAGGGTACGATACCTCGAAGAATATCAAATAGAAGAGGGAGATCTACCTAACTTGAAGCCTACCGACATCCTGATCTCTTTGAAAGCAATAGGACTGGAGGAACTGTTCTAATCGTTGAGACATCCTTAACGAATGGGCAGCAGAAGGAGGCACAATAGATCTTAGAGGTAGCAGTGTATCGACACCCCATCAACAGATAGATAGATTTATAGAGAAGCATTGGAATGACTCTAGCACCCTTGAAGGAATGTTGCTCAAAGGTTGTTTTATTAGTCATCCTACGGACCCAGTACCATCAAACAAAGGTACTAAATGAAAAATTAGGAAAATCCCTCACTATGTTTGTACGAGTATAACACCTGACAAAACTATTGGTTATTATAGTCTTTTGACAGATCGCAATAGTATGGTAAAGTTAAAGAAACTTAAAGGTCATTCTCTTGTGATTTTTCCCGGGTTTTTATGTTTACGAAGTGATAAAATATGTTTGTATTGTTAAATACATAAAGCCCATGTAATCCTCCGCTACTGTCCTCTAAATAGAATTCCATATGATAGTTTAATAAAGAGAAATCGGGGTTTACGTCGCTTGATTTATTAAATGAGTATTAAATATGTTACTAATTGGTTAATATTATAGTCGTTTCGCGGAATTTTACCTAACCTAAAAAAAAGTAAATATCTAGGAATGTCGACGGACTGCGGAATGGGGCACTACAAGAACTTTTCAAGATATATTACGCTGGTGCCTATTTGATAATTTGTTTTATTAATGTCTCCGAGATGGTTTGCAGAATGCGTTTCTGCGTTTTCTGTTTCGACATGCGGCAAAATTTCTGAAGTAATTTATTTGCTTTAGCTTATCTTTGAACTTCGGTGATATATAGAGTGACTAAAATATTTTTAAAACAGTTTCTTATATGTATGTAGCGTCTAGAGTATATTCGTTTCGAATGAATAGATAGAAAAACTCATTACCAATGCAAAGTTACGGTAAATATTAACAAATTAATTTCACCATTGCAAATTTCAGTAATTTTTCGATAATTCTTCAGTTTCACTTGACTATGTTGGGATTCGGGTATCCCTAATTTAGATAACGATGAAAGGACATCAGATAAGACAGCAAAAGGCGTACATTTGGAAGTTTTATATAAAATTGGAATATATAATATTTGTATGTTTTTATTTCAGAGATAAATCGTTAATGTGAATTATAGCTTCTGTAAGTCGGAAAAATATAAAAATATTTCCTAACGTAACGAAACTAGTTACCCCCCCCCGTTTTCGAGGATGCTGAACACGATGGCGATGGTTTAAACTCTTTTTGAGTTGACCATCACCCCCACACGGCTAAAAACAACCCCCAAAATGGGTGAAACGCGAACACACCGTCTTATACCGAAAAAAACTGCGTCACCTCCCGTTTTCGAGCATGCTGAACAAGACGGCGGTGCTTTTGAATTTTTCCGAGTCAACCCCATCCCTTCAACGGCCAATAACCACCCCCGAAAGGGGTGAAATATGAATATACCTTAAATACCGAAAAAAACTGCGTCACCTCCCGTTTTCGAGTATACTGAACAAGATGAGGATTCTGAATCTTCTCCCAGAAGCAAACCAACCCCTGAACCGGACAAAAACTACCCCGTGAGACCCTGTCTTATGAAGTGGATAAGAAAATCCCGATAAGAGAAAATGAATAACAAATCATTGAATACAAACCGGATGATGATTCCTCGTTTGTTGATTAATCTTTTACCCTAAAAAATAGCCCGCGTACTTTTGAATGTAATTCTGTCGTATTTGTTGTTTTTTCACATAAATCCTAGACACAAAGTATGCGTCTATCTTTTTGGTTTAACGGTTTTGTTTCGTTAAGTTAGAAAATATTTTCTTTTTTGAGATTTTTTCCGACTCACAGAAGCCACTATTAGATCCAAGTGCTTTATACTGTATGTTTGCATACTATTATTTATAAAAACCGATAAAAACATTAATGGTTTCGCCGCTTTGAACCATAGGCACGGTACGCTACTGTTCTGCATGGTCATAAATAACACCAGACGACTAAATAGACATAAAAATAATATACGGTAATTTATTACTGATTAATTTTCACGATTCGTTTCACTGAATCTGGTCTACTGTTTAGTTTATATAGAGAATAATATTTATTTAACTTTCAGTTTTCATCCCTTATTCATTATTATACCATGTACTGGTTTCAACTAACCCTGTATATTAAGCTGAAGGTAATAAATATTCAACTGTGATTAGAAAAAGTATAATTAATCGCAAAGTCATTTGCTACAAACCAATGGACGGTGGTTATTGTTTTTAATACTTTGGCTTGGAACATTGGACGAGTTTTTATTTTTGAGACTATAGCGGTTCCCTAAATTTGAATAGCATAAAACCACACTAGTTAAAAGATTTTATTCTGGATTCTTCATTTATTTAACCAAACCCGAAGACTCGAACTATTACTGGATGTTCAATTTTCAATCAAAAATTGAACATAAATCGTAATTTGCATAACGATTATTAGTATTGCGTAAATCCGGCAACACCGTGAAAACACGCCACCTCGCACAAACCGACGGTTAAATAAAAATAAAAAAATAGTCTAGACACTCAACCTTGATTTCGACCGTTAGAATATTAGCCAGGCGAAAAACAATTTTTTTTATCCAGCCTTTTGTCTGGATGCTTCGTTGCAACCGGCAAAGCCGCGCTTGTAGATTTAGTATCGCTCAACATCTCGTCTAGTTCACATCGTAATTTAGTATCGCTCAACACCTCGTTCTTCGGATCGCACAAAATCGATGCGATTGAATATTTGCAACTTTAATTTCCAAATTCATTTTTTAAACATTCACTTCAGTGAATTGCTCAACTAGTTAAAATATTGTACTAGTTATTTATAGTTAAGTTATAGTACCTATTATTACATGTTTTTTATGTGTTATTCCTGTTGTTCTTCGTTAAATAAATTTAAATAAAAGGTGTTATGAAATTCCTGATGTTTTATTGGTAATACTGGAGAGACGGGGGAAAGAGTTCTTGTACGTTCTACACATACAGTCCACATTATTGAAAAGCAAAAATTAAACTGGGTTTAAAAGGTCAGCAAGACAAGGCTGTACCGGGAAACCGCTGCAAAAGTGCTCAAATCACTTCACTGGAGATTCATAGTTGCTGTTATAGCATCTTTAGTGGTTGCTAATATTGTGGCAGTGATGGTTGATGGTGAAGTTGGTATATCCGAATATCAGCACGATATAGTAGATGTAGCAATTAATCAAGGACGTTAACCTAAGCAATTCCAGCCTGAATTGGAAATAGGAAATATCTGTTTACAAGATAATTTTGTAGTATTGTTAATATGAATATGGTAGTATAATATTTAGCTAGAATAGAGAGCGATATTCTTCGTTTTCGAAAGTTCTATATATTCCTAGTTTTTCTTTATATATTAAAATTTTGTCACAATCAATATATGACGATTAAAACTTAGATCGATGAATCTATTGCCATGGGTACTTATGAGTTTTTAAAAATTTTTATATCTTGAAATTAGTTATCTATCTCCAAAGATAAAAAAGTTTCTTCGACTCTCCATTTTACGCTGCAAATTGACGATATTTTGTGAATTCTAGCGAAAAAAAAAAAAAATGACGTAGCTTTTATGTGACGTTCTACATTTTTTATTATTATGAGGTGAGAAAAGTACTGAAAAATATCATATCCAAAATTCATAACGATCGGACATCAATTAACAATGTTATGCACTAGTTTGCAAAAAATGTTATTTTAGAGGAAATTTTCAGTGTTTTCAAAAATGTTTTATTTTGACACATTTCGCAATTTCGGATCAAGGGGCGAACAAGAAATTCGAATTCATTTTACATAGGATTTCATGTTTTTTCGCGACTTGAATAAAGTATCTTTAAAACGCTTCCTAGGAGGAGTCAGATTCCCAATTATATGTGATGTGAACCACAGATATTTGTTAAAGGGTATATAGTCCTTTTAACCAACTAGTTTTTTTGCACAGATACTACAAAACTACATTCTTTCAAAATCTGCAAAAAATAGATAGAGGATCGGTGGTGGGTGAGGGCAGGAAATGACATGAGGGGATGATGTGGAGTATACTCTTAATTTCACCCCTATACGCTAAACAACCACCTAAAATTTCAAGGTTCCTTCTTTAAAAAAAATGAATACCACTTAAAGTTGTCTTATGTCAATGAATTTTTAATGGTCCAAATTAAATAATTTCAATTTCGCTCAACGCTTAGATATTTCTTATTTAGAGGGTGATATGCAATAACGTCAGCCATTGGTGGCTCCCATTTTCATCTACTCAGAGACCCAAAGGATCGACTTATTATATAATCTATAAACAAGGCTTTAATTATTGTTTATTTCTAAAATTTACATCAAAATGGTCCTCCATTCTCTTCAAAATCTATGGTGTTTTTAAGGTACCTATTAATAACCCTTTAAACGAAAATGCTAAGAATGTTCCTTATATGGAAATGGCCGGCAACAGAAGCGTCGAATATTTAATGGTCTAGTGATTCTGGGCCCCGCAGCTGCAACTCCAATAAACACCAGAAGGAATAATTTGCTGCGTCTCGGGTGACACGTGCCGATTTTTTTTTGGTCTCGTTTTTGCATCCATAAATGTCATATCATTCGTTGGTATAACGTGACGAGATAATCTATACGTTATTGCCTACGTCATTTGTGTGACGTGAAGATTGTTTTATGTTTTCCGTTTGCATTTGACCATTTTGTCTGTATGATATAAACACTGAATAATCGGAAGGTAGATACAGATCTCAATTAATTTTTGGAATTATAGTCTAAGGAATGCTTATATTAACAATTCTGAAACGAACATAATTTACATTTCTGCAATAAGTGTCTCGTAATTTTGAGACAAAAACTAATAGTAAGAGAGATGACAACCAAAACCATGTTTGATAACAGCTCGGTTAAAACCATGTAAAATCGATAGAGCCGACTGGTGAGTAGTAACTTCCAGAAGTGGGGCCATTTCTGCTGGGTAAAAAAAATGGTCGACTGTCTTATAATGATATTGAATATGTACATAGATTTTGTCATTTCATCACTAAAATTTGCGTTTTCAGTGTCATATACTCTAACGATTCCGTGCGGTGTTAGCCTCGATGCAATGGGACAAAAATCTTGTCACCTCTCTTATAGTAGAACCCACCGCTTTACGAGAAAGAAAAAACGCTATAAAAACAGCAAAGGATACCGCCAATAGAAGAAATGCTAATTGATCTGGACATTTTTGAATATTTTAATGTCGAAAACACCGTACACTGTCCATATACATAAAAATAAAATGATATTTTGTCTATTAGGACCACCGTGCAAAGATTCAATAACCAACTTACTGGAGATCGTTAGGGGTAATTTGCGTAAAATTTCTATATTGATTAACTTTCTTTAATATGAATTTACATTTTAATTTCTATAACGCATATTAGATTTCAATAGAGGTTGACCACTCCTCCTCGCCCATAGGTTCATTTTCTGATCTCTTGTGAGATTCACAAACGTTGCTAATTAAAATTTTTGTCTCAAATTTTAATTCTAAAATTAAAAACACGGTTATAAATATTATATATATAAATGTTATAAATTAATTAAGCTTACCTACCCTATCTCAACCCTCACCATTGGATTCACTGTCATCAACGTTGATAATCAATTTGGTCGGACTCGTTATATAAGAATTTTCTTCTTTGATAACATGTTTGATTTTTGTCTGCCAATCATCAGCTGAACTTTTGTTAATTTCTTCTTTTACCAAATTTGCTATCAACCCGTCAAATTTGGGAAACAGGTTATAACGCCTTATTCTTATTATTATAAATACACAAAAATAGGGTGGTCCCTTTTTGATGCCATTTCATCAATAAAAAGTTTTATAATATATATGTAAAGATGCCCAAACGATATGTATAAATGTTTAGAAGTGTCATTTCAAGTTGACATTTTTACTTGATTCCTTTTTCAAGTTAGAAAAATGGCGTCGAATGATGTAATTCCTGCTGGAATAAAAGAATAAGCTAATTGTGGATGGATTACTAAAAATCAGAGAAAAAATTTCAAGTTGAAATTTTTTTGTAAAATAAAGTGTAGAATTTTTTTTATTATTTTTAGGAATCCATCCACAATCAGCTGATTTACAACTTTTATTCCAGCAGGAATCACATCATTTGACGCAATTTTTGTAACTTGAAACAGGAATCATTTAAATAAAAATGTCAACTTGAAATGACTTGAATCAAATATTGAAATAGTATGAACGTTCACTTGAATTCAGGTTACTCCTTTCAAGTTACTTGAATTCAAGTAACTTGTAAAGTCTGAACGCCGCTTTATAGAAATTAAAATGTAAATTCATATTAAACAAAGTTAATCAATATAGAAATTTTACGCAAATTACCCCTAACGATCTCCAGCTAAGTTGGTTATTGAATCTTTGCACGGTGGTCCTAATAGACAAAATATCATTTTATTTTTATGTATATGGACACTGTACGGTGTTTTCGACATTAAAATACTCAAAAATGTCCAGATCAATTAGCATTTCTTCTATTGGCGGTATCTTTTGCTGTTTTTTCTTTCTCATAAAGCGGTGGGTTCTACTATACTATAAGAAATGCACAACATGGATCAAAACAATAATAATAATAGTTAATCATAAATTTCAAATTAACTACTTCGAATAACTCCGTTACAGCTTATCCTAGGGATTTGTTTCTCACGTTTTCGATAGGGGCCAAACGAGTGGAGCTGAAATCACTTTTTATTGGCCGCAAATGCATTGTTTTATAAGGTAGATATTCTAGACCAGCCTGAAACTAAAATTACAAAAGTCTAAGTTCTAGTCATCAAGGAAATTTTTAACTAAAATGTACTAGGTGGTTGAAAAGTTCTAACTCAGTGAAATAGAAGGCAAAATTGATATAACACCCTGTATCTCGGTTATAGAGGCTCTGATACCCATTACATTATTTAGAACCTCTACCTACTATTAAAATATTTCCCTTTACTTATGAAACACCCTGTATACACAAAACGAGAATCTCGAATATAATGAAAAGCTGTTATCCCAACTATTAAATAAAAATACTTTTAAATTTATTTTGATTTTTTAAAAGCAGGGTGTTCACAAAAGCTGTAAATATTTGGAATTTTTTTGGAGATCTCTTATCAAAATTTTATGCAAAATTTGGTTTAAAGGTATGTAAAATTTATTTCATATTAATGCATGGTTTGTTTTATCTTTAATTTTTTACAATAATTTGAACTGCAGCTTTCTCAATTAACAGTAAATAATTTTTAATAAATTAAACAAGCATAATATTACAGTCTGCTTACGTTATCAGCTTGGCAATTTGTGAAACACCCTGTGTATTAACAAATTAGCTCTTTAGAGGTCAAAATGCATAGACGTGCTCATCTGACCTAAAAATTATTTATTTATATATTCATGTCACATTGTATTATTGATATCCAAAAATATTACGGACGAAAGAAAAAACAAAATTATAGACTAATATATAAACCTTGTGATTCTGTTTTTTGCTGTTATTTTAAAACAGAAATATTACGATCTTGACGAAAAAATACGTAAAAAACTTCCAAAACATATTAACTTTGGTATCATGTATTCAAGCAAGAAAAACTGACTAAAATATTTAAATCAAAATTGAATACATTGTAGATTTTTATATACCATAATTAAATATTACTTTTTACCTTTGTAAAATCTCTTTTACGATACACTGTTTCAAAAAGTAAGCTCTTAATATTAATTTTTCTTTGAAAATTATTCCACAAGACGAGTGTAAAAAAGACATTGTTACTGTAGAAGAGTCTGCAATGTCTTGCAGATTCTACATATATTATAATTTACATGTTTTTCTAATATTTCTAAATACGTTTTTGAGCTACTTAAACAATCACTTTTACTAATAAATCAATATTTTAAAAGATTTATTTGTTTCAGGAGGGAGAATCTGGAAGTGAAAGTAGCAGCGGGGATGAGATGGAAACAACAGAAGAAACTACAGAGTATCAAGTTCAACACACTGAGGAGCCTCTACTACTTTCATCAAAAAAAGACACCCATACTGTTAATGATACAACAAAACCTGCAACAAATAATATTTCCAAAATAGAAATAGAAAAGAAAATTACCAAAGAAGATAACGAGAAAATACAAATCACTTCTTCAACATTATCCGCTTCAAATTTTGGTGGAATGTTTCCTTTAATAGTTCCTTCTACAACTAGTACCAATACCACCAATATTTCCCTCACTAGTCCTTCCACTTCTTCAGTAGATAGTACTAGTATAACGGCGGCACAATTAGGAGCCATTCAAGGTAGCTCTCTAGGAGTTACTGGTACTTCATCTAATAGACTACAAGCTCTTCCTTTGGTGCTACAAACACCTGCTGGTATAGGATACGCCACTACTCCTGATGGTATGATTTTGGGATTGTTACAAGGTCCAAATATAGTTCAACCCCAGTTAGTGGCGATTCCTATGCCTACTGTGACCAGTATTAGTGGTACTAATTTAAAAACTGATATGAAAATCGATACCAAGAAAAGTTGAGGTTAAGTTTGGGTTAATGATGGAATTGTGTTGATGGGTTATGAATGGATGTTTTATCCAATAGTTGTATGAAGTGATAATGTACTCTAATGATTTGTACTTAATTTTTCCAATTAATTAATATCAATGTTATGCGTATAGACTTGCAATTCAGGAACTAAACACTCGATTCATTTAAAATGCAGGTGGTAAGTTTAGTCCCAAATTGTTATTAATCCAGTGAATATGCTATCTAGGATGGTTAGTGAGTGTTTAAAATGCAAAATGCACAATTCCTCCCCATCCGCGCCTGCCGCCATATTGAAAAAACCGAAAAAAATCGGAAATTTCTTCAGATTTTCGCTTATATCTTCGTTTAGGTGCTATATTGTAGAGAATTAAATTTTCTATAATTTACGTTTTAAATTTTGTTTCTAGGACAGATCGTTACAGAGATATGCGCTTTTTAAAAAAATGAAAAAACTCGCATTTTCCGGAAATTTGTCAAACTTCTAACGCTGTACTTCAGTTATTGGCTATTCTAGGAAAACAAGTATCAGAATAAAATTTGTAGGGATTTTAATTACCTACAAAACTCGTGTACATTTTTTTGTTAGTAACCCTACATGGAGTGGGGGTAAAAAATAAAAAATAGCGGAATTTTGCCTTCTTTGCTATAATATTTTTTTCGTCGACCTCTACAAAAATGACATTTTACGTACTAATTTCCGAATGAAAAGTCAACTATTTTTGAAGGCAAGTACTTTTCGTCCTCAAATGACTCGCACCGTGCCGTATCCTAGTGACCACAGCGGACAAAAAGTGTTTGCGGACGAAAAATGCTTGACTTCAAAAATGGTCGATTTTTCTTTCGGAAATTAGTACGTTTTTGTAGAGGTCGACGAAAAAATGTAATATGCGCCTCGGCGAAAAACTGTCTATTGTCTGGCCTGCTTGCTAGGCCTCGGCTGTCAATTTGCAGACTCGACTATAATAGACAGTTTTTCGTCCTTGGCACATAAATAACTATTTTATAATTTATATATAAAATAAATTTAATCGTAATATAAAATACTCAATAAAATATTTTTAGTTCAGAGTGTCCCATTTCGCTATTTTCGTTTATTTTTAATTCGTTTGGATTTTTTTTAATATTTTCTTAGTTGTGCTCATTGGAAAAGGGGTAGATATTTAAAAAAATTCTGGCAAATTTGTCAAAATTCGGAATTTCAAAAATATACAATTCTTAAAAATTCAAAAAAATATATTATTTCTGAACGCACAATTTGCGATGTATTTTTGTCAAAAAAATATGTTTCTTTAACAGTGTACCATTTCGATATTTTCGTTAATTTTTATTGTTGATAATTTTTTTAAAATTTACGTAATTCCTCTTATTGCCATGCTTCACTTCTAAGAGAAAAAAAAATTATATTTTTGATATTCGGAATTTCTAAAATGCATTTTTTTTTAAATAAAACTTAATATTCTTAAAAATCGTAATGCCAATTAATGTTTCATCCAAAAATATATATTGGTGCTGATTTTTAAATTTTATTGCGGGATACTCATTTGTATTGAAAAAACAATTACAGTTGGGAGTCCAAACTTACCACCTAAATTTTAAATATATTTTCATTTCATTACTGAGTTACAAGAGTGTACGCATAAAAAGGGGATCGCCCTATAAACAGGAATCACAAATATTCTAATATTTAAAATGTTGTGTACGAATAAATAATTTTATTTTTAACGTGAATTCTCAGTTGACACAATGGCATTGTAAAATCGATAAAGTAATATTTTTTAATTTAAAATTTAACATTTCTAACTTTCTTATTTTTAAAATGGTGAAATTATAAAGACAACCTTGTCAAATCCTTAAAAAGACAAATTTTAACTTTGACCCTTCGTATGTTAAAAACCAATGAAACTATCAAAATCTAGTCTTCAGGGAAATATTTCTGCATCTTTTGTGGATATCTCTTCAAAGTATCAAATTTCTAACTTTCTTATTTTTAAAATGGTGAAATTATAAAGACAACCATGTCAAATCCTTAAAAATACAAATTTCAACTTTGACACCTCGTACATTAAAAACCAATGAAACTATTAAAATCTAGTCTTCAAGAAAACATTTCTACATCCTTTCTTAACATCTGTTCCAAATTTTAAACGTCTACCTTTATTACTTTTTAAATAGCGATTTGACAAAAGTAACCATGCTAAATTCTCGAAAAACAAATTTTCAAATAGTTAGTTGCTATTTTTAGTATTACAAAATACAACTAATTAGATGGATTTATAGACTTTATTTAATCAATTACTTAAAAAATAATTGATTTGGCATTTTTCTTGTATACTTAAATTAAGTCACAATATGCACACAATACTTTAAATGCATTTACAAAAAAAAATAATTAAGTGATTTACAATGAACTCAATATTTTTAATATTATTAATATTCCATTTGTTCTAGCGATAATTATAGTTGTTATAATTATTTGGATCTAAAAAAATTAAAATGGGTAACAAATACTATTGTGAGAAATGAAATATGAAATAGAGGAACTATTACTTAAAATGTCTAGCACTTATAGAGAATAATTCAACTAAAGGTGTTAGAAGAGCTCTAAATTCATTTAGAATTTCACTTACAGACACACTGATCTGCCCATAAACTAATCATGGAACGTCAGGCTCCTACAATAGTTTGTTATATCGTAGATGGGCTTTATCGGGTTATTCGTTAGACTGATATAAGATGCAACAAACGAGACGTACAATATTTATTCATGATTTCATTATTTGCTTACGTTTAAACAAAAAATGAACATAATAAATTAATTTTTTGTTCTCTCTAATTTATAAAAATAAGAAAACTGAACAAATCGCTTAGTGTGATTATTATTTTTTAGTTTTGTGCAATAATTAAAAAAAAACGCATATGAAAAAGTCTAAGGGTGCAAAATCTTGCCAGCGGGCGGGTCGTCTAAGTGAGTCTTGAATTAGTAACATCGCTCATTTTTCGGTTCAGTAAACGGGAATTAATTTTTTTGTAATTTTAAATTTTCTATATATTTTCCATCTAAAAGATTTTGTTTGCACGACATAATATAGTTTTTATTTTATGATAATTAATTTAACGTAAATTTTCTGTGTTTGGTTCCACCCACGCCCGCCAGGTGGACGTGACCACACGCATACTTTGTTGAATGGCGAACTATAACTATAGTAAAAAAAGTCTAATTTTAGATTCGATCAACAAAAATAAGCACGTAAAATACGTTACATTTACTTCATTAGTATTAGCATTGTTGAATTAGTGAGATTTATTGAAGGCTTCTTCGGGAATAAATAAGAAGTAATTTAAGATTGATTTTCGTGAGACACTGATGTAACGAGGCAGTGGTGTAGTCGAAAAGAAAATTGGGGTGGAATTATGAATACTCTTTGTGTAATATTGGACAAAATTTTCCTGAAAAAAAAATAAAACAAAATCCAATAAGTACCACATAGTGTTTTTTTTGTGATTGAAAATTAAACACACTCGACTAGTTTCGATTTAATAGGCCGTCTTCAGGCCTATAAAACTTGAATTGATTAATCAAACCTTAAAATGGAAGATTTATAGTTGATACATTATTTATAAAAAAAAATGCAATAACAAGGTTAAGATAAAATGGATAAGTTTGAAATTCAAAGGTAGCGAAGTCAAAAACGTTTTTAGGAGGGTGACGTGATAAAATTGGGAAAAATACAAAATGCAGTTTTTTATTTAAATAAAGGACCGCGCACGGAATATATAAATAAAGGTTATTTACCACAAATTGAGACTATTTTTGGTTTGTTCTCGTGATTTAGCTAAAATATGTCATGCATTTGGAAAGGCAACACTATTATGATCCAAATCAGTATTTAGTTTACCGGGGTCATCACAAACGTACTCAAAGAATCATATTTCGTCGTTTTGTTTACTTCACTTATCAGAATTGAGATTTTCTATACTTTAATTTCAGATTTGACTGAGTAGTGTTGACAATTTGGGAAAGCAATACTATTATTATTACCGTCATCAAAAAAATACTTTAAATATTCTATTACAAAATTATCCATGTCATTCTTTCAATAGAAACCATCAAGAATAATATATTTCAACTTATAACGTTAATATCGTTAAGCCATAATATGTGAAAAACCTTTAGCCAAACTTATATTTTTAAAATACAAGGGCCCTACGAAAAGTAACTCTACATATCTACATGACTATAGTCTATTTTTATGTATGAGAGAGTATTAAAATAATAAAGCGTTCGTAATCCATAGGCGTACCACTTCTTTTAGTAGACAGTTAAAATATTTTGTGAAGTTATACCTCGAGTATTTTCGTATGAAATAACCTTTGTATAAATATAATAAATATAACGGGTGTACACTTATATTTTCACCTAATTAACCTGCTTATAACTTCTAAACCGCTGAAGGTAAAAAAGTGCAATTTTTTGTAAAATATTTTATTTTTCCACAAGGTATGTTAAGAACATTGTGTCAAACGGGTTATGTAGGTATAAGGGTTTAAACTTTGACTTTTAAACAACGTTACGTTCATAAATAATAATTTTAATATAAAAACTACTTCTTACCTACAAATCCAAATCAGAATCGAAATCAGAAGATGAACTATCGCAACCAATATTTACAATGAGTGGCTCGATCATTTCATCAGTAATATTGTCCAACTTCCACATTTTCTTTTCTTCTTTAATCGTATGATTTACTTACTGCCTTTTCCCAGTTTTCAGGCTTCACATTATTTACAGCCTCCAAAAACAACTGTTTAACATCACTCATTTTAAAAGAAATATTTTTTATTGAAACTTCTCCCTTTATCTGTGCCCATATCAGTTCAATCGGGTTTACTTCGCAATGATATGGTGGTGATCTAACCACCGTCATCCCACGATTTTTTGCAATTTCATCAATTTCATATTTTTTTAATTTCTCTTTATGAAGGGAACACAAATGATACAGTTCTCTTCTCACAGAACCGGGATGGAACTTAATATTCTTTGAATTTAGCCAATTCCGTAAATCTTTTTTTAACCACTTGGTTGTGGGCATTTTTTCTGTAAGTCTCGAGTGATAACTTGCATTATCCATTACTATTATACAGTTCTGAGGAAGAAGATCTATCATTTGTTCAAACCACTCTTTAAAGACATCAGCATTCATGTCTTCATGGTAGTCACCGGTACGAGTAGATTCAAAAGTCAATAAACCACCTTTAACAAAACCGTTTGAACTACCGATGTGTACTATTATCAGTCTGCGCCCCTTTCCTGATGGTGGATTTAAACCAGTAGATAAATTATTTAAAAAAGCCTGTCTTCGACTTGTAACAGTTTCATCTTGCCAAAATTTATTTGGTGTATGTCCCTCGTTGATCCATGTTTCATCTAAATAAAATATATTTCTTCTTTGGTTTCTCATTTCTTTTATAGTCCTTAGGTAATTTCTTTTCCATACTACAATATCGCTTCTTTCTATTAAAATAGACTTTCTGGAATGCTTTTTCCATAGAAAACCTATTTCTTTTAAAAGTTTCCATAGTGTGCTTCGACTCATTTCAGGGTAATCCTTATCATCTCGAACCGTGGCAAGAACTTTGTCTTCTGTCGGAAATTCTTTTCTAAAGAAGAACGCATGCACTTTCCTTCGAAGTCTTTCTTTCAAATGATTTTCTATTTGAAATTTTGGTTTTCCTGGAGCTTTACGTGCTGTTTGAAACTCGCCACATTTCTCTTCTTTAACAACTCTGTAAATCGTGTCATCAACACTTTTACATAAATGTTTGTCTGTAAATGATTTAAAACAATTAAATATTAATATTTTTTCATTAACTGTTAAAGGACCGATTTTTTGTCGTTTACGCGGTACTTCCAAATTTTCCATGATCACACTAGAATTCACAATAGACTGCACACTGCACCTTGCATGTTGCAACTAAACGACATTTAGTAAGCTGTCAAGAATACACAACTGGACCTCCTTACTAAATGGAAAACCTACAATCGCATTTTCGGTGAAATTTGTTGGTAAGGGATTTATCTACTTATAATTCGATTACTGTAAGAAATTCTTGGAATTAAAATAAAACAAAATTGGCAAATAGGTACTTATTGAAAATAATCTTAAGATACGGCTATGTTATCTTTAATACACAGGGCTTTTGGCCTGTCCAAACCTTTTTCTATTGTTCTGTACAGCTTATGGTTATAAAAGACCAATAAAAAACCCAAAACTTGTATTAGCTCAGGTACATTTATGACAATTTTAGGAAATATTTAGATTATTCCGTAAAAATATTTAAAATGCCGTACTAAGTTTTGCATTAGAAATGCTGTTTTATTACTCTCTCATTCATAAAAATAGACCATAGTTGATGTGCATGTAATTTCAGTATTTCAGGAAGCTAATTTTCTTCTTCCGCAACCTCACGAATAGCGACATCTTGACCGTATTCCAAAGTATTGGTATTTGGAAAATTTATATTTTCCATAATATGCCTACTGTGTACGGCTGCTCTAAGGAAAAACCAAGTATGTGCATCCACACAAATTTTACAGGAGAGCCAAAAAACGTTCTGCGCCTGTCACTTAAGTCTGCGCTTACTTGGTATTTCTCAGCTTTAAAAACTCAACTTCCAGTAAGGTTTCATGTACTTATTTTGTTTAGTTGGATAAAGGGGGTACTAATTACACTATATATGTAAAAAACCAAATTTAGGAAAAAATGGCGCTTGCTTGGTTTTTCCTTAGAAGAGCCGTGTAGCTGAGGTACTTGCCACATGACAGCACATTCCCACCACTCTGACATTCGACCGACATGTGCAGTAATGTCCTGTTATTTCGTTCGCATCCAAATGAAATCTCATGAACAACCAATATTTAGTAGTGTTTCTATGCCTGGAAAATAATCTGACTCTAATAATACCATTTTGTATAATAATTGTATCGCTTTTCCAAATTGTCAACACCTCTCAGACAAATCTTGAAACTAAAGTAGAAAAAATCTCAATTCTGATAAGTGAAGTAAACAAAACGACGAAATATGATTTTTTGAGTATGTTTGTAATGACCCTGGTAAACTAAATACTGATTAGGATCATAATAGTGTTGCCTTTCCAAAGTCATGATATATTTTAGCCAAATCATGAGAACAAACCAAAAATAGTCTCAATTTGTGATAATTACCTTTATTTTCTGTTTTTGTACTTTTAAAATCACCCTGTTTCTCTTTCTGATCTACAATATACTAGAGTTTCATTCAATTCCGCAATTAACCAAAATCCTATGTATTCCGTGCGGGGTCTTTTAACGTCTGTTTTTGACCCAAAGTTTAGGTCCAATTATATAAGATATAAAATAAAATTACGTCCAAAAATGAATCTATTACCAAAAAGTGAAATCGTGGGCAATAAATGAATGTCTAAAATAGAGATATTTGTTGAAAAAATAAAATTCAATTAATAAAATCTGTAAAAAATAAAATTTTGACCAAAAATGGAACTTCGGGAAAAAAATAAGTTTGTAAAACAATTTTCAATGTCAAAAAAATATAAATTTTGCAAAAAATACAATTTTATGGAAAAACTGGTGGAAGAAAAAAATGAGTCAATAAATTTAAAAATAAATGAAAGGACCAGTTAAATGTGAAAAAGGTTCTTAAAACCTTTCTGATTATGAGAGAAGAATATGAAGTCCAAATAAGATCCTATCACTCAATTTTTTGTTATAAGCATCAGAAATCTGAAAAAAATCCGATTTTTTAAAAAGGAATGTGCAAATTGAAATATTTTTGGGGAAAAGGTTGTTTTCTCCGAGATGGCAAAACAATTTTGGGG
This sequence comes from Crepidodera aurea, assembly GCA_949320105.2. Lineage (NCBI taxonomy): Eukaryota > Metazoa > Arthropoda > Insecta > Coleoptera > Chrysomelidae > Crepidodera > Crepidodera aurea. The sequence goes on along the minus strand of OX439475.1, from coordinate 35,097,153 downwards.
GTGTGTAGTACTAAATATGGCGGTTATAAAAATGTAAAAATAAGTATGGCATTACATTTGAAAAAAATTAAGTCATTAGTAGACTAATGGACCACCCTGTATACATGAAAATAATTTTAAAATGTTTGCTTTTAACCACCATTAATTAATAGATACCTTTCAAATAAATCTATTAGTTTTATACAATAAGAGTTAAAAGAAATACGACAGAGGTTTGCCAGACCCTGTATACTTGTTTTGTGATATTTTCAAAAACTGTGGCCAACCATCGGATTTTTATTTCAGAATGGACTTCTGACCTCTCAATTTCTTAGTTTAGTTAAAGTTAAAGTTGTTAAAATTGAAAATTAGGAATTTGTGTTTTTTCAAGGTTTCTGATATTTATAACAAAAAATTGGAAAGGTTTGAAGAAATTTTCAGCCAATTTGAACGGGCCCTTTTTTACATTTAAATGGTGTGGGGTCCTTTATCAAAAAAATATTTGAAGCAAACAGATTTTCCATATCTCAAATGTGGCCCAATTTTTCAAATTAAAATTCGAAAAAATATTTGTTTTAACTGGAATTCTTTTTTATATAAAATTTCAACGAAGCAGTACTAAAGTTTTGGTCGAAAAATATTTTTCAGAAAAAGTGAAATTTTTTGTAGAATTAAAATTTTATCGAATTGTCAATATGCCAAAACAATCCCGAATGATCTTTCTCGTTCTCCTTAGGCATAAAATAATGATCCTCATATGGCACGCTACTGTACTGCATTAATATACTTGATTTATTGGAAGCTCATTTGTTAAAGTTCAGAAGTTCAATACCGAAATTTATCATTTTTTGTTCAGTAGCTCATTCTGATTCATTTGATGGATTTCTGTAATTTATTTTTTCCCAGCGGTTACAAACTTGCTTTTCGACATAAACTTAAATATGAACATTGATAAAAATTTGTTTTTGCTTTAAATAAATCTAACTAATCACTTAAATATTCGAAGAAATACTCTAAATAATAAAACTAATAAAGTTACAATATTTATAATCAATCTTTGACACATTTTAATGACTTCCCATTAAAATGCCTCAGGTTATGTAAGAATTTTAAAAAAATAATCAATAGATTTAAATGTTAAAATTAAAGACAGAATTATTTGACTTTAACGTACACACCATTTTAAATATGTAAATTTAATTACCTAGTTAATTCTTCACTTCTTTAATTCACGTTGATTTTCTCTTCTTTTTGAAAAGAAAATTGTGCAACCTATTCTCAATATTCTTTGTATATGTACTCGGTTACTCAATAAGTTCTTGATAATAATAATAATTTTTAGACAAAATTCGATTTTATTCATCAACATATTCTCATTCAAGAGTGATACATTCATTCGAAAACTTCTCTAACTGTCGGAATTTTATAAGATTTTAGCATGTTTCCTTACCAAACTCTTAAACCTAGACTTGAACGTTTGCTAGGATCATAGTGCACTGTATTTGATTTGAAAGCTACCTCTTAATACCCCATTTATTCGTTTGACATTTTTTGTACAAAAGAATATGTCTTATATTATAGACAATCGCTACATAACCCCCCCCCAACATTTCAAAAAATTTTTAAACAGTAAAAATACTTTACAATTGTAAAATGAATGATGAAAAAGTACGACTCTTATGTACAAGCGTTTCACCCAAAAGTTAGCGAACCACTAATTCAGAAAAATGAATCTTGCATTCAGTAGTCTCTTTCTATTTTTAGGGCTACTTGCATAAACGCTGGTGAACCGCTAGTAAAAATTTAAGTTCATGTGTAATTTTGCGTTGCTCATCGGTAGGCTAAAGTAAAGTAAACCTTGAGTCAGCCTGAACCTAGAATTGTGGTGATTTAAATCATAGTCAGTGGTAAACTGGTATATCATAACCACAGAGTACACCATCTAAAAGAGGCGAAATAAAGCTGTTTTCCTGATAACAAATTTGTATGCGCATGCGCGAATTAACTTGTTTAACTGTCAATGTCAATCATCTTTTCCGTTATTCCGTTTGTCGCGGTATTGCCGTTTTGCGGGTAATTACTGACATTTGCCGAAAATGTGAAATGCTGCCAGGAAATATCTGAACTAAGAACCTTGAAAAAAAAAGTGTATATTCAATAGGTATAGACCAAAATAATAAACTCTTCATTTTCTCAGAAATTGGAAATATAGGGAACTTAGGTGATTCCAAATAACCTTGGTTAATGGGTCTAACGCCTTTAATAACCGAGATTTCATTCATTTCGGCCAATATTTTGATAAGCCGTAACTTTAGGACCACCCTGTAGATTTCTCTCATTCTTGGTACAGGTATAGTATGTTAATAGCCCAATCCTATAGTGTAAGAACTACAATTAAAATCCAGATCCGGATTAAGAAGAATTTGCAAAATTTGAAAATCCCCAAAACAACACCCTGTATATAAATTTTTTTAAAATTGGGGTGAATATTTGAAAAGTACGGAAAAAAATAAGTTAAAGTGAAAATTTTTTAAGTGCACATCCCTTCTACTACTGGAGTTTTAACGACAAATTAAATCAAATGCATTTTTTTCATTTTCACAAGCAGTAACTTTCACAATATCTAGTAGATTTCTTTCATATTTAGTACAAGTATTATTTTTTAGTAGCCCAATCGTATAATGTAAGTACTATACTACAGTTAAAATCCAGATACGGATTAAGAAAAATTTGTAAAATTTGAAAATCCCCAACGAAACACGCTGTACATCAGATATTTTTTAAATTGGATCAGACATTCGAAACGTATGGAAGAAACTGAGATATTCTGACATATTTTTATAAATGCACATCTCGTTCTACATATTACTAAACTTTTAAAGTTAAAATCAATTAATGCAATACTTATTTTCATTTTCATAAGCCATAACTTTGGAAACACCCCGTAGATTTCTTTCATATTTGGTACAGGTACATTGTATAAATAGCCCAATCGTACAATACAAAAACTAAAGTTAAAATCCAGAACCGGATTAAGAAAAATTTGTAAAAATCTCTAATCTCTGTAATCTCTAAAATAGCATCCTGTATATCAGATTTTTTTAAATGTAATCGGATACCTATTAAAAAAAAGACAAAAGATGTGTTATACTAAAATATTTTTATAAGTGCACAAGAGCGTTCTACAAAAAAAATACAGATTTAATTTTTCGGATTAATTCCAGATACAAAACTTATTAAACTATCAAGTAAGCTTCGGCAATAACACATCTTTTTTCTTTTTTTTTTTTCTTTTTTTTCAAATAGGTATCCGATTACATTTTAAAGAATCTGATATACAGGGTGCTATTTTATAGATTATCATCAACTTTTACAAATTTTCCTTAATTTTAACTTTAGTTCTGGTATTGTACGATATGTATAAGATTAAACAATCTACCTGTACCAAATATGAAAGAACTCTACAGGGTGTTTTCAAAGTTACGGCTTATGAAAATGACAATATGTATTGCATTAATTGAATTTACGTTAAAAGTTTAGTAATATGTAGAACGAGATGTGCATTTATAAAAATATGTCAGAATATCTCAGTTTTTTCCATTCCTTTCGAATGTATGATCCAATTTAAAGAATATCTGATGCACAGCGTGTTCCGTTGGGTTTTACAAATTTTTCTTAATCCGTATCTGGATTTTAGCTGTAGTATAGTCCTTACATTATACGATTGGGCTACTAAAAAAAGATAACTGTACCAAATATGAAAGAAATCTACCAGGTATTTCGAAAGTTACTACTTGTGAAAATGAAAAAAATGCTTTTGATGTAATTTGACATTAAAACTCCAGTAGTAGAATGGGATGTGCACTTAAAAAATGTTTTCACTTTAACTCAGTTTTTTCCGTTCCTTTCAAATATCCATCCTAATTTTAGAAAATCTGTTATACAGGGTGTTGTTTTGGGGATTTTCAAATTTTGCAAATTCTTCTTAATCCGGACCTGGATTTTAATTGTAATTCTTAACTATTAACACACTATACCTTTACCAAGTATGAGATAAATCTACAGGGTGGTTCTAATGTTACAGCTTATCAAAATATTGGCCGAAATGGATGAAACACCCCGTATCTCGGTTATTAAAGACGTTAGACCCATTAACCAAGGTTATTTGGAGTCACCTAAGTACCCTCTATTTACAGTTAACGCATGTCGGTTTAACTATGAAACACCCTGTATATGCCGTGAATGCAATCAAGTTCAAGTTTCTCCAGTAATGTCATATTGTCAACACTGTCTTTTCATTCAAAAAAAGGAAAACCAAATAGTCGAGAAAATTTAAACAAAAATAGCCGGAACTTTGGTGCAGTTACGCTGCGGACACACACAACGATTTTGGACGTACGATAAAAAGTCATGACATTCCTTTAGTGGGAGGAAGATATACATGGAACTTTTTACATAGCACGTCACGACTTTTTGTCGTACGTCCAAAATCGTTGTGTGTGTCCGCAGCGTAAGACGGATTGAGAGGGAATTTTTTGCACTCGCTTCGTTAGCTTGTCTAGAAATTTTGTGTCCCTTTCTTCCTAATTATCTGATCGAGTTCTTGTAGGGCTCAAATCAAATAGAAAAAAAATGCTCATCCGATGGCGAATAAAACATTTCCCCCAATTTATTCTTTCATTGCGAAAATTGAAACATAAAATTTACGAAATCCGAAATTCGGTCGCCATTTGTCCGTTTTCGCGAAAATCATCATCTCCTTAATACATCCTGTAGTAGTGTCCTCAAGAAAGAGTTTGCCATTTTTCTGTCCCGGATTGGTCAAAAATTAACGAAGTTACCTCGAGCCAAAGATTAATCAGTGTTTGCCCTCCCCCTCTTCCCCAAATTAAACTAGCGATTTGAAATTTGGACACAATGCTTGCGGTCATGACTATCTATCGGAGGAAAAAAAATCAAGTCTCGAAGTCACTTTCTTCCCTGCGAAAAACGCGAACACGGCTCTAGGTGTGTTTTTGCCGCGGCGAAAATCCCAATACTTTCAAATCGCAATAACTCGAGAAGCGCTAGACCGATTTCGACGGGTTGAAATTTAGTTTATGCGTTTTCGCGAGCCCTTTATTTTATATCTCGTTTCGATCCGAATAAAACCCAGCGAGTTACATGCGAAAAACCGATTTCCCATATCTTTACATGTTCATTTACCCCCTTCCACAACTCCCTTAGCTTTCATATAGTGATCACGTGAAAGTGGGACCTCCAATCTATGAAATCGCAAAAAAAAATTTCGTTTATCGGGTTTTTTTTTCGCCAGATCGACTCTACTAAACGGGAGAGGTATATTCATCAACACTATTATTTTTCTTAGTGTAGTTCGGTTTGTACGAATTTAAGATTTAAGATCAAGCTTTCGCCTCTTGTTAGATGGTGTAGGTACTCTTTGCTCTGAATGTTCCTGACGCTGACATACTATTAAATTGTTTCTATCTATTTCCAGATATCCCGGAATTTAATATTTGCATCGCTATCTGTTTTTTTATTTTCTAGCACTGTTTCATATGTTTAAACTTGTAAATTGAAAATTACAAAAGTAGCGTTACTAAAACCACTATAATTTGTGAAATAAACATCAGATTTTGATGAAATTTTGATACGTATCATTTGAAGATTAACACTTCCTAAAAAGATTTGTCAATAGTGGCACCATCTTTATGTCAATGTACGAACTTATTGATTAACCAAATAATATCTATTTTCTCCAGCAAAAAGGGGATAGATATATTTTTTGTACAATTTAGTTTAATTATTACTAATACTATTTCGTCCTAGTCACTAGAAGACAAAACATCTAATATCTATTTAAATTGTGATATGTATAAATAATACTAATATTCGTATAAAGATTGTAATAATTATATTTGTGGAACAAAATTATAATCTTGCCTTGTATGTACGTTTTTCTTGAAACAATTATGTCTAGTCGATGTATTCTAACACATGTTTTTACTCATTAAGACGGAAGTATAAATTTTTACTATTAATCGAATGAAAAATTCATGCAATAAGTTAATAAATTTTATTTTTATTTTTTTTTTTACAAAAACGTTAAATCTTAGTTCAGTATTTATAACACAATTAGTATTTTGGTAAATAAAATAAAAGTTAATTAATTAATTTCCCATGAAACTCTTTTTGTTAGTAGAATTCTTTGATTTATTTTTTTTCGATTTTTTAATTTTATTTTTGACACATAATTTTTATAATGGTATTTGCGCTTTTAAACAATATTTTATTATTGTAATATTGAATTTTAATTCAAATCAATTTTTTTAAGGTTTTCCTTTAATTATAATTAAGGAATAATTGTAGTACTTAAACTAATAGAATATAAACTATCGTATTGTGCCTTAGTGGTGTTTTTACCCTATTTGTATGCTAAAAACAATTTATTTTAAATAATAAAAGTATAAAGAAACACAATTTATTTTTATTTTCCCTACTCCCAAAATGCAGAAATAAAAATGCCGAAAAATCTTAATTGGTGTACTTTATTATCACTAGTAGTCTCCCTAGAGCTTGAATTACTATCGGAAATAATTGCGAAAGCATGAATTTTTTAAAAAAGCATGAATTTTTTAAAAAAATTCATGCTTGAGGAGATATTTCCAGATAGTAATTCAAGATCGTGGGAGATTCGGTAAGAAAATGTCACATCAAAGTAATATAAAAAATTATAACATGACATTTTCGTAAGATACCTTCATATATACCAAAAGAATATGTTCCTAGGATTTTACTAGTATGACATAAACATTTGTTGGTCTAAAATAATCGATCTATTAGCTATCAACCAATATGTATTATTTTGCAGTGAACGGAAGGGTGTATTTTTATAATTTGACACTTGACAGAAATCCTATCCCTATATCCTAGCCCAGGATAGGAAAATACTATCGCCAAGTTTTTTGGTTGCTACAGTAACGAGGTGAAACGAAAGCTTCTTATTGGTTAAAAAATGTTGGCGTGAAATTTTCACTAGAGCTTCAATTATTACTGGAAATTTTTTCGAGAACACGAATATTTTGAAAATTAAAATATTCGTGCTCGAGAAAAATTTCTCTATTTTTAATTGAAGCTAGAGTGGTATTCAGTAAGAAAATTCAATAATTCAATATTACTGAAAAGTATTATTTTCATAATTTGTGATTTTTCACTTTCTCAATTGCCTTTCCCCGCAGAGCCATCCCCAAGCGCCCCATGCCAGAATTGAATTTGGCATCCCCGAAAACCCCCGAGTAACGATTTTCGAGCGATTTTCATGGACGCTGCAATTTCACCCATAATCACCACCCGGGAACACCCCCAGAGCATCGTCTTTTTCTAATTAATAGAAAGAGCGAAATAGATACTTCACGAGTAGTCGTATCTAACACTAGACTTCTTTTAACAGAAACATACGACTATTATTCATGTTTGTGGATTCCCGAAAAAGGTAGCGTTACATGGTGTTAAACTCTGAATTTATATTTGTAGCCAAAAAACCAAAGAAAGTTTATAAAATATTACTAAAAATGTTCCTATTAGTTTAATAGGTATCAGAGATAAAAAATAATATCCATTGTACCCTATTAATGTGTGCAATTAAGTATTATAATTAAAGGATTGAAAAAATTAAAAACTGTTAAGTACGTTTCAAGTCGAGACTTTTGAAACACAAAAGCTAAACCTTCAAAGTAAAATTATAAAATTATTTACTAATCTCTTTCTCGGAACCTTTTTGTAGAAAGTACAACATGGATAAAGAACCAACCAGACACTGACCTGACCAACTAGTCAGCTGACGGCCGTGACATTTGGATATAACCTCATTTATTTCTAATGTTATTCCGAAATACTGTGAGCTAAGTTTTTTCGAAAAATGTTTTATCTTTAAATTTTAATAAATAATTACACTAAAATCACACATCATCAAGGAATAAAAAAAATCACACAGCAAACAGCAATCCAAAATTTCACATTCGACAATAACAAATAAGTAATCAACACTTCCTATGACAGACTTACGTAGAACTGGTAACTGGTGTAAGCACGTGCTAAGAGAATTTAACCCAGAAATGACAACATCGACGAAATTAATCGCATGAGATCGCCACGTCATTGGTTAGATTTACCCGGGAGATTTAATACTAGTTATTCTTTAAATTGCAATTTCTCTGGAAACGGGTAGTTATATCTTGAAATATTTTTCCCTAGAAACACTAGATCCCCTTCTCTATCGTTTATGCATAAATTCATCAACGAAACTGAAGAAGAGCGTAGGCAGCGTTTGGAGTAAACAGTATGCGAATAATCCCAAGGTCAATCATTGGAAGTGTGTGGAATAAATCTTGAACTGCTGTATTTTTCGTACGTTGCGTGCTTGAGAGTAGGCAAACCATCGGTGTTAATTGTTTTCTCTCCGGAAGGAAAGACAAAAAATTGCAATAAATTACGGTCGAAATTATTTAATTGTCATTTTATTTCATTACATGGAAGTATTGTAAAGGGAATATTTGTTCTCAGGGCAGCTAGTTTTAATTAAAAAATGTTTTCTTATATTATTTAAACTAAAAATTTCTTAGAAATCTAGTACGTACAGATATTCCAAATTTTTATCTCATTTATAAGTGGCCGTACTTGTGGATAATCAAACATAAAAAACAAATGTAAGGAATAAATTAATTTCTTCCTTTATCTAGATCTAGTTACGGACCATCCAAGGTGTCAGTATTTTGTAGGAAGAACAAATTGTACCTACTAGGGTATCGGTAGAAGTTTTCTTTTCTTTGAAATATACTAATATATCACTGACTTACTCCTGTTGCCGCTGAAGTAAAATCCAAATTTCTTCTTCCTGATTATGTGTTATTTGTTTTGGCAATCATCCCTGATTTCTAGTGAGAAATGTCCCTATTTCAAACGACGATACAGGCAAAAGTTTTATTCGTTCTTTATATAACAATCCAGACCTTCTGGCTGCCGATTCAGCGCAAGCATTTTCTTGTTCATATACATAAATCATATCCCGCATTTCCTCTTCGCTAGTATCTTGGAAGTACCGCTGAGCCAGTCCATATGCCATCAATCAAAATAAGCTTTGCTGACCCTACCAAACTCAGAGCAGAAGCTTGAAATCATGGCCAGATTTACCCCACAATTTTCTAAACTAAGGATTATCGTAGTCAGTCGCCAGTCAGGAGATTTCCCTTTCTGCCATTGAAGCAGCTGTTCACACATGAAGAGGTCACTCGGCTTCATCTCGTACGGTACCCAATGTCCTTGCTTTTAAAGGATTCCTAATGCATTCAAACGTTTGGAAACTGTTGTATCACCAACTCCTAGTGGTTTTTCAAGTTCAGCCAGCCCCTGTCATGACTCTTTATAAAGTAATACCTCCAATTCTTCAAAGTCTTTCGATACGCCGGCGCCCGGCGCTTCCTTTATCATCAACACCAAAATCATTATTTTTGAATCGTCTAAACCTATATCTGCATGTTGTTGTAAGTCTCAACAAACATTCTGTGTATCAGCTGAAGATTTTTTTTGATATAGTGTGAAAAAAGAGTGGTTTTTACTTCATCGAAATGACATATACTGAATTTCAAGCTTGCTTATAGTACTTCTTTATAAATGCACTGCCATCTTAAACTATAAACAGGCAGTTCTAGTAACACCATCTATTGGAAAACAGCGAAAACTTTGTTATTTCACTATCATCATGGTTTAGACCTTAGTACTTGTTAGAGTTTGCTGATCCTGTAATTGAAACTTGCTCCATTATTATAAAATAAGTTATTTGAAAACAACAAATAAGGTACCTGTTGTATATTTGTCATATAATAAACCAAATCTTTCTATATTATTCTATTCTTCTTTCCAGAACGACAACATCTCCGGCGCAGACTCGAGCGACAGTTGCAGCGATGCAGAAATGGATACAGAAAATCCACTATCAGTCTTCGCCCCACAAGACAGCTCAATATCCCCACCTTCATCCCCCTATCCAGCAAAATCGACCTCTTCGCTAACCACAATAACACCCACATCAACGTCCACGACCAAATCCCAATCCAGCCAGCAATCTGCCCCGATTTTGTCCCCGTTGGTTTACCAAACGCCACAAGGTATGGTGTACGCTGCAGCACCCTCAGCGGGAGGGGTTATTCTGAGCTTAGCGCCCTCAGATGGAAGCTCGAATCATCCACAGTTTATTACTATCCCGTTGTCAATGATGGCTGCTAACGGACAGGGTGAACTTGATTTATCCAAGAGGAAATGATGTAACGACTTTAAAACAGTTGAAAAGTGCTCTTATCTTTTTTTTAAATTTTATTTTACAGTCTATGAGGACGTAGCTGGGTAATGGCACGTTCTTCTATTTTTTATTTCCTGTTTTGAGGGCTGGCAACTTCCTTTTCCGGTCATTTTGGCGACGGCGGACTTTGTTTTGATTCTTGGCACATGCCGATGGGCAAACCGTTAGTTTGTTTTGACTGCAATAATAATTTTTCGTTAGTATACAGAAGAAGTTGCCACTTCAATTATTCGCATTTTAATCAGGAATAAAATCGATGATTATTAAAAAGATTTATTAAAACGGTATAGATATAACAAAATCTTTTAAAATGTGTGGATTTTTATATGATATAAAGTTTATAATGCTCATGTATAGATAAAAACAAAATATTATGAAAATTATCTATTTTATATTTTTACTTTTATTGGTTCTTATTTTAAGAATTACAAATTTTTCTGTTACTAAACCCAAAATAAGAGGACCAAAAATCAAATAACACTTTTATTACTATTATATTTGTAATTTGAGATTGTTTTAAACTTATATATAGTTTTGTGTTAATATTGTTGTTAACAAGTTTTCGATGCTTTTACTTAAATTTTTGTGCTAGTCTTTTTTTTTAGTATTTTTATTGTAAGAAGTGGTATGTTTGTAAAGATATTTATTTGAAATATTTATTGTTATATTTATTTATAATCTTTGGAGAATAAATTCTATAATTCTACAAATTGTTCTTTTTAGGCTTTGCTTGTGACACAATAAACAAATAGTCAGATAACGATATCGCCAAATTAATTCGATCCTTTCTTTTGTATTCAAGAATGTATTTATTTTAAAACAATGCTGAGTTCGCAGTCGAAAGAGCATTTTAGGTTAACTTGAACTGTCAAAAAAATAAAACAATTTTTATGTTAGTAAACCAGTAAGGAATTTTAATTTATTAGATTCGACATCCTAAGACCGGTTTCTGTCTTTCGACTTCATCAGTTAGGCTTTTCGAATCCAATAAATAAAATTCCAAACTCGTACAAGTCAATAGCTATATCCGCTATAAGATAACTTGTACGGTCTTAGGATGTCGAATCTAATAAATTAAAATTCCTTACTGGTTTACTCACTTTGTATTAATCTCTGAAAGGGATAAAAAGAAGAGAGTGACATCTTGACTAGATTCAGTCAAAATTTAATGTCAATACTCTCTTCTTACCATAGATGGTAGCACATCTAAAAATGCTATCTTATAGCGGATATAGCTATTGACTTGTACGAGTTTGGAATTTTATTTATTGGATTCGAAAAGCCTAACTGATGAAGTCGAAAGACAGAAACCGGTCTTAGGATGTCGAATCTAATAAATTAAAATTCCTTACTGGTTTACTCACTTTGTATTAATCTCTGAAAGGGATAAAAAAGAAGAGAGTGACATCTTGACTAGATTCAGTCAAAATTTAATGTCAATACTCTCTTCTTACCATAGATGGTAGCACATCTAAAAATGCTATCTTATAGCGGATATAGCTATTGACTTGTACGAGTTTGGAATTTTATTTATTGGATTCGAAAAGCCTAACTGATGAAGTCGAAAGACAGAAACCGGTCTTAGGATGTCGAATCTAATAAATTAAAATTCCTTACTGGTTTACTCACTTTGTATTAATCTCTGAAAGGGATAAAAAAGAAGAGAGTGACATCTTGACTAGATTCAGTCAAAATTTAATATCAATAATCTCTTCTTACCATAGATGGTAGCACATCTAAAAATGTTATCTTATAGCAGATATAGCTATTGACTTGTACGAGTTTGGAATTTTATTTATTGGATTCGAAAAGCCTAACTGATGAAGTCGAAAGACAGAAACCGGTCTTAGGATGTCGAATCTAATAAATTAAAATTCCTTACTGGTTTACTCACTTTGTATTAATCTCTGAAAGGGATAAAAAGAAGAGAGTGACATCTTGACTAGATTCAGTCAAAATTTAATGTCAATACTCTCTTCTTACCATAGATGGTAGCACATCTAAAAATGCTATCTTATAGCGGATATAGCTATTGACTTGTACGAGTTTGGAATTTTATTTATTGGATTCGAAAAGCCTAACTGATGAAGTCGAAAGACAGAAACCGGTCTTAGGATGTCGAATCTAATAAATTAAAATTCCTTACTGGTTTACTCACTTTGTATTAATCTCTGAAAGGGATAAAAAAGAAGAGAGTGACATCTTGACTAGATTCAGTCAAAATTTAATGTCAATACTCTCTTCTTACCATAGATGGTAGCACATCTAAAAATGTTATCTTATAGCAGATATAGCTATTGACTTGTACGAGTTTGGAATTTTATTTATTGGATTCGAAAAGCCTAACTGATGAAGTCGAAAGACAGAAACCGGTCTTAGGATGTCGAATCTAATAAATTAAAATTCCTTACTGGTTTACTCACTTTGTATTAATCTCTGAAAGGGATAAAAAAGAAGAGAGTGACATCTTGACTAGATTCAGTCAAAATTTAATGTCAATACTCTCTTCTTACCATAGATGGTAGCACATCTAAAAATGTTATCTTATAGCAGATGTAGCTATTGACTTGTACGAGTTTGGAATTTTATTTATTGGATTCGAAAAGCCTAACTGATGAAGTCGAAAGACAGAAACCGGTCTTAGGATGTCGAATCTAATAAATTAAAATTCCTTACTGGTTTACTCACTTTGTATTAATCTCTGAAAGGGATAAAAAAGAAGAGAGTGACATCTTGACTAGATTCAGTCAAAATTTAATGTCAATACTCTCTTCTTACCATAGATGGTAGCACATCTAAAAATGCTATCTTATAGCGGATATAGCTATTGACTTGTACGAGTTTGGAATTTTATTTATTGGATTCGAAAAGCCTAACTGATGAAGTCGAAAGACAGAAACCGGTCTTAGGATGTCGAATCTAATAAATTAAAATTCCTTACTGGTTTACTCACTTTGTATTAATCTCTGAAAGGGATAAAAAAGAAGAGAGTGACATCTTGACTAGATTCAGTCAAAATTTAATGTCAATACTCTCTTCTTACCATAGATGGTAGCACATCTAAAAATGTTATCTTATAGCAGATATAGCTATTGACTTGTACGAGTTTGGAATTTTATTTATTGGATTCGAAAAGCCTAACTGATGAAGTCGAAAGACAGAAACCGGTCTTAGGATGTCGAATCTAATAAATTAAAATTCCTTACTGGTTTACTCACTTTGTATTAATCTCTGAAAGGGATAAAAAAGAAGAGAGTGACATCTTGACTAGATTCAGTCAAAATTTAATATCAATAATCTCTTCTTACCATAGATGGTAGCACATCTAAAAATGTTATCTTATAGCAGATATAGCTATTGACTTGTACGAGTTTGGAATTTTATTTATTGGATTCGAAAAGCCTAACTGATGAAGTCGAAAGACAGAAACCGGTCTTAGGATGTCGAATCTAATAAATTAAAATTCCTTACTGGTTTACTCACTTTGTATTAATCTCTGAAAGGGATAAAAAGAAGAGAGTGACATCTTGACTAGATTCAGTCAAAATTTAATGTCAATACTCTCTTCTTACCATAGATGGTAGCACATCTAAAAATGTTATCTTATAGCGGATATAGCTATTGACTTGTACGAGTTTGGAATTTTATTTATTGGATTCGAAAAGCCTAACTGATGAAGTCGAAAGACAGAAACCGGTCTTAGGATGTCGAATCTAATAAATTAAAATTCCTTACTGGTTTACTCACTTTGTATTAATCTCTGAAAGGGATAAAAAAGAAGAGAGTGACATCTTGACTAGATTCAGTCAAAATTTAATGTCAATACTCTCTTCTTACCATAGATGGTAGCACATCTAAAAATTTCTATGTTATTTTCTTTAACAGGTTAAGCGCCATGGATGTCACCGGTGTCCGCCCGATTATCGAATTTTTATTCATTCACGCACTTTCATAGAATTTTTTAATCCTGTGAGACCGCCGTGGCCCTGCTTTACACATCCTCGGTTCTGAGTTTCTTCTATCACGTTTCGTGTGTGTCCGCTATGGCCCAGGACTGAAAGTTCTCCGTTTCCCCCAGCTACTAACAACCCATCAAAAATACATTTGGAAAAAAAAATTTATTTGTCGAATATAAAAGTAACATAAAATCAAATATTAATTATTTCTTGTGGAAATCGTTGAAACAAGGAAGACAAAATCTTGGATTGCCTACACATTGCACACAGTAAGTTGTCACTTTTTTTACTTTGTTTTTGTCAAGAACACCATCCTGCTTTTTTTTTGTAGCAACCTTTGCAATACCGTCTATTTTCGCGAGCTTTGCAGTCTAATTTTTGAAGTACATGAGCTTTCAAACTTACAGTAGATGTAGGGTTCTGCAAATCGTCTGAATTATCGTCGAATAGCAATAAATCTCCAACAACCGAATATCGAAAATCTGTTATGGATATATTGCTCTCTTCTGCCTGTTTGTAAATAAAATGCTCATTGACCATGAAGTTTCCTAAAAGTACCTCTATAGCTACCTTTTTATACCACCGAACACTTCTTCTCAACGCCGTGCTATAGCTGGACATCTGATCCGACACGTCTATTGAACTTTTACCATTGTTGCAATCTACGATTGCTTTAGGTTTGTGTACTACACCACTGCTACTGTTTCATCAGTGTGACAAGTGATCAAAACTAACACATCCCTTTTGTCGCGCCATTTCATAACACATATTCCTCGTTCATTTTCTTGAGCGATAATTTCGTCCTTTTTAAGTTTTTTGGAAATTACTCCTGGAGGGTTTCCCTTGCGCTTACCTCGTAATGTTCCGAGTGAGTGGGTTTTGTGATCCAAGAGGGTATGTGCTAGCTGCATGCTTGTGTACCAATTGTCTGTAACACAAATCCTACCGCTCTCTAACAGTCAATCTACTGGATTTTTATCTCGTTCTTTCCCAGAATATATCTTACAATTCCATTCCATTTTCACAACAAAGTTTGAAAATCTTAATTCCATATTTATGCCCTAGATAGTATTCTAGTGGTTTGCAACTCTTCAAAGATGCTAGATACTCCAGGTTTATTCCATCATCAAAAGTTCCCTCAAATTGTAAATGCTTTCCAACAGGTGGTCCCCAATTGGATTTAACTAAATTATGGAGTTCTAAGCCGATGTTATTCTCTTGATTATCAACTTTTATTTCCTGGATTTCATCTTGAACCTCATCGTCACTATTTTCTGATTCATCCTTTTTTTGCCCTTTTTGTTTCAACAACTTAACACGTTTAGTTTAGTAGATTTACTTGAATCTCTTCTTGTGTCACTCTCTTCAGCTCCTGAACTACTACCCGATGGTATATACGCCGGGTCACCATAAGAATCGTCTAAAAATGGTTCTTCGTCAGAACTACTATCTGTAAAAAAATTGGTCAGTCACTGTCTACAAATGATTATATGCTGATCGCTGCTTTTGCAAGCTCTGGCATGTTCAGTAAAAGTGGAAGGGCTATGTCGTGGGAGGGAGTGGTACACTTATCTAAAATTGCACCTTTTTCAGGCCATGGCGGACACCGGTGTCCTCCGCCTATCTGGCAGGGCCACGTCGGACACCGGTGTCCTCTCGTCTTTTTTCTGAGAAAAAAAAAGTATTAGGCTTCAGCATGAACACAACATATTCAAAGGCAAGGTGGTAGTTTTGCTCAAAACAGCTTGGCGCTTAACCTGTTAAAAACAGAATTAATGAAATTAAATGTACAATTTGTTACTTTTCTTTTCGTTGGGACATTTTTCAATCAGGACTTCTTTAATAAGCGAACCTTTTCAATTCAATTCAACAAATAAGGTTAAGTTAGGTTAAACTGTCAAACAATGAAAGCATAAGGCGACTCGATGGGTAAGTCAATGTGTTTACACTGGAATGCGGTAAATGGAGACACCTTAACAATGTAAATTAAATGGACTTCGATTATTTCACATGGAGTATAAAATTCAGAAATTTTTACGCGTGGTATAATAGATTCCTTCTCAATAAATGTATAATAATTCATATTTTCATGCGTTGAATCGCTTTGTATAAGAGTGTCAAATATATCAATAAATCAATAAATTTAGGTAGAAGAAGGGGTAAATTAAAAATCCGTAAAACACTAAAGGGTGTTTGGTTGTCCCCCTCATTATGGGCGACCCTTTATATTCGAAATTATTTTCAAAATATGCTTCAACTTTTATCTTAATAACATTTTGGTTTTTTAGCTTTGATGTGACACACTGTAACAAAAAAACCTAAAAATACCCTTTTCCCATGAACTACAATACAATGTAAATAATATATTTTTATAGATACGCAAAAAATTCCGATTAATCAGCATCCAGGAAAATATATGGTCATGTATCACCGTCCCACGCGCTACCTACTATATTTAGTGCAAATATAATTTAGAATTACGTAGAAACTATACTTTATTTTCGCAGCTAAGGTCGATTTTCCCAAAATAACCGTCGGCTAACGGCGTTATCTAAAACCGAAAGGAAATGTTCTTAACGCCAGTTCAAAAGCTTTGAGGCAGTGCCGGATTTTCCACAGTAGATAATTTTAATACTCAGAGATTTCTTAATAGACCACGGCTGAAGCTTTTAAAAATGGTAAAAAAAATAATAGAAGGATGAAACCTATTGGAAAAGGAAGAGAATATAACAAAAATGAAAGGAAAAATAATTTAAGGGCGATCTGAGGTCCGGAAGTGGAAGCGAGTGAGTTTTTAAGGGTAGAAAACTGTTTATCTCGATTTTCGACAAAACTACAAGCCCTATGGAAAAAAGTTAAATAGCAAAGTTGTAGGTAATAAAAAGATCTCCAACTTTTGTATTTACACTTTTTTCACATAACCTCAAAATTTATGTGAAAAATCAAATAACCTAGTTTTCGATTCTTTATTTTTATCTTTTACAAAAAAAAAATTTTTTTCACGAAATTTCGTGAACACTTACCTTTTTATGTCCCAAATACACTGTAATTTTTTTGATTTAAATATTCATTTTTTCACTTTATTTTGACTTAATATCGAAAAAGCACCCTAATTTTCAAGCGAAAATTCTCGCGTCAAAATATCTGCTTCTTTAAAAAACTAGATGGGCTTTTTGTTAGTTTAAATCTCTACTTTTTGATGGTGTAAAAAAAATACATTACTATGATAAACGTTCTCAAAAAATGCAAAGAAACGAAAAAAACTCGAATCCGATTTTTTTTTAAATCATCATGTACAATTTCGAGCTATTTATTAAAATGTATATTTTAATTACTCGAAAAACCTAAGATTCCATGTTACATTCCACGTTTTTTCGATATTAAGTCAAGATAAGGTGAAAAAATGAATATTTTAAATCAAAAAAATTACAGTGATAATTTCGTGATAACAATTTTTTTTGTAAAAGATAAAAATAAAAAACTAAAAACTTGGTTATTTGAATTTTTCAGACAAACTTTGTGAAAAAAGTGCAAATAAAAAAGTTGTAGATCTTTTTCTTACCTACATTTAACTTTTTCCATAGGACTTGTAGTTTTGTCGGAAATCCAGATAAACAGTTTTCTACCCTTAAAAACTCACTCACTTAAATTATTTTTCCTTTCATTTTTGTTATGTTCTCTTCCTTTTCCAATGGGTTACATCCTACTATTATTTTTTTAGTTTCAAAAATTCCTGGTCTATAATGCTTCACGCGCGCTAATGCCGCACCCTCCCATTCGTTCATTCTTCTTCCTCATAAAGGTTTCCCTTATTGCTGACATACATTTCTGTATGTATAAAACCTTATTTAAAACTGTATTGTTATACTTCGCAAAACATTATTCGTTACATTACTTGGTCTTTCAATAAGTTCGTACGATGACAATTTTTTTTCCTTCAAAGGAAGTCACGGCACTACTTTTCCCAGTGGCTATTATTATGTTTTTATCTTTTTGCAGCTTCTTTTTCTCATCTACCTACTCATGACCTTTAATGAGTGTAAGTAGCAATGACGATTAGAGTCAGATTGTCTGCATAGTCAGTGGTCTCGAACTCCTTCTCCAAATTATGTCGTCATACCGAGTATTGAGAAACGCCCATTGTCAACACATGATTTCCTAGCTTTATGGATCTTTTACTAAATTGGACATGTATGAAATGTATAATTTCCTTGCTAATTCCTATCTTTTTCGAATTTTCCACTCCGGGTAGCGTAAAGCCAGTCCCTATCATTGTACAACGCACTCACCCCAAAAGTCGCGCTGTATCGTGGTATGCGTTGGCCAAAAGAAACGCGCGCAAACGAAGAACAAATCCTACCAACCCACAACGCTCTGCGCTGTGTCGTGGTATACATTGGTCGAGAAAATAAAAGAAAGTGAAAGACAAATCCTACCGCAATGCATTGCTTTGCTGTCGGTGTCACGTGCCTAACGCGCAAGAAAGCTTGCCCTTAACATTTTTAAAGCACAACCTAATGCAAAGTGACACGGTTCACAGCTCTAGTTTTTATTGTGTCATTATGGTTATTTTTCTTATTAATAAATAAATTATATGAGTCGTCATTAACTTCCCCAACTTGCCTAGAATTATTAACCCCTTAATTAACAGCGCCCTTGTTAGACACTGCACGGAGGTAAGCGCTGCATCGCGGTAGGATTTCACTTTCTTTTATTTTCTCGACCAATATATACCGCGACACAGCGCAGAGCGTTGCATGGTGGTAGGATTCTCTAGGCACTCTCAAACTATCTTGGAGTTGATTACGTGGGAGTTCAAGGCATTAATGGCTGATTGGCTGTCTGACATGATGATGATCTCTTGTCTGCGAAAATTTCTTTCTATGTTGAACTGGACACATTTTCCGATTGCGTATATTTCAGCTTGGAAAATGCTCGGACATTTGCCTAAACTTTCGGAATATTTGGTTCCAGGCCCATATACTCCTATTCCTGTTCCTTCTGTAACGTAATCAACTCCAAGATGGTTTGGGAGTGCCTAGAGAATCTAAACGAACTAGGCAAGAACAACACTGTTACCCTACTATGGGTTCCGGGACATACTGGAGTGGAGGGTAATGAAATAGCAGACGTACTCGCAAAAAAAGGGACTGAAACACCATTTCTGGGACCTGAACCCTTCTGCGGAATAAGCACCAGTACGATACTTGATGAACTTGGAAAAGAAGTAAATAAGAAAAGATCCCAATACTGGATAGGACTACAAGGAATGAGGCAGACCAAGAAACTACTGGGGAACTATAACCAGAAGAGATCTGACGACTGCATCAGTAAAAGTAAAAATAAGCTCAGAATACTAACGATTAGAGCAGTTCCTCCAGTCCTATGACTGGAGGAACTGCTCTAATCGTTGAGACATCCTTAACGACTGGGCAGCAGTAGGGGGCACAATAGATCTTATAGGTCGCAGTGTATCGACACCCCCATCACAGATAGATAGATAGATGGTGGTAGGATTTGTCCTTCGTTAACGCGCGTTTCTCGGTGCCCGCTGTGGTCACTAGGATATGGCACGGTGCGAGTCATTTGAGGACGAAATATACTTGCCTTCAAAAATAGTTGACTTTTCATTCGGAAATTAGTACATAAAATGTCATTTTTTGTAGATGTCGACGAAAATTGTGACCACAGCGGACGAAAAGTGTTTACGGACGCAAAAAGGCTTGCCTTCAAAAATGGTCGAGTTTTCTTTCGGAAATTAGTACGTTTTTGTAGAGGTCGACGAAAAAATGTAATATGGACCTCGGCGAAAAACTGTCTATTGCCTCGTCTGCTTGCTATCAATGTGCAGACTCGACTATAATAACTATTTTTAAGAGAAGCTAGACTGAATAACTTCCAAATTGAATCTAAACAAAACTATTTAAAAACTAGATCCGTTTATAAAAATACAATAAAACGTAAAAAAAATAAACATTTTGCAGAAATCACGGACACTTTAAGCAAAATGAATAGCTCTAAAACTTTCTGGAATCTGATAAAGTCCTTTCGAAATTCTCCAAAAATCAATGTCTTAACTACTCACGATTGGGAAAGATTTTTTAGTTCAATCTTGCCGGACAAAATTTGAAATGACTATGTCTACTTTGGGACCTTTGATGCTATCACAGATGACTTAATTACACTTAACGAACTAAACTCTGTGTTATACAAAATCGCCAGGGAGTGATGGTCTTGCATATGAATTCTTTAAAAATATGCCTTCAAACTGGCTGCTATATCTAAATTCTTTATTTAACAAAATCCTAGAATATCAAGAAATTCCAGAAAGTTGGTCTGATATTATTGTAACTATGCTACATAAAAAAGGTCCCCGTGATTTACCGGAAAATTATAGAAGTATCGCACTAGTTAACTCTATTACAAAAATTTTCACTCAAATTTTGTGCAGTAGGCTTGAAACATGGGCTGCTTCTGCCTCAATGATTCCGGAATGTCAATCAGGCTTTCGAAAGGGAAGAGGATGCTTGGATAATATCTTTACGCTTTACTCAACAATTCACCTTCAACTCCGATTGACAGGTCGAAAAGTTTATGTTGCCTTCATTAACTTCAAAAGATCCTTCGACTCTATAGTTCATTCTCTTCTTTGGCAAAAACTCTATAACGCTGGTGTCAGTTCTACATTTATTAACATTCTTAAAAATCTATTCCATTCAGCAACGTTTAAAGTTAAGGCTAATAACTGTAACTAAGAGATTTGATATAGCGGAGGGTGTACTTCAGGGTGAATGCCTAAGTCCCATTCTTTTCTCTATTTTTTTAAGTGATATTGAACAACACTTTAGGAACCTAGGCTTAAGTGGAGTCAATGTTGACAACATGAACTACTACTATTATATTCAGATGACCTTGCTATTTTGGCAGACTCTGAAATAGATCTTGCCCGTAAACTTGGCGCTTTGGAAGATTATGTTAATCTTAATAAGATCGTTGTTAACAATTTAAAATCTAAAATTATGGTATTTTCCAGATCAGGGTCTGTCAAAGGCAAAAATAACTATTTATTAAACAATTTGCGTACCTGGGAGTCAAATTTTCTTCCAGCTCCCTCTTTCGTGAAATGGCCAATTTTGCTGCATGCAAAGCTAAACAAGCATCAGGTGCTGTTATGCACCTAATGGCCAAATCTAAAATTAACTCCTGGGAAGTGCGAATGAAGTTATTTGATTCTCTTGTTGTTAATTCTATAATGCACTGTATACCAGTTTGGCGAATAAGGTATGTGGACATACTTGAAAAAGTTCAAGTCGGGTTTTTCAAGCGCTTACTTATGATTCCGTTTAACACGCCCGATATTATGGTAAGGCTGGAAGTCGGGAAAGTAAAACTTGAGTTGTTAGTCTTTAAACTGTCTCTTGATTGGATCGTTAAGCTACTTTCAATGCCAAATTCCAGATTTCCAAAATTATGTTTTCTTAGACTTTTGCATTTGCAAGATAGCACTCCCAAATATAATTGTGTTGGTCAAGTAAAAACTATGTTCCAGAACATTGAAGCGTACGATCTGTGGAATAACCTAAATCTTAATAACCTTAAAGTAAATATCCTATCTTTGCTGTCAGAATATTTGCTCAAGCCAGACTTTGTCCAAAATTTGATATCGTTTTTGTTTCTGTTCTATCTGCAATCTCCAAACACCAGAAACCTTGTTCCACCTTTTAGTAGAGTGTCCGCATTATGATTTTTTGCGTACTCCCTACTTAAAAGAATACATGTACTACCCAAACAGGCTAATTGACACAAGGTTCGGAAGGGTCCAATCGAATACGAGATTTTGCCTTTTTTATTATAAACATTTTAAAAACTCGCTCTTTTTTAATAGGGGAATAAAATCTGTAATTTTTTATTTGCTGTGTAACAAGTACTATTATATTACTAATTAACTTTTTGAGACCTCTTGTTATATGTAATTTACCTACATTAGAAACAATAAATATATTATTATATTATTATTATTAATAACTATTTTTCAACGTCCTGTATGTTCAAGAGGAAACCTTTGACAATTTTTACAATTTTATCTTAAAAATGTCCCAAGAATCTCGCCGTGAAATATCGGCGTTCAATTAGAAAACACCCTGTATAGTATCCCTAATTTGTGGTCAATCCATTGTATAGGTCTAGCTCTCTCTCTCTATCGTTGTTCGTGGCTAGGCTACATGGACGAAACTAAAAAAGAAAATTTATAATTATGTTCTTCAAAAAGTAATCGAATTCTACCAAAAAAAATCATGTCAAAAATGGACCAAATATTTGAGATTTAAGAATACCTAGTTATTTTATTAAAAAGAACTTGTAAGACCTGGTTTAAAAACGGCGGAATGTAATAAGTGTTGCAATATAAATTCAGGATTGAAACTTGAAAAGTTCGTTTCATAAAAATGACTTGCCAATTTCAGATTTATTACATTTTGTTACATGAACGTTTTTGTAGGATATAAGATCCTTAACTTCGTCTATTCTCAATTCTTTTTCGTTTTTATTACCAGATTATCAGTAAATTCACATTAAACTATTCTTTTGATGTTACATTTATTACGTCAATAAAATCTGGTTACTACAAAAGCGTTCTAAAGATGTGTAAATTTTTGTTAGATTCTATTTTCCCGTCCTCTTTTGAGTGGAAATTTCGGTGAGACGTGAACATAAACAGAGCCGGGCTTGGCTTACAAGAAATATAATTGAGTCCCAATTTAGAGAAAATAATATATTTTTTTTGGAATCCTTCAAATATTGGGATTATGTTAACCGTTTAAAATTGTTTATTCATAACTTTCACCCAAACCTAAAATAATTTAATTTATTGAATTAAATTTGGAGCACTATTTTAAGATATAATTTTTTACTGGTCGGACCCGTCTCTGTCCTAATTCCAAACACAACCCAGAACTAGCTGCAGACGGTTTTAACTATATTTGTACCGCACCGAAAATAGACTCTGCATCTCTGGTGGAAAACAGATAAATGTGAAAAGGATGTCGAAAAATAGATTTCGAATTTCAGACGCTCAGAATATTTTACTTACACGAAAAATAAAAATCGTTTCCTTATACAGGAGGTTATTTGTGGAAGTCGAAAAGCGAGACAAGTTTAAATATATCCAAAATGAGTCCGGTCATTTACATCCAGGATTTGATCACCCCGAAATGTTATTAAAAGTAAAAATTATCAATATTACAAGCTCAACATACTACTTATCCAACGGCTGGGATTCATACACTTGCGTGAGGTTCTTTGGAGTGTATGATTAATTGGAAGAAATTAGAGAAGGAGTATCACAAGGAAGTACCTAAGGACCCATCTTGTACCTGATCTATACCAGAGCTATTCTGGCAGCTACTTTCGCAGACGATACTGATGTCTTGGCTGTTGACAGATACTATGAAAAATCGGCAAATACACTACAAGCATCTATTAATCAATTGGACAAGGAGGTGGACAATCAAACTAAATAACACGAAGTCTTTGAAGGAAACTTTACGAATAAAAATTAAAATAATATACTAAGTAGTGTAAATAATACTGTAACAAATAATCATTAACAATTAAATTGCTAATGGAGCAAAATAATTTTTTTCGGATGAAAATGGAGTCAGTACTGGAGGATCTAAGAAAAGCGGAAGTAAAAAAACTGGCAACATGTAGCGGTAGTTACGAAAAGATGCAGAAATATTGTCAAAAATATTGAATAGGCATGGACGGGGAGATGAAAATTAATCAGAAGCCATGATACTTTCTCTGGGAGATGGTAAACATCCCTTACGGACCAATTGCCCTCGGGTAGATCACTAAAGCGATAAGACACTGCATGACTCACGGTAGAAATACGTCATACATGGCAAACCCTCATCCTATAGTGCTTTTAGTGACTCTGTCCTGAACTACTTTGGGTATTACTTCGGGATCGAGAAAGAGGGAGCAGATTTAATCTTCTGTTTTAACTCTGCATCTGTGTATATGTCAAGATTGTGTTCCATGTCACTATATGGCGTGAAACTCTAATTAGCCAGAGAAGGATATTGACTAAAAGCTCTCACAAAATGTGATATCGATGAACCTTGTCATTTAAGAACTTGAAACGGTGTAGAAAACGATAAAAAAATCTTTGCTGCTCTAAGGTATATGCTAACTTCACAATTTCGAAAATAAAATCGAAAATTTGGTTTTTTCATTATACTTATCTCGAAAAAAACATAAAAATTTCGAAAAACTAATGGCACCACGTGAAAGAGCGGAAAATTTTACTAAAAATTGTATTATAAGTTATTTAAAAAAAATTGTATTACTATAAAAAATTATTAATAATAAGAAAACAAATTCAAAAACACTACGCGTGCCGAGTTGTTGAATACAAATATTCAGGCGAGGCGTTCGAAAAAACTAAGTATCTTGTCTAAAATATATGCAAAGAGAAAAAAAGAAAGCATTTTAAAGAGGAGACTCTATGCTTTCTCAAAAAGCCATAATTTTTTAATTTTTTTTTGTTTTCTCATTGAAAATTTGACCGAAAGTTTTGTTTTCTAAAATTCTCACTGGTTTTTATAAAACTAAAAATATTTATTAATAGAGGCATAACAAAAAAAAATCTTTGTACACTTATTATCATTATACTTTTACTTTTGATTTAAATATAATTAAAATGATGAACATTATCTCTGTTTAGTGAAACTTATGTTTTAAAATTATCATTTTTTTACAATATTCGACGCAATTTTTATTTTCAAAATAGTGTTTATTTATTTATATAAATCAATTTCTAAATTATTTTTAACTTTATTTAAAAAACAATTTCTGATTTATATAAACACTATATTGAAAATAAAAATTTCGTCGAATGAATATTGTAAAAAAATGATAATTAATTTTAAAACATAAGTTTCACTAAACAGAGATAATGGTCTGTCGATTCATTTCATAACGAAACTGAGTTGCTTAAAAACACCACGAGTCCGCAAGACGAGTGGTGTTTTCTTCAAGCAACTCAGTTGAGTTATGAAATAAGAGACAGACTTATAAGATGAATTTTATTAGACTATTTCACAAACAAAGTAAAAGGTCTCATTTTGACGTCTGTAGCTGTAATTATACAAAGTAAAAGATCTCATTTTGACGTCTGTAGCTGTAATTACTTTTTTTGAAAATGTCAAATTTTGTTTTGCAATTCGTATCCATGGTTACGCCGTGAAAATACCACGCTGATAGACCAATCAGGATTGAAAGACAGCTGGTATTATCGCGATAATACCAACTGTCTTTGGTTTGTGATTGGTCAGATTTTGTGAAAATTCGAAGATGAGTGAAATAGTCAGTTTTATAAAAATCAGTGAGAATTTTAGAAAATAAAACTTCCGGTCAAATTTTCAATGAGAAAACAAAAAAAAATTAAAAACTAATGGCTTCCTGAGAAAGCTTAGAGTTTCCTCTTTAATAGTATATTGTGCAACAAGTGGGAAAAGTATTTTCCCCACGTGTTGCACACTATACTTTTTCTACAACTGCACAAATTTAAAGAATACAAGTAATGTAACTTAATATTTATTTTTATGGTTAGCAAAACTAAAATAACATGAAAGTATCCTACCTCTTAACAGTTAAATATTTTTTTTTGTATTTCTTCTCTATTCCATAAATTAACGTTACTTTTGCGGCCATTTCCAATATCTTTGCCGGAGTATTATCAAAATCGTCACTACTGTCAGTATCCATATTATTTATTATAAATCTTATTATTATTAAAATAATATTTAATGGAAATTGCGATTTTTATTAAAGCACGAATGAAAATTACCTTAAGAATTTAAAGACTTTTAAAATCTGACAGTTGTGACAACTATTTGAAGCTGAACAGCAGCCAACTAAGTTTTTTCTCGATTTTTGTTGATTCTCCATATAAATGTATGTGGTGTGGGCAAAGTGCCGTGAGGAAAATTATTCCCGCACGGTGTGAGCAATACATGGTTTTGAAATTAAGTAAGCTATGAGAAATTCGCTTCTTTTCATAGCAGTTGTAGAAAAAATTCTTTTTTTTCTTTGCGTATATTTTAGATAAAGATACTTTAGTTTTTCCGAACGCCTCGCCTGAATATTTGTATTCAACAACTCGGCGCGCGTAGAGTTTTCGAATTTGCTTTCATATTTTTAATAATTTTTTATAGTAATAATACAATTTTTTTTAAATAACTTATAATATAAAATTAATAGGAAATTAATTAACAGTGATCTTAGATTGAAAATAAGAATTAGCGGTTAATTGATTAATATTAACTTTAGATTGAAAATGGCCCAAAAATGTTTTAGTAAAATTTTCTGCTCTTTCACGTGGTGCTATTAGTTTTTCAAAATTTTTATTTTTTTTTTCAAGATATAATGAAAAAACCGAATTTTCGATTTTATTATCGAAATTGTGAAGTTAGCATACACTTTAGAGCAGCAAAGATTTTTTTATCGTTTTTTACACCCATTCAAGTACTTAAACGCCAAGTTTCATCGATATCACATTTTGTGCGAGGTCAAACTCTCTGACAACTGGGCTATACGGGTGTGTTACGAAGGTGGCTCATTAGCCATATATAGAGAGCTATAGATATTTGAAATTTGAAAATTGGGTTACGGGGCTTTGTCAGTACGATCTATTCAATGAAAATATTTTCAACTTCCGGTTATACCGGAAGTAGACATCAACTTTGTTATTTCAAATGGCATGTACCATTTTTCTTTTTATTTTTCGATTCAGCATCAAATTTTGAACAAAAAATTATTAACATACCATAGGTCTAAGTTTAAGAGTTTCAGAGATATTTGATATTTTTATAAATTTTTTTGAAAAACACGCATTTACTTTAATTTCCGTATCTGGCTTAGGTGTTAATCTATTAATTTCAAATTTTATACAGAGATTGTGAGAATGTCCTTCTAGCATACGGTGAAACGTCAAATGTGATATTTTATACAGGGTGTCTAGAATGGAGCGTCCAATGTTCATATTTTCAATAAGCCGATAATTTCAACTAAAACACCATATATTTTATTATCACGCCTGAATCAGTTTTTTATTCTCTTTCGATCTGTATTAGCATTCCCTATACCTAAAGTTACGTATTTCTGAGTTATTGCTAGATTTATTATAATTAGAGATATTTTACATAAATTGGTGGGTAATATAATCCAGCATGCCATGAAAATTGAAAATGAGTTGTAATAAACAAACTACTGGACAATTAGATTATTTTATTTTTTAACTTCGTTTAATTTGTAGTGAAAATGGCTCTTCTGGGTTGAATGAAGATTTATTAAATCCGGAAATGTTTTATGGTGAATGCAATCGCATAATTAGTCCTACGTACGTGCCAATTATTCGCAGATATGCAGAAAACGCAGACCCAATAGGAAAATGGTCAGGAATATTATAGACAATCTTTTATTGCAGGGATCGTTTAAACCAAAAGTCAAAAAGACCAAAGCAAAAGTTGATGATGAAGAATTGGAAATAACAGTTACAGCTTATTTTCATGCTTTTCCAAATGCGTCATTGCTGGATGCAAAAGTTAGTTTAAGAGAATCTTTTAAAACAATTCATAGGATTTTCATTACTGTAACCCAGAAGAGCAATTTTCACTTACAAATTCAACGAAGTTAGAAAATAAAATAATCTAATTGTCCAGTAGTTTGTTTATTACAACTGTCTTTTCAATTTTCTGGCAATGCTAGATTATATTACCCACCAATTTATGTAAAATATCTCTAAATTATAATAAATCTAGTAATAACTCAGAAATACGTAACTTTAGGTATAGCGAATGCTAATACAGATCGAAAGAGAATAAAGGACTGATTCAGGCGTGATAATAAAATACAGGGTGTTTCATTTGAAATTATCGACTTATTGAGAATTGAAAATATGAACATTGGACGCTCCATTCTAGACACCTTATATAAAATATCGCATTTGACGTTTCACCTTATGCTTGAAGGATATTCTCACAATCTCTGTATACAATTTTAAATTAATATCTCAACAACTAAGCCAGTTACGGAAATTAAAGTAAATGCGTGTTTTTCAAAAATTTTGACAAAAAACTCAAATATCTCGGAAACTGTTAAACAGACCTGTGGTATGTTAATAATTTTTTGTCCAAAATTTAATGTTGAATCCAAAAATAAAAAGAAAAATGGTACATGCCATTTGAAATACCAAAGTTGATGTCTGCTTCCAGTATAACCGGAAGTAACAGGAAGTTGAAAATATTTTCATTGAATAGATCGTACTGACAAAGCCCCGTAACCCAATTTTCAAATTTCAAATATCTACAGTTCTCTATATATGGCTAATGAGCCACCTTCGTGACACACCCTGTATATATTTATGACCCTTTGCCATATCATTTTGTTCCAATTAGATTGCAATTTAATTTCCAAAAGAGACTTGGCATATTTAGATTTCAAATCAATTTTGTTGTTAACAAAATAGTCCGGTGAGGAGAAGAAGTAGAGTTATTTTTCACATGAATATTTAGATGAGATATCAAAGAGAAAATGAATGTCTTCCTTTATTTTTCTAATCAAATACTAAAATAGCCATTCCTAAAAAAATAATATGAATGAAACATAAAAATATATCGAATTCACCTTGTACGATTAGATGATATAACACGGCTGCATTCTCGAAAACTGTTTACCGAAAAAGATTTGGGCATGTGGCCAAAACTGGCTTATTCATAGTTTGATTTAAACAGGGAAAGTGTTTTTACATTCAGATATGGTTTCGGTTAGTATTTTTATAACTTGAGAAAACGTACAAAATTTTTTCCAACATGAAATTTTTTAAATTACTTCAAAAAAAGGAGGACCTTACCAATTCAAACAGAAATATATCAAAAAGGGAAAGACTTTTTACATGTATACAGTGTGTCTACTTAAGTTGGAACCATATGGAAAACTTTTTTATTATTGGTTTTGTGAAAAAATTTATTCTTCATAAAAAGTTATTAAAAAAATTTGTTTCTAATGGCATTCTACGTCAACATACCGATTTTGAACAAGATATTCCGTCTTTATGAAAATTTGAATTTTTAATATTTTTTGATACACCCCCGTAACTGACAATTTTAAATTCTTTGAAAAAGTTTAAAAGGAACGAAAAGACAACAATTCCATACCAATTTTTGTTAATAATGTTTGACGGTGTGTTTAGTATGTATGAAAAACAAATAAAAAATTCCTTTATTGATTTTTCAAAAAAATTATTCTTCATAAAACGTTCTGCATCACATTATAATCATTAAGCAGGAATCAAATTTGCAAAATATTTAGTGGTGTACAGGGAAAATCAAAATTTTTAATCCGGATTAATTTAATCCTTATAAAAGGGAGTCTAGTAGGGGTTTGTAGATCTTAAATGTTTAAATGAAATCAAAATTGTCAGTTGGGGGTGTCATAAAAATTTTAAAAATTAAAATTTTCTTAAAGTCGGAATATCTTTTCAAAATCGGTATGTTGACGTAAAATGTCATTAGAAACAAGTTTTTTTACTTTTGAGTAAAATTCACATTTTTTGACAAACCTCGTATATGGATTTAAAAAAATGATATCAAAATGATACCAAAAAAAATACATCATCCACATATTTGTACCATATCCTTGGTAAATACTCAAATTCTTGACTAATCTTTCGAATTTACTCATAAAAAGATTTGCCATGAACGGTGATAGACAATTTCCCATAGCAGTTCCTTCATGTTTAAAAAATTCATTTCTAAATTGAAAATAATTTTGATCCATGCAAAGTTTAGCCAAAAGCAAATATTCTTGCGTAATTTCGTCACCCAAGTCGTTCGATTTGAGTAATTCTTCAAGATATTCCAAGGTTTGCGGAATCAATACACTAGGAAACAATGAACTTACATCAAACGAGATTAAAATTTCGCCTTCTTGAATTGAAGTATTTTTAATTTTATCTATGAAATCTAAAGAATTTTTAACAGAAAAATTTTTAAGTTGTGAAGGTAAATTTTCAAACTCGTTTGATAACCATTTGGAAATATTATAACTAGGTGTGCTTATTGCAGACACAATGGGTCGCATTGCCTTTCCAGGTTTGTGTATTTTGGGAAGGCAATACAACTTTGACATGGTTGGATTGCTAATTGTAAATCTATATTTATTCCGTGGGGTAACAAGGTTGTTGCACTTTTTTAAAGTACTATTAACTTCCCTAATCATTTTTGATTGATGATAATCAAATTTCTAACTCTATCGTAATAGTCACTTTTATCTAATAAGACAACCTTATTTCCTTTATCTGCTTTCAAATAAAAACAGTCCTTCTCTCTCAACCTTTTAACAATTTTCTTATCCTCTTGGGATGGGGCGCTAATATTGGATACAATATTTTTGGAGATCTGGTTTCGGCATGCCTCACGGACAAAACCTTTTGTACTCTCAGGGAGATACTGAATCGAACTTTCAATATGTCCGATTAAGTCACCCAGATCGTCTCTAGGAGGCAGTGCAAAACCCAAACCTTTATTCAAAAGCGCGATTTCAGTTTTGTCAAAAGTTTGAGAAGATTGATTTTCCACTATGTTTGGGGTTTCGGGTGAAAATGTTTTCTTTGGTTTTAATTTTTCTAATTTTTTATTTAAGTACGACATTTTCTTTGCAAATTTAACTTCTATAACTTTAAACATTTTCCTCTGAAACTCACTCTAATCCTCATACTCTATATTTGTTAACCTGACAGTTAATTTTTTGTAAAGACTGTAAGCATCTATTTCAAGAATACTTCTTTTACTGTACAGATATTTGATTTCTAAATCTAGCCATTTTTGTTTTGCATACTTGCCCACTTTATCAGAAATTGATGATTTAGGTAAACTAACTTTAATAAAATTTGGAAAAATGTTATATTTTTTGCAAGTTTTAAGAAACCAAATATCTGCACCAACTAACCTAATCTGTGTTTTGGTTGAGTGGTCGACGATATTTTTCAACTTTGTAAATTTAAAGTTCTTCCTCTTCTTATTAAATTGTACTCTTATCTTCACGCCCTTACAAACTCAAGTCTTTCCTCTTCTTATTAAATTTTTCCTCTTGTCTTCACGCCTTAACAAACTTCACTCAACAAACCTTCCAAGTACCATAAGATTAATTTTTCAATACACTATACTATAACATTTTCTTCATCAATACAATTTTCTACAATTTATCCCTTTCCTTCCTCAAACCTTTCTTCTTCCAAAAATTAAACCTTTGACATTCCTCTTTACTTTCAATCAATCTCTCCAAATCACCTGTCACTATTTTTTTTTGTTCCCTGTTTACCTTCCTTTCAATATACCAGTTGAATATTTCATTGCAATATAACCCTAACAGCCGACGACGTTGCCCCCCCCCCATCTCTGGGCTGGAGCCGCCCTTGGCTCTGTGTTTTACCCAATTGTTTATTTTTCCTTTTTATCGAGGACTAGTGTTGTTTGTGTTTACTAAAAATGTCCTGACGGGTCCCTGGACGAGAAGCGAGTGTTAAGAGGGCTCCATACCATACTTGAAACGACTTTCCTTCTAGTGCCCACATTAGTTAACCAATTTGGATGTAACTTTCATTCTTTGGTTAAAAAAAAGTCTATTTTCCGGGAAAGTGTTTTGTTTTTTTTATAATTTGAATTTCTGAATTAATAACCTTTATATGCTCCAGTATAATTATCATTTAGTATCCTGAAACTGTACATTTGATTAAAGGACACAGATTTTCATTTCGAATTATCGTAAATAGATCCAAGGAGAGCGAAAATCAAAAATGCATTATAAAACACTTGATCGCACTCTAATCCACAGATCTTTTTTCAACGATGCATCTGTTGTTTGCAATCGCCACGGATGGTAATGCCAAGGGCATGCGGCTTATTTTTAGGAAATATTTGATTTTAATTCGATTTACAAGTATTTATAGCAATTTCAATTTATTCAATTTTAAACATTTAAACACAAAAAAATTACAATTTTTTATTTTATTTTAAGGGCGCGGTCTTCCTGTGTATAAAATCCTATGCTGCAGACCAAAAGTTAAATCGACTGATTTCCGAATATAATGGGATTTAAAATATAATTTTCAGACAAATTAAAGATAAAGGTCTAACTTAGGTAGTCTTACTATTTTAAATCGATAAATTTATTATTTTCTATGAAAACCACAGCTTTAAATTCATCCAATTTTTTTAACCTTAAAAGTGGCATTTAACAATCTATATATCCTCGATTCTGAAAAAATAAGAAAAATAAACATTAACTTGACCTAAGTTAAACCTTTATCTACAATGTGGTTTAATCAGAATACATCAAAATACTTTAATTTACGAAATCAGTCGATTTGAAATTTTATTGGAATATCAAATTAATTTGAAAGTTTGGTCAAACAATGGCGACTAAAAATTCTTTATCCATAGGTATTCAATATATATGTATATAATTATATATAGATCATATAGGTTTTAACTCTGTAAGAAAGATGGTGCCCGAAGCAAATCAAATTTGCAATGGATGCCAACCCATCAGCTGAGATATTTAGCGGGGTGATACCATAATTAGCCCAGTTGTCAGAGACTTTGACCTCTCATAAAATGTGATATCGCTTTAAAAGGTGTAGAAAACGATAAAAAAAATCTTTGCGGCTCTAAAGTTCACAATTTCGAAAACAAAATCTCACACCACGTGAAAGAGCAGAAAATTTTACTATTATTTATATTTCAGATAACATTTGTTCATTTTATTTTAATGTAATAATATACTTAAATGTTTCTTTTCAAATTATATTGTTAATTTTATATTTTGTTTGTTAACTGCTTTATTTTATTCATTGACTTGCTTTCGTTATTCTAGAATAAATTATTGATATTTTTCAAATTATAAACGTCACTATTCTATCGACGGTTTTTGGTTTTTGGTTCTACTGTACAACTCAAGAAAATCAATAAACCCTGTAGATTTTTTATCTCTTAATTTTTCCAAAAAATTCAATTTTTTTCCCATTTCATCGTATTCCTATCTGTTATGGTTTAGAATATAGCACAAAAAGAACGCTGCAATTGTATTTATTGTATTTGTAAATAAAATTTTCTTGTGGTTTGTCATTTTTATATTTATGCAATTTTTTTATTCTCATAAACAGATGACATGACCATTTCTATAAAGTTTTTGCTCTCCAAACATTTAAAAAACTATAATCTGAAAGGAACATTCTAAGTACGCAATAAAACTTTAAAATATACAGGAATATAATAATATATCATGAAATTAAATTTTCGCGGGAACTCACAGCGGTTGGTTGATAACAATTCATTTGGCAACGTGGGATCAGTCGGTTAGATTACGGTTCGTCTGAAAGTTGAGGAGATTTCAGAGTATTTATAGGTATATTTTTTATTACTCTTAGGACGAGATTCTAAACGACACTGGCGGCTGCGCATTTCGTTTAACTGTCATAACCATAATGTACGCGGGAATTTTTAAAAAGAATTCAAAATTATTTTTGTCGATATATTATCCATCAGAATAAAAATATAGGAAGTATTTTAAAAAAGAATTAGGTAATATAAAGTAAACGAGAAGAATATATTAAAAATAACTGATATATTTTGTATGACTTTTGTCTACTTTTTCTATATTTCTGTTATTTGTAATTAAAGAAAATTCTTCTGATAAAAGTATTTTATAATATCATTGTGGATAATTTTTGTTATAATGATGTCTCTAAAATAGATCGATGGACTGTTGCATACTTTTTCCTAAATTTAATCAGTTAATAATCACTATTAAATTGTCAATGTGTCAAATTTATTACTTTCCATGGAACGCTAAATGAAAAAATTAAAAATGCGAATTTTGTCATGAAAATCGGTATATGGGGTTAAAATAATATTCTGAACAACTTTTTCTAATGTATTTCGATATCTCTAACGCGAAACAAAATATCGAGAATCTGCCCTATTTGTCAAATTCGTAGTAGGCTGAGTTTGAAGTTCAGATTTTAGCTGATTATCTTAAAAAATGTGACCCGTCACCTTGTCCAACTGTGCAAAAATTTAAAAGAAACCCTAATTTTCAATCGAAAAAGTTGGTTTACAAATTTTCAATTGTTTAACTTTATCAGTGCTCATTTTCTTCGTTAAAACCTCGACTTTAAGATGATATGAAAAAAATATTGTTCGTATAGAATTTCAATTCGTATAAAATCTAAAAAAAAAAATTTTAATCTTTAATAGTACTTTAATCAATGCTGCTATTGTACACTAAATGGATACATCCGTCTAAAAGTGGGGGGCAGCTGCCCCTACGCCCCCCTTATCGCTGCTACTGAACGACCAAAGAATTTAACAGTGTAAACTGTAAACACACTTCTTACAATCAAAACAAATCCCAAGTTCACACACGCATGCGCAGGCAGCAGGACTCTTGTGCAATTCCGGACCTTTGCCATTTATCGCTTCGTGAATAGGGAGGTTTTAAGCCACCTATTTGAACACCAATATACTTTAAACGTTATACATCGCATGCGCAATAGCGCTAAAATAAGGGAAACTTTATTAACTGATATTGTTTTACGTTATTAGAGGTGAAATAAGGTTCCCTTAATAACGGATATTGTTTTCGCAATGGTGCCGCATGTAGAACATTTATATTTAAGTTTTATCGTGAACTCCAAAGTCTATGATAAATACATGTGAAATTTAGAAGATTTGAGTAAGTCTATAGTTTTCACCATTCTTACCACTTTTTTTCTTAAATATGAAATGAAAACATTTCATAAAATTAAGTGTTATGGCAACATAGGATATGGACATTGAAGAGATGTCACAACAAGTCTTTTACCTAACCTATCTTTTGTAGTATTTGTTTCATTCTGGCTTCATTTAAAAACGATTTAAGGCAGTTAAAATAAAAAAAAAATCGTAAATGATTATTTAAACTATCACAAAGTGAGGGTTATCATTTATAAGGTTATAAATGTTTCTGGCATCTGTCACGTAAATAACGGAAGAGTGGGATGGCTTAAAAACTCATTTTCGAAATACGTTATTAACGTTCTGTGTTTACTTTAATAGCGGATAAAGGGATATAACGTATGACGCTCAAGTTGTGGCTTAAAACCTCCCTAATATTTTGGATTAAAATACGGTAAGCGTATTGTATTTGTCTCAGTAACCCAAGTTAAATAACACCGGCGCCGTCCGATTGCTCACGAAATCTTTTCCGACCTTACACCGGTTTGGCGGATAATTTGAAATTTGAGATTGTATACTACTTGTGTGCTTCTTCCATGATTGAGATATTCACAAAACCATGGCATAACGAGTGTTGTCTTTACCTTTATACAGTGTTTTGATGGGAGATTTGGCATTTTTTAATTCTATTTAGGTCTTAGTTAAGGATTAAAAAATTAAACATGGAGCTTTCGTCAATATTCGTTTTCAAAAGTGCATGGACTTGATTGATCGCGGCATTATCGAATAAATTATTATCTACAATAACAATTAAAGAGCAATATTTTAAAGTGTTCACAACAAATATTCATTTTTACAATTTGTAAATAGAGTTAATTGAATTCTTGGTTTTTACAGTTAAGCCATTTTGATAAAAAACTAAATAAAAAAAAAATAAATAGTCTTCAACTTGACACACGTGTCGATTCTGGAATATTTCGAAAATTTAATACCAATAATACCATAGTAAAAAATTGTTTCCGACTTGTAAATATCTTTGACATGTTTACCTAAATCGTAATTCATGGTAATAAATAAATATATACTTCATAACGAGGAACAAAATCACTTGATATAAATAACTGAAAAGAACATGTTATTTTGATATTATAAATGCCCCAGTAACAAATTAATTTAATTTTAAGAATTAAAAGAAAGATATTATGGATGAATAGCTTTCATTGAAAGGTCTGTATAAATAATATATACCTACAAAGAAAATAAATGAATAATTATTTATCATTATGTTCTTTATTGTAAGCTAACCACTTACAAAAAGCTATCGACCGAGGTCCTTCTGCCCATAAATGAATAATAAAAAGTTAAGATTATACATTTTGGTAATACTAAATATTGTTCTCCCCTTGTATTAAATATAGCAGACAA
The DNA here is from genome assembly GCA_949320105.2 of Crepidodera aurea. Classification (NCBI taxonomy): domain Eukaryota; kingdom Metazoa; phylum Arthropoda; class Insecta; order Coleoptera; family Chrysomelidae; genus Crepidodera; species Crepidodera aurea. Next base: position 35,060,662 of record OX439475.1, on the reverse strand, counting down.
TGAATTTCTCGAATGGTTTCTGTAACAAGAAAATTTCAAAGGAAGGTTTCTGTAACTATTTTGTTTAATTTAAGCATTTATCACGAGATACCAGCACCTCCCGGACAGCATCTTATTTGACATAATTTCGCTGACATTTGACGTACAAGACCGCGCCCTTAATAGCCTCACAACTCCGCCACGCCTATACATACAAGATTTGCCTGTTTTGCAATGTACTAAGCTTGGGGATATTTTATATATTCTACATAATTTGAAATTTATGTTACTGAGCTTGCATTGGGATAAAACAGAGAAATGAAAACAGTCAAAAGGAGAGCTGTATTGAGTGGCCGATAACGAAAAATAGTAATGTTGTAATTTATGTTGAGGCGATAAAGTGTTTTAATATTAAAAATTTTAGTTTCTTCATATAATTTTTTTCTTGAATTGAAAGTAAAGAATTCTTAGTAGTGTGTTTTGGACTGTCTCTAGAATCTTAAGAGTTGTATTAGGGAATTAGAAGACGCTAGTCCATAAAAATTGGTGTCAGCTTATTGCGTGTGCTTTCATCGAGACCCGCCCACTGTTCACCGAAATATTTAGAGGTTAATTCATTTTTCCTGGTCGGTGCAGGTGTTGTGCCGTCTGACGATGTTACTCTATTCTTCGTATCCCTTGTTTTAATCTGAAAAATCTGTATTGTAATTGTAATGTATTGTAATATTCCAATATATGCACTTACAAGGTGTTCGCAGTAATTTATGTACACAAATAAACATTCCTAACATTTTCTATACCATTTTTAGTACCCGATAATTGTCACCGTAATTTACGGCCCGCATCTGAAAAAGTCACACGGAAATTCGCCTTAATTTTTTTTCCATTCGCTGCGTTCAATGTTACACAGGTGTTAGTCTATTGTTTATTGCAATTTCATTGAACGAATTTCTAAAAGCCAAACAATAACCGTCGAAGCCTATTAAAGACAATAAATACAAGGTAAAAAGAGTAAATGCGATTCTGAGGAGTTTTTCTCGCATACCAGTCCTAGATAATCTGTCTAACATGGACAGGGGCGTATCAGTGGGACGTTTTGCTGTATCAAAAAGTGAGGAGAAAAAAAAAGAAAAAAACTTGCGCAATCGACAAATTATCATTTTTTAATGAATCAAATACTATTAAACGAGCAAGGTTTGTATGTATGTATGTGTGTCCAGAGGATCTCGAAATTCACTCGTCAGAATTCAATGAAACTTTCAGGGTAGACTAACTCCTATCTAAATCGGCAAAAAATGTAGGTCTCATGTCTGTGAAAATTCGATCTTCCGAGATATTTACAAGAAAAGTTAAGCTTTTAGTTTTATTGCCTAGCAACGGCACATAATAACAACTTGTTTCTATAGTAATATATACTATAAAGGATAGATGAGTACAGTAAAAGTGGGGATATAACGTCACATTCCATAGGCGTACTTTGCAAAATAAGTTTCTATAATATAAATAAGGTCACAGCATATAAAATATATATACGCACTTCGTAGATTAAATTTTGAAGTTATATTATTTACAAAAAATAAAAATATACTTTATGCATCTGACACTATAACATTGAACGAATTAAATTTAACCAATAAATAACAAGGAGGATTATATGTTGGGATTAAACTTTTTTAATCTCTTGGCATTAAAAGTAACGCTTCAGTACTTACCTAAACTCAAAGATTAAAAAAAAGTTAGTTCAAGAACTATCTTTAAAAGTGACTGTCTTCCCTAAAACTACTGGTATCACTATAATTGTCTTTTCTGAGGTTTATTATTATCGGTTCTATTAAATTATCCATTGATATATTCACTTTCCTAAATGAATTTTAACATTTTTAATATGACCAATTCATTTTCCCCAATGTTCTCTATTTACATCTGAAACTGCCTTCAAAAACAAATTTCGCACATCAGGAAATTTAAATGTTTTATTGTCTTGAGAAACATAACCTTTTAATAATTGTGACCAGATCAGTTCAATGGAATTTAACTCTGCGTGGTTCGGAGGCAATCTGAGAATTTTAATTCCTTTTTCTCTGGCCATCTCATCTATAATATATTTGTTGAATTTGTTTTTATGTTGCCTTGCTATTACTAATAATTCTGCCTTCAAGGATTTAGGAGGACTGATAATATTTTTAGAATGAAGCCATTTTGAAATATATATTAATACAAAATTCTGAATCAATTAAAATACATACGATACGGCTATGAATAAATAAAGTCTGACTTATCTGTCAAAAGAACAGGTTTATCTAGACAAAAACTATATTAGGCCGATCAGATGTATTAAAATTTAAATTTTAACTACAAATAAGCATTGAAGGATGAGGTAAAAATAAAATTTCTACCTCTTGAATCTGTACTACGTTCTGCAAATTAAATACTCCTTTCTTCTGTATAGTATAGTAGTAAAAAGATTTGACTTTATTTAATTTCTGGCGTTTTAATCTGAAAGAATTCAATTTTAAATTTGCCGCTTTATATAAAAAAGGAAAGGTTCATTTGACGGACATAAATAATTTACTTGTCAAATGACAGCCATCTCATAAATTCAAAGTTGAAAATACAACGTTGCCAATTCAATTTCAGAAATCATGGGTTTAGGTAAATATTTATAGTAACGTTGAGTAACACTGTTAAAATGGACACTTGTCAAAATGTGACACCTGTAAAAACGTGACAACAGTTAAAATGTGATACGTGTCAGAATGTAACAACTGTCAAAATGAACAAATGTCAAAATATGACACCTGTCAGAATGTAACAAATGTCAAAATGTCACACGTATCGTACTTTTCTTTATTTATTACAAAAATCTAACCTAACCTAAAGCTAATCTTTTTTTTTTGGCGGGTGGAAATGCTTTATGCACATCGGGTAAAGGTTCTTCCCTTCCCCGATAGTGTGAGACTACCCCTTAGGCTAATATTTTATTATGCAGACAGTTTTAATATTTAAGTTTTCATTATCATAGACAGAGAGAGAGAGAGAGAAAAAGAATGAATGCTTGTACACGTGTACTATTAACATAGATTTCAATTTTTTATTTTAAGAAACTTTAAAGAGACATTTAAAATTCTCTATTTTCATAGTACATTTTAAGGTTGATTGTGACTTTGTATTTTCCAAGAGCAAATTGTAATGTAATGTACGAATGAACTATTTTTGTAACTGAAAATTTTTGAAAAAATATGATATCAATATCTGCCACACGTCGAGAGTCTGGTCACAGGTTTTTGTGGAGGTTTTTACCAAAGTATGAATATCAGACCTATAATTTTCCTTCACTGCAGATCAATAAATAATAAAATCAATTGAACATAGAGTTTTTCTTATATAGTGATAAATAGAGTGAGCTCAGCGATCTTCTGTTGACGGGATGTGTGCCCTACAGGCTGCTGTTGCCCGTCCCGGAAACGGGGCCTGTCCACCGTGACAATTCGCGAAGATCAAGCGTCAGTAGATGTTGCCCTAAAAGGGTGAAATGAATTTAACTAACCTCTGTGACAAGCAGTTGATAAACGTCAACAACAGCTGCAGCCAATTGAAAATTAACACTGACAGCTTTTTTAATTTTCCCGCCTACTTTCAAGCCAATCGCCAATTAACTTTTTATTTATCTCCCTATCAGTAGTTCAAGTAGATGTCGCCCACTCCGTGATTTTCGCGAATTAATTAATAATTTGTCATGTTATAAATATACTTGAATTATATACTCATTGGGCTGCTTAAAAATGTAGATTTGAATATTAAGAGCGAAGCTCGGTGACCAGATATTTAATTTTAAATACAATTTTTAATGAAAATAAACCCCTCCCGAGATATAGGGCGTAGAAAATTACGATTTTCACAACAAAAATCGTTTTTTAACATAACCGAAAATCTGTTAGTGTTGCGTAAAAATTGATAATGACCTAATTTTATGGCCTTGAGCTAACAATTAAAATGATTTTTTTTATTGGATCCTGTAACTCCTCCCAATCCTCATGAAACTTCTTTTGCAGAATGGCCCGTGTTAAATCTTTTTCTATTATAGTCAAATCTGTATCAGAAAATTTTGTTTTCAAAAGTTTTTCAAATTAGAGAAATGGAAGTTTTCGAATGGGAATTGTAACCAATCTTCCCTCATTGAATTTTTAGAGCACTACTTACTTTCTTTTTCTGATATTCCTTTAACTTTTTTCGTAATCTTTTACCTTTGCTTTTGAGCCTACTGTCGTTTCGTCTTATTCTTTCTCTTCCTACTTCCGGTACTAATTTCTAATACACTAATTTATCCTTCTTCAATTATAACAACTTCAAAAGATGCAAACCAAATAGAAATACAAAATAATCTGCAAACTTATTTCACTCTTCGCTGTTAGTAAAACCCAAGAATAATAAACAACAATAGACGCCAGAGCCATCTTTATTATTTACTGTAAAGAATAACTCATGTGGCCAAAAAATTAAAAAAACATTACAGTGCATAATAGATGGCAACACATTATTCAATTGATAAGGTTTTTCTTGTAATTTGGATTTATCAGTAGTTGCTTGAACTGGTTACTTTCAGATACCATTAGCAAGGGAATTTGTGGACTTTTGCTTGTATCTGATGTGCTAGTTCGGCGAGCGCACTAAAGTCAGTGACAATCAAATACTTAACTCAAAGAATTCGAAAAGTGGATCTAGAGAAATCCTAGAGAAATAAGGGAATCTCTGAAAAAAGAAAGCTTAGAAGCTCCAGAAACTCCACTCTGTCTCTACATAATAAGCTTATGCTTTATAAGCAGATACTTAAGCCTGTATGGACCTATGGTATCTAACTATGAGGATGTACCAAAGCAAGCAACTTAGATCCAAAGATTTCAAAAGAAAGCACTGAGGAACATAGTAGATGCCCCTTGGTACATTCGCAATAGGGATCTGGAAATGGACACTGTTGACCGGACCATCAAGAAATTAGCCAAGAGTCATGAAGAAAGACTTCATCATCATGTTAATGTCAAGGATATCCAGCTCCTTGATAATACAGAGTTAGAAAGAAGACTTGAGAGGATTAAGCCCTTTGAGTTAGTTTAGTTTTTTTAGTACAAAAGCAGAGCTTGTGTGTGCACGTTAAAGTTTAGTGCAATCCATTCTACAGAACCTAAGGAACGCTGATGAGTATACCTTAGTTTTAAGTTTCAAACTCTATGAGATTAAGTTAGAATTAAATTGCTCATTGGTCTCTGTTGACCAGATTGTAATATACTAAATGCCTTTATGGGTGTTTAGTATTAAAAAAAATCGAAAAGTTGATTTATCGGTTTTTGCATGTTTGCTCCACAAATTTTCTTTCATTAATGCAAGTTAAGTGGTAATTTGTAACAGTGCGGCTTGGGTGTTATACCGAATATCTAACAATTTTAAAAACTAACTAGAAAGCAAAAAGAAAACGATCAATTTCATAACTACATAGTAAATCTTTAGTAGTGCCATTTTTCCGACACCTCACTGAGCCGATTGGAGAAGTGCATCGTTTGTATGCCGCTCGGCGAAAAGCGTAAAGCGATGTGACAAATTACCCGAACAAAGAGCATCTCAACTCTTCGAATTCCGCACAGAAAAATATTTAATTCGTATTGTGGCCGAGCCAAATAAGGGAAATCCTATAAGGAGACAGATTTAAATTCAAGAGACAGAGTGCGATATGGATGGAAAAACAAAGTGGATCGAGGTGAAACGAGACACCTCCATCTTTTCGAAACTAATGGTGCGATCTTCGGTACAGGGTCGGACTCGAAGGGAGACAAATAAGACAAAAATTATAGGAAAAAGTTGAAAAACAACCATCGGGGTCCATAAGTGCAAGAGGATATAAAAATTAATAGGTTAGAAAATAAGAATTGAAATTTGAGAGCACTCTGACAAAGTAATCTGCATCAAACGAACTCCACTTGTGGGTAAATTGTTTAACTTGGCAATCCATTATATAAATTCAGTGAAATTTTACAGAAAGATGCTCATGCATGTAGTTACTATCTCATATATACTTTCATCAAATCGCAGCATCATCTTCCCCAATAAACATTTTTGTGTATATATCTAATAAAGGTGTTATATCACCTACCTTAAATAACTTGCATTTATGTAGTTAGTTAACCGAACTATTTCCGTTGCCCTTATAAACCCCTTAAAGAGCTTAAATATAGCATTTATAGAGGTTACGAACACCTTTGTTTAGTAACGCTATATATCTTTAAGTTTTATTACCACAAGGAACAGAAACGTTATGGAAACCGCTATATAACTTCCTAAATAACCTTCCTGTCACTTGTCAATCCTCTCTTATTCTTAATAGGTTATACGTTTCTCTCTCTTGAACACATTTATTTTATGTATGGCCTTATCTCATTTCAAAATTATGCTTTCACATGATGAACAACAGAATAATAATAAGCTATAACTGATGTATTTCGTAAATCTCTTTGAGACTTTATTATTAGTATGACACAAAATTGAAGTGGAAAATTTTTTTTACCGCAAATTTTAACACGATACTTCGAAAAAAAACAGAGGCCTTCAAAATTCCCAGTAATAATAAAAGTTCAGTTTAAATTTTATGGGATGCATATATTTTTTTTAACACAATTATCATTCGCATCGCCTCTATTCAACAAGTGATTATTCATTTTGGGTTGTTTCGGAAAATAAATTAAATAGCACTAAGTATAATCATGAGATTATGGAAGCGTCTGATATATTTGCTCAAAAAATCATGGCGGAATCAACATTAGTAACCTTACAATTATTAGAAAGCCTTATATCACTCTGTATAACCTAATATATTCTAAAGTAATAGTATATACCTCTGATTAGTGGTATTATATAACTCTAGGTTGACGAGGTATCTAGTAGTATCTAGTGTAGCTTATAGTGATGTATATATATATATATATGTAACCCTACGTTCCGGCACCAAAAACGACCTTATATAGACGTTGTGGCACCATATAAAACGTTGTGGCACCAATTTTTGGTGCCACAACGTTTTAAGTTATTTTTGGTATCTTGAGCACCCCAGGATGCCCCACAGCAATTTTCAGGAAGGTGCCACTTGGACCATTTATATGTAAAAACTCGATTTTAGTTAATCCGTATACTCTCCAGGGGTCACCCCGACTCGTCTATAGCATACGCTACGTACAAGCACCAGGACGCGATCGAAGCGTTGTGGCACCATGAACGAAAGTACGTTCAAGCACCTCTTAGTCGTGTCTTGTGAATGCGATGTAAAAATAAACAACTTGATATTTGCGGTGTAAGCTTAAGAGGTAAATCTTGCTTTTGGATTGCGATTCATGCTTTAATAGGTAGAATTATAATTTTTCATAAATTATTTTATTAAAAATAATATAAATAATAATATTTGGGAATTATCAAGAATCACTAAAAAATTTTCTCCACGGCCACTACTGAATGTAGTTATTCTGAAACCACTTATAATAACAGAAAAGAAACATTCTCGCTCTTGAGATTGAAAGAAAATTCTGAAACATTTGTCTCTTATGTATTTTATACGTACTTCATTCTATCACTAGAGATACTCTTTATTCCATACTTGTTTAAAAAAATAAGGTTTGCCATGAATGTCGAATTAGTTGACGTGGTCTTAATATTGGTTTGTAAAAACTTTTAATTTATTAAAAAGGAGAAGAAAATCAAACGATTCAGAGGTAGAATTTCTTAGTTTGTGTTTTTACAAAATTTCGATAGAACGCCAATTCATTTCTCAAGAGTAATTTTTACATTTACACTTCACATTTTTACATTTAGATAATTAAAATTAGATTTTAATTTTAAATTATAATAACGGTATCCATAAATAATCAATTATTTTAATAACAACCAAACCGATTATTTTTTTTATATTTATTAAAAAATATAATATCTAAGAGCTTTTGCCATTTTTAATAAGAGTTTTAAATCCTTATTATTAATATTTAACTATGATGAAAAATATTATTTAAGGTAAGTTTTTACATATTCAAAACTTCACAAATCAAAAATATTGTAATATTAAAAAACAAATAATAATTCTAAATGTCAACTAGTTGGTTCATTAATAACAGTTTTAGTTTTTTGTTCGCCACTCCATTGATTATAATTACTTACTTATTTAGATCCATTGAATCTTTTGAATTTTTTGTCCTAACTTAGTAATAAAAAAATTAATTTATGTAAATATCCGCAATTTATAAATTTATGTATAAAAATTAGGTAATAATTTTAAAAAATTAGAAGCACTTTAAAGTAAAATTAAGTTTTTAAAAAATTGGAAAATTAATAAAAAACAATTTTTGTCTAACCACTCAACCTCCGAGGCGAATACTTCTTTTCAAAATAAAATTGAAATAATATATGGTGCCAAAAGGATATATATTTCAAGTTATTATATTATATAAACTTTGCGGCACCACGCAGGAAGGAACGTTCAGGCACCATTTAGAAGCGTTTTGTGAATTCCGTGTAAAAACTAAAAAATTGTTAAAAAATATTTACAAAAACTTGGTAGGTATTTTAACGGATTGCGGTGCAAGCTCTTTAATTAAAAATTATATCGATAATAACATTTGGGCATTAAAAACCCCTCTTTTATCAAGAACCACTAAAAAAAATCTTAATTTTACGAGAAAGTTATTCGTTATAAAAAAATCATGTTTGTCAAAAAAAAATAAGATTCGTATATCACAATTTTAAGTTACATGTAGAAAATTAAGAAAATGTGTAAGAATATTAAAAAGTAACTAAGATTATTTAGTATTTTACTCAAAATGTTTATATAAGTAAGTTGTTGTCCAAACTACAAATTTTTACATCAAAAACCCTCAAATGGAACCTTTACTTATATCAATATCTACGGAATCTCTAAAATTTTATTTTTTTGCAAAGAAAGCAATAACAAAATGAAATAATATAAAAATTGTTCACTTATACTTAGAATATATTAAATAGTGCAATTTTGTTTAAACAATGTGGCTCATTTTAAAATATTAACAATTGTGCAATTTGTGTCAATTAATAAATAATTTCGATAATTTTTCTCATTTAATTAATTTCTTAGTACATTTGTGTTTTTACAAATGAACTAAAATTTGGATTTGCCAATCTTGTTTGTCAATAAGACTAATTTTTATGTTTTAAAAATTGAAATTTAATTTTTAATTTGAAAATTTATAACTATATTTTATTTTAATTGATGCATACAATTTTTTCAATTCCTAAACATTTTGTGAATAATAATAAGTAATGGTAGTTTTCTATTGATACATTTTTACTTTTTAATACACCGTACAGGTATTCTAAGATTTGCATATTCTGATCTTATTTTATGGACTTTAGTAAGATTTTTCTAAAGAATAAACTAAAATAATATTTTTTTCCACTTTTCGATCCATTTGTGGATATACTGTATATTCTAACCTAGAGCATTTTTTAGAATACGCGATTTTGGCAAAAATTACAAGAGTTCAAATTAAAATGACTTAATAGAAATTATTAATTAAAAAGACAGATTCAACAGTTTACGAACGTTTAATAGTATTTTTTATTAATTAAAAGTCTCATTATAAAATTGGAATAAATATTAAAATATGCATTGCCAGAAAAGGATATTGACCAACAGCTCGCACAAAATGTGATCTCGATAAAACTTGGCATTTAAGTACTTGAATGGGTGTAGAAAACGATAAAAAAATCTTTGCTGCTCTAAAGTATATGCTAACTTCACAATTTCGAAAATAAAATCGAAAACTTGGTTTTTCTTATATCTGGAAAAAAAATAAAAATTTCGAAAAACTAATAGCACCAAAAGAGCGGAAAATTGTACTAAAAATTATATTTAAAGTTAAAAAGTTAAAGTTAGTTAAAAAAAAATGTATTACTGTAAAAAATTATTAAAAATAAGAAAGCAAATTCGAAAACTCAACGCGCGCCGAGCCGTTGAATTCAAATATTCAGGCGAGACGTTCGGAAAAACTAAAGTATCTTTGTGTAAATTGTAAGCAAAAAAACAAAAAAGGAAGCATTTTAAAGAGGAGACTCTAAGCTTTCTCAGGAATCCATTAATTTTTAAAATTTTTTTTGTTTTCTCATAGAAAATTTGATCGGCAGTTATAATTTCTAAAATTCTCACTGCTTTTTATAAAAGTGAAGATATCTATTAATAGAGGCATAACAAAAAAAAATCCTTGTAGATTTATCATTATTATACTTTTACTTTTGATTTAAATATAATTAAAATGATGATTATCTGGGTTTAGTAAAAATTTTCATTTTTTTTACAATATTCATTCGACGCAATTTTTATTTTCAAAATAGTGTTTATATAAATCAGAAATTATTTTTTTTTAATAAAGTTAAAAATAATTTAGAAATTGATTTATACAAAATAAAATAGTAATACAAATTCTTTTTAAAAATAACTTATAATATAATTTTTAGTAAAATTTTCCGCTCTTTCACGTGGTGCTATTAGTAATTCGAATTTTTTTTTTCGAGATATAATGGAAAAACCAAATTTACGATTTTATTTTCAAAATTGTAAAGTTAGCATACACTTTAGAGCAGCAAAGATTTTTTTATCGTTTTCTGCACCGTTTCAAGTACTTAAATGCCAAGTTTCATCGATATCACATTTTGACGAGGTCAAACTCTCTGACAACTGGGCTATTGGTTATTTGCTCGAATAAAAATGTACTGTTTGTATGCTATATGTAGGATTAAAAGTTTTTTAACTTTTTGACTTTTTTTTATAGAAAATTTTGTCATACGCATTAATTTGTTAAAAAATATTTTTTCAGATTTTTCATTATTCTTGTCTAACGCCCCAACCTCCTTAAGCGTTCGAAGCGAATATGTATGTCCAAGATAAAATTGAAAAGTGTATTCTGAAATAATATATATGGTGCCAGACAGCATATACAGTCAAAACATATATACGGTGCCGGTAGAACCCCTTATCTCTCTACAATTCCGGGTTTGTATACGTCGATTTAGTTTTTGGTGCCAGTACGTAAGATTACCGGTATATATATATATATATATATATATATATATATATATATATATATATATATATATATATATATATATATATATATATATATATAAATTATAGTAACACACTGTACTACAAGTGGTGTTATATACCTAAGGTTAGGCCACTCGTAATTGAAAAGGTATGATCTAACTTCAAAAATTTTATGTTATCATCAATTTGCTTATTGTTCATATGTTAGAGGTACACACACAGCAAATTTCTTTCAAAATTGTACAAACGAAAGAACCAGACCGCAAGTTACCTTCATGTCATCAGTGTGGGAAAAGAGCGGTTTATGTATTAAAAACTGTAGATCTGTTTCGACAATTGTTTTATTTACAAGGTTGGAATTCCCAGCAATGTTCTAGGATCTTGGGGTAATATATTTGATAAAAACGATTATTAACAATTATCATCACTTCCTTTAGTTTTAGCTCTATAGATATTTTTCTTTTATACTTTTATAACCTGCAAAAAAGTGCTTTTATCTGTTAAAATAACTTCAATCTGCTATGATCGTCCTTTCTGTGGCCGCCGCCACACAGGTTGAGATTCCAACATTGGTTGATTTTAAAAGTTTACACATGTAATTTAAAAAAATAATGTAGCGTATAACGTGATGAGTCATTTTAAGTAACTAACTTTGTTTAAAAAAAATAAAAATAAAAAAAACCCAGAGGAAATTCTATTCAACAAATCACGAGCTTTTGGTTCATCTATATCTAAAGTGCTATTATTTGTCAAAACAACTTCATGGTAAGAAACGATCGTTACCAACATAATCACCAAAAGTTTTATAACGTAATCTCGCAAACACTACTGTCTCCAAGTTTTTATTGAGGTAATCAGAACACTACTGTATAACTCAGGATACATATTGAAGAGGTTCTGACAACCTTTATATACCTTTCTTATAAATACATTGGTAACCATTACTATAAGTTCTTTAAAAATTGTTATATAACTCCATTATATTACTAGAGTTTACAGTTGTGTAATAAAACCGTTATAAAACTACATTACTAAAGGTGAGAATATAAAACTCCTTATATAACCCCATTAACATTATATTTCCTTTATACAACTAGGCGTTACTATAAGTTACCAAAATTGTTTATTGGGTCAGGACAAAAACAATTGGAAAATGGTGAGAGCATTTAAAAAAAAACATGTATAACTTGGTAACGCATTATACAAATTTAATACAATTTTCCCGAAAGATGTTCATGAATTTAGTAATCTGAGATATGTTCTTTTTGCAAACAAAATTTTTCGTACAAAGCCACTCCCACAATTTTTCAATTTTAATTTTGGTCTGAGTACCTACTCTGAGTGAGTTATGCATATTAGATTAATTACACTTATGAGCATCATTTTATATGACCCATTGCTAAGTTATATACTTTAATCCCTCATTAAGGTACCCAGCACAATGTCACCATATTTCTAAGATCCTAAATCTAAAGATTTTACACCTCCCTCTGTGTAAAATACCTCATTAGGATTCAACAAAAAATAGAAAATGTTTAAAATAAAACTTTTCAATTCGTTAATACGGCTTTTGGCGGCATCATCAGCAATAAATATTTTGCCGTTTTCTACAATATAATTACAATAAATCAAATGTAACTGCAAGTTGCTGAAGACCAAAGTAAAATACACCATTTATCGGAAGAAGCTTCCAAGATGTAAGATATAATTCAAACAAATTTCAACGAACAGTCATTACTTTGAATTATTACTAACTGAATTCATTTAAAGAGTTTGCTAATCCCGCAGATTTATGTTCTAGGGAAATTTTTTTCTATTACCCGTAAGCTGCTAAATTAAATCATATTCATTTTGTTTTCATGCTTAGCGTTTAATGTTTTTAATTAATTTAACATTCGCGCTTTCCTGGAATCGAATATCATAAAGCTACAATGAATAAGAAACAAATAAAAAAAATCCGTTGTGGCGGCAGTTATAAAAAAAAATTAATTTGGTGTTAAAATCAAATGATATTTGGCATCCCAAAAAAATTCGTTTCGAATTTTTTTAATGTAAAAATTACATTTGAAATATTATAAAAGGAAAAACATTTCACATGTCAAAAAAAAAGTAAAACAATTTTTTAGGGTCGGAATTTTGTTTACTTTTTCTTTGACACGTCAAATGTCATTTGGATTTTAAATTTTAAATTTTTTTTTCCCATTGCTTAGTTTTAAAATTAAGGAATGAAAATTTCAGAACGTATTTACAAGCCAATAAGGCACCTAAATACCAAATAAAAATTAAGGTCTTTTATTTTTTTTGTAATGTACATAGGGTTACTGCGCCCCCTGGTGGGGCGATTTCAACCAAAAACAAACGGATTCATTCCGCGATGATCCGATACCCACATACCAAATTTCAGCTCAATCGGATCAAGCTATTGCGATTTTTTAGTTAAAAAAATTTTTTTTTTGGTTACGTTCAAAATTAGGAAATGAAAATTTCAGGATGTATTTACAAGTCTGTGAGGCACCTAAGTATCAAATAAAAGCTTTAAGTCTTATATTTTTTGGCGATGTACATAGGGCTCCTGCGCGGATTAAGCGTGCGGACGCTATCGTGGAAGAATACAGACACACAGACAGACGGACAGACTTCCCTCTGGAAATCGTTTTAATCGTCTCAGGAGACCTCAAAATGGATATATCCGTCGTTATCTCAATTTTTTTTAAGTCGTTTACAATACTTTCCCTTTGGCGAGGGGCCGGGAAAGTAAAAATAATACATCCGTTTTTTTTACTAAAAATCAGATTTGACTAAATATTGAAAAGGAAGAGAATTTCTTCATAAGGGTATTAGGAAAAATAAATCCCTAATAAATCTGGTTAACTTAAAAGGAACAAAAAGAAATAAACAAAAAAAAATTATATGCCCTCTTGACAGCCGAGCTTTGAATATCGTTAGTAGACTGTAACCAGGGCAGCACTAGCGGCGACTTAAGCAAGAAAGTTTTTTTGGATATAAATAGATAAAGTAAACAATTTTATAGAATTTATTATTTACTCTTACATTTCAGGAAGATACTTTCCTTTTCAGGTATATCAGTTGGAGTGATTTAAGTGTATAACAGTTGGTGTCATTCAACTTCCGATCAACGCCAACCATACAAAAAAATCCCCAGGATATCTGATAAGTGTACAAAACTAGCACTAGGTAGTGAGTCTGCTACACAGTCACTGACGATAGACCGTCCATATTAACAAGCCAACTACAAAAAGAACCTCCCTTTTTTTGAAGTTTGGGAAAAACCTGCACCTCGTCGACACTAATGTGCCCTCGTAAATGACCAAAGATTTTCCGGAGCTTAAAAGCTTTAAAATCAAGCCCTAACAGACACTTTCTCCTTTAATGCCTTAAAGTCTTCTAAATCTTCCTTCAGGCACTCATCGCCTACTTCCTCGGCAAGCTCGTTATCGTCATAATATATTTTATTATTTTTATCATTGTATAAAGATTAACTATATACAATATGACTAAATGATAAGCTGTATACAGTATGTTTAAATTATAAAACGCAACATACAAATGAAAGCTAGAAAACTGATCAGCAACAGTATTTTAATATTGTTTTACTATTGCAAAAATTGGAAGGATAACTGATTTTTATCAGTGTATAAAGATTTGGATTTCACTATACCTGATAAAAATTTATCTATTTCAGAAACCCAGTGACATTTTCGTTATTTATTTTATTAGTATAAGAGACATATTATATGTTCTGTTGGAGTAGCCATTTTTCTGACACCTCGCTGAGCTTAATGCCATCAACTTCTTCACATCGTCAACAAGAAGTGAAAGAGCGTCCTTTGTATGCGTAACGGGTAAACCAACAAACGATGTGACAAATTATTCCGAGAATTGACAATTACGATCCAAGTCGGTCAGTTTCACACAGAAAAATAGGCATGTTAGAAAAAAAAACACGATGCTGAAAATGAGATCGGCGGGTAAAAATGTCGTACTTCTAAAAGATATTCTTAAAATTTGTTAGAAAATACTGGCATTATTTGATTGAAGTGTGTAGATACATTTTCTTTGGAAGAAGGCGCAATTTTGAATTACAAATGGTTTCTAGATGAAAAAACTGTATTACTGCTCCTGTCAGCAGTTTTTTCGATTTACCCGCGGCAAAACTTGACAGCTGTTGTCACCAAAAATTAAAATACCTTTGATTACAAGTAATTATGGTCTCCTAGGACACCAGAAAACGACGTTAAACAATTTTTCTGATTTTATTTTCAATAAATTTTGTAATATTGTTTTTAAATAGTGCTAGTCAGCATATGTAGTGAAAATGAGTCGCTTTGGAAGTGGTTCTATGATTAATATTGATCTGGCGATTGAGAAAAGTGTAACAGTTTACGGAATTCTGCAAGGCAAAGACATTAACACTAGAGGTAAGTCACTTTATGACTATATAATAAACAAGAATCTTTGTATTCTAAATAGAGGTACTGAACCAACTTTTATAAACATCAATAATAATATCCGGCTGGCATGTATCTGACGATACTCAATGTCAGATCATCGCTGGATAAAATATGAATTAAATTTATCGCTCACAACCTCTACACTATCTCGCGACCCCAGGAAAACGGATCGGACAAAATATGTCCACCTTTTGGAAGGGGATCTGCAAGCAGTAGAGGTTGTGTTGCCTAATAATATGAGCAAATTGGAAAATTACTCTGTAACTATCCATAATGCTATAAATCACGCCTATAAGAAGTCCTGCCCCCTCAAGCGGGTCGAACTCAACGGTAGAACCACCTCCTGGTGGTGCCAAGAGTTGGATCAGCTCAGGAAGATGGCAAGGACATCTTTTAATAAGGCAAAAAATACGGAACTTGAGAGGACTGGGACATATACAGGTCTCACCTCAGAGAGTACAAAAAAGTCGTCAGACAAAAACAAAGAGAAGCTTGGAAGAACTACTGTGAGAAAATCGAAGATTTTCCTAAAGCAGCTAGACTCCAAAAAGCTCTCTCTAAAGACCTTTATCGCCATATCGGTACACTAACCAAAGAGGATGGCACTAGAACTGCCAACCTTAAGGAAAGTCTTGAACTGCTAATGTCAACACACTTCCCTGACTCCAGAACCACTAATCTGGCAATCTGGGAGACAAATATTTCAAACAATACTCCTACTGTGTTCCAAAATTTCAATTTATATTTTAATTGTACCATAAATAATTTAGTTTGTAGTATTTTGTGATTAAATAAATTACCTGTTTTTCAGTTTTCAAATTAATACCTACATATTTATTTTGTATGTATATATAATAGGTAGTATGTTTTGTAAGCTATGTGTATGCAGAATAATCTGTTACTCATGAAATATTCTTGTCAAATACTATTCGGTCATCTAATTTTTCCTGTGACAAAAATCGAAAAAACACAATGCAAAGTAATATTTTTTTTAACAAAATGCATTCGTGCAGGTGCAAAAATCCTCGTCTTCCACTCGGATTTTTGTTGCCACCAGCATTCATGCTTCTTGTTAAAATATTACTTATGATATTACTTACGAAAAAATCCAGTGAACTTAGGTGCAGAAGGTGACAGACAAATATAATGTAAAATAGATAACAATAAATCATGATTTATAGTATCAAAAGCCCTACTGAAATCCAGCAGGATTAGGGCCGTACATAAACCTGAATCAGTTGCTCGAATTACATCGTCAATCTCGTGGAAAAGTGCTGTCGTGCAACTGTAATTCTTTCTAATGCCAAATTGAACGTTTGGTAAAACTTTAAATGTGGCGCCATCTTTGTAAAAATATAATGAAAAATGCTTTAACTATTTTAAAGTTACTGCTATTTTTGACATAATTTTCTTTAATATGTTTTATCTAATTTATAAAAAATCACAAAAAATATTGTCTTCTCTTTATGGGGTGCAAGGTGCAATCTAACACCCTAATAAGAGGCCATAAATGATAGAAAGTGATGTAAATACAGTTATAGATGACAATTTTTTCGATAAATAATGTCCTGGTCGATTTTACTACTTGTAAATTTCTAATTTTGAGATCAAATGTGTTATTTTCAGGTTGAAATGCAGCTCATTATTTAACAAACATATATGAATCAATTATTATTATAATATTAATAAAATATTCAGGATTCGTACAACTTTATTTCCTCGTTAGTGCCACAGTATTTTCGAAAAACTGCGTCCACCGGAAATCTCATTTATTGTTATGCGTTGCATTCCCGGTAAATAATTGTGTCATGGTGTTTATTGCTAAAAATTTTCAGTCTCGATGCGTATCGATGATTAGCGGATCCGTGCCGATGGTTGCTAAGCACCTCCCGTGAATTTTAAATACCATTAAAAGTCGGTTTGTATTCCTCGAAGATGGTATGATTCGAGAATGAATCATTAGTTATTGTTTATTAATTTTTTTATTGTCTCGGTATTGGGTAATTGTTTATTAATGCGATTGTTCTGGAACGTGTTGCTATTTTGAGGTTTTTGGGGGCATCTTCTCGTTAATAGATTTAATGAAAATATGTTTAACTGAGCTGTCATTATATTCAAAAAGGAATTCAGTAATATTGGTGGACTAAAAAGTCACTAAAAACCATATTTTTGACGGTGGCTTTATTTTGGTAATCTATTAGCCCAAAGAAGGATGTTGACCAAAAGCTCGCACAAAATGTGATATCGATTAAACTTGGCAATTAAGTACTTGAAAGGGTGTAGAAAACGATAAAAACATCTTTGATACTCTAAAGTGTATGCTAACTTCACTATTTTGAAAATAAAATCGAAAAATTTAGTTTTTCCATTATATCTAGAAAAAAAAAATACAAATTTCGAAAAATTAATAGCACCACGTGAAAGAGCGGAAAATTTTACTAAAAATTATATTGTTATTTAAAAAAAAACGTATTACTGTAAAAAAATTTTAAAAATAAGAAAGCAAATTCGAAAGCTAAGCGCGCCGAGCCGTTGAATACAAATATTCAGGCGAGGCGTTCGGAGAAACCTAAAGTATCTTTGCCTAAAATGTACACAAAAAAAAGAAAGCATTTTAAACGAGGAGACTCTAAGCTTTCTCAAAAAGCCATAATTTTTTAATTTTTTTTTGTTTTCTCATTGAAAATTTGACAGGAAGTTATAATTTCTAAAATTCTAACTGATTTTTATAAAACTAAAAATATTTATTAATAGAGGCATAACAAAAAAAATCTTTGTACACTTATCATCATTATACTTTTACTTTTGATTTAAATATAATTAAAATGATGAACATTATCTCTGTTTAGTGAAACTTTACATTTAAGTTTTAAAATTAGTCTTTATTTATATATAAATCAATTTCTAAATTATTTTTAACTTTATTTAAAAAAAAATTTAATTTCTGGATTATATAAACACTAATTTAAAAATAAAAATTGTTGTAAAAAAAAGATAATTTTAAAACAAGTTTTATTGAACAGAGATAATGTTCATCATTTTAATTATATTTAAATCAAAAGTAAAAGTATAATGATGATCAATGTACAAGGATTTTTTTGTTATAGCTCTATTAATAGATGTCTTCAGTTTTATAAAAATTAGTGAGAATTTTCTAAATTATAACTTCCGGTCAAATTTTCTATGAGAAAACTAAAAAGAAATTAAAAACTAATGGCTTCCAGAGAAAGTTTAAAACGCTTTCTTTTTTTTCTTTGGGTACATTTTAGGCAAAGATACTTTAGTTTTTTCCGAACGCCCCACCTGAATATTTGTATTCAACGGCTCGGCGCGCGTAGAGTTTTCGAATTTGCTTTCTTATTTTTTAATAATTTTTTACAGTAATACAAATTCTTTTGAAAATGACTTATAATATAATTTTTAGTCAAATTTTCCGCTCTTTCACGTGGTGCTATTAGTTTTTCGACATTTGTATTTTTTTTTCGAGATATAATGAAAAAACCAAATTTTCGAAATAGTGAAGTTTTTTTATCGTTTTCTACGCCCTTTCAAGTACTTAAGTGCCAAGTTTCATCGATATCACATTTTGTGCGATGTCAAACTCTCTGACAACTGGGCTATAAAAAAAATTTCAAAAATCAAGTGTGAGGAATAGTAAAGAAAAATTTGGCAGTGGGGAGAAAGTGGAAAATTCTATTTTGCCATTATTTGGAAAAAATACAAAAGTTGTAGCAAAATAGCTTTAATGATTTTTTTGTATTATTCAGTGTTTGAGACAACAATTTCATATACTTACGTGTCATCGAAAATGCACTCCTTTCCGAGTAGTTTTTTCAATGTGGTATCCCTACTTAGGCTTTATCCACCGATAGTTTTAACAAAAAGTTTAACATCTTTCTTCTGTTTCTGGAGCGTTATCTAAAATATTTTCTATTTAGAAGAGACTTGGCTTAATGAGGAACATTTTGAAACAAATAGTTATAATTATCACCAGGCGTTTACAGAAGGTTTGTCAATTGGATTAAGTGGCAACCGGAGTTCTTGTGAGAATCAAATTTCACTTCTATTTTATGAGGATTTTCTAATATAAAATTGTATTTATATGCGCGCCACTGGGAACACTTGGCCATGGAATATTTCTCGACAGCTTTAAATGTATGTAACGATGTGGCAACACTTTACAAAGATATTTAAGAAAAAAATGGGAAACCATATTATTTAAAAAGTACTCGATATTTTTTAAAACAAATAGGAGCAAATTTTCATAGATTTAATGCAGAATGGCGCGGATATTTCTTTTTGTGATTTTCCATTTAAAATTAACAAAATAAATACTTTTCGAAGGTTTACAAAAAAATCAAGATTTCTCCACCCTAAGTTTTGGAATTATTGGTATTTCCTGAAAATTTCACAAAAATCAGACGAAAACTAAAGGCTTAAAAGGTTATTAAAATTTTTCAAGGGGTTCGGTTTGCTCTTAAATAAAGCAAGAACTTTTAGATTGGTTATTCTGTACAAAAATAGAGATAGACAAGGACACAGGACCAGGTGGATTTTTAGTCCTCTTAAACCCTTATCTATCAATAGAATATATAATTTTGCTTTTCTGAGTCGAAAAAACGGCTTTTTTGCGGTCACTCTTTCAATCAGAAAAAGCAACATATAAAACATCTTAACATCTTTTTTTAATTACCCCGTATTTAATTTAAAAATCTCTTTTTGTTGATCGATTTCACTTTAATTACCAACCCAAATAAAAAAATCGACAAAATAAAAAATAAAGACGTTATAGTTAAGTCAATTACTGGCAACCAAAATAAGATTTTAATAGTAATCCAAAACTGGTTGTACGAGACGCCTTCTGTTGTGTATTAATTATGTTTGCTTTTATTATCATTGTCTTTATTAGACAGCGATGCTCATTATAAGTTACAATACGTGGAAAATTCTTCTTTTTTTTATTTCTTTACTTCATTATATACTAATTAATCGTATTTGACTTAAGGAGACTTATAAGGTATTATTGGTAGACATTTATCATTATATTGATGTCAAAATAAGTAAATTTGGTGTTTCAGAAAAACTTTTTTTAATTTATGGACATGCTTAGTCTTCTAATGAATGCATTAAGTCAACCTTTATAGTTTATATTCGTGAAATTACCCTTTTTATTAGGTGGATATCTCTGGCTGCAGTACAAAACTTCCACTGTTTCGACAATATAGCTTCACGCATATTTACCAGTTAAAAGAATAAACTATTACCAGAGTCATTCATTATTTCTTATCGTCGCTATTATTAATTATTAAAGCCACGTTTACTTTGCGAAATTCAACTAGTTTTGTCTGAGAAATTTCTGAAGTTTATCTCATTAGACGTCTCATTAATACAGCAGGATTTAACAAAATGTTGCAATCACACACACAATAAATTATTTGATTTATTTTTCTTGGTAGGAAAGTCATGAATACCGGATGTTAGTTTGAACATTCTCACGATTAAAGCGTTTTTAGTGCATACATTTATAAGGTTATTCTGTGTTTTTATTAGTAAATTTTCTAAACTTGTCATATTCTGCAATTCCTCTCAACCCCCATTTCAAATCAGTGTCGTTAGATCGAGATTGTCTAATCTCGCTCTTTTTTGTTAGAAACATTCCTTTGTTATGATTACCATCTGAGCAATCACGACCAATGAGAAAATTACTTCTTATTTAAATTAACCAAGGTAGATCCTTAAACTAAGGGATACTCTTGGCGTGTACAATTCAGAAGCTCTGCTTTTAAAACTGACAAGTACACTAACTCAAAGGGCTTAGTCTTCTTTCTAGTCCTATGTTGCCAAGAAGTTGGATGGCCTCTACATTAACGCGATCATAGAATTGGTCTTCGTGACTCCTGACAAACTTGTTGATTGTCTGGTCAACAGTTTCTATTTTTAAGTCCCGACTTAAAAAGACCTATACTACACAACCCACTAATTAAAAATAGGGATGGAACTTGGACAAGAAACAGTATACAAAAAGCTAGTAAATTCGCCGAACCTCTAGAAAATATATTAATGCCTAACAAAGGAGATGAACTGATAGAAGATCAAAATCCTATTTTAGAAGAAAGGGATATCATGATTACCTCACCAAAAGAAATAAGTACAGAAATAAAAGAAAACATTAACCCTAAGAAAGCACCTGGGTTATTACGGGAGAGATACTAAAACAACTTCCGAGGAAAGCTATAGTAAAACTTCCATACCTATTTAATGCATCATTTAGAATGAGATATGTTCCACGGATGTGGAAAGTATCAGAAGTTTTCATGATACCAAAATCAGGGAAACCACCACATGAAATTACATCTTAAGGCCCCTCCGCACTATGGGCCAGGCAGTGGCCCAATTCTGCTGGGCCACTTTGTAAACAGGGGTTGGTTTGTGTTGGTCATATTGGGCCAGAGTATTGGCTTGAGTTCGCTATCGGAGCGGTTTTCAAGACACATCAAAACAAGTGCGCAGTAGATAAGTGACGCGTCCACACACTTGTCCAAAGTTGGTTTCGGCTTTCGCGTTGTTTAAGGTTATGTTTATGTATTTGAGTTTGATTATTGAAACTACAAATAAAAAATGTCTGGAAAATCGTGGACAAATGAGGAAACTTTTACATTTTTAGAACTGTACCAAAATGAATCTACAATTTGGAATCCCAAAAACCCTTTCCACAAAAATAAAAATTTGGTACGCCTCATTTTATTCTGATTTATTACTGAAACTACTTTGTTCTGTTCTTATGAATTGTTAGCATCCACCTCCTTATTTTTCCATTTTTTTTAATCATGTTCTTGTCAATAACATTTAAATAAACATTATATGCACTAGCCTCAAGATCCATCGAGGAAATAGGGTTAAAGCAACTGAATGTTGGTCCAAGATTTGCCATGATACTGGGCCAGTGACTGGCCCACTATGTGGAGCCAAAGGCAAGGCCAGTGCCGCCGTTATGCCAATATTGGCGACCAATGCATTGGCCTACCTTGGCCCATAGTGCGGAGGGGCATTTAGGTCTGTATCCCTACTTCCTGCAATCTCGAAACTGTATGAAAAAATATTACTAAAAAGACTAAAACCTATTATAGAAGAAAAAAAACTAATTTCATCACACGTTTGGATTTAGAAAAAACCTTTCAACTATAGACCAAGTCCATAGAATAACTAATATCATCGAAAAAACCTTAGAAGAAAAAAGTTAGCTCTACTGTCTTCCTTGATGTAACGCAAGCTTTCGATAGAGGACTCAAACACAAAATGAATCTATTATTGCCAAAACAGTATTCAGAATTATTAGCATCATATATATCAGAAAGATACTTTAGGATTAAAGAGGATGAAGCATACTCTAAAATTAAAGAAATTAAGGCAGGAGTACCACAAGGAAGTGTATTAGGGCCAGTCCTATACCTATTATACACTAGTGATATTCCTGAATTAGAGCAAAATAAAATTACCACCTATGCAGATGACACCGCTATCATGGCAGTAGGGAAAACCCACGAAGGGGCTGCAAGAAAGCTACAAACATCATTAGATAGAATTTTGTTAATTATACTAACACAAAACAATGAGTATATACCAGTAAGAATAAACAATACCCAGATCCCTTATGCCAATTCAGCAAAGTATCTAGGTATTACTTTAGATGCGAGACTACGCTGGAAGGTCCATGTCAAAAAGAAACGTGAAGAACTCAACATAAAATTCAGAAAAATGTATTGGCTTCTTGGAAGAAATTCTACCCTGTCAATGTGTAGCAAAATATTGTTATAGAAACAAATTCTGAAATCGGTATGGACGTATGGTATCCAACTTTGGGGATGTGCCAGTCAGAGTAATTTACTCATAATACAGAGATTCCAGAACAAAGCATTAAGGAGCATAGTCAATGCTCCCTGCTACTGCAGAAATAGTGACCTCCACCGGGACACTGTTAACCAGACAATTAACAAATTTGCAAGAAGTCACGAACATCGACTCCACCAACACGTGAATGAGTTAGTGTAAGTGAAAGTGACAGAAACAAGCAGAGCTTAGTGCGCAGTAGTGAATATACGTTAGGTGTAAAAAAAATATCAGAACCTAAGGTACACTAGTGATTAGACTTTAGTAATCCAATCTGTGATCAGATTGTAATATTAACAAATGCCCCATAAGGGGTATTTTAATATAAAAAAAAGTCCTGGAGTAGGTCGCTGTTTCTGACGTATCAAGGGACATCGACGATATTCCTTAGCACTTTTGTCTGTAATATCTAGATGATATCTAGATTGCTTTGTCTGATATATTCCCAGAGTTGGATACCTTATAAGTATTTGTGGAGTTTTTTCCAATGAGGCGGTACATTTTTCTATAATCGCGTCTGAATTCTTCCTCTTTTTTGACATGTGCTTTGTAGCGAAGCTTGGCGTTTAGAGTAATATGAGTATTAATTTGAATTTAATCGTCCATCTTTTTATTCAATCGAAGATTAACCACCTTCAGCGAATGAGTTTTAAATTGTTATCGTTAAATTAATCTATTTTTAATTTAGTAATGCTTTCTGCCCTTTGACTTATTTTTTTAGATATAATAGAGTGGAAATTCAGTCCTGATGGTTACTCCACCACTTTTTTTAAGTGCGTCATTTACACCAAGTAAAATTTATTAAAAAACTTCAATAGAAACTTTTAAAATGCAAATCTATATGATATCGATATCCCCAAACAATAAAACCGTTGACCCACAACCGTCCAAATCCGACGAGAAAATATTATCACGCTCAGAAAAAAACAATAAAGCTCCATCTACCAAATTAACAAACAAAACGACACCTAATGCCAAAATTGGCATCTCAATTCATTTATTATTCGGAATAACGTGTAGAAATTAATTGAAATGATCGACGGCTACGATAAGATGGGGTTAACAGTGGACCGTCGCGGCTTCTAATATGGTCAACTTCCGGCAGGACGTTTCCTAATCTGGAACGACCGTGTAATGGCATCCCAAGTTGGAGAATTTTAATGTCAGGAGCGTACAGTGTGTTATTTATACAGGATAAATGGTCTATGAAAAGTTTTTCAGAAAATGGACATCTTAAAAGATAAGAGCAGTGAAAACATGGAGGATTTGCAATGTAAAAATAAACATGAGAAAAGAATCAAAAGATATTATAAGAAGAGTGAAGTAGTTGTAATGAAAAATGTGATAATTAAAACAGCGGGAACATTATAAGAAGAAAACCTTGAGAATGAATGTGAGATAATGAAAAGACAGATGTGAAGTTGAAACACATTTTTTTTATTATTAAACACTCAAAGGCATTTACTATATTACAATCTGGTCAACAGTGACCAATGAGCAATTTAATTCTAACTTAATCTAATAGAGTTTGGAACTTAAAACTAAGGTATACTCATCAGCGTTCCTTAGGTTCTGTAGAATGGATTGCACTAAACTTTAACGTGCACACACAAGCTCTGCTTTTGCACTAAAAACACTAAACTAACTCAAATGGCTCGACTCTCTTAAGCCTTCTTTCTAACCCAGTATTGTCAAGAAGCTGGATAGCCTCGACATTGACATGATGATGAAGTCTTTCTTCATGTCTCTTGGCTAATTTCTTGATGGTCAACAGTGTCCATTTCCAGATCCCTATGGAGGTCACTATTGCGAATGTACCAAGGCACATCTACTATGTTCCTCAGGGCTTTGTTTTGAAATCTTTGGATGATTGCTAAGTTGCTTGCTTTGGTGCATCCCCATAGTTGGATACCATAGGCTTAATTATCTACTTATAAAGCATAAGCTATTATATAGAAACAGAGTGGAGTTTCTTCCAACTAGCCAGTATATTTTTCTATATTTCAGTCCGTTCTTCTCTTTTTTTTTAACTTGCACTTTCCATCGGAGTTTGGCATCTGAGGTAATACCTAAGTATATTGGTGTATTTGAATATGGAATCAGGTTATTGTTTATTCTGACTGGAATATAATCTATCCTTTTGTTTGTAAAGTTAATGTGGAGTGATTTAGTTTCATTAAGGTTAATTTTCCATCTCCTCGTCCAGTCATAGATAAGGTGGACAGCTGTTTGCAGCTTGTGGGTTGCTTCTTCATTGCTCTTTCCTACTGCTAGAATGGCAGTGTCATATATAGTATTATTTTCTAACTCTGGAATATCACATTTGCACAGTAAGTATAGGACAGGTCCTAGAACACTTCCTTGTGATACTCCAGCCTTAATTTCTTTAAGATCGGAATAGGCTTCTTCTTGCCTAATTCTAAAGTATCTTTTCGATATATATGGAAGATATCTGTATTTTGTTTTGGAAGGAAAAGCTTGAGCTTATGGATTAAGCCTTCATGCCAAACCTTATCAAACGCGTGTTCTACATCAAGAAAGATAGTAGCACAAATGTTTTTCTCTTCTAACGATTTCTCTATAATGTTGGTTACTCTATGAGCTTGGTCGATCGTCGAGTGCTTATTTCTAAATATAAATTGGTGATCAGGGATAATTTCATTTTCTTCGATAAGTGGTTTTAGTCTTTTGAGTAGGAGTTTCTCAAATAGTTTCAACATAACAGGCAATAATGAGATCGGTCGAACACATTCTTTGCGAATGCCCGACACTCTCACAAATGAGACATTTTCTTTTCGGCGAGCGGTGGCTAACACATGCCAACATGAGGGAGCTACCTTCAGGCGACGTCATCGCCTACTTTAAACAAGTAGGCTGGCTGACGAGCTAGAAGGAAGGCTCAACCTCAGAAGGACGCACAATGGGCCAAATGTGGCCTACGTGCTGTGGGGTGACCCACCCTTCTAGATTTACAGATACAGATCTATCTATCTGTATGACGATGCTTCATGTGGTGGTTTCCCTGGATTGGGTATCATTATGACTTCCGCAATTGTCCAAAGGCTGGATGCATACTTCAGTCTGAGGGCAGCATTTATTAGGTTGAAACACATAAGAAACAAAATGCAAAAGGATTATGATAATTATAAGCAAATAAGGAAAGGTGAAACAATTCTAATAAAAGGTAAAAAGTAAAAATAAATAAATAAAATAGTTTATCACCTTCTTTAAACGAAGAAGATGAACCAAAAGTTTTGTGGGAAGACCATGGCCTAAAAAATATAAAGATTGGTAAATGGAAAAAAAAAACAGAATAGAATGGAATACCGGATGAGGCGAAGAAACACAAGAAGCTCTAAGAATGTCAAAAAAGAAAATGTAGGGCTTATATATTTAAGATTATTTAGTTGGCACAAATTATTTAAATAAAGAAAAAGAAGAAGAAAATAACGAATTTGAACTTATTAAAACATAATTGTCATATTCGCGATTGGAGTAGGATTTGATAGTGTGACGGGTAAAAGCAATAAATGGATAATACTTGATTTTCAGTAAATAAAAACCTTTGGAGCAGCCACTGTAGATAGCGAATATTTTCACGCACCCGGCCTACGTGTATCACTCGTTCCCTACATCTGCAGACATCGTTTCGGCCGCCATGTCGTATTCATCATCCAGTCCACGTTACATGCCTAGGGAATTGGAATCTCGGATGTTTTATAATTTCAAGGAATATCTTCCGATATGTTACCACGTCAATAAATCGTTATACTAACTATCTAGAAAATTGTAAGAAAGTCGGTTATTTATTGAGAAATTTTAGATTTGAAGTAAAAATAGAAAACCTTTAGTGTAATATAAGAGTTTGAGTAGAACTGAAAAGAAGGAAAAACAAAATCCGTGGGTATCTTTTAAAATTTCGATAACATTCATAAAACTGTTGTGCGCTGTTTTGTTTAAGCTTTTTTTTAAGATTATAACGTTGACTTGTTGTATCGTACTCGACGAGCAAATGTTTTAAGGTAACCGGACAATTGTTGCTTGGATCCGTGAGGTAACCATGCGCAATACAATTTGTTTTAAATACGTTTTTGGATCTTTATATATCCATATCTCCTCTGCGGATCTAGTAGACATCATCGTTTGTTTAGAAACCTGGTCAATTTTTCGTTCCCGACAAAGTATCTGATACAGAAAAATCTGGCCTTCAATAATTAATGAAAAAAATTAATTGCTTTAAAACATTTACGGACAAAAAAATAGATAAACCATGAGTCACCAAATACATTTTGGCAAGATGAAACTAGTACAAATCTAAAACTATCTACTGGCTTAAATCCACCATCAGGAAATGGACGCAACTAATCGTATTGGTGGCTGTATTTGAAGGATCATTTGAACAAATGATAGACCTTTCTGAGAATCGTATAATAGTGATTAATTATGCAAGTTATCACCCGAAATTTGTAGAAAAATTGTCACCTTCCAACTGGTTAAAATGAAAAAATAAAACATTATTATTTGTTAACTTAGTTAGCTAGAGAAAGTTTTGTAGTTGCAAAATCAGCCTGACATTTATCCAATACTTCTCTATTCTATATAACATTTTTTTTATAATTTCTGTTAATGTTATTTGTATTTAATCAATTTCTTTTGTTCGCACACTTTTTTTTGTTCATGTTATTTTTTAAAGCTTAAAATTTAATGTTTAACTTATACTGAGGTTTGTTTTACTTGTTTCAGTTTCAAAGGCAAAAGTTTATTTAAGCATTTTTGCGTTATAATAAACGAAGAAGACTTCTCAATAAAAATTACCAGTATTTTTTAATTTTTTTACGTAATTCTTCAACATCTTCTTCGAACTCTTTTATGAAACACACCCTGCTGATTCTGATGCGAGAGGAGCTCATTAAAAGGATCGGGAGCTAATTAACACTCTGTCTCTAATTACGAGGTTTATGTTGTAATTTTAATTTGTCACCGACTGTTCCCAGCCCAGCGCTAAGGCCGTTGCACAGCGGCTGCTGGTAGCTGCAGCTAATTTGCATAGCATAATATAAATAAAACAGAGTCAGAAGAAAGTACAGAGAATGAATGAATACTATAAGAAGTGTACTTGTGATAAAAAATGCAAAAAAAATAAAGAAAAAAGGGTATGCCAATAATAATATCCACGTTATATCGCTTTGAGTTTCAGTTTCATACACATAACTTGTTTTTTACACTGATGAAAACCACGGAACATTTGCTGGATGTTTAATTTTTCTGTTTTAATTTGAAGAAAAGTACAGAGAAAAAGAACAATGGTCCTGCTAGTCACAGAATCGCCAAACATAAGATATTTTGGCGCCAGGTTTTAGAGTTTGATACTTTTCGTACTTTTCCAAGTTAGTTTTAGCATCGTTTCATTGAAGTACTAAATCTAGAACTCATAACTTCAGATTCCGAATGAACTATCTTAAAATGAGTGGTTATGTATCTTCCATGGAAGTCGCGTACTCTGCAGGAATGTAACTTTTTACTTCATAATTTTTGTCGGAAGTTAAAAAGTCATCAATAGAATTCTTCTGGTTCCGGAGATTTTCGTGGTGTGGAATCATGGATGTTTTGTTGCTTCCTCTTCTTTTTCTTAATTATTCCACTCGCCCAATTACTTTTTAGACGTTTTCGTTTGTTCATTTTCGTTTTTTAGGTCCTGGTTTTTTGCGAGTTTTTATCATTTCTTTTGCGTCGGTTTTAAGATTTTCATTCGTTAAAGCGCAAGGATCGTCCAAAAAAAATTCCAGTTCAAAGAATTAGAGGCACTACTCGAAGAAGATCAGAGTCGAACGCAAGTGGAGCTTGCAGAATAATTAGCAGTGACTCAATAAGACGTTTCCTTACGATAGAAAGACATGGTAATGATTCAAAAACAAGTGAATTGGGTGTCGTAGTTATTTTTCTTCATGACGGCGCTTGGCTTCATGTTGCAAAAGTAGTTCGGAAGGATGCAGCACGATTTGGTAGCTCACTGGTTCAAGAAGTTATTTTCTAGTATTTACTTGTATTTATAGTAATGTGTGTAGGTGTTAAGTAACCCATATTTGTTGGCTAATTTTTGACGAAGGTGGCAGACCTGATTATGTCTCTGCAGGTAATCGTTGTTGGCTAAGGAAGCACAACCTGATATTATATGCTAAATCGCCTCTAATTATTTCAACTAATCCACTAATCAGTTGTATTGTTGATTGATTGATTAAGACGATGTACCTGACTGAGGTTTATAAATGCCTCAATACTGCAGCCTTAAGACTTATTGTACTATGTCAGTTACATCGTTATGTTCAGGTGAAGAGGTTTGTTATCTTTATCAGGATGAGTAGCCATTTCACCAGATTTTCTTTTGGAAAGTCCTCCTGTGGGTTTACCGGCTCCAGTAGGTTATACCTCCAGTGCGTGAGTCCCTGGCACTCTAGTATGACATGAGAGGCTGTTTCATCCTCCTCATAGTCTACATATGGGTTCATCTTGAAAGTTGCCCATTTTATGTAGGTGTTCCCTAAGGTGACAATCTCCGGTTATTAGTCCCGTGACATGCCTTATTTGATTTCTGCTTAGATTCAGAATATCATCTGTCAGTACTTTTGATGGCGCTTTACCCATTCGTTTACTGTTTTGTTGGCCCGGCACGAAATACCAGCGTGACCGGTGTTCTTTTAAAATTCACCTAGTCAGCGAGGATTTAGGAATGCCAAATGCCGGTTCAGGACCAGTAAAAACGGTCGCTGAAGCTTTCCTTGCCAGGGCGTCTGCTTCGTCGATGCTTTTTATCCCTCTATGCCCTGGGACCCATCTAAGTGTTACCTTATTTTGGTTGGCCAAAACGAGCAGAGTTTGTAGGCAGTTCCAGACCAATTTTGATCTGATTTTTTTACATGATAAGGCATGTAGGGCAGCTTGACTGTCAGAGTAAACGAGGATTGTTTTCCCTCTATACCCCCTGTCAATATTCTCCCTCAAACAAAGCTCTATAGTATGCACTTCTGCTTGAAATACCCATCAGTATACCAAACCAATGTTCCTTCCCGAAAGTTGTTTGCTGAAGGGCTTTGTGAAGTTGTTTTTTTGTGCCATCTCCATCAACGTGTTTGTGATAATTTTTGTGATTCTACTGTGTCCTTGTTCATAAGGATCCCAGTAGCCATTGCATTCCAACCTGAATTCTCGCCTCCGTTGTGATATAAATATCAAGTGGAGGAAGGTTTAGTATGGTTTCCATTGCTGCTGTTGGAGTTGTATTGTTAATCAATAATTTTTTTATAGTTACTGAATTGAGAACAGCTGTCCGATTCGTAGACATCTGTTGGACGGCTCCTTATGACTGATTAATATTATGGTGGTGTCGGATAAGCATCTCTTTTGTGACCACAGTTTCAGCTTCAGAAAGTAAATTTATACTGTGAGAGGCCAGATTCGATGGTGAGTGATTCTTAGTAGTTATTACTATAGTTCTGTGAAGATTAGAGGTCCGGGCTTTGTTGACAAAGAACTACCTCGATTTTGTTACGTCTAGTATAATTTCGTAGTTTTGTCTGATACTTTGATTTTTGCCAGTGTTCCTTTAACCCCTTACAGTTATATAAAGTAGATATAGAACATTAAATATGACCTTCTAAGTGAAGCAGCTTAAGCAGTCCAATCTCCAATCTCTAATGGTTTAACAATATCAACCAAGCCTCTATCTCTCACTCTTCTTGGGAGAGATTATTGAACCTTTAGAAGCTTCCTGATGGTCAGACAGATATTTTATTATTATTTTCATCCAAAATTGGAATATTTAATTTTAATTTTCAGTCTGGTTAGCAAGTTCATTTTTTCGTACACAGTGAATCCAAATTCCTTGAATAAACATTTGAGTCGATGCAGAAATATACAGATTCTAGTGATCGGGCATATGGACTCCCGCAAATTTATGTATGTGGAATACAATGGCGGAATATTTCGTTTTGTCAAGCCCTTATTTTGCCTTTGCAATTATTATTCTGCCTATTGTTTTAATTGAAAATAAGAATAAGAATTAATATATTATTCCGTTCCGATTGTCAATGTGTGTAATAATTAGTTCAGAAGAGGACGTCGAACTTACTTTAGATTTCTTTGTCTTGTCAGTCGGGCGGAGTATGTTTGTGGGATTGTGCGTGTGCTTATTTTCGTTCAGATTTGCAATGCGACAAACACAAGATTCCAGGTACGGCTATAGGATCATTTTCTATGTTGCCAAAAGTTATCCATTTTCAAAACTCTACTTACAATATTTACAAAAACAGTTTCTTGGAGACAGATAAAACTACAAATTCCTAAAACCTTAGGTACATCTAACACAAATATTCCTTATTGCTGCTATTACACTTATTTTTTAATATAGATGTAAATAGACATTTAATGACTTAATATAAAATCAAAAGACCGCAAGATTGCCACTCACGTTGGAATTTTTCTAGGAGCTCTGGTTAAAAACATCAACATATTACTTAGGCTTTAGGCTTTAGATAACAGACACGTTCTCAGGCTTCGTCCGTCCAGGGATTATCTGTAATGTTGTTTTTAAACGGAAACTGGAAACTTCGATTTTCGGAATAAATTGTAAAAAATGATGATAGTAATATTCACTTGATGTCTGATAGATATATATATATATATATATATGTAACCCTACGTTCCGGCACCAAAAACGACCTTATATAGACGTTGTGGCACCATATAAAACGTTGTGGCATCAATTTTTGGTGCCACAACGTTTTAAGTCATTTTTGGTATCTTGAGCACCCCAGGATGCCCCACAGCAATTTTCAGGAAGGTGCCACTTGGACCATTTATATGTAAAAACCCGATTTTAGTTAATCCGTATACTCCCCAGGGGTCACCCCGACTCGTCTATAGCATACGCTACGTACAAGCACCAGGACGCGACCGAAGCGTTGTGGCACCATGAACGAAAGTACGTTCAAGCACCTTTTAGTCGTGTTTTGTGAATGCGATGTAAAAATAAACAACTTGATATTTGCGGTGTAAGCTTAAGAGGTAAATCTTGCTTTTGGATTGCGATTCATGCTTTAATAGGTAGAATTATAATTTTTCATAAATTATTTTATAAAAAATAATATAAATAATAACATTTGGGAATTATCAAGAATCACTTAAAAATTTTCTCCACGGCCACTACTGAATGTAGTTATTCTGAAACCACTTATAATAACATAAAAGAAACATTCTCGCTCTTGAGATTGAAAGAAAATTCTGAAACATTTGTCTCTTATGTATTTTATACGTACTTCATTCTATCACTAGAGATACTCTTTATTCCATACTTGATTAAAAAAATAAGGTTTGCCATGAATGTCGAATTAGTTGACGTGGTCTTAATATTGGTTTGTAAAAACTTTTAATTTATTAAAAAGGAGACGAAAATCAAACGATTCAGATGTAGAATTTCTTAGTTAATTAATTTGTGTTTTTACAAAATTTCGATAGAACGCCAATTCATTTCTCAAGAGTAATTTTTACATTTACACTTACATTTTACACTTTACATTTTTACATTTACACTTCACATTTTTACATTTAAATAATTAAAATTAGATTTTAATTTTAAATTATAATAACGGTATCCATAAATAATCAATTATTTTAATAACAACCAAACCGATTATTTTTTTTATATTTATTAAAAAATATAATATCTAAGACCTTTTGCCATTTTTAATAAGAGTTTTAAATCCTTATTATTAATATTTAACTATGATGAAAAATATTAAAGGTAAGTTTTTACATATTCAAAACTTCACAAATCAAATTAAAAAAACAAATAATAATTCTAAATGTCAACTAGTTGGTTAATTAATAACAGTTTTAGTTTTTTGTTCGCCACTCCATTGATTATAATTATTTACTTATTTAGATCCATTGAATCTTTTGAATTTTTTGTCCTAACTTAGTAATAAAAAAATTAAATTTATGTAAATATCCGCAATTTATAAATTTATGTATAAAAATTAAGGAATAATTTTAAAAAATTAGAAGCACTTAAATTAATAAAAAACAATTTTTGTCTAACGTCTCAACCTCCGAGGCGAATACTTCTTTTCAAAATAAAATTGAAATAATATATGGTGCCAAAAGGATATATATTTCAAGTTATTATATTATATAAACTTTGCGGCACCACGCAGGAAGGAACGTTCAGACACCATTTAGAAGCGTTTTGTGAATTCCGTGTAAAAACTAAAAAATTTGGGCATTAAAAACCCTTGTTTTATCAAGAACCACTAAAAAAAAATCTTAATTTTACGAGAAAGTTATTCGTTATAAAAAATCATGTTTGTCAAAAAAAATAAGATTCGTATATCACAATTTTAAGTTACATGTAGAAAATTAAGAAAGTGTGTAAGAATATTAAAAAGTAACTAAGATTATTTAGTATTTTACTCAAAATGTTTATATAAGTAAGTTGTTGTCCAAACTACAAATTTTTACATCAAAAACCCTCAAATGGAACCTTTACTTATATCAATATCTACGGAATCTCTAAAATTTTATTTTTTTGCAAAGAAAGCAATAACAAAATGAAATAATATAAAAATTGTTCACTTATACTTAGAATATATTAAATAGTGCAATTTTGTTTAAACAATGTGGCTCAATTTAAAATATTAACAATTGTGCAATTTGTGTCAATTAATAAATAATTTCGATAATTTTTCTCATTTAATTAGTTTCTTAGTACATTTGTGTTTTTACAAATGAACTAAAATTTGGATTTGCCAATCTTATTTGTCAATAAGACTAATTTTTATGTTTTAAAAATTGAAATTTAATTTTTAATTTGAAAATTTATATTTATATTTTATTTTAAATGATGCATACAATTTTTTCAATTCCTAAACATTTTGTGAATAATAATAATAAGTAATGGTAGTTTTCTATTGATACATTTTTACTTTTTAACACACCGTACAGGTATTCTAAGATTTGGATATTCTGATCTTATTTTATGGACTTTAGTAAGATTTTTCTAAAGAATAAACTAAAATAGTATTTTTTTCCACTTTTCGATCCATTTGTGGATATACTGTATATTCTAACCTAGAGCATTTTTTAGAATACGCGATTTTGGCAAAAATTACAAGACTTCAAATTAAAATTACTTAATAGAAATTATTAATTAAAAAGACAGATTCAACAGTTTACGAACGTTTAATAGTATTTTTTATTAATTAAAAGTCTCATTATAAAATTGGAATAAATATTAAAATATGCATTGCCAGAGAAGGATATTGACCAACAGCTCGCACAAAATGTGATCTCGATGAAACTTGGCATTTAAGTACTTGAATGGGTGTAGAAAACGATAAAAAAATCTTTGCTGCTCTAAAGTATATGCTAACTTCACAATTTCGAAAATAAAATCGAAAACTTAGTTAGTTAAAAAAAAATTATATTACTGTAAAAAATTATTATAAATAAGAAAGCAAATTCGAAAACTCGTCGGGCGCTGAGCCGTTGAATTCAAATATTCAGGCGAGACGTTCGGAAAAACTAAAGTATCTTTGTGTAAATTGTAAGCAACGAAACAAAAAAGGAAGCATTTTAAAGAGGAGACTCTAAGCTTTCTCAGGAATCCATTAATTTTTAATTTTTTTTTTGTTTTCTCATAGAAAATTTCATCGGAACTTATAATTTCTAAAATTCTCACTGCTTTTTATAAAAGTGAAGATATCTATTAATATAGGCATAACAAAAAAAATCCTTTTACTTTTGATTTAAATATAATTAAAATGATGAACATTATCTGGGTTTAGTAAAACTTGTTTTAAAATTTTCATTTTTTTTACAATATTCATCGACGCAATTTTTATTTTCAAAATAGTGTTTATATAAATCAGAAATTATTTTTTTAATAAAGTTAAAAATAATTTAGAAATTGATTTATATAAAATAAAATTTTTTATAGTAATACAAATTCTTTTTAAAAATAACTTATAATATAATTTTTAGTAAAATTTTCCGCTCTTTCACGTGGTGCTATTAGTTTTTCGAATTTTTTTTTTGAGATATAATGGAAAAACCAAATTTACGACTTTATTTTCGAAATTGTAAAGTTAGCATACACTTTAGAGCAGCAAAGATTTTTTTATCGTTTTCTGCACCGTTTCAAGTACTTAAATGCCAAGTTTCATCGACATCACATTTTGACGAGGTCAAACTCTCTGACAACTGGGCTATTGGTTATTTGCTCGAATAAAAATGTACTGTTTGTATGCTATATGTAGGATTAAAAGTTTTTTAACTTTTTGACTTTAGGTTTTTTTTATAGAAAATTTTGTCATACGCATTAATTTGTTAAAAAATATTTTTTCAGATTTTTCATTATTCTTGTCTAACGCCCCAACCTCCTTAAGCCTTCGAGGCGAATATGTATGTCCATGATAAAATTAAAAAGTGTATTCTGAAATAATATATATGGTGCCAGACAGCATATACAGTCAAAACATATATACGGTGCCGGTAGAACCTCTTATCTCTCTACAATTCCGGGTTTGTATACGTCGATTTAGTTTTTGGTGCCATTACGTAAGATTACCGGTATATATATATATATATATATATATATATATATATATATATATATATATATATATATATATATATATATATATATATATATATTTTCAGGTGGTGCATGAGAGGGGCTTCTTTCCACCTTTCTCTTTATTTTCGCTTGACCCAGTCCCGTATGCATCCTCGGATGTTAGATTTAGTAACACCAAGTGCGGGTTCTGGGCCAATACATGGAGTGTCATACTTAAAAAACACATCGCGTCTCCAGCAATGATGCGTTTGATGAATGTTATCCCTTTTTCCATGAAATTCAACTCATTTGATATCAGTTTTGCAGCGACAAGTCTCAAGCCTAGTTGATTGATCATAATGTCTTAAACGGATCCAAATGAGATGTTGTCTCCTCTGCCAACTCTCTGATGGTTAATTTGAGGTTTTCGACCAACATTTCTTTGATTATTATCAATGTTTTTCGTCACTTTTTGATGTCGACAGACTACCACTGCCTTTGTTATCCTCAATGGACTCTCTATTACTTCTAAAGCGTTCGTGACACACATTAACATTTGATTTCGATAGAGTATCTTTGCCGAAACACTTCCCCAATATTTTCAAGATCTTCGCACAAATTTTAATGCAAAGTTGATTCCATTTTTAAAATCGTAATAAATCTAAAACACGCATACAAGTAAATGTACCCAAGACGGCGTATCTTTTAAAAATATTCAAATTATCTTGTGTATTGAAGAAAGACTAGAATCTACAAAGATTAATCCATAATGCATCTTGATTTTTTAACAATAAAACCATTCATGAGTAGTTGCCAATTCCATTGAAAGAAATGGCCCACCAATTAGAAAAACCACCCACTATGCAGCGAAGATTGGGAAGGCGAAAATAATATTTTTCGGACTGTAGTTTTCTCTAGTGACACTCATTAGGCCGATCTACCGAATATCTGTTTCACACTGTCCTAAAAATAAATTTTACTTTTACTCTAGTTAAAGTAGCTGCTCCGGCTCTGTATTAGTTTTGTTAAGGCACGAGATAAACTGGCGCTTTGTACTTACTTGGAAGCTTTTCAAGTTATCTTTACCTTATAGTCTTATAGGTAATTTGTTACAATTTCCAAATAGGAGAGTATCCCTGTCATATTTGAAGGCGCTATTAAGGATTGTTGGGAGCAGTTAGTCAATAATGGTTTTGATTTCTTTGTAGAGTTTGTGTGTGTTTGGAATATCCGATTCGGTTGTATACAAAATGGTGTGTTTACCAATCATAATTAAATTATATGGTTAGTTAAAGGTAATCGTTATTGGGATAATTCCTTTTTTGTTAATATAACCATTTTAAGTTAACTATGTTGGGGTACTGGTTGATAATTGGATTAATATACATATATTAGAGTATACAGTCAACGACAATAATAAATCGAAGCTAACGAATTCTTTTATACACTATAGTTTCCTATTTTCGCCAAAAAAGGATTGTGGCAACGCAGTGTATCGACACCCACATCAACAGAATAGAATAGAATAGAAACCCTTAGAATAATGGCATGTTACATGACACGTGTCTAATAAAACCTTTAACGAATATCGGGAAAACTTTTTCACCAGCGAATCATCGGATTTTATACTAAAAACATAGAAAATGAAGTCTAAATCAACCACTTTATTTCAAACACTTGAAGATAGAATATTGACGAGAAAATTGTTGTAGGATTTAGGTCCATCTATACTGGAATCATTCAATTATTATTCGTAGAGTAATCATAGGTAAATTAAATTGCAGTTTATAAAAATATTTTTTTTTCTAAATTATCTGTAATTTTTACATTCTTAATCTCTCGTTTTATAAACATAGACAGCCTACTAAGCACTACTTCTTTCTTTGGTGCGCACAATTATCTATTTTAAGTGAAATTATCAGGAAAAATCTTTCCTTGCTTAATGAAACCCGATTAAATGCAAAGTGAAACCTCCCAATTACGTGGCACCTTCAAAAACACTAGCAACCGTTAATGTATTCACGAGTAACGAGCAAAAAGCTTTTTATTGCTTTGGAACAAATAATCACAATCAGGAGCTTTTTTTAAGCCGAAAATAAATCGGCGACTTTCTTCTTCGTCTTTTACTAATGAGCCGCTTCGGATTGTGTACCGAATAAATTGAAATTAAATAGACGAGGCATTGGCGCACCAAAGGTAGGGAAATCGGGGTATATTTTCCCTGCTAGAATGTATCAGATTTTCTCTTTTTGTCTATCCATCCATGACTTTTCTGTTTTTTCGGTACTTCTTCCATTTCCTTAAACATTTTCAAATGTGATACATGGTTATCGAATCAAATGCAGCTTTTAAATCATTAAAGCTCAAAATTGATTGATCGATTGATTATGCGATGTACCTTACTGAGGTTTATAAATGCCTCAATACTGCAGCCATAAGACCTATTGTAGTATGTCAGTCTGGCACTCTAGTATGATATGAGATGCTGTTTCATCCTTCTCGTATGATCTACATATGGGTTCATCTTGAAAGATGTCCATTTTATGTAGGTGTTCCCTAAGGTGACAATGTTCGGTTATTAGTCCCGTGACATGCCGTATTTCATTTCTGCTTAGATTCAGAATATCACCTGTCATTACTTTTGATGGCGCTTTAACCATTCGTTTACTGTTTTGTTGACCCAGCACGAGATCCCAGCGAGAC
This sequence comes from Crepidodera aurea, assembly GCA_949320105.2. Classification (NCBI taxonomy): domain Eukaryota; kingdom Metazoa; phylum Arthropoda; class Insecta; order Coleoptera; family Chrysomelidae; genus Crepidodera; species Crepidodera aurea. The sequence goes on along the minus strand of OX439475.1, from coordinate 35,021,910 downwards.
TGGTGTTCTTTTAACATCCACCTAGTCAGCGAGAGTCGTACTGAGGATTTGGGAATGCCAAACGCCGGTTCAGGACCATTAAATACGGTCGCTGAGGCTTTCCTTGCCAGGGCGTCTGCTTCCTCGTTGTAATTTATCCCTTTATGCCCTGGGACCCATCTAAGTGTTACCTTATTTTGGTTAGCCAGAACGAGCACGGTTTGTAGACAGTTCCAGACCAATTTTGATCTGATGATAAGGGTTGTACGGCAGCTTGGCTGTCAGAATAAATGAGGATTATTTTCCCTCTATACCCATTGTCAATATTCTCCCTCAGACAAAGCTCTATTGCACGTACTGATGCGTAATTTCTCAATGGTGCGTTTATGTTGCACCTGGGTGTTTCACCATATATTCGAGCTCCAGTTCCACTGGAAGATTTTTGACCTATCAGTATACCAAACCAATGTTCCTTCCCTATAGTTGTTTATTACTTTCCCTTCCCAACTCAGCTACGCTGAAGGGCTTTGTGAAATTATTTTTTGGTGCCATTTGATCACTTCTCATTTCCATCAGCGAGTTTGTGAAGATTTTTGTGATTCTACTGTGTCCTTGGTCATAAGGATCCCAGTAGCCATTGCATTCCAACCTGAATGTCCCCATTCTCGCCTCCGTTCTGATATAAATATCAAGCGGCGGAAGGTTTAGTATGGTTTCCATTGCTGCTGTTGGGGTACTCCTTACGGCACCTGTAATGCAAATGCAGGCTAAACGATGGAGTTTAGCAAGCTCGAGTATCGCCTTCCTTTGTATTTCTTTAAGCCATCACACTAAAGAGCCATATGTTAACATGGGTCTTACCACTGCAGTGTACAACTAGTGTACCATACGTGGTTTTAAGCCCCATTTAGTGCCTACAGCTGTTTTAGCGGCCATTAGTGCCATTTTACCCTTGTTAATGTTTTTTTTCCAAATGCTTGTTAGTTTAGCGTTAAGGATTACTTCTTGTGATTTCATTTTCCACTCTATACTAGTTCTTTGATGTTTGTTTTCTTGCTCTGTAGTAGATCAGTTGTTTATTTATATGATTTTGTGATCTTCTTCCCAATATCCACAAATACAAGTTTCTCAAGTTACAATTATTAGTTTAGTCACTTTTTGCGTTTTTTAAAACTTTAATTGGACTTCTACTAGCCTCACATGGTATTTTCACAAGCTTACTATAGGTTTTAGGGAAATGTTTGTAGGGGCAACTAGAATGACGGCGAAAGGCAATTTTAAAACAAAATTTCCCGACACGCCACTGAAATAAGATTTAAAAATGTCCTCCTAAATTGGTGGTGACACCTTTAGACTCATTTTTAGTTTTGGTATCGCCCAGTAAAGTAAGAGTAATGGTTTTTTTTTATAAAACTTTCGGGATATCCTTTTGGGTTTGTGCATCTGCAAAATAAATTCACCTGGCGCTTTCTAGTGATTTTATAATTATTTTTTTAATCCAAATACACATGTTCTCGGTTAGATTTTTACAGAATCAGTTTTTTATTCTTTTTAGTATATAAATAAATTGCTTTAATTACTTTTTTTACAATTCGGCAACGTCGCTGTTACACGCACCAAGGCTTATTTGTGCATCGGTTTTTATTTCAATATTGACAAACTTTTAACTGTTTTTTCAACCTCACAATGTTAAGCATTCATTAATAGAAGAAAGATTTAGTTAGGACTTTTTACTCCACATACTATCTTGTCTATGCAAAAAATTCCATTAATTTCGATAATCTCTACATAAGGCATTTGACTACAGATGTCGCCTTCTATCCGATAATCAACAGCAATTATTCTTTTACCAGTATTATCAACGAACCAGAACTCAAGAATCCACCTGGTCTCACTTTCAGTATATCGCGTAAAATTCCAAATTTATCTAGTAATCCATAACACGGTCTCTGCTATGCAGAACATCAGTCACTAATTATTTTCACAGGACCGGGTCTGTACTTTTTCAATTTGAAATGTTTTGCTGCATCGTATCGTAGGCACGCAACACCAGAAAAGTATACGTTATAAATAAATAACAAAGTTTTAGAGGATTCCTATAATTTTTTTAAGAAAGAGGTATGGAAATATAGAACAAAAAGGACATTAAAATAGGAAAGAAAGAAATAGGGACGAGTTAGTGCAAACCATGACGAAAGAAAACTGGAAAAATGGATAGGATTAATTTTTAATAAGAGGAAGGAAAAGAAACAAGGTATCCTTAAGGATTGGGAGAGAAAAATAATAATACCTCCCCATTTGCATAGATTTTTAACAAAATATAGGCGAGAATACTAGAAAAAAATTAAGATGGGAAATACAAAATAAGTGTAATAGGAAAGGAAAGGAAAAAAAGAACAAGGAGAGAAATTTTTGGTTTTTCTGCATCTCTACAGATCCCAGGAGCTTCCTGTGGTAGTCATAAAATACTTACATAAGGAGATAACAGTAAAAATGATATCAAAAAAGATCATGTTATTGATTACACCTATTATATGTTATAAAATTTATTACTGGTAAATAGTTTAATTATTGTTATTACTATTACATTTTTTTTCATTTAAATAGGAATAACATTCCTCAGAATCCACCCCTGTACATATTAGAGTCGGCGTATTGTAAGCATATTCAAGAAAGTGCGAAAACTAGTAGGCTGTGATGTACTTCTCTAACTCTAGCATATTTTCAGTTGGCTATGCGTATTTTTTTTTACCGGTTCATATAAGTAGTCGGTGGAGCCACTAAGAAATATAATTAACGAACACTATAGCAGATTACTAATTTCCACAAACATTAATTATTATGCAAATTATGCGAAAAATAAAATAATTATAAAGGACAATTCTTACGGGATTTGGTCTTCGATGAATTTTTTTGAAACAATGTGAAAACGGTTTTGGTTTACTGATCAAAAGTCTCAATGAAAATGAGTTGATTTGAGGGGACTTAACAAGCGCCCTTTCATTAGTGCTAAATTTTCTCGACGTTTTTTTTTCCGGACTCTTTATTTCTCTTGTTTTTCCTCACCTAGAAACTCTTCGAACTTTTGCTTCTATCTATCTTCTTCATGTTCCATTAACCCATCTCATCAAAAACGAATGTAATTTCATAAAACTTAATTTTATTCGTTTAAATAAAGCTTAATAAGGCAAAAATAGAACACAAATGTTTTTCATTATCAAAACTAATGAAAAAAAACAGTGGTGCATATACGCACCACTGGCTAAATCCGTTAAGTATGGAATTGCGAAAAACAATTGGCATGCAAATGAACTTTGCACTTTGGCATATATATTGTATGACTATAACATACTCTGCAACGTCTACGCTTTTCTTGCTTAAAAATAACGTGATCCAGATTATCTGTTCGAACCTCATTAGGTATATTCGTTGGAACCGCTTGAGCTTCTCTGGTATTGTTAAATTTCAAAAGTCGTAAAGCTAGGTAAGATCTAAAATCGATTTGCGACATTTTGTCCTTATTGGCTATATTATATATTTTCCACGAGTTTACTATCATTATTATCTAAAACATTTTTAAATAAAGGCCACCACCATTTCTTACCCATAACATTTATCCGATAGTTGGATACACCGTTGTCGTGTAAATCTACACCACCCATGTTTTTATTATATCTGTAAATAACTGCAGGCTGTGGCACAGTAATAATTTTTTTTTGTGGTCTGCTGTATCTCTTTGCACTTGCTAATGGCTCTACGTGGTAATGAGTGCTAATCAAAGTAACTATTGCATTATCGTTCCATCTTACCAAAGAAATGTGCGTATTTTCCTCAAACCAAGAATCATAAGAACCTCTAGGGCTTTTTTTCATAAGGTTTGTACATTGTAGAGGACACTGTTGCAAAAAAGCCCTGTTCTTTCAGTGTTCGAAATAGACCATAGGATGAGAAAAAATTGTCGAAAAATATGTTATGATTATTCTTATTTCTTATAACTGATAATAAATCCAGAACAACTCGGGTACCCAGTGTTTGCTTTTTATCCACTGGTCCAGCTGCTGCACCTTGATAGGGCACAAACTTGTACATATATCCTTCACTTGAACAAATACACCAAAGTTTAAAACCAAACCATACTGGTTTGCCTTTGATAAACATCTTACACGAGTGGCGTCCAAAGTATGGAACCATTTCTTCATCTATTGATAGATTATGTGAGAACACACCGAATTGCATAAAGTTCTTATTTGTTTTGTCAAAAAATGGGCGCAATTTAGAAAACTTATCATTTGTATCAAGCTTTCCATTATCACTTTCATGTAAATTGCGTTTTATGGAAGTAAATTTGTTACGGCTCATGCAGTCTTTCACAACCTTTACTCCTTTATCTGCGTCAAGTGACCAGTACATATGGGTTTGAGGTAACGTATGGTATCCTGATAATATTAAAATTCCAATAAAGTTGAGAAGGTCTTTTCTGGTTAGACTAAAGTCATGTCTATTATTGTCATAAGCATATTGGAAAGAATATTGAATAATCATATCTTGCATATCCACGTCAAAAAATAAAAAAATATATCTAACGGTGTCAGTCCTTCTAAATCTCCTACAGATTCAATGGGCGTGTCTTCATTTGATTCGGGTAAATCCTTATATAAATTCACCTTTCCTCCACTTAGGCGACTCTTTCAAATTTTTCTGCTTCTTACTTTTAGATTTACCTTTTGTAGGCAAGGAAACCCCAGTCTGAGATTCTGCTACGTAATGCAAATCTTCTATATCGTGTAAATCTTCCTCTCTAGTGTGTATTTCAAATATACCGGCAATATCTTTATTATGGCCCGTAAATCCTTTTTCAATTTCATCTAAAATATCGTCCTCATCATTCAATTCATTCACATCTGGCGGAATATAAACAACATCTATTTCACCTAAAAATTACAGATACTGTAGGTATCAGCACAATGTAAAATAAAAATACATACCATCTTTTTCCAATTCATCAACTGCCTCCTCTAAAGCAATTTCTAACTGTTGTTGTGTAAGAAATTTGGGCATGATTATAGTAAAAGTGTACACAATTCTAACTCTAAATGACAAATAACTCGACAGCATTTCTGACAAGAATAACAAAAACACGAAAATCTGATACCCTCAGATCCTTCAAGGTCAACTACATTTTATTAGCCAGTGGTGCGTTAACGCACCAGTTGTGTTTAGAGTAACATTTCAAAAAAAATTAAAAAGATACAAATATTTCCTAATATACTGTTAAAATTTCAGTCATTGCTATTACTAGTTTTAGAATATTTTCAGAATATTCGAAAAATAAATAGTTCAAAACATATGTCAAAGTTGGACATACGGAAAACACCAAATTTACTAATTTTTGAATATTTTTTTTGGACTTATTTTAATTGGTATATAAGTGGTGTATTTTTTTATAAGTTATATGTAACTTCAGAAATCAACTAATTCAGAAATGCTTCAAAATATTTCATTAGTGATGTAAAGAAAAAATTAATATTGAACTGGTGAAAAAGATGGGTTAAATTTCTTTCATTGTCTTTGTAAAAAGTTGGTCTTCTACGGCAACCTATTTTGATGTTTTTTATGTCCTCATAGAAATGATTGTGATTTTCTTTAATTCCTTTTATTTCCTCATCTATGAACTTTGTTTTTTTAGCTCAAAACAGGTTTTTTGTTTTCTTAGTTTTTTGTTGTATTCTTCTTTATCCAGTTCCTTTTGTGTTTGGAGCATTTTCTGTCAACTAATTTTGTTAGTACCACTACAAAAAATATAACAATTCCCAGCATTTCAGACACACCTTTCCTTCAGATATTTAACGTTTATAATTGTACATTTAACATATATATTCAAAAATAATATATTTGGTCATTTTATGCAGTTGTATCGATTATCCTATCTTTTTAATAGAGGTCAGTTTGTTTCTTATAATGGGTTTTCTTCTACAACCTATTCCCCAACGTCAGGTGTTCCACAAGGGTCCAACCTAGGTCCCTTATTGTTTTTGCTATTTATAAATGACTTTTCTATCGCGTTACAATCTAAAAATTTATTATTTGCTGATGATCTAAAAATATTTCTAGAAATTAGATCTGTTTGATTGTCATTTGCTTCAAGTGGAATTAAATAAAGTTAGTGAATGGTGTACAAGAAATCGTCTTCCTCTAAATTTAAGTAAATGTAAAGTATGTACAGGGTGGCCAAATAAGAATGCGAGAAACTGCGGGAAACTATCCATCGTAGAGGCTTGCGGAAAAAAAAGTTATGACTAAAACGGCCAAGAGAAAAACCTGGAAAATATTTTCAAGTTTCTAAAATGGCCCCTAGGGGGCATAACTGCAATCTTGAATCTAAGAAAGTGATGTTTCTGTGAATTCCGCTATATTAACCTAACAAAAAAATACCTGATCTTTAAAGTAGAGGATAATCTGAATCTTTTTTGTTTGACAACTTTTGCTGTATCTCTAAAGATAAAGTGGTGGGGGGTATTCAAAGGATTCAGTAAAAAATACCCTGTATATTCGAAACGGCTGAGCCGATTTTAACAAATTTGGGCTAGTTGAAAAGAGCTATTCTTGTGCTACAAATGCTATAATATTTGAAGTTTTGTTAGTTTCAGATGTCGCCGCTAGAGGGCCTTTTTCGACATTTCGACAGAAATGGTTAATTTTCTCAAAAAAATTAAATGCATTGGTATGATTTCTTTTTCATGAAAAAGTAGCTAAATAATGCCTAAACAAGCTCGCGGAAACTGCATCTCGGTATCTTGTTCCTAACCTAAAATTTAGGCCAAAGAAAATTTTATTCGGAAATCCCTTAAATTTTTAATTTTTAAACTAATTAATTCCTTTTATTATGTAAGTTGTGGCCCTAAAAAGGACCGAATTAAAAAAGAAAGGTTTTTAATGTCGCCGTAAATGCTCGAAATGCTGAAGCCTCTCATAGGCAGACAAAACTGCAGCTTCAATTTCGGCTATCGGTATGTTACGTAATGCATTACGAATCCGGTTTTTCGTATCTCTCTGGTCGTAGGTTGAGTCTGAAAATCAAGACAAGTTAAGTCTGGTGATCGCGCAGGCCTGGCATCATTTAGCTACTTTTTCATGAAAAAGAAATCATACCAATGCATTTAATTTTTTTGAGAAAATTAACCATTTCTGTCGAAATGTCGAAAAAAGCACTCTGGCGGCGACATGTGAAACTAACAAAACTTCAAATATTATAACATTTGTAGCCCAAGAATAGCTCTTCTCAACTAGCCCAAGTTTGTTAAAATCGGCTCAGCCGTTTCGAATATACAGGGTGTTTTTTTACTGAAACCTTTGAATACCCCCCACTTTATTTTTAGAGAGACAGCAAAAATTGTCAAACAAAAAAGGTTCAGATTATCCTCGACTTATAAGATCAAGTATTTTGTTGTTATGTTAATATAGCGGAATTCACAGAAACATCACTTTCTTAGATTCAAGATTGCAGTTACGGCTCCTAGCGGCCATTTCAGAAACTTGATAATATTTTCCAGGTTTTTCTCTTGCCGCAAGCCTCTACGATGGATAGTTTTTGAATTGTAGAATACCTATTTATGAGTCATATTTTTTGGAGTACTCAACTTAAATGTGACCTGTAAACGTAGCCTACTACGACATAGCAAATCGGGCCAATTCTGGATATTTTGCGTTACGTTGAAGATATCGAAAGAAGTTGTTCAGAATTAAATTTCAAACTCAAGTTTCATGAAAAAAATTCGCATTTTAAAAGTTTTTACTATTTTTGCGTTAACTCTACTTTTCAATTCATGTTATGGAACCATAAAATCAGTCGAAAAAAATGCCAATCTGACAAAACGTTGAGTTTATTGTTTAAATTTCTTGTTAAAGATTTTAAAATGCGTTTGAATTTATGAGCAAAAAAAGACGAAATAATTTGGCAATTTGCTCGTAGTAGCAGAGAAGTTGTTTCAGAGTTTAACATCCCCTGGAGTTCCTATTAGTCGTGGAAATGCTCTTTTGATTAAAACTGGCAGTGCTATTAAAATACAGCCAACCTCATCGAATACACCAACATCCTGGATATATAGCATCTCAACTCAACTGAATATCAACACGACTAGATGTATCGTTCGCTGCAAAATCAAGCCTTTAAAACCGTATAGTCCAATCAAATTAGGGTTTGGTTTGGTTCACTCAATGTTTTGCAACCAAAAGAGGTAACTAATTACAGGTTATCAAAAAGATTGGATGCATTCTAAGGGAGGGAATGAGTACTCAATTTTGCAACAAAAAAATTTTCGAATTTTGTATAGAAAAACAATATATTTTGAAAATAAAGAGAGAGAGAGAGACCAAGTGCATATTGTAGAAAATACAATTCCAAACAAATTTATTCCTATACATTTTCCGCCTCAGAGCCATACTTTCCGAGATATTCGACGATGAATGCGAAAAAATACGACTTTTTTTTTTCAGTTTTTTAACAATATGTAGCGGGAGAAATCACGTCCGGGGACTAAGTTTTTCGAAATCAGCGCATTTGTTTATTTAAAAGCACTTGGTCCCAGCCAGATCGACCTACTTTTGGAGCTAATTTAAGCGGACTAATAATTCTTACATACGTTGAGAAAAGGTAATTTTTTAAACGACTGAAATTTCCTGAACAAGACAAGTTTCTTGAAGAAGCTAGATTTACAACTAATTGGGTGGTATCGTCTTATAACTGTAGATACTGGGCTAGAAATAATCCTCATTGGGATATAAATTGTAGAGATCAACTTTCAGTAGTAATACCCCAATAAACATTTTTGTGTATATAATAGTTACCATAAATGTTATATGGAAACAGACTTCCTCTTCCAATCCAACGCTGTTGTAATACTGCATTAATATGCTCTCACACAATAATGGAGAATTTTTATTTCTAATTCTTTTGACTGATGAAGCCACCTTTAAAATCTGCACAATATGCATTATTGGTCTGCAGAAAATCCGCATTGGTTGCGTGAAGTTCAGCACCAAGGACGTTGGAGTTTAAATGTGTGGTGTGGCATACTGGGAGGCAGAATTATTTTTTTAGCAATCCCTAAGTGGCAATATCTTTCTTGACTTTTTGGCCAATAAATTACCGTTGTTGTTGGAAAATGTTTCACTGTAAACACCTCAAAACTTGTTTTTGAAGTTGAATGGTTGCCCAGCACATTATGCTATTATTGTGCGAGAGCATATTTATGCAGTATTCCAACAGTGGTAGATTGGAAGAGGAAGTCTGTTTCCATGGCCTGCGCGATCACCAGACTTAACTTGTTTTGATTTTCAGACTCAACCTACGACCAGATACATATGAAAAACCGGATTAGTTAATGCATTACGTAACATACCGAGAGCCGAAATTGAAGGTGCAGGTTTGTCTACCCATGAGAGGCTTCAGCAATGCATAGAGCGTGATGATCAGCATTTAGAGCATTTACGGGGGCACTAAAAACTTTTCTTTTTTAAATCGGTCCTTTTTAGGGCCACAACTTACATAATAAAAGGAATTAATTAGTTTAAAAAATAAAAATTTAAGGGATTTCCGTATAAAATTTTCTTTGGGCTAAATTTTAGGTTAGGAACAAGATATCGAGATGCGGTTTTCGGGAGCTTGTTTAGGCATCATTTAGCTACTTTTTCATGAAAAAGAAATCATACCAATGCGTTTAATTTTTTTGAGAAAATTAACCATTTCTGACGAGATGTCGAAAAAAGCCCTCTAGCGGCGACATCTGAAACTAACAAAATTTCAAATATTATAGCATTTGTAGCCCAAGAATAGATCTTTTCAACTAGCCAAAATTTGTTAAAATCGGCTTAGACGTTTCGAATATACAGGGTGTTTTTTACTGAAACTTTTGAATATCCCCCACCACTTTATTTTTAGAGATATAGCAAAAATTATTAAACAAAAAAGGTTCAGATTATCCTCTACTTTAAAGATCAGGTATTTTTTTGTTAGGTTAATACAGCGGAATTCACAGAAACATCACTTTCTTAGATTCAAGATTGCAGTTATGCCCCCCTAGCGGCCATTTCAGAAACTTGAAAATATTTTCCAGGTTTTCCTCTTGGTCGTTTTAGTAATGACTTTTTTTCCGCAAGCCTCTACGATGGATGATTTCCAAGATACAGTACATCGCATTCTTATTTGGCCACCCGGTACATTTAGCCGTAATTCATTTATGCAGATTGTTGATAAATCTAAACAGAATTTTTATTTCAATTTACAATTAGGGTAGGTATTTAATTACTTTAATTATTTGTATTATTTTGAAATTATTTAGATAATTAACCGCTCTGTTAGATAACCAGTTTATAACAGTTGTTTTGATTAAGAACAACTACCCAAGTAAATTTATAAATCGTGAACTTTACCGAGACATCAAAACTAAAGATCAAAATTTAAACCCCCCAATAATTCTTTCAAATATAGTAAAAATCCCTTATATTCCAAAATTATCCGAAAAAATTAGAAGGATTGGCAATAAATTTAATTTAAAAACAGTTTTTCAAACTAATAATACATTAAAATCTTTAATAGTAAATACAAAACCTTTTAATGAAATTCAAAACACAAAAAATTGTATTTACAAAATTCCATGCGAATGTAATAAATTTTATATAGGAGAAACATCTAGACCTTTTCATATTAGAGTTAATGAACACCAATCGTACATTAAAAATAAACAATTCGAAAAATCTAAAATATGTGAACATGCATGGGATTTTGGTCATAAAATACAATGGAATTCTTCAACTAGATTATTAAAAGAACCGAATAATTATAACCGCAAAGTTAAAGAAGCAGCATTGATATGCTTAAATAATAACGAATGTGTTTCTAATTGTTCGGTTGATATTTCAAAAATTTGGATACCTATTTTACAAAAAGAGTTAATTGCAAAAAGGATACCCTCTATATCGGGATAGTATCATAAGTTTTTATCTGGTTTTTTCTTATGATAATATTAATAAGAAAACTTCATTTATGACGAAGTATAAATTCTCTTATAATATGCAAATGCGCTATCCTTTCAAAAATTCGTTCCCAGAAACGTCACAAAAATATGATTGAAACAGATTTTGACATCTTCAATCTCAAAATCTTATTCTATGTACACTATGTTGATGTCATATTTTTGCAAGATTATCAAGTGTTCTGTTTCTAGTAAATTTATTTATTTTATGTCATTTTGATAACGGCTTTCGATCTGGAAAGCCGAAACGTCAATAAAAAAAACTTTTTTAACAACTAAGTGGTTTTAATCCAGTGGAAAGAGAAAGAAACAGTTGTTTTGTTTATTTTGTATTATAGTTTATACTTTCTATTAATATTGTTCTGTAAATGGATTTTCTGTTGGACAATAAATGATTATTATTATTATTATTATTATTATTATTATTATTATTATTATTATTATTTTTATTATTATTATTATTATTATTACCTAGTTTTACTATTTGTTAATTACTTAATCACATAAAATAAAATAAATAATTCTCCAGTATGCTTGTTTAGACCTGTAAAACACTACTTGTAACGTAAATTATTATTCTGTGATTCATTTCTCAGTTGTGCTGATACATTTTTTCAGCAAAAATAAACAGAAAATTGTGAGTCCGAAAAATAATTAACAAATTCTAATTTGCCTTTGCCACAAATAACATTATTATCAAAATGCTTAACATTCCCTCGACAAAACAAATGTATTTAATAAATAAATTGCCGGTTAGGTCGACATCGGGCGCGGGAATTTTTTCCAGGTAAAAAATCGTCTTGCACAAGTCCAATCGCCGTTTAATGAAATAATTATAAGAGGCGCAATTAAGGAAGAATTCTCGAATTCAATTTTGCTGAAATGACCATTCCGAGGAATGTAAATCCGACTGGGATGAAAAATATAATTATTCCGTTTATGTTGTCAGAAATGTTTGACAAATCATATAGCTTGTTGGATAGTGTAGTCGCTAAGGTGCAATTTTATATATACACATACTTCGTGTGTGAATATCGTTAACGAAAGCTTCTTAGAATTAATAGATAATGACCCTTAATGAATGTTGGACTGATAAAGCCAGAATCATTAGTATAACCGAAACTGAAATTTTCTGCACGACAATAAAAAAAACTTTATTGTCTCTTGAGACCCGATTGCTGGCTCCTAAATGATAAATGTTTGGTTAAAAGTTACGATTAATTTTTTGTTATTTCGGGTAAAACGGATAGAACTAATAAACAAGTTCAGACCAAAGATTTCTTGGGTATTTCGATGTGCTTTGAACGATTAAAAATATTTAGACAAAGACGAAGCAGTTGGGCCAAGATTTTAAATTTTTATGATAGCGAACTCTTTTCTTCCTAATTAATCTTAGAGGCAATCTCTTGATTCCTTTAAGGTTTGCATGGAGATTTCTCTTTAAAAAAAGGCTTTTCTGATCTATAGACAAGGACGATTTACTGTACAGCCAGTACGAAAAATAGATTTGGAAAAATCCCCTTCACTATTGCGAAATTTCTGAGTTTTGGTGATCTTTCTGGCCGAGCTGGAGCACGTTGAAGCGCCATAGTGGATGGAAGAGTACGTGAGTTGCTGATGGATATCTAGAGGACAGTATATCTTAAAAAAAGTGAGGTTTCAAGAATGCTGGCAGGCGTATCTTCCGGATCTGGCTTTTCCGTACAGAAACTTGATACCTAAACAATGAAACATGAATCAACGTTTCCTGAAGGCAACCTAACTATCACCGGTTCTTTTCAGAACTGCCAATTTTTTGTTAATTCGACTAAATATTGCTTTTATTCCATTATTTGTAATTTCATTAATAAAGGTTAATAAAAGTTAAACAAAAAGTATTTCTTTATGCCCGCGCGGATCATAAAGTACATCATTATTTAGTTGGTAACTAAGCAATAAAAACACAATAATGGACCCATAAAGGCATTTAGTATATTACAATCTGGTCAACCAATGAGCAATTTAATTCTAACTTAATCTAATAGAGTTTGAAACTTAAAACTAAGTTATACTCATCAGCGTTCCTTAGGTTCTGTAGAATGGATTGCACTAAACTTTAACGTGCACACACATGCTCTGCTTTTGCACTAAAAACACTAAACTAACTCAAAGGGCTTGATCCTCTTAAGTCTTCTTTCTAACCCAGTATTGTCAAGGAGCTGGATAGCCTCGACATTGACATGATGATGAAGTCTTTCTTCATGACTCTTGGCTAATTTCTTGATGGTCTAGTCAACAGTGTCCATTTCCAGATCCCTATGGAGGTCACTATTGCGAATGTACCAAGGGGCATCTACTATGTTCCTCAGTGCTTTGTTTTGAAATCTTTGGATGATTGCTAAGTTGCTTGCTTTGGTGCATCCCCGTAATTGGATACCATAGACTTAAGTATCTACTTATAAAGCATACTCTTATTATGTAGAGACAGAGTGGAGTTTCTTCCAATTACAGTACACTCCAGTACATTTTTCGATTTTTCAGTCCAAATTCTTCTCGTTTCTTTTTAACATTCACTTTCCATCGAAGTTTGTCATCTAAGGTAATATCTATTTTGGTGTTTTTGAATATGGGATCAGGTTATTGTTTATTCTGACTGGAATATGATCTATCCTTTTGTTTATAAAGTTAATGTGAAGTTATTTAGTTTCGTTAAGTTTAATTTTCCATCTCTTGCTTCTTCATTACTTTTTCCTATTGCTAGAATGGCAGTATCGTCGGCGAAGGTGGCTATGGTATTGTTTTCTAACTCTGGAATATCACATGTGTACAGTAAGTATAGGACAGGTCCTAGAACACTTCCTTGTGGTACTCCAGCCTTAATTTCTTTAAGATCGGAATAGGCTTCTTCTTGCCTAATTCTAAAGTATCCTTCCGATGTATATGAATGGAGGATATCTGTTTATTGTTTTGGAAGGAAACGCTTTTGCTACATCAAGAAAGATAGTAGCACAAATGTTTTTCTCTTCTAATGATTTCTCTATAATGAATCGTGAGCTAGTATGACATAAAATATATCATCGAAATAGACAACATAAGTGTCGTATTTCATAATTTTATCAATTTTCCAAAAAAAAATTCTAGTCTTGTAACTTATCACATATTTCGTGCGAGTGTTGTTCCTTATCTCCTTTATCGCCCTTATCTCCCCCGCTATCGGGGTGGTTTTAGTATCAGAAGACATGAAAAGGTTTTAGCCTCCCTACTAGCTTTATAAAGTCCATATTTTCGCCGTCAAAGATAAATTTCTAATAATAAATAAATAAATAAATAAAGTATATTATTATTACTACAAAAAATCCTAATACGCGACTCCTGAAATACCATATATACCAATTTTGTTCACTTTTCTTCGTGACTATTAGTCTAGTATTACAGTTAGCGCATATAATTATGTGGAATTACTATAATTACTCTTGTTTAGAGGTGATTTGTCTTTCACCACTTGAATACCAGCTGATTTGATATAATTTTCACGCCGGGAAAAAACCATCTTACTCTTAATGAGTCGGACAGCAGGGATAATTGAAAATCGGATTAAACATGAATGATACTAACGATAATAATATTAAATTGCTCGATATCTAGATTAACGTTGCTTGGAAAGTTTCAATTTTTTTTTGTTAGAAAATTGTTTTCACTTAAGAGGATTCGGCTATCAAAAATAAGGATTGTCTATATTCATTTAAATTATCAATACAAATTACATTATTAAAATTTATAATGAAATAAAGTCTATAGTTAAATAAAGTTTAGAGTAAAATGTTTAAATGGGTACCTACAGTTAGAACGAAGACATAACTGATATTTATAAAGAACAGGATTTTGTTGTTTTCCATCAATTTTGTTGAATTGTTGATATTTTTGGTAGAATCCTTATAAAAAGAGGGTGTTAACTCCAACGAATGTTTATATAAAAACACACAATAAATGAAATTATATGGAAATAAATTATGTAGAATTGTATAAATAGTATTAATTGAGAGTTTGTAATAGTTTATGAAGTGTGGTTTTCTAAAATAATGGAAAATTAGTGAAAATATTGAATGGCATTTGAGTAAATTTGAAACAAGAACATCTTAGTTAAAATAAGGATTATGAGAAAACAAAGTATAGACAAAGAATCAGAAAAAAATGGACTATCTAAGGGTGATAATTTTATTTAGCTGTTAAAGATATGAAAATTTACAATCAACACTTTGGATTTTGACACAAATTATGAGAAAAATTGGACGTTCAAACGAGCCTAGCAACGGATTGATATGAGAGATGTCAAAGGTTGGTGGTTTAAAAAAATTCATGATAGAAGTCAAATCTTAAAGACAAAGATGATTTTCAATGTATGAAATTACATACCTGAATGGTCTATCAAGATGTTAATAATGACAGTTTATAATTTGATGAATTCCTGAAGCAGTACTGCTGCTCAATTGCAGTTTTGTTATTTACAAGCTATTTATGGATGGTTTTCAAAGTTCCTGGTTCCTGAAAGACTAAAAGAAGGATCAATTAACTGGTAGTGAATAATAGACAGTATAATATAAACGTTTATCATAATGTCGAGATTACTCTTAATCTTAAAAAAGGACTTAGTTATAATACTCACTTGAGATGAATTAATAAATTCAATTTGATCATGTTGAGTATAAACAGCTTTAGTTATTGTTTAATATTATGTATTCATAACGAATTGGTTTAAAGTTTTACATTACATTACATTGTTAATGATCATTTATGACATTAACTATGGATACGAAGGTACTTACTTGTCAATAATTTTGTGTTCCTGAAGGTCCATATAATTTCATTATTCTTTGTTTATAACATCCGATAATTTATATTAAACAATCTGAATCCACCCGAGAGTTTTAATAATCATAATATTTGAATATATGAGCTACGGCTGCAGAATTTTTAATTTTTATTTATGTAAATTCCAAATACAATAAAAAAGAAAATTTATATTAAAAATAATAATAAATAAATTAATAAATCATTGGATTAGACACCCCTTTACAATATACAGAGTAAACGCCAAATACCAGAATCATAGCCCCAATTTGATCATTCAAAGCCAGAGAAGGAATAGAAAGAGAAACACGTCCCAATTGTATCAACAAAAGAGATGACGCCTTTAACTCATGCTATAAATTTTCGACTGTATAAAGGCGACTTCACATGCAGCGCTGCATGTGCGCTAACCTCTCCATAAAGGGTTTTCATCTCGTCCGCAAAAAAACCACTGGTGGAGTAGGAAGATTAAGGCAAAAAAGGTACTAATCGGCTCCAGCTAGGTTCCCAATTTCGATCATTAGAATCGTAGATTTTTGCTTAGGGTTTTGGTATCTTAATCATTATCAAAGATTTATTGATTTATTGATACCCAAAATCTTATGCTTAACCCTACCATGTGACGTTTCTAATCCGCCATTTTTGATGTACTGCTGGCACCATCTATGGCGGCTTGTACTCCTGATGCTATAAGAAAAGCTCTTAGCTATTATTTTTAAATGA
This sequence comes from Crepidodera aurea, assembly GCA_949320105.2. Lineage (NCBI taxonomy): Eukaryota > Metazoa > Arthropoda > Insecta > Coleoptera > Chrysomelidae > Crepidodera > Crepidodera aurea. The sequence continues at coordinate 35,005,351 of OX439475.1, read as the reverse complement.
TGTATTTACACAATTTCAAGTTTTTCATTTATTGAATTGTCCAGATTCTACTGACTTAATTTTAAACCCTTAAAACAAGGTATCACCTGAATTAGCAGGGCAGCAAGAGTTTGTTTATAAAATTACATGGGACCTCCTAAATTTTCTCTTGTCGTATACTTGCCCGTCCAGAATACACTCATCGAAACAAGCCGAACGACATACCGATATTGAATAAATCGTAACGACGACATCTTATAAACACATATATATCGTCTATAAGCGGAACATTAAAATATTGTCCGCTAAAGACATTAATCAAAAAATGGTGACAGCTACATTGGCACAGACATCAACAAATCATCAAGACGTCCGGACGGGCTCTCGAAAAACAAATGAAAAACGTTCCAACACGGGGGGAACAAATGACAATCTTATCACGGATGCGACGGACCGTGGAGAATGTGGAGAGTACTCCATATTTAGAAAAAGTTTCGGAATAATCGACCAATTCGATTTTTAAGTCACTTCAAATGAACACCTGAAGAAGATGAAGACTAAATTAATATTGATACAGTGAGAGCTGTTGAAGAATAACTTATAATGTAGTTAAAACTGTTTTCTGCGTATTTGTAATGGGTTCGTAATTCTATTTTCAGACATAAATAATTGTTTTAAAAGCCTAATTGTAGTTTTTTTATTGAGGTTTTTTAGGTTTTTATAATATATAATAAGTCATTAAAAGTTAAACTTCTAATTGAGGTGAGGAATTGTTACAGCAAGAAAGGATCAGGTAATCCAAGAGGCTATTTATAGTCGGCACGGACTTCGGTTAGAAAACTTACTTCAAAACATTAGAACATATCTTTGTAAAATGGCAACATCCTAAAATTGCTATTCATCAACCCGAACATTTATTCATGAGTTTCTCGGGTTCTACCTGCAAATATATGAGTTACCCATACTGCGCGTTCTGATGGAAGTATGTGTCGACTATACGTTATTTGTATTAGATCAAACAAATTGCCAGTAGACCAATTGAAGCAGGCAATAATAAAATTAAAAAATACCAATGCTGCGATGATATAAAGGTGGAATTACCAAAAAATGTAAATAGGAGAGCATTTCAGTTAGTGACTAAGAAACAATGCCTGGACAAAAGGAAGGAGATCTGAAAAAGTATACGAATTATATTAACGGTTGCTGGTAAACTGTTTGAAATAATACATGAAACAGAACTAGAATCAATTAAAGATAAAACGTTGGTTTATATTCTATGTAATGATACCACTGTTTTGTGTTTTGTTGATCTTGAAAAGGCGTTTGACACGGCGCCTACGAACAAAATCTGAGAGATACTGTAGAGTGGCGAAATGTAGGAGAAAGACTTTGAAAGCTACCAAAAGTATGTATAAAACTACTAGGAAAATAATTATAAAATATAATTTATAATCATAAAAATGGGTGTTTAACTGTTGATGTTTATTAAGCTAAGTTTATTAAGTAAATGTAAAAAACTTGCGGATGATGATGATAAGAAAATTTGCAGATGATTTAGTACTAGTATCTCAGATAAAAACCTGCAAAACAATATCCATGTGTGGAACCAAACATGACTGAACATTAATACTGATAGAACGGAAGGATAATCAGTAACAACAGTGATGTGGTTAATGTAAGGGTCAATAATAAAATTATTAAATATATCAACAATAATGTTTGGGACTGGAAGGAATAAAAATATTATGGCAAATATGCATTAGTGCTTGGAAGCAGGAGAAAGTAGCACAAGATTGGCTCATAGGGGTAATAATACCGATACATTAAAAGGGCGGTTCTCATAATTGTTAGCAACTATAGAGGTATAACTGCCAAGCACAGCAGTAAAGGTATATGAGAAAATCCTAGAAAACAAACTCAAAGGCTTCATAGAACCACAATTACAAGAATCCCAAAGCGGGTTCAGAATAGGGCGAGGAGTTCAGGATCATATTTTCTCAATAAAACAGATAATACAAAATACAAATAATACTTCTAGGTAATGCAAAGGCATATTTCGCTTTCATAGATTTTTAGAGAAAGATTTTGATAGAGTACAAAGAAAAGCAGTATGAGTGTATTGGCAGAGTCATCAAATGATTATATGAAGAAAACAGTAATTATGTCATCAGTCAAAATAGGAAGTCTAAACCGTTCACAACAAAAGAAAGTTTGAGACAAGGAAGGGTGCTGAGCCTAGTAAATAACCTTGAGTAAAGGATTGACTGTGGGATATAACAATTTACAACTAATAACACTTACTGAGAGCGCTTTTGAGGCTGATGTGGTCATAATGACTAGCAGTGAAAATGGACTACAAAACAATTTAAACATATGGAACGAGAGGTTAAAAAAATATGAAAAAAGAAGAAGAAGAAATAATAAATAAGTTAAATCTTATAATTGAAGCTAAAATCTTACAAGAAAATATCTTCAATACCGTTTATTTTAGCTCTGTCAAATAACATTCGTTTTTCAACTAAAAATGGACAGATATTTTTAAAAAATGGTCAAGTGGCTTAAAAAATAAGGAGATAAAACCAACCAAAATTTTATTTCTGTTAAAATTTTACACTGCTTGCTTTAGATTAAATTTCAGTAGTAAAAAAATATATTTATTGATATTGTGAAAATATAAGATTTGTTTTAATCCTAATATTAATGTCAAAATCCCTGTTTTTAGAATAATGTAAAAAATACAAATGTCAAACAATTTAAATGGCGTATTTACAAGAAAAATCCACACAAAACTGTTAGTTTAGATCTTAAAATCAATCCTTAAAAAGGTATTTTTTGAAAATTATTCTCTTTGTTTAAATAGGATAACCGAATATAAGATAAAAATACAATATAAAATTTGACAATCCATATTCAATTAAAAAATTGAAAACAATTTATACACATGGGATAAAACTTACATACAAACAAACTAAAATCTAAAATCAAAAAAGAAAAAAAATTTATCAACATACCTCAATTTTTATTTTTTTATAAGCTTTTTCAAATTAATTTTAAATGAGTTTATATCACAGTCATTTGGCAACTGATTGTATGAAGTATGAAGTAAGTTTTATTTATGTAGTTAGGTAAATATAAAATAATAAACTCTTTGGTGCACTGAAAACCACTGAAGTGACTTTAAAATGAAAGAGAAAGAGGTGTGAGACGACTTTAATATTATACGCAATCCTCGATTGTGCAATTTTTGAAGTTGACTGATTTTATTTAAATTAAACAGATATATTATTGAGGCACAATAATCGAAAAGAGGTTGAATTATTGTGTTATAAACTGTAACTTTGGTATGAGTAGATCAGTTTTGAGAAATTCTTGAATTTTTAATATAACCAAAAGTAAGTAAATTATCAAGTTGAAAACCTAAACATTTGACAGATGATACTATATCAATTTTTATATTTCAGAACTATATTTATATTTAGAACAAAAAATAAGAGCTTTAGTTTTGCTTACATTTGCTTATCACCACATGCTATCATGGTATCGTCAGCAAAAAGGTTAATGAATTCACAGTCGACAAACAATTCTAAGTCATTTAAGTAAAGTATAAAAAGCAGAGGGCCTAGGACACTACCCTGCGACACTCCCACATTGATTCCCATTTCAGACGACACTGTATTGTTAAAACATACTTTTTGTTTTCTGTTACTGAGATAATCATCTAGCCAGTTATACACTTTACCACCAATACCATAGTGTTCAAGTTTTTTTAATCAAATATTTCTATCAATGGTTTCAAATGACCTTTTTAAATCTAAAAAGACACCAACTGTGTACATGTTTTGATCTAAATCATTTTTTAATTTACTTATAGTCAGTTGTAATGCTAATTCACATAAGTATTTTTCTCTGAAACCTGATTGATTACTTTTAGAATAACGTGGCCAATTGTTTCAAAAACTTCGTTCAAAATTTTTCCATTTAATATTTCATAAACAGAACATTTACCATTTTGAAATTGTGAAAAGGTACCTAAATATAAATTACACTAATTTACAGGAGAATCAATGCTCTCAATTATCTTGGAAATACTTTCAATGAAATATTTATTAAAGCAGTCCTCTATTTGTTTATCATCCTTAAGAATTACGTTACCTGTATTGTTTTCAAACCGTATATGTTTCGGCACTTCTCTTGACTTAGAATTAATCAAATTTTTCAAGGTTTTCCACATTTCCTTAGAATTGTTTCTGATCAATTTTGTTGAAAAAATAGTTTGATTTTTTAATTTTTAAAGTATAAATAGAAAAATACGAAGAATATGAATACCGAATTTTCAAATATTGAAGTCGTTTTCATTAATGCAAATTGAAACGATCTTGCTAATATGAATTTAGAATAACAAGTTTAAAAAGTAGGACTTGAAAATACCATAAAAGTAAAAAGGGGGCGGAAGAGAAAAACACATTTAGTTGCAACCCAGCATTTCTCGCGTAACTCGGACCTTTTCAATTTTTTATTAGTAGCGTTTCAGGTTGAAGAGGACTCGGAGTGATCGTGCTAAGAATGCCGTACACGTGGAGGCAATTACCCTTTAAGGAATCCTTATCACCTTGTATGAGAATATCTTTAGTTCGTTTTGGAAAATGTATTTACGCCGAACCGCGGCGATCGCGACTGCTATTTGTCGGGCATACATCTCGCGAACACTTTGTACATTATACACTTCGCATTCCATGATTATGGATATTTTGCTGTGCCTTACTGGAATTTCTATCATGGCGGAAGTTATGCGGGAATGTATGGTGTGCGGTTACCGTGAAATTGAAAAAATTCGATGTTTTTTGCACTGTTATTTGCAGTATAATTTGAAAACAAATAATTTTAGTTCACTTTTTTGAATATCGATCGATAGAAGAAAGCTATAGAGTGATTCAATCATTTCTTGACAATTTTGTAGCAAACTATCTTTATATAACTAACTCGAATACTCGAGTATTGTATAATGACTGACGTAATTTAAAATTATATAAAATTTGTGCAGATATTTGAGTCATACGTGTATCTCAGCGAACGTTTAAAGTTAAAAAATCAACAATCTGCGCAGAATCAGTAGGAGCAAGTCTTCCCCAGGGTAGCGTGCTTGGGCTGATACTGTATACAAATGTACAACAATAACATTTGCAGATGACATAAATCGCCCTTTATAGAAATCCATCCGCAGCAAAAGCAAATGTAAAAGCTTGATCTACATGCAAATTGAACTGCTGGAAACTTAGTAAAATTATAATCAGGTATATCCTGGTAGGATGTTTCAGTGGATGTACACACATTTTAATACCGTCTATTTTGTCCCATAGCTACAATACAATATTTATTAAATTTGCTATGGTCTTTAGAAAGAGTCAACTTTTATGTTTCTGATTTTCCTACGTACTTTTTGTAAGTGAAAGGGATGCGTCACAATGAACTGATTTTGAGACATTATGTGTTGACAGTTTTTTTTACACTAACTGACAACTCTCAAACTTTTTTTGGTAGAAAAGTTCCTAAAATATAAATATACATTTTGTAAAACATGCAAAATAAATTTTTTATCTCTGGTATAACTTATAACTCCATACATCCATACATTAGGTGCATGCAAAATTTTTCGCGACCCTCCTTATAAAAAAACATTTATAAATTTGCCGCCCTAGTCTAAGGTTATTCTGGCACCATTATTTATATTATTGCGTATATCATTATTATTATATTTCTTTTTTTATGCGACCCACACTTTGGGAATCGCTGCTCTATACATTATTAAAAGAACAATTATATAATATTTTAATGTACCTTGCGCCATCTTCACGCCAATACCTATAACAACGCTTACATGTTTAATGGTTTCGTTGGCTGCTTATTTCAAGATAGAACAGAACACATGTATTTGTAGATTTCTTTTTTTAACCACTCTTGAATGATTTGCGACATTAAACAGTAGATGGCGCAAAAATCGAGAATGTTCCTATCAAATTCATTCAGCCAATCACGATTCGTCTATAAGGGGAAGAACCTATAAAACAAACAATCAGAAAATTAAACATAAGAAACACAATAGGGTCAATAGGGGTTAGGGGTTAGGGGTTGTACATTAGCATTCGCTTTTCGTCCAGGGGCTCGTTAGGACATTTTTAGTCGGTAAAAACGAAAAATAAAAAATTGGGTAATACACAAAAATATTTATAATTATTCAGATTCCACTTATAGACGAATACAAGTAGATTTTACGAAGTTTACTAAATATATTACAAAATCATCATTAAAACGGCGAGGACACTATTAATGCAGATATTTTTTACTGAAGGTATGGAAGAAAATAAAGTCCGTTATATCTCACAAGTTATTTATTAAAGAGCGACCGGTTTTTTAATAACATATTTATAGCACTCAATGGGCCAGTCCGACATCGACTGGCGCGACGCGAGCGCCGCTCTACCGGCCGGGTGAAACAATAATGGTGTGTCGATTGAAATCGATCCTTTAAGTTTAATTGAAAAACTCGCTTATTTGTTGTTACTAACCGTCCACAATGTTGGTTTTGCTAAGATGTGGGTTCAAGCCGGTAAATTTAACAATTTTTCGAAAGAAAAGCCTCACTAAAGGCAAGAATACGTTAATGTTTCCGACGTCTAAGAGTTAAAAACTGATGGATCATCTGAGATTAAAGGAACTGTTTTGCGAGAAACCCCTGGTGCACTAAGCACTAAAACGAAAACAAACCTTTACAAACCGACAATCGAGGTATGTATATAATTATTGTATATGTTCTAATAACAGATAATGACAAGTTAAAGAAACGTAAACGTCACTGATCAAGTACACAGGGTCGCATTAAGGGTAAAAATAAATATGTAATCGATTTCATAAAAAAAATTTATTTTTGATTTTTAATAATACTATTTTCATTGTAATATGTATTATATTATGTACAGCGTATTTACTTCAGTTACACCATATGGAAAACTTTTTTAAAATTAATTTTACGAAAGAAAGTTACTCTTTATAAAAAGTTCTGCATTGTGTACTGATCTACTTTATAGGCCTACCAAGGTACTGACATATGGTATAATAAAACTATAAAGTCAGGTTTAGAATGGGTATTATTCAAATATTAAAAATAGCTGACACAATAAATGAAAACAAATTCATTTTTTAAACTATCAAAACAATGAAGTTTATCTGTAGTTGTTTGTTTTTTGATCTATTTTGTACGATTCTTATAAATACCTACCAAAAACATAAACATGTTTACATCGATCTTCACGGAAAGAATAAATAGTTTTATTTTGTGATCTAAAAATCATTTCCAGTAACCCAAGAAAAAGAAACTAAAATATCAGACAAATGAATCTTTTTCGTGATAGGAGTTGTGTATTAACAGATATTTTGTTATGAAATAAAAAAATAGTTTGCATATAAAAAGCCTCAATTTTTGTGCGATAAAATTTTTTATCTGCTCCTATTAGATTATACAATTATTATCTAATTAATTTTATGCAATTAACAATACAGACAACTACAGAGCGTGAGTTATAACTATAACTCACGCTCCAGAAGTCGAATTGTCATAGCAAGAATATCTAGAATTACACTATAAGGATTGCTCAAGCGGACGATGCTCTCGGTTATTATCACGTGGTTAAACGACGTCAAAGGATGACCGCGAGACATGAAACGTGGTTATATTATATCGTTAAATTTTTATTTCACACACACAAACGTACAGATACGTTCAAACACACAATTTACAGTATTTGAGCAATCCTATAATAGTATATCAGCCATGAGATAATCTGATCAAGTTACCTTGATTGTATATAAGCAACTTATTCACTAATAACTTGGATCTTCTTTCAAGCAACCAGTACAATTCCCTGTGCCTCAACTTCAGTTCTTCAAATTTTTTCTATATATAGTTTTGCTTTGAGAGTCATTCCTAGGTATTTAGCTGTATTGACCTTCGGGATAGCCTTCCTAATCAGCTCTAGTTGAGTTCTTCGTTCTCTTAATTTGTTGGTGAAATATATTTGTATGGATTTGCTCTCATTCAGTTTAATTTTTTCTTTTTGGCTCATGTAATAGCACAATTGATGGCGGTTTGTATCGTATTTGCAGGTTCCTCTGCATCTTTACCTACGGCTAGTATTGCAGTAGCGTCTGCAAAGGTAGCTACTGTCATATTGTCGATTTGTTGTATATCATTAGTATATAATAAATATAGAATAGGGCCAAGGGCAGTTCCCTGTGGGACCCCTGCAGATATCTGTTTTAATTATGTGTACTGTTCATCTTGTTTTACCCAGAACATTCGATCTAAGGATAAAAATGGTATTGTCATTCAATGTAATTTTCACAATATTTTTTGCCCTTTCTTTGACGACGCTTGTGTCTCAATTTATCATTATAAAACGCCACCTCATCATCAAATTCCGCAATCAAACCACTTACAGCCGCTGTCCATTTTGCCGAATCAATTATTTTGTCATGTCTACCGCTCCTTGTTGTATATAGCGGACGATTTTAGCGGGAACGTGAATGTAAACATTTAAGGGCGCATGTACAACAACATTTTATTATGAATTACGGTTCGTTTTCCTAGTATCTTATCGTATGTACCAAGTACACAAGTAACATGCAGGTTATAAAAGTGGTTGATATGAAGTTTTGGATTATTACATTTTGATTGCTGTTGGATGTGGTTCTTCGCCAAAAATTTTGCCTAATTTCGGTTAAGTAAGTATGTTTGCCAAAGTTTGTTTTTTTTTAATATAATTGTATTGGATCGGTATGACGTTAAAATTAAATGTACTGAATGATTTTACGAATAATAAACGAAAGTTTTTTTAATGTAAATTTTTCAGGTAGAAATTCTATTTTTTTAATTTTTATAAATTTTTAATTCTACAAAAACAGAAAAATTAATTGTATAATTTTATATACAGGGTGTTTCATAAGAAATGGTCAATTTTTTAATCATAGGTTTAGCACCTCCAAATATTAATATTTTACTAAATAACTTTGGGTCAAATGTTATCTACTGTGTTGAAGTTAAAATTTATTTTTCGTTTTTTTGCAAATATTTCTTCATTATTTAACATATTGATTTGAAATTTGGTATGGTTATATTTTTAAGTTAGTAAATCATAAGCGTGTTGTCAATTTTGAGATTAGATAAAGAGGGCGCCACCTACACTCTACTGGAAGCTTTGAAACTTAAATGAAAATGTACAGCTGTCAAATAATTAATTGTTAGATGTAATTTAATGACTGCAGTGTTAATTTCACTAAATTCCATCTAAGTGGGTAATGAAAAAGCCACGACAACCATTTCTCGGATTCATAAATGAGAGATATGATTTGTGTTTATGCACAAATAAATTTTTATGAACTTGCTGCTGCCAACTAACAAATAATGATTTGACAGCTGTACATTTTCATTTTAGTTTCAAAACCTACTATGTCGAAATATGTTAAAGTAAATTAAATAGATACTGTGGCTAGAATATTTTAAATGCAAATATCTCAAAATCAGCTATATTTATGCTATTAAAACAAGTATACCTTTTTTGTTCAAATTTACAGGGTGTATCATAAACACTTGAAAAAAATTAAAAAAAGGCCAGGAATAAAGAAAATTGATACTTTTCTTCATCCAGTAGATAAAATTGATAACACGCTTATGATTTGCTAACTTAAAAATATAACCATACCAAATTTTAAGTCAATATGTTAACTCTTCTTAATAAGTGGTTTATAGCGCCATTTCTATTCGCTTTCATAATTCTGTACTATATTTCTTTTTCTTCTTCCTCTTTATTTGATATTGTTATTCCTATATGAGAGATGGAAACTACAAAACATTAGATCATGTAGTAAATAAGAAATCTTGTGCTTTTTATTTAGACTTTTTGTCATATATTTATTATTTACTTAAATAATCTTTTTACTATTTAATTAAAATAATTTTATATACGGTGGTCAGTGTCAGTATTGAAATTTATTCCTTTTAAACTGGTCCTGGTCTTTGCGTATTATTTTGGTATCAAAATCGAATTTATGTCTTTTTTCTAAGTCCTGTTTTTTGAGGCCGTGGAAAATATGTTTTTTGTTGTAATATCTTATTTATGTCTACATGCTCTATTCTCCAGAAATTGTTCAGTTTGTCCGACATATGAAAATGAGCCAGTTCCACACTTGAATTATAAATTCTTTATCTTTATCATGTTTTCTAACAATTTTTGGTTTTAAATTGTCAAAATATGTAATATTTTATGCTTTGTATGTAAATAGAACAAACTTTTTGTAGACTTTCAGACAGATTTATACCAGTTTCTTTTTCACCTCAATTGCTTCTTCATTGTCAATGTATTCCTACAACTTCTGTCAATCAATCCACAATTTCTGCTTTTTCATAATTGGTATCTGAGTATAGATTTTAATTACGGGGGCTTAATGTCATAGCAGAAGCTACGTCACATATATAATTATTAAAAAGTGTCTATTGGGTCACTCGTTATGATCTATAGCAATTAATTGATAACATCCGGTGCCTTTGATAATCAAAATTGTTGATTCATGAATAGATAATTTGTGCCAAACGCTCTTTATCAATTATTTGCCTGGTCAAATTACAAAAAAAACAACTATACGATCGAATAATTGATATCATCCTTACACGAACAAAATTCTTTTAACATTTTGTTTTAATCAAAATAATATTATACGAAGGTGGAATTTTTTGAACCATAAAAATACCAAGAAAGGACCAAGGGAGTGACAAAACTGCACAAAGGATGTGAAAAAAAATTACACAAGCTCCCAAGAACTCAGACATTAAAAATGACCTACACTGCACCAGCGTCTGGACTTCAACAACTACTCCTTGGGATATATGCCCCACCATGTATTAGAAGGTATTATAAGAACAACGTTCAAGCCCGCTATTAGACAAACTGTTAGCCGCCTATTCCTAATACTTTACAATGAAGAATATCACTGGGTCTGTTAAATAACTTGCAACTTCATAACCGCGTAGCCTAAATCTTTAGAAATAGGCTTGTTTTTGTTTCATTTAAATCAAGCAAGTAGTGTAAAAGTTTCGACAATTTTAGTTTCCGCCACATTCAAATATTTCGTGAGCTACTTTTAATAGAGTGTATTGTATTATAAGTATATTCCTAGGTACTTTGTTAAGAATTAAATTCTTATATACAGGGTGAGTCATGAGGAACTTTACATACTTCTACCATAAGCAAAGGCACCTTAGGGGATTACCAAATGACCATTAAAAAATGTCTTCTGTTTTGTACAGAGCGATTTATGGATTTGGACCAAAATAATGTTTGGTCATATCTTTTGAATGATTAAGTCGATTTGTCTCACTTTTTGGCAAAAGCGTGTATTGGTGTTTAGCAACTAACTGACATATTCAGAAGTAAAATATTCCAGGGCCGGCTTCGCGAAAATTTGTTGAATTGCTACAATTGCAATAATTCACCCTGTATGTACATGATTTCTCTAAAATGTGAAATGATTTCTCCAGAGGACATAAATAGACAGTTAAACCTGGATATCTGAAATTTTTGTTACACTTGCCTTACATTTTCAACTAAAGATTCATTTTAAAGTCAAATTGAAAATTGGCGATAATGAAATATCTTACTGTATAATAATGTTTAGTAATTATAAAGAAATCTTTAAAATAAACAATAGCGACACACACTGTATTCCAGTATAGTAAATACCATACTTTGAATCGGATTTAAAAATCTGGTATATCTGGTTCATGTCAAAAATTCACCTTGTATGTAACTTTTTCCACCCGCAATGGACTGATATTACATTGAAAATGTTTGCATTAACCTAGTTTTGTCATTTGTTTCAGCGAAAATCATGTGTAATTATTTTAATGGGAATGAAATTAACAACCCCAAGAAATATTTATTCATAAATTAAGAAATAAAATAAATAATAATAACTAAAAACAAAACAGTTTTAACAATACAGAACAAAGTAAAAAACAATTTAATAAATATTTCGATTTTAAAAGATGTTCAAAATGAAATGCATTTGCCTCAATACACTTTTCTTGGCGAATGTTTAAATGTGTAATGGACTTTCTTATTGTCAATATTTTTGATAATATTGCATCAGCGAATAATTCTATCAATGAGCTGTTGCCGCGTATTTATATTTTTTGCGTAGACCAGGTGTTTTAAATGCCCCCAAATGTAATAATCAACTGGGTTATAGTCTGGGGATCTTGGTGCCCATGAAATAGGACCTCATCGGTTTCCATAAGTGGTATCTAAATGTTCTTAATTTATAAATAAACATTTCTTGGGGTTGTTAATTTCATTCCGATTAAAATAATTACACATGATTTTCGCTGAAACAAATGTCAAAAATAGGTTAATGCAAGCATTTTCAATCTAATTTCAGTCCATTGCGGGTGCAAAAAGTTACATACAGGGTGAATTCTTGACATGAACCAGATATACCAGATTTTTAAATCCGGCCCTGTAAATTGATTCAAATTCTGGTATTTACTATACTGGAATACAGTGTGTGTCGTTATTGTTTATTTTAAAGATTTCTTTATAATTACTAAACATTATTATACAGTAAGATATTTCATTATCGCCAATTTTCAATTTGACTTTAAAATGAATCTTTAATTAAAAATGTAAGGCAAGTGTTACACAAATTTGAAATGCCCAGGTTTAACTGTCTATTTATGTCCTCTGGAGAAATCATATCACATTTTAGAGAAATCATGTGAATTATTGCAATTATAGCAATTCAACAAATTTTCGCGAAGCCGGCTCTGGAATTTTTTAATTCTGAATATGGCAGTTAGTTGCTAGACACCAATACACACTTTTACCAAAAAATGAGACAAATCGACTTAATCATTCAAAAGATATGACCAAACATTATTTTGGTCCAAATCCATAAATCGCTCTGTACATTATTAAAGAAAAACAGAAGACATTTTTTAATGGTCATTTGGTAATCTCCTAAGGTGCCTTTGCTTATGGTAGAAGTATGTAAAGTTCCTCGTAACTCACCCTGTATATATTTTTATTGTACTGAATTGACGTGTTCTATATCATTTTGTATGATCTAAGGAACCAATAAAGATGATTATGATTATCATTATGATGATTATTACTATCAGCCTACTTCTGTTCTTTTGGAACAAGATTTTCCGTATTTTTGTCCTGACACATTCGAGACACTTAACGATAATTTATTTTTCTACCTCGTACTTCTTAAATTGTTATATTTCACCACAAGTTATGTCGAGGTAACGATTAACAATCTTTTTAGTTTTCCCTTTATTAAATCCTATATTTGTATCAAATTTGAAATGTTGATAACCCTACTTGAATTATTCACCCCTCGAAGGTTTAGGGTGACTTTTTCCATTATTTTTTTTTCACTATCAGAACCACCCAGGTTGCTATAATTGTATCATATTCTACGTCGCGCTCACCCTATATATGTAATTGTTTATAAATGGCAATAAATAACGCACTGAAATACAAAGTTATGAGGCAAAATGGGGAATTAATTTGAAAGTTAATCAACATTGATTTTAGATTGAAAATGGCCTAGAAATATAAAATTAATGAGAATTAATTTCAAAGCTAATCAACATTGATTTTATATTGAAATTGACCCAGAAATATTTACGTATTTACGTTTTTTACGTCAATAAAAAGGACTGTTTTTGTTTCCAAATTTTTTATTAATTTTACGAAAAATTTAATCAATTGCAAAAATGAAAAATAGTTTGCTACAAATAGATATCAAATTCATAATTTAAGTAGTAAGCTAAGTAAGACGCGTCAAATAAGCTATTAAATGCTTTTTTAAATTTGTAATCTGCTCTCATTGGAGTAATAATTAAATGTGTTGAGAAGAGAAATCATCCAGTGACGAACCTCTCATCGATACCATGGCTTATCATATATCTACTGCATTAGGTCTGTGGGCCACTGTCGTTTTGGTGGGATATTTAACTGCGCTATTTTCGTTGTCTTGTAATCTGTTGTGATATAGTTTTGAAAGTCTCTTCATTTCATCTGCGACGAAAGGAACTTGTAGGTCTTGGTGTTAGGTGAAATTGCTCACGTACCATGGTGCGTTGATTATTGATCTCAATACTTTGGACTGTAGCCTTTGAATTATTTTTGTATTGAATAGTTTGGTACAAAGATACCATCTCAAAACTCAAGAGGAGTGGCATTAAATGGTATACAGATGGTTCTAGAACAACAGAAGGAACAGGAATAGGAGTATATGGGCCTGGAACCAAATATTCCGAAAGTTTAGGCAAATCTCCTAGCATTTTCCAAGCTGAAATATACGCCATCGGAAAATGTGTTCAGTTTAACATAGAAAGAAATTTTCGCAGATAAGAGATCATCATCATGTCAGACAGCCAAGCAGCCATTAATGCCTTGAATTCCCACGTAATCAACTCCAAGACGGTTTGGAAGTGCCTAGAGAATCTAAACTAACTAGGTAAGAACAACACTGTTACCGTCCTATGGGTTCCGGGACACACTGGAGTGGAGGGTAATGAAATAGCAGACGTACTCGCAAAAAAAAGGGGTTGAAACACCATTTCTGGGAGCTGAACCCTTCCGCGGAATAAGCACCAGTATAATACTTGATGAACTTGGAAAAGAAGTAAATAACACAAGATCCCAATACTGGATAGGACTACAAGGAATGAGGCAGGCCAAGACACTACTGGGAAATTATAACCAGAAGAGATCTAACGACTGCATCAGTAAAAGTAAAAATAAGCTCAGAATACTAACGGGTATCCTAACAGAGCACTGCCGGCTGAGAGGCCACCTAAAGAAACTCGGATTAGTTGACAAAGAAGAATGCAGATTCTGCGAGGAAGAGGAGGAAACCTCTATCCACATTCTCTTAGAATGCATTACCCTGCAAAATCCAAGGGTACGATACCTCGGAGAATATCAAATAGAAGAAGAAGATCTACCTAACCTGAAGCCTACCGACATCCTGAACTTTTTGAAAGCAATATGACTGGAGGAGCAGCTCTAATCTTTGAGACATCCTTAGCGATTGGGCAGAGTAGGGGCATAATAGATCTTGTCGCAGTGTATCGACATCCCCATCACAGATAGATAGATAGGATCATTTGGTACATCCCCATAATTGTATTCCATGAGTCCAAATCGGCTTCAAGATACCTTTATATAATAGTTTGTTGTCAAGAGATAATTTGGATTTACGTCCTAGGAGCCAGAACATTTCTCTTACTTTTAAGTTTAGTTGTTGCCTCTTTGTTTGGACGTGCTTTTTCCAAGTTAGCTTCTGATCCAAGTATTGAGGTATTTTACAGGTATTTTACTTCGGTCTGAGTGGGAATTTGAATGTTGTTAAAACTAACAGATGGACATATACTGATCGCTTATTTGTGAAAGTCACTTGTGCATATTTAGGTTGTGTAATTTTGATTTTCCATTGCTCAAACGACACTTTTAATACATCTAGATGATATTGCAGCTGTTGCGATGCAATAGCTGGATCAATGTCTGTTGATAGGAGGGCTGTATCATCTGCGAACAATACTATTTGTAGTCGGTAAATCCACAGTGTATGTTAGAAATAATACAGGCCACAGAACACTCCCTTGTGGTACTCCAGATTTTATTTGGTGGCAGCTTGAAAGTGCAGAATTATGCTTGGTTTGGAAGTACCTTTCAGCTAGATATAATTTTAGTAGCAACTAATAGGGACTAGGGACTAGGGAAAATAGTTTTTAATTTTATGTAATAAACCAATATGCCAGACCTTACCGAAGGCTTGGGCAATGTCTAGGAAGGCTGCAGTACAAAATGTTTTTTCTTCGAGACTTTTGGTTATTTGGTTATTTATTGTATGGGTTTGCTGGACGATCGAGTGGTGTTTTCTGAACCCAAATTGATAGTCAGAGTAGTGTGGATAATTTTACATCGTCAATGAATCTTTTTAGTAACAATTTCTCAAATAACAGGACAAGAACTGACTCCTTCAACTAAAATTGAAGATTTAAAACGTTAATAGCTAAAAAAACAAGGATCAGGCTCGCTGTATTTAATTTTTGGGCATCATGACTCCTCAAGTCCCCACAGGATCGACACCTATTAAGGTCATTGGTCTGGAAAAGAGAATGGCCCCCTTGTCCCTCCTGAATTAGGCGCTGGATCTAGTAACACTAAGTAAACGCCATCCAACTTATTCATTTTTTCGAATTTTTAAATTTAAAAAAAATATATTTAAAAATACATTGATCACATAAGGGTTTGTGTAAAAATACGTTTGTGCCATGCCACTGATAAAAAATATAAATCGGAAACTCGCAATTAGCATTTCTAAAAACATTCAATATATTATTCATTGGAAACCGTTAAAGTTCATCAACTTCAAATCGGACAAACGCTTTTGTATCGATTTTAATAAAATTTCATGCTATTCATGTGAACATGTATTTCGTTTTAACATAAAACAGCTTTATCGATTTTTTCGCTTCAACAAAAGCTTAGACAACTCTCTATATATTTGATGATTAATTTAATAATGGTGTTTTTTTAATTTTTTTATTAGATTGAACTGAGACGTAACAGCTTGTTATTTCTATAGTAAATAAACAATGGAATTATAAATAATATCGTTGTTAAGGGGGATAACCTCTTCTGCAAGGTCAAATAAATGTTTCCTTTAAAGTATTTAACAGAATATTTATTTTTGTTAATTCAAATTGGATCCCCTTCTCTAATATGGAACCGAGAGACAAAATTTAAGTTTGAGTAAAATAAGTAAATGGTTTTCAATGAAAGATTAGAAGCCTCGACGTAGTTTTTTTGTCTCTCAAAATATATGGTTAAATTAAATAACTTACACCAAAAAACATTTCACGGTTCTTTTTTTGCATAACTCTATTAAATTAAAAATTCTTAATCATCTTTCTCCTCAAACTCCAACTAAACTCACTGTTGAAACGTTCTATATCTTTAACAAAAGTATTATCTACTGTCAAACTTATATAAAACCTGCGGTCTGCGACACTGATTTTTGTCACGTCACAGAAAATCAAGACTCCTTGGTACCCTTGCTTTTTTACGAATTATTTTTTCATTGTTGTCTATGTCATTTTATTATATTTGTAACCATCAAAACAGTCTATGCTTTGTTTTTAAAACTTTCTTTATTTAAATCTAAAATCAAATTTTTTCTTCGTAATATCTATCTTACGTTCTTCTTTATTCATTACATCGCGTTCTTTCTCCTACAAGTCTTCATTATTTTACACTACTCTTAGGGAGAAAAAATGTTATATCGTTTATCCTGGTACCGAAAATCGTACCTTCTAAAATGCAATCACCTGCCACATCAGGTTTGTCAGGTACTCAAAGGCTCCTTACTGCAACCTTGTCATATATATACGTGAAATTTTTTGTTTGGGGAAGAGATTATGTCTTGGACTTTATAGCATCTTCTCTAACGTACGATGATATAAAAGTGGTCTGCATATTGTAGTTAGTCGACTTCCAGTAGCGTTTAGGAAAGTGATTCCTCTCCTCAGAAGCACTGTAGTCTAACAATTGTCTTTACAATAATGATATTTTTATTGTTTTTTTTTTATCTTTCTTTCTTCATGGTCTGAAATTTAAAACCACTGTCGCATCTCTTCTGCGTCTTTCGCATCTCTCTTGCATCTTCCATATGTTCTCCTTCGGCTTCCTCCTGCTCGTTATCTGAAGATTTTTCTTTCGATTCATGTTTGTTTTTGACTTCGTGCACATCGGACATTATTTACCACCTCAGATTCTGAACTGAGTAACACTTTTATACCAGATATCTTTAGTTCAATATCATTTACAGCAATAACATGAAATGTGAAAAACAAAATTAAATTTTAATGTACTAGATACATGCAATCCTGTGGTTCGTCAATTTCTAGAGATGTGGTATCCATATGATTGAATGTCTTTGGTGAACTCAATAAGCCATTTCCAGAAAGGATAGGAATATTAGAGTACATTTTTTTGAGGGGATATATTAAAGACGAAGTAGTCAAGGTACCTCCGACGACAGGCTATAAATTGAAGGAAAGCGTTAGAAACTCATACAATCAATGCTTATATCCATTGAACATCGGATATACAAACGGATATATCGGATTTTTCCACGGAAGTTGATAATACAGAGCACTTAATGACAAACTTTAGACAATTTTATAAAGTGATAGTGATTATTGTCATACTGTATACCTTACTTTTTCAGTTATGGGCTGTAGCGCAGCCAAAAACGTAGTAGTTGAACCACTAGACGGTAATTTATCTAATGGCCATGCTGAATCTAGAACAGTACCAGTTTCCCCAAAACATCAACAAATTCTTCCTCCATTAGAAGCAGAAGATCTCCAAGAAGAATTATTAGAAAATAGTAACGTCAATAATGTACAAAAAGGAGGTGAGATTTTAATTGTTTATTTGAAAATAGTATTTTTGTTAGTGCTCATTGCTCAATCATTAAAAAATCCAATTCTATGTTGTATTTGTGATTTTTAAATATAACTAAAGATATTATTAAAAGTATGAACAATGGTATAGGAAAATAAAAACATTAATCTGTTAATAGCAAATGGTATGTCCTTTGACATAGCTTTTGAAGAAGACGATATTGAAGAAAGTATACAAAAGAAACTTCCTCCTAAAAGAATTCTAGAACGATTAGATGGTCCACCTCCCACCCCAAGTCTTCAACAACTGCAGGAAAAACTAGAAGAAGCCGAAATCAGGAGACAACAGGTAAGTCGCTTACGAGTTTCTGAAGTTTCCTTGGAAATTTTATGTTTTAGGTATTTTAGAAAATATTTTAAGATAAAATTCATTATTTTTACATCAAAATAATCATAAACAAAAAAGTTCGTCCTCAATTGTAAGACAATTTTATATAATTTATTCAAAATTTTTTATAGATTCTTGCTCAACGAGTTCAGTCAGCAAAACTGAGGAACCAAATCAAAAAAACCAATTCAGATGGCAGTACGGAGGATGATGAAGAGGATAATGGTTTTTTAAAGATTCCAAAAGATCCAGTACCACAAGCTAATAATTCATACGACGTTTCGTACATTTAGATCATAGATTACATACTAATTATCAATGGCGTGCCCAATGAATAGTAAAAGTTTTATTTGTTAATTTTTTAGAGTTTATACGGAATTATGAGAGTATTTATTGTGGTATACCTTTAGTTTGAAGAGTTGGTTGTTATAGGCAAATCTGTTTATTATAAATATGTTTTAACACAAGTACTTCTATTGGAATTATACATTAGGTAAAAATATATTAGTGCTTTCCTGTATCAGGGGTTATTTTAAACACTTTTGAATTCACACTGAAAGTACTCTTCATCATATCATCACAGTGTAATTTTCCGTTTAGATCCTTCAACTTTAATGATGTGATTTATGTGATACAGTTCCACTTTTCTTTGAGTACTATGCGTTAAAATTTTGATAAAATCCTTAATAAAGTATCTGCTTAACTTACAGTTGTATATGCAAATCATGAGGAATACTTGCTGTTGTTGTCTGCCAATAATAAAAATTTGTTTATTTCTTGTTAGAACACATTGGCTAAAGAGAAGTACGATGCATAGAATAAATGGAGATGCTTCCTTAATGATAAATTCCAATATAGAACATCAATATAAGAGACATTAAAACATTAATCACACCTTGCTCTAACATTGAAAAAAATGCTCTATCCACTTATACCTTTAAATCCAGATTGAAGCGTCATCTACTAGATCTAGGTACAAGTGGTTCTTCTTACTCTTGATTACTGTAACATCAACTTCTAGAGACATTAAAACATTTATCACACCTTTCTCTAAGATTGAAAAAATACTCTATCCATTTATACCTTTAAATCCAGATTGAAGCGTCGTCATCTACTAGATCTAGGTACAAGTGGTTCTCCTTACTCTTGATTACTGTGACATCAACTTCTGTAGTGGAACTCTTGACTGTTTATTCCACAACAAGCAGCACCGCCTTTGTTTTCTGGAGAGCCTGATTTAGCTTCCATTTATTGGCATATCAGATTTATTATTCTGTTGACATTGACCATTAAGGCTTCCGAATCCTTTGCAGTTACAACTCGTAATCCTTGTGGTACGCCACTTGTGATTTTTATAGTCTTACAGTGAGGTATTTCTCTTCCAGATTGTTAGGTACAATGTTGTATGTTTTGAAGTCCTTGAGAATTCCATGAATGCTTGTTGGACGTGGAGAGTAATTGGTAGACATACTTTCATTTTCTTTTCTGGTTTGCTTCGTCTTCTATGATCCGGACTTTAATACGTCGGTTGTAGATGACATCACATCAGAGTCAGATGATGATATGGCTGACATTTGTGATGATGACGATAATAAGGACGTGGTTGGTGATAACTTAAACCGTTGCCTCGTTTGAGATGATTTTGCGAGATATTTAGGTGGCACTATTCACCGGGATTATAAAAAGTTTATTCCCTTACAATTATGTTCGTTTATTATGTATATTTGAATTTGTATAAAAATAAAATTGCTTTATGGCTTAGATAGCCTTCATTACCCCTCTTTACCTTACAATTGAAATTCTTTATTGCTCTACTAACACTCCCAATCACTGTTTAAAAGGTAAACACGTTTTTCAAATGTCATTAGAAAAAACACAGCCGTAAGAGCCAATCCATTAAAGTAAAGGTACAATCCTTTATAGGTTTATATATAAATACATGAAATACTCGAAATGGGACGTTTCGGCGTTTCTATAAATCTAAATCCTTAAAGATAAAAGAACAAAATTTTAACATATTCTAGCCACTTTTAAGTCTTAATGATGTACAAAATAATATGAGGGATAATTTAAATTGAAAGAATCAAATGAACCTGTAATAAAATATTTTATTAAAATTTACACGATGGATATTATTTCGCGTCAAAGCAGGTTCGCGCCGAAACGTCCTAGACCGTGAGATACCTTCTCATCAAAAAAATACAATTGAATTTTTAAGACATTCTTGATACGCCATTAAGCTATAGACAAATTAAATGGGGTTCAATAAAAATCACGCGGTTTAAAAAATTGTACATACTTTGTGAATTTTTAGTTATTTTTTTTCACATACAAATTATATTGTTAATTATAATTAATGAGTGAGACTTTTCTGTTAAAAACAACTATACAGGGTGACCCAGGGGTGTGTGCATGTTCCATAACTTTTTTTCTACCTAAGCTATCGATTTGATGTTTTTTTAAACGACAGGTCCGACAATGAGGCACATTCTAAAAATATTTCTATTTATATACAGGATGTCTCAAATTCTGTTCCACCAAGTTCTGTTTTTTTAAATGGAAACCCCCCATTTTTGTTACATATTTAGATTCGCCATTAAATTGTCGATATAACGCACCTAGGTTTCTTCGACTTATTTGCAATAGTTTTTGACTTATGTCAATTTATGTGTCAAAATAGCGTTGTGCAGAGATCCACAAAAAATTCAGAACTTCAGAACTGTTGAAGATAACTTAATAAACTTTCTTCCAGTCGATTCTTTAAGCTTTAGCGCATCTTTCAAGACGTAGGCGAACTCGGAGTCGATGTTTTATCGCCTACTACGATTTTTTGAAAATTGACAAATTACAAATAGCAATAACTCGACTTTTTCAAATGCATCACCCTATATTTTATTAAATAATTGCATGGCATTTTTTAAGAGCTTTTTGCTGATATAGGGTTTGTGGGGTTTATTTAGTAAAACTTTATGCAAAATAAGAAATGTTTGACGGTTTATTCGAGAAAAAAAGGAATCGAGTAGACCGCTGTCATAAAATTTGACAGATTCATACAATTTTTAAAAGAAAATGTTTCAACAAAATGAAATTGTAGTAGAAACAGAAATACATTACAAAGTAAACAATTGTAGTAATACAATTTGCAAGAACATGAAAGAATGATTAATAGGAAACAATGTTTTTTTTTTAGTTTATTATTTATTTTCTTTGGTATATATTACATTTTTCTAGGACATTTGATTTTCCTAATTTCCTGCTATAGGACTATAGGAGTTTTCCTCCTTTTCAGGGTTAACATTTTTGATTTATAACAAATAACATAAACTATTGCAAATAAGTCGAAGAAACCTAGGTGCGTTATATCGACAATTTAATGGCGAATCTAAATATGTAAACAAAAATGGGGGGGTTGCCATTTAAAAAAAAACAGAACTTAGTTGTGTATCTTATTTGGGACATCCTTTATATAAATAGGAATATTTTTAGAATGTGCCTCATTGTCGGACCTACCGTTAAAAAAAACATCAAATCGATAGCTTGGGTAGAAAAAAAGTTATGGAGCATGCACACATCCCTGGGTCACCCTGTATATAGCACAAATTATTCGATATTTATTAATAAAATTTTTGTTTATTCAAAGAAGATCTTTGATTTTTTAAAAATTACTACAAAATGCGCTCCAAATTGATTAAACATATTTAATCCTTCTCTTGCAAAACCATTATTTACGTTTTGAAAAAATTCCGACTTTATTAAAAAATTGAAATTCCTCGTTGCTGTAGTAGCTTCTTTAATAAGCGGCAACTCAGACACAATCCATTACCCAGATAGCACGGGACGTCCTGAGGACGTCCATTATATGTCCATTTTACGTCTGAACGTCCAGGACCAATTCTGGACGTTTTAAGTACGTCCAGTTTAGAACATCCTCGGGATGTCCAGAAATGGATGTCTTTAGGACGTCCATTATACAGGGTGTCCCACGACGTACTGTACACAGTCCAACCATAAGTACTATGGACCGAGGCCATTTCATTTCTGGTATTAAAAAATGCCTTTTTGCGTTTTTGACGGATGTACAGGGTGATATTTGAAAATATGTTAATTATTCTACGTTAAGTATATCTAAAAGTAAAAATCTCAGACCAATCAAATTTGGCACACTGAATGTGCTCCTTGAGCTCAATAAAATAGGTTTTAAAAACATTTTAATTTCAGGTCCGGACTTAGTTTTTTTTAGATTTTTATTGGTTTTTTGAAAACAACACCCTGTAAGCCAGATCAGACAATTTTTATTTTTCTCACTTTAAAGCTGAAGGATGATACTAAGCAACAGTTAAAAAAAATTGAACGCGCAACTTTTTGTTTTCTGCAGAAAAAAATAAAACTTTGAAAAATAGTATAATTTTAATGGAGATTCACATTCTTCATATGAATGATGCGGCACTACATTGATAGCATATTATAATTTTTCAACAAAAATCATAAGGACAGTTCATTTTACTTGATATAAAGTATTATTCAATCAACCGTTGAAATTCCAGGGCCGTATTTATTTTTTTAAAGTTTTTATTGATGCCGTAAAAACAACACCCTGTAAAGCGAGTTGTACAAATTTTCTTTCTGTAACGTCAAAGAAAAAATTATTACTTTTGATAATTTTGAAAATGCAAGTAGGCTTTGAATTCGCTTTGACGTCCATTTCGAGAGTTTGTAACAGAACGTGGTGAGCGCCTGACAAGACCAAAAAGAGGGTATTTTGGAAATGGTAAATCAAAATGAGAAGCTAAGTACCCGGCGAATATCCAGTATTTTGAATATTTCTAAGTCCACAGTTTTCAGGACGTTAAAGAAAGATCTCCTCCATCCATATCACCCCCAACTGGTACAGAGACTGCAAAAGTAAATACGGTTGATTGAATAATACTTTATAATCGAGTAAAATGAACTTGCCTTATGATTTTTGTTGAAAAATGATGATGTGCTATCAACCTAGTGACGCATCAGTCATAAGAAGAATGTGAATCCATTAAAATTATACTATTTTTCAAAGTTTTATTTTTTTCTGCAGAAAACAAAAGGTTGCGCGTTCAATTTTTTTTAACTGTTGCTTAGTATCATTCTTAAGCTTTAAAGTGAGAAAAATAAAAATTGTCTGATCTGGCTTACAGGGTGTTGTTTTCAAAAAACCAATAAGAATCTAAAAAAAACTAAGTCCGGACCTGAAATTAAATTGTTTTTAAAACCTATTTTATTGAGCTCAGGGAGCACCCTCAGTGTGCCAAATTTGATTGGTCTGAGACTTTTACTTTTAAATATACTTAACGTAGAATAATTCACATATTTTCAAATACCACCCTGGGACACCCTGTATGCCCATTTTACGTATTAATAATGTAATTGTATTCAAAATAAATCTTTTATATAGTTTATTTCGTAAGAAAAAAAACTATTTACATTTTTTTTCTTACGAAATAAACTATATAAAAGATTTATTTTGAATACAATTACATTATTAATACGTAAAATGGGCATACAGGGTGTCCCAGGGTGGTATTTGAAAATATGTGAATTATTCTACGTTAAGTATATTTAAAAGTAAAAGTCTTAGACCAATCAAATTTGGCACACTGAATGTGCTCCTTGAGCTCAATAAAATAGGTTTTAATGATTCAGTATATATATTATAGTAAATTAAAAATTATAATCCTATTTAGATATTGTATCTAAATATACAGCGCTTTACTGAAAGAAAAAGAAAATAGTGGTGTATATAGGGACATTTTGACCAGTACCTTTGGTAGGAGTAGGAATTATGGTGGTAACACTGGTAAAATGTCATGTCAATGTCATTAGTATCATTCGGATTCGACCCAGCACCCAGCTTGGCGTCACTTGAATCATTTATAATGTTAGCTATGGGTGATAAACGTGAAGATAATTCGGTTGAAGTTGTCCCAACAAACTGGATTCAAGGTGATTTTTCACTGGCCATCAATGGCTCACCAAAAATTAATTTCATCGATCCGAAGAAGTGAGGTTAAACACATGCTGGCCAACCCATAAAGTACAGTTGTTCCGGAATGCCACATTTGATAAGTATAGAGTAAACTTTTTTCCTGAATAATATTCTATTATCTCTGTGATACATATCAAAACAGTATATTTTTCAACTATCATACAATAGCTGAAATTATCAGATTATACACCTACAATTGTAATTTCAGATGACTATATGAAAGACAGGTCAAAAGCGAGAGTAGCGAAGGAAACAA
Organism: Crepidodera aurea; assembly: GCA_949320105.2. NCBI lineage: Eukaryota > Metazoa > Arthropoda > Insecta > Coleoptera > Chrysomelidae > Crepidodera > Crepidodera aurea. Next base: position 34,980,177 of record OX439475.1, on the reverse strand, counting down.
GCGACCTAGCGTCAGACTTTGAGCTCGAAACTAAAAGGAAGAGACTGCAAAGAGTTATTTCTTCTATATCTTCTTATAGTGACTATAGAGGAAACTTTTCTGCCCTCTCCTCCAAGAATAAGAAAAATGGGTATAGTATTTTAGAGTTATATATACACAATGTTCAATAACATAGTGTTTATTTTGCAGTTAATGAAAAAGTTGACATTAGTGATAAGCAGTTAGACTTTTTTCATTTATTATATTATTATTATTGGCAAATAAAAGATTTTGAAATGATCAATATTTTCAATAATTTCCTAGAGGCTCCTGATTATGTCCATGAGATGTTCTTAAATGGACGTCCTTAAAACATCCTGTAAACGTCCATTCGAAAGCACAAATGGATATCTTAAAAACGTCCTGCTTGGACATTCAGGACGTCCTTAAAACATCCTGTAAATGTCCATTCGAAAGCACGAATACGTCTTATGGACGTTTTAAAAACGTCCCGCTTGGACATTCAGGACGTCTTTAAAACGTCCAGAAATGGACGTCCTAAAGACGTTCTGATTAGTAACAATGGACGTCCCAAAGACGTCCACGTACGTAAAATGGACGTTTTAAGGATGTCCTGAATGTCTAAGCGGGACGTTTTTAAAACGTCCATAAGATGTATTTGTGCTATCTGGGTAGTTAGTGCGGGGACAGAAGTTAAATTTATACAATAAATAGAATCAATTTAGGGTTTCTTATACGTCGAATTTGTGTGACCCAAATAAATTTTTGGTAACAAGTAGCGTAGATTTTCCTTTCAGTCTTAACTAACTTGCACAATCGTCATGTTGGTACCTGTAGGATCAAGAAGACAGTAAACGACAATTTGTAGTGGAAGAAACTTTTGGATTAAAACAAAAAAATTATAAATTCACATAGATTTATATTTGTAATTTAGAAATGTCATAAGAGAGCTAGAAGAATAGAGTATCCAAAGATTTCTAGCATATGCTGGCGAGCGTTTTTGAAGGAATTACAGGGTACTATGTACAGTGTTAGGTATAAAAAAATTTCAAGAAAAAATTGGTTTTATACTTAATTTTGACAAAAATTCATCAATAGGCTTGTTTTTGGGCCCAAAAAAATAATTTGAAGGCGTTAAAATAGAAATAGTTTGGCTTATTGGGAAATGTATTTAATCCTTTTGTTTGCATTCATTAAAAAACGATTTTAAATAAATTTTTATTAATTTATCACGGGATAAAAAAAGTTAAAACTAATTTTTAGAAATAAATTAATTTTATGTCTATTAGAACCTCAGAATTCCAAAATATGCAGGTTGTTTCGTAAACGATGGAGTAAATTCATATTTGGACTTAAATTATCTTTTAATGTTTGTTATTTTAGATATTGTTATTCAATATAAACTTTTATTCTCAATTATTAAGTCAAAACAATATTTTTTAAAAATATGCACGAATATAGAGCATTTGCTGTTTCTGTAGTTAATGCTTTAAGAATTTTATTTTTAACTGTTTGGAGACATTACAATACAAAAGCAATTCAAAATTTGGATGTGTTATCCCTGGCATTATCGAGACATGTGGCTGTAGTGGACAAAAGTTTAAACTGGGGATCGGGTTTTTTTTGGACTCTTCTTTGGCCAGTTCAATTCTATAACAGTACACTGGATATTTCCTGTAATTGACGACATGGTCATCCTAACACTTTATAAATTTTGTATGGGAATCATGTGACTTTTACACAAACTGTTTAAATGATCGCTTTTCTCGCATTTAGGACAGCAGTATGTGTGAAAACGTTTTTACTTCAATTTCTAATGTTTTTTATGGATCTTCTTTGATTTCTGCCATGGAGAATTCATCATGTCGAGGCAATGAGTATTAATAATGATCAATTCTATCCTCGTGGAGTTTATCTCAAAATTCGTTAAATTATTTTTTCTACTAGCGTGCGGAAAAGTCCACTTTTTTTGGCTTATTTCGCTGAAATTTCCAAAACATGCAAGCCAAACACTCTTTGGTCCAGGTACACAATGTTGAAAAGTGTAATTAAACTTAAAAAAGACGTCGATTTAAGCAAGTTTTTCAAGGTCACGGTATATATAAAACAACAAAACATTGGATTTAGACCCAAAAAGGCAAAAATTTTCTCAAAAGAAGAAATTTTTAAGTTTATAAATGAAGCGCCTGACAAAATTTATCTTCATATAAAAGTCGCTACGATTTTTGGTTTGGCGGGCGCATGTAGGCGAGAAGAATTAACAAAGATGTCGTTAGATCATATTGATGACAAAGGAAATATTTTATTGATAAATATCCCAGACACAAAAAACCAATATTTCAGAAGCTTTGCGATTTCTGAGGAAGCTGAAAATGGAAAATTGTTAAATTTGTTTAGAAAGTATGTGAGTTTAAGAAAGCCTGAAACCCCACATAAGCGATTTTTCGTGAAATATAAGAAAGGAACCTGCACTGTACAATGTATCGGAATAAACACCTTCGGAAAAATGCCATCAGAGATTGCAAGTTATCTGAAGCTTCCAAATCCTGAATTATATACGGGCCACAGTTTCCGACGTTCCGCCGCCACAATGCTTGCAGATTCCGGAGAAGGAATAACAAATATTAAACGCCTCGGAGGTTGGAAATCTTCTAGCGTCGCAGAAGGTTATGTAGAAAGCTCACCAAGTTTCCAAAAGAGCCTATCGAATAAAATATTAAACTTCAGTGACGCTGTCGCTGGCCCTTCCACTAGTCAGCAGCTGTCGCCAGTAAAGCCTTCCAAAATAACCTCTTCCAGCCAAGTTCCCATCGCCACGGTTACAACAATTAGTGCTGACAAAGCAGTGGAAAACGGAAATCTGACTTCATTGGAAAACATTTTAGCCTCTGCAATTAATTTGCAGAATGCTACAAATTGCACGTTCAATATTAATATTAAGAATAATTAATTTGTTGATATGTATTTAATAATAAATGTTTCTTTATGTTAACTTTTAGGTTCTTTCCGCACGCTAATAGAAAAAATAGTGTACCTAACACGTGCGTAATGTGACTTTTCCGCACTTGTTAGGTAAGCTACTATTTCGCCATTAATATAAAGAAGAGTTGACTTATTTGTATGTTTAATAAATTATCTCCCTTTAAAAGTGCTTTTCCTTATTTTGACGTGAGTTCTTGGGATTTTTCAAATTATTTGTGGCATTTTTGCTGGGAATTGGTGAATTATTGTTATTGTTTTTTCCTGATCTACATAAACTACACCCATTTTCTCACCAATTTTTTCTTGAAAAGGTCATAGATTAAAGTCACTTCCTAAACGCTCGAAAAAAATCTCTTAAAAACTACAACATTCAAAACATCAAGTAAACGTTATGGTTTGTTTTTATATTTAGCTTTATTATCTCAATCAGTTTTATACAATCTTATTATTAACATTATATTTATAATACCCGTATTTTTTTTTCAGTAATTTTAATGTATCCAGGAAAATTATACTTCAAAAATTTTTTGCCTCCGAAAAAAGGATTAAGAATTTTTCTTAACACATACAAGACAAAAATATTTAATGAATTCTACAATTTTTTTTATAGGCACACCGAAATTTTTTTAGGCCAGAATTTAGTTTTAATTTAAATATTTTATTACAAGGCAATTTTAATATATTTAGAATTTTTTCTAAATTGGTGCTTCAGTAGTTATTCAAGAAATATTTTTTTCAGTAATAATTTCAAAATTTAAAAATACTAAATTATGTTTTAACTTATTTTCTTTTTCACATGCACCCTGTATATTTCGTATAATTTTACTGGAGTACGTTGGGATATTTTTTAATAAAATTTCTTTTATATGCAGTATATAAAACAACTTTTTATTTATTAACATCATTTACAAACTAGTTTTATCGGGAATGGTAAATTTTACAAAAAAGTCTTTCCATGCATGTACATGGCATCCGAAAATGAAAATTTTTATCAAAAAAAAATTGTAATCCGCCAGCTGAAAAACTAATTTTTGTACTTACATTCTTCAAACATCTAAAATCTTATTGAAAAATATCAAACACCTACTTTTTATACTTTGATATTTTCAGTTTCATTTATTCTGGGTTAACACATTTTTCGAGATAAAAATTTTCATTTGGAGGTCGGTTTGCTTATACAATAGGTTTTTTACTCATTAATTACTCATTATACGGTGTTCAACTCAACTGGTGCTTACATCATGAGAAAATTTGGGTGACACAGTTCAGCTAAACACACTTTATTTTGTGCGCGTAAATAGTTACAAGAGATGAAGGATTTTCTTTTGCAATATGTTGCTTCAAAGATGACTTTATTAAAACAAATATTTTTCATACGTATAAGTAAAAATATCTGTATAAGGTAATACAAAGTTTTTTGATTTTTAAGTTTACTTTTGCAAAGGACCCGCACCATTTAAATATAAAAAACGTCCCGGTCAAATTTTCTGAAACGTTGGTATGTTATAAAACTCGATGCACTGACAAAAAGTGTCCATTGGCCCAAACCAATCCTATGGAAGTACAGGGTGTTAAACATCGGAAATGCCACTTTTTTGTAACCAGATTTCTCATAACAGACCTGTTTTATTGGAGTTTATTGTAGAAAACATGAATTATAGACTATTTAGCATTAATATTTTATAAACAATCATCGTAGAATTTGGTTAGTTACAGAGTGGTTCGAAAATAAGTAATATGGTTTTTTTTGCAGAAATCATTTTTTTTATACCAGCTTTAAAAATACGAGCAAATTTCATTGCATTATGAATATATAATTTAAGTAACTACTTCTTGGTGATGAATCATATTTTATACAGGGTGACTCACAAATTGTGATTATAGAGGGCATATAGTGATTTTAGCTTTAACGAGTCACCTCGTATAAATGATGTCTTATAAAATTTTTGCATTATATTAAACAAATGTACGATCTGCCACTCTATGTTATACAGGGTGTTAAACTGATTGCAAAAACTTTAAAGATTAGAAAAGCTGTGTTTTGTGCACTATCCTGTATTTTAAAACTTTCTCCGTCAACTTTATAAATTAATATATTTTAACATTAAGAAAAGGCGGAAGTGCAGTTATAATAAAGGAATGTATATTACACCACCAAGAAATGGGTTACGAAACGGTAGAGATACAAGCCACATCTGTTAACATTAAAACAAAGACTTACGAAGTTACAATCGCAGCTTTATACTCGCCACCGAGATATGCTATAAAAAGATAACAATATGCCGACTTTCTGGATAGCCAAGAAGACAGATTCATAGTTGGAGGAGACTTCAATGCGAAACATACCCACTGGGGATCCAGACTAATAACATCTAAAGGTAAAGAACTATTAGCAACATGCAACAATCTCAAATGTCAAACACTCTCAACTGGAAAGCCAACGAACTGGCCCACAGATCCGAACAAAATTCCTGATCTTATAGATTTCTTTGTAATTAGAAATATATCCTCAAATTATATACATGTAGAAGAAGCTTGGGACATGAACTCAGATCACTCACCCATACTTCTTACACTGAGTGATAGTGTGATTCAAAAAGAAAATCATCATAAATTAGTCAACAAACGAACGGACTGGCAAAGCTTCAAAATCAAAATTGAACGGTTAATTAATCTCTCGGTTCCGTTGAGAACAGAAGAACAACTAGACCCGGAAGTCGAACGTTTTGTCAAAGATATTCAACAAGCAGCTTGGGAGAACACCCCTGATTTTAAATACAAAACAAAAGGAAATAATTATCCAAAAGAGATAAGAGACCTTCTACTAGAAAAAAGAAAAATCAGAAGAAAATGGCAAAAGTCCAGAGCACCAGCTGATAAAACAGCTTTAAATAATGCAACACAACAGTTAAAACGCGAAATTCAGCGTATTAAAAATGAATCGATTGGGGAGTGCTTGAGTGAATTAACTAATGACAGCAGTACCGATTATTCATTCTGGAAAGCAACCAAACGATTAAAAAGTCCTATTACACATAACCCACCAATTAGAAAGGAAGACGGGAGTTGGGCACGAAATAATATACAAAAAGCAATCAGATTCGCAGAACACTTAGAAAAGACTTTCCAGACCAACGATGGTGAAGAGACCCAAGACTGGAATGAACCAGAACAGGAAGATTCAGTCATTAGACCTACTTCTCCAAAAGAAGTTTATGTGGAAATCGAAACAAATATAAATCCTAAAAAGCCTCTGGGTTTGATCTGATTACCGAGGAAATCTTGAAACAACTCCCATGTAAAGCTGTTGTCAAACTGACCAACCTTATCAATGCATCATTTAGGATGAGATACATACCTCAGCTATGGAAAGTAGCAGAGGTTATAATGATACCTAAGCCAGGTAAACCTCCCCAAGAAGTAACGTCATACCGACCAATCTCTTTGTTGCCTGTTATTTCGAAACTCTACGAAAAATTGCTTCTTAAGAGATTGAAACCTACAACAGAAGAAAAGGACCTGATTCCCTCCCATCAATTTGGTTTTAGAGAAAAACACTCAACGATCGACCAGGTGCATAGAATCACAGACATAATTGAAAAATCTTTAGAGGAAAAGAAAGTTTGCTCCACCGTCTTCCTAGACTGATAAAGTCTGGCATGAGGGCCTTAACCACAAGTTAAATTTGTTACTACCACGTCAGTATTCAGAACTCTTAAAATCCTATTTATCAAACAGATATTTCAGAATAAAACAGGAAGATGTATATTCTGATCTAAGAGAAATTAAGGCAGGAGTACCCCAAGGCAGTGTACTAGGTCCAGTACTCTACTTACTGTATACTAGTGATATTCCTAACCTTGAGCACGATTTTTATTGCAACATTTGCTGATGATACTGTCATTCTGGCTGTTGGAAAAGACCATGAAGAAGCCAACCAAAAATTACAAACATCTGTAGACCAGATTAACACGTGGACTAAAAAATGGCGTAATAAATTAAATGAAAATAAATCTGTTCATGTTAACTTTACTAATAAACGAAACCAACACATTCCCATAAAAATAAATAACGCTCAGATTCCCTATGCTAATACAGCAAAATATCTTGGAATGACACTCGACGCTAGACTTCGCTGGAAAGTCCACATTAAAAAGAAACGTGAAGTGCTCGGTATAAAATATAAAAAGATGTATTGGTTATTAGGAAGAAACTCCAAGTTGTCCACACATAACAAACTGCTCCTCTACAAGCAGATATTGAAACCCGTTTGACGTATGGTAGTCAGCTTTGGGGCTGCGCCAGTAAAAGTAACATTCAAGTTATCCAACGTTTTCAAAATAAAGTATTAAGGAACATCGTCGATGCACCCTGGTACTGTTGCAACAGTGATATTCATAGGGACCTGGATGTAGAAACTGTTGACAAGACTATATCTAAATCTGCCAGCAGCCATGAACAACGGCTGTTCCAACATGGGAACGTTGAGGTCATCCAGCTCCTCGATAATACCAATTTAGTAAGAAGACTCAAGAGGACCAAACCTTTTGAACTAGTTCAGTGACAGTGCTAGTTACAAACAGAGTATTGTGCGGATTTGTGTTAGACGTTACCGGTAGTGTTACTAAAATTATCAGACCCAAAGGTACAGTAGTGAGTAGGACCTTAGTATTTAAGAATTCTAGTTAAGTTAGGTTGGAACAAAATTGCTTATTGATCTTTATGATCAGATTGTAATTATAGAAAACATTCCCACAAAGTTTTGTGCTACGAAAAAAAAAAACAAAAGTTTAGTATTTAATTTAGCAAAATGTTGTTGTAATCCTATGACCAGTTTGATATTAAAAACATCTTTTAATTAGTAAATATGGGTATACATTTTAGATGATTGTTTATATTAATGCTAAATAGTATATAATTCATATGTTCTACAATAAACGCCAATAAAACAGGTCTGTTATGAGAAATGTTTAACACCCTGTACTTCGAAAACTAGCCATAGGATTGGTTTGGGCCAATGGACACTTTTAGTCAGTGCATCGAGTTTTATAACATACCAACGTTTCAGAAAATTTGACCGGGACATTTTTAACATTTAAATGGTGCGGTGTCCTTTAATTCCCACTTCAATTCAAGAACCTGCTTTTAACCTACTAAACAATTATTAAATTGCTTAAAACTATTCATTAAAAATATATATTTTTGAGACAACATATTGCAATGTTGTACGATAGACTTTTGTAAGTCATTTATAAATTCTAGAAATCAAACGAATGTTAGAATTTTCATTTTCCATCTTAAATATACTTCGTTCGTTTCCAGTAGACGTCGATGAATGAAATACTTAACAATAAAATTGATAATAGTAATAAATATACGGATATTTGAGGTAATAATATACGCAATGCAATCTTATAGTAATATCTTTTCGTATATCGAGAAAGATTTCTATATATCTATACAACTAGTTTCAATATTATGGCTTGAAAAATTAAGCTCATATGTATATACAGCGTGTTTATTAAGATTTATTGCGACCTTTTGTATTATTAATATCACCCATCAAAACATCAATACTAGAATATATTAGAGTCGGGCATTAATAGCGAAAGGAGTGTTACCAATATTAGGTCTAGTGAGATCGGAGTTTTTGCTTTTTGTAGAACTATTTATTATCTCAGACTTCTATTTACATTTTTTAATTTTTTTTTTACTTTTTGAACACGCTGTATAATCTTGAAACTTCTTGCGTTAAATAAAAAAATTAACATTAATACTTAACAATTCCTTTTAGAAAGGCCATAACATCAAATCATTGAAAACAATAATTTATAAAAATTATTTATCTTATCACAAACATTGGTTGAAAATCAGTCAGGTTTTAAAAAACATTTAAAAACATGTAACCATTTACACTCCGGGGAAAATAAAAAATTCTACCACACACATTTTTTATAAAAACCTTTCTCTGAGAATTCTTGTACCAAATCAATTGATAAAACAATTAATTCATTATTCAACCGTACAAATTCGTTCCATCTAAATATTTAAAAATAGATCATTGTTTAACAGTACAAATTTGATTTGATCTAAGTATGTATATACAATAATTATATAATTTAAAAAATATTTTAGACAATTTTGCTTAAAAACTACAAAATTCTGAAATATCAAATTATGTATTTTCTGCCTTATAGATATGTTCTAAACTGCACACAGATTCTCAACTATTTTTTGTGCGAAAGCAAAATTTTTTTTACTCATTAGTTCATATACATCTAGAAAATACATTCCTGCCTAACTCATAGCAGAGGAAAAGCCTATTATAGAAGAAAGGGACATCATGATCACCTCACCAAAAGAAATAAGTATAGAAATAAAAGAAAACATAAACCCTAAGAAAGCGCCTGGGTTCGATATTATTACGGGAGAGATACTAAAACAACTTCCGAGGAAAGTTATAGTAAAACTTACATACCTATTTAATGCGTTATTTAGAATTAGATATGTGTCAGAAGTTATCATGATATCAAAACCACATAAAATTACGTCTTACAGGCCTATATCCCTACTTTCTGTAATCTCGAAACTGTATGAAAAAATATTACTAAAAAGACTAAAATCTATTATAGAAGAAAAGAAACTAATTCCATCACACCAGTTTGGTTTTAGAGAAAATCATTCAACTATAGAATAAGTCCATAGAATTACTAATATCATCGAAACAACCTTAGAAGAAAAAAGTTAGCTCCACTCTCTTCCTTGATGTAGCGCAAGCTTTCGATAGTTTGGCATGAAGGACACAAAATGAATCGATTATTGCCAAAACAGTATTCAGAATTGTTAGCATCATATATATATCAGAAAGATACTTTAGGATTAAACAGGAAGAAGCATACTCTAAAATTAAAGAAATTAAGGCAGGAGTACCACAAGGAAGTGTATTAGGGCCAGTCCTATACCTATTATACACTAGTGATATTCCTGAATTAGAGCAAAATACAATTGTCACCTTTGCAGACACCGCTATCATGACAGTAGGGAAAACCCACGAAGAGGCTGCAAGAAAACAACAAACATCACTAGATAGAATTAATAATTGGACCAATCGTTGGAGAATCAAATTAAATGAAAATAAATCGGAACATGTTAATTATACTAACAAAAACAATGAGTATATACCAGTCAGAATAAATAATACCCAGATCCCTTATGCTAATTCAGCAAAGTATCTATGTATTACTTTATCTGTATTTGAAAATCAAGAGAGAGTAAAGTCCCAGAATAAAAAGTAATTCGGTATGCAAAACTATAGTACAGTACGTGCGGTAAAACTTCAATATTTGTAATGCATTCTAAATTGTTTTTGTTAATTTCAATACAAAATTTATTAAATTTCTTGGACTATCACATTATTTTATGATCTTTCATTGTTACTACAGGCCTAAGAGGATTAACGTGCGTCATAGGCGTAACCAGAATAGAAAGGGATAATTGTTATTTAACGACCTCCGAATGGCAACAGCTTCTAATGACAGATATTTTGACTTAAATAGTTTCTAGAAATGCAGTTATTTGATTTTCGATAAACGTGACAAATAGTAGTGACTAAAAATGGAAGCAGTTTGTGAGTATACGCCAGTGAAAAAATTAAAACTAGACCATTTATCGCTCAATGAAAAGAGTGCTGTAGTGAATGTGTACCACTATTTTAAACATCAAAATCCCTCAAACACTATTGACAGTGTAGTTGAAACAACATCTAAGGCAATGGGATATGGAAAATCTACAATATATAGAGTTCTAAAGGAGGAAAAATCAGGTGGAGTAACCTCACCAAAGCCGAAACCAGGTAGACCAAAACTATTAAAAGTCAACGTGGACGAGTTTTTTAAAAATGCTATTCGTAAGCTTGTTCACTCATTTTTTATAAACAAGCAAATACCAACTTTAGATAAAGTTTTGCAAGCCATTACGAATGATGTTGATTTACCCACAATAAGCCGGGATAAACTATGGAAAGTGTTACATGAGTTAAACTTTAAATTTGAAAAAATGGGCAGACACTCAATGCTAATTGATTTTGAAGAAATTGTATGTTGGAGAAGACAGTACTTCAGAAGAATACAACAAGTTAAAGCTCAAAATAAAAACATTTATTATTTAGATGAAACATGGGTTAATGAAGGACATTGTGTAGGAAGAGTTTGGAAAGACAAAAATATAAAATCATCCCATCAAGCTTTTCTAGAAGGATATACTACTGGTTTTAAGGAACCTATAGGAAAAGGTAAAAGATTAATTATTTGTCATATAGGCAGTACAAACGGTTTTTTTGAGAATGGTTTACTCTTATTTGAATCAAAAAAAACCGTTGATTATCACGAAGAAATGAATGGAGACGTGTTTGAGGAATATTTTGAACAGATGATTCAATTCATACCAAAAGGATCGGTTATTGTAATGGACAATGCAAGTTACCACTCCAGATTACTTGAACCTTTACCAACCACTAAATGGAAAAAGGGTGAAATTGCAAAATGGTTATCTTCTAAAAATTTAGCCTTTGACAATACAATGCTGAGGGCAGAATTGTTAACTATTGCTAAAAAACATAAGCAAAATTATAAAAAATATAATATTGAGGAGATAGCCAAAAAACGAGAAATTGAAATCCTTCGTTTACCACCCTACCATTGTGAGCTGAATTCGATAGAATTAATATGGGCTCAAGTTAAAGGTTATGTTGCCAGAAATAACACTACTTTTAAATTATCAGATGTTAAAAATCTCTTCAATAAGGCAATATCTGAAGTAACAAGTGAAAATTGGCAAAAATGTATTAGACACGTTACAGAAATAGAAAAAAAAATGTGGGAGCTAGATAACATAATTGATATTACTATAGAGCCCATTGTAATTTCTCTAGAATCAGATGGTGAATCTTCTGACACAGAGTGCGAGGAACCATAACTTTAAAATTATTAATTTATGTACTTTAATTTTATTTTTAGAACTTTATTTTTTAAGATTTAATATTGTCGTATTTTTTGCATGTTGCTCGTCAAATTTTATCCTTGCGGTTGGTTTTTTTTCTCATATACCTACTTAATTGTTTTTTTAGCTCCTCATATTAATTTATAAATAATTGTAATTATCTGTACATATTATATACATATTTTGTAAATAAACATATGCCTAAAACAAAATGCCTAAAATAATATTGACTTTTTCTTCATTTTACCCAAATTAAATTACTACTTACGAATTATGTTTATCTATCTAAAATTGGTAATCTAGGTATAAATAACTAAAACAAATTAAATATTTCTATTTCCATATTAATTTAATTTTGAAAACGCACGTCTATGGTTTACTGCCTTTAACACTGATAACTGCAAAACATTTCTGGGAATTTACTCTCTCTTGATTTTCAAATACAGTATAGATGCTGGAAGGTACATGTCAAAGAGAAACATCAAGAACTCATCATAAAATTCAGAAAAATGTATTGGCTGCTTGGAAGAAATTCTACCCTGTCATTATATAACATAATATTGTTATACAAACAAATTCTGAAACTGGTATGGACATATGGTATTCAGCTTTGGGGCTGTGCCAATCAGAGTAATTTACTCATAATACAGTGATTCCAGAACAAAGTATTAAGGAGCGTAGTTAACGCTTCCTGGTAGTGCAGAAATAGTGACCTCCACCGGGACTTGGAGATGGACACTGATAACCAGACAATTAACAAAGCAAGAAGTCACAAACATCGACTCCACCAACATATGAAGGTCGAGGCCATCCAGCTCCTGGACAACAGTGATCTAGTAAGAAGACTCAAGATGAAGAAGCCCTTTGAGTTAGTGTAAGTGAAAGTGAATCAGAGCATAGTGTGCAGTAGTGAATACACGTTAAGTAAGGTGTAAAAAAAATTATTAGAACCTAAGGTACACCAGTGAGTAGACTTTAGTTATCCAATCTTCACGTATTAATTTAAGTTGGACAAAAATTACTCATTGACCGTTATGTGATTAGATAGCAATATTAACAAATGCCCCGTAAGGGGTATTTTAATACAAAAAAAAACTAGTTTATATAAGCTCTATATGATGATTGAAGCTAAAACAATAATTTTGCTTTCGCAATTAATAAATTCTGTGGATGCAGACTAAGTTTAATTTTTAATCTAAGCAAAATTAATTCATTTTTTAAATTAGAAATTATTTTGTACCACTTTCCATATTTTTTATTAATAAAAATAGCAAAAGATTTAACGGATACATCTTTGGATGTGTTAAAAAATATTAAGCGTTGTTTTTACTTAGATTTCAATGGATAAGCAGATGGAAAAGTTGTGATACAAGCCTATATCAACAGGGTGTATGGAGAAAATGAACTAAACTCTCTGGTGGCTTCTGTAATGAGAAAATCCGAAAAAGAAATAAAGAAGGGATATACAAACAAGCTGTAAGGCAAGCATCGATGTACGGAGCTGAAAGATGACCAACAAAGAATATATTGGAAGTAGTGAAAGTGAGAATCATAAGATCGATATGTAAAGTGATAAGAAAAGATAAAATAAATGTCTAAAAAATCCAAAATTGAGACGAAAGACGGACTGCACTGGTACGAAAGTTTTGACATAGAAATACAAGGACAGAGAAGTAGAGGAAGGCCAGAACGGATGCATATGACATAAAGGAAAAATAATTAGACGGACGCCACGATGAATGTCTACTCCACATAGATGTGGGAAAAGTCGCAGAGGAAGGAGTCTATCACATTGATAAATAAATAGATATTTTTTATTGTTTAATTGTCTAATAATTTAAATTTTAAAACCACCAATACCAACTGATTTGGTAAAAAAATCGCTCATCAAATGTAAATTTCTTTATTCTATGTTTTGGTGTCCACTTTTTTGATGTGTCCACAGATTGGTCTTACCACGATTAAATAAAACTATTTCTAACACACAGCCTCTATAATTATATATTTATATATCATTTTGTGTTAAATCTTACTCAATAATCTATTATATCCTCAGAATTAGTCCAGTCAACATGTGCCAGTTTTCTTGCGCTATATAAAAACGATTTATTGCCAGTATCATCTGTATTATGTTTGCCAGTTAAATCGTTTCATTTTAAAATTAAATTTGCTATTAAAAGAGAAAAATTATGTATGATCTTAAAGTTACATCCTGTATAAGTCAAAATCATAAACAAAAACTTTTATTTAAGGAAGAATTTTCAATTAGAAGGTAAGGACGCTTGTTTTCCAACTCGGGCGAGCCTTCTGTTGGATCTACAACCATGATGAAGGTCAGACACAGGATAAAACACGGCAGAACGTTTGGAAATAAGTATCGCAAATTCAAATATAGATTAGTTTTACGAAATAAACTATTTTTGTTCAAACCTCCTGGTTGACATCGAATGGAAAGGGTTTTAGAGCAAATATATTTTTTTAATACATGATATTTATTTTTAAAACACTCTATATTACTGTGTAAGAAAACCTGTGCTAGGTATAACACAAAAAATCGACATTGACTGGACTAAAAAGTAATTGCAAAACCGGGTTTTAAATATAGGCGAGAATTCAAATGTTTTTGATGCTTTATTTATATTCGCTATATTATATACATTTTTTTTTGTTGAATTTTGCATATTTTCTTTGTAATAATTAGAATATGCGGAAGATAATTTACATTTATTATTGCTTTGACTTAGAATATTCATTTTTGCTTTATTAACTTTCAAAAATACATGTTTTTCTATTATTTCTTTAGAGGAATGGTTAATTGTTAGGAAGTTAGGGAGAAAAAGATGCATTTTTGAGTTACCTTTATACGTCAAAAATTGAATTGCGGGAAATTCTGCGGCATTTTTCCTATTAACAATAACTTGGTTCTTAAGAATATGCATAAAAAGTAAGTTTATTTCATGATATTTCATTTATTTTAAGTGATATAAAATGTCAAACTCCTGCGAGGTGTTTTTAAGGAAAATGTCAAACCAATATAACTTCCGTTCAAGATATGTAGATCCTATAACTTTTACTTCAAACCTTTTTTGTATTTATTGTAATAAATTTTATTTTGGCACTTTAGTTTTTACTTAAAAAAAGTAGAAAAAATCATAAAATAAACTTACAGATGGTTTAAACATCAAATACGTATTATAAAAACATGAAATACACTTATACATCGATTTTAATCTACAAGTTTAGTCAATACTTTGCCCATATTTATAAATATAAAACAAATAGAAATAAAAAGTAAGTAAAGTAAATTTAAATTTGCTTTACCCATGCAAAAGAATATAAAACAACTTTGCTTCCGCCGTTTTCTTATAGATGGCCTTATCGGTAAGTAGTACGTCCAAATAAATAAATCATAGACGGCCAGAGAAACATTGGTCGATTTATATCTGCATCATAAAGTTATTCTCCAGTAAAAAGCGGTGGAAGAGAGAAGGTTTTCGAAGGTACAGAATTGGAGTCATTACTTAATATCAGAATTTCCACGATCATTGGAAGTGATTCAACAAGCATTTTCAAGGTGCCTCAGAGACATGGAAATGATTCAGAAGCAAGGAAATTGAGTGCAGTACGAGTTGAAACTGAGAGATGTTGAATGGAGTTTGTTTGCTTATGAACAATTGCTTGAAATGCAAAGATGGAAGTGATTTCTGCATCTCATTGTGACTGGAGCCGAAAAATAGGTTCATTACGATAAGACCAAGTGAATAAAATCTTGAGGATATCCCTCAAATGATTCTACGACGTCAGCTCCAAGGTCATGCTCTGCATTTGGTGGGACCAACTCGGCGTAATGTATTATGTGCTGTTAAAACCGACTGGAACAATCACAGACGATCGTTATTGAATCCAATTAATACGTTAGAGAAGATCATTGAAAGTCAAATTGCCACAATACAACGAGTGACACGATAAGGTAATTTTGTAGCATGACAACGCTTGACTTCATATTGCGAATATACAAAAAGCTAGCAAAATCGCAAAACATCTAGAAAATACATTCATGTCTAACGAAGGAGATGAACTCATAGAAGAGGAAAATCCTATTCTAGAAGAAAGGGACATCATGATTACCTCACCAAAAGAAATAAGTACAGAAATAAAAGAAAACATAAATACTAAGAAAGCGCCTGTGTTCGATCTTATTACGGGAGAGATACTAAAACAACTTCCGAGGAAAGCTATAGTAAAACTTACATACCTATTTAATACATCATTTAGAATGACATATGTTCCACGGATGTGGAAAGTATCAGAAGTTATCAAAATCAGGGAAATCTCCGCATGAAATTACGTCTTACAGGCCTATATCCCTACTTCCTGTAATATCGAAACTGTATGAAAAAATATTTAACCTAAAACCTATTATAGAAGAAAATAAACTAATTCCATCACACCAGTTTGAATTTAGAGAAAACCATTCAACTATAGACCAATTCCATAGAATAATTAATATTATCGAAAAAACCTTAGAAGAAAAAAAGTTAGCTGTAATGTCTTCGAGCTTTCGATAGAGTTTGGCATGAAGGACAAACACAAAATGAATCGATTATTGCCAAAACAGTATTCAGAATTATTAGCATCATATATATCAGAAAGATACTTTAGGATTAAACAGGAAGAAGCATACTCTAAAATTAAAGAAATTAAGGCAGAAGTACCACAAGGAAGTGTATTAGGGCCAGTCCTATACATATTATACACTAGTGATATTCCTGTATTAGAGCAAAATACAATTGCCACCTTTGCAGATGACACCGCTACAATGGCAGTAGGAAAAATCCACGAAGAGGTTGTAAGAAAACTACAAACATCATTAGATAGAATTAATAATTGGACCAATCGTTGGAGAATCAAATTAAATGAAAATACCTAAGGTTGTGAAATAAATCACACTTGTTCCCAAGAACAAAGACATTAAATGTCCTACACTGCACCAGCGTCTGGACTTTAACAACTACTCCTTGGGCTATATGACCCCCCAGGTATTGAATTACGAAAGTTCAGACGTGGTTTGGCGCCCGACCAAGTCGGGGCTTTAAACCAAAAACTTTGATTTTATTATTAAAGGAGCTTGCCATTCTTAGACCGGTTTCGGAATTATTGTTCCTCTTCAGTAAGAAGCAGGCTAGCTCGAAAAAAAAAATGTTGCGAATGTGGTGAAGAAATACTTGCAAACGTTGAAATGGAAGTTCTATTCGTGCCGTTGTATTCTCCAGACGTTACCCTCTATGACTGTCAATTGTTTCGATCAATGACACACGGCTTGGTTGACCTTCTCTTTCGATCTTATGAAAAAGTAAGAAATTGGCAGAAAGTAGTCGCCAGTGATGGAGAATACGTTGAATCATAAATGTATAACAAGGTTTTTTTACAACAATGCCTCAAATTTCGGAAAAAAAACGGCAGAAGCAAAGTTGTATAAGTACCTAATATCTTTAAATATTCTTTTTAATAAAAATAATTTCGACAATAAAAAAAATTACTTACTAGGGCAAATAAACTGGAATAATACACCCTGTTTACTATATTTATTAAGCTAACAGCATTAAGAAAATCTACAAAATTCCAAAGACTAGTATATTTATAGTCAAAAACAATTGATCTCGCCGTATTCGAAGACATATCCAAAACCAACGTTCGTAGCGATGTGTTAACTATCAAGAAAGAGCTTGGTAGTACCTCTACACAAATATTAAGGGTAAATATGTATTTTGGTGGTTTATTATTTATAAAAACAAAAAAAAATCGTTGTTAGTTTTACATAAAAAGTTTTCAAAATTAACACTTACAGCAAAATGGAATGTTTGAGAATGTAATTTGAAATTGTTTATTTAAAATAATTAAAAAAATATTCATTACTAAGAAAGGAGTGTCAAATTGAATGAAAAAATTGCATTTGACGAGACCTCTTAAAGCCGTTGTAATATGTGCATGTTCTTAAAAAAATGGAAATATTTTTATAGCCTAAAAGATGCTAAAATATGTAATAGAAATATATAGCTATTAATGGTATAGGTTCATCTTGGAAATAAATAACACTGATTGAAAATATCTCCAAATTATATATTTACCCCCAATAAACCAATTTTTTCTTCTGAAACCCAGACATTATTCTTGCACACAATTCTCAATATTTTAGAACACGTTTTGAGCGAACATTTACAAATATAAAAACATCTAGAAAGTTCGTTGAGGAATATTTATTTCAGGTCTAGGGGGGCGCAGGGGCACACTAGAAACAGACGTGGGGCGATACGATACGACGCACGATACACTTTTTATTAGCACCAAATAATTTTTTTAAGAGTTAGGTCAGTCTAAGATAACTATATAGTGACGAAGTCGCGGTGTTGGTGAGAAAAGACCAAATCATCAAAAAATTAATAAAAATACTTCGTCATAGGGTTAGAATTAAATTATTTATCATTCCTAGCTTCACTTATCGGCAAATAAAAGTAAAAAAGTGTTTTATTTTTCACTTGTATATTATTTGTTTATTTTACCTTGAATACGGTTGTTATAAATACACTCATAATGACCTAGGGCATAATGAGCGGGCGTTATGGCCTTAACGCCCTCTAATTCTACTAGGAGGGTCTGGATTACCCGGCAATAAATTTTTGGTTGCTTTGTGCATAGTTATCATCAGATCAGATGACTCAGTTGCTACTCCAAAATAATTCTAATTTCCAAATTAATGAAGCGCCATCTGCTTTCACTGGCTTCTAGAATTCTGTGGTGTATAGACCTCGTCCATTAGTAGCCATTGCTCAGCCATTACTAGCCATTAGTAGCTATTACTCGGCCATTAGTAGCCATTACTCTAGCATTAGTAGCCATTAGTAGCCATTACTAGCCATTAGTAGCCATTACTAGCCATTAGCGGCCATTACTAGCCAATAGTGAGGAGCCATTACTAGCCATTAGCGTACAAAAATTTAACTCGCGGTTTACCCTTCGCTTGTCACTTTGTCAATGTCAAATGTCATTTTTTTCTCCATTTAAGCAATGACTTTCATTTAAACAAGTTGAATTTGTGATTTATTGAAATATTATTGCACAACCCTATGAGGGTACTTCTTATGAAGAAAAAATTCAATATGTTTTCTGCACTCGATGCTTTTGCATTCTTTGTAAAATTGGAAATAGATATAGACTTCTGGTATAACCTGACAAGTACGTAACCTCAAAAACTTTGCCAAAAAATGTTTCACAAATTTTATTTATTAAATTCACCATTTTGTTTACTTACTGACTATGCAGTAGTTGAAAGTTTTCTGCTATGATTTGTAAAATAAACTATTTTGTACGAGATACAAAATTCTTTTTTACCCGTTAAATAAAAAAATGTTCAATTAAAACATCAGATAAAAGAGAAATACATAATTATTAATGAGAAAATAAGATAAAAAACTTGTTCAAAGTCTACTTCTTTTCCTCATATTTTTTTGTTGTGTTTAGAAATTAAATTTTGTAACTTCTTATGATTTGGTCTTTTTGTTGTATTCGACATTATATTTACATTTACATTTACACACATTTATTCGTATATATTATGTAGGTTTTTACAATTTTTACTCTTATTATTTGTTTTGTTAAAAAGTCATAAATTAAGTTCAAATTAAGTTAGTTAAAAATGAAAAATTATCAATTAAAAATTGTCTGTCACAGAAGATCCAAAAATTCACTTGTTTAAAAAATCTAATTGATTTGTATTTTGTAAAAACAAACAATTAAGGTTTCAACTATTAATAAAATAATTAGATCTAATTAAATAATATAATCAAAAATTTAAATTTTGATTTTTTTATTAAGTAGCCAAAATCGCGAATAGGTGAAAAATAGATAAATACAGAATATTGGTTCAAATATAAATAAAAATGTAATTTAAATAAATTCATAATATTTCTTGATACTAGAATATTTTTTTTAAAACATTTTTGTTTTAAAAAATTATTTAATTTAATTGCTTAATACTGCCCAATAATTGCTGATAAACGATTTAAAAATATACAGGGTGGTCCTTAAGTAATTGTACATAGAAGTATGGTAGATTCCTTACTTTAAAATATTACGATTTGAACCAACTTGCTCTAATTAAATGTAAGGAATATACAGAGTGTTAAAGGTTAAATTTTAAGATTTATTTTTTGCAGCGTGTTTGGATATGTATACATAAAAATTTGCAACTGGGGGTTTTTGGGAACGAGAAATCATAATCTTGTACCTACTTCAATGTAATTTGTAGAGGGCGCTAGTTAGGCCACATTTGTGCTCTTTAAGTTATAGCTAACCTTAAAACTTAAAGGTTTACGAGATATTCGCATTTAAGGGATCAGTGATTATGGAAAAGTGATAAAAATAGGTGGGGGGGCACCCCCGAAAATGGTGGGTGATGGGGAAAAACTGAGATCATATTCGGATTCAGGAGACCATTTTACACAAAATTCAGCAAGAATGGTGTGAGGGCCAGGACCAGTGTTATCATGCAGCTGATCCCTAAAATGAGATTATCTCGAAAACCGTTTTAAGGTTAACAACAAGTATACTTTTTTCTACTAAAATAACGTGGCTTTAATATTCTTTTACAAAAATAGCGCTAACTTAAATCAGCAAAAAAGTTTATCGCACATTTACGCCACAAATGCGGCCTAACTAGCGCCCTCTACAAATTACGTCGAAGTAGGTACCAGATTATGATCTCTCGTTCCCAAAAGCCCCCAGTTCCAAATTTTTATGTATGTATATTGAAAAACGCTAAAGTTATTGCACAAAATAAATCTTAAAATTGAACCTTTAGCACCCTGTATATTCCTTATTAGCAACATTTTATTAGAGCAAGTTGGTTCAAATCGTAATATTTTAAAGTGAGGAATCTACCATACTTCTATGTACAATTACTTAAGGACCACCCTGTATATATAACGTTTTTCACAATCAACATTTCCGACTTTCTTAGCCTTCTTCTTCAATATTCTGTATCTATTAATTTTGATCAGTAATTATAATACGATACTACAATTGTAACCCCCTTACTCATAAATTATTTCTTGAAGTGCACCTGCATATCGAATCCTACGTTCGCCCCACGTCTATGCTAATTATAGTAACCCCTATTCATGGCCGCCCTATTCCGATTCTGCCACTTACACTGCAAAATCCTGAGATACGTTCTCCTAAAACTAGCGTTACAGAGGGCGTAGCACACCGGATTGATAGTAGAGTTAATATAGCACAAGAAGTAGAAAAAGTCCCAAACCTGTGGGGGAAGACGCGTACTCGTTGACGTCACCGGTTTTAGAAGCACCAGGATATTGTAGGGGGTCCAGGTGATGATGAAGGTAAGCAATATGGCCGATAGAGTCTTGGCCGCTTTCTTGTCGGCCTTTTTCTCTTGGGTTTTCTTCTTCTTCTTGCCCGGATTCTTCGTCGCGTTCGCTAGAGGGGTTTTGCCGGCTAGTTGCTTCGGGATGATTTTGGCGTTAAGGGGGATGCGGATGTCGGGCATTGCTGAGGGGCGGCGGTTGATGTAGTTAGTTTGGTCGTTGGGGCGCGTATAGTCGCCCGATTGGTGGTTGCGAACTTGTGACTGCAAAGAATGGAGAATAAAAATATAAACTCAAATAATTTTAGATGTGGATTGTCTTACTTCTGGTATCATTCTGATGGAAGGTCCCTCACTGCAACCAGAATTGTCATTTGGATCCCCCGGAAGTCTTATTAGTATTGTGTAGACACTGTCGGTGGACGACGACCTACCACCTAGACGGTTACCCGTTGTCGGCAAACTCCTAGAGTCTCTCGGTGCAAGACGAGTTGGGGTCATGTTGGCCTGAACTAACGAATGGTCACGTTGTGTTGCGAGACCTTGTGCATATGGATCCCTAAAAACAGTTACAAAAAATTACAGCGAATTGTTATTATGTAGAAGTATTAATTCAAAATAAAGTTAGAGGCCTTGAAAACTAGTGTTCTGGTTTATAGAAGCACCAATATTAATTTAGAGGGTTTAGAGGATAAGGACAACAAATGAAGATCTAACGGAGATACATTGATGGCCGTTAATAATTGGTGTAATATGAGAGCAACGCGAGAGACTGTTAGCGCATGTAGCCAGGTTGTCAGCAGTTTCAACGAAACCAGGGGCTAATGGGAGGGATATTAAGAGAAACGTGCGGGAGCAAGAAAAAAAAAATAGGTAACTATAAAGGAAGCATATTTGTAAGAAATGAGAATTAAAGATTGGATAGAGAAAATGTAACGTCCGAGGAATGTAACGTTAGTAGATATAAGATTTTAATTTCGTTCTGATTTAATGTATTTGAGAGAAGTAACATTACCAATTAAAAAACTATTTTAATTAAACTTTTTAGATTTATAAATCCTACTGGGTATAGACACCAGTAGGAGAATAATGCCAGTTTCTGGTTAACAGTTTTTTTTACTTGAATGCTTTTCTTCGTTTTCCATTAGACACGTGTATGAGATACAATGTCTCTACTTCGAAACAAAATTAGGTACGTCAAAATCCGGAGAGTCGCCTTTGCTCCCCGGAGACTAAAAGTGATGGACTTCTTCTATTGAAAACCGTTTCAAATCAGTGGCGTAGGTGTTGTGGTAAATATTCGAATTCTTTCAGGAAGTGGGTTTTCGAGGTAGTTTTTATAAAAAATCCATTGGTAATATCAAAATTGAGGAAAAACTAAATTTTAAATTTTTAACAAAAAAAAAAGATTGGATAAGTGTGGAAAATTATTAATAATTAAAGAAAATCGTTGTAAAAATACTTTCAAAATTGATTTCTCCTCTTTTTCTACAAGAAAGATAAAAATCCCACTTTAAAAGTAATTCATTTAGTCTATTCCTTCACCTCTCCTTTGGAACATAGTCCTGGATATCCTGATTAATCACCTCAACAATAATGGATTCTACACAATTGCATACGCAGATGACATAGTTGTCTTGTAGACCGGTAAATTTGAGAACATACTATGCGATAGAGCGCAGGATGGGCTCAAATTAATAGAAACATGGTGTGAGGAACACTCACTGTTTATCAATCCCAACAAGACTGAGATGGTCCTTTTCTCCAGGCTTAAAACCCCTTGAAATCTTCAAAAACAAATTAAACTTCACTGAAGAAGTAAAATATCTTATTATTGCCCTCGACAGGAAGCTAACATGGAACTTTCACCTACAAAGCAGAGCAAAAAGAGCATATATGGCTTATGAGCAATGTCGTAGGATAGTGGGACATACATGGGGTCTTTCACCCCGAGTGGTCACCTGGATCTACACTGCAATCATAAGACCTATGTTAACATACGGAGCCATTGCATGGGGACCGAAGGTTCTATAAACAACGGCCATTCACAAATTATATCAAATACAGCGAATGGCTTGTTTAAACATAACAGGAGCCATGAGAACAACACCAACCGCGGCAATGGAATTAATAATCTGCACTGACAGCAGACAAGCTCTACTAGCCTTGAATAGACAGCGTGTTACATCAGGGCTAGTATTAGAGTGCCATCAAGCTTTAGCTGACGCCTCGGTAGATAACAATATTATCCTGAGGTCCTAAAGGACACGACAGGAGTAAAGGTAACCGCATTGCCCATTTCTTAGCCTGCGAACCTGGCTTGACGACTTCGGCAATTGCGGAACTAGCTAAACGTTACACCCATGCTCAATCTCTAAAGAAATAGGATGAAATCAAGGGATGCACTTTTGCCAGGGTCACCTTGGGGGACACTGGGAAGCTGGTGTCGAAGAAATACTTGGCGATGACTAGGAAAAAAGGTACGCAGAAGGATTTCTGACTGACCATTGTCAACTAAGGAAACACCTGGTTTTAATAGGGCTAGTGGACACACCTCTATGCAGGATGTGTGAACAGGCAGACGAAACGGTCAATCAGGTCCTATGCGATTGCCCGGAGTTATCGTCAATGAGAGAACGAGAGAACGCGTGTTCGGTGAGTCTTGGCCTACACCTGCAGATATAAAGGAGATGTCTCCTAGCGACTTGTCCCCTTTCTGATCTAGGAGGACAAATCCTCGGGAGGAAACTCACCCTCCCTACTCTACAGATGCAGATAGTATATTCCTTCGTTTGGTAATTGAAATTAAAAGCGCTGTAGTTAATCCTTCATATTTCAAACTATTTTAAAGATTTTGAAAAAGTTTTAAATTAAACGCCCGAATTGTAAATCAAATCAAATTCAATTCTTATATACAAAAATTGATTTTTCAAGTCAAATCAAACTTGACTTGACAAATTAAACTAGTTTGTTTTGATGCATCTCTAAGCGCGAGGCACATTGCTGGTGATGAACCCAGAACCTGTTAACAAAATATGTGGTTTTCCAGTCTACATTTCTCCCTTAGAAGTGTCAATACCGAATAAATAATACTGAAACCCCGCTACTGCCGTTTTCAAAGAAACCCATCTCAAATACCTTAGTTGATTACATTGAACGAAGTAGATCCAGACAGGGCGAGACACAATGGAAGGTGCATCGGAATATTGCGGTTTTCCAAAGGATATGTGGGAATAATGGGAAGGGAAGTTCCGGTTCATGCACTTCGTCTGTCGCTCTTATTACCACGGGACAGCCGTTACACCCGATTCTAAGATAATAACTTGTGATTTTTGTCTTTGATACTTCCATTAAAGAATAAGGAACACGAAAATAATATTGTTGTTTTGAGAAAATTGTGGTAGTACCTTTTGTAAGCGTGTGAAAAATGGCATAAAGGTTTTTCACGAGAATGGGCAAGTTTATTTTACACAGGATGTCCCTTTGGGAAACGAAAATATTTTAAAGGTAGGTAGAGGTCACAAAGGCGGTTCTAAATAACCCATATATAATGGGTCTCTTAGCTTCCATAACCGAGTTACAGGGTGTTTTATCAATTATGCATAATTGTTCATTTGGCCAGAACTTTTGAATCACTTAGTATATCTTTTTCATTTTTGGCATACAGCTTACACTTCTCACGAATAATTAACTGAAATATTGAGAGATATGAAAATCCAGGTTCGGCTTCAGGAAAAATTGAAATATATTAAAAATATCAAAACAACACCCTGTATAACACAATCTTAATATTTACATTTTAGATCTGAATAGAGGGGAAAAAACTGAATTGACACAAGTTGTTGTTTTATTCCGCCACCGATTCGAATCGGAAAATTTTGAAAGTGAAAGTAAAATTTTCATCTAATTTAGAAAAAACATATTATGAAACTCATTTCAAACAATTTCAAACAATTTCAAAAATTCACTTCGCGTCATTTACCTATTTCTTGTTTATTCGGATTAAAATAATTTTACACTGTACTGGTGTACCTGCAGGCCCGTACTTAGGGAAAAAATTTAATTAGATATTTATTTTTTAAACGCCCAGTATAAAGTAAAGCGGGACAATAAACGCTCATAGTAACTATGTAACTAACAAACATTTATTAGTAATTAAAGAAATTGCTCAAAATCTCCACTATTTTGTTTTATGCACTCTCTTTTTTTTTGAAACTGAAAGCAAAAGTTTAGAGAAAAAAAAAAGAAATTATTTTTTTATGGTTTAATATTCAAAATGGATTTATTTTCGACATTTAGACAGTCTTATATTATTCATATTTTTATTATTTGTCGTGTTGCGGCAATTCAAACCTTCGGCCAGGCATTCGATTATTATTTCCTCAGTTAGTTTTAGAATATTTAAGGAAAACGCAGCAGAAATT
Source organism: Crepidodera aurea (assembly GCA_949320105.2). Taxonomy (NCBI): domain Eukaryota; kingdom Metazoa; phylum Arthropoda; class Insecta; order Coleoptera; family Chrysomelidae; genus Crepidodera; species Crepidodera aurea. Next base: position 34,954,392 of record OX439475.1, on the reverse strand, counting down.
GAAGACCTTCGTCACAAAGATGAAAAAAATCCCACAGGCGAACAATTATCATCAATTCAGAAAATATTTTCGCAGGACTCCCTTTTCTTCCCCAAAATCTTTCGAGGAAAAGGAAGATTATGAGAAGAGATTTTATAAAATTAAAAAAAGAATCAATATAATTATTTTCAAACATTAATTAACAAAAAGATTATCGTATACGTTACCAGGTAACAGGTAATCAAAATTAATGACTATGTTTCAAGAGAAATTGGTGTAGACCATGGCGTTCCTCAGGGATGTATCATAGGGCTATTCTTAATCTACATTAATGATATCAACCAATGTAGTGAATGTGATTATGAACATTATTTTGCTGATGATGCTCTAGGATTTAGGTAAAGCTATTCAAAAAATTAATAAAGCGTTAAACAATATTGCTACGTATTTAAAAACTAATAAATTAAAAATAAATGTTAACAAAACAAAGGGTACACCTTTTAAATTTAGAAAATTAGATCTAAATCAAATTGAAATAAAAATTGAATCTGGATAAAGGCATCGTGAAAATGAATGCCTCATTATCATCGGTGAATAAATACTTGAACATAAATCAGCTAAAATTAAATGTAAGAAAAACTAAAGCAATGGTCTTCACAACGAAATTCAAATATAGTAGTATCGACGTTAAAAACATAAATTTGAACATTAATAATGAACACATTGAAGTTGTTTCTAATATCAAATATTTGGGATTTCAACTAGACAATTACTTAAATATCGATAGCCATTTTAACTATATTTATAAAAAAAAATCTAAAAAACTGTATTTCTTTAGTAGAATTTCTCAAAACTTATCAACCGAAATCAAAATTACTGTATATAATACCATAATTCAGCCACATTTTGATTATTGCGCATCTACATTTTACTTATTCAACTTAAATAAATTAAACTTGCTTGTTTTGGGCGATTCCAATTGTTACCAATTATTTGGAGTCCCAAACTTTTTAGACTGCACCCTGTAGATGAGTCTGTTCCAACTTACTGTAGCTTAAGCTGGCAGTGAAGATGTGGACTGTATTTTTTGAGGGTTGTTAGTTAGTTGTAGACTATACTACGATTTGTAATGAAAGTATACACTGGTTACTTGGTATTTTTATATTAACAACTTTCGTAATAACACTTTTAACAATGGTATATGGCTAACAATAAGTTAGAACTGTATTGCAATTGCTCAAGAAAATGTTTAGGTTAAAGAAAAGTATGCATTTTGGTATCATGCAAGTTTATATGATTTAAATTACGAGTGAACGTTTATAGAGCTGTTTACTCGGAGTGAAAAGTTTCTACTATATTTAATTACGCGTGAACGGTCCATCGCTAACGACCTGTTTCACGCGGAGTGAGAAGTTCTACTGATTTTATATTTCTGATATATTCGAAATGCAAGCCATTGGATAGTCCCCCAATCTTTTGGCCAATCACTGTAGCCTATTCGCGGTTTCATAGATGTGTGTTTTTTATCTCTGCCTGGCGACCCATCGTCGCGTCGACGGGGCGAGGTATATTTAAAAGGCGCGTGCCGCTAAAAGAGCGGTTCCGCTGTGAAATCCTATATCCTTGTTTGTCGGTGACTTGTTTACGCGTTAATTCGTACCTGCGCGATGGCCTTGTTTTCACGACACGTGTTATAAGGGTTCTTTTGCTTTCTTTGACTTGTTGCTATGCTAAACTTTGAATGCTTGTTGATTTTGTTACCAGGCAGGCACATAAGCGTGCTTTTGGTTATTTTTATTTTATTTACATATTATTTTTATTTTCTTTTATTGCCATGGGCGTAGTTTGAATGTTCGATTTCGAACAATGCTACAAAAACTTAAAAATCGTGGAATGAGAGTAATACTGAAAACAAATCGTCTTAATCCGATTACGTCAATGTTAAATACTCTAAATTGGTTTCCAGTAGAGAACAGAATGTATTATTTTACAATGATTTTAGTATTTAAAATAGTAAATCATATGACACCAGAATACTTCCAACAATATATTACGTTCAACAATAATATCCACAATTATAATACAAGATGTACAAATAACATCAACATTGCAAGAAAATGAATTCTTTATTCTTTAAAGGTTTCAAAAAATTCAATGATCTCCCTTTATCTATACGCGAATCAACCACAATAAACTGTTTTAAAATTAAACTTAAGGACTTCATTAAAAATATTCAATTTAATTAAGATTATAATAATTCCATTACTTGATGTTTTTAATGTATATTATTTTGTCTATATTATTTTGTACTTGTAATTTATATTTGAAATGTGTATATGTATTTTAAGGGTTTTTATTTATTTATGCTACTTTTAGATTTATATGTATTTTTTAGTCTAGTTTTATATGTATATTAGGATTCCTAATAATAAAGATCTACCTATCTATCCATTAACCTACTCTTTTGTAAAGAATCGCGCAATGAGGATTATTTTGAGATGTGACAGGTATGCCCCGATATCTTTAATGCGCTAAATACTCTAGAATGGTTATCTATAGAAAGCAGGATTATATATTCAACGATGTCGATATAAAATGTTACATAATCTTCTACCTTCATATTTTGACAAATTTGTTATTTTTACTAGTCAAATTCACCAGTATAATATTAGAACAAGAATCAAACAAAAACGTTCAATACAAGCATAAACTTTTAAAGGATTTATTAATTACAACAATCTACCTGAAAATGTAAATTCCTCTACCAGTCTTATTCTATTTAAAAGGAATTTATTAAACCATTAAGATATCAAATTGTTACATTGAATTATTATTACTTAAATTTGGAAATTGAAGACCATAAACCACTATGAACTACATAAATGTATTAATTAATTTTTTTTGTATTTTAATAATTTAGTACTTATAAACAAATATTGTAGATATTTTTAAATTGTGTTTATATTAATGTTTAATATTATTATCTTGTTTTATATTAGGATATACCTATTTTTAAATAAAGTTAGAGTTAAAGTTACCTTATGACATTGAGCGACGTACACCTCGAGACAGAACTCTGCAACGGCGTGTCCAGAGAAACAGGGGTGATACACCCCTGTCCCTGTTCGCTGGGGCTTTCCTCTTCTGTATCGCTATCCTCGCGGCCCGAGTGCCACCATGCCACGCACCACTCGCGGATGCGCCAAATGCCTGCCACCCACCCGCGGCGACGCTCTGACATCAGTATTGCCTGAGGAAGAAAAATGAACAATAGAAACTAGTGAAATAACTGTAGATATTATTTAGTAGAAAAATATTCTACTTCTTCTAACGATCTAAAACTTTGTAAATGTTTTCCTATTTTCACTTGGTCCACATTTTTATTTATTTACCCCGTATACGGTTTAATGTTTAAACTTCAAACGCAAACAATTGTGTATCAATTTGCATATTATTTTCCATATGCTAATAAAATTGAATAAATTTCAGTTTCGAAATACAATATCATTGTTTTTGATTTTTATGATCAATTATCCATGAAAAATTGCTTTAGAAATAAAATATTTACAGTGCATGAATTTCAGCTCGCTGAGGCTCTTTTTACATTAGAATTTTTAGTTGTAAAATGTGTTGAATTGAAAAATATCAAAACAAGATGTGGTAGTAAACTGATAAATGAAGAGTTAAGAAAAAGCCCTAGACACGAAAGCGAAGACATGGTTAGATAGATATCTGTACTCTTTCTCAGTGCTTTATTAGTTTTGAGTTTATTTATTCGATTTGAAGGCATAGCTAAGAATCCGGTTTTGGAATGTCGAATTAAATAAACTAAATTCCATTCTAAAATTTTGAAGTATATCGTATGAAAACAATTGAAATTATGGTGTAAACCGATTTTAAAAATGCTGCCTTGAGAAAATCTTCTAAAACTCTCTGATTTTGTGTATATTAAAAAATATTTTTCCGGTCTTTAAAACAAGTGAAATGAGTGGTTTAAAAATAAATTATCAGGAAAAGAATCCTGAACTGGCCTTAAATGGTGAAAAAGCACTACTAATTTTAAAAACAGTCTTACCTTAAAAAAAAGAGACAAAAGCAAAATTAAAATAAAAAAATACATACCAAACATTTAACTTTCTTCAAAATTAACTGAAACAAAAAGAAAAAATAACTAAGCTACTATTCATTCTGTCATTCATTGCATGCTTTATTGTTCTACAGGTGGATTAAGTAAATATTCAATTATTTGTATGAAAATAAAAAACTAGAATACAAAATAACATTAGAAAATGGCTGTTTTATATGATCTTTGAATACAGATTTTAAAATCTTTCTGGGATAGCTCTGTCGTTACAAGGAGAAATTAACACAGCTAGGATCTTCTTTTACAATTAATTCAGTAAACAATTTATTTTGCTAATTAACACTGGGTTAATATTTAATTTTTGTATAACCAATTGACGTTTTAAGAAAAAAAACGTTTTATTCTGAGTAAAAGGAACTTCTTGAGACTCGTCTGTCATTGTCTGGAGGCTCGTCACAAGTGTGTCACTTTTACTCCTGATAAAATAATATAATAGTTTTATAATGTCGATTTTGCTAATATTAGTGACATTTAAGGTGTTTTGGAAGGTAAACATAAGCCATCAGAATTCAGTCGTTATTAATTCTCAGTCTGTGAAAAACATAGTTCGTCATAGCTTTGAATATGTCGAATTTTGACGTTTTGCGGGAAATTATAATAACTTTTTTCCATTTGAAGAAAACGGCTGCTAAAAGTTATCGATTATTGGTTGAAGCTAATCGTGAACATGCTCCAACCTAAAAACTTGTGAACGATGCTTCAAGAGTAGATACCAAAGACAAGGAGCGACCTGGACAGCCAAGAAAGGTTGAAGATGAAGATTTGCAAGCATTATTAACTCAAACGTTAAAACAACAAGTATAATATTATTACTGTTGAAATTCAACATATTTCGCCGCCACTGGTGTTTGCATTCGCCATGTTGACTCAACAAATACATCGGCTTTAGAGTGCCATGTCAAATTCAAAGCAAGTTGATATAACATTAAAGTAACGTGTGAATTTTATTTCAAATCAGCGCCAAACTACCAATACAGTCCACTACGTCACTAGCTTAAAAAAATTGGCTAGATAAGATTTCTTCTTCTTCTTCTTCTCGTCCCATGTGCATACTCTGCACGTAGGGGACCCTTATCCATTATAAAATGACAAGTGTGTTGTTTTCAGCGTGGCGAAATATAGACGCCGCATCTGGTATTCTGCAACAATCTCTGATATTCCGAAACCAAGAATGCTGCTTACGTCCCTGTCCGCGTTTCCTTTCAATTTTGCCCTGGATAATGAGTTTTGGGATAGAATATCGGTCACCCCTTAGTATGTGGCATAAATAAGACGTTTTTCGTTGTTTTACGATATCTAGAAGTTTTTTCTCTACTCCAGCCCTCAGCAAAACATCGTTGGAGATCTAAAGCATTCTTAGTAGTATCCACATTCCAAAAGATTCTATTCGGTTCAGTGTTCTGACCTTAAGCGACCATGTTTCTACACCCTACAAGAAGATGGGTCATACATAGCACTCGTAGTCGAAGATCAACCGGTAGGGTTCTCTTGAGGAGTATGTTTTTCATCCTTAAATAAGTGGCTTTTGCAATTCCGATACGTGTTTTTACCTCTTCATCAAATTCCCATTTCCCGTTGAGAGTTGCTCCCAGTTATTTGAATTTGGATACTCTTTCAACTGCTTCGCCATTGATTGTAAGATTGATGTTACCAAATTCCTGCGTGCTGATAATCATCGATTTAGTTTTGGTGAGGTTAATGCACAATCCAAACTGTACGACTACTTCCACAACTCTGTCTAGCATGTTCTGCAAATCTTCTAGATTATTAGCTAGAATTGCGGTATCATCTGCGTATCTAATGTTGTTGATGGATTTGCCGTTTATTTTTATTCCAGCAGCCACATTGTCCAGAGCTAGTTGGAAGATCCTCTCATCATAGATATTAAACATCATGGGAGATAGAACGCATCCTTTAACGATGTTAAATTCCTGTGTCAGGAGATCTTTTCTGATTCGGATTTCAGCAGACTGTCCCCAATAGAGTTGTTTTATTATTCTAATATCTTTATCATCAATTCCTTTTGGTAATCCATGAAATAGATGAACACATTCTGGCGTTGGTTCTGTACTAGAAGTTTTATTTAAAATAGGGCCTCTCTAGTACCCAGCCCTTTTATGAATAATAAGATAAGATTTGGATCCCAACAAAAGGGTTCAAATCCCAACAATTACTATTTTTTATTATAAGTAAGACATACCATAACTTTAATGCAAATGATGTTACTGACACAAGGTAGCGTTTAGCCCACCCTCCTGGGACACCAAAAACTGTAAATCAAGTATACCCCCAAGTATTTTTTTTTGTTTTTTGCCTCTCGCGAGACGTGCTCTATTCTTGGGAATCAGCTCCTTGACTATAACGAAAATTCCATATGTTTCTGTAATTTAATTATCTAGGGAACAAACGGCGTCCTACTCAATTTTGCAGTCGGTGTAAATAGAAGCGTTCAGACAACAAATAACACCGGACTTATATTTCCATTTCGCAGTGAATACTGTGACAGCTTCCGTTGATATACACACGTTGTTGGTTCATTTAGAACTGTTCTAGATAATTTAGCTTTGTACTTAATTCTGTATACGTCGAAGGGGTTTTCAATGAGAAATGTTCTTTTAGACAAGAAATGATAGGATAGCTAGACGAAATAAAATTTTAGTGTTTTGGACTGTATATTACTTTTTGGTGCTTTTGTGTAAACAAGTTTCATTTATACCTTAATTTGTCTTTTAGCGTCCTACTGGTGGCTCCCTTTCTAGTAACCTATTATTTCTATGGTAAGTTTTATTGGTAAACGTACTTTTTATATCAGAACCTTACAACGTCTTCCCACGCAACAGTAAAATTAATTTAAATTTGACGACGAATTTAGGATAAACAATAACATATAAATAGTACAAAGGTGATTATCAGGTTTAATAATAACAATATCAATAAGTTCGTAGGATGACATATATACCTTCTTCTTCAAGTGCCATATCAGGTGCCCCTGACGTCGGCAATTACTTGGGCAAGTCTTTCTCGATTCTGCGCCAATCGGAATAGTTCCTCTGCGCTGCGTATACCGGTCCATTCACGGATGTTCCTCAGCCAGGAAGCCTGTTTTCTTCCCACTCCTCTAAGTCCTTCCACTTTCCCATCATGATCAGTTGTAGGATTCTGTATCGCTCTCCTCTGAAGACATGAGATTTTCCTGCACTTAACTGTATTTAGTAAAACATGCGTGTAGCGTTGGCCCTGTTTAGTACCATTTCATTGGTTTGCATAGCTGTCCAGGGTATTCTCACCATTCGCCGGTGTAACCACATCTCGAACGCTTCTAACCGATTAACTGTAGCGGCTTTAATTGTCCAGATCTCTGCCCCGTACAGCAACACTGACCATATGTAGGATTTTACCATTCTCTGCCTAATTTTAGGTTCAGATTATCATGGCAGAATAGTGATTTCATTTTTTGGATTTAGATGTTCGGCGATATAACATCCAAGGTACTTAAACTGGGTTACTCTGTCTATATTTTTAGTTTCAATGTGTAGTGCAGCATCACGATGTGGTTGTCGACTGAAGACCATAAATTTTGTCTTGTTGACATTGATGTTGAGCACCATTTCCTGTCCTTCTGCGTTTACACTGTTTAGTAGATGTTGCAGGTCTTCCAGTTTGTCACTTAGGATGACTGAATATATGTTAAAAAGTAGTGGTGACAGTATGCAGCCCTGTCTGACGCATCGTAGAATTTGGCTTTCTTCTGTAAGCTTTCCGTTTAGTCGTACCGCTGTTTCCTATCTCCAGTATAAATTTTCGATAATTATAACGTCTCTGCTGTCCACCTCCATGTTCTTTAATACGTCTATAAGCTTGCTGTGGTATACTCTAACGAAACACACAAAAACGTCTTTGCACTGGTCACGACATTTTTGTATTAGTATGTTCAGAGCAAACATTGCCAGTTCCCAAAGCGTTTCTAAATCCAAATTGGGTTTCATCCAAATCTGCCTCACATTTGAATGTTATCCTCCCGTGAATAATTTTGAGAAATTCCTTCAAGGTGTGGCTCATAATGCTTATTAGTCTATACTCACTGCATCGTTTTGTTCGTTGTTTCTTTGGAAGTGGAATGAATACGGATTTCAGCCAATCTTCCGGTATGTCTCCAGTCGTGTACACCGCATTAAACAGTTTGACCAAGATACCAATGTCTTCCTCTTTGATCATTTGTAACAGCTCCGTTGGGATGTCATTTTTGGATTTTGCAGATTTTATTGCAAATAGGACCTCACTCTTGAGAATTTCTGGACCTCCGTCTATATCAGCGTGGTAATCGAAGTTGGATTCATTCGGTCTATTATCATCATTATATATTTGAACCATGTTCCAAGGATTTCTTTTTCGTCCAAGATATTTTTGCCCTCAGTATCAACTAGCATATTAGTGGTGTTTTTATTGTATAAACCTGCCACTTCTCTGACCTTTTATACATGTTGAAAGTGTCATGTTTACTCTCCAAGTCTTCCATTTCCTTACACTTCTCCTTCATCCAGTTTTCTTTGGCGATACGAATTTTTTGTTTTATTTCCTTTTGTCTCCTTTTATATTCTTCTGGATTTGTTTTATATTGCCGCCTTTGCTCCATGAGATGCAATATTTCTGTTTCTTCGGTTTATCTTTTCTTACCGAATGTTCAGTTATTAGCTTATTTGTTAGTTCTTTGAATGATTTCCAAACTGCATCCTCGCTGTCGTCAGTTCTTATTTCCTTCATGCATTTATTCAGGTCTTCCGCGAATACTTCCCTACTGCTTTCTGCCAGTTTGAATTCGTTGTGTTCGGTGTTATTCTTTAGTTTTTAGTTTGACTTTAGTGTCGGCAACCAGCGGGTTATGGTCAGATCCAACGTCTGCTCCAGGATAGGTTGTAACTCTGTTTACACAGTTCCTAAATCTTTTGTTAATTAATATATAATCAATCCGGTTCCTTATAATGTGTGCTGGGTTATCGCCTGGACCCCTCCAAGTATATAGTCTTCGTTTATGCAATCTGTACCATGTATTTGTTACCTCCATGTTGTGATCTTGGCAAAATTCAAAGAGTCTGTCATCCCGCTCATTACTTTCACCCAAGCCATATTCCCCACCAAGTCCTATCTGCTACCCTGGCCGATCTTCGCGTTAAAGTCTCCCAGGACATATGACATATACCTACAATAACCAAATACCTATTACAAATTACCGACAGAAAAGATAACAAGGATGCCGATGATATAAAAAATGAGATAAAATTTCCACAAGGAATTAAATGGAGTTAATTCCGAGTCTTATCTCGTTCTCTCTTATATTTACATACATTTCAAAAATCTAGATGCTCTGCTTAGTTTCTACCATGTATCTCTCTTTAATATAAATCTTTTTTTAACCAAAACAGCAAGAAACTATTGGGTCGGCTTCAAGGCAATGTATATATTTTATTTACTCCTCCCACTGCACCTCTAAACCATAAAATTTGTTTAGTCAGCTCCGAGGCCCAATTCTCAATCCACTTTGGCCAGAAAATAGAATAGAATTTTCACGGCAGCCTTTGGGCCTCTCCGAATGCATGTTTCTGTCTTAAGTATCCCTAACGTACCGTTCAAGACCGTCACGCAAATTTTTTATTTATGAGCACCGACTTTTTCCGACCCATTTCATGATTTTCTCTTTACGTATACTGCGAGTTCTAAAAGGAAATTCAGAAAGGTTTTAAAATACCCTTTTACTCTTATTGGATCAGTTAGTTCGAGTTCAGGAAGTTTTAAAATAAATCGCAAATCCTAGTAATCCTAGACGTTTTACTATTGTTTTTTTATAAATAGCGAGGTATGAACACTTAGAAAAGAGAAACAAAAATCTTGAGAAATATATTCATTGGAAAACTAGAAGTGGCGACTTGTAAAAGAAAATCGAACAAGGGTATCTCCTTTCTGTTGACACAGGTTTAAAATTGTAAATGGGTCACCCTGCAGATTTAAGATACAGACACTTTATTTTTCTTTTGTTAATTTAAAAAAAACTTAATGCTTTGGTGTTCAAATCAACTGTAATTCAGCCAAATTACAATATAGCTTGTTCATGAATAAGAAATTGATTTGAAATCAAATCAGACTCAAATTAAGCCTAGCAGTGCTGTGAATCAAATCTCATTTTCAATTTTTTCTTTATATTTTAATGCTAAAATAAAGTGTGCTAAAACTCTATTAGCCACCCAGGAATTTGAAGCCATTAAACATCTAACAGATTCATCATTCATTCTCTATTCCTTCGTTTGGTAATTGTTAGAGAAAACCTTTTTATTGATGCTTGTATCACTAGAAAATCTCTGGAAATGCAGTCTCATGCCTCTTCCACCATTTTAATACATTTTTAAACAATCATCCCTTCCTTTAATTTTTCAATAAACTATGGGCTTTTACTACGAGATGTTTGAAAGAAAGCTATCATTTTCGGAATCTTTAGATTGGCTTTGTAAGGCTGATTTCGTTAATAATTACCACAATTTGTAAAAGAATCTAATTCAGTAAATTTTGTATATTAGGCTTGCCTATTTAATAAGTAAATAAATAAATAACAATTCATTTTGATTGTCCTTGACCTTTCGCTAAAATTATCGTAATATTGGGTTTTGTAAATATTTTCAAACCTTAACAGAGCTTCTTTTGCAAATCTTTGCCCCATGAACTTGAAGAAAAAATTTCTAGTTTCTGGATGTGACCCAGGCGTTTGACAAAGTGTGGCATTCTGGACTGTTATATAAGCTCAAAAAAACCCTGTCCTTTAATCTCTTCCTCATCCTTAAGTCCTACCTGGAAGATCGCCATTTCTTCGTTAAACATAACAATGAATATTCGACGTTTCACCCGATTAATGCTGGAGTTCCACAAGGTAGTGTACTGGATCCTTTAATTTACCTACTATACACATCTGATCTACCCACATCTAACAACGTCTTAACGGCAACATTTGCAGATGATACTGCTTTTTTGTCGTCTCTCACGTAAACCCCCAAATAACATCAGAAATTCTACAAAGTAATCTCGATAATTTACAAAGTTAACGACATAAAATCTGTGCACGTAACTTTTTCAAATCTATTTGGGAACTGTCCACCGGATAGGCTAAATGGAAAAGAAATACCACATCGTGATGAGGTAAATTACCTAGGGCTACAACTGGACCGAAGACTAACATGGAAAAAACACATCTTTACCAAAAGAAAACATCTTGGTCTCAAGCTGCCTAAACTCTATTGGGTCATAGGTCGCAATTAAAAAGTGTCTCTAAATAACAAAGTGTTAGTGTGTAAAGGTATCATTAAGACAATTTGGACATATGGTATTCAAATTTGGGGCTCTGCATCAAATGCCAATATAGCCAATCATGGAGAGATTTCAAGCAAAAACTCTTAGACTGATCGCTGACGCTCCATAGTTTGCACCTGATCTAAATGTACTTAAAGACTTAAAGACTATCCAAATAAACTTGCGAAAAACTTAGTTTCTCAACGTATCATTAGGCGCAGGCTCAAACGTTTTAATCCGTATGACTTAGCCAACCGATTTTAAATTTAATTTTAAATTTCTTTTTTATCATTTATCTTTATTTATTTATACTTATACCTGTGTGTCCCAAGTTAATATTAGTTGCTATGTAACTATAACTTAATAAGAAATAACCACTGGGTTACTTCTTACATGTCTTTTGATTACTTGTCAAACTATTTACTTATTATTCTATTTAGGAATAGATTATAAATTAATTGGGAAATTAAAAAAAAAGTGTATGGCGTGGATCAAATATTAGCACAACACAATACATCCAATTGGCGCGCTAATTATGTTTGACAATTTTTCATCAATTTCAGTCCTATCTTGCGACAGTATACGTATTTTCTTCTTTTCTTTCTCCTTTCCTTTCAAACATTATATCACTGCTAACACTCAAAATAAGAATATTTTTGATACTTTGGTTGGATTTCTGAATAGTATTAAATTGAAAATTTATATAATACATAACAAAAGTCTATGGCAAATGGATTTCACCCATTGGCAACCCTCCTTTCACACATTCATAAAATTCATATCAAATTGTTTGTTACTGAAGTGTTAAGATTACTTCCTTATCTTCCAGATTTAAATCCTATAGAAAATGTTTGGCCGACACTAAAAGATTTTGCCATGAAAAGAAATATCGACTTGAATTGTTCAACCTACTGGAAATATAGTGCATTATGTGAAAGACTTCATGGGAAAAACCACTTTTAGCTCAAATTATCGATAAGTCTAGAAAAACGAGGAAGAATATTATTTTTATGAAGAAGAAAGTTATTATTACAACTTCAAAATATGTTTGTCTTTAATACATTGAGTGTACAATTTTCCTTTTGCGTTTTTTCTGAAATTCTGAAGCTTAATTGCAAAAAACTGGTTATAAATTTATGATTCAAAATTTTAATAGTATCAGTGATTCAATATAAATAATTTTTTTATCTCAACTAATATTATTTATATTTTAATGAAATAATTAGAGAGCCCTTATGTCTTCACTAAGCAATCCTATGGCGAGAATCTCTTCCGGTTGTATCATAAAATATTGGCGCCTTATTGACACTCATCCAAGCGTTAAATCTCAGAATCCAAAACAGAACAGTAAACCTTTAACGTCCTCGTCAATAGTAAGAAGGTAAATAATATAAAATGAAAAGAAGAAAAATTCCTCAGACTTTTATGTGCTAAGGACTCACAAAAGGACAACTTGTCTTGACCGGCGGTCATAAATAGAGCACATTTAGAGGCATTAGTCCTTGCTTATACTGTGTGCCAGAATCTCCCACATCGAGCTCTGTAGTGCAAGACAAATGACCTAAAAACGAATTCATCATGCCGATAAGACTTTTTTAAAAGTTATTAAACCATGTCTTAATTGGTACAGTCGGTATAATTCTAATCATAATTACACGCATGTAACCACAAAAATCCCTTTGTAAAATCTATGGAACAGATGCGTTCACTTGTTCCACATTTTTAATTCCCTCCTCTGCCACGTGGTCTACCGGAATATTCCCATAGGATATTAATAAAATATCATCCCCACTGTCCGGTGTAATGCCTTCAACGCTGCGACGGCTCATTTATTAATTTCTCACAGAAGATTAGCAACGGGTTAAGGTAATTTCCCAAATGCTTTCTCACCTGCAAAACACGAATCGAAGAGTCCGAACCAAACGTATTATCCAAATACTTTTTATTTTTTTTTGACTGAAAATTGTTTAGAGATGTATATTTTTTTATTAATATTAGTAATCAATTGATCATCATAATAACACATGTCTTTCGTTTCTATTTTTATACAGAATTTGTTTCATAATAAGACATTCCTTGTATTGGGATCAACCGCCCATTTGTCGTTTCTATGTTTTATATTATAGGAACCTCAGTATTTTTACCAGTATATTTTAATGGACATTACATCTCTTTAATATTTTCCATTTTAAAAGATAAATCTATTAAAACGTATCTATATTTCGCTTTTCAAAAAAATTATCCAGATATGCACATATTTCAATTTGAAATATCCATACACCTTAAAACAAACTTTTCCTGACAGTGAAATAAATGGCTGTAGATTTCACCTGAGTCAAGCATGGTACCGACAAATTCAGAAACTAGGACTCTCTACTGATTATGTTACAAAAGGCAGCAAAATCGGTACATGCTTGACATATTGTTTCGGATTGATGTTTTTGAATCAAGAAGATTTTTCCAAAATCGACAAAAGACTTCAGGCCGATAAGTCTCTCATTCTTTCTGTTAAAAACTCTCGAGCGCATTCTGGAGCAGGAATTGAGGAGTATCTTGGAGAGAACTCCATTATGTACCTCCCAACATGCCAACTATAAGGGTAGATCCACAGAAACAGCACTGAGCCACGTGGTACGAACTGTGAAAGAGTCTATCCACTACAAACAATACACGCTAGCCACTTTCTTAGATATAGAAGGAGAAGGTGCCTTTAATAACGTTCAGGTGTCAGCTATCCAGGAAGCACTGGTTGAACTGGGTGGAGACTCATCCAGAGGACAACTAACAAGCTACAAACGCTAGAGATCTCGGCGGATCTTGGTAACTATCACATAACTCGGTATGTCAGCAGGTTGGCGTGTTATCACCTCTGTTATGGCTACTGGTAATGGATAAAATTGTGAGGTATCTGGGAGCAATCCTAGATCCCAAGCTAAACGTTGAAGAAAGAGTTGGTAAGGCCTGTATAACCTTATACTCTACAAAAAAGATGATAGGTAAGAAATAAGGACTAAAACCACGCATGGATTTATGGATGTACACTGCTGTTGTACGCCCCATTCTTATATACGGTTTAATGGTATGGTGGCCGGCCCTTGGGAAGGAACATATCTGCACCAAGCTTGTTAAGGTCCAGAGGAGTGCATGCGTATGTATAACAGAGGCGCTGAGATCAATGCCACGGGATGCTCTGAATGCTCTCCTCTTTCATCGTCCGACCGACCTTCATATTAAGTACATAACTATCTGTAGCGTGGTCAAGCTCAGAGAAAATAGACACTGGCCAGCTAAACCCTATTGACACAGCAATATTCTCAGCTCGGAGGTGGGGAAGATGCTGCCCGCGTCCACTGATTACACTATTCCCAAGCTGTGTCTTGGCAAGAATTTTAAAGTTAAGATACCAGTAAGGGGCGAGTGGAGAAACAATAATCTATTAAGTGGGGTAGACACGGTGATTTACATTGATGGTTCAAAGGTGGACTGCGGTGTTGGTGCAGGTATCTACTCGGAATCACTCGCTTAGACTCATTTTATTATACTCATCCAAACATTACATGTTTTGTAGATTAGCATATTTTCAAAATATTCTACGACGTGTAGCGCTACTCTTAAACGAGAAAAACGTTTAGAATATAAAATTTCCTTTTTGAAAAGTGGTGAAATAACCAAAATGGATTTTGTAAAGTTAGTTTCTCATTTGTACAGTTCAAAAAATAAATAAATTCGTTATAAAATGTAAGAGTATTAATTTTAATATTTGTCCTCACTACCTATACATATACCAAGTAATAACAGGTAAAATTAACCGGATTAAAGCTGGGGCCAGTTTACTATATTATATTTGGTGTGTAGTTAAGAACTGGTACTACTTTACCACTCTCGTATGAGATTTGGGACCTTTAGTCCAGTGCTGATCGAATCTATTTATCGAATCTATATATTGAACTATATTATCGAATCCATTTATCGAATCTTGATCGTAAGACATACAGGATGTTCTTCGTAATAAGACATGCCTTTCGTTTCTATTTTTTATACAGGTTGTTCTTCCTTGCAAGACATCCAGTTTTCTATTACCGTTTGTAAATAAATAAATTAATAAATAAACAAAAGGTTACTTTTAGCAAACCAAACTTTTTTACTTTTATTTTTTATACAGGGTGCTCTTCACATCAAGGCATTCCTTCTTTTATAAAGAGTGCCCCCCATTGTAGAACATTTATTTCGTTTATCGATCTTAGCAAGACATACCTTTCTTTTACAGGGTGTTTCCCATCAGTGGACACCATTTTTTATACAAATTGTCACACTAACTAGATGCTTTCATAAGCGTTAGTGTTTAATAATTTCTAAAATGTTTTACAAATCTATTAGTTCATCCTTAATTTCGTTTTTTAAGGTAGACACATCCTTTATTTATTTACTAAACAAAGGTAATTAATTTTTTCATTGTTATGATTTTCATAGTTTTTTTATTTATTTTAAAGCTGCATCAGAAAGAAAACTAAACCCCATTTTATTATATCGCATCTTCATAACCCCGAAAAGTGGAATATAACTAAATTAAAACTGAAACTTCGTAAACTTTTTATTACAGTAAACCACGAAACTACATACATTGTTTTGCATATAAATTCTATTAAACTTATTCAATTTAAATATATTTTCCAACTTGTTTGCTTTTTAAATCTCTTTCACGAACTTTAAAGATACGCCAATCTGTTACCAAAGTCAGTTCTTGGCGGAAGAGTGCAGACTTGACGTTAACAAAAGAAAAAAAGAATGGAGAAATTTATCTGAGGCCAGCCGGGTTTGGACGTCTGAGTAGTGGTTTTTAGATTTTATAGTAAGTAGAAGTTTATTCTCGTATAGCTCAGTAAAGAAAAATAATCTATAATCTGTATTTTTTGGGCATTAATTATTTTGAATAGATTTAGAGAAAACAGAGACAATGAGGCGAAAAGTAATTTCTTAAATATAACTTAAAACATGTTCCTACGTGCTGGAAAGTTGATGTCAATTCCTATAGACCGATTTCTCTTCTGCCAATAGGTTCAAAACTTTTTGATAAATTGCTTCTCAAAAAACTGCGCCCGCTAATAAAAATGGTAACTTAATCCCAGATTTTCAGTTTGGATTCAGCCAAAAGAACAATAGACCAGGTGCATAGAATAACAAACATTATTGAGAGTGCTTTAGAAGAAAAACAAGTCTACTCTGCAGTCTTTTTGGATGTCGCACAAGCGTTCGACAAAGTATGGCACCAAGACTTGATATATAAGCTAAAGACAATGCTACCAGAACAATACATATATATCCGACAAAATGTTTAGAATCATGAAAGACATAAAAGCGGGTGTGCCGCAGGGCAGCGTCCTTGGACCCATATTGTATTTGCTATATACCAGCAATCTACCATTATTAGAAGACC
This sequence comes from Crepidodera aurea, assembly GCA_949320105.2. NCBI lineage: Eukaryota > Metazoa > Arthropoda > Insecta > Coleoptera > Chrysomelidae > Crepidodera > Crepidodera aurea. The sequence goes on along the minus strand of OX439475.1, from coordinate 34,937,506 downwards.
TGCATTCGCTGACAATTTGCTATAATGCCGCCTTTTTAAACATTGTTTGAAGATGATATAGATAAAGTATAACTTTCGTTTTTCCAGAAAAACTCCACTTAAAATACACACGTTAAGTTTATTATACTTTTAACGCCTGAGTTTGTGAAATAAATCACACTTCTTCCCAAGAACAAAGACATTAAAAATGTCCTACACTGCATCAGCGTCTGGACTTCAACAACTACTCCTTGGGCTATATGCCTCCCCAGGTATTGAATTGCGGAAGTCCAGACGTGGTTTGGCGCTCGACCAAGTCGGGGCTTTAAACCAAAAACTGGTGCAGTGTAGGACATTTTTAATGTCTTTGTTCTTGGGAACAAGTGTGATTTATCCTTTAATAATAAAATCGAAGTTTTTGGTTTAAAGCCCCGACTTAGTCGGGCGCCAAACCACGTCTGGGCTTTCGTAATTCAATACCTGGGGGGGGCACATAGCCCAAGGAGTAGTTGTTGAAGTCCAGACGCTGGTGCAGTGTAGGACATTTTTAATGTCTTTGTTCTTGCGAACAAGTGTGATTTATTTCACAACCTCAGGCAGTTTTGTTACGCCCATGGTCCTTTTTTGGTATGTTTATGGTTCAAAAAATTCAACCATCGTTATACTTTTAACGATTAAAGAAAAACGTAACAACAAACAATCACTACATTTGGTAACACTAAATAATTATGTTACTATTAGCCACTCAGATTGAACTTTCATAAAATTTTGTGAAAAGAAATATTTTTACGTTAAATTAACGGAGATGTAGTCAGTTGAACAGTCAAAGCCACACTATTGTAATTTGCTGCACGGTCGGAGCACTCGATTTTAAAATATATTTTTTGCCGCATCAGAGGGCACTTGATTTTGTCAGATAATTTCTAAATTACGTTGCATCTGTACAACGGAGCAGACCTGCTTGGTTCGCAGCGAGGAACAGACTGAATAAAAATTAGTTTCTAGTATCGCAGTTGTGTTAAGCCCCGCCCAGATTTCTTACGTTCAAAAATGCGGGTACGTGAAAGAATTCGGTTCAGGTGTTCAAGGAAACGGAAGTTTGAGGTGCCTAAATGGAGTTCGTCGATCTCAAAGTTGGCGATTTCGTCTCACTTCAACTCGTATCGAATGAAAGATTTTTAACTTTATTTCATCGCCTAATTCAAATATATCTGGCGATTTGCGGGTAGCGCGGTTGACAATACTGATTGTTGTCAGTGGCGCAGTTGCCAATTTGTTTATTAAATATGAATGATACGAATTATGTTTAATTTGTAATTGGAAATTAAACAATTTAAATTTCTGGAACTTAAAATTTTAGGAAAATACTTGAAATTAATTTCTCACTATTTTTTATTTTTTGCATCTATTAATTTTTAATCTCCCTTCCCCCTTAAGTATGCAATTTATGGAAAATTTAAATGTTATTATTCCTGCCTGTATCGGTGACAAATGAAAATCCTGCATGCAAAATCTCCTGTTCTTATCCAATAAGTATCTTAATTATTCAGCTAACAAACATTCCACCACAATCAATTTCATCAACCAACAAGCAAAATTCTAAATATTTTATTCAAAATTTTACTCACCGGCCTTTTTCTTCGCTGCGGGTCCACGATGTTGCCGTGCATGTAGACAGAGTCGGAGTCAGCCCCTGTCGATTCGGATCGCGGCCTCTTCCATTCCTCCAAATCTACTGTAGAGCAGGCGTTGTTCTGCTCGTCACTGCACACGAATACACTGTGTGTAACACACAATTAAGTGGTAAATTAGAGTGTTCGAAATGCTATTTTGACATCTAACATCGAACATCTAAGGAGGAAGGTCAAGTACAGATTTATAGGTTAGGAAAATATATATAACCAGTGATTTTAACCTTTTTCTAACATATAGTAGTCTTAAATACGGTTAAAAAAATGTCTCTAAAATGTCTTTTTTTAGAAACATCAAACATCTAAGAAAGAAGGTCAAATACAGATTTTTAGGTTAGGAAAATACATAACCAATGAATTTACCAGTTGTTGATTATAAAGTTACTAAATCCTATGGTTATGTTACATATTTAAAAGAAATAAATTAGGAGATCGTTCTATGATATTGTACTTTTTAAGTTTAAATTTAAAATTATTCCTTTTGGTCAAATTTCCAAAGATGATGCAGGTATTGTAGGTGTAAGTGTAAATAAGTCAAAAGATAAACTTGAAAAAGTAAGTCTTTATGTTTATAAAGTATATAATGGCTAACAAATTATATTGAAATATCAAATTATATTGACTATTTCCTTCATCTTAATTTCCACCAATCACAAACGCGCAATTTTGAATTACAAATGATTTCTAGATGAAAAAACTTTATGACAGCTTCTGGCAGCAGTTTTTTCGGGTTTACCCGCGGCAAAACTTGACAGATTTTATGAAGTAGAAAATAATTTTTGATCCATTTAAAGATATTATCTTCAAGTCTAGTAGGGAAGCTTGTAATGCGAAACGAAGGAATTTGCAGATGTGCCCTAATAAAAGGAAATCGAGCTCTGCTTCATTAAAATTGAAAATGGTTTTATTATGGGACGAAGACACTCCAGCGAAAATTTTACCATATTGCTTCAGTAGAACTTGCCTGGAGAGGTGGAGAAGCAGTCAATTGCAGAGTTCATTATTTTAACGAGGAAGAGGATAATTCTGGGATTAAAACAGGTAGATAACATAGTTACATATTTTTTGAAATAACTGATTTTCAAAAATCCTACTTTTTAGGAAGACTAGAATATAATCCTCTCTTCAATAAAACGGCTCAGCGTGGAGAAAAAGAATGGCCGATAGTAAATGGCTGGTCCCCAACACGAAGAACCCTATCTTTTGTCCAGTCTGTCTTTTTAAAATTCTAATGGTTAAACGTTCATCTAGAATAACAACTGATAGATTATTCTTAATAGTAAACCCATCATGGAACAAAGAATAATCAAGTGGATGGTACAAAAATACTCCAGTGGGAAAAAACGAACTTTCGAAATGGATTAAAGAAGCAGCAGAGAAGGCAGGATTAAATACAAAAAAATAAAAATAACAAAACAACTCTACGTGGTCGACAGCAGTCAGTGACCTGGCTTAAGGAGGGGCAGGTGAACAACAATTAATTAAAATTACTGGACACAGTTCAGCCAACTCAATTAAGCCTTATCTGCAAATGGATAATGAGCATTATTCTAACATCATAAACACCCTTAGAAGTGACGCCTCAGAACCTCCAGCTAAAAAACAGAAAACAGAAGATCCTGCAGCCACTCCTCAAGCTTCTCACTCTACAGCTGGACTCATCAACAACATTAATAATTTACCTACACCCAACGTTATCAATGACTAAACAATGATTTGAAACAATACTCCTACTGTGCACCAAAATTGCAATTTATATTTTAATTGTACCATAAATAATTAAGTTTGTAGTATTTTGTGATTAAATAAATTACCTGTTTTTCAGTTTTCAAATTAATACCTACATATTTATTATGTATGCATATATCATAGGTAGTATGTTTTGTAAGCTATGTGTATGCAGAATAATCTGTTACTCATGAAATAGTCTTGTCAAATACCATTCGGGCATCTAATTTTTCCTGTGAAAAAAATTAGATGCTCTTATGATATTACGAAAATATCGCTTGTCTTAGTTGAACATAAAAGAACAAGATATATTCAGAAGGAAATTAAAGCTGTATCCAATAGACCCATCTCATATCTCGCATTTTAGCTAGAGCTTATGCGCGAAAAAGCGGCGGGTGGTTTGAATATAGTAACTTTTATACCTATCCTTGTCTGATTTTACCCCAATTATTTTTATTGGGTTGGCCGTTCTAGCACGTGTTTGTTGTTGATGTTGATAAATGTAAAAAAATGAAAATGAAAATATGGACACACAAATTGCAAATAAAGAAAGCGTACACATAAACCAAGAGTTATTGTACAATCCAAACGCATCGCTTCAACAGTATACTACATACAAAAATTCAAGGGGAACGACAAAAAAAAATTTAGGCCTACAAAGGGACAAATTGGAAACATTTCTACAAGAGAAAAGTCACAAAAAATCAAAAACTAACCCCTTTAAATGAATTTTTCCTGACATTAATGAAATTAACGAAATGTCAGATACGTTTAATATTTCAAAAAGTGCTGCTGGTAAGATTTTTTTGGCATGGATAAATTTAATGTACGTCAGATTAGCAAAATTAAATACAAAGGAACGTCAACATTGAAGGCTTATAATGATAGTCCAAGGGAAGCCATAATATTCGTTTCAGCCTTTTATACAGGTACACATTTTTCATAGTAATTTTATTTCAACTATAATACAAAATAATATATTTTCAGGTTCCATATCAGAGAAAAAAATTGTTGAAGAAAGTGGATTTCTAAAGTTCTTAAAAGAAAAGTGAAAATTGGGGAACTGAATGGAGAAGATGTAATTTTAGCTGTTAAAGGGTTTGACATTAAATCAATTTTAGAAGATATTGGTATATGTTTAAATATACCAACTTTTCGTATAAATGGTATACAATTCAGACCACCAGAAATTGAATACATAAGAAAAATAGCGAGAGAAAGGATTCATGTAGAGAGAGCTCTCCGAAGAATAAAAACTTAAAATTTTATCAAATAAAATTCCCATTAATTTAATAGGTTGTATCAATCAAATTTTTACAGTATGTGTCTTGCATACAAATTTCATGTATGAATTAAAGAAATAAAATACATTTATGTGTTTTTATGTATAAGATAAACTACAAAAATTGCTTTTTACAAAAACAAAATATGTATCTAATCAATGCACACTTCTTTTATTTTTAAAAATAAATTGTGGCCCTGAGAAGAGCCCTTTGCATTTACAGTTTTTTAAAACTAAAATTAAAGCCTTTGTTAAAAACATATACGTATTTCCATTAATTTTATTGCTTTTAGATGAAATAGTTTAAATTTATATGTTACGCAGAATTGGTGAGGATTTTTTTTGTTGCATTAATTAAGATATCCTATTACATTAAAAATTGTGGCCCTAGAAAGGGCCTGTTGCATTAAAAATTATTTTCTTTTGACTAAACAAATCACTTTTAAAATAACCTAACCTAACTGACAAATGTTAACAATTTTGAAATATGTCAAATTCTTGTTCATGTTAGCCAACATGAGAGAAAATCTGGTAACTTTAATTTCGAACATGAGCTCTTCAACAAAAAGATATGAGATGGGTCTATACCAGCTGACCAAGAAAAAAGTTTTTTTATGTAATTGATTGTTTATAAGAATGTAGTTGTTTTCAGTCAAATCGTTGTGCAACCAATATCTAATTTTATATTAGAATTTTTGTGATACTGCCTTTGAGGTTTTTGAATTTTCTTTGAGAAAATTTTTCTTTTTAAAAAAAGGTATTAAATATTGGAAAAAAGTAAATATTTCGAAGTCATGCATCTTTTATACCAAATGTACGCATAAAATAATTTTTCAATCATACAAAGTATTAATACAAAGACGTTTCCGAAAAATATTTTAGAAGGTTGTTCAACAGTGACAGAGATATAGACGAACGACAGGCTTCTAAGACAAGTAGCCGCATAATATCGCTGATAAATGAGTATATCCGAAAAATTTCATAATACCGTAATTCAGGAAGAAATATCGTTTATTTAGATGAAACGTGGTATGATATACATGACACGGTAAAAAAAGGCTGCCGTAATAAGAACATTAATTATAAAAGCGTGGTTAATGAAGAAAAAAGAATAAATATTTTACATTACGAATGAGAAGACCTTTGCAGAACAAATTTGTCAATAGAACGTGAACTTCTTGAGTCGTGGCTTAAAGAAAACCGTTTGGCAAAATTAAAAAGTAACACAGTTCTTCTTATTCCAGACTTTTGAAATAATAAAAAATAGAAAATAATAGAATACAGCAAGAGCTAAGGCTATTGTTATTATTAATAAATAGCAGGAAAAGAATTTTTGAACACGAGGCTTGTCCGAGTTAGAAATAAAAAGTGCGATTTTTTTTCCAGCACGGGCCAAAAGGACAGCCCGATCCGCATGTCAGTGGTTACCTATCCATAATCTAACCGCGACGAGACGTGCTTAACTTTAAGATCCATCCTCACTGACCTTACCAAATGAGTTGTCCTGATGACTAAACGCACTAATAAACTTAAAAACTGTAATTTAACAAAATTATTATTAAACATAATTCCATAATAATAATCTAGTCCATTACAGCGAAGTTCATGCAAAAAAATTTTGTTTTGATGTTTAAAACAAAATGTTTTTCCTTATAATCGACCCATTCCAAACCAACCTCTCATCCAGTGTCAGCAAAAACTTTTATAATAAACAAAACTTGGCAATATACTTCCTGAAAGTTCTAAAAATAACTTCGGTACATCGACCATACTCGCAACGTACATACATGCCTAAAATAGAAACAAACTTCTTTTTTTACTGCCTCTTCCTTTTCGCCTTCCGAGCTTATTATATATGATGGTTCCATCCAATTTGATGATAATTTAAAGCTCTTATTGTCCTTTTACGTGCTTTTGCGCTTTTAGATTGTCGAATCCGTTTACCCTGGAAGGCGCAAGGACTTTTTGTCCTTTTGTCCATTCCATTGAGCAAAATACGGTGAATCGTAATTGCGAGATCTACACGCAGAAAAAGGCACAGTAGAATTTATGCCAATTTTATTGCTGTTGATTAATTCTTAAATAAGAAAACAAAGGATTGCATTTTTGTACTTTTACTAAAGTCCTTCTGAAGAATGGCCTAATTTCATAAATTTTCTGGAACTGGAAGTTGGGAATTTAAAAAAGCAATCAGAGTGTTATGCCAGTTACTGGGAATTGAGTTTATTTTGTTATATTATTATCTGCATGAAAATTTAGTCAATTTTTTAATAATTTTTGAGAAAACTTAGAAATCTGTTTTGTGAATTCGCATGTTTTGAGAAATTTTTCACTTTTGAACTTGTTTCGTCCCCTAGAATATGATTTGCTAAGCACTCCACATTATCTTCGCGAAATCAATATAATTTTTTAAACATATCGTTAGGATACAACACTTGCTCACTTCTTGCGATTTCGAATATGCAAAATGCAGCTATTTCGTCTGATATGCTTTTCACATGGAATGACCCTACAATTTGACCTAATTTTCTCGTCATTAAAAAAATATTCAACATAATCTAAACCACCCATTACCTAGAACTAGTCTATTCTCATGAAATGTAATTATTGAAACAAAGAGCTGCTTTTCTATTCTGTACCAAAATGTAATGAAATTTGCATCAACAATAATTTTGTTGTTTCAGTTGACTTCGTTAACATACCGATGCACAATAGTTCAGAACTCTACAAAACTGGATCGAAATCACTAAACAAGTCAAATCCTAAATGAAATAATTGCAATAAAAAAGAACGACAAAAATGTGAAAATTATTTACAGATTCGTAGGACGACCGCTAGATGCTTAAGGTTTTAATAATTATAAATTCAAACTAATCTTATAAGTAACGTGAATGCTAGATGGCGATGTTTCAGATATATAGTTTTCTCTGGATAATATTAAATTGTGTGCAGTTAGTGGAGTCGATCTGGCGGAAAAAATCCCGTTAACCCTCGAGCGGGCGCGCTTTTTAGAATTACACGAGAAGGCGCGCCGCGGAAATCTGCCGCATTTGGTTTTTCAGGTTTGTAGTTTACAAATAACGGAGAACATTTATTTTACTTAGTAAAATAAGACAAATATGCCATTCATAGTCATTTTATTATAGTAAAAAAAATATATACCATTTCCAAAACAAACAATCTAGGTAAGCTGAAAAAATTAGTAATAAATAAAACTTACACGACCGGGCGCGCCAGCGGCAATCTGCCGCAAACACGTTGCAAATTCGAGCTGGTTTGGAACTTTCGCTTGTAACAACTGAACAGAAATATTTTATTGCACCAGATGTGTCGATAAGCGGAGTCATAAACAAGGAATACCTAAATGCCCAGTTTCGAAGGAATCGTCACATTTTAATTATAACACAAAAACAAAAAGTTGCGGCAATCTGCCGCGGGCGCGCCCGCTCGAGGGTTAAACGAAGTCGCTCTTTTCGAATTTTTTTTTTGTTATTTCATAGATTCGAGGTCCCTATTTCACGTGATCACTATATGAAAGCTAAGGGAGGTGTGGAGGAGGGGTAAATTAACATATAAAGATATGGAAAATCGATTTTTCCCACGTAGCTCTCTGAGGTTTCTTCGTATCGAAACGACTTCTATATATAAAATAAAGTACTCGCGAAAACGCTTAAACTGAATTTCAACCCGTCTAAATTGGTCTAGCGGCTTTAGAGATATTGCGATTTGAAAGTATATGGATTTTCGCCGCGGCGAGAACACACCTAGACCCGTGTTCGCGTTTTTCGCATGGAAGAAAGTGACTTCGACTTGGCTTTTTTTCCTCCGATAGATAGTCATGACCCAAGCATTGTGTCCAAATTTCAACCCGCTAGTTTAATTTGGGGGGGAAAGGGAGGGCAAACACTGATTAATTTTTGACTCGAGGTAACTTTTTTAATTCTTGACCAATCCGGTTCATCAAAATGGCAAACTCTTTCATAAGGACACTGCTACAGGATGTATTAAGGAGATGATGGTTTTCGCGAAAACGGACAAATGGCGACCGAATTTCGGATTTTGCATTTTGCCCTGTAGAAGGGCAAGTGATAGGGTTAGTGACTTCGTGTTAGGCTCATTTTTAAGGGCAATCAGTTCTCTTTCAAAATTTTTTTACCACAAAGCTCTAAGTTTATAGAGGACCGCAGGTGTGCGTGATATATTTATAAAAGCGAGTGCGCTCGCTGAGCCGCTCGAGGTCACTTTCTTCCATGCGAAAAACGCGGACACGGGTCTAGGTGTATTCTCGCCGCGGCGAAAATCCATATACTTTCAAATCGCAATATCTCAAGAACCGCTAGACCGATTTGGACGTGTTAAAATTCATTTTAAGCGTTTTCGTGAGCACTTTATTTTATATATAGAAGTCATTTCGATCCTAAGAAATCTCAGAGAGCTACGTGCGAATAACCGATTTTCCATATCTTTACATATTAATTTACCCCTCCTCCACACCTTACTTAGCTTTCATATAGTGATCACACGAAAGAGGGATCTCAAATCTATGAAATCACAAAAAAAAAATCGAAAAGAACGACTTCGTTTTCAAAACCAGATCTACTCCACTAAGTTTACGCCATGATTTTAAAGGGTAAACCAAATTACCAACAGTTGGCGCAACGCATGGGAGATCCAGGGAAGGGGCTGTAGCCCCCCTTTAGGTTTTTCAATTTAAAGAAAGATTACAAGAAGCCAAGAGGTCCTTTTCAACCCTTCGAAGGTTGAAGGACTGGATGAGAACAACCCTCCCGGCTGGAAGACAGCCCCTCCTTGAAAATCGACTGTAGAGTAGAAAATTAAAATGCAAATACTGCTTGATTATCACAAAATACATTTTTAACACTGCAATAAACAAGGTTTTTGTTTGAAACTCAAGAGCCGGATTTTGACCGGGTTTTGCAGCATCCTTAATCACAGTGCTTCCTGATATTTAGTTTCATTCTGTCCTACGTTCACATTGATTAACGATTTTAGCCGTGGCAGTGGTAAATAATTAACTGAAACTGCTAAAATATATTCTCCAAATTGTTTTAGCGAAACCGATAATTTATAGCGTTAACCTAAATATTGTGAGAGTCCGGAAATATGGGAAATGTTTATTTAAATGGCCAGTATGAAGTAAAAATATTTTGAATATTAATGTGAGCGTTAAAGCTAATTGTTTGGAAGCACGAAGTTATTTTTATGTAAATAACTGAAATTAAATGGACTATTTCAGGATCAACTGGAAAACTGGAAATATTTTCTATAATGATTGATATTCGAACAATCAGAGATAAGAGTTGATAATGAGTTTTTGACTTGTTGTTTTGGATCGTTTATCCTTTATTCTGAATCTAAGCAGAAATCGAATAAGGCATGTCACGGAACTATTAACCGGACGTTGTCACCTTACGCTGCGGTCACACACAACGATTTTGGACGGTAAAAAGTCATGACGTCCACATTCCTTTAGTAGCGTGAATATCGACTTTTTACCGTACGTCCAAAATCCGTTGTGTGTGTCTGAGGCGTTAGGGAACACCTATATAAAATGGGCATCATTCAAGATATGTAGTTTAAGCAATGAGGAGGATGAAACAGCCTCTCATATCATACTAGAGTGCCAGGCAATCACACACTGGACGTATAACCTACTGGAGCCGGTAAACAGTAGGAAAATCTGGTGAAAAGGCTACTCAGCTTGATAAATGTAACAAACCTTTTCACCTGAACATAACGATGTAACTGACATAGTAGCTCAGAATACTAACGGGTATCCTAACAGGGCACTGCCGGCTGTGAGGCCACCTAAATAAACTCGGATTTGTAGATAAAGAAGAATGCAGATTCTTTGAGGAAGAGGAGGAAACCTCTATCCACGTTCTCTCAGAATGCATTACCCTGCAAAATCCAAGGGTACGATACCTCGGAGAATATCAAATAGAAGAGGAAGATCTACCTAACCTGAAGCATACCGACATCCTGAACTTTTTGAAAGCAATAGGACTGGAGGAACTACTCTAATCGTTGAGACATCCTTAACGATTGGGCAGCAGTAGGGGGCACAATAGATTTTATAGATTGCAGTGTATCACAGATATATAGATAGAACTGAGATAGTACAATAAGACTTAAGGCTGCAGTATTGAGGCATTTATAAACCTCAGTCAGATACATTGTCACAATTAATCAATCAATCCCTTAAAAATGGTCTTACCACACATTTTTTTTCATATCCTGTGTTATATCATAGTTTACGGTTTCTTTGATTGATCTTTTTAAAATCACTAACGTATTCTCTATTGATATTTATATGGAATTGTGGGTTAGTCATGAACGGAGATGCTATTCTTCCAAACGGTGATAACAATTGTTGGGAGACAAAGTTTATGACGTTTTATGGCTGCCACATTCCAAGGCTCTAGTAAGATATTCTTTTAACTAGGATCTTTTAGCTCTTTATAATAGACTATGGATATCAAATGCAAGAATATCGTTGTCACCATCCGAAAAATGATTATTTGAAGTAGATGATGAAAAAATTGTTCAAGTATTTAGTGACATAATGCAGAACATGATAAAGATTAAAACATAGATGTGTAAATCAAAGAAAAACTCCCCTCACCGTCAGATGACCCCCGTGACAAAAGTAGACAGCAAAGCCTTCGAATCTTCAAAAAACAGTAAAAATGACCGATAGAAATTATTTCCCACTGAACCTGGGTTATAAGACAAATTTATTACCACATTCTGAGGTCTAGCAAAAGGAGCAGTTCAGAAATTAGAAACAAAAAACTTTGGAGTTCTATAACAGAAAAACGAGGGCCTCTTTCTATAAATTTACAGTATCTGTTATTCTTTGATAGATGTTATTTCATCACCCTTTTGGCTTATTTCAACTTAAAAAAACGTGTTATTCAAGTAAAGTATTTAGTACTTTTGCTTTTATTTTTCTATACAAACTTGAACACTTTGTTTTATCCCTTTAGGAGTTGAAAATAAAAAACTAGCTTCTTTGTCGGCAACAAAATTAAAAAATGAAATATTTTGGATACCAAAATATTTCACTGGTAGTAATCAAACTGCACAAATGATGTGAAATAAGTTAAAATCACAGCTCCCAAGAATTTAGACATTAGAAAATGTCACACTGCACCAACGTCTGGACTTTAAACAACTACTCCTTGGACTATATGCCCCAACAGGTATTGAATTACAGTCCAGGCGCGGTTGGACCCGAATCGTTTCGGGACTTCTTAGGAGCTGTGATTTTAACTTATTTCACATCATTTGTGCAACAAAATTAAACTACTTCCCCAAATTTCATGATTTTATTTTATATAAATAGTTCTACTACTAAAATACTAGATAAAACTTGTCTCTCGCTCGTCCTTCTGAAATTTTGTCGACAAACACAAAATTACTCTATACCATCTCCTTAATTTTTGTTATAGAAGTTAAACTCAGAGTAAAGTTCTTGGAAAGATCTACATCTCTGACTTGTGTTTCCGAAGTAAGTAAGCAACTGTTTGAAATCTAAAACGACTTCGTCCCTAAACGGTCAGAAACTCAAACAGTGCAATAGTGTACTACGTAAATACTCTATTTATATGCTGTCGATTCGGGTCAAGGTTTTGGGGAAAGGATAGATCTCATCTCCGAACAACCCCTGTTGTGGTTTCCACCATTCTAGACGATGGGAGCGAATAATCAGTCAGTATTTATTAGCGAAATTATTTCTTATTGTGGCAAGGAATAGTCATAATACAGGGTGTTTCATAGTTAAACCGACATACGTTAACTGTAAATAGAGGGAACTTAGGTGATTCCAAATAACCTTGGTTAATCGGTCTAACGCCTTTAATAACCGAGATACGGGGTGTTTCATCCATTTCGGCCAATATTTTGATAAGCCGTAACTTTAGAACCACCCTGTAGATTTCTCTCATACTTGGTACAGGTATAGTGTGTTATAGTGTAAGAACTACAATTAAAATCCAGATCCGGATTAAGAAGAATTTCCAAAATTTGAAAATCCCCAAAACAACACCTTGTATATCAGATTTTTTAAAATAATTGGGATGGATATTTGAAAAGAACGGAAAAAAATGAGTTAAAAGTGAATTTTTTTTAAGTGCACATCCTATTCTACTACTGCAGTTTTAACGTCAAACTACATCAAATGCATTTTTTTCATTTTAACAAGTAGTAACTTTCGAAATGCCCGGTGGATTTCGTTCATATTTGGTACAGGTATCATTTTTAGTAGCCCAATCGTATAGTGCAAGGACTATACTCCAGTTAAAATCCAGATACGGATTAAGAAAAATTTATAAAATTTGAAAATCCCCAACGCAACACGCTGTATATCCGATATTTTTAAAATTGGATCAGACATTCGAAACGAATGGAAAAACTAAGATGTTCTGACATATTTTTATAAATGCACATCTCGTTCTACATATTTCTAAACTTTTAAAGTAAATTCAATTAATGCAATACATATTGTCACTTTCATAAGCCATAACTTTGGAAACACTCTGTACATTTCTTTAATATTTGGTACAGGTAGATTGTTTAAATAGCCCAACCGTACAATACAAGAACTAAAATTAAAATCCAGATCCGGATTAAGAAAAATTTGTAAAAGTTGGTAATCTCTAAAATAGCATCCTGTATATCAGATTTTTTTAAATGATACCTATTTAAAAAAAGAAAAAATAAAGACAAAAGAAGTGTTATACTAAAATATTTTTATAAGTGTACAAGATCGTTCTACAAACAAAAAATACAGATTTAATTTTTCGGATTAATTCCGGATACAAAACTTACTAAACTATCAAGTAAGCTTCGGCAATAACACATCTTTTTTCTTTTTTTTTCTTTTTTCAAATAGGTCTCCGATTACATTTTAAAAAATCTGAAATACAGGGTGCTATTTTAGAGATTATCAACTTTTACAAATTTTTCTTAATCCGGATCTGAATTTTAACTTTATTCTTGTATTGTATGATTGGGCTATTTAAACAATCTACCTGTACCAAATATGAAATAAATCTACAGGGTGTTTTCAAAGTTACGGCTTATGAAGACGACAATATGTATTGCACTAATTGAATTTACTTTAAAAGTTTAGTAATATGTAGAACGAGATGTGCATTTATAAAAATATGTCAGAATATCTCACTTTTTTCCATTCGTTTCGAATGTCTGATCCAATTTAAAAAATATTTGATGTACAGCGTGTTGCGTTGGGGATTTTTTGAAATTTTACAAATTTTTCTTAATCCGTATCTGGATTTTAGCTGTAGTATAGTCCTTACATTATACGATTGGGCTACTAAAAAATGATACCTGTACCAAATATGAAAGAAATCTACCAGGTATTTCGAAAGTTACTGCTTGTGAAAATGAAAAAAATGCATTTGATGTAATTTGACGTTAAAACTCCAGTAGTAGAATGGGATGTGCACTTAAAAAAAAATTCACTTTTAACTCATTTTTTTCCGTTCTTTTCAAATATCCATCCCAATTTTAAAAAATCTGATATACAAGGTGTTGTTTTGGGGATATTCAAATTTTGGAAATTCTTCTTAATCCGGATCTGGATTTTAATTATAGTTCTTACACTATAGGATTGGGCTATTAACACACTATACCTGTACCAAGTATGAGAGAAATCTACAGGGTGGTTCTAAAGTTACGGCTTATCAAAATATTGGCCGAAATGGATAAAACACCCCGTATCTCGGTTATCAAAGGCGTTAGACCAATTAACAAAGGTTATTTGGAATCGCCTAAGTTCCCTCTATTTACAGTTAACGTATGTCGGTTTAACTATGAAACACCCTGTATAATAACAACGTTTAAAATTTATTTTAATAGAATAATTTATATTTGAAATGCAAGAGATTGAATTTAAAATTATTAATTTCACTATCAGTACAGGATTTACATAAAAGGGGAAAATCATTCTGATTTACATGCATAACATAAAACAGCAACTGACGAGATTTTGTCATTTCTCATTTAAAAAAAAAAGACGCAGATGAAAAAGTATACAAAACATATATAAAAAACGTGAATATTCCTGATAAAATTCTTCTACAGTTATTTGGATTCATCTAATGTTCCTCTAAAATCCCTCAAAGAGACATTGGAGTTCTTTTGAGATCCCTTAGACTTCTTCAGAATCACTCAGGATAGGTTTAGTTTTAGCGCTACCAATTTTACATTGCGTCCTTTTTGGAACAAAAATACCCCACATCGATTTTTTTTTCGCATAACCTACTCTTACCTAGAATTACTTCTCTTGCTGCTATCCTTCTTTCCCGCCTGCAGGTTTGGAAGGTCTTTTTGTCTTTTTTCCGTCTCTCTCCATATTCTCCAATAGAGGAAGCACATCACACTGACTGGAACATAGAAGGCCGCTATGGCCGTGCCGAAGGTGATGTAGTGATTCGTTTCGATGAACTGAATGTAACATTCATCTTCGGGCACTGTGCGTTGACCTTCGATGTACGGCCAGCTGTAGATCCACGGCGGCCACAAGAGGAGGCTGATGCCCCAAGCACATCTGTAAAAAAAAGCATTTTTATTTTGGTTGTCAAATACCTTGCCTATCTTTATTTAATTTATTTAGAAATACAGAATCTTCCTGAAAGAGCATAAAATTAGAAGAAGTGCAAATTTGCTATATATTTTCCATACCTTAAAGAGGTTTTTAATAACTAACTCTTTCGAGAAGGTTTTTGAGTTTCCAAAGGTCTAGTTATTTTCTTAATTTTCCCCTTTTTTAAAATATTAAATTCGAAATATTTACAAAATTGTTAAAAATATAGATAAATTGGATTTCGGTAACTTATATTTCATAAGTATCGAAAAATAGTTGAATTTAAGAGCGTTTCTTCAAACAAAAACACATTAAAAATCTTGAACTGAAATCCAGGACGTATTTACATAAATTATATATTGGAGAAACATCTCGACCTTTTGAAATAAGATTTAATGAACACCAATCGTATATTAGAAGAAAACAATGCAAAAAATAAATAAAAATCTAAAAATTCTTGCGAGTTTGGCTGTAACAGACAATGAAATTCTTCAACTTAACAATTATAAACGCAAAGTTAAATCATGACATTGATAAGTTTAAATAATAATAAATATGTCACTCCTATGTATTTCCCTAGGGTACTCCATTCTATGTTTTGTCCGTAATGTATATTTTCCCTTCTGGTCTATGTCGTCGTTTCTTAAGTTGCACAGCTTGGTTTTATCGGTGCTTGTTGCTGCTTTCCACTTCACATACCACTCCACTCTTGACAATAACGTGTTCTTATTCTAGGCTGTGTGTTCCTGGATGCTATGGTGGATCGTGTTGCAGAGGATCTGGTATTGAGTCCGTAAATTAGAGCAACTAAACCTAATCCTGAAAGATTGGGCGTGGAATATGAAGAAAGAAAACGGTGAAAATTACAAAGAACTAATTGAGAAGACAATGTGGAACTCCGTTGCAAAAAAATGCGACAGATGTATTTTATGAAGTGGAAAATAATTTTTGATCCATTTAAAGATATTATCTTCAGGTCTAGTAGGGAAGCTCGTAATGCGAAACGAAGGAATTTGCAGATGTGCACCAATAAAAGGAAATCAAGCTCTGCTTCATTAAAATTGGGCAATGGTTTTATTATGGGACGAAGACACTCCGGCGGGACTCCAGCGAAAATTTTACCAAAACGTTTCAGTAGAACTTGTCTGGAGAGGTGGAGAAGCAGTCAATTGCAGAGTTCATTATTTTAAAGAGGAAGTGGATACTTTTGGGATTAAAACAGGTAGATAACATAGTTACATATTTTTTTAAATAACTGATTTTCAAAAATCCTACTTTATAGGAAGAGTAGAATAAAACGGCCCAAGTTGGAGAAAAAATGGCCGATAGTAAATGGCTGGTCCCCAACACGAAGAACCCTACCTTTTGTCCAGTCCGTCTTTTTAAAATTCTAATGGATAAACGTTCATCTAGAATAACAACTGATAGATTATTCTTAACAGTAAACCCATCATGGAACAAAGAACAATCAAGTTGATGGTACAAAAACACTCCAGTGGGAAAAAACGAACTTTCGAAATGAACAAAAGGAACAGCAGAGAAAGCAGGATTAAATACAAAAGAAATAAAAATAACAAACGAGTCTATGTGGTAGACAGCAGTCAGTAACCTGGCTAAAGTAGTGGTGGGTGAACAACAATTAATTAAAATTACTGGCCACAGTTCAGCCAACTCAATTAAGCCTTATCTTCAAATGGATAATGAGCATTATTCCAACATCAGAAACACCCTTAGAAGTGACGCCTCAGAACCTCCAGCTAAAAAACAGAAAACAGAAGATCCTGCAGCCACTCATCGAGCTTCTCACTGTACAGCTGGGCCCATCAACAACATTAATGATTTACCTACACCCAACTTTATCAATGAGTTAACAAAGATTTCAAACAATACTCCTACTGTGTACCAAAATTGCAATTTATATTTTAAATGTACCATAAATAATTAAGTTTTTAATATTTTGTGATTTTTCAGTTTTCAAATTAATACCTACATATTTATTATGTATGCATATATAATATTTTTGTTGCGACCAGCACTCATGCTTCTTATTAAAATATTACTTAGCAACGTATTTTTTCGATTTTTTTCGGAAAAATTAGATGCTCTTATGATATTACTTACGAAAATACAAAATATAGTTTTAGATTTTCTTTTTTAGTTATATATTAAATATTTTTTTTAGGTAGAGTCGTAGAAGGATCAGTACAAGAATTGCAGGAAAGGATTATTAGTTCTGGGGTGAGAAAAAAGCTTAGGAAAATGTGATTTGGTCGGGAAAATAGGCGGTTTATTGTCACAGATTAGAATCGTAGTTTATTTTTTTATTTTTATTTTTTAATCGTTTCATTTACTTCGTTAGCACAAGTGGATAACTAATTTTTTACACCATATTTCCCACAAACTGTTAAAAATATGCTTAGTTATTGTGGCGTTTTACTTTTTTTGTCTTTATTTCAAAATCTATCGATATCTAAGTAATGCGTAAAATCTCAAATTACCTGCTACTAATGTACTTGGCGATAGGGCTTGTTTAATATGGTGTAGAATTTTATCCTGACGATGATGGAGCATGTATATTCTGCCGATATATATACTCAATGAAAACCTTTTAGACGTTGATTCTGAATCACGCAAAAGAAACAAAAGTGCAAATAAATGTCACTTTCATTGACTTCAATGTAGCGAGGCGTTGTAAAAATTAGAAATCTCGAAAAAAAAATAACTATATTAGATAGTAAAATAAACATAATTTGAATATACTGTAATGGTATCCAATTTAAAGTTTTTTAACACATAACTTTGTAATAATATCGAACGAAGAAATTTTTACAAAAAGTATAATTCACAACTTGCAATAACGTGTCTTGAGGAAGTAAATATGAACTTAAACCAATAAAGTGTAACCTAAAGAATATTGAAAGCAAAGCTTGTACAAAGATAAACAATTATTTTACTGAGAAATAAATAAAATAATACCTTCAAAATTTAACATGGAAGCGCCATAAGAGATTTCTCTATCTTTCCACTGGATTAAAACCACTTAGTTGTTAAAAAAGTTTTTTTATTGACGTTTCGGCTTTCCAGATCGAAAGCCGTTATCAAAATGACATAAAATAAATAAATTTACTAGAAACAGAACACTTGATAATCTTGCAAAAATATGACATCAACATAGTGTACGTAGAATAAGATTTTGAGATTGAAGATGTCAAAATCTGTTTCAATCATATTTTTGTGACGTTTCTGGGAACGAATTTTTGAAAGGATAGCGCATTTGCATATTATAAGAGAATTTATACTTCGTCATAAATGAAGTTTTCTTATTAATATTATCATAAGAAAAAACCAGATAAAAACTTATGATACTATCCCGATATAGAGGGTATCCTTTTTGCAATTAACTCTTTTTGTAAAATAGGTATCCAAATTTTTGAAATATCAACCGAACAATTAGAAACACATTCGTTATTATTTAAGCATATCAAAGTTAAAGAAGCAGCATTGATATGCTTAAATAATAACGAATGTGTTTCTAATTGTTCGGTTGATATTTCAAAAATTTGGATACCTATTTTACAAAAAGAGTTAATTGCAAAAAGGATACCCTCTATATCGGGATAGTATCATAAGTTTTTATCTGGTTTTTTCTTATGATAATATTAATAAGAAAACTTCATTTATGACGAAGTATAAATTCTCTTATAATATGCAAATGCGCTATCCTTTCAAAAATTCGTTCCCAGAAACGTCACAAAAATATGATTGAAACAGATTTTGACATCTTCAATCTCAAAATCTTATTCTATGTACACTATGTTGATGTCATATTTTTGCAAGATTATCAAGTGTTCTGTTTCTAGTAAATTTATTTATTTTATGTCATTTTGATAACGGCTTTCGATCTGGAAAGCCGAAACGTCAATAAAAAAAACTTTTTTAACAACTAAGTGGTTTTAATCCAGTGGAAAGAGAGAGAAATTAAAATACAAACCACTATGAGCTTCCGAAATGAGCCATAAGAGATATTTACACTCAGATTTAAAACACTTAGAGTTTTTAAAACATGAATTTTTAATAATTAAAGCAAAAAATAGTATTAGGACATAAAACTGAAACAGTAATTATCAAAATTAATAACCAATTAAAGTAATTAGAGATAAATTAAAAATATCCTAACCTCAAAAAATGGAATGTCAAAAATAAAGCAACAAAACTGTTTTAGGAAAGAAATAATAATAAGATAGAGATAAAATACATCATTCTCGATAGAATTGTAATAAGCTGAAATTTCGAAATAGAATAGAATAAAATTTATGAGCATTTTAAAGTCAAAGATAAAGGAAATCTTAAATTCAAAATATAAAACTTAATATTAGAAATCAGGTGATGAAAGTTATATCAAAAATTTTATTTTTTGTTGTAGTTTAATATGTAATATGTAAATCCATGCGGGAAAATACTTTATTTTTCAATAAATGACAAGATTTTCAAAATTAAATCAATAAAATTCGATCTAGTTAACTGTGAAACCATCAAACTGTAAAACTATTTTCCCAAGTGAGTCTCAGCTTTTTGTCAAAAATCAACGAAAGGGAACACATCGCTCTGCAAAATTAAAACAATTGAAAATAGTTAAAAAAAGCTCAGTGATAACTTGAATAACAAAAGTTTAGAAAAAAAAAATTACCTGTTCCTGAATGTTTTTGAAGAAGAAAATTTGTGTTTGTTCCTGCCGAAATACAAAATTATTTGTTCCTGAATCAAGAAAGTATCCTGCCTTTTCAAGGTCAACATCACCAGCCTCCAGAATTTACGGATTGCAATCCAAAGTTGAGAGTTATTTGTCTCACAGAAAATTGCGTAAGCGCTTAAATAAAAAGGTACCTCAATTTTAACTATATCACTCTAAAAGATACAAATTTAGATTTTCTTTTAACAAATAAAAAAAAAGGCCATATAATAATCGATTTTAAAATAATTCAAGAAACCGCATAAAAGTCATCGACATTATATGAAAAGTAGGGTTAAAGAATTCGTTAACAAAATAAAAAGAAATTTTACTTACTTTAGCATTATTGTTTTAGAGATTTGTGCAAATATTCCTTTGTTTATTTCTTGTTAATAAATTGTGTTCTCGTTATTTGATATTTATTGCATTATCATTGATTTTTAATATTAAAGAAACAGCTCTTTACAGTTCTATAATTATAGATGGCGCTCAACACTCGTTTTGTCTACTAGCCAGGCAATACGGTAAAGTTATAGTTATTTTCTTGGATATTTTTTGTTGCAAGGTGAATAAAATTTAGAAAGAAAAATAACATCAATAAAAGAAAAATTAGAAACTTTGAAACAAAATAAACAAATATAGAAATTATAAATATCAATAAAAATAAATTAAAACAATAAATAATAGCTCACAACACTAGGGTTTAAAAACCTTAACAAATATCGACCAACGTAGGGTTTAAAAACCATAACAACACCTACTGATTACGGACCAGCTTTAAAGAAAGAGATAAAATTATAAAGTCTTAATCTTTAATCTCGTATTTACATTTAGAAATGTAAAAAGACGAATCTAATTAATCTATAGTGGTAAATAAACCAGACAGAATAAGAGTACAGTCTTTTAAACAAATAATTTCAACAACCGTTAAACATTCATGAGGCGAACTACGTCGCCCTGTTAACCGTTCTGTTCTAGCTCACTAAACAATACTTCCTGACTGCGCCACTTCAATATCAATAGTTATCGACTGACAAGTGAACATCAAATCACCATAATGACGCCAGAACTAGTGCACGAGACGAATATCCAGCCAGTTTTCGAAATTATGGCAAAATGACGAAAAGTGTTCAAGTTTTCTATTTCATTTTGTTACCAGATTCTAGGCACCTTAATCCTTCATTGTGTGTTTTTTATTTATTTTATCTTTCAATAGAATTACGGTTTATTTGAAGAATAGTTTTAATTGTAGGAATAGGCAAAGAATTACAAGACTGTTTGACGAATCCTTATATTTAATTATTAATTTTTGTCAAATTAAAAGAAGATGAAATATCGTTGTACTGAATTTGAAAAAAAAAGTCCAATCATTTAAAATACACTAACGTAATTTAGTTTGCCATCCAGGCTACGCTACGCCTCCAATATCCCCACATTTAACCTTCTAATATGAATAATTTAGAAATTTATTCTGTATTATACTCATTGTCAATCATTGGTTACGGTTCCAGGACTTCTCTAACAATTACCAAACGAAGGAATAGACTGAATGATGAATCTGGTAGATGTTTGGTTTGATTTGATTTCAAATCAAACTGAAATCAAATCTCCATTTTTGTGCCAAAAAATGTATCTGTAACAACTTCAAAATTATATAAATTAATTACCAAAATATTTACCATTCTTTATTAATTAATTTACGATGGTGCTTCAATTGCTCCATCCTGTATAAATTATCCCAAACAACTAATTGCAGAAGACATTAACTAGCAAAAATTTTACCGAAACTTCCATTATTAATATCTGTATCCAAATTTTCCAACCCAACATTCTCATTAGTTTCCCAATCAAAAGTGTTTCTATCCTCTTGGCACTAACTTTTCCTCTCAATTCGAGAGTAAACTACGAACGTTAAGAACTTAGTACTAAATTCGAATTATCTTCAACAACAATTAATTGTAATCGATAATGGGGGAGAGGGCAAAGCATCAATCTTCGAGAATTGCGCGAATTTTCTACTAGTTTAGACGCATTTTTGTAGATTAAAATGGTTAGTTGGGTAAGAAAAGTTTATTTTATTAAAAGTTTCTAGTTTCTCGTTATTTTAAAACTTCAATCTCAAGTGGGTTAAGATCTAGTGAGGTTATAAAAACAACTGCGTCAAATTCCAAATTTTGTCTTTGAGGCCTCGCAAATTGAATAGAAATCAATATATTAAAATGTTGTTTAATTATTTTGACATTATTTTTACACTTTTACTAAATGTTGGACTTCAACTTCAACTGCTTTTACTGTCAGTTTAGCAAAATCAATTAGAAACCACGAAAAATCTAAATTTTTATTTTGATTTCGTTTTGTCTAAAAGAAAATATTTCTACGGATTTTTTGTACATCTCTAAACTTATAAATAAATGAGTAAGTTTTAAAGTATAGTCCATTCTTTTTCGTGTGATATTTATAAAGCCTAATATTCCATGGGCGTTTTGTTTAAACGCTACCATATGAAATGCTGATAGAGCAAAAAATATTTGAATAATTAATTGAGTTTCCACCTAAAAACACTCGTTTTAAAGGGTGGATAATTTGAGTATTTTTTCAAATATTTTTTTATTAAATTTGCAAGAAAAATTAATTGTTTGTAAAAAAGTACTCATAATCTGCAGTTTACAAAGAGTTATTATAGAGATGAGTCGAAGATGGTAAAAAAAGCTTAAAAATACAGAAAATCGAATTTTTAAGGTAGGCGCACAGTTTTCAGTATATCCTGAAAAAATTTTACAATTTTTTTGTCGGGTTTATGTAAAGTTTATAGGATCGAAAAAAATTGAGGTAAAATATGTCCTTAGTCACTGTATTCGCGATTTTTTTCAGAATTTTTCATGAACTCGTTCGTAAGAAAAAAATCCCACTCTCTAGCCCCCAGAATAGAGCCAAGGGGCATCTGTGGAGTTCTTATTTTTACGCCATAAGACACTGTTTTATCAAAGGTAATACTACGAGTCCTACAAATTTTATCGATTAAATTTTTGGTTTTCACGAAAACGAATTTACTTGGAAAAACCACGAAAATAAACTGATTGATAAAATAACGATTTGTGCCGTGTTTATAGTCTGAAATGAAGTTTTTCTTAATTTAGCTAATTTGAAGTGTTTAGGTATTCAAAAACTGATGTTTAATGAACAAAAAGTTTAGTGTTGAAGTTATGTAAAAGTGTTAAGCGATTTGAAATAAACTAATAAAAACAGGTTAGTTTACAAATACATTTTGAAATTTGGGTATTAACATAGATTTGCAATACATTTTAGTATAATAATTGATAATACTGGTTGTTAAATGTTTATATTTGACACTTCAAAAAAGGTAAACAAAGTTTTATCAAAAAACAAATACGAAGAAGCGGTTTTTATCAATGATTGGTTAGGATCGTGAACTCTGACTGTTTTGATAAATGAAAAAAATAATCAGGTATATTTATAAATCCAATGATAGGCTTGTTTTACTTATCTTATCCCCACTTGTTCATTGGGATTAAAAAACAAAACACCTATGACCTTTCAAGCAATAAATTTTGGGGGAAGAATAAAAATCACAGATTTGTCAGGATGTTTCTATATTTCCAAGATACAGGTCGGTTTTAAAAGACAATTCAATATTATCCACAAAGAGTACATTCACTTCTTCCTTGTGAGCACAATTTTTCCACATTTAAGAGACAGCTCTACAGGCCTAGTTGGCGCATGGCTTGGATTGTGATCATGCATTTTTACTTCCAGTTTTCCATCGTTCCTTCGGGTCTCTTTTTTCTCCTATGCTTCTGCTGATTATCATTTTTGGAGTCCTACTCTAAGCTATCCTTCCCACATGTCCTATCCACCTGATCCTCTGGGCTCTATCGTATCCTAAAATGCTGGGCTCTCGGTACATGTATCTGAGTCCTTGATTTGTTCTTCTTTCTCACAATTCATTGACTCGTTTTCCTCAGAACCTTTCTTTTCCAAATCTCCAACGTATTGATGCATGTTCTTCTCAAAATCCATGCTTCACGTGCAAATGTAACTACAGGTCTAATCACAGTTGTGTAGAGCCTAATCTTTAACTTCCTTGAAATTAGTTTCATTCGGTTGTTCAGACTATACAAACATCTATTTCCCTTTCCCAGTCTTGTTTTAATTTCTTCCTGCGTGCCAGGCTTTCTTGTGAATGTTGCTCCCAAGCAAATAAACTGATCGACTTCTTCAAAGTCGTATATTTTGCCACTATTATTGGTAGTTGTTCTAAAACTATTTCCTCTAATAAAATTTTCATCTGTGCATTTCATATTCGCAGAAAGTATAGTAATTATAATATTCAGCAGCAATAGGAGAAAATTTACTGTTCCAGTATTCAGTATCCAGTATCTCAATAAAAACATTCCAAAAACAAATTACATTACTACAACAGAAACGTAAAACAATACATTCAGAGCCATCCAGCTGACACTTGCTTTGTGGCTTATTCAAAATTTAAGTAGAGAATAATAGCAAAACTTACTTACGTGTCCTCTGCACCTAATCCATAATACACTTAATTATCGACAATACAGATTATTATATCCCCCTTAAGCTGCCGTTAAAGCGCCAACTGCACTCGGCCATTTATAGTTCAATAATTTAGAGATATAATTCGCCAGCGAACAGTCCGACTCACTCCACTCATTCGGAATCGTTAAATCAAGTAGGCCATCAAAGCGATTGCCAATAATGGAATTTGGGTATTCTGTTTGATATTGTTATTCTTTATAGAATAATTGGATATTAACGTTTAAAATTATTAACGTACAAAGAGTAAATGCGCTTGTAATTTTTACCAATAGAAAAATTAGTTTTCTATTTCTTAAGACAAAAGACTGAAGCCGGCTTTGAAATGTAGAATCAAATGAATTAAATTCCAATTTTGATAAATGCTCATTCTTGTGTTGCGTCAATAGTTAAAAATCAACGAATTAAAATATATCACTTTGGTCAGTTACGTTAAAAAGTATAAAGATAAATATCACCAAGGGAGGCATGTCAATGTAAAAACACACTTCAGTATTTCCGAACTTTAGTACACAATCGCTCCCTGTGTCACACCTTGATAGTCAAAATGGATGTGTGAATATGTGAATAGATTCTCAATAGCGTTTTAATAACCGTATGATCAATCATCCTCATTGACAGCTGACAGTAGAAGTGATAAAGCGTTAGTGAAACAAAAACGAAAGATTCTTTTCATCAATTAAAAAATGAAAATAATAGAGTGATTAATGTGTAATGTAAAAGGTACAGCATTCCGTGATTCATTATTAAAAGAAAGATTTTTTAAAGTTTATTTTGCTTTGTCATTTCAAGACGAAATTAAAATTTATTAAATAATAAAATAGCATCTCTTATAACAATTTTATTTAGCGTGCGATTTAATATTTAAATTATATAAAAACTTACCCAGAAAAAATCCTAAAATCCTAAAAAAGCAAACACGTCACCCGATATTACATTCTCGGAAAAGGATAAAACTTTCTATCAACTATTTTTCATACATGTCATTTCAGTAAAGTCAATCCTGGAAATTCACTCCATTTCCGGCCAACTTGTGTACAGATCGCATATCCTGAATAAAGTTTCCGTTATAGCACCGGAAATATTGTCATTTGTGTTACGAGAGCATTTGTTTTACTACTGTGGATGTGTTCAATTGTTTTTAAAAATTGACTCAAAAAACTGTTATACGTTCTAAACTGAAACATTTTGGATTTGACGAAAATTCACTACGATTTTTCAAATTATATTTATCAAACCGTTATCGAAAAGTAATTATTGACAACAATTCATCCGATTTTACATCAGCCACTTCAGGGGTACCTCAAGGTTCTGTCCTTGGACCTCTTCGTTTCTCAATATTGTACTGTATTGTAATGTAATCTGAGCTTGTTTAATTGTAGATGTATAGCAATTAGTTTATAATAGTGTAGTAAAATGATCCTATTTTAATAATAAAACATAAAAATAAATTATAGTTAGGTTAGACAGTTAAAGATAATGGAAAAGAATCAGACTGTAACCAAAAAAATTAGAAATGTTAATTTTGAAAGATATAAAAAAAAATTAGAAATCGAGTAGAAAAAAAAGGAGGGCAGAGAAAAAAAGATGGTCAAAAAATTGAAAAGTCAAAAAAAGATTTTTTAAAAAGTAAAAAGAAAGTTTTTTTTTGCAAATAGGAAAAAGGGAATTGAAGTTTATTAGTAAATAATAAAAAATTATTTACGAAGTAGTAGAGGTTGAGTGGAGATTTAAAAAAAAGCGTAAAAGGTGGAGAGTTGGAAGAAGTCGAGGGAGTCAGTCACAATTCTGGTCAGGAGGAAGAGGTTAAGTTGAGACTTGAAAAAAAGGCGTGAAAGGTGGAAAGTTGGAAGGAGTCGAGGGAATCAAGGTCGGAATTCCAGTGAGGAAATAAGAGAGGAGATTAAAAAAAAAGTGGGAAGGACAAGAAGATAGGTAACAATAGTTTTTTTTTTGTAAATTTTTTTGTAGTAGTGATTTATTTGGATATAGGGACAATTTTTATAAAACAACTTCAGATTATTTCGATAAAACAGGGTGACATATTTTTGATTTTTTAAATAAGAATCATTTTAAATTTTGTTTCATTTTTTTTTTAGATTGTAAATTTAATTTTTCCATTTGTTTTATTTTTTAAAAATAAATTTTTTAAATAAAAATTATAAAATTGTGATAAAAAAAATTATATATTATTATTATTAGGAATCCAAGCCCTAGAGTTTCAAAATTATAAATACATTTTTAAATTTCTTAAGTTCCTAAAACAAGACAATATATATTTCTGGCCTCTATAAATCTTTGCATGGTTTAAAATTACACTCATTTGCAGACGATATACAATTGTATTTTTCATTTGTACTTGAATCTGTAAATCTAGCATCTCAAATAATAAATCGGGATTTAGAAGGTATTTGTACCAAGTAATCATAATCTTAAACTAAATGTTAAAATATTTTCCTCATGCCTCCAAAGCCACTGTTGAACAAAATTTTAAACTAGTTATTAATAATGAACCATTAAAAATTGTTAATAGTTGTAGAAATTTAGGAATCATTTATGACTGTAGCCTTCCATTTCAAGTACAAAAAAATTGTATCTAGTTCTACGTCAATTGTACAGAAGTCGGGGTATTTTAAACTTTAGATATCAATTCTTAATTATGGATTTTTGGTGTTTTATGCTTGCTTAGATCAAGTTACTAAATTTGGATTGCAAAAAAGTCAAAATAATTGTTACCGTTTTGTCTTTGGCATAGAAAAATAAGTAATAATAACATAGGTAATTTGTACAAATACCACCTCTTTGTTATACCGACGTATTTTGACTTCGAATACTATTTATTTGAGAAACAAATTAGTTTTCGTGGAGAAGCTCAACCTCAGTAATTTTGTAACATTTTTTGATATTTTGATATAAAATTTAGTGAATATTTTAAATGTGTAATGTCAGAGGTTTATTAATTTTGTATATTATTATTTGTAAACTTAGGGTTAAGTAGAGTAGCTCTAGGTAGACTTCGCCCCATATACTCATTGTTTGTATTTTTCCCAGGCAAATAAAGGCAATTTAATATTATTATTATTGTATGTATATAAAAATTACCTTCATTGAAGAGATAGCAAAAATGTTTGGTACCAGGGTAAAATAGAGTGTAAGAAACCGGAGATTAAGATGTAGTATTTCATTATATATTGATTTTTTTTCGATATTTTTTCGATATAAATTTATTTCTTACTAATTACTAAAAATAGCAATAGAATCAATTGATTATTAGGCACGTAATTCGAATACTAATTTCAGCAATCCTTTACAGAACTTTTAATTAAAAAAATAACATTATTAGACGGCGGAAAAACTCTTACGTTTCACATTTTTGTCAGTTTTCAGCACTCAGTAGGTATATGTTAAAAATAAATTACAGGACACATCTATCCACTTGTAAAAAAAATAACTTACGCAATCATAAAAGCAGCCCTTCTAGTCGTCCTTTTCGCCCTGTAGGAAAACGGCCTCGTCACCGAAAAATACCGATCAAAACTGATAATGAGCAAGTTCAAAACGCTGGCGTTACTAGCCAGATAGTCCAAGGCCAGCCATGTGTCGCAGACGAGCGGTCCTAGTGGCCAGTAACCCAGCAGCGTGTAGATTGTGAACAGCGGCATTGAAATCAGGCCTATGAAAAATAAAGTCAATGTAATAATTAATTTATAGCAATTCAAAGTATGTCAAAACTTATTTTGTCCCATTAAAAATAGTTGCTTTATCAGCACCCGAAGTTCAGATTTTTTTCATGGTTTAAGAGATTACAAATGCAGCCTCACTAAAACGACTGTAACTTGTGAAATAAACGTCACATTGTCATGAAACTTTGAAGGATTGCACTTCCTAAATATCTTATAGGTTTGCCAATAGAAGCACCATCGATATGTCATCCTATGAACTTATTGAGTGATCAGGTAAATTCCTGCATAGCATAGACTAGTCTACTATATTAATGGCTATCGTAGTATCAATAATTAAATTTAGGATCTTCAAATCAACTGTAAACAAGTCTAAAAAAATATATTGGATTTACTATATTTACCTATGGCGAAGTCTGCCACTGCCAAGGAAAACAAGAAATAGTTGCTGATAGTCTGTAGCTGCTTATCTATTTTGAACGAGATCATTACCATAATGTTTCCAATTACGGTGATCATGGCTAGTATAGCCGCTGAAACAAAAAATCAAAAAATTAGATATAATAACACTAATTTTCCGATTAAACCAAAAATTCACCTGTTTGACCATTTTTATGGTTGATTTACTTTATTTTAATACAAACATATTTAGTCATTGTAATGTAGAAAAAGTGAAATATGCGAAAAAAAAATAATTACTAAACGCATAAAGAAATCATTTCAAAATCACAAATGATGATCAAAATAGGCATTCTAAAATAGGCAACATGCTCTGAGATCCACTAGAATGCCGGATGTGTTTACTAAGTAATTAAAGGTCAGTTGTGATAAGGGCAACAGTGATTATTGTGGAGTGGACGGCGTGGTTTCATTTATCTAGGTCAGACGTATCAAAAAAATTGGACTTAAATCTCGCAGAGTATAGAAATGGGTATAGGGAATACAACTAATGGTTCGGTGAGGTGGAAATCAAAAAATAAATAAAATTATAAGTTTTTGAAAACATTAAAAGGGCAGTACTACATTCTCGAATGTATTACATTTATATAAAAAAAACTGGATTAATAAAGGACCGTTACATCTATAACTATAATGGATATTGTTTCACCTATTTATTTACAAATTGCAATGCATAGTTACCTACAATTAGTGTTCGAAATCGAGCATCTACGCCCCTGATAAATAAAGGGAATAAAAATATTCAAATAAAATAAATATAGCACGCCCATGTGTTCTTGGCCTTGTATCAAAGCGCTGTCAATCAGCCACACTAAAAACTTCGTTATTATATCATACTACCCCGTACGAAAACATAATTTCGCTTGCATAAAGAACATTTAGCCTCTATACAGTTAGACAATAAGGTTCATCCACACTACATACGGAAGTAAACACGTTTGAGAAATGTACAGTTAGCATCAAAAGAATCTCAGAAACAATATCATTGGCTGAAAACAATCGAATTATACTACGTCATAACGAAACACATGCATTTTTCTCCATTATCCTATTAAGTCACAAACCTCACTGGGTATTAGTTTTTGACATGGGCAATAAGAATCTACGCTAAAATGTCTTTAGCAGATAAGTTGGAATATGTTTCTTTAGTCTTCGTTGTGTAGGCTGTACCATCAGGCTTTTTGCTAGATCATTAGGGTGGTTTTGCAATCTTAAATTATATTTGTAAGCTTTGGTAATTTTGTTCCTTGATTGTTGTCAATTGTAGATGGTGTGGTATGATGTGATATGATGATGGTACATACTAGGGGCATCCGTTATTATACGGAGTATTTTTGACTGGATTCTTTCTAATATTTCTGTTAGTTACTCAGACAGTTCCCCATAGCTGTATACAATAGGTATAGACTGGTTTTATAATGAATTTGTAGATTAACAGCTTGTTTAACTTCAACCCTAACTGTTGATGTTTTGTGAAAATATGTTTCCTCTGGGTTCTTTTTCTGTCAAGATGATTTCCTAAATATTTGACTTCCTTCTGGTGCAATAATTGGTGACCATTTAGAGTAACTGGTGGACAGTTTCCCCTTCAATTCCATACGCAATTTGTTCAAATATGACTCTTTTGTAGCAATACAGATGCAGTTGCACCGGGCACGGTGGCCTAGTTGGTAAGGCGTTTGCCGATTCAGCTTGGTCCGTGTTCGTGGAGTAGGTTCGAATACTGTCGTATTCAAGAGGAATTAAAGTCAGATAAGACTTTGGGCAAGTGCAAAAAGGTATTTTTGTCATACGCAGTTTCATTCACGCCGGTAAACAGGCCGGATATCTCGTGGAACTGATAGGGGTTGGTGACACAATTACACACTTGTTAGCCGGTAGATCACCTGCATGACAAAGACATAGTCCTGGGTTTAAGGTGATTGAGGACCGTGGTTAGGAGTCCACGATAACCTGTAGGTCCCGTCCAGTTTAGGCCATTAGGTGATAAAAGAGACGTTAAAATTAACAAACAACAACAGAAGCAGTTGGATTTTCGAGCGCTGTGTCGTCAGCATAGGTTGCTGTTACACTATTACAGGACGTTGGTAGATCATAAATAACACTAATCAACAAAAATTTATTATTCCTGATTCGTTGTGCCCTACCTGATATACAAAAACAGTGAAATATTTCTATACATAAAGATATTCTAAAATAATTCTAATATTTAAAAAAAATCCTGCTTTCTATCACTGATTTCGACACTTCAGTTTTAATTTGCTTGTTCTTATACTAATTCCCAAAAAAACAGGCTAAATTTTTAAGGATGAAGACACCCTGCTGTGTTTGCCTTCTCCCTTTCAAAATATGGAAACCATATGCAAATTAGAATCCGAATAGTCGAAACAGGTGGTTAGACTCAATTTTCGTCGGAGACTCTCAGCTACTTTCCAATTAGAAAGTTGTTCGGTGAAAACTTAGCGAGTAACGTTTTTTAACTTCTACACAGTAAAAACTTTTGATTTAGATTTTCAGATTTCTCAATTGTTCCTACAGTAAAAATAGCAAAATTTAGTTTCAAAATATATAAAAATGGCTTTTAGAATTTTGGATTTTTTTCGTTAAAATTATATATATATGTGCCTGCAAAAAGGATGTGAAATGAAATCACACAAGCTCACAAGAACAAGGAGATTAAAAATGTCCTGCACTGCACCAGCGTCTGGACTTCAACAACTACTCCTTGGACTATATGCTCCACCAGGTATTGAATTACGAAAGTCCAGACGTGGTTTGGTGCCGGACCAAGTCGGGGCTTTAACCCAAAAAACTTCGATTGAATATTCTCCACAAAAGCGTTGATTTAATGATTTACGTGGGTATTTTGAGTGTTGCTTTGGTTCAACTTTTTTTGCAAAATATATATAAAACTATATATAAAACTACTGCTAAAACGTCAGAAGATGATGCAAGTATTTGTAATGATAAGAATGATTGGGATAGTTTTGCAAATGAATTAGAGATCATATTTTAGTCTTCAGCGCATCCCGAAGTTATAAGATTAATTTGACAGGTTGTAAATAATTGTGTCATATTTTACCCACATGGACTGTACTACTATTAGCTTAGTCAATTTTTGTCATTTTACCCACACTAATTTTTATTGTTTAAACTCGAACTAATAAATCAAACAGAAATTTAATTAAGAAAAGTAAAATTAGTTATCCTTTGATGTTTGAATTATAAGCTAAGTTGTAATTAAAAAACGATTAGGTAAGTTTTGGAGTAGTTTGTGCGATAAAAGAGCTCATCGCACTCTACCTACGCGAACGTCGCGTCACTTTGTGCGATGTGATGTTCAACATTTTAAGTTAAAATGTTATTTTGTTGAAAATTGAAATACTAAGCTGGATATACGTAGTAATTTTGTTTTACTTTTGCTGTTGGGAAAAAAATCTATAAAATATTTAAAGTCCACAACTTTACGATAAAAATAAAACTCAGAGCTGAACTTCTTGACTACCTCATGGCCTCATGGCGTGTTGGTTAAGAGCGCTGCAAATACGCTGGCTAAACGGTTGTTCCAATCCCTGGCGAGACTAAGATTTTTTAAATTTAAAAGAATTAAATAAAATACAAACTTAATAAAATTATACTACGTCATAATGCCGAGGCACACTTAATCAACAATCAAAACATCTGACAGATATTAGTGACCCCAATCAAAGTTGGCCACGCTGTTGACAGATGTCAAGAGGGGGCGGAGCCTATGACCGGATACCAAGAGTGGAGTAGTGGGGGTGGTCTGAACACCTACTGAAGTTCAGCCTATTTTGTTTGCCAGAGTGAGATCAGATCAATATCAGTTTAAATGAAATAAAAAAAGATGACTTTTTAAATTTTCCCCCCTTAAAAAATAGGATAATAGCATATTTAAGTCACATCAATGTAAATAAAAATATGATTGAAATAGTCACAAACTAGAAAGTTGATCGGGGAGGAGTTTTAAGTTTTCGCTCTGTTTATAACATCTTTCTTCATGACCCATTTTTTCACACTTCTTGTTGAT
This sequence comes from Crepidodera aurea, assembly GCA_949320105.2. Taxonomy (NCBI): domain Eukaryota; kingdom Metazoa; phylum Arthropoda; class Insecta; order Coleoptera; family Chrysomelidae; genus Crepidodera; species Crepidodera aurea. The sequence continues at coordinate 34,904,696 of OX439475.1, read as the reverse complement.
TGTAATTACCATCATTATTATCTTTGCGTTGGTGTATGCCAGTGGCGTAGATAGAAACATAATTCTCAGATGAGCTGCAGCTGACGCCCTCTAGACAATCGCGCTAATTTACCTAATCGCCACCATTGATAATTAATTACAGTCATTAGCTATACACAATACGGCAATTAATTACCTATAAGGGCTGATTATATTCAGACCCATTGTCGGGAGTCTTTCTCAAAGGAACCAGATAAGAAATCAGAATGCTCAAGGATCATTATACGAGGGGCGACTGATAAGATTAACCTAGTTTATCGCGAGACGAGGTCTAGTAGGGTGCGTATTAATTTTACTGTGATTTTGAATCAATAATAGTGGGATGTTAGATTGAAGTTTTTCGGTCTATTGTAAAGATGTGTACATTAGATGACATTTTGTACTTTTTTATTTTTTTCCAGACAAAGTGATGAAGCCTAAAGTAAAAAATCTTGTTTAAGAAATTTTCAAAAATTTTTGGGATTCTAAGCGTATTTATTGGTTGTTAGAACTTTTAACTTCCTTTCTCAACTGATTTGTATTTTTTATTAGTACTTTGATCTACCATTATCAATTGATTTCTATTTTTTAGACTTCTTTAGATATTTTCTCAAAAGCTTCGACTACTTACAACTGTTTTTCAGCCTTTTAAAGTTTTCTTTCTATTTTTCTTTCTATTTTGATTTAATTTTTGCTATTTTGGGTTTATAAGGCTATATCGAGGTTATTAGAAATTTTAACTACCATTCTCCACTGATTTGTATAGTTTGACTTCATACAGGGTGTTTCATAGTTAAACTGTAAATACAGGTTACTTAGGTGATTCCAAATAATCTTGGTTACTGGGTCTAACGCCTCTAATAACCGAGATACGGGGTGTTTAATCCATTTTGGCCAATATTTTGATAAGACGTAACTTTAGAACCAGGTATAGTGTGTTAATATCCCAATCCTATAGTGTAAGAACTACAATTAATTTCCAGATCCGGATTAAGAAGAATTTGTAAAATTTGAAAATCCCCAGTAACCAAGGTTATTTGGAATCACCTAAGTACCCTGTATTTACAGTTAACGTATGTCGGTTTAACTATGAAACACCCTGTATAATAAAAAGTGATAAAAAGTACAAAGAGGAGGTTAGTAAAATTTTGGAACAACATGATGAATTAATAAATTATGTAACAAGAATAGCAAATCACTACAAGCACAGAATGGAACTACTTCATACAGATAAAAATTTTGTATGTCGGGGATATCCAGTTCCACAGGCGTATAGAACACAGGTTAAAGAGCAATTAGAATCTCCAGGAGATTTACGTATTGACAGGCAGACATTTTGCTCCAATCCTCTGGAGGTAGAGATAGGGCCAAGAACTTATTCTTATTTTTATTATTTTTAAACTTAAATAGTTTACATTTAAATACAGGAAAATTAATTCTTTAAGGTGAAATTTTCAAAAATTTCTACATAGCTTTCTTTAAAAACTCTTTGGGACTATATCTACCGATTCTTTATGAAATTTTCCAACTAATGACGTATACATGAGTGCAACGGCGGCTCCAGGGGGACGGCAAATCCCCCTCCCCCCAAAGTCCGGCAATGAGAGGATATTTCTCTCTTCAAATTTTATACCTCAAAAATGGCCCAAACATTTTTTTTCGACAATTTTGATATTGCCAATCGTTTCTTATACAAAATTCATTCTGCGTAAACCAAATTTTAATTTTTTGAATTTTTTTGTAGATTATAGGTCCATTTATATCCTAAAAAACTAACTTTTTACCCTCCCAAATCTCTGGGCTGGAGCCGCCCTTACATGAGTGTTGGACTAAGGGGAGATATAATAATTTTTTTTTGGTTTATTGAAACTTACCTATGGTGCCGAAGAGCACAACCTCGGTGATATTGTAAGTTGGTACGTGCGCAACATTGGTAACTAGAGACGAGTTGCCGTCCGTCGCTAGCGACGAGTTCATGTTCACGTCACGAAGACCAGCTGCTGGATGAGCCCAGGCGCCGCCGCATCATCGTGGTGCTCAGCCCTTTCTGCAAAAAACAAAACAATACGATCACATAAATCTGCGTTAACTTTTAGTATACTTGATCATAAGTTTTTGTGAATAACGTTATTGCATATCGCCTATGCGATTAGTCCACTAAGTAAACTAAGTGAAATTAAAATTAGTCTGATCAAGATGTCACTCTCTTCGATCTTAGGATTTCGAAAGGAATAATTTGAATTCCTAATTTGTTTGCTTTACCAGGATAATCATCAAGGTTCCAAAGTTACTGGATGGCTTAAAAGAACTGCAACACTGCCGTTTTTAAGAGAATGTCTTATGACAAGAAAAGCGTTAAGGATCTATTGTGGTTCTCTTGATAGTTAGATGAACTTCGCGACCTTCGTCCTTTTAAATATGTTTAGGAACCCTAACAATGGCTCTTTAACGTAGTTCTCTTCTGTGAGAACCTTGTCCTTGTTATTCCTTCGCATTCGCATATGATATGGATGGAGGTTTCTTCTTCTGTATGGCAAAACCTGTATGTGGTTTCTTCGGCTAGACCTATGTTTTTTATGTTTGTTGAGTTTATAGTGTCCTGTAAGCATGCCTACTTCTCATGCTTCATGCTTCTGCGGATCTTATGTCCTTGCTCAGTAAGTCTGCCGTGAGTGTAGGTCTCTAGCTTTGGGCCTGTTTTTCCACACATTTGCTGATTGCCTTCATAACTGTTGCTTTTTCTATACCGCAGAAAACTTTACTTTGAAGGACACAATGAAGTTTACCAGTTTTGTGAATGCTTGAAAGGGGATGTTGGGGTCAGAATTTAACTTAACCAGACTATTTTTTAGGGACAGAACAATCCTTACTTTTTAAGATGAATTTTTTGCGGTTTTCTTAAGCTATAGCCTTAAAATAACTTTCCTGAGAATTTATCCATAATTTATGAGTTCAAACAAAAAAACGAGTTTTGTCTGTAGTTATATTATGACTTTTATTGTGTGTAAGGGTTTTGAATTTATAGGACTTGCTTGAATAAAGACACAGCGCTTTATATAACAGAATTAATTAAGCAGAAATTTTATGCAATTAGCCAACATACGTAGGTGCGTGAGAATACACGTTTTCCTTCTCATATGAACTAGGAAGATTTGAAATTTGCCGGAATTATTGAAATAAGTGACTTTATATCTGCGACAAGCGATGTGGTTTATGCACTTTTATTTAGAAATGCGTCAACATTTAAATGAAACTTTTCCCATTGTTGGATTATTTTGGCCAGCACGTTATCCTTACTTGAGTCCGTTTTAACAACAAATTTCTGGATAACAGCTACATTTACGCTGGGAAATTGAGTATGTCTATTTTGGTTTAAAAATTTCGGGCGACTTTCTCCTTTTAAAAGTGCGTATGTGGCTCCCTCTTTGTCATTTATATAACTTCATAAAACGATGACCGAAATATGGCCAAAAAAATATTTTAAACCTTTTGTTTTTGCATTATATACCTTCAAGGTTTTTTAAAATATTACAAAAGCATTTTCCCGTTTCATTTTTATTCAGAAGCGTGTACACAGTCAAGAGCCTTTATTTCATTAATGTCTATTGAGCTCCTATTTTACTTTTAATCAAATCGCAGCATCAATTTGTGATTTATCGCTTTTAAAAATGTAAAGAATTGATCTAGAAGCCCTTCATCTCCATTGTAAAGCTAATAGGCGACCATTTTTGTCTTCGTTTGCCCTTTATTTATCCCCTAGACTTAATCAAGCGCACGTTTGAGTAAGTCCCAGCTGGTTTAGTTTTCCTGCTATTTTCCGGGTATTTATCCTCCACGCTCTACGAGGTACGTGTTATACGGTCAGAAATTGCATTACGTAGATTGGGATCTGAAATATTTGAATTTATTACACAATGTAGGATGTAATGCAACAAATTCAAAGAAGGTAAAAAAAGACAAACCGAATGGGAAATCAGAGAAAATGTAGGATTTCTGTCGGAGGGAAAAATTTAGTCTAGAATTATTTGGTGCTAATCAAACATACCAGGAAGGGACTGGAACAACTGAAGACAATGTATCAAATAAACTGGAACCAATAAAGATCATGCATTGATCTATGGTGACGATATTCATGTGATTCAAAAAGAAATAAAAATAAATGCATTAAAAAAAGAAATCACCATCATATCTTGCAAGTTTTTATTAATTAGGTTCCTTTTTTTGGAAGCCTCTATTCATTCAACCGTTTTACATGTAGGGACGTCTGGGTATAGATGATATACAGGGTGTCCCACAACGTACTGTACACAGTCCAACCATAAGTACTAAGGACCGAGGCCATTTCATATCTGGTATTAAAAAATGCCTTGTTGCGTTTTTGACGGATGTACAGGGTGATATTTGAAAATATGTTAATTATTCTACGTTAAGTATATCTAAAAGTAAAAATCTCAGACCAATCAAATTTGGCACACTAAGTGTGCTCCGTGAGCTCAATAAACTAGGTTTTAAAAAATTTTAATTTCAGGTCCGGACTTAGTTTTTTTAGATTTTTATTGGTTTTTTGAAAACAACACCCTGTAAGCCAGATCAGACAATTTTTATTTTTCTCACTTTAAAGCTTAAGGATGATACTAAGCAACAGTTAAAAAAAATTGAACGCGCATCTTTTTGTTTTCTGCAGAAAAAAATAAAACTTTGAAAAATAGTATAATTTTAATGGATTCACATTCTGCATATGAATGATGCGGCACTACATTGATAGCATATTATCATTTTTCAACTAAAATCATAAGGACAGTTCATTTTACTCGATATAAAGTATTATTCAATCAACCGTTGAAATTCCAGGGCCGTATTTATTTTTTTAAAGTTTTAATTGATACTGTAAAAACAACACCCTGTAAAGCGATTGTACAAATTTTCTTTCTGTAACGTCAAAGAAAAAACTATTACTTTTGATTCTTGTGCAAATGCAAGTAGGCTTTGAATTCGCTTTGACCATTTTGACAGTTTGTGAAAGAACGTGGTGAGCGACTGACAGAAGACCAAAAAGAGGTTATTTTGGAAATGGTAAATCAAAATGAGAAGCTAAGTACCCGGCGAATATCCAGTATTTTGAATATTTCCAAGTCCACAGTTTTCAGGACGTTAAAGAAAGATCTCCTCCATCCATATCACTGGTACAGAGACTGCAAAAAATAAATACGGCCCTGGAAATACTTTATAATCGAGTAAAATGAACTTGCCTTATGATTTTTGTTGAAAAATGATGATGTGCTATGTGAATCCATTAAAATTATACTATTTTTCAAAGTTTTATTTTTTTCTGCAGAAAACAAAAAGTTGCGCGTTCAATTTTTTTTAACTGTTGCTTAGTATCATCCTTAAGCTTTAAATAGAGAAAAATAAAAATTGTCTGATCTGGCTTACAGGGTGTTGTTTTCAAAAAACCAATAAAAATCTAAAAAAAACTAAGTCCGGACCTGAAATTAAAACGCAACAAGGCATTTTTTAATACCAGATATGAAATGGCCTTTGTCCATAGTACTTATGGTTGGACTGTTTACAGTACGTCGTGGGACACCCTGTATAGAGAGGAATGATTTTATATATTTCTAAAAATCATTACAGAGAAAATAGTTTTCAGGTTAGGTTTATTGCAACAGGTTGCTGAAATATTTAATCAACGTAACGTCTCCATCTTTTATGATAAACTTAAATTTATTTATGAAAAACAAGAAAAAAATTGGTTCAGAACTAATCTATAATGTGGATAAAACGAAGTAACCAAAAAAATGTTCCAACTTTTGGAAAATATTTTGACCTTTTGCAGTACCATTAATGCTTTAGAAAATTCTATTCTCCTGTTCCTCGTTTTTCTTTGTATCCATAAACAGGGATATATGATTTTAGATACGCCATCTAGTTCTGTTACTTTTACACAATGATATCACTAACTCAGATCTCGGTGATACTTTATATGCGTTGGTTGTGCAGCACCAAATTTTTTTTTAATTATACGTCTACTTTGAGTTTGAAACTGAAATAAAGGGGGAGAAATAAAAGAAGAAAACTTTGTGAAATACCTAAACCATGGGTGGCGAAACTATTACACGTGTGCTAGAGATGGCACGTATCTAAACTTTGCTGGCACGCGAAAGTTTGTTGTGCGTTAACGTTAGAAGATGCACGCGAGCGTGTTATTAAAAATAATGCAAAAGAGGAAATATTAAAAACCTGGAATAGCATCTCTGAAACCATTAAATGATTAACTGTTTAAAAACACTAGCGACAGATGTATTGTCAATTTTTTCTGCTACATACTTCGAGAAATAGAATGACTGATAAATCTTGCTCGGTATGCCTTAAAAGTGACTATTTCCCATGTCTTAATTTCCACCAATCACAAATGGTTTCTAGATGAAAAAACTGTATGACAGATCCTGTTAGTAGTTTTTTCGAGTTTACCCGCGGCAAAACTTGACAGCTGTTGTCACCAAAAATTACAATACCTTTGATAATCCAGTAACTTTGTCACCTGAAAGTATAGGGTAGTATGCGTCAAATCCGGTAGTTCTGATTTTTTGCAGGCTTGTTTATGATGTTGGTCTAATGAATAATCCAAGTTTTTGACCTAGAGCGCCGAACGCAACTTTGTCAAAAATCGAAAAAACCGCGAAAAAATTGTTTTTTTTTTAATTTTGCCGATTATAACCCTAAAGGACTAGTTTTTGAAAAACTTTCTTAGGACGTTTTTAAAGAAGACTAAATTTGCTACAATATGCTACTAGAATGGTCTCTGTAGACTTAATAGTTTCCGGGATTAAGCCTTTCAAAGTTTATCATTTTATTCGAACTTTTATTCTAACTCTAGCGGGATGAAGTTCCAATTACCTCCGACGGAGTGTGCTAGTATTGCTCGTGTGAAGTCACGAATGCGACCCACCTGTAGCCACAAGGGCCACGAGATCAGTCTCTGAACAGTTCAATTTCAGAGAACAGTGTTGTATATGTGGAGACAAAATTACTGAAGAGTTCCTTGTGGCAGAAAGGAAGAAGAAGCCAGAAAAACGGAACAATGTAATTACTGCGGAAAAGTTGTCTCTCTCTTGAAACCAGCCGAGAAACGTGGTGATGAATGGGCTCTTAAAATAAAAGAAAATCTGAGAACACAGATTTGGTAGCCCTTGATGCCAGATATCATCGGTTTTGCCAAACAAAGCTCTACCAGCATCCGCCAGTTGATGAGGCCATGGAAAAGATTTATTCATATCTGGAAGAGAACGATGAAGAGTGTCAGTTCTCTCTAGATGAACTCATGGACCAGATAGAAAGAGAACGAGCTCAACTACGAACAGTCAAAAATCGATTGTTTGCAAAGTATAGGGAGGAAATTTTGATCGTTGAGAGACCCTTCAAACACACGACTGTTTTAAAAACACAGGTCACGCATGCAGCTGCAGGAAGGCAGGATTAAAATGCTTATCAGTCTGCAGGCCTGCAGCGGGGCCTCTTGTGACAATATACCTGATGTAGTAGATATCCCAAAAGGCAACGATCTGCCCGATCTGCCCTGGCAAGGAAAGCCTCAGCGACCGTCTTTACTGGTCCTGAACCGGCGTTTGGCATTCCCAAATCCTCGGTACGACTCTCGCTGACTAGGTGGATGTTAAAAGAACACCGGTCACGCTGGGATCTCGTGCCGGGCCATCAAAACAGTAAACGAATGGTTAAAGCGCCATCAAAAGTACTGACAGGTGATATTCTGAATCTAAGCAGAAATCAAATAAGGCATGTCACGGGACTAATAATCGGACATTGTCACCTTAGGGAACACCTACATAAAATGGGCATCTTTCAAGATGAACCCATATGTAGACTATGCAATGAGGAGGAGGAAACAGCCTCTCATATCATACTAGAGTGCCAGGCACTTACGCACTGGAGGTATAACCTACTGGCGCCGGTAAACCCACAGGAGGACTTTCCAAAAGAAAATCTGGTGAAAAGGCTACTCAGCCTGATAAAGGTAACAAACCTCTTCACCTGAACATAACGATGTAACTGACATAATACAATAAGTCTTAAGGCTGCAGTATTGAGGCTTTTAAAAACCTCAGTCAGGTACATCGTCTTAATCAATCAATCAATCAAATGGCTGGTCATTTAAAGACAATTAATTAAATTTACTGGCCACAGTCCAGCAAACTCAATTAAGCCTTATCTGCAAATGGATAATGAGCATTATTTCAACACCCTTAGAAGTGACGCCTCAGAACCTCCAGCTAAAAAACAGAAAATAGAAGATCCTGGAGCCATTCCTCGAGCTTCTCACTCTACATCTGGACCCATCTACAACATTAATGATTTACCTGCACCCAACGTTATCAATGAGTTAACAAAGATTTCAAACAATACTCCTACTGTGTACCAAAATTGTACATAATAGGTAGTATGTTTTGTAAGCTATGTGTATGCAGAATGAAATAGTCTTGTCAAATACCATTCGGGCATCTAATTTGTCATGTGAAAAAAATCGAAAAAACAATGCAAAGTAATATTTTTTTAACAAGATGCATTCGTGCAGGTGCAAAAATTATGCAAACGATTGTTTTTATTTTATTTGTATTAATTGGTTTTATTAATATTAACACGTCAGCCATTTTCAAACAGCAGTATTCTTTAATGAAAATAAAAAAATAGCCATGTTTTATTAAAAATTAAATGGAAATCGCCCAAGTCAAAAAAGAAAGTAATTTAAAATAAAATTCGATAGCATCAATGAATCTTCACTTAAATGAGACTTAGAGTTCGATAAACGAAAAATACAGCAGAGGCCTAAAAGCACGATGGAAAGAAATTGGACCTAAATTCAATAAAAAGTTAACTTGGGCCAGTGACGGACTGGCACGTGAAATTGGGGCAGCTAATCTTGGTTGCGTTCTATATCTATAGGCTTAAATTAGTACGACATACCGTAACCAGATTTTTTTAGTCACCCGAAAGGTCGCAATTGATCTTTAAACATTTTTGTTATCGCCACACTTCAGTTTTTTTTGTTTTTTTAATAGAGGGAAGTAAATGTGTTGAGAAAAAATTGAGAACTGACATTTTGACTCACACATTCTAATGGATGAAAATTGGAAAATTACCAACAGAAAGACACAAATAATTTTTGACCCCAAAAGTACGTTTTCGAGGATACTGAACACGATGGCGGTATTTATATTTCTTTTAGAGTTGATCCCATCCCTCAAACGGCCAAAAATCACCCCTGAAAAGGTGAAAAATTTGTTTTTCGCTATAAACGAGAAAACCTGCGTCACCTCCCATTATTAAGGATGCTTAACGCGATGATGATGTTGGATCTTCTCCCCGACTCCAACCCCCAGATGGCCAAAAACCACCCCAGTTAGTTTTGCCGTTGAAAGACGCGATTCACCCTTTTGCTGGTGGTTTTTGGCCATTTGGGGGGTGGGGCCAACTTGAAAAGACTTTTAATCCACGCCATCGTGTTCAGTATCCTCGAAAACGGGGTGGAACGTACTTTGGGGGGATCAAAAATTATTTGTTTGTTCGACCGAGTCACAGAATGCAGCTGAAATGACTGCAAAGATGCGACTCTATATGTAATTTCGTATAGATGCGTGCGGCAGAAAATGTCAGTTCGATATTTTCAATTAGTATTTATGATATTCTTTATAATTTAACATTTTTAGACCCTTTTTTCCTGCAATTTTAATATCTATTGTTGCAATTATGGGTGGTTTAAGTTCTAAGTGAATGCTTTTACATATTTAATAATAATAAATCAAAACTGATGTGTGGGAATAACAAAAAAACGATATTTTTTTACAGGCGGAAAATCGTTTACAAGACCACTGTGTAACTGTAGAACTTTTTGCCATGGGAAAATCTTATTTTATTGAATAAAGCTAGTGGCGATAACAGGCCATTTTGGTTACGGTACGCCTAAGCTATTCCTATGACAAGGCATTCTGGCTTTTGTAGAGGATTTCAGAAAATGGTCTATATTATGGTAAGTATATGATGAATGATGAATTAAAATAACCACTAATTAAATATGTTTTTAAGTTCGTTGGGCTCAGATTCATTTAGTCCTCTCAATTTATCCTCATCAACAAATAGTGTTTGAGTTTTAGCTTGAGTAGCCAGTCATTGTATTTAACACTGAAATGTTTAACTTCATCTTAAATAGATTGTATCTCTATGAAATTCAACATTGGATACAGATAAGACCATATATTTCAATACTTTGTTTTGGAATCTTTGCAGGAATTTAAGATTTGAATTTACAGCAGGTTGTTATCTTTAAATAAAAATTTGATTTATTGGATTCGAAGTTCTGACTAACGAAAACGAAAGGAAAAACCGGTTTTAGAACTAACTCGTTCCCTGAAGAGATAAGAAGAACTAGAACCAGAGCAAAAACTTTGAAACCCTCTATTCAAATTGAAGTTTTTTTATGTGAAAAGTGGTTCTAGGCTTCTTTTATCTGTTTTGCTGAAAGATGTTAGTACGTTTTTTTTTTTTCGTCTGGGCCCGTCTGATTCAAGATATCCGATATCGCTGAAGCCTATTGGCTTATTGCGTTTATTGTCATCTTCTACTCCACCCAGTCCAGTATTTTTGTACCCTGTACTAGTTTGTACAGTTCTTTTACTGGGTGTTTGTTAAAACTTTTTGGGTCTAATGTTGGTTGCCCAAAAAGTGTTTGTCTCTTGCGATCCAATACCTCGCAATCGCATACTACATGTTTCACTGTCTCTAGTTCCTTATTGCATAGCCTGCACCTAAGGTCTCCATTATACAGTCCAATTTTGTTTAAGGACTCTTTTACTTGTGCATGACCAGTCATGAGTCCTGTTATCACTCTCAGCTTACTTCTGCTCAGTAAGAGTAGTTCAGCTGTTCTTTTAGAGCACGGGCTTCCTATGAAGGATTTTCCGTGCGTTTGTCCTGACACATTTTGCCAGTGGTGAACGTGTCTTTCCCTGATCCTCGGACTGCACACTTCGGTACTCCGGGCGTCTGTTCTGTATCGGATATTTCTCCTGCTCCCCTTTTGCAAGTTGATCAGCTTTTTCATTCCCATCGATACCCTGATATCCAGGTACCCAGGCCAGCTACTCTGTTCTGGTTTCCTATGACTTTCAGTTCATCGATGCATTCCCATACCAGTTTAGACGTCACTTCCTGGCTTGAAATTGCCTTCAGTGCCGCCTGACTATCTGACATGATTAGGATCTGTTGGTTTTTGAGACCTCTCCTATTATAGTTCCTCCATTTTCAATTGCAAAAATATAAAAACAAGTTGTCGGCACATCTACAAGTCGCCAAAGCCGATCAAAGCAACTTACCGCCACATCTGGGAATTTTGTTTTTATAGTTCTGCAATTGAAAATGGAAGAACTACACTTTCTCTGGCGCATTGCAGAATTGCGTATATCTCCGCTTGTAATACCGTAGCATGTTAGTACGGTTGCGTAATTGTAAATTTATTTGAATAAACAAATCTACTCTGTCCATCCTTCTTAATTAATTGGAAAAATCTTCCAAAAATCAACTTACTTAAAGACAAGTCTGTATTATTAACAATTACATTTTCCAATGTATTTTTGTCGGAATAATACAATTTTGGTATTGATTTTAGCTTATGATCTAATTTTTCAGCATTTTCTCTTATATTTTTCTCCATATTTTTCGTAAACAGCCAAAACATCATTTGCTTCTTCACCCAATATTATACTTTTGAATACATTTTCAAGTTTTTACTATCAGTTATGTAAGTTTTATAATTTCAAACATTGTCTATACCAGCTCAATGATTTAATCAAATCATCCTCATAGAATCTCACTTCGTAAAATAAATTATTTTCATCTTTAACTATCTCTCCTTGATTCAGCCCGGACCTGTCCTTAAAATTCGATAAAAAAGTTAACACAGGGTCTACTTACTGATTCTAAGTGGCCTCGTATAAGTATTTTGTGATTACTGCGGCACATGAGTGTTCCATTACCTGAAAAAAAGTAAAAGAATTTGATGAGTCGGACGAAAAACTAATTTTATGAAGTTTCAAATGGTGTAGGGTAGATACGAAAGTTTTAGGGACATGTCAAGAAAATCAATTGGCAATGGAGAGTATGGGAGTAAAATGATTCTTCTTGATGATTATTTTTTACAAAAATTTGATATTTGAAATGAAAATGACAGTAAAAATTTTTTTTGTCCTGACAATTACAAAAACAACAAAAAAAGATGTTTAGATGTGCTGCCATCTATGATTAGAAGAGAGTATTGACAATTATTAAAAGCAAAAAATTCCCGGTGTATTGGGGTTGCATACACAATTTGCATTGTGTGTTGCAAAGCTTTTATTTGACTGATTCTAGTCAAAATGTCACTCTCTTCTTTCGTATCCCTTTCAGAGATTAATACAAAGTTAGAAAACGAGTAAGGAATTTAATTTATCAGATTCGACATCCTAAGACCGGTTTCTGCCTTTCGGCTTCGTCAGTTAGGCTTTTCGAATCCAATAAATAAAATTCCAAACTCGTACAAGTCAGTAGCTATATCCGCTATAAGATAAAATGTTTAGATGTGCTGCCATCTATGATTAGAAGAGAGTATTGACAATTATTAAAAGCAAAAAATTCCCGGTGTATTGGGGTTGCATACACAATTTGCATTGTGTGTTGCAAAGCTTTTATTTGACTGATTCTAGTCAAAATGTCACTCTCTTCTTTCGTATCCCTTTCAGAGATTAATACAAAGTTAGAAAACGAGTAAGGAATTTAATTTATCAGATTCGACATCCTAAGACCGGTTTCTGCCTTTCGGCTTCGTCAGTTAGGCTTTTCGAATCCAATAAATAAAATTCCAAACTCGTACAAGTCAGTAGCTATATCCGCTATAAGATAAAATGTTTAGATGTGCTGCCTTACTCGTTTTCTAACTTTGTATTAATCTCTGAAAGGGATACGAAAGAAGAGAGTGACATTTTGACTAGAATCAGTCAAATAAAAGCTTTGCAACACACAATGCAAATTGTGTATGCAACCCCAATACACCGGGAATTTTTTGCTTTTAATAATTGTCAATACTCTCTTCTAATCATAGATGGCAGCACATCTAAACATTTTATCTTATAGCGGATATAGCTACTGACTTGTACGAGTTTGGAATTTTATTTATTGGATTCGAAAAGCCTAACTGACGAAGCCGAAAGGCAGAAACCGGTCTTAGGATGTCGAATCTGATAAATTAAATTCCTTACTCGTTTTCTAACGAAAAAAGAATTTCCCAACAAGTATTTTTATTTATATATGTAGATTCTATTTACTCTTGCAATAACAAAATTCTGATGTCTTCAAAAAAGTTATAAGTATGTTTAGAATCGTTCTAAAATTAGCCCCGTGTCATCTTGCTTTTTTATTGGGCACTAATTTAATTTAACGAGACATTTAAACAATCGATTAAACCTTAGTTGTTCCTTTTGAACAACATCGAGTTCATATTGGCTATAAATTTCGTTATACTGTAGCGTAAAGGATGAAAGATGCCCTAAAAAGTTATTATCGATATGGAAGCTAATGGTTTCTAAAATAAGTAGCCAAATGTATGAGATAATGGTGAAATTCATTTAATAAATTTATAATTAGGAATTAAGTAAATTGTTTATGGTTCGTTTAAGTAATTTGAAGCCTGTACCAAAGCGGTCTATAGTCTTGTTTTTATCTACACTTTCAATGAACCATGTGGATTTGAATGAAAGTCCTAAAAAACAGATCTATTAATAATTATAATAATATTAATAATTATAATAAATTATTAATAATAAAAAATACCATTTAAATATTATGTAGAGATATTTCTTTCTCTACTACGGCATGTAAAGCCAAGCAACATGGACATGTAGCCACTGCTAAGGAGTAAATCTCTTCCACAGTCCCCTAGCGGTAGGTTAAATTTTTTTTTAAAGATTTAGTACTCAAGCCAAGGGTGAAACGAAACACCTACATTGAAATGCTGAAGGCGGTCATACTGAACATCTGTAGGACCGTCAAGTAATTTCTATAAGTAATCAAGACCGATTTAATATCGCACTGTTAAAGGGAGGTACTAATCTGGATAGGACTAGTCTTGTGATACTGTGTATCTGGGTTAAGATGGGTTAATCATATCGACCTCTGACCTTCACAGACTAATTAGAATTAGTCCCCACTGAAAGCGGCCTCTTAGAGCATCGATTTCGAGATGCCCAGAAATAGTAGCGATGATCATAAAAAAACTGCATAACCTACATCACCAAGATCTCATTTAGTCACGTTAAGATCGTTAAGTATCGGACAGCTTTTTACAAACCGAAATGGTTCTGGCAAACACTCAGGATCAGATAACCAACACTACCAACCATGAAATTACTGTTGTGTTATTGAAAGCTCATGTATAGAGAAAAGAAAATTCAGCGGTAGCAAAAACAATATTATTATTATTGAGGTACACGCAAAATATATTTGATCGCTCACTATAAATGATTTTTAATTATTTATTAAATTTTCAAATATTCAAAACTATGCATAATACTTCGGCGACCACCTTTTAGTCTGACTAATAATCATAACACCTTCATATTGATCACGAAGAGTTTTCGCGTAATCGAGTCCATATTACCTATAAATTTCGTTATAGTACGGCATAAACATCGAAAAGATGTCGATAAAACGGCGTATGATGTCAATATTGAATTAATAACTCTTAGGAATATATTTATGATAGTCCTGGTATAAAAATAATCTCTTATGTGCCATTAGCAACGTTAGAGATATAGATTTATAGGTCTCATCAACCCTGTGATGAAGAATTTAATAAGCAAACTAGCAATAACAGATAAAGTTTATGACAAAAGTATAGTAAATAATATAATATTTTAGCAATAAGGTTCGTAAACAAGACAGACCTGATTGAAGGTAATAATAATGAGTATTTGGTGTTAAAGCCAATTAGGGAAATTCTCCAAAACAACCTAATTACAATGAAAAAAGAAATTATCACAATAATCTTTGTCATGGGATCAATTTTGTATTCTAAGCCATGTTTCTATTGTCACAGCCTACGCGATGTAAAATTACAACCGTACGACACATTAGGGCCAGTAAATAGGTTTACATAGGCCTCTTGGGTCAAACTTTGGCCTTTATGTCTTTATATCCAGTTCGCAGCTTATTAAAGACCTAAAGTTATTAACGAGTTAAATATTGAGGGGGTAAGATATGTCTATTACTTAATAATTAATTATTTCATAATGTCATATTCAGTTTTAAAATGCATAGAAAGAGCATAGAAAATAATAGATTATACTTCCAAGTCACGAGATATATTCTGCAAAACACCACGACAGCGTTAGATGGGAAGTATGGTTTTAGAGTTCGGCGTTAGGGGGCCTTATGGGAATCTGTTTCTACAGGTTTCTATTGCTTTTAAGTTAAAGTTGGATGCAATAGAGCATGATAGAGTGTCGCCATAATGGAGCAACATAATGGTAACAATTGTGATGAGTGGTTTTTTGGTAATACCACGATGAAATTTTTGGTTTTCACGAAAACGGCTTTATTTGGATAAACCACGAAAACAAACTGATTGCTGATAAAGGCGTTTGAGTGTTGAAACCTAAAATTTAATCTATAAAATTTTTCATATAATTGATTGAATAAATCGTAACTATTAAGGTTTGTAAAAGAACAAAAAATTAGATGTTAACACACTGCATATTTTAGAAACGTGGTAGGATGTGGTTAGGAATGGGTAACAACTGCACAATTGGACAATTGGACAAATTCGAAATGCTCCTAAAGAGCTAGGATATTAATTAGTTTTCTCTTTTTAGAGACTGGTATATGTATATGAAGTAGAATTTTGGAATCTGATTCCAATATATGGATTACTATATTCTAAAGAATTTTTAAGTTCAATTTTGTCATTTTCGGAAAACATATGGAGCTACACGTTTGTCAAGGAATTTTTGATTCTGTTTATAAACCAATTTAGATTATTATAATTAGCAAGTTGCGAATTTGATTCTATCGTTTTTGGAATGTTCTGTCTTTTGTAGATAACCAGGCGTCTGAGTAGAGAGTTACATTTTGTCTTTTGATATTTACCAAACGATTACAAGACGGATCGTTTGAACACCGTTTGCTTTAACACAAAAAATCTCTTATTTTTTGAGGTATCTTGCATTCCCCATAAATTCTTGAATCTTTAAGCCATATCGTAGACTTAGTGAATATCTAAAACAGAGATTTGGTGGTTGGAAAAGCTTGCGCTAATAAACGACTGCAGATTATCAAGATTTTATTAAGATAAACGATTTTTTTAAACCTTTCTGGGAAGGCGAAAGGTGTTGCTGTTTTTCTAGGAAAGGATTTTTAAAAGAAGTAAAATAGGGCGATAAGAACCGGGGACTGACAAGGACTAATTGCACCAAGTTACAGAAAATTACTTATACATTTTAGGAGGGTATTTTTAGAAAGATCTCTCAATATCAATATCCTGAAGTTTTTGCTATTGTCTAATTTGCCTCTAATATCTTTGATGCTTCAGATAGGCTCAGGTTAAAAGCCAATAAGATCTGTTCACATTTCTCCATTACAATAACCAATAAAAATGTTTGTGTTTGAGATCATGTAGATTTTATTTTGTGACTTGTTTGATTGCTATTGAATCGGAAACAATTAATATTCTTGGAACGACATCCTTTAAGAATTTGAATAATGAAACATCATTTTATGAAATATGGATTCTTCTCTCCTCCATCATAATTTATTGTGTCATTTTTTTCTGTTACTATAACTAACATTTATTTACTTCGTGCAGAATTTACAGTTTAAATGTACTGAATGTGCAAAACACTTTTTTTTATTACGTGTAACGATAAATTCCGAATTGAGTTTTCTCCATCTGTTGGAAAATTCGAACTTATTTTTCTACTGTAAACTAAAAACACGCCGGCGACTGATTTCATATCTATATGCAAAAGTTTCTGTGCTCGCTTCTGATATTGCGACGAGGATATAAACTTTGTATTTCGATACAGGGTGAGCAAACAAAGACAAATAAAAGCAAAAAATTTTTTTTTAGAAAATGGATAATTAACTTTCTCTGGCTACTCAGCAGTTTATTCGCAGAAGTGAATAAAAAAATAAATTATTAAAATGGTTAATATACTGATAGAAGAGAAGATTTTCTTTAATAATAAGAATAATAAATTTTTTTTTTGTATAAAACCCATTATGGGCCATGAATTTTGCGATCTGATCTATAACTTGATCAATGAGCAAAGTAGTTCTAACAATATGTACTACAAAATCTTAACTAAGGGTTATATTCACCAACAATCCTTAGGTTCTAGTAACTTAATCACACCAAAACTATCATCTAACTTTTTAGTCGCACATATCTGCTTTTATACTTATTACTGCACTAATTCATAAGGTTTCGTCCTCTTGAGTCTTGTCAGCTGGTTAGTGTTGTTGAGAAGCTGGATGGCCTGCCTCAACATTCACATGATTGGAGAGTCGTTGTTCATGACGGTTTGCGGATTTGCTAACTCATCAACAGTGTTCATCTGAAGGTTTCGATGAAGGTCACTATTCCTGAAGTACCAAGGAGTTCCTTAGTAGTTTGTCCTGGTACCGTTGGATGATCTGGATGTTACATCTTTTGGCACATCCACAAAGTACTGGCTTTAAAATTTGCTTATATAATAGCAATTTATTGAATTTATTGTAAGTAGACAGAGTGGATTTCCTCCCCATCAACCAATTCATCTTTTTGAATTTGATTTGATTTTGATTCGTTCAATTTGATTCTCCAGTGTATTGATTTATTAAATGGAAGATTGCAATTCATTTGCTGCTACATCATGTATCGCCTGCGAATGTTGCTATGGTATTGTATTCTAAATTTTAAACTAAAATAGTTTTTTATTTAGCTTAACGTCACAGTACAAAGAGAAGAACAACATATTATATACTATCAAATATAAAGATATATCAGACACTAAGTTGTATATAGTAGAACATAAATCAAATGTCTAGATTAGATATATTTTCAATTGACTCCTGGGATGCCGTTAGGAAATCCTGTGGGTCTCCTGCGAATGCCCTTATCGGACATTCCTGCACAGTCTGTCTCTCATCACCAAAATCGCAGGACGCAGAGGAAGTTTACCCCATCTATGCAGGGAGTCGGCGCATCTACCGCAGTTGGCTCTAATGCGGTTGAGGGTTGACCAGGTCTTGCGAGGGAGGTTTGATGGAGATGCATGGCATACTATGGTAACTGGGTGCTGTTCTGCTTTCCCATTCTTCTTTCCATCGAACATTTACGTTAGTTTGGTGAAGTGCCTGTGCCCTCTTGAGTGGGGGTTGCCTGGATCGGAGTCGGTTGGTCTGGACTTCAGGAATATCGTTGTGGACTTAGCATAGTAGCGTTTAGTTGGGTATCGACCATGTGTGTGTGTGTTTACTGTTTACTAAAATAGTTGATATCTAATATCAGAACAAGTTAAAAAATGCCCGGGAAATTGACGCAAATCAAACTTTCACAATATTATTATTGAATTTGCATTTTTTAGGTCTATTTGCAAAAATTTTGTTATATCATCTTGCACATCAGTAAGTAATCACAAAAAAAATCTTGGTCTTCACTACAAAATTTTGAAACATCTTAACATCCTATATGCAATGTCCCAGAGAAAATAACAGGCGAGTTTTAAAAACCAACAGAGGCATTGTCAAGTCAGGAAGTGACGTCGAAACTTCGAGTGCAACAAAAATTGATATAGTTTTCTAGAAATTATTTTTATCTCTCTACTCTTTTCAGTTTTAGATAGTTTCTTTCAATAAATAACACATTTTGATGTTCTATTTTCACCCACGGGTTCCTTATTGCAGTTTTTTATTATTATATACACCTTTATATGTACTTCTTCTATACCTACCGCAAGTTATATCTCTGTTAATTGTTATAAATGTGGTTTGGTATATTCAATTTAAAGTTTCTATCAAATCCCCTGAAGGTCATTAACACCCACACTTTTGCTTCGTTGACATTATTGCTAATAAACTTAAAAGACCTTTTAGATAGAATTGTGCTTATTCTATTTATCTCTCAATTATTTAAAAGTTTTTAACACCCAACCATCTAGAAAAACTCAGATGAAAGTTTGATGTTTTTAAGGAATAAAAGGAGCATAGTATAAAAGTTTCCTGAATACGGCATTACAATCTAGTTTCGTAGAGATCGAGTTGCAATATTTTGAATTATCAAAGTTGAAATAATTTTTTTGATTATTTAACGTTCTTTATTTGGTCAACTTGTCAGGAAAATTCAATTGGTAAGGTTGGATAGCATCGAGTTAAGCAGCTTTCGCCGCGGTAAGGCTCTGGATGGGTAACCACTGACATGCTGTTGTCCTTTCGGCCGTGCTGGTAAATCGCCCATTAAATGGTAAGGTCCCGTCATTTCTAACTCGATCTAACTGTTGAGGACTACTGGTAAGGAGGCAACCAGAATTGACGATAAAAGAAAACCTTTTTTTTTTATATCTGTAATTCCAATAAATATAAATTAAAGTGGTAAATACAGTAAGAACGTTTTTGTAAAACACCCAGAATGTAGCACCTATTTTCGTCCACCCCGTACATTCAAAACTTTCTAGATGCTTCCAATACTCTGCTCGATGAGGACATAAAGTTTTTGCACTTTATATTACTCAGACTTAGCCAACAATTTTGCTAGCAATATTGCCGCCCATATTCGACAAAGTTTCGAGTATCAACCGGAGGAAATTTTTTAAATAAATTTCCGAAGACAGACTTTTGAAAGGATAATTTTATTTTGGGGTTTTCTTAAAATCATTGCATTTATGTTGAGTTTAATTTAAATTATTAACTATCCTTTGATCCCAATAATTTTTTTTCAAGTTAACACCTAATTGAAGTAAGCATATCAAATTAAAAATGTGAAGAAGGTTCAGGACTAAATTACTACTACGGTGCTATATGACCTTTCCTTAAATTATCCTTCTAATTTGGAGGAATTATTGCAATAAAATCTTGGGGTTTGGTTCACTTAAAACTAATCGTGCTTTTAGGCGCGTAGTGTTGTCTATCAAATCTTGTAGAACTATGGTATTCCAGAAATTGTGAAAGATTATCGAAATAAAGAATTACGATCCTCTTTAAAATTGTGTAATTTTTTAATATGAACATTTGTTTTAGATTATTTTTTTCATCTATCAAAACAGTTAGATTTTGTGATTTCAGGCAATAAGAGGTCACGATCCTAACCAATCAGTGAGTTTTATACTGATTATTTTTTTCATCTGTTAAAACAGTCAGATTGTGTTGTTTCAGCCAATAACAGCTCAGGATCCTAACCAATCATTGTGTTTTATAATGATTTTTTTTTATCTGTCAAAACAGTCATATTTTGTGGTTTCGGCCAATAACAGCTCAGGATCCTAACCAATCATTGTGTTTTATACTGATAAAACCGCTTCGTCGTTTTTGTTTTTTGATTAAACTGTGTTTACCTTTTTTAAAATGTCAAATGTAAACATTTATCAATTATTATTATACTAAAATGTATTGCAAATCTATGTTAATACCCAAATTTCAAAATATATTTGTAAACTAACCTGTTTTTATTCGTTTATTGTAACACACAACACAGCTCCATGCTCCATCCATAAATTCGTTTAAAACTGATATAATGTCAAAACGTTACACTTAATAAATAATCTTAAATGCCTACTACTAGATAGGCAACTTATATTACGTTTGTAATATTTGGCGTTTAAATGTAAAAGAAAATATCGAACTTTTTAGTGTAAAGTGTCTTTCTGTGTTTTTAAGATAAAATGATTAAAAAAATAATCTTTCAAAATACCACTCGTCCTGTCAAATTTTATTGATCAAATTTTCGGTTTCCATACTCAAACGCCTTTATTTCAGGCAAAACCACTCAAACAAACTGATTTGAGATAAAATCACTCGTCCTGCGGACTCGTGGTTTTATCAATCAGTTTGTTTTCGTGGTTTTTCCAAATAAAGCCGTTTTCGTAAAAACCGAAAATTTAATCGATAAAATTTGGAGAACTCGTGGTATTACCTTTGATAAAACCGCTTCTTCGTAATTGTTTTTTGATTAACCTACCTTTTTTGAAATGTCAAATATAAACACTTAACAACTTTTATTTAGCATTATCAATTATTATATTGAAATGTATTGCATTTTTTTCTGAACCTCAATATTTTCGTGTGATAATTGATCACAAACTTTGTTTTAAAGAACACGCAAATTTTATAATTAAAACAATTTCTATTAAAATTAGTTATTTGTACCGCTCAACCCTACATTTAAGTAAATGGACAAAAAAATATTGACCTGTTGAACCAGAATGAAACAAATCGCCTACAAAAGCTTCAAAATCGAGCCATGCAAATCATCCTTTCATGTGAAGAAGAACTTCTATAGATCGGATGTTAACTGCATTAGGCTGGTAAAGTGTAAAACAGTATTTTAGTTACTTACCATAACAACATCTGGCTGTAGATACCTCTCGTAAAATTGGACAAAATGATATAAGGAATAAGGGGTCCAACTCGATTACTTTTCGAAATACAGGGCGTTAAAGTTAAAAAAAAAATAAATGTTTTTATTTAAAAACTTTAAAACGGATTAATATAATAATTTGAAATTTAGCAGGTCGTTTTTAAATGTAAAAATACATATTTTAGTAAAAAATCATGTTTCATATCTAGATCCAGTGGCGTGCAGTTAGAAGAGTATATCCCCTTTTCTCAACCATTTTCTACGCCCATGGTATTTGAAGCTAGTTTTATTTTTTTTTGTATTGCTAAACAGTAAACAAGTAAAAAACGAATAACCTTTACACACCGAAAATCTTGTGGTTTCTAAGATGTTTAATGTTTTTATGTAAGATCTTTTATTAATGAAATAACCAACAATATTTTTCTTGGATTTCTTTAATAATTTTTTCTTAATTTTTTATAACCATTAGACTTTTGTATAGTGTCTAGTATCTAGTGGTTATTAAAAAATAAGATACAAAAAAAAATAAAAATAGCTCCAAATACCATGGGCGTAGAAAATGGTTGGGAAAAAGGCATATACTCTTCTAACTGCACGCCACTGGATCTAGATATGAAACATGATTTTTTACTAAAATATGTATTTTTACATTTAAAAACGACCTGCTAAATTTCAAATTGATATATTAATCCGTTTTAAAGTTTTTAAATAAAAACATTTATTTTTTTTTTAAATTTAACGCCCTGTATTTCGAAAAGTAATCGAGTTGGACCCCTCATTCCTTATATCATTTTGTCCAATTTTACGAGAGGTATCTACAGCCAGACGTTGTAAGTGTCATTTGGAAACACCCTGTATATAGTTCCTGTTACTTTGTTTATGAAAATGTTATTTTTTCGAAACAATACAGCAATTCTTATTCTGATTCTGATTATTTGTTATAGAGGGACATCTGCTGCACGACAAAATCCCATCATGTCCTATTTTATCCGGAATATACATATTGTTATTTTATAACAATTATACAATAAACTAAAAGAATTTTTAAAAAAAGTTTCCCTTATTTAAAACCCAACAATATCCTTTAATAGTCACACACATATTCCAACTTTTATTTATTCAAAAATACATTACACTCACTGATTTTATAAAAAAAAAACAGCAAACCAATTTTGGCTCTCGCTCTCCTGATTCTTTTCAACAAGTGTGAAAATCGATGTCAGCATATAGCATACACACACACACTTTCGTTTCGAATTTAGGTTGAGGATTATTTTGAATATGAGCATCAACATCGGTATGGCATCAGCAACTGTTCAGCGTACCGTATATACAAAGCGATAATGAACTGTTGCGTATATAAAGTTTCAATTTTATTTCTTTCAGCATGATTTGCTCGCATTGCCGTGGGTGAATCTGAAAAAATTAATAGTATGCTAATGTTATGCAATTTTTTACTAACATTTCACCTTTTTTTTGAGGTGCTTAAAATGCTTTATGCACATCGCATCGGTAAGAGACCGAGTCGTGTTAGTGCGCGTACAGTGTAGATCTACCGAACTAGTGAACGTGTCACTTGAAAAGCAAAGAAACTTCCAAACGCAAGGATTTGGACTAGCGGTGTTTAAATCTTCAGATATGACGGAGTGACCAGTTACTGGTCACCTTAAAGACTAAATGACTATTGACTATTACCGAATCTGTGATCTGTAAATATAAATTGAATGTTCTAGAATTATTTTAGAAAATGACGGACCACTAGGCTCTTTCGCTGAATCGCAACTTTTGCCCCACTATTTTTGACTCCACTATAGGAAATAATTTAGAATTAGATTATATAATGTATAACCCTTTGCATCAAATTTATTGTAAAAGTTTGTAATGTTACAATCACAAAACAATAATGCAAACTCAACACCCATTAACATATATTCTACTTGCCATTTTCTTTTAGCGTCCTGGCGATGAAATAATAGGTTACTATGACTCCAATATTTAAAGAAACGACCATAAATTCCAGAAGAGATAAAATTTTCCACTATTATCTCTTGCTACAAATATTAGAATTTTTATTACGTAGTCAGCAAATTATCTTCATAAACTTTATCTATATGATTCAATGCCCTATACATAATTTCTCCCATGGAAAATCATGTTAATCTTCTAATTCCTAAACCTTGGATTAAGTGCTTAAGTGTCAAAAACAGTGCCAACTAGCGGATCTTAACGCAATTAACCCGTTGGCACGATTCCATTCTTTACCTATGAGTTGGCGACTCTACATCCTCGAACTAACAAACACACTCGACAGTAGCGTAGTAGAGGAATTTTTTCTATCATAGAACATTAAATTTCAACATGCATTATATAGTTTTGATGGTTCAACACTGGTTGTCCAAATACAATTTAGTAATGTCAATTTGTTTTTAAAAGAATAAGAATTATATACTTTGATATGCCAATACTTAAAAGTAACTATCATGTTTATTTAAATATTACGAACGGTTTAATATTAATATATCAAACTTTGAATATAACAATTGTACCTTCGCACTCTATAAAATAAATATAATTTAGTACCAGCTTTAATAAGTTAGCTATTAACAAAACTATTTAAAATCAGAACAGTTATGTACTGCAGACGATAGGCGACACCACCATCAGCGTTCATATCTAAATATAATATTGTCAATCAAGTACAATTTCGAAAGTTTACACTTAATTTGTGATTGAAAGTACTTAACTAACTTTTATAGTGAAAGTTTCAATAAGTTTTAAATTGTTTGTTAACAGTAAGTTTATATTTTTAAGTTGTCATAAAGTTAAGCGTTTTTAAGTTATGAGTGAGACAGATTCAAACTGGTGGAAGCTATTAATAAGTAGATATTTTACGAACTTGCAAGGAAACTTGCACTTATATTGTAAGCTTGCAAACAATTTGCAATAAGTGTATTTTGTTTAGTGGGCATGATCAAGGTCAAGTTCTAGGCCGCGATTTAATTGCAAATTTGTTGCTCTGCAACCATTGCTAAGGACATTTTTGTATTTAGCTTCTGAGGTCAGGAGGGTCTTGATCACTACAAGATCAACCACTGCATTTGCCAGTAATGTGTTTGTGTTTGTTTTGGGATTTTCACCGAACAAATTTGTTCAGTATCTGAATTCGTTTTGCGTGTGTGTGTGTAGCTTTTTTGTGATTACGAATTTTGAAATTATGACTTCAGATTTTGATGGAGCATCAAAAAGTTAGGGTTTGATGTGCCCCGCCGTACCTCTTCAGAAACACCTTCAAAATGGCGTCTAAAATATGAAAATTTTGAATTTTAAAATATCATTGATTTTAAAGTAGGCACATCGTGAATGACAATTGTGGTAAAAGTAAGTAGGCTGTGTTGATTAGAATGAGAACTGTCTGGTTATATTTAAAAAACTACGCTATTTTATTAGGAGTTATAGAAAATTTAAGAAAAATATATCCTCTATGAAAATAGTTTTGTTGTTCGAATTATGAAGAAATAGAAAGGAAAATATAATATAAAAATAAAGTATAATAAACTAGGTAGTGGTAAAAGTAAAGATAAAAGAATAAAGTGTAAATTTATAAATAAAATTTTGAAAACAATTCCCCATCAGATTCGCCGCTGGCAAGCACTCTCATCGCATATTCAATGAGGGTTCAAATATATCAAAATATCTTCTTCGGTAGCATTTGGATTTTGTTTGTTTTGCGTGTTTGGGTAAATTGATGGTATTTTGACAGGATATTTGTTAGTTTTTTCCTTAGAGGTCATTGATATATAACGGGGTGTGACTGGCAGTTACAATTTGAGCGGTTTTCTAGTAGTTATTGACTTTTCACAATGCTGTTTGAAATTAATTAAATATACTCTGTTCGCGTTTAGAATTCAGTTACCAATTTATCACATTCAAATTAGTTTCTTGTTGTTAAATATTGGTATCGAAGTCCTGATGTGCTAATTATTCTATTATTTCAGTAGCTTTTACCTGAAATTTTAAATGTAGAGGTTTTCCGGGTCAAAATATCGTGAAAAAATATTTGTTTACCTGTAAAATGAGATTCAAATCCTCTTTCTAAATAAACATTCGGAGTTCGATCATTTAATGTTATTTGAGACATCGAGTCATTAAAAAAACGTAAAAAAGAGTCCAGAAATAAAGCTACTTCCAATCGACAGAAAAGGTTTGGTATAAAAAAAATGATATACCTCATTAAAATTTTTTAAAATAAAAACCAATTCTACGATTTAACAAAAATTATAAATCCGAAGAAGAAAAAATCCTTTGAAAATTTTTAGCAGAATAATGCGAAAAACTGGAAATTTCAAGTCGTCTCATAAACCAGATCTCTTACTAGACCCCACTAGATCCCACTGTATTTTTAATTATACCAAAATATTAACAAAGTGGTCTCTATAATTTATCGTTAATTATGTTGAGATATAGCTATGAACCCATCGTCAAATTTTTTTTTAAACAGCTAAAATCAAATCCTAATAAATTCTGGGCAATCCTAAGATCCAAGAAAAGTGATTTTTCCCCTATACACATATAAACATGCACTACAACAATACAAATCTTGATAACCCTAATGATATTGTCGAATGTTTTGCGAATTTCTTCTCTGTACACTATACAGCCTTTTCAGTACCCTTAACCATTAACTCCGCTCTTATAAACATGTCCAATATCACTGAAGAAGTTTTAGTCGCCCTAAAACAGTCCAAACCCAAGATGATAACCGGACCAGACTTAATTCCCGCATTTTAAGTTAAAAACTGGTCAATTTCCTAACAAGTGGAAGTTTTCAAAAGTTTGTCCAGTATTTAAAAAAGATGACAAAAATGAAATATCTAACTACAGTCCTATAACCATATTATGAAACTTTTCAAAAGTTTTTGAATCTGTTCTCCACACACGTTTGTCTTTTCAACTCCGTAATTTAATTATCCCTGAACAACATGGTTTCATCAGCGGTCGATCTCAAACCTCTTTTGTATTACACAATTCTTAGCTGAAACAGTTGATAGGAGGTCAGGTAGATGTAATCTATACTGATTTATCCAAAGCAATCGACACATTAATCAAACTTGACAACCTTGGTTTTTCTGGTCAGCTGCTATCAATCCTCAAATAATACCTAAACAATCGATATCATATTTTCAGTGCCTCAGATTTAAATCACGAACTTTTATACAAAGGAGTTCCACAAGGGTCAATCCTGGGTCCGTTGTTATTTAATCTTTTTGTTAATGACATTGCCAGTAAAATAAACGTTTTGATAAAGATTATTGCAGACGATACGAAATTCTATTGTGAAATTAATAATATCCAGGATTGTGAAAACCTCCAAAAAAATCTATCAGAGTTTAACGAATGGTACATTAGGAATAAACTATGCCTCAATATAGGTAAGTGCAATGTAATGACATTTATTCCCATACTCTATTAAAAACTGTATTCTAATACGACCTGACCTAATTAAGGACCTGGGAGTTTACTTTGATCCTGCATTGACATTCTCGAGCCACATCGAGAAGACACTATCCTCTGCGTTTTGAATGCTTGGGTTTCTTACTCGCAATATGAAAGACTTTATTGAATTCTCAAGGCTGTAATCATCATCTATGTTTAACTACCAAATAGTTGAACTAGAAAGTATTCAGCGAAAATTCTTCAAGATATGTTCATTTATTTTATATAAAGAATTTCCAGCAAGAGGTACCTACTCCTCAGGAATACTTTTACGAACGCTTCAATGCCTGTAGCCTAATCAAGCGAAGAATCATGCTATGGCCGCCACGTTTGGTCACAAAAAATGCTACTTGGGTACTTCATACGTACTTCTTCCTTGTACGCGCATATTTCATACCTTCCACTCTCCTCTGATTTTTTTGCTGTTCCGACATGTGATGTCCTTCGTTAAGGACGTTTAATTAACAACTATATAAAGCAACATGCATCTTAATCTAATCGAATAGTAATCAAACATGAATCACGAATAAATGAATGAATAGGAAGATTGACATTGACCGTTTTTATATACACAATAATTAATAACATAAATTCTATACGTGCTGGTTTATCGACCTTCCTATATCACGTAATAAAAATATATCTAAATACCTAACCTTACACTAATACTAATAACTACATATTCTAATGTACTGGGCGATGCAACTCTGCATGCCACACCTCATTTAGATATAAACTTACTTTTTTCATATAAAAAATAACGATTGATGTTTCCCACCAATACCTTTTTGTGAGACTAGTTTCTACCTAAAATGTCAATAAAAAAATGATATTGACCTTCTGATGTCGGAACTCCTTTTCCGGTGTCTTAGAATCTCCCGGTATAAGTCTTACCTAAATGAATTACTGAAGGGTTATATTTAAGTAATGTGATTATGGTATCTTCTTTGTGACATTCTAAACTATAACTTTAATACGCAATATGTAAAACTGAGCTTGTTACTATCATTTCATTTTATTTCCGTCAACATTATTACTTTAGAACATAGACGAGTTTGTCTTCTTTATGTTTTTAAGATTTGTCTTTCTCGAATTTAATCCCATCATCTTCGTATTACCTCGGTCTTTAATCTGATGCTGTCTGGTGCATCATTTTAGTGACCTGGAAAATGTAATTCCGCAACTCGGATACAGGCTTTTCAGTTCTCCACGCGTCCGAAAGTACAGGGAAAGCCATCCAAATAAAATTATAAAAGTTTTGTAATCTTGTCGCTATCCTGTTGGAAAACTAACACTCGGAATCGTTGTAATGAAAGGATTTTAAGAGATGAGGCATTTTTTTATGACAGACATTAAGTTTTAATGGTCGATTTTATAAAACGGTAATCAATCAATTAAGCCTGATTAAGAAAATTTAGGAAGATTTACATATTTATACATATAGTCAAGACGAGAACAAATCATCGTTCAATAAACATTAATTTGTCTCATATATAAAATATGTTGCTGCATTAATTTAAACTTCGTTTTTTACCCACTCAGTATATAGGTTATAAAACATTTGTTCATTTCAATAAAGCATCAATTTGGTTTTCGTCAACACCACTCCACAATGCAGCAATGCCATCGCATTGCAAACAATATAACAAGTTGCTTAGAAGAGAAGAAAATATGTACATCTGTGTTCCTCGATATGAAGCAAGCCTTCGATAAGGTTTGGCAAGATGGTCTCCTATATAAATTGAAAACTCATATGCCTAGCCAAATATACCTTATCCTCAAATCCTACATCAAAAATCGATTTTTCCAAGTCAAAGTTAATTCCTCAACTTCAAATTATAATCCTATTCAATCTGGAGTTCCTCAAGGTTTTGTCCTCCTTTTCACTGCTGATGTACCTACTAATAATGATATCCTAACCAAATGGCTACATTTGCTGATGATACAGCAATTTTAAAATCAGATACATATCCCAATAGAGCTGCCATCAAACTCCAGAATTAGTTACAACTGCTGCAAACCTGGCTCGAACGTTGGAAAATTACAGTTAACAGTTACGACAAATCCAAAGAGGTTACATTTACAACAAGGATATATGCATGCCATAAAGTCCACATAAATAATAATTAAGTTGCACAAAAATCTGAAGTAAAGTACCTAGGACTTCATCTGGACCAAAAGCTTACTTGGAAGAACCACATAAAAGCCAAAAGAGCACAGTTAAATACAAAAGTCAGACAAATGTATTGGCTACTTGGAAGAAAGTCTCTCTCACTTGAGAATAAAATATTGATTTACAAGATTATTCTAAAGCATATTTGGACATACGGGATTGAACTCTGGAGTTGTAGTAAACCTAAAACACCAAAATACTACAAATTTTCCAGTCCAAAACTCTTAGGATAACTAAAACGCTCCATGGTAGGTCTCCAACATAACCCTCCATAACGACTTTGGAATTCCATTTATAAGAGATGCCATTGACCATTACGCTAATAAAGCCAAAGAAAGAAATTCCGAAAATGACAGCCAAATCATAAGAGAATTGTACCAACCACCACTAGCTACTACATGCCTTCACAGGACCTGGCCCGAAGACCTCGGGATTAGGTGAAGACTGGAGAACCGAGAATAAAAAAAATTAAATGAAGAAAAACATTTCACTTCAAACCTCTCATCTTTCAGTTCATTCAGTTTGTCTCCGTATATAACGTCCTTGACATAAGAGGGAAGCCATCATCAAAATAAAATTATAAAACTTTTCTAATTTCGGCGGCATCCTGTTCCAAAGTAACCTTAAATTTCTCACATGCTTTTAAGAGGAGATCAAAAGTTAATGGAGTCACGATGACGTTGAGTGTAAAGATTTATAGCTTCTCGATAAACCTAACTGTAAGTCGTTATACTAAAAAAACATTTTATTCACGCCATGAAAATGTTCAAACATGTCACAAAAGGTATCAAAAAGTATGTGAAATATAGATTAAGTCCCTAAATTTACCTTCAAAATAAAACAAAATTGATGGAACGGCAGACAAAACGAAGCAAAAATTAACTATTTGATTATAGATTTTATATATACTACTTATTAGAATATAGTTGTAGTACGACAGCACTACGATATACCAAATCCTCTTGAATACAAAGACTTGCAGCCAATTAGTATATTACCAACTTTATAAAAAGTTCTTGAGCGAGCTATGGAAATACAACTAAAAAGGCATATAGATCACTACTTGACATTATCTGTAAGGGAGTCTGGATTTCGAAAAAATTACAGTTGTTCAACGGCTCTTCTTCATATAATTGATGATATTGTGCAAGCTATGGATCAAAGTAAGTGCACCGTTCTGGTTTTGCTAGACTTTAGCAGTGCTTTCGACACGATTAACTATAATTTAATGTTAGCAATTCTTCATTATATAGGTTTTTCTAAATAATGTTCAATTATTCGAATCTTATCTCTGTGGTCTTAAACAACTGGTTGAAATTGAAGGTGACTCATCTACGTACGTAAATTTAACATGGGGAGTTCCACAAGGCTTCATTCTGGGACCTCTACTTTTTGCGACATACACATCTAGCCTAGTCAACGTTTTAAATCCATTTAATGAGGTGCCATTATAGATTATAGATTCTCATGTGCCTTCGCTGCCATTGTTATTTTTTTCCAATCTTTTCTGTTTTTACATGTTATGATCCAATCTTTTTTATTCAGTGTTTTAATATCTTACTTTACTTCTTCGAGCCATTTTTTCCTTGGTCTTCCTCTGTGTTCGAAATCGAACATTTAATCTACGCCCATGGCAATAAAAGAAAATAAAAATAACCAAAAAACACGCTTATGTACCTGCCCGGTAACAAAGAATAGTATACGTGTATACGTGTCGTGAATCAAGGCCATCGCGCAGATACGAATTAACGCGGAAGTAAGTCACCGAAGAACAAGGATATCAAACTTCAATGCGGAAGCCGCTTTGTCGGCGCACGCCTTTTACATATACCGCGACTCACTGACGCGACAGCAGGTCGCCAGGCAGAGGTAAAAAAAACACACATCTATAAAGCCGCAAACGGATTGCGGCGATTGGCCGAAGGGATCAAAAATTAAATCAGTAGAACATATCTCTCCGCGTGAAACAGGTCGTTAAGCTATGGACCGGTCACGCGTAATAAAAATCAGTAGAACTTCTAACTCCGTGTGAGCAGGTCGTAATCTTGGGACCGTTCATGCGTAATAAAATCAGCAATTTACATTATACAAAATTGCATGATATCAAATGCATACCTTTATTTAAACTCACCCATTTCTTGAGCAATTGCAAACCCAGATTTGAATCATTGTTAATTCTACTTTTGTAAAAAAATGTTTTTTACGAAAGTTATTGTTAAATATAAAAATTCAAGTAACCAGTGTATACTTTCATTACAAACCACAATACAGCCCACAATCTACTCAGCCAGCTTACTCTACAATAAGTTGGGACAGACTCATCTACAGGGTGCAGTCTAAAAAGTTTGGGTCTCCACATAATTGGTAACAATTGGAATCGCCCCAAACACTCTGTTTCTTGTCCCAAGTGGAGTTCAGTTTGTTATCCTTCTAATCGTGTCTGTGGGTTTCCGTCGCATTATATGTCCAAGCCATTCCAAACGCAAAGCCTTGATGTGTCTTATTATATTTTCCCTCCTAGTTCTTTTTCAATTTCTGCATTTCTTTTTCGTCTTCTTTCTCCTTCTTCCGTTATATCTGGACCTAGTATTGTCCTCATAATCTTTCTTTCCAGTATTTTCAAGTCTTCCTCTTCCTTTTTAGTCATTACCACAGTTTCCATAGCGTATGCAATCGTTGGTCTTAATGTTTTGTATATATTTATTTTTGTCCTTTTACTAAATTTTTTGTTTTTCAGTATCTTTCTGTTTATTTCTAGAGCTTGGTTTCCTTTGTGGATTCTTTCCTTGACCTTTTCTCCGCTTACTAATCCTGTCATCATCCCTAAATAGTTGAAGGTGGTTACCCTTTCGAATTTATGCTTTTGCACTTCTAGGTATTCTTGGGGTGGTATTTTCTCTCTTCCTTTTCGCATGTATTTAGTTTTGTTTTCGTTTATTTCTAAGCCTAGTTCTTTCGCTTCTTTGTCCAGTTTTTCTATTGCTTTTTTTAGATCTTTTTCTTTTGTTGCTATTATTGTCAGATCATCGGCATACGCTATAACTTGTATTTGGTCTGTTATTATGCTTCTATTGTTTAGATTTGCTTTCCTTAATATACTTTCAAGAGCTAAGTTAAATACTGTTGGTGAAATGGAATCCCCTTTAGGTTCAACTCTTCTGTGATGTTTCCCTGAAATCTCACTTTAACTTTGGTAGTTTTAAGGTACTTCCAGTTTTTTTGGTATACCCAGTATTTTTAATTTCTTCAACATCTTTAGTCTATTGATGCTATCCCATGTTCTTTGTATTATTTGTTCTCGTGTATGGATTGCATTGATTGTTGACCTTCCTGGTCTGAAGCCGTTTTGATAGTCCCCTATAATTTTCTCCGCGTGGAGCTTTAGCTTTTGGTTTATTAAGTTTGCAGTCATTTTGTAAGCCGTGTCAAGTAATGTTATGGTTCTATAATTGTTACAGTTTTCTTTGTCGCCCTTTTTATATATCGGTGATATGATACCTAAATTCCATTCTTCTGGGATCTTATTTTGTGTCCATATTTGCTGTACCAGAAGTTGTAGTTGTTTGTGTAGTTCATTCCCTCCATATTTCAGTAACTCTGCTTCTATATTATCATCTCCTGGTGCTTTCCCGTTTCTTATTCTTCTTATTTCTTTCTGGATTTCTCTCTCAGAGGGGCATTCTACTTCCAGTGAATCATCTTCCGCTATTAGATTTTCATCTTTTTCTCTCTCTATTTCTTGAATATTCTGAACGCAGATGATACCCAACTTTATTACATGTAACAAAATAAATGTAGTAAGTCAAACATTACGCTCTTTGGGAATAAAATTTAACGAGATAGATGACACATTTTCGTTAAGGCGGAACGTCTTCAGAATCTAATGCATGTTAAGAGTTTAGGTGTCATGTTGGACTCATATAAATCAACTTATACAACGTTCATATATTACCATCAAAATAATATGTAGGCATCTTCTTAAATATATTAAATAGACGTGCGCTTTCTTTTTTTGTGTACCTAAATTAAATTACTTCTCTTAAATATAAAAAAAATCGATTTAATTCCGCGAAAATAAAATCTCTTTAACATTTAATAAATAACTTCACACTTAATATTGATTGAATCTAATCGATCGATTTTAAACGTACCTCGCAATTTTAAATTTAATTTAAATTTAAATTACTAATAAATTTTAATTAGTAAAATGAAATCTGGTAATGACACCATTTCTATATCGTTTTTTAACGTTTTGAATTTTAATTAACTCCCAACTTTCATATGCATGTTTACGTAATTACCATTCGGATTTTAGATCTTCATCGTGGCAACTTCAAGGTGAAATATTTACTCTCCTTGGCCCGTACGCTCCCTTTACGGTCATCTACGAGATTAAATGCAAATTTGAGGGAATTTCAGGGCAACTCCGAATGATGTCCGACGCGCAGGCAGTGGCTTGCCAAGAAATTTCTTCGTGTCATTGCAAAAATTATATAAAAGCAGGTCTATTGGTACAGGGCTTTTAACGACTGCTTCTACTTTTTAGAATTAGTTGATGTTTCTCTCCAATTTCGAACTCTAAATTGTTTAAGATTGCAAATGAGTTTGCGAGCGAGTGCCGTAATCATCCGAGTGTAATCAAATAACCACACAACGAGTTGAATATAATACTTTATCTACTAATGTCGACAAATAATAGATTATTTATACCTTAAAAATATCTATTAAATCAAATCAAGAACAAAACATTTCTAAATGCTAAAGAAACTATTATACGAATATAAATACTTTTTATAAATACATTTATATTAAATGAATTCTTACTTGTTATTAAAATTTAAAGTTATGTTGCTGCAATTCGAGAAATTAATTCATATTGTGATCTGTATTTGATATGCAATTACTAGAACTAGCATATGTTGTATTATTTTTATGGATTTTATGTAAAATTCTATTAATCTAGAAAATATCCAATTCAACAAATTTGATAAATTAAATAAAACTCATCAATGTCAGTACCACAAGTTTATTACTAAATTTTTAAGGGGCTACTAGTTTCGGCATACTGCCATCATCAGGCCTGTAACGATATACATCCAAGTTAATAATAAGTTAACATTTCAAGAAAAAATAAACATTTTTAAAAAAGTCTCACTAATACTAATATTACAAACTAGTGGTGAAAATAAACATATTAATGTAGTTTGGTCTTAAACCCAACCGAACAAAATTGAATGCCGAAACTAGTAGCCCCTTAAAAATTTAGTAATAAACTTGTGACATTGATGAGTTTTATTTAATAAAACATTGGCCACATTTGAGGATTATGGATAACTTACTTAGTTTAAATTTGATAAAGTTTTTAGGGACATGCTACATAGTAAATCTTGATCTTGATTGGTTAAATTTAGTTGCCTTATTGGTTATTAAAAGTGTTGAATTTTCATTATTCAACGCTTTTTACCCAATCAAATCAATTTTACAAACACACTATTGAATGATGAAGGTCAAATTTCGGTTTGATTTTTGGTTTATTATTTGACATTAATAGATAAATTATGATTATGAAATTTAATCCTAAAATTCTAAATATAACAAAATATCAAATATTGGACAATTTTCTTTGAGACAATGAAAAGACATTTGATCCAAGGATCTGTTTATGGATTATGGATGAGTGTCATTTAAATTTTATTTTAAATTATTTGTTGTTAAAAAAACAAAATGCCGTCCGTCCGTGTTTGTTCGCGGGCTTGTTGGGAATATCATGTCATCTGCCAACATCCTAGCTGCTGAAATCTGGTTTTAAATAAAAAAATCGACTACATCAGTAAAAACTAGATTAGATTTGTGAGATTCTACATTAAAAAAATAATAAAATATCTTAAAACTAGATGGAATGTTGCTAACTTGAACTTTAAATGCGGTTTTTTGGGTGGTTTTTCACTTTCTATGACATTCCTTCGATTAATGGGCTGTAGAAATTCTGTAATTCGCGAAACAAAAAAAACTTTTTACAACAACATTCTAGATACGTTTATCTTTCAGAAAATTAAAAAAATATGAATTTTTTGAAAGTAAGCGAAAACCTGGAATGAGGCATGGTTGTATTATTTTTCTGACCATGCTCATTCTCATAAAAAACATCATTTAATGGTCTGCTTTACAAAGATATCGCTTTTACATTACTCGTAAAAAATATCTTCTAACAATTTTCACTACGTATCAACTTTCCACTTCATAATACTGATGAAATCTATTTCAAACTATATAGGGAATTTAAATTTACTTCCCATTCTTACAATCAAGAATAGATATCAATAATTATTTAGGTTCAATACACTTTTTTGTCACCAATTCTTCAAAAAATATCAATGTGCTTTAATCTACACATTAAAGAATTAAACTTTTTTGACTAAATTTATTTAATATCACCAATTCCATCGAATGTAGCTCTCTCTGTAGACTCGAATGTAGCTCTCTCTGTAGACGTCTCACTAGAACTCGCATTTTTATATTCCAAAACCGATTAATCTTCGACGTAATTTCTCTGTTTACTATTTTTACTGTCCCAATTTGGACCACTTGACAAAATCGCTTGATTGTTACCATTACAAAAAACTGTTTTCGAGTACATTCCTAAACTTAGCCGTGACAGCTGCCAAGAAACCTGATTGTCAAACGATCATTAATTTGTTCTACTATACCACTTTATTGTTTTCTTATTTATAATTAGACCACGCGAAATCGACAGAATTAGCGAATAAATCCATAGGAATATCCCATTCAGTTGTTCTTGAATGAATATATACCGAAATGACAATTATTTTTTATTTTATGTAGGTAAATATTATTAATAATAAAAGATGTGAATTTTTGTACAATTTATCTATACGAGCACTCTTAGACATGATTTCCATCATTTCTCCAAGGCAGCCTTCCAGTTCTTCTGCGCCTACAAATCATCATTGACTTAATTCCAAGTGTTTGCAATTCATTAAATAAGTATGAAAGCAGTACCTAAAAAGAATTTCTGTAGGATCTTTAAAAATGTGAATGGTCTTGATTAGAGCAGGGTTTTTCTTGAGGGTTCGGAGAAACCTCATTTTTCCTACTTTGAACGAGGCTGATGTTGTGTCACATCCTCCCATGGCATGCAAAAATAATATGTTGTCACTAATGGATTGGTCTGGTTGGCAGTAAGGAGAAAAAAATAGTTGTGAAACTGTGCCTTTACCCGGCTTAGAAAGTATATATTTGAATGTACAACGACCTATCATGATCACCAACAAACCTACATATTCACCCACAATAATTACAATAATTACAATTGCTTTGTGTAAATGCCAGCTGCTGCAAAGTTGCCCTTGAACATGCCACTGACGGGATCATTGTTTCGTCGAACATGACATCTACTGACATCTGTTTGCGTGATCTTCTTGCTCACTCAGCATATTTAGTACTATCTTGAGGATAACCATCGAAGACGACTACAGCACTGTCATTGTACTTGGACTTAATAAACGCAACATAACTTTCACAAATTGATGAAAATAATTGACCCCTGCTCCACACGACTCAAGGGCCGCAAGTATACTCCATCTATGACGTACACACACCCTTGCAGATTTGCCTGTTCAGTTGGTCTGAATGCTTTGTATAAACAGACTCCGTTCCTTTTGTCATACAATAGTTGTCAAAAACAGACAACGGATAAACATCATTGTCACGCTAAACAAATAACACTCAGTACATCGAGTTTGCATTTTGTGTTTAAATATAGATTAAGTAAATTATATAATCAAACCAGCGATTCCAATAAACAATAATAATATTTTTACATACATAACATTGAGCTGGTCACGTCAGACCCAATTCGCGAGATATAAATATCCGCTGATTTAACAGTACTCTTGTCTTAGAGTCGTAGTAGACTCTTGTCTAGGGGTCATAGTGTGTACAAAATCGTACAGCCCTATCTCAAAGTCAGCGTGACGTGCCCAACGAAGAGATATGTATAGCCTATGATAAGGCCCTTTCATTTTATATAAGTGTATATTTTTGTAGTTATTAATAAACTTGTTATACTGTTTAACCTGGTTTTATTTCATAAAGAAAGGCAGCAAAGAATTATAAGGTAGTAATTCTTACAACCTTTTGGGTCGTGACAGTATTTTAATAACTCTTCAAGTTCTTCATCAGATTGTTTAGCAATTGTGATCCTTTGAAAAATTGGCATAGGAAGAAAGTATTGAACCCGTGCCTTAGAGGGCTCGTATACATAAATTGTACATACATTCACCACATCTTTCATTAACCTCTATAGAATAATATTTACCTACATAAAATAAAAAATATAAATAAATGGTGTTTTTTGCTATTTTTCCAAAATTATTGAAGTTCCTCGATGTTTCAACTCTCTTTTGCAAGGAAACCATACGATGTACAAAAAAATTTTTTGAAAGATAAATTTTAGATAATTTTCTCTTCTTTATTTTACAATGTGACCACAATGCAAGTTATAAGCTGAATATCACTAAAAAACATTTTTTTTGTTGGTTTTTGATGATTTCTCATATTTGCGGGAAAAATTTTTGTTGGACAACTTCAGATTCGTGTTCAGCACCTCAAAAACAATAAAATAAAACACTAAAAATAATTACACCAGAATTTTCCACTTCGAACCCTCCTTGTGTACCATTTGACTGAGCTACACCGAAATGACAATGACAAAAACAATCATCACATCTAATCTCCGTTCTATATTTTTATATCTAAATTTATCACGCTCTCCCTCGAACACCTTATTTCGCAATCCGGTTGTGGCACACGTCGAAAGCTTCTAGTCTTTCGTCGGCTCAAACCCCCCCGCCCCTCCCCCTCTCATCGACTGTGGCTGTCGCCCAAGTTTCTGTAAAATGTTTCGAATGTTTTCAAAAGTTGTTTTCTCCTGTCGGCAGGAATTTAAGAAGTTAAAATTCGGTTTAATTTTCGGCATCCCTCGGGACAGAGGGTTGTTTTGGATGGGAAAGTTAAAGTGGACATCGGAATATTTGTACGTAGAGGGTGTTATGCAGCAAAGGGTTAAATCAAAACCCTTTTTTTAACATTATATTGTTTCAGGCAATCAGCGAATAATACATCACGAACAACACAGAAATTGAACCAACAAATGGAAATACCTTAGTATTTTTTATTTAAAAATGTAAAGAATTTTAAGTTAGATAACATCTTATACTTCACTGTAAAGTATATTGCTTAATATAAATTAAACGACACATTACTTGTCGTC
Organism: Crepidodera aurea; assembly: GCA_949320105.2. Taxonomy (NCBI): domain Eukaryota; kingdom Metazoa; phylum Arthropoda; class Insecta; order Coleoptera; family Chrysomelidae; genus Crepidodera; species Crepidodera aurea. Next base: position 34,866,074 of record OX439475.1, on the reverse strand, counting down.
AATTTCGACAGAAGAGAGTTGTGGACAGTGATTCAAAGCACTTCTCAAAATGTATATAGAGATATACAGAAAAACATAAAGTCTATAATGACTGATAAATTAAACAATCTGTAATTGAATAACTGTCGCCTCCGTCACTGCATTCGAGGCCAAATATCAAACCAAATGCATATGGAGACTTTCATAAAATATCAGCATATGTTAAATACTAATTCGAGCATGTTGTTTGGAATCGAGTTAGCGAATGATTTTGATTAGATTAAAGACTCGAACGCGACCTATATCGAGACTTGGAATTAATTATGGGGCAGCTATTATTTTCTCAACAGGTAAAACATATTTCCTGCGGGGTGAAGCCAATAAATACGTAAACGTAATTGAAATATATTGTCTTGTTTTAAAAACATACAGAAATTTAAATTTTAAAAACGACTCTTAGGGCTTGGATACCTATTAAATATAAAATAAACAAAAATTAAATTTATAATTTGTATTTTCAAAAAAACAAACAAAATTCAAAATTTAAAATGATCCCATTTTATTTCACTCACACAAAAAAAAAATTAAAAATATATTACCCTGTATAAGAATATTAATTGCTCAATTGTCAAAGAATTGTCAAATCTGAGGTTGTTGTCAATTTCTATCTAAAATTTTGTTACATTAAAAAAAATAAGAAAAAAAACAATATGAATATCTACAATCAATCAACAAAACTACTATTATTAATCCATTTATCTCTTTATCTATTCTTCTCTGATATTTTTCTTCTTTCTCCTTTCTTTACTATGTCTCTATATTTATTTAATATTTGTTATTTTATGATAATACTATATTTTTCCAAAATTTCCTTTTTCTTTTTATTTTTCTAATTTTTTTGGTTACAATCTGATTCTTTTTCTTTATCTTTAACTGTCTAACCTAACTATAATTTATTTTTATGTTTTATTATTAAAATGGGATCATTTTACTACACTATTATAAACTAATTGCTATACATCTACAATTAAACAACCTCAGATTAAAATACAATACACTACAATATGTATAGTTCACGTTTTTTTTTACATTTCTTGCTTGGAAACAGGCAGTAGTTATTTCTCAAATACAAATAACTCATACGTTTTTAAATGCGGACCAAGGTACCTGCAACCATAATTCTATATGCAAAATGAGCACCAGACAAGAAAGTGCCCCGGACCGGACGGCGGGTTTAAAATGCGGACCAAAAAGGGTGGATTACCTGTCACTAGAATTTAAAAATTACACATTTTTTGTTCTTCAACCTACCTTTTACTTTTAATGACACTGGAAAACAATCCAGCCATCAAAGGAAATTACAAATTTTTTATATTCTAAGAAAAATCTTTCGTATCTACTAATGGAAAAGCTGCTTCCCAACGGAGATTCTTCATAAGTTAGGGCAACGAGGATTTATCTAGCACTCCAGCAGGAGAATCAGAGTTTATCCCCACGGAGGAATTAATCAGGTAATGAGAACATTCGGAAATAAACCAGTTCTCTAGCAGATCCAATTACTACTCGCTAATTAAAGTTTGTTTCATCAATAAAACTTGTCTTTAATTAATATATGTGTGCGTTGCAGTCACTTCTACAGGAAATTTGATACGAATGACGAAACTATTCCAGAAAGCTTTGTTTTACTTGCTTTTCTATATTTATTTGTTTAACTTTATACATAATTAGATACCGTAAATATGCCTATACTTTATAAATAAATGGATAAGCTAGCTAACTACTAAAACTATATACAGTATGTCTTAATAAGTTGGAACCATATGGAAAGATTTTTGATTATTAATTTTAGGAAAAAAAACCGATGTCTATGGTCAACAGTGTCGAAGGCTTTTGCGAGATCCAAAAAAACAGCTAGTGAATGTTTCTTCCTGTCCAGGCTATTGCAGATTTTTGATGTGAGTGAGCAAATCGTGTCATTTGTGGACTTTGTGAATCCAAATTGTTTTTCAGATAAAAGTTTATTTTTCTCAAGTTAACTGACTATTCTGACCTTCAAAAGTTTTTCAAAACTTTTGCGATGTTACTGATTAGAGAAATGGGTCGATAGTTGAGGATTTCATAATTTTTTCCACTTTTGAATAGTGGATTTATTATTCCAAGTATTTTATTTATAAAAAACGTGAGTTGTTGTGAAATTTCGTTTCTGATTTCTTTTAGTAATTCCCGTCCGGGAGATTTTTTGTCTTTTAAATTATTTATAGTTGTAATTAATTCATTTTCTGTTACTGGTGAAAGAAATGTTGAAGACTACGTCCGAGCTCCTTGTAGTGGTGGAATTGCGGGTACCTTAATTTTATCAGCGAGTTTTTTCCCTAGCAATGTATAATGTTCATTGAATAAGTTTGCTATTTCAACTCTATCAGTAATTGTTCTATTCTCATAATTATGATAATTCATTTACTGTATTCCAAATTATTTTACTATCACCTTTACTAAGGTTGATTTTTTTTATAGTATGAGGTTTTAGCGTTTTTTATTAATGTATTAACTATATTTAGGTATCTCAAATAATCGTTTTTTAGCATGTCATCATTCTTGTTCATTTTGTACTGTTTAAAAGCTCGTTTCTATGATTTATACTCTTAATTAAACCTGTTTTCCAGTTTTTCTTTTAATTTTATTATGTTTTATTTTATGATTTAGAGCAGTTTTCAATTGTATTTTTTAACGTGGTTAAGGCCCTCATGCCAGACTTTATCAAAAGCCTGGGCCACGTCTAGGAAGACGGTGGAGCAGACTTTCTTTTCCTCTAAAGACTTTTCAATTATGTCTGTGATTCTATGCACCTGGTCGATCGTTGAGTGTTTTTCTCTAAAACCAAATTGATGGGAGGGTATCAGGTCCTTTTCTTTTATTGTAGGTTTTAATCTCTTAAGACAATTTTTCGTAGAGTTTCAAAATAACAGGCAACAAAGAGATGGGTCGGTATGACGTTACTTCTTGGGGAGGTTTACCTGGCTTAGGTATCATTATAACCTCTGCTACTTTCCATAGCTGAGGTACGTATCTCATCCTAAATGATGCATTGATAAGGTTGGTCAGTTTGACAACAGCTTTACGTGGGAGTTGTTTCAAGATTTCTCCGGTAATGAGATCAAATCCAGGGGCTTTTTTAGGATTTATATTTGTTTCGATTTCAACATAAACTTCTTTTGGAGACGTAGGTCTAACGACTGAATCTTCTTTCCTGTTCTGGTTCATTCTAGTCTTGGGTCTCTTCACCATCGTTAGTCTGGAAAGTCTTTTCTAAGTGTTCTGCGAATCTGGATGCTTTTTGTATATTATTTCGTGCCCAACTCCCGTCTTCCTTTCTAATTGGTGGGTTATGTGTAATAGGACTTTTCAATCGTTTGGTTGCTTTCCAGAGTGAATAATCGGTACTGCTGTCATTAGTTAATTCACGCAAGTACTCACCAATCGATTCATTTTTAATACGCTGAATTTCGCGTTTTAACTGTTGTGTTGCATTATTTAAAGCTGTTTTATCAGCTGGTGCTCTGGACTGTTGCCATTTTCTTCTGATTTTTCTTTCTTCTAGTATAAGGTCTCTGATCTCTTTTGGATAATTATTTCCTTTTGTTTTGTATTTAAAATCAGGGATGTTCTCCCAATTAGTTAGTAAATTTTTTTATGCTTATTGTTCTGTATTTAAATTTAAGAACAACTTACTCTTCGATAAATCAATATTTTTTATTTTTCTGTACACAACTAAATATTTTATAATTTTTATTCCTGATTACTCATTTATATGTGATGCAGAACTTTTTATTAAGGTGAAAAAAATCCCTCACATCTTCTTGTTCTCCAGTTTTAACGTCAAAATAAATACACAAACAATTCTGGAAATATTTCAATTGAAGGGATTATTTACATACTATTTACTAAAAATAAACAACCGCATCATTTGTCGTAAACTTTGATTTATTCCATACATTCCCGTTTGCATACATCAAACTCCAAATTGACTCCTTCAAATAGAATCCGTGACATATTCTAAAGCATATAACGCGGTTGATTCAACTGAAGTCATTTTTCCTAGATGAAATTCCCGCTCATCCCGACTCCCAGATGAATTTCTGGCAACTCATTCCGGCAGGATATTTTTCAGGATTTTCTTCCTGGAAAATACCGGCCATCTCGGCCGGATATGCAACTACATAATAATGGATGTCTGGTTGCCAGAACATTTTATAATCTTGAATGAAGTAGTGGTGGAGCATTACTGAGATTTCCGGATTTGAGGAATTAAATATCCTACTCAAAACGTATAGGAGAGTAATTTTGGATATAAAAATTGTTTTGTAAACTTAATAAATATCTGTTGTTTACAATATAATAGTTTTCCGTTATTAATATGGTTTTGCGATATTTGGGTATATGCCAGGTCACGTTCTCTCCAATGGAAAACAGTTATTTAAATAAGGTCTGCAACAAAACAGTCCAAAATTATTTCGACATATCCTAAGCAAATTTTAAACTTTTCTGCAGAACTTGTAGATCCCTTTTCCGTCGCATGAACGAGCATTTAAAAAACACTGACAGCCCCAACAGAAACTCAACAATATTACATAACATGGACAATTAAAATTACCTGAGATTGGATTTATTCGAAGAACTGTGTGAATATTCAAGTAAACTTATACATTTCCTACCGCTTTATTAAAGGATTTTTTACTAAATTTAGCTCAAATCAAATCTCATTCAAATATAATTTTAATTTCTTACTTTCTTAAGTTGGTATCATTCTTCCCCAACTGACAGTTGATACCGAAACATTTCCACATGGTCACAGCAACCTCAATCGGTAGTACCGAATTATTCCCACCATTATATCCGACCAGATTATAGCTTAAACTAGTCGTTTTCTAAAACTGTTTTGGGCTGTCGTTTGTTGTGTAAGCAGCTAATATTGTTGGCCAGTGAATTTTTAAATGGAAAATCATTTTTGTCACATCATTAGCTATTAGTACTATTAGTTAGCTTCCAAATGAGCCTACTCTAGAATCTAAATTAGTAATCAATATTAAATATTTTTATAAAACTTCCAAAAACCACATTTTAAACTTTCTACATATAAAACCCTGTATCTAACATTTTTTTATAGACTAACAATCCAGTTAAAACAGTTTTTAAATTTGTCCAATACCATATAAAACTTCCAACTCCTCGTATTGAAAAATAGGGCACTTCCTCACGAGATTTATCCAACATTTTCTGCTAATGAAAATGCTGTAAAGTCGAAGTATTGTTGATGAAATTTTCCAGTCTGTCGCTGTAAATGGAAGTAAAATTCAACTCTCCCCGGATTTTATTATTGTTTAATTTCATTCGATTTTCGTCCTAATTCGGAAGTACGTATAATGGTTCCGGAAAAAAAAATGTAATTGCCAAAGCTATTTTAACGAAGTGGGATATTTCCGCTTATTTTCGTATTGAAGAGAAGGGAATTTCTAGAATTCAGGATCGGTATTAGTAAAAGTGAATTAGTTTAAATTTAATACTGCCTTCTAATATATTTAAGGTATCAATTATCTCGCCTTATTATTATACAGGGTGAATCAAGGTAGACGCGACGGTCCATTGGGGCTAAAGGGTTAATATTTTTAAAATCAAATACTATTAAACGAGCAAGGTTTGTATGTGTGTGTGTATGGGTGTCCAGAGGATCTCGAAATCCACTCGTCAGAATTCAATGAAACTTTCAGGGTAGACTAATTCCTATCTAAATCGGCGAAAAATGTAGGTCTCATGTCTGTGAAAATTCGATCTTCCGAGATATTTACAAGAAAAGTTAAGCTTTTAGTTTTATTTCCTAGCAACGGCACATAATAATAACTTGTTTCTATAGTAATATATACTATAAAGGATAGATGAGTACAGTCAAAGTGGGGATATAACGTCACATTCCATAGGCGTACTTTGCAAAATAAGTTTCTATAATATAAATAAGGTCACAGCATATAAAATATATATACGCACTTCGTAGATTAAATTTTGAAGTTATATTATTTACAAAAAATGAAAATAAACTTTATGCATCCGACACTTTAACATTGAACGAATTAAATTTAACCAATAAATAACAAGGAGGATTATATGTTGGGATTAAATTAAATCTCTTGGCATTAAAAGTAACGCTTCAGTACTTACCTAAACTCAAAGATAAAAAAAAAGTTAGTTCAAGAACTATCTTTAAAAGTCACTGTCTTCACTAAAACTACTGGCATCACTATAATTGTCTTTTCTGATGTTTATTATTATCGGTTCTATTAAATTATCCATTGATATATCCACTTTCCTAAATGAATTTTCCACATTTTTAACATGATCAATGCATTTTCCCCAATGTTCTCTATTTACATCTGAAACTGCCTTCAAAAACAAATTTCGCACATCAGGAAATTTAAATGTTTTATTGTTTTGAGAAACATAACCTTTTAATAATTGAGACCAGATCAGTTCAATGGAATTTAACTCTGCGTGGTTCGGAGGAAATCTGAGAATTTTAATTCCTTTTTCTCTGGCCATCTCATCCATAATATATTTTTTGAATTTGTTTTTATGTTGCCTTGCTATTACTAATAATTCTGCCTTCAAGGATTTAGGAGGACTGATAATATTTTTAGAATGAAGCCATTTTGAAATATATATTATTACAAAATTCCGAATCAATTAAAATACATACGATACGGCTATGAATAAATAAAGTCTGACTTATCTGTCAAAATAACAGGTTTATTACAGTAAAAACCATGGAAACAAGATTAAATCTAGACAAAAACTATATTAGGCCGATCAGATGTATTAAAATTTAAATTTTAACTACAAATAAGCATTGAAGGATGAGGTAAAAATAAAAAAACCTGTACTACGTTCTGCAAATTAAATACTGCACTCCTTTCTTCTGTATAGTATAGTAGTAAAAAGGTTTGACTTTATTTAATTTCTGGCGTTTTAATCAGAAAGAATTCAATTTTAAATTTGTCGCTTTATATAAAAAAGGAAAGGTTCATTTGACGGACATAAATAATTTGCTTGTCAAATGACAGCCATCTTATTAATTCAAAGTTGAAAATACAACGTTGCCAATTCAATTTCAGAAATCATGGGTTTAGGTAAATATTTATAGGAACGTTGAGTAACACTGTTAAAATGGACACCTGTCTTCCCTTCCCCGATAGTGTGAGACTACCCCTTACGGCTACTATTTTATTATGCGGACAGTTTTAATATTTAAGTTTTCATGATCAGAGAGAGAGAGAGAGAGAGAGAGAAAGAATTTTTGAAAAAATATGATATCAATATCTGCCACACGTCAAGAGTCTGGTCACAGGTTTTTGTGGAGGTTTTTTTACCCAAAAAATAATAAAATCAATTGAACATAGAGTTTTTCTTATATAGTGATAAATAGAGTGAGCTGAGCGATCTTCTGTTGACGGGACGTGTGCCCTACACGCTGCTGTTGCCCGTCCCGGAAACGGGGCCTGTCCACCGTGACAATTCGCGAAGATCAAGCGTCAGTAGAAGTTGCCCTAAAAGGGTGAAATCCCCAGAAACTAGGCAACTTTAACGCATTTAACTAACCTCTGTGACAAGCAGTTGATAAACGTCAACAACAGCTGCAGCTAATTGAAAATTAACACTGACGGCTTTTTTAATTTTCCCGCCTACTTTCAAGCCAATCGCCAATCAACTTTTTATTTATCTCCCTATCAGTAGTTCAAGTAGATGTCGCCCACTCCGTGATTTTCGCGAATTAATTAATAATTTGTCATGTTATAAATATACTTAAATTATATACTCATTGGGCTGCTTAAAAATGTAGATTTGAATATTAAGAGCGAAGCTCGGTGACCAGATATTTTTGTTTATTCATGGATATGTGGGTTAAAATTATTTTGAATTATATAGGCTGTCCCAAAAAAGTGTGGCGTATCAAAGTTTTATTGTTTCTTATGGACGACCCTATATTTTGTTGCATTTATAGATTATACGTTAAAAATAAGATAAACTTTCTTAAGTATTCCCTATACATAAACTTTTTACTTTTCGAGATATTTTGATATTTCTAAAAATGGAAGAACTTACAAGTTCGAAACCTATGGAATCAGCCAAATCCAATTATAACTGAAAAAACTTAGACTAATAATTGAAAGCAATAATGTATTTAGAGTTGTTTAAAATTATACAGGGCGTCCAAAATGGGGCGATTCTCTAATGACATATTCAAACGACAATATCGTTCTTATTTTAAATAGATTATAAAATAAAAATTAAATAATTAATTTGGTGTTAAAATTTTTTAAAGTCCCAAAAAAAATTCGTTTCGAATTATTTTAAAGTAAGAATGACATTTGAAATATAAAAGGAAAAACATTTCACATATCAAAAAAAAGTAAAACAATTTTTTAGGGTCGGAATTTTGCTTACTTTTTCTTTGACATGTCAAATGTCATTTGGATTTTAAATTTTAAAATTTTTTTCCATTGCTTAGTTTTAAAATTCGGGAATGAAAATTTCAGGATGTATTTACAAGCCAATAAGGCAACTAAATACCAAATAAAGACTTTAGGTATTTTATTTTTTTGTAATGTACACTGCGCGTCATATAAAACTGGTATAACTCTTATAATCGAAAATAGCGTTTTTCTAGGTGTGTAAATGCATCTTTTAGAATGTGTCAATACTAAACTTGTTTTTATGTTATAATTTCTAGGGCAGTGATGCCAGGTCAACAAAAAGTTTAGTAGATGTAACGATAAAATTAAATTTTTTACAGCAATAAAACGAGATGGAGAAATTAAAAATTTCAATTCAATAAATAATAACTTGTCACAGATCCATTACTATTAAATTTTCATCTTCTGTCAAGCTGTTTTGGAAATTATTCGGATTTGATCAAACTTACTTAAATGGGCTGGCATTATGGATATGCGCTTTGACAAATGTGACGGTTATTTTGATTGATTAATTAAGTTAGGTTTACATTGGGAAAAAAAGTGTACCAGTTTTATAAGACGCGCAGTGTACATAGGGGCTAATGCACGTCCTGGTGGGACGATTTCAATCAAAAACAAACGGATTCATTCCGCGATGACCCGATACCCACATACCAAATTTCAGCTCAATCGGACCAAGCGTTTGGACGCTACGGGTTGCAATTTTTTAGTTAAAAAAAATTTTTTTTAGGTTAGGTTCAAAATTAAGGAATGAAAATTTCAGGATGTATTTACAAGCCAGAGAGCCACCTAAATATCGAATAAAAACTTTAAGTCTTTATTTTTTTCGCGATGTACATATGGCTCCTGCGCCCCCTGGTGGGGCGATTTCAACCAAAAACTAATGAGTTCAATCCCCGATCACCCGAAACCCATATACCAAATTTCAGCTTAATCGGATTAAGCGTGCGGACGCTATCGTGGAACAATATAGACATACACTCAGACAGACTTCCATCTGGAAATCGTTTTAATCGTCTTAGGGGACCTCAAAATGGATCGTCGTTATCTCAAATTTTTTTTAGCGCGTTCACAATACTTTCCCTTGGCGAGGGGCCGGGAAAGTAAAATTATAAAGTGATAAAAAATCACTTTAAATAGATAAAAATGTAAAAAACATAAATAAGTACAAAAATACTCCATATAGAAAGTCTAAAACGGCTAAAAGTAATATAAATAACTAACTGTTAAAATATACAGGGTGTCTCAACTAAAAGTTACACCCAAATATTTCGAGTTTTGTTAAAATTTTGAAAAAATGCCAAAACAGGTCAATTTTAACCTAGAGGGGGTTCAATTTTTATCGTACTTTCAAACTTCTTTTTTCATCCCTGTAGCGTCCAGAACCACCCCTTGAAAAATCTTAAATGGCAAGTGGTGTTAAGTGACACATCATTTTGAAGATGCTTTCATTATCTAATGCAACCCCGTTCTTTTTCTTATTTTGAATGACTCTTTTTTGAGAAAACTGCTTAGATTATTGTAAGAGAAAACAATAGTAGTTCTAAAACAACAATTTAATTTTAACGAATGTACTGTTCAATTCAACGTTCTTTACTATACCTAAATCTATTAATTTTGGAGTTATTTTTATTTTTGTTATATTTTACATTTCCGTAATGTCTAAATATAACACCCTGTGATCAGTTTAGATTATGATCCGAAAAAATTACTGATGAATCCACTTTTCATAATAATGGATTAGTTAACAGTCATAACTTTTATTATTATGATGTTAACGTTAGCCGACAGACCAAGAGAATAATTTTTTGGGGGGTCTTTTAATTTTTGTCTCTCTTGTTTAAACTCTGCAAACCAAAAGTTTCACGTAAAATATTAAAACATGCTTCTAATTTTAACAAATTTTTTAAATTATAATAAATCATAACTCTAAAATTTTCATTACTCAATCCTGCCCACCTATAATTGATATTTCAAACTTGTCGCTGATGGTGTTTATTAAGTACCTAAAAAAGTTCAGCAAACTCCCAGTATAAGTGATACATATTATGCGTTTACTCGTCTATATCTACAAAAATGTTTTGGTGTCCTTTTAATAGTTGTAACCCTTTTATTTCATATATGGGTTTCTTTGAAGAAAATCAATTTCAATTAAGATTAAAATGATAATTTCGCAACCAACTGCGCTTAGTCACGAAACATTTGAATTATAAGAAGGGCTTTTCCCCTTGGTGCACGTGCAACAGGAAAATGCGCAACAAGTCAGAGAGTAATGAGAATGTAAGGCGTGTCTAATAAAAGAGTTGAAGTCATAAACCAAAATAGTGCTGAGAAGCAAGAGTGGTTATGTTTTGTTTTATGTAAATGTATTGGGTGTACATATTTATTTGGAATTCCCTTTTCTAGTTTATAGTGTTTTGTTATTTTAAGTGTTCTTTTTTATGGATATAAAGTAAAAATGTTTTCCTACGACCACATAGGAAAGTAACAGATATCGCACTCTCTGCTCCGACGGAAAGTCGTACTTTTCACACGTGTGCGGAAAGTACTTTCCGCACAAGTGTAAATTACTTTCCTATCTGTTCTACAAGTTCATAATCAATGGCGGCTCCAAGGAGAGGGCAGTAAGGGCAATTGCCCCTCCAAAAAAAGTCCGACAATGAGAGGATATTTCGCAATAATCCCAAAATATTAAACCCCAAAAATTACGACGATTGGCAATGTCAAAATTACCGAAAAAAAATTTTGGGCCATTTTTGAGAGAAAAAGTGAGTTTTTCAAGGTATAAATGGACCTACAATCTACAAAAAAAATTCAAAAAAATTAAAATTTGGTTTACGCAGAATGAATTTTGTATAAGAGACGATTGGCAATGTCAAAATTACTGAAAAAAAATGTTTGGGCCATTTTTGAGAGAAAAAGTGAGTTTTTTAGGATATAAATGGACCTAGAATCTACAAAAAAAAATTAAAATTTGGTTGGCAGAATGAATTTTGTATAAGAGACGATTGGCAATGTCAAAATTACTGAAAAAAAATGTTTGGCCCATTTTTGAGAGAAAAAGTGAGTTTTTTAGGATATAAATGGACCTAGAATCTACAAAAAAAAATTAAAATTTGGTTGGCAGAATGAATTTTCTATAAGAGACGATTGGCAATGTCAAAATTACCGAAAAAAAATTTTGGGCCATTTTTGAGAGAAAAAGTGAGTTTTTCAAGGTATAAATGGACCTACAATCTTCAAAACAAATTAAAATTTGGTTTACGCAGAATGAATTTTGTATAAGAGACGATTGGCAATGTCAAAATTACTGAAAAATAATGTTTGGGCCATTTTTGAGTTTTTTAGGGTATAAATGACCTAGAATCTACAAAAAAAGTTCAAAAAAATTAAATTTGTTGAAATCTAGCACAACACGGTGAAAGAAGATTCAAAAAGCAGTGGCCAGAAGACCTAACTGTATGAATCATTATTGGTAACCGCTAATGGGCAGTACCCAACTCCTGTCAACTGACCTTCAACCCATTTACTTATTACTCCATTTTGTACTTTTGAGTAGATTGTAAATTTGCAAATAAACAATAAAAAAAAATATATTTTATAAACATTTTATATTATATATTGTCATAAAACAATTTTTTTGACCCATTCCCTTTTCACCTACCAATAAATACGAATTTTCAGATTCGCCCCAAAAACAAAACCGACCCGAAAACTTCGAGCTATACGACCAATTCCAACTTAAATATTACTTTTATATCTTATCGCTCGAGTGTATCTACCTCCCAGCATTCGAAAACCCATATAAAAAGCAAACCAATAAAATTTACAGCCCTTTTTGACCCGTGACACCTTTCTCAGACTACTGTCTGTCATATCTTGAAGATAAGCACACGGCTCAAGGAAACATTGAAAACTTGTAAAATTCATTTCTGGATTCTTTAACCAGTGAAGTACTCGAAATAATCACGTTGAAATATTGTTATCTAAACCGACCATCATAATACCATTTTATACAGAGATTCCAAGTTTAACTAATTTAATGTTCAAATCCATAGTCAGAAATACAATTACATAGAACAATATCGTTACCATTTTTCTGAAGCTTTAGCCATACTAAAAGCTCTAGTGTGGTGCACATATCAGCACTTTTTGCAATATCCCAATTGCAACGGATTCTATATCTGTTCTGCTGGCAATTAAAAGCCCTGCTATTAAACATTTTTAATACTGTCGATAAAAAATTTAATTTATGTCTTAATGAAACAACGAACAACATTAACTTTAATTTGGACTAAAGGACACTGTGTGATTAAAGGCAATGAAATAGTGGATGGGGCTGCTAAAGAGGCGTGCAACATTGGAAAAATGATACAAATATCAAACTTTTAAGACATTATTAATCTCTTCAAGAAGAATATCAGAGGTAGTTGGGAACAGCAATTTAAAGAATACGCAAAAGTATCTGCAAATCAGTATTTTAGATCATATCCGACACTAACAAACGCCATACCCTACATACATACCTGGAGTTATATTAAACGTCACATTTCCACTACAATCCGTTTAAAACTATACCATGGACGTTCCCTGCTCATTTGTTTCAAATCGGTATTCTTGAATCTCCATGTTGCAATCACTGCACAGATAACTTTATTGCAGATGTTAACCACATATTTTATGAGTGTCATGTACATGCAGCACAAACAATAATATTGTACAGTGATTTGCACAAAAAAACCAGTTGAGACTGCTCTTCTAGCATTGCCATAGGCCTAACAAATCGTAATGAAAGTATTAATAAAATTTTAGATTGACAGTTCTAATTCTAATCAATACAGTCTACTCACTTTGACCAAAATCGTCATTCACTATGCGTCTACTTAAATTCAATGTCATTTTTTCAAAATTTCCATATTTTGGACCCCATTTTGAAGGTGTTCCCGAAGAGGTAAGGAGGGGCACATCAAACCCTAAGCTTACTTTTTGATGCTCTATCAAAATCAGAATCAGAATTTTAAAATTCATAAACACAATAAATCAACACAAACACACAAAAAAATATGAATTGGCATACGAAAAATTTGTGGAATGGAAAAGAAATACAAAAATAAAATTAAATAAATTATTTTTTCTACGCAAAGTAGCACTTTCCCATAAATTATGTAAGCTACCAAAAACATATAAAAAATTTTCTGGCTTATTACTTAAACATAAATTATAAAAATTATTTAAAAAAATGAAAGTCGTTAGCTTTGATTTGATCTTTGCTTTTTATTTTATACTTCCGTGCATTCAAAAATTCAAATCATTAATTGATTTGTTGATGTAATTTATTTTAATATTTTGTTCTAATTTTTTAGTATTGATCTAAAAATCTAGTAATTTTTTTAGAATTATTATAGAACGTTTAATGCAAACCAAAATTTTGGCGAATGCAAAAACTTCCACCAAAATATTACGCATTTAACTATTTTTGAAGCAATAAAATGTAACTGAGTTAGGATTTCTTACATTGAATTATAATTAAAAATTAATAATAACACATGCAAGCAAACGTTTAATTTGCTTTCAAATAAAAAATAAATAGAAATTTTGGCGGATGTACCACAATATTCACCAAAATTGTACATTATTTAAGCGTATAGAAAGCATTCGCCAATATTTACGAAATCACATTTGTAATTTCTAACTTAAAATCCAGCAATATGTGTGAATTTCACTGATTATAATGACGGTTGAAAATATTGAAGCGGTAACTTGGACTATGTTAACTACAACTATAACTACAACTGATAAGACCCGATGAACACTGGAGAAAGGTTTCGTACTTGTAATCCGGAGTCTTAATCAGAATCAGTCATAAGCAGAATTGGAGTCATAAGAAGCTTCAGTCCTGGGAGCTGTTGCCAACTCCTGGTGAACTTACAGGAGTGTAATGGGGAGCGCTGTAACCCCAAATATTTATTTAGTTTTTAAATTATGCTTCATCGTTTTGTGTGCGTGTTTGTGTTTAAAAATGATACTTTTATGAGACGTTTTCACCTTTGCAATTGTAACCCACGATCCGTCTATGTCGTCAATGCATTTAAAAGGTTAACGCACTTATTGGGCACTGCTGAAAAGATTTTTGATAAAATCCGAGACTTGTAGATAAAGAGAAAAAAATAATGAATCAAAATTTGGAATTTTTAAAACATTATAACAAGGACTTTATTTTCTTCCATACCTTCAGTAATTACTACTCACATATGGCTAACCCTACTTTAAATAACCCTACTTTAAATTATAACAACTTCCTTTCTAATAATGTTTAATTATGTTAAATAAACATTCTTATACTTTTCTACTTCATTTCGATAAGGTTATTTTTCATTTTGTTACAATCCCATTTATCTTTATTGAATGGCTGTCTGAAGGACTTTGACAAACTGGGTTATACAAACCATGCATTGAGTTAAAGGTGGTCAACATTTTTTTAAGTAATATTGATTGCTGTGAAAACATAGTTAAGAAGTTTTATATTTTTTCCAATAAAAAAAACATTAAAATCTACACTACATTATTCTAATAATGATGTTTACTTTTTAATTAAGCACTGGACTCATGATCGGGTTCAATCAATCTACTAGTAGTTTTTATTAAAAAAATGACCATTCGAAAATACAGTTCTTTTGATTTTTACCATACCACATTACCAATTGTTTCTTTTTCTGTAGTTTCTGAAAACCACGCCTATGTTTCTTGTCGCGTTGTCTTCATATAGAAATTTTAAACTATCCCTAATTGTTTTGCCATCTTTGATTCATTCATGTGCACAGGTTTTGTTTTTTTTTTCTATTATTATTATATATATTATTACCTATATAACTCATATAGTCAATTTTTGCATAACCGAAAATGTAATTCCGAATGCTTGGAGAAAAGCAATTGTAAGGGTTTTACCAAAAAAAAAAGGCTCCCAACGAATTTAAAGACCTGCGTGCAATAAGTATTTTGCCGGTTCTGTCAAAAATTTTGGAAAGGGCCCTAGAATCCCAAATTAAGGATTATCTGTACAACCACTCCCTACTTCCTACAATTCAATCAGGTTTTCGTAAATTCTTCAGCTGCACCACTGCCTTACTACACATCACTGATGATATTATAAAAGCTACAGATGAAGGTCAGATTACTATGCTAGTACTATTAGATTTTAGTCGAGCTTTTGACACCATTAACTATGGGTTACTAGTCGGTATGCTGAAATATATGGGCTTTTCCGACAACGCTTCTACCTTGATAGAAAATTATCTCGATAATCGACAGCAGCAAGTTTGTATGAATGGTGTCTGCTCGGATTATATGTCACTAAGATCTGAAGTCCCACAAGGGTCTATACTTGGTCCATTACTGTTCTCTATATACTCTTCTCATATTCTTGTCAAAATTCAAAACTGCAAGGCGCATCTCTACGCTGACGATACTCAGCTCTATTATAGTTTTGAGCCTCACGAATTAGAAAATGCCTGTGCAATTATCAACGAGGACTTGAAAGCTTTTATTAATTATGCCACCGATCACTGCCTACTCTTCAATTCAACAAAATCTAAAGTCATGCTGTTTGGAAGTAAATATCATAGACAAAACTTACCTATTGAAATTAATATTAATATAAATAATGAGAAAATAGCGTTAGAGAATGAAACAAAAAATCTAGGCGTAGTAGTGGATTCTGACATGAGGTTTGAAAATCATATCAAAACATTGATACAGCGCGCTTACTCTAACATTAAATTGTGAATAAAACACCTCCGTATTTGCACTGTAAAATTACTTATCGCACTGATGTGCACAACATAAACATTAGAAATAGGGGGTTACTGAGTGTCCCTCCTTTTAAAACTGAAATTTTCAGACGATCGTTCAGTTACCAAATATATAGCCTTTACAACTCGATTTCATCGGAACTTAAAAGCTTAAGTGTTAAAAAATTTGAATTATCAGCATTAACTAGCTTATACTAGAAATAGGATTTATTATTATTATTATACATCATGCTTATTTTTTATGCATTTTTTTCTCTTGCCAACTTTATTTATTTATTTTATTTAACAATAAGGAATTTTGTGAGGGATGCATTCGCAATAACTTAGACTTTATACTTTTGTAGATTTCTAAATGAAACACGTCTCTGTTTTTGGGTTAAGTGGAAGAATATTTTTGGTTGAGTCCAGTACCCAACCAAAATTAACTTCGCCCTTTATTTTCAACAAATCTATGTTTGTTTTTTATATAATTATGTATATACTTTATTTGAAAATAATAAAGACGTTTATTATTATTATTAAATAAGTGCGCATCAGCATCGAGAAGTAGTTCGGATTTTTATTTGTAAATTTTAGGTGTTTCTTCTTCCCTACCATGTATAAAGTTGGACAAACCAATAAGTATGATAAAATTTAACAAGGCAAAAGTCCAAGATTTGTGGCGGACTGAAAAATACTCTACGATTTTTATTACTATTACTATTATATTCAAAAGGTGGATCTGGCCCATTATTTGTAAAATTGTTTCCTCGATAAATACTTGAAAGTCCTTATCCATCTCTTCTACCATAATTATCCTCATCTGATTAAGTCCTCGCCCTGTATAAATACAAGGTCAAACTGAACTTCTAGCTCATATGCATGAGATCTGAGGTTATTTCTAATGGATGGTATGGTCAGTGTTGAAATTAGTTTAATTAAAATTCTTTCGCTTGAAGTTTTTCATTTCGAAGCTTTATAGGAATTGTTATACCGAATTCCAAAGCAAATAGAATTTGTGAGTGGGTGTAGAAATAGATTTAAATAGTGTTAAAAGTGTCACTATAAACTATGAGTTAAAATTGCGGATTGTTAAAGAAAAGTATGCAATAGTTTAGCACGATTTTCAAATATTGCTCGGAAAAATCATAAGGCTTTGGGATAATTTTTATTCGCTTTTTCATATTTATTGATTGAATAACCTATAAATTATTAAATTTTTGGAATAAATACAGGATGAGCCACACCTAGGATCCAATAAATAGTGAACAATAGGCTGCTTTTCATTATTAAAGTCCTATTTCATTGAACGTAAATAAAATTATTCCATTTTAAGGTTAAATCATGACACATAACCGGTACCTTCTTTCCCATTTTTGTTTTTTTTTCTCATATTGTTTTTGCTGCTACTACTACTCAATCACTGCAGAACACTATTGATAATATTTCCTCCTGGCTTAAAACATGGCGCATTAAAGTTACATTCACTCAACGTAAAGGCAACTTTCCAACTGTCATATTTAATGGCCACCCTCTACAATAATCAGAACATGGCAAATATCTAGGGATATACCTAGATCCTAGACTAACTTGGAAAAGGCAGAAGTTAGGACTACAACTTTGTTGGATAATAGGACGAAGATCACAACTATCAATTAATAATAAGCTATTGGTCTACAAAGCTATTCTAAAACCAATAACTTTGGGGTGCTGCAGATAAATCTAACATAGAAAGTTTGCAGTCTAAACTTCTTCGAATAATTGTTAACGCCCCATGGTATGTACCTAACACAACTATTGCCCACGACCTTCAATTGAGGTCTGTTAAAGATGAAATATCCAACTTCTCCCAGGTATGTTACCAAAGATTAAGAAACCACCCAAATTCAGTGGCTAGAATTCTAATTACACCACCCATCAGACGACGGATGAGAATACATCGCCCTCGTGACCTACCTACAATATTCTAAGAACTCAGAAGCTCCATAAACCATACCAATTTACTTCTTTTAAAACAGCATTATTATTTTATAGGTCATTTATCAGATCTATAATTGACTCCTGCTGTATTTTTTACGGATCGTCATCAAACACAAAACTTTGTACCGGAGCAATGAAATTCTGGCGCAAGCAAACGAACTACTTTTACGTTTTAGGCAACAATTAATAGCTAAAAAATGCAATACTAAGTTAATAATTCGTCCTTAATGATCAAAATTAGTAACACGGAAATTTTAACCAACCGCTATCGGAAAATTAAAAGCTCACCTTTATTGTCAACGGCCTTTCTGGAAACCAATGAATTCTATCAATTTATTGTAACAATGGACATATTATCAAAGTCCCCATGATAACGAAGTCGCAGATCTAGATCACATACTTTCGGCTATAAAAGTTTTTCTAGTAGCGAATTGGCGGATGATCTAGTAGGCGTTCAATTACCTACATGTGTTAAGCGGCGTTCATTGGTATAGTAAATAGGTTAGTTACTTGCGCCAGTAACTTGCTAGACAGCTACTAATCCAATGTTAACTGCATACTAACTTACTTGTACCAGTACTTGTTCCAGCAGACTGGCTAAGTAAGTAAATAGCTGCATAGTCTATTTACTAGCCTACTAACCTTCCCCCACTACAGTAAAACTTACTGTCCTTCTACTCATCTCATTACTAACCTCTATGCAAGCCGAATATAAACAGTTTTGCGCCAGCCAGTACCAGTGACATTTGTATATAAGTACGTGGAACAATATTTTCTAAAATCTGCTAATAGTAACTAGTATTGAGAAAATAGTATTATGTGTAAACGCCTACTAATCTTGGACTTGGGGCTAGTTAGCTACTTGCACCGGTTGCCGCTTAAAGCGGTGTTTTCATTGGTATAGCTACTTGTACTAGCAACTGGTGCAAGTAGCTAGCCTGCCAATGAACTACCCCAAGTCCAAGATTAGTAAGCGTTTACACCTAATACTATTTTCTCAATACTATTACTAGTATCAGATTTTAGAAAAGTATGGCTTATCGCATTGGTAGAATTTCGCATGTAGCATCCATTCGGATGAAAAAAGCCATCTTAAAAGTTTGCCAGTGTCTAATTCAAGAAATCAGTGACCAACAGGAGAAAGAATGTAGCGGAAAAAAATTGTGGGTTAGAAAATGGATAAGTAGAAGGAATACCAGAGGTGCGTCTGTCTTGCTCTTAAAGGAACTCTCAACAGAGGATCCTAAGGAATATATATTGTGTCTTGCATTAACTAAACAATTTGATACTTTGCTAACTATGGTATCACCTGCAATTCAACATTAACTGCCACTTGCTGGCGCAAAACTGTTTACATTCAGCATGCATAGAGGATAGTTAGTGGCGAGATGAGTAGCAAGGACAGTAAATTTTACTGTAGTGGGGGAAGGTTAGTAGGCTAGTAAATAGCCTACGCAGCTATTTACTTTCCTAGCCAGTCTGCTGGTACAAGTAAGTTAGTTTGCAGTTAACATTGGATTATTAGCTGTCGATCAAGATAGTGGCGCCAGTAAATAACCTGTTTACTATACCAATGAAAACACCGCTTTAAAGTGTTGCTCGCGACTGGTGATGGATTGGTGTATGATCTGTTGGTTAACTATGTAAGAAAAAATAATATAAAGATATAAGAGAAAAATTAAAGGGAACTGTCTCTGGACAATTCTCAATATGTCCTCGTAGTGTTATTATAAAATATTTGCTGTAAATATTTTTACAGATTGCAAATAAAGTAGGCTGATAAAAAAATATTTTAAAAAGAAAATAGTCGATCATTTCAACTTATTTTTTTACATTTCACACAATTATCAATTTGCATGTTTTTAGGTATCAACTGAGCTGCTTCTACTAAAAAAGTATAAATTAGTTGAAATTAAGTTTTAGTTACTTTGAAAAAGTGTACTTTGACTGGTAAATTATTAACTTTTATCTTCATTAACTGAAACAAATTCATTAATTTTCACATCAACTCCTTTCGTTTATCTTTTGCCATTTTCATGAAAAAATAATAGCCGGTAGAATCCCGGGCGATGAAATATTAATCGGAGAGTAAAAAAGTGGCGTTCGAGTTGGAAGTCTTATATTTAAACCATATTGTGCAGATTAAAAGTACGAAAGTCTAACAATGGCTGTAAACTTCGGTGAAGAGCCGAGTGCTACTTGTCTTCTTTCCGAGGGTGCTCTCTATTGTATTATAAAAGTGTCGGATATAAAGAATTCCAAATGAACATAGATGTCAGTAATATAATATATACTATGTGGCAGGATGTTTTCTAGAACAACTAGGTATAGTCGAACCCACTGCTTTATGAGAATGATAAAACGCTATAAAAACAGCAAAGGATTCCGTTAAATAGAAGAAATGCTGATGGATCTGGACAATTTTGAGTACTTTAATGTTGAAAACATCGTACACTGTCCATATACATAAAAATAAAATAATATTTTGGCTATTAGGACAGTGGTCAAAGATTCAACAACCAACTTAACTGGATATCTTAATAGGGGTAAATGGCGTAAAATTTCTATATTGGTTAACTTTCTTTAATATGAATTTACATTTTAATTTCTATAACGCATATTAGATTTGAATAGAGGTTGACCACTCCACCTGGTCCATAGCTTCTTTTTCTGATCTCTTGTGAGATTCACAAACGTTACTAATTAAATTTTTGTCTTAAATTATAATTTAACTAAACTGTGGGGTGTGAAGTTACACTCATAAGAGGCGACAATGGAAGTGTGGTTATAGTTTTTCCATTTTCAATTGCAGAAACAAAATTCTCAAATGTGCCGACAGATTACTTTGATCGGCTTTGGCGGCTTGTAGATGTACCGACAAGTGGCTTTGTCGGTATTAGCGACTTGTGTAAAGCGGGATCATTTTGTTCTGCAATTGAATAGGAAGTAGGAAGTAGGAGTTAAACAAATATTGTCTTCGGTAGTGGGGGCTAGGGAAATATTCATACACTGATACACTGTGTTTGTCTTCGCACTTTATTTTTGATTTAGTGAATAGTAGGTGGTAGGTTAGAAAACGAGTAAGGAATTTAATTTATCAGATTCGACATCCTAAGACCGGTTTCTGCCTTTCAGCTTCGTCAGTTAGGCTTTTCGAATCCAATAAATAAAATTCCAAACTCGTACAAGTCAATAGCTATATCCGCTATAAGATAAAATTTTTAGATGTGCTACCATCTATGATTAGAAGAGAGTATTGACAATTTTTAAAGCAACAAATTCCCGATGTATTGGGGTTGCATACACAATTTGCATTGTGTGTTGCAAAGCTTTTATTTGACTGATTCTAGTCAAAATCTCTTCTTTCGTATCCCTTTCAGAGATTAATACAAAGTTAGAAAACGAGTAAGGAATTTAATTTATCAGATTCGACATCCTAAGACCGGTTTCTGCCTTTCGGCTTCGTCAGTTAGGCTTTTCGAATCCAATAAATAAAATTCCAAACTCGTACAAGTCAATAGCTATATCCGCTATAAGATAAAATTTTTAGATGTGCTACCATCTATGATTAGAAGAGAGTATTGACAATTTTTGGGCCGGAACCTTTCTTTCGGTACTCTAAAATGCTATTTCACGGCCTTGGTATACAAATAACTATTAAGTACACATTACTAGGACTTTTAGAACAAGTCCCTTTAGACATCTGCAAAATATGTCATTCCAAGAGGACATTTTTCAGCCATGTAATTTTTCATGTAAATGCCATTTGACAGAACTGGATATGCCGATGGGAATCAACTTTATGCCCAGCTAGATCTCCTGACCTTGCACCGCTTGTCTTTTTGTATGAAAACATCGTATATGAGACTCCGGTAGAAAATGGGGAAGATATAGTGGGACGTATCCAACAATCAGTAAAAGAAATTGAATATTGGGTATTAATTATTATTAAAAAATTAATTATCGCTGTAAAAATTAAAACTAGAGAGTTCGTAAAGAAAGAAATTCTTATCATAATATATTACATCAAATATATTGTTAATAATTTGTGCGAGATATTTATCTTTATTGCGTTTGTCGATAAACTAATTTAAATATCTAATATATTAGATCACTAAAAGCTCGCGAAACATTACATAGAGGAAAATCGATCATATACTTTTGTTACAAACAGATTTCAGTACAACTTTTCATATCCGGTGATTTTAATTTCAAAATTGTTAATAGAATCCTGTGAATTAATTAACAAATATTATACGGTGTTATATACATTAGAGGTATTTTAAAGGAATGAAAGTTTAATTAATTAATGTAAAAGCTAAAATTCCATATGCGTTAAGAATTTGAGCTATAATTCAAATGATAAGCATTTTTGAAAAACGATAAAATAGTGTTTTTTACTAATAATATTATACCATTTTATTGTTATTATTAATTTTAAAAAAAACTCACGCGACTTCTCAAATATTTATATTATAGAAATAATCCAAAAGAAATGTGGAGAACCTTAAAACAACTCATTAATAATAACAGAGATAAAGATTTTCTAAACAGTATAATTTTTGAAATAGGAGATGGGAAAAAATAGTAAATGTTTTAATAAATATTTTGTTGAAAGTATTGGAAATATTGTTGATAGTATCAATAGTACTTAAACATGGTGCAATTTAAAGAGTAACTTATACATACAATTTGAGAATTTTGAAATGCTTTCAATACGAAAAATAGTTAACAATTTGTATAGTAAATTCTCATTACACGAAATTTTAAGGACGTCCTTTAAAAAACTCATCGCTGCGCGATTCGTTTTTTAAACTTGGACTCGTGTCATAACAGCCATATGAAATAAGTTGCTTATAATACTTTTTATATTTTGCCATTTTATTAATTTTTTAATAAATTTATACTTTGCATATTATAGAGAAATTTGCTTTAAAAAAAATGAGTTGGTAGCAATGTTGTAGAATTTTTAAAATTTGACAGATTTGAATTAAAAAATATATCAGAAAATGTCACTTCATGTCATTTGTTGAGTCATATCACCAACCGTATAACACAAAAAGTTGCGTACTCTAATGAAACATTAGAGTACTCAAATGCGTATCATAATGTAAAATATTATAGATGCAAAATATAAAAAAGAAGTTTTTCTGCAGCCGTCTCGAAAACAAAATTTTCCGTATGATTTATTAAATCGAAAGTACCAATTTACACAAATCGTACCGAAAGTAGCATTTTCGGGACAAATTTTTTCACTTTCGGAACGATTTCTTTACGTTCGGTACGATTCGTGTTACTTTCGGGATGATTTTGGATATCTAGTAGGCGGTTTTGACAATAACATGAACTTGTATTTTATTCTGACAGTGCCTGTCATGTAACATTGGTGTGTTTTTTCGCTTTTCAAATCAAAAAAATGGAAATTAGTAGAGTGAAATGATTCCACATGAGATTAGTGAATCTGGTAAAGCGGATACATATGAATTATTGCGTAAGTAATAAGAGTGATTGTTATATGAAATTGTCTAGATATATAAAGTTCATACGTTATTATTCATCGATATCCTTTTTAACATACAAAACGGCTGCAGAAAAAATATTGTACGTAACACGATCCAAAAGTGATTTCACGGGACTCGCAGGTTTCCAGGACTCGTCTACGGCTCGTCCTGGAAATTTCCTACTCTTCCCGTAAAATATCACTTTCGGAACTTGTTACGTAAATTACTATTTCGAGACTATTGGTCATGTTATATTAAATCTAGTTAATACATCACTTAATACTGGCAGAATTCCTCATTCATTAAAAATCAGTACAGTTATACCTATCCAAAAAATAAACAATACCAATAATGCGGATGAATTTAGACCAATAAATACCTTGCCTCTACTAGAAAAAATTATAAAAATTGCTGTTTATGATCAATTAATGAATCATATTTCTGAAAATTCGATCCTAATATGTAACCAATCTGGTTTTAGAAATAAATTTTCATGTGAATCAGCGCTACATCTTACACTTTGTAACATTCAAACTAAATTAGACAAAAAGAAATATGTTGTAGCAGTATTTTTGGACTTTCGAAATAATGTTATCAAAATTGAAACAATATGGTATTGGGGTAGAGTAGACTATTTAAATAATCGCAAGCAGACCAAACATCCTGTGACATAAATAATGATATAGGGATTCCTCAGGGGAGTGTATTGGGTCCCCTTCTTTTTATTTTATATATTAATGATATTGAACTCGGTGTTGATTGTGAATTTATTAATCCTTTTGCTGATGATACTTTAATAACATGTAGTGATGCTAATCTGGATAAAGCCATAGAGAAAATGAATGCCTCATTATCATCGGTGAATAAATACTTGAACATAAATAAGCTAAAATTAAATGTAAGAAAAACTAAAGCAATGATCTTCACAACGAAATTCAAATATAGTAGTATCGAAGTTAAAAACATAAATTTGAACATAATGAACACATTGAAATTGTTTCTAATATCAAATATTTGGGATTTCAACTAGACAATTACTTAAATTTCGATAGCCACTTTAACTATATTTATAAAAAAATATCTAAAAAACTTCATTTCTTTAGTAGAATTTCCCAAAACTTATCAACTAAAACCAAAATTACTGTATATAATATCATAATTCAGCCTCATTTTGATTATTGCGCATCTATATTATACTTATTCAACTTAAATAAATTAAACATGCTACAAAAACTTGTATTTTATATTTGAAATGTTTATATGTATTTTCAGGGTTTCTATTTATTTAGTTACTTTTAGATTTATATGTATTTTTTAGTCTAGTTTTATATGTATATTAGGATTCCTAATTAATAAAGATCTATCTATCTATTGTCAATGATTCTATTTTCAGTGAGACTTTTCGCTATATGCGAAAAACCCTAAAACATGGTTTTTTATAAAAAATTGTTTGTGCTCCCCAGCTTTTAAAAATATGACAGTCAACTTTTTTTCTTAAATTGGTTTGAAGGTAATTTTATCTTCTATCAATTTTTTTTTTTGAAAATTAATTAAACCGTTTCGGATAAACTACATATTCATTTTCAGTACCTAGAAACAATATTATAACATTGTAATTATTTATTTAATATTATTTACAATCTAAGACAAAATTGAAAAATATTTATTGCTTATTTAAAATTAGTGTATAACAAAAATAGGAGGCCCTTAAAAATTAAATGAATAATTATTTATTATAAACATTTTCTTCAATAATTTGTTATTATGTGAAGTACCTATTTTGTAAATCCACTAAAATGATTTTAAACTTTTAAGATAAACTCAGTGACTACTTTCCTTATTTTGATTTATGCCAATTGTTTTCTGCCTATATAATTTTGACATTTGAAGAATTTTATAATATTTTACAACCCACATGTAAAAATTTGCTTATTTTTTCTTTTCTAAAAATATTGATGCTCAATAATCCTATTACAATTAGTCTACAGGTCTTCCCAATATTAAATAGTATAATCATTCATAAATAATGAAATTTTTGGATAAAATAATTATCAAGATGGTATTTTGAAGTGTGTCGAATAACTATAACTATACACCAGTGCCTGATTTAAGTAATTTTTTTCTAAAACCTCAGAATATGTAAGGAAAATTCCCTAAAATTTCCAAGTGGAACCGTCTCACCGTCAACCCGGGTCAAATGCCCAGAATCCCGAAAACATGCGTTCACGTTCATCTCCAGCCGCGGCACAAATTCTCCCTCCCGCCACACGACGTCAATACTCTCCACGTTTTTCTCATTGGAAATAACCACTTAAAAACTCACCTCACACGCTATTGAGCTCATCTCCATGGTCAGTCATCTTCAGACACGGTGCACTCAACACTTTTCATCACTAACTCTTTGGGAATCTGCAAGATGCAGCTGGATCCGTAAGGCGTGGACTGTCCGGGTTGGAGCTCGCGAGAATCGCTTGCCCCTCCAAAACACACCCCGTGCAGGGCCGGACCGGGGGATGCAAGGGAAGGGATGGATGAAGCGTGAAGGTTCGCTTTGGAGAAGTTGTGAAACGCCGAGAGTTTACGTAAGGTGTTGGTGAGGTCGGGATTCTCTAGGTTTATGTTAGGATTCAAATATCCTTGTTAGGATTCTAATATCCTGCTTGGGATTCAATTTTGTATCACTTTTATACAATACAGTGATGCTGCAAGGCTAGGAAAATAATTTGATAGGGATGCGTTGAAAAGCGGAAATTGGTATTTATCAAATTCACAATTTGTATTTCCCTCGACAATTTTATTAACGATTTGAGAAGTTGACGTTAATGTGGGAACCAAATATTCTTCCAAAATGTAACTTATTGATTTTCATTTTTGTTGTAAATAATTTCATAATTATTGCAATACTTTCTACAATAGAAAATGCAAGAAATTCCAGATAAATGCTAGGTAACTACAGGAAATTCCTGTAAAACTCAGGTTATGAGCTTCGAATACAACTGACTAGTACTGTAATGTATGAATGAAAGATCGCTAATTCAACGGAAAATTCCTGTTAAATCGATACTACAGTTCCGATTGATTCCTGTGAAAACTGCAGTTTGAAGCTTCGAATACAACTATCTAGTTTGTTTATTAAACAGGAACTTCCGGCAAAAGCAAGGTAGTTCGTTAAAATAACTGGAATATTCCAGTTAAATTAATGTAACGATTCTGTAAATAGCATATTCCGGTTGTTTCTAGAGGAATTAAAAGACCGGAATTGTTACGTAAAATTAACAAATATTCCTGCTGTCGCTTATATAGGGGAAATTTTCCTGTAGAATTCGCCGAATTCCTGTTGTATATACTGGTATCTTTCTTTGAGTGTAGGATTTGATTTAATTGTTAAAACTTTTTCACTTTTTTTACACTTTCATACAGTGGAAATAGGCCGCAGGGCCACACTTTTTACATATCTTATCTTATATGCACAGTAGAATCACTATTAACTTGGATCTTACTTATTGTATTGAATTTCCCTTTTTCTATTAGGTATATAAACAATTATCTGAAGCTTCTAGGGTCTAGAGGCCATACAGCTGTGAAGAAGAAGAAGAAAAGTACATGTTTTCTAAATGCAAATAACGTAGATAACGTAGAAGATTCGTTTATGTCTTCATTGATTCCATGTGAGCCAGTGCAGATTGCCTAACCGCTTGCCGAGAAGCGCCTCCAGCATGTTTATAAAAGTTTTTCGCCAAAGAGGCCACGTAATACATCAATTCTTTCGTGTTTTCTTTTAGAATTGGTTTAGTAATTAATTCCCTTATTATCTTTATATACACTTTTTTGTCGTTGGAAATTGTAAAATTAAGATCAAAAAAAAAGTTTAGATGTTGTAAAAAATGTTGTAATGGGGTATCCACAGGAATTTTAAATTTTTGAAAACGTCACGCATAATTTTCTTAATTATATGTTTACTTACCAAAACCATGAGTAAAAAAAAGAAGATATACATAACCTACAAAAGTCATAAAATGTCAAAATAATACTGTTTTTGAGCACTTTAAAAAATTCGTAACTTTTTCTGACATACTGTATATTGTTATGGTGTAAAAAATGGGACAAAATTATGGAAAGTGTATTTTAAACGAATTAAATAAAATTATGTAAAAAGATAATGGTTGTTAGATGTTTGTTTTATGTTGATTTTAAAATAGACAGATGCCAATATGTTAATTTTTGAAAATAAAAACTAAACAAAATTAAAACTTGAGAATTCTCTAAACCATTTCAATTGGTGCCCAACGTGGGCCTCATTAAAATAAAGGGACAAAATGGATCTTAGAAATGGGAGAAGAATAGGTTTACAAGCACAGGAAGAGAAAGACATATTACCATTGTCAGAAGAGGAAGGACAAGGAGATAAGGAAATGCAAATAAATATTATTTTGCAGATAAAATAATAGATGCGCAAGAAGAAGAATATGATGGTAATAAAAGTAATAAAGACGAAACACAGTCAATACCTATGGAAGTAGAACGCCAACCGAATAGAAGAATCTATCGAAAAAATGTTCATGTTTATGCAGAAAATGAATAAAAATACAGAAGATTTGGGAAGAAAGATGGAAGAAAAGATGGGAAAGATGGAAGACAAATTAGGAAAAATGATGAAAGAGGAAATAAAACAAGTAGCGAATGTTTTAAAAATAAAATAGAAAGGTCAACTTTATATACTGAAATTAAAATAGAAGAGACGAAAAAGGAAATAAGAGTGGAGATGATAGATAGAATAGATGAAGTAGAGGTGTCACAAGAGATAAAATTAACAGAAACTGAGAACAAATTAAAGAAAGAGATACAAGAAAACAAAAGTAACATCAACTCAAGAATAGAAAAAATTGAAACTAAAATAGAAACAAATAAAGAAGAGGTTAGCAAAATTGAAAGAAAAACAAAAGAAATTCAAGAAAAAGAAGAGATTTTCAAAGAAAAAATTGAAAAAGAAGTAAAAGAAGTCAAGCAAGACTTTAAAGAAGAAATGAAGGCAATTAAATTGGGGGTACAAGACACCCAAGAAAGGATGGAAAATCTAGAAAGAAAATGGTATAAAACTTTAACAGAATTTCATCTACTAGTAGAAGAATGTGTGAAGGAGACGGGAACAAAATTAAGAGAAGAACAAAAACAAGATGGGAATGAAGCAGAAGAGAGAATTAAGGAAATACAGAAGAAATAGACAATTTGAAATGAAATTATCATAGAGGGATGATGAAATTAAAAAAATATTTTTGGATATTGGAAGAAAATTTAAAAGAAACAAAAATGAATTTGGGAGTAGCAGAGGAAGAGAATTTAAGTATACGAAAAGATATCAAAGAAAAATACAAGATTATAGTGGGAAAAATAGAAATTAAAATTTGATTTTATTATTTTTTTAAAGATTAAAATAAATTAAGAAAACAAATTTTGTGGGAATGTTGTTATGGTGTAAAAAATGGTACAAAATTATGGAAAGTGTATTTTAAACGAATTAAATAAAATTATGTAAAAAGGACTTTAAAAAAAGATAATGGTTGCTAGGAGATGTTTGTTTTAACTAAAATTAAAACTTGAGAATTCTTTAAACCTTTACAATATATTAATTACACTGATATATTGTACAATGTATTTTCCGAAAAATAAAAAATGTGTTGTTGATCCAAACCTCGTGACTTTGAATCCACCCAACTTCTATTTATTTCATATAAAGCTTTTGAGAAAAACATTTTAATCATCTCGAATAAAAGATAATTATTATTATTAAATACTTCTCATTTTCTAGTAGAACTTCCAGAATATTTGCGTTAACGAGGAAAATTCCGTATAAAATCATAAGGAAAATATGTGAAGATGAAAAATGTATTAGCTGGATTATACGGATGTCGATGATCAAATCGTACGGGAAATTGAAGGAAACTGGGAATCGTCGACTAAGCAAGTTTCTTTTTTCTCGACAGGATGGAAACTCCGTCGCGTATGATAGAATTTTAATCCGAAAATATTCCCTTTACGGCCTACTCAATAATTTTATAGCGAATAATTATTATTATTATTAGGCGTTATATTTGGAAATCTGTAGAGTAGGAGGAATTTTACGAGGACAAAAATTATATCATCAAATCATACAAATAATCATAAGGTTATAAAGTAAACATTTGTAGGATGATATTAAACGGATACAGGGAGGGGAAAATAAAGTGTAAATAAAAAATATTTACTAATAGACGGCTCACCGAAACCTAAAGCAATATAAACTGAATGTTATTCGCTGTCTAACATCACTCTAAAAAATGGTTGTGAAAAAACTTGATACGTATGGTAATTTTCACAAAATATACTATGTGACCTACATTTTACATTATACGTGCCTCAAAAGTATATGGTAAAAATATTCACATAATAATGTATGTGAAAAATATCGCCAACGTGAAAATACATTGTGAAAATTACTGATTTACAGAATTCATTCTTTGAATGAAATTGTACATGTTTAGTTATGTGAATACCCCACTATCGGATTTCTATTTTTAGAACTCGGTGTCTCAGTGGAAAGCTGATGTTAGGCAAATTAGTTGAGGGTTACGCGAGATTGGAACGCAGTAATATTGTTTTTCTCCCTAACCT
Organism: Crepidodera aurea; assembly: GCA_949320105.2. Classification (NCBI taxonomy): domain Eukaryota; kingdom Metazoa; phylum Arthropoda; class Insecta; order Coleoptera; family Chrysomelidae; genus Crepidodera; species Crepidodera aurea. Next base: position 34,835,660 of record OX439475.1, on the reverse strand, counting down.
AAGTAATATTTATTTGTATTCCAAGCAGTTTTGTGGTGTGAGTTGACCAGACATCGAAGTTAAGTACCTACTTATTTTTTTAATATTATATTTGCATAAATTATGTAGTTTATTTTTTGTTCCAGGATATAGTTGCAATAGAAAGAGGAGAATTACTTCTTACTCCAACAATTGTTGAAGTAGGTGAGAATTTAATTGTATGAAATTGTAGTTCTTCTAGTGTCCACAACAAATGTTGTATCCACAACCCACAAATGTCGAATTCATACAGAGAATGTTCCTTAAGATTCAAGATAAGTGTCAGCCGTTAAAAAGAACGTTTCCAATTTCATTAGGAAGTTAGTGGCTATGTGAATGATGTATTAACATTAGTGTATTGGTATTTTGCATATAATAAGAATAATTTCTTTCAGTTAAATGATTTTGTAAAATTTTGTTATGCCGAATTTGATTTCAAATAGTTTTGCAAAGGATCTTTACAGAGGGCTTCAGATATATTTTGACCTTGTGTTTGAATGTCACTGTGAATTCACACCAAACAATTACTAAGTAAATTCACAGATTAATGAAGAAATGACATTAATCATTTCGTAAGATTACACAATAAATCTAATGAGTTTCCATAGTATTTTTACAGAATTCATAAAGTAATAGGATTTGTATATAAATATCTGTATTTTCATATAATTTTACGTTGGTTACAAATGGCCAACGTAATATTATGTGATTTTACATAATCTTTTTTATCAGCGTAATTTCTAGAGATTCACAAGTTTGAAAGCTTGAATAATTAAATCGTTAGTTGGTTCACAAGTATCTTATTTGTATAGTACTCATCGCCTTCTAAAAGTGTAGATAATGTTTTGAATGGTTTTAAATAAATGCAAGTTTTTTAATTATTTCCTACTCTGTATTGGATGATCCCTGCTACTACTACGTATAATTGCATAACCTTGACAAATTAAAAGCGGGGTAAATAACAATTTTCATATTTCAATTGAGACTCTCGAATTGTATGTTAAACCAAATCAAATTCTTATATATCAAATCAAAGTTGACTTAACAAATCAAACTATAGTTTGATTTGGAAAAGGAATAAACTTGGCAACAAAAATTAAAAAAGCAAAAAATTATCAAGAAAGAAAGAATGTATGTAATAATTCCATATTTTTAACTCCCACAACTATTACCGAAGTAAAAAAATAATAACAAGTTTAAAAAAGAAGAAAGCTCCGGGATTAAACAACGTAACTGCAGAAACACTGCTTTTTTTTTTTTTTCTTTTTTTTTAGTTTATTATTTATTTTCATTTGGTATATATTACATTTTTCTAGGACATTTCATTTTCCTAATTCCCTGCTATAGGAGTTTTCCTCCTTTTCAGGGTGAGGCCCTGATTACAATATTAGTAACCTAGCTAGCTAAATTTTTCCTAAGGTTTCTGTGCGCGCTGGTGTGTTGTGTTTTGTGTGTGTTGGTTGGGGCCTGTGTGGGCAGGAGCTGTTTCCCAATTTTTTTTATCTAAGAATTGCCAATTTTGCTATTTCCACCCTTATGTTTGGGGAAAACGGTGCCCAATCTAAGGGGGGAAATATGATTTAGGAAAACCACGAAAACCTAAATCACGATTCTAGAAACACTGCAGCACATTTCAGACTTTATAGCTGCCCCTCTCACTAATATTATTAATACAAGTCTCTCTACGGGTATCTTTCCTCAACATTTTAAGCAGTCTTTGATTATTCCCATATATAAAAATGGCGAAAAAACGAAATATCAAACTATAGACCGATAGCTCTGATATCTGCACTAGGGAAGATTCTAGAAAAAGTAATAAAAAAACGACTAAATGGTTTTTAAGAAAAAAATAAATTGCTATCGACAGCCCAATATGGTTTCAGGGAGGGAATATCTACTCAAGATGCGATTAGGGAACTAACTAATAAAATTTACCAATCAATTGACAAGAAAAAGCCATCAATAGGAATATTTTTGGACCTGGCTAAAGCTTTCGACACTGTGGACCACTGACATTTACTAAATGCTCTTGAAGATATGGGTATAAGGGGTATAACCTATAATTTAATGAAATCGTATTTAAGTAACAGAACACAGAAAACTAAAATACAAAATGTCATCAGCAAAGATCAAACAGTTATATGTGGTGTACCACAGGGAACAGTTTTGGGACCCCTGCTATTTATTGTATACTTAAACAATCTCTTTTTAGTTGAAAGTAAGGCAAATATTATTAGCTTTGCTGATGACACAGTAATGTACTATGAAGCTTCTGACTGGAATAACTTGAAACAGTTTATTGAAGAAGATTTTCCCAAAATAAAAATAAGGTTTGACTACAAATTACTATCTATTAATTTTAAGAAAACAGTATACTTACCCTTCTGCAGTCTAGCTTCAGGTCTTCCCCAATTTCAAAATATCGCTATCGGGGACGGTACATGTATATTATCTGAAAACAAAATAAAGTATTTAGGTATAGTAGTAGACAATCACTTGCGTTGGGATAAGCATATTCAATACTTACTAAACAAATTGCGTAGTGTATTATTTAAATTTATACAAATATCACCAATCCTAAAATTACCAGAGAGAACAATTTTGTATCACAGCCTGTTTGAATCTCATCTCAGTTATGGAATAATTAGATGGGGTGGAGTCACTAAAACTCAATTAAAGCCAATAGAAATTATTCAAAAAAGTTTTTTAAAAATAATGCTTAACAAGAACCGAAGATATCCTACTGAAAATGTTTATCATGAAACTCAAATATTTGATTTAAGGCAATTATTCTATCAAGCAATACTCACCCGTCAATTCCAAAATCAAAATGAACTTCAGACAGCTTTACATCAATATGGCACAAGGAATAGAGAAAATTTCTTGCCGCCACGAATGAATAAATCAGTTGGACAAAACAGTTACAGCTATCTAGAACCAAAAATCTTTAACAGTATTCCACCAGAGATTAGAGAAATAAAATCAATAAAAAAATTAAAAAAATCTACAAAAGAATTTATAAAAAAAATGCCGCGTCACTTCTTCCATAATATAATAAGATAAATATAAAAATAATATAAAAACTGTAAGCGCTAAAAATACTGAAATTTGAGTATAATCAAATCCATACATGTTGTAAAGGTAATTATTTAAAATTAAAAATAAATAGGTAGTATGTTTTGGATTCCTATAATTTGGATCACTCTTGCTTTCGCTAAAATTAAAAAAAAAAAATTAAATTGTTATGTATATTATTAGTTTTATGTATATAGTCATATATTCTTACATTTATGTTTTTTCTATGTATATTGTATGTATGTCACGCACAATCTGTCATTGTACATAGTACAGTGAACAGATTCAGTGACATTCCTATTTTATTTACATTGTGTAATATTTAATAACTGTGTATATTTTTGTATTTTAGTAAATAAACATTATTTTGATTATTATTATTATTATTATTTAATGCAGATCTAGTAATTTTATGCTTACAAAATTTCTCAATTGTAGATTTAACTCGTTTATTATTATTATTTTCGCATTTGAATTTCCAAATATTGTTTCGATATCGTATTCGACTTCTCTTAATGTCTTTCCAATTTACTATAAAAATTCACTTTTTAATTTCCATTCAGTTGGTGCATGTATATTTACAAAGGCTTTTGATAATTGAGTAGTCCCAAGCGGAAAGGACACACGTCCAATTTAACCAAAATTGACATTGTGGTATATATGGAGTGAAAAACGTATTTAATATATAAAAGGGGTACAGGTCCTGTAGGGATAAAACCACATGAATCGAACACAGTGCAGTACAGTGGTTCGCAATGTAAAAAAATATATATTTTCAAAGCTAGTTAAATTCAATGATATGATGTTTATTAGTTTTAGTTATGAGCCAACTTATTTCTTGTGTTTACTAAAATCTTAAGAAATTTCAGGACTAAATAAAATATATCGAATTATTCTCCCTGAAGGGAGAGAAATTTAAGTTAAACTTTTATAATTGCCTGAATATCATTTAATAACCTAGGGACAGAAATTGATCCAAACGTACATTACATTAAATTTTTAGTACATATCAGTTAAAAAGCCAATCGAAGAACAGTATACGAAAAGCCGTATCAAAAATTTTAAGCCCTTCTGAGTTACAGGCTATTAAAAACGTCATGGAACACCCGGTATAATCCCAAAATTCCACTAACAGCTATACAGTGAAGCCCAAAATAAAGGAAAAATGATTTTCATATCATGGGTAAAAGCTCACATTGGAATATTGGGGAACGAAAAAGTAGATATCCTGGCTAAGGAGGCACCTAAGTACGAAAATTATCTATATATAAAAGTTCAAGTTTCCGACATTATGACGATTTTAAAATGTCAAATGAAAGAACATTGGAAACAAAAATACTACGAATCTTTAACTGGAAAATATTTCAAAAGTATTCAACCGAAAATACGTATTAAGCCTTGGTTTGAAAATACATGTAACAGGTCATTTATTATCTACAAGAACGATACCAGCAAGTTAAAATAGGTGTCAAAATTGAAAGTTAAGTTAGGACTACCACAGGTATCAATTCTAGGCCCACTATTGTTTATAACATATATTAATGATATAACAACATGTTTTGAAGAAGATAAAATAATTAATTTATTTGCTAATGATACAATTAACTCTGTCCACGGAAATACAGTAGATGAAGTTTTGAATAAAATGCAAAGAGAATTGAATAGTTTTGAAAAATGGTTGGAGAACAACTTTCTATTTGTGAACAGAAGAAAAACTAAAGTTATGTTATTTGGGAGTACTGCCAACTTAGAAACTATAACTAAATTAAAACTACTAAATAGTGAATTAGATTATGTGACAGAGTGTCAATATTTAGGATTAATTATAGTTAATAAGTTGAAATTCTATACAATGAGAGACAATTTTTTTTCTCAACATTAACTGTTTATAGGTCAATTATAGCTCCTCATTTTGAATATTGTCCTACTACATTATATTATTGTAATGAAACTGAAAAAAGAGAACTACAGAAGCAACAAAATAGAGCAATGAGAATTTTTTTAAGGGTTGATAAATATGCAAGAATATGTGATATGTTACAATGTTTACAATTTATGAGTGTTAACCAAAGATTAGATTAGATAATTTAATATTTATTTTTAAAATTCTACATAATATGTTGCCAAGTTACATGTTCAACAAAAAATCACCCTTTTTTGATGGGTTAAATATAACAAATTACCTTTATATGTGCGCTTTACAAATAGTTTTAAAGAATTTAAAAGAAACATTATACAATATGTTAAAACTACTTTTGATTGAGATATTCCTTCTTTTTATTCCGTTTGTTCTATACAGTTTAATAATGTTATATTTCTTATGTGTTTGTTCAATTTATTGTTAAGCTTTTTTCTGTAGCAAAATTATGCTAATAAAAACAATACTACTACTACTAGTACTACTACTACTAATAAATATAAAATAGGTTTAGTAGATAATGATAGATGTATTTGTGATGAGATTTACCGATTACCACATATATTTTTAGAATGCCCTTTAAATTTCAATGAAATAAATTTGTTATATCAATATTTGATTCTTGAAAAAGTTCAATTTCCAATTAATCTACAAAATCTGTTGACCCTTGACAAATTAAATATTTACAAATTATACCAATTTTGTAAAAATACTAACACAAAATTGTGAGTAGCGTTGCTACCCCAACTATTATACTTGTAAGCCTTAAGTGAAAAAAAAAACTTAGAAACTGTAAAAAAAAGCAAAAACAAATATTTATGATCAAAACATAAAATATTGACACAAAACATACCTTAAAAAAATAATGCAAATAAAAATATATATAAAAAAAATATATGTAGGCAATAATACTAACCCGTTATTACTATTTGTTTAATAATATTAACTTTGTTAACTAAATTAGTTAGAAAAGTACACACTTTTGTTGATGGAACAACTAGACTGGCCTGTTGGCTTATTGCCAGTGCCATTAACTCAGTTAAAAAAAACTAACTGGTTAAAGGATGCACCGCTGAAAATGATAGAATAATCCCAAAACTTGAAAACATGCATGTCAAAACTCGTTAAAATCCAAAAATAAGCCCAATATGACACATCAAACGCACCAGAATAGTTGGGAACGATTATGCCTCGTAGGGGATGAACAAAGGCGCGTCCAGATGTTATTCTCCTTGTACCCAATATCACTCCCAGTATATGGCATAACTTACCACCCAGTTTACTTAAAGTCACAAATTCAAATGATCGATATTATCCGACACCGCAAGTTCGATTATCCGAACACAATTCATCAGAGTTACTCTAACACTAGAACAATTAGACCAGTTCTACCTAAGAGCAGCAACAAGTCTGCAAAAGATAAACATAAAAGTGCAAACTCGAAGCTTGTGACAAAAAAGAAATGATTCTATAAATCTGGTCAAATAGAATTCGACTAACGTTACTTCCTAAGTAGACCAAATTATGACACAAATACCTTTTTGCACTTGCCCAAAGTCTTATCTGACTTTAATTCCACTTGAATACGGCAGGATTCGATCCTACTGCCCGAACACTGACCAAGCTGAATCGGCAGACGCCTTACCACACGTGATGTACACATATAAATAAACTCGAAAAGTTTGAAACGTCTGAAAATAAAATATTTACCCTTCAAAAAGCTTTAATTATTTGAAATAAACAAAGATGACGGTGACTCTAAAGGGACATTAATGAAAATGATTTAGAAAAGTTCTACTTTCGATCTTTATATTAAAATGATATATTACTGACTGATTGTGAATAAAAAAATATATTAACCTTTACATCATTCTATAATCCATTACTAACCGCACATTTAACCCTAACCGAGATCACAAACTTGCAGGTTCAAAAGCTTCCCTTCACCCAGTGAGATTTTTTAATTGAGCGAAAGCATTCTGAATCCTGACCTCTCCCTGAATCCCCTCGCCGCTCCAATTAAATAGTCCGATACTTCTCTCATTACGAAGTATTATTTATAATGAAGGGAAATCCATTATTCCGATGAAAATTTTAAACCCAGCATGCTGCTAATCTTCAACGGGAAATAATCAATTTCTGAAAAGGAAATTTTGTCATCTTTTCGGAACAGCGGGTATTTAAAGAATAATTTTTTTGCGAAGGTTTTATGTAAGTGATTAGTCGGTTTTTTTGGTTGTAAGAGTTTAGGGTGAGGAAATGGAAGTAGGCAAGGTTAGGCAACGAAACCGTAGTTACTGAAAAATACACGAGGGGATTCGAAATTATTAAGAAACATTCCAAAATTAGTAATTTAGTATATATCTGTCCTGAAATTGTATAAAGTTGATGGTAACAATTTTTTTTTCTTTTTTTTATTTAACAATGGGAATGCACCTAATCTAAAAGATTAATCAGCATTTTTGCTTTAACCTAAGTTTTTACCCTAAGCTGACTTCTTTGTTGTGGCTATACAGCACAGCACTGACTCGGCTTTACGCTTAACACTTAAGCGGCGTTTTCATTGGTATAGTAAATAGGTTAGTCACTGGCGTCAGAAACTTGCTAGACAGCTACTAATCCAATGTTAACTGCATACTGACTTACTTGTACCAGTACTTGTTCCAGCAGACTGGCTAGGAAAGTAAATAGCTGCGTAGGCTATTTACTAGCCTACTAACCTTACCTCACTACAGTAAAATTTACTGTCCTTGCTACTCATCTCCCTACTTACCCTATGCACGCCGAATATAAACAGTTTTGAGCCAGCCAGTGCCAGTTGATGTTGAATTGCAGGTAATACCATAGTTAGCGAAGTAACAAATTGTTTAGGAGATAATCGAAGACACAATCTATATTCCTCCGAATCATCTGTAGAAAGCTCCTTTAAGAACAAGGCAGACGTACCTCTGGAATTCCTTCTACTTATCAATTTTCCAACCCACAATTTGTTGGTCACTGATTTCTTGAATTAGACACTGGTAAACTTTTGCTGATGGACGCTGCATGCGAAATTCTACAAGTGCGATAAACCATATTTTTCTAAAATCTGCTACTAATAACTAGTATTGAGAAAATAGTATTATGTGTAAACGCCTACTAATCTTGGACTTGGGTTAGTTCATTGGCAGGCTAGCTACTTGCACAAGTTGCTAGTACAAGTAGCTATACCAATGAAAACGCCGCTTTACACAAGCTCAAACGGTTTAGTTCTTTTGAGCTTCCGCATCTGTGGTTGGTTGTCTAGAAGTTGGAGCACATCAAGGTTGGGATGTTTATGGAGACTCTCTTCATGTCTCCTGGCGACTTTCTTGATTTCATCTGGGATAGATTCGACTTGGAGGTCTCTACGTAGATCGTTGTTCCGAATATACCAAGGAGCACCTGTAATATTCCTTAATATTCGGTTTTGGAACGTTTCTAGGCACCTATAATTGCTTTTTTGGTACAAAACACCGGTTTCAGGACCTGTTTGTAAATTAATAATTTGTTCTGAATGGAAAGCTGCGAGAGCCTACCTATCAACTAATACATATTTTTATATTTTATCTTCAACTGTTCCGTTTTTTTTAACGTGTTCCTTCCACTTAAGTTTGATGTCTAGATGTAAACCCAGATATTTAGCTGTTTTCTTATTAGGAACATTACTGTTATTTAGATTGATTGGAAGCTAACTTATTATTTTGTTGGTAAAGTTAATATGGACTTCATTAAATTATATATACGCCATTTTTTAGACCAGTGTTCTATATCATTGACTGCATTTTGTAGATTGGCCGATGTCTCTTCTATAGTTGTTCCTACTGCTAAAACTCCTGTGTCATCATCAAATGTGGCTAATATTATGTTTTCTCTCTCCGGAATGTCAGATGTATACAAAAGATATAGTACTGGCCCAAGAACACTGCCTTATGGGACCCCTGCGTTTATTGGTTTGAGCCCAGAGTACTAATTTTCCATTTTATCTCTAAATATTCGTTGGTATAGGTATGACTGCAGAATTTCAACCAGTTGCAGAGGAAATATTTTCTTTAGCTTCATTATCAGACTTTGTCGAACGCTTTAGCGATATCCAGAAGTATAGCTGACCAAATTTTATCTTCTTCCAATGATTTCTCTATTTCAGTTATTATCCCATGGATCTGATCTATATCGCGAAATCCAAAATGATGTGATGGGATAATGTTTTTTTGTACAATTATATGGTTCATTCTTCCTAACAATTTCTCAAATATCTTTGCGATTACGGGTAGTAAGGAGATTGGCCTGCATGACGTTACATAGGATGGGAACATACCTGAGCCTAAATGATGCATTAAGCAGTAAGCAGTAAGCTTTACTATAGCTTTCCTGAGTAATTTTTTTAATTTCTCACCACTGATCAAGTCAAAGCTAGGTTTTTTTGAATTGATGTTCTTTTTTAGTAGATGGTAATAATGAATATAGGCTGGTAATTAAAAATTCTAAGGCATTTTTTAACTTCACAAATTGTTTTCTTCAAATTCATTTATTTACTTCAAATTCATTTGTCCTGCTGCTTTTCTCAGATGAAGTTTGTATTGAAAATGGATATTAGAGGAAAACCTAAGAAATTTATCTCAATAAAATCAGGACTGTTGACTTTGTACACACTTCAGAATGAGAAGGAAATGGGAGAATGTTTTTGTATTTTTTCGAAACATGCTCGAACGTGTGTAAATATTTAATTTAAAAATCGTAGTTGAGCGCTTTCGGAATAGTAAATTGTACTGTACTGAACTAACGCTTAAAAAGTTTTTTTATAATAAAAAGCATAATTGGAAATGTAAAAGAGTGAACCTAAAAGTTATTGTGTAAAAAATACATTTTTATTATAAAAACTTCGTTATTAGCGGCTGAAAACTGATAAATGAATACAAGGTGTGATAAAGTCATTATCCCTAAATCCTTTAATTTATCAAAGAAAAGCAACGATATTGTAGCCAGTTTTAAGCTTCAAATTAGTTACTACTGATATCATTGTATTAATGTTTTAATTTATCCTGTAAACAGTTTAATTATTATTAATCAAATCAAACATTCTAATAAATTTTAAGTATAATTAAAAAAGTATAACAGTAAAAATATTATTTTTAATCTAAAAAAATACTATTAATAACCCTTTATAAATTGATATTGTTGTAATGACACAATGAGGAACCAAATTCGACATAAAATAATAATAATAATAATACTAATAATATTTATTTACCAAATATGTACAGAAATATGTAATTGAAATACACAGTAATATTCATTATATCAAATAAATAACGAAATCCCACAAAGGCAAAGCGTGGGTATTGGATATTAATTTGGACACGGTCTTTAAAGGACGTTAATTATGAATGACATATAATTATTGGTAATTTTCTGATATACAAATACGTTTTATACAAAAAAAACAAGAATTAACATCACAGAAAGAAAAAAAATAATTTATTAAAAAAGAGAAATATATTAAACCTAGTTAACAAATAAAAGAGTACATTTGTAGAAGATGCAAAAAAACTTACAAATAATTGAAAAGAAAACAAAATACATGGAAATTTGTGCAGAAATCAAAAATGAAACCAAATACGCTAAGTGGACGGCAGAAGGAATAGATTATAAGCTCGAAAAAGTTAGCCAGTTTGATTATTTAGGAGTAACCGTAACAATCACAAATCAAGAAGAAGAGAACCTGAATTGTAAGACCAACAGTTCTATATGTATCAGAAACATGGACAATGACAAAAAAAGGAAAATAAACTGGAAATATGGGGAAGAAAAATCCTCAGAAAAATATATGGTGGTGTCAGAACAGCAAAAGCTATGTGGAGAAGGTGTACAAACCAGTGATTAATTTACATATTCAAGTAACCAAAAATAACACAAAGAGCGAGATGGTGCTGGATGGAGGAGAAGGTAGGAAAAGAAGGAGATGATGCCCAAAGAAATAATTCCTACAAGAAGTCAAGCGGAATATGGAAGAGGTAGGAACCATCGAATGAAAAGAAGAAGATTCCAGAGAATGACCTCTTTCAATGTTTTCTTGAATAGTGTTTTATAGGTACGTTATATTTTTTATATTTTCTGGTAAGATACTGATAGTTTTGGTGCAAAAAAAGGAATTCGATCATTGTGAAACTGTTTTCAACATCAATGGAGTGTGGGATGACTTTCAACTAGAGAGAAATATACGTTTTTCAGATGAAGTGCGAGTCAAATATGACTCCTAAGAATTTAATTTTTTTTTTCGGTAAGCTGTATATGGAGCCTGTGTCAACCTTGATTTCTAGTTAGTAGAAGGGAGGAGTGTCAAATGAAGTAAGTACAGCTCAAAGATACGTAATTTGTTTTTTCGAAGTTCACTGTCAATAGATCTAGATATTTTTTGATATTTGAAAAGTCTTCTTCTGCCGTAGATTTTAATTCCATCTAACTTTTAGCACTATAGAAGATAGCTGTGTCATAAAACAGATCATTGATATGTATGTTGTACAGTATAGGGCCTAGTATGGATCCTTGCAGAATTCCACATTCGATCGTTTCCGCAGACACCATCAATCCTCACAGCCTGGAGTATATTTGTCAGGTAACTTTCAAATAACTTTAAACAATTTTCTCGAATAACAATATCCTCCAGAGACTCCAACAGTAAATGGTGACTGACGATAAGTCAATTACTATTAATAATAATAACTTTATTGTTATTTAAAAATACAAAAAGTTTAAATACATAATTTGCGGTGAACCCGAGAAGAACTAAATAATTCTTGTATGGGCCAATAATATAGAAAAACATAAGAATTATAATATTAGAACTAAAATCTTAAACTAACATATACTAATATTTACATTTTATATATATATATATATATATATATATATATATATATATATATATATATATAGTTTAAGTAGAAAAATTCGTGGGAATCAGTCAATATAAAATAAATTAGTTTGATTTCTTCGTTTTGGTCAAGCTTTCGAAAACGTTTATTTTCTTTTTCAAGACTAATAACATGAAATACGGAAAAAATTAAATACAAAAAGAAACATCGGTGTTAAAATATTTTAAAATGACAAAATGACAGTTTCCAAAAACTTCAGAATACAATTGTAACATACAGAGTGTGATTATAAAAAGTATAAGAATGTGTAAATATATATATAAAAAAAAATAATAATAAATATCAATTCAAGGAGGACGAGTTGAGAAATTTTCTTTATGTTTTTTTAATAGAAATGTGTATATTGTACTCAGGTCATTGATGTCTGTTCTTTTATTCATTGAATTTTGATTGTTATTTATATGAACCATTTCAAGAAAGAGACGCTTATTGAGATTTCGTTCATTATCGAGAATTTTGACATTATTATAGTCAATCACATGATCTTTATCTATTACATGTTCAGCAAGGCGACAAGATCTCACATTCCTTCTGCAGTCACTTTTGTGAGAAGTTATTCTATCTTTAATCATTCTACTTGTTTGACCAATGTATACTTCATCACAGCTGCTGCATGGGATTTCATAGATTATATTTGATTTATTTTTGACTGGTATGGGTGTTTTCAATTTAGAATGTATTTGTGAAATAGTTTTCAAATTGGTTTTAGCTATTTTAATATTGTCTTCATTTTTAAACAAATGTATGAGTTTTGATGTCAAACCATCTATATGTGGTAAAGATTTAAAAATAGAAATTTGGTCAGTTGTTGTTGGATGGTTTGAATTTGAAACAGAAATAGAGGTACTAAATAGAATTTTATTCACTAAAGATTTAGGATATGAGTTTTCTAAAAGAATGTTCTGAAGCTCTTTTAGACACTCATCTCTCAAATTCGGTGTTTGTGTTGATATATGTTAGAATAAAAAAAAAATAACTGCCTGGGATCTAGAAAACTAGTTTCTATGAATAGGGTGTCGGTTGGGTATAATCTGATTTTTGAAAAAAGTATTTTTATTAATCTTTTTTGTACTATTAGTAAATTACTTATAAGTGTTTTGTTTACCCCTCCCCAGGCTACTATTCCATAGGTTAAGTGTGATTCAACCAGAGAGTAATAAATGTTTTTAAGTTCATTTTTGTTAAAAATATTTTTGTTGTTAAATTTGTAAATTAAGAACTGAAGCTTTTTAATTAGATATGCGATATGATTATTCCATTTAAGGTGACTGTCAATTATTATTCCAAGATATTTAAAGTGGTAAACAACATTTATTTTAAAGTCATTAGATGCAGATATATACTGATAAGGTGACAAAGTATTTTTTGTATTAGAAATTGGTAGAAAAAATGATTTGCTTGAATTTATAGTGAGTAGACGAGAGTTGAACCAAGAATGAATTATTTTTAGATCTTTTTCCACAGTGGTTTTAAGATCCTTCCAATTATGATCATGGTAAAAGATAACTGTATCATCAGCGTATGTAATAATGTTGCCTTTGCTTTGTAAACTAAATAGTCCGTTAAGATATATGTTAAATAATACTGGCCCTAAAACTGTTCTCTGCAGCACACCATATTCTACTATTTTTGGTTCACTAAATGTATTTCCAATTTTCACTAACTGGTCACGATTTTGTAAGTAGCTTTTAAAATAGTTCCTGATTCCTATTGATAAGCGCGGCTTACTGTTATTTAGTGATTCGACGTTAAGGATGGCATTCTGGTTTGAGAAAAATAAATAAAAATAATCTCCTATATTTAAATCAGGTGTAAAACTCCTTAAGACAGTTATTTAACTGACTTTTCAGAACCAGGAAACCTTAATTGAAACCAACCATAATCGTTGTATAGTTCAATTATTGTCCTTACGTTTAAAGAGTAAATATTTAGCTACCTAATTTCAACAGTGTCTTGGGAAACATAATCAGCCACACCACCGGCTTTATTGGCACCCTTCGTTGCTAAAGATTATTTTGTAACATAAATAAAGAGATTTTAAATTAAATTAATTAACCGTAAAACTCCCTGTTTGAGTTGTTTGTTTTTTGAATTTATTATTTATTTAGTAAAATTTCTAGAAATACGAAAAATTGCTTCAACATGAACGATACTTTTTGACAGTTTTCTGTCACCACATTTTTACTTTCCAATCTTATTTCTGTTAGATATTTCTTCTTTTCGATACATTATCTATCTCTATCATTTCCGATGTTTTATTTATATTTGACTCTGTCAATCTAAGCTTGTTGATCCACCGCTTTCCCGTGGCGGTTTTCGACAATGCCAGTACGTAAATAATAAAATTAAACGGACATGCTGATAACACAGTTGCCATAGCACGATACCATATCAAAATAACATTGCGAGAGCTGCTCTTGGAGATTCGGTGTACCTAAAATCAATGAGCAGCATGCGCGACCCCTGTGCAGGACAGGACTCGGATCGGTTTGGGTGCATTTATGCCCGTTCGCGGAATGAGGCGAGCGGAGAGACGAGACTTCGATGGAAAGGGATTCATTCATTTCTGGTTTCGGGTAGGCGCCAGATGATTCCGTTCCGGAGAGAAAAAAAATGTATGCTAGTCGAACAAACGGGTGTGCATTTGAGATTAATGTATACTCTTAAGAGGAAAGAGAAAAAATATGTGTTGGTTATTCGTAGAAAAAGTTCTTATTATTTTAGGTTGAAATTTTAGTTAGTTATGAATACGTGTCGACGCGTAAATTTCAGCTAATCGAAAGAAGAAATTAATATTCTGAAATATTCCGATCGCGTATTTTGGAGCAAAATAATTATTTGGATACTGTTGTATAGCGTGTATAGTACGAGTACGGGCGAGTGGACATGACACTTAAATGTTTGGCTAATAGATGTACAGTAATAGTATAATTATCTTATATCCATCGTTTTTGCTCTCAGAATGTCAATATTTTTTAGAAGTTTTAGAAAACGTTTTTGTGTAACTTCCAATAATTGCATTTGGGTTTTAATTGCAGCTCTCTATCCTACTATTCCGTACCAGAAATAACTGAAATAAAGTCTTCAGATGTGTAACGTTATCATCGGATATTAGGAATAATGTTCATTTTTGAATATTGAAAACTAAATTATTTAATCTCAGCGTTACCTCGATAACGTTTTTGACAACTCGATTAAGGAACTCGATTAAGGAATTAAGCGCCCTCTTTCTTGTACAGATTGATAAATATTAATAATATATAATAATAATGTTTATTTACTAAATAAAATAACATACACATTTAGGCAATAAAATATTACACAATGTAAATAAACTAGGAATGTCACTAAATCTGTTCACTGTACTATGTACAATGACAGATTGTGCGTGACATATATAAATATATATAGAAAAAACATAAATGCAAGAATATATGACTATATACATAAAACTAAAACTAATAATATACATAATAATTTAATTTTTTTTTTAATTTTAGCGAAAGCAAGAGTGATCCAAGGATCCAGGATATTTTCGGTTGTTGTTAAGCATTATTTTTAAAAAACTTTTTTGAATAATTTCTATTGGCTTTAATTGAGTTTTAGTGACTCGATCCCATCCAATTATTCCATAACTGAGATGAGATTCAAACAGGCTGTGATACAAAATTTTTCTCTCTGGTAATTTTAGGATTGGTGATATTTGTATGAATTTAAATAATACACTACGCAATTTGTTTAGTAAGTATTGAATATGCTTATCCCAAAGCAAGTGATTGTCTACTAATATACCTAAATATTTTGTTTTGTTTTCAGATAGTATGCATGTACCGTCCCCGATAGCGATATTTTGAAATTGGGGAAGACCTGAGGCTAGACTGCAGAAGGGTAAGTATACTGTTTTCTTAAAATTAATAGATAGTAATTTGTAGTCAAACCATATTTTTATTTTGGGAAAATCTTCTTCAATCAATTCCAGTCAGAAGCTTCATAGTACATTAATGTGTTATCAGCAAAGAAAAGAGATTGTTTAAGTATACAATAAATAGCAGGGGTCCCAAAACCGTTCCCTGTGGTACACCACCTATAACTGTTTGATCTTTGCTGATGACATTTTGTATTTTAGTTTTCTGTGTTCTGTTACTTAAATACGATTTCATTAAATTATAGGCTATACCCCTTATACCCATATCTTCAAGAGCATTTAGTAAATGCCAGTGGTCCACAGTGTCGAAAGCTTTAGCCAGGTCTAAAAATATTCCTATTGATGGCTTTTTCTTGTAAATTGATTGATAAATTTTATTAGTTAGTTCCCTAATCGCATCTTGAGTAGATATTCCCTCCCTGAAACCATATTGGGCTGTCGATAGCAATTTATTTTTTTCTAAAAAACCATTTAGTCGGTTTTTTATTACTTTTTCTAGAATCTTCCCTAGCTATCGGTCTATAGTTTGATATTTCCTTCTTTTCGCCATTTTTCTATATGGGAATAATCAAAGACTGCTTAAAATGTTGAGGAAAGATACCCGTAGAGAGACTTGTATTAATAATATTAGTGAGAGGGGCAGATATAAAGCCTGAAATGTGCTGCAGTGTTTCTGCAGTTACGTTGTCCAATCCTGGGGCTTTCTTCTTTTTTAAACTTGTTATTATATTTTTTACTTCGGTAATAGTTGTGGGAGTTAAAAATATGGAATTATTACATACATTCTTTCTTTCTTGATAATTTTTTTTATATATTTGTAAAGAAGTTATTAAAATCATCTGCTATGAGATTTGGGTCACTAATTAAATTCCCCTTTTCAGATTTTAACGTGTTATACACTGTTTTTCTTTGTTTTTTGTTAATTCATTTATTACGTACCAAGGTTGTTTGGAGTCATTCTTCTTTTTATCAATAATGTTTCTATAATAGTTAAGTTTTGCTTCTTTAAATAGGTTTTTATATTTTTTTTATAATTATTGTATTCATTGCACAGAATTACATTTTGTTGATCATTTTTATATTTTTTGTAAATTTCATTTTTTTTGTTAATGAGTTTAATCAATGACCCAGATATCCAAGCCTTTCGCTTTCGTTCATTATTTTTTATTTTAATTTTAATTTCAGATTTTTCGACAGCATCTTGAATACAGTCTACAAGTTTTCCAACTGCGAAATCTAGATTTTCTATTATTGTAAATTCATGCCAATTGGTATTTTGCATGTGTTGTAATAATTTTTTTTTATTAATTTGTTTGTAATAATTTTTATGTTCGTTCATAATAGGATTTACTTTGCAATTTTTAAACATAATTTGTAATAATATTACAAAATGATCTGTAATGAATGTTTCTACAGTTGTTGATATTATATTATCCAAGGTGTTATTATCTGTTTTTATGAAAATGTGGTCTAGTCTTTTAGATCAGTCTTGTTGTGATATTCAACAGGGTAAGAGTGTTTATAATTTTGAAAACGTTTTAAAAATCTCATGCTTTGATAATTTGTTATAATTAAGCTTAGAATATTTTCTCAATCGATTCACGAAAATGGTATTGTGTGCCTTTCAAAATCTACGTGTTCAAAATTTCTTCAAACACCGCTGGTTTACCACTGACATACCTCCAGGAACATTAATGGAATATTATATGGCATTTAATTTAAAGTACGCTGATATTGTTTCGAACAGAGGGAGTCAACGTTTCAGGCGCTTATTTTCATGTTAGTCCAGTTAAGGGGGAACATCACTGAAACGGTTTAAAAAATGCTTTTTTGATGCATACTCAAAAGATGCTTCGTTAGGACAGAATTCAACCCTTATCCTGAATTAGAATCTATTTCACATTTAGGTAAAATATTGCTGACTGAAACTGAGAAATAACTTTCAGAACTGAGACTGTATTTTTAAAAAAAAAAATTATTGAAAAAAATATAATTTTCTATTGTTGCTGAAGCAAATATGTGTTTATTCTACAAAAGCTATACAAAATCTGTTTTATGAAACTAGAAAAATTAACACAAGCCACTAAACTCAAAGGTAAGCAGTGTAATATGATAAAAAGTTCAGAAGCCATCGTAACTACTGAACTGGTCATATTATTCATATTATTAGAGTCAATTCGAATCTATATTTGAATATACTGGTTGATGAACAATAAATCACAACTTTTAATGACAATAAAATATTTCAATTTAAGACAAAGAACTCTCCTACAATTAAAATAGCACTAAGTTTTAACTATAAATCACGATGGTCTACCATTTTAAAAGCGGTTTTGAAATACAACATTCCTAAGAAAGACTACAACAAATATACGACAATATTTCGATATTCGTCATTACTAGGAAACATTTATTCACTGGGCTACAACGTTTCCCGCTTTATTGCTACGAAACGAACAACAACACCAGAGTATTTGTTCCAACCGTAAATTTTAGAACTGGGTCAACATCACAAACACTGGACATTTATGTTACGTAAATATTCAGGTGTCAAAATTATGTTTATGTTTGAAATCAACACAAAACGGGAATGTGAAAATAAAATGTACCTCATAGAGGTTTGCAAAATTTCTGAAAAATGGCAAAATTGCTTCAGAATACATTTCTGGTTCCGGGAAATTGATAGTACGGTTGGTTCCTTGTAAAACGTTCGAGTTTACTGAGTTTCCCGAATATTGATTTTCTCATCATTTTCTTATCTAATCAGCAAACGTTGTGATGGCTATAGGATATAGATAGGTCAAACATAGAAGAGGCTCCAACAAGCTACCTTGAATCACTCTTTTTTTAGGGTAGGACTTAAGAATTAGAAAATAACTTAAGGCAACGACTTGTCTGATAAATAGAAGACTAGTATGCCAGACTTGGTCGAAGGCTTGTCGGATATTCATAAGTAATATAAGGGCATCTATTTTTTTTCACAGGAAAATGGTACCGAATGTTATTTGACAAAAGACTATTTCATGAGTAACAGATTAATCTGCATACACTTAGCTTACAAAACATACTACCTATTATATATGCATACATAATAAATATGTACGTATTAATTTGAAAACTGAAAAACAGGTAATTTATTTAATGACAAAATAAATTGCAATTTTGGTACACAGTAGGAGTATTGTTTGAAATCTTTGTTGACTCATTGGTAACGTAGGGTATCGGTAAATCATTAATGTTGTTGATTGGCAGAGTGAGCAGCTCGAGGAGTGGCTGCAGGATCTTCTGTTTCTGTTATTTAGCTGGAGGTTCTGAGGCGTCACTTCTAAGGGTGTTTATGATGTTGGAATAATGCTCATTATCCATTTGCAGATAAGACTTAATTGAGTTGGCTGAACTGTGGCCAGTAATTTTAATTAATTGTTGTTCACCGTTGTTGTAACCTTTAGCCAGGTTACTGACTGCTATCGACCGCATAGAGTGGTTTGTTATTTTTATTTCTTTTGTATTTAATCCTGCCTTCTCTGCTGCTTCTTTAGTGCACTGGAGTGTTTTTGTACCATCCACTTGATTGTTCTCTGTTCCATGATGGGTTTACTGTTAAGAATAATCTATCAGTTGTTATTCTAGATGAACGTTTAACCAATAGAATTTTAAAAAGACGGACTGGACAAAAGGTAGGGCTCTTCGTGTTGGGGACCAAGCATTTACTATCTGCCATTTTTTTTCTCCGCCCTGGGCCGTTTTATTTAAGAGAGGGTTATATTCTAATCTTCCTAAAAAGTAGGATTTTTGAAAATCAGTTATTTTAAAAAATATGTAACTATGTTATCTACCTGTTTTAATCCCAGAATTATTTACTTCCTCTTTAAAATAATGAACTCTACAATTGACTGCTTCTTCACCTCCGCCGGAGTGTCTTCGTCCCATAATAAAACCATTGCGTAGAATTCTTCCAATTTTAATGAAGCAGAGCTCGATTTCCTTTTATTGGCGCACATCTGCAAATTCCTTCGTTTCACATTACGAGGTTCCCTACTAGACTTGAAGATAATATCTTTAAATGAATCAAACATTATTTTCCACTTCATAAAATACATCTCTTGCATTTTTTTGCAACGATGTTCCACATTATCTTCACAACTAGTTCTTTGTAATTTTCAGCATTTTCTTTCTTCATTCCACGCCTAATCTTTCAGGATTAGGTTTAGTTGCTCTAACCTGTAGTTTCCAAAAGCTCGTATTTCTTTGCCTTGCAGAATTCCGTAAACTGTTTCCATATTGACGTATGGATGTTAACGGTATTGTACGGCACACTTTTCTCAATCGCCAGATCAATATTAGTCATAGAATCACTTCCAAAGCAACTCATTTTCACTACATAAGATGACTACCACTGTTTAAAAACAATGTGACAAAATTTATTGACAATAAAATCAGAAAAATTGTTTAGCTTCGTTTTCTGGTGTCCTAGGAGACCATAATTACTTGTTATAAAAGTATTGTAATTTTTGGTGACAACAGCTGTCAAGTTTTGCCGCGGGTAAACTCGAAAAAACTACTGACAGGAGCTGTCATACAGTTTTTTCAAAGGTAATACCACGAGTCCTCCAAATTTTATCGATTAAATTTTTGGTTTTCACGAAAACGGCTTTATTTGGAAAAACCACGAAAACAAACTGATTGATAAAATCACGAGTCCGCAGGACGAGTGATTTTATCTTAAATCAGTTTGTTTGAGTGGTTTTGCCTAAAATAAAGGCGTTTGAGTATGAAGATCAAAAATTTAATCTATAAAATTTCAGAGGACGAGTCGTATTTGAAAGGATTATTTTTTGAATCATTTTGTATTAAAAACAGAGAACATAGTCATTTATGCAAAAGACACTTTACACACAAATATTGAAAATTTTCTTTACCAATTTAAATTGAAACCTGAGCTGTTATAGTTTTACATACAGGGCCACCAAGGCGATTTTTTGACTGGCTACCCCGCGAAACGGCGCCTTAAATAAAAGCGAAGAAGAAGAATGAAATGAAGTCTTTCTTAATTTAATTAATTTTAAGTTTAGTATTAAAGTGAGGTATGTAAAAATGTTAAAGGCGTTTTAAATAAACTAATAAAAACAGGTTAGTTTACAAATACATTTTGAAATTTGGTTATTAACATAGATTTGCAATACATTTTAGTATAATAATAATTGATAAATGTTTACATTTGACATCTCAAATAGGTAAACACAGTTTAATCAAAAAACAAAAACGACGAAGCGGTTTTATCAGTATAAAACACAATGATTGGTTAGGATCCTGAGTTATTATTGGCTGAAACCACAAATTCTGACTGTTTTGACAGATGAAAAAAATAATCAAAGGTAATACCACGAGTCCTCCAAATTTTATCGATTAAATTTTTGATTTTCACGAAAACGGCTTTATTTGGAAAAACCACGAAAACAAACTGATCTCAAATCAGTTTGTTTGAGTGGTTTTACCTAAAATAAAGGCGTTTGAGTATGAAGATCAAAAATTTAATCTATAAAATTTCAGAGGACGAGTCGTATTTGAAAGGATTATTTTTTGAATCATTTTGTATTAAAAACAGAGAACATAGTCATTTATGCAAAAGACACTTTACACACAAAATATTGAAAATTTTCTTTACCAATTTAAATTGAAACCTCATGATGAGCTGTAATAGTTTTACATACAGGGCCACCAAGGCGATTTTTTGATTGGCTACCCCGCGGAAAGGCACCATAAATAAAAGCGAAGAAGAAGAATGAAATAAAGTCTTTCTTAATTTAATTAATTTTGTGTTTAGGTATTCAAAAACTGATATTTATTGAACAAAAAGTTTAGTGTTGAAGTGAGGTATGTAAAAATGTTAAAGGCGATTTGAAATAAACTAATAAAAACAGGTTAGTTTACAAATACATTTTGAAATTTGGTTATTAACATAGATTTGCAATACATTTTAGTATAATAAAGATTGTTAAATGTTTACATTTGACATTTCAAAAAAGGTAAACATAGTTTAATCAAAAAACAAAAACGACGAAACTGTTTTATCAGTATAAAACACAATGATTGGTTAGGATCCTGAGCTCTTATTGGCTGAAACCACAAAATCTGACTGTTTTGACAGATGAAAAAAATAATCATCTAGAAACCATTTGTAATTCAAAATTGCACGTTTGTGATAGGTGGAAATTAAGACGATAGCGTTACAGGGATGTCATTTGTTCAATTTTACCTGCTGCCATCTAGATTCAAACTGATGATTATGAATTATTTGCTGCCAATAGTAACTTCTCGAAGACCTTTGACATAATTCTTTAAGAATTAATATATTCTGTGGGCTAACCTGATTTAAAAATAACATTCATTTCTGTTCCCTTCCAAGAGAGAGGGTAATAGCAGGTTTGGGATTACGTCATATATTTTTAGAGAATTCTTTTTGAATTCCGACGCGTTTTTGGATTTAGACATGTTTGGAATTTTTTAAATAGATGTTCTGTTGGGAGTGTAGCTGGAACACACAAATGTTTCGGCTTTTTCTCTGTTATGTCCAATTTTCATTGTCCTGTAATGAGGTATTGGATATCTGTGGTCGTTTTAGTATACATGTTGTTTTTCAAAGTGAGTAATCGGAAGTTTCTGTGACTTTTAAGTTTATTAGTCAGTATGGTTAGTTTACTCATGATTTATCTTTAGTTCTCTAGTTTTTTGCGATATTTTCCTAAGTTTATGTTTCCTTTTGATATTTTCTTTAATTACTGTCTTCTTCTTGTTGTATAATAACTGTTGATCTCAAATGTGATGACTGCAAAACCGCATATCTTATTTTATTAAACTTGTCAACTGCATCATCAATAACATTTTCACTTTTCAATGTAATATGTTTATTAAATCTGACCTCCAAAGCTTTCTGGTTCTGGGTTCTAGTGAGCAATTGTCAATGGTTATTATGACTGAGTGAATGATATGAAAATAATTCAAAATAGAATTGGGCATAATGGGATTTTGTTGGTATTTCTTGGTTACACAAAAATCGACTTATTTTGAAGTTTTGTTTGGCTCTATTGACCAGTATGATGGTTAACTTTTGTCGTTATAAATTTAAGATTTAAGTCTATAGTTTTTTGTAACTTTTTAAACCTTCGAAGCAACAAGATTTGGTATTTCGTAGCGGTGGTACTTGGACTATTGTGGAATATTTCTCTTTTAGCATGGTGGTTCAAATGTGATCTCCTCGCGTTTTCTATTTTATAATCATGTAGTTCTCAGCTGGATTTAATGCAATTAAAAATATATGAAGCGGTTCTTTACTTTTAAAATGTTTTATTATTTCATTTTTCAATATGTAGATATTATTAATGGTCTGTATTAATAGGGCAGTAGATATAGACAATCAATTAATATTAATTCCAAAAGTTTTGAAACTTCGATGGTATGTTAGTGCATTAATGAAAACAAACTATAAAATTTTGCAGAAGTCTGCGACGAACGGAACATTGTAAAATTACAAAAAACACTTTATTTTTTTATTGCAAATTGCAAAAGTTCTGCAAACTAGGAATATCGCTAGTAATAATGTTTTGCAACATGCATTAAGTTTGCAACCTTTCAACAGCTACGGAACCTTGTTTTTTTCTCATTTTTATAAGTTTTTTATTGTAATTTGTTTAAAAAAATTACAAAAGTTATGCAAATTGGGTAAGTAAACGGAAAAAAATGTAACCTATACTGGTACATTTGCAACCATTTCTGAAAAACGGATCATTTATTTATCAAACCTTTTTTCTCGGCGCGGCCATTTTCAATACACACAAGTCTCGAACTAATTACAAAAGTCTTTTATCATGGTTGCAAATAAAGAGAATATCGGTCTCAGTGGATATGTAACTTTGCAACCCCATGCGAAAAACGGAACCTTAATTTTTTTACTAATATTAGTTCTGCCAATTGCAGTTATAGTCCAGTCAATGAATGGGTTGTAGAGTGCGTGAGCGAACATGCAAAACGGACTGTATTTGGAGTAGTTAGGAGGTATAGTTGCCTTCAAAATAAGTTGAACAAATTGTTTTGATCGTTTTAACTTATAATTTTTATTTCTAAAGAAATGCTATTCATTCATTTTTTATACATTACTTTTCTACAGTTAACATAACGACTTATAAAAACACTTTCTTTTTCAAGGAATAGGCCAGTAAGTTAAAACGATCAAAACAATTTGTTCAACTTATTTTGAAGGCAACTATAAATATTCCAAAAGTCACCGAGCGTAGGAGCTGCGCGGAGAAGGTCACTTTTTTAGCTTTTCGCTTATATCTCGAAAAATATGCATCGTAGCAAAAATGTTATCCAATAAAAAATTAAATATCATAAAATTTACTATAAGATTGTTTTATATTCATTTTTTCCTATCTCTTCTGGTTCTAGAGATATTTGCTAGAAAAAAATGCATATTTTTGATAAAAGTTTTTTAACTTATGTTTTTTTTAATTATTTAGCTGCTAAACTTTTAGTTTTACAGCAAACTTTTTCTAAAATAAGATGTAGAGGATTTAACGATCTTTTAATTAATATATTTATTTATTATTTTAACCTAAACTAATCAAAAGCTACAACAAATTTCTACATTCGCAAAAAAAACTGTACATTCTAATTTTTGTTATTTATTTAAGAGCTATAACCTTATAATATTACTTAAGAAATTAATGTTGAGTTGTCTTGAGTCTCTTGGGGCGAGAGGTAAAAAAACTTTTTTAAAAACTTTGCATTTTTTGCTAGCAAATATCTTTAGTACCAAAAGAGATAGGAAAAATGAATTTAAACAATTTTGTAGTAAATTTTATGATATTGAGTGACTTTTTTGCTATGGTGCATATTTTTCGAGATATAAGCGAAAAGCCGAAAAAAGTGACCTTCTCCGTGCCCCCCTGAATCCCTCGCACCTCCTACGCTCCGGGACCTTTAGTATATTTATTTCCTAACTACTCCAAATACATCCCCCCTTTTAATCGTTCATTGACTGGACTATTATAACGACTAATATTTTGAGAGAGATTTGAAACTGTCTTTTTTCAACGGAACATGTTTTTATTCAATTGTTTCGTTTTTTGTTCGCTATATGACCATAAATTCAAAACTATTTGCAAATAGTTTTAAGATTACTCATTGATTTTGGAATATAGCTGAATAAATTAGTGCAACACAAAAAAAGGCGACAGTGGTCCAGTAAAATACTTGATTATCCATAGAGTAAGTACATTTCTTATACGATGTACTGGTTGATTGTATTTTCACACATGTCTGCCTTAGTCGCTGCAATGTTGCCAAATTGCTTGTTTAGTAGAGTACAAATACAAAAATATGTTTTTTTTAGTTTTACCTCCATTTCCGTATTTCCGCAAATTAATGAAAACATTGTACGTTAGGTCATCTTCATTTGCAACCATTATTCAAAACTTTTGTAAAAACTTCAATGTTTATTTTAATAGAAAAAAACAATTTCATGAAAAAATACGTTTTCCGTTTGTCGCAAGAGGTTGCAAATTACAGCACTTCTTAAGAACATTATTTTAGTTATTTTTTCAAATTTGCAGAACTTTTGGAATTTTCTTCGAAAAATTGGGATGAACAACAATTTGATTTCGATAAAAGAAATCTTTCCGTATTGTTTGAATGGTTGCAAATTTAACAGAGGATGAAAAATGCTATTTTACAAAACTTCGAAAGTTTGCAGAACTTTTGAAATTTTTTTCGCGCTATTAATGCGAAAATACATTTCAATGTCTTCCGTTCTGAAAAAAAGGTTGCAAAATCAGACAGAATATCATTTGAACTTACTTTTCATTCAACTGAAGTTTTAAAACTTTTGTAATTATTGTTAGATTTTGTAAAAATCATGTCTATATCTACTGGCCTATAATCGGGTCAGCATATCTTTCAGTACAATTGATTTTTCTCTAATTTGTTACTTAGAAACTGTCTTTTTTCGATCTGAAAGTATTTCTCTTATATTTTTACTTAGCTGTCTTAGGAAACCTAGAATTTTAAACTCCCTTAAGAATAAATCTTGAAATTAAAAAAATATATAAATAAAAATAAATGTAATAAAAAATATTTTGATATATATCTACTACTTTTAAATTGACAAGCCCGCAAAATTCAACTTCATTCTTATCCCCCTTAACATATAAAGGCCATAAATAACTGGAATAACGTCTTGTAAAATCTACCCGTATAAAGATTATTCCCAGTTCTCCAGAACGACAAACTTAAAATGTTCCGCCCCGAACGTAGTAACGAATTAGTGGAAGGGTCTCGAAACGGACCTACCTGTGTGACGCCTAGAAATATTTTCTTTAATTAAACAAGCGAGGAGTAAATTCGGGAGAAAACGCGTTAAAGAAGTATTTACATGCAAACTTTGGGTGTGACGAAAACCTTGAGTAACCTCTGTCGGGATTTTGTTGTGTAATTTTTTACTCGAAGTTATGGGGTGAATCAGCACTAATGGAAGGTCAGTTCATGTAGTTTTTTCTCAATAAAGTAGAAAGATGAAAGTCATTCGACTATTCAACACTGCCATAGAATAGTGTAATGAGTCAGTTTTTTCCTAAGGGTTCGTAAATAAAATGGTTTGATATATTGAAAGGATTTTATTTGTTTCAAGTTGGACAGCATCAATTATTAACAAAGCGAGCCCTCCAAAAATATTGATATTGGTGTACTAGCTTTCTTTCAAATATCTCTTAGTAAAAACCCAGTTCCAGTCGATGAAAATTCTTCGAAATATAAAATTGCAAAATATTTAACTGAAGGAAGGGCTGATAATTCAAAAATCGGGACAACACGAGTGGGAAGATGGCAGCCGGAGACGACACCAGCACGGCATGTGAAAGCACTCCATTTATTTCAATGTATAGATAGAGGATTGTAGAGGATAGAATAATTCTGTGACAAATAAAGTATGAATCTCAATGATATGCCTAAACTATTAAAATATCGTTTTCTAAATGGAAAGGCATGTGCGCTCAAATCTTTTTGTGGGCTCTTTGAGGCATCACTAAAGCTGAAATCGTCTATATTTCTCAATGTTAAAGTAAGTATATATGAGAGCCAAGAGAATATGTGAGCCGGCAGAATTGGAACGGGAAATGAAACATCTAGAAAGAACCTTTGGTTGGAATGGATACAGCAGACACGAGTTCCATAGGGCCGTCCGTCCAAGGAATGTAGAGCACCAAGAAGAAACAACGGGAGATGATGAGGAAAAGCGCGGTTGGACCAGTCTACCATATATCCATAAAGTCACGGATAGGATCGACAGGCTACTGGAAAAACACAAGGTCAAGACTGTGTTTAAACCCACTCGTACAATACAACAGAGCTTAAGATCGGCCAAAGACCGCAGAGCAGTGGCGGATCTAGGGAGTTTTCCAGGGGGGGCCATCAGTCAATGGAAATTTGTAACCAAAGTGATTAAGTTATAAAAATTTGGGATGTCTTTGAGAAAATATTCAAAACAACGAATAATTTTGGTTTGTGTGTTTTCTTCTTGTCCAGTAAATTAACGCCAGAAAAATCCCAAACCTGAGCAACAAGTCTGTCCGTCAATTTTTTTTAATTTGCAGTTATTCATAGGTACATTTACTTCCGAAAATCTCAGCTACGTGGCCCCCCCTCAGATCCGCCAATGCCGCAGAGATCCCCTATCAGCGCCCGGAGTTTATAGAGTTCCATGTAGCTGTGGGTCGGTGTACATTGGCACCACAAAGCGCAGTGTCAACACGAGAATTACGAAACACAAAATTCTTTTTAACGAGGTGGAGATTTTACATCAAACGCAGCGTTACTATCCGAGACTAACCAGGGAAGCCATTGAGATATTTAAGGACGACAACAATTTTAACCGAAAGGAAGAAATTACGTTCCTAAACCCAGACTGGAAGAGAGTTCTTCGACATACATCAAGTACGCCGAAACCTCGCGCCACCACCACCACCATCCCCACCCCAGCCCCCCTACTGCAGCGCAACGGCGGGGGTATAAATACGACCGAGCGAACCACTGTCGAATCAGTCAACGTCGGGAAGCACGGGAGATCACTTCTCCCACTGCCTCATCGCCTTTGATAATGTCTACCGCAGCTGTAGACGAAACGCCAGGAAGAAATTCCATTGGACCACGGCTTCAAAGCCCGGAAACCACTTTAGATTTTAATTTGACCGGCCGTGAAAGCCTTCACAGTCTGATAAGTATATATGGTTTCATAAATTCACGTAAAATCTAAATCCTTTTAAAAGCGTAGATCATTCTAAAAATAATTTTCAAATAAATTCTCTCATTTTCCTATTGGTTAAAGAAATCCATCTGCTTTAAAGAGATTCCTTCAAGTACAATTAAAACATCATCCTAAGCGAGAACTCGAACCACTATAAGGCCGATATCAGTAGAATAACACGCCTATAAATAGCGTCCTTACACAAATGTAAATAACAGAGGAGTTTCAGTGTTAACAGAGAATTCTATACGAGACACAATTGGATTCTGATAACATTCATTTCAGGTGTTAGCTCTCCATTTGTGTTTGAAACGCTGAAAAAGCTCTCACAGTCACCGAAAGCGTCTTTATTGACAGCAAGTTATTGAAACTTGGCTGAAATGAAGTTGTAATTCTGAATCGAAAATTTGGACCATGAAAATAAATTAATAGGATGAGGGAGGCATGAAATCTTAAAAAATACGGCACGCTTGATGTGTCAAAATTGTAAATATGTATTATTATTAGACAGAAATCAGAAAATCTCTGCAGGTGTACCACAAGGCAGCGTTTTGGGGCCGGTGTTATATTTGCTATATACTATATAGTGATACTAACAAAATTAGTTTTCCTGCATATTGTTTTTGGATCGTCCCACATGGATTTTGTTTGCTATATCAACTTTGTTTTTATTGAATCTTCCGCTACGGTGGAGGATTTCCATCCTCCGTGCCGTTTAAAATTTATAATATCACCTGTTCCATCTACTATCCGAGTCGCTGAGCTTTGAGGAAAGCGGTGACCTGTGAATTCACCTGGATTTTCTAATTAAGGATAGGAGGCGATTTTGCTAGGAGCTTTTCCAATAAAATGCAATCCTACTACTATACAGGGTGTTTCAGAGTTAAACCGACATACGTTAACTGTAAATAGAGGGAACTTAGGTGATTCCAAATAACCTTGGTTAATGTGTCTAACGCCTTTAATAACCGAGATACAGGGTGTTTCATCCATTTCGGCCAATATTTTGATAAGCCGTAACTTTAGAACCACCCTGTAGATTTCTCCCATACTTAGTGCAGGTATAATGTGTTAATAGCCCAATCTTATAGTGTAAGAACTACAATTAAAATCCAGATACGGATTAAGAAGAATTTGCAAAATTTGAAAATCCCCAAAACAACACCCTGTATATCAGATTTTTTAAAATTTGGATGTATATTTGAAAAGAACGGAAAAAATTAGTTAAAGTGAAAAATTTTTTTAAGTGCACATCCCATTTTACTACTGGAGTTTTAACGTCAAATTACATCAAATGCATTTTTTTCATTTTCACAAGCAGTAACTTTCGAAATACCTGGTAGATTTCTTTCATATTTGGTACAGGTATCATTTTTTAGAAGCCAAATCGTATAATGTAAGGACTATACTACAGTTAAAATCCAGATACGGATTAAGAAAAATTTGTAAAATTTGAAAATCCCCAACGCAACACGCTGTACATCAGATATTTTTTAAATTGGATCAGACATTCGAAACGAATGGAAAAAACTGAGATGTTCTGACATATTTTTATAAATGCACATCTCGTTCTACATATTACTAAACTTTTAAAGTAAATTCAATTAATGCAATACATATTGTCACTTTGATAAGCCATAACTTTGGAAACGCTGTACATTTCTTTAATATTTGGTACAGGTAGATTGTTTAAATAGCCCAATCGTACAATATAAGAACTAAAGTTAAAATCCAGATCCGGATTAAGAAAAATTTGTAAAAGTTAGTAATCTCTAAAATAGCATCCTGTATATCAGTTTTTTTTTAATGATACCTATTTAAAAAAAGAAAGAGACAAAAGATGTGTTATACTAAAATCTTTTTATAAGTGCACAAGAGCGTTCTACAAACAAAAAATACAGATTTAATTTTTCGGATTAATTCTGGTTACAAAGCTCATTAAACTATCAAGTAAGCTTCGGCAATAACACATCTTTTTTCTTTTTTTTTTTCTTTTTTTTCTTTTTTCAAGTAGGTATCCGATTACATTTTAAAGAATCTGATGTACAGGGTGATATTTTAGAGATTATCAACTTTTACAAATTTTTCTTAATCCGGATCTGAATTTTAACTTTAGCTCTTGTATTGTACGATTGGGCTATTTAAACAATCTACCTGTACCAAATATTAATGAAATCTACAGGGTGTTTTCAAAGTTACGGCTTATGGAAACGACAATATGTTTGCATTAATTAAATTTACTTTAAAAGTTTAGTAATATGTAGAACGAGATGTGCATTTATAAAAATATGTCAGAATATCTCAGTTTTTTCCATTCGTTTCGAATGTCTGATCCAATTTAAAAAATATCTGATATACAGCGTGTTGCGTTGAGGATTTTCAAATTTTACAAATTTTTCTTAATCCGTATCTGGATTTTAACTGTAAGTAGTATAGTCCTTACATTATACGATTGAGCTACTAAAAAATTATATCTGTACCAAATATGAAAGAAATCTACCAGGTATTTCGAAAGTTTCTGTTTGTGAAAATGAGAAAAATGCATTTGATGTAATTTGACGTTAAAACACCAGTAGTAAAATGGGATGTGCACTTAAAAAAAATTTTCACTTTAACTCATTTTTTCCGTTCTTTTCAAATATCCATCTCAATTTTAAAAATCTGATATACAGGGTGATGCTTTGGGGATTTTCAAATTTTGCAAATTCTTCTTAATCCGGATCTGGATTTTAATTGTAGTTCTTACACTATAATATTGGGCTATTAACACACTATACCTGTACCAAGTATGAGAGAAATCTACAGGGTGGTTCTAAAGTTACGGC
This sequence comes from Crepidodera aurea, assembly GCA_949320105.2. Classification (NCBI taxonomy): domain Eukaryota; kingdom Metazoa; phylum Arthropoda; class Insecta; order Coleoptera; family Chrysomelidae; genus Crepidodera; species Crepidodera aurea. The sequence continues at coordinate 34,804,651 of OX439475.1, read as the reverse complement.
TTATCAAAATATTGGCCGAAATGGATGAAACACCCCGTATCTCGGTTATTAAAGGCGTTAGACCCATTAACCAAGGTTATTTGGAATCACCTAAGTACCCTCTATTTACAGTTAACGTATGTCGGTTTAACTATGAAACACCCTGTATAATGTTGAAGAAGCGAGTTTTTGGAATTTTTCAGCAAAATATGCCAAAACGATTTCTTCACTTACATTATTGTCCATTTTGGTACAATTCACGTCCAAAATATGTTCATATTAAATAAAAAATGGACATCCATTGGACGTCCAAGTTGGTGGCCGATGGATATCTATGGGATATCCACTGGACATCCCTTGTCCATCAAACGACATCCAATGGATGTACATATTGTACGTTTTGGATATACATTGGATATCCTTGTGTTTACTGGGTGGGCGGCTCAGCGGTAGAGCACTGGAATCCAAGGGTTGTTAGTTCGAATCTAACGGCCGGCAGAAATCATTTTCTGATTTTTAATTAATTAAAAATTGATTTTCATATACCAGGTGTGATTCCTCACTCGACCATTCACTGTTGGATTCTAACAGTGCTGTTCCTAAAGTAGCGCTGGGAAACAGTAACAAAGCCTACACATAACACGAGACTAATAACCATAGTAGATGATGCCGTTGACACAGAAGTTAAAAAAATAATAGTTATGGGAGAAGTCATTTTGATTCAATACACGGTTGCAATAAAATAAAATTTATTATTGGGGTTAACAAATTAATTTTAAAATATCTGTAGTTTTTATCCTCTCAACTTTGAGAGTGTGATACGTTGTTATGTCCAAATTCAAAAATATACAGCATGTTATATTTAACAAAAACCACAATTAAAATTATATTTAGAATAAACAATATGTACGAGCGATTATCATAGATCTTTAAAATAACGCAACAAATAATTTTATTCCATATTTAAGTACTTACACTGTTTAAAAATTTATATTAAAGTTCGTGCGCATCCTTCTAGAGCGCGCCCTGCTTCTAATCACCGTTACACACCAAATTCTACTACGTCGACCTCTAACGTACAACCGGTGTATTGACCTAAAAGCCTTTCAACATGTGGTTGTGGCGGACATTTTTCTTATTTTCGACCAGGAGAGTATACTCTAGACGGTTGAATCCGCACTACACAAATACAATCGATTTAAATACCGCGTTTGAAGCTGGTATCGCCATCTGTGATGATTATTCGGCAATTCTTAGTTGTTTACTGTAAGTTTCTGTATGTCGATCTACTTGTTGGGGTTCAGAAATGGTTACTTCTTCAAGCTGCTATTCTCCTGGTTGTAATTTCTTCAATCTTTTTGGTTAAATGCAAGTTAAAGGCCTTACTTTTTATAAACAGCAAATTAATCGCGTGTTTGTTTCTTACTGTTTTAGGTTAGATTTGATTATATGAAATGAAACATTATGAGATTGGAAATGTTATGGGAGAAACGAATTTATTGCTAGAGTTAATGTTCTTCAAAAATTTTGGGAAATAGTATTTTTTTAAATTAAAAATGGAGTTCTAAAATAATCCATTTTTTAGTTTTACTTCACAGCAAAAATTTAACTTTAATCAAGCGTATAAAATGAGAATAAATTAAAATAAAGAAAATTAAAATTTACTAATAATGAATTATTAAAAATTAGGTTAAATTTGTGAAAAAAGTTATTAAATTTCCTGACGGCACAGCCTATCTATCCACCATTTATCTTGGATATTGCTTTACAATTGTGATACAGCCGCTACAAGGATTGCATACCTCTCAGGAGTTTAATATAAACAACTGAATAACACAAGTCTCGATACAAAGCAGAAACTTCACCTCCTGTAATATTCTGCTTTCCTAGCAACAGCAGTCGCCATATGGCAACACATGATTTCTCTCTTTTATCATGCTGCTAACCACGAATTATTATTTTACTGTCTCTATTGAGTGCATTTATTAGCTATATTGTAAATTTTTGGGGGAAAAGTGCTGAAAAAGTTTGGAAAAAATGTGGATATTATTTAGAGAATCGTAGAGGATAGAGGATGAGGATGAACGCCAATAAAAACAATTCTTGACACATAAGAGTTAGGGTAGGAGTGGGAATCGAAATTATTAATTACTAGATCTATGGAATTGAATTTTGCAAAACCAATTATAGTGGCGTCTGTGAGTTGGAAGGACATGGACATGGACCAAAATTTACCCGGATCGAGAGTACCTCCCTCCCGTTTTTGAGGATGCTGAATTTCTATTTTCGACTGCTGAACCCCCTAAAACGGCCAAAAACTACCCCCTAAATTTCCCTGTAAAAAAAACGTTTTCGAGGATGACCAGCATGGTGGAGGTGTTAAAGATTACGTCCGAACCTCAACAACCCCTCCGCCGGCCAAAATTAACTTCCGACAGAGGTTTTTTTTCCTCCTTTTTAACAGCCCCCGTTTCGAGTATGCTGAACACGATGGCGGTATCAGAAATTCTCTTTTCGCCAGCCGAACCCCTAAAATGGCCAAGAACTACCCTCTAATGGTGTTAAACGTAGGTGGACGCACCACAATAAATAACTAACGGTCCCTAACGTTTACTTTTTGGTCTTGACCTGCAAAATGTTATTTTCTGGGCGAAAAATGGTCCAGAAAGTGTATATTTTCTGGTTTACTACCTCATTATAGGATAAATGATACTCTACAAGTCCAAAATTATACCCAATAAGTATTTCTTATATCTCCGAATTTCGTAGTGTTTATCCATTGCCTAAAATAAAATCTGATTTATTTGTATATTGCAATTTTAACTAGAAGCTCACATATATTCTCCTGCTACAAATTACAAATTCTACGGAAAGGTGGCGCAAAAGTGAAGTTGATCCAAACGGTAGTTCACGAAGTTTGGAACAACTGCTCTACTGACTACCAGGGGCACATAAGAATGAAGAAGTTTAGCATTACCTTCCGTATAATTTTATTTATTTAACATTTAACACTATCATGTTGATATCGTTTATTATTAACCTCAGCCAAAATTTTACATTGTTAGTGTGGGACTCTATAGGCTAAAATTAGAAAAGAAAATTGAGTAAATGTATTCTTCCAGTCTTCACTGAAACCTCTAATATCAGATGAATTATGTATCGACACAATGCATTGTGATACCTGCACACGTGAAATCAAATCAAACTATAAAATTTTAAAGTTTGGAATATCAAATATTTGAGATCGACATGATGAGAAAAATAAACGCGCTATTTAAAAAACTTTTTTTCGTAATAATAAAGAATGATAAAAAACACAGTTTGAAGCATCTAAGTATTTACTTTCCATGATGAAAAATTTGCAGATTTTAACTTTTTTCTTAAATTATGAAGTATTCCAATGACGTGTGCCCACATCCCCAACAAGTCATTCATAAGTTTCAAATATTCAGTGCCCAAGGATGAAGTGAGATAGATATATAAAAGTCCAGAATATGGCAACGAATTTATGCTTCGATGCATGGGCGTACCGTTACAGAGGGAAATGGGATGTGACACAATATATTTAATTTTTAACGATTTTAGTTTTACCGGTTACATAGGAAATTTAAAATACTGATGAAAATATATTTATTTAATCAAATTAATCGTAAAAAAATTTAGGATCAGTTATTTCGCTAGTCCGCTCTGAACACCTAGTGTTCGTCAATGCAGGATCAAGGGAAAATTCATCATTTCCTTGCAAATGTGTCCATGTTGTTTTTATCAGGCTGTTCGACTATCAGGCTATTCGGGATTGAGGTAGGAATAGGGAACTAACTACAAATTAAACACTGATAAATTATTAGTTGTATCATCCTGAAATAAAAAAAAATAATGTTGTTATAGTTCTACGTTTAGATAAATCCTGAAAAATATGTTTTAATCTTATCGAACCTGTAACAGAAAAAAATTAGTTAGTAAATATCAACTAACGAAAACGTTGGCAGAAGTAACAAATTTCTACATCTACTATTTTTTTGTGAGGCAAGCCTCGTTTTATTTTATTTTTTCTCCACTACGCTACATTAAAATTATATACATTCATAATCCACGAAGCAGGCGAGAAGGCATTCACAGTGAAACGACATACAAATCGAATCAAATAAGTAATTAGTTAAAACTACAATTACAGAACACAAAAATTTTCAATAAAAGTTAAGATTCATGGGAAATCACTAGAGTTTAAGCAGTCGGTATTATGGAAATGTTTTTGATTGCTTAAAATATTCAACATATTCTCAAAAGATTGGTTTGACCTTTTACATTACATAAATTTAAGCCATAATGTTTAAACAATATTACTGGAAGTACCTTATATTTTAAGTGAAAAATGTTTGTATTCTAGTAAAGCTTCGCAAAAGTATTTTTAAATCTTATAGCCTAAATTTATTAAAAAACAAATAAACACATGGTATATTACCTCGATATTGGTTTTGCATCTGTTTTCAAATATTTCCTTTCACTTGGTTTATATTCAAAGTCATTATCACGGAAATGAAGAACAAATATAATCATTTGTAGGTATGAACTTCCCTGCCTCAAATCTTCTCCTTTCAACATTTGCAGGAATCTTAAAAGTCATGTCTTCGTATAAATGTTTAAATGAAAAATATTACCTAAATATTTAGGTAGTTTGAAAGAAAAACAAAATGTGATTTAATTTTTAACACAATATATGAAACTTACATAATTATAAGTCGTTGCAATAAGTTAAAACAATCCTTTATGCATTATTAAAGAATTTATACAGTCGATAAAATACTAAATTCTACGCCCCTGAACTATGTTTATAACCTTAAATATAACTTACCGATGAAATGATAAATCGGGATTTAAATAATACAGTTTGCTGCATACCACACATTGTTGAACCATATTTGTCTATTCAATCAATTTAAACCAATAAATCAATATGAAAAAGAAAATTTTAATCGAGCACGATATAAAACACATTAGTAAACAAACACCAATGTACTGAACATGGCCGACACAAATATACTACTACTACCATTCTAATGGTTTTTTTTTTTTTTTTAGTTTATTATTTATTTTCATTTGGTATATATTACATTTTCTAGGACATTTCATTTTCCTAATTCCCTGCTATAGGAGTTTTCCTCCTTTTCAGGGTGAGGCCCTGATTACAATATTAGTAACCTAGCTAGCTAATTTTTCCTAAGGTTTCTGTGCGCGCTGGTGTGTTATGTTTTGTGTGTGTTGGTTGGGGCCTGTGTGGGCAGGAGCTGTTTCCCAGTTTTTTTATCTAAGAATCGCCAATTTTGCTATTTCCACCCTTATGTTTGGGGAAAACGGTGCCCAATCTAAGGGGGGAAATATGATTTAGGAAAACCACGAAAACCTAAATCACGATTCCATTCTAATGGTTTCGCTTCATTCATAAATAACAATGTTTGATAGCGCTTCGTTGCCGCTTCTATCAAATTTTCGCAGAAATGGTTGAAACTTAAATCATGGTAAAGTATCTTTGTCAATATTTATCTAGCAATATAATTTGTTGTGTTATTAGTTTCGAAAATTAGTGTTAATGTAGAAAAAAATATAACTTTGACAACATTGAAACTGATAATATAAATTCAATAACACAGCGTTTAGACTGTTACGTGTTGTTGTCCCCAGCCGAAACGTCAACAAACTCGATCTTATTGTTCTAAATCTATGCGCGTGCCCATATTTCGAGTCACAACACCTATATTTGACAGTAAATTTTCAATCGTTCCAACTTTTTGCCTTTATTTAGTAGGTATTGTTAAACCAATATTCTTGTATTTCCATTTTCCAAATTTCGTGTTTAGTGTCGACCACCACGTAGCTGCCACCAAGAAAGTGTTCCTCATTTTAGTGACCGCCACGTTATAGAACCGTTTCTATTATATACGTGGCAAAGGCTTTGGCAATACACTTTCTTTCTAATGTAGTGGCCGCCACATTCCGTCCACAAGAATGATACTTGGGACTGGCCCACCCAACCCCCCCCCCCCCGAAATTGTTTCCTGGCTACGGCCTTGCAACCAATCATAGTTTGATCTAAAATTTATACTCAGGAGCGCGGATATACGCGAATCTGGAATAATGTAGTTCAATGTCTGAAGGAGAAAGGCCTTAAGAAGAGTTTTAATTAGTTGCAAGTTTACAATTATTGTTGTTAGAAAATTATGGGGGGTTTGCTAAATCCAGTTCAATGATAAGTTCCAAAAAACGATTATCCAAACTTCGTGCATTCGAATTACAGTTTACATAGTATGCGGAGGAATTAATTCGTAACTAAATCCTGTCCTATCTTTTAGCCAGACCTCCTCAACGTCATACTCTCCCAATACGATTTTCTCGAATCTTTTTAGTTTAAACCAGATCTAATACCGAACACACTCGGGGTTGCACTTAATTACAATCGATCAGACATTTTATTGAACAACCATCTAAGCATGACATGAAAAAATACAACCTTTACCTAAAAAAAAACAAATTAGACTTATTTTAACACAAAAAAGTCCAAATCAAAAAGCAGTTTATAATTTTCGAACGCTGTAAATGCTACTTTAAAGTACTTAATCGAAGATTAAATAAAAAATCATCTACCTACCTTACCTACTTACTTTATTTTCGTAACTGTAGTAGTAGTAGCTAGCCTAAACCTAAGCAATATGGTGCCGCAACTAAAATTGGAATAACAGGAAAGTATGAAAATCGAGGAGGCAGGAGATGTTCAACTTTAGTTACGAGACATTTACGGTAGGTGAGCTATTCCCCGATAGATAGCAGGCTGAAGCAAGAGAACAAATATTTAACTTGATCAAGTGGTTAATTTAATATTAAAGGGTAGAGCCTTGTAATTTTTCTATCCATCTTCAGTATTACTGGTTTTGCTCGATATTTAAGAAATCAATTGTTCTATCTTTTGTTCCACATGTAACTTCTTGCTCTTCTCTTTTTACTTAAAATTTGTTTAACCCAAGGTATTCTTTTGCCATCAAAAATCACTTGAGTACATGTAACTCTCCTAAAGGTAAAAGGTCATACGCTTAGAGCAAGATGCGTTGACTCTGATGCAACAGTTTTTCAGCCACACACTGGTTCTACTAAGATGTTCGCCTGGAGGCAGTGACTTTACTCTGTGTTACATTGGTACAAGTTGGTAAGTCCAGTCGTGGTGTATATGAGGTATAGAGTAGGACACAGTACATTGCCTTGAGGAACACTGGATTTAATTGGACACAAGTGATTTCTCTATTGTTTCCCCAAAAAAATATATATTTGTGAGATACGACTTTAGCAGTTCAAAGGATTATCACACATCAAGGAAGTTATCAGAAAATACTTGTTTTTTATACCAACTGCTAAAATCTGAAGGAGCCAAATCGGTCAAATCTAACAAAATTAATTTCTAACTCGATTCCTTACTCATCATCATCATTCAGCCCATATTCGTCCGCTGCTGGACATAAGCCTCCCTTGATTGCTTCCACATTCTCCTATTTTGTGCTTCCTGTATCCAATTTGTGTGGATACGTTTAATATCATCGGACCATCTAGTTGGTGGTCTTCCCCTGCTTCTGTATGCGTCCTGTCTAGGCCTCCACTCTATGATCCTCTTGGTCCATCTGCTGTCCCGCATTCTCGCAATGTGTCCCGCTCAATTCCACTTCAGAATTGCTATTCTTTCTACTGCGTCACTCACTCTGGATCTTCTACGTAACTCAGCGTTTGTGATGTGATCTCTGAGGGTCAGTCTCAACATCGACCTTTCCATTGCACGCTGTGTCACTCTGATTTTCTGTAAAGCCTTTTTTGTTAACGTTAGAGTCTCAGCACCGTAAGTTAGGAGAGGCACAACACATTGGTTGAAAACCTTTCTCTTCAGACAAACTGGCAAAACTGACTTTAATATGTGCCTTAGGTTCCCAAATGCGACCCAAGTTAATCCTATTCGCCTAAGCAATTCGCAAGTTTGATTATCTATGTTCATACGGATTTCGAGGCCAAGATACTTGTATAAGGTTGTTTCTTCTACTTGAATGCCATCTATGTATACTCCTTCACCGAGAACAAGGTTAGTCATTAGTTGTGTTTTTGTCACATTAATTTTTAGTCCGAACTTATAGGAAGAAAAGTTTATATGTTGTAGCATGGTCGAGGCGGTCTGATATTAGGACTATGTCATCTGCAAATCTTAAATGTGTTAGGCTTTCACCGTTTATGTTTAACCTTAGATTTTCCAAATTTACAGATTTAAACACATACTCAAGCATGTTCGTAAACAGTTTCGGCGAAATAGTGTCCCCCTGCCGAACTCCTCTATTTAATTATTTTGAGTTTATTTGTTGTTTCCTGCAGTTTTACGTTAGCTGTAGCATTTTTATATATAAATTCAATTACTAAGGTATATCGATGGCCTATTCTACAGTCGGAGAGTGACTTTAACATCTGATACTGGTTTATAGTGTCAAAGGCTTAGTCCATGAATATCAGGACAAGTGGTTTATAGTATTCGATGGACTTTTCTATAAGATTCTTCAGGACTTTAAGATGATCGTTCGTGCCATAGCCTGGTCCGAAACCCAGCCTGTTCCATTGGCTGATAAAGGTCCAGTTTCGCTTTTAATCTATTTGCGATGATTCGAGTAAATAGCTTGTACATGTGAGACAGCAGACTGATAGGACGGTAATTTGCAAGGTTGGTTATGTCACCTTTTTTATGCGTTAAGGTAATGGTTGCAATGTTCCAATTTTGTGGCGATTTGCCTTGTATAAGACACTCATTAGACAGAACTTTAAGACTCTGCAATAACCTTTCGTCACCCCGGGGGATTTGTTGTTTTTCATTTCAAAAATCGACTTTTGCATCTCATGAATTTTGATTTCTGGGATTTCCTCTGAGCCCTGATTAAGACTCTTGGGAATCGGATCGCTGATAGCTTCGTTTTTATCTGTAACGTATAGCTCTTTATAGAATTCTTCTACTATTTTTTGAATTTCTTTTTTATCAGTTGTAATTTGGGCTTCTTCGTTTCGTAGTTTACAAATTTCTTTCTTTGGCTTGGAGAGTCTCTGTAGAGTCTCTCCTGGTACATTTAATATTGAAATTGTGAGAGTGCTTCTAAAATCTGAGTTACCTTGTGAATAACTTGAAATTACGAAACTAAAATCATAATATCACAGTTTCTAACACCGAAATTTCGCCTTTACCTCCTCACTAGTATATAATCCTGATTGGAGATACGAAGAAAATTTTACCAACACAAACCTGGAATACATGCATCATCTTTATTGGATTAATTTCGCCATCCCTTCTTTGTTTTTCTTTAAAGAAAGAAGCAATTTTTCCTCGTTTAACGTTGTTTAATTTTTCAAATTGCAAAATTTCAGTTGGAGCTACGGTAATCGTTTTCATGGATACTTTTGTCTTTTAGTTTAAAATTTGTTGGCACCAAAAGCCCTTTGGTCTTTCTCTTCGTCTCTTCTATTTAGGCAAAGATTATCGGGAAGAGATGGCAGCTGAAAATTACTATACATTAATTTTATCGAAGAGTTTGTACGTACGTACGTACGCGGTGTTGCCAAATGTGTAGTCGAGATATCCGTATTAAAATTAAAGGGAGCGTATATTCTTTAAGGTTCAGGACACTAATTAATTGTACAATAAAAGAGTGCTTAAAAGATGGATGAAATTTTCAAATAAAATGTCAACCTCAAAAAGGTCTACACTTAAATGTACTGAATATCGGTTTTTTCAATGCATTCATTGCTTCCTCAGATGGCGACAAAAAGTATTGACGAATTAATTGATGAAGTAAAAGTCGCTTTTAAAACAATTAGAATTGAAAAGTTTGATAATGTATTTCTAACTTTTCAAACATGTATAGAAAATATTATGACGTCATCTGAACTGGAAGCAACTCTTCTTAGTTTACGAGTTATATTTAAAATATTGAAGAGTGACCAAACAGATAAAAACATATTAAAGCAATTGCTAATTTCCACCTGTTATTTTCCGCTATATTCAATAGCATATTAAACAGCGAATCAGTGGAACTTCATTCTAGTATCAAAATAATTTTTTTATGTTTGAATTGTACAGACAGGGATTTGTTTCAATTTTTGACTAATTTGATTTATAATATAGCAATTTTTATATCTTTCTTGCCATATACTTGTTTTCTTACATTTTATAGTTCCAAAAGGCATTTTTAGATAAAAAAATAGGTGGGTTTTTTCAGTGGCGTAGCCAAGGGGGGGGGCCAAAATTTTAGCCGTTTTACCCGTTACCACTGCCTCTGTAGAACGAACTGAACGAAGTTTCTCAACGATGAAAAGACTGAAATCATATTTTCAGTAGTAATATCACAAGAGCTTCGAAAATAATCGATTATACTTCCGAGTCACGAGACGTATTTTGCGAAACACCACGAGAGCGGAGCTCGAGTGGTGTTTTAAAAGAAATACGTCGAACGAGGATTATATAACGAATTATATATTTTTTTTTGGTGACGTTTGCTCATTATAAACGTCAAATGTATTGTTACTATGACAAACTTTTCAAAATGGAAGGATGCGAAAATCAAAAACGGTTATACAACGTCGTCAAGGGTATATTCGCTTATCAATACATGGTAACTAAGTAAAAATTGCAACTGCTATTGGCTAAATTTATGATGAGTTGTATAATCGGAATAATACATCTACCAATTGATTAACAGGCCCAGCTTTGATGCATTTGAATAATGCTCATTCAAAGTTCAATCTTATATTAATAATTAGTTGTCTTTTAATCTTATCTTAATAATTAACAAATTGTTGTTAAATAAAATAATGTATTTAAATAGCCTACATTGTATACAGGATGACCTATAGTTAAACGTTAAACGTTCAGAATCGGGTTTTCAGGAAAAAAATAAGATTTTATTTTTTTTCTCAAAAACTAAGCGAGATACGAATAAAATTGAAGAAGCAAAAAATTTGTGTGTTCAACTGTTTAATCCAAGAAAAGTAACGAACATACAAAAAACAGTGGCGTACAATGATTTGTCCCAATATCAATTAAATTACCTTGTGGAACGTCACTGGAATTAATAATTTAATTCTAATAATATTTAAATTATTGCCGCAAATAAGCGTGCCAAGTTTTATCAAAATCAACCAAATTGTTTTTTGAGCAATTTATAAAAAACTCTTTTGTTCTAAAATCAAAACAAGTTAGGACCCAGGATTATGGGAATAAAAAATCTTACTTTTTCCTGAAAAACCGATCATGAACGTTTGACGGTTTAACCCTGGGTCACCCTGTATATTTACCCCATCCCTGCTGAAAAAAGTATTTATAGTAAGTATTATCTACGAGAAATAGTGGGCCCCCTCCGAAAAAAATTCCTGGCTACGCCACTGGTTTTTTTTACTAAGTCTGTTATATCCCGTAATGAGCTTTGACTCAAAAACTATATAATTTTTCCTATACCACTGATTTTTATAACAACCTGGCAACATGTTATATTCGTGCATCCAATATCGGTTAAGCCAAACAGTTACACTGAAATACCTACTACTTGTTGATGATTATGTTATCCTGGTCGCCAGACTATGGTGGACTCTTGCTGACAGAGTTCTCGTCATTCTTGGAATTCCTCACATGGTTTCTAAAATATTGATTTGGCAACGTACCCGCTAGTGCGCGCACTTTATATTTTAGCATAGAAAAGGGTCATGGAACATTTGTTTGTTAACTTGGACCATAGTATATTAAATATATAGACCGTTCTCAAATATGGGATATATAGTAGGTACGTCTGGAAAAGTTGGCGATAACTACGATTTTTTTTTTGTAACTTTACAAAAAATAAATATTCGTCATAAAAAGTTCTGCATCACATAATCGACCATAAAATTTGTAAAAATATTTAGTGGTATACAGTGAGAATCAAATATATTGATTTATGATGAAAAGTCCTTTTAAATTTAAATATAGAATGTCTAAAAATGTTGATAGCAATTAGAAAGTATGTCCAAATTTAGAGTGTTCTAACAATTAATAATTAATTAGTAATAAATAATAAATAAACAATTTAGCATTGAATATATTGCGTAATTCGAATATCATACCGTTTTATTGGGAAAACATTTATGAATCGTGAGGAGGAGTCTCAAAAAAAAATGTCCCATTATTTACTCGTTGGGCCCAATTTGGTTCCTCGTCCCCCCCCCCCCCAGGACTAGTTAGGCCCCTCTGTATACAATCATCTATTACCAAATCGGAAAATATAAGAAACAAACTCATAGATATATAGATTTCAAGAAAAATATAATTTTCTTATAGTTTGTTTGAAAAATAACGCGAAGTAAATTCTACATACAAACTATTTTGTTGTCTTTTTACTTCGCCTTATTTTTCAAACCAACTGTAGATGCTTGGGTTATCGATTACACCCATATTGCAATTATTGCACCCCCTGTGGATTTTCCAAATTTGCCATACTACTCAAGAATAGACCCAATTGTCGTATTAATACCTATTTCAGATATACTCGAGTACTATATATACTATAATAAACCAGTGTATAACCTGCAATAAACATTGGACTTGTTCTTAAATATCCTGCCCAATTTCTATTCTCCTGCTAACATGACTATACTATAAGCAATAAAGGAGTGCAGTAAAGTAACAAATATTTGTTATAGAGCAAAAAGCCTTTCAACTCATTATTGATTTCTTGGTATAAAAAGAATAGTTATGAATCAACTGATAATTTATTACTTAGTAACTTTTTGTCTAAATATCTAATTCAATGAATAAGAAAAATTCTTTTAAAATAAATACCCTAAACATAAAATTTTTTAGTATTTATCTAGCTTTATATAATTCCTAATTTATGTATGGACAATAAAAAAAATAATACCTATTTAGTTTTTGTTCCTTTTTAATGTAAAATATCGAAATATACCGCACTGATAAATGTTTCAAAGATTTAACTAATTTTCTTAGAATTCCCTTTTAAAAAATATATTAATTTGTTTACTTACTTGAATAGATTATTTTAGACATTTAATAATAATAATAATATATATACCCCTTATTAGTGAACACAGTAGCAAACCTTGCGAGAGGCGAGGGGGTAGGGAACTGCAAACGTTTTTATCCACTGAGCCACCACCCATCGGTCTTTAAAATAAGACCGAACTAGTTGCCTCACATTTAAATTTAAAAAAAATAGAATGGGCGCCTGTCAGGTGGGGTCGAAGATGGTCAAAATAATTTTACGTAGTAGAATTCATTGATTAAAACAAAAGTCGAACTGTTTAATTAATTAAAATTGTTGCTGGTTTGTAAATAAGAATGAATGACTTGACTGTGTTGAAGCTTTGGAGTTTAATCGCACGTGGTGTGGTGTTTTACCTAGAGACACTCCAGTCAGGCGAACAGAAACAAGCAGAGTAACTCGCCAACCAAAGTCAAAATACTGTGCTGCAAATGCTGCACTACGCCCGTCTAGACGACAAGGACACTCAATATTTGACATTGTTGCCTGTATTTCGGTAAATTACAATATTTCTAGGAAATATTTTATTTATATAGTATTGTTTATCACTTTTTTTCAAAAAAAATTTAAACACTTTTGAGGCTTGGAATTTGTTTTTAAAATGTCTGTCTCTGCTTTCGGCCTGATTTTCCCTATCGCCTTATACTGTGATTCAATTTCAAAATTAGTATTTTAATAGTTTTCGAAGGATGTACGTGATGTACTTGTTCACTTAAAAAAATTCCAAAACCTTTGAGCCATGATGTTATCATTTTTTTAAAAATCGACTTGTACGAACGTTATGATGATTTTTCTAAAATAGACTAGCTAATAGTTAATCCAGCGCACTCTATATATTGGCTAAGTATGAACTTTGAACTATACTAGAACTAAAAATGATTGAGATCAGTGGCGGATCCAGGGAGTTTTTCAGGTGGGGGCCATCAGTTAATGGAAATTGGTAAAAGTAAAGTGATTAAGTGATACAAATTTGGGATGTTTGAGTCTTTGAGAAAATATTCAATACAACGAATAATTTTGGTTTGTATAACGTGTGTTTTCTTCTTGTTAAAAATCAATCAAAAGGTTTACTTGCATATCCAGACTCTATAGTCCAGTAAATTAACGCCAGAAAAATCCCAAACCTGGTTACAAGTCTGTCCGTCAAAATTTTTTCTAATTTGCAGGAATTCATAGGTACATTTTCTTCCGAAAATCGTGGAATTTTTGGAAGGGTGGGAAAATAGCTCTAGAGTTCCCGAAAATCCGTTTTCCGACGATATCTGCCGAAATATGACCCTTAGAGCATTTTTGTTTAGACAAAAAATGAAGAGCAGTTCATTACCTACAAAAATTGTCCCTGTGATATTTTTTGTAAAAACGGCGTTTCAAAAATTCATTTAATAATTCGCAAAATTATTGTGGTGAAAACGCAAAAATTTGAATATCATCCCGTTTTTGTCTGAAGACAAAAGATAAGGCAATAATAACCAACTTTTTTTCACTTTTTGCACTTGATTAATAAATTTATTGTAAAAAAGTCCAATTTGAGAAAGTTTGAAGAGTTTTTTCTCGTGCACTTAATAAAATACTTGATATATATATTGATGAAAAGGTCAGAATGTGATCTTTTATTTAGTTCAATTCCTAACCCCAAAAAATTTTAGCACGAAAAGAAAATAATCCTCAAAAAAAATGTCGAGGGGTGACAATTTTCTCAATTTTCCGGAAAACCAAAAAATATCAAAAAAAAAAGAAAAATGCCATCGACAAAAGGACAAGCTAAGCTTTCTAATGATGTGCGTTGAAAACCGATATGGTCCATGATTCCATTAATTCCCGATAGACCCGAGCATTTTCGAAAACTCCGGAAATAAAAAAAAAACGCCCTAAAAAACCATGTTGTTTATGAAAATACACAAAAATAATTTATTGAATCTTTCTGAATGTATTTAACACCTTGGAAAGCCCCATTATCCAAAAGGATTTGGTGAAATTAGTCTTGATAAAAAAAATATGAATAAATTTATAGGAGGGTCAAAATATCGAGCAAAAACAAACTTTGGCCCGGTTTTTCAATAATTCAGAGAGATAGATAAAAGGAAAAAGTAGCATGATATTATAGCTACAGGTTCCTTCTTTCATCTGAACTTTGGATCATGAAAAAATTTCAATTTTTACGCGATTTATTGAAAAATTTGTATTCCGCTTGAGAGTGTCATTCCTTTAGAGCGTGCTTTGTAGCCGGGTATGTCGAAAAGTGTCATATTTTCGACAAAAATGATTATGATTATGATCATTTTTGTAGGTAATGAACTGATCTTCATTTTCGTCCAAACAAAAATTCTCTATGTGTCATATTTTCGGAAATATCGGCGAAAATAGGCGAAAAAACACATTTTTGAGACCAATGGGCCATTTTCCCGCCTTTCCACAAATTTCAGACAGCTGAGATTTTCGGGGGTGAATGGTGCCGGACAGACCTGATGCCCGGGGCACCTTCGTTTATTGGACTACTAGTTGTTGCCCAATATCAACTATTCAGATCTCTAGGGGGGGACATGCTCCCCCCTCAGATCCGCCAGTATTGAGAGTTTTATTGGCCCTTGGCATATTGAAGGCAGTGGCGTGATTATTAATTTTTGAAAGGGTTAAGAATTAACCCAAATAAATAGTTAATCACCATTGTTGAATTTCAGCTTTTTTCCATGATTGTTTCGGTAATGGTTCTCATTCATGTAGTAAATTTTTTTGTTAATTTTCCGAAGTTCGTCAATTTTTCTGAGATAATTTCTTCTCCATACTATTATTTCTGAACGTTCACTGAGAATGCTTTTCCTATCGAGTTTTCCATATTTAATTTCATGTAATATTTTCCTCAAACTTTCTTTGCTCATTTGTGGGATGAGTTCATGATCCCTAACAATATCCATAACTTTTTGCAAAGTGGGCAGCTCATTTCTGAAAAAAAAAACTGTGAATACTACTGCGTATGGCGGTTTTGACATTTTCATCAAAGGTCATTTTTGTTCGTCCGCTGCTGATTTTTGGCTCTTGTACTTTCCCGTGGATTCTGCTTTCACTTAGTATTTTGTAAATAGATGATTTGGGTACACCTGTGTAGTCGCAGCACATTTCAACTAACTTATCTTTTGGACGAGGATGATCCCGTTCAAGACAGAGAAATACTTGAAAGCGACTATATTGTATCAGTACGCAATCAAGACTGCTTCTTGACAAGACACTTTCTATTTCTCACTATCTGTCTAAGCGAATTCCTTGAATGCATTTATTTGCCATTAAATAATCTAAATCAACCCTATGATACGTTCCTGGTAGAAACAGGTAGGAAACGGATTCTTACTTACTCGCTCGTTAAAATGTACTTATCAGTGAAACGGACAAAGATAGAAATATAGATCTGTACAGCGTTGCCATGAGTTGTAAAAAGGAATAAGCAATAAATAAAATAAGTTATTTGAAATGGGGAGGAAATGATTTATAAGTATTACTCATGAATGTTTTTTTTTCCTAAATAATATTGTTTAATCATACTTTTATTGTATGTATTAACGATAATTAGCCACAACCTTCAACTTTACCGTTTATATTTTGATCATGATAAAAATTGGTAAAATAAGAATAAGATATGACAACGCTATTTTGCTTGTTTTATGGTCTTGTAAATTCTAAATTACTCTCGAACTTTATTTGTTATAGCATAGTTCTTTATTTACCATTTAAAATGTTATGTATTCCATAAAGATATTTTAAATATAATCTACCACAAATCCGGCAACACTGTTAGTTCGCAATTTTCAATAACAGCTACTCACACTAACCCGCTCACGTTCCTGCTATCCGAATCGGAGATTCGAAGAAAATTTTACCAACACAAACCTGGAAGTCAGTTGTTGCCTCAGAACTCTTTTTTGTCCTGTTCATAGTTTCACCTCTAAGCATACATGAAGCAAACTTAACAAAACTTAAATTTTCGCAACTAAAACATTTCGAAAAAGTACCAAGTGGTTAAAGGGTACTCTAATTGGCATACCTGGATGTTCCTGGACTTTGGAGCTGTTCAATGTGAGGTTTAATTACATTTTAAAAGTATTTTTCTCTTCTGTGGAGATATTTAGACATTATAGTAATCTACCCTTATATATTTGAATAAATCTGTACCTGATTATATAAACCAATATTCTGACACCTAAACCACATGGGTACACAAAGTTTTGAAGATATTTACGATCATCTGTATTATTTATTAATTATAAATAATTTAAAATCTACTTCAAGTACCAATTTACCTATTTGACCAATTTTGGACAAAATTTAGTACCTATCGTAGAAGTTGGGGATTGATCTCAAATTTTCATGAGTCTCAATTTCTAGATTAGGTAAGCCTGCCTAAACTATAGAATATTTACATGCCAATATATTGTAATATTCGAGTTGTTCAAGTTAACTTTATTTATTTATGTTCTCCTGATACCCAGACTATCTCGTTCTCTTACTGGAGAAGTGCTTGTCATTCTTTGAATTCCCCTGAAACTTCCTAGACATTCTTTTGAGAAGGAATCGTTTTCATTGGGCAGAAAGTTCTGAATTTGTAGTTATTTGCTAAAATGGGGTGAGGTAGGTATCATGCTATGTCAAAATATCTTCCTTGACGCACTTTTATGGGTTTTGAGTAGATTTATGTTTTTTATCACCAATGGAAAAGGTCTAAAAAAAACTGTGGTTTCGAATGGAAATTGATCAAGAAGTTTTAAATAACTTTTAATTTCAATTTCAAAGATTTCAGATTTCGTATACACTTTCTTGTAATAGTTGTTTAATTTAATTTAATGAACGGTCAGATTTTAAAATGTATCTAATCTAAGACCACAAAAAATAAAATTTAAAACTTCCCTTGAAGTTAAAAAAATTGTTTTATGATAAATGATAATAAAACATTTTTATAATATTTATATTTAAATCATTTTGTCATCGTCATTTAAAACTGCTTCAAACGGAGTAACGTGGTTTCAAAATCTGACGTAGGAACAAGTTAATCATCGTAAAAGTAAAACTGTTGTATAAGTACGACTTTAGTAGCAGGAGAATATGAATTAAAATAAGTGGTCTCGACAAATATTAATTTTTTAAGCAAAAATTAAGTTGAATATAAAGTTCCAGTCGTTCTACTGTTGCCAAATTTGATTTTTTTGCTTATTAGTGTTTAAAATCGTGATTTAAGTTTAACAGAAAAAGATAATGATTTATGTATGACAAACATACAAACATAACAATCTAAAATATATTAATTTGCAAACGTTGACTTTGTCTTTGTATAGTAATCCAGTTTTTTAGTAATGTATTATTTTTTTATTATTACTCTTATTGTGCACAGTGGAAGTCAAAACTCAAATACATTAGCTTGTCTATTTTCTAATGGAAAACCATATATTTTATTTCACAGTCGAAAAGTGCCTTAGTTGTAGTTTCATCATTGGGGTAACTTAAAAAAAACTAGCTGAAAGCGACTTCATAATATATAAAACTTGACTAGATTCTAAACTATTCCGCAACGTAGCAGGATTACCAGGATATAACAGTATCTCCATAATCTTTTTTTTATGAAATTAAGAGTGTTCTATACCCATCAACTCTGTCAATTTCATACATAACCTCAAAATCCTCGCCCCTTACGTCTTCACTGAACCCCC
This sequence comes from Crepidodera aurea, assembly GCA_949320105.2. Lineage (NCBI taxonomy): Eukaryota > Metazoa > Arthropoda > Insecta > Coleoptera > Chrysomelidae > Crepidodera > Crepidodera aurea. The sequence continues at coordinate 34,785,894 of OX439475.1, read as the reverse complement.
CTCTAAAGAAATTGTTTGGCAGCATGAAATACATCTGTGTATTTGCGGTTGCATATTTACCAATTCTCAGATAAGGACGACATCTAGACGTAGCATTTTCAGTCTTGGATGGAAATTAGATTTCTATTGACATGAACACAACTTTATGCGATCTGGCGGTATTAATTTGAACTGCCCGAAACGCGTAATGTTTGTTTGTTTATCTGCTGTTTGACATTTGAGCATTTGAATTTGAGCGCGAACGAAACTAATATGAGTAACTTGTATAGAAACCTCTTTTCTATAAATTTTGCGTACATACTAACTCACAGTTTTTATTCGGGACAACAGCTTAAGGCTTACAAAAGTTTGCAAGCCTATTAGCAGTATGAGGCCAGGGCTGTTCATAGTGTTTTAGCCAAATTGTGAAAATTGTGTTTTAATATACAGAAATAATACAAATAAAACAAATTGTAAATCTTAGATGTTTATATATTCATAAAATAAAATAAATTATGAAAAAAAAATTAATTCAATGGAATTTGCGAGGGACACTACACACTACTACAATCTTGTCCAATGTAGTATATAACCATCTCTTTTTTTAGACAAATCTTATTTTTTTAAAAGACCAATAATTCGTTCTACATGAATTCGTACAGTGGCAATATTATGTGTATTTTCCAAATCAGTGGGATTTTTTCCATTTGTAAAGGATGGTATATTTAAATTCGCACCTAATATTTGTAGAGAATCTTGAATTAAAAAACCTCTGTCGGCTAAAACAATATCACCTGGTAAAATTATATTTAAAAAACCACAGTTTTCTGTCAAAAATTTGTCACTAGTGTTTTAACAGAGCAGGTTTACCGAAAATTTACACAAGTAATTATAAAAAAATACATATAAAAGATCGCCAAAAATACCTGTTATAAAATGCCTAGAACAAACACGTCATTTATTCACTTGTCTTTCAGAAAATGTACCTCGTTTCAAAGCTTTAATCCAAGCATTTCTTCATTCACTATACTGTATTTGAAAATCAAGAGAGAGTAAATTCCCAGAAATCTTTTGCAGTTATCAGTGTTAAAGGCAGTAAACCATAGACGTGCGTTTTCAAAATTAAATTAATATGGAAATAGAAATATTTAATTTGTTTTAGTTATTTATACCTAGATTACCAATTTTAGATAGATAAACATAATTCGTAAGTAGTAATTTAATTTGGGTAAAATGAAGAAAAAGTCAATATTATTTTAGGCATTTTGTTTTAGGCATGTGTTTATTTACAAAATATGTATATAATATGTACAGATAATTACAATTATTTATAAATTAATATGAGGAGCTAAAAAAACAATTAAGTAGGTATATGAGAAAAAAAAACCAACCGCAAGGATAAAATTTGACGAGCAACATGCAAAAAATACGACAATATTAAATGTTAAAAAATAAAAATCTAAAAATAAAATTAAAGTACATAAATTAATAATTTTAAAGTTATGGTTCCTCGCACTCTGTGTCAGAAGATTCACCATCTGATTCTAGAGAAATTACAATGGGCTCTATAGTAATATCAATTATGTTATCTAGCTCCCACATTTTTTTTTCTATTTCTGTAACGTGTCTAATACATTTTTGCCAATTTTCACTTGTTACTTCAGATATTGCCTTATTGAAGAGATTTTTAACATCTGATAATTTAAAAGTAGTGTTATTTCTGGCAACATAACCTTTAACTTGAGCCCATATTAATTCTATCGGATTCAGCTCACAATGGTAGGGTGGTAAACGAAGGATTTCAATTTCTCGTTTTTTGGCTATCTCCTCAATATTATATTTTTTATAATTTTGCTTATGTTTTTTAGCAATAGTTAACAATTCTGCCCTCAGCATTGTATTGTCAAAGGCTAAATTTTTAGAAGATAACCATTTTGCAATTTCACCCTTTTTCCATTTAGTGGTTGGTAAAGGTTCAAGTAATCTGGAGTGGTAACTTGCATTGTCCATTACAATAACCGATCCTTTTGGTATGAATTGAATCATCTGTTCAAAATATTCCTCAAACACGTCTCCATTCATTTCTTCGTGATAATCAACGGTTTTTTTTGATTCAAATAAGAGTAAACCATTCTCAAAAAAACCGTTTGTACTGCCTATATGACAAATAATTAATCTTTTACCTTTTCCTATAGGTTCCTTAAAACCAGTAGTATATCCTTCTAGAAAAGCTTGATGGGATGATTTTATATTTTTGTCTTTCCAAACTCTTCCTACACAATGTCCTTCATTAACCCATGTTTCATCTAAATAATAAATGTTTTTATTTTGAGCTTTAACTTGTTGTATTCTTCTGAGGTACTGTCTTCTCCAACATACAATTTCTTCAGAATCAATTAGCATTGAGTGTCTGCCCATTTTTTCAAATTTAAAGTTTAACTCATGTAACACTTTCCATAGTTTATCCCGGCTTATTGTGGGTAAATCAACATCATTCGTAATGGCTTGCAAAACTTTATCTAAAGTTGGTATTTGCTTGTTTATAAAAAATGAGTGAACAAGCTTACGAATAGCATTTTTAAAAAACTCGTCCACGTTGACTTTTAATAGTTTTGGTCTACCTGGTTTCGGCTTTGGTGAGGTTACTCCACCTGATTTTTCCTCCTTTAGAACTCTATATATTGTAGATTTTCCATATCCCATTGCCTTAGATGTTGTTTCAACTACACTGTCAATAGTGTTTGAGGGATTTTGATGTTTAAAATAGTGGTACACATTCACTACAGCACTCTTTTCATTGAGCGATAAATGGTCTAGTTTTAATTTTTTCACTGGCGTATACTCACAAACTGCTTCCATTTTTAGTCACTACTATTTGTCACGTTTATCGAAAATCAAATAACTGCATTTCTAGAAACTATTTAAGTCAAAATATCTGTCATTAGAAGCTGTTGCCATTCGGAGGTCGTTAAATAACAATTATCCCTTTCTATTCTGGTTACGCCTATGACGCACGTTAATCCTCTTAGGCCTACTGTAGTAACAATGAAAGATCATAAAATAATGTGATAGTCCAAGAAATTTAATAAATTTTGTATTGAAATTAACAAAAACAATTTAGAATGCATTACAAATATTGAAGTTTTACCGCACGTACTGTACTATAGTTTTGCATACCGAATTACTTTTTATTCTGGGAATTTACTCTCTTTTGATTTTCAAATACAGTATAGACAACGCATTTAAATGATCCCCTCCGTTTGTCAAAACAGCAGGAAACCGGAAAAATGATACATTATCTCTTTCAGAACGCATTTAATAACACTACAAAAATGTGGCATTTTCTATTTATTTCTTCTGAATAAAGAACTTTAAAAAAATATTCCTGATATTTACATATGAAACTAACGTTGTGTTATAAAGTTGTGTGCCTCCCAGCAAATATGGCCGACCTGTCACCTACGTCATCCTGGAATGGTCTATATTTAAGTCAACACAACAATCCAATGTAAATAAATGCAATTATCTTCCTTGTTTGCATTAACGAAACCCGAATTCGGGTTTCGCCATACAATGACCTTTTCTGATTGGCCAGGATTCTATAAAAATCCGACAGAACACGAGCGCAATTCGAGAGATCCCGGGAGCCGCTAAACACAAGACAAACCTTTCGAAATATAAATCTTCTGGTATAATTTTAATTTTTAATTTAATTTAATTTTAAATAAAATCGTAGCAGTAATTTTAGATGAAAATTATAATTTTAATGCGAAAAAAATATGGAAATGTCTGGAAAATTAAATCAAATTTTTAAAACACAAAGAAGTCATACTCAAAATCAAGTAGCCTAACGGAATATGATATGGTTTCATATGTGATACACCGAGTAACAGGAAACCATAACCAGCGGCGGTTAAAACATAAACAACAGTACACCGAAACAGCCGATTTTAAAATCGTCATACTTTTTCATTCTTCTGATATCTTGCTACAGCAGGTTGCCATATGGCAACACGTGATTTTCACATACTACAACTACAACAAAATATATATAGTTGATTGAAATAGATGTGGATTGTGCTTAATATAAGGTTGACTAGGTGTAAAAAATTGTACTTGTAATTGTTTTTTGAGCTTTTTAAGGCAGCAAATGGTATAAGAGTTTTCGAAAGTGACATATACTTTTTGTAACATGCCTAGAGAAAAATATTAATAGACTTAAAATATAAAATGTATGCCGAAATAACTTGTTTGTAAGGTCTAGAAAAATCATTTATTTTTCAGGCCCCTACAGTGGTTTAGTCCACTTAGTGATTTTTAAAATACGAAAGGTTCTGAATACTTAAATTTTTGGCGGAGGAACAAATTCTATTTTATAAATAATTTTTGTATCAAAAATATTGGATAGAGGGTCAGCGGAAGGTCAGGTGGCTTAATGGCTCAACAAACAAATAATTTATTTATTTATATTAAAAATGTGAAGACCGACACCAAGACGTGGATAGGTCATATATTTTATTAATAATTTATTGTCATTTGGATAAGCCAAAGTTAAAAAAAATGATTAAAAATGATATCATAATTATTAAAATTAATTAAAATGTTTAGGAAGCAAAATTGCGTTAAAAGTAATGAAATGTAATACAATTTTTTTTATAATATCGATCAAACATTTACTACAAGATTCATAAAACATTTAGCCACATTAGTACTTCAAAATAGAGATTCTAAATAAAAAAATTGCACAAATCCACTATTTGAAAGAAAGCACATTTATGGTCCAACTTAGATGCCTAATGCATCATTTTTGAACCAAAAGATTCGAGAAAATACTATCAAGCTCTCAGAAACCTAAATAGATATATTATTAATGAATAGGAATATTTAACTGTAGTCGCCATCTATGACTTTTTAAAGCATTAAAGCATTACAGAGTTCTGTAGATTAAAACATATATAGTAACTTTTAAAAAAGAAATTACAGGTTTGTATTTGTAATGTCAGTATGAATGGATAGAGGGAACTATTGTTTTTGATGACAATTTTTGGATGTTCGTAATGTTGCTATGGCTTCTTATAATTTCTGTTCTCCTAATACATCCCCTTACCATATGGCAACACATGATTCTTACACATATGAATGTTTTGGATCGATACTAAAAGAAGTTTATATTCAAAAACAGTCTTCTGTCTATTAAAAAAACGTTTTTAATGAGCCCAAGTTTCCGGTCAGCTTCAAAAATGTAGTTTTGAGATAAACGCTTTTGGAGTTTTGGAGTATTATTTGATGAACATTTTCGCTAGATGAGCATTTTTCTAAGAAATCCGCAGCTCACTCTCATCCTAAAAATGTATTATTTCTTTTGTAGATATTTATATTAAAATATGCCTCTCTCGGAATCTCAGAAATAGAGCTCAGACTGGTGCTTCTTTAAGTGCGCGATTTTTTTAAACCAACCTTTTCACACTGATTTGCTAAATTAGTGATTGTACTAAATATATGTATATTTTGTAAACTTCTTATTGAGTGCAGTAATTCAACGTCACTTCTATACTATCTACACTAACATAGTACTCACTATATTAGTACTATGGAAGTTAAACTAAATCGACCTTGTAACGGCCGAGAACTGGACATCGTTTTGCTTTATCCTTTGTGACATAGTTTCTTATAGGCTACAACGCATAGCAGGAGAGCAGGAACGATAGGAGGTTAAACATAAACAACCGTACGTTAATATAGTCATCGCTGTTACACATCGTTTTTAATTTAAAATGATCTGTTCAGAGTTTGATAGTAATTTCTGAAAAATTTTAAAAATCTCCCGAACAAGGCAAATAAATTTTTTTTATGAATATTAATGAAGATTTTACTATTTATTTGCTTGAAAACGAAATTATATATTTCTTTTACGTTAAAAATTATCTTTCGCAAAATTTATAGCAAAAAATGTAAAAAAAGATATATATTTTATAAGTTAAGGGGTTTTATTAACGCGTCATAACTTCATACGAAAAGTAGGCGTGCCACAATATAAAACTTTTCCAAAGTTTGGAAACACAGCAAAATACATTTACCAAAAGATATTGCCACCGAATAAATAAATCATTTATGCATTTTCGTAGTAGCCAAATACTAAAAAATATTACAAAAACAACCATATATATTTTTTTATTGAAAAAATTTTTTTATTATTTTTTATTTAACTTTTAAAAATATTGTACTTTTGTACTTGTAGTTAATTAACAAGTGCGATTTTTGTTAATAAAAAAATTTTTTTAAGGAACGATTTTTTTTTAAAATCATTATTTTCATCAAGGATGAAATTCCAAAGAAAAAGTTTTTAAAAATATTATAAACAATGCATTTGTTTATAACAATTATTTAAATAATGTTAGTTAAAAATAAAAAAAAATTATTGTTATATGGCTTTTATCAATAAGAAAACAAAATATTAACAATGATTGGAAAAAAAATTTTCCTAATGGCTTTATTTACATAAATAATTTTTTAATGCCTTTGATTGTTAATAAAAAAACGAAAAATCAAAATTTTTGAATTTTTCCAACGGGGATCTCTTCTAAACTCTTTTAAGATTAGCTCAAAAAAATCAAAAAAAATTCTAGATTTCTTGTTTGTGAAAATTAACTAATTAACAAAAGCATAACTAATAAAAAACTTGTGATAAAAATTTTTTGTTGACGGATTATTGTTTATTGATATGTCTACTTAGTACCCAAATTTTTTTATTCCTTAATATTAATATTTAATCAGTTAAAATAATTTTTTTAGTTCAGATTGGGGCGATGCACGCAGCAGCCGAACTACGCGTTTTTACCGTTATTTTCGCCGCTTAATTAAAATTATAAGGGGGTACAGTTCCGGGAGGTAGGGCTTTTTTTTAGGAAATTTCCTGCTCTTTAAAGATCTTTTTTCAAATTTCGATTATCTCAAATAGTTTTTGAAATATTTCAAAAAAATCAAACCCTTATTTTTTATTTTACTTAATTATTTATAACTTCTGCATTTTTTTTTCAGCCCCTTTTGTAATTTTGATAGAACGTTCTAGATGCCATTCCGAATCGAATGAGCCCAAAATCATAATTTTCGGTAGTGGCGATCAGGTTTCGAGGGAAATGGCACTTGTGAACCAGACTATAGTGTTCTTGGACTAACTCCGATAGAAAATAATTGAAAAAAAATTTTTCCAACTTTATAAATCTAAAAAAAACATGAGAAATAAGTACATTTTGAATTTGAAAATTATATATGTCACCACTTCAACTAGACAACCTTTCGGGCTCCATATAACGAAAAAGCATTTCTTATGTATTATGAGTTAACAATTTGTTATAAACAAATTCTGACCAACATTTTTTTTCTGTAAGTAATTTACAGAAACCGCAATATGTAACAAATTGCTGAAAAAATTGTCTTTAATAATTCCATTTCACCCTTATATTATATCGAATAATTTTTGGATTAAAAAAATGTAATTCAAATTAATTATTATGAAAAAAATAAAAATATAGTTATAGTATAAAAATTTTGAAGATATAGCCGAGGATATTTGATCAGAACATCTATTTATTTTTAAATAAACAAATAGCAGCACTTTCAGTTAGAAATCTATTATAATGAATCCAGGAAACTATTTTTTTCTGTCAAAACTGCATTATAAAAATTGCGGCAAAGGATACTGTAAGAACTGGAAAATAAGCAATTGCTGTATTTAAAAAATACTCAAATTTTTACCGTAACATTACGCGACGTCAGCGTCGGGACAATCTTTTGGTACTCAAGCATTTTTCCCCCATAATTTTGTTCAACAATATGACTCACAACACCAATCAACAATTGCTCTAATATCCTCTTCAACACACTAACTCACTTTACACCTAGATACGTATTTTTATCCCCATACGAACTTAAATTTAAAAAAGAAAAACCTAATTTTTCATTTTCTATTAAATGTATTTTTTTCACACCATCTTAAAGTCGAGGTTTCAACGAAGAAAATGATCACTGATAAAGGTTAAAAAATGAAAATTTGTAAAATAACTTTTGAAATTAGGCTTTTTTAATTTAAATTCGTATAAAATCGAAAAATAAATATTTTGCTTTGAAAAAAATACAGCTTACATAAAACACAAAAACGAAAGTTTTTACAAAGTTTCATAAAAAAATATTTTAGCGGAGAAAAAATTAAAATCTGTTTTTAGCCATTTTCTCGATAATTTTGAGGTTGTATTTATTTTAAATTAATTAAAATCAATGTGTTCGAGACTTTCTGCAACACTAATATTTAATAAAGTACTAAATTTAAAACCTTAAAAGTTAAAACAAAAAAGTAAGAAAGTTCTACCACACCGATCAATAAAATCAAAAAGAATTTGAGGGACGCCCCTGAAGAAGGATTCAAATTAAACTAATAGGATTGTATATTAATCTGAGACACACCCAGACATACGGCTACGATCATGTAGTTCGGGTAGACTAGGCCTTAAACAAAGACAGCGACAAATATTGTTCTCGAAACTAGGTCGCGTAGTAATAATGACAAAGTGCGGCGTTTTATTTCTATCCAAGAATGTTTAAATTCTACAAACTTAGAAAAGATGGCAGCATAAATCGGATGAAGATTTTCAAATCTTGGCTGCGTTTTTATTCAAAAACAGAAAAGATTTCATGAAAATGGTTATTTTTTAGCTAATCAGGTGGTATATAAGAATACCGGAAAGTCATTATTTTTACGATTGTGTAGGTTCATTTCATTTGTTTTAACTTAGAAGGAATTCATTGACTTTCCGGAATTACAAAAAATGAGAATTTTTTTGTGATAAACGGTTTTCACTGAAAAAATTTCTGGGACATGGAAAGCACAGCCAGTTTTACCAAGGTCTTAAGAGCTAAAAGCCTAAAACTTTATTCAAAAAATAAAACATAATGAAAGGATATCGATAATTAAAGAAATTCTTTGATATGTGTAATATAACTCTATTTCTTCTTCAATTAGGTATTATTTGATTTGGCGGATTACGAAAAATATTGATTGACTATTAGAAAATTAGGAAACTATTGACCTTCGTTCCCCCGGGAAATCTGGTATAATCGTGTATATCCAGCTTTCGGTAATTTCCCGTTTGACTGTTTGACACAAAGCTAGTTCAGTGCGAGATTACACGACGACCCCATTTCCAAGTACAATCCCTTGGTCCCGATCTCGCTTGAGACCGAAGGGAAACGTTCTAACTAAGCCCTTTGATTCCATAGTAATTTGCCGGACTTTTGCGTGAATTAACAAGATTTCCGTTTTGCTGTTGTTGATTAGAGACTTAGAGGGTGTTTTGTGAAGGAAACGTCGCATCTGGTACTGTCCATCAAAATTAAGACAAGTTGTCTGATAATTTATTTGTTTCATTATTTACTTACAGGATTAAACGAGGGTTGTAAAATAATATTTTAGAATACTTACAAATTGCTTTGGACACCAGAGGACCAACAATTGGGAAAGTGTCTCCAAATTTTTTTTAGTTTTAGAATTCTAAAAGATGGGATCCAAAAAGGGAAACTCCCCACATATAATTTTATAATAAATAAATAAAACGACTCCAAGTCAGTACCACAAAATTTTTAATAATCACAAACATAGGGGGGCAACTAGTTTCGGCAGACTGCCATCATCAGCCCTTTAATAACGGTAAATAATAAGATGAACAAATTTTTACATCAAATAATCCACTTACCCATAGGGTACTGAAGTAAAAACATCAAATGTAAAATAACATTAACTTAAAGAAAAATTAAAAAACTTTGCAACTAATTAACGAAGACCAAATTTATGAGGCAAGGGCTAGAGTTTCCGTTAAGGGAAACTAGAGCTTCCTTAAATCTTCCAATATAGGGAAAAATCATGAACCGGCAGATGGCGCTGCGAATGACATAATGTCGGATTGAGGGGTGATCATCAAATATTCTGTCAATTGATCACTTTAAAATCACAGTTTTTATAAGATTTGTTTTTCAGTTTTCTCAAAGATTTAAGTTCATTTTTATTCATTGTACAATTGGATTGAAGGTTGATTTTTGAATTTCAGTTGGTTTTAGAGTTACTGTCATTGTATTTTTATGATAATGCCTGTAAAAGTTGAAATATCAATGTCCGACATTCTGGATTATGTGGGTGAACGTGTTAGGCAAATTAAGGAAGGTGAAGAGGTTTTTAAAGCTGGTCACATAATTTTATGTGGAACTGACGGCTCCAATGAGAAAATCATCAAAAGAATATGAACAATTTTACAATCCCCACATGAAATCACCATAAAACTGAATGAGACCTGGATTTGTCAATGTTCCTGTAAAGCAGGATTAGGCCCTAATCATTAGGGGGATATTGCAAACATATCATTGCTACAATGATATATGTCAACAGGTTAGTAATTATTGAAGATAATATTATTTTCAAACTGCATTTCCTGTTCAACTTGTCTCTTTCATGTTTTAGATTTGAGATGTTGGAACCAGCGAGTTGCACAGATTTGACACAAAAAAGGGGGAAAGAAAAAATATTTCAATAAGATGATACATGTTTATTGTTTAAATAAATGATTGGCTAAGCAAAAATATGTTTTTTTTTTCATAATAATAATAAATTTAGAGTACATCTTTCATCACGTTCACTTGATAATTCTACCCCCACTTGCTCATCTCCATGTTGTTTGGCCTGCATTTCGTTTTCATTTGATTTCTGCCTAAGCCTGAAATGAATTAAATATGATGTAATGAAAGCTATTATTTTCCTTTCTCATCCTACTTTGGTTACTTCTTTCTTAATTCCTTAGTGTTTGAGCACTGGAAGGTTCTGGCTAGGAATAGATCCATTTCTCAAACGCTTTCTCTGTGTTGTTGAAGTCACTGTATCGCAAAATTACAAATAAATTCAAAGAATGTGATAGCAAATGACAACGGAATTGAAAATTATATGTGGAAGTCTCTGCAAGAACCTTCATCAAACTTACCACTAAAAAAAAATCGTCTTTCACAAAGTTGTTGCTGCAAACAAACATATACTTTGATATAGGTTTTCCTATCTTCAAGATTATCTTCCATTTCTTGATTCTTTGGGATTCAAAGGAAAGATATGACCGAATTGCCATATGTAGAGCATTGTGGAACAGAGCACATTTTTCGTGATTTTATCTCCATATCGCCTTTTATAATCCTCTGCATTTTCAGGTACTTCGTTGTATGGTTTATTCACAATAATTCTTCACAAAACACCTTCCAAATATACCACTTTTAATGCACAAATAACTTAAAATAAATTCGAACTTCACATTACGCCCATGCAAACAAAGTTTATTGATCACCCCTTGAGTCATTCAAATGATCAATGATAGATGTCGCCCACTCCGTGATTCTTCCCTATAACCCATTAAGAAATGGGTGGGAAAGGTGAATTAATTTTGATTTTGTAGACGCACAAGTTTCAACGAACGTGTCGCTTACTTATTGGTGAATAAAATTGATAAAATGGAGTCGTGAGAAAACTGTCAAAAATTAAAAAAAAAAAGAAGAAAGTGACAGGTATCTCAAAATTTAATGGTGAGGAACCTACCTGGTGGAGACTGGGTCCAGGACCTGTGAAACAGAAGAAAAAGAAGATTATTGATTACTATCGACATAAGCGAAGAGAAGAGTGGACTTAAAGAAAAGGTTAGAAAAGGTTTGAAAGCTGCTTGCAAGAAAAATGTAATTGTCTTTGGTTCTTAGCTGTTCAGTAATCTGTTATATAATTTTATATTTAGTCTATTAGTTTATTACGTTGACAATACATGGATATTCACGATTATTTTCTTGCTTAAGGGGCGGTGGATATGTTGAGGCACATGAGCAGCAAGGAAAAAGTTAATCCGTATTTTTATTTCTTATTTTGAAAATAAATGATTCTAATTAGGTATTTATTATTGTTAGAGCTTGCAAAGTGCTTGAAAAGTTTAACAAATTTGCCATGAATGATGTAACACTATTTTGAAAATAAAAATGGCGTCGAATGAATGCAAAAAAAATGATTATTTTATAATGATTATTAAACAGAGACAATATTCACCATTTTTATTATTTTTACATCAAAAGTACGAGTATAACGATGATAAATGTACAAGGATTTTTTTGTTAGGTGTGCCGCTATTAATATATCTTTCAGTTTTAAAAGAATCTGAGAGAATTTTAGAAATTATAACTTCCGGCTAGAGAGGGGTAAACCGCGAGTTAAATTTGTGTACACGAATGGCTAGTAATGGCTACTAATCGCTAGTAATGGCTAGTAATGGCTGAGTAATGGCTACTAATGGACGAGGTCTGTACACCAAAATGGACCTCGCGGTTTACCCCTTGAGTTCCGGTCCAATTTTCTTTGAACAAAAATTAAAAACTAATCGCTTCCTGAGAAACTTAGAGTCTCTTCTTTAAAATGCTTTCTTTTTTTTTCTTTGCGTACATTTTAGGCAAAGATACTTTTCCCGAACATTTTTATTTTGAATAATTTTTTATAGTAAGTAATACAATTTTTTTTTTAAATTTTCTTTCACGTGGTAGGTACTATTAGTTTTTCGAATTTTTGTATTTTTCGAGACATAATTGAGAACTCAGCACACACTTTAGAGCAGCAGAGATTTTTTATCGCTTTCTACACCCAATAAAATACCTAAGAGCCTAGTTTCAGCGATATTACATTTGATGAGAGCAACTGGGATGCACAGCTACACAACTTTTATTTGAAACATATTCTTGTATATGCAATAATAACTATGATAAAGGGTGGGTAACTTATAATGAATAATATCATAGATCAATGAAACAAGATTTTTATTCTTCACTTTTCTAATCACTTTTCTTAAAAAAATATTCAATATCTTTAAAAAGAATTCATATTTATCACTATTTTGTAGAGTACAGTTATATAGATAACAATTTTTCCAAAAAAAAAAAGTAAAAAATTGATTGACCCCGACGTGATTTGAACACGCAGCCTTCTGATCTGGAGTCAGACGCGCTACCGTTGCGCCACGGAGTCTTGTAAATTATGTTTTCAAGAAACATATTTTAGCAGTCGGACGGCCAAGGTCATGAACATTTAAAATTTTTAATTAACTTAATACCTTATTGTTATAATTAGTCGATTACTTATATCCATTTTAAACAACTAATATATTGTTTAATTTTATTTGTACATACGTAGATTTTTTTTCTGTCAGCAATATTTACAAACATAAGGTGGTAATTACCTATGCAGTTCTTTTGAGTATTTTACATGTATTAAGAGGGGCCTTGCAACAGGTATGCCAAACTACAAACACCAAAAATTCCTGCGAAATCACCATCCTTCGCGTTCATCAATCGACAGTCACTTTGTCACTTTGAAATTTCATTTTTTTGTTTATTATTTTTTTTCTAGCATCAAAATAGAGTTTATATTTTATTAATTTAATTAATTTTCAATTATTTTTGTATAAATACACTTTTTTTAATATGAATAGCGCTGCCACGCGACTAATCTCATTAAATACATCAGATAGGGAGCTCGGAAAATAATATTTCTACCGTTGTTTCTATTATTTTCATATAATCAAAGTACAATACAAAAGTACATAACAGTGAAGAAAACAAAATAATGCTAATTGTGACAAGTAAGTCTCTACCCGAATGAAAAATTTGCAGTATATTTATTTTTTTTATCTTTCAGAGTGCAGTATCCAAAATTAATGTTTGAAAAGATAATTGAAATATAAATAATAGTAATTGTGACCCTTACAAATATAAGTAAGTCTCTATCCGAATGAAAAATTGCAGTATATTTATTTTTTTTTATCTTTCAGAGTGCAGTATCCAAAATTAATGTTTGAAAAGCTCATTGAAATATAAATAATAGCAATTGTGACCCTTACAAATCTAAGTAAGTCTCTATCCGAATGAAAAATTGCATTGCATATTTATTTTTTTTTTATCTTTCAGAGTGCAGTATCCAAAATTAATGTTTGAAAAGCTCATTGAAATATAAATAATAGCAATTGTGGCCCTTACAAATCTAAGTAAGTCTCTATCCGAATGAAAAATTGCAGTAAATTTAATTTTTTTATCTTTCAGAGTGCCGTATCCAAAATTAATGTTTGAAAAGCTCATTGAAATATAAATAATAGCAATTGTGACCCTTACAAATCTGAGTAAGTCTCTATCCGAATGAAAAATTGCATTGCATATTTATTTTTTTTTATCTTTCAGAGTGCAGTATCCAAAATTAATGTTTGAAAAGCTCATTGAAATATAAATAATAGCAATTGTGGCCCTTACAAATCTAAGTAAGTCTCTATCCGAATGAAAAATTGCAGTATATTTAATTTTTTTATCTTTCAGAGTGCAGTATCCAAAATTAATGTTTGAAAAGCTCATTGAAATATAAATAATAGCAATTGTGACCCTTACAAATCTATCCGAATGAAAAATTGCACTATATTTAATTTTTTTATCTTTCAGAGTGCAGTATCCAAAATTAATATTTGAAAAGCTCATTGAAATATAAATAATAGCAAACCCATTAAATATTAATAGTAATTACATACCTAAGTAAGTACAGGGTTATTCATTTTAAATTACCCACCCCTTATTATCGTTATTATTGCCTATAGAAAAAAAAGTTTCAAATAAAACTGTTTTTTGTTAAAATGCTATCAAATGTACAGTGGCGTGCAGATTTCAGGGGATACAAAAAATAATATTTTTTTTAAATGGAATACCCTATATATTTTTACATTTTTATAATCCTCTCGATGAGCTGATTTCAACGATGTATCACACTTGATGTCTAATCTGGATAATAAAGGATCTACAGCCACCTGAAAAATCACATTTTTTGAGTTAAAGTAGCTGTAGTAGCCAAACGGTTGAAAATCGAGAAAAACGGCTTACGTGTCTCTATCCTAATTTTTCAAATTCTATACTGTGGCACTAAAAAATATTGTATACAGCGTGATTAAAAATCAATCCAATATCCAAAAAATGTGATTTTCAGGTGGCTGTAGATCCTTTATTATCCAGATTAGACATCAAGTGTAATACATTGTTGAAATCAGCTCGTCGAGAGGATTATAAAAATGTAAAAATATACAGGGTATCCCATTTAAAAAAAAATATTATTTTTTTGTATCCCCTGAAATCTGCACGCTACTGTACATTTGATAGCATTTTAACAAAAAACAGTTATAACCATACAACTTTTATTTGAAACTAATAACGGTAATTAGGGGTGGGTAATTTATAGTGAATAACCCTGTACATTAGAATAGAAAATAGATTAATAGATTAATAGTAATTGTGACCCTTACCCTTCTAGTAGATGCATTTAATAATCATAAATTTATTTCACATTCTTAGTTCTAGTACTTGCATTTATTAATCATAAATTTATTTCAGATTCTTAGTTCTAGTACTTGCATTTATTAATCATAAATTTATTTCAGATTCTTATTTCTAGTACTTGCATTTATTAATCATAAATTTATTTCAGATTCTTATTTCTAGTACTTGCATTTATTAATCATAAATTTATTTCAGATTCTTAGTTCTAGTACTTGCATTTATTAATCATAAATTTATGTCAGATTCTTAGTTCTAATATTTGCATTTATTAATCGTAAACTCATGTCTTAAAAAAAGTATTGTTAATGTGTAGAAATATTCTTAACAATTTTATTGTATAACATTTGTTTTAATGTTACCTTTATTGTAAAGCATTAAATATTATAAAATCATTTTTGTAAGAAAATTAATTGAATAATTAATAATTATTTCTTTATTTAAAAGTACCTAATTACAGTTATTCACTAAAACAAAAACAAAACAATACACTATGAAAAAACACACAAAAAATCACAAAAAAACTGTTATAGTTGAATTGCACATTCTCCATATTACTAATCACTAATTTTGTCACATTGACGACCTCCTTCGAATATGAAGATTTTTTGAACAGCCTCTCTCGAGAACGGAATTTTTGTTTGTGGAAATATTTTTACCCGTTATAGTTTACACCTTGGAATAGGACATCTCCATTTTTCAACAAATTTTAATGAATAATAAAAAACATATTAATCATTTAGTGGAAGGTGTGCTTTTGACAATTTGTGAGATGATCACCAATTTTAAAGTGAAACATGTCCTAAATGAGGTATACGGCATTAATTGAAATACTTTAAACTGAAGAACTGGTTTTAGTTAATACTAATTTACTCATTTAAAAAAATTGCAAAACACACGAATAAATTAGCTAACTTAACCTAAAATCACAAACGCACTGTTTTGTAAACTTTCTTTCTTCGTAATAGTGGTTGCATACAGCGTTCAAAATAAAACCAAAAAGCGCCACTGTCTCAAAGTGTCAGGCGGAAAGCGCCTGAACTATGGCAAGAGAAAATCTTACTGGGATATAGGCAACTTGCATAATTTTTTTTTTCTGAAGTGTTAATCTCAAAAATTATAAAGGTTTGGGAATTAGTATTCTCGGAAATTAATTATGTATACTTCATCTCCTTTTCACGTTAAAATTGGTGATCACAAATTGTCAAAACTGTCAAAAACACACCTCCACTAAATGGCTGATATTTTTTTGTATTAATCCTTAAAATTAACTCAAAAAAGGAGATGTCCTATTCCAAGGTATAAGCTATAACGGGTATAAATATTTCCACAAACAAAAATTCCGTTCTCGAGATTAACTCTTCAAAAAATCGTCAAATTTTTATGCATATTCAGTATTGCCAACTGTAAACGAGGTCGTCAGTGGCAAGGCCCCTCTTAAGCAGTTTTTTCTAGTTGATATTTATAAAACGATATTTTTGCTGAAAATTATTAAATTTTCCTTATTTTTGAACACCCCTTGTATATTTATAGAGTTCTGTTTTAATGTTCTTAACTCTGTTTTAGATAAAGCATTCTGCAATATTGTGACAGTAACAGTGATCACTGTATTTTGAGAAATTGTGTTACAGAACTTCAGATAACTAGATGATGGTTCTATATAGCAGTCGGAAATGTTGCACTAGTTGTTCGTAGATGGAGCCGGTGACCTCAAACTGAATTAAATTTATTTCCCAATATTTTCAGTTTTTTCTTAGCGTACGTAGAAATACAAAACTGGAGCAACTTATAACAAATTAGTCTATATAAACTACTTCAGAGAAAAATTTTATATTTCAAATTAATAAATCTATTTCTTTTAAAAGCGATCTAGAGATGAAAAGAGTCAATTTTTGAGAATTTTTTACAACGATACAGTACATGGTTTAAATTTTTTTTTAATTATTATTCACAACAAAATGGCGGCAACATAGCTCATCCAAAGGGACCACTCTCCCAAGGAACAAATTCTCCTCAATTTTTTGAGCTGGAACAAAAAACAACAAATTCTCATTAGTCCTACATAAATTAGCTCGGGAAGTAGGTAGTAGGTACAAATATCGTTTTTTGCGAAAATAAAATGAAATGTTTATTTGTCGATGAATAATGTATAATTTTACCTCAAAGTATTGCGTGACGGGATAACACATCTATATCCAAATTTATTAATGATAAACACCATTTTATCCATAATGACATACTAATACCCCCTTAAACGATTACATGTTACCATCGACTCTAAGTATTTCTCAAATAATCCCTATAATCTCTCGCCACTAATAGACTCCTGGCATCTTCGATTTAAATTTAAAAGTGTCATTAAGTTAATCCGGGGACTTTTAAAGCCAAATGACCCGAGGGTCATTAAGAAAGTACTTGTTACAGTTTAATGGTCTCATAAAAGTAATTAAACGAAATTTTTGGTGTCACATAGTTCATTTTAGTATCGAAGTTCGGGTGAAACATAACGATGAGTAAATTCGTGAGTGTTCTGGTTTTGGGAGTTTTTGTCCTGGTTTTGGTTGTTCATGGTAAGAATTATTTTATTATAAATTATGTAAAAACTGTAAATTTTATCTTATTGACCCACAAGACGTTATTTAGAAATTTCTGACCCATTTTAACTGCAAATATCTCGGAACTCAGAAACGATAGGGAGGTGCGGTTTTCACTGAACAGTTTCTTTTTATATAAAGTTTTTTTTCAGTATAAATGTTTATTTAGTAAAATCTGATATAGGGTTTTTAAAAAAACGGTCTTTTTCAAATGCAAATAACGTCGAGTTTTTTAACGACACACCCTATATATTTTTATTCTATCTGAAAGGTGAACTCTTTCCTTTCCGAACATGTATAATATTATTTTAATTATTAAGCCCTTTTTATATTTTTAAATTTTTATTCAAAACAAATATTTATCTCAGGGTATTTGGTGAGTTCAAAATCTGACATTTCTCTAAAAATTTATTTACTAATTGACAAACCTCTATCCCTAACTACTGTCAAACAAAAAATTCCCCATTACACTATAAAAAACTATAACCTAACCCCCCCCAACATTTCAAAAAAATTTTAAACAGTAAAAATATTTTTAAATGTTAATTGAACATTATTATTTGCTTTTTTTACTTTCTTCCAGTTTATTTTCTTTTTCTTTACTGTTTTTGTTTTCTTCCTTCTAATTCTTTTTGTTTGGTATCCTATTATTTTATATTTACTTTTTTTAATTTCAGGTTTATACACCCCCAGCGACAATTACCTAAATTTTGTACATTTATTTTTTCAATTACTTACTATTTGTTATTGCATGTAGCTTTGCTTTATCATATTTCTCTTCTCCTTCTTCTTTTTCATAAATTGTAAATAATTTTGTTTTCTTTACCATTGTTCTGTTTTTGGATTTCTAGGATTTTTCTTTAAATTATCTTCTAATTGCTTTAAAGCTACTTTACATTCTTCTTTGTTTTCTTGTATGTCCTTATTTTCCTGAATATCTTTTTTTAATTCTTCCTGATTTTTATCTATTCTATTAGTCACTGCATTAATAGCAAATTCTACTTCTTCTCTAATTTCTTCTATTTTTTTATCTGTTTCCTTTTCTTGTTTCTCTAATCTCACTTCAACTCTTTCAATTTCTCTTCTTATTAAAATTATCATCTCGTCATTATTTTTTTTAATTGATTTTCAATCTCCATTTTCATATCTTCTTTATTCTTTTCTAGATTTCTTTCTATTTAATTCTCCATCTTTTCTTGATTTCTTTCTATGTTATTCTCCATCATTTTTTGATTTTCATTCATAGTAATTAACATTTGCAGAATTCGATCTGATCTTCTTCCATCCATCATTTTGTTTCCACTTCTTAAGTACATTTTTTACACGTTTTTATTATTTTCTTTTATATATAGGCCCCACGTTGGTTGGCGACATATATTTTAATTATTAGGGCCTTTTTATATTTTTCAATTTTTATTCAAAACAAATATTTATCTCAGGGTATTTGGTGAGTTCAAAATCTGACATTTCTCTAAAAATTTATTTACTAATTGACAATCCCTAACTACTGTCAAACAAAAAACTCCCTATTACACTATAAAAAACTATAACCTAACTTACACACTACAATATGTTGCTTTTGATATTTGCTTTTTAAGGATAGGCAGTTATATAGACATCTACCATTAGATAATTTATAAGTTAATTTTTAGTAAAATTTGGTATACATTTTTCAAGTTTGTTTTGTTATTTTCTATAATTATTTAGTTATCAGAAATCAGCGTGAAGGGGTAATCTTTGATAAATAATTTTGTATCGGACGATAATACATAGGAAATTAAGAAATGGAAATATACAGATGTCCAAAAGTATATATCGTCGCTGTAGAGTAAAAACCTCGTATGTTCGAAAAGGTAAATTTTACAGGAGGCAATAAAAACTGATTTACTTATGATACGTTAGCAATGTAAACGTGTTTATCAAGTAGACCATTAGATGGTGTTATAGGTCTTTTTAAATTAAAACGTTTCGTGAGGAAGTGCGCTACGATTTTTTCAAGCTTATTAAGCAATAAAACTATTTTCATAAAAAAATGACATACGTGGTTTTCACTCTACATCGACGATATGAGAATATTTCCATTATTTTTACAAGAAAATGGTCACATAAAATCATATTTTTTTATAAAAAATTCGTCTAATTTTTTAAAAAACGATTTTTAAGTGAGAAAATGGATGACTGGGCATTGAAAAAGTCCAAGAAAGATTTGTAAATCGTTTTTTCGGACCAAAATGCATAAAAAATTTGAATTTGAAATATACTAATGTCTAATAAAATTTCTTAAGTGGAAAATAGGCGAATGATTTGGAAAGTTAAACCAAATCGATGTTTTGTAAGTTTTTCATTTTTTTTACAAGAAAAATCCAATAAAATTTGTTACGAATATAAAAATTCACACAATAATTTTGAGTGAAAACTTGATTGGATCCAAATTTACAAAAGAAAATGTTGCAATGGGGGAAGGAGTTTGGCAAAAGTCTCGTTAAATCCTAAAAGTAATGGCGAAAATACATAATTGTGGATTTCAAAGAGAAATCGAATTCCCCGGTATTTTTAACTTATTTATAAAGAAAATGAAAATCTTTATAAAAATCGTACTTTAAAGTGGCAATTTTAAATAAAGATCGATTGTATTGTTTATATATAGGAAAACAATTATCAGTTGGAGAAAATAGGTAGAAAAATATAAAAGTCTTAATAATAATAATAATTCTTTATTTACAATTACAAAATTGTATAGGATTCGTCAATGTATACATAAAAAAAGAAAAGACAAAAAACACTAAATACAAACACGCTATAATTCTAAACTAAAATATAAAAATTCAGCTATTGAATTCCAGAAGAAAAATTTTTGCACACATTTAGTTCAATCGGTAGTTTGTTGAACAATTTTGGACCCATAAAATTTAATAAAGTTCTTTCCAGACCAGAAAAGCTTTTAACTTTAAACGCATCACAAAACTGGCCCCAAAATTGACCCTTGTGGAACTCCGATATGTGTACCTACAGATTAGAGTTAACTTCTTTAGTTTTGTTGTCTATTTTAAACTTTAGAGATACATATTGTCAAATCAACGAAAAAAAATTATATCTTCAAAAGTATATATTTGATGAATGTAAATAAAGAACTAAAATTCAGAATTCTAAAAACCCAAAACGCATAATAAATCATTCTCACTTTAACAAAAAAGTTTCTAAATAGTTCACTTGATTTTTCATCAGGTAAAACACTTCACCATTTGGTCTTCTGTTGTCATTGCACTAGTATTTTTCCTGATTTTATTGAAAAAACGCTTGCCTGATTAGTGCCAGCGATTTGGCAACACTTGTAATAAAGTAGATTAAAATGATTCCATTTGATCTCGTGGTGTTTATTGTACTCGAACTTTCTAAATATTAAGCACATACAATTTTGTGCTTTCAAAAATAAATTTGAGCGTAAATATTGCCCTTGATGTCGCCTGAGGCAGCAAATTTCTTTCCCGAGAATAAAAGATGCTATTACTTTTTCAAGTCAATGAAAACTGTGCCACTTTTTATTGCTTCATATTTTATTGTTTGTTATTTAATTCAATTTGTTACAGTTAATAGCTTGGCCTGTTTACGATGCAACTCAACCGATGTTAACAGCAGATGCAGATTTGGAAGCAGAAGCAAAAATACTAGAAGGCGACAAATATGCCAAGGATCAGACGCGGCGTGTTTTGCTGTAGCCACAGGTAAACTTTTTAGACAAAACATACTTATTTGCCAAACTATAAAAAAACGTTGTTTTCGGTTTTGTTAGTGGTACCAAAAATACTAAAAATTGTCTAATAGCTCTTTTTTATATTGCATTGAAGTTGATGATCTTTAAAAACAACGACCATTATCTTTATTCAGACAATATAATTTCTTCACTTAACTTTCTCAATATACATCATACAAATAAAATACAAATCGGTGTTTTAGAAATATGAAAAATGAAGAAAAAAGTAATGCTACTTAAATGGATTTGTTTTTGTAATAATATATTGAGATGGTTAAGTAAATGACTGTATTAATTTTTAGTTTTTATTTCCAAATTAACACTTTGACATCTCTCAATACTAAAATCAACAACGGACACTCTCGAGTTGTACTAAAAATGGCAGGTATAGAAAATCCTACCCTCTAGTTGTACTAAAAATATTCTGGAGCGGATTAGCGGATTAACTATATTAAGGTCGGCTTAGGAGTGACAGGTAGAAAAAAATGAACTTAAAAAATATATATTTTCTTAAAAATACAAAACTAAAACTATTGCGGTAAAAATCGGTTGCTTAATATTACAAATTAAAATTTCTATTGTTCCATTTTTAAATTCTGCTATTTTTTAGTAATGTACTCTTGCCGCTTTCTAGTAATAATTTTTAATTAAACTGATTAGCAGGTTTTACTTTGGTATACACTAAAAAAGTAAATATATTTGGATGAGGAGAATAAAAACTGGACTTTAATAAAGAGTGAAATGAATCGCAGGCATTAGTAGATCTATCTGTAGTACATATCCAAATTTTTGGTGGAAATTTGGCGTCCTCAGATATGTAATTTTCGACTACATAGTCACAAAATTTTAAGACGCGTTTCATCACGAGGCATTTTTTCCCAAATTTCAAATGAAAAAAAATCACCCACCTCCGCAGATTACAGAAAGTGCATGCCAAAGAATACTTTTAAAAACTGTCCAATTTCAGAATAGTTTTTTTTATATTAACCTAAATTCTGAATTTTACAGTACCAAGCTGTTTAAAATTTTAGTTTGTCGTTATCCCTTATGAATAATCCCTGTAATTGACACTTAAATAAAAGCATCCTTTTTGTACAACTAGAGGGTCAAAAAAGAGCACCCCGGTAATGCGTAGGATTAACTCAGGTATAATTAGTACAACTCAAGAGCCCCCTCAACAACTATCAATTTTTTTAAAGTTATCTTTACATAATTTTTTTATCATAACAACATTCCTAAAATTTCCTCACAATTTCCCCTAAAATTTATTCACGTATTTTAAATACTTTTGTAATACTGAATTTAATTTTATTTTATCTATTACTATTGAAATTTTTTTTTATTGTTTAAAATTGTTTATAAAATTTTATTTTGTCTAATTGTTTGTGTGTGTCCTCGTCTTTTGTCTGTCTCGTTACTTTGTTCTGGACAAAATATAACTATTAATTCCATTTTCATTTTCTATTACGTATGGACCCTCGTATAATAATAGTAATTTGGTACATTTTTGTTTTTTTATTTGGTGTTCTCAGAGACTTAACTATTACTAATTCCCTTTTTGAATGTAATTTTTTTTTATTTTACTCTCCCATCAGTGAAAATATTTCTCCATATTTTTTCTTCTTTTCCTATGGTTACTTCAACTCATCATTGATGGTACTCTTTGTAAACCTCCTGCATTTATTTCTGAATTTCTAAATCTCTCCAATACTTGGTTTTAAATCCTATTAACTTCTTTAGTATTAAATTTGATCTTATTCAGCATCTCACTTTTTTCTAATTCTAATTTTCTTCTAATTTCATCATTTCATTGTTTATCAAATTATATTTTGTGTTCGTTTTTATTTTCTCTTTCTCCATTTGTCCCATTCTCTTATCCTGTTCCATTATTTTCTGTTTTGTCAATTTCTGTTTATTTTCAAATTCTTTAAATTTCTCCTCTATTCTATCAATTCATTTTTGTAACGTATACGTGTTTTGTTTTTGATTTTGGTCCATTTTGTCTATCTTTTTGTTCAAATTTTCTTGGTTTTGGTCCATCTTCTTTGCCAATAATTCAAACATTTTAACCATATCATTTCCTTCTTCTTTTCATTGTCCTTGCTCTCCTGCTAATGTGTTAATCGATATTACCCCTTCTCTTACCCCCTTGTTTTATAATAACAAAACTTTCTGGATCTTCTCCTTCCAATGTTAGACTTCCATATAATCTTTCTATTAGATCTTTTTTAGTCCCTCTACATCTTCTTCTTAACTCTTCTTTCAATTTTGCAACCTTTAAAGCGTATAATCTCTTTCCTGTTTCTTCTTCCATTTTTCTTTATATTTTTCTTACTGTTAGTTTTCAATTTAAATAAGTAATTTGTGTGGTTTCTACTTTTGAAGCCCCACGTTGGGCGCCATTTGAGATGGTTGAGTAAATGAATGTATTAATTTTTAGTTTTTATTTCAAATTAACACTTTGACATCTCTCAATACCAAAATCAACAACTATCATTTTTTTAAAGTTATCTTTACATATTTTTTTTAAATAAACAAATTCCTACTCTACATGTCATTACACAAACTACAAAATTTTTATCATAACATTCCTAAAATTTCTTCACAATAATTATATACCCTGTAGACCGTAAATATTTAAAAGTGTAGTTTTCTTTTACAAAAAATTAAAACGAAATATTTTTTCTAGTTAACGAATTTGGTAGTGCATATTTCCAAAGAGGCTGCACCAAAGAAGACGTCTGCAAAGAACGAGAAGACACCGACATCGAATTTTGTAGGACCTGCAAATCGCAGAACTGCAACTATGACGTCATGGAACTAGATAAAGAAGTAGAAGATTACCTAAACGAAGTTAGAGACTACAACTACTCAATAGAAGCTTCCAAGAAAAATACCACAGTTACAACTATTAATAAAACTGTAAAAAAGGAAAAATCTGATAAAAACGAAACTATTAGGAATGAAATATCCCATAACAAAACTTCTTCTGGTATCATGACAGTATTAAAAGAATTATTGACTAAGAGTTCGTCAGATACTGCAAAAAATCCTGAAAGTTTGGTAGATGAAGTTTTGAGTAATCATTTTGTAGAATTTGGTTCGAAAACGTCAAATCCTGATATCGCTTTTGCTGACGAAGATGTCGTTTCAGCTCATAATGAAGACGTTGAATTTAAAGATGATGATTTTGACGACATTGATCATTTTGATTTTGATGTTAGGATGGATCGAACAAAACCTGTATAAAAAATTCAGTTAAAAGTTTGAGCACATTTGGTCTCGTTTTAAAAAAAATAGCTACAGTATCTGAATTTTTCGGGTTATTTTAAGAATCTTTTTATATTGAACAAAGATTAGAAGCACTATAACTTTATATAAAACATGTATGTCAAGATAAGGAAATTGTTGTTTTGGAAGGGGTTTTTTAAAACAGCAGAATCTTGTCTAGAAAAATATGGTTTCATATTTTTTTCTTTTCATAGTTGATTAAATTTTTAATTGTTCAAAAAATAATCAATGCACTACTGAGAAGAGTAAAATAAATTATGATTTATTAACATTTGTTTTTTATTTAACCATGATCTTGGTTAGTGGCCAATTCTGGTCTAGTAGATAATCCGTGAATTTTGGCGATAGTTCTTCAATTAACTCTCATTGTTTAAAAATTCTCGAGCTTGTTTTTTTCATCCAAGTACTGTTATATCTTGGTGCGCTTATAACAGTCCCAATGTTGTATGATTTTTCAAGAAAGTTATGAAAAGTCGTGTCTACTAAGCTTGATGGCGGTGGTGTCCTAGTCGGAGTCAACAAAACCTTGACTAGTGTTGTGCGATATGATTGGATGACAGATTTTATTTATGCTGTCTATATCCCTCCTAAGAATCATAATTATCTGAATATTTTTTGTAATAAACTTTCAATGATAACCCAGACGATATATTTGTATTATGCGGTGACTTTAATTTAGCTAGTATAACATGGGTCCTAGATGACACAAACAAAAAATGTTACCCTAGCAGTTTTACAGACACCTGTTCAAATCTCTTTATCACTCTGTGGTCTCTAGAAGTTCAATCATTTTCGTAACATTTCTAATAACACCTTAGACTTGGTTTTATGCAATAATTTTTTACTCGAAAACTTAAACACTTGCGAAAACTCTCTTGTCCCCGTGGATAATCATCACACCACCATAGAGTTTGTACTAGATTTTCCAGATGGCTTATTCAGTAGTCATTTTCATAACAATAGTCACTATACCTTTAATTACAGTCGAGCTGATTATAATTCTATAAAAACTGAGTTACAGTCATTCGATTGGACAAAGGAGTTTTCAAACCTAAATACAGATGAGAGTTTTCAGAAGTTTTACAATATCTTACGTAGTAGTATAACCAAACTTGTTCCTAAGCACCATAAAAATAAATCTAAATACCCTCAATGGTTCAACATCGCTACCATAAAAGTTATTAAAGAAAAGAGGAAATTTCACTCAAAGTGGAAAAAATACAAAAATCACTTAGACTATCTAAGTTTTAAATTGCGCCGTGGGAGATCCAAATATCTGATTGACATCGATTATAAAAACTACATTCAACAAATAGAAACGCATATTTGTGATGATCCGAAGCATCTTTGGAGCTTCGTTATGAAGAGAAGTTCCATCGAATACAACTTATTTATTTACATAGATTATACAGGGTGTCCCACGACGTACTGTACACAGTCCAACCATAAGTACTATGGACCTTGGCCATTTCATATCTGGTATTAAAAAATGCCTTGTTGCGTTTTTGGCGGATATACAGGGTGATATTTGAAAATATGTGAATTATTCTACGTTAAGTATATCTAAAAGTAAAAATCTCAGACCAATCAAATTTGGCACACTGACTGTGCTACCTGAGCTCAATAAAATAGGTTTTCAAAAAATTTTAATTTCAGGTCCGGACTTTTTAATTTTTATTGGTTTTTTGAAAACAACACCCTGTAAGCCAGATCAGAAAATTTTTATTAGTAGTATGATACTAAGCAACAGTTGAAAAAAATTGAACGCGCAACTTTTTGTTTTCTGCAGAATAAAATAAATCTTTGAAAAAATAGTATAATTTTAGTGGATTCATATTCTCCTTATGACTGATGCGGCACTACATTGATAGCACATCATCATTTTTCAACAAAAATCATAAGGAAAGTTCATTTTACTCGATATAAAGTATTATTCAATCAACCGTTGAAATTCCAGGGCCGTATTTATTTTTTGCAGTCTCTGTTCCAGTTGGGGGTGATATGGATGGAGGAGATCTTTCTTTAACGTCCTGAAAACTGTGGACTTGGAAATATTCAAAATACTGGATATTCGCCGGGTACTTAGCTTGATTTACCATTTCCAAAATACCCTCTTTTTGATCTTCTGTCAGTCGCTCACCACGTTCTTTCACAAACTGTCAAAATGGTCAAAGCGAATTCAAAGCCTACTTGCATTTGCACAAGAATCAAAAGTAATAGTTTTTTCTATGACGTTACAGAAAGAAAATTTATACAACTCGCTTTACAGGGTGTTGTTTTTACAGGATCAATAAAAACGGCCCTGGAATTTCAACGGTTTTACTTTATACCGAGTAAAATGAACTGTCCTTATGATTTTTGTTGAAAAATGATGATGTGCTATCAATGTAGTGCCGCATCAGTCATAAGAAGAATGTGAATCCATTAAAATTAAATCATAGCATCCTACTTAGAGAGCTTTCCGACGTCAGAATATATGGCAATCTGCTGAGGTGGATTGGTTCCTACATCAGCAACAGATCCCAATCTATATCCATTGGAAAGATTCGTTTTCCTATTTCTAGAATAACCTCAGTGGTTCCTCAAGGGTCACACCTGGGCCCCCTTCTGTTAACGATATCTCCTCTTGTTTCATTAATACAAAATTCTTGGAGTTTGCTGACGACATGAAATTTTTT
Organism: Crepidodera aurea; assembly: GCA_949320105.2. NCBI lineage: Eukaryota > Metazoa > Arthropoda > Insecta > Coleoptera > Chrysomelidae > Crepidodera > Crepidodera aurea. The sequence continues at coordinate 34,758,190 of OX439475.1, read as the reverse complement.
CGAAAAATATCTAGTTCTTCCGATAAACTCCTGATCCAAGAAGATTTAAATCGTTTGACTCTGTATTGCCAGCAAAACCATCTTTATCTGAACACAAAAAAATGTCATTGTATAACATTCTCAAGGAATAAAGACACTATCGAAAACGAACATTTCCTCAATAATGAACTTTCAACAAAAGTTTCGGTGGTCAAAGATCTCGGTATTTATATCGATTCCAAACTCTTTTTTGACCAGCATCGAATATGTTTCAAAAAAGCTAATAAAGCACTAGGATTCATAATGTGCGTTTGTCACGACTTCAAAGAGGTAGAGTCCTAAACCTGATATAAAACAGTATGACCGGCATTATTTTTGTGGCTGAGGACTATGTTTCCCGATGCAAGAACCCAACAACACACACACACACAGTATGGCCGGCCAAAACGTAGTAGATTTACCCGGTATAATAAGACAAATATTTTTTGTTTTACTTCTTGTAGTAATAATTCAATAAAATTCTAATTTAGAATAAACCGTTTTTATGCAAATGAGTTTAGAATTGTTTACTTAATACAGCATAAGAAGGCAAGTATAGCGTAAAGATATTTAACCTAAGGTTAACATTAACCGCGAGTGAAATAACAAAAAGTCCGCGGAGCGCTTCCACAGCAGCGGATCTCATTTGCATTGAACATTAAATTCCGCAAGAAAAACAAAAATTAGAAGATACAGGCACTCAGACGAAAAGAAATAACATCAAGCCGTTGGCATTACTGATGTCCCGTGACATCACGGGGTGCTTTGCATACTTTTAATGGTTATTCAAATATTTATTGCCTTCTCTATTTGCTCCCAAGGGGAAAACACTTTGCAGTGGCGGTGGAACAGATAAAGTCGGAAAATATTGAAAAATGTAAATTGTACATTTCTTTTATAACTATTATAATTTACAAAAAAAAAGTATTATAATTTTGCAATGTATTTACAATTTTCTATCGTTCATAAGAAATTATTTTCGATATACAAATGTATTGTCGTTGATACAGAAATATAACAAAAATTTTTATTATTTTGTTGTCCCAGAAAATGTTTTACTGATGATCTGTGTGATTTTAAACGCATCTGCAATACGTTTCATGTCAATATCCAATCGAAAATTAGATTTTAAAACAAATATAACAAGTCAGTTTGTAAAAATATGGTTTAGACTGCCCTAAAAACCTAATTTCTTTACATAGAACTTCCAATATATAGGGAATTAAATCTCATAATTAAACCTAAAACAGCAGCTCTCCTGGTAAGGACAATATATTAATATATAGTGTATAACTTACAAATCGAACATAAATATTTTGTAACGGTTAACTAATTCCAATAGCTCGAAAAGAGAATAAAAAATTTTAATATCTACCACAAAGAATTAAAAAAAAATAGATAAGTTTATTAATATGAATAAAATCATTACTTATTGTATTTTGAGTAATCACAGGACAGAATAATTTAAAAACAATGTTTTAAACTAGTTCTAGCATGGTAATTGTAAAAGAATCTATAAAATTTGACATTGAAAGCCCATAAGAGATTTTTACTAACAGATTTAAAGAACTGAATTTATAAATTCAAAGTAATGTAGTCTCAGATAAGTCTGCGACTATAATAACAATGAGAATGTTATTATTTTAATCGTCAGGAGAAAAAGAAAATTGCAAAAACAACCTCAAAATTCAATATCATGGTATATCAAAGTAATTAGTTAAAATTTAAGAGAAATAATATAAATCAGAGAAATAGAGTTCCGGATTTCTAAAATTAAAGAAATACAGTAAAAAAGGGGAATAATAATGAAGTTTCTTGGTATTTAAGGAATCGATAATAGCGAACATTAAAAGTCTGTGTATTTTAATATAAGTAGAAATAGTGAGAAAATTATATCAAAATTATTCTTTTTGTCTCTAGAATAATTTGGTGTTAATTAAAAGTAGTAAAAAAAATTAATAATTTTTGAATTTTATAAAAATTTACATTAAAAAACTGTCAAATTCCAATCAAGTAAGCTGTGATTTGATGGCGTATAAAAACTATTTCGCGCTGTCAAGCGAGGCTTTTTCACCAAGATCTTTTGAATTATTCACATCGATCCTCGTAATAAAAACAAAAGAAAATCAAATCAAAGCAATAACGATTGAAGATAAAAAAATTCAAAGAAATTTACCTGTCAAAATAAGCGAGGCTATATTTTTGTAAAACAAGAAAACTTAAAGAAAAATCAAGAGGAGAAGTCCAATTATTTATCTATCGTTGTTCCTGTTAAATAATCCAGATCCTGTTGTATCCATATCCAGTTAAATACTGTATTAATTTATCTTATTCTTGTTTTTGGTTTCCTAGAGGATATTGTACCAAATCCCATCTTGAATTGACTAGGAAAATAATCAGAATAAAAAAGTCCAAGTCGTATTAAAGGTACCAATTTACTATACTAAATATCGATATTTAAAAACGTTTAAAAAAAGGCCACAAGTTTTACAAATAATTAGGTTAGACTTTTAAAAAAAAAACTATAACTAAATTACTTAGATTAGAATATGACATTAGAGTAAGGTAAGAGAGTAATCATAAGATTTGTGCTAATTGTTGATTTTGTAAATAAGAAAAATATTACGCTTACCTTATTCTGGCAAACAACTCTTTCATATAAAATAAAAGGTTAACTGTTATTTATTTTGAATATTAATAAATGTTTACATATTTTTACTGAGTCGTTATTATCAATTTTTACAATCACGCGATCAATAGAAACACTTCCTGAGTTTAAAATTCTCAAATTTTCTACTTGATAGTAGATGGCGCTCAACAAAATTATCCACAACAAATAATTACATTCTGTCTGAGTTTACGGTAGGAGGCAATAAGAATAAAAAATAAAATTTAAAATTTGTTATAAATATTAAATTAACAAAAAACCAAATTAAAGAGCTGAAGTCGAGGTTGGTTAATCTATTAATAAAATCAATAATAACATTGTAGGTTATGTACTAAAACTCAAAATTAAATAAATCAAATAATAAAAATAAATGTTCAATAAAATTAATTTTTCCTTTTACACACAGATAGTACGTAACAATATTGTCCAATTTCACTTGCCTCCTGCCTATTACTAATAGTAGAAATACTAATTAAAAATAGACTTGAACATTGGATTGATATCCTTCCAAAACCCAGTACGGATGTAGCGAATCTTAACATTCTACAAAAAATTTGAATACTAAGTGTTCTTGCTGCCTTTTTAATCATTTAACAAAATAGCCTGACTAATATTACCACAAGGAAGTGTTTTGAATTCCATCCTTTTTATTCCATATAACGTTAATCTACAAAATAGTGTATTAAAATATATCAAGTTAATGCAATATTCAGATAATGTTTTAAAGCAAACAAATACGAGCTATTCAATATAAATAGTTTAAAATTATGATTCTAAAAAAATATTTTAACATAAAAAATCGTTTTATTATCACGATAGAAGAGTAGTTAAAAGAACAAACCACTATGAAACAGAAACAAAAAACTGAAACATGTTTTTCTGTAGAAAACATCAAATACCACAAGGTACTTTGAAATTAGGGCAATCTCGGTATCCCATTAAAAATATTATAAAGTATCTGCACATATTTTTAGATAGAAAATCTCTAAGGAAATACCAAATGCATGAAATAAAAAAAAATCGAAAAGGCTATGAATATCCTGAGGGCGTTTTGTAGAATCCATAATTATCCTCGAACGAGGTTGATTTTAAATAATTCCAGAATTCTTTAAAATATTACAAAGGATATCAATAACTATACGAATATTTAATTAGGAATTGCTTTAATCCATCATCAGTGTTTGACATTTTTTATTGTGTGTACATGAAAAGCGAATATTAAAAAAATGGTGTAGATAAAACTGTGCCATGTCTTTTATCAGCAAAAAGAAGGATTCAGGATAAGAAACTGTTTTACAATTAAAAATAAAAACGCATGCTTGCATTAAAAAAAAGAGCCGAGATGTCGTCATATTGAAAAGTTGACACTTTGGGATTAAATCCTGCATTCTTCAATAAAAATTTATATATTTAAAAAAATAAAAGTCGTGTGCGTGAAAAAACAATTTTTTTTACTTTTCGGTTCCTAAGATAAATGTTTAATTTCGCGAGAAATCGAATAAGGGTAATTCTGTAGATGTACCATTTTTTTAAGGTTACACATAATTTTCTAAAGTGAAATTTCTCCGTACAAATTCACTTGCTGTATGGCCAACCCATCAGTTACAAATAAAACCAACATCCTGTATGTAAACCATACCCACGATTATTTTTATTTCCAAGTATGTGTCTGCATGCTTCGAAGACATTTCTTATGAAACACATTTGAACAATTTGTCAACTGAAAAAAAAGTTCATGAAATATGGTTGTTAATAAATTTGTTTCAAAATTCAAAACACTAATGAGTAGGAAGCTTGACAGATAAAAAATTAGTTTTGTGTCATATTTAATTTGTCACAACGGTGATAAAATAGTCATTTCCCTTTTATTTTTAAATCATTTATTTGGGTAGATGATTTGTAATCGGTATAGTTAGAATATTGTTACATTCCGCAATGATGATATTTATGTATATAAATGAGTAGATCAAATTTATAAATATATTTTTAAATTATACAGTTCCAGAAAAATTATGTCACTGGAACGTGAAATGTTTGCTACAGTTGATAGTTTTTTATTTTCTGTAAAATACGTTTTTATAAATTTCAGCATTGGTACTTATTTTCCCAGCCAGAAAACATCGATGGAATTTAGTATTTCTAAGTAAAACTCATATATTGTAATATTATTTTTGATTATTATTTATAATTTTTTATTTATTTTTTTTTAATTTAATTTATCTTAGGGATTTTATAGTGGTGGGTTCATTAATTTTGTTATGCCTCTCTTAAACAATATCATAAAAATGCTTATTATTTCCCAAAAATTGTTAATATCACCTATGAAATAAATTCCTGAAAGTTATGCAACCAATTTAACGTTTATTTAATTTTAAAATTAACACAGCTTATTTAAGGATGAATTCAATTAATGAGATGCTCATTCATACGGGTGATAAAATTTTTTATTTGACTATTGGTCACTCTGATCTAATTCCAATTTGTCATTTGTCAATTTAATAGTTCTGAATCGATTAATGTGTTTTATAGTAAAAATGTTTATACTTTACTTATGTTTAAGTCGAAAAAGGTAACTCACGAATTATTGGATACCTTCACAGTTCATCAATACTTTGTTTTGTTTTCTTTCTTCTTATTGGTAATATAGAATTTCTTTCTTTCTTCTTATTAGTCTGGAATTTCAGAAATGAATGGCATGGCACATGTTCCAGAATTAAACAGATTCTTTATTTTTCATCTAAGTACTGTTTAACACTTTTAAACTACTCATCGGTGTATGGTTTTTTAAAGTTCTTGGACACTTTTTTCTTTAACATTAACTGGTAAGTTCTATTTTATTATTTATAACTTGATGATGATTGTACATACTTAATTACTAATTATACAATTTATTTTTTAACTTTTCAGGTATTTAACTCAATAAGTTTTAATTTAAAATTCAATTCGTTCAACAATAAGCATTTTCTTCTCTGATCTTTTTCTCAACCAATCTCGATCTCTTTTTTTTATCAACAAACTTTTTTCTTTCAGTTAAATCCCATATCCTTTGCTAAATTGATAACCAATAAAATTAATGAAAGTCTTTGACTTTGACAGAAACTGATTAAATTATTATAAATTTTGATACAAAGTAAGTTTATCTTGTCTTATGATTTTTAAATTATTTAAATGTTATTTTCTTTTAATGTATATCGTTACAATTTGTTTCCCTGTTATGAATTTTGATTTATTATTGATTTTCCCTAAAAAGTTGTTTTATGTTTGTAAATTGGCGACCTTTTATATGTATTGAGTGTTTTTTTATTTCAGGTTTTGCTTAGTTATTTTAATCAATATATGTATTAGGGGGGTTTTCTAGTAGTAAGAGGTAACTGAAGTTAAGTAAAAAATAGTCTGGCAGGTGAAAAAACTGAAAAAAATTGATAAAAAAATTTATTAGATGATGTCTTAAACTGTGGTACATGTAAACTTTACAATATTTTAGTGGTACAATTTAAAAAAAATGAAATAAGTGTAAAATTGCTCACCTTTAACGTTTTGTTTTAATTTATTATTCAGAAACACATATATTTTTCAATTTTTTTACTTTTACAGCTCTAGCTTAGAACAATTTCGCGACGCATTGATTTTTAATTGCAAATTGCTTTTATGGTGGTACATATTTTTTTGTTTCATATTATGTGGAACAAAATTTGAAAAGTTTGAGAACCGCTGGCGGCTGGTTATGATAGCTTAAGAGCAAAACGAACCCCTTAAAAAATTTTAATAACCTTTTAGTTTTAGTTTTAGTCTGATTTTTGTGAAATTTTCAGGAAATATTAATAGTTACAAAACTTAGGGTGGAGATTCCTTGATTTTTTTGTAAACCTTCGAAAAGTATTTATTTTGTTAATTTTAAATGAAAAATCACAAAAAAAATATCCGCGCCATTCTGCATTAAATCTATGAAAATTTGCTACTATTTGTTTTAATAAATATCAAATAGTTTTAAATAATATGGTTTCCCATTTTTTCTTAAATATCTTTGTAACGTGCTGCCACATCGTTACATACATTTAAAGCTGTCGAGATTCCATCGCCAAGTGTTCCCAGTGGCGCACAATTTTATATTAGAAAATCCTCATAAAATAGAAGTGAAATTTGCCTTTTATAAGACCTCCGGATTGCTCTTAAACTCGTCTAATGATCATCAGGTGCGCTAAATCGGCACGTTCGGTAATAGAGGTGATTAGTGTCATAAGTTCTTTTTTGTTTTGAAATATTTATGACCGGGAAAATAAGTGGACTTGTATCGTTTTTTTATTTTTTGAATCCATCCAAAAATTTTAGCCAGACTTTCTCACGTTTTTAAAATCGCAAACATAGCAAATCTTTGAATTTATTAGCAAATAAATATATACAACTAAAATTCATTTACAATACTTGAACCCAATTCCCCAAAAATTAACTGTAAATCCATATTTTTCGACTACAATCTCATACTCTTGCATTTGAAATTACAAGAAAACGCGATTTACAAGGTTGCCACGCCAAACAGATTTTCTTTAAACCTGATACATCAGCTGATAATTATTATAGTTTTCATGGCACTTTATAAACTTTGATTAAGATTAAGATAAAGATGCAATTGCACGTGATGCATCTTGCCATGATCGGATTTCATGTCTAGAAGGTTTTTATTTGAGAAAGTATGGAGAAATTAAAGGAGAGTATGGAGGAATAAAATTCCTTTTGATTTGTTTAATTCCACATGAGGAGAGTATGGAAGAATAAAATTTTTCTTGATTTGTTTAGAAATTAGAGGAGAGTATGGAGGAATTAAATGCGGCTTGAATTGCTTAATTCTACATTAGGAGAGTATGGAAGAATAAAATTTCTCTTGATTTGTATAATTTTTCACCGGCATTAGGAGAGCATGGAGCAATATTAGAAAAGTATGAGGAAATATTAAGAAAGTATGGGTTAATATTAGGAAAGTATGAAGAAATATTAGGAAAGTATGGAGACATTTTAGGAGAGTATGGAGGAATAAAATGCCACTCTATTTGAATGTCTTTTAGATTGGTAGAGATATAAAATTCTAACACGATAGTTTATTTCATCACGAGTTTTGAGTGATCATTAAAACCTCCTATTATTTGCTCCAAACATCTAAATTTTGATGCATTGTCGTAGATGATAAAACAAAGCGGCGTATCTGATAAGGTCGGCATCGCAAAGCTAACTAGATGTAGAATGTAAGCAAATTTAAACACAATTGTCTAATTTGGGGAATTCAATTTGGAAACGGTTATTGTGGTGGAACGGAGGCGGTGAATTAGCCGCTATGCACGAAGTGGCTAATCTCTGCGGAATGGAGTCTACATGCTTGCGTATACCTGAGGGGATGTGGCTGTCGAAAAAAGTTGGAGGCGATGCGGTGTTGTCGTTTCGGGTATTGTTTGTTATCGCTAAGAGAGCGAAGTTGCAATAGAAAAGATGTAGTAAAAATTGTATTTTTCAGATTTACTAATAATTTATGGAAATACCTCATACACTGTAAAAAATAGGGTGCAAATTACATTAAACTTGTCTAAAAAAACACACTTTTTAACGTATTTTTACGTTATAAAATAAAATACGTTGTATTTAACGATGTTTTTACTTAAATATCCTACCGTATTATGTATTATCTCGGTGAAATAGGTAAAATCATTAAATAAATTAATAATTGTGGAATATTACACGTAAATTATCGTAATTTTTCGGTAAATCTGTTAATTTTACCGTTTCCATATTTCGTTTTCCGAAAGCTCACGATGTATCAGCCAATGAGCGCGGACTATTCTAGACATGGGAATTTAAGTGCAGTCAGTTCACCCTGTACCACTAGCTTGCGGCCATTTATTCGTTCGTTTCGGCAACGCAAGTGCAAACTCAGGTTACGCTTCTCCATTTTTAGTTAATTTAATTGATTTTTTATAATTTTTGTTTTCCTAGGGGCGCTTAAAGTAAGAGACAGTTGTTTAAACAGCAGGAATGGTGTTAGTTGTGATTTATAATTTAAAAAACGTACTAAAGGTAAGATTCATTTGAGTACCACATGATTTTTTTTCTATAAAGTATGGTAATTAATAGAAGTCACCAACAATCTTAAATTGTGTGTAAATAAATCCTGTCGAAAAACCCTTAATGTTTATTGGTGTTTTTGTTGTTGATCTCAGAACGCAATTGTAGGTAAACGTTGACATACTTATATATTATTTATTTCAGCTTTTAAAACAACATTGTTGACAATTTTATCAAAAATAAACTAAGTAAGTTATCCATAATCCTCAAATGTGGCCAGTGTTTTATTAAAGTAAAAAAAAATTGTGGTACTGACATTGATGAGTTTTATTTAATTAATTTATCAAAAATATTAGCAGTGGTAGAGCAGAACTCGTCGATGTTAAGTCAGATAAAGCTCTAACTAAACTTGTAAATGCTGAAAAACTGATTCTCCCTGAAAATGTTCCAGACCATTTTCCATTTTCAATACTAGAAGAAATCCAAGATTTTGAAAAAAATTGTCTGATAATGCTCTTTGGAACTATATGGTAATATCTCATTGTTTTATTGTAAAGCTCATTTAGAGCCGTTTGCACGGGTTCTACTTAACAGAAAATAAGCAAAGCTTAACCATAAGTGAAACTTAGATTTATATTTTCCGTTGCACAGTTGACACATTGACACATAAGCTCGGCTTAAATCACAACTAAGCTAAGCTGTAGAATTTCTCGGCTTAAGGTTTCCTTAGCAGAAATAACAATACAATGGGGGAGTTCTTTCCAAGTTGCCAACCTAGAAAAAGGTTTACCATCGGGGAAGCGTTATTTTTTGTCAAAATCTACTTCATTATTTCCGTAATGATTTAATATGTTCACAAAAAACTACTGAGCTCTCCAGAATATATCGTATTAGAAAAATAATGATTTTAATAAACTCCATTTCTGATTGGTTAAAATTAAAGTTGGTATCGAGACTCGGGGTGAAAAACAAGGCTAATATCGTGCTTCTAGCGACAGTATAAATATGGTAAAATGACATTTGACAACGAAACATGTCAACTATCACATCCAGTCTCGATACCAACTTTAATTTCAACCAATCAGAAATGGAGTTTATAAAAATTATTCTTGCTAACGATACTTCTTGGATAGCTCAGTAGAATTTTGTTATCATATTTTATCATTGCGGAAGTAATGCAGTAGATTTTATCCCAATAAAACGCTTCCTCGTTGGTAGACTTTTTTTTAGATTTTGAGGTTAGTAGGAAACTCCTCTGTTGGAACTGAACGCAGCACAAATTTTATTCCACGTCTCGTCTTACTGCCTCTAAGTTGTCCCGTCCGTTTTTTTACATTTAATTATAGATTTAAAATTATTTATAATGTTCAAAAGAACAGCTTTTTCTGCAGCAGAAAAATTGGGGGCCCCTTTTCTACTTACTTCAGACGTCCATACTCATCCAAATAAACGCAATTTTTCAAATCGGAAAAAAACCGCCACATCGTTATATGTTGCAGCTTATTCATAGAATAGATTACACAACCGAAATATGATTCTTTTCCTTGAACTTCATCTTATCAATGCATTTTTTCCGTTGTAACGATGTAGCGGTTTTTTTCCGGTTTGAAAAATTGCGTTTATTCGGATGAGTATGTACGAGCCTTAAGTCACCCATTTCAAACTAAATCAAATAAACTGTCAGGTAACTGTTACTATTAAATACAAATTACTAGTTTTTAGCGGTGTTGACAGCTCATAGTTAGGCTTAGCTAAGTTTTTTCAAAGAATGACTTTTGCAAACCGAATTGAATTTAAGGTACACCTTAAGTTTCTCGCCTACTTAGCTAAGTATAATAGTAGGGGAGGCCAAGCGGGGATTTTCCGCGTTACTCGAGCGCGTCAGAAATACATATGGGGAGAAACCTTGCACCCTGTAATGTACCCCTACCATATATGAACCCTTAATATGGGGGGTGCGTTGAGGACAGCCCGTCAGATTAGTAAAAAAAAAATAGATCCTTAGAAAAACTCGAGCGCGTCAGATTAAGAAAAGGTAAGTTAAGTACGTCCAGAAAAGTGTATATTTCAATAATCTGTCAATTTGAGCGTGGCATAAGAAAAGTGTATATTTCAATAATCTGTCAATTTGAGCGTGGCATAAGGAAATGGGCGAGTCACAAAGTAAAAAAAACGGTACATTGTGGCTAAACGGTTAATATTTTGAAAATTTGGTTTATTCATGGATATGTGGGTTGATAAAGGCTACATTTTAAAATTATTTTGAAATATACAGATTTTCAGAGTCATACCTACAGGGTCTCGTAGGAAACATAGTTTTTAATTTAAATTATGTAAAGAATTAACTTTTTTTTTTAAATTTATTTAAGCATTGTAGGTATAGAATTAATTAATTTACCAATAGGTATATAAAAATATTATTTGTTTGTTTGATATATATATTATATGATAATACGGGTCGTTTAATATTTTTTTATAAAGGTTTTAAATAAAAATGTATATGTACTTAAATTGTTTTTATTTCTATTTATAAATACCTAATAACAAAACAATACTGAAAAAATCAGAGAAAAGTTACCATATGGCCAATGTATTCAAAAATGAAATAAAACTCAAAATAAGAAGGACCACACAATACAAAAATCAAAAGAATAGTTATTTTTGTATTAAGTGCGTAAAATGAGTATTTTTTTAATGGCACATGAGAGTGTTAATTTTTCTCGAATGTACCACGAAAACACGAATTTTATACACGAAATACAAACAACTGTGAATGTGAATTTACATCGTCTGAAATATATTAAAAATAAATACTTCCAATACATCTTGACGTGGTTTTTTATCCTGATAAGTTGTCGCACAATTTCGCAGCATCCAGTGGTCTTTCTGTGTCGTTACTATAGAAACGGTTTGTTGGCACGCCGCGTGTTTGACTGTTTGACTGTGTTTGCTCGTAGTTGCTTCAATTTCAAGTTATTTTCAAGAAGATGGATGTTGATATGATAGTGGTAGTGATAGCCCACCAGATATATCAGAGAAAGCAAATGCAATAGTATCTAATATGTTATCGGCCAAATCCAAGTTAGTATATGAGAAAACATATGACCAATTTCGTGAATGGTGCGACAAGAAACATGTAAAAAATGTTTCTGAAGAAATATCTTCTGATCAGCAGCAACATTGAACATATTCGGAAATTTATGTTGGAAGTAATTGTTTAAACTATACTATCAATTATTATTCCAAAAATTGAAATTGTTTTATGATGAATAAATCAATTAATAATTGACTCTGTTGAAAATAAATCCTTCATAAAGTAATATTTCATGTTTATTTTGTGAATTATTTTGGCAGTGAAAAAAGTAAATATTTACGCATCAATAGAGATGCAGAAATGTCAAGTTTTTTTGACAGTTGAACAAAATATATATGCACTATTAAATAACACACTTAAAATATACTAGAATCTATCAAAGCAAAAAAATATAACCGCAATCTTCTTTTTTCGTCTGACAGGACTATTTTGTTTCAAGTATCCAGTCATCCGAAAATTCGTTACAAATATGTTGCAAAAGGTTAAATATTGTTCATGTCGAACAAACCTAATATTTACATTTAGCAAATAAATCGCCTATTTTCTATTTTGAAGTATAAAGTTAAGATGTAGTTTTGAGTAAATAGGAAGCTTACTTTCAAGAAATATTTTTTTATTCAGTTTACACTCACTCGTCCACTTGTATGCAGGAAAAGTGCATGATGGAATCGCACGACTGCACTTTTCAATGCCGATACGATTGGCATTCACAATTGTCCTCTTCGTCTTCTCTTTTCGTTTTTCTTCTTCTTTTCCGCGGCAGTCATTCGCGGCCGAGGCGATCGAGATGCGGGAAACGCATTCCGGAATTACATTTTCAGTAACTCGACTCCGGTAGGTGTGCCCGGAATAAACATCCAGCCATTTTGGGGAAATGTATATCGATAACTTAATATTTTAGGAACGTATCAGTTGAATGAGAATGTATCGGTTTCGTTGAAAGTAATAGAATATTTCGGAAATAGCGAATCTTACGTTTTCAGTTGTTTACACCTAAATGATGCTTATCGTAAGAGTCGTTTGTTAGAAATAGTCCGAAAATGGCAACTACAAATAATAAACCAATTTTTCTATTAGTATATTCATACCGTCATGGTTTCGGCGCCGCTCGTCCACCGCCAGATTCAGATAGGGAAATTAAAGTTGAAAGCAGGTTATTTATGGCTCTATTAAAAATTTACGTATGCAATCTAGATTAACGTCAAATAAATAATAAAACTAAACGGATGCTATATTTTGATTTCTTTATGATATCCTGGCCGTAATTGTGTGTGTTTAACAGTGGTGGATTACTAAGAGGGAGAAATTGTTGTATATACAATTTTGTGCAAGACTAAAACGAGAGAGAAGCTGGATATTTCATCTTTTACAGACCTCATTTGAAGGTCGTGGACAATAACTATATTAGGTACATACCATGAAGCGTTAACAATTATTCGAAGAAGTTCTGACTGAAATCATTCGAGAATATCTATGTTAGATGTAGGTGCAGCACCCCAAAGTGGTATTCCATAGCTCCATATTGGTTTTAGAATAGCTTATTATTAATTGATAGTTGTGACCTTCGTCCTATTATCCAATAAATTTTACTCAGTTGTAGTCCTAACTGCTTACGCTTCATGAATATGTGCGTTTTCCAAGTTAGTCTACGATCTAGACAGATATTTGGCATCTTTTTGTTGTGAGGGTGACCATTAAATGTCACAGTTGGACAGTTGTCTTTACGTTTAGTGTAAAATACAGGCAACTTCACATTTTACATATTTTTATTACATAATAGTATATTACATAACAAGTGTAGAAAGTGACTTATTTCACATGAGTGAACGTTTAACACGAGCCGCGTGGCGGAGATTGCGGAGACGTAACGAGTGTGAAAATCACTTTCTAATGCGGTATGTACAATATTTTTCCTACGACTAATAATTAAAACAAATTCCAAAGATAAAAATTATTTAATAAGAAACGACAATTAAATAAACTTAATATGTTAGTACTTACTTTTAATGTCGCTTGGAAGGGCTCACAGCCATTCGACCAAGGTTGTAACGTTATCATCGGATATTAGGAACTTCGAATTGACGTTAGCGCCCTCTTTCCTGGACAAATTGATAGATTTTGAACTTGTCTTTCAAGTGGTAAGTGTGATTATTTTGAACACGTTTTAAAAATCTCATGGTTTGATAGTTTGTTATAATTAATCTTAGAATATTTATTCAATCAGTTTACGTTTGATAAATTTTATAACAAATTATTGTGAAACCATAATTATATCATCGTTATACAGGGTGTTCCGATATTCGACCGACAACGCTTTACAGGTGACAGCCCTTAACAAATGATGAAAAATAAGTTAGGTATAATTTTAATTTCTCAACTTTAACACCCTGTATCTCGTAAACTAAGAATCTTAGAGGCTTATGTACCTAACTCATTTTTCATCATTTGTCAAGAGCTATCACCTGTATATATCGGAACACCCTGTATATAGCTTTAAATTAGTTTCTACAGAGATACCGCCATTTTAATATTTGATTTTTATATTCAACTAACATATAACGATAGTTTTGAACACACTTCCCTGGTGAACGTTATCCCTAGATTCACCGGTTTTGTTTTTCCTGGGATATAATTTCTTTATAATCTTTTATTTTAAGGTTAAGGCCATTAGAGCCAATAAATACAGTTTCTTTACGTAAATTCAATTCAACTTTAATTACAGTACTGATATAAATTATTAAACAATATCCAACTTTTTGCTTGATTATATTTTGTTTTTAGTAATTCAGTTTTAAATCTAATTACAGTTACAAAATATTAAGTTCGTTTCTTAAGTAAAGCTCATTTTTTTCTTCACAGTTTAACAATTTTGTCTCTATATCGTTTTCGTTCTTTTCAAGAACTGTTAAGAAACGTATTAACAATATATTTTTTTAAAATTTAACTTTTAAAATTTTTGCTTTTACGAGTCTTCGAGTACTCGAATTTATCATTTGTACAACCGCTTCTCTATCTCGTATTTTCATGAGTTCCGGAGGAGAAAACCAGGTTAAAAGGATAGATGTCCTGTAGCCAGAATATAGTGGGGGTTTACTCTTGAGAATTTTCAGATTTTCGCAATTATTATCGTTTCTATTAAGTTTATGTAAAAATATTAAGAGAAAAAATTTATTTTAAATTAAATTTACAATAAATTTTGTTTAAAAACTTTTTTCAAATTTTGTATTATAAGCGAGTTAAAAATAAAATATGGAATAACATAGTTGTATAATAGCGCAAGCGCAGTAGAAGTGTTTTGTTTCATGGAGACAATTGTACGCTCTTGCCAGGCATGGCCTGCCTTAAATATGTACGAGTAATTGGATTATGAGCCCGTATGGCCGTTAAAATATGGTAAAGTCATGTGCATGGCCACATCCGATTTTTTTCTTTGTTTTCACATATGTTTCTATTTTTAAATAAAAGAAAATTTCAAATGTGATGACGCCCTTCGGAAAATAACTTAAAGTATAGCCGATTCTCGCCCTGAAAGCTCTTCATTAAGCCTAAGAAAATTGAAACTGGCACTTTATCCATCATTAATTGTGACGAGCCAGAAATTAAAAATTAAACAACTTAAGCAAGTTAATCGTCACAAGGTATATATTTTTATATATTCCAACTAAAAATAAAGTGCCAACCCTATTTATTGCTTTATTTAAAAAAAAAATGAAAAACCCTCGGTACTGTTATGAACGTACCTCTTCTAGTTGTCTAATATGGTTACTTACCACTTTTATTTTTGCGCGCCACTGTCTTCCACATATGGCTACTCAAAACGTCCTTTTATTTGCCCCTCGGCTGTATATTTTCACACCAATTATTATTTTAATTTTTTCGTTATTAAGTTGTCATGAAGTCAGTTCATAATTTTTATTGTTGATAGCGATCTGACAAAATGGATTGCGTTAATGTATCTGGTGCTGTTATTGTAGTGGTGTGAGAGAAAAACTATGATTTTGAAAGTCTAATTGTGTTAGAAATTTTGTTACAAATTGAAACAAAGCAAAATTTTTTAAAATTAAAATAGTGATAAAGGCTGCGGTATTTAATAAAAACTTAACAAAAAAGGAATTTAATTTAAATTTGTTGGTTTAAGATATAAATTTGGATAAAATGATGAGCCAAATCAGAAAGACTAATCGGACTAGAAGTACAGGGTGATGCACAGACCCGTGTGAAGTTGGCACCCCCAAGTGAGAATTTGAAAAAAAAACCTATTGCATAATTTTGCCCAAGTTATGCCCAGTATTGCCCAATAGTTGCATTTTTTTGCCCACCCCCCCTTAACAAATGAGTCAACCCTCGAATTTCTAGGGTGCGGCACCCCCATAAACGAATATCATGAAATAAAGTAGCCCAGAATTATGCCCAAGTTATGCCCAGTTTTGCCCAACCAAAAAAAAATTTTGCTCATCTATAGAAAAGTACCAAAATGGCGTATTGTTATTCCAAAAATTACAAACAAAAAAAATTGAGTACGAACAAAATGGAAAAAATTGGAGAAAATGCATGATTTTAGTTTTGCCCAGTATTGCCCAACACTCAGTTTATTTCGCGCAGTCTCCCTTAACCCATGAGTCAATGGTTAAAGCCTTATTTAGGCCATGTTAAGTGTTCCCCAGTTTTACCCACCATTAGATTATAACATAGACGGCATTATGCTGTTAAAAATGCGAAATTAAATAACTTCGTCATAATCTGATCGTCGCTGAATAAATTCTGATACCGGGCATAACTCGTTCATCATGGAATGACTATTTAAAGCCTCGTTTAGGCCATGTTAAGTGTTCCCTAGTTTTGCCCACCCTCAGCAAAAAAAAATTTAAAAATTTCTAACATGAATCATTATAAATACACCTACCTACAGTATCAATTCAGCCCTTAAAGTGGAGGGATAAGCTTGTTGGTAGGTAATCGCTATTGGTTGGCTGGTTTGATGATTCGGCTATTAATTAAGTCAAACCTTACGCTTTATGAATGTTAAATATTGAAATTTCTTGCTTCGGCTGATGCCGAGAATAAGCATCTTTTACAAGCCGATTCAAATGTGATGTTTTAAATTTCTTATAATACTGTTTGGTCATTCTATTATCTTCAGTTTGGTCTTTTTTGAGCAACAAGTTATTTTATCTATACGAGGATATTTTTTATTTTTTCTCTCTGGTTTTTTGGTGGGAGGCTATGCACGCTGCTGTTTCTATATCTCTTAAAATACTGTTGTTGTTTGAGTCTGTTTGTTTAGAAGTTTCACCTATGGTTTAAAAAACATACACATTAGTTATTGGAGATGTTAAGCTGTGAGTTTTTGAGAGCTTGTTAGTCATTTTGTGATGAGCCAGTTTTCTCTCAGGGTTCACAAATAAAAACAATGGGTTGGTATATTGGGAAGCTCTAATTTTATTTGGGTTGGAAAACAAACCACAATGTTTAATTAGTTTACAGTTATCAAATTTTTACAACAACCTATCTACCCAATCTAGTCTCCCCGTTTCTCTCCCTCATCCCTCACACTTCATCGCCTCTCTACGTCACATGATCACACCGAACTTAGTCGCCTTCTACTGTTGTCACGTCCTTCCAGTATAACTTGTTATGTGTTCTCCATTGCAGACTGCATATTTTTTACAAAAGTGGTTATGCATTGGTAAGGATGGTGCTGTATATCTCAGAATCACGATAGAGTTTAGATTACATTAGATTATGGGGAAGAAGCCTATCCACTGCGACATATTATTTGTGCCTTCATTAGAGTTCTCTGTCTATCGAGGTTCTTCTTCCCCTATTGTTAAAAACCTTAGGCTTGTCACAGATGGTTGTGTCTACTATTCCGATGTTGGTCATGTGTTTGTTGAGCCTACAATGCTCTGTTAGGAGCCCAACCACGATCCTGGTTGCTCGAATCTTGTGGCTTTATATGTAGTTCTACAGCTACAGATCTTCATGTCGTAGGTCATATATTTGCTTATTAATTTCATTGGGTTTAAAGTGTCTTATGTTTAGGATGGTACGTACTATGTGTGTGGTTCTTTAACAATTTTTTCGGCTTGGATTACTAAAGACTCTCTAAGACCTGATCTGACATGTTTTATTTGGTATTTGTGATGTATTATTTAAGTATCTCATTAGTTTTGGGTGTTTCAATTTAATTGAGTTTCAGATAAATGTCTTAGATTTTTAATCACAGTATATACATCTACACAGAGGTTTAGGTGTCGCAAGTGTTTTGTTACTGGTTGTGATTTTGCTGAAAAATCAATTGACTAAAATTACTGCCATTCGATAAGCAACACTTTCTAAGTCCGGGAGTTTTTTAAGATTAACTGTAATATTTTTTTTAACAAAATTATTTTTAAAACAACTTTCAAAACACCTTGTATACATCCACTATCTCACTTCCTACCTGTTCTCCGTTCAAGACAAACTAGTTTGTTAATCTTTGTGACAACTTAAAAATCAAAACCGCTCTACGGGCTTGGCATAATTTTATAATTAATCAAAATATTATCTTTTATGCGAGATAGATTGATTTTTTACGTGTGCAACATGCAATGAAATCGAAAACTAGAACGATTATTGTATAAATAATAGAATAGAGAAAGAAACAGGAAGCCTATTGTGTAATATACCTACTAGAGAAATCAAAGTGACGTGCTAATTTAAAAATTGAAAAGTATTGTTAACAAAGTTGTGAGTAATTCGAATTAGTCATTGAACAGGTGTTTAATTTGTTATTAATTGAAATATCGTCGAGTTTACAATCTAATTTCATTTTGATAAGATTTAAATTACTGCAGTAGGAAGAATTTTGTATAAAAGAAGATACTCATATAAAGATCGAAACACAGCAAGTGCAAAACCTATGTTATTGTACTTCAAGCCTCCAAGGAAACAACTCCCCAACTCTCCAGGCTTCCAGGACTAACCTATTTTACGTTATCTTGTGGATTTTATGAAATCAAATGAATCATGAAAAATTGATGAAGAATTTAAAAATCCATGCTAAAAATCATTACGAACTCACTCATTGTGTGTATCTGAAAAAAAGAAATTGGTAATAAAAAACTTAACAGATGCAAATTCCCGATTGGCTACCAACCCAGTATCCTTTATGAATTCTTCATTTAAAACCCACATCATCATGAGCTAACCTTAATCTACTCGAAGGCGAAGTAAAAATCATCCATAATATATTAACTCGATTAGCTGTATCTGGAGAGCTTGTTCTTCATTTGTAAATTTCTATTCTCCCCTCGAAATGGAAGAATATATTTCTAAGAAAAAATTCCGTTTATATGACATTTTAACCGCAAAGAGCGCTTGTGTGTTTCGAAATACGTAGCGATCCTTGAACGGCAAAGGAAAAATCCAATTGACATTGTCTTATTTTTCCATATGAACATGTAATCCTTTCTGGGGTTCTGAAAACGACTTTCTAATTTATTTCTATATCAAAGCTTTTCAGTGGTGGGTGCTGAGAGTAAATAGGTGAAAAAAATGTGCGAATTATCTTTTTCTGACAATGACAGTACTTGGTCTAATATTAGTTACTGTTTTGTCGTAAGTAATATCATAAGGGAATCTAATTATTGCTAAGCAATATTTTAACAAGAAGCATGAGTGCTACTGGCTGCAAAACTCCGAGTCGAAGATGAGGATTTTTGCACATACTTCACCTATTTCGATTTCGATTTTTTTTCACTGGAAAAATTAGATGCCCGAATGGTATTTGACAAGACTATTTCATGAGTATTCTGCATACACATAGCTTACAAAACATACTATCTATTATATATGCATACATAATAAATATGTAGGTATTAATTTGAAAACTGAAAAACAGGTAATTTATTTAATCACAAAATACTACAAAATTAATTATTTATGGTATAATTAAAATATAAATTGCAATTTTGGTACACAGTATGTGTATTGTTTGAAATCTTTGTTAACTCATTCATAACGTTGGGTGTAGGTAAATCATTAATGTTGTTAATGGGTCCAGCTGTAGAGTGAGAAGCTCGAGGAGTGGCTGCAGGATCTTCTGTTTTCTGTTTTTTAGCTGGAGGTTCTGAGGCGTCACTACTAAGGGTGTTTATGATTGTGGAATAATGCACATTATCCATTTGCAGATAAGGCTTAATTGAGTTGGCTGAACTGTAGCCAGTAATTTTAATTAATTGTTGTTCATCGACCCCTTCTTCAACCAGTTGTTTGTTATTTTTATTTCTTTTGTATTTAATCCTGCCTTCTTGCTGCTTCTTTAGTCCATTTCGAAAGTTCATTTTTCCCACTGTAGTGTTTTTGTACCATCCACTTCATTGTTCTTTGTTCCATGATGGGTTTACTGTTAAGAACAATCTATTAGTTGTTATTCTAGATGAACGTTTAACCAATAGAATTTTAAAAAGATGGACTGGATAAAAGGTATAGGTTTCTTCGTGTTGGGGATCAGCTATTTACTATCGTCCATTTTTTTTTCTCTACCCTGGGCAGTTCCTAAAAAGTAGGATTTTTGAAAATCAGTTATTTTAGAAAATATGTAACTATGTTATCTACCTGTTTTAATCCCAGAATTAACCACTTCCTCTTTAAAATAATGATATATGCAATTGACTGCTTCTCCACCTCTCCAGGCAAGATCTACTGAAGCGATATGGTAAAATTTTCTCTGGAGTCCTGCTGGAGTGTCTTCATCCCATAATAAAACCATTATGTAGTATTCTTCCAATTTTAATGAAGCAGAGCTCGATATCCTTTTATTGGCGCACATCTGCAAATTCCTTCGTTTCGCATTACGAGCTTCTCTACTTTCTTCATATTCCACGCCCAATCTTTCAGGATTAGTATTGATTGCTCTAAACTTGTAGTTTCCAAAAGTTTGTAGTTCGTTGCCTTGCAGAATTCCGTAAAATGTTTCCATGTTGACGTATGGGTTTTAACGGTATTGTACGGTACACTTTTCTCAATCGTCAGATCAATATTAGTCATAGAATCACTTTCAAAGCGACTCATTTTCACTACATAAGCAGACTAGCAATATTTAAAAACAATATTACAAAATTTATTGAAAATAAAATCAAAAAACTTGTGTAGCGTCGTTTTCTGGTGTCCTAGGAGACCATAATTATTACTTGTTATCAAAGGTATTGTAATTTTTGGTGACAAACTGATTGATAAAATTACGAGTCCGCAGGACGAGTGATTTTATCTCAAATCAGTTTGTTTGAGTGGTTTTGCCTGAAATAAAGGCGTTTTAGTATGGAAACCTAAAATTTAATCTATAAAATTTCAGAGGACGAGTCGTATTTGGAAGAATTACTTTTTGTTTTATATTAAAAACAGAGAATATAGTCATTTATGCAAAAGACACTTTAAACACAAATAAACACAAATGTTCATTATTTTCTTTATCAAATTAAATTGAAACATCAAAAAATATTGAGCTGTTAAAGTTTTGCGTACAGGGCCACCAAGGCATACATGATTTTTTGATTGGCAATCCTGCCGAACGGCGCCAGCGTACTTGGTTTATCTTCACGAACTGGTAACTGTGAAGTTAGCACTCACTGGATTTATGGTTGGCAAACGAACTTGTATGCAAGCCGTAAAAAAAGCGAAGAAGAAGAACGGATTTGTGCCATGTTTATAATCTGAAATGAAGACGTAATTTAATTAATTTTAAGTGTTTAGTTATTCAAAAACTGATATTTAATGAACAAAAAGTTTAGTGTTGAATTGAGGTATGTAAAAATGTTAAGGCGATTTGAAATAAACTAATAAAAACAGGTTAACAGGTAAACAGGTATTAACATAGATTTGCAATACATTTTAGTATAATAATAATTGATAATGCTAAATAAAAGTTGTTAAATGTTTATATTTGACATTTCAAAAAAGGTAAACACAGTTTAATCAAGAAACAAATACGAAGAAGCGGTTTTATCAAAGGTAATACCACGGGTCCTCCAAATTTAATCTATAAAATTTCAGAGGACGAGTCGTTGAAAGGATTATTTTTTGAATCATTTTGTATTAAAAACAGAGAATATAGTCATTTATGCAAAAGACACTTTACACACAAATATTGAAAATTTTCTTTACCAATTTAAATTTAAACCTGAGCTGTTATAGTTTTACATACAGGGCCACCAAGGCGATTTTTTGACTGGCTACCCCGCGAAACGGCGCCTTAAATAAAAGCGAAGAAGAAGAATGAAATGAAGTCTTTCTTAATTTAATTAATTTTAAGTTTAGTGTTAAAGTGAGGTATCTAAAAATGTTAAATGAATGTTGAAATAAACTAATAAAAACAGGTTAGTTTACAAATACATTTTGAAATTTGGTTATTAACATAGATTTGCAATACATTTTAGTATAATAATAATTGATAAATGTTTACATTTGACATCTCAAATAGGTAAACACAGTTTAATCAAAAAACAAAAACGACGAAGCGGTTTTATCAGTATAAAACACAATGATTGGTTAGGATCCTGAGCTGTTATTGGCTGAAACCACAAAATCTGACTGTTTTGACAGTTGAAAAAAATAATCAGTATAAAACACAATGATTGGTTAGGATTCTGATCTCTTATTGGCTGAAACCACAAAATCTGACTGTTTTGACAGATGAAAAAAATAATCATCTAGAAACTATTTGTAATTCAAAATTGCGCGTTTGTGATGGGTGGAAATTAGGACGAGGGAAATAGTCATCCTATAAATCTATACCTGAGCTGGAAATATGTAATTTGGAAAATTGTTTTTTTTTGTGACTGAAGAAACGATATATCGATATCAACTGCTAAATGGTTAAAACAGAGGATTCAAGTTTGTATGGAAGAATGAACTAATGGCACTTTAAAATTGAGTCTTGGTTAATCTTTTTCCCAACTTTTTTCTCAATCTTATATGGGGACTAAAGAACAGGGTCGTAGATAAACAGGGTGTTTAAGTTTACAAAGATGAAACTAGATCTTTGAATCTTGAATAATGTACTCTAAATAATAAATTGATTTGATCCACTTTGAAATAAAAACAAATAAAGATTGAAAGTAGTGAATTTATTTTTATACTTTAGCTTTGGCAAATGTTTAATAAACATTCTTTGTTGTCTAAGGGTATTTGAAATCTACAAATTTTAAACAAGGGTTTCTATTTTTCTTGTAAAAATGTTCTCAAAAAATTTGTTGTTTATACAATTGGATATCTGGATTTTTGAAAAAAAATTATTTGAACACTAAGCCCAGTAGAAATAGTGATGATATTGAGGTGGATGGCAACAATTGGCCGGGCTTATTTTTAGTAGGTTTATCGTAGAATATCTACTTCTTATCTCCAGTTACAATCTGGTGCGAAAAAACCTTTTCTTTGTTGCCTTTGAATCAGCTAATCGAAAGTGATAAATCGGCTTTCAACGTCTCTTGGTTTCAGTTCATATTGTACCCAATTTTCTTGTATTTAAATCATTTCTATGTATCTCAATTGTACGTAAACAACTTGTTGAGTCACTCAGAATGATTCTGTAAGCTGCTCTTGTGTTTGACTCTGATATTCTTCGAGTAATGCGTCTAATACTTTGTCCTCGAATTTTTTTGGTTGTCTAGAGCGAGGCCTGTATTCGACGCTGAAATCTCCATCCATGAAACGTCAATACAATTCCCTATATGATTTACCTCTTGGAGCATCGTCACCATGAACTTCAACAAGCATTTGATGGGCTTCAGCTGCACTTTTCTTCTTATTAAAACAGAGAATTAAAACCTCATGAAAATGTTGCTTATTAATGCAAAATTCGACATTTACAACATGATAGACGTCAGAGAGCACGCCCATGTTGATTCCATTTTATATTTAACGTATACGCTACTGACGTTCTTTCGCTCCCATTTTCTCCGATACTTTTCTGTTAAAATTTCACACGTGGTTTTCAGTAGAAAATCTTGTGGGAATAATATGGTTTTAGGGCCAAATGTATTAGGAAGAAAATTCAATTGACGGCGGGAAATCCCCGGAAACAAGATACGAGAAGAACAGAGGTTCAAATAACACCTACTTGAATGAGTTTGTCTGCATGTATTTCACGAAAAATTTCAATTTTGACATTGGAAAATCTTTATGTGATATAAGTGGCTTAGATGAATGGAGATCCTTGCCGCATTGGGAAAGCAATTTTATGGAATTTTCTTTCTTCATATGCGGGGAATCGAGGAATTATGGCAAATGAAAGAATAGTTTATTGCAGTATTGGAGAGAGAATAGTAATGATTTTTCCATTGAATTGTGAACTACATCAAATTTTTTAGCGCCAAACCAATATTTGAAACGAAGTATAATTTTATGAAAGATAGATGAGTTACTAAAAAAAATCATAAACTCGAAACGTTTTTTGGACTATTTCAAATTACAAAATCAAAATATTATCCATAACTCAAAGTCTAGAACCCAATTAGTTGTTGTAACCTATCAACAATAGAAAGACATTACGATGTTTTGTTTATTTAACTGACAATCTACGACAGTGCTGCTTCTACGGGCACATGCAAAATGCGGACCAAAGAGGGTGGGATACCTGCTACCAGAAAAAGCTCTATAGTCCTAAATTTAATAGAAAAAATATTAGCTCAGTTATCTGTATCTGTAAAGATGGAAGGGTGGGTCAACCCACATGCCAAATTTGGCCTATTGTGCATCCTTCTGAGGTTGAGCATTCCTTCTAGCTCGTCAGCCAGTCTACTTGTTTAAAGTAAATGATAACGTCGTCTGAAGGTAGCTCCCTCATATTGGCATGTGTTAACCTCTGCTCGCCGAAAAGAAAATGCCTTATTTGTGAGAGTGTCGGGCATTCGCAAAGAATGTGTTCGACAGTGTCAGATAACCCCATCCTGTAGAGGTGTTTTCGTAGATGACGGTCAGTCAGGATACCTGTGGCTTTGCGCAGGTTCTGTCTGTTCATAGTCATGTATTTTTTGGTTGTTTCGCTGTTCGGATACTGTAATAGTTCCTTGACTAGCTTGCAGCCTGTTTCGTCGTCTTATCTACCCTTAAACTTGTCAAGGGGGTGCTTCTTTAGTAGGTCAGCCACAGCTGAGGCCGATAAGCCTATAAAGGTGCCAGGTCCCGAAAGTTTTTGGCAGGCTGCTTTCTTAGCTAAAGAGTCAGCTATACGGTTGCCTTTTGATTTTCAACGGCCTTTGATTCAAGCTAAAGTGACCCCGTTGTTGTTGCAAGCTTCGATCAGGGCCTGGTGACATTCTAGTGAGGTAATGCGTGGTCTACTCAGAGATAGTAGTACCTGTCTGCTGTCTGTAAGGATGTAAATATTATTACCAGTAATGTTTCTTCTGGTAGTCTCTTTTGCGGCGATGGAGATAGCAGTGAGGTCTATTTGAGCTACACTTGCATTAGAACAAATTGCTTATTTTATATTGAGATTCAGGGATCTGGAATAAATTCCACAGCCTGACCCCTCATTTGTTTTAGACCCATCGGTGTAGATGCACAAGGCACCTGCTGCCAATGTAGCCTCTTGTACGTTTTTTATTATTACCCTGTAGGGCCAATGAAAGGCATATCTTGGTGCAATCGAATCTGTATTGGCTTGTAGGAGTGGGAACTCATGCCACAAGTCACACCTCGATTTACCGGATCCTACGTCAGGTTGTATACCAGTAGAGCGTAGCCGTGTCATGGTCATCACAACAACCTCCTTAATAAATACGTCAAGCTCAGTTAATTTTACAACGAAAGATTGATACTCATTTACTAAAAAAATATATACAAGGTACAACCATTACACTAAGGAATAAAATGATTTTTCGGAAATACCTTGAGCCTTCCTTTTGCAGGCGTTAGATATAATCTGGCGATTCAATTTTTTCTAGTCCGGTTCGTGTTTAGTGAAGGAGTGAATGGTTGTTAATAGATCTAAGATGACCACTTCTAGTGGCAGTTAGTCCACCCTTTTAGGTCCGCATTTTGGACCTGCCGATTTCTGATCGAAATAATCGACTATAACGATGGGGTAGAAAGGTAATTCAACTATTTTCTTCAATTGGAAATATATCCATGATCTATGAAAATTCACATTAATTTGTTAAAGGTAATGTCAACCAGAGATTTGCTTATTCATATTACTAACCCAGTGGATGTAGAAACAGAAACAAAATGTCTCAATGTACTTCTATTTTTTAAATTAATAAAAAAATAGATGGTCCCAGACTTTTAAATAGTTTTGTTTCTGATTTTAAATTATGTGTGTGTACTTTCCAATCCATATTAGGTTCATTTGAAAGTTCCTCTCAGAGCAATAAACTCCGAATTAAAGTTATTTACAACTATCATTCCAAGCAAATATATTTAAACTTTCCAACAAAAATACCAAAGTTAGTGACATTAATTCAAGTCGAACGCCACTTTGTCAACCAGTTTACTGTCCTAATTATCTCAGTCAATTTTACGGAGTGTGTGGAATCCTGCCAACACTATTATATTTCAGGTTTATTACAGGGACAATTTGTAACGTTAGCTTCTGTAAATTTTGGAAAATACCAGCGAGAATGTGTTGAATGAATGGTCATTCTTGTTGGATCGGCTGGACGGTATCCAGAAATTTAATTCGCGAAGTTATCGCTCCGCGAAATATTTCTGCATTTTGGGTCAAAGAAACGAAGCGTATATTTTTGGCTGTCCAGAGCGAGGCTTGTCTTCGAATCGACCCTAAAATCTCCATCCTTAACACGTCAAAAACATTACCTACATGATTTATCAGCTGGATCACTGTCACCATAAACTTCAACAAACATTCGATGGTCTTCAACTGCACTTTTTTTCCACTTAAAGCAGCTCTGCTTTTGGGGTTCACTCGTAAGGGGGAAAATTGAAGGGCGTATATTATTACTATTATAATTATTATTTGAATTGGAAAATTTTCAAAAGATAAAGTTACACTGAATAAGAAAGATGACTTGATATAGAAAGACTTTTTGTGGAAATACAATTTTATTTATTTATTAATTTATTTTATATTATCAAATGCATTTGCAACTTTTGCATGACACCGTTTCATACCATTACACGTCGGGTCCTAGTGAGATGCTAAGGACACAGAGAAAAATCCAGCAAGAAGAAATGTCTGTACTTATAATCGGTTACCAGATGAGTTTAAAAAAATGTTAATAATATAAATCATGCAAAAGATTATCAAAATCAAATACAAATATACCATAAAACGAAAACCAAAACATTAATATATTATTACGTACTATCGGTGTGTAAAAGAAAAATTAATTTTATTGAATATTTATCATTATTATTTGATTTATTTAATTTTGAGTTTTAGTACATAACCT
Source organism: Crepidodera aurea (assembly GCA_949320105.2). Classification (NCBI taxonomy): domain Eukaryota; kingdom Metazoa; phylum Arthropoda; class Insecta; order Coleoptera; family Chrysomelidae; genus Crepidodera; species Crepidodera aurea. The sequence continues at coordinate 34,730,970 of OX439475.1, read as the reverse complement.
ATAATGTTATTATTGATTTTATTAATCGATTAACCAACCTCAACTTTAGCTCTTTAATTTGGTTTGTTGTTAATTTAATATTTATAACAAATTTTAAATTTTACCTATATCTTTTTGTTCTTATTGCCTTCTGCCGTAAACTCAGACAGAATGTAACTATTTGTTGTGGATAATATTGTTGAGCGCCATCTACTATCAAGTAGAAAATTCGAGAATCTTAAACTCAGGAAGTGTTTCTATTGACCGCGTGATTGTAGAAATTGATAATAACGACTCAGTAAAAACATGTAAACATTTAATAATATTCAAAATAAATAACGGTTAACCCTTTATTTTATGTGAAAGAGTTGTTTGCCAGAATAAGGTAAGCGTAATATTTTTCTTATTTACAAAATCAACAATTAGCACAAATCTTATGATTACTCTCTTACCTTACTCTAATGTTATATTCTAATCTAAGTAATTTAGTTATAGTTTTTTTAAATCTAACCTAATTATTTGTAAAACTTGTGGCCTTTTTTATTTTTAAACGTTTTTAAATATCGATATTGAGTATAGTAAATTGGTACCTTTAATACGACTTAGACTTTTTCATTCTGAATATTTTCCTAGTCAACTCAAGATAGGATTTGGTACAATATCTTCTAGGAAACCAAAAACAGGAATAAGATAAATTAATACAGGATACAACTGGATCTGGATAGCATAGTCAGGATAAAACAGGATCTGGATTATTTAACAGGAACAACGATAGGATAAATAATTGGACTTCTCCTCTTGATTTTTCTTTAAGTTCTCTTGTTTTACCAAAATATAACGTCAATTATTTTGACAAGTAAATTTCTTCGAATTTTTTTATCTTCAATCAGTATTGCTTTGATTTGATTTTCTTTTGTTTTTATTACGAGAATCGATGTGAACGCTTCAAAGGATTTTGGTGAAAAAGCCTCGCTTGACAGCTCGATATAGTTTTTATAAACCATCAAATCAGAGCTTACTTGATTGAAATTATTAATTTTTTTACTACTTTTAATTAACACCAAACTATTCTAGAGACAAAAAGAAGAAGTATTTATACTTATATTAAATTTATACACAGACTTTTAATGTTCGTTATTATCGATTCCTTAAATTCCATGAAACTTCATTATTATTCCCCTCTTTTACTGTATTTCTTTAATTTTAGAAATCCGGAACTCTATTTCTCTAATTTATATTATTTCCCTTAAATTTTAACTAATTACTTTAATATTGGATTTTGAGGTTATCTTGCAATTTTCTTATTCTCATTTCGGAAGCTATTTCTTATTCTCCTGACGATTAATACAATAACATTCTCATTGTTATTATAGTCGCAGACTTATCTGAGACTATATTACTTTGAATTTATAAATTCAGTTCTTTGTTAAATTTTACGTAAATACCTTAAATCTGTTAGTAAAAATCTCTTATGGGCTTTCAATGTTAAATTTTGATAAGTCAAATTTTATAGATTCTTTTATAATTACCATGCTAGAAGTAGTTTAAAACATTGTTTTTAAATTACATTCTGTCCTGTGATTACTCAAAATACAATAAGTAATTCACATTAATAAACTTATCTGTTTCTTTTTAATTCTTTGTGCTAAATATTACATTTTTTATTCTCTTTTCGAGCTATTGGAATTAGTTAACCGTTAAAATATGTAGAAAATATTATGTCACAAATGTAAGTAATTTTTATATATTACTAGATAGATTAACCGATTTTTTTGTAGGGCTAACCCAAATTCAATACCTTTTTTAACATTCTTTGAGCAGTGTGTATTTAAGCTTAATTAAAAACAAATAAATTGGTCGATTTATCAATGATCGAACGCCTACAAGATGCACACCCTGCCCCAAGAACTACCTGTTCTTCTTCTTCTTTTACTTTTCCTTGGGATGGCTCTTCAGATGGGTTAAGTCGATATCTCGTTCAAAACAATGGACCCATTTAAGTTTTTATTGTTTCTTTTTTCGTTGTTGTTGTTAACGGTCTCATTGGGATGGAGACGCGCTTGTAGAGCTGTTTCAGTTGGGTTTCATTACTATTTAATATCTTCTACCGCTTTACAATAATATAGAGGTGTAATTAACACCCCCTGGCATAATTTCGTAAGTTTTAATACTAAAGAAAATTGTAGTTTTATATTAAATTTATTTAAACGAAAAAGCTCATCTATTATTTATACAAAATTTACGTTATTGTATCAAATCCAGCTGTAATTAAAGATTAGTTACTTTTAGGAATTCCAAAAGTACCTGGTTACTCAATAAGTTCGTAGATGGTGCAACTATTATCAACATATGATTTTTAGGAACTATTAACCTTCCATTATAAAATCTCTAATTAAATTCTAATAAATTCGTGTATACATAATATCCCAATTGAAAATATTCCGAACGCGTAATTTTAAAATATGCATTAATATACTCATGAATTAATACATGAAATTCCTAAGAACCCATTACAAGTCAATTAATAATGTTATAAGAAAGAAACGTATTCGAAAATCAAGCAGACCATCCGTATATATGGGCTTCTTTACAACAAAAAAATTAATGGAAGGGGTTTGACAAATAATATTAGGCCAGTAGATGTAGACAATCAATTAACATTAATTCCAAAAGTTTTGAAACTTCGATGGTATGTTCGTGCATTAATGAAAACAAATTACAAAATTTTGCAGAAGTCTGCGATGAATGGATGAAAAACGGAACCTTAATTTTTTTACTAATATTGGCAGTTATAGTCCAGTCAATGAGTATAGTGCGTGAGCGTGAGCGAACGTGCAAAAACGGACTTCAGAGCTGTATTTGGAGTAGGAGATGCGCGGGCTGCAGGGGGGCACATCGTAGCAAAAAAGTCAAATTTACCTCTATTATAATTATGGCTTCACAAAAATCGAGATAAGTATATTAAAGTTGTAAAATATTTAGTTCATTGGTTAAAGTGAAAAAAAAAAGAATATTATTCGTTGTATATCCTTCCCACTAACCACATCCAGTAGCATTCTTAATTAATGTTGACCAGTAAAAACTACCAAGATCCGAAATCGAGATCTAATTAAAAATTGCCAATGGCCCTCGAGGAATGTTCATGAATTTACACACAATAATGTGATGAAAATAAGGCTTCAGTTATAAAATAGTTTACGTGGGATCAACGTAAATTAGAATTAAAAAAACATCGATATGAATATTTATTGCTTTTGAAATAATCATGTTGTTGATATTATTTAGTTAGGGAGCTAGTTAAACTTGATTGTATTAGATCTCATGGCCTCATAATTAAATGCTTTTGAATTTAATCACATGTAATTTTCACCAAAATCTGTGGCTAAGCTCAGTAACAATTTTTAGAAAATAATGTATTATAAAGAACATTAATAAGATTTATATTGCTCAATGAAAAAAATCCTTAAGATAAAAGTAAGCTTTAAAGGAGAGAGAGAGAAAAAAAATGAAGAGAGTATCACCATGAAGTTTATTTAATGTATAGTTCTTAAAGAAATGTGTCTTTCAGGTTGTAAATAGATCTGGAATTACACTTAGGCATAAATCTCCACTTCAATAAAGCAATACAGCAGCTGCATGTTGAATGGGTGAGCAATGTCGTACAATACGAGGACTACCGCAAGCACTTAGGGGTTGTTTTGGATAGATGGCTCACTTACAAATATCAATGCTAGAAAACCAGGCAGAAAATAACTATTTGAAACCTTTTACTAAAACAGCTTCGTGAGAGTACTAGCCGTACGCTTCCTTACTGTGGAATACGCTGCCCACATCTAGTGTATACCAGTCCAAGCTAAATATGTATATACTGTGTAAGTGAGACCTGTATCCTCCTCAACAAGTATAAGCAAACTCGAATATATTGAAAAGTTTCGTCAATTCTTCTACCAAAGGTCCCCGTTGTTAGATGCACAAGCAACAAGAGTCGCTGAACACTGTGAAGAATGACTAAGGGGAACATTTCCGAAGTGGTATACCGGGAGACCTACTATAGTCTCCGCAAAAGATGATCTAGTAAAATAAAGGAGACTAACAATAAGGATGAGGTTCACTGCGAGTATGAGTATGGCGAGACAATGAAACACACTAGCAAATGCAGAAGCTATGGCTCGCAAGAGATAACGTAACCCGTCACTAGGCCGAAATTTTGAGATAAACGAAAATAAAGTACGCCAAATTATCTCTGCTCTTTAATCATATCCCTTGATATAAAATAGTTTACGTGGGATCATCATAAATACAAATAAAAAAAAGATCGATATGAATATTTATTGTTTCAAAAATGATCCCCGCTTCGAACATTGTAAAATGAAAATTTATAGGACGTAGTCCCATTAAAATTCAACATGCGACCCACAGGCATTTATTAAATTCTTTAATTTTCATTTTAATTAATACTTTTGCGGCTATTGATTGACATAAATTTGAATCGGATCATTTTTTGGTAGCACTTTTTTCTTTTATGGTTTGGCTCCGCTACACAGCAGTGCCACTATAAATAAAAAAAATTCTCTTACCATTTTAATATTTACAAACTTACAAACAAGTTGTTATTGGTGTTATTGGTGCCAGGGCTTAAAGGAATTGTCGGAAATGAGATTGCTGATGGTCTCGCAAAAGAATGATCTTTTACTTCTTTTATCGGAGCAGAAACATTCTGTTGTATTCCAAAAAGCCGCATTGTGGAAGAAGTCCGAAAATGGGAAAAGGAACTTAGTGCAGCTTACTGCAAAAACAGTCCAGGCCAAAGACAAGCAAAAATGTTAATACGACCTTCTGCTCTTGGAGCTTCAGCAATCTGATCTCAGGGTAATCATAGGAATTCTCACTGGACACTGATCACTCAGATACCATATCTGTAAAATGGGAAAAGGGGACAGTGGAACATGCAGATTCTGTAATGATGCAGATGAGACGCCTGAAATACCTGGAACAGGTCTTCCTAGAGCCTGATCAGGTTACAGAACTAGTTCCAAAACGGATAATAGGCTTTCTGAAAAGCCTAGATCTTCTGGACTAAAAACATAGCGATCAGGCCAATTGGGCGGCCAATCGATCCCTTTTGTAATCTACAATATACACGGGATAAAAATGAAGATCCGTTTCAACAAAAAATTGACGAGTTTAAGCATAAATGCTCATTGCTTTTTGACATAGCAACTTGCAAATTCCCCGTTGTTGTTAATTGAATTTGTAACAAAACTCCTGATTTATGTAAATGGGACATAACTGTCAGCTATCATATTCGAAGTGCCTCAGTACCTACTTGGATATGACCACAGTTTCCACACACAGTTGAACGACTTGTGAAACTCTTGACAGAAGCCTCAGGAAAAGTTTTCGAAGCTGAGTCTAGGGATGGTCTTGCCAGACCGATTCTACTGTCAAGGTTCCAAAATACGTTCAGCTAAGAATGAGTGAAAACAAAGATGTTCAATTGTGATGAATTTCCCAATGAAATACCCTGTACATATTTTAGTGGCCCTTGCGCCTCAAGAAGATACAAAAATAAATCTCTAAAACTTTATCGCTAATGTCCAAAACTATGACCAACAAGCGTATCCTCCGCGTGCTAGATCCGAGTTGAGCGACCGGGAGCACTTCGGCCAGCGTGTTTATTTTGTTTTAATTCTAATTCTCCGTACATAGACGGTCGGGGACGCACATGTTGTGTCACATGCGGCCATTTTGAAAATCCGCTAGTGCATTTGTGTATTTGCATAATTGAAAGCGAGTTTTTGTTTGGCTTTAAGTGCCAGCTTTAGTTTTAATAAAGGAATTTGTTTGAGAGCGCTAAAATAGAGCAGGGTAATGTTATGTACATGAACAAGAAAAATAAAAGCAAGAGGGGGTATCTTTCCACAGTTACCACTCGGTTGACGTACAAAGAGAGCTGAATTACAACCGTTTACATGTTAATGTTAAATGTTAAAAAGTTTCTTGAAGAAAATAATTACAAATATGTCTTATATAAATACAATAAATATTACAAAATAACCCACAGAAGTGTGTATAAATATATAAAAAACAATTAAAGAATTGAAAGAGTGAAAGATTAATATATTAAAATAAACGAGACAGCAAGAAGCATTTATTTATAGTCGATAAATAATTATTATGACAATCCACTCAGGGATGGGTATTTATGTGGTTTTTTTTATTATCAATATTGAATCTCAATCAACTCACGAAGTCTCTCTCCTGGATCTTATTCTGATATAAGCTTTCTATCTATCTGTTGATGGAGGTGTCGATACACTGCGAGCTATAAGATTTATTGTGCCCCCTTCTGCTGCCCATTCGCTCAACGATTAAAGCAGTTCCTCCAGTCCTATTGCTTTCAAAAAGTTCAGGATGTCGGTAGGCACATTAATAAAGAGGTCAATAATTATGAGAAATGTCAAAATTAAAATTGTAAATAAAGTTGTATTTAGAAAATTAGGTTAGGTAAGATGGGCCTCCACCTGTTTCGCTGGTTTCCACAGTGTTACCCCCACTTAGTAGTACAGGGTGTCACGAAGGTGGCTCATTAGCCATATATAGAGAACTATAGATATTTGAAATTTGAAAATTGGGTTACGGGGCTTTGTCAGTATGATCTATTCAATGAAAATATTTTCAATTTCCGGTTACTTCCGGTCATACCGGAAGTAGACATCAACTTTGTTATTTCAAATGGCATGTACCATTTTTCTTTTTATTTTTGGATTCAGCATCAAATTTTGAACAAAGAATTATCAACTTATCACAGGTCTAAGTTTAACAGTTTCCGAGATATTTGAGTTTTTTGTAAAATTTTTTGAAAAACACGCATTTACTATCAATTTGTAGTGAAAATGGCTCTACTGGGTTGAATGAAGATTTATTAAATCTGTTAATGATTTATAGTAAATGCAATCGCATAATTAGTCAAAGTCAAAGTCAAAATTGCTTTATTGTTGAAGAATAAATACATTCTTATAAACAAAGCTGTAATATAGGTATCTAACAAAAAAAACAAATTTTAAAAGTCATAAAAGTTATAAAAAAAAAAAATAATTTAAAATGAAAGGTCATATATATAGTCAAAAAAAAAATACTGAAAATATAAAAACAATATAAAGACAATTATACAGAACATTAAATAAGAAAGGACAAAAAGAAAATAGACACAAAGTTAGAAACTAATATTAGATATTCAACTTAATTGATCATAGAAATATTCATCCAATTTGTAGTAAGCCTTTTCAAGTAATAGTTTTTTAACTTTTTTTTTAAACATTTTTAAAGAATCCACCTTTCTTATACCAATTGGCAGGTGATTGAACATCTTCTTCCCTGTATACACAATAGAGTTATGTACCAGACTGGAAGAGGGTATAGGCAAGGGAAGATAAAAAGTACGTCGAGTATTGCTGTGGGTAATAATGTTACTTTTATATTTTTTAAAGACTAGCAGTAACGTTTCAAAAATAAATATACATGTGACTGTTAGTATTTTGTGCCTAATAAATAATGGCTTACAAGAGACACCCGCATCAACTTTGCACATATATCTTACGGCTCTCTTCTGTAGAACAAAAACTCTTGTGAATAACTCTGAAGAGCATGTTCCCCAAAAGCATATAGCATATCGCAGATGAGATTCTATCAACGAAAAGTATACACTCCTTGCAATCGATTGATCTAAATTGTATGTAACAGTTCTTATTGCAAAACATCCAGAGGAAAGCTTATTACACAAGGTATTAACATGTACATCGAATTTTAATTTTTGGTCAATAAATAAGCCTAAGAATTTATTTTCTGGTTTTTTACAAATCTGTTGTTGTCCAACTGAAATTATACCCATATTACCACTGAATGAGACAATATTTGTTTTTGATATATTAAGGGACACATAATTTGAATTACACCATTCTTTAATTTTAATAATATCGTTGTTAATCAAATTATACAACTCTTCTTTAGTATCACTCTCCCAAAGCATCGTTGTATCATCTGCAAATATGGCGAAGAAGCCATTAATATTGACCTTAATAATATCATTAATGTAGATTAAAAATAAAACAGGTCCCAGAACGGATCCTTGTGGAACCCCACAGTGGACAGTAGCAGGTGATGACATTTGCTTATTGAAAGAAACTCTTTGTACTCTATTCTCCAAGTAAGACTGAAACCACTTTAAGGATGTTCCTCGGAATCCATATCTTTCTAGCTTGCTCAACAATATTCTGTGATTCACACAGTCGAAAGCTTTGGAAAAATCACAAAATACTGCCGCAGCTACCCTATTATCATTTAAATCTAAATATAACTTTTCTAGAACAGAAAACATAGCATCAGTAGTATTTTTTCCAGATTGAAACCCAAACTGGGATGTAGTTATCACTTCGTGTTTTTTAAGAAACTCTAGCATCCTCTTCTTAACCAATTTTTCGATAATTTTCGCCAAAGTAGGTAATAAAGAAATTGGACGATAATTAGAAGGACAATTATGATCTCCACCCTTGTATATAGGTATAACATTGGCTATTTTTAGAATATTACTGAAAGAACCTTTCAAAAATGAATGATTAATTGCTTCTGCTAAAACATTTAAAGCAAGCTCTGGAAGATGTGAAAGAATATGAACTGATATTTCATCCCAGCCTGAGGAATTCTTCTTTGTGATAGATGAAAAGATATCCTTAATTTCTACAACATCAGTTGGTATAAAATAAAATGAATATTTAATATTTAGATTACTTAAATAAGACAAAGCATCATTTAAAGGAGTTATTTTGGCGGAGAGATTAGGGCCAACAGAGCAATAAAAATTGTTAATGTCACTTGAGCTTAAATTTGTAACCAAGGGCTTAGACATTTTGCCCCTTAATTCATTTATTATTTTCCATGTCTCTTTTTGTCTATTTTTTGCCTCAATTATTCTTTTTTTAAAGTATAGGTGTTTAGCTGCTTTAATTGTTTTCCTGTAAATTGCCCGATATTTATAGTAATAAGTTAAAGCAGACACACTATCACCTAAATAGCTTTTTATTAGATACAAAGAGTGCATATTTTTTGCCGAAATTTTAATCCCTTTAGTTATCCAAGGCTTTTTGTTTTTATGTTTTAGTGTTTTAATAGGAAAGGCCATATTAAATTTTTTTAGTAGCGTCACATGAAATTGCTGAAAGGGGTCTGAAGATGACAAAATATTAAACCAATTTTCTTCCAGACACAGTTGAGAAAACTTATTATAGTTAGATTTACTAAAGATCCTACCAGATTTAGATGAAGACTTCTGTGACATATTATAAACTATGTGTCCTAATACCGGATCATGATCAGACATACTATTTTTTGTTACATAACAACTTACACGGTTTGATTCGAAATTTGTACAGATATAATCTAATGCACTATTTTCTCGAGTAGGTTCTTTAACATGGGCAGTAAGATTATAACAATTAAGAAGACATGTCAAATTTTTGATATTCGAATCTACAGAATTTAAATAGTCCATGTTAAAATCACCTGTTAAAATTATTGACGCATTTGGTGGTATTTGAGATAAAATATTTTCAATACCATTAAAGAATGAAATAAGTCGGTGGTTTGGTGATCGATATACCACGATTATGAATAAATTTAAAGAGTTACTATATGCTACCAATTATTCGCAGATAACCCAGAAGAGCCATTTTCACTTACAAATTGAACGAAGTTAGAAAATAAAATAATCTAATTGTCCAGTAGTTTGTTTATTATAATTGTCTTTTCAATTTTCATGGCATGCTAGATTATATTACCCACCAATTTATGTAAAATATCTCCAAATTATAATAAATCTAGCAATAACTCAGAAATACGTAACTTTAGGTATAGGGAATGCTAATACAGATCGAAAGAGAATAAAAAACAGATTCAGGAGTGATAATAAAATGCAGGATGTTTCATTTGAAATTATCGACTTATTGAGAATTGAAAATATGAACATTGGATGCTCCGTTCTAGACACCCTGTATAGAATATCGCATTTGACGTTTCACCGTATGCTATAAGGATATTCTCACAATCTATAAAATTTTAAATTAATAGCTTAACAACTAAGCCAGATACGGAAATTAAAGTAAATGCGTGTTTTTTAAAAAATTTTTACAAAAAACTCAAATATCTCGGAAACTGTTAAACATAGACCTGTGGTATGTTGATAATTTTTTGTTCAAAATTTAATGCTGAATCCAAAAATAGAAATAAAAATGGTACATGCCATTTGAAATAACAAAGTTGATGTCTACTTCCAATATAACCGGAAGTTAAAAATATTTTCATTGAATAGATCATACTGACAAAGCCCCGTAACCCAATTTTCAAATTTCAAATATCTATAGTTCTCTATATATGGCTAATGAGCCACCTTCGTGACACACGTATTCACGAGGCCTATACTACTTATAGTGTTTTAAAAAAGGTTTAATAGAGAAAGTGATAAGTATGAAAATAATAGTGAAAAACATTTCCAAAATATATAAATTTGACCCTGTACACACAAAAATCAAAGAATTTCACATCTCAGCCAGCCGTGAGATGCCGGTCTATAAAAACCAAATTTTGACAAAATCTAGGACAGTCCATTATTACCTGTTGTAAGAGCAACATATATTCGTTGTGTTGTGAAGTCGATAAAGCAGACCCCTGTCTTTCCTGCCAGGTGGATTTTTATGTTTACAGTTGTGACGTTTGTAAAATTGTTTATTTTTTTCCAACTGCGAGAATTTGAATTATTATCATTATTTTATGGAATGATAATACCGAATTGAGACATCCTAGAAACAGAATGAAAATAATAAAGATACCCAACATTTTATATTGAGCTCAATAAATAAATCAATCAATAAATAATTCTATAGTCAAAGATCAGGCCTTATAAAAAACAGAATACATTCGCGTATTAGTAAACCTTCGTACTGAAATTAATTTCTATAAATAATTTCACTTTCTAAATCAATAGATATTGTCTTTTAACCTTTTTATTGACTTTTGTATTTATCTACGCACGCGCAGCCAGGAAGCAAATAAGGGAATCATCAATTTTCTTTTAAGTTAGTCAGGGTAGGGAAGTTATTGACCAATTTGGGGTGTAAGTGGTCGTGGGAAAATCTTGCTGGCGCCCAGGAATTTGTTTTAATTTGTCAAATACAGTAAATCATTAATGATCAATAATTTTCTTTTGCAGGGAATTTCCACAGGCTGCTATAAATAAAATTAAAATAAAATTAAATAAACTGAATCAGCGACATTCCCAAGATACCTTGTACGGTTAATAACAATATATAATAATCAAATATACCGCATTTGGATATACCAATGCCTTGCTCTATAAATGATAAATATATTGTTGACGATAATTTATATTTTATATTTCAAACAATTTCATATACCATACTCGTCTACCGAAGCCGACAATATATTATGCTACAAGAAAATCATTTACTATTTTCTTCAACTCTTCTTTCCATCTTCTGGTGACAACGTAAATTACAGGAAAAACAAAAAATAACTTAAGTTGATTTACAGTCATCTTCGTATCTGAAATATCAATCTGTAAATCAAATTCCCTTATGTAGACTCAAATAAAAACCAACGTCACTTCAACACTGTGAAGTTCCTGAAAAGAATACTGATGTCTGGGTCTCGTGTACTGTCACAGAAGTCGGAAAAATAACACAGTGGCTCATCGAAATGGAATTTTATAATAACTAAATAGAAGATACTTTTATATTTTAAAAAAGATCTAAGTTAATAAGAAAGTCAATATGGAATGGATATAGAAAGATGGACGGTTACTGATTATATTTTTTTATCCCCCTTTGAGCTATTTTATTATTAGCGATACAATTTGTCTACCCTGAAAAGGAGGAAAACTCCTATAGCAGGGAATTAGGAAAATGAAATGTCCTAGAAAAATGTAACACACCACCAAAAGATAATAAATAATAAACTAAAAAAAAGCGATAGAAAAAAGTTTCGAATAAAAGTTAAATTAAAGAATTAAGTGGCATAGGTCAAATAATAAAAAAAATACTTATATAAGCCGCCCAACGAAATTTTGAAATAGGCTGCAGTTGTTAGAAGTATTCTAGGATGTAGAAATATGCGTATATCGGAAAATATAACAAACAGTAGCTTTTTAATGTCTTTTGATATAAAGTAGACACCTGTTTACCCTATTTTAGCAGGTTTCTACTGACAGCTTCTGTTTTGCTTTATGATATGAGGAAATTTTACATAACACTATCATTTTTTCCTGGCTTTCATTATGCATTTTTGCTGGTATAATTAACTTCACCTTAAACAACATATTTCTTTCTTACAGAGATTTTCTGGTTGACGAAGTTGGAAGACGTGCTCTGGTGACTAATATTCCCTTATTGTCTTTAACATTCTGGCTTAATTTATCTGCATCATATTGTGCTTATTGGATAAGGGTTGGATTCGCAACATGGGTAAGGACCACTGAATGTTAAAATATATTCTGTTTATCGAAATCGACTTCTTGTTCTTTCATAGAAAGTGGCGAGATGCGTTTCCTCCTTTCTATACCGAGAATATTTAGAAAGATTATATGCGTTACGTATGACTATGAAATAATTTAATTATCAAGAGATTGTATTATTTCAGTTAAAATAAAATTTTATCAATGACTATGGCGAAAAATATGTTCCTTTTCTAATTAAGTAATAATTTACTACACTGTGATGTCTTAAAGATAGCTATGAAATTATGATGATAAAAAGAATTTACACACATTTACCATGGGATTTACACGTTAACAATACCACCAATGTTAACAAAATTACCAATGTAAACAATGTTACCAACGTAACAAATGTACAGCCAGAGTGGTGTGCCAGAATAATAAAACAATTATAATATGAATATAAAAAACAAATATTAAGCAACCATCAAAGCGGCTTCCAAGATGAGGAAAGATGAAATCTTTGGCTACAAATTATAATAGATAAAAGTCTGATTTTTTTTCCATCTGGGTCCCTCTGATTCAAGCTCTGCGATATCGTTGTGAAGCATATTGGCTTATTTCGTTTGTTGCCCATATACTATTCCACCCAGTCCAGTATTTTTGTACCCTGTACTAGTTTGTACAGTTCTTTTACTGGGTGTCTGTTAAAAATTTTTGGGTCTAATGTTGGTTGCCCAAAAAGTGTTTGTCTCTTGCGATCCAATACCTCGCAATCGTACATGTCTCACTGTCTCTGGTTCCTTATTGAATAGCCGGCACCTAAGGTCTCCATTGTACAGTCCAATTTTGTTTAGGAACTCTTTTACTGGTGCATGACCAGTCATGAGTCCTGTTGTCACTCTCAGCCTACTTCTGCTCAGTAAGAGTAGTTTAGCTGTTCCTTTAGAACACGGTCTTCCGTGAAGGATTATCCGTGCGTTTGTCCTGACACATTTTGCCAGTGTTGAAGGTGTCTTTGCCGGATCCAGGTTTTTATAGCCCCTCGGACTGCACACATCGGTAGTCCGGGGGTCTGTTCTGTATCGGGTATTTCTTCTGCTCCTCTTTTTGCAAGTTGATCAGCTTTTTCATTTCCATCGATACCCTGATGTCCAGGTACCCAGGCCAGCACTACTCTGTTCTATCTATCTATCTATCTGTGATGGGGGTGTCGATACACTGCGACCTATAAGATCTATTGTGCCCCCTACTGCTGCCCAATCGTTGAGGATGTCTCAACGATTAGAGCAGTTCCTCCAGTCCTATTGCTTTCAAAAAGTTCAGGATGTCGGTAGGCTTCAGGTTAGGTAGATCTTCCTCTTCTATTTGATATTCTCCGAGGTATCGTACCCTTGGATTTTGCAGGGTAAAGCATTCTGAGAGAATGTGGATAGAGGTTTCCTCCTCTTCCTCGCAGAATCTGCATTCTTCTTTGTCTACTAATCCGAGTTTCTTTAGGTGGCCTCTCAGCCGGCAGTGCCCTGTTAGGATACCCGTTAGTATTCTGAGCTTATTTTTACTTTTACTGACGCAGTCGTCAGATCTCTTCTGGTTATAGTTTCCCAGTAGTGTCTTGGCCTGCCTCATTCCTTGTAGTCCCATCCAGTATTGGGATCTTTTGCTATTTACTTCTTTTCCAAGTTCATCAAGTATTGTACTGGTGCTTATTCCGCAGAAGGGTTCAGGACCCAGAAATGGTGTTTCAGCCCCTTTTTTTGCGAGTACGTCTGCTATTTCATTACCCTCCACTCCAGTGTGTCCCGGAACCCATAGGAGGGTAACAGTGTTATTCTTGCCCAGTTCGTTTAGATTCTCTAGACACTCCCAAACCATCTGGGAGTTGATTTCGTGGGAGTTCAAAGCATTAATGGCTGCTTGGCTGTCTGACATGATGATGATCTCTTGTCTGCGAAAATTTCTTTCTATGTTGAACTGGACACATTTTCCGATGGCGTATATTTCAGCTTGGAAAATGCTCGGAGATTTGCCTAAACTTTCAGAATATTTGGTTCCAGGCCCATATACTCCTATTCCTGTTCCTTCTGTTGTTCTAGAACCATCTGTGTACCATTTAATGGCACTTCTCTTGAGTTTTGGGATGGTATCTTTGTCCCATTCGCTTTTGTTACTTAGCTTTGTGTTGAATTCTTTCACAAAGCTAAACTTCTTTGTCATCTCATCTTGGGGCATGTCCCAGGTTTGATGATTTCCAGGAAGGAGTCGAAACTTGCGTTTAGTTGATCCTTCTCTGGTCATTCTGTAGGTTGTTCTTATCGCTATACTCTCCACTACTATATGGAGGGGTGTAAGGCTTAGGATTACCTCCATGGCGGCCGTTGGGCACGTTCTCATTGCACCTGTTATGCATACGCAGGCTAGTCTTTGGATTTTCGCTAGATTTGCCTTTGTACTGGCCAGCTTAGTTCTGCTGCCCCAGACCACTGCTCCATACGTGATGGCCGGTCTCACTATTGACGTGTACATCCACTGCAGGATCTTTGGGTTACATCCCCAGTTTTTTCCCGCAAAATTTCTGCACACCATTAGAGCTTTCGTGGCTTTGCTGGTTACTTCTTTTTCGTGCTTATTCCAGATGAGTTTATTATCTAGTATTAGTCCCAGATATTTGACATCTGGCTTCCATTCAATAACTTTCCCGTCCAATTCGATGGTTTTGAGGTTAATGTTTCTTTTCCGTGTAAAGGCAACTAAGGTAGTCTTGGTGGGGTTCACGCTAAGTCCCATCGATTGACACCATTCTTTGGTATAGTCCAGCCCTCTTTGAACTATATCGCAGAGGGTATTCTCGAATTTTCCTCTTGCGATTATGACTATGTCATCTGCATAGCCTTGACACGATATACCAATCTCGGTCAAATCGCAGAGGAGTCGATCCACTGTTAGGCTCCACATAAGAGGGGAGGCAACTCCTCCTTGTGGACATCCTCTGGTTGTGCAGATGGAAACAGTGTCTTGTCCCATTTTAGTCTCTGCTATTCTGGTAGACAAAAGTCGCGACATCCATCTGGTTGTCGTGTTGTCTACCCCTCTTTCTTCTAGTGCTCTTTTAACGGCTTCGTGTGGTGTATTGTCAAAAGCCCCTTCTATGTCTAGAAAGGCACACACTACAGATTCTTTGTTCTCTAGTGCATCCTGGATTTCATCTGTCAATTGCACCAATGCGGTCTCCGTGGATTTGCCCGTTTGGTACGCATGCTGATGGGGGTGCAGAGGCACCCGTTCCAGGATTTCTGTTCTGATATAGTTGTCAGTTGCTTTCTCCACCGTTTTCAGAACGAACGATGTGAGACTAATTGGTCGAAGGGATTTAGGATTGGTTGTATCCCTTTTCCCTGTTTTAGGAATGAAGGTGACTCTGGCCCTTCTCCATACTTCCGGTATATATCCCAGTTCTAGACTGCTACGACACATACTCACTAGGTGTGGTAGAATTTCTTCTTGCCCGCGCTGGAGTAAGGCGGGGAATATTCCATCAGCTCCTGCTGATTTAAACGGTTGGAAGGTGTTCAAGGCCCATCTTATGCGTCTATTGCTGCAGATATGTCTGGCCATTGCCGTATCTTCTCTGGTAGGTCTACTATACCGTTCTGGAGTATGCCCTATAGAAATAGGTTCATTCCCAGGGAAGTGAGTATCCAGTAAGAGCTGGGCTCTTTCATTTTCACTTTCGGTGTAGCTACCATCTGGCTTCTTTAGAGCCATTGCGTTATCGACTCTACCTTTTGCCATGACTCTATATAGTCTAGCGGCAGCAGGTGTGGAGTCAATATCCTCACAAAATTTTCTGAAACTATTTCGTTTTGCTTTTCTTAGTTCTTTGTTGTAGGTGGTTAGTTTCTCGGTGTAGCTCTGCCAATCTCCGCTACTCTTTGCCCTATTGAAGAGCTTTCGAGTTTCGGATCTTAATTTTGCCAGATTACAATTCCACCAAGGTGCGTCCCTGCAATTTCTGCTTACTTGTTCGGGGCAGCTCGATTCGTATGCATCGATTATTGCCCCATTAACTTCTTCAATAATATTCTCCAGTTCTAGGTGGTGCCTAGCCTTTTTATTCTGGACGTGGGCTAAATTTGCTTTCAGATTGGTGTTATATATTTCCCAATTTGTTTTTCTAGGGTTCCTTCTGAGGATTGGCTCAGGTGGATCTGTCTCTAGTCTGAACGTAATTATTCTGTGATCAGACAGAGACGGCTCACTCGATACTCTCCAGTTTATCACTAGATCTTTTAGGCTCGGTGTACTTACTGTAATATCTAATACTTCTTCCCTTACCCTAGTTACAAACGTGGGAGTATTTCCTATGTTATGTACGATAAGGTTTCTTTCAAAAATAAATTCTAATAATTGCTCACCTCTCTGGTTGGTGTCCTTGCTACCCCAAACAGTGTTGTGAGCGTTGGCGTCACATCCTAGGAGTAGTGGCAGTTTCTTCCTCTGGCAGTACTCTACTAATCTATGGGCTTCTGTTCTGGTTTCCTAGGACTTTCAGTTATTAGATGCATTCCCTTGCCAGTTTAGACGTTACTTCCTGGCTTGAAATTGCTGTTGGTTTTTACTTTCTCTGACACATTGCGTATATCTCCGCTTTAAATACCGTAGCATTTCTATCTAAGGTATAGCTGTGGCTAACTCTTAGATTATTGGAGTATATCCCTGCCCCTATTCCCTCCTTGGTTTTGGATCCGTCTGTATACCAGACCTTACCTTGAAGGTTGTAGTATTTTTTGTCAGTCCATTCAGTCCTGTCTATAATTGACACTCTGAATGGGCTGTTGAAGTTGTATTGTTTTGTCCTATGGTCAGTCTCCATATTGAATATGTCGTTTGACACAGTTCTGACAATACGCATATGCCCTGTTCCCTCCATTCGGGAATTCAGTAAGTTTTTCAGCCTGTAAGCACCCATTCTTGCCTCGCCTTGCACCACTAGGTGCAGAGGAGGCAGACCTAGCAGTGGTTCCATAGCCGCTATGGGCGAAAGTCAGGATACGACTTTTAAAAAACAAATTGTATGAAAAGCTGAACACTCTGTGTAATCCTAGTATAATTGTAAACCTAAAGATGACAATTAATGCCTGCGGTAGAGTGAGGGTGAAGGAGAATTTACTATAGAATGGAGTTAAATTATTATTTTATTATGTACAAAAAGTGTCATCCCAATGAAAATACAAATGGGTTTTCTCATTGAAAAACGTGTTTTTTGGAAAAACTCCAGATTTTACTGAATGTGTTCTACATGTAGAATTCTCGCTATTAAATCTTCTTCAGTTTAAAAAGATAATATCGACAATCCTGTATTATATCCATTATTATATCGGACATAGTTGTCCAGTAGCTAAAAAGCTTTCGAGTTGATATGAGGATGAAGGTCTAATTTTGTCTCATGCTTGCCAGCAAACCTCTTTATATCTTCTTTAATAGTACCCAGGTATTTCTAAAGCCTATAATGCGTATATTTAAAACGTTCGGTAGTTTTAAAATCTTTCCTAGCCAAAGAAGGGCGAGTCAAAATCACTTAGAGTCAAAATGGCTGCCGAGTGATCAGAATTTAAGTCAAATTTTTCTCTATTTTAATAATGTTAAGTAGACTTTTTGTAGAACGAAATTGCAATTACTTCTTCGAATAGCCCTTCTCAGCATTCTATCTTATCTACACATACTTGGCAATGAAATTACCACCGAGGATAAACCTTCTACCTAAATGTTGTAGGAGGTAGTCCTCTTCCTAAGCAAGCAGTAGACTGATTGGGCATTCCTTAAAACGCTTAATCGATTGTTTCATTGTGACGAAAGACCACCTTTTACTTGATTATCTGGGTCTAAGAATTGATTAAAAACTTACATTGTGAAGACCTACAGATATTCTTGAATCCAAATTCAGTAGCATTTGATTTTTCATCAGACTATTTAGGATGACAGTCTTTGGATATCCTAAAGATAACTCGGTTATTTGATTTTACATTTGGCCTAATTTTCTAGCGATAGATTGACTAGTCTGAAAACTTCAGCCACCGCTAAAAACCAATTGATTGATGATGGTAATAATAAAACGTCTTCTACGCCATTGATCTCTAGAATTAAAGATGAAGTTATCTCGTACGATACAGTAATAGACACGTTCTGTGCTTCTTGCTTCACATTTTTACGAAAATAATATCAAGCCGTCATATATACCAGTCGTTTCCCCATGAACGCTCTGTCATAAATATACTCGTATTGCCATAGAATAAGTCATGACTTGTTTCGGATTTTGAACGCATCGTTAGCTCCGGTTATCAAAACAACTTGTTAAATTTCGTGTGAAAAGTTGAAAAATATATACTGAGATTGAAATAGAGATTGATCGGTTCTAATCTGGAGTGCGCTTTGAAATAAGCAGATAAAGTAAAAAGTAAATAACTAATTTTCAAAAAATTTGATAAATTGTGTTCCAATTGGTCAGGAAATTTCGACAATTAGGTCTGATAAAACTTATTAGTGGAAAAAAATAGTATAGATATGAAATAACCAGGAATGGAATTAGGAGGAAATTTTATAATGGTTCAAAAAAAATTAGAAATTTTTTTATTTTTAAAAATTTAATTAAAATATTCGTTTTCTCGCAAAATCTGGGCTAAAATCTAACAATATTATTATGATAGGAGGTCTGAGAATAAAAATATGTGGGAAAACGTATATTAAAAAAAAATACAAATAACCCATCGTATAAATAAACAATGTTTTTGTTAAACAAATAATTGAATTATTTAAGATTCAGAGCAATATTTTTAAACTAAATAAATGAATATCTTCACCTGTTTGGCTAATTCTTTTTTTGTTGTTTGTAATTGTCACGACAAGGTTTGTATGAATGAAAATGTTTGAAAAATTGCACGAAAAAGTTAAAAATTTGGAATCAAAAAGCTCCATATAAAAAAGTGAGTGACTGAGGGAGAAAGAAGACAGTAGGGAGGAAAATACTGACAGATGGACGTTTAGTAGCTCAGTTTCTTACATTGTTTTTTCTGCTACAACCGAACATAAAAATTAATTTGTTGTTTTGTGAAAAAAGTAGTAAAAATGTTGTAAATCATATTATACAGGGTGCGCCAATTATTTCCACTCGATCTCTAGCACCGAAACTAAAATATGTTGTTTGTTACTTAACGTCAAATATTAAAGTAAATAGTAAAGTAAGATGTGCAAAACCCTATAGTTTTTTAATGCGTATTAGGGGGGAGAGCTTCTAACTGAAGAAAAATATACAGGGTGTCCCATTTGAAAAAATTAAGTTATTGCCATTTGAAAACTAGACTATTGGCACGCCATCGGCAAACACCCTGTGCAACAGGTGAAGATGTTGTGTGATTATTGTGATAGGTGCATGTTTCATTTACATCATAGTAGCTTTTTTAAAGAATTTTTTAAAAAATGTGGTTTTTGTGCTAATATTTCTGAAGTGCTGTTTTTTCATTAAATCTGCTTAAAATAGGAATAACTTGTCAACGCCGCGTCGGATTTACAAATACAAAAAACTGCCGTAAATCTAATATTAAGTAGAATCAGAAGACACAATCGTATACAGGGTGTTGAATTTAAAAAAACCAAATTAATTTTCATTCCACAAAAATTAGCCACCCTGTATACATCAAAATATTTTAAAATTGTAGTCCGAGTGACACTGTCTACCCCTACAAAAAATCTTGTTGATATCTCTTTTAGTTTCGGTGCTGGAGATCGAGTGGAAAGAATTGGCGCACCCTGTAGATAGGTAATTTAATTGCAAAAACGTACGCTAATTTTCTGCAGGGTTTTTATGATTGTAAGGGATAAAGGGACACGCATCGTTGATACACCCGGTATACGTCTATATTTTTAAATATGAAGATCGTCGGTCCATAGTTGCATTTTCATAAAAACCCTGCAGAAAATTATTATTGAGAAACAATTAATGTTCAAAGTATGTTTGTAATATTAAGTCAAATTATGAAATGGTTTTTTTGACGGAAAAATAAAATTATGAAGGGTCCAGTAATATAAATAACAATTTTTTATAGGATAATTTCAATTTTTCCAATCCTAGTGCACTAAAGAAACAAAAAATATTCAAAGTATGTCTGTAAATGCCTTTCCACAAATATTTTTTTGTTACGCAATGGTCTATTTTTGAGACGTTTGATTATGACACCAACCTCCCCCATCTTCAATAGTTCCCTAACTCTCCCTTCAACTTCAATCGCACACCACCACGTACTTTCCACGAAATCCTCCTCCTTAGCGACACAATGTATGATAAATTGTAAAATGATATTATCACATCAGAATGATGGTCGGTGGATCAACTCGGTCTTCGTCTATTAAGAAAACTGAGTCAGCCGACTGGTGATTAGTGGGACCCTCGTGCAACGCACACTTTATGAAAAAGACGGATAAAGCCACTAACGAGTGCGTTTTTTTGTTTGGTGAACAGAAATGCATAAAAAATTAGATTAGGAGTGAATGCCTTCATAGTTTTGTCGCCCCAGCTTGAAGGGGAATTACCGAAAGTGGATTTTAAAGACGCTAGTTTGTATATTGATGAAATCTAATCATGAGGAAATGTATGAATGTGATTAGGCGTGGAAATTTCTAAAGGAATATTAAATGTTCTTTTACAGGGTTGCTACAAAAACCAGCAACTTATATATGGTAGTAAAAAGTTGATGATCATTGGAGAAGTAGAAAGGCTGAAAAGAATATATCGGCTAGGACATCTAGCCAAAGGGAAGGGCCGATCAGAAAGGAAATGACTAGATATTGTGGGAAAAGATCTTGAATGATTAAAAACAGGCAATGATATCATTTATAAATAGGTTAAACAATAGTGGACCCAAGTGTGGCCCTTGGGGGACAACAGAAGTCACAGAGATGGTATTAGAGTAATGATGATTAACTCTAACCTGCTGAGTTCTATTCGTTAGGTAACTGCCTAACCATTTTAACACTTGGCCTCCTATGCCGTATAATTTAAGCTTTTGGAGCAATAGATCCTGGTTCACCGTGTCGAAAGTTTTGGAAAAATCTGTATAAACCGAATCAACCTGTAATCCTCTCTCCAAAGCTTCAGACAAGGTATTAACATAAAGTAGCAAACTGAGTTCTGTCAATTTACCAGAAGAAAATCCGAACTGTTGAGGATTCAGTATATAATATGTTCATTTGGGTTGAAGCAACTCAATCCATGAAGATGCTCAAGGACTTTATGTCTTCGAAACAGGATTTCGAACTCACGTTTGCCCTCACTTATTATACTGATGGGTAAAATACAAACGAATATAGCTACTGACTTACGCATGTTTCGAATTTTGCGTTTACTTTAAATGTGGCAAACCAGGTGTAGTTGTCCCATGCCCATTTTTATATTCCTCTGCTGCTTCTTTAATTTATTTTGTTCGGTTTTTACTTCGCTTTTGCATAACGTAGATGATAAATCAAATTTTACAAGAATTATTCGCATGTGGTTTTAATTTAATGCATATTCATGTTTATGGTGCTTTGTGTTAATGATCTTATAACTTTTAATATGATAATAACGTTTTATAAATGACTAGCGCAATTTAGAATTTATTTACTCTATTTTGATTAAGGTTTGATAAAGGTGAGACATTCACAGGAAATATTATAGTATAAATTTTAATATAAATTAAAAAATGCGTAAAATTAAATAAGTATACAATTAGAGATTGAAATAATTAGATACCTTATTTCCTCTATACATAATAATAACTAAGACGTAGGAAATTGATGTTCAAATGATAATGATACTTAAATGTATTCCCCTATTTAATATTTGTAGATTTTTAATATTCAAAGTCTAAAAAGCACAGAGAATGCACAATTTCGAATTGTCACAGGCCTTTTAGACCCTGAGCGTGATGGTTTTTCCAGAGTTCTCTGTTCTTCTACTTTGGCTTCCCGTTCTTAATTTTTCTTTCTTTAATCTTCTTGAATTTTTTATTTCCACCGCTTCCTTGGCCTCCCTTCTCCTATTTTTCCTTCTACCTCTCTCCAGGCCATTTGTTTCGCCACGCGATTCTCTGACATTATCTCTAATATGTCCCTATTACTGAAGTTTCCTCATGCTTACTTCTTCCACAATGTTTTGTTCTTCAAATAACTCCTTGTTTTTTCTTCTTACAGAGACATCTTCTACCTTTTAATGTTTTCCTTTCCCATCTCAATATATCTTCTTTTGATTTTTTTTAAACACCTAAGTTATAATAAGGTTGGTTATTTGGAAAATATTTTGTTGGGACACTCTTGAAGAGAGGCACGTCCACTGATATTTCTTCTAGCTTCTGGAGGTGTCTAGTATAGATTATTGATTGCTTCAATTCTACGTGAGAAATTTTGTTCTCTTTTCTGTTATCTTTGAAGGTATACTACAACCCCGGAGTTCATTTCTTCAGGTTCAGAAAGCAGCACTTTGTTATCTAAGAGGAGTAGAAGTAGCCAGTTCATTTGTCTTATTTTAAGGTTACTTTTTTGTCTAGGTAAGTTTTTGATCCAAGTGAAGGTGAAGTACTGTAGATCTGCCATCGTAAATAAAAATGGATGTTAAAATTTTAACTCTTAACATCGCCTGCAGTCGACTCCGACCCATAAAATGTTGTGATCTCGCGCTCTGTCAACTCTACCTCCTATTTATTACCATTATAATCATGTGCGTGACTAATTGAAACATCTCGGCGATATAAGCAGCCAAAAAAAACCGAAAACCTCGTGTTCCAGTGGTAAATATCAAAGAACTTCATGCAATATGCGTCCACATTTGTCAGAGAGTCTCGTAAAATTAAGGCTGATTGACACCGGCAAGTGTGAAACTACCTACATGAAGTTTTCTGGAAACGTTAGACGGCAGGCTTACTAGGAAAATGTATAAAAAAAAGTTTGGAGAGAACAGGCGGTGATGGAAACAGTGCGTTCTGTAAATTTATTACGCATATTTTGTTTCTAAAATGTAAATACAAAATTAGATTCTCAGAAATAATATCTTGGATATCGCAATTTTAAAATATACCTCATTTCCTATACACATTCTTCCAAAGAATTTATTAATTTTTGTTTTTAACATCTTAAAAAAACTTGGCTCGTATTTTATATGAATTCGCAAATTTCTCATCATATATTTTATTGATTTCGTACGTACACATGGGTCCTTCTACGACAGACAGGAATTTATATTGTTTTTTTATGATTGACTAAATAATTAATGTAGGTATATTGAATGAATATGGAAGTACGAAATGAAAAAGAAAATTCCGTTTTTTGTGGAATCGATTGATTATCAAATATAGATAGTCGTCAGCATATTCTAAATCTAATACATCGTGGACACCATTTTTATAGTAAAAAGTTCTTAGGTCAGAAATGAATAGCGCAAATAATCCAAAACAATCCCCGATATCCCATAATACTTTAATTTTTCAATTAAAATAGTTCTGTCGATTGTTTCAAAGGACAGGGCATGATTCCCCTGGGGGTTAGTATTCCTGCTTAATCCTAGGGCAGGATAATAAATATATTTACACTAATTGAAAGAATTTATTTAACAAATAAGATCTACAATTTTTTATATAATATCTAAAATGAAGCAAAAAGAATTTAATGTTTTTTATAATAACATGAAGCACATATTTAACAAAATAAAATATAATACAATTTAGTGTTTTTTTATAATAAAATGAGGCACATTTAACAAAATAAAATCGATTAATTTCTTTGTTTTTATATCTTTTAATTAAATCTTCTAAATAATCCAATCGACGTTTATAATGTTTGTTATTACTCCTCACAGGTAGGGCTATGCTATTTAATTTAATATATATTTCTTGCTGTACATTTTTAAGAGTGTCCAAAAAACTATGAATGTTCGGGTTGCATGAAAGGACTCGCATGCATTTGTAGTTCATTCTACTGATGCAATGTTTGCTGCCCATATATCGGGAGGAAATAAGGCATCTTCCCCCAATATATGTATCTTCCAAATAATTTGAGAAATTAACAAGCTTTTCGTTGTTAGGCATAATAGCACAAAAATCAAACGCAAAACAGTCCGACCATAGATTTAGAACAATAAGATCGAGTTTGTTGACATTTCGGCTGGGGACAACAACACGTAACAGTCTAAACGCTGTGTTATTGAATTTATATTATCAGTTTCAATGTTGTCAAAGTTATCATATTTTTTTCCGTCATTACCAAAATCCTAAATCTATTTGAAAATTATCTTGGAAAATGAGATATTTTGTTTCGCTAAAATAATTGTACATCTACGTTAATACTAATTTTCGAAACTAATAACTCAACAATTTAAGTTTCAACCATTTCTGCGAAAATTTGATAGAAGCGGCAACGAAGCGCTATCAAACACTGTTATTTATGAATGAAGCGAAACCATTAGAATGGTATAGTAGAACCCACCGCTTTATGAGAAAGAAAAAACGCTATAAAAACAGCAAAGGATGCCGCCAATAGAAGAAATACTGATTGATCTGGACATTTTTGAGTATTTTAATGTCGAAAACACCGCACACTGTCCATATACATAAAAATAAAATGATATTTTGTCTATTAGGACCTCTGTGCAAAGATCCAATAACCAAGTTACTGGAGATCGTTAGGGGTAATTTGCGTAAAATTTCTATATTGATTAACTTTCTTTAATATGAATTTACATTTTAATTTATATAACGCATATTAGATTTGAATAGAGGTTGACCACTCCACCTGGCCTATAGCTTCATTTTCTGATCTCTTGTGAGATTCAGAAACGTTGCTAATTAAAATTTTGTCTCAAATTTTAATTCTAAAATTAAAAACACTGTGAATAAAGTCATAAATATTATAAATTAATTAAGCTTACCTACCCTATCTCAACCCTCACCATCGGAATCACTGTCATCAACATTGATAATAAATTTGGTCGGACTCGTTATATAAGAATTTTCTTCTTTGATGGCATGTTTGATTTTGTTAATTTCTTCTTTTACTAAAGTTGCTATCAACCCATCAAATTTGGGAAACACGTTATGACGCCTTATTCTTTTTTTAAGTTGTACCCAAATTACTTCTATGGGGTTAACTACACAAAAATAGGGCTTTTTGATGCCAGGAATCTTTGGGACTACAACCTGATACGACATAATCCATTGGAATATCATTTAGTGATTGTTCCGATTCTTTAGATCTACTTAAAAAAAACTGTATTTTCCCAAGGTTGAAACATATTGAAATTGACACCGAATAAATAAATAAGAAGTACACTGTAACAATGTTTCAAAATAAAAAAAAGTATGTATATACACGGAAGCCAAGAATAATATTAATTGAAATAAACTAACGCCACGAATCACCTACCACCTACTATTCACTAAATCAAAAATCAAGTGCGAACACAAGCACAGTGTATCACTGTATGAATATTTTCCTAGCCCTCACTACTGAAGACAATATTTGTCTAACTTCCTACTTCCTACTTTAATTGCAGAACAAAATGATCCCGCTTTATACAAGTCGCTAATACCGACAAAGCCACTTGTCGGCACATCTACAAGCCGCCAAAGTAACCTGTCTGCACATCTGAGAATTTTGTTTCTGCTATTGAAAATGTAAAAACTATAACCACACTTCCATTGTCGCCTCTTATGAGTGTAACCTCACACCCCACAGTTTAGTTAAATTAATTTAAGGCAAAATTTTAATTAGTAATTCAAATCTAATATGCGTTATAGAAATTAAAATGTAAATTCATATTAAACTCATAATTAATAATTATACGCCATTCTCCCCTTTACCGATATCCAGCTAAGTTGGCTATTGGATCTTTGCACTGAGGTCATAATAGACAAAATATCATTTTACTTTTATGTATATGGACAGTGTGCGGTGTTTTCGACATTAAAATACTCAAAAATGTCCAGATCAATCAGCATTTGTTCTATTGGCGGTAATCCTTTGCTGTTTTTTCATTCTCATAAAGGATTGAGTTCGACTATCAAATACTATTAAACGAGCAAGGTTTGTATGTGTATGTGTGTGTATGTGTGTCCAGAGGATCTCGAAATCCACTCGTCAGAATTCAATGAAACTTTCAGGGTAGACTAATTCCTATCTAAATCGGCGAAAAATGTAGGTCTCATGTCTGTGAAAATTCGATCTTCCGAGATATTTACAAGAAAAGTCAAGCTTTTAGTTTTATTTCCTAGCAACGGCACATAATAATAACTTGTTTCTATAGTAATATATACTATAAAGGATAGATGAGTACAGTCAAAGTGGGGATATAACGTCACATTCCATAGGCGTACTTTGCAAAATAAGTTTCTATAATATAAATAAGGTCACAGCATATAAAATATATATACGCACTTCGTAGATTAAATTTTGAAGTTATATTATTTACAAAAAATAAAAATAAACTTTATGCATCCGACACTTTAACATTGAACGAATTAAATTTAACCAATAAATAACAAGGAGGATTATATGTTGGGATTAAATTAAATCTCTTGGCATTAAAAGTAACGCTTCAGTACTTACCTAAACTCAAAGATTAAAAAAAAAGTTAGTTCAAGAACTATCTTTAAAAGTCACTGTCTTCACTAAAACTACTGGCATCACTATAATTGTCTTTTCTGATGTTTATTATTATCGGTTCTATTAAATTATCCATTGATATATCCACTTTCCTAAATGAATTTTCCACATTTTTAAACATGATCAATGCATTTTCCCCAATGTTCTCTATTTACATCTGAAACTGCCTTCAAAAACAAATTTCGCACATCAGGAAATTTAAATGTTTTATTGTTTTCAAGGATTTAGGAGGACTGATAATATTTTTAGAATGAGGCCATTTTGAAATATATATTAATACAAAATTCTGAATCAATTAAAATACATACGATACGGCTATGAATAAATAAAGTCTGACTTATCTGTCAAAAGAACAAATTTATTACAGTAAAAACCATGGAAACAAGAATCTAGACAAAAACTATATTAGGCCGATCAGATGTATTAAAATTTAAATTTTAACTACAAATAAGCATTGAAGGATGAGGTAAAAATAAAATTTCTACCTCTTGAACCTGTACTACGTTCTGCAAATTAAATACTGCACTCCTTTCTTCTGTATAGTATAGTAGTAAAAAGGTTTGACTTTATTTAATTTCTGGCGTTTTAATCAGAAAGAATTCAATTTTAAATTTGTCGCTTTATATAAAAAAGGTTCATTTGACGGACATAAATAATTTGCTTGTCAAATGACAGCCATCTTATTAATTCAAAGTTGAAAATACAACGTTGCCAATTCAATTTCAGAAATCATGGGTTTAGGTAAATATTTATAGGAACGTTGAGTAACACTGTTAAAATGGACACCTGTCTTCCCTTCCCCGATAGTGTGAGACTACCCCTTACGGCTACTATTTTATTATGCGGACAGTTTTAATATTTAAGTTTTCATGATCAGAGAGAGAGAGAGAGAGAGAAAGAATTTTTGAAAAAATATGATATCAATATCTGCCACACCTCGAGAGTCTGGTCACAGGTTTTCGTGGAGGTTTTTACCCAAGTATGAATATCAGACCTATAATTTTCGTTCACTGCAGATCAATAAATAATAAAATCAATTGAACATAGTTTTTCTTATATAGTGATAAATAGAATGAGCTGAGCGATCTTCTGTTGACGGGACCTGTGCCCTACACGCTGCTGTTGCCCGTCCCGGAAACGGGGCCTGTCCACCGTGACAATTCGCGAAGATCAAGCGTCAGTAGAAGTTGCCCTAAAAGTTTGAAATCCCCAGAAACTAGGCAACTTTAATGCATTTAACTAACCTCTGTGACAAGCAGTTGATAAACGTCAACAACAGCTGCAGCCAATTGAAAATTAACACTGACAGCTTTTTTAATTTTCCCGCCTACTTTCAAGCCAATCGCCAATCAACTTTTTATTTATCTCCCTATCAGTAGTTCAAGTAGATGTCGCCCACTCCGTGATTTTCGCGAATTAATTAATAATTTGTCATGTTATAAATATACTTAAATTACATACTCATTGGGCTGCTTAAAAATGTAGATTTGAATATTAAGAGCGAAGCTCGGTGACCAGATATTACTAGTATATTTGTGTCGGCCATGTTCAGTACATTGGTGTTTGTTTACTAATGTATTTTATATCGTGCTCGATTAAAATTTTCTTTTCCATATTGATTTATTGGTTTAAATTGATTGAATAGACAAATATGGTTCAACAATGTGTGGTATGCCGCAAACTGGATTATTTAAATCCCGATTTATCATTTCATCGGTAAGTTATATTTAAGGTTATAAACATAGTTCAGGGGCGTAGAATTTAGTATTTTATCGACTGTATAAATTCTTTAATAATGCATAAAGGATTGTTTTAACTTATTGCAACGACTTATAATTATGTAAGTTTCATATATTGTGTTAAAAATTAAATCACATTTTGTTCTTTCAAACTACCTAAATATTTAGGTAATATTTTTCATTTAAACAGTTATACGAAGACATGACTTTTAGGATTCCTGCAAATGTTGAAAGGAGAAGATTTGAGGCAGTGAAGTTCATACCTACAAATGATTATATTTGTTCTTCATTTCCATGATAATGACTTTGAATATAAACCAAGTGGAAGGAAATATTTGAAAACAGATGCAAAACCAATATCGAGGTAATATACCTATGTTTATTTGTTTTTTAATAAATTTAGGCTATAAGATTTAAAAATACTTTTGCGAAGCTTTACTAGAATACAAACATTTTTTACTTAAAATATAAGGTACTTCCAGTAATATTGTTTAAACATTATGGCTTAAATTTATGTAATGTAAAAGGTCAAACCAATCTTTTGAGAATATGTTGAATATTTTAAGCAATCAAAAACATTTCCATAATACCGTATGCTTAAACTCTAGTGATTTCCCATGAATCTTAACTTTTATTGAAAATTTTTGTGTTCTGTAATTGTAGTTTTAACTAATTACTTATTTGATTCGATTTGTATGTCGTTTCACTGTGAATGCCTTGTCGCCTGCTTCGTGGATTATGAATATATATAATTTTAATGTAGCGTAGTGGGGAAAAAATAAAATAAAACGAGGCTTGCCTCACAAAAAAATAGTAGATGTAGAAATTTGTTACTTCTACCAACGTTTTCGTTAGTTGATATTTACTAACTAATTTTTTTCTGTTATAGGTTCGATAAGATTAAAACATATTTTTCAGGATTTATCTAAACGTAGAAGGTTCCTACTATACCAACATTATTTTTTTTATTTTAGGATGATACAACTAATAATTCATCAGTGTTTAATTTGTAGTTAGTTCCCTATTCCTACCTCAATCCCGAATGGCCTGATAGTCGAACAGCCTGATAAAAACAACATCGACACATTTGCAAGGAAATGATGAATTTTCCCTTGATCCTGCATTGACAAACACTAGGTGTTCAGAGCGGACTAGCGAAATAACTGATCCTAAATTGTTTTACAATTAATTTGATTAAATAAATATATTTTCATTAGTATTTTAAATTTCCTATGTAACCGGTAAAATTAAAATCGTTAAAAAAAATAAATATATTGTGTCACATCCCATTTCCCTCTGTAACGGTACGCCCATGCATCGAAGCATAAATTCGTTGCCATGTTCTGGACTTTTATATATCTATCTCACTTCATCCTTGGGCACGGAATATTTGAAACTTATGAATGATTTGTTGGGGATGTGGGTCCGACACTTCACTTGGATCTAGTAGTGAGAGACCAAATATCCATCCTAACCAATTACCAATTTCTGAATTTTTGTCTTTGTAATCACAGGACAGTCCTAAATTTTGTATTTTTCTCCACCAGGCTTGGCCTAAATGAAATTTACATCCAATAATGCAACTTTCTGGCCACATGAGTTGAATGTGAATAGATACTTCGAAATCTATAGAATTTTTTTGGTGTAAATTCCAGTCCAACATGCTTTTCTGATATGAAAAAATGCTCTTAAATAGCTTCCTTGAGATTTGTCTGGCAGCAAACAGAATATTAAAGGAATATAATGTTAATTATTTAAAACATGTATGGTGAAAAGTTGCTTGAAAAATTTAGGGCAACATTGAAAAGTGCAGAGTTCTATTAAATTGGTAGCACATGCAAATATAATTATATTATTTTGCTCATTGTTCAGTAATAAAAAATCTTAATTTTTTATGGTTTTAATTGTAATTTTAGTTAATGCATTGTGTGTATTACTTATATTTTTTGGCAGAGGTGGAAGAATAGAAAGTCGAGTTTGATATATGCATTTTCTTTTTTTAGAAAAGGATTAAAATTCAGTTCCAGCGGAATCATGCCATTATTATAATCCTTTTACCCTTACGAAAGGGATTAAAATTTGAGAACCAGGCGAATCATGCCACACCGGTTTCAAATGCCCTTTTAAGGTCGAGAAACGTTGTAACAATGTTCTGATTTCTATCAATTATATCTTTCCATAATAATAATATAATATACATTTATTGAGAAGGAGTTTTCGCATGGACAAATGTTCATGCAAAATGGCAGATAAACTGCCTTCTGATAGCTCTAAGATATCAACTGTCTCACGCAAAACCATTTTTTGGTTTTTTGTTTTCTGGAATAATTACTGAATTTTGGCAACCAGAGCATTCAAAGTATTTTAGTTTATCTGAATAAAAATAATTTTATAAGAAATGTGAAATTTTTTAAATAATAAGAATGTGTCAAAAACCATTAAATACTACCACAAATATTTTTCTGCATTTTTATTTCCCGAAAAATACAAACATTTTTAAATTCACGTATTCTATTTCACACAATGCTCTCTAATTTAATGATGTTTCGCTGGAACGGAAACGAAGGGATGGCGGCGCATTTCGTGAAATTTAAAATCTCAAATTCAACCGACCGAAATGTAAATAATTCATAAATTCGTCGAAGGTATAGCGGCCAAGAACAATAGTAATCTTCCCATTGTGGTCCGCCCCGTTGCAAACAATCACTACCGAATTCACTAGGTGTACACGTACAAATTACATTACCAGAAAACGTAAAACGAGACGAACCATCCCGAGAAAGGATGAAACTCAAAGGAAAAGGACTGTTGATCCCATCAGGCATTCAGTTTGTGTAGCGGTTCCGTATCAAGTCCAGATCCTTTATCCTTTGTATCGTCCATGTCGGTAGCAGACTTTTCCTGCATTTCCTTTCTATTGACACAAGCCGCAAACTTATCTTGTTGGGACGCCATTCATACAATTGTGAGGGTCGAACACATACGTCTGATTTAGTTGCTTCCTTAGATGAGGGGTTTGATTGCTCGGGATACGGTCTGTCGATTTCTAACTTACATGCCATCACGTTAATTGGGGTTGTTGGACGGGATTTAGCTCTAATCGGTTCTATTTTTAAGATTTTGTATCAGTTATAGGGACAAATAGAAATAATGATCAAAAATACAGCAATAAATAAGAATAATAATAAGAAATAGTAATAAAATTAATTCATTGAAAAAAAAATTAAAATTACAAAAGAGTAGGTGCGGAAAAAAGTTAATTCTTAAAATCAATACCAGATTATTTTTTTCGAAAAAAATTCACAGGAAATTTGGAAAATCCAGTATGATTATTTTTTAAAAATTGTAACTGAAACAACATGCTTGGTGTGATCTATTGGGAGTACAAATTAATTCGGTTAGTTTTTGTGTTAAAAAATATTGATTTAAAAAAAATTAACAAATCAATTAAAGTATTTTCCATCTCTGGCTGATAGACCCCTAGTAGAAATCATTACTGGCCAGAGATTGGTTAAATATTGGCCCAATATATTTCAATTGGGACAATATATACTATACAATATTGGTCGAATATTGCCAGTTGATTTTAAACCAATATTGGTATACCAATATTGGACCAATATTATTCTAATATTAGTTTTCCAATATTGCTATAAACAATATTGCCTCAATATTATTTATACCAATATAAATTTTCTACTTTTGGCGTTGCAGATTTTATGAATTAACTAGTCATTTTGTTATCTATAACAACCAATTTGTTTTATTTTATAACATACAAAAAATGCAAAATAGAGTCAAAATTAAAATTATTAATAAAATCGTCAATTATTTTTTTTAAATATTTGCCAAGTGATATTATAGCAATACTTTGGAAATAAGTTACTTCTTATCAAAATTCTAAAGCTCTGACAGCAACGTCGCAAATGCCCGACTGGACCTTTTTAACTAGGTACCTAACACAAGGGTCGCAAGATCGATTTTGCGATTGTGAGTTATGAGAACAAAGCACAAAGCAGTCATTTTGTATTTGTGGAAGAAATTGTTTTGGCTCAAGTTAAGTAAGTGAATATTAATAAGTGAACAATAAACAATATATAATTAGTTAAAAGTGAGTGAATCGCAGCAGTGGTAGCACGAAAGTACATTCTTAATTATAATTACTTTAAATTTGATCCCTCCAGTAAACATAACCTCAATCTCAACCACGTTGCAATATATATCTTTTTTTAGGAGCTATTCGAGAAAAGTTCCCTTCATCTACGGACAAGGAGATATTAAAATGCGTTGGGAGCAATTTAGCCACGGCGAGTGATCGCGAGGGAGGTCGCAGGGAGAGAAAAAATGACACAAAAAATAATGATTTATAATATGTTTTTTAAATAAATTATCAATATTAACCAATTGATGGTAATGCTTATTTCAATAGTGACCCAATATTGTAAAGAAATATTTCACCAATATTGTAAAGAAATATTTAACCAATATTATAAAGAAATACTTAAATAATATTGTAAAGAAATATTTAACCAATATTGCAAAACGTTCACACTTCTATATTGGCCCAATATTGGGTTCTAATATTTAGCCAATATTCGGCAATACTTAGCCAATATTGGACAAATATTGACTTTCCACTAGGGACGGTTTCTGAGATATGGCCGAAAGCCATTCTGATTGGAACACCCGGTACTTAGCCAATAACAATTACCTGCAGAGACATGATCAGATCTGCATGAAGGTTCATCAATTTGCTATGTCCCTTAAAAAAATATTCTGGAAAAATACCAGAAAAAGAAAGGTAAGTACAAAAAATGAGCTTGGGAAAGAAAACAGATGTGGCACGTGGTAAATTTATCAGTTATAATCTCCCTAGAGCTTGAATAAATTCAGAAAATTTTTTCGAGAAGCGAATTTTCTTAAAAAAATTCTCAACCGAGAAAAAATTTACGGAGAATAATTCAAGCTCGCGTGAGATTCAGTACGAAAACTTTTTTTGACATTTCCTTGTACTCTAGTAGAATAAGGTTTAAATCCTTGAATCAAGTTGATTATATTCTATTAAAATCACACATTATAGTACTAGAGAATAGGGAAAAAATGTAAATCTGTGTTATATTGGACGATAGGCACCTCCTTTGTTGATAAACCTATCTATACCTATATTGTATTTTAAATAGTTTTAATTTTTTTTTACTTTCCCTTTGCCCTAGTAAAAAAAGCAGGAATCGGTGTCTTAAATAAATACGTTTCTTCATACTATAAATAATTTTATACTAATAGAGAGAAAGGAAAATTAATAATGACTCATGCAAAATCAATGGCAATTTTACGCTGTAACATAAAATCTCTGAAGTTGGCTGTGACTTCAGCGCTTTGGTGGAATGACGTTTCACATTATTCGCCATACTAGAATCAGAGTCGCAAAGAAAACATCATAAAATGAATGGAAAATCGTACAATTTTTGTTCCTTTTGTACGGAATCTGAGCATTTTCAAATTTATCATAAAAATATAATAGTATATTACGTAACAAGAGTGGTAAGTAACCCATTACGCACGATGTGAAAAAGTTTACGCACGAAGCCGCGCAGCGGCGATTGCGTACGTTTTACGAGTGTGTAATGGGCTTACAACTCGAGTAACGTACTATACTTTTTCTACGCCCACTCATTTTCTTCTACTAAATAAAGGACATCGTAATTATTCTAACTAAATATTTAAACTTTATTATAATAGTTGTTAATTAATAACAATTGAACAATTATTGAAACTTATTAATTTGTTCTGGAGAAAGGATTTTCGCTTTTTTACTTCTAAATCCATCCGATTTCCGCTTCAGTAGGGCCAGTAGTTTTGGATAATTTGCTATGTTAACGTTATTATTAATATTATTATTATTAATAATACATAGAGAAGATGGCTTCATAATTTTTGATGTTTCCTCAAAATACACAAGCAAAACATTCTCCGAAAAGGATTTAACGTTATTCTTGTGTCGCCAATCCATAAATTTTCGATAGGTAATTTCGTACCTTTCTTTAGATTTTAGCGGTAACAAATTATGTGTGGTAGCTTGAGCTTTTTCTAAAATCTCCGGTGGAGTGCTCATAATTTCATCACTTTCATTTTCAGACATATGCGTAGGTAAAGTTAAGAAAATCTTCGGATACAATATTTTGTGACAATATAAAAAATAACATGACGTTTATTTCTATAGAAACGCGGGTTATTTTTTGAAAAATTGTATAATGTGTTGCCGACATTTAGGGACATCACTCTTTTAATTCAAAATGTATCTCGCTAACGCTAAAAGTTTTTATGTTTTTCAATTGACTAAATTTATTTAAATAGTCCAAATAAAGTGGTACGTAGATAAAAATTTGATTGCAATTTGATTATATTAAGAAATTTAAGTTTTCTTATCAAAAAGCACGTGTATGTTAGGAGATCTCATTACGTTCATGTTATTGTTAAATGTCATTTACAAAGAATGTTGACAGTGCAATTTTTAACGGTTACTGACGTGGGCGTAGAATAAATATTTAACGTATTTGGTGAACAATGCAATTCTGGCTTAAATCCCGAACAAGAAGATCTATTCAAAGGTATGAGCAATTTTCCTCGTGAAATTATACCACTTTTCACCCATAAATCCAGTGTTGAGGAAAAGTATTACTTTTATTTCATGAAACACAGACATTTAGTGAAAATGAATTTCAGAAACACTTCCTATTAATAATTGATGTTGTTAGTAATAAATAACACGTACTTATTTTTAAATTGAAAATAAATATTTGTTAAAAATACGCTTCTGTTATTCCGGCATCTGCACGTGACAGTTGTCAAGCCAGGGAAATTATCACTTATTAATTTTGCAGCTAGACCACGTGATCGAATTTTTGTTCGGAAAATTCAGGTTGTCGTCATAGCAACCTGTCAAAATCAAGGCATCTGGTTGGCTTAAAACAATAGGTATACAATTTTCACTTACAATACCACTAGAGCTTCAATTATTACTGGAAATTTTTTCGAGAACATGAATTTTCTTCTGAAGTTAAATGTAACTGTCACTTTATCTATAAACGTCAAAAAATTTCCAGTGTAATTTCATGCTCCTTCCCCCAAGGAGTAGACAAAAAATTTCCGGAAATTTTTTTAGTTGCTATGGTATCGATACAAAATAAAGGCTTTTAACTGGTCGAAAATGTTATGTGTGGAATTTTCCCTGTAAATACCTCTTCGACAGCTCGCCCTAACCAAAGCTGACCTGACCTGTTCAACCGCTGATCTTATATGTTCAAAAGCTGATTCAATCAGTTCAAACGCGCTGAGCCCTATGGTAGATGGGGCAGAGAGACATCTCAACCATTTCCATCCCTAGTTAGAACAATACATTTTAACATCCTTAATAGGGGAGTGGGTGGCTCAGTGATAGAGCACTGGACTCATAACCCAAGGGTTCGAATCCCACCGACGGCAGAAATCATTTTCTGATTTTTAATTAATTAAAAATTTAGAAATTGATTTTCATATACCAGGTGTGATTCCCCACTCGACCATTCACTGTTTGGTTCTAATTAACAGTGCTGTTCCTAAAGTGGCGCTGGGAAACAGTAACAAAGCCTACACAGAACACGAGGCTAATGACCAGAGTAGTCGATGCCGTTGACACTGAAGAAAAAAAAATCCTTAATTTTTTTGTGGAGAATTTTGTAGATAATATGAGTTTTTCTTACTTTTTAAAAATTCCATAGTGATAATTTTAGAAACAGTAAAATATTGGTTTATTATTTTCTTTTGACTGACGTGTTTTCATTACGTTCTAATTTCAAAGTCATGTCTCCATTTTTAACAAACAACACCCTCTGTCTCCTCATTATGCGTTCAATTTCTAAAACAATAATACAGTTAATGTAAACAACTTAGTTTTAATATATTTTGGGTATAAAATAAAAAGTCTACAAAATTCTTTCTGTCATGCTTACTTTTGTTACTTTTGGTGTGCAACAAGAACTCTTATCTCGCTCGTTGTGTTGCATCCAGAAATTTTTAATCGAACGTAATACAGGGAAGAGAAGTTTTTGCATATTGTATTACCAATCCAAATATAATTAAAGTTCCGAGCTTCTTCGATGTTATCATCGCATTAATTACCGTGAAGCTTGTACTCAGAAATCCCGGAGCGGAATACACTTCAATCTCATTACGATGAAGTGTGATTAATAATAATCAAGCTTCTTGCATTATCCTTTGTGCTTTGAATTTTATCATGACGGAAGCTGCTTCTGCTATTGTTTTAATGAAAATCCATCTATATACCTACTACAGAGAAATGGCGTTAAATCTGACTAAAATATTGTAAATTCCATTTATAAATTTTGGAACGAATTAAATATAAAAACGCTTTCAGATTTATGCTTTCACTTATCGGACCTTTTAGAACAAAACTTCATTTTCAAACCTCCTTACCTTTATCAGCCCATCTTGAAATTACGATTGCATTTATAGATAATATCCGACTTGCATTCGAGCCGGACCTATTTAATTTACCACCACGTACTTGCATGTTCCATTCATTTAATAACAAATTACCACTACTCTGGGACCTTACGGTAATTTCGGATATATATATATATATATATATATATATATATATATATATATATATATATATATATATCTAGAGCAGCGCGACCATCTTCCATGGTATGGACTCTGAATTTCAATTAAGGAACGAAATTATTTAACCCATCTATTCTGATGAAGTATTGAGAATTAAATGAACGATTTTATGCAATAATATTTCGTAGAAAAATAATCCTTGAATGTTGTATCTGACCAAATAGTATATTATGTCACAAGGGCAGAAAATGAACTTTAGCAGCCCAAGCTAAGGGCTGCTAAAGCGTTTTCTGCATGTGTGACACACAACTGTTTTTTGCCTACCAAAAAAAAACAAAAAATAGGAAAATATAACAAAAATTTTTAATTTTATAAATACAGACAGAATTTAATGAGCAACTTAAGTAATAAAAATGTACCAATTTATTTATTATATATTATTTCCAGTTGTTAAACAATTCATAGGACTTTTCGTACCATTACGCGTTGTCTTGTTAAGTAACAAATTTAGAGAAACATTACTACCTACCTTCTTCTTGCAAGTGTGGTGGAGTATTCGTAAATTCTTCATCACTGCCTGAATTAGGTACTATTCATTTTCACTAATTCCATAATCACAATTATTCAGAATCAGAACGTATTTTTATTTTAAAGTTTAATTCTCTTGATTCTACACTGACGTTTAATGAAAATGTATGTGAAATGTCAAAGTCAAAGGTACGTTGATAGTGAAAATAGTGTTCTTTTTGATTTTTGCACCCCAAAGGCCGAAAATATTACTTTCGGTCTGATTTTTAGGGTTGATATGATTCATTTTCAGATATGGTAGGTGAAAAAACATTTATGTACGTGAAAAATAGGCTCTATTTTAATTTTATCGATATTTGCTTTGGTTTTTTTCTAAAAAATGGGAAAAAATCATAAAAAAACATGTAATTTTGCGATTAAAAAAAAAACTAAATCAAATTTTTGAAAAAGTGAGAACATAGGAACATAGACTATACCTGTTTTTCGAGGAGGTGAAGCAAGCTCTTCATGGGGAGGTTATGAGTTTTAAATCTCAAGGTCTACTGTGAGAGTCACCCACCGACATAATCTTAAACTAGACGGCTAATGCCATATGATAGGATTTGATCAATTACGAGGATGACTGGTGTCCATAATGCATGCGCATTGTGTTTGTCATATTCACCGACATAACCTTAAAGTCTATGATCCGACATTGGCGGACCTTAGAGAAAATGATTGGGTCTAGAACGAAAATAAGTGGAATGATGAAAACAATTTAGGATTTAGGTTGGAGTTTTCATTTACTGATTGGAAATAGTATTATTTGTGAGAACAGAATGTTTTTTATTGCAAAATAGTATAGTACAGGTCTAAATAGCTGTATCGTTCGAGTAAGACATATAGTATCCTCAATTTATAAGCGTCTCCTTTGATACCACCAAAAAAACATGACCCTTTAAGCGTAAGTAAGAATTGCATCTAAATAACTGTATTTTTGAGTTCTTTTTGTGAAAAAGTAGATTGGAATTTCAATTTTCCTGACGGATCCTACATAGAAATCATGCAAAAGCCTGTCCTTGTTTGAAAGGAATAATTGAAATACAAGTAAATAGAATATATATTTCAAAAATATTTCAGGATGAAGGAAGTTTGTATATGTTTGTATATTTTTTCCAAAATAAAAAAGAAAATGCTCAAGTCATAAAATTATTTTATTGATTTTGAGACAATATCAGTTTGGTATAATAAATGTGTGTGAATCAAAGTTGTTGAATAGAATAGATGCATGGTATATAACAATTTTATTGTGTGTTTCTTATATTGACTTACCTATGAAACATAAAACCTTTAGGACGGTTTGTTGAACGGTTCTTACACCAAATTACAAAACACTTGATTTTTATAATAAATTCACTATCGAGTATCGGTCAAACATCAAACAGAACAGTGGACGCCTATGAACAAAAAACAATCCTCGAATCGGCAAAGCTCGAGAACCGAAACCCAGATGTCAAACGTACTGGTGTCCTTTGCGCATTGCGCAGAGACGTTTTCGGAATGTTCAATTGGATGAGTTTCTTGTGTGGTGGGAATATGGATATTAGCCGTCTAGTTTAAGGTTATGTCGGTGGAGTCACCGTTTCAGGCATACTCACTAAATAGTCCGGTCGCCAAATGAGAAAATAGGTTTGGACGTTGAATTAAGGTACAACTATTATTTTATGATTGATTCTAGTACTATTTGATATACTGAACCATAATATGTTGGATGCCAAAGTGGTACACTTGGGCAACTTTAAATATTGAAGGTCAAAGTTCACGGAGCCCAAAAAACAGAAGTCACCCATTTTATTGCGAATGAAAGAGTCGGCTGACCAAAATAAAATATTTATTATGTTTATACTATGTAATGTAATGGTATACTATACTTTTGCAACACTATTAAATAGCGATTCAATATAAAATATGTTTTTAAACGGGTAAAATAAGTAATAAATAGGAATTGGAAGTGTACAGTCCACAGTCACTCATCAAATTAATGGTTGCAAGCTTGCAAGTAGCATCGTTTTACATGGAGTTCAAATGCCTCTGTTGTCGGAGGGAGGTTCTTAGTTTTAGGAGGAATTTTTTTAGATAACCATACTTTGTATCGAACATCTGACATGTTGTGAACATCCTTCTTGTAGCCGTAGCAATGTGCAATGAAGCTTGTGTGCACTCTGTTATACATTGTCAACAGACTCCATCTACATAGCACATTTAAGACTTAGCTGTCTGTAAAAGTGTACAAACAGAACAAAAACGTCGGTGTCATCAGATAAAAATCTTGATATTGTTCGTTGACAGACAAATAGCCTGCTGTCAATTATAACGTCTGCTTCTTCATGGTGAGTTTCCAAATCTGAGCGAGGAATTACAACGCCAGGAGTTTGTAATTCAGTTGGGATTGTATCAGTACCAGTAATGATCAACTTGTGCGCGTTAACTCTGAGAAACTTTACCACTTACTTATCACTTGTTACAAACACAAAGCTACCGCGTATAATATTTCGCAAGTAAACAATTTGCCGACAACAGCGATATCAAGTTACACAACACCTGAATATCTCTTTGTCGCGCCGAAGTCTTGAGGCACATATCCCTTTGTCGCGCCGCGTTTCTTTCGGCAGAGTTGCTCATGTCTAGTCGAAGATAATACATCTCACCGCGCCCGGTCCCAAAAAACCGTTGGCAATTAAAAGAACAAAGAAAGAATTCATAAAAAGAGATCGACTTATTCGAAGCTTTGTAATAAAATCTTTCCAGTTTTAAAATCAGTAGAACTTTTTCTCTCCTAGAGAGTAGGTCGGTGGACCTCTTCTAGTACTTCGCGGCACTTGTAGCAACAGTAGCATCTTGTCTCTCATGAGAGTCCTTTAGGCGGCTTTCAGTATTTAAGGAGCACATTCGTGTCCACAATAAAATGGCACAATTTACAAATTCATTCACATTAATAACAATCTTTTTCACTGAGCAATTGCACACCTTCCTAAAACCAATTGTTAAGTTTTTTATTGTTAACTGTGTTATGAAAAGTAGTATTAATAGAAATTTATGAATCAAAACAAGTGCATTATTTTACTTTCATTCATCAAATACAGTCCACAGCAACATTGGTAGTTTAAGTTAATTTACACTGGAACAGAGACATCTACAGGGGATTTGTAACCATCCAAAACAGCCAGTATAATTTGTATCCATTTTTGACAATTTTTATGCAAAAAAAGGCAATTGAGACAGTACATTAATTAATATATTAGATGTACAACTTTGCTGTTTATAGATACAACTCGACTAATGTTTCTATGGGATATGTTGACAGATTTCCACTAATTATCGCTATAGAAATGGGGCGGAAGCAAAGTTGTATACCTAATACTTTTATAAATACAAAAAGTTCGCTGTTTTCCTAAATTTTAACTGTAGCCCAAAATACAGTTTATGTAGAGCATCTGGAATATTGTTACTTATTAAGAAAACTCACAAAATGATTTGTGTTCCACATTAGACAGGATAATTTGATCAGGAAAATCAAAAATAAATAAAGTAAGTCACCAGATTTTGTTCTCGAGATACAAAGGAATAATTCTGTGAATAATATCTAAAAGCAGACGAAAACACTTCCTAAGTAGGTACGTAATATTAAGTGTATACTCTCATTTAGCATGCACTTTGTCTTCAAAAAGATCCTCTAACGAAGAGTGTTTCGTTTATGCAAATCTCCTTTATGCTTTATGTACCACTTCTTGAATCTTTTAATAAAATAAATGTAGTATAGTCTGCAGGATCGACTTCAGACAAAGACGGCCAAATATTGGCTATTTTTTGAAGATTTTTCAATAACAGGTTACCAGACTACACAAGAAGGCTTTAAAATGAGGAAATTTAAATAGTATTTCAAAGAAAAATGTTGATATGGAAAAAAAAAACAAAGCGTTCTTAGACAAATCATTCAGCTTCATCAATAGGAATAAGATATTGACTTGCTACGCTCAAGGCCGTAGCCAGGGGGATCAAGGGGGATAGATCCCCCCCCCCGAAATGAAAAAATACTTATTTCTTTAGTAAGTACTAAGTAGTATGTTTTTCTACCCCAAGTAGCATTATAGTGACAGAAACTGATATCGCAACTTCGATTGTGTGGCTATTACGTAATAATCACTAAATCTACCCCTACACAGTAAGAATAACTTTATTTTATTTATGCCTAGTTGTAGTTACGTATAGTTCACGGCTGGGAGCCACTTAATAGTTTTATAATATTTTGGTGCCCCTAAAGGTGTTTGAAATGTATTAACAACTAAGCGAGACTACCTCAAAGTTGCAGAAACATTAAAGTGGAAAATAATAGTTACGGCCACCAAACCATATCACTTAAATACCACTTACAAGCGGCAGTGATCTTAAAGTGGGCGTGATAGTTTTAGTGTCGTTTTGGGAACCATTAACATACCTTTAAAGTGGCGGCACTTGATTATATGATTGCAGTAATTCTCGCCACGTATTTTCCACACAACAATCACTTTAAAGTTTTATTTGCAGCCATTTTTGAGATCGCCATGATGAGAAAAAATAAACGCGCTATTTAAAAAACTTTTTTTCGT
The DNA here is from genome assembly GCA_949320105.2 of Crepidodera aurea. Lineage (NCBI taxonomy): Eukaryota > Metazoa > Arthropoda > Insecta > Coleoptera > Chrysomelidae > Crepidodera > Crepidodera aurea. The sequence continues at coordinate 34,688,293 of OX439475.1, read as the reverse complement.
CAATACAGCTTCAAATTTACTACATTTCCATATATAATTAATGATTTTAATAACAAAGATTGCAGATTTGCAAAATTTGCAGATTTGAACTTTTTTCTTAACTTATGAAGTATTCCAATGACGCGTGCCCATATATTTTGAGCCACAACATATATTGGAGAGTAAACTTTCAATCGTTCCAACTTTTTGCCTTTATATTTAGTATTGTTAAACCAATATTCTTGTATTTCCATATAGTGGGGTCAAACTAGCATTATACCTGTAACTTTTTTCGGAGAAATCGGATCGACAGTTATCAGTAACAAAATCTACAACTAACCTCTTTACGCTTAGACATTTATAATTATTTATTTAACAAATTGGACAATTTTCTGAAAGTTTCGCCGAGGGTATGGAAAACAACAAAGGTCTTCGAAAGGTTTTCGAGATCGCTCATTATCTTGTAGATGTCGAAGCTCTTGTTTATTGTTCAATTGTTGTAAACTGGCTAATTAACAAATTGATAACTATGCCCCCAAATACTTAGAGGACTCGAATTTTTTCCAAGAACCCTAGGTCCTCGGGGAGTAGCATGCCCACAAAGTTGTAGCACATAATTGTTTATTGTTCAATTTGTTGTAACCCGTCTAATTAACAAATTGGTAACTCTGCTCCGGTAAATGTCAGAGTAATGGGATTTAATCAGAACTCTCAGTCAAGACATGTTCATTGTTGTTTAGTTGCAGCTATGGAGATAACAGGAAATTAAAAAAAAACTCGATGAGATATTATTTTATTGAAAAATACATTCCTAGGTCAAATAAACTTGAAATTAACTGAACAATGCTTTTTAGTGTAGACGTGTCATTTTCAATCTTCATAAAGATTTTCTTCAATTTCTTCTGCTTCCAAAGAGTCAACCAAAGAAAGATTATTCCCCATGTCAATATCAAGGGTCGGCGAGTGTCCAAAATCGACAGTGCTGGGATCGCCATCGTCAGAGTTATCAATTTGTTAATTAGTCAGTTTACAACAATTGAACAATAAACAAATGTCCGAGCGTAAAGAGGTTAGTTGTAGATTGTTTTACTGATAATTTTTCGAAAATTTAAAAAAAGCCGGTTTTCAGTTTTTTCATGCTAGTTTGACCCCACTAATAATAATTATACTTAATTATTATTCAGTACGTACCTACTTATGTTAAGTTACGTGAGGTTAGAGAAAAAACAAGGAAAATGGAAGAAATAATATGCAGGACAGAGAACGAGCTACAAATCAAAAAGACAAGCGCAGTGAACAAAGTTTCGTGTTTAGTGTCGACCACCACACCACCACGTAGCTGCCACCAAGAAAGTGTTCCTCATTTTAGTGACCACCACGTTATAGAACCGGTTCTATTACGTGGCAAAGACTTTGGCAATACACTTTAAAGTTTCTAATGTCGTGGCCGCCACGTCCCGTCCACGAAGAATGCTACTTGGGGCTGGCCCACCCAACCAAACCCCCCCCCGAAATTGCTTTCTGGCTACGGCCTTGGCTACGCTTTTTGTTTTTAAACAAAACCAAGTGACATTTGTAGGTTATATTATGTTACATTTCTTACACTTGTTTGGTTGTTCTGTTGCTTGTTAGTGTAGTGTATATTGCATTGACACAACCGATCAGCTATTCGCAACTCTTAAATTCAATGAAAAAGTTCACTGGTGTGGTTTATCATATTCATTACTCAAAACTATGAAAAAGTTAGCATACGATGCCTTGTGTGGCTTCTATTGTTAATGAAGTTTAATGAAGTGAACTTTTTGTGATTCAACCCTCTAATTCAGTATTTATAGTAGTAAAAATTGTTTTTGAATTTTGGAAAATACTAGCTTCAGAACCAAATATTTCGATATATATTTGATCTGGATAGAAAAACATTAGAACCGCCTCTGATACAAGAGCATTTGCTATTAGTATAATTTGCGTGTTTGTTTTATGTAACGTACGTTCTTAAAGTAACTGTCTACACTCTACAAAGTATGTTGTTTGTTTCCGTAATTTACGAAAAGGACAAAAAGTTGTTTTGGACTTGCAGGAGTTCCAAAATCGTAAGGCATCGTTAACCTAATTACCTAATGAGGAGATTTTAAAATTTAAATCAAAATAATCCTACTTGAAGCTTAATTAAAACTCAACATTGAAGAAGAACTTCTTTTTTCAGGATTATTTCAATTTTAGTATCATTTTATACCACTAAAATCGTTTTTGTTAACGAAAATACATTGGTAATTGTAACTTAGAATAACACAGATATCTTACGGTCTAAATCCAACATTTTTTTTTACAAAATAATAATAAAAATCCTATAATAAAAATAACTTGAACGTAAAATCCCCTCGAGCGATTCTAGAAGAAAGATAAAAGTTTGAACCAAATAAGCATCAATTGCTTCGTGCATTGACAAAACCACCGTTTCCTAATAGATGGTGCCGGCAGTAAATGCTGGTCAAATATGGCGGATTAGAAACATTACATGGTAAGGTTAGGTATCTTTCAAAAACTTTTTTTGTTCTAAATTAGCCGATATCACTCTAGATAATACTAACGACACTTTTGTCATTTGTGATGATTTCAATTTACCTGAAATTCAATGGCTAACCGATTCCATAGACGAATTTTGCAAACCAAATAACTACAATGATCCTAGATCAAGTTTATTAGTAGACACCATGTCTCTGGCTGGTATGTATCAATATAACTCAAATATAAATAAAGCAGGAAATACCTTAGATCTTATTTTTAATAATAGTTTTTTGATTAGAAGTGTCCGATTATCTACTTATCCTTTGGTTCCAGAGGATCTGTTCCATAACACAATCGAATTCGATATTGATATACCAATCAAAATTGACACTAGAGCCGGTAATCATTATGTGAAAAATTTTAATTTATCTAATTATAACGAAATTAACCGACTTTTATGTGCAATTGATTGGAATCTAAAGTTTAAATCCTTAAATACAAACGAATCGGTCTATTCTATCGCATTCTTAACAAAATTGTTGATTTACATGTTCCCAAATTCCCAAATTATTGTAAAAATTACCCTCATTGGTTTTCCATCTCAACCATAAAAGTAATTAAAGAAAAACTAAAGTTTCACTCTTGATGGAAAAAATATAATAATGGTTTAGACTAACATTTAAAGTTTTACGCGGCAGATCAAAATTTCTAATAGATGAAGATTACAAAAAATATTTGTTAAATGTAGAAGGCAATATTGTTCAGAATCATAAATACTTTTGGCAATTTGTAAGAAACAGAAAAAATAGTCAGAGTATTCCTAATAACTTATTAACTCCTCAGGGGCATGTTACTGATTTACAATCAATTTGTAATACTATTTCTCTTCTGTCTTCTGTCGTGCCAAACGGTATTAGCAATTTTTCTCAGCCCCAAATTAATGCCCCACTAAGTATTGCTCAATATAATATGACCCGAGATAACATTGCTAAAAAAATTGACAATCTACCTAATAAGGGTCCCGGTCCGTATAAATTACCTTTTTATTAAAAAAGGTAAAGACTCCTTGGCAGAACCCCTGTTTCTGATATTTAATAAATCACTGAATGAAGGTATATTTCCTGATAAATGGATGATGGCTTTTGTTGTTCCAATTCATAAATCTGGAAGTAAAAATAAAGTTGATAATTTTAGACCCATTTCTAAATTGGATATTTTTAGTAAGCTATTTGAAAGTATTATCTTTGATTTTCTTTCCTATGACATAAAAAAAAATATTATTGACATCGAGCAGCAGGGCTTTATTAAAAAACGCTCTGTTGATACAAACTTATTCCTTTACATTGAATACCTTTTGAAAAGCCTAAATGACCGAATGGTCGTGGACTTGGTTTATACCGACTTCAGCAAGGCATTCGATAAAATTGATCATTCAATTCTTACTTCGAAACTTGTTGGCATCGGTGTCCACGGTAGTCTACTAAGATGGCTCGACTCTTATATTAGAAATAGATTACAACAAGTAACTTAGACAATTACAAATCCAATCCCGTTTTTACCACTTCTGGAGTACCCCAGGGGTCTCACTTGGGACCCCTACTCTTTAATTTATACATCAACGATATTTCTACGTGTTTTAATTTTGGTAACTTAATCATGTATGGTGATGATTTAAAAATATTTCACTCAATATCATGTCCCAACGACAGAGTTTTACTTCAATACGATTTGGATAGATTGTCTAATTATTTTCGGCAAAATAACTTATTTTTAAATACATCTAAATGTAGTTATATACAATTTTCTCGTGGTAATGATATATTGAACAATGTCTATACTATCTCTAATTGTATCCTTCACCGTGTAGATAATGTTTAAGATCTAGGTATTTTTCTGGACTCAAAATTAATTTTTTACAAGCATGTATATAATGTGGCTAACAAGGCACACAGACAATTAGGTTTCATCTTCAGATCTTGTTTTGAACTAAAAAACCCTCATACTGTCAGAACCTTGTACATGGCCTATGTCAACAGTATTCTCATGTATGGGTCTGTCATTTGGAACCCCCGCTACTTGATTTATATTGACAAATTAGAATCCATACAACATAAGTTTATTTCTTATTGCCAAAGAAAATTTTATCCTCATATCAGAAAGACAAAATATCCGTTTTAATTTGAAAATCATTAGTCTTGAGCAAAGTAGGCAAATAGCAGATGTCATGTTTATCCATAAGATCTTAAATAACAGAAATGATTGTGTTGAAATAATGAATCTTATTCGAATTGTTATTCCTAATTACAATACGAGAAATTATTATACTTTCTTCGTAAATCAGGCATCAACCAATTACTATTTAAATTCGCCCCTTCATAGGGCTACTAACAATAAATTGTCGAAGACTGTTGATATTGACATTTTTCTCCGCAATTTTATTAAGGTTAAAGATGCACTTAAGGCTCACTATTTACAACTGTGACTAATACTTTAAAACTTATAATTGTTCACTTTTATTGCTTAGTATAGATACCTTAAAGTACCTTGCATTTAATTTGTAGTTTTTAATTTTTAAACTTTTTGTTAATTAATCATTTTTTGTATATTTTAGTGGACACTGTTCTGGGTTTGTCCTGTTTGTGTCCCAAATAAATAAATAAATAAATAAATAAATAAATAAATAAATAAATAAATAAATAAATAAATAAATAAATAAATAAATAAATAAATAAATAAATAAATAAATAAATAAATAAATAAATAAATAAATAAATAAATAAATAAATAAATAAATAAATAAATAAATAAATAAATAAATAAATAAATAAATAAATAAATAAATAAATAAATAAATAAATAAATAAATAAATAAATAAATAAATAAAGATTTGTGAACTTTTATAGGTGTTATATACTTTTTTGTGCACGGATATGTGAAGTTTGAACCAAATAAGCATCAATTGAGGGAAGTTTTGCTTCGTGCATTGACTTAAAAAACAAGCAGTTTTTTTGACTCGTAATCTATATGCTGCTAAAAAGATGGCAAAAAGTTGTGGCTAGCGATGGACAATATTTCGAAAAATAATTATGTAATCATTTTCCCACAATAATGGCTAAACTTGGATGAATTATATTCTCATGGATATAGGGTGGGTAGAAAACAATCACAGAAAAAATAATCAATTTCGGTCAAAATAATTTTATCAACCAATCACTTTGTGTGTTATTTTTATGTGTCCGGATATGAATACTCATCTGTGTTTTACGACTTTATTATATGAGTCATTTAAATTTTGATTTGATTTATATCTTGTGACAAGATTCATTGCGGTCATCTGTCATCCAATATATGTGTGCAGCTTGGTGCAACCAGAATGTTCGACTACCATGTCGTTATTAAGACGGTTGGCGGTTGTATAATTTTTGTGTCGTTTTGTGGGTGGGAACAACTAAATTGTTTTCATAAATTTATGGGTATATAAATTCTTATTATCCAACGAAGATGACGAATAAAGCATTTCAATTTATTAAAAATTCTCTCAAACAATATTGTTTTTGAACAGGCACGTTTATGTATAAAAATTGCACAACTCCTAAATGGATTAGAGGAAGTTGCTTTGGTGAATATATGGGAACGCTTGACAACATAGCATTTAAAATTAATTTGAACTAATTTTGAATGTTTGTAAAAATAATTATTTGACAGTTGATTCTATAAGAACCTATTCTTGGGTAGTGTGAAAAACCTGGATAATCCTCATGGGGTGAAAAATTTGCAATATCGATACCTCCAAACATCTATAAAAGTCATTTTTTCCTGAAATCCATTTACGATTTTGTTTCATTTATTTTCCGAATCAAGAAACATAATCCAGTTTGGAAATAGATTATTGTATTGGTCACATCAATAGCTAAACTTACAGTTGATTGACTAAACGCAAAATTATGTGCCTACCCTGTGGATATCAGGTATCCTTTTGCTACAAAAAAATGATTGAAATTATTTTTATACATGTTGGTGTTACTGTATTTCTTTGAGTAGGCCGCATTCGTGAATCTAAGGTTAATTATAATTATGGCTACATTTTTATAACATCGAAAATATTTTTAAACGATCTATTTGCAAATTAAAACGGGTCACTTTGGTCTCTAATTGAGCTTTTTTTCATTTTCCAGTACTTCTTCATTTAAAATTTCTCTATTTTTACACCTCGATTATTTTAAAGGAATCAGTTTAAATTTTGACAGAAGTTAGAGTAATGGATATAAAACTATTTTTTTAAAAACGTGAATATTTTAACACATGTTAAACTACAAAGGAATCGTTACAGAATTGATCCCAATATTTACTAACAGAAACTTTCTAACGAGATATGGGATTTTCATCAAGACAATCATTATTTACCAAAAGATTATAAATGGTTATTACTAAAGGTCTAAGTCGATAATGACGTATTAGTTGGTATTAAATACACTCCTGAAAATAGAGTTTCCGTATAATTCCATAACAACAGACCTCGTTGTATGAACCGCAGATTACATAGCCACCCCACAATATATTTTTGAATATTTTCCTATATTTATTTCAAGAAGAATTAATACTATCTATCTTGTTATCCTTTTCTTTTTTTTTCATTTAATTCCACATCTTTATGGTATACTTAGCAAATCATGATTGACACAATCGAATTCACTACTTATATCACAAAAAATCACGGGACTTAAGAATATCTCAAATATTTTAATTATAGAAAAATAGTAGTAGTTTGGGAAACCTATTCTGGATCTGAAATTAAGGATACATGGATAATTGAAAATACATTTTAGGAACGAGTTGAATGTGTCTTTAGTGACACTAAAAAAACAACCAATAGGATTCTTAATCTTTCTGATACGATAGGGTATTCGAAAATGAAGTCTACAAAACGATAAAAGACGTTAATATTCAAGGACTAGCTAATCCTTACAGAACACAATTGTTGTTGTGTAAGTGGATAACTTTTCTAAAAAACCATAAGGAAATGTTTCAAATTCAGAAGAATATTTTTCTAATACATTCAATACTTTTTAAAACATACCAAAGTACGTGGTCGGCAATGGATGAATTTTTATTTTATTCTTTCTAATTAACGTATTTTAATATATATATATACCTTGCACGTTTTAAAAAAAATAGTAATTTGACAGTCGTTATCGATACCATTAATGACTACTAATATACCAAATACAGTTACATAACTACGCCTCTCTCGGGTATATCCTCACGGGGGCTTTAATCTTAAATCATCAAAATGAAAACAACCTGCCGTGGATAGACGTATGACGAGGGTCCGCATTAATAATGGCCTTCTGATAGGATCTTACTTCCTACCACACACACACTAGAACACATACATGGACTCCTTTGATCGCTTTGGTTTCCCATAATCTAAAACGTTCGCTATTACCATTAGAGAATTGACGCTGACGTGAATGAGTATCGTATGTTGATATTGAAAATGTTTCGAGAATAATTAAATACAAACAAAAATCAAACTTTTTAAATTATTGTTGGATTTTCCGAAGAAAAAGAGCGAACGAAAAATTTGGACTACTTTGAAGTTGGTCTTAATGTGGTCTTGGGTAATTTTTACAGTGTGGAAAGTGGTAAAGAGTCATATTTCCAACAAAATTATTTTTAATTATTTCTCAACTAGTTTTGTCGATATGTCATCTTCAGAGGTAAACGATATTTATTTACCTAAAATAAAGGCAATTGCAGTAAAATAAATTGTCTAAATGTAGAATTTTATTGTCTTTCGTGTGTTTACCTTTTGCTGAACTTGGATATCGTCGGATTCTCTTAATGGACGTGAAATTAGTGGACTGTATAATAATTTTAACAGGATCAAACTTTTAGATGTTACCATAGCATATTTACACTTGGCAATCTTCTATCTAACAACGGTGTATTTCGCACTTGAACGATAAGTTCATACTACCTACTTCTTTAGAATTTATATTCACGCTTTATTCCACCATTTTCCGTTATTTTCTGGAAAAATTAAACATACAATGCATTATTTTCAGGCAGTCGCAACCAGTTAAAAAGTTGGCGTCAGAAAGTCGGCTACGTTTTTCTTGCGAGTCTGGCAATTTAAAACACACAATTTTGTGTTCTTACATAGTTGCAGTTAAGGGAAATTTAACACAAATTACGTAGACGACACAATCGACATTAAATACTAATACATTATCGAAAAGGATCTGTAACGCAAATAGAGTTGAACATTCCAACAGCCTTTTAATTTTAATTTAAACACAATTATATTTGGAAAAGCAATAGATATTTAACAAACAAGTGTGTAAATAGAAGCATTTAATAACCCAGACATTGTTAATTGTATAGATTACCTAATAATCGCCTTTTAATGTTTCTGTCGACTATTTCAAAAATAATTTTTAATCAACAAATTTATTATAAAAATGTAACTATATATTAATTAGTATCATTTGTGATTTCGTTTACGTGTTTACTTTTACGACAGCAGCGCCATCTACGTTTTATTGTAAAGACTAAATAAATTCCCAATTGTAGTCAAAAAGCTGCTTAATAATTTCCTGCCCTAAAGTGGCCTCTCCCCTTAAATAAATAAATTAATGACATCTTTCATCGTGGAGAAATCTGAATGGACATTGACAATTGGGTGACAAGATAGTGGTTACTAGTTAGAAGTGACTATAGTCCAGGAGATGACGTTTTCAGCCAGGTCACGTGCACCAGATCCTCCAGAGGTCAATGTCGATGTCAGATCTGGAACGAGCGACCCGAGAAAACCTCCGGGTGAGGTGTTTCGATCGATTTGGTAAATAATTTCAGTAAAAATCCAGAAGATGATGTTTTTAGCGAGGTCGCGGGCACCAGGACCTCCGGAGGACGATGTCGATGTCAGATCTGGGACGAGAGACAAGAAAAACAACCGTGTGAGGTGTTTCGATCGATTTGATAAGTAATTTCAGTAAAACTCCTTGTGTTTGGCCAGGTAGCGTGCACCATGTCCTCCGGAGGACGATTTCGATGTTGGAACTGGGACTAGCGACTCGAAAAACCCTCGGGCAAAGAGATTCGATCGATTTTTGATAAGTTTACAGGGAACGCCAGGTGATGACGTTACTGGCGCCGTCCTGACCTCCAGGTACACCCGAGACTCATTTGGCCATCATATTTAGGTTAAGCGACCCAAAACACCCACGGGTACTGAAATTTGTATGGTTCGGATGTTTTCTGTGAAAGATATGAATGTTTCCTTCAACACTTGGAAAGAAGAATGCACTTCTTGATGCAGAGGTGCCATTTGAAAAAAGTACATGATAAAAATATGGCACAAAATTTCTAGACGAGCTAAAAAGCTAATGCAAAAAACTTCATCATCATCTTAAAGTGAATTTAGTTGAAATGGTACACCATGTCTGAATTAGAAATAGGGTACAACATGTCTGACTAAAACGGACCTAAATCTTCTAGTAAAATCGTCAAATATCTTAGGCCAAATTCAGATACAAATAGGCGTTGACGATTTAATAACCTTTGATTTGTATTGAAATTGGGGTTATTTACCAACAATGAGTAATAAAGAAACAATTTTATATACATTAATCAAACTTGTAAATACGCGATTTAGAGAAAAATAAATGTAACTTTACTGACTAAAACATTTAGATATTAAAAACCAAAATAATACGACGCTTATCTCGTATTGTATGCTATACCGGTGTGATTATGAAGCATATTAATTTTTATTAATATTAATTTTTAATGTAAAACCATTTTCAATGTTTCAACATCACCGGCAATGTGCATAAAATTGATTGTAGGCAATACCGGTCATATGCCGCCCAGTAGATAATATCCATTTCATAATATTATAACTAGGTCTAAAAATCTTTCGGTTATTATAATATTACGACCACATACTTACTAATTACCAACTAGTCCAATAAAGATCATAAATCTTAAAGGTATGATATCAGAAATAAATTATCTGGGATAGACAATATAATCCATTACTGAATTTTTGCTTGATAAATCTGAATCAGAATACCCTAAAGCACGGCAAGTTTTCACTTTCTGTTTAACATACATAATAATTATTATACAGTTAGGTATCGAAAAAAAGAATCGATTCTATACATGGTACCTGCAAGTAATGCTTATTTATTGACAGCAAATGATTTAAATAGACCTAGTTCGGATTGGTCTCAGCTTACACTGCAAAAAATAAGTTTTTACAACAGCATTCACCCTATTGTAATAGAAACTGTTTGAGTAGTGGATAAAAAATATGTTTAATTGTTTAATTTACGGCATACTTTTTTTGTTTGGTGGTCTAAATCTTCTAATAAAATCGTCAAATATCTAAAATCAAATCCAGATGCATATAATTCAGAAAATTTACTATTAACGTCCCACCCAATTTCTGTATCTACGACTTTAGAATCAAATACTATTAAACGAGCAAGGTTTGTATGTATGTGTGTATGTGTGTCCGGAGGATCTCAAAATCCACTCGTCATAATTCAATGATACTTTCAGGGTAGACTAATTCCTATCTAAAACGGCAAAAAATGAAGGTCTCATGTCTGTGAAAATTCGATATTCCGAGATATTTACAAGAAAAGTTAAGCTTTTAGTTTATATCCTAGCAACGGCAGTCAACACAGAGATAAATATAACCTGTTTATATAAATTTTTTATGTACATTTTTTATTATATATTTTGTTATGTCATTTTGAACGACTTTCATTCAAGAAAGACAAAACGGCAATTAAAGCCCCCTTTTTCTTTAAAGATGTTTTATTTCCATCGATCATCGATTGAAATCACATCATATTTTTGTGCGAGGGGTGTTCCAAAGCAACGTTCAGTAACGTAGTCGCGATACACAATGTTGGTCTAACAGTGGCCGGCGAAAACGTTGGTGTAGTGATGATGGAAAATCGCCATGAGAAAATAACCTATTTTTGTAAATATCAACGTCAAGGTTTGACTTTATTTATTCTCTGGGTAAACGTTAAGAACATGGGGCCGGCTGGAATTTTCATGAAATTTTCACAGATGCTATAAAATATGATAAAATCAATATAGCAATATACATTTTTGCGCCAAAAAATATTTTTCACATTTAAAAAAAAATATATTGGGATACTCACTCCCAAGACAAACAAATTCAGTGCGTTGAAACGATTATTTAAAATATTTTTCCAATACAAACGCATAGGTACATACAATTTCTATATCAATGACGTTAATTTTCAATATACATTTACAAAAATCTGGTAGACATACATTCCGGCTCCTAAGAAATATTAAAAATATAAAATAGTGTGATGAATCATGCATAGAGGATGTAGTCAGTTTAAGGGTCAGTATACGCGACAAATCTAAGTAGCTTCCCTTATATACACCGGCTTCAGAACCTGAAACACTTTTTGCAGTGTATTTCAAATAATTTTGAGGTTAGGTGGTATTTACTTTGGCGACATGTCGGTATCTGATGTGTTTTTAGTTGTGGCAAAATGTTTTATGAACAGCCGTACCACAAACATGTAAAATATTCCAATAACAACTCTTAATAGACCATAAATGTGTAGGTAGAATGATTGAGAAGACATTTAAGAAATTAAACGCGTTTATAATTAAATAGATACAATAAATCAATTTTTGTAATGCATTGGTTTTTGCTTCCAGCAAATTAAACTACTTCCGTGACGTCGATCGATGAAATTAGTATTAAAACAAAGAAATGCATGGACGATTTGAAATGTATAAGACTTTTTAAAAGACAACATAACCGGACACGGTGGCCTAGTTGGTAAGGCGTCTGCCGATTCAGCTTGGTCAGTGTTCGGGGAGTAGGTTCGAATCCTGCCGTATTCAAGTGGAATTAAAGTCAGATAAGACTTTGGGCAAGTGCAAAAAAGTATTTGTATAATACGCAGTTTCATTCACGCCGGTAAACAGGCCGGATGAGATCGGATATCTCGTGGAACTGCTAGGGGTTGGTGACGCAATTACACACTTGTTAATCGGTAGATCACCTGGATGAGAAAGGCATAGTTCTGGGTTTAAGGTGTCCCGTCCAGTTTAGGCCATTAGGTCAGAAAAGAGACGTTAAAATTAACAAACAACAAAAGACAACATCTTTCTAAAATTGGCGTTGAAACTCTTGACAATGAAATAAAACAAAGATCATCCCCAAAAATGATTCTGGGAGACTTAAATGTCCATAATGTAGCTCCCTAAGTTGGATACACTAAAGAACAGCATTTTTTTTACGAAAACACAAGCATTGAAATGAAAAATCTGCTTTAAAACAAAAATTCTGCTTTAAAATCAATCACCTGTTGAAGCCAGAGAGAAACAGGCACACAAAAGCGTTAATTTTGTAACACCCCGCATTCAATTTAAATTTAAAATCGTAAAAAATGGGCTGCTAAAGAAATGAACCTAAAATTCAATGCAGAATGGCAACAAATCTTAAAATCAATGACAAGCTTCAACACTCCGAACTGATAAAATATTATTAATCCTCCATGCGTTTGGCGCATTGTATATTTATGTTTATAATAATTAACATACAATAAGTGATCCCTCACGTTTTAAATATTTGTCGATACCATCGCTGTGGTAGGAGGAAAATCAAATTTGAATTACATGGGCATTGTTTAATCTGTACTTCGCTCATTTTGTTTGTCGAACGGGAAATGTAATGAGTTATTGTTTATCTTTCGTAAAAATTTTATTTGAATAATGATAAATTGATATATTATTCTAAATATTATATTATAATATTTATTTAATATCGAGCCAGCTAAAGGGCGATATAATAATTTGTTATACGTATGAATATATAAATATCAATTTTGATGGTGAAGGTACATTCCAGTGTTTCCAGTGTTTCTATTAAATAGCTCCATCTACGAGCGACAGAAACATTCACTAGGTTTTACTTGTTTATTAAAAAGCTAATGTTATTGACTTATAGTTTGATCACTTCATACGAAATGATAAAGAAAAACTGTAACAAACTTAAAATTTTAGCTTTAAATTGTAGATACATTATTTTAGATAATACCGAATAGTAGATTCTAGCACAAGGTTAAAATTAAAAAATAGATACGGGTGGAATCACGAACTACGGGTATCTAATTTTTTATTCTAACCGAGTAACAGACTATATTTTTTCCACGACCAAAAAGAATTAATTCAAAATAAATTAAATTTAAACAGCTAAAGTTATTTTTATTAAAAGAGATACATTAGGTACATTGTATTAATATTAATATTTATACTGTTGGTACAATTATTAAAATTAAACTGAAGCATTAGAAATATCTTCTGTAATATTTTTTAGAAAAGGGTGGTTGGATGAAGCATATGTAATACTCGTGTAGCAGGAAGAATTGAATGTTAATTGGACGTTTATGGTTGAATTAGACCCAGTTAAAGAGAAAACTAATTGATTTGATATCTTTACTCTATTTTGCAAAGAATTTTCTATACTTCTGATACTCCATGTCTTTTTAACGTTGTTAGATCTGCACCTGCATCTACCAATATGGTGGCTGAGTTACGACGAAAACAATGCTCAGTGTAATCATGTGAGTTGTCTAAATTAAGTTGTCTAAGTTAAGAAAACCACGAGTGTCGAATTTTCACTCCAACATAGTAATAGATTGTACTTTCTCCACGGCCACAGAAAATAGGAATTGAACATAGTAAAATGCAACCTCAGAAAACACAGCATATTGTTCAGGCAAATTCAAACTAAATAAATAACATGTCGCGAAGAACTGTCAAACATGAAATTCATGGCTATCTAGGATGCCGACGTGATATTTACAGCTAGGTATTACAGAATGAACATTCTGACACTAGAGTAAGAATGAAATACGTATAAAATACATAAGAGACAAGTGTTTCAGAATTTTATTTCAATCTCAAGAGCGAGAATGTTTCTTTTCTGTTATTATAAGTGGTTTCAGAATAACTACATTCAGTAGTGGCCTTGGAGAAAACCCATTCCGTAACTTGTTATAGAATGAAAATACATGCAAATCGGATAAGAAGCAAGTATTTCAGTATAAATATTCTCACTCTAGAGTTAGAATATTTATGTTCTATTACTAAAATAAACTTTCACAGAAAATACAATTTTTTCTTAAATAATTTATACGTCATTGGCCGTCCTATTGATATCAAATTAAGTTCACATTTAAATCGATGTTTTTTATCAGAAAATATCGGATTTGATTTTAATTAATTAAGAGCGGGTGTTAATATTTTTGAGAAAATCGAGCAAACCAGAAATTTTGACATGGGTTCTGAAAATCGTCTGTAATATATCATTAAAAATAGTTATTTATGCACGTTATAGCGATAGGATCCAGTAACGCTTGTTGCTGTATTGCCGGAGTAATCCAGCCCCTCCTAGTAGAATTAGCGGGCGGTATGGCCATACCGCCCGCTCATTATGCCCTAGGGCACTATGAGTGTATTTATAGCAACCGTATCCAAGGTAAAATAAGCAAATGATATACAAGTGAAAAATAAACATTTTTAAGACTATATCTGCATATAATAAATAAAGAAAAATATTAAAAACATGAGAAAGAAAAGAATAATTAATAAATGAAAAGATGCATGAATTAAATATTAGAAAAAAGAAATGGAATATTTCGCCTCAAGGAAGACACCATCTTATGATATACATGAACCGAATAATAATTATAGTAGTTTAATAAAGCAACATATTTATTACATATAATAATAAATAATTACATACACGTCTTACACCTTGACATTTTAAAACTCATGTAACGGCAGTTACCCATTCAAAACAATTAAAAATCGCTTAGCGAAAGGGAAAGTGGAGTTCCGAAACGTAAGGTAGGCCAATTAAGAGGCATTACATATGAAAAAAAAAGCCAATTATCTAATCGGAAATTTGGATCAGACTATTACTAAACGATTCATGGCGTTTGATTGGTGCAACAGGTAGTCCGCAGATCGGATGTTATTTGTATATAAAAATAAAGGCAGTGATGTGATTTTAATGATATTGTTGTTGATGAATTAGATAACATTTTAAATTTTTACCGTCAAACTGCATACTTCATTCTAGCGTACGTAATCGTTTAAATACATTTATAGCCAAACTTGTTCTTTCTAAATAAATTCATATACTTTCATAGTAAAATTATGCCGATGTCATAAAACTGCATTGTATTTTTTTCTAGATGGGTCAAAGTTTCGGGGACTGTGGGAAAATAAAGAAAATTAATAAAATTATTATTATTTATTATTACTTATGAAGGGGCGCTAGTCTCGCACTTATTTTACAACAACAAAACATTTGGGCCATCTATTTAATATTTAAATAATTATTTAAAAATTTTCATTGTAAAGATCCTCTTCAGATATATGATCAAAACATTTGGGCCATATATTTAATATTTAAATAAATATATAAACTTTTTCATTATGTAACTACTTACTAGATAGGTATAGTAGAATCCACCGCTTTATGAGAAAGAAAAAACAGCAAAGGATACCGCCAATAGAAGAAATGCTAATTGATCTGGACATTTTTGAGTATTTTAATGTCGAAAACACCGTACACTGTCCATATACATAAAAATAAAATGATATTTTGTCTATTAGGACCACCGTGCAAAGATTCAATAACCAACTTACTGGAGATCGTTAGGGGTAATTTGCGTAAAATTTCTATATTGATTAACTTTCTTTAATATGAATTTACATTTTAATTTCTATAAAGCGGCGTTCAGACTTTACAAGTTACTTGAATTCAAGTAACTTGAAAGGAGTAACCTGAATTCAAGTGAACGTTCATACTATTTCAATATTTGATTCAAGTCATTTCATGTTGACATTTTTATTTAAATGATTCCTGTTTCAAGTTACAAAAATTGCGTCAAATGATGTGATTCCTGCTGGAATAAAAGTTGTAAATCAGCTGATTGTGGATGGATTCCTAAAAATCAGAAAAAAAAATCTACACTTTATTTTACAAAAAAATTTCAACTTGAAATTTTTTCTCTGATTTTTAGTAATTTACAACTTGTATTCCAGCAGGAATTACATCATTCGACGCCATTTTTCTAACTTGAAAAAGGAATCAAGTAAAAATGTCAACTTGAAATGACACTTCTAAACATTTATACATATCGTTTGGACATCTTTACATATATATTATAAAACTTTTTATTGATGAAATGGCATCAAAAAGGGGCCACGAGGTATTGCTCCTTCCGCCCTATTTTTGTGTATTTAACCCCACAGAATTAATTTGGGGACAAACTAAAAAAGAATAAGGCGTTATAACGTGTTTCCCAAATTTGACGGGTTGATAGCAAATTTGGTAAAAGAAGAAATTAACAAAAGTTCAGCTGATGATTGGCAGACAAAAATCAAACATGTTATCAAAGAAGAAAATTCTTATATAACGAGTCCGACCAAATTGATTATCAATGTTGATGACAGTGAATCCAATGGTGAGGGTTGAGATAGGGTAGGTAAGCTTAATTAATTTATAATATTTATGACTTTATTCACCGTGTTTTTAATTTTAGAATTAAAATTTGAGACAAAAATTTTAATTAGCAACGTTTGTGAATTTCACAAGAGATCAGAAAATGAACCTATGGGCGAGGTGGAGTGGTCAACCTCTATTGAAATCTAATATGCGTTATAGAAATTAAAATATAAATTCATATTAAAGAAAGTTAATCAATATAGAAATTTTACGCAAATTACCCCTAACGATCTCCAGTAAGTTGGTTATTGAATCTTTGCACGGTGGTCCTAATAGACAAAATATCATTTTATTTTTATGTATATGGACAGTGTACGGTGTTTTCGACATTAAAATACTCAAAAATGTCCAGATCAATTAGCATTTCTTCTATTGGCGGTATCCTTTGCTGTTTTTATAGCGTTTTTTCTTTCTCGTAAAGCGGTGGGTTGTACTATAAAAAAATATGATCAAAATATATGTCTATAGGTTCTAGTAAACACAACATATTATAATATACATGATAATATATATCCAGTGTTGCCGTTTAGGTGGAAGTTTTGGTGAATTTGCTCCCATAATGACATTTTTGTCATTAATTTTGTTTTTCTTTTTTTTTAATAAATAGGTAATTTTTATTATTTACTTATTAGGTCAGCGATGTTTTATTTGTAAATAAAACTAGTGCAGGTACAGGTTATGCTGTGTTCATCCTCGATAAAAAAAAAATAAAATCCACAATTTTTGTTCAGTATACTCCGCTGAGATTATGGCTATAGAAAGTGCGTTGGAGTGGTTAATGCATAATCCCTCCAACGCACTGATAATGTCAGATTCTAGATCAGCTTTAGATGCTATAAAAAATAGTACATCTTTTTCGAGCTTTGCTACGTCAAACACTATTTGTAAGGTCAAAAAATTACTTCATTATGTGCATAATATAAGATGTATTGTTCATTTCGTATGTGTAAAAGGCCACGCAGGAATATCTGGAAACAACACGGTTGATCTCTTAGCAAAGGAAGCTACAGCTCTCTCGACACCTTTAATCATTTCATAGATTATACGGATGCAATAAATGTTGGAAGAAATCAGGCCCGTCAAATATGGGAATCAGACTGGGAAAAATTCGTAAATAGGTCCAATAATCATTATACTTTTATACATCCTACCTAACCTAAAAAAATCCCGCATATTAGCGAATTTAATGTAAATAGAGCCTATTCAGTAACTATCACACGCTTAAAGTTAAATCACGGGAAATTTCCAGCTCACCTATATAAAATAGGTATCTTAAATACAGCGATAATTATTCTACTGCGGATTTGAATCATATCTTTTTTGCATGTAAAAATCACTACCAAAAAAGTACCCAATTACTAGAAGCTATAAGAAATAAAAATTACCCTAGCCCCATTAATTTAACATCCATTTTAAGCAATGGCAATAAAGATACCTTCGACTTATTGGTCAATTTTTTGCGTTCAATTAAATTAGACCTCTAATTAACCATTGCTTCTCTTTCTACTACGCATCTGTGGCAAATGGACTCTATCCAATGCCAACACTACAACAAAAAAAAATTTTTTGTCAATTTACAGATGGCGGCAAATTCAAAATAAAAAATATGCTTTATTATGGCCTTTTGCGAAATTTCATTCATATAATATTTATTTTTAATTGGCCATCACCATCGAGTACATTTCGCCAATTGACAAGTTGAAATTTATTTTCATTTTTATTAACTAGATCGCTTTTCCGGACTTTATTTATTTATATCGAAAACATTTCTTTTAGTGTGGGTAGAAAAATTGGGCAATTTTTAAAAGTGCGGGTGGATAAAGAGGGCATTTTGGGATTAAGTGATGAGAAATTTTACATTTTGAATTGTTAATACTGTCTATATCATATAAATATTACCGTGTAATGGGTGCAGATTATTTCATAATATTTATATGCCATAGATCTATTATCATATATATGATAATATATCTATGACGTAAAAATATTACCGTGGAATGGCAGCCTTAGTACCGAACTAAACGGGCCTAATAACTATCGCTGCGAGTATAACGCTTGCTCTCTAAACTACACGGACAGCGATTTTCACGCTATGGACTTGCAGGCTTATGTAGTCGGCACATACTTCGGTTAGAAAATTTACTTCAAAACATTAGACCATACGCAGCGATTTCTACGCCCGTCTAGTTTGTCCCTTAGGGTAACGGACATATTTAAAAACTGTGGAGAGATACCTTCAAAATAGGTACAAGAACGTGTTGAAATTTGTACTGATGCGAATTCTCACCATTGTACCGTTTAAGGGTTAATAAAGAGACAAAATAAAAAAAACCTATAAAAGATCTGTATTTTTTTAGTAGAGTATATCCGATAATGTTTTATATCTGATTGGTATTTAAAAAATGAACCTGTCAAATATTATTAATTGGTTATTGATGAATAACTCATAATCTCGATTAGAATTGGATTTATCCGATGATCATCTAAGTGGAGCAAGATCGTTTCAAAATTGGCTCGTTTTGGTAGCCTACTCGTACTCGTATGAGTCTGTCTTCGATGTCATGATGGTCAAAATTTAGAGTATTGCTGGACAAATTCAGTAGATGTTATATTTACGTAAAAGGCTAGTTGGAATAGGACAGTTTGACAGTTTGGTATGGGAAGATTTATCAAGATTTGGAGAAGAGGAAAACGGCAATTTTTATAGGCAATCTGCAAGTTACGTTTGTTTTTACATTTTAATGAGGGGAATTTTAGTAGTCTTTTGATGAAATTACGGCCACATTAAAACTTGGGCATGCAATTGTTGACACGATTGGGACTTACTAGTACTACTTAGTACTACTGCGCAAGTAGTATGTTGCTATGCCAACTGACTATCAACTGCCAACCTAGCAGTTCTTAAAAAAATATTTCTGGTATTTCATGCTCCGTGTGCCCTATTTGAAAAAAAAACAAAGAAAATAATAAAAAACCGGAAAATTTCTTGAATATTTCATAAACTGTAAGTTCATTCATAATACTCATAATTAAAAATAAATCCATAATTTATTAATTAGCTACAGTGACAGTGACTAATAAAGGTGATTATTTCCCTTGCCTGTCAAATATCAATTTTTAACCAATCACGTGCTTGGAAACTGATTTGACGCAGCCAATCAAAACAAAATAAAGCGACTATTCACCTTGGTGGTAAATAATCGACTATTTGATCATGGTCCTCAATATTAACCTAAAGGACGGTATCCAACAATAAAGAAGCCGCCCGTAAATTTAAAATTTTTCAAATAGAACCTATACTAATGATATTATAAAGTTGCTTATAGTTAACAAATTATCGATCTTTAGTAGCAAATACACAAATCCAACTGATTTCGCACTTTTTCTGAAACTGTAAATATATTAATTCATTCCTTTCTATGTAATACCGTCGTCCATTTTACGACAAACATAGTAGACGCGCGTCATCTGAATTTTGACAGTTTGCCATTAAAGTTTATTACAGAATTAAATTTGACACATTTTGTTAAAAAGTATTAACAATGAGTAGATTCGGTAGTAAAAATCTTCAAGAAATTGATAATATAATTAAATTAAACGTACCTGCCAACACAGTAAAAAGCAAAACTAGTATTTGGAGACAATTTACCAAATTTTGTGAAGAACGTCAGTATGAGTTGAATGATTCAACACCGGTAGCTCAATTGAATAATATTCTAAAAGATTGCGCATGCAACATGAAAAAAGAAGATGGTGATGGATATAAAGAGTATACTGTGGAATTCTACAGCAAAATCGCTTCAGGAACTTTTTTTTACAAAGTACAATATACAAATTGATCCATTTGAAGGAATTGAGTTCAAAAGTGCCCCAGATGGTCAGAATGCTAAAAGACGGATATTACAAAAATACCCAGAAAAAAGAAAAGTGAGTTAAACATCTCTAACTATTGAAAATATGTGTTCTATCATGGAAAAATGCGATGAGGAGACTCCTGAAGGACTGCAAAAAAAGTTCTTTTTTATAGCATCAATTGAATTAGCTTGGAGGGGAGGCGAATGTGTCTCATGTTTAGTGTAACGTTTTAAGTTTGAGATCGATAATCACGGTAGAGAAACGGGTAGAATAGAATACAACCCTATATTTACAAAAACTTGCCAAGGTGGAAATAAAAAATGTGCAAATAGTAAGTGGCTAATTCAAAATATACAGAATCCTCAGCGGTGTCCGGTTAAATTGTTTAAAAAATTAATTGAAAAAAGAGGCTCAAACATCACTTGTCCACGTCTTTTTCTCCAAATCCAAATCCAAATCCAAATCCAAATCAGTTTTGGAAGAACGAAAATTCATGGCAGTATAAGAACTCGCTTGTAGGTAAAAATGTATTTTCGAAGTGGACTAAACTACGAGCAGAATCTGTAGGTATTGATACGAAACGGTTAAAAATTACCAACCATTCATGCAGATCCACAGCAGTTTCACAGTTAGCTAAAGCCGGAGTACCTGAGAAGCAACTGATCCAAATAACAGGGCATACCAGTTCATCTTCCATACAACCGTATTTACAAATGGATGAACAACACCATGGAAAGAAACTACAAAAATTAAGAGGGCAAGAAAAAGAAGTTATGGTAAATACAGCTACCAATTCAAATGCCACGCAAATGGTTCAAATAACTCATACCGGCCATGTCACTTATAATAACTGTCTTTTTAACTTTTAATAGAATCTTAATATTGTTCATTTGTTTTTGGTAATAAATAAATATAATTTATACGTACAGAATTTTTTTTGACTCGGGAAATAATCTTATTAAATATAACGCGACCTTGACAAATTAGCTACTATTTTTATTGCTACTAAACTTCTCGTATATTTTACAATTTGTCTCGACAATTTTGGCATTAATAATCAAAGAATAACTCCCTCGAGCTAAAGCTCTCGGGAGTTATTCAGATTTTTAATGCCAAAATTAAGTCTCGACGAATTGATCCTAAAATAAACTCGAAATTTAGATGCAATAAAAATAGTCAGCTATTTGTCAAGGTCTTGGGATATTACTACCGAATAATTACCAATCGGTGTCTTAAAAAATGTCAAAATCTAACGTGTATATCGATGACATCAAAACTTAAGAGAGATTTCTTGCTGAAAATAGTGTTTAAAACAGTAACTTGATCTGAAAACTTCACTATATATTTATGACCTAAGTTATGACCATATAGAGCATAGACAATGTTTAGAAAACACAGAACATACATAATAATAATATTGTTCCACTATATCAAGCAAAGAGACTGATAACTGAAATTACACTAACCTATTTGTAATGAAATCGTAAGTATCCAGCCCAGAGATGTTTTATTTTTTATTATTAAAAACAAAATAACATCTAGTCGTTATAGCAAAGGTTTATTTTATAAAAACTACTTAACCTATACTTTCTAAAATATTTGATACGAATTAGATTTAATCAAACTTTGACACTATCTTAGATTCTCAAAACCGTGAATATGGTGAACATGTCATACTAGAGTAGATGATTTTCAGTTGCGAATGAAATCGAGGAAAAATTGTACAATTTATGAGTTTTTAAAAAATCCAATTAATTATAAATATAAATGTTGTATCCATTATTATGAAACTATGAGGATCCGCAGTCAATATATCATCCCAGTATTCTAGCCTGTGGGAAACCTTTAATTTCAGAGTATTCCTACTCTGGTTTTGAAACTATGACAACTGATCTAAATTTGAAGAACAAATTCGTTTTTTTTTTTAATCAAAATATTAACATTAAAGAGAATAATGAATACTTAACTAGAATTTACTAGAATGGTCCAAATATCTTGATTAGTCCTGACTTAAAAAAAAACAGTTAAATTTTTTGTCCAGATATATCAATCAATAAACCACAGTGCATGGGTGCGATATATCTTGCGAGGATCAAAATCGAACAAGGTCTACCTAACTCACAGTAACTTCATTAAGGATAAAAGTCCTTGCTAGAATATGCGTTTTTATTTGTTTGTGTGCAAAAGATTTTTATCAGGTCATACTTGCTTGAACAATTTAAGCATGAAGTTTATTATTAAACACAGCACATTATTATGAATTATTACATATTAAAGGATTATTATTATTCATGCGAAATAAAATTGTTTGCTGCTTTAGAAGTGTAATACCTACCTAACGCTAATGAGAAGTCTATTTACAATTAATTGGCATATGTATGGACATTTATTCAATAGTAAACACACAAGAGATTTTTTTATCGGATAAATTTCTCTTAAATTACTAACAAGATTTTCATAATGTTCAGAAACATTTCCAAACCGATTTATATTGTATGTTTTTTTTTGTAAACAAACAGTAACAATCACTAATGAATTAAAATTGATATTGGTATTTTTTGCAGTTTTGCGAACTCTTACACTTAATTGCTGTGAAATTATGACTAAAGTTGGCAAATAAAGTGACGTCCGCTTACTAGATATTGAGGAAGAGAAGTTTTTATCGCGATACAAAGGATGCACCTTTTTTGTCGCTGTCAAAGTGACAAAACCATTTCCAAGTATTTGACGTTTTAACATTGGGGTTAATTTATCTTAAATAAAAAAATATGTTGAAGAATCATTTTATATTATATTAAATATTTATTTTTTAGCGAAAATAAGAGACAAAATTCTAGTGATATTATGGAAATCGATATACAAGGTTTATTTTTTCTCTAATTTATGGATTCCAAGATATTAATGTTATATCACGAAAGAAAATACCCTGTATATTTTTTAAAGTGCTTTTACTTTACATCATACTTCTACAATTAACTCAAACATATTCACAAGTTTCATTCATCTTTCATTCCCCGATATGTATCTCAATAAAAATTACATTGTCTGAAGTATTACATTTATAATATTGACGTAATGTTTTCACATGCAGTGGGAAGAACACCACATATCAAAAATTAGTTCACACAATCGTGCGACTCAACCGAAGGATCTATTATGTTTCTAGCAGGTGTTTCAAAGGATATCACTCATTATTTCATTACGGAATACTTTCGAGAGTAGATACAAAAGTTTCAAGGTGACCTACATGTAAGACAATATCTACACGAGTAGCCGTAGGAAACTTACCTCAAAACAGTAAAAGTGAACAAATTTACCAGTAGAATGAATAACTGATTTGTTTGCCATGGTATTTTTTTTTTAGTGATTTGATTTTAATTTTAATTTATGTTAGTTTAAATGTCATTATTAATTTCTGAGGACCGTAGTCTTGTAGGTCTTTTAGGTGAAGGAAATGTGGCAAAAAGGACAAAATATAGAAGGACCAGGGAGGGTATAATCAGACGCAAGACTGTCATCTCCAGTACCGAAGATCAGACCATCTAAGACATGCCCCAGGACAAAATTATGAGAAAAATGTGTGAAAAATTTAAAAATTTTAAAACTCGATCGCCCCTGTAACCAAGAAACATTTCATTGAGTAGTTATAGGTAAACCGAAGGAACTGTACTAGGAGTGTATGGGTCCGGAATCCGGTACTTTGAAAGCTTGGGCAAATACCTGGGCGGAAATTCACGTCATCGGAAAATGTGTCCAGCTTAATATTGGCAAAACATATCGCAGACAAGCAGCCATCAAAGTGTTGAAGTCTAATGTAAACAGTTCAAAAATGGTCTAGAAATCCATAAATAAGCTATGCGAGAAAAATACAGTTACCCTTACATGATAGGATAATGAAATTGCAGACAGTCTCGCAAGAAAAGGAGCCCAAACACCCTTTATGGGACCCGAACCCTGCTGCCGACTCCCGAAAATGGAGTTGGAGTACAAAAGATCTGACAATTGGGAAGATCTCGAGGGATTAAAACAGGCGTATACACTTCTAGGTGACTATGCAAAAACACTGCGGACTCAAACGATATCTTAGGAAACTTGGATTCTTGCGGAATATGTGGCCTTACAGAATCCAAAGGCTCGCCTAGCTCTGGAACCACTTTAAATCCAGAATTTCTTTATAGGCATTAGAAGGGATTATAGTGATTGTTGTAGGCGTTGAAAACTACCCCTATCAGCTTTTTGCGACAGAAGAGGACACAATAGATCTTTCAGGGTGCACAGCAGTTAAAACTACGACCTAAATATGCTATGATCGTCCTGCGAATAATTTATTTAAAAAACCAACTAATTAATTTATATGAAGTGGAATTCATCTCCAATTTAGAAGAACCATCCCGCATTATTCTAAATTAAAGACAAGGTGCATGTAGTAACTTTATGATGCAGATTCAAATCGACTAATGTTTCTAAGGCACCTAATAATTTTAAGGGTCTTTATAAAGTTACAACAAAAAGCAATAAACTCATTTCCAACTTCTGCGATTACTGGTTTCATTCGCATCTATTAAGATATCAAAGTAAGAAACAAATTGTGAACGTACGAACAATTTGGTTCGCTTATTAGGTATTTAAATGCGTATAACATTAACAAATTGCTTTTCCTTTGACACGTTAAACTAATGTGATACATCAGTCTTTTCTATCTTTGATCTGGCACCGCAACGATGTATTCGTGCATTAAGTGCTATCAAAGAATATTAAGCGATTATGGACGAATAAAACTAATAATAATTTTAATATTTCTGATGGTATTTATTCAGAATTTCTCATGATTAAAAGGCAGAAAATGTAGAAATTGTAAGGGTCAACTTTATAAAATTTCGATGACTTTAATTTATTCATTATTCATAAAAGGTATTATTAAATATTATTGTACGACAGGGGCGTATTCAGAAAGGAATAACTGTCTCTTTCTATAGCGATGATCTTTTTATATAAATTAAATATTATTATTTAATATATATAATGAAAGTTACTGTCGCACAATATTAAAAACATATATACAAGAATTGTTCATTAATAATAATTTTATTCACTACAACACTTTTCTGGAATTACAATTGCTGGATTTGTTTCAAATGAACATTAAAAAAAAATCCATTCCCAAGTGATTTTACTTCATTTAAATTCCCAAAAAAAAAATTTTTTTTCTAGACTTGGCGGCATTGTAAACTTTTGTTTTGTGACGTCATTTTAAACTCATCGAGATCAGAGTTTATAATATAAATCTGTGTCTTACCTTTTGTTAGCCCTTTAGTATCCTAATCGAGTCTAGCACTTTATTTATAATGACTGATTTATTCGCTCGTATTTATACAATTTATACAATTTTTACCTAAAAATAAACAGACTAAAAAATCTTTCAGTGGCGTTAGAAATAAGGAGGTAAAAACAGTCAGTAAAACTGAAATTTTTATTTTGATTTTAAAATTTGAACACTCTGTATCTTAGAAACTAAGGCCTCTGAAGATACGTGATTATATAGTAAATTTTATCAATTAACGATGGTGTCAAGCATGGTCGCCCCAATTTTGAAACACCCTGTAATATGCGATTGCACATTGCAGAATAATGATTTCTTGCTTATCTTATAATTAAAAAAATATTATTTCAATTATCTTAGATTATTACAGTTATGAATAGCAAAGTGCTGGATCGAAACATATAATTTTCTACTTCATCGCTTATTGGCAGATATTTTTTTATAACATTGTCATTAATTTGTATCCAATTATTATAATTTAATAAAAGTTAAGAAGGCGTAGCAAAACAATTTTCTAGGGCAAAAAGTAAAAGGTTGTTAATCGAATAAATGTTTTTCGTAACAGAATAAATTGTTATTTTAAAATTATTTTCTTATGGGTGCATATAGATAACGAAAAAAAGAAAACAAGGTTTTCTAGGTAAACAAGTAGTCAAATAATATTTAGCCCAGTTGCCAGAGCCAATTTCAGACTAAAATATCTCATATAATGCGATATCGCTGAAACTAGGCTCTTAGGTACTTTTTTGGGTGTATAAAATGATAAAAAAATCTTTACTGCTCTAAAGTGTAGATATGCTAAGTTCAAAATTTGAAAAACAAAATTGCACCACGTGAAAAAGCGGGAAATTTTACCAAAATTTATATTATTATATTTTCATTGCCTACTTCTGGGCATGATTTGTAGCTTATTTAACATTAATTACTTTGATGTGAGTTTACGCTGCAAAGATTTAAAATCCTGGGGGAGTCCATCGTTGTCGATGATGGTGGTTTTTCTGGGTTTTCCCACAACTGTAAAGCAAATGCGCCATCAAGCATCAGTAAGTCGCCCCAGAGCGCCACGGCAAATAATAATAATAGCCGTCCCTCCCCCGCACAAGCTGCAGAGATTCTGGGATTCACTCGTAAAGGAGTGAATTGCAGGGCGTATATTATTATTATTATTATTATTATTAGTTATTTCAAAAAAATATTATTAAAAATAAGAAAGCGAATTAGAAAACTAAGCCGCTGAATACAAATATTCAAGCGAGGCATTCGGGAAAAAACTAAAGTATCTTTGCCAAAAATGTACGCAAAAAAAAGCATTTGAAGCATTTGAAGAGGAGATTCTAAGCTTTGTAAGGAAACCCTTAGATTTTATTTTATTTTTCTCATAGAAAAATTGACCAAAAGTTATAATTTCCACAATTCTAACTCTATTTTAAAAAACGATTATTTTAAAGCCGAAGTTTTATTAAACTAAATACCATTACAAACTAATTTTTAACTAACTAACCCAACTATCTTCGAAATAATGAATTTTATAATAAATTGTTAAAAAATCCAATCAAAACGGGCTTGTTTCTTTTTTCTAACGATCGACATACTTCTCTAATCATTTCTACTCTTATTCTGCTTTAATTGGCGGTATGAATAAATCAATTAGATTTAAATCTGGTGATCGAGCAATTAGTCCTCCATACCCTATTTAGGGAAATTGCTGATTAAGAATGAATAGCAACATTTCGAGGAATGTCGCTTAATCTTATATACAGTTCTTTGGATACTCTTTTTTTTTTAATTAATTTTTTAATCAGCAATCAGAAAGTTACATTTCTATGAGCTAATGTGGTATCTTAGGAATGGGTTGGACACGTTCCATCATTCCATCATTTGGCAGGATGAGGACCTCTCCAGTGATGGGGCCTCTTGACTATGATTTGAGATCAAAAGGTACACGTCTTTTGAGTCTTCGGTTATTCCCTTGTATCAGGAGTGGCTGTATTAACGGATTGGTATGGCTTTCAATATTTTCGTAATGTTTAGTACTGCGCTCTTTTATGACATCCTGGATCCTGGGAATAGCAAGGTCATTGTGGAGTGTTTCATTTGTTATGTACCATGGGTCATCTGATATAGATCTAAGTATTTTAGATTGGCATCTTTGAAGAGTGACAATGTTTGATTTAGTGGCGCATCCCCAAAGTTCGATGCCGTATGTCCATATTGGTTTCAGTATTGTTTTGTAAATCAGGATCTTATTTTCAAGTGACAAGCGAGATTTTCTACCTAGTAACCAATACAGTTCTATGAATTTTATGTCGATCTGCTTTCTTTTTTTCTTGATATGATCTTTCCATGTTACCCGTTTATCTAGATGTATTCCAAGATAGCGCACTGAGTTGGATTCTGGTATTCTTGAATGAGACTGCCGGGCACTGGCTCTTTTTTAAAGTAAATGTTACTTGTGTAGATTTCGTTTGATTTACTTTCATTTTCCATCTTGTTGTCCATTGTTGTAATAGATTTAAGTGATGTTGTAGATGAGCCGAGGCTGTTTCTGGATTTTCATGGCTGGATAATATTACGGTGTCATCAGCAAATGTATAGATTTGGGTATTTGGTGTTGTTGGTAAATCCGAAGTGTACAGTAAATAAAGTTTTTAGATGTGCTACCATCTATGGTAAGAAGAGAGTATTGACATTAAATTTTGACTGAATCTAATAAATTAAAATTCCTTACTGGTTTACTCAGTAAATAAAGTATTGGGCCCAAAACGCTGCCCTGTGGTACACCAGATCTAACTGGGAAATAGTTTGACAATTCACCATTAAATCTGGTTCTGAATTCGCGATCAGTTAGATATGACTTAAATAGACTAAGATAAGATGGAAGACAGAGGTTTATCGTATAGAGAAGTCCATCGTTCCAGACCTTGTCAAAAGCCTGGCTGATATCAAGGAATGCTGCGGGAGAATATTTTTTGTCTTCTAGTGTGGCATTGCTGGATTGTTGAATGAGACTGTCTCAAGCCAAATTGATAATCTGGGATTTCGTGTAGGATAGGATCAAGTCTTTGAAGTAAAAGTTTTTCAAATAGTTTTGATATGGTAGATAAAAGAATAATAGGTCTATAGAATGTTACAAGATATGGATTTGGTTTTGGTACCAGTATTATTTCAGCAGTTCTTAATGGTTTAGGCCAATACTGTAATCTCTGCGTAGCGTTCAAGAGATATAAGAGCATAATAACTCCTTTCAAAGGAAGTTCTTTAAGCATTTTGGCTGTTATTTGATCAGCCACAGGAGCTTTTCTGTTGTTTAGTCTAACTATTTCTTTTTTAGTATCTCTAGGCGTGATTAGCTTTACGGGTCTGTTTATTCCTGGATTATTAGATAAAGAGTCAGTGATTTCTTGATCTGCTATATTATCATGAGTGGTGAAAACTTGTGTAAGATGTTCTGCGAAAAGATTTGCTTAATCCTCATTACTTCTAGCCCATGGACTTGTGAGATTTTCTTTTCGTATGGGTGGGTTTGTTTCAACTGGTTTTAATTTTGCTTTAATTGGTCGCCATATTGAGTTGTCATGACGATTCAGGCTAGAGACATAATCTTGAAAATTTCTAACTTGTATTTCTTTTAATTTGCGTTTAAGTTTATTTGTAAGTTTGTTTAGTTTTGTTTTGTCAGCTGGATTGTGACTTTGTTGCCATTTTCTCCTCGCCTTTCTATTCTCTACTATTAATTTCTTAATTTCTTATGGAATATTTGTTTTATACTGGTATGTTTTTGAGATAGGGGTAGATTGCTTGGCTGCTTCCTGTAGCACTGTAGTGAGATTTTTCACACCTTCTTCTAATTCTTCTGTGCTTTTTAGACTATTTAAAGTGATTTTTTCTTGGATGATATTTCTGTATTTTTCCCAGTCGGTTTTTGAATTATGCAATCTAGTTACTTTTTTATGTTTATTACACAAGTACTAATAGTACAAAGTACTGGGGTATGATCAGACGATAGGTCATAATTTGGCTGAACATCCGTGTACGAGTCAGATATACCATTGGTGATATAAAAGTCTAAACGGTCAGGTAATTTTGCTGGATCTGTCGGCCAGTAGGTTGGGCAACCTGTGGATAGAAAAGAATATTTATTCTCTTGAAGAACCTTAGTTGGATACTCTTGGACTAAATTTTACTTGTACTAACATGTATATTAACTGTTATACCAGCATCAGATTAAATTAATTTTTCTCGAAAAGTTTTTGCTACTTCACATTTCTCATACACTACTGAACTAGTACAATATTTTCAGGTGTTCTTCAAAAAGTACAACAATAGCAACAATTATACTTTTCATTCGTTAAAATTCGATAAACCGTTGACTCAACTCAATTGAAATACACATATTCCCCATACCAGTATATAAAGAGATCGACCTACACCATAATCATCTAAAATTAACATTTTCAATACCCAAGCAGACTATGTATACATATCTAATTACGAACGAGAATACAGGAAGACGTAGTTGAGCAAGCCATTACCCGGGAACTCGCGAAACAAAAGCGAAATGCTTTTTCTAATGATGATTACTAGACTCCTTGGCGTTATTGCGAAAAATAAATGTGTGCGAGTTCTGTGCAAATGCCGCACATGCACATGCAAATTACTAGAGTTATTGCATTTTAATTGTGAGTTTGAGTTGGTTAGCACAGCGGCTGAGCGCAAAGATCTTATCATCACGACTATTTACGTGGATTAGACAAGTTTGAAATATGGGTCTAAATAGAATCAAATTAGGATTTGTAAGCGTTTTAATCAATTTAAATTTTTTCCTGTTCATATATATTTCGATCTTTTCACGTAAACAACGTTGGGATTTTACTTTATTCTATTTAACACGCGTAAGGTTAATGTATCAGCTACTTTCTATCAACGAAACTGATAAATGCTAGGGATGTGTAACTGGAACAGTACCTGTTCCTTTTGGAACAGGTTTTTACAAATATTTCTTGGAACAGGTATTATTAGAGACATGGAACAGGTACGTTGGAACAGTCTCTGACGTCACTGTGCCAGCAAGTACCCTGTTCCAGTGTCACATCCCTACTCGTAGAAGAGGCCTTTTACATTTATTAAAAATAGCTACTTTGATATCGGCGAAAATAGAAGAAAATGTTAGGTTATTAAAAAGTCAGGAGTTAAGGGTACACAACTTGCAATACGTTGGAACTGGAACAGGTTTCTTGAAACAGGTATATTTTAGAACTGGAACAGGTTGTACCTGTTATTCAATTACAGCCGTTCCACCCATCCCTAAATTAAATGCAGCCCAGAAAACAGGGTCGACAACTTTACCAATCAAAAATTCTCAATCTGTATTTGGGATTTTTGTTTTTTGTTATTTTTAACCGATTCTAGTTAAGATCCTAAGACCGTTGTAGGATGTAAGATTTTCGTATTCTTGCCACATAACACGCCGCTGATTTGCAACGAGTGTCTTATTTTTCTCTGGAGATTTGGAATATCGAAGAATCGTAATTAGAGACGTTCTGTTTCTCAGTCGTTTGCTGCACTTCAACGTGAAGTTAATAATTATTAGGAGCGAATTGTGGGATGGGCAAAATGATTAATCTGATTTGCAGTTTTGTTTTTCTACTGCTTGGGTACATACGGTTCTTATTGGAAATTCGGCAACCCTACTTTTGGTAGAAAATTTCCTAAAATGTAAAGATGTATTTTGTAAAACATGCAAAATATATAAAGTCTACTTATACCTCTCTCGTAACCTGATATTAACACATTGAAATATTTTTCTCTCTGGCAACACTCTATGTTAAGGAAAATTTCGAAAGTTTCGAGAAACCTAAACAATAAAAGTAAATTCTGGCATTATAATCATTTAATTCAAGGAACAAGATGAAATACCAGTCAAGAATGAAAAATTACTGCTACAAATTGATGTGCAGTCAATAAATAAAAATGGCAAATATCACCTAAATGGCTTATTCCATCGAATTCAATTAAGACCACCGTTTCGGTAGTACAAAGTTTGGAAAAGTACTTTCTGATATGTTTATATCAGAACTTTCAAATTATAACCAAAACTATATAAAGTTATAATATTTTATCATTCCAAATGTATGCTCTCGAATTTTTTCGCACGTAAGCGTAGAGGTGCATCAAATCAAACTACACTCTTAAAAAGTATTGTGAAAAAACTTGCTATCAATGCTATCAATATTTTCTAGGTTAGAAACCAGCTAAGATACTTTATTTTGTATATCTGGAAAAGACAAGTATAATTGATAATGGATACGAAAATTTCTTGATTTTGAATATAAAATACCTGAAGGATTTATCCACAACCCACAACTATGGAATTCATACAGATAATGTTCCGATTCAAGAAAAGTGTCAGCCGTTAAAAAGAAGGTTTTCAATTTCATTAAAAAGTTAGTGGCTATGTAAATCATCTAATTAACATCAGTCAAATGATTTGTAAAGTTTTGTTGTGCCTAATTTGATTTCAAATAGTTTTGCATAGGGTCTTTACAGAGGACTTTTTGACCTTCCCTATTTTCATTGTTTTTGAAATTCGATAATCAATATTTCTTCACATGTTTCTTCGCATTTCAGAAATCTTCAGTTTATTGTAAATCATGAACAGAAATGGTGTTAGAAGTTGAAAACGAATAAAATAAGGAGGATCAATATTCACTTGAAGATGACGTTTTAATCGTATTGTTTGGTTAAACTTTATTAATTTCAATATGTTGTGAATATCAAACTTTGTTTCTGTTGTGATTGCATTTTTAATCTCAATAATTCGGTTGTACCTACTCAAATGGAAATAATACATTTCAATCAAACCAAAAAGATATTTAGTTTTTTATACTCATAGATAAATATACTTATTCTGAATAAAATTACATGTTTCATTATATTATGTGTTCGAATGTTACTGTGAATTCACACCAAACAATTACCAAATAAATTCACAGATTAATGAAGAAATTACAGTAATCATTTCGTAAGATTACACAATAAATCTAGTGAGTTTCCGTAGTATTTTTACAGAATTCATAAATATCTGTAGTTTTTTACATGATTTTACGTTGGTTACAAATGGCCAATGTGATTTTACATAATCTTTTTTATCAGTGTATATATTTTGATTTGTCAAGTCAAGTTTGATTTGACCTAAAAAAATGTTATATAAGAATTTGATTTCATTCGATAATTTTGATATACAATTGGGGAGTTTGAAATCTACAAAACCCAATATTACGATAATTTTACCGAAAAGGTCAAGGACAATCAAAACGAATTATTAACAAAATCACCCCTCCAAAGCCAATGTAAAGGTTTTGATATAAATATACTAGTTTTTATTCAAACATCTCGTAGCAAAAACCCAATCCCAGTCGATGAAAATGCCTGGAAATATGAAAATTCAAATTATTTATCTGAAGGCAGGACTGATAGTTTAGAAAATGTATTAAAATGTCTTAGATGTTTAATGTCTTTAAATTCCTGGATTATAATTTCAAATGATCCCGAAATACTTATTTGAAAATGATGCCACTTATGCGTGTGAAAATTTGTCATAAGTAATTTAAAATTAAATATTTTTTTTAAATTTAAACCAAATATTTCAAGTGTCATCATAGAAATCGCGCTATTTCTCTATCGATTAATTCTTATATTGTATATTTTAATTATTTTTTAAATCATAATGCTTATTTAATGAATTTAATTACAAGTTTTTTAACTTTTATTTTGAAATCATTTGATTGATGTCAAAAATATGATGTAATTTTATTCTATAATTTTTGTCACTTATAATTACACGATAGCTTTTTTTTTGTCGAAGTAAACTTGACATGTATCAATAAGAATTTTGTTGCCTGGCAATTTAACGAAAAAAACTGCCTCTTACGAGTCCGTAGGACGAGTAATTTTTTCTGGCAGTCTTTTGAGTTGAATTACCTAAAGGCAACAAAATTCGAATTATAAATGTCAAGTTTACTTCGACTCAAAAAAAAGCTAGAGTGTAATTGGGTAAGACAATTTAATGAATATGTAAATCAATAAATTAAAAAATGAGATGTAAATTAGTTTATTTAATTTAACGGAAAAGTACAATTGTTAAAAACACAATTATTGAAAATAGCTGGATTTTCAGAACTTTCGTGTCTTTTGTTAATATTTTGCTGCATGCTAGTATTTTGAGCGGTGGTAGTAACTATTTCCTGGATGGTAGTACGAATGGAACCAATGATTTCTCTATGATGCTCTTCATCTAACTGAAGGTACGGTTTTAATAACGATGGGTTGATGCTATGTCCCGTAATTTTCACAAGTTTTTGTTCACCTATACCACTCCTGGATAATTCAGTTACGGCGGCAGCTCGATTAGAATGGTTCGTAATTTTCACCCGCTTGATATCAAGTCCAATATTTTTCGCCGAAGATTTGGTCCATTTAGATATTTCGTTTATCCCAATAGGAGAATTCTTATACCATCCTTTCGAATTTATTTTTTTGCCAGAAAGGATTTGGAGTTAAAAAAACTTTTCACATGTAATATGGTTTCCCCGTCTTCCCATAATTTGTTTCAACAATCTTACTGGACAAACACATCTTCTGCAGTGTTTGCTACCAACCATTAACTGTCGGCCAACTTCTAATTTCCCCCTTGTGCTGTCTTCGAAAACACTGTGTTATATTCAACTCTTCCGGTCTCTCTTCCACGGTTGTCTGTCTCGATTTTAAAATATAATACCTTACAATTTGCTGCTTCTCCACCTCTCCAAGCCAATTCATACGCAGCAATGTGATAAAACTTTCTTTGGAGGCCTACAGGTTCTTCTTCACTCCAGGACAGTGCCATTTCAAAAATTTCTCGTTTTGTGAGAGCATTATAACTCACCTTCCTTTTTTCTGGGATTGCTTCTAAAATTTTGCGTTTTGTGTCGCGTGCATTTCTCGCTTTCTTAAACTGTATGTCCGTGAACGGATTAAAAATTCTTTTATAATCTTTAAAGTACTTCTTTTGTAAAATTTTTGCTGAAGTGTTCCAAATCATCTTGACTGCTCTCTCTTTATAATCTTCTCCATCGTTATTCTTCATATTGAATGCCCAGTCACATAAAATAGAAGCTAACTCTTCAGTGGAAGTTTCTGCAATGAGTTCACATTTTTTTCCAAACAAAACATCGCAAATTGTCCCCAAATTGATGTAGTTGAATTGACAGTATTGCGAGGAACATTATCATTGATGGCTTTTTCAATTTCTCCACTCGAAGACTCTCCAAATCTGACAACGCAAGTTTGAGAAAAATTGACATAACGTCATCAAAAATTTGTTTACAATGCTGGTTGTCATGCTTTTAAAAGTTAGGTTCCATTATTGTCGCTGCAAACTTTTTTCGCTGTCATAATGACAAAATCACGCGGCTGATGCGATTTTTTTTTACATGAATTAAATTGTCGAATATAAATGATACAGGCAGGCATTTTGTCACGAAGTGAAATACAAAATTCCTCGTATCCTACTAAAACAACAATAAACTTTATTATTATTATTATTAATATGAGACTAGGGTGACAGATACTTCAAGTAATAAAAACGATTTTGCCCACACTTTAGAGCAATAATTTTCTATTACCGTTCTTAAAATAATAATTCAAGAGAGCGACGTTATATGAAACGTATATTACGCCTTCGCACGTATGAAGATTTATATGTACAATAAATTTTGTTATTTCTGGTTTTGGAATAAAGAGTAAAACGTCCTCACATACCGACAGTACAAAGAAACAATGTGGCGGTCAACGGAAGCTTTTAACAATGTAAGAGCCCGCGATATTTATTGGTCTGAGGATGAAATATATGTCAGCGGATTTGAAATTGATGCACAAGTGTAGATTTTAAATTACTTGTAGTTCGTACTAAAAACATAAATTGCCTCAAGGTCATAGCCGAAGAAATATAGTCTCAACTTTTACAAAAAAATTTACTTTTTGTGTTTTTAATTGAGACGAAGATAAATTGTACATCTATTGTATTCACTATAAATTTCTGCGGTAGTTTTAGTATATTATTTCAAAAAACTCTCTGGCATATCAAATCTTTAACATATTCTCATTATTAAGTGTAGAAATGTAGAAATCTGTTCGGAAATATTCTCAGATTTCATTTGGTTTGTGAATTTTTTTCATATTTGGCAAGTAATGGTCAACTTTTGAAGACTTTAATTTTCATGGGGTCAAAAGTACTCTAAATGGAACCTTTCAAGTCAAATTTGGTATTTGGACCTTCATTTTGTTGAAAATTACTTTAATACTTATTTTACTGGATTCTACAGCAGTTATGAACCTATTGAGTTATAAAAGTTTAACATTGGATACAGCAACACTGATTTTTCATTATTTAAAACCGATTAATTTTTACTATTACTGAATATTAGTAGTTTGTTGTTCTAACCGAAACAAAGTATTTTCTCTAATATTTGTTTCCATCACAACTCACATTCCGTCATGTTTCGTGTTAATATTTAATTATTTTATTATTCCAAGGTCCCATAAATGGATTAAATATCTGCATAAAACAAATAAATCTGGTTGATTTCATTTCACCGTGTTTCTTGACAAGCTATAATTATACACTAGATGTCAGCAGTAATGGCAATTATTAAAATTTATGAGTGGAAAATAAAGCGAAAATAAGTTTAGGTGTTATTTTCAGGAAGCTTTGTTTTTGAATCAAATTTTGATACAAACATCTGGTATGTCGCGAGAAAATATTTTGGATAATACCGATAATTTTTTATCCAAAAATATCTGCTAATAAATTTAAAATTTCCAAGAAATTGTTTTCCAAAGAAATTTTTATATACTGTAATGGTATCAAATTCTGCAAAGATAGTTTTTGAATTGTTCGAAGCAAGAACAAAAGTTAAAAAAGATTTCAAAATTTCATCAAAATTCGAGACTCCTCACTTTAAAACATTTTAACAAATTAAATTTTGTGTGAGAGTAACAGCTTACAAGAAGTAGAATCTTATTTAATTAAAGAAAACTTGAAATTTCCAAATTTAAAATTTAACATTGAAGTCCCATAAGACCACTTTACATATTAATTTAAGCAATCTATCTAAATTTTAGAGTGAAAGTAATAAAATGAAACTAAAATAGACTATTCAGACATGAAACTGGAAAAGTAAAACCAACTGAAAATATAATTTTTGGAAAGTTATAAATAAAATTAATCAATATAACCTCAAATTTAATATCTTTCAAAACTTTTAAGAAAATCAATTTAGAATAAAAGAACTATTAGAAATCGAAATAAGGGCACTAAATTCATCAAAAATTTAATACAAACATAGAAGAACATGGACAGTAACTAAATAATTTGAATATTTAAAAAGCACAGAGTAGAAAATTTCAAATCATTAGCATAAAGTAAAGAATGATCGGAATGGTTTGAAAATTATAGCAAAAATTATATTTTTAATTGTACTACCAAACGTAAGGTATAAAAATGTTTAATTTTTATTATTTGAAGTAAAGTTTCAAGAAATTTGAAAATTTTTAAAACAAGAGTGCTATGGAATCAGTTTTAATAAAACTGATTTCACAGAATTTTCGAGGCTCTTCCAATTTAGACCATCAAACAGTGCACATCGCTCCTATATTGAAAAACAATTGAAAAAAAGTGACAATTAAGAAAATTAAAAACTTTACCTGAAAGGAAATGTGTATTAGCAAGAACTGCATGATATAACTTAGTTCTTGCATGATTTTGTGATTCCTGACAAACCAAAAATTTTCATTTCCGATGTTAAAAACCTATGGATTTGGAGAAAATTGATTCCTGATTTTCTGCGTGATATGATTCCTGTTTCCTGAATTATTAAGCCCAGCATCCTGCATTTACTACTATCCATCCCTAGGGATCCCAAAGTAAAATTAAAGGTACAAAATATTAAATATCTAGATATTTTAAAAAAGACTAAAGGCCTAATAATAAAAAAAATAATACAATTTGAAACAGAAAGAGGTTAAAAATTTAAGGTTAGAATTCTTATTTTTCTTTTGAGAATAAAAATAATGGACAAATTTTAATATAAGAAAGTTTTCTTACCTTTTTCTACATTTAGTTTTTAATTAATATTAGTTCATTGTTTGTTTTTATTTCCTTTTATACATGTAATACGTTTTAAATAAAGGAAATTTGTGGTGTAATTTTTAAAAGGATCTGCATTCTTTATTTTTGAAACTGAGCTGTGTTATGAACCGACTCCTGATTTTAAGAGATCTCATGTTTCTTCTTGACGGAAGATGGCGCCCAAATAGATAATAATTTTTTCTACCAGGTGAGGTAAGGTGAGTTTAAAAATAAAATAATTTAAAATTCCAAAATTATAAATACAAATAAAAACAAATAAATTTAATTCCACAAAACTTAATAAATCATAACAATACTTTTCTGGACTCGTACATTTTATAAATCGATTTATAATTCAAAATTATTCTTTTTGATGGATTTTTTTTATTTAGTAGGTACAATTTTTATTGTAAAATTCTTATTATTCTTATTGGACCAATTTTTCTCTAAAAGTTATTCCTTTGTGGGAGTTTTTATGTTCGTATTAACTATTTTTTATTGTGTGTTATTTATTTTTCTTACAAAAACATTGGAAAAATTCTCTGAGATTCAATTATGGCGACCTTGTCTTGCTATGGTGTTACCTAGATTATTCATACTAATATGACAAGGATAAAGACATTCTTTTGTCTCCAGTTAACGAAGGTCTTGTTTGAAAACAATTACTTACAATTAGGTAGGTACTATATATTATTTTGAGATTTAAAAATCTTACAATTTTGGAATCTCAGAAACGAAAAGATTTGCAAAAATGTAGAAATAGATCAAAAATTATATACGTTAAAATCAATAAAATTTATATGCGGAATAATACAATATTTAAGATAATTTTGTTTAAAAAACAGTTTAATTATTGGGACATAGGCTAAGGGCAGGTGATTGGGACCAAAATATGTCGATAGGACCAAATATACCTTAATAAAATATTACTGTGGAATCGAACCCACGTCTCCAGCATTCCATGTTGATGCCCTAACCGCTAGACCACCGAGGCATGTAATCCGGCAATGATCTAGCTGGTCATGAGGAGATATATTAGGGATGCCCTTCCTAATTCAGATCTTTCTTGTACTTTCACATTACGACCCCCACGTCGTATTAGAAAACACCACTCCCAGGTGCAGGGGTTTAATCTCAACAAAGTTTGGGGAAAACCTTGACATCCTGAAAAGTGGCTAAAGAAAGAAACCGTGAAAGATCTGAATTAGGAAGGACATCCCTAATATATCTCATCTTAACCAGCTAGATCATTGCCGGATTACATGTCTCAGTGGTCTAGCGGTTAGGGCATCAACACGGAATGCTGGAGACGTGGGTTCGATTCCCGCCTGAGGCAGAAATTTTTCGATTTCTTTCTTCACTAGTTTTCACCCCTTGTGTACAGGAATTTATTTCTGTATGCTCCCTTGGAATTTAATTCCATTCTAGGAAGATTTTCCGCTAGCTTTTCACTTATTACTGTGGAATAAGGTACAGGGCGTTAAAGTTGAATTTTTTTTTCGTTTTTTTTTTTGATAACGTCACTGTATATTTATCAATTGTTATCAAAATCGGCATAACTTTGAACAAGGAATATTATTTTATGTATTATTTCACAGTTTGTTACAGGGGAAGCCACGTGAATGATTCCTGATGATGAAATTAACTGGTAGCTTTTTTTGACGAAACTTTTTAGTGATTTTGATTAGAAAATATGACATAATACATAATATTGGTACTCTTGTTTAGCTATAAATAATATTTACCATGTTCTACCAATAAAATTTTTAATGTATTGATAAGTGGATATTATGATATCTAGATAAAATCTAAGTAGGCAAGGTTGTTTTGAAGAAAAACCTTCGTTAATAGAAAACAAAAAAGAATCCACATCCTTGTCATACTATTATGAATGATTTAGGTACAGAATATTTGTACTTATCGAAATGTAGTTCAATAACAAAAGTTGTCGAAAATAACACCTAAACATCTTTAAGCATTATTTTCCTTTCATAAATTCTAATCATCGTCATTACTATTGACATTTACTGCATAATTACAGCCTGTCGAAAGATACGGTGAAAGAAAATCGACCAGATTTATTTGTTTTGTGTAGGTATTTGATCCAGTTATGGGGCCTTGGAAGAAAAAAATTATTCAATTAAATATAACCGTGACACTATGTGCTAGGTCGAATCGGATTTGGGACAAATATTAAGAAAAATAATTTATGTTCATCTTCGAAATAGGAGAATAAGTTAAATGTAAAAATGAAAATCGAGAAAAGATATATCAATAGTTTAGCGGTATTTTTGAGGTATTTCCTTTAATTTTTTTTAAACATATGCGTCGAAAACTAAGATCAGAGCGAAGAAGGTGAGATCTCCGTCACTCCACCTACGCACATGATATCAAAAACTTTCTATTTCTGTCCAAATCAAAGAAGGTTTCTAGATGAAAAAACTGCATGACAACTCCTGTCAGCAGTTTTTTCAAGTTTACCCGCGGCAAAACTTGACAGCTGTTGTCAAAAAAAATTACAATACCTTTGATAACAAGTTATTATGGTCTCCTAGGACACTAGAAAACGACGCTAA
The DNA here is from genome assembly GCA_949320105.2 of Crepidodera aurea. Lineage (NCBI taxonomy): Eukaryota > Metazoa > Arthropoda > Insecta > Coleoptera > Chrysomelidae > Crepidodera > Crepidodera aurea. The sequence continues at coordinate 34,647,295 of OX439475.1, read as the reverse complement.
ACAATTTTTCTAATTTTATTGTCAATATTGTCAACACAATAATGGATGTGTTGCAATAATTTTACAATTTACGAAGAAAACCATTGAGAATATTGTAAACTACAATTAGAAGCACATTAGTTAATATTTAAGAATTTGCGTTTATAATTATTATTAGATTCTTTAATAATCTAATTGAAGAACACCAAGCACGTTCATATATTTTTGATTTTTCGAATTTTTTTTTTTGTATGACTGGTATTCATTAAGTCTTATATGAAAAAGTCTAGATGTTTCTCCTATATAAATTTCAAATTCTAATATCTAATTTGATAGTTTTTATACGACTATTTCCCTCGTTCTAATTTCCACCAATCACAAACGCGCAATTTTTAATTACAAATGGTTACTAGATGAAAAAACTCCATGACAGCTCCTGTCAGCAGTTTTTTCGAGTTTACCGCGGCAAAACTTGACAGCTTCTGTCACCATAAATTACAGTACCTTTGATAACAAGTAATTATGGTCTCCTAGGACACCAGAAAACAATTTTTCTGATTTAATTGTCAATAAATTTTGTAATATTGTTTTCAAACAGTACTAGTCAGCTTATGTAGTGAAAATGAGTCGCATTGGAAGTGATTCTATGACTAATATTGATCTGGCGATTGAGAAAAGTGTACCTTACAATACCGTTAAAACCCGTATGTCAATATGGAAACAGTTTACGGAATTCTGCAAGGCAAAGAAATACGAGCTTTTGGAAACTACAAGTTTAGAGCAACTAAACCTAATCCTGAAAGATTGGGCGTGGAATATGAAGAAAGAAAACGGTGAAAATTACAAAGAACTAGTTGTGAAGACAATGTGGAACACCGTTGTAAGAAAATGCAAGAGATGTATTTTATGAAGTGGAAAATAATTTTTGATCCATTTAAAGATATTATCTTCAAGTCTAGTAGGGAAGTTCGTAATGCGAAACGAAAGAATTTGCAGATGTGCGCCAATAAAAGGAAATCGGAGCTCTGATTCATGAAACTTGGAAGAATACTACACAATGGTTTTATTATGGGGCAAAGACACTCCGGCGGGACTCCAGTGAAAATTTTACCATATCGCTTCAGTAGAACTTGCCTGGAGAGGTGGAGAAGCAGTCAATTGCAGAGTTCATTAAGAGGAAGTGGATAATTCTGGGATTAAAAGAGGTAGATAATATAGTTACATATTTTTTAAAATAACTGATTTTCAAAAACCCTACTTTTTAGGAAGAGTAGAATATAATCCTCTCTTCAATAAAACGGCCCGGGATGACGAAAAAAAAGGGCCTATAGTAAATGGCTGGTCCCCAACACGAAGAACCCTACCTTTTATCCAGTCCGTCTTCTTAAAATTCTAATGGTTAAACGTTCATCTAGAATAACAACTAATAGATTATTCTTAACAGTAAACCCATCATGGAACAAAGAACAATCAAGTGGATGGTACAAAAACACTCCAGTGGGAAAAAACGAATTTTCGAAATGGACTAAAGAAGCAGCGGAGAAGGCAGGATTAAATACAAAAGAAATAAAAATAACAAACCACTCTATGCGGTCTACAGCAGTCAGTTACCTGGCTAAAGGAGGGGTGGGTGAACAACAATTAATTAAAATTACTGGCCACAGTTCAGCCAACTCAATTAAGCCCTATCCGCAAATGTATAATGAGCATTATTCCAACATCATAAACACACTTAGAAGTGACGCCTCAGAACATCCAGCTAAAAAATATAAAACAGAAGATCATGCAGCCACTCCTCGAGCTTCTCACTTTACAGCTGGACCCATCAATAACATTAATGATTTACCTACACCCAACGTTATCAATGAGTTAACAAAGATTTCAAGCAATATTCCTACTGTGTACCAAAATTGCAATTTATATTTTAATTGTACCATAAATAATTAAGTTTGTAGTATTTTGTGATGAAATAAATTACCTGTTTTTCAGTTATTTCAGTCATTAATAGCTACATATTTATTATGTATGCATATATAATAGGTAGTATGTTTTGTAAGTTATGTGTATGCAGAATAATCTGTTACTCATGAAATAGTCTTGTCAAATACCATTCGGGCATCTAATTTTTCACTTGAAAAAATAGAAAAAACAATGCAAAGTAATATTTTTTAACAAAATGTATTCGTGCAGGTGCAAAAATCCTCGTCTTCGACTCGGATTTTTGTTGCCACCAGCACTCGTGCTTCTTGTTAAAATATTACTTAGCAACGTGTTTTTTCGATTTTTTTCGGAAAACTTAGATGCCCTTATGATATTACTTACGCCCATATTGAAATATACGTCGTCGTAACTCGACTAAAACTGTATTTCCGCAAGTTTTATAATTGAATAGTTTACACTAGTAGAAAGATGAGGAAAAAAACATGAGAAAAGTTCCAGAAAAGTATTGATATATAAAAAAATAAAAAGATACATTAAAAAATATGGGCCGAAAATCTTCAAAGTGCTCTCCTGTAAATTAATAGTAGGGGAGGCCAAGAGGGGATTTTCCGCGTTACTCGAGCGCGTCAGAAATACATAAGGGGAGAAACCTTGCACCCTGTAATGTACCCCTACCATATATGAACCCTTAATATAGGGGGGTGCGTTGAGGGCAGCCCGTCAGATTAGTCAAAAAAAATCGATCCTTAGAAAAACTCGAGCGAGACGGATTAAGAAAAGGTAAGTTAAGTATATATAATAATCTGTCAATTTGAGCGTGGCATAAGGAAATGGACGAGTCACAAAGTTGTAAAAAAAACGGTCCATTGTGGCTAAACGGTTAATATTTTGAAAATTTTGTTTATTCATGGATATGTGGGTTGATAAAGGCTACATTTTAAAATTATTTTGAAATATACAGGTTGTCCCAAAAAAGTGTGGCGTATCAAAGTCATATGATTTCTTATGGAATACCCTATATTTTATGGCATTTATAGATTATACGTTAAAAATAAGATAACTTTTCTTAAGTATTCCCTATACCTAAGCTTTTTAGTTTTCGAGATATTTTGATATTTCTAAAAATGGAAGCACTTAAGAAAACCAATAACTTGGAAACCTATGGAATCTGCCAAATCCTATTTTAACTGAAAAAATTAGACTAACAATTGAAAGCAATAATTTATTTAGAGTTGTTTAAAATTATACAGTGCGTCCAAACCGGGGCGATCCTCTAATGGCATATTCAAACGACAATATCGTTCTTATTTTAAATAGGACACCGTGTATTTTATAATCCTATTATGTAGCAAATTCCATTGCCTTTTAAAAATTATAAAGGTCTACTATGCCTAAATCTATTAATTTTTGAGTTATTTTTATTTTTGTTACATTTTACGTTATTTTTCCACCGTAAGCCTAAATATAACACCCTGTATTTGATCAGCTTAGACTGTGATCCGAAAAAATTATCTTTGAAACTAGGTGTTTGGTTTTGACATTATTAAAAATATTTCGAGATGCTTCAAAATCTGTATGGTTAACCGTCAGACTAATCCATTATTATGAAAAATGGATTCATCTGTAAACAACATATTATAAAAATAATCACCTTCACTAACCTTCTCCAATGCCCATAAACAAAAATCTATCCGTCTTTTCCATAAAGATTTTGATGCATCTCGAAACATAGTTTCAAAGATAATTTTTTCGGATCATAGTTCAAGCTGATCAAATACAGGGTGTTATATTTAGGGGTTACGGTAGAATAATAATGTAAAATATAACAAAAATTAAAATAACTCCAAAAATAAAAGTAACTCCAAAATTAATAGATTTGGGACAACCTGTATATTTTAAAATGTAGCCTTTATCAACCCACAAATCCATGAAAAAATAATATTTTCAAAATATTAACCGTTTAGCCACAATGGACCATATTACTGTTTTTTTTTTACATTTTTGAAAATTTTTACACGCTCTTCGCCCCACTAAAATGGAAAACTTAAAATACATTTTTTTCGTTTTAGAACATAATCTTCACAATCCAATAGGTCCCCATGACGCTTTAGTAACTGCAAATTTAGCATCTCGGCCTCCCCTACTATAAGTAAAATATAGTTACAATGTTATTCATATCAGGTGTCGAAATATCTTTAATTGAATTTAAAATTTCTTTTTCTACTATCATCGGAGGAAAATTATACATCGGTTTAAATTTCTTATACGTGTTAACCATTTTTTTTTTTTCAAATCTATTTCAAAAACTACCGGTGTACTGAAACACTTCCTGTATACGCTAATCTTTCTGACTTTTCCGCATAGTTGATCAAAATAATAACACCATATTAACACGAACCAACATCGAGCTCAACTTTCTGAGCTCTTTTTTTTCGTTCTCGAAAACCCGCCTAGAAATGGCATGCAACAGAGTTTTGACATAGATTTTTACTTTCATTACTGATTTGCTTTGAAATATTGTGGTTATCGCATTTATTATTGACATTTACTGCGTAATTATAAGTTGCTAGGTGATATCCTGATAGCATGTTGAGGATTTATTTATTTTGATCTAGTTAAGAGTCCTTGTAATACGAGGTTTGTCATGTTAGGTAGGTATTAAAAGTAGCGAGGAATTTTTGCATGATTAGTTAATTGCATTTGCTTTTAAATACCAAAGAAAATATATTTGAGTTTAAATAACTTGTTACTTTTATCATACATATCGAAACCACTACCAGAAATCAGAAATATCTACTTAAAGAATTCATGAAACGTGCCTTCCCCCAGTAGTTTATCTTTTGCTATATTAATTAACGAATTGTTCCTGAAAACAAGAAAAATAATAAATGTATTGCGAAATGGAACATTATAAAGTATAATGGATAAAAAAAATAAAAGAAACTTACTTTCTAACCTATTTGATTTTGAAATTTCAGATTGTATCTGCAAATCATTTAATTGGTTTGGAAAAAATGACAAAATAATTTCCGACAGCTTGACTGAAATAATTGTTATTAAATGTGTCATACTAGTTTTTAAATAATTTGATATTTCGATTAATGTAACGTTATTGCTTTGACATTAATGACAATTTAATAGATTGAATTAATTTGATATTTAAATTTCAACATTTCATAACCAGGTAGTAAAAGTTTAAAATAATTGGAAATTATTTATTTTGTTAAAAAATCGTAAATAAGTATACAGGGTGGCGCAAATTTGGCAATATTGGGATTTCGGAAACCGTTATAGATACCTACAGAGTTTGTTAAATGGGAAAAAAGATCTGTATTTTGAAGACAAATTAATTAGTTTTTCAAAATTAAAATATCAGGTCCGGTTTCTGAAATATTTGGGGTAAACCAAAATTGATGATTTTCGTTTTATATAATTAACACCTTAAATTTGAAAGATAGAAAAAAATTATAAATATTTTTTATTGAAGGACAAATACAACTTAACATAGCGCATCCAATTATTTGAAACAACGTTTCGTCTTTGAAGGGTTATCCACAACTATTTTTGATGACTCTCCATGGAGGTCTTATATTCTATTTCTTCATGATGTAAGATATTCTCCTTGATTATTATGACACTTCCACCTCTTGCTGCATTGTCAGGATAGTTAGTATGATAAATTTTGTTATTTGTAAGTTTAATATGTGACTGATTAGTAAAATACGTTTCAGAAATGAGACACGCATCTAATTTATTTACATCTAGGATTGCTTACAATTCTTATTGGTGTTGCAAGAGACCATTAGCGTTCTATTCCATTATTTTGAAATTAGCCATTCCTCTGCTTTGGAATAGCTCCTTTGGCACTTTCTAAACGAGTTAATCGTTCATCAAATTCTTGGAATAACTGCTCCTGTTTCTTAAGTTGTTCTAAGATCAATTGTAAAGTCGGGTCAGTAGTTGCTTTAATTTGTGTTCTAACATTCTTGTTTTTACTGGAATTTGATGGTCCTGCAACAGCTTAGTTGTAGGAAGATGGTATGTTTTCACTTTTTTGAACTTGATTTCCGTTATTCCTTCTTTGTACTGAAGAGTCAGTTCTTACCTGTTGTACTTGTACTGGTTGTCTAGGTAAAGATGGTTTCTTCATTTTATCAGCTCTAATTTTTTGTATTTGTTTAGCAACGGTACAACCTCGATAATTAGTAGGTTGGTTACCGCTGCAATGAATGCATTTTGGCTGTACATTTTCTGGCGTTGTACAATCTTTGGTATAATGTTTTCCAGTACATTTGACACATCTTGGTTCTTTAGCACAGAAACCTTGTGTGTGCCCATCGCCCTGGCATCTCTTACATTGGGGAACTAATTTTTTTTTTTAATTGGTTTAATTTCAACCCTGATTCCCAGTATATCCGTAATACTATAGATTTAATTTACATCTTCATCTTGTTTAAATGACAACATAAACATTTTTAGCGGTTGCTTAGTTTTAAATTTAAGTCTTTTAGTGTCTTCTAATACCTTATAAGTATCCCCTTCTTCGAAGGTAATCTAGATTTGTCTTTGGGTCACATTCATTATGTAATTTATTAGCAATAACTCTGATTGGTCTCTTCTGTTTGTTTTCATAGGTATACCAAGAATACCCATTATCTCCAAGTATTTTTAAGACTTTTCTATAACATTCTTCATCTGGCACATTAATTTTGATATTACCATTACTGATAATTTTGATTTGATGACCTGCCACCATTCGGTTTAATTCCTCGTAAAGAACTTTAAAGTTGTCAATGCCATCTACCATTATATTAAAGATATGAATTCAATTTTCGTAAATAACTACAAATAACTAAAAAAAAATATTTAAACTACTGAACAGATTATTAGAAATTTGAATGTATTAAACAGGCATTTAGACCAGTGCAGATAATTTTGAAACCAAATAAAATAATAGTAGGATGAAACTCATTGGAAAAGGAAGAGAATATGACCAAAATGATAGGAAAAATAATTTACTGGCGCTCTGGGGTCGGGAAGTGGAAGGGGGGAGTTTTTAAGGGTAGAAAACTGTTTATCTCGATTTCCGGAAAAACTGCAAGTCCTACGGAAAAAAGTTGAATGGCAAAGTTGTAGGTAATAAAAAGATCTACAACTTTTGTATTTGAACTTTTTTCACACGACCTCAAAATTTATTTGAAAAATTCAAATAACCAAGTTTTTGGTTTTTATTTTTATCTTTTACAAAAAAAATTTTTTTTTCACGAAATTTGGTGTAAACTTACCTTTTTATGTCCCAAACACTCTTTAATTTTTTTGTTTTAAAATATTTATTTTTTTAACCATATTTTGACTTAATATCGAAAAAGCAGTCTAATTTTCAATCGAAAATTCTCATGTCAAAATATCTGCTTTTTTAAAAAACTCGGTGGGCTTTTTGTTCGTTAAAATCTCTACTTTTTGATGGTGTAAAAAAATATACATTGCTATGGTAAATGTTATCAAAAAATGCAAATAAGATACGAAGAAAACTCCGAATTTATTTTTTTTAAATCATCATGTACAATTTTGAGCTATTTATTTAAATTTATACTTTAATTACTCTTTTGTTTATCAATGTAACACTGAATCTTACGGTTTTCGAGTAATTAAAGCATAAATTTAAATAATAGCTCAAAATTGTACATAATGATTTAAAAAAAAAGAAATCGGAGTTTTCTTCGTATCTTATTTGCATTTTTTGATAACATTTACCATAGCAATGTATATTTTTTTTACACCATCAAAAAGTAGAGATTTCAACGAACAAAAAGCCCACCGAGTTTTTTAAAAAAGCAGATATTTTGACGTGAGAATTTTCGATTGAAAATTAGACTGCTTTTTCGATATTAACCCCGCGTCCATTACAATGGACACAAACTTATGCAACCAATATTGCTGGACTGGTGTAATTTTTTGCCTCTATATTTATTTTAGCTATTCTGTTATCACCGTAGAACACGTGGCTAGAGTAGAAAAGTGCCAGCTTTATGATTTTAGTGTTAATAGTGAATTGCAAGAGGTAAGATCATTGCAGCTTCGACTAGTAAAAATAAACGTAATTTAACATTTTTTTATATTTGATGTGTCAAATATTTCAGCAATATAAAATTATTTTACTGCCAACAGGACATAGAAGCTTTCATAACTTCATGGGTAAAAATGATTTTTTTGTAATTTTTATTGGAAATATGTAAAAAATGAAATGTCCATTGTAATGGACTGCAGGTTACAATTTAGCAAAAAACAAAGGATTCAGTGAAGAAGTTGTAAATGACGAAGGGACAGTGGTGTTGTGTAAATGGCAAGACAATAAACCAGTCGTGATTGGTTCAAATTTTGTGGGAATGAGGAAGGAAGACAAAATGGAAAGATGGGACAAGAAAAATAAAAGATTCGTGCAGGTACAACGACCAGAAGCAATAAAATTATATAATAAGGGAATGGGGGGAGTTGATAAGTTAAATCAACTATTGTCTTATCACAGAGTATTTATAAAATCCAAAAAATGGACTCTTTGTTTAACTTTGTTTGCACCAATAGTTGGCTTGAGTATGATCAAAAAATCAAGCAAGTAGGCGTTCAAAAAAAAGAAACAATGGATCTCCTACACTTCAAAATGAAAATTGCAGAGGCTCTTATTGGAATGGGAGAGCCTGCAACTATCAGTAGAAAACCTGGCCGTCCCAGAAGTGAAAATTTCCCTACTCCAATTGGATAAAATAGAAGAACTTTAGAGCCAAGACCACTTCGGGAAATTCAGAAGGATATGGTTGACCATTTACCGGAATACGACAAAAATAAGGCCACAAGGTGTAAACAACCTGGATGCAAGGGAAAAACTCATGTCTTTTGTATGAAATGTCGCGTTCACGTATGTTTTGTAAAAGGCAGAAATTGTTTCATGTTATTTCATTCCTAAATAAATAATTTTTCAACTATGTTGTTTTTATTTAGTCCGACTGTCCATTACAGTGGACATTCATCAAACTTCTCCATGAAAATACTTAAAAAAAATAAACCATATTATTTAAGTTACAAATAAATACCTTGATCCAAATCTACAAAAAAAAATTTTTTTTCTACCCAAGAACATAATTTGGGTTAAGTCAAAATAAGGTTAAAAAAAATAAATATTTTAAGTGTTTGGGACATAAAAAGGTAAGTTTACACCAAATTTCGTGAAAAAAATTTTTTTTTTGTAAAAGATAAAAATAAAAAACCAAAAACTTGGTTATTTGAATTTTTCACATACATTTTAAGGTCATGTGAAAAAAGTGTAAATCCAAAAGTTGTAGATCTTTTTAAAAACTCCCCCGTTCCACTTCCCGACCCCAGATCGCCAGTAAATTATTTTTCCTTTCATGTTTGTTATATTCGCTTCCTTTTCCAATGGGTTTCATCCTACTATTATTTTATTTCACTTTTTACCATTTTTAAAGCTATCTGCACTGGTCTAATTGTGAATTATTTTAATTTACATCAAAAGGAACCATGCACAAAAGCTAAGTTGTTTAAAAAACATTCAGGATAAAACTGAACAGGACTGTACTTAGAAAAATTCCTAAACTGCAGTTTATTGTAAGAACCTAATAAAAAATTAAGTATTCTACATGGTTGGATAGAGAAAAAAAAGAGGATTTCAAAAATGAAATAAAAGGAAAGGTCCGTATTTAAAAAAAATTGTTTAGGGTAGCCCCTCAAAGACGAAACGTTGTTTCAAAAAATTGGATACTCTGTATTTAGCGATATTTGGCCTTCAATAAAAAAGCTTTATGAACTTTTTTCTTTTCTTAAAAAAAAATAGGGAGATAATTAAATAAAACGAAAATCGTCAATTTCGGTTTTTCCCAAATATCTCAGAAACCGGACCTGATATTTTAATTTTGAAAAAACCAATAAATTCGTGTGGAAAACACACATCTTTTTCCCAATTTAATCAACTTTGTATGTATAACGGTTTACGAAATCCCGATAGTGTTCAATTTAATTTGCGCCACCCTGTATAAATATAAGCTGGGATAATTACAATTTAGGGATCTCCACAGAACATTTGATGCTTAAGATGCTACAATAAAATAAAAAAATAAGCCCCCTACAACGAGATAATATCACAAAGGATCCATAAAACAATAAGAAAATTGAAGAAAAATTAAAATAAAATCCAAAGTCATCTCGAAAGCGGTCTCCTAAAAGCACCAATCTTATACCCACAATCAAATCGAAGACAATCAATACAATTTAATCTGTTCAACGGCAAGTATTTAAATCATTTGTTGATCGCCAACATTTCAAAACTTAATTCAAGGTCGGAAGGAGATCAGAATTCGATTCGTTTGAACGCTGAAAGAGAAGCAGAAGATATCGAATCAGTTCTCATTCTTTTATTAATTAAGGTTTATATTGATCAACAACAGACTGTTATAGTTCTTGAGTTACTACTATATTGTCTGAAGGTAATATTAGTAACGTTGAGGAATCTTAAATGGTAACAGAGAAGGACAGGGAGTGATTCAGGAAAATCTTTTCAAAAGTATAGAGTGAACAATCCTTTCTGATAAAACTATTCGCTCACAAAGTATCTGTTTTTCAAATTCCAAAGAAGAAAAATAGATGACTAAGAGTCTTTAAATATTTCCAATAAACGTGACTTTCACCTCGTATGTCAACTTTGAAATATATAAATTAAATAAACTTGTAAATAAATCGCCAATAGTTTGAATGACGATGAAAAACGACGTAAAGTGACAAATTCCATTGAACTTTTCCAGGAAGAAGAAGAACGAGGGACAAAATCTAATGTTTCTGTATAAAATTAATTTTAAAACTAATTTGGAATGCCGTTAATGTTTGAAAATTTAATTTTTCTTCTTAATTCAGATTGTTTTCAAACCTTCTTTCTACTAACGAACTATTTTTCGATTTTGTTCATTGCTAGTTTGGTATTTCACTTATCATCAACATTGGTACAAGCTTTTATTAAAAACTTGGAGTTTTGGGCCAATGAAAAAGGCGATAAGGCCTTCAATCGAATATTCCAGGTCCTTATTATCACATACCATTCAAAGAGTACCGACTACAGTTGGATTTGGAAAAGTGGTTGGAATGAATCGTCTTGCTATACATTTTTTGTGCCGCCACTTTAGAAAATGCGTGTTTCCGATCATTTTTTAGCTCGGAAAGTGCGTCGTTGCCGGTCTAGATCAGAAAATTGACATAACTGCTCGGTAAATTGACATAACTGCTCGGTAAAGTGACATAACTGCTCGGCAAAGTACCTACCTACTTTTCCGAGCTCTTATGTAAAAATTTTCATTAAAGACAAAATACCAGCGTCTAGCCAGAGAGAATTTTCGAAGGGTATGTTTAAATATCACAGTTGTCATGACAACGTAGCCATCTGTCAGTAGATGTTTTGACGTTTTGAATATTAATAATAAATGAGTTAAGTTTTGTTATAAATTTTGAGCAATAAATATTCTGTTCCTATATTCCGAGTTTGACACGTAAATAACTATTTAAGGGGGTATCTGAAAGAAGGGTATTTTAGACAAAATTTAGAGGAATTATCTGAAAGAAATATAAATGTTTTTTGGAATTGTTTTCCAATACTGACATAAGTGTGGTCTCAATTTGAAGCTTGATTTGCTTACTCATTTTTAATATATTTTATGCTCGATGTTCTCTGTTTTCTGCTGAAATTATGGGGTAAACATCGTTGGGCCACTCCCTAAATGGGTTGCACAATGAATTTTATGCAGAAACAGTAGATTTATATGTAGATGTAGATGTAAAAAGGGGTGGCCCTAAGGCCTATTTCCACTGCGACCTTTGCAGATATATTGTGTTTTCCCTGATAATTAGATGACTTGCGCGAGCTTCGTCCTTTTAAGTATGGTTACAGTGACAGTGGCTCTTCAACGTAGCTCTCTGCCTCTGGGTATTCCGTTCCCTTCTGTGAAAACCTTGGCCTTGCTATTCCATCGCATTCGCATAGAATATGGATTGAGGTTTCTTCTTCTGTCTGGCAAAACTTGCATGTGGTTTCTTCTGCCAGACCTATGTTTTTCATATGCTTGTTGAGTTTACAGTATCCTGTAAGCATGCCTACTATTGCTTTTACTGACCTTCTGTCCTTGCTTAGAAGGTCTGCCGTGAGTGTAGCCGATGGTTTCTTTAGAAACTTTTTTGCCTGCCTCTGTCCTGGGGGATTGTTACCACCAGCTTTCGGCTTGTGTTTCCACCCATTTGCTGATTGCTTTTTTAACTGTTGTTTTTGCTATACCGCAGAAGGGTTCTGGACCATAGAATGCCATTGACGAGCGTCGGCATTTTCATTTCCTCGATGCCCTTTGTGTCCTGGAACCCATGCCAGGGTCACTTTCTTGCGGATATCTAGTTCATACAGGGCACAGGCACAGTCCCACACAAGTTTGGAGTTTACTTGGATGGCCTTTAGTGCTTTTAGTGTTGCCTGGCTGTCGGAGAATATAACAACGGACTGACCTATGCTGTCTTGTCTGTTTATTTCTTCTATACAGAGGTGTATTGCTGCTACTTACGGTTACTGTGGTGTCTTTTGACAGGCTCACCGGGATCATTATCCTTGATATAGATATAGATTTATATGTACTTATTCTTATGTCAAAGTTATGATTTTATCTATTCGCTAATTTCGAAGATATTAATCTGCACTAAGACTTTTGGGACAGCTTGTGTATGGTCCTTTCGTACTAAAATATATTATTTCTTTCAAGATTAAAACCAACATCGAATGTGTCGAAAATTAAGACGAAATCATCAGCAACGGTACGTTTTAGTAAAACAGAAACTATGGCCACTTAATACCGTCAACAGTACTGCATATGCTCTTAAAAACAACAGATCAGTTTTTCTGCAATTACTACAAATGTGGTTTATCTGATGTAGTGACAAATTAAATAATTTATGTAAAGGGAAATGAAATCATGAAATTTGAGAAATGCTTTCATTAATTCTATATTTTCTGATCTCGTATAGTCCGCACCTGTCCTATACTGTTACATATGAAGATCTGGTATTTGTGGTAAAACCGGTTGTGGTTTGTGGTCGCTTGTGCTCGACTTTCACTATTGTTGTAAGGTCGGTCCGGTAACGAATTCGCTCGTACCGACGGCGACGGAGTAATAACTCTTTCGCGGATGACATTTTATGATTATTTGATATTTTGCTTGGAATTACCGCGCTGACATGAAGAATATTCAGAGGATTTATTGAGGTACGCGCGGTTTTCAATACTATTTTCGAGACAATGATCGTTTCTGCTCGACATTGAGAGTAATAAGTCTCGCATATTTTGTGAAACGTGATCTAGATTGTTCGAATTCTCAAACTCTGTAATAGTAAAATGTTGTAAGCGTACGTGGGATTCCCTTGTATTAGGAAATTGGGGTTATTGCATTTATTTTATTATTAAATTAGGTGTCAAATCAAGAATAACTTAATGCTAATGATAAATAATAAAGTTCGGAACCACCTTCATTAAATTTCTCACAAAAATTTACTTGTAACGTATTACTGCATTTGTAACAGATGTGTATTAATGATTCACTTTTAAAAGTTTTTTTTTCTTCTTAAGGTGAACTGCAATTAAGCACCCCAACCTAGTGGTGGGAGTGTGGGACTCGAAGACCTAGCCTTAGACTAAAACACCTCATTTCTCAGGCAGTGAGATCGGTATCGTCCTGTAGGACAACCGTCAGTCTCGCCGTTTGATTTCCTATATCTTAACCGCCCTTCTTCTGTCCTCCTTTTTCCTCATTATTTCTCTTCTGCGTCCATTAACATCGTTAAATGTGGATTTATCTTTTACCATTTTACTTATTATTTTATCGACTGTTAATCCTTCTCCAATTTTAATTTCGTTGTTAATTCTATCGTTCCATCGCTCGCAGAGGAAAATAGTATGTTTTTTGTCAGTTTCTCAGCAGTAAATGCATAAATCGTCGATTGATTTTCCCATTCTTTTGGCGTATTGTTGAAAAGACCCATGACCCGTAAGAAATTGAGTGGTTAAGTAGTCTACTCTGCGAAACTTACGGTTCAGCCATATTTTTAGATTGGGGCTCAGTCTCTTAGTCCATTGGCCGGTGACCTCGTTTTCTTCCTATCTTTTTTACCATTTTTCTATTGTTTCTTATCTGATTGCTTTCTCACTTCCATGTTTTGACCTTCGCCCATATTAATCATTGTGTACCATTAGTCTCTTCTGTTTGACCCACCCATATTTAGCATTATCCGCATTCAGCCTTTCTTGTGATTTCTTTGACATGTTCTCCAACTTTAAGGCATTCGTCCAATACAATTCCAAGATACTTGACCCGTTTGGATGGTCTGATGTCAGTGTCTGAATGAAATTGAATCCCTCTTTCTTGATCCCTTGATCACAATTAATAGTTCTGTTTTATGTTCCGCGATTTCTAGATTGCCTATCCACCTACAGATATTGCTAAGCGCATCATTTACCACAAATTGTATGTCTTCTATATTTTCTGCCTCACAGTAAACTCCCATTTCAGCCTATGCAATTTTTTTAGTTTGGTCACCTAGGTCTAAATTCAAAATGTCGTCATAGAGTATGTTCCACAATGTGGGTCCTATAACTGACCCTTGTGGTACCTCTTGCCTGACCTCTATTGTATCATTTTTAGAAATTTGAACTCTCCTATTTTCTAATTAACTACTAATAACTTGAATAATTGTATAGTAGATTTATTTGTTAAGCATATTCGAAATCTTGTCATTACAAAGATTCAACCAAAATTTTAAAATTCGGTTCTAGATTATTTTACATGTAAAAACGTAAATTTAACTAAATTTTCATGTGGTCATCTCTAGCAGAATTCATTAAAAATGTTCTTTATAATTTTTTTTGTACCATTAAATAAAACTAAATCGTTACTAAATTACCTCGCTCAGTCTATTCATCTAATTTTTTATTTGATTAATTTAAAAACTCACGATTCATCTAATGGAGCACAATAACAAACCGTCAAAGTGAATAAAGTTAGTGATAAATAGATACATTAGATGTTACATTATTCTTAAATTCTTCAGCACAATGGGGTATTCTTCTAAACAATAGGGACGTTTGTTTATATCGACCCGAATTTCTAAGACTACCCGATAAAAATGTAATCGTGACAAAACTAACCGAGTCTATGCAGGTGAAAATATTTTTGGTGAAATTACTGAAAAGGAGAAATAAAAAACAGATTATTTATTATTGTTCTTGTTCTTGTTATGTTCTTCTAATTTAATATAGCATTCAACGATTTTGCCCATTTCTTTCTTAGGTCATAACCAGGATATCCGATGGACATCCATCAAAAGTCCATAATTAGTCCATATGGACATGGACCAGAAAAGGACGTCCAATGGATGTCTAGTGGATATCGTTCATGGACATACAATGGATAACCATTAATGGACATCCAATGGATATCATTTCCGGTCTATGTTCTTATGGACCGATTTACGAAATAAATTTAACCATATCATTGTTACTGTTGGCATTCCTGGGAATAATTTCAATTTCACAACTGACAATTGACAGGTTATTTATTTGGATATATATTCAGTTCTATTTTCCATTGTTAATAAGTTCTTCAAAAAAAAAGAGATTTCTGTTTCGATCGCCAGGTAAGAGTGGAGAAAAATATCGTACGAAAGAAGTATTTAAAATCTATAAGAGAACCCGAAGAGAGATAAACTTATCTTCTACCAGTGATGCTCAAATCCTTCCATCAAGTTCTACTTTTGTTTCACCACCTGCTTCGAGCTTTCAGTCTGATCCCAATATATGTGATTTCAATAATAGTAATTCTGGAGAAAGTAGTAAAGATTGTGTTCCACATTCAACAAATATCCTAAAAGTGGTAGTGTTCAGTCTCCATTCACAGAAAACGAGCAGCAACATAATAGTAGTGAAGCTGACTCATCGTCATCAGAAATGTACGTTTTCAGTTTTATTTTTAAATTAATTATTTATTTTAGAATATTTTTATTTCATGTTCTATGTTGTTTAAAACATTTTCATATTTGAATATATATTGTTATTTATATAAATCGATTTTTATTCCGTAAATGAGTTCATACATTGAAAATGGTGCTGATTGATCTATCTATGTAGATTTTAGTAATAATGCTAGACGTCTGGGAAAATCCAATGCATTACATTATGTTTTGGATGGAAAGGCATTTCTCAAAAACTAGGAACTGAAGTCTATAAGATGTCCATCACTGGTCCAGGTAATGTCCATTTATAAGTCCAATAAATCTCCATCAGAGGTCCAGATAACATCCATGAAATGTCCATCGAAGATCCAATTATTGTCCATTTTGGTACAATTCACGTCCAAAATATGTCCATTTATAAGTCCAATAAACCTCCATCAGAGGTCCAGATAACATCCATGAAATGTACATCCAAGATCCAATTATTGTCCATTTTGGTACAATTCGCGTCCAAAATATGTTCATATTAAATAAAACATGGACATTCATTGGACGTCCAAGTTAGTGGTCAATGGATATACATGGGATATCCACTGGATATCTCTTGTCCATCTAACGACATCCAAATGGACATCCATTGAATATCCTTGTGTTTACTGGGTAACCACCCTGTAGATTAAAAATCGTTTACAAATTTGGAGAGACCACAAAAAAACTAAATTAAACTATGTGCTCTTTGTTTTTCCGTATTGGAATCAAAATGGAATAAAATGAATAAGAAAATTGAAATGCTCATAAACTAATTAGGTATACATTAAGTACGGCATATTTGGAACAACTTACCTTATGCCTGTTTTTCAAAGAAAGACCCTGTATACCACGTACAATCAGTGTCAACCGATCATCATTTATTATTTACTTTTCAATGTTCACTTCGTTAGTAGCAACTGAGCAATGGTTTATATGAATTATTGCAAAATAATTACATAAAATATCCTGACTAATAAATAAGCTTGCGATGATAGATAACCAGAAATTCCGCTGTTATGATCAAGATATTTACTGCATACATGTACTTGATTTTTTATGTATTTTAGATGACACGAATATATTCTGATAGAGAATCGTAGAAAACAAAGTAGTTTTTTTTTTGGTAGCACAATAATCGATGTGTTGCAATAATTTTGCAATTTACGAAGAAAAACATTGAGAATATTGTAAACTACAATTAGAATCATATTCATTCCTATTTAAGGATACACGTTTATATTTATTATTGGGTTCTTTAAATAATCTAATTGAAGAATTCCAAGCACGTTCACATATTTTTAATTTTTCGAATTGTTTGTTTTTAATGTATGATTGGTATGATTGGTAATTTTTTATTTATCTATTTTATTGTTGTTTAATTTTAAGTTTTAGTACATAACCTATATCTTTATTATATTGCAAATTTTGTTGTTTTATTGATGGATTAACTAACCACGACTTTAGCTCTTTCCTTTCTTTAATTTAATTTAGTTTTTAACTAATTTTAAAATTTAAAATTGACGTAATATCTTTTTATTCTTACCTTTCCTCGTATCTAAGACAGAATGTGTATTATATTGGTGACAGTTTACATTGGGCGCCATCTACTATAAAGAGTAGAGATTGTTAACCTCAGGTGTGCTTCTATTGGCTTGATATTTATAACAGTTATGAAAAAATTTTATTGTCACATCCTTATCTTATTCTCCAAATTCATACTCTAACCTATTTCTAGGTTAAATAAATCTTAACCACATATTAGAGAGTTACAGATAGGAAGGTCAGACAAGACAAACGAAATTAGACAGAGATAGAGTCGCACCCCAATTTAAAACCCGCTTTGAAGGCTGTCACCAGCCTATGTGTCAGATTGAATATTTATTCGGATAATTCAGAACACTATGACTGCAAAAACCTACAAACACAATATTCTTCTTCTTATTCTTTCTTCGGTTATGACTTGCATACTAGTTCATTTGCCAGTTCATTAAATCATTATATTAACAGTTTACTTTGATTTTAAGTTTCTACTGTTTATTTATGCCAAAAATATTATCTTTCAGAACACTATGACAGCAAAAACACAATATTTTATAAATATATTTCTTACTTCTGACTTTAATGGCAATTGATGATTCAAATTTATACGTTACATGAAAAGGCAACACTGTACCCTGGACGTTCTTTCAGAACTGGCAACATGGGTGCACTCCAATTTAAAGGGACAAGGTCACAGAAAGTTGTTGTTCTATTAAAGGTGATGTACAACTGGAATACTTTTCAAGACAGGAACGGGATAAAATTGAATCAGGATACAACTGGATCACTTTATCAGGATACTGAACAGGATGGATAATTTGGCTTCTTCTCTTAATTTTAAAAGTTTTCTTTTTATTTTAAAATAGCGTCACTTCTTTGACAGGTAATGTTATATTTTTAATCAGTGTTGCTTTGACTCGATTTCATTTGTTTTTGTTATGCGGAGCGATGTGAACACTTTGAGTTTTTTAGAAAAAGTCCTGCTTGACAGCGCGAAATACTTTTTATAAACCACCAAGTCATAGCTTACTTGATTGAAATTTGACAGTTTTTTAACTTGAATTTTTACAAATTCAAAAAAATATTAATTTTTATATGTTTTAATTAGCAACAAATTATTCTAGAGATGAAAAGAATAATTTTGATATAATTTTCACACTATTCCTACTAATATTAACTTTATACAAAGGCTTTTTATGTTCGTTATTATTGAGTTCTTAAATTCCATAAAACTTTATTATTATTGCCTTTTTTCACTGTATTTCTTTAATTTTAGAAATCCGAAACTCTATTTTTCTGATTTATAATATTTCCCTTGTTGAATTTTAACTAATTACGTTGATATATCATGATATTGAAGTTTGAGGTTAGCTTGTAATTTACTTTTTCTCCTTAACAATTAATATAATAAACTAAGTAAGTTATCCATAATCCTCAAATGTGGCCAATGTTTTATTAAATAAAACTCATCAATGTCAGAAGTTTATTATTAAATTTTAAGGGGCTACTAGTTTCGGCATACTGCCTTCACCAGACCTGTAACGATATACCATCAAAGTTAATTACAAATTTTCATTTCAAGAAAATATACACTTACCCATAGGGTACTGAAACCAAAAAAACATCAAATTGAAAAGATTGAAAAAATCATTGAAAACATTTTTAAAAAAGTGTCACTAATACTACTACTACAAACTAGTGGTGTGGTCTTAAAACCAAACAAATTGATGAGTGTCGCTAAAGTTCCTTATGGGAACAGGAGCGTTTGAAGAATTTTGATAACCACCCGTTAACAAATGGGTAACATATTTGTAAAACATTAATTAATATAATAACATTCTCACAGTTATTATATTCCCAGACTTATCTGAGACTACATTACTTTGAATTTATCCATTCAGTTCTTTGCTACATTTTAAATAAATACCCTAAATCTGTTAGTAAAAATCTCTTATGGGCTTTCAATGTTAAATTTTGCTATGTGAAATTTCACAGTTTCTTTTACAATTAATATGCTAGAACTTATTTAAAACGTTGTTTTAGAATCGCATTCTGTCCAGTGATTACTCAAAATATGATAAGTAGTGATTTTATTCATATTAATAAGATTATCTGTTTCTTTTTAATTCTTCGCGTTAGATATTAAATTTTGTATTTCTTTTTGAGCTATTTGAATTAGTTAAGAGTTACAATAAATTTCTAATTCAAATATCTAATTTGATAGTTTTTATACGATAAAAAAGAAATCCAGGTACTCAAAAACATAAGCTCAAAGTATGCAGGCTACAAATTTCTCTCTCAACATATATTTCTGGTTACAGATAAAAGGCCATATTAATTAAAAATATCTTCAAAAATGTAATGATAAAAGTTTTTGGTACAATAATTCGCGATCTTCGATTTTATTTGCTTTCTCGTTTTGTATTTCCTTATTATTTTCAAAACATGATTAAACTATAGTTCAATAAACATTAATTAAATAATAAATATAAAACTGTAATAGACAAATAAATTATAATAACCATTTCTAGTTTCGCGGACTGCGTTAGGAACATGAAATACTTACGGTTGTACAGAAATGTAATTAATCACAATATGTATCTATTTTGTGACAAATTACCGACAACTTTCAACAAATTACGTAAGTTAATATCTGTTACGCCCAGCGACCAGACTTTTTAGGAGTCAATTATTTTATTTACTGTCTATGAAATAATTAATTATTGTTACCATTACATAAATAATTCGAATTTTATTTACATTCTTCTTTAAGGCTCATAGACCAAAGCAGGTGCCTTTGAAAATGGTAAAAAGTGAAATAAAATAATAGTAGGATGAAACCCATTGAAAAAGGAAGAGAATATAACAAACATGAAAGGAAAAATAATTTACGGGCGATCTAGGGTCGGGAAGTGGAAGGGAGGAGTTTTTAAGGGTAGAAAACTTATGGCAAAACTATAAATCCTGTGGAAAAAAGTTAAATGGCAAAGTTGTAGGTAATAAAAAGATCTACAACTTTTGTATTTACACTTTTTTCACATAACCCCAAAATTTATGTGAAAAATTCAAATAACCAAGATTTTGGTTTTTAATTTTTATCTTTTACAAAAAAAAGTTTTTTTCACGAAATTTCGTGAAAACTTACCTTTGTATGACCCAAATACACTGTAATTTTTTTTGTTTTAAAATATTTATTTTTTTAACCTTATTTTGACTTAGTATCGAAAAAGCAGTCTAATTTTTAATCGAAAATTCTCACATCAAAATATCTGCTTTTTTAAAAAACTCGGTGGGCTTTTTGTTCGTTGAAATCTCTACTTTTTGATGGCGTAAGAAAAAATACATTACTATGGTAAATGTTCTCAAAAAATGCAAAGAAACGAATAAAATTCGAATCCGATTTTTTTTTTAAATCATCATGTACAATTTTGAGCTATTTATTAAAATTTATACTTTATACTATATTTTGAGGTTATGTGAAAAAAGCGTAAATACAAAAGTTTTAGATCTTTTTATTACCTAAAACTTTGCCATTTAACTTTTCTAAATAGGACTTTGCCGGAAATCGAGATAAACAGTTTTCTACCCTTAAAAACTCCCCCCTTCCATTTCCCGTAAATTCCCGTAAATTATTTTTCCTATCATTGTTGTCATATTCTCTTTCCTTTTCCAATGAGTTTCATCCTACTATTATTTTATTTGGTTTCAAAAATTATCGGCACTGTTCTATTAATATTTTATGATAAGTCAAATGAAAATTGTTCAATAGCTTTTTATTTAAGCAAGTCATGGACAATTTTGTAGTCTTATAAAATCGTGTCTTTATTGTTTTTTGTTGATTTCGTTTATTAAACAACTTTCTAACAAGACAGAAAAATTAACAATTCAATTCCCGCTGGACATCCCCTGCTACAGACAATATTTTTGGAAGGCGAGGTTGCCAAGCATATAAAAATAAGAATTTATCATTAAAATTAAAAAAACCAAATGAAACCGAACCAATTGTTTCTTGGAAATTGATTTTTCTTCGGTATTTTAAGACTATCTTTTTAGAAATATATGTATTATAAATTTTTGAATTATATGAGTCCGTTTTTAAATTAAAAATTTTAATTTTTTATTTTCTTTTAATTTTCCAGCATTCAGTTAGAAATGCACAATTTGGTACCACATTAAACCATGGCAGTATCAAAAGCTATCGATGTAGAAATCATGTCTACAATAAAACATGAGCATTACACTACTATCAGCAATTTGAAATAGTACATTGTCATTATCGAGTTATTATCGTGTTGTATTAAAGGTGGATTGAAAAACAGAAAGCCTTTCAACGGTTTCATGATTTTATATCATTGTTGTTGATATTCTGGCAACACCTAGATTTGGGTGCGACTTTTTATTAGTTTTCTGCAATAGTGTAAGTATTCATGACGATTTTTTAAAGTTGAAGTGCCGACTAAATTCTATATGTAATTTCCAAATATTAAAAATTGGAAAAAGTTGTTCATTTTCTACAATTATTCGTACTTACTATGTTAGTGGGTATTTCTATGGGGTTAAATGTATTGTCCAACAAAATTTTTTGTTGTTGGATTTGTGTATTTGCTATAAAAGATCGATAATTTAATAATTTAAAACCATTAGTATAGGTTTTATTTGAAAAATTTGAAATTTACGGGATGTTTCTTTATTGTTGGATACCGTCCTTCAGGTGAATATTGAGGTAGATGATCAAATAGCCGACTATTTACCACCAAGGTGAATAGTCGCTTTATTTTGTTTTGATTGGCTGCGTCAAATCAGTTTCCAAGCACGTCGCGAGTCATTTTGGAAGTGATTCTATGACTAATATTAATCTGGCGATTGAAAAAAGTGTACCGTTCAATACCGTTAATTAAAACCCATACGTCAATATGGAAACAGTTTACGGAATTCTACAAGGCAAAGAAATACGAGCTTTTGGATACTACAAGTGAAATATGAAGAAATAATACGGTGAAAATTACAAAGAACTAGTTGTGAAGACAATGTGGAACACCGTTGCAAAAAAAAATGCAAGAGATGTATTTTATGAAGTAGAAAATAATTTTAGATCCATTTAAAGATATTATCTTCAAGTCTAGTAGGGAAGCTCGTAATGCGAAAGGAAGGAATTTGCAGATGTGCGCCAATAAAAGGAAATAGAGCTCTGCTTCATTAAAATTGGAAGAATATTACGCAATAGTTTTATTATAGGACGAAGACACTCCGGCGGAACTCCAGCGAAAATTTTACCATATCACTTCAGTAGAACTTGCCTGGAGAGGTGCAGAAGCAGTCAATTGTAGAGTTCATTATTTTAAAGAGGAAGTTGATAATTCTGGGATTAAAACAGGTAGATAACATGATTACATATTTTTTGAAATAACTGATTTTCAAAAATCCTACTTTTTAGTAAGAGTAGAATATAATCCTCTCTTCAATAAAACGGCCCAGGATGGAGAAATAAAAATGGCCGATAGTAAATGGCTGGTCCCCAACACGAATACCTTTTGTTCAGTTCGCCTTTATAAAATTCTAATGGTTAAACGTTCATCTAGAATAACAACTGATAGATTATTCTTAACAGTAAACCCATCATGGAACAAAGAACAATCAAGTGGATGGTACAAAAATACTCCAGTGGGAAAAAACGAACTTTCGAAATGGACAGAGAAGGCAGGATTAAATACAAAAGAAATAAAAATAACAAACCACTCTATGCGGTCGACAGCAGTCAGTAACCTGGATAAAGGAGGGGCCGGTGAACAACAATTAATTAAAATTACTGGACAAATTCCTTTTGTTTTTTTCAATTTTTTTTTCGCAAATTTTTTTTCTACATATTTTTAATTTTTTTTTTTAAATTTATTTTTGATCTAGTTTTTGTTTTAAGAATTTTTCTTCGACAAAATCTTTGTCTTAGAAATGTATTTAACTTTTTGTTCCAAGCAGCTTTTTTTTGTAATTTTCGTGAAATTTTCTTTTACCTCTTCCAACATTAATATTCTTGAACGCGACATTATTTTTCATTGTGACCCAGAGCATTTTTATTGAGTTTAAATTTGTTTTTCGGCAAAACGTTTCGGGATTTTTTGTTTTTATTTCAAATTTTTCTTTTTACAATCCTCATAATTGGACAATTTTTTTTATATTTTCCAAACATATTGGAGATACTGGATACTAATCAAACACACTGTATATCATTTAAATGTTGTAATTCACAAAAAATAGCAGTTTTTTTAATATTTCCCCCTGTATATTCCATACCAGACAAAATACCTATCTCGTAAACCCACAAAACAATGTGCATTGTGCAAGGCGACATAATAAGTTGAAAATAAGGCATATTTTCAATTCTTTATTCTTTGTTTCGACAAGAGGACATGTTCGTTGGCCTTGGGTGTTAAGTGGCTGTACAACCGAAATGTGTGGCCTGATTTTAATGAGGTGCGAATTACCGTGTTCAATGAAGTGTGAACTCGCCAACGGTGTATAGTGAATCAACTTTTATTTAAAAATAATAAGCTGACTGTGAAATTGTTGGATTTCAAGCTGCATGGGAATCACAGAAAAAGTAGTTAACAACTATGTTTAATCGTATTGTGCAGCATAGTTGATACATCCGTTAATAAATCGAAATTAACAGAAGCCTAGCTAAAAAGATACTTCATAAATGATTACTTTGATAACACTGGTAATATCGTATGAAGAAATTAAATATTTTGGATACCAAAATATTTTACTGGGAATAATCAAACTGCACAAATGATGTGAAATAAGTTAAAATCACAGCTCCCACACTGCACCGAAACGATTCGGGTTCCAACCGCGTCTGGACTTCTGTAATTCAATATCTGTTGGGGCATATAGTCCAAGGAGTAGTTGTTTGAAGTCCAGACGTTGGTGCAGTGTGTGACATTTTCTAATGGGGGCTGTGATTTTAACTTATTTCACATCATTTGTGCAGACTGGTAATATCGTCTAGAAACTATCATGTGAAAAAAAAGGTATGTCCGCCATAACGACAGAAACTTCTAAAAATGTTGACGTTTAGGTTAGTATAAACAATATATAGAAGTGCATTAAAATATATTTGTTAAAATCATTAATGTGAATTCCGGTTTAACAGTATTATTGAATAATATTATTTATTTTGAAAGTACAATACCCAAAGAATATACTGACCGAAGGAAAACCCTAAATATTGAATATTAGCGGCGTTATCGCATATTAGTTGGGAATTTGAGGCCTTCTAGGAAGCGTTTTAAAGATGCTCTATACAACTGGCGAACATATACCTAAAAAAACATGAAATCCTAAGTAAAATGACCTGCCGGGTTCGAATTTTTTGTTCGCCTTTTGACCCGGAATTGCGAAATGTGTCAAAACATGACATTTTTGAAAAAACTGAAAATTTTCCTTAAAATAATATTTATTGCAAACTAGTGCGTTACTTTGTTAAATGATGTCCGATCGTTATGAATTTTGGATATGATATTTTTCAGTACTTTCCTGACCTAGTTTCATAACAATAGAAAATATAGGACGTCTCATAATAGCTACGTAATTTTTTTTTGGCTAGAATACACAAAATATCGTCATTTGCAGAGTAAAATGGTAAGTCGAGAAAACTTTTTTATCTTTAGAGACAGTTAACTACTATAAGCGAGAAAAATGTTTCCAATAGAGTAAGGAAAGTTTTTTACTTTAACTTTTTTTTCATACGACGTTTAGTTTGGGTTGTGTACTTTTTTAAAACCGAAGGAAATTGAATCGGCGCGTCGCATCTCTTGGCATTAGGATGCTGTGGAGCGAATAAAGATGACGCGCATGACAATATTATTATGACACTATAGGGATTAAAATACAATATTATTATAATCTAATTAAAATATTTATTTTTCAATGCATTTTCCCTAACACTGGCAATATTGCATGTAACATTTGCTTTCAGGCATTTGCACTTGTTACCACAGTTAACTAATTTACATTTGCAAAATGGAGTAATTTTTAAAAATGTAGGTTTTGCCTCTTTGTCCTTCTCACATGAAAAATAAAAGAATCTTCAGTCGGCGGCAAATCCATAACAAAAAGGTCATTATTAAAACCTTATTTACCAGTATAATAATATAAACTTCAATGGTATATTTTAAAAGGTAATACGTACACAGAGTTCTATAGTGAGCAAGAATCGTTAAAAAATATCATATCTTAGGAGCATTATTACTAAGGACAGTTTGTAAACAAATGTTCAGCTTATTTAGACTTAAGACGTTTAGTTTGGGTTGTTTACTTTTTTAAACCCGAAGAAAATTGAATCAGTGCGTCTCGTCTCCTTGATCCGACTTATTGGTATATGGACTTTCATTATTATAATTTTGTAGTTCACCCGCTTATGTGTGTTATTGTGACTTCCTGTCAAAGACATCAATTATTTTTTTTATTATGAGTCCAAATATTGATTTCAACAAGTATGTTTTGTGTCAATCAAGTAGTGAGGAAATGGTACAGAGTGTCACAAAAGAAGCCGTACATTACCTGTTTCAAGCATGTAGTGAGAAAGGAGATAGTTATTTCCTAGTTATTAGATACTATGATGACAAAAGACAGAACTGTTTTTATCATTAAATCCTGTTTATCACGCTAAATGTAGACGAGCTTATGCCAGAAAAGCTTACACAAAAAGACCTGAAGCAGAAGGAAGGTGCTTCAAAATGTACAAGTAAGCGAATTAAATCCTCTTATTCAAATATTTTCATAATATGCAATAAAAATCGCGACAGTAGGTTTGAGAAAACTGAAGCAAATATTTTTTTGGGGTCAAGTATGTCGAAAAAAATGGTCAAAAATTGGAATTTTAAAGTAAAAAGCCTCCCAAATTTTCAATTTTGCACTTTTTCATAATTATTTAGGTATATCTTTCCCCTTAATATGTCAGTAAACGAATGACACTTGTTAAATCTTTTTCGGATCAACATCAAAAGAGTGACAACTGCAGAAGTTTTCGATGACGCGGACACCAGGCACCCGAAGAACCTTAACAGCGCCGCCATTTTGTTGTTCATCCCAAAAAAAAATTTTTTTTCAACTTAAAAACGATTATTTTATCCCCTCTAAAGAAATTCTCGAAAAATACCTATTTTTCACGCTCCTAAAGGGTCTCTTGGCCTTAAATATGAATATATTATTAAAAAAGAATAATAGTCTACCAGCAACTTTGGTAATGGTTTCTTTGTTTATTTGCCTAGACTATATTATTGAATTTATCTTTTAATTTAAGGAGTAATACGACTGAAACATATTTTTTTAGTTTTCCAGAAGATCCAAAAAAAAATAATAAAAGCATTAATTGAAGCATTTATGCCTACCAGCAATAATTGCTAATTATCTGTTGAATTGATTGAGTAGTTCAAGAGATTTGGGGTGTTTAAAACAATGCTCAAAAACTTCGCTTTCACTAAAAAAATTGTGTTAGAAATATATTTTCTAAACAGGAACAACGGTATTTCGTGCGTGTTATTCAGATCCGAATAAAACAAACTTTTTTCTCCTACAAGTAACTCAATCCACTACAAAATATAGTTATTAAATCTATTATATTGATAGACATTTATGGCGGCAACTGATTGATTCCGCTATACCTATAGGAATGCTGACTGTACTTACTCTCCTATAAATAGTTACGTAAACGATTTTATTGCTTTTATAATTTCAATATAAGTTATCAACTGACCATTTATGTTATACGGATTAACAATACTTCCTTGCAAATGTAAATCATAGTTTATTGGCATTGTTTTATACAAAATATACATAACACTTACTGAGCGTGTCACAACTAACGAGGTTTATTGGTTTTGATTTAAATGTTTGTGTTGTTAAGGCGAGCTCGGGTTAGCATACCTTCGTTCAAATTTGAGAATAAAAGAAGGTATAGGTGGATATCTAGTTGGAGGTATGCTGGGAGCGTCAATATTTTATATTAGAATCAAATGCTATTAAATTTGATGTTAAAACACTAAAAGTGCACGAGAGTCATGGTATAGTGGCTAAAAAACATTTCGGAAGGTTAGTCAAAATATTTATCTTTAAATACTTCAAAATACAATAGGGTGGAAGCTACATTGGAAGTTTATAGCAGTAAATCGTTCGTTATTTACGAACCTGTCCAGGGAAAATTGTAAACCGATTATAAATCCTGAAAATAGTTTTCTTTGGCTTTCCATCTAAAACGTAGTCGACATTTTTGGTATATGGTAATTTTAAGCACCATCAAAACTATTACAATTTTCTTGTGTCACCTTTGTGCCAAAACTTTTAATCTTTCAGGAAACTAATTACATTAATAGTCATTTTAACCCTTTCCGCTATCACATGGGGATAAAACTTTGTAAGAAGATTCTCATATATAAAATACATTTGGTCATAGTTTGCTCTGGGGGAACTTTTTAACAGCGTATCCTGCTATAAATCCTTTTATACATAACCTCTTAAAATGTAAACGAAATGTTTTTGAGGTTCGGAATTTTTTCCTGTGGATTAATATTGTCACGAGGTCCAGTATTGGCCTACGTGTTGCTACTACCGACTCTGCAGCCAACTCCCGACTAACCAATTTTTCCCCCATCGCGAATAGTTTTTAGGCAAAAATCGCTGATTAATAATTTCGATAGATTGCCCTACATTTTGGGCAATCTAACATCGATTTTCGGGTTTCTGCACATCAGCGAAATTTTGCAACGACCTGGTTTAATTAGATGTTTATATTTTTTGTTCTCTATTGAGTAAATAATAATAATAAATTTAAACTAAAATACTTTTGATAAATAAAATTCCTAAACGTTTTTGTCTTTGTTTTTTCGGGAATTATTATTTTATATATATTTGGGATTCGTGACAATATTATTTTATTATAACTTGTTTAAAAGACCAAAGAAAAGGTAAAGTTACGTAGATAGTTTTTTTAGAAGAGTACAACTCTGACTGTCACATTCCAATGGTGTAAGTTTGGAAAAAAGTTTTTGGGATTTTTTGTTCAGTACAGTCTTAAGTATCACTATCTAAATTATTTGCACTTAAGCTGTTTATACCTTGTATAATAAATATTTAATAGTCGATCTATTTCTTTTGAATACTTCAGAAATCCAAACAATGTTAATATATCTCATTATAGAAATACCTTTAGTAATTTGTCATGACAAATATCCGGCAACTGAGTTTTAATGACCTACAGAAAAAACTAAAATAGACACTGAACTAAAAAAATAAGCTCCCGTAAGCGGAAGGCCATCAATAATAATTCCATTATCTATGAAACGGAATTTTTATCTCAGAGAAATATACTAGTCGATGTTTAACAAGGTCTTGTATTGTTGTTATATCACTTTTGACCTTAAAACAATTTTTAATGAATCGGTTGGTTTGTTGTTTGGAAAATAAGGTGTTAATTTAACTTAATTACTTGCAATTAATTTGACGCGTCAGTAGCGCCGTTTAAAAATTATTGGTATTAATATTTATGTATCACACGCGACATAATTATTTTAATGATCAGTTAAATGCAAAAATAGTTTAATACTAAATAAAATAGTAGTGTTCGATCCCAAATTAAGAAGAAAAAATGCTCTTTACCGAGAAACATGATCAAGTTTGTATAAGTCATTTACCTAACACCTAGAAAACTTATTTTAGAAAACGCGATAATTAGAAATATCATCCTTACAAAATATGTTTAACACAACGTTCAACTCCTAAAGACCCTTAAACAAAAATACATTGTGTTGCTTAAACATCAGTACAACTTATTATTAATTAACTTTTTTTGACATCTTAGATATTTTTAGCACATTTTCTAAAGATGTTTTCCTGAATAATAAAAAACTATTATCAAGTGTTAAAAAACCATTTTAACACCAACTTAAAAACTTTGAAAACTAATATCTACTTCAATCCTTCTTACCTTCTCACTGTTTTAAAACAGACCTTTCTCATTAAATGGTAGGAAAAATTTGCCACTAAAATAAACAATAAAAAAATAAATAATTCATTAAGTCATGAAAAAAACTCTATCTCTTATTATTTTTTAAATGAAACAATATACTATTTCACTACTTCAAGCAATGAGGTAAATAAAACTCTCTTTCTCTATTGTATAAAAAAATAATTTCTTTTTTATTACTCAAACTAAGAACAATAATCGATATCGGGTTAATTCTCATCTCACTCAATTTTATAATAACCAAAACGATTTCACACTTCTGAAACAAAATTTAACAAGAATATAATTCTTTTTTTATTTATTAAATTACCCCTTACGTGGCATTTGTTAATATTGCATCTGATCATATGATCCGATCAATAAGTAATTTTTGGCCAACTTACATTAATACGTTTGAAGGTTGAATACCTAACTATACTCTACTCTCTAGTGAACTTTTGGTTCTGACGATTTTTTACACCTTACTTATTGCTTATGCTCTGCTTTTTTCTGTCTCTCACACTTATACTAACTCAAAGAGCTTCTTCCTCTTGGGTCTTCTTACTTGTTCGCCGTTGTCCAGGAGCTGGATGGCCTCAACATTCACATGTTGGTGGAGTCGTGGTTCTTGAGTTCTTGCAAATTTGTTAATTGTCTGCTTAACAGGGTCCATCTCCAAGTCCCGGTGGAGGTCACTGATCCTGCAGTATCAAGTAGCGTTGACTATGCTCCTTAATGCTTCGTTCTGGAATCTCTGTATGATGAGTAAATTACTCTGACTGATACAGCCCCAAAGCTGGATACCATACCTCCATACCCGTTCCAGAATTTGTTTGCATAACAATATTTTGTTATATAATGACAGGGTAGAATTTCTTCCAAGCAGCCAATACATTTTTCGGAATGTTATATTGAGTACTTCACGTTTCTTTTTGACATGGACTTACCAGCGTAGTCTCGCATCAAAGTAATACCTAGATACTTTACTGAATTAGCATAAGGGATCTGTGTATCATTTATTCTGGTACATACTGAAATGGTTTGATATAATATTTCGTTTTATTTTCAATAATATTTGTAATTTATTTAAAATAAAAAAAACCATTTAATTATGAGTTGGAATTTTTAGTACCTAGTTTGCTAAGATAAACACACTTACCAAAACTCTGAAACCTAGATTTAAATAAGGCGCCATCTCTTAATTATTAGTAGAGCAAGAGAAACTCTAACCTCTGGTAGGGATCTATTCATTTTATAAATGACGATTAATGACAACGAATAGATAATAATGGAACACTCTTTATTAACTAAATAAAAAAAACTCAACTTTATAAATAATCAATAATAAAATTAAATTTTAAGTATGAATGGTAAGTATTTCTGATTAAGATTAAATTTGTCTTAGTATAGTTATGAATTTGTACGAGTCTTCTTTTTTATAAACATAAAACAAAACTTAACCTAAATTATGTAATTACGTAATTACTTTTAAATTGTTTAGATAGAATGTTTAATGACCTTTTTTTTTTATTTTTATTTATAAGCTTTATTGTTTTTAATTTTCAAATAACTAGTTATTTTTGTTGTACCTTTTTTTTATTGAAGCACGAATTTGCAAGTGTCACTTTAGGAGGAAACATCAATCATCACGGATTTTACGGGATACAGGAATTATTCAGGGAACTAGCAGGATATTACCATGGATATCAATTATCAGTAGTAATACCCCTAGGGCCTTAATAATACCAAGATAATTTTGTCATAGAGAATGCTTTAAGCGTGTTGCTTGATAATAGCCCGAGGCCGAAGGCTGCCCCCCCCCCCTTGGATACGCCACTGGTCTTATCTATTGATATCTTACTTTAATTTTATTAACTTATTTTCATTCCAATTTTGGCTAAATATGTTAAAATTGCTTGAAAAGTTCCCTTATGGAACTTCCCATGTCTTTAAAATATTTAACTATATGTATAATGTTACACTTTATTCTTAATTTAACCTAGCTTCAGTTTTCAGAGCTATAAATTTAACCAATTTAAAAAATGTTTGTTTAATTTTTATATTTGATTCTTGTAGATTTTTCCTAGCAAACTATTGATGTACGATCCTACTTTACAAAATTTGATACCTTCAAACTTGTTTTGTTAGTATAATTAACATATACCGATTTATTTTCATTTAATTTGATTCTCCAACGATTGGTCCACTTATTCACTATATCTAATGCTGTTTGTAGTTTTTTTGCAGCCTCATCGTGGGTTTTCCCTACTGTCGTGATAGTGGTGTCATCTGCAATGGTAGCAATTGCATTTTGTTCTAATTCAGGAATATCACTAGTGTATAATACGCCAAGGACTGGCACTAATACACTTCCTTGTGGTACTCCTGCCTTAATTTCTTTAATTTTAGAGTATGATTCTTCCCTGTTTAATCCTAAAGTATGTTTCTGATACAAGAATATAAAAGCACAATTAATTAATCGCTAAATACATTTCATTTTCTCTCGTTTATTCTCTCTGTTTATTTTAGAAGTTTACGACTTCTCGGCACTTGGATCTCTTTTACGCAGTGGAGCATATTTAGATACTCTCATATTTTTGAAAAATTTTTAACTTCGCCGTAGACGGGCAAATACATATAAGATCGCAAACAATCTGCATTTCGCTATTTGGGGCATGCACGAAACTTTTGATTGCTAAACATACACAAACTGCATACATTTACTTTCCTATTGTCCATGTTCGTTCATTGTTTGTAGATAAAGTTTCGCTTTATGTAATATAATTCCTGGGAGTATTTTGATTGCGTTCGGATGTGGTTAAGCAACGCATTCTTGATTTAATCTGTATAACAAATTCATGTTTGTTTTAAGCGTGAACGTGGAAGTTCGGAAGTTTCACATTTACAGTATTGGATTTTGAAACATGCATTTATTTATGTTCCAAGAGTATATTTATTGTTTAAAACTTGTTGTGGTTGTTTTGAAATTTAATTATAAGGCTTGCATTGAAGTTGTTTTAATTTTTTGTTTATCATTTATGTATCCTTGAAGCTTCAGCTTTTTGGTATACGTACTCTTTGGTACTGAAGTAAAATGGTGGATCTTATTTTTTTAATATTATACTAAAATTAGTGCCATTCGTTTTTGAACACTATGTTTGTGTTTCAATAACACCCTGAAGGCTCTGGATGTGGTGTCTACTCCAGATCACTAAGCCCAAGAATTAAGTGAGGAATGCGAAAACATACCAGCGTGGTTCAAACAGAACTGGCCACAAAAGAACTAACCAGAAAAGGAATTTCTGGCAAAAACATAATAATCTGCACTGACCGCAGACAAGCTCTACTAACCTGAATAGACAGCGTGTTACATCAGGGCTAGTATTAGAGTGCCATCAAGCTTTAGCTAACGCCTCGGTAGAAAACAATATTACCCTGAGGTGGGTTAAACGGCACGAAAGGAGTAAAGGTAACCGCATTGCCGATTCCTTAGCCAGGGAAACGGCTGGACTTTCAGGACCCAGCGTCACCTACGGCTTGACTACTTCGGCAAACCAAACGTTACGCCAATGATCAATCTCTAAAGAGATGGGATGAAATCAAGAGATGCAGTTTTGCCAGGGTCACCCTTGGCGACCCTTGGAAGCTGGCGCCGACGAAATACTTGGCGATGACCAGGAAAAACCTACGTCTAACAGTAGGATTTCTGACTGGCCACTGTCAACTAAAGAAACACCTCCATACAATGGGGCTAGTGGACACACCTCTATGCAGGATGTATGAACAGGATGACGAAACGGTCAATCATGTCCAATCATTGCCCGGAGTTATCGTCAATGAGAGCGTGTTCAGTGAGTCTTGGCCTACACCTGCCGATATAAAGGAGATGTCTCCTAGTGACAGTTATTCCAGCCCCTACGTAAATTAATATTATGGTTTCTAGGGCAGACTATTTAGTGGGAAGAACGGGGAAATAGATAATTGACCTATGCAGTATAGAAACCATTCAACATTCCTTAAAATTCTATAGTTTTGTATGAAGAAAAGCTTGCCAACAGATATTCGTGTACTATGGGCCTGGTTGAAAGTCTTGTTTAAATTGATCGAAAGCCTAGCTGTCATTCGCAAAGAGGAGAACATCAAAATAAAAATCATTCTGCCACGCGCAAGATCGGACATAAGAATTTTGCGCTTTTCCCAAGTTGCAGCAGCAGATGCA
Organism: Crepidodera aurea; assembly: GCA_949320105.2. Classification (NCBI taxonomy): domain Eukaryota; kingdom Metazoa; phylum Arthropoda; class Insecta; order Coleoptera; family Chrysomelidae; genus Crepidodera; species Crepidodera aurea. The sequence continues at coordinate 34,613,555 of OX439475.1, read as the reverse complement.
CCTTAAGGATAATATATTTTTTATTAGTTAAAAAAGTTGCTGTTGTTCTAATTAGAGTATTTTTCAACTGTGACCACCCTTGAGTTTATCTATAGTAAATTTTTAGATCAGAATACTTTTTATTTAATAAGAGAGGTTGTAAAAATCGTAAAAAATATAAAAACTGTTAAAAATATAAAATAATACAGGAGTATAACATCTGGTATCGTCTCATTGTTACTCCCACAATACATAACATAATACCCATTAAAACAAGGGACATGAATCCAGTAATCGCCATGTCAATTAAGTCTCTGTTGACGCAATAAAACTTGATTCATTAGATTCTAACACCTTTTAGAGGAAATAAATGTTTAAAGCACAAAGCAAACCGATTTTACAATCTTAGCAATTATGCCAGAGTCGTGTACCAAACAATCTGATATCTCACTTTCTCCTACATTTACGTATTGGACATTGGCGGATTTTCAGGGAAGGAAATATAAACTATATATTTATGAAAGACAAATAGCAGCATTGTTAAGAAAACTAATGGGAACAAGAAAACGGGATATGGGGTCATATAGTCAGTAGAAAAGAAAATTCAATTTTAAGAAGACATAAGACAAAAGAGAAAAAGAACTAGACCAAGGAAGAAGTAAATGGACAGAAGAAAGTCAATCAGTATTTTTTATGCTCTAAGTCTGCTGTGACCTTGAAGAATGTAGATAGACCTCTAACTATTTGTGGACCCGATAAAAGTTGTAGGGTGAATTTTTCGTCCTATAACTTCTAGGACACTTTATCCTGTCAGTAAGCATTATTGGGAGGTGGTGAAATCGATTTTGCTCTTTATTTGCCAGATAATTTTATAGGAAAGTTGATAGTGAAGTGGCGATAACGCCCCTAAGACGTATTTTAAATAAAATTGTTGTACTTTACTTACATGGTTATGAATTTCATAGCGCGTGGTTTTTTTAATTCCATACAATCATGTTTTTTACTTCGGACGTCCTGCCATTATTACAATATCGTCAGCAAATACAAATTCCGATATTTCCACTAGCTGTAAGTTCCTTGAAACCAAATATAAGCCCAATTTTGAGTCTTCCTCTTTCATTGTTGTTTGTCCATATATTGTAGTATTTTCGTGACGATTTTGACATATTCTGGAACGTTATTCAGTTCAGTTCATTCTCTAGAGATATTTTTTCCATGTTGACATTGCTTTCTGGTCGCTTTTCTTAAATCTTTGCTCTTGAATTCTTCTTCTTGTATATTTTGTAATTCTTGGAAATGTCATTTTCTTCCTTCCATTATCTTTTATTTTTATTCCCTCATTGCTTCTGATGTCTATTTCTTTTTTTTTAATTCTTTAAAACATTGTAACCGGCTTTCCTGACTTACTTTCTACTTCATCTTCTAATATTTCAAGAATATTTTTAGGTATTTTTATAAAATCTTGTCCCCTGTTTGTTGTATTTGTTGTAACTTTCTCTTTCTTAGGTAAGTTTTCCAGTTTAGTTTCTTTTGTATCCTTAAAGTTCTTCTTTCTTTATACGCTACTGACTTACCTAATGGTTTAAGTGTTTTAACCTGGTTGTTTATGCCGTTTGCGAGTCGGTTTGACAGCGCTGTTGTTTTATGCAAAATTGATCGTATTATTTCTGAATCATGACCGTTGATGTTGGGCAAACCGCATTAATGACAACTCAAACAAAGAAATAAGTAGTCGAAACAAGTCCGATCGAGGTTTGTTGATTTTAATGTGTGAACGTTATGTAACTTTTGTGGTAGTAACTCGGGTTATCAGAATTCTTGTTAGTCATTTTACATGTCGAGAGGGATTAAGAAATAAAATCTGGTAGGTGAAATTGACAATGATGCAACATTTTGCATTGGTTTCATAGTTAAATCTAAACAATAATTATCTTCTATCTAAAGCAGAAGATAAGGGTCGTAGTCAAAACAATATTTTTATTTACAAAAAAAATAGAAGAATTACACAGGTTTACAAACAATGGGGTCGTTGTTGGGCAGCTGGGCGTCGTTTCCGAAGTAATTTGCTGCATGCACCTCAGGATTTTAAGATATTTGAAGTTGTGTACTCAAAAAAGGTATGAAATATATGTGAATACTCATAACGTTGGAATATATATTATAACTTATACCTAGTGGTCGTACCTTTGCAAGAAAAAATCGTAAGTGACCGCTAAGTAGCTGATTTTAAAGTCTAAGAGTAGTATTGAATGATGCAATTAATACAAATGTATGCATCCTATAGATAACCTCAAAAGGAATCAAAAACCCATTTCTTTCAGTACCTAACCTCAAACATATCAAAATTCCTCAAAAATAATCCCCAAGTGCCCAACAACAGAACGATCTAGATAAGTATTTATTAATTAATTTAAAATCCAATTGCATACTACATTAAGTAACAAATAATTTGTTACGTTTATATTATTTTGCAAATTTTAATCAAAATAAAATCAACCATGGAAAATCCTTTATCATAAAATAGATCACGGCTGTTCCTTTTATCTTCATAGACAATTCAATTTGAATTACTAAGCAAAATTTGATATTAACTTTGAATAAAAAAACGCAGGACGGATTTGAAAGTTTAGTCTAATTTACCATGAAATTCAAAATTATGGGTACGGCTTACTGGCTTGTGTGAAGCAGATCGTCTAACAATGGTCACGTAATTGAAGAATTACAGAAAATCAGTCGTCACATTATACGTAATTTTTCGTAAACTATAAAAACGTTATATTCGAATTAATATACCATATTCAATACTTTTTAAATCGTTTTCCACCTATTTTAACACACGTTTTATTTGTTATCACAGTAACCACTAGGGTTGTTAGACTGGTATCTTTAAGACATTGTTAAAATTAGCTTTTGAGCTCTGAGGAACCTTGTATACACCTTACTTCTACATATTCTGTACATTCAGTTAGTATATGATGAACAGAAAGAGGCATTGGACAAGTAATACAAAGGCTTGGTCGTTCCGTTGTATATAGCGTCATGCATGGTATCTGCGATTGTGATACTCCTACACCGCTAATGCGCATTCCTATTTGAATGCGCTTGACACTATACAACGCTCTTACGCGGCGCAAGTGGCGCGAAGCACCACTGTGTCACCCAAATTGATGTACGCCCCTTAGGGTTGGGCCGTTTGAGGTGATTTTTTTTTTAAATGTTCGTCATAAAATTCCCTATCGATCCCTCTTTCTCGATTTTTGCTTCGGGTCTTCATTTTCGCGGAATTTGACTCCAAAAATGGGTTTGCATGGAAAAAACTAGATTTTTCGCACAAAAATGACCCTGCGGAAAACGAGATTGAGATTTTGCCGGACTTTTTTATGGGGAAATGCTCTACTTGGAAAACCCTACAAGACTATCAACTTAGAATTCGGGGAGAAATTTTCCGTTGTCCTTAAAATGGCCACAATCATCCAAAAATTTTCACATCAGAAATCGTTCTACTGAAAACTGGGAAAGTATTGGGAAAAATTCTCATCTGACAAAAATTATTTGTACACATTCGGGGGAATCCGCAAAAATTTTTCCAGAACTTTTGGGCACATTTTTGGACATCTATTACGATCTATTGCGAGTTTAGATTTTTAATGGGGAAAATTTGAATGTCCAAAAATGTGCCCAAAAGTTCTGGAAAATTTTTTGCAGATTCCCCGAATGTGTACAAATAATTTTTATCAGATGAGAATTTTTTCCAATACTTTCCCAGTTTTCAGTAGAACGATGTCTGATATGTGAAAATTTTTGGATGATTGTGGCCATTTTAAGGGCAACGGAAAATTTCTTCCCGAATTCTAAGTGGACAGTCTTGTAGGGTTTTCCAAGACGAGCATTTCCCCATAAAAAAGTCCGACAAAATCCCAATCTCGTGTTCCGTATGGTCATTTTTGTGCGAAAAATCTAGTTTTTTTGGAGTCAAATTCCGCGAAAATGAAGACCCGAAGCAAAAATCGAGAAAGAGGGATCGATAGGGAATTTTATGACGAACATTTAAAAAAAAATCACCTCAAACGGCCCAACCCTAAAGGGCGTACATCAATTTGGGTGACACAGTGGTGCTTCGCGCCACTGTACGGCGCTTAAGACAAGTACTATAGATTAATTACTATCAAGCTGATTATATGGTTGTTATTACTTCTCAAATGTTTTAAATTCTAAATATATAAAGGTAATCAACTCCTTGAATAACAATTCATTCATTGACTGTTATGTGGAACTATAATTTTTTTTTTATTATTATTAAACACCAATGAGCAATTTAATTCTAACTTAATCTAACAGAGTTTGAAACTTAAAACTAAGGTATACTCATCAGCGTTCCTTGGGTTCTGTAGAATGGATTGCACTAAACTTTAACGTGCACACACAAGCTGTGCTTTTGCACTAAAAGCACTAAACTAACTCAAATGCATTGATCCTCTTAAGTCTTCTTTCTAATCCAGTATTGTCAAGGAGCTGGATAGCCTCGACATTGACATGATGATGAAGTGTTTCTTTATGACTCTTGGCTAATTTCTTGATGGTCTGGTCAACAGTGTCCATTTCCAAATCCCTATGGAGGTCACTATTGTGGATGTACCAAGGGGCATCTACTATGTTCCTCAGTGCTTTGGTTTGAAATCTTTGGATGATTCCTAAGTTGCTTGCTTTGGTGCATCCCCATAGTTGGATACCATAGGTCCATACAGGCTGAAGTGTCTGCTTATAAAGCATAATTTGCATTAGTTGTATTCCAATTAGCCAGTACATTTTCTATATAGAACTATAAGTGCAATAATTAGTTTGAGTAAAAAAATGTCTAGCTTTCTTTGAGAAAAACAGTAAACTTTGTCTTTGCCATTACGTTTTGGTTTTTTGTGTTCTTAGAATTATCGCTGCAGATGAAGAAAAGGTTGAGTTACTTGCTAATCACCTGTGCAATGTATTTTAACTTAAAAGTCAATAAGCAGAAGAAAATTAATATACTCATTCCTTCAATCTCCATATCAAATGTCTCTTCTTATTAAAGCCCTGATGGTATAAATAAACCCTTAAAAGAGCCCAATATTTGACCTTGTCACTAAACATATGATCAAGAAACTTCCAGAGAAAGATGTTCCCATATTTTCAAAGCAATCCTTACAGCCATTTCACATCCTAGTGAAAAGTGGGATAGCTGATTTTTATTTTTTTAGCCTGACAAGTCACCCGACAAACCCTTATCTTACATCTATTATTAGCCTGCTTCCAAGTCTAACCAAACTCATCTGAATACCAGTTTGGGTCCCCTGAAAATCATTCAACTGCAGAACAGGTGTCACCCAAGCTGTTGAAAAACTGTGGCACCAGGGCTTATTGATTAAAATAAAATCCAAATTACCAGCTCCATTCTACCAAGTATTAGAATCATATATAACCTCAGGTATGCGTTTCTCAAGGTAGCGTCCTTGTGCTAATGCTATACTTGATGTTTACTGCAGACATTTCGGCCTGACTTAACACTTTAATCGCTACTAGAGACAAATAACACCCAGGAATATACGACAAAATTAATAAACCGGTGCGGATCTACGGAATTCCACTGAGGGACGTCTCTTGGTTCGTGACTGATGACAAGATAAAAGTCAAAACAGTTTTAGAAGAAGGGAAGTGCGTGAGTGAAAAATACCTTAAGAGGCTTGAACTATTTTGCTATAACTCTGCCGGATAACAGCCAAAGAATCGACCACTAAAACAAACACTTGTCAATGATTACCAATTGTTTAATTTGTGTGCTTGCCTGGTATTTGTCTAAGAAGCAACAAATTGTTACCTTCGGGTAGATTGTGAACTTAATATGGGAATAAAAACTCATTTTCATATTTTTTTAAGGAATTTTTACAATTTTTTTCAAATTTATGGGCTAAATATAAACGTGGCAAATACTTTAATGTTTTTAACGTGTTGCAGATTAAAATAATCTTCTATTGACCTACTGAATATATTATAGTTTTTAATTCAAAAATGCAGTTCAATTATGATCCAAAGATACACATGATGAGATAAAATCAATAACACACAATGTTTTGCTTGTATTCCATATGACACATTCGCAAAATTTAGTCCATGTTTCGTGTAAATACGTGCCATATTCAGTTTGCACTGGAATTATTCCAAACTAGTTTAATTACTATTAAAACCATATTTTCATTATAAACGTAATTGTTTCCCCTCTATTTTATCGTAATTATCAATGACAAACGGTTGTTTTGGTATAACCATTGGCGTGTGGGCAGGTGTTTTTCGAAAAAGTAAAGTTTGAAATAAACGTTTTATTGAGCCTAATGAATAAAAAATTAACTAAATGCTTGTTCTTGAAAATGATTAAAAGTCAATGAATAAAAATACAAGAAATGAAAGTTATACACTAAGCGTAGAAGTTGTAGGAATTATTATTAGAATTGTTTATTCTCTTATCATTGTAGATCTTTTTTCCCTTTTGAATTTTTACTGTTTATTTATTAATCTAAATATCAAAAATAGCCATGAAAATAATCAATTAATTCTTTATTTGTATATCCTTCGACTATTATACAGTGTGAGTCACGGTGGACGCGACGGTCCATTGTGGCTAAACGGTTAATATTTTGAAAATTTTGTTTAATTATGTACATGTGGTTTGATAAACGCTACATTTTAATAGTAGTTTGTACAACAAGTGCGCAAAGCGCCACTTTTCCCACGAGCGCAGAAGTTTGAGGTACGAGCCGTAAGGAGTGGGAAAAGTGCTTTGTGTACGAGTTGTACACAATATTTTTTCTACAATCACGTTTATTAATGAAAGAAAAATAGTAACTTTTATAGGGATTTTTTTCTGTTACTGTTTATTTCATTTTGCCTTTTTAAATATGCTCGCAGTTTTGTATAATTTGAAATATCTATGTTATTTTTGATACTTATGAGGCTCCTTATCATTGAATATGTAGACCACAGAGTAGATGGTTTTAAGTTTTGAGAAATTTCTTGAAAATAAGCTAACAAAAAATTTTCTGAAAATGATTTAATGTTGTTCATTTCTCTCCAGTTCATAAATTTGCTGTATTGTTTTTGATATTTCTCTTTCGAAACCTCAGGTAACAAATTTTCGGTTGCATTTTGAGCTTTTTCGATAATATCTGGAGGAGTACGGAATTCGACAACTCAAAAGATAAATTTTGATCTTGATTCATAATTCCTAAAACAATGCGTAATAAATTAATTTGTTTTTATAATTAATAAATTAAAATAAATAATCAAATAGTTTACTTACAGAATTTTTAGTTAAAATTTAAAATTTGAACACCTAGAAATTATTCACTACAATGATAATGTTAAATTGTCAAAAAAATGTTGACAGGTCATAGATGTGTTGATGTACCTAACAAAATCAATTCATTATGGTTGTTTGCTGTTTGTAACTATAAAATTTTGACATTTCTGAGGGGAAAAGTGCCATAGCGTGTACTTTTACCATTTTAAATTATTACTTTTCCAACGAATATCACAGGAATTAAGAAAAGGCCTGCTTTGCGGAAAAAAATTTGTGTAGAAAAGCGTGTTTTGCATGTGGTTGTAGAAATATACAGGTTGTCCCAAAAAAGTGTGGCCATATATTTTATTGCATTTATAGATTATACTTTAAAAATAAAACAAACTTTCTTAAGAATTCCCAATTTCTAAAAATGGAAGCACTTACAAGAAAACCAATAACTTCGAAACCTGTGGAATCAGCCAAATCTACTTTTAACTGAAAAAAATTAGAGTAACAATTGAAAACAATAATGTATTTAGAGTTGTTTAAAATTATACAGGGCGTCCAAAATGGGGCGATTCTCTAATGACATATTCAAACGACAATATCGTTCTTATTTTAAATAGGACACCCTGTATTTTATAATCCTATTATGTAGAAAATTCAATTATCTTTTAAAAATTATAAATGTCTACTATACTTAAATCCAATAATTTTGGAGTTATGTTTATTTTTGTTAAATTTTACATTATTTTTCCACCGTAATGCCTAAATATAACATCCTGTATTTTATCAGCTTAGACTATGATCCGAAAAAATTATCTTCTAAACTAAGTGTTATTAAAAAGATATTAGGCAAAAAATAATGTTGCAATTGGAAGGCGCATTTTTCAAGAATTGTACGAAATTATTTAAATAGAAAGTTTCCATATGAGGTTAGGGAGAGGGGGGCTAAATGGTTGGACAGCTAGATCCTCACATTTGACTCCCATTGACTTTTTTTTTATAGTTTATAGTTTATACCACCCCGCCTACAACACCAGAAAATTTGAAACGAATTTCGGACACATTATGTCGAGTAATGTGAGAAAGTCCTATGGAAAAAGGGTCATAGTTTGTATTCAAGAAGATGGTCGCCAATTTGAACAACTGTTGTAGTTTAATGTAGAGTAAATTTAATATTATGTAATTAAAGAAGTAGTTTATTTTTGATATGTTGTGTTAATTAATACAATTTTTTCGCCATATTTATAAACGTATATCTTTAGATATTTGAATTAGGAATTTGGAACCTTTGGTTTTAACAATGTTAAAGAATATCGTCACCACTAACGATCTTTAGATATGTATAGGAATAAATGTGTAAGTCACCGCTTAATTTGGTGAAAAAATGGGAAATTTCACAAAATTAAAAATAACTACAAAACTAAACGATTTAGGCATAATAAACCTTTATAATTTTTAAAAGGTAATGGAATTTGCTCCATAATAGGATTATAAAATACAGGGTGTCATATTTAAAATAAGAACGATATGAATGTCATTAGAGAATGGCCCCATTTCGGACGCCCTGTATAATTTTAAACAATTCTAAATACTTTATTGCGTTCAATTATTAGTCTAATTTTGTTAAGTTAAAATTGGATTTGGCTGAATAGGTTTCGAAGTTATTGGTATTCTTCGAAGTGCTTCTATTTTTAGAAATATCAAAATATCTCGAAAACTAGGTATAGTGAATACTTAAGAAAGTATAATCTATAAAAGCAATAAAATATAGGGTGTTCCATAAGAAATAATATAACTTTGATACGCTTCACTTTTTTGGGACAACCTGTATATTTATCAAATCACATATCCATGAATAAACAAAATTTTCAAAATATTAACCGTTTAGCCACAATGGACCGTGTCTCACCCTGTACAATCATACAACTTTCTGTATAGACTCACTTCCCAAATTCAACAAAGCCCTACTAATTGCCGACTCATATTTGTTAACATTACCAAATAAAGATACTAGAACTCAATATTTTTTTTTCTACCATATGGCATCATCTTCAATTAACAATAATCACTTTATTGTGATTTAGAGAGTGAGCCCACCATAGACGCGTTTGAAGAATGTTTTGGATTATTGAATTTTGAATACAATGGCTCTTTAAATATGGAATTGACTCTAATAAAATTGTACGCAATCACATTTGAAATGTGTTACGAACCTGGTGTAATTTGTTGTGAAATAAATTTTAAAAATACTAATAGATATTGAGCAAAACGTGACTATAACATAACAAAAACACAAGTAGCACACTTAGATATTAACAAATAACAAAATTAGCCCAACTAACTTACCTATAGAAAAATTTTTATTGTTTGTATACGAAGATTAGAAACGGCATTTGAAAATTTTTACTTTTAATTTTATTATCATTAAAATGATAATAAATATTCATATTGAATTATCCACATTTGCAATGTCTAATAATTTCCACTCCTTAATATAATATATACCATAATATTTTTTGTTATTGGGGTTGCCTTTGAATCAACTGCTCCCAAGTGAAAAATCGCCTTTCAACGTCTCCCAGGTTCAGTTCATACGGCACCTAACTTACTTGTTTAAGTAATGTCTCTAATTCTTTGTCCTCAATTTTTTTTTGCTCACCACTCTGAAATATCTATCCTTGGAACATCTAAATTATTCCCTACATGATTTATCAGTTGGAGAACCGTCACCATAATCTTAAACAAGCATTCGATAGGCTTCAGCTGCATTTTTCTTATCATTAAAGCCTCCAGTAAGTGTTACTTGGTTAACAAAAAAAACGATATTTTTAACACCTCAAAAAACAGGTTTTTGTATGAAATTTAAAGCGATATAAACTGAATATTATTGGCAGATGTCTAGCCTAACTGAAACCATTCATAACATCTTTTCAAAATGGACTGAACTAATTTCTATACGCAATATATAGATTGACCAAAATACATACAATAAATAACGTGGTTTTTTTAGAACTCCAAGACTGCACGTAGCCAATACATTATACATGTGTGCGGCCCTAAAGAAAGTTCCAATAGTTCCAAAACACTTTAAAATCGGGCCTTGCCCTACATTTGTCGAAGAAAAATCAACCTATTCGAACCAATTCCAAACACGCATAAGGTTAATGGCTGCCATCTAGCAGACAAACTGATAAATGAAGTCCAGAAGAGATTCTTGATAAATTAACAAAGCAAAATTTCCTTATTTAAATTGGGGACCGATACTGTTGAAAGTTTTAGTCTCTTTAAACTGAAAAACAAAGTAAGGAAAGCTAGAAATTCAATCTATTTGAATGAATATCCATTTTGGTTTTGTAAGTTGGGCATTCAAATCCAAAAAATCAAAGTTTTTCTTTATTAAATTGTCAAAATTCTTTTTCTATTGCTATCAGGTGGTAACGCGGTTAGGCAGTTTATCTGCTGGCTTCTATTGACCATAGGAGTGTTTGGAAACTGATTTAATGGATTAGAAGGCCCAACTGATGAAGTCGAAAGGAAGAAACCGGTCTTTGGATTTTAAATCAAAATATTTGAATTTGAATAGAGCGAGGAGAATTACGAGAATAATCTAGATTAAACTACAATCAACAATTTCACACAGCTATTGCAGTATTGACGTCAGTCTCTAAGACATCAGGTTTGGTTGACATTCATGGGAATGACATCTATGTCAAGATAGAGGTGTTGGGTGGGCCGTTTTAGACCTGAAATTCGGATTCAGCGCTCCAAAAAACCCCCCATAACGATTTTTGGTTCGTCTTTTTCGATTGTGTGAGGAAAACCCACGGAGATGAGGTCCGCGTCCAAGTTCCGGTGCACCAGTTGTTCAGGGGGTCGTTTTCGACGTGGAAAGAAACGCCCTCAAAATGATTTTCGGGTTGTTTTTGGCAATCTTGTCAGGAAAACTCTCGGAGATGACGTCCACGTCCAGGTTCCGGCGCAACAGGTGTCTGGGGGGTGTTCGCCGATGCCATATTTGAATTCAGCGACCCAAAAAACCAACCAGCGCCGAGTTTTTCTCCTTCCCCGCGTGAATTTTGGGAGAATCCCACGGAGATGGCATTCATCGGCGTTCCTGAGCTCCAGGTAGGCTGTGGGTCAATTTGAATATCATAATCGTGATCAGCGACCTCGAAAACCCCCAGGAACCCGATTTGGGCCAGTTGTGACTCTTATTTACAAAGTTTTTAATTTTTCCAAAAGCCGTCCCAAAAAATGCATTTTTTGAATGTATTTTTGGCTGCAGCAATGCAATTTCCGGTTTGTATAAGATACAAAGTAGGTAGGTACATTTTTTACAAAAATTTTTTGGAAGCGTCTTAGTCCGAAAGATTCCGAACTTTTGTGCTTCATTTCTTCGACTATATAAAAACACTTTCGTTTTCAAGGAATATGCCAGTAAGTTAAAATGATCAAAACAATTTGTCCAACTTATTCTGAAGGCAACTATAAATATACTAAAAGCCACCGAGCGTAGGAGTTACGCGGGCTGCAGGGGAACACTTATATCTCGAAAAATTTGCATCGTAGCAAAAAAGTTACCCAATACAAAATTAAAGGTCATAACATTTACTACAAGATTGTTTTATATTCATTTTTTCTATTTCTTCTGGTTCTAGAGATATTTGCTACCAAAAAATGCAAATTTTTGAAAAAAAATTTTTTAACTTATGTTTTTTTTAATTATTTAGTCTACCAGCGGCTAAACCTTTAGTTTTACAGCAAAGTTTTTCTAAAAGAAGTTGTAGAGGATTTAACGACCTTTTAATTGATATATAAGAGATTAATAAAAATGTCTATCTATATATTTATATAGTCTAAAAGAATTTGTACATGTAGTGTATTTTATAAGATTTATTTTTAATTTTCATATGTTACAACTAATACAAAACATATTGATGGATTAACACCATTACCCATTACAAACAACAATTGCCTCCTGTAATTATTACCATTTATTTATTTATATCCATATAACTTTTACATATTTCATCTATATATGGTAGCGGTAACATGTGTTAATGTTGCCGGCTTCATTGTTTACTATTACTTTACTGGAGCTTGTTTGGAAATATGTGCTATTATTTATCTTTTCTTAAATGGAATGAATATGTCAATAAAACCATTATAATAAATATAAAAGAGTGTATTTTATGTTGGCTATAAATCAATACAGAGATGAAATATAAGACAGTAAATGGAAGTTAAGGAATTACTGGCTGTTAATTTGTGATAAATATGTATCTATATGTAAATAAAATTGATTTTACATTTACTTTAGAACACAGAAACAATGTTATCTGCGGTAATTTTAAGGTTAGGTTTGAACTGAAGGCTGTGAATGGTTATTCAAGGATTGCTAGATGAAAGGAAGTGACAAATGTTAAAGGTTGTTAGGAAATATTTACAAAATTTGTGAATGCTCGCAAGACAAAAAAGATCAATGAATCAGGCATTTATAAAAGATCTAGAATCTCTAGAAATCCGTATTAGATGACAATAATCTAATTTGCTTCAATTACCAACTTCAATCTGTAGATAATTGTACCAGGTTTGTATACACGAAACCGGAATTTGCTCATAGTTGTTAATATAGTGACTGTCAAACGGGCTATTGTCGTTCTTTAAAGTTTTTTAGAGTTCTTTAGAGTTCTTTAGAGTTTCTTTTTTTTTTTTTATGATTCTTATTATCGATGCTTTTACCTTAATTTACGATCCTTCATTCTATTTTATAAGTGACTCCTCAATATTTTCCTTTGAGACGTATTTATAGCTGCGTCTCTGATACGATATTAGACATTTCTGATAAATATTTTGAGTTCTTTTTCGAAGAAACTTTATTTGATCCCCTGGTTTCTTTTAACATTTTGGCATATATTTATTTCATTCTCCCCTCTACGAAAATATAATTTTTTGTTTTAAAAGGGCAGGCGAAAGAGAAAGTAAAACATGCTAGGTGATCGGTTGGTAGGTATGAAAATATTTCGTTGTCTTTTTATATCTAAAAATGTGCACACATGGGGCATTTGCTATAATTTAGAAAAGAAAGGAGTGCTGTAATTTAATTTGTAGAAGTAGTACAGGTTTAAGACATAGAAATTTTATTTTTACCTCAATGCTTATTTGTGGTTAAAATGACAATTTTAATACATTTGATCGGCGTAATAAAAGATTTCGTTTGATTTAATCATGTTTCCAAGGTTTTTACTATAATAGACCTGTTCTTTTGACAGATAAGTCAGACTTTATTTATTCATATTATGTATTTTAATTGACTCGGAATTTTGAATTAAGATATATTTCAAAATGGCTTCATTCTAAAAATATTATCAGTCCTCCTAAATCCTTGAAGGCAAAATTACTCGTAAGAGCAAAGCAACATAAAAACAAATTATAAAAATATATTATAGATGAGATGGCCCGAGAAAAAGGAATTGAAATTCTCAGATTGCCTTCTTACCATGCAGAGTTAAATCCCATTGAACTGATCTGGTCACAATTAAAAGGTTATGTTTCGTAAAACAATACAACATTTAAATTACCTGATGTGCGAAATGTGTTTTTGAAGGCAGTTTCAGATGTAAATGGAGAACATTTGAGAAAAGTGGAAAATTCATTTTGGATAGTGGATATAGCAATCGAAAATTTAATATTCCCTATAATAATAAACCTCAGAAAAGACAATGATAATGATACCAGTAGTTATAGTGAAGACAGTGACTTTTAAAGATAGTTCTTGAACTTTTTTTTTTTTTTAATCTTTAATTTTAGGTACTGAAGTGCCAATAGATTAAAAAAGGTTTAATCCCATTAACAACATATAATCCTCCGTGTTATTGATTGGTTTATTTTTATTTTGCAAAGTACGCCTATGGAATGTGACGTTATATACCCACTTTTACTGCACTCCTCTTTTATTCAGAGTATAGTAAGGTAGAGGATGTTCTTCGAAACGAATAACCGGTGTACTGATTTGGATTGGAAAATTTAGCTCGAAATGTAGCTCGTACGGAATTTTTGAAATTGTATGCTTTCCAACTACCTGATTTACATATCTGCCATGCTCATACCGATAAAAGAAGCGTCCATCTTGAGAGTTTTGTGGTCGAAGTTTCATGTAACGATTAACAATTGTTACCAAATCTTCTATAACTACAAATCTTCTCTGCACATTGTTTTTGATAGTGAGAATCTTTTAGATTGTATAGCTCATCAGTTCTGCATGCCCCAGATACTCCAAAATTCGCTACTACTTTTTTCATTAAATATATTTCATCAGGAGCTTTCTAACAAAAACTTTAATATATCATCGTTTGTAAATACCTGTGATTTTCGAGGTCTTCCTTTTTATGAATGCCTTTAAGCGGCCAAATTTTGAGATATCCTGGTTCTTATTTAATGAAATCGTCAATTTCAACATCGAGTATTCTGACCACAATGTAGCAGGAGATAATGTCTTTGATATTTCTAAGAAAAATGCCAGTTATTGTTTTAAGAAATCGAGAGGGGAGAATGAAAAATTTAATACATTACACGCTGCAAAAGCCCTTTCGCAGCTTGTAATGTAAATAACTATTCTTGAATTGATTTTGTTCCCGTAACTCTATTCCTGTATAAAATGTTCAATTTCCACATTTTACATACATTCTCCTTTTTCAAATATTCCCATTTTACTTACTGTATTTAATCGTGTTTACTTGACACTTTTATTAAGCCCCTCTTGAATTCAGCGACATAGTTGCATCGAAAAATCATTCCTGCTTTACTATTCCAAACGACAAACCTCAGTCTATGGACTACGAAATAATTTTTTGTCACAATCTTATCAGATGTTCTCGATTTCTCACAATATCTCAGATGAAGCAATTGTCGATAAAACAGGTTGCAGTCACGATGCAGACAGTGCGGTGGTAGATCCGATCCATTGTTCTCTTTGGAAAGTAAATCAAAACGCATCTCGAATCGTTTCGGTAATATCAAGCTGGGTTTTATTAAATCAAAACTTGCATAATTCCATCGGTGACATTTACAATTCGTTGAGAAACAATTGCGCCTACTATAGAAAGTAAAATTTTGAGTTAACCTTTTGGAACGATTGGTTTAATAATATTAAATAGTGCTTTCAAGGGTTTTTTTAAAAAGGAGATATAAAAATTTGTTTTATTAATACCGGGTGGCTCAAGAAGAATGAATTCCAGCGGTTTATAGTATAGGAAAACTTCAATTACTAAAGTGGTCACTACAAAAACAAGTTTGTTCTCGGTAAAAATGTCTTTGATTTAAATTGTTTTAATATTGTTGTTACTGTCACTCGTAAAGTGCGTTAAGGATATTTTAAATAAATTTTATGATTTTAGAAAAGAAAATTACATGAAACTTTATATTTTTGTTTCTTAAAATATCTCTGGATAGGAAAAAAATATCGATACCTAATTTTGGTAATTTACTCTTTTAATTGGTAAAAATTTCGTACTTTTAATATTTTCGAGAGAAAACTAATTTGTAAAAAAAATAATCAGCGCCCTCTAGAGGGACTGTTACTTATTAGGAAGGACTAATTACACTACCCCCACTTTTTTTTTTTTTTTTTTTTTTTTTACTTCTGTGTCAACGGCATCGACTGCTATGGCCATTAGCCTCGTGTTCTGTGTAGGCTTTGTTACTGTTTCCCAGCGCCACTTTAGGAACAGCACTGTTAATTAGAACCCAACAGTGAATGGTCGAGTGAGGAATCACACCTGGTATATGAAAATCAATTTCTAAATTTTTAATTAATTAAAAATCAGAAAAAGATTTCTGCCTTTGGTGTGATTCGAACCCACAACCCTTGGATTATTAGTCCAGTGCTCTACCGCTGAGCCACCCCCCCCCCCCACTTTTATTCTCTTCATTTTTACGTCCATTTTTTCTGGATCTTCTGGAAAACTAAAAAAATATGTTTCAATCGTATTACTCCTTAAATTAAAAGACACATTCAATAATCTAGCCTAGGCAAATAACCCAAGAAATCATTACCAAAGATGCTGGTAGACTATTATTCGTTTTTAATAATATATTATAATGGTATGTGATTTTTCTTTTTACTTATTATTAATTTTTATTTTACCTTCTTTCGTAAATTTAGACAGAATGTGTTTTATAAATATTGTTGTTGTCGTTGAGCGCCATCTGTCTTTATTACGTAGGAAAGTATAGACAATCTCAATCTCAGGTAGTACGGTTCTCTAAGAGGTTAGATTTTTATAAAAGTCAGACACAACGAACGCAGTGAAAAATTATAAACATTTATTAAGGAAACATTAACGATAAACTTTATCTATACAGGAACAATTGTTTGGTGGAATACGGTAAGTTAAATTAAATAAAAAGTTAAGTTAAATTAAAATAATATTCGCAAGTGTGTTACGAAATTTTCTTAAACTTCTTACCTTATTCACAGAATTACTTTCTAACCTAACATAATTAAACTTTTATAGGGTTAGATTGTTTTCAATCTAACTTTATTATTGTGGCCTTTTATAGTTTAAACTTTTTAAATATCGATATTTAGTAAGTAAAATGGATAATTTTGGAGAAAGCCACCTTTTAAGATTGTTGTTTTTCTTGATATATTTTTATTTTTCATTCACCTCACTTTTACTGGCAGGTAACAATTTATTCTTTTAAATCGCGTTGCTTTGAGTTTTTCTTTTGTTTTTATGATACGGAGCGACGTGAACCCTTCAAAAGATTTTGGTAAAAAGCCTCGCTTTGACACACGAAATGGTTTTTAGAAAGTACAAAGCCATAGCTTGCTAGATGAAAATTTGACATTTCTTAACCTAAATTTTTACAAAATTAAAAAAATTATTGATTTTATTGCAAATTTTGACTAATAACATCTTATTCTAGAGATTAAAAAAAATTTTTGATATACTTTTTATATAATTTCGAATTATATTAACTTTGTACAAAAACACTTTTTGTTCGTCATCATTGATTTTCTAAATATCATTAAACTTTATTATTACTGTACTTTTTTACTATATTTCTTTAATTTTAAAAATACTAAACTCTTTTTCATTTAATTTACCGTCGCTTCGTTTAACTTAAACTAATTATGTTGAATTATTATTAGATTGAATTTTAAGGTTAACTTTTGATTTTCTTTCTCTGCTAGGATTTGATATAATAACGTTCTTAGTGTTATTATATCAACAGATTTATCTGTGATCATTCTATTATGGATTTTTCTTTTCAGTTCTACGTTAAAATGCCAGTAAATACTTTAAATCTGTTAATCTAAATGTGATTACAATATTAACTTTTATAAGTAATATTTTCTTCCTGTCTAAGTTGTTAGTTATACGTTTAAAAAAGGCTTTCTATTCAATACCATTACAATATAAAGATAGTTTTGTTATAAAAAATAAAATCAAAACAATAATGCATTTATCAATACCCACTATCTATAATCGATTATCAAACCCGATTTCTTGTAATAAAGCGATAAATAATCACCACTGACAAATCATTAATGAAGTGGGTGTGGTCCGACAATATTTCGAAAAATAATTAAATAAATCTAATATCGGGCTGGAGATATTCAAGATAATTCGAAACTAATTGGAACACTTAAAATGTGCATTTACAAGTACCTGATGTTACGTAAGCGAGTACGAGATAAAGATAATTGCGAATAAATGAAAATATGGGATACGAAAATGGTAAATTATCACAGTAGTTCACAGAAAGATTAAAATCCAGGACAATTTAAATTCTCATAATTCTACTTAAAAATTAAATTAATAAACAATAATAATTAACTGATACGTTTTAGACAAGCATATCATATGAATATTATATGTCATATATTCTGGGTTCAGCTATAATAAGAGATTTCTCAGCCTGTTAGATAATATTATTGGAACATTCTAGCATTGGTCTCAGTCTCAGTTCCTCATAAGTATAATAATAATATATAATATATTGTTTTGATAATACGGCCTTTTTATTTATATTGAGCATCCAATATTTAAATCTCACGGTTTAATTGTTGATTCTTGACAAAATACTACCAAATTTTCTCAAAATCGATTGACAACCTACTGTCAAAAACTCCCGATCACAGAATAACAAGTAGGTAATAATGTCACTTCCTCCATGAACATAACTTCAAATTGTTATACACTACATAACCCCCCCCCCAACATTTCAAAAAAATTTTAAACGCAGTAAAAAATATTCTTAAATGTGACATATCTTTTGTTATAAAACATTTTTAACAGCATTATTTTCAAAATATGGGAATAATATCTCAACGTGATATTTTCCCCTACATCTCCCTGTTTTAGTTCTTTTAAATTTTACATATTTTCTTGTAAATGTTCTTTCCATTCTTGTTCCTTGATTCTTTAATATTTTACACAATTTTTCTAAATTGTTTCTATACTTAGATATTGTTTTTTTCTGTTTAGATCCAAAATTTCTGGTTAAATACTTTACCATGTCTTCTGACAAAATTGTAGGATTGAGGCATTTCAATTTGTCAAATTTTTTCATTTATATGTTTCCCTACTAGATAAACCTTCCTTGTAGTATATCACCCCAAAAATAATTTAAAAATTTTTTACAAAAATCTTCAAAATTTTCACACATCTCCTCGCTAACACTCCGCCATATTGTTGCCTGTCTTTTAATATTCTTTTCTATCCATTTTCTCAATTTTTCTATTTCTCCTGGTTCCTCCATTTTTTCTTTTATAACTTTTATGTACTTCATTGCAAATCATTTTCATTTTCATTTCCCATTATTACAATTTTTGTCCACTTGAAACTTGAATTGTCTTTAATTTTTCTTCTAATTCTTTGAACGATTCTGTGCATTCCTTTTTATTTTTCTGAATATCTCTTTTCAATTCTTCTTGATTCTTGTCCACTTTTCTAGCTACTGCATTAACAGCAAATTCTACTTCTTCTCTAGTTTCTTCTATTTTTCTATCTGTTTCCTTTTCTTGTTTCTCTAATGTAACTTTATCTGTTTCAAATTCTCTTTTTATTAAAATTATCATTTCCTCATTATTTTTCTTGAATTGATTTCCCACCTCCTTTCTCATATCACCAATTTGTTTTTTAATATTTTCTTCCATATTTATTTTTATTTCTTCTTTATTCTTTTCTAGATTTTCCATCAATTTTTCTTGATCTTGTCTTCTACCTTCATTCATTTTCATTAACATCTGCATTAATTCATCCATTTGATTTCTTTCTTCATTAATTGAAAAATCTACGTATCGTATAAACTCTGGTTAGACGCAGTATATATTTAAAATTCAATAAAAATTCGCTCTAATGAACAGCCTGCCCTTTACTCACAACACAATACAAGTTTATAAGTAATATTTTTCCACTGACATTATTCATTCCCTTGATTTATTTTCGTTAAATTGATAGTTGGAAAAAGTGGATTCTCGTGAGATATTTAACCTTTCCGTACAACTAATTAAAGCCTCATTGAGCACTTTGTATTACGGCATTAAAAACATTGTAATAAAGCGTTTTAATATACACGCAATAAAGAATAATTAGTTGATACAACAGCATTTCTGATAATATCAATTGCCATTTTACATGTTCATTAGTGACTATTTTGGAGTCATAAATAATGAAATAAGACAGGGACGTAACAAGAGGGGGCTAACTTAAAGTTCCATATAAAATAAATACTTTAAGAAAGAACCATTTCTTCAATATTATCTAAATTATTAAGTGTTCAAAATGAGGCCCATTGTTTTATAAACTGTTCATTTTCACAGAAGCTGATTTTAAAGTCAGCTTGTATGTAGTACTCACATGAGTTTGAACTTAAAATCTTAATAATTCATGTTGAACATGTTAAAATATAAAAAAAAAAACTAATCAAAAAGTAATATATGAAAAAAACAAATTTACAATATCTAAACAACAAGAACGAGGTTACAATATATAAAATAACAAAATTACATCTCTGTGTAATCTTCAACACTCGATTCGAATTATATTTTTAAGATCTTCTATATTTTCTAATGGTCTCCTATAAGCTGCGGATTCACTAGTCTGTTTAGAAGCCGCTACTAACCAGCCGCTGGTAAATATCGCAATCAGCCAGCGGATCTGAAGGGTTCACATTAAAGGTAACTAGCCGCTAGTACAGTTGCTGTTGATGACTTGAAAAGATTGTGTATGTGTGTTGGGTGCACCATGTCATCTATTGGTGTGAGTCGTGAAGTTCTGAGACGTGTGTTAAATATTGGAGTTAAAGAGTTGTGTGAACAGATGTTGAAACGGAAGAAAAGGCGATGGTGGGTTAGATCCTGGATATTAAGAAGAAACGATCTGGGGGCATCAGCAAGACTTTTTAAGGAACTAGAATTGAAAGATCCATCATCTTATGCAAACATTTTAAGAATGTCAGTTCCTAAATTTAAAGAGCTATTAGAGTTAGTCACTCCGCTTATCCAGAAAAAAGACACCAAATTCTGTCAGGCTATTCCAAGTAAAACGAAACTAGAAATAACTTTACGTTATATAGCAACTGGAGACAGTTACAAGTCTTTGGCCTACCTGTTTAGAGTTCCTCATAACTCAATTTCAGTGTTCGTTCCGGCATTTACGAGGTTTTACAGCAGTTTATCAAGATACAGTAGTAAAAGTACTTATGAAAAAAATTTATAAAACGCTTTAACAGTTATTTACATCGACATGGTGGGTCCCCGCATCACACATTTCAACCATGGTTTGGGATAAAATGTCCAAACCTGTAATGTCGTCTTAGTAGGATACATCTGGTGTTTGGTCAGAGCTGTGACTATATGGCGACATCTGAGAATGTAGATCAGCCGGGGTCGAACAAGAGCTGCGGCTGTACGGTGACATCTGAGAATGTAGATCAGCCGGGGTCGAACAAGAGCTGCGGCTGCTGTATGGTGACTGCGAACGCTGCATGGAAGACTGTCCTTGCTTAGTAACCAAACAGAGTAAGCGTTCTGTTGTGATGAGGGTGTTAATTTTACTTTGTAAGGCGATGAAACTTCTTAGTGGCATCTCCCTTAATTGGCTAGCAGTATACTTCCCACATTTGTCAAATTGGTCTTCCTTTTCAGCAGCTAATTTACCTATATCATGCAACTTATCCACTATCAAAACGTGTTTGAGGTTTCTTACTACCAGACCTTGTTTTAATATGCTTCAAGTGACGAGATGGGGGTAGTATTTTTTCAGGAGACTTTTTTGCTGCTTTATTACCTGATGCTGAAGGCGTTGAATACTTATTTCTTTCTGAAGGGCTTGGAGTGTTAGTCTTGACAGAGGTGATTGCTGGTGGTTCGTCTAACAAAACGTCTTCGATGTCCTCAGGTGGAGAGTCGTAGTCCCCATTTTGCAATGCCATCTCCGTAACGTTGTTCTAAGAAAAATAAAAAAATAAAAAATAGCTAACAATAAAATAACAATTTAACTTATAACAATAACTTTTGTACATTCTATTTCAGGTACCGGATAGAGTAGCTGAATGGAAACAGATTCAAAAGTCGTTTGAATGTAAGTGGAACTTTCCTGACTGCTGTGGGGCACTGGACGGAAAACATATCAGAATTCAACGACCACCAAACAGCACGTCTCTATTTTATAACTACAAGGGGACATAGTATTGTTTTATTTGCCATGGTGGATGCAGAATACTGCTTCAGATATATTGACGTTGGATGTGATGGCAGATCTAATGATAGTACCATTTACAACAATTCCACTTTGAAAACTGCTCTTGAGAAAAATCTTTTAAACTGGCCTATAGAAGGACTTTGCGTTGCCGATGATGCATTTGGTCTCATGTCTTACATGTTGAAACCATATTCACATAGAGGTGGAAGAGAAAATTTTCAATTACAGACTATCTCGAGGTAGGCGTGTTGCTGAAAACGCCTTTGGTATCTTGGCCAGCCGTTTTCGCTTATTCAGCAGACCTATTCCGTTGGACGTGGATACAGTGGAAATTCTTGTAAAAGCAAGTTGTGTACTGCACAACTGGTTAAGAATGACAGACGTATTTGACCCCGGGATCAGTTGATGAAGAGGACTTGATGACAGGACTTATTAACCCAGGTGAATGGCGCCAAGACCCAAACACTATGTCTCCATGCTACAGACTATATGCATACCAGATATGCTTCATTTATAATAACATTCCGCGGGAATATAAACAATTTAATTTTTCGTTATTTAAAAGTAAACTAAAAACATTTTTGTTGAATTCTGATCGTTGATGACAGTTTTTTTGCATGTTTATGGAAAAGGTTGCCTAAATATTTCACATTATTTACTGTTAAGATTATCGTTCAAATATTTATTTATTTGTTAAATAGACACTGTTTTTGTTTGTTTAGTTTTCTATTCTTTAGGGTTAAGTGGTAGAACAAGTTAACGGTTAGGCTTGCCCAGCCGTTAATTTGAACTTCGCCCTTTGCTCCTCTTATGTTTATTATTGTATATGTACATTGTAAATTATTACTTGGTTTATAATAATTGAGAGCAATAAAGACGATATTATTATTATTATTATTATCATCCAACAACTACAAACAAGAAGGAAAGACCTACGAGAGTGGTTTACCCAGGAGTTTACAACTACCTTGGCTGTTCCTTGGCAAATGAAATCTATCGGACATGAATGTGCTGAAAGCGACTAATTCGCCCAATAACTATCTGATAGATACACGTAGAAATGTTTTTTTCTTAGGAAAATTGACAGTATTTGTATGTACATCATTTTACCAAATAAACTTTAATTTACAGAAAAACAATAGTTTTCCAAAAGTAATTGTCTCTACCTTTAAAATTCCTCGATTATCGTACTAGATTAGTTTTTAGACTCGTTTAAGAAGATTAAATTTGTACTAAAACTTACCAGATTAGATGATGAGTCACGACCAACAATACTACTGCTCCAAAACATTTGGGCTGCCGAGAACCACACCAGTCTAGGTTTGTAGACGTCATCTGCTCCCGCACCACTCTTCTTTGACTTTTTTATTTTGTTCACTTCATTCGATATGTATCTCTTAAACTTTTTATTTTTTTCTTCAGTGGGGCTAAATCTGTTTTCAGTCCTCGTTCTTTAAGTTTCTACAATAACTCCTTATATGCTGAGTCTTTGGCATTTCTGTTGATATAGTCTGCAGACGAAGCGTCCCACAGGCAAGGATAATTTCGAAATATATCTAGGAAAGTAATTATGTATTTACCCGACCACTTGTTAGTGTCGACCATATTCACTGTTCAGAAAAAATGAATAGAAAATATAGTTAACGAAACCAACACTGCTTGCATAAAACAAACTAGACACGTGTTAAATCACCAGCCGCTTGTGAGCTACTAGGGGTTCACATTGGCTGGCTGGCGCCAGCCAGGAGTTCACGTGGCTGCCAGCGGAGGGTAGGCAGCGCTAAAAAGTTGAACACGTTCAACTTCCGATTGTGGCTAGTAAACACTAGCCCGCTGGAATTCACCAGCCGCTGGTTCTGGGTCAGACTAGGCTGCTTGCTGGCAATATTACCAGCGGCTGGTTAGTAGCGGCTTCTAAACAGCCTAGTGAGACACAGGCTCTTTAAGATAAGGCCAAAAAAAAGTCGACTGGGGTCAGATCTGGCTACCTGGCAGACCATTTATCATATGGGCTATTGTTCAGGTATTCTGTCACTATTTGGGAAAATAATAATTGAATTTGGAATAATTTCTATCAACTAGGTAGTCTTTAAAAAGTAGCAAATAATTTTTGTTTTATCTTTTCGTATTAACAGACATTGAATTTAGACTAAATTTGATGACAGATAAAAATGTAACAAATGTCAAATGTACCGACTACTATAATATTAAAATATTTTGTACATTATTAAATTTTAATTAATTTTAGATTATGTAATTCTGATTCTGAATAAAATAGTATAATATCACAGGGTTGTATTAATAACATAATATTTTATCTTAATATAAATCGAAATCGAATCACCCGCTATATTTATTGGATATTAAAATTTAATATAAAAATAGGCTGATGGAGAAAACCCAAGGGTTTGTCAAACTTCGGCACATGCTTCATGTAGCTTATTTTACGCGTATTGTTATTACCAGTAACTTTTACCCTAAGGGACAGCCGTACAGCACCCAAAATCTAATCAGTTCTTCCCATGGGCCATAACTACCGACTGGCGAAAGAATTTTTTAAATCGGACGTAATTTGCCAGAGTTATCGTGTTTACTAACATCCAGACCAACAGACCTATGCAGACCTACATAGATCAGGGCAGACAGACACAATTTTTTTGTCTCGGATGAATTCTAGGACATTCAAAACGTCGGGAAAAGTCATTTTGAACAATTTTTTTTAAACAAAAGTATAAAATACAAGGTGTATAGTAAGTACAGTTGACGACCTTAGTTAAAGAATATGTAAAATAAATTACATTCATGGCGGCACAATAAACAGTTAGGGAATAAAGTTTTAAATTAAAATACCAAAGAATAAAAGGTTCATTAATAATATTAAGACGCTATTTTTACTTTTTTTCCTTAACATCTAATTTCCCCTTAAAAAAAACTGAGAGTACGTCGATGAAACGGAATTTTAGATGAATAAACGCTCAATAAGTTTTAATTAATGTTTATTAGCGTGAGATATTTAATTGAAATATTAAAACGTTATTAAATGAGCAGTGCAAGTTTTAACGCTTTAGTAAACAATAACCGTGAATTTAGTTTATTATATGTTGATTTTGATGTATTCCCTAATCTGATTATTGCTTTTCCAATTCAAGAGCAGCTAAAAGAAAAATAATATTCCTTAGTTTTGAATTTCTATTTTTTACCGCTCATGTTAGTTAGCTCAAATTAACTTAACTATTAAGATCAGCACATTCGATGATCAATTGATCAAAATGTTGTGGTACATTTCCAGTTACCTCCGAGATTTGATTATATCGCGGGTTGTTTGTCTTCTTAGTGGTGGAAAATCTGGTTTTGTGAGCTTAGTTGCTCATTATGCTGGCTTCTTTTCCGCAAGTGTTCGTTTTTGGTGGTGGCGTTGGAATTAATCCTAAATAGTTATTCGGGTGGCTTCTTCCGCGTTCACACATGTTGCAGGTAGATCCCTTGATTTCAGGTTCCGTGATCTTCTGGACACTAAAGACTTCTAAGTGGGTTGTTGCATGTCCCTTTCATAATTGTAACACCGAATGATGCTTTTAGTGGATCTGCTCAACTCCCATGTTAAATGGGTATTGGGACTGTTCTGTTGAGAAAATCGACACTAGGAAAAGTTGTCTGCCTGGAATTTTTATAGTTACTTGAAGGATTTTTCTAGTATTTTTCATTAGTACTTCTTTCTTTCTTTATGAGTGATATATTTATTCCAATGCTTCGATTTTGATGTTTTTTTTGTAGTATTTTTAAAAGTTAACAAAGTCCTGTGTCACTTATATTGAGACAAAGACGATTTTTGTGTGTAATAAATAAATAAATAAAGTTTTGGTAGAATATTTTAAGAAGAACAATGCTACATTTAAAAAATATGGCGCAGCACAAAAGTACATCAACAATTATTGGTTAAATCCGAATCCAGATATTGTCCCAGTTACCCTTTTTTTTAATTTTGAATGAATATAAAGTGAGAAAGAAAAAAAAAGCTGCAAATAGCACAAATCCTATAAACAAACAAAGTAAATCGATATGAAATTACTGTGCACATTTCTAAAACTCGAATAAAAATCAAGCTGAATTTCAAACAGTACTGAACATAAGAGGCAATATGTAGGTATAATTATCTCAATCGAAATCTGGCTTTTTCATACATTGCATTTTTGTTGCTTATTGGTACAAAATTAAGTTTCAAACTCGGTACAGAATTTTCATGTCAAGTGTACTTTTAGTTTTTTCAACTTTTTACTGCGCTGTATTGAAAATTTTACATTTAAATAGAGAATCACAATGCTTACAATGTGTGCGATGCAGTTTTATGTACCTGGTCACCCGATAAGTTCATAGGATAACATATAGATGGTGCCACTATTGACAAAACCCTATGATTTTTTTCCAAATCAATTAATTTCATTATACTTTTATGTACATCCATCTTAAAACTTTTAAATGTTAATCTCAATTTCAAAGGAAGCAAATTTTTTTATAAAAAAAAACTTTTTTTTTGTCTTAAAATTAATAATAAACATTTTTCTCCTCTTGTCATCTATCGTTGTAAATAATGTTATTTAAATCTTACAAAAACTTAATGATAAAATAATTCAACATATTTGTATATGACCGCAGATGCAACGACAGCGAAGAAGGCACCAGGCTGCGACCAAATCTCGAATAGGGCTATCAAAAACTTGCCGCGGAAAGCTATTGTCTACCTCACCGCAATAGTGAATTCAGTATTAAGACTGAAATACTTTCCTAAGAGATGGAAGAAAGCTGACGTGATCATGATACCGAAACCTAATAAAGACATAAAATTTCCTCAAAACTACAGACCGATTAGTCTATTGCCAGCTATGAGCAAAATTGCAGAATGGGTAATCTTGAGAAGACTTACAGATGAAATACAACGACTAGAAATCATCCCTGACGAACAATTCGGATTCCGAGCTGAACACTCAACCGAAACACAAGTCCTTAGATTGGTGGAAGTTATAACCCAAGGGTTCAACCAAAATCAATCAACAGGAGTTGTATTTCTTGACGTAAGCAAGGCATTCGACAGAGTTTGGCATGAGGGATTAATATATAAGATGTGCGATATGGGATATTCCTGCTATCGTACCTTGGTGGAAGGAGCTTCCGTATCAAGATGGGACACGTCCTTTCGACATATGGAGAACTGGAAGCAGGGGTACCACAGGGAGCGGTATTATCACCTCTACTGTATACTATATACACAGCTGATATACCCAAATCTAGAAATACAGTGCTAAGCCTTTACGCAGACGACACTGCCATCGCAGCTAGAAGCACACAGCCCAGGATGATAACTCGTTATCTCCAAGAGGCACTGAGCAATCTGGAGAAA
This sequence comes from Crepidodera aurea, assembly GCA_949320105.2. Classification (NCBI taxonomy): domain Eukaryota; kingdom Metazoa; phylum Arthropoda; class Insecta; order Coleoptera; family Chrysomelidae; genus Crepidodera; species Crepidodera aurea. The sequence continues at coordinate 34,586,155 of OX439475.1, read as the reverse complement.
TGGTGTGTGAAGTGGAAGATCGCGATCAATTCAGAGAAAAACCAGGCTGTGCTGTTCAAGACAACAGACAACAGACAACTACAAATGTACGGACAACACATAGTATGGAGGAGCTCTACGGCGAAATATCTAGGGGTTAAACTGGACCAAGGGCTAACCTTCAATGAACACGCACAGCATGCGGTAAACAAAGCCAAATGGGCAAGAGCGAAGATGCAAGGACTAATCGGTCGGCGTAGTAAACTAGATGTAAGAACAAAAATTAGATTAATTAATGCAGTTATACTACCAGTACTCACCTACGCGTCGGTAGCGTGGGGACAAGTCTGTGATTCCACTAGGAAGAAGATTCAAGCCCAACATAATATCTGCTTGAGCCAGGCTGCCAACGTAGCAGATAACCACGGAAAGCATAAGAGATCGAGGAGGCAACTCCTCAACACTAACTACGATTGATTGCCAAAGTCATCACAAGTTGATCTAATTTTTTGAGAAATTATTGAGGAACTCACATGCGAACGACGAGGGAGTCCCGAAGATACGAATCGACGTACAACTCCGGACTACCCTAACCAACGGCGGCTGTTAAGAGTAACAGCAAGGAAGAGAAGCGGCGGTAAAAGGGGGGGAGGGGGGGAAAGGATAAGGAGGGAGAGGGACACACAAAAGGGCTAGGGGATAAGGGGGGAACACGAAGGGAGCGACTCAGGGGGGAGAAGGGGGGGAACACAAAAAACCAAAACCAACCGCCACACAGGACCAGACTAACTGACAAAGGCACACCAAGACACGACACTCAGATATAGGGAGAAAAGCGCTTATCGCTACCCATAAAAACTTGATTGATAGCAAATATCCCTATATCTGCCTTCAGCGGGATAAATGTAAGAAGACCCGGAACTGAAAGATTCCGGGGGGTATGTGGAGTGTTTGGGCATGGCCTTCTCTCAAGAGGAAAAATCACGATTTTTCTCCTTGAGGGACGACCGCGGTCAAGCCGGGCTTCTTAATGGTGTGCTGCCGACAGCTTTTGGATCTGTATCGATTTAAGGGATCCAAAAGGATGCTTAAATAAAACCTAACTAAATGCTTGAAATATGCTAAAAGATGGCCTTTTTTCCGCATTTAATGCTTTGGTGCAGCATTATTTATTTGCATTCGAACATATCACTGCCTCTAGTGAAAAGAGGAATAAGTTTAGTTATGCCCTTATGTTTTTATTTGTTTTTTAGCATCGGCAGGTCCAACTCTATACCCTAGCAAAAGGGTATAACTCTATCTTATTCCTAAATAGTATTTTCAAAAAGCACTAAGGGCATAACCCGTCGTGTATATCGATCTAAATATTGGTTATCCAGACATGAGTAGGTCCACAAAGGCATAAATCGCGCTACGTCAGATTTTTTAGATACTTTGGAGACATAACTATAATTATAATATTATAATAATTCGTTCATAAGGGAATAACTATAATTATAAAATAGTTTGATGCTGTTACTAGGGAACAACTAATGATGTGGAAAGCAATAATTCAAATAAGTTGCAAAAAAAAATATTGAATTGCAGTATTTCAAGATATAAATATTGTGCTAAAAAATAGTAACCCATAACCTTTTTATGACAGCAATTACTTTACCTAATATTGTTATGGCTTATGAATGGTTTAGACTATTTTATTGTAAGCAGTCTCCTGAAAAGTACCGTTTTCCAGTTATGCCCTTTTTCACTAGAGCCAGTGATATGTTCTCCCAAATATTTTTCTGGCCACGGTTTTTAACGAATTGAAGGGGAACGTTCTTGAAAAATCTATTAAAAACCATAGCTATATTTAGCTAGCTAGAACGTGTATTTCCATTCATAATTATTATAGTTAATTTTTATCAAATTCATAAAAATTAACTGCAATGTGGAATAGAATATTAAAAGTAATAAAAACTCTGTCGGTCATACTTATAACGGTCATTAATGCTTGTATTTCTGCCCGTCCTTGAAGACGGATGGTTTATATCATTAACTTTCAATTATTTATATGCGTTATTAATATAACGAATGTTTAAATTCCGTCTGTATGTCCAATTGGATTGTTAATGTACCGGAACGGGGTAATTGCACGTTTTGCTTATTTAATTACATTAACGTCATTATAAACTGGACGAGACTCTTTTATAAAGTAGATTCGTTTCATTAATCGAAATCGATTTATTTGTTTTTTGTCATTAGTAAAAGTGTTGCTGCGTTAAAAAGATGTTTTGAAAAGTAACAGTTCACTTTTTACTTTAGTATAAGAAATTTTAATTAAAATCATCATTTACGGTTTCCCAGGAGCAGTGGAATAATTTAAAAGTCCAATTAATTTCTTAGTTTCGATAATTACATACATCTGTTAGAAGATCAATCAAATTATTGAAATACCATTGTGTACATATCACTTCCAAATTTTTAATTACTAAATAAAGTAATTTTAAAGGGGAAATTCAGCCATATCTGTAATAAAATTGGTTTTTATTTTTTTTACATTTTAAAATTACTTTGAATTATACAGGTAGTCCCAAAAAAGTGTGGCATATTAAAGTTACATTATTTCTTATGGAAGATCCTATATTTTATTACATTTACAGATTATACTTTAAAAATAAGATAAACTGCAATAAAAATGGATTTGAAGTGTATGATTAGTGAAAAAAGAACACAAATTATTGTTACTAAATAATTTTAAATTTTCTAAAGCTCATGTAGCAAAATGCGGAAAAATTCGTTGGCGGTGTATTAACAGAAAGTGTTCTTCTAAAATTTATACCGAGGAAGACGAAATAACTATCTTAGAAACACATCTAGAGCATAATCACATGGAAGATAGTACTCTTAAAAGGCAACAGGTTAGCAATGCTTTGAAAAGAAGGCGTTAGAAGATCTAACAGAAACTTAGAAATAGGCAATTTTCTTAAATTATTTTTTGGACTTCCATTTTTAGACCCTCATGAAGTAGGAAACTTTTTTTTTTCTGAAGAAATTCATTCAATAATGCCGAGTAATCCGAGTCTATCGAAATTTTGCGATTATATCGTAGAAACTTATATCGATGAAGAAAGTAATTTTCTCCCAAGTATGTGGGCTTGTACTACATTTTAATTCTAATTTTTATAGTTCTCACCCAAGTTTGTTTAATTTTGTAAATATTTTAATAAACTTTCAAGCAGAAACATATATTAAAATAAATTCCGTAAAATGTTCCACCAAAAAACTAAAAAGTGCAACACAGAAAAAAAAAAGATTTTATTAAGTATTTATCAAGTATTTTTAGATTGCTGTAGTTTTGTATCTCCTTGTCAAATAAATAAAAATTCAAATTAAAAATTGATCCAGAAATTAATGCTTTGTCTTTAACGAAACATTTTTAGATCTTTTTTTACTCATTTCTTCTATTTTATAAACTTCTAGATCAAGTAGTTTTAAATTGAATCAAATCAAAGAGCAATCAAGAAGCAATTAAGAAATTAAATTTTACACTTCAATAAAAATTTCTCCAATATACATTCCGGGTCCTCTTGTTCGTTCAGATCGAGCCATAAGCGTACAATGTCCTTCGTAATGCTCTATTAAAAAAAAAATATATAAAAAAATAAATAATTAAAAAATTTAAAAAATATACTTAAAAAAGTAAAAACTTAATATCTAGGAAACATACATCCTTGTAAAATAACTGCATTCTCATTAAGCTCCCAATAAAAAAGAACATGAAAAACTAAAAAATTTGCTATAAAAGTAGTTAGCAAATATAATAATAACAATAATAATAATAATAATAATAATAATAATAATAATAATAATAATAATAATAATAATACTAATAATAACTTTATTGTCCATATGATAATAATAATAATAATAAAGTGCCTTTATTTAGTATTGTGTATATACAATACAGTAAACAATTTAAAGAGGCGAAGTCTAGCTTAGCTACTCCACTTAACCCCTTTATAGAAAATATACACTAAGAAAAAACATTAACAAGGAAACGATAATACATATTTAGTACACTACAATACTGTATTTTATATATCTATTTGGTTTAGTAATACTGATTTTACATGGACTTTAAAATTTTTTAATGACTGCGATTTCACTTATACATGAAATGGCACAAGTCAAAAGACAGTTTATGAGATATGAAACATAAAACATAAAAATACAAAAAATATAGGAAGGAGAAAAAAAATAAACGTATAGCTAAAATTTAACAGTTACAATGTATACGCCAAATATTCTTCAACAGAATAAAAACAATTATCCATCAATAACTTTTCTACTTTCTTCTTAAATAATTTCAAAGGTTATATTGAGTTCATAATATTAGGAAGTTTATTATAAACTAAAATACCCATGCATTGAGGCATTTTTTTTGGTATCATCAAATCATTTCGAGTTCGAGTTAAATAATTATGGTAGAAGTTATTAGTACGAACATGTTCTAGGTTTGATTTGACATAAATTAAAAGTTCTAGAATATAAATACAAGGAAGTGGTAATATACGAAGTTCCTTAAACTTTTCTCTGCGTGACTGCCTATACCTCAGTGTCGCTATATTTCTTAAAGCTTTTTTTTTGAAGTTTAAAAACCCTCACTACCTGAGCTGATGTGCCCCAAAAAATTAAACCATATCTAATGAGAGAGTAGTAATGTGCATAATAATATGCCAACAGAACAGATTTATTAGTTATATTTCTAAGCCTAGAAAGTGCAAAACATGCAGGTGAAAGTTTTTTACACAGTATATCAATATGAAATTCTCAGCTTAAAGAGTTATTTATGTGAACACCTAAGAATTTTGTGAACTGTACTTGATGAATAGATTTTCTATCTATTCTCAATAGATGACTCTCAAGTATATCATTCACCCTAGGAGTAAAATGAATAAACACAGTTTTTTCTTTATTAACAATAAGTTTATTTTCGTCAAACCATTGTACTAGCTTATTTATTCTAATTTAAAATTCAACAGTTAATTTTGACATATCATTATTACAAAATAGATAGGAAGTATCATCGGTAAATACTGCCATCATTAACCGTCAGCAGCAATCTATCTGAATGAACCACTCTACATATTTGTATATACCTCAAATTTTCATTTTCTACATCAAGAAGCTTGCAATGGTAAAATTATAAAGGTAACCATGTCAAACGCCCAAAAATAAAAACCTATTGAGACTGCGTGACTAAGTAAATAAAGAGGTAGGTTGTGTGACAAAAGAAACTAAATTCATATGTTTCGAAATAAAAAATCGAATTTATAGTTACTAATCACAACCAATTAATCCAGCAGCCGGGCCCTTAAAGCAACAATTGCAATCGCTCCATTGTTAAAACTTAACAAAACTTTTCTCAAGTGACTAAATGAGTAATACGGGCTCAATTAAAATGTCAAGAGTTTGAAATTGTATGTAGATAGGGATAGTTGGTGGGATTTTTCTAGCTTGATTTATAGGTAAATAGGTTTTGCTAGCGGCATCGCACGAGTGGATTCTTTTTAGATATCACATCCTTTGTTTTAACATACGATATTTTGCTTTTTGCTTTTTTCCTAAAAATCGCAGAATAAATTTTAGAAATACGACTAACATGTTTAAGTTTGCATGACAAACCAGTTGAGAACGCTCTTCTAGCATTGCCATAGACCAAAAAAATTGTAATTGAAAGTATTAATAAAATTTTAGATTGACAGTTCTCATTCTAATCAACACAGCCACAGTCTACTCACTTTTACCAAAATCGTCATTCACTATGTGTCTACTTTAAATTCAATGTCATTTTAAACTTCAAACTTTACGGAGGAGCACGTCAAACCTAAGCTTACTTTATGATGTTCTATCAAAATCTGAATTTTAAAATTTATAAACACAAAAAAGTTACAGGTACATCGAATTCAGATATCGAACATTTTGTTCGGTGACAATTTAATTCATATATAAAAAATCTCATAAGCCGCGTGATTTTGTTATTATGACAGCGAAAAAAGTTTGCCCTAACTTTTCCAGAGACAATAACGAAACCTAACTTTTGAAAGCATGACAACCAGCATTGTAAACAAATTTTTGATGCCGTTATGTCAATTTTTCTCAAACTTGCGTTGTCAGAAAAGTTTTCATTTGTGGAAATGTCGCGATTTGGAGAGTCTTAGAGTGGAGAAATTGAAAAAGCCATCAATGATAATGTGCCTCGCAATACTGTGAATTCAACTACATCAATTTGGCGACAATTTGCGATGTTTTGTTTGGAAAAAAAATATGAACTCATTGCAGAAACTTCCACTGAAGAGTTAGCTTCTATTTTATGTGACTGGGCATTCAACATGAAGAACAATGGAGAAGATTATAAAGAGAGTGCAGTCAAGACGATTTGGAACACTTTAGCAAAAATAATACAAGAGAAGTACCTTAAAGATTATGAAAGACATCAGTTCACGGACATACAGTTTAAGAGAGCGAGAAATACATGCGACAAAAAACGCAAAATTTTAGAAGCAATCCCAGAAAAAAGAAAGGTGAGTTCTAATGCTCTCACAAAACGAGAAATTTTTGAAATGGCACTGTCCTGGAGTGAAGAAGAACCTGTAGGGTATAGGTGAAAAAAATTACGGGACATAGCAACCCATCGTCATTAAAACCGTACCTTCAGTTAGATGAAGAACATCATAGAGAAACCATTGGTTCCATTCGTACTACCATCCAGGAAACAGTTACTACCACCGCTCAAAATACTAGCATGCAGCAAAATATTAACAAAAGACACGAAAGTTCTGAAAATCCAGCTATTTTCAATAATTGTGTTTTTAACAATTGTACTTTTCCGTTAAATTAAATAAACTAATTTACATCTCATTTTTTAATTTATTGATTTACATATTCATTAAATTATCTTACCGAATTACACTCTAGCTTTTTTTGAGTCGAAGTAAACTTGACAAAATTCTTATTGATGTCAAGTTTACTTCGACAAAAAAAAAAGGTCTCGTGTGAAAATAATATCTACAAAAATATCCAAATATGTTATTATTACTCCTTTTACAATTTTAGGCAAACAACACCAATATACTGTTTTTTTTTCAGAGGTCATTAAAATCTTTGAACCCGACTACAAGTCAAAAGTTCACATTCATCACCTTCATGACACTTCTATACGAATTTTGTATCATAAATCTTTTAAATTTTTTTTATAAGAAAATAAATTTTATACATCTACTGTTATGCAAATAATTTTAGTTTGATTTTATAATAGTTCTTTATTTAGGTGTTAGATGGTGAGGAATTATAAGATAAGACAGCTGATAATTAAGATATTATTAATGATGTGTAAATTGAAGAAATTTATAATGATTCGATAGTTATTCATCAAATTATAATGTATCGGAAGATGTTAGATGTTAATTTATGTTTCTAAAAAAATTTATTCAAATGGGAATTTTACCGTTTAAAATTAGAATCAATAAAATCAGAATGTTATTTCTTTTTTAAGTTTTTTATTCATTCGTATGCTTCGTCAAACAGTCTGGGCATTCTTCCTCACACCCATAATTTATTCAAAATTTTCCAATCCAGGTCAAGCTTTATCTGTCATTTCCTGGCTCTTCCTAACATTTTAAAGCTTCTTTAAGACCTCTCTAAGGCTTTTGAGGAAATTTTCTAGCATGGCTTAATTCTTATATGAAATACAGACATATTATGGTTAAGAATGATGACCAGTGGTCTCTGTTACCCCATGTTAATATAGGAGTGCCGCAAGGATCCATATTAGGACCGTTAATTTTTTTATTATATGTAAATGAACTGAACTAACTCAACGTATGAATGTAATGTTATTTATGTTATTTTTTATTCAATGTTATGTTTTGTGTACCCTGTATCTTTTTAGATGTAAAAAGGATAAATAAATATCATTAGTATTAAAAATGTCTTTGTAAAAAGTGAATTTAAAGGTTAAATAAAAATTTCTTTTAAAATAAATTATATAAACTCTTGGTTAAACCGAACGCGAAAATGCTCTCCAGAACACTTTCTCTCCTTATAACTAAATTTCCATCAATTTTTCACTTTCCACGTTAAGCCTTCTCCTTTATTACGTACGCTCTCATTTTCAGTCTCCATATGGAAATTCTACGGCCTATAGGTGTCACGTATAATGAACCTTCTTCGTACATGACAAAATAATCCCGTGAAGTATATAAAGCTTATATTACGCCAAAACTGGATTCCTTAAGTACATTAATCAAGATTCAAGGAGCAAAGGTCGGGGCCCAGGGCGTACTTAATACTTCATAATTATTATGAAGCGCCTAGTGTTATGCAAATTATACACAAAATGTGCTCTCCGTCAACGACGCTAATGAATGCCTGCTTAATACCGGAGCTGTTAATTTTTTATGAGTTTTCAAGAATGGGAATTTTTGACGTACCGTAAAATATTGAACTATAAAAAAATCACAAAATTTTAAGAAATAGTTCTAATTACATTTATTTGTTTTAATACAAACTTCATCAGACGTTTTGTCTTCATCGGACCATCCACAACATGCAGTTTAATGTACAGTTATTTTTTTGTACTAATTAAAGTAGAAAGTCAACAGATTTTGGACGATTTTAAGTAGTCAACATATTTTTACACGAAAATTGTATCCCACGACTGTCGTTTTCGTTACCTTGACCATCATTTTATGTCAAACTTATATTTTACATTTTTTTTTTGATTTGATCAATTTTGTTACCTTTTGTACCGAATTTTAAAGTTTTCAGAATTTGTTTGTTCTGTCAAAATCAGTAAAAAATATTTTGTTGTCATTGTTGATCATGTCGATTATTTTTTCTACCTCATTTATAATTTTGGGTTCTATTTGACCTTTTTCAGAATTTTATGTAATTTCTGTAATTTTATAATTATCGGCAAAATCAGTTCTTCAATAATTTTTACCATGTATGTTTCTTTCCTCAATTACACATATTATATTAGATATATTAATTTCTTGAAGCGCTTCGAAAATGACTGATTGAACACAAAACTCATTAATCAACTAATCTGTCACAAACTTTATTAGACTGTCCCCTAAATCTAAAAAGCGCTTTATTAAATTCAATTAAACGGTTAACTTTTACACTTTTAAAATTCTTTATTATCTTTGTTTTTATATTTACATTTCTATTTAGTATTCATTCTGCCTTTGAAGTGTAAACAAGTGTTCGGAAGCGCTTTCGATACGAAAACAAAAATTAAAATCGGCTATCATGTTACGCGAGTGATACCCGGCGGTCAATGACACGGCCGTAAATTCTCGAGTTGCAATAAATAAAGTGTGGCAATGCATCAACAATCACCTGTCTTACGGGTGTCGATGGTGGATGTAGGTCAACAGAATATTAAACTGTTTCAGGAAAATAGTGCAAGATCGCAAAATGAACAAGCACTGTACAGTGCTTGGAAAAGTTCCGAATATGAAAAAAGTTGTTTAGTAAACAAAATAAATACTATACAACAACAATTAGAACAAATGCAAAAAGATCACTCAGATCTGCTAAAGAAATAATCTCCTCCTCCACAGGAAGAGGAAACAGATAAAATGGAATATCACACTGATGAAGAAGAATTAGCTATAGAGACAGAAAAGTTAGAATTAAATTGCTCATTGGTCACTGTTGACCAGATTGTAATATACTAAATGTCTTTATGGGTGTTTAATAATAATAAAAAAAATTGCTAAGTATTATTTATTTTCTCTACGGGCCTTGGAAGAATAGGGCTTTCATTAAATTTTATATAACCTAATTTAATACCTGTATAATTCCACGCCATTCCTATCTGTCTCCTGTTTTTAATTTCCAGTTCCAGTTTTATTGTCTTTATATGTTCTTCTGTATTGTTGATCCATCTCTTATTTGCTTTCATAATTTGTATTGTTTACACTGAATAAATTAACCGTTCAAAGCTTACTAGAATACTATAGATGGATATATTAGTATCTGCTATTTCTTTTATTATATCATTGTTATCATTTACAATGGAAAATAAAGACATTGCTTTGATATAAAAGGAATAACAGTTTAATTTTATTATACCCCTTAATAACCTGTAGAGCCAAACTAGAGCACCGCGGATATTATTCAAATCAGATGAAAGAAAAGAAACCTCGTTTCTGACATGACAATTTCTCATTTAGAAAATGCCAATTGCAGCATTGATACCCAACAATTCAACCGCTTTGATGATTAATAACTTAACGACGATAAAATTATTGAAAAAGCAAAAGCAAACCTTTAATCTATTGTCTTTGGTGGAGAGTTAAATCCCGACCTTCTGCTGAATGTAAAATATTTGCATTTGTTACACCTTTTGCGTGTTTTTTAATGGGTTATAATTACTACGAATTAATTTGATGCAGAAAATAAAAACGAGAACAAGAACGTATTCGAAAACAATAGAGAAAGATTCGGATGTGTTAATTGTCTGTCAAAAAAAGGAGATCAAGGATAAGATTTTGATAAATGTAAAAGTCGTTAATTTTATTAAAGCTTAAGAGGAAGTTGTACTATACTATAAAACAGTGTATGCAAGGGTTTCGTAGTCCCTAACTTTTTAGATTCATTTTTCATTTTGAGAGAATGAAAAAATAAGTGCATATTGGTAAAGGTCTAATCTATGCTCCTATGAACTCGCTTTTTAAAAATTTAATTTAGTTTTTACAAAAAAAAAACCCATTTTTTTTAAGAACCAAAGCAAATTTCAAAAAAGTCTTTACCAACAAGTATAAATTTTTTCAACCACTAATAATGAAAAATAAACTTTAAAAGTTGGGGACTCCGAAACCCTTGCGTGACAATATTTTACATACGTGGCGCCACCCTCAGATTTCAAAGGAACTAATCGTTTATGAATGGAGATAAAATACATATTTAAATGTTTACGAGGGATAAACGGATGGGTAAAGATGGGTATAGAATTATTAGTAAATGTTCTTGTTTATGGATGTTAAAACCACTTTTTTATGAAAATGATTTTGTTTGAAAAGTCGTTAGTGCTGCTCTAAAAATGTTTTCGTTTGTTGGATTATTATTTAAAATGGACTATTTTTGAATATAAAAAGCAATTAATAACTCGAAGCATCTGGTGGGTGGCTCAACGACAAATCACTGTGACATTAAGTGCGAAAATTATTAATTAATTAAACATAATTAACGTAAAATTAATAAATAAAATACACATATTTTATAAAAAAACAAGTTTTTGCAATGAATCCATGATATTTTAAGAGACATAAAAAATTACTTTATTAAAACTCTAAAAGGTTGTTTAATCAATAAAACATAAATTTGAAAATAAGAAAAACATATACAAATCTATTCAGCTATATTAAAATTTCATTATTATTTATAACTGATACAGAAGCCAAATATCTCTAGTTCAATCAAAAGTGACTCTTATTTACATGTATTACAAAGTTTATTACCGTAAAGCACGAAGTTTGCACATGAGTAAATCTCCAGACATAAATGAACGGTAGTCTCATAGAGGCAAACCTTCACAACGTACCCGATAGCTATCAGAAATTCAAGATACAGCCAGTTTCTAGCAATTCCGGGTCCGATAAGTATAGTTTATCTATTTTCAATTGCAGAACAAAATGATACCGCTTTATACAAGACACCAATGCCGACAAAGCAACTTGTCGGCACATCAAAGCAACTTGTCGGCACATCAAAGCAACTTTTGGGCACATCAAAGTAACTTGGCGGAGGGCCGTTAGATTTATACCTCGAAAGAAGTTGGCAGTGATCGAATTTTCATTTTCTCTTTTAGAATGTGTTTTTGACACTACAAACTTAAAAGTCTATAAGTTATTTTTTACCGCTTTTACTTTTTCGCCCTCCACTATATCATAGAAGAAGGTAATGTGAGGGGATGAAAATAAACCCCTCTCGAGTTATAGGGCCTAGAAAATTACGATTTTCACCACAAAAACCGTACATTTCTAAAAGTTTTTTAAATATAACCGAAAATCTGTTAGTATTACGTAAAAATTGATATGAACTAATTTTATGGCCTTGAGCTAACAATTAAAATGTTTTTTTCTACGGTTAATATGAAGGCAATTCACAAATGGGTGTTTAAAGAAACTGGATCGTTCCAGCAAAAATATCTGGAAAAATAAGACTTTCACAAAAATATATATATAACGTCCTAATAAGCGAACACCATTGGGAACGTTTTAAGACCGTTTAACATAAGCTGAAAAAAAGTTGTGGACAAAATAAATTTTTTTTACATTTTTTTAGCGCCAACTAGACTGTGGTATTTGAAAAAAAATAATTTTGCAAAAATTAGTAATATATGTTTGTTTTTATATTTCTGCAATTCAAACTGGAAAAAATATACAAATATGTTTTTTAAAAACAACTAGTATAAACATAAAAAGCGTCAGTTATCGTTCGTAAACCGCTACCCCAAGTAATATGTGTAAAAACAAAGTTATTTAAAATATTATATCAAAAATGACAAAAAGGTTCCAAAATATTGTTGTGTAAGTATAATGTTAAACTGCTGTTTTTGTTTTCTGCAGTATTTGTGTATAAAAATCTACAGGTGAACTAAGATACAAATTTCCAAACAACGAAGCTATTCAGCTCTTCAACCTCCATTGTACAGATATTCAATAGTTGTAAGGGTTATTTAAAAATTCCCCGGTATTATAAAGGGTGACCTGATTAGAAGGTGCCGACTTCGGTGTAACTAAATCTCAACTCTTTTTCCAAGTCTTCATAAATGTCACTAGAGTAGATATGTAGCAAGTTTAAACTCATCGTGCGACGCGCTGTATACTACCCACACAGCACAAGATATTCCCAGAATATCCTCACAAGATACCTATGTTCTTTTTGCAGAATATTCCTAAGCAAATATTCTCAGAACAATCATAGAATGTATTGGATATTTATATATTATATTTATATATTATATTATATATTATATTCCTATTACATTAATATAGAAAATTCTAAATACATCCTATGTACCGGGTGGCCAAATAAGCGAGGTAAGCGGCTGTATCTCAGGACCTGCTTTTTTTTTAATACTATAAATGTGGCCATAAAAAAAACTCTTGAAATTACTTTCGAGTTCCTAGGATGGCCGCTAGGGGGCGTATTTGGTATAATAGTTCATAAAGACTTAATTTTCTCGCTTAAAGTCCCAATGAAGTGGGTCTGAAAATATTGTCATGGCAATCTACGATCATTGTTGAATAAAAAACCTTGCATCAATTTTTTTGACAGCTGTTAAATAAAGTGGTGGGGGAAGGTTTTACCATGAAAAAGAGAAATGCTTATAGTGTCAGTTTGACTTGGTCGATTTTACTGAAAAAAATTTTGATTAAAAGAGCATTTTTGGAAGTATTTTTCTATAAAAATGAAACAACAATTTATTTTTCCATTGTTCTGCGAGAGGGCGTTATTTTATAACCTTTTGGTTGTCATTTAACTCAATTCAAAATGCCTTTTACTAATGACGAGGCTGTTGATTTATTAGCTGTTTATACCAAAATGTAAAATGATCGTTTTGACGTTTAAACCCAATGTTTGCTTACCAACAAGTTTTTGTTTCCAAAGCCTACTAACAATGTAGTAAAATGATTTTATTTCTTAACAACATCTCCGGCAAAAATATCAAATTATTAAATATAAAATATTAAATCCCCCTAACGGCCATTTTACAAACTTAAAAATAATAAAAACTTACTATTTTTAATACGTTCATGGCCCATTTGATTATGATTACTCGTTTATGGGACGAACAATGCGCCTGAGGACGCGCTTCCAGTGCCTTAAGAAAATATGAAACATTTTTGTTAATAACCTCGTTATAAATAGAGATATCGTTTTGCGATTTTCACTATTTTTTTTTAGTTTTTAATGCTCTACTTATTTTCGTAAGAAAAAATATATGATTTCATTTAACTTTTTAGAGATATTTAAAGAAATATGGTAAGTTATAAATCAACGCACTCTCGCAGAACAATGGAAAAATAAATTGTTGTTTCATTTTTATAGAAAAATACTTCCAAAAATGCTCTTTTTTTTTCAGTAAAATCGGCCAAGCCAAACTGACACTACAAGCATTTTTCTTTTTCATGGTAAAACCTTCCCCCACCACTTTATTTAACAGCCGTCAAAAAAATTGATGCAAGGTTTTTTATTCAACAATGATCGTATATTGCCATGACAATATTTTCAGACCCATTTCATTGGGACTTTAAGCGAGAAAATTAAGCTTTTATGAACTATTATACCAAATACGCCCCCCTAGCGGCCACATTTATAGTAATAAAAAAAATTCCATTGTTGTCAGAGAAAAATTTAGTAGTTGTAAAATCTAAGTCGTAATGTAAATCAAATGCGCAAGCTCAATACAGCATTGCCATCTTGTAATATAAAGCTAACATGAACAAATTAATTCATATTTTTATTTATATACTCCTATATTAAAAAAATTTAATTAGGTTTGTACATTAATTTTCACTGACAAGAGTTGCAATATACATTTAATTAAAAGCTAAAACCAAAAATCAACTTATCATAAATACTATACGGCAACGTCGCGCAACGTCGCTGTCACGTCACCCGTCACTCCCGTTATTGAAAAAAAAAAGCCATGGAAGGTAAGTCATGACATATTTTTTTAGTTGTAAAATTGGAGCCCTACCCCTACATTGACAATCACTTTTTACATAAACATGTTTTTTTGAAGTATAGATCGTATAGATAATATTTAAATAATAAGTAACAACTTTAAAGAGTAAAAGTAGAGTTTTTATGTTAAAATGCCAAAAGGACGTCCAAGGTCCTACTACCAATAGTCAACAGAAGGTTGAAGAAAACTCTACCAACTGAAGATGCTCATATAGTGCTGTTAGACAGTGTTGATGGCAAGAATGTGGACGACTATGTGGATCAGTGACTACCCTTCTACTATATATATTCTTCGTAACTTAATAGAGAATTCTTATGAAAAACCATTTTGTTTAATTTTGGCTTTAATTTCCTATAACTAAAATGGTACAATTTTATTACATATTGTCACTTTAATAAAAAAAATATTAATACTCTGGGAGTCTGTCACAATCTGATGATTATAACATGCCATACTTTTTATTTTTAGATAGTGTAAGAAAACAATTTGGGACATCCACAGAGTCAGACAAGGAAGCTGCCATCAAACTATATGGCTAGTGAAGAGCAACATGGATCAAACATTTGAAGTTCTAAAACGTTTTTTATAACTTAAGTTTTAAGAATAAAACATAAGAAAATATTTATAATTTTTTTTTGTCTATCCTCCTTTTATTTTACAGAATGCTATAAAAGTACCTAAAAGTATAGCATATGATATTATAAAAACATTCTAATGGATGTCTCAGAACATTCTCAGCACATTCTAATGGATGTTCTCAGAACGCCCTCAGCACTAGATAAGACCTTGGCCGTTGCAATATTCTAGGGATATGCATATAAGAAATTAGTATATTCATAGAATATTCAAATATACTTTTTCAATATTTTACGCACTTTCTAGGAAGATGATTGTGCTGTGTGGGTGATGTTGTAACTAGATTGAAATTAGTGAGATTACAGTACTTTTATTAAAACTTTTGTTTTAAAGTTCGCTCGACTTACTTTTGCATAAATTAAAATTAATTTAGCTACATGCCCTTAACGTCCATTCAGGCGATGGACACCCATCTCGTAGTTCTCTGGACAAAAACAATAGTGCACGAAAATCAGAATATCCTGACAGTCTCACAGAAAGTGAACGGGAACAAATCATCATGTTGCCTCGCTGCAAATTCAAATTTTATACAACTCGACTGCCACTAAGAACTAAATGAGTTTTTGCATCGTTTTGCTCATTGTGCTTTAATTCTGGGGGTTCTTTCAAGTGTCTGACGAGGCGAGAGAATAATCTCATAGTCTGAGATGACGACCGTGCCTCCAGGACAAGCTCTGTCCGCTTTAATAAAAGACATACGTGCAATGACTGTATAATTACTGTTTCTATTTGAAATTTTTCACTGTCGAGCTTTTTGTGGCGCTCTGAATATGAACTCGAAATGCGGAATTGGAATTAGCGTTTCGTGTAATGGGCTTCTTTACATAGGGAGTTTTGTTTAAAAAGGGTTCGGGAATTGTGATCTCTCGCATGCTGCACTCTTTTACTAGAGTACCATAAGTATATTTGTTCCGACTTATTAGTAATAAAAGAATGTTTTACCTAACTAAAATATAGTAGGGGAACCTCATGTATATGGACCAGTTTTCTCTACATTGTTTTATGGAAAACTGTCAATGCCGCGTTAATCGTCAATTACTTCTCGAACCCTCTACCACTGCGCGTCCACGCCTGCACGCGATCGGCGCGATCCTCAGTCCGACCTTGACTAGCAAGTTTGGCGCGAGGGGTGCCACTCCAAGTGCCGTTTAATCCCGCCTTTAGGAAAACTAATAAAACAACAATTTTTAGGCAAAACTCCATCATTCATTCCAACGCTTCTCCAACATTTCGATGCTTTGTATATATAGAGGCTTCAATTGTTTTAGGGTAGTAGTACCCGAGAGCCAGATCCGTCAAACACCATGAATAGGGAAGCAAGTGAAAGCATTTAGAATAATTTTGTTGCAATGTCTTCCTTCAAACGGACCAATGACGCCAGAAGAACCAATAATAGTGAATATTAGGCTTTGGCTTGTTGGTGTCCACTCAGCATCCATTGTCAGGTACCAAATATAATTTTTTTATTGGTCTGTTTTGGTAATGCATTATTGCTCATGCAAAGTGATGAACACGCAGCATTCTAATATCTTAGAGGTGTAGTTACTTTAATTTATGATCTGCCAAAACTATTTTGTTGACTTTTTTAGGGCTTCTAGAACAACTAGATCGTTTAAAATAAAGTGTTTGTTGACTTGTCAAATTACTGCATTGCTAGAACGGAATTTTTCCCATTAAAGAGCAATGATTTATCAACAAGAAATTTAGATTTTACGGTGGTTTGAAAATTACAAGAGAAGCATCACTAAAACAACTGCAACCTCTGAACTCACGGTTATATTCTCATGAAATTTTGACACATATTATTAGAAGATTATTCCTTCCTAAAAATCATACGGATTTGTTAATAGTGGCATTTATCTTGTATACATATATATATTGTAATGGAATCGAAGTTAAACCTTTTAAAATTATAATTCATAGCTTGCAGAGAAACATTTTAAGGAAATAAAAATAAACTAAAACCTATAATTTTCATATTTTAATACATTTTAAACTAACAGTCTTTAAAAAGTAAAACTTATACAGGTTTAAACCATTCTTTAACTTAGAAATTAAAAAAATACTATCTACTAAATTTAACATGGCAGTCCCATAAGAGTTTTTCTCACCCAAATTTAAACTATTTAGAGCATTTATAACATGAAAATATGGTAATCAAAGTAAAATATAATACTATAACATAAAACTGAGATAGTAATTGAGTGATATAATAACTGTTTAAAAGAATTACAAGTTAGGTAGAAAAATATAATATCAGAATATAAGGAATAAAAATGTTTAAGCAACAATTTAAAAAATACTTTAGGGGGTCTATTTGTGATAAAAAATTACAATATTTTGCAATTTCTTGGACATAATCTACTTCTATTTCTGAGTTAAGACTTTTTGGTGAAGATACAAGTTCAAAATATTTCTTTCTGAGTAATTCCAGTTCTTCTGTAATTGTTTGTTTTTAAAATTTTAAGTAACGTCCGAAACAAGGGGAATTTTCAAAAGTATTACAAAATTTCTTACAGAAATGAAAATTAAAGACAAACCATCAATAAAATCTTTATACCTTTCCATGAAAAGGACTTTTCGTCGATTTAATCCGCTTTCAGCGCTTTTTATGCAAACAAAGAGGAAAAAAAGAAACATAATTTGCTAATTACAGTTTCACAAAGTGTCTACGTTGTCGGAATGTTTTCCAGGCTTGCCGTATTCCGTTCCAAGAAAGAAACTCTCAGCATTCTGACGGAGTTTTACAGCTCAAAAAGTTTAATTTGGAATTATATTAGCATTCATCGGGTTATTTCGAAGTTATAGGGCGAGCATGGCCAAGTGCGATAACAGTAAATTTCGTTTTTGACGATTGTTTCCTTAATTGGCAGCTATTAGGGAGAAGGCTTAGTTGATAAAGTGCTTTAGGAAAAAAATGCGAATTGGTAATTAGCTTCGACTCGATTAACTTTAATGATTTAATTTTCAGTACAGTGTAAAAAGTTTTTCCAAAATGTTTCAATCACCACATGACAACTTTTGACACATAATTTGGCGTCAAACGTTTATTTGTCATAAATATTAATACATAATTTTGAATTGAAAGAAAAATTTATATTCCTTCAAGTTTATACAAATTTTTATTTAAGTTTTAAATGTTCTCAATGAACAAATAAACTTCCGTAACGTTGGTTAACCGGTCTCTTGAGCAAACCTGCATATCCCGCTCGACTCCACATATTTCACGGTTTCTCATGTTAAAAATGTGGCTAAGTACCCGAAACTTGGCCAAAGTTCGACCTACTTCAGATAAGACGCTTCGAGCTTTTGGGAAAATTCGATCTTTCACCCTTATCTCGGCCTAAGGCGACACGCGAGAAATAAAAAGGAAAAATTGCTCGGGAAATATTCGTTCTCCGCCACTTTATGCTCAGGTTAATAATCGAAGAACATCATAAATTTTTAGCCTGTATGGGAGCAGATAATTGCCGAATATAGAAAAATAAAAACCGCGATGGATTCGGAAATTTATTGGGAAAGGGTGAAAGTTCGAGGGGATGATGAATGGATGTGTGTCAGGGGGTCGGAAAATGGAGTTAAGAAAAGATTTTTGATGGTGATGGAGTCAAAATTTTTTGTTTTAATTAATTCTCTTGAAATTTTAGTTAAAAAGTGCAAATGCGTGATTGTTAATCAAAAAGAAAATGATGGAAGATTTTATAGCACCTAAATATTTGGGGGTGATGTTAACAAATTTTTTTTTTTCGTAGCAAAATGTGGGAATGTTTTCTATAATTACAATCTGATCATGAAGATCAATAAGCAATTTTGTTCTAACCTAACTTAACTAGAATTCTTAAATACTAAGGTTCTACTCACTAGTGTACCTTAGGGTCTGATAATTTTAGTAACACTACCGGTAACGTGTATCACAAATCCGCACAATACTCTGTTTGTAACTAGCACTGTCACTGAACTAGTTCAAAAGGTTTGGTCATCTTGAGTCTTCTTACTAAATTGGTATTATCGAGGAGCTGGATGACCTCAACGTTCCCATGTTGGAGCAGCCGTTGTTCATGGCTGCTGGCAGATTTAGATATAGTCTTGTCAACAGTTTCTACATCCAGGTCCCTATGAAGATCACTGTTGCGACAGTACCAGGGTGCATCGACGATGTTCCTTGATACTTTATTTTGAAAACGTTGGATAATTTGAATGTTACTTTTACTGGCGCAGCCCCAAACGTGGCTACCATACGTCCAAACGGGTTTCAATATCTGCTTGTAGAGGAGCAGTTTATTATGTGTGGACAACTTGGAGTTTCTTCCTAATAACCAATACATCTTTTTATATTTTATACCAAGCACTTCACGTTTCTTTTTAATGTGGACTTTCCAGCGAAGTCTAGCATCGAGTGTCATTCCAAGATATTTTGCTGTATTAGCATAGGGAATCTGAGCGTCATTTATTCTTATGGGAATGTGTTGGTTTCGTTTATTAGTAAAGTTAACATGAACAGATTTATTTTCGTTTAACTTAATACGCCATTTTTTAGTCCAGGTGTTAATCTGGTCTACAGATGTTTGTAATTTTCGGTTGGCTTCTTCATGGTCTTTTCCAACAGCCAGAATGGCAGTATCATCAGCAAATGTTGCAATAGTATCGTGCTCAAGGTTAGGAATATCACTGGTATCCAGTAAGTAGAGTACTGGACCTAGTACACTACTTTGGGGTACTCCTGCCTTAATTTCTCTTAGATCAGAATATACATCTTCCTGTTTTATTCTGAAATATCTGTTTGATAAATAGGATTTTAAGAGTTCTGAATACTGACGTGGTAGTAACAAATTTAAGGTGTCGGCCTAGGAAGACGGTGGAGCAGACTTTCTTTTCCTCTAAAGACTTTTCAATTATGTCTGTGATTCTATGCACCTGGTCGATCGTTGAGTGTTTTTCTCTAAAACGAAATTGATGGGAGGGAATCAGGTCCTTTTCTTCTATTGTAGGTTTTAATCTCTTAAGAAGCAGTTTCGAAATAACAGGCAACAAAGAGATTGGTCGGTATGACGTTACTTCTTGGGGAGGTTTACCTGGCTTAGGTATCATTATAACCTCAGCTACTTTCCACAGCTGAGGTACGTATCTCATCCTAAATGATGCATTGATAAGGTTGGTCAGTTTGACAACAGCTTTACGTGGGAGTTGTTTCAAGATTTCCCCCGGTAATGAGATCAAATCCAGGGGCTTTTTTAGGATTTATATTTGTTTCGATTTCCACATAAACTTTTTTGGAGAAGTAGGTCTAATGACTGAATCTTCCTGTTCTGGTTCATTCAAGTCTTGGGTCTCTTCACCATCGTTGGTCTGGAAAGTCTTTTCTAAGTGTTCTGCGAATCTGGTTGCTTTTTGTATATTATTTTTTGTATATTATTTCGTTAATTCACTCAAGCACTCACCAATCGATTCATTTTTAATACGCTGAATTTTGCGTTTTAACTGTTGTGTTGCATTATTTAAAGCTGTTTTATCAGCTGGTGCTCTGGACTGTTGCCATTTTCTTCTGATTTTTCTTTTGTCTAGTATAAGGTCTCTTATCTCTTTTGGATAATTATTTCCTTTTGTTTTGTATTTAAAATCAGGGGTGTTCTCCCAAGCTGCTTGTTGAATATCTTTGACAAAACGTTCTACTTCCTGATCTAGTTGTTCTTCTGCTCTCAACGGAACCGAGAGATTAATTAACCGTTCAATTTTGATTTTGAAGCTTTGCCAGTCCGTTCGTTTGTTGACTAATTTATGTTGATTTTCTTTTTGAATCACACTATCACTCAGTGTAAGAAGTGTGGGTGAGTGATCTGAGTTCATGTCCCAAGCTTCTTCTACACGTATATAATTTGAGGATATATTTCTAATTACAAAGAAATCTATAAGATCAGGATTTTTGTTCGGATCTGTGGGCCAGTACGTTGGCTTTCCAGTTGAGAGTGTTTGACATTTGAGATTGTTGCATGTTGCTAATAGTTCTTTACCTTTAGATGTTATTAGTCTGGATCCCCAGTGGGTATGTTTCGCATTGAAGTCTCCTCCAACTATGAATCTGTCTTCTTGGCTATCCAGAAAGTCAGCATATTGTTCTCTTTTTATAGCATGTCTCGGTGGGGAGTATAAAGCTGTGATTGTAACTTCGTAAGTCTTTGTTTTAATTTTAACAGATGTGGCCTGTATCTCTACCGAAAATAGAAATTACAAAGGACAAAGAAGTGCAATAAGATGCTTTAAATAATGTAATAAATGAATAGAAATAAATTAAAAAACAAACAAAACTCCAAAATGATTACCGTTCCAGCCCTAATTTATGGAAGTAAAACAAGGGTCATGGATGCAAAAATAGAAAGAAGAATCAATACAGCAGACATGAAATAAACTAATGCAGGAACCAATTTTAAAGAAAATAAGCATTAGACAGTCTAGCTAGTACGGACATGTAGATTGTAGAGAGAATGGATCAGTTAAGATTGGTAAGGAAGGTGATGTGATGGCGAAGATAATTGGCAAAAAGAAGGTCGAGAAGAACAAAAATTAGCCTCAAGAAAGGTAAATCATTAAGGGAAATAAACTAGCTCGCGGAGGACCCCAAAACATTGTAAATATAGATATCGAAATAAACATTATTAGACCGCCTTTCGTCAGAAGAAGAATAAGTTATTAATTAATATTTAACATACCTCACATACGACTGAAAAAAATTGATATGTGATGGTCGAATTTTAGGTTTTAGGCCATGTAGCACTGTTTATGAAGAATAACTTTTTTTCCTAAAATTTATAATAAATGCCGCCAACTTACGTATATGTACTATCTAATGCTTTATAATATATAGCGCTGGAAAAAAGCCTCATACACCGAATAAAAAAAATTAAATTAACCTTAACCTATCTGCTTATCGCGATGTCAGTACAGATTTCCATTCATCTATTATTAATAAACAACCCATTCCATATTTCATCGTAACCGCAAACCGAATCGAAAATGTTTAATGATTAATGGCCACCTTGATCCTGACATTGCGCAGTATCTTGTAACGACATGGTCTGCAATAATTAGGGCCTTGTCGATATACAAGGGGGTCAAGTCATAAGAGACATGACACCAAAACGATGAACTTCAATTTCTACGTTGCATCAGTTTAACAGTTCGCATGATGTACAGAACCGTATTAAATGTAGTTCCTGACAATGGACATTCTTAATACTCAACATTTTCAACTGTGATCATGGATAGAGTTAAATGTGCTGTACAAGTTGAAGCAAATTTCTAATGCAACAAATACATATTAAATCGCTAATACCGCTACCTCGAATGGAGTCCTTGGCATAAATTACGAGTTGGCTGTCACCGCGGAAAGAGATAATGCATGGTTGTGATAATTGAGTTCAACATGATTTTCCCAAATACCCTCGATGCCGGTTACCTGTAGATTCTTACTCTTTAAGTGGGTGATATTACAACGACATAAATCATTCTTATTTCCCACGTTTTTCACATGACGTAATTATTCTCCGAATTCATCAACCGCAAGGTATCATTTTTGCTATATTTACATTTGCATATGGAGTTCGCCAGAACTCTGGTACGGTCAGACTGTCGTTTCTCTTCCATCAGGTAAATCAATATAACTGTAATCATGCTCAATCGGGAGACCAGCCATCACTTATGGAGCAGTAATGCGGGACAGCAGAACTAAGCTAGCCAGTACAAAGGCAAATCTAGCGAAAATCCAGAGACTAGCCTGCGTATGCATAACAGGTTCAATGGGAACGTGCCCAACGACCGCCATGGAGGTAATCCTAAGCCTTACGCGCCTCCATATAGTAGTGGAGAGTATAGCGATAAGAACAACCTACAGAATGACCAGAGAAGGATCAACTAAACGCAAGTTTCGACTCCTTCCTGGAAATCATCAAACCTGGGACATGCCCCAAGATGAGATGACAAAGAAGTTTAGCTTTGTGAAAGAATTCAACACAAAGCTAAGTAACAAAACTCAAGAGAAGTGCCATTAAATGGTACACAGATGGTTCTAGAACAACAGAAGGAACAGGAATAGGAGCATATGGGCCTGGAACCAAATATTCCGAAAGTTTAGGCAAATCTCCGAGCATTTTCCAAACTCGCCATCGGAAAATGTGTCCAGTTCAACATAGAAAGAAATTTTCGTAAACAAGAGATCATCATCATTTGGGAGTGCCTAGAGAATCTAAACGAACTAGGCAAGAATAACACTGTCATCCTCCTATGGGTTCCGGGACACACTGGAGTGGATGGTGATGAAATAGCAGACGCACTCACAAAAAAAGGGGCTGAACCAACATTTATGTGACCTGAACCCTTCTGGGGAATAAGCACCAGTACAATACTTTATGAACTTGGAAAAGACGTAAATAACAAAAGATCCCAATACTGGATAGGACTACAAGGAATGAGGCACGCCAAGACATTACTGGAAACTATAACCAGAAGAGATCTGACGACTGCGTCAGTAAAAGTAAAAATAAGCTCAGAATACTAACGGGTATCCTAACAGGGCACTGCCGGCTGAGAGGCCCCCTAAGGAACTCGGATAAGTAGACAAAGAAGAATGCAGATTCTGCGAGGAAGAGGAGGAATCCTCTATCCACATTCTCTCAGAATGCATTACCCTGCAAAATCTTTTTGAAAGCAATAGGCCTGGAGGAACTGCTCTAATCGTTGAGATATCCTTAACGATTGGGCAGCAGTAGGGGGCACAATAGATCTTATAGGTCGCAGTGTATCGACACCCCATCACAGATAGATAGAATCATGCTTAGTTTCTAAATCTTCTACTTCTTCTACGAGTGGTTCGTACTTGGAGAGAACAGGTTTCAGAGCCTACAGTAAATAACATTTACTGACCTCCGTATACGAAATAACATTCCTTCGATTTGAATGGCATTGGAGGAAGTGCAAAGAAGAGATCTAATGGAATATAAGGCTTCTTGAAATTTAGAATTCAGTACTTAGTGGCTAGGTCAATTCCGTTTTATCATCCTATTTTTCCTGTAGATTTTAGGTAGTTATTCCACACCTTTAGAGTAAGATCTTTCACCTTCTTAATTTCATATCTCTAATATATACGCAATCTAAAAGGATTAGAGCTTTATCTGATGTTTTACACTCTATAATCATTGCCAAAATATTCTATACAACATGACTTGCAGGAAATTCTAGCTGGTATTGTTGCAGGACGTAGCATCGGCTATAAAACGAGCTCTATAATATTTGTAGTTGAATAAATTATTATGAAAAATGACGAATTTAAAAGGGCTTAAATTTATTACACATTTAATTTTTTTTGCAACTTTTCGTACTGAAAACTAGAGTTATTGATATATATTTATGACTCACAATTATGGTTATCTTTTACAACCAATTAAAATGAACCACGCAAGAATACTTCAAGTATCACAGCGACATAAAATCGTTTGTTTCTAATTGATAATTATGAACATAATTATAGAGGTAACGGCTTGTTGTAGTAAAATATTGTTAGTAGTTTAAAAAAATCAATTATTATTAAGTTTCGTAGTTTTTCGGTAGAACGTTAAATAATTTTTTGTGAGTCGGTTGTATGAAACACAGAAAGTTTACTGCTACCTCAGTATATAACAATTTACTTGAGAATTAGTCATGTTCAATAAGAACTGTTAAATTAATTCCGTTAAATAACTGTACATTATATTTAAGTTTTTTGTCTTTTGTTGTAAAATTTATAACTCATATATATAATCAAATTCATTACAAGTGGGAATGTCTAATTAAAAGTATATAGTAGGTTGATTAGATATGGAGGGGAAGAAGCCATTTTGTACTTATTTAACAACTTAAATATCTATTAGATCTCTTGCCAATTATGGATTACACTTACACATTATAAAATACAATGCATACTTTATTCATTTTTAAAATGTATCAAACGTTGCGGCACAAAAGTCTTGTCGAAACGCGATTTTTGAAGCACGACACCATTCACGAATCTACGGGTTTTGTCCTGTTGATTCATTTTTAGAGGTGGCTGGTCGCTGGCTAACCTGGTTAAGCACGTACCGAGCGAGGTGGCTCTGTGGCAATGCATCTGCCTCACATTCCGGAGTTCTCCATAGCCGTCTGACTTGCTATGAATTTTGTCAGTGGTTTTCTCATTTGGAATACGCAAATGCTGAGTCAGTAACATCCTCTCAGTTACCTAATTTTGTAATCGAGATGAACATACCTAAAATTTCGCCAAATTTCGCTGCCCGTGCAGAAAAACAAAAATCGATGTTAGATTGCCTAGTTGAGAGGCTATTACCGAGATAAATGTAGGACAATTTATGGAAACTATGAAATCTGCAACTGTCAGCGGAATTTTCATAGAAACCCTTTTCGGCGAGAAAGAATGGACAAGCAGTCGTTGGCTGCAAATTCAATAGTTGGCCAAAAAGGTATTTGAAAGAGTAGCGATCGGCAAAAAGTACAAAGTAGCGTTGAAAGTTATTCGTATATTTGAATGGTGACCCAAATAAATGTGTATTTGTTTTATACGTTTCACCCTAAATAAGTAGTAGCAACACGTAGGCCAACACTGGATCTCGTGACAGTATCCGCATAAGAAATAATCCAAACCTGGGGACCTTGCTGACCTATACATAGCTCTCTTTCTTCCAATCTAACGATTTGGGAATATATTATTCAGGCAGTCACAAACATCGCGTAAATAATGAGGTGGAGTTCCATTTTGCTGAAACCAAATTGATATATCCATAAGGTGACGATTTATAGCATATGGTTTTCAAAAATGCAGTTGATAAAGATTTGATGGAAGCTATATTTAATTTAGTAAAACTTTAAAAGAAACTATGTGACAATAATGCAATCGCCACACTTTACCAATGCTTTCCAGATGTTTGATTGATTATATATCCTATTTTTTACAGTTGTCTCTTACAATATTAAATTTAAAATAATAACTTCTTGTTCGTTTTATTATCGCGTTTAAGTATTTTTCTAATAAATCGCTTTTAGTCCGGTCCACATCGAGTTTCATCTTCACACACACATATACCTTTCTATACACTAGTTATGATGAAAATTGATTATTAATCGTAACCAGACTAGGCCTTATTTAAGCGTACTTGTTTGTAATTCCCATCTATGTTTTGTTCAATCATGCTAATAACCCAGATAATGGGCAACTGTCCCAGCGGATTTATTGGCAACATCATCGGTATAAGTCCGGCTCGAGCGGCGGCGTCGGTATATCCATTGTTCGTACTTGGATATAAATTGGTTATATTTTGAAATAAGCAATCAAAGTGATGGAGTTTCCTGTAAGGGTATGTCAATAATAAGCATGGAAGTAAAGGACTTTTATGTTAGGAAGATTGTCACATAGCATAGACATTATTTGGCGGCCAATACCTACTACTTGAACACTGGTTTTGCAAAGATGTAGGGAAAGAGAATTATTTATCCCGATATTTTAATAAATCAAGTTATTAAAAAAAAATTAAAAAACATTGCGGTACAATATTTGTCGTAAAAAGATTTGTTTAAAAAAATGATTGATATAAAAGATATTGTAAGAGAATCTTTTTCATATAAAACAACAAAATTTGTACAGCCCATAAAAAATTTATGGGGGTCTTGAACCCCTAAAACCCCCCAAACTTTTCTATGCGTTACAATCTGTCTGTAAACCTAGAAGGGTGGGTCACCCCACAGCACGTAGGCCACATTTGGCCCATTGTGCGTCCTTCTGAGGTTGAGCCTACTTGTTTAAAGTAGGCGATGACGTAGGCGAAGGTAGCTCCCTCATGTTGGCATGTGTTAGCCACCGCTCGCCGAAAAGAAAATGTCTCATTTGTGAGTGTCGGGCATTCGCAAAGAGTGTCTTCGACAGTCTCGTCTTCCTGTTCACATCCTCTACACAGTGGAGTGTCAGATAACCCCATCCTGTAGAGGTGTTTTCGTAGATGACAGTGGCCAGTCAGGATACATGTGGCTGTGCGCAGGTTCTGTCTGTTCATAGTCATGTATCTTTTGACTGTCCTTGCTAGCTTGCAACCTGTTTCGTCGTCCCATCTACCCTTAAACTTGTCAAGGGAGTGTTTCTTCAGCAGGTCAGCCACAGCTGATGCCGATAAGCTTATGAAAGTGCCAGGTCCCAAAAGTTTATGGGAGGCTGCTTTCTTAGCTAAAGAGGCAGCTGCACGGTTGCCTTTTGATTTTCCATGACCTTTGATCCAAGCTAAAGTGACCACGTTGTTGTTGTAAGCTAGACCTGAGGATGTAAATATTATTACCAGTAATGTTTCTTCTGGTAGCCTCTTTTGCGGCGATGGAGATAGCAGTGAGCTCTGTTTGAACTACACTGGCATTAGAACCCATTGCCCATTTTATATTGAGATTCAGGGATCTGGAATAAATTCCACAGCCTGACCCCTCATTTGTTGGAGACCCATCGGTGTAGATGCACAAGGAACCTGCTGCCAATGTAGCCTCTTGTACGTTTTTTGTTATTACCCTGTAGGGCCTGTGAAAGGCATATCTTGGTGCAATCGAATCTGTGTTGGCTTGTAGCAGTGGGACCTCTCCAAGGACATCGTGCCACAAGTTACACCTCGACTGACTAGATCCTACGTCAGGTTGTATACTTGTAGAGCATAGCCATGTCATGGTCATCACCACAGCCTCCTTAATAAATATATCAAGGGGGTGAGACCAAGGATCACCTCCATTGCTCTAGTTGGTGTGGTTCTCATGCCCCCCGTTATGTTGAGGCATGCTATTCTTTGGATTTGATCCAATTTGCGTACGACTGTCCGCTGGCTAGTTTTGATTCCCCAGGCAATCGCACCGTACGTTAGCATAGGTCTTATGATTGCAGTGTAGATCCAGGCCGTGACATTCCCCAGGTGCGGCCAATGGTTCTTCGGCTCTGTTTATAAGATATGTATGCTCTTTTGACTCTGTTTTCTAGGTGAGAGTTCCATGTTAACTTGCTGTCAAAGGTGACCCCAATATTTGATCTCTGCAGAAAAGTTCAATTTAGTATTTACGAGCTTTGGGGCCTCGATGTTTGCAAGCTTCCTTTTATTCGTGAAAAGAACCATCTCTGTCTTTTTTGGGTTTATTGACAGTGAGTGGTCTTTGCACCACTGTTCTATGATATTAAGGGCCTCTTGCGTTACAATTAAATTAGTATTGTGACATCATTGGTTTAATACATAATTTTTGAAATTTTTTTGCCTCTTGGCACTTTTTCGAAAAGCCAGTTTTTATCGAGATGCGGCCTCTTTTTCACATATAATTCAAATAATCATGGAGGGGTAGGGAAATTCGAGAACTTGCCAATTTTTCTAAAAATATTGAATAATCAATACATTGAGATTCAATTATATTTCTTGGTATCCCTGTATATATGAAACTTATTCCAATTACCAAAAGAATATTCCTTGTATCTTGTAATGATTTCCATAAATGTTGATCTTACGATTGGCGGCATCATAAAAGTGATTGACGTACAAAGGCTTTTTCTTGAATTTTATTAAAATATTGCGGCAGTTGGTTAGCAGTTGTAAATATTAATTTCTAACTGAACCGGCTATCGTTTGCAAATGTTTTACAGGTTTGTATTCTTTAAATAAAAATTTTACATTTTTTTACACGTTTCTTTAAAATATTAAAGAGCAACTGGTTATATCTATTCTCACTAGATACAGATTTGAGTGGCAAGTATTGTTTTAGTCCTGATGAACTAAATAATTATTTTGTTAATGTAAGTAAGAATATCAGCTCTAACATAGTTCCGGATCAGGGTGCTCTCTCCTTCTTCCTACCTACTAAAAGGATAACTCTTCCTAGGACCAGTAGATAAGTACGAACTAGTGCAAACCATGAACATTATTCAAAATGAATCTTCCTGTGGAAATGATGGCTTGTCCACTAAAATATTTTCAAATATACCTGATGTAGTAATTAACATGTTAACTTCGCTGATTAATGAATCCTTCGAATCTGGTATCTTTCCGAAATGTCTAAAAACAGCTATAATAATCCCGCTTCATAAGGGTGGCGACAAAACCGAAACCTGTAACTATAGACCTATTGCTTTATTACCTACCATATCGAAGATAATAGAAAGGCTAATGAAAAATCGCCTACTGCCCTTTCTTTCCAATCAAAACATTCTAACACCTCATCAGTATGGTATCTTTCCTAAAAAATGCACTAGTGACGCAATGTTTTCCGTTCTTAATGAAATATATACATCACTTAATGAGAAACTTTTCACAGCTTCAGTATTTTGTTACTTCGCAAAGGCCTTTGATTGTGTCAATCATGAAATCTTAATTAAGAAACTGCAAATTTATAGCCCACGGGGTTCTCCTTTGCAATGGTTTAAAACTTACTTAGAAAATAGAAATCAGCATGTGCGTGCTAATGGTGAGGATTCTTTAAATCTGCTAATTAGCAGTGGAGTACCTTCAGTATTAGATCCATTTTTAGTTTTATTTTTCATTAACGATATCACAGACTTAAAAATAAGTGGAAGAATTACTTTATTTGCCGATGACATAACCTGGAGTCGTTCTGATATACAGACATTACAATCTAGCATAAACAAAGATCTAGTTACTATCAAGTCCTGGTCTGACTCGAATGGGCTTTGTTTCAACACCAGTAAAATCATAGCAATGTCTTACAGAGGTACTTTACAGCCTATAACTCTAAGCAATAATCCGATTCTACCAGTGAACTCAATTAAGTTTTTAGGTCTTTATATAGACAAATTACTGAAATGGTCCACTCATATTGATACCTTGGCAAAAAAATTATGTTCTGCATATTTTGCCATTAAAACTGTTTCTGGAGAGCTAACCCCTACGACTGCATTAATGACCTACTTTTCCTTATTTGAATCTCACCTTCGCTATGGTTTGCCGTTCTGGGGTTCTTGTAGCTTATACCACTTCGAATCTATTTTCAAATTGCACATTCAAAAGTTATCGGAAAGACAAACTCGTAGATATCCTACAAGAAATTTAGATACTTACGTTTACTTAACAATTCCCACCTCTGACCTAATGAAAAATTCTATTACCTACAATGCAAAAAAAATTTATAATAACCTCCCGGTATAGTTAAAATCTATAAATGCATATGATAAGTTCAGAAGATCGACTAGGGCCTTTCTTCAAGAAAGACCATTTTACACAGTGGCAGAATTCTTTAACGTGCCTTAGACTTTTGGGTTGCAGCAGATAGGATTAATAATTAAATTAAATTAATTTAAAAATTTTAATTTGAACATTAATTTATAGTGACGAATAATGCATATCCAATGCAATTGTTATTTATATTTTGTTTTGTCTAGTAATTTATTTTTATTATGATTAGTTTTAAATTCGCTTTGTAATTTTTCTTTGACAATAAATCATATTCTCTCCTTTCTCTCTCTTTATATGTTTTGTGTCATTTGTGACATGGTGTCTTTATACATCATTTTATGTTATTTCTTTCATTTTTGTATTAAATAAATTGGAACATAGATTAGGTCCTCCAAATTTACAAATCAATACCAATAGACATGGGCGGATCCAGCCGATTTTCAAGAGGGAGGGGCTGTCTTTCACCCGGGAATATCCCCTGCTCATCGAAGGGACCGCTACAAGTGTATCCTCTCTCATGGTTATTCTCTTCCAGTCCTTCAACCTTCGAAAGGACCTCTCTGCTTCTTGTAATCTTTCTTTAAATTAAAAAAATCGACCCAAAGGGGGGATCCAGCCCCACAGCCCGCCCACTGGATCCGCAAATGCCTATAGAACTGTTTTATAAATGGCGACTCCTTCGGCGGCGTAGATAAAAACTGGGACGAAAGTTTGTAGGATTTTTAAACATTCAATTTTTAGAGAAAAAGGTCAACCAGTACCCGAAACCCATTTAAATAAGCGCAAAACTTAAATCATTAATAACAACCTCGAAATAATTACAAAATTTAAAAACCGTTATAAGCCCCTAACGTTCGAAAAGCTAGAAATGTAACACCAGACCCTCAATTTATCAAGTTTATGTATATATCCGCAACACTCTATCTCGTGTCCTCATTATGCCAGAATAGATTAAGCCGAAATTACGAAGTAACTTCCTCTCGACCGCAAGCAAAAAACATTCTCATTACCCTCCCTTATCAAAACTATAAATTCCGCCTAAATTAACAATAAATTCGTGACATCTGGCCCAACCATACCCATTGATTTATTTCTGTAATATTCGGAGTTAACGTTTCTGAGCCCGACCATAACGTTTTGCGCTTCAGAGTCAAGTCGTCAGACAGGAGACAAAGGAAGTCGAGCTTGCTGGAGATTAATTAAGATGTCACCCTGTTTACATCTTTGCGTGTTGGATCTAATGGTGGAGGAATTTTGGTTTGTGGCCAACATCGTAGTTTTATATTTGTTTCAAAGAAATTTAGATCTAAATAACTTGTGAATTGTTCATATGTGCCCTTATTTTTATTTGTTATATGTATAGACATTTTGGAAATTTTCACAACATTTTATATATAAATTGCACAGGTTTAGTTATGTGAATACCCCATCAACTGGACTCGCACTATCGGATTTTTATTTTTAGAACTCGCTGTCTCATGTCTCAGGGTTAGACAAATTAGTTGAGGGTTGCGCGAGATTAGAACGCAGTAGTATTGTTTTTTTCCTACCCTGGATAATATTTATTTCTATTCCAAGCAATTTTGTGGTGTGGGTCGACCAGAAATCGAAGTTAAGTATTCTTTTAATATTATGTTTGCATGTATATTATGTAGTTTCGTAGCCATAAATATGATTTAGATACATTTTATCGCAGACATTGGAATGGGGATAAAATTTGTATGCGCACATTCGGGATGCATCACTAAGGTAAAATCATATAAAGGGTTCAAGCAACATATCCATCGGTTTCACTCTCAGAAGAAAGAATAATAGCAGAGTATGTAGCTCATTTGTTCAAACTGTGAATTTATATCACCAGGTGAGTATTCAATTGTATGAAATTGTAGTTCTTCTCGTGTCCACAACAAATGTTGTATCACTAACGCTATAAATATTTTCTAGGTAGCAAACCAGCTACGACACTTTATTTTGTATATCTGGATAAGACAAATATAAATGATAATGGTTACGAAAATTTCTTGCCCGCGTTGAAACTGACCATTGCCTTATATTTCATTTTGAATATAAAATACCCTAAGGATTTTTCTACAACTATGGAATTCATACAGACAAACTGTGGAATAATAAAAGAAGTTTTGGAAACTATTGGTCATGTCATATTAAATCTAGTCAATACATCACTTGATACTGGCAGAATTCCTCATTCATTAAAAATCAGTACAATTATACCTATCCCAAAAATAAACAATACCAATAATGCTTCTAAATTTAGACCAATAAATACCTTGCATCCACTAGAAAAAATTATAGAAGTGGCTGTTTATGATCAATTAATGAATCATTTTTCTGAAAATTCGATCCTAATATGTGGTTTCAGAAAAAAATTTTCATGTGAATCAGCGCTACAACTTACACTTTGTAACATTCAAACTAAATTAGACGAAAATAAATATGGTGTAGCAGCATTTTTGGACTTAAAAAGGGCTTTCGAGACAATTGACAGACAAATAATGTTATCAAAATTGAAACAATATGGTATTGGGGTAGAGTATTGGAGTGGTTTAGTAACTATTTAAATAATCGCAAGTATTGTTGTATGTTTTGCTGACCAAACACAGGACCGATCAGAGGGGGGGTAGGGGTAGGGGGGACAAAATCCCCGGGGCCCTGGCCCTATTTTTGCGGTTATTGTGCCAGCAAAAAATTTCCCTTTTATAAAAGAGCCTCAATGAATGAAATTAATGTAGTTTTAGGCGTACCCACTTTCAGTATATTTTTCAGTTAATTAATTCGATTCTGGGGTTTCTTCTCAACCTTTGACTTTTGTAAGTTTACATAAAAAATCCATTAAATAAGTAGATTTTCTTCAACTAAATTTCCTATTAATAAAAAATATTCGAGAATCTAAACTATTGCAACATAAGCAAGCGTCTGGATTTTTGAAAAACCAGGCCAAAGTTTGTTTTTGCTCGATATTTTGACAATCCTATAAATTTATTCATATTTTTTTATCAAGACTATAATTTCACCGAATCCTTTTGGATAATGAGTCTTTGTAAGGTGTTAGCTTGTCCCCTTGTCGATGGCATTATAAAATTTTCCCAATTTTATGTAGAATTGGTGTGGGGAGGGGCCCGATGAGACTTTATTCCCGGGGCCCTGCTCAGCTCTGGGCGG
The DNA here is from genome assembly GCA_949320105.2 of Crepidodera aurea. NCBI lineage: Eukaryota > Metazoa > Arthropoda > Insecta > Coleoptera > Chrysomelidae > Crepidodera > Crepidodera aurea. The sequence continues at coordinate 34,552,405 of OX439475.1, read as the reverse complement.
CCCTGACCAAACATCCTGTGACATAAATAATGATATAGGGATTCCTCAGGGGAGTATATTGGGTCCTCTTCTTTTTATTTTACATATTAATGATATTGAACTCATTGTTGATTGTGAATTCATTAATCTTTTTACGAATGATTGATTGATTAAGACGATGTACCTGACTGAGGTTTATAAATGCCTCAATACTGCAGCCTTAAGACTTATTGTACTATGTCAGTTACATCGTTATGTTCAGGTGAAGAGGTTTGTTACCTTTATCAGGCTGAGTAGCCTTTTCACCAGATTTTCTTTTGGAAAGTCCTCCTGTGGGTTTACCGGCCCCAGTAGGTTGCGGATGATACTTTAATAACATGTAGTGACGCTAATATGGATAAAGCGATTGAGAAAATGAATGCCTCATTATCATCGGTGAATAAATACTTGAACATAAATAAGCTAAAATTAAATGTAAAAAAAACTAAAGCAATGGTCTTCTCAACGAAATTCAAATATAGTAGTATCGACGATAAAAACATAAATTTGAATATTAATAATGAACACATTGAAGTTGGTTCTAATATCAAATATTTGGGATTTCAACTAGACATTTACACAAATTTCGACAGCCACTTTAACTATATTTATAAAAAAATATCTAAAAAACTTTATTTCTTTAGTAGAATTTCCCAAAACGTATCAACTGAAACCAAAATTGCTGTATATAATACCATAATTCAGCCTCATATTGATTATTGCGCATCTACATTATACTTAGTCAACTCAAATAAATTAAACATGCTACAAAAACTTTAACATCGTAGAATTAGAGTAATTCTGAAAACAAATCGTCTTACTCCAATTACGTCAATGTTAAATACTCTAAATTGGTTTCCATTATAGAAAAGTATGTACCTACTAGTTTACAATGATTTTAGTATTTAAAATAGTAAATCATATGGCACCAGGATACTTCCAACAATAATATCCATAATTATAATACACGATGTACAAATCCATCTACATTGCAAAAACTATGAATTCGTTATTCTTTAAAGGTTTCAAAAAAAATTCAATGATCTCCCTTTTCCACAATAAACTGTTTTAATTTCATTGTGAATTCAAAGTATACCTCATTTAATTTCAGATATGAAAAACACAATGTACTTTTGAATCACACCATTATCATCGTAGAATTACTTAATGAATAATGTAATATTAAATAATTCATCTGCTCCTTAATGCGATTGTATATCTCAAATTCACAAATTAATGAAGAAATCACAGTAATCATTTCGTAAGATTACACAATTCATACATATATATCTGTATTTTCACATGATTTTTCGTTGGTTACAAATGGCCAACGTAATATGTGATTTGAGTGAAATAATATTTTGCTATTTTAAAGTTGTGTTATACATTTTTACACATTATTTTCTGTTAATTTCTCTGATACATCTTCTTCCTAGAGCTTATTGTATGTTAAATAAAAAAGAAACAAATATAAATATTTAACTTTAAGTTACTAAAGCAGCACATTTGATTTATCTTGCTCTTAAAATTATCTAGAATAAAGTATGATTAAAGTCTAACTCAACGGCTCGTTCTCTGTTTTACGTAAATTTAGTGTGTGAGATGCTTCTAGATCCCAGATAAGTAGTGTGATAGTAGAGAATGCACAATATATTCATTCATTTTTCAAAAGCGTTAGCCGTTTAAAACTTCCATTTTCTTATTTTGTTTTATATATACAAGCTCTAGAGTGCTTTTAACACGATTTGTTTTTGTTTTCAGTCTGATTTAATCTTTAGAAATGGGTTGAGTATATTGGAGATTAGGGGGAAAATAATGAGATAATTCGTAGAATTTTTCTCTAAAATTAATTTCCTATTGCTTTTTACATGATTTTATGGGTCAAAATGGAACAAAAACCTTTTTAGAAAAACTATTTTTATTTGCATATTATACATATAAACTTAAATATGTAAATTTCAGCTTATCTACATTTAAAACAAAAGTGATTTGATCTGAAAATTGTCCAAATTACGAAACAACAGATATAAATCAGAACTACATGGATGTAGCAGATTGTAATGCTTCTATAAAGAAGTACTATAAGCAAGCTTGAAACTCATAGTTCAGTTTGCCAAGTGTTAACAAATTTCTATTGTAGACTATTAGACATGTTCAATTTCATGCAAAACAAAGAGTATTTGCGGAGAATTTCACCGCAAAAAAATCTTCAGCTGAAGCATACACAACCCTTGTTGAGACTTATAGCGACCATGATATAAACAACTTGGAAGGATTGGTTTAGACGCTTCAAAAATAATGAGTTCGATGTTGAAGATAAAGAAAACAGAAAGTAAAACCGTATTAATAATATAATGAATCTTTTTTTTCCCTGTCCAGTCACGCAAAGATATCTACTCCCCCGATCTGCATACCATTGATAGAAATCCCTCTATACGTAATTAACACCCGAATGTGCTGTGGAGATTACGTACGCTGACGATGTGAACGCAGCCTTACACGCATTAGTGGAGCACATGCATACATTAGAATGAATCTTCTAATGACATGGAGGCCTCGTAGATTGGAGTTGCATAGTAATAATTACATCAGTCCTAGGTCGACTGACTCTCAACTTCATCAACAATAATCACAGTTAATATGAAATGCATTACCGTAACATTAAGCGTAAACTCAAAGCGCAATGTACGTATATACGTTACAATGGAGAGAATACACAAATAATATTTAGATGTAATTCCATGAACGTCATGCTGTGGCTTTGATATAAGATATTTTTTTAACCAAAAATCAATGAATACTAAGTTAATCCGAGAAGTGTAGATGTGGATCCAAATTTGGAGCAGCAGATCTGCAGAGAAAACTGAATTCTCAAGATTAATGAATTTGGAACTGGTTAATTGAATTATAATAAATTTTAGAGGCATGGGAAATTAATCCTTATTTTCAGATGAGGAGGATTTAGAATTACTAATCCAGCTCGAGGAGGATAGGACTAGACTCTGGCCACTTTGTACCAGTTTAAGAACCAATTGTATAGGTAGTATCTTATGTATATTTTAGATAAGCGGGATTAAAACGGATCATTGCAGGACTACGGAATGAGTTATTTTCCCCAAATTTTTGTAATTTAAATCTATGTTGAGCAATACCAAAACGACCTGACCTGACCTGGAACGAAAATTCAAGTAGGTGTATATGCGGGAACGACTTACCTGAATGGATATTTTTGGAAAATCATAGGTAAAGAAAAAACCTGCTTAATTAACATATGGCGACCCTTTTGAGTCCTCGAAATTCTGAAGTAAATGCTCTGGAAAAAAGGGAATACTTAATTGGAAAGAAGATCGGTCAAGGTTCATACAGATGTCTCGTCTTTGGGTATAATTCTATTTATAATGTTGATGATGATGTTTTATGGTGCCTTTCATGCGAAACAAGTGCAGTTGCACTTATCGCTTATCATTCATTGTATTTATTGAATAAATAAATAAAAAAATAATAGGTAGTTTTGTAAATGTTGATTGGGGTGGCGATTTGGGTTTAAAGTGTTAGAAGGGCATCTTAAGTAGAGTGATTTGATCTGCAATTGTTGGATAAGGTTTCCTTAAGCAGGTTCTTATAGAGCTTTCCTAGAATCTTGATTAACAAGATTAGTCGGTAGGATTCTGGATTTGTGTAATTTTTTCCTGGCTTTACTATTTATTGGTTGTAATTAATCATTAAAAAATTTGAACAAATTATTTTTGCTCTCTCCTGTTTCTTAAGGTTTCGTGTTTGTAGCATTTTTCAGCAGACACTTAAGTAAGACCACGTACCTTAAACCCTTTAATAGTATTAATGAGATAAAGTTCATTCATTGGTTTTTCAAAATAGGAGCTCTGACAATAATGATTTTAATTTCTCCAATCTAAAACACACTTCTTTCACAAACTTTTTAGCGTGAAAATTCCATACCTACATCTGCGGACTGTATTAACCTTGTGAAATTTGTGCAGTACATATTAATGAATAGAATAGTAGGAAGTTTTATTTTCTTGTTGTTTCAAATATGGTATTATGTTTTTTTATAGAATCCACGTATTTTTCAGATTTCATACTCACAATATCTTTCATTTCGATGACCCATTCTTTAAGAGTACCTTGGGTAATATTGGAAGATAACCTTTTACTACCATATGTGGTCTCGTATGTCCGGAAACGGCTAAAACGGCTAAAGTAAATATTAACCAATGTCAATATTAATTAATGTAAATATTAACTCATGTAAAAATTAACGTTAGGTTATATTTTGTTTTGCCTTAGTCTACTTCAAAAACGTTTTTCTTTTCTTTTGGCTCTATTACTTTGCCTAAGTTAGGGTTAAATAGAAAACAGGTTTCGTTTTCTTTTTTTGCAATAACTGAAGAAGTTGATGTTCCCACTTCTAATGTACGTTCGACCAAATCGGGATGGCGTTTCATGGAACGAAAATTATCTTGAAAAGGAGGTATTGTTTGCTTCATATCCTATTTCAGTTCACACGTAATAGTGTAGAATATACGATCTGGTCCAGGTGATTTGTAGTGGTGATTTGAAAACGTGCCACGTCAGAGCTTTCCAATATTCCTCTCTTGTTTTTTGTATCTGTTTGTTATATTCGGTTAAGAGTTCAATCCACAATTATTCTACAGCCATTTATAATAAATTTTAAATATACTACTTCCATATTTTAAGAAGAAAACTCACATGTTTTGGCTCTGTCAACATATTTTAATATACTGTTCAGGAAAATGATTGGAAACATTAGAATATGGCGACAATGGAGACATCTGATAAGCACTTGTATTTTTTATTGCCTACAAAAAAAAACATTTATATTTCGTCGTTGTCTGTACATAAAGAAAAACGCATTACCGGTGTCAAATTGGAAAATAACGACATCAAAGTTTAACTACCTCCTCTCCCAACACACGATCTGCTATTACACCAATAAAACAAAAACCTATCTTCGTTTACAGTGACATTCGATGTTTATTGGCCCAATATAGACCAGAAATAACTCCCGACTTCCATGTAACATCTGCATAAAGCGAGCTACAGGAGCACTTACTATGGTAAAGATCACTTTCGCCCTCTGTAGGACAATCCGGAACGCACCGACTGCACCTGAAAGGCCAAACTAATGTTTAATTACCTAATAAGTATGAAATATGCGTATTTGATTTAATACCTAATTTTTAACTTTTGAAACATGGATTAGAAAAACATTTTAATGTTTTCTAATTTTTTATGTAATTTCTTAGACGTATTTTGATTTGTTTCACCCCTTTTATTGAATTTGTTGTCAGCAACATTATGTAACCATTTTTAAACATTTTCTTATAATATAAATTGACAAACTGTAAAGCTATAATTGTAATATTTTAATAATACGTAGTTTTCTTTTATTGATATAATTAAAAAATTTAAATATAAATTTTATCAATGGTAATATCACGAGTCCTCCAAATATCTATACAATTTAAGAGGACGAGTGGTATTTGGAAAAATTATTTATGCAAAAAACACTTTACACACAAATGTTCAATATTTTCTTTATCAATTTCACACAAATCGATTCGCATCCATTTTTTAAATTTAACCGGCACATATATAAATACAAGGCCCAATTGATTGTATACCAACGTAATACAAGTTGCCTATCTGGTTTAGTTTGACATTATTTGTCAATTTTAAACGGATTCATGGAGATTTGTGTTTGTATAGACTGAAATGGAAAAAGTCTTTCTTAATTTAGCTAATTTGAAGTGTTTAGGTATTCAAACACTGATGTTTAGTCAACAAAACTTATATTTGACAATCCAAAAAAGGTAAACAAGGTCTTATCAAAAAAATAACAACTAAGACGGTTTTGTCAGTAAAAAACTCAATGATTGGTTAGGATCGTGAGCTCTAACCACAAAACTACAAAATCTTACTATTTTGACAGATGAACAAAATAATCAAAAGTAAATTGATTGTCAAATGTCATAGAATTTTTATATTAAGGTAGTACTCTCGATACCACAATAGTCAAATGTGTGCTCTGAGTTATTTGACTACCGTAGTATTTATATTTGGAAAGGAAAAGAGAAATATGCTTTCAAGAACTGTCCGGTCAAATGCATATGGGTTTGACATTAGTTTAGAAATAAATTAAGCACTCCGAAAATTAGAAATTGGAGACTTTGTGATAAACTATGTCCGAATCTGTCTTTATACTTTTACTTACCATCGCAGTGCAATAGGTACTTTCCAGGACATGCATCTAACTTCGTGATGGAACATCGTGGCTGGATTCAAGACGGCTTGTTGTTTCACGATAGTCACGTCACTGATGGCGGTACAATTTCGCTTTTGGTTTCGTCTTCTTTTTTCCATTAGATGCTAAATCACGTAATTTATTGGACGAAATGAGCCTGTAAGAATTTATGCAGTGCTTTTATTACTAACAACGCATAATAGAATTATACATTATTCTATTATATTTCATTGTTTTTTTGTGATGAATATGATACGTAATTCTGCAGGGGAATAATTCAGTAGTTCCATTTTAAGGCGCTACAGCAGATATCTTCTATCTCAATGTACTTTCGAAAATTTAAATGGATATAACTCAACCATTTTTATTTCAAAACGTTGCCAAATTGGTGTTTTATGTGTGTATACGTAATAGATAAAATGAGTGAAGCTCTAAATTAATATATGGGCCCGAATAAAAGGTAATGTGACAACCAATACCATTTTAAACTACAAGGCGTAAAATTGAAAATTTTTGTTGAAGACATGGGACATCAACAACATAATTGAAAATGCTGTTAAAACTAGTAAATTGTAAATCACATACTTAGTTCTTTCGAATTATCTACGGTAAGTAATTTTGTAATATACACAATAACCAACATTGTCTTCAACTCTTTTAATTTCCATTAAAATACACCAACGTACGCCTTTTGTGACATCACCTTCCTTTTTTCATAATCATTATTGTTATATAAATTAGACATACCCAAAATCTAACATTGTCAGATACAATTGTCGAATTTTCGAAATATTTTAGTGGCGGACCAAAATTTACCCGGATCGGGAGTACCCCCCCCCCCTTTTCCGAGGTTGCTGAACACGATGGCAGTATCCGAATTTCTCTTTTCGCCAGCCAAATCCCCTAAAACGGCCAAAAACTACCCCTAAAGGTGTTAAACGGGCAGCACACCATTTCCCTGTAAAAAAACGTCTTTCCCCACGTTTTCGAGGATGAAGAGCATGATGGAGGTGTTTCGGGAGTGAGTTTTGACCTGTGGAGGGGTAAGAGAGGGTCGGAAGTAATCGAAAACAGGGGAAAGACGTTTTTTTTACAGGGAAATGATGCGCTGCCAGTTTAACCCCTTTAGGGGTAGGTTTTGGCCGTTTTAGGGGGTTTAGCAGTCGAAAATAGAAATTCTGATACCGCCATCGTGTTCAGCATCCTCGAAAACGGGGGGAAGTACTCTCGATCCGGGTAAATTTTGGTCCATGTCCTTTCGACTCACGGCGGACGCCACTATTACTGAAGTTCGTAATGGCCAAAGCAGAAAGTATTTTTATTTTTTAATATTTGAAATGAATATACCCCAATCTCATTTCTAGCTCTAAAAATTAAGATTTTTTTTGATAATTGACCTAAATGGCAAACTTAGCACATAAAACGTAAACCTGAATTTAATACAAACGTAAAATAAACACCGTTTTATATATTTGAACAATAACTAACCCCAATTTCAAATAGCACATTTCTGTTTCGACTAATTAATCCGGACCAATTAGAAATAAATCTGTCAGAAAAGCTTTATTAAGGCCGTTTGCACCCCATTCGAGTGGCGGCATGGAAACGCGCGCGGCCTGCTGCAAATTAAATAGTGCTAACGATCAGAAAGGGTTAATTTCTTTGCAATTAATTCCGATGGTGCTATATATCCGAAGCATGTATCGAATGATCGAAGGGAATGACCCTTTCGAAAGGGTTGATGCAGGATCGGCTCTATATCTTGATTGAATGAATTCTCTAAATTTCTCTCTTGGGATATTAAATTATTTATTACAGAAAAGTATTAAATATGTTTTTGGTACGGTACAGAATACATAAATAACAATATTAATAATCAGTTTATTGTTAATAATAATCCTCACTTACCGGATAATGTTAAGAGAGGTATAGTTCATACAAAACTGTCGAAAAATGTCTGTATCTTTACAGGGTGACCCACGTCAAAATGTGCTAAAAATATGTGTAATAGTTTTGGTTTTAATCATCTTTTTCTGAGTTAAATATTCGTATGTCTATGCTAGACTTTAATATTGAAACTCGATTTGTTAAATTTAATAAATTTTCGGTCAAATATCGTTTTGGCGAAGAACATCGTGACTTTTTTTTTTAAATGAAAAATGTAAATGTTTCTTATCGTTATACAAAATACATGGTAGAATCAAAAAATTTTGTAGATCCAGATATTTCTACTTAAACAACAAATTTATATAAATTTATTCTGACTTTAAGGCTTTCATTTGCACTGTGCAGGATTTCGATATTTTGCACAGGGTGTTTAGGAAAAGGATTCTAATTTTATATTTTTCAAACGCAAGAACTCACTTAACTTAAATGGACCACCCTATATTTTTTTATTCTATGTAAAATAACTTCATTTTCTATCAAAAACTATGAGAAATGCATATGTATAAAATTGACGATTATTAGGATTTTTTTCTATTTCTATTTTCAATTAATTTTCCATGATTTTCTGTTTTCTGGCAGAAAAAGATCAAAAACTCAACTCGCTAGTTTACTGCCTGCCGTATTTTTAACATTTTTTAAATTTATGCCAAAGTTACTGAAATAATAACACCTCTACCTCAAAAACAAATAACAGAAACAAACACCACCAGGATGATTTACGATCGAGCTCCAAAACCCACTGAAAACTCATCAATAGATTCTTATCATCTTAATAAAATGTTTAATTTCCAGTCAACCATTCGAATGAATAAATTGATGAGTCGTATAACGAAATCGGACTTGATGTGGTAGCCCATGGGTTCCCAGTCCAGCAGGTGATCTGATGGGCGGGACCACCCATGAACCATCTCATTGTGTCATTGCATCCACAGGTGGAAATAGTAGTAGCTCAGGTGTCTGGGATGTCACTTCGGGAGGGATAGAGGTGGATGGAATGGGTATTTGGATTCAAAATAGTTAATAAAAATTGTAATAGAATAGATGTAATATTCTCGATAAATAGAAGAAAACATAAATTCTAGTAATATATTTGATTTGGCTTCAAAAAATTATATTTATTTATTGATCAAAACTTAAAGTGTATTTTTATACAGGATATTTTATTGGGAAAGGGCAATATGTTAACAGTGTATAGGAGTCACTGAGGTAATTCTAAATAACCCATATTTCTGCGTCTACAGTCCCTTATAGCTGAGATACAGAGTGTTTTGTTAATTTAGTTCATTTACTCATTGCCTCCTGCGCTTTTAACCACTCTGTATAATTTTATAATATTTGGTACACATACTCTCTGTATCTTAACAAATTAATTGAGCTATTATTAATATTGAAAATCCAGGCCTTGATTTACTAAAAACTGACAAATTCGTTCCGCTCATAAACATAAATTTTCAAAAATATTTTACCATATCTAAAAAGAGGACAAAAAATTGAATTTAACGATATACATTTTATTTTTGCACATATGATTTTAATAATCAAAAATTGTTAAGTTTGTTTACATATTTGGGGCACTAACGTGCTTAATTGATCCTAAAGTTGTAATCAATATCATTTGGCCTAATTAACTATTTGGTTTAAAAGTATGTTATACCAAAATTTCTTATAGTCATCTAGGCCTATGAAAACAGATTTAAAAGACCGTACTAAACGTCGCAATAAATTTACCTATACAACACTCATTTTATTTATTTTTTTAACCTTCCTTATGAAAAATTGTGCAGTTTAGAGTAAAAGAGTAAAAGAAACTAAATTCAAATTTTTTTAAAGGATAAAAGTACATAAAAAGTATTGTGAATTTATTTAAAGTTGGGAATATATTATAAGGCTGAAAAAATACCTAATAATCCATTTTTTTTTAAATTCTATTTGTTTAATTTTCAACAATAAAATTAAACATAATCTCAAATCGACAACATCGCATCAAACACTTTCAAATATTCGACAACAATCCGACAACAGCGCTTGACACGCAGAAGTCTTAACGGTTTTGTATTATGCGCTGTTTGTCACGTCCGCAATAATCTCATAACTTCACAACCAAATTAATTTTTGTTTTCTCCAGCGTCAGAGAAAGAGACAGACATAAAATATCCACCCGTTTAGCCGAAATCGATTCGCCCACGCGATAACAACTAGCTTCTAGAATACTCGGACGGGTGGGAAAAAGTCGAAGAATCTAGACTTCGCGAATTTCTTATTTAATGCGCTTCTAACTGCAAACCAGCTTAGAACCCTCCGTTGACCAGGGCAACGTAAAAATATTTCGTTTTCACAGTGGTACTTAGCTGCGAATCAGGCGGTCCACTTTATTGTTATTTTAAACTTAAAATCAGTGCTCCTTAGTGCAGCAAATTTCGTTTTCACAGTGGTACTTAGCTGCGAATCAGGCGGTCCACTTTATTGTTATTTTAAACTTAAAATCAGTGCTCCTTAGTGCAGCAAATTTCGCTTTCACAGTGGTTCTTAGCTGCGAATCAGGCGGTCCACTTTATTGTTATTTTAAACTTAAAATCAGTGCTCCTTAGTGCAGCAAATTTAGTTTTCACAGTGGTACTTAGCTGCGAATTAGGCGGTCCACTTTATTGTTATTTTAAACCTAAAATCAGTGCTCCTTAGTGCAGCAAATTTCGTTTTCACAGTGGTACTTAGCTGCGAATCAGGCGGTCCACTTTATTGTTATTTTAAACTTAAAATCAGTGCTCCTTAGTGCAGCAAAAAATTAGTGTTGCACCGCCACTCATAGACAAAACATCTCAAACGCGCATTATGAATTACATATTTTCTGAATGATTACTTTAATTTTTTACTAATATGGTTTAGTGATTGTTAACACATACTTTTATTGATAATTTGTGCGTTGTTCGCTCGTTATTTACTAATATGGGTTAGTAAAATATCCAAGTACTTTTATTGTTAATTTGTGTGTTATTTCTTCATCATTTTAATAAACCGTTAAATACAAGGTGTTTGTTTTTGTTCTTGGAGTTGGGAAGACACAAAATCAAATTACAGTCCACTTAGAAGCTACGACATAGTTTAAAAAGGCAGTGTGTTAACACATCGGCTGACCTGGTAAACTGATGCATAATAGGGTCTCTTCATCTGATCCCTCAACACTATTGAAATAATTTTTCTAAACATCTATTGAGTCAAAAACAAGTTTCTGGCAGGTTCACGTCCTTTGTTGTTTTCATAAATTTGAAGGTTATTTATGTACTATAATAGTTTCAAAATTTTCATAAAAAGAGTGCCACTTTCAGCGTCCATCTCTACCATATTTTGAACCTGTCGCCCGACTAATTGCCGAATTTGTCATTTTGGCCGTTTGGGCATCATTTGAATTAAAATTACGTTATTTTTTGATATTTTTCCATGTTATTTTTAATGGAGGATGTTGTAGTATATGTGAAATTACTACGTCCAGTAAATAGTGCCATGTTTATGTAAATAAACATTTAAAAACGATAAATGAGCTGTATTTGTGGGGTGATATTTTTTAGTGTGGGTTATTAAATTATAACGGACATTCAAGAAAATATGCGATTAGGGCTCCTACTGTTTGTTTTCTAATTATATCAACTGGTTTTATCAAAGGTAATACCACGAATCCTCCAAATTTTTATCGATTAAATTTTTGGAAAAACCACGAAAACAAACTGGTTGATGCGGACTCGTGATTTTATCTCAGATCAGTTTGTTTGAGTGGTTTTGCCTAAAATAAAGGCGTTTGAGTATGGAGACCAAAAATTTAATCTATAAAATTTGAGACGACGTGTGGTACTTGGAAGGTTATTGTTTGAATAATTTTGTATTAAAAACAGAGAATATAGTCATTTATGCAAAAAACACTTTACACACAAATGTTCAATATTTTCTTGATCCATTTAAATTGAAACATCATGAGCTGTTATAGTTTTAAATACAGGTCCATCAAGGCATACGTGATTCCGCTTGACTTAATTCGGATATAGAGTTTGACATTTGTCAGTTTTAAAGGGATTTAAAACTGATGTGTGTGTGAATAAACGAATAAACAGACTAGTTTACAAATAAATTTTGAAATTTGTTTATTAACATAGATTTGCAATACATTTTAGTATAATAATAAAGGATAATGCTAAATAAAAGTTGTTAAATGTTTATATTTGACATTTCAAAAAAGGTAAAAACAGTTTAATCAAAAAACAATTACGAAGAAGCGGTTTTATCGAAGGTAATACCACGAGTCCTCCAAATTTTATCGATTAAATTTTTGGTTTTCACGAAAACGGCTTTATTTGGAAAAACCACCAAAACAAACTGATTGATAAAATCACGAGTCCGCAGGACAAGTGATTTTATCTCAAATCAGTTTGTTTGAGTGGTTTTGCCTGAAATAAGGGCGTTTGAAACCGAAAATTTGGAAACCGAAAATTTGATCTATAAAATTTGACAGGACGAGTGGTATTTTGAAAGATTATTTTTTGAATCATTTTGTGTTAAAAACAGAGAAAGATACTTTACACTCAAAAGTTCGATATTTTCTTTTACATTTAAACGCCAAATATTACAAACGTAATATAAGTTGCCTATCTAGTAGTAGGCATTTAAGATTATTCATGTGTAACGTTTAGACGTTTTGACATTATGTCAGTTTTAAACGAATTTATAGATGAAGCTGTGTTGTGTGTTACAATAAACGAATAAAAACAGGTTAGTTTACAAATATATTTTAAAATTTGGGTATTAACATAGATTTGCAATACATTTTAGTATAATAATAATTGATAATGTTAAATAAAAATTGTTAAATGTTTACATTTGACATTTCAAAAAAGGTAAACACAGTTTAATCAAAAAACAAAAACGAAGAAGCGGTTTTATCAAAGGTAATACTACGAGAATTTTATCGATTAAATTTTTGGTTTTCACGAAACCGGCTTTATTTGGAAAAACCACGAAAACAAACTGATTGATAAAATCAGTTTGTTTGAGTGGTTTTGCCTAAAATAAAGGCGTTTGAGTATGAAGATCAAAAATTTAATCTATTAAATTTCAGAGGACGAGTCGTATTGAAAGGATTATTTTTTGAATCATTTTGTATTAAAAACAGAGAACATAGTCATTTATGCAAAAGTCACTTTACACACAAATATTGAAAATTTGCTTTACCAATTTAAATTGAAACCTCATGATGAGCTGTTATAGTTTTACATACAGGACCACCAAGGCGATTTTTTGATTGGCTACCCCGCGGAACGGAGCCGTAAATAAAAGCAAAGAAGAAGAATGAAATGAAGTCTTTCTTAATTTAATTAATTTTAAGTGTTTAGGTATTCAAAAACTGATATTTAATGAACAAAATGTTTAGTGTTGAAGTGAGGTATGTAAAAATGTTAAAGGCGATTTGAAATAAACTAATAAAAACAGTTTAGTTTACAAATACATTTTGAAATTTGGTTATTAACATAGATTTGCAATAAATTTTAGTATAATAAAAATTGTTAAATGTTTACATTTGACATTTCAAAAAAGGTAAACATAGTTTAATCAAAAAACAAAAACGACGAAGCTGTTTTATCAGTATAAAACACAATGATTGGTTACGATCCAGACCTCTTATTGGCTGAAACCACAAAAACTGACTGTTTTGACAGATGAAAAAAATAATCAGTATAAAACACAATGATTAGTTAGGATCCTGAGCTCTTATTGGCTGAAACCACAAAATCTCACTGTTTTGGCACATTAAAAAAATAATCGCTTCTAAATTATTGTAACATTGTCTACTATCCATGTATTAATAAGTGCAATTAATACCGACTCCAACGAGTGCAAAATACTTATAGATTCATATTCAATCTGAGGAAATATGATCATATTTCCCAGTACACCATACAGTTGAAGTGAGTAAAGTTTCAAATGTATATACCTAAACACCATTTTCTTATTTTCTTGCATAGATTGTTTAATACTTTTTTGACAAACCAGTTTTCAGAACTAATTTTTTTTTAAATTGTATTGACTATGTACTTGCTTGAAAAACTGAAATAAATCATTGTCTAGCCATTTCCACCAAAGTCACAGCATTTCTGATGTAGTTTCAGAACAAAAATGTCCATGGCTGTATCGTTTTACTTGGTGGTATAAGTTTAAAGACTTGCCCTTCTACAGAGCAGAATACTTTCTTGGTGTTAGGTTTGATTCTAAATTGGCATTTAAACACATATTGGAAATTACATCTAAAGCAAATAAAACGCTGGGCTTTATTATTAGAACATCTCGACATTTTTCAGCAGAGGCCTTAAAATTATTATATTGGTCATTAGTTCGTAGCATCTTAGAGTATAACTCAGTAGTTTGGTCTCCACATTTTAACACTGACAATAGAAAGGGTCCAAAATAGATTTTTAAGACAGTCTGCCTTTAAATTGGGATTTCAGATAAATGATTTTCACATCGATGAAATGCTAACTCATTTAAATCTTCAGTCCTTGAAAAATCGGAGAATAGAACTTGATTTGTGTTTTTTACACAAACTACTTAGTGGTCACATTAATTGTCCCGGCTTACTGGCTTTAATTGAATTTAACGTAAATGACAGAAGAACCCGTAACACTGAATTGTTTCATACTCCATTTCACCGGACAAACTATGGCAGGAATGAACCTATAACTAGACTGTTGAAAACTGCTAACAACTATCAACATAATCTCGATATTTTCGACTCAGCGTTGTCACAATTTAAAAGTCAAATCAGGGGCATTAGCTTGTAGACTTTTAATTTTTATATTTTATATTTTATTTGTATATGTAATTATGAATGTAATTTTTCAATAAGAATGTAATTATGAATGTTAAGAATTATGTATTGCTGTATTATTGTAAATTAGTTTATCCGTTACTAATTAAATAAATAAAAAAAATCATATGGTTTCATCAAAATGAGCAAGTATTTTAATCACATTTACCCTCATATATCAACAAATTATCGCTCAACTGTAAAACTCCATTATTTTCAACTTGTCTTATTATTTGATAATCAAAAATACCAACTCATACTTAACGAGTTTTTAAATATAAATCAATGGATCCATCAATTTTCAACGAGGTATTTGGTTAATTTAATTATAAACTCACGAATATATTATTTATTATCCAACTGACAACACCTTTTTGGGTTTGTCCCATTCTACATATAAACGTTATTAATATTCACGCTTCTAGTGTTGTTACAAGAAATAATTGTTTTTCTCATAGTTTCCTACAACTAGGTCAATGATTTTATGCAAATATAACTGATACACAAAATAATTTGACATTTCACGTAACTTTATTTATTGCTCTATTGTATTTATTTCAAAAATAATGTAGTCAATAAGCAACAAGTTTTTTTATTAATGCTTCTAAGCCCAATTGCTTTTTTACAGAACTTTTTGCAATTCAGAACAGTTTAGTCTAACATCAAATGAGGTATAACAAGCAGTGATTATATCTGACTCTGGATTAGCATTAAAGGAATTAAATTTGAAAGATATAGTGTCAAATAGTGTGCAACACCACAGATAAGTTGTCAGGATTGAAAACAACATTCATTTGGGTCAAAAGTCATATTGATATATAAGGAATTTTTTTTTTTGCATTTCCTTACTAAAAAAATGCTTCTAATTTAACGAAACGCAAAATACATACAAAAAAAGCTCAGCAGTGAAAGGATTTTACAAATATCTCAAACAGTACTTACTTTCAAATATAACCCATTCATACTCTCACCATCGGAATATATTTTCAGTTGGTACCCGATTATATTTTATATTTTCTTATCACAGATGGCATATTTGATGACATGCCCATAAACGTATAGATCCCACCAAAGCACCAATATACTCCGAATGTGATGGCGAGAGAACAATACACCCAAAAAGTAAACGGATCTTCTCCAACGATATCCAAAAATTTGTCCGATTGCGCCTGCCAGAAGTCCCCAGGCGCACCCCAGATCTCTGACAATGCCTAAAATGAAAAAAATTAAAAATATGTAGAGCGTACAGTATTGTCAAAGGTAATACCACGAGTCCTCCAAATTTTATCGACGATTTCCCTCGTCTTAATTTCCACCAATCACAAACGCGCAATTTTGAATTACAAATGGTTTCTAGATGAAAAAACTGTATGACAGCTCCTGTCAGTAGTTTTTTCAAGTTTACCCGCTGCAAAACTTGACAGCTGTTAAAAAATTACAATACCTTTGATAACAAGTAATTATGGTCTCCTAAGACACCAGAAAACGACACTAAACAATTTTTCTGATTTTGTTGTCAATAAATTTTGTAATATTGATTTTAAACAGTGCTAGTCAGCTTATGTAGTCTCTTTGGAAGTGATTCTATGACTAATATTGATCTGGCAATTGAGAAAAGTACAATATCGTACAATACCGTTAAAACCCATACGTCCATATGGAAACAGTTTGTGGAATTCTGCAAGTCAAAGAAGTACGACCTTTTGGAAACTACAAGTTTAGAGCAACTAAACCTAATTCTGAAAGATTGGGCGTGGAATATAAGAAAGAAAACGGTGAACTAGTTGTGAAGACAATGTGAAAACCGTTGCAAGAGATGTATTTTATGAAGTGGAAAATAAGTTTTGATCCATTTAAAGATATTATCTTCAAATCTAGTACGGAAGCTCGTCATGCGAGCGAAATGCAGATGTGCGCCAATAAAAGGAAATCGAGATCTGCTTCATTAAAATTGGAAGAATACTACGCAATGGTTTTATTATGGGACGAAGACTCCGACGGGACTCCAGCGAAAATTTTACCATATCGCTTCAGTAGAACTTGCCTGGAGGGGTGGAGAAGCAGTCAACTGCATAGTTCATTATTTTAAAGAGGATGTGGATAATTCTGGGATTAAAACAGGTAGATAATATAGTTACATATTTTTTTAAATAACTGATTTTCAAAAATCCTACTTTTTAGGAAGAGTAGAATATAATCCTCTCCTCAATAAAACGGCCCAGGGTGGAGAAAAAAATGGCCGATAGTAAATGGCTGGTCCCCAACACGAAGAACCCTACCTTTTGTCCAGTCCGTCCTTTTAAAATTCTAATGGTTAAACGTCCATCTAGAATAACAACTGATAGATTATTCTTAACAGTACAAAAACACTCCAGTGGGAAAAAACGAACTTTCGAAATGGACAAAAGAAGCAGCAGAGAAGGCAGGATTAAATACAAAAGAAATAGAAACCACTCTAAGCAGTCGACAGCAGTCAACACAATTAATTAAAATTACTGACCACAGTTCAGCCAACCCAATTAAGCCTTATCTGCAAATGGATAATGAGCATTATTCCAACATTATAAACACCCTTAGAAGTGACGCCTCAGAACCTCCAGCTAAAATACAGAAAACAGATGATCTTGCAGCCACTCCTCAAGCTTCTCACTCTACAGGTGGATTTGGCCGAATATTTTTTATAAGTTTGATTTCGAGTATTTACTTTCATTGGCAATTTAACGAGATCTGTTGAAATAGATCGAGTTAAATTGCCTATATGAAAGTAAATACGAGAAGGAAAGTTAAACAATATTTCCTTCCCAAAATCTGAGCCCGAATGGTATTGGTAAAAATTCCATGAATAATTTGACGTCTAAAAACATTTTTGGTGGCAAATCGACTAGTTTCTACGCCATTTCTCTCTCTCTCTCTTTTACACCAAGAATTATTGTTTTTACTTTTTTAAATAAACTTTATAATTGCTGATATTACTTACTTGATCAGAAAGTGAAAAAAACCAACCATGAAATTCCATACAACGTTATTTATTTGTATCTATATATTTACTCTAGAAGATCGTACTATAAATTATATAAATTTTAGATTAGAAACTGGATATGCTCGTAGTTCCAAGTTCTTTGTTTACAATCATCTCATTGCTCCTCGAGCTCGAAACTTGTCGATATTATGATGTAAACCAAACATCTAACAATAATACAATCATCATTGTTTATCCAACACAGATTGTATTATATTTTGTAAACTACCCTCACTCTGGATAGTTGATAGCTTGAGGGTAATTTTAAACTCAGACGTGCACTTTGGTTACGAAACAACTTGCCTTTCAAATCTCTAACGGTTTCGCAGCCAACTTTACCAATTATGTTAAATTTTAACTTTCGAAATTCTATTTGTAAATTGTTGCGGGGATTTACAACTAAACTTTGTTGGTTGATTCTGGATTGAAAAATGGATTTTTTCTTTACTTATAATTAATTACATATAGGTATAATAAATTTATTTATTTAAATACAAGGTAATTTATATTGTTGTAAGAAGGGTTGATAATATATCCAAACCTAAGTGAACATTTTCCGAGTTAAATCATACAGGGATCTAAAGTCACTCTATACATCTGGCAACGTTCAAGTCCAGACAGGATTTTTTTTTCAATACAACGCAGGGAGAATCGCTCTGTAAAATTTATTTATATACAAGGGTGTCTGAGATGAAGAAATACAAATCTGGTGGATTCATCCATTATTCATGCATCTATTTCAAACATAAAAAAAATAACCAAAGTTAAACACGTTGATAATGTTTCATTACTCTTCTACCTTCTAGAGCCAATTTACTAGATAAAATTTAATCGCTAATACAATTTGCATAGTAGACCTGCCCATATTCACCGCTGAGCCACCAGATGTCGCCTAAGTGGCCATTGGGTTGAAAAATTGATGTGATAACAGGAGAGAGAGAGAACCTTTGCGATGATAGTCTGGTGCATGAGAAGATAAATAGTAAGGAGCCCATTGGTGTTGTGTCTGTTATCCAACCGCCATTTCTCATTAACATATTCGACATATTTTAGTTTGTTTGCCATATAATACAAGAGCTGGAGTTGTTTCATTCCAATTTTGCTTCTAGTACCAACAAAATAACGTAAAAAAATATTTATAACGGTAAGAGAACATGGCTCTCTACTGTATCCTCCAAAAGGACTTAGTGTTGTATAATGTCGTCTCTATATACAAATGGTTGTGAAGAAAGACAACAACAATAACAGATTACTAATATACATAATAATAAAGAATAAAATCTTACGTGGACTTAAGGTGTCTGAACTAAAACCGTTTAAATCGGTCTACAGAAAAGTGTATCAAGTCTACTTGGTATTTTATTTTTCAAAACATGTGTGGACAATATTGTATTGTTTTTATTAGTTTTTATAATACATTTGTCGACCAAAAATTGTTCAAATGTACTCTATTCTCAACTATCAAAACGTGTAATTAAACAAATGGCCCCGTACTAGAAGAATCACTGCGATAATTCCAGAGAAAATGCTTTGGCCATGTAGGTTGTTATTTTAAATCACCTGTACGCGATATTATCGGGTGCCGGACCATGCACTCCTCGTCCATTATGGGTTAATGTTAGGTAATTAATTCGGGCACCTCCACCACTAAATCTGAAATATGGTCCATTGTGTTTCGACGTAAAGGCGGGGATTTTGAGGGGCTGTTTAATACTCTATAGTGTGGGCTACATCTCATAAAGAGGGCTCGTTTTGAAATACCAACAAACGAGTAGGATTTAGATTACTATTTGATGAAAAAAGGGATTATGAATAAAGGTGATAAACTAGATTAATGAAAGTGTCTACATTTCATATCAGTAATGGCTCGATCTAGGTGTTATCCTACAAACAAACTGAGTGACGAAGTAAGTTTGAAATTTGAACAAAAGTTATCAATTTTGAATAGAAGTAATGTTTAATTTCGAATTAAACATAAAATTCAATCCATTCATTTTTAAACAAATCGGCAACACTGGCAACTGAGCGTTCGCGAATCGCCAAATACATTTACAATAACGTTAAAAAATATTTCAACCATGTGAGTGCATAGTGAGACGGAGAATCGAAACGGATTTCCGACTCGCGCCATAGTATCATCACCAATTCACACGTACGCCAGCACACTTCCGGATTGAACGCCTACACATACGACGTAGATGCATTGCTTTTTAGAGTACATGTATAGTAGCACGTAGACACTTTTGGGGTAGACGAGAGCGACACAGCTAGGAAGAGAAATTAACTAATTTTTAAATCAGTTATCCAATCTCAATCGAGACACATCTTCGGGGTAACGAAACCTCGTCAAATTCAGTAGGTTTTCAGCTGCGTACCATTTAGCGTAAATTCATTTTCTTTGCACCAAATACTTTAAATACAAATTTCTGAGTGACTAGTTAAAATCATAAGTAATGTACACCATTGTATAGTTGTTTTTTTCTGTTACACGTATTTAATCGTTGAAGTTTTTAAATAAAAGTGTTAAAGTACGTGTGTGTCTTATTGGAAGATTTCTGAACAACAAAAAACAAACTACAGTCCGTAGATGTGCTACCATCTATGGTAAGAAGAGAGTATTGACATTAAATTTTGACTGAATCTAGTCAAGATGTCACTCTCTTCTTTTTTATCCCTTTCAGAGATTAATACAAAGTGAGTAAACCAGTAAGGAATTTTAATTTATTAGATTCGACATCCTAAGACCGGTTTCTGTCTTTCGACTTCATCAGTTAGGCTTTTCGAATCCAATAAATAAAATTCCAAACTCGTACAAGTCAATAGCTATATCCGCTATAAGATAACATTTGTAGATGTGCTACCATCTATGGTAAGAAGAGAGTATTGACATTAAATTTTGACTGAATCTAGTCAAGATGTCACTCTCTTCTTTTTTATCCCTTTCAGAGATTAATACAAAGTGAGTAAACCAGTAAGGAATTTTAATTTATTAGATTCGACATCCTAAGACCGGTTTCTGTCTTTCGACTTAATCAGTTAGGCTTTTCGAATCCAATAAATAAAATTCCAAACTCGTACAAGTCAATAGCTATATCCGCTATAAGATAACATTTGTAGATGTGCTACCATCTATGGTAAGAAGAGAGTATTGACATTAAATTTTGACTGAATCTAGTCAAGATGTCACTCTCTTCTTTTTTATCCCTTTCAGAGATTAATACAAAGTGAGTAAACCAGTAAGGAATTTTAATTTATTAGATTCGACATCCTAAGACCGGTTTCTGTCTTTCGACTTCATCAGTTAGGCTTTTCGAATCCAATAAATAAAATTCCAAACTCGGACAAGTCAATAGCTATATCCGCTATAAGATAACATTTGTAGATGTGCTACCATCTATGGTAAGAAGAGAGTATTGACATTAAATTTTGACTGAATCTAGTCAAGATGTCACTCTCCTCTTTTTTATCCCTTTCAGAGATTAATACAAAGTGAGTAAACCAGTAAGGAATTTTAATTTATTAGATTCGACATCCTAAAAGCCTAACTGATGAAGTCGAAAGACAGAAACCGGTCTTAGGATGTCGAATCTAATAAATTAAAATTCCTTACTGGTTTACTCACTTTGTATTAATCTCTGAAAGGGATAAAAAAGAAGAGAGTGACATCTTGACTAGATTCAGTCAAAATTTAATGTCAATACTCTCTTCTTACCATAGATGGTAGCACATCTACAAATGTTATCTTATAGCGGATATAGCTATTGACTTGTACGAGTTTGGAATTTTATTTATTGGATTCGAAAAGCCTAACTGATGAAGTCGAAAGACAGAAACCGGTCTTAGGATGTCGAATCTAATAAATTAAAATTCCTTACTGGTTTACAAACAGCACAGTAACACAAATTTCAATGGCTGACCTTGTAAATGGCTGCACAAACGTGTTCTTCATTGATTTACGACAAGTAAGTTGATAAAAGAAATTTTTAAACCAAAGTAAGAAAGAAAGAGGCAAGATGGAGTGTACGGTTTGAAGCCCAAAAAATTTTTTAAAGTTGGGATATATAAACAATACAATATTACAAGATTTGGTCAACTTAGAATCATTATAATCAAGTAGTAATTAAAGCAATTAAAAATAGAAAATTTGTATTGCCCTATAATGCGGGAAAGGGTATTCCCCGCAGATATCGACTTGTTCCCAAGTACACTACATACACAATGGATAGCTTCGTCGTCGACATGAATACCTATAGAGCCTCAGTATTCCAATTTTCCACAGGACAAGCAGAATGTCCATAATTAATTGTCCTCTTCTCTTGAAAGCTTCGCTAAGCTTTGCTGTACCTATATTTCTTAGTTTTGTCTTTAATTTGGGTTTTTTTAATATCTGTTCTCGTTTTTCTTACTTTTTGCGTCTTTTTCGTCTGAAGAGCCTCTTCCAATTCCTTTTTAAAGGATGAAGTTAATACTAAATACATGTTTAAAGCTTGGCCTGATCCAGCCGGTTTTCAAGGGGAGTGTTGTCTTGCACCCAGGTAAGATTGAGGTTCGGGAGGCTATGATATATATTAAAAAACTTGACTTAAAAGGGGGAGCTGCATCCCCCACAGCCCCCCTGGATCCGCCAATGGTTTAAAGTGACTTTAAAATGAACAGATTTTACTGCATAACTCGACGCCCGAACGTTTGCCACTACTTTACTCCATTTTGCAACATCATCCTTGAGAGCGGTGTTGATGCCAAACTTGTAGGACACTCATTAATGTGTCATAAAAATAGAGAATTAATCAAAAACTCTCAATGGGCATAACTAGTTACTAGAATTCAACGCGTTTTCGAATGTATACAGCATTATGGTTATAATTGGACTATATGTCGAATTAAAATATTTAAGTATAAATAAAAAACAGGCAGGTGGACACACTACGGTATTGACGTTTTAGCTGTAAATGTGGCAAAAAACACTAATAATATTATATTTTAAGGTGTTTTTACTTAAGAGATATATAGAACAGTTTAATATGTCTAGATAAAAAGTATTATGAGGCAAGTGATAACCTGTTTTCACCTGTAAAGATCAACAGGACACAGATTGTCCCGTTTTTATGGAATGACCCAAATGGATTTTTATTGACTACATAAACTATTTCCATTTCATGTCTTAATTAAACATTATTGTATGTCAACGTCCATTTAGAAAATAATTATAGCAGTGGCATCTATCGGCAGTCCCCATATTCATTTACTGTTCAAAACCGATAATCATCGACAAGTGTATAACCTATAAACTTAAGTCTCAAATAGTTACAATCGCAATTTTCCCCATTACGCACATATACGCTACGACCGGAATATATTAAATACAAATTACATAAAATACGAGCGACAAGAGACAATTCACTGAAATTGAATCCGACTATACGTCGTACATTCTCTACTAGGCATTTCTAGAATCCCGGCGTCACAACGTACCTATTTATATATGTAAATAAAGCCATTTAAACGATGAAAAATATTGAAATACAATCTGCAATTGAAACACCCTGCCACATTGTTCTAGTTTCTGTATCTAAAATATTCGTTCGAAACATATTGAAGCCATTACAAATTGCTAGTTTTCTATAGCTCGAATCGTTTTGAATTGTATTCGAATTCCATTAGCGAAATTTTTAGTTGGATGAGTTATTTTATCTTAAAATGTTTCCTAGTATACAGGATAAAAATGCCTTTATTTTTAAATATTGAGTGTTTTTTTAATTCTCTCGAATGTGCCACGGACACACGAATTCTATACACGAAATACAAACAACATTTTTTGTACAACTGTGAATGTGAATTTACATCGTCTGAAATATATTAAAAATAAATACTTCCAATACATCTTGACATGGTTTTTTATCCCGATAAGTTATTGCACAATTTCACAGCATCCAGTGATCTTACTGTGTTGTTACTATAGAAACGGTTTGTTGGCACGACGCGTGTTTGACTGTTTGACTGTGTTTGCTCGTAGTTGCTTCAATTTCAAGTTATTTTCAAGAAGATGGATGTTGATATGATAGTGGTAGTGATAGCAAGCAGAGAAAGCAAATGCAATAGTATCTAATATGTTACCGGCCAAATCCAAGTTAGTATATGACCAATTTCGTGAATGGTGCCACAAGAAACGTGTAAAAAAGGTTTCTGAAAATGTGCTTATTTGCTATTTTGACAAAAAATCAAAAATTATAAAACCTTCTACGTTATGGAGTGGTTAAGGAAAATATTGATATAAGGAAGTTTTCAAAATTGGTCCCACTCATTAAGAACAAAAGCGTCGTATACAGAGGAAAGAAATCTAAAGTTTTATCAAGGGATGGTATCAATACATTTATTCAAGATGCTGATAACGAAAGATGCTGGATTTATATTGATTGTTAAAATACCTGATACGAAGACCTATTGCGCAAGAACGTTTACTGTTTCAAATTCTGATTATATTGAGATATACCGCAAGTATAGAACACTACGGCCGCCTCATACAAAAAATAACAGATTATTTTTGAAATATTCGAGAGGAAAATGTATTAACCAACCAGCTTGATTGCAAAATAGCTTGGAAAAGACGTGTATAAGAGCTACACAGGTCACTGTTTCAGGAGAAGCTCTGTAACTGTTCTGGCCAATGCAGGGGGCAACATTACATCCATAAAACGTTACGGTGGCTGGAAATCTACCTCCGTAGCAGAAACATATATAGAATATAGTTTGAATAACAAAATTGACGTTTCTAACAAAATATTGAATTGTCCATCTGCTTCCAAACAAATTAAAATATCTGATAAAATTGTGGAATCAACTCTTCAAGAAATATCTAACGTTTCTGATCAGCAGCAACATGGAACATCTTCGGGAATTTATGTTGGAAGTAATTGTTCAAACTTTACTATCAATTATTATCCAATAATTGAAATTGTTTTATGATGAATAAATCAATTATATTAATAATTGACTCTGTTAAAAATAAATCCTTCATAAAGTAATATTTCATGTTTATTTTGGCAGTGAAAAAAAGTAAATATTTACGCATCAATAGAGATGCAGAAATGTCAAGTTTTTTTGACAGTTGTACAAAAAATAAGTTGGTTTTAATAGTTTATCCATCGTAAAGAAAAGGAGTGTAAACAAACTTGCAAGTGGAGACAACGTGACTGGTCTAGTAATTTCATTTGACAAAACAAATTATACAAAAAAAATCACTTTTCATATCTTTCTAATTCAACGCTTTCATTTCACCTGAGAAGTACAACAAAATGAAAACGTTATTCAAGGCTTACTTAAAATTCACGAAGAGACAACGACAGGTACAATATGTCTACGATATTGCATCCTCTCGTTCTTGAGCACAATACATTCATCTAGCATTGTTTAGCGTACATATTGCCACTTAACAAGTCGCTGCGTGCATGTGCTGTGTGTTAGGAACTGTTGACAAGGCATGTATGGACACGTGCCCTCATTGTCGCCATTGTTACTTTTCACTTGTTTCAGAATGATTTTCAAACAAGAGGGGGGCGTGGAACGTTACGTTTTCCTCGAAACGATAAGCAAATAAAATATTATTCAATTACGCAGTGGTTTATTATTCGGAATTTCGAGATTTCTTTATTTTTTCATAGATGCATCAATCAAACAGGTAGTGACAATTACAGGGTGACGGGGAAATATACAAAATATGCGAAAGAAAACTATCGCAAGGAAATGACCACGATGATGGTGGCACTAGACGTGCAGAAGAAGAATCTATTTGAATACAAGATTACATTTTCACAAGCACATAGTAAACCTAGTAAACCTAAATTTTCATCGTGTTGGAGCTTTTTTACGAAAGAAGACCGATTAAGAAATCAGTGAAGACTTTTTATTTGTTCTTAATTTAAATTCGAATTTGAATTGACCTTATTGTTAAGCATCTCTCGCGACCCCAGAAAAACGGATCGGGGAAAATATGTCCACCTTTTGGAAGGGGCCCTGCAAGTAATAGAGGTCGGGTTGCCTAACAATATGAGCAAATTGGAAAATTACTGTAACTATCCAAAATGCTATAAATCATGCTTATTAGAAGTCCTGCCCCCTCAAGCGGATTGAACACAATGGTAGAACCACCTCCTGGTGGTGCCAAGAGTTGGATCAGCTCAGGAAGATGGCGAGGACATCTTTTAACAAGTCAAAAAATACTAGTCGTCATACAAAAACAAAGAGAAGCTTGGAAGAACTACTGTGAGGAAATCGAAGATTTCCCCCAAGCAGCTAGACTCGAAAAGGCTATCTCTAAAGACCCATATCGCCATATCGGTACACTAACCAAAGAGGATGGCACTAGAACGGCCAACCTTAAGGAAAGTCTTGAACTGTTAATGTCAACACACTTTCCTGACTGCAGAACCACTAATGTGGCAATCTGGGAGGGAGAGGAGCGACACAACCTCGACCAACACCACTTTTCCCAAAATAGCGAATGCCTTAGCTAATAAAAATATCCCAATACAGTAAATGTATGGATATATAACATGCTCTCAAAGAGAGCAATAAAAATCAGTGTAGATGATGTCACCATAAGAGGCCTGGTTGTAAAAAGTTGTCCACAGGGAGGGGTGCTCTCACTACTACTGTGGAACATGGTCTTAGACACCTTAGCCAATCGCCTTAACGATGACAATTTCTACACTATAGCTTATGCAGACGACCTAGTGATTCTGCAAATAGGAAGATTTGAAGGTATACTCTGTGTTAGAATGCAAGAGGCCCTTAACATCATAGAACAGTGGAGCAAGGACCTCTCGCTGTCAATAAACCCAAAAAAGACAGAGATGGTTCTTTTCACGAATAAAATAAAGCTTGCAAACATCGAGGCCTCAAAGTTCCTAAAAACTAAATTAAACTTTTCTGCAGAGGTGAAATAATTGGGGGTCAACTTTGACAGCAAGTTAACATCTAGAAAACAGAGTCAACAAAGCATACATATCTTATGAACAGTGCCGAAGAACCATTGGCCGCACCTGGGGAGTGTCAACTAAGGTTACGACACATTATCGAAATTTACAAAAAAAAAATGCGAAATAACTATTAAGTTGTCTTAAAATTTAGACAAATACCAAAATCAACACCAAAATGTATAGGAAGTTGTAAATTTAAAACATACAGAGTGTTCTATATGCAAGCAATAATCTTCCTACCAAATATTTTTCTAGTGAAACTTTTATAATTTTATAATTAAGATTTCGAAAAGGTTTGTTAAAACAACATTAAATCCTGATTTAAAAAACTACTGATACATACAAAGATAAATAAATGACAGACCAATATCCTAGTATATCATGGTGAGAGCGGAAATTGATTTTGAATTATGCAAAACTAAAATTAACAGAATAATTCTTCAGCAATTCATCAACAATAATATTTAAATCCACATTTCAATTACCGAAATAGCCTACCTGCAAATTGAAACAGTGGCATTAGTAAATGTCAGAGAATGTCATTCGTGATACTTTTTATCCGATTTATTTTCATAACAATTTTGCATTGTAAAATAGGTTCATTGATTTCATTTACAAAAAAATCTCAAATTATAATTAAAATATCGTTCGTAATTGTTAGTTTTTTTTCGAAAAATTCGATTACGCAATAAATAGTAGTATAACTGAAGGTTAAAGAAAAGTGACAGTTCAAGTACACAGTCCCATTATGGGTGTTATAAATAGTAGATTGTATCACAAGGGCAGAAAATGAGCTTTAGCAGCCCGAGACTATTAGCTGCATGAGCGAGCGAAGCGAAGCGAGGGCAGCTAATAGCTAAGGGATGGAACATTTTGGAAAAATAAAATTTAAGAAAAATTGGCTTCCGATTTGTACCCAAATAACAATGAAAAAACGTAAAATTTAGAGTAACAAATAATAAAATACATATACTTAGATTTCACTCGCCCTAGCCTTTAAAAAAATACGTTTTTAGGTATTTTTCTTTTACAGTAAAACTGTAGCGTCGTGAAGAATTCATAGCGACATCCTTTATTAAAATTTATAATTTATATATTGGTTACTAATAAAAAAAATATTTGATTTAAAAAATTGAACTGAATATTAGCAAAAATAAAATTGTCGACATTATTTCAGATGAGTTATACGATAAATATTTACAAAGAAGCACTACATACACGTTTTCCCATATCTTACCCCACCGCAGGAATAGTATTTCGTACTAACGGCCCCCTTAACGGCCCCGTACAGGTCCCGACTCCCCCATTAACGCTATCAGACTGGCATTTTATTGCTTCTCATCGAAAATTCAAATAAGGTCGGATTGTTCTTCACGTCTCATTTGACCCAGCAGACCATGCTTTCGAATATAAGGTTAAGCAAAAACAGAGACGGAGAGGACAAGTGGTGAAGAGGTGCCAGAATCTTATAATCGTTTTTTAAATTGTTTGGAAATTTTTCCAGTACTAATAATTTTATGCATTTCTGTAGGTCAAAGTGCTTTTCTCGATTATACAGTGTGTCCCAAAAAGTTTTATACAAATGGAGAAAATGTTTATTTTACTTATTTCGTCTGTCAAAACAGTCAGATTTTGTGGTTTCAGCCAATAAGAGCTCACGATCCTAACCAATCATTGAGTTTTATACTGATAAAACCACCTCTTCGTTTTTGTTTCTTCGATAAAACTTTGTTTACCTTTTTTGAATTGTCAAATAAAAACATTTAACAAGTTTTATTTAGTATTATCAATTATTATTATACTAAAATGTATTGCAAATCTTAATACCCAAATTTCAAAATGTATTTGTAAACTAATCTGTTTATTCGTTTACTTCAAATCGCTTTAACACACACATAACTCACTTCAACACTCAACATCAGTTTTTCAAATTACATAGAAATCCATAAATCCCTTTAAAATTGACAAGTCTATTACCGAATTAAGCCAAACGTAATCACGCATGCCCTGTATTTAAATCAATAAGAGCTCAATATTTTTAACTGCTAAAGAAAATATTGAACATTTGTGTGCAAAGTGTGATTCAAAAAATAATTTTTCCAAATTCCACTCGTCCCGTCAAATTCTATAGATTAAATTTTTGTTTTCGTGGTTTTTCCAAATAAAGCCGTTTTCGTGAAAACCAAAAATTTAATCGATAAAATTTGGACTCGTGGTATTACCTGCATGACTTGATCCATTAAGGTACAAAATTTTAAAAACATTGTATGGAATATAGGGAAAACAAAAAGTAGTGATTTGGATTCAGGGTGTCGTTTTGACTCGAAACCAACTTATTAATTTTTTTAAGGCCGGACCTGGAATACGACTTTTTTTATCATGTTAATCGACACCACTGTGGACAAAGAACATACGAACCAAATATTTTAAAAATATATAAGGTGGTTCATCATCATCATCACGTAGCCTCTCTTGTCCACTGCAGGACATAGGCATCCCTCAACGATTTCCATCTGGAACGGTCTTGCTCTTCATTTATTCAGTTGTTTGATACCCTTAAGCGAGTCCACCAGGTTGGTGGACATCCTCTTTTTCTATAACCATCCTGTCTAGGTCGCCATTCAATAATTTTCTTCGTCCATCTGTCATCTCCCTGTATTGCCACTTGGCCTGCTCAACTCAATTTGAGATTTGTAATTCTTTCCACTACATCTGTGACTTTAGATCTTTGTCAAATTACATTGTTCGTTACCCTGTCTCTCAAGGTCAAACCTAGCATAGAGCACTCCATAGCGCGTTCAGCAATTCGAAGTCTCCCAGTTGATTTTTTGGTGAGAGTAAAGGTTTCTGCGCCATAAGTCATGACAGGGAGTACACATTGATTAAACACTTTTCTTTTAAGGCAGGTTGGAATGCCTGATTTAAATACGTAACGCAGTTTTCCATATGCGACCCACGCTAAGGTAATTCGTCGGGTAATCTTACATGTTTGATTGTCGCGACCAATTCTTATCTCATGTCCCAGATATTTGTAGGATGTTACTTGTTCAATTAGCTTTCCATCTCCTTCAATGTTTTGGTAAGTTACCAGGTTTGTCATAAATTGGGTTTTGGATGAGTTGATCTTTAATCCAGCCTGGGCAGATGTAGTTGTTAGTTTCGCAAGCATTTCCTTAGCGTGGTCTATTCTGTCGGTAATTAAAATAATATAATTTGAGAAACATAGGTGGTTTAGCATCTCTTCGTTGATATTTATTCCCATGTTATTCCAGTCTATTCTTTTAAATGCGTATTCTAAAAGTATTGTAAACAATTTTGGAGAGATTGTGTCCCCCTGTCTGTGTAACTTGACACTTGCCGTTGCATTTTGGTATATGTGGCTAATGAGATCTGTATATCTATGATCCACCTGACAATCTGCCAGTGCCTTCATTATTTCGTAGGGTTTGATTGTGTCGAAAGCTTTGTGGTAATCCACAAAGACAAGAACGAGAGGTTCATTATACTCGACACATTTCTCTACTAAAGACTTTACCACTTGTAGGTGATCATTTGAAAAAATGGGAAAAATTAATAAATCACCCTTTACCTTGGTTATAAAGAACCTCAGAGCCATAAAATATAGGTTATTTAGAAGCACCTCGGTGTCCTCCATCTACCCCTATTCTATGCGAATTTCCCAATGAATCACCCTGTATAAGATTACTTACTATACATTTAATCAAACACCCCGGACATTTTTTATTTTATTGTAATTGGAGTTTTGATATGTTATAAAGGGTACTTTAAAGATATAAGAAATTTTGTAATAATTTAGTATCGTTTTCAGTTTTTCCATATAGCGCCATCTTTATACAAACGATGGAACCTTGCAAATTATTAAAAATTGAAGCTATCGTTGGTTGCTGCTAGATAGATATACTTTTTCTAATCTCAGTTGAATATTTATTACCTGACCGCCCATTGCATAAATTATTATAAAAAACCGTACATTATTTTTATTGCTATTCAGTCGTCTGAAGTTATTTATTATATGCAGAACAGTATCATACTGTGTATAATATTTAAACAAAAATATACAAAGTTATTTTTCAAGTAAAAGAAAATATCTCCGCCTATGGTTGGCGTGTAAGTTCAAAGCGGCGAATTTATTAATGTTTTATCGGTTTTTTCAGCTAATTCAATTGAGTTACAAGAATATTGAACAAAACAAAATGTCCCTTTAAATTTCCGAAAGTGTTTCGATTTAAACGCCACTGAGATGCGATATGCCATCTTCAAATAATTGAATAACGAGAGAGCTTGGGAAAACGTCAATTACGCCATAGAATTGTATCAGAAATCAAAATGGCCAGAGGTCGGTCTCAATTAAATTCGAAAACGCTGATGATGGTCAAGATCTGGGTTGTGAGACAATATGGTTAAACAATGAAAGTCGAACATGTTATTAAGAGGATTGAAACTGTATTATAAAAATTTAATAAGTTTTAGCACAAGAACAAGGGGTCATCAAAATTAATGTAGAAAACGAAAGAGGAAGATGAAACTAAATAATTCATTTTCAGACCCAACATCTCCTTAATATACTGATTAAATCGACAAATAACCGTTTTCCTTCTTAATACTATCAGTTATTCCCAGTTGTTTAAGTGGGTAACTGGAGCTATCTAGTTGGACAAACATATTCACAAAGTATTTGTACCCCTTACTAATCTCACAGTTCTAGTTTTCCAAACTTTCTCTGCTTGTATTTTGACATCGTAGCCTGCATAAAATATTTCCCCAGAGACTCAGGTTTCAAAAATCAATAGTTAACTTCAAATATTGTTCAGCTACATGTCAATGCTTGACTACTGCTTAGGGTTTAGCGATGAACAGCATTCGAAGGGATAAGAGACGAAAGGGCGTTAGGGCCAGGGGTCTCGCGGTCAAGACACCGATCTGAGAATCTTCAGCCTCTTGTAAAATGTATAAGGTAAGACATGGGTAGCGGAGGGTTTCGGTTTGCAAAGGGTTGGGCAGTTTGTTAACCTAATTGTTTGGTATTCCTTGAGGATTTGACAAGTTAAAGTTAAAGTTAAATTATACAGGAGTTTGCCGCAATACAGCTTATTAGAGATGCGAGTTTAATCAGAAACAATACTTAAGTTTGTTTGGTAAGCTCTTACTCACAACTAATACAAGTTAAGTCTATTTTTAAATTTGAAAACTGGACGGTAATCCTAGCAGATAAACGAATAACAGCAGGAGAAACAGAAGATGAAACGAAAATATACAAGTTGAAAGAAAATAAAATAAAAGAAACAGATAATTAGTTAAAGGAATTAGAAAATTCGAAGGAAAAATTGGAAATAGATGAAAGATGGAAAAGACTAAAACAGATCCGTAAAGAAATATAGAAGAACAAGGGAAATACAGAATTGATAACATAATAAGAAATGAGGCGAACGTAGCAGTAAAAAATAAAAAGAGGAACAGCTGAGAAAAATTCGGTAATAAATTAAACAAGAACTTCATAAATTGATACAGGAAGTCTGGAACAAACTAAGGAGTATGAGGAAATAGAAGAAAAAGGAAATAAGCGGAATGAGAAATATAGAGAAAATGAGATAACAACAAAGAAAAATGAAATACTTAAAATAAGGAGAAATTATTCAGAACCAACACAAATACACACTGAAGGAGCCAAACCAACACCAAGATGAATTGATAGAGCCTTTTCAGCTGTAGGAAATAGAACAACCTAAAAGAAGGAAAACAAGCAAAGAAGGCATTATAATAATAATATCCCATTATTAAAATAAAAATAGATACACATATAAATACTTTTCAGATTAAAGGCCCTGAGCTAAAGATATGCGGGCCATATAGGTACAAGTTTATAAAATCACAAAAGAAGAAAATATTTAAGGTTTAAAACCAATACAGATAAAATATATTCAAAAGATATACAAAAAATACAAAATAATACAAAAATACAAAAAAAATACAAGTGCTCACAAGGTTGTCAAAATGTAATAAAAAAAGATGATTTTTGTTTTAGTCACTAAAAAAAACTGTTTTAGATTTTTTTTGAGTTTTAAGTTTTTAGGGTATTTGGTAGCTTATTATAGAATCGTACTCCCTCAGCAAGCAAGTTTCTTTGTGCAGTGGCCGTTTTCATCACTGCTGTTCTGATATCTCCGTTACTCCTTACTAGGTTTGATTTGGAGTTGTTGGATGTACATATATATAAACACGTCTGAAAGATGTACAAAGACTTGATATCCATTACTTTATTTGGGAGATACAGGGTTTCAGTAGGATGTAGCCTAGGCAGACCAAAGAGTTTTTTTAATGCTCTGTTCTGCAAAACAATTAATGGATTGATCTTATTTTGGAATGTATTACTCCAGATAAGCGTCAGGTAGGTAAGATGGCTGTGGATTAAGGAATAATATATAGCCTTTCTTTGTTTGATTTCGAGGTATTGAGCTGCTTTCCCTAAGATACCAATTGCTGGAGCAATCTTCCTTGCTATTTGGGTTATGTGCCTTTCCCATGTCAATTTGTTGTCTATGTATAGTCCCAAATATTTTATGCAGTCTGTTCTTTTGACTTGATTTATTCCAATTGAAACTGATAACTGTTGCCATCGCTGATCTCTGGATATAATTAAATAAGTAGACTTATCAATGTTGAGAGTTAGTTTATAAAAATATAACCATTCTTTAACACGATTCAGATCCAATTCAATCTGCAATTCTAAAAGTTGCCGGTCTTTCCTAAAATATACAAGACAGGTGTCATCAGCATATAATTGTAATAGACCGTATAGAGTCAGGTTTCACAGAGAGTTGACATATATCAAAAACAGAGTTGATCCTAAAATGGATCCTTGTGGGATGCCACACCTGATATCATCTCGGTCGCTGGAGAAATGATTGATTTCTACATATTGTAAGTAATCTTTAAACCAAGCCAAAGGTGCTCCTCTGAGGCCAATATTTTCCAGTACATTTACCAGTATTTTACGATCAACTATGTCAAAGGCTTTCTTCAAATGAAGAGATATAAGGACACATGTCATTCCTTTGTCCACTTTATCTGAAATATTGGTGATAAGATAAGTTATAGCTGTTGTTGTGCTGCTTCATGGCCTGAAGCCATATTGACCTTTGAACCAGAAGTTTGAGTTGTCTAGGAACTGAGTGATTCTTTTGTTTTCACATATTTCAAGAATTTTGGAGATAGATTATAGAACCGGAGTTGATTAAATGGATGGATGTAATGATAATTCCAACACACTGGTCTATTCCTTTACTCCTGGGAAACTATTCAAGATATTGTCATACGCAGATACCATTTGTATTAAGTATGTAGATTTATTTATCGCTGATTCAATTGCTCTGCACTTAGATTTCGTCAACAGTTTCATAAATTTGTGAATTTTATTAGCTCAACAAAAAATCACAGTCGTATGATTAAACTACTCGCATACGCCTCTTAAATTAAAATTTACATATTTTATAAGATATTTTTTCATTTTCTAACCCCGTAGACTCCAGAAAAATTCTTTCACCCATGAAACAAAATATCAATAAAAGTCACAATGTTACACGAAATGAACTAATGAAAATTTTGTTGAACACTAAAACTTACGACATTGTAAAAGTTCTGGTGAAATCATCTTATCCCATCCCATCTCCCATTTTATCCTGAGGATAGATATACGATTTATTATGCTTCCGTTGGCTTTCATGTCTTTGTTTCTCTGGACCAGGAAATTTATGTATCATAAAAGAAATACAACATTGGTTACGGCAACTTTCCATTATGAATTTTATTTTTACAATCTGGTTGTAAGTAATTGGGTACAAATAAGGCGCCGACATTGGTTGTTTTTTATACTCACGTGTTAGGTATATCTAAGATTGTTTATCAAGGTGTTGATTAGATTCAATTGAATTTGTATGGGGCTTGTGGGCTAGGAGCCTCTCCTCTGCGAGCGTTGCAGATCTATTGGTTAATTCCTCATGCCATGTTAAAGGTCCCGTCTAGGCACCACTAAGCCAGACCTTAGCTACTCCATATATTGGATTGGTTATAATTTTTCCTCCCCTATCTTTGAAAATCTTAAACTATTTAGAGCTTCCTCGCCCTTTTCATGTGTATGTTGAGCCTACAATATCCTGTCAGGAGCCCAACCATGATCCTGGCTTAGTAAGTACTCCGTTAATTTTTTGTTCTTTAGCGAACTCTTTGGTCTCATTCCTGGCGCCTTGTTCCAACATTATCGATCTTGATTTTTCATCAAAGTACTGTTTTATGTAGCACTTTCGCTATGCCACATTGAGGTGTAAGAATTCAAGCTTTGAGTATGTGTATGTGATTATTTTTTGTCACAAATCAGTACTGTCAAAAAGTTACTAGAGCAGCAAATACATATTACTTGCCAGAATGCATTTAAAATCTACAAGAGACGTGATCTCTTATTAAAAAAAATCATTTAAATAGCAATAACAATCCAAATTGCTTTATTATAATCTTGGAATAACAGAAACTAGTATCGTATTCAGAGTAAATCCGAAATCAATAGTTGCAACATTTATAAGCAATTACCGATCGAGGACAAAGCGTGCGATTCATGTACAATACTCATCAATCGTGACAATACAGAGCAATCTGCTGCACAGGATAAATTCACCTTTATCTAATTAGTTTCTCTATGATCTGTCATGCACTTAGTTCATAACCAAATGAGCCAAATTAACGTCGATTGATTAAAATTATTATTAGGAATAATTACCACAAACAATTGGCGATACAATATTTCTAAATAAAAATCTTTAGAATCCTCATAGTTGTTTTATTTCGGCACTGGCATAACATCGTGATATAGACAAGTTTTTTATTCATTGATGTAAAGCTAGGCGCCCTGGCCTAGTTCATACAATAAAACATACCCTATCTCCAGCTTACTGGATTAAAATCGTACTTGAGTGAAAGAACGTTCCGAACAAAGGTAAATGAAGAGAAATCAGACTGTATCCCAATTAGCTCAGAAGTTCCACAGAGGAGTGTTGTGGGACTACTACTATATGTCCTGTTCACATTGGATTTATCAATCATACAAAACACCACTATTAGGAGTTTCGCTGATAATACTGCCATTTTGTCTAACCATGAAAATCCCCAAATCGCAACAGACAATACACAAAATCTCAATACATAACATACAACACATCATAAAAAAGAAAAAGCAAGTAGAAATCAAAGCAAGAGAATTACAATGGTTAATAGGGAGAAAACAAAGTACTAATCTACAAAGTTGTAATCAAACCCATTTGAACATAAAGTCAAACTTAGCAGTCATACAAAGAAGCCAGTCGAAAGTGCTACGACAAATTGCAGATGCTCATTGGTACGTAACAAACCATACACTGCACGAAGATCTCCATGTACCGACAGTTGTGGAAGTCATCCATGAGAAGGACGCCTAACACCACACGAAGCTGTGGAAACACACCCAAATTCACTTATGGAACAGCTACTGGAACCAGTAAATAATAAAAGACTTAAAAAACTATGACCATTTGATCTAGTTTAAATTAAACAACAAATTAAAATTAAAATAGGTAATATCAATGGATATTAACCTTACCATGCCATTCTCTTACTAGTCTAACTAGTAATTTAATTTATAGAATTTTGTAATAGTCTGATTGTTAAATAAAGTACTATAAAAAAAAATTGTTCCCAAGGATTCAGCACGATTTGGCAGGCCATCGTCTCACTTCTTTCGCAGCAATCAAAAATTGTCTCCAAGCTGGGAACTCCTCAAAACACGACTCATTTTTTCGATATGGAATTCGAAAATTGCCTAATTAATACATTTTTGACTACAAAAAATTAATTTATACCCCCGATAATAAAGCCAGTTCGGTTCTGTTCGCCAGTCTGTTGACAAAATCGATTATTCAGGCGCATATGCTTATAACAGCTTTGAGAAAAAAACGTCACAATCCAATTTATCCATTAGCAAAACGCTTGGATATTATCGACTTCACAGATGATTTTTCCCGCATTTTTATTTAGGCATCCAGTTGTTATGTTAACAGATGTGGTTGAAAGTGATTAGTGATTAAATTTTAAGATGTTATCTCAGTAAACAAGCTTCAAAGTAATTAATTTTTAAAATTACCTCTAAAAATATAATAAAATAATAGCAATGGAGTATTGATAGGACATGGAGCAACTGAAGATACTCTGACTCAAAATATGATGATTGAACCAAACATTAATTAATTAATTAATTAAACTATTATTTGGCAAAGATATTTCATGTGGGAATTACTTACTTATTGTTAATATGTTAACTATAAACTGTAATCTTTCATATTACCTATTTTGTCACACGTGTAGAATTGTAGCAGGAGTATTTTGAAATGTTTCCTTCGTTTTCATGGGTATTGCTGTGTTTCTAGTAACCTATGAATTTTATGTAATACCGCTAATAAAAATCTAAAGGTTTAAATTCAGAAATGCGTGTTGGCCAATCAATTTATATCGAAAACGATCATTTAGATAGACTGGAGCGACCCATCTACAGGGTCCTGCATAAATCAATAGTTAAATCGTTTATTTAAAAGGATAGTATCAAGCAATTCTTCTAGATGGCTTTGAAAAAATCAACCTCGCTAAATATTTGATTGCCGATAATACCAATTTAAACAAAAGTTCATAGCGATCATGACAGGTGTGCAATTTCAGTTTACTAAGTATAGTTCTTCTACTGATAATAAATGTCAAGTTGAATAAACGTAGCTTCATCAGTGGACAAAATTTTAACACATGATCATTATTGTGCCTTTCAAAAAAATAGCAGTTTTCCCTTTACAGAATTCTGTAAATAAATGAGCCACTTATTCCAGTGGCTGCAGAAATCCTTGCAGTGAATCGACAGTCACACTAGTTAATATTTTTTTCGTCTATAGTAATCAGACTGGGTTCTTAAGATCTTAAAAGATCTCAATTTTGATAAAATCCTATCTCGCAGACTCTTAAATCTATAACTTGAATATAATTATAGAACGGATATGAATGAAGTAGAAAACACTGCAATATTTCACAACCACCTCCACCAATTAATCCCTTTTCCCCAGTATACCGTTTTCGAAGCAGTTGGCATTAATGAAGTCCGTTGACGGTATTCGCAAGAAGTTACAACTTTCATATAGTGTCAATTCGTAATGATTAACCCTTCTGGAGGGTTAGCCCATCAATTAGCACAGTAATGGAGGTTCTGGATTAATGAATCTAGTTACAGTTGTTGGCCACAGGTGCTGTCTATCGCACACTTGATTATAGCCAGGAACGGACTGTGTTTCAAACTATGCAAGTTTATGGAAAATCAGTTAGGATTAAAATAAGAGCTTTTGAGATTATGGAAGGATAATAATTCTTCTTATGAAAAAATACTTTTTATAAGGCAGACATTAACAGTGATTGTTTTAATTATTATTATTATCAGTATTTTAAACGGTAAGACCAAAGAAAACTTCCATAACACTATACAGGCCTGATTCATAAATCCATGTTTCAACTTTAGATTCAGAAAAAAAGTTGCCTAGATGTAGCAGCTTAAAATTGAAAATTGTAAATAAAATAAATATAAATAAAGAATAGTAGAATGTTTTTTGCAACTAAGGCTAATTATTTACTAATCATATACTTGTTAAATAAGTAATTTAAACACTTAAGATCACAAACTTGACACTTAGTGGACACTTGTTTAGTTTTTTTTTTCATGGGGTATCTGGTAGCAAACAATAAATCGGCATTTTCTTTCTGCTACGAAAATACAAATTCTCTTTCCCCCAAAAATATTGGAAACGAAAATGAATAGCCAAGCATAAACTGTATTTATTCTCATCCAATACTTCAAAAAAAACCACTAAAATTTTTATAGTCGACAGCATTTTTATTAATAAATGTACAATGTTTGAATTAAATTGGGTGTAAATTTGAGGCAATTGTTACCGTTGGTATTTGAGAATTTTTAATCCAGGATCACGCTTAAAAAATGTACATACATATTGAACAAATACGTTAGTAGTGTAAAAAAAAGTAAAAGTGTCAATTTGTTGGTTTTGAACATAAGAAAAAATAGAAAAACAAACGTTTTTCAGAGTATCCACCAAATTTACATATATTTCTTGGGTAGGAGGTCCAAATCTTTTATTTTTAATGAATTTTACCTTACACACTCTTTTTGTCTCAAGGCTTCTTCTAATTCTTTAATTTTATGTCGGTTGATTGTAGTTCTTTTTCTACTTTTTCTTTTAGCCCAGTTGTCAGAGAGTTTGACCTCGCACAAAATGTGATATCGATGATACTTGGCACTTATGTACTTGAAAGGGTGTAGGAAACGATCAAAAAATCTTTGCTGCTCTAAAGTGTATGCTAACTGCACAATTTCGAAAGTAAAATCGAAAATTTGGTTTTTCCATTATATCTCGAAAAAAAAAATAAAAATTTCGAAAAACTAATAGCGCCACGTGAAAGAGCGGAAAATTTTGCTGAAAATTATATTATAAGTTATAAAAAAAAATTGTATTACTATAAAATTATTAAAAGTAAGAAAGCAAATTCGAAAACTACGCGCGCCGAGCCGTTGAATACAAATATTCAAAGTATCTTTGCCGAAAATGTACGTAGAGAAAAAAAAAGAAAGCATTTTAAAGAGGAGACTCAGGAATCCATTAGTTTTTATTTTTTTTTTGTTTTCTCATAGAAAATTTGACCGAAAGTTATACTTTCTATAATTATCACTCTGTTTAATAAAACTTATCATTTTTTTACAGAGATAATGTTCATCATTTTAATTATATTTAAATCAAAAGAAAAAGTATAATGATGATAAATGTAAAAGGATTTATTTCTGGTATGCCTCTATTAATATATATCGTTAATATATATAGTTTTATAAAAGTCAGTGAGAATTTTAGAAATTATAACTTCCGGTCAAATTTTGTAGGAGAAAACTAAAAAAAATTAAAAAATTAATAGCTTCGTGAGAAAGCTTAGAGTCTCCTCTTTAAAATGCGTTCTTTCTTTTTCCTTTGCGTACATTTTAGGCAAAGATACTTTAGTTTTTAGGAACCCCTCGCCTGAATATTTGTATTCAACGGCTCGGCGCGCGTAGTGTTTTCGAATTTGCTTTCTTATTTTTAATAATTTTTTACACCAATACAATTTTTTTTAAATAACTTATAATATAATTCTTAGTAAAATTTTCCGCTCCTTCACGAGGTGTTATTAGTTTTTCGAAATTTTTATTTTTTTTTCGAGATATAATGGAAAAACCAAATTTTCGATTTTATTT
Organism: Crepidodera aurea; assembly: GCA_949320105.2. Classification (NCBI taxonomy): domain Eukaryota; kingdom Metazoa; phylum Arthropoda; class Insecta; order Coleoptera; family Chrysomelidae; genus Crepidodera; species Crepidodera aurea. Next base: position 34,511,953 of record OX439475.1, on the reverse strand, counting down.
TCGAAATTGTGAAGTTAGCATACACTTTAGAGCAGCAAAGATTTTTTTATCGTTTTCTACACCCTTTAAAGTACTTAAGTGCCAAGTTTCATCGATATCACATTTTGTGCGAGCTTTTGGTCAATATCCCTCTCTGGCAACTGCGCTATTTTTCTTTATTTATTTTTTGATTATCTTTATTTTTATTTCTGATTTTTCCTTAAATTTGTACGTGTACTGATCTTTATTTTGCAGCTTTTCCAAGTTTTTTTTTATTTTATATATTATATATAATATTATAGAAAATATCATTTTTCGAAAAAAATAAAGTCTTGTGCCCAGATGCAAATGATGCACTTGCGTATAAATAATAACAGGGCCAAAGTTGGCTACCGGCCTAAAATTCGTTATTTAAACTTCCAACCATAAATTATCAGCTAGTCAAATACAGAATTTTTCATTGTACCATAAAATAATTTGTTGAAATCAAAATGACAGGCAGTTTGGATCGCAAACGGAATTTTTCAAATTGATGATGTAATATTTTTTTGTTGTAAACAAATATGCATAATGTCAATAAATAACCCACTGTAAAGAGCGTATTTGCGATATGGACGTTAATCAAATTTATGATTTTTGATTATTAGATTTTTGATGAAAACGATTTATAATTAATTTCTCTTGATTACTGTAAATAGTGGATGATATTGGAATTGTTTCTGATGGGAAAATAATTCGTTGTTCATAAAAAATAATGTAGGTAATATTTTTTCACACTCCATTATAGTTTTAAAAAATATGGATTTAGGTGCTGTAAGTAGATGAGCAATATTGAAATTTAAAAAGGACTGCCAAATTGCACAGCATACCTCTAAAAGCTAAGCTATAAAGTTTACTAGATTTTAAATATTGTTTTTAGTTCTCATATTAGCTTCAGTTATGTTCAAAAGTTCCTCTTTAAATCCATATTCATCTTAAGGAGGCTCTGAACAAAATTGTAGGCAAATATATAATAATATCTTTTAGGCTGCATCAATGACTGGTCTCACTCTCTTGATAAGAACATGCCAATTGACGTAATATACCTTGACTTCGCCAAAGCTTTTGACAGGGTTCCTTTCGGTAGATTGCAATATAAAATTGAATCTCTTGGAATTCGTGGTAAACTCCTGTCATGGATTCAAAATTATCTTTCCAGCAGAAAGTTTCGTGTCAGGATTGGCCAATCCTACTCATCAGATAGATCAGTAATAAGTGGAGTGCCACAGGGTTCTATACTTGGCCCACTCCTCTTTATTGCGTATACCAGTGATGTGCCTCTCTACATTCTGTTGATGCAGATGATGCCAAAATTTATGGAAATACCCTAGTAGATCGAGATTTGGTTGCTCCCCTTAAATGCAGAAAAGTGTGTCGTTTTGCATCTTGGAAAAAACAATCCGCGTTTTCAATATTCGCTCGAAGGCCTCACATTGGCACAAGTGACATCAGTGGCAGATTTAACGTGGTCTGAACACATCATGAAAACTTGTAAACGCGCCAATTCGGTTTTGTACCTGCTTAAAAAAAGTATCCTATCAAACCTATATCAACCTGTATAAAACCTATGTTCGACCTCTTCTGGAGTACGGGGGTGTTGTGTGGTGTCCGGTACTTGTACGAGACCAGAATCTTCTGGAAAGTGTTCAACGTCGGGCTACTAGAATGTCGTACGGTGTTATTCGCCCTTCGTAAGCTGAAAGGCTAGAAATGGCAAAAATTCCTAGCTTTTCCGACCGTCGTTTACGTGGTGATTTGATTATTACTTTTCGAATTCTGAAATTTAACTACGTCAACCTTAGTGACATTTTTCTCTTAAACGTCGACAATCGCCTACGGGCCACAAGTTGAAATTAAAAAAGGGCAGCTTTACCAGCAGGCAAAGACAGGCATTCCTCTCCAACCGTGTCTTCGATGTATTGAACAATCTTAGTGATGAACTTATTGGCGCAGCAACAATTAACATCTTTAAAAACAAAATTGATGAATTCTTGTTTTCTTAATTGTTTTTTTTCTCTCTTTTCTATTGTTCCTTAATATTCTTTATTTTGTTTATTTTAAGTGTTTACTAGGTTGTAACTTCATTAGTGAATAGGATATCATAGGTTTATGCCTCAGCCTTTAGCAAACTGTAATAATAATAATAATAATAATAATAATAATATTTTAAAAATTATGACGCTTTGAAAAAACAATTAGTTTAAAGCCCCCATTTATGATAAAATTTTGATTTTTCATATAGGCAATTTTAGAAAAATTCACTAAAAATTTTAATCCCAACTCAATGCTGTTACCTAATGCAATTACATCAACACTTGCGAAGACAAAACACACGCGACCAACCATCGCCACCTGTGACGTGCGTTAGCACCCGTCCTCTAATTGATCCCAACAATTAAACCTCGCCAATCTGTCAACTCCTACGCTGCTCACGTCAATAACCAATAGAGGAAGACCACCGTAGTTAAGACATTCGCCTTCATTAACAATGGTTTCAATGGATGCATGATAGCCCCGAGACATCGATGTTACATTGTTACGACTATCCCGTCTTTTGTTTTTACAATAATAGCGTCGGATTGCTCTTAGATCTCGATTGGGAAAAATACGCAATATTCTGATTTATTGCTGGGTTAATGATGGTAATGATGGTCAGCTATTTCTAACAGGGGAATGCTGGTAGGTAAATGAATAATTGGGATATACAGGATAATTCAAAGTTCGCAATTTATAAGTCGCTTGTGAAGGAGTGTTGTTTTTTCAATAATAACTGCATGGACAGCAAAATTAATCATTTTATTTACTAAAAACACAACTAATTAACTTTAGAGAAGTTAAAAGTAACACAGAAGATATTTCAAAGACTGTACTTAATACAGATCTAAAAGAACTAGTATGGAAGGCTAATAAACTTATAATTAATCTAAAGAAACACTACAAGTAATGTTGAATGGTGCATTAAAAAAATATTTTCAGCACCTTAATTGTGTTAAAATGTAATTCTATATAAATTTTATTTTAACTATAATAAAATCCAAGCCGGTTAAATTGTTGGGTGTTACACTTGACACAAGTTTGAATTGGCTAGCGCATGCTAACAATCTCAGCCGGAACTTGGCATCACAAATTTTTGTTGTTAGACAGTTAAGTTTTGTTCTAGGTATATATTTTGCTCTGGTCCACAGTCATTTAACATACCAAATTATGAAGAAATGAAATATTTTGGAACCAAAATATTTTAAATTGGGAGTAATAAAACTGTACAAATGATGTGAAATATTGCTTACTTCGACTCAACCAGTTGTTTTAAGTATCTCGTGGATCCAATTCAGTCTTCAGACATCGATTAGAGATACGATGTCGAGCTTATCTACTTCTTACTGATGAGGCACAATAATGCCGAAACCGGTCTAAGAATGACAGGCTCCTTTAACAACAAAATCAAAGTTGTTGCGTTTAAGTCCCGAAAGAATTCGGGTTCCAACCGCGTCTGGGCTTCTATAATTCAATACCTGTTGGTGCATATAGCCCAAGGAGTAGTTGTTTGAAGTTCAGACATTTGGTGCAGTATGTGACATTTTATAATGTCGTATTTCTTGGGAGCTGTGATTTTATTTCACATCATTTGTATGCCAAATTATGGTCTGGGGTAGGACAAGTGCTCTACAGAAAATCTTTAGGTGTCAAAAAGCTGCAGTACCAATAATTGGAGGTGTTTCATTTGGAGCTCACTGTCGGCTATATATCTTTGAATCATTGATATGGATACAAGGTACAGGGAGAATCTTGTAAATCCTTTCTCTAGAATAAACATCAGCCAAAATAATAATGGGGACTACAATTTATATAACAACTTTATCAACTATCATAGAGATGTTTCTGTTAAAACTGTGAATGTTAAAAAATTCCATTAAGCAACTAAAGAGTTTCTTGAGCACTGTTTTTACTCTATTCAAGACGTGGGCATCTAATTTTTTTCACAGGAAAAATTAGATGCCCGAATAGTATGAGTAACAGATTATTCTGCATGCACATAGCTTACAAAACATACTATAAATATGTAGGTATTAATTTGAAAACTGAAAAACACGTAATTTATTTAATCACAAAATATTACAAACTTAATTATTTATGGTACAATTAAAATATAAATTGAAATTTTGGTACACAGTAGGAGTATTGTTTGAAACCTTTGTTAACTCATTGATAACGTTTTGTGGAGGTAAATCATTAATGTTGTTGATTGGTCCAGCTGTAGAGTGAGAAACTCGAGAAGTGGCTGCAGGATCTTTTGTTTTCTGTTTTTTAGCTGGAGGTTCTGAGGCGTCACTTCTAAGGGTGTTTTATAATGTTGGAATAATGCTCATTATTCATTTGTAGATAAGGCTTAATTCAGTTGGCTGAACTGTGGCCAGTAATTTTAATTAATTGTTGCTCATCGATCGCTCCTTTAGCCAGGTTACTGACTACTGTCAACCGCATAGAGTGGTTTGTTATTTTTATTTCTTTTGTATTTAATCCTCCTCCCTAAGAAGTAGCAGGTTCTTTAGTCCATTTCAAAAGTTCGTTTTTTCCCACTGGAGTGTTTTTGTATTATCCACTTGATTGTTTTTGGTCCATGATGGGTTTACTGTTAAGAATAATATATCAATTGTTATTCTACATGAACGTTTAACCATTAGAATTTTAAAAAGAAAAACTGAACAAAAGGTAGGATTCTTCGTGTTGGGGACCAGCCATTTACTATTTACATTTTTTTTTCTCCACCCCGGGCTGTTTTATTGAAGAGGGGATTATATTCTACTCTTCCTAAACGGTAGGATTTTTGAAAATCGGTTATTTAAAAAAATATGTAACTGTTATCTACCTACTTTAATCCTAGAAATATCCACTTTCTCTTTAAAATAATGAACTCTGCAGTCAATACTGCTTCTCCACCTCTCCAAGCAAGTTCTATTGAAGCAATATGGTAAAATTTTCGCTGGAGTCCCTCCGTAGTGTCTTCGTCCCATAATAAAACCATTGCGTAGTATTCTTCCAATTTTAATGAAGCAGAGCTCGATTTCCTTTTATTGCAAATTCCTTCTTTTCGCATTACGAGATTCTCTACTAGACTTGAAGATAATATCTTTAAATGGAACAAAAATTATTTTTCACTTCATAAAATACATCTCTTGCATTTTTCTGCAACATTGTCTTCACAACTAGTTGTTTGTAATTTTCACCGTTTTCTTTCTTCATATTCCACGCCCAATCTTTCAGGATTGCGTTTAGTTGCTCTAAACTTGTAGTTTCCAAAAGCTCGTATTACTTTGCCTTGCAGAATTCCGTAAACTGTTTCCATATTTGACGTATGGGTTTTAACGGTATTCTACGGTACACTTTTGTCAATCGCCAGATTAATATTAGGTAGTCATACCTAAGGTGACTAGCACTGTTTAAAAACAATATTACAAAATTTATTGACAATAAAATCAGAAAAAATTGTTTAACGTCGTTTTCTGGTGTTCTAGGAGACCATAATTACTTGTTATCAAAGGTATTGTAATTTTTGGTAACAACACTCTCAAATTTTTGCCGCGGTAAACTCGAAAAAACTGCTGACAGGAGCTGTCATACAGTTTTTTCATCTAGAAACCATTTGTAATTCAAAATTGCGCGTTTGTGATTGGTGGAAATTAAGACTAGGGAAATAGTCATGTAAATAAGTCAATAAACATATCTATCTACCTATGAATTTGACTAGCAACTTATAAATTTATTCCTAATTTTATCATAAACTGAAAATAATTATCGTGTTTTGCAATTAAAACATAGTTTTCAAATAAATTAATGGTAAAAAAAATGAACTGTTTCCATTAGTGTGTGATTTGTTTTATTCTTATGCAAAACAGTTGCATTATAACAAGTGTAAGATCATAATTTTGTTATTAAAAATCGTTTAACTACGTATATAAATTTTAGTGAAACTGGTTCATTAGGGCAGATGTGTTCAAATGCACGTTTAAAAGTCGTTTTAACTCTGGTTGTTGTTTTATTCTACAACACATCCTGTGAAGTGTAATCTACTAGTTTTATAACTTTCAAATTGGTCATTCGTTTTTTTTTTAATTTCTGGGTAGAAATATTAGAGAAAATTTAAAACTGTATCATGTAAAAATTCAAAAAGACCTCGAAAAAAACCTACTTTCAGATTGGTTGGAAATTATCTCAAATTAAAAGTTTTAAACACCGGTGTATTTGAATTGTACCAGGCAAAAAACGTTAGATGCAAGTCATAACTCTCAATTTTATTTTACTGTGCTGGATCTCCAATTACAAGTATGACAAGTTTACCGATTTCTGAACATTTTTATTTCTTAAATATTGAACAATAAATGACAAATATTATATTTTATGAAAAGAACAAAAAATACATTTCCAGTAGTTATTTCGTCAACTAGGTACATAATATATTCAAAATAGATTCTTTTGGAATTTTTACGCCATTAAAAATAATCAGATACCTTCTAGCGAAATATATTATTTTTCCCACACTATTATTCCTAATACAATTCTTTTATAAACGAAAAATTTTGCACGCAAATGCTCAATCATTAGTTGATTTAAAATGTAATTATGTTAAACACACAAAAAATACACAGATAGGCACGGTTTTTTAAATTAAGGCCCACAACCAATTATGATAAAAAAATACTTTTTTGCAAATAATATGGAGCTATTATTCTGACAAATTATTTTAATTATAATACAGCCTTTAACAGAGCCGCAAAAAATACTAGTACCTTGGTACTTTTGTGAAACTATAAAATAAAAAAATATAGTTCAAATTATAACTTATAATTATAACAAAAAATGAAGAGCAAATGAACAAAAGTTGTCACTATGATTTTTTTCGCTACACTAATATTTTTTGCAAAAACGGTGTTTCAAAAATTCGCAATTTTGAGAATCTGAAAATTCGCAAAATTATTGTGGTGAAAACGGAAAATTTGAATACCCTCCCAAAACTTGAATATCCTCCCGTTTTTGTCTGAAGACAAATAAGGCAATAATAACAAACTTTTTTCCACTTTTCACTTTTTGCACTTGATTAATAAATTTATTGGAAAACAATCCAATTTGAGAAAGTTTGAAGGCAGAGTTTTTTCTCGTGCACTTAATAAAATATTTGATATATATATTGATGAAAAGGTCAGAATATGATCTTTTATTTAGTACAATTCCTAACCCCAAAAAATTTTAGCACGAAAAGAAAATAATCCTCAAAAAAATGTCGATTTTCGATAGGGGTGCGAATTTTCTCAATTTTCCGGAAAACCAAAAAATATGAAAAAAAAAGAAGAGAAATGCCATCGACAAGGGGACAAGCTAAGCTTTCTAATGATGTGCGTTGAAAACCGATATGGTCCTTGATTATCTATTAATTCCCGATAGACCCCAGCATTTTCGAAAACTCCGGAAATCAACAGAAAAACGCCCTAAAAAAACATGTTCTTTAGGAAAATACACAAAAATAATTTATTGAGTCTTTCTGAATATATTTAACACCTTGCAAAGCCCCATTTCCCAAAAGGATTCGGTGAAATTAGTCTTGATAAAAAAAATATGAATAAATTTATAGGAGGGTCAAAATATAAAATAAATAAATTTATAAATAACTTTGGCCCGGTTTTCATTCAGAGAAATAGATAAAAGGAAAAAGTAACATGATATTATAGCTACAGGTTCCTTCTTTCATCTGAACTTTGAATCATGAAAAAATATTAATTTTTACGTGATTTATTGAAAAATTTGTAATCCGCTTGAGAGCGTCATTCCTTTAGAGCGTGCTGTCTAAATGCAGGGCAGGAGCTAAAAATGGGGGTGCGTTTTGGAGCCGATTATGTCGAAAAGTATCATATTTTTGACAAAAATGATGAGGATCATTTTTGTAGGTAACGAACTGATCTTCATTTTCGTCCAAACAAAAATTCTCTTAGCATCATATTTTCGGAAATATCGGCGAAAATAGGCGAAAAACACATTTTTGAGACCAATGGGCCATTTTCCCTCAGACAGCTGAGATTTTCGGGGGTGAATGTACCCATGAATACCTGAAAATTAAAAAAAATGGTGATTTAGAAATGAATTATTTTGTTGAACAGTTTCATTCATAAATTCATTTAAGGTCCTCACTGACAGTCTTATCGTTTGAATAGTATAAAATGAACCATCATCATAGTAGTTTTTATTTTCCCACCCTAACTATAAGTGAACTCAACAACTAATAAATTTATGAGAAAATACACCCTTGACAGCATGTGTCAAAACTCAAATTATGAATACGTATCCAGGCTGCCATCTAACCATTAATTCGAATAATTATATAAAAAAAATTAAGGCGTGCAACTCTTAAACGTTCCTTCAAGATGGGCACAAATCATGCGAACAGACCATCAAAAATTCAAACCGTAATAGATAATAATAACAACTTAAAAATATGGGGTAATAAATAGAAGGAAGGAAATTAAATTATTATGCAGTGGCGTAGGCAGCGGTGTATGTACATTCTGTCAAAAAAGTACTGGGAATTGTTAATTTAAGGTAAGACCGCACTATAGGCGGTATTGCACTTGAGCTCAGCTTAGCGTCGATGCAAAATATATAGGGGTACCGCACTATTAACTGCACTTCAGCGGAACGGAGCGAAATATTGTTTATATTTTAGGTTAGTTTTCTTTACATTTGACATAGAGTAGTGTTGGTACTAGAAATCAGTTAGTCAAAATCATACTTGATATATTTTAAAGTAAATTATTAATGTATTTTTTTAACGCAATAAAAATACTTTTTTGTGCTTGTTGTTGTCTATCAACATTAAATTTTTGTTGAACAGGTATATAAGGTGTCTTTTGAACAAGATGGCTGATTTCAGGATATTCACTAATTAAATTAATTAATTAATTTTTCTTCATCCAGCGCCATCTTAACAGCAACAAATCTTAACAACAAATAAGTTTTTCCCCCCAATACGAATGACAAATGAAGTAGTGTGTCGCGCTGCTGCCATTTGCTATACCGCACTAGCACCAGCGTATCTGAACTAAGATGGTCAGCGATGCAGAGTTGGTAGAAAAGTCAACTTTGCATCGCAGGTGTTGTGACTCGAGTCTAGTGCGGGTTAGGTCATATAGATTCCATTAAAGAATATTTTACATCGACGCTCCGTTCAGCATAGTGCGGTCTTACCTTTAAACTACCTATGTTAAAAAGATTTAATTTTTTTTGCTTAGGTTGGTAGTACTGTCTTTCATTATGATGCGAAGTTTGAGCGCTATCTATCTACCAGTTTGTTTACAGCATCTGGATAAGTCAATCTAAATTTTGTGTTGCGAAAAGCATTTCATGCGCTGACATGTTGATAATGTTAGAAAACACTTTTGGTGATTCAGTTTTATCAAAAGCCCGTGTCCATGATTGGTACAAATCGTTCAAAAAGTGCCGTGAGTTTGCTGAAGACTACCTTCAATCAATGCAGTAAAAGAAATTCTGCTTGTAAATCGTCGTACTAGCTGAAGAGAGAGAAGCAAAATATATAAACATCTGATATACATTTTTACCATCAGCCAATAACCGATATGGTTGACAAAGAACATTGTAAAATAAAAAAATGTTAAATTATAATAAAATTACGAGGGGTAAACAGCGAGTTAAATCTTTGTACACTAATGGATTTTTGTCATAAAAATGGCCACTAATGGCTAGTAATGGTTCACTATTGGCTAGTAATGTCTGAGTAATGGCTACTAATGGACGAGGTCTGTACACCAAAATGGACCTCGCGGTTTACCCCTCGTAAAATTAATTCTTAAAAAAAAAGCAAAATAAATTATTTTTAAGGATAAAGCCTTAAACTTAAATTTACCTCAACATTTTTTTATAGATATTTTCATTTATTTTAATATGATAAATAAACGCTACGCCACTGGAACAGATTAAACTATTATTTTGTGGTGTGTTTCATTTAATTCGGCAAATTTAAAAATGCTTAGGCAAGGCTGATATTTTAAGCCCATGGGCAAGTAAGAAAAAATAAAGGATGAACTAGGGATAATTATATTTAATTTAAACCGCATAACAGAAGGTGACTTTTATTTCATTTTTAATTTTTTTAATACAAAAAAAAATTAATGAAATAATAGAGTTATCAAAAATTGTTATTACGTTATAGCGCGTTAATTGTAGAATGGAATGTAAAAATTAAAAAATGTATTCGTATTTTTCCTAATGCTTTAGAAATGGGAATTTAGTTTTGTCCATCTATTTTGGAAATTTATCCAGCATTAAAATATGTAGTCAGATAGTGATTTTATTACCTTTGAGATTTTTAACTGTATCTTGGGTTATCAGTTAAGGAAATTATGATTCCGTTTTCGCGAAATTACACGAATTATATTTTGTTTTAATTAGTAGTAATTTTGCTTTCTTATTAAATTTCTCGGCATGAATAGGAATTCTAATTTTTTCTTACAGTAACTTAGCTATTGTACCACGTTTTAATAGCTTTTAGTGATAATGCTAATTAAAAAACGTTACCAATACAAAACTTTTGTTAATTTCTGGCCATATAATATATATTTTACATATATATTACAAACTTTTATTAGATCGAACAAAAAACGTTTTTGGAGGACATTACTGCGCCTTAGAAGTCTGATCCACGACCTAGGTGCCTGATCTAGAACTTAGGTGCAGGATCCAGAACCTAGCTACAGGATCCAGGACCTAGCGGCAGGATCTAGGACGGTGGTCTATCAGGACAATGTAATTTCTTTTGAAAAAAAAAAACAATTTTTTAAAAAAAATTTATTGTAAAATGAAGGTACTGAAAATCTGGACAATGTACAGGGTGGCCAAATAAGAATGCGAGGTACTGTATCTGGGAAACTATCCATCGTAGAGGCTTGCGGAAAAAAAAGTTATAACTAAAACGGCCAAGAGAAAAACCTGGAAAATATTTTCAAGTTTCTAAAATGGCCGCTAGGGGGCATAACTGCAATCTTCAATCTAAGAAAGTGATGTTTCTGTGAATTCCGCTATATTAACCTAACAAAAAAATACATGATCTTTAAAGTAGAGGATAATCTGAATCTTTTTTGTTTGACAATTTTTGCTGCATCTCTAAAAATAAAGTGGTGGGGGGTATTCAACGGTTTCAGTAAAAAACACCCTGTATATTCGAAACGGCTGAGCCGATTTTAACAAACTTGGGCTAGTTGAAAAGAGCTATTCTTGGGCTAAAAATGCTATAATATTTGAAGTTTTGTTAGTTTCAGATGTCGCCGCTAGAGGGCTTTTTTCGACATTTCGACAGAAATGGTTAATTTTCTCAAAAAAATTAAATGCATTGGTATGATTTCTTTTTCATGAAAAATTAGATAAATTATGCCTAAACAAGCTCGCGAAAACCGCATCTCGGTATCTTGTTCCTAACCTAAAATTTAGGCCAAAGAAAATTTTATACGGAAATCTCTTAAATTTTTATTTTTTAAACTAATTAATTCCTTTTATTATGTAAGTTGTGGCCCTAAAAAGGACCGAATTAAAAAAGAAAGGTTTTTAATGTCCCCGTAAATGCTCGAAATTATGAAGCCTCTCATGGGTAGACAAAACTGCAGCTTCAATTTCGGCTCTCGGTATGTTACGTAATGCATTACGAATCCGATTTTTCGTATCTCTCTGGTCGTAGGTTGAGTCTGAAAATTCAAGACAAGTGAAGTCTGGTGATCGCGCAGGCCATGGAAACAGACTTCCTCTTCCAATCCAACGCTGTTGTAATACTGCATTAATATGCTCTCACACAATAATGGAGAATTTTTATTTCTAATTCTTTGGACCGATGAAGCCACCTTTAAAATCTGCACAATATGCATTATTGGTCTGCAGAAAATCCGCATTGGTTGCGTGAAGTTCAGCACCAAGGACGTTGGAGTTTAAATGTGTAGTGTGGCATACTGGGAGGCAGAATTATTTTTTTTTAGCAATCCCTAAATGGCAATATCTTTCTTGACTTTTTGGCCAATAAATTACCGTTGTTGTTGTATGATGTTTCACTGGAAACACGTCAAAACTTGTTTTTGCAGTTGAATGGTTGCCCAGCACATTATGCTATTATTGTGCGAGAGCATATTAATGCAGTATTCCAACAGTGGTAGATTGGAAGAGGAAGTCTGTTTCCATGGCCTGCGCGATCACCAGACTTGATTTTCAGAGTCAACCTATGACCAGATACATACGAAAAACCGGATTCGTTAATGCATTACGTAACATACCGAGAGCCGAAATTGAAGGTGCAGGTTTGTCTACCCATGAGAGGCTTCAGCAATGCATAGAGCGTGATGATCAGCATTTAGAGCATTTACGGGGGCACTAAAAACTTTTCTTTTTTAAATCGGTCCTTTTTAGGGCCACAACTTACATAATAAAAGGAATTAATTAGTTTAAAAAATAAAAATTTAAGGGATTTCCGTATAAAATTTTCTTTGGGCTAAATTTTAGGTTAGGAACAAGATATCGAGATGCGGTTTTCGGGAGCTTGTTTAGGCATCATTTAGCTACTTTTTTATGAAAAAGAAATCATACCAATGCGTTTAATTTTTTTGAGAAAATTAACCATTTCTGACGAGATGTCGAAAAAAGCCCTCTAGGGCGACATTGGAAACTAACAAAACTTCAAATATTATAGCATTTGTAGTCCAAGAATAGCTCTTTTCAACTATCCCAAGTTTGTTAAAATCGGCTCAGCCGTTTCAAATGTACAGGGTGTTTTTTACTGAAACCTTTGAATACCCCCCACCACTTTATTTTTAGAGATATAGCAAAAATTGTTAAACAAAAAAGGTTCAGATTATTCTCTACTTTAAAGATCAGGTATTTTTTTGGTAGGTTAATATAGCGGAATTCGCAGAAACATCACTTTCTTAGCTTCAAGATCGCAGTTACGCCCCCTAGCAGCCATTTCAGAAACTTGAAAATATTTTCCAGGTTTTCCTCTTGGTCGTTTTAGTAATGACTTTTTTTTCCGCAAGCCTCTACGATGGATGGTTTCCAAGATACAGTACCTCGCATTCTTATTTGGCCACCCTGTACATTATTTATGTTTAAAAATATAACGTTTTGAGTGGTACCCCTGGCCCACTGGCCAATAAAAATACAGACAGAAATAAAAATGTATTCTTAAACAATCATCTTATAATACGTACCTATACCTTGAAAGTAATATCAATATATCCTGTACATAACGCAGACACCGATATTGAAACAATTCTAGATAACTCCCAGCCCATTTGATTCAATAGCGTCGCCGATGACACTCTTTCACTGTATAAATGAAATGTTGCAAAATGTTCGATATCTGGTCCAGACGTGCAATTTTGCGGTTTTGGTATAAAATCGTAGCCGTGCACTGTCAGAGGATATCACCAGTTTAAAACTTTGTGGCAGTTCCACTTTCGAGTGGATAGATAACTATATTGGACGTTCACTTTTATCACTATAGTTTTGGAAGTGTTCCCTAGTCGCTCCGGTGAAAATGATCTGCGATTTTGAGACTTCATGTAGATTTGGTTCGATTACTCTACTGGGTGTTCTAAATTTCAAAGTTATCTTCGACAACCTTGTTTGACATAAAGTTTTTTAGAAGTTAATGTATTTTTTCTTTTTCTAATTACAGTACAAGATGCTAAAGTTAACTTTTAGGTATGAGGTGTTTTTGAATGGCCTCGGCTATGCTATATTATATCAATTGCCAAATATTGCATGTAAAAGTTTGTTGCCGGAGAAATCCAAAGTCCGCTATTATTAAGATTACGAAAATTTCTCCAAACTGCATTTCATGTTTCCATAATAAATGAAGATGTTTTATTAGCGTTTTTTCTCCTGCTACATTATGGTCCGAATAGTCCATGCTGAAATTGACTATTTCTATAGAAAAAAACCAAGACATCAAAATTTAACCTCTTATAGGCATTTTTGAAGAGAAAAAATGATGGAAATATATTTATTAAACAAAGTCGCAGTGATTTTTGGTATAGCTGGAGCATGCGGAACTAACGAGCTGTATAATCTTGAAGTGAAAGATGTGGAACATAAAAATTGTATAATATTGGTGAAGATTCCGAATACAAGAACATTTGCAGTAACAGAAGATTGGGTAACATTTGTACATCGTTATATGCAACTCCAGCCGAAAAAAGCTCAAGATGAACGCTTCTTTTATCGTTTTGAAAGAGGCAGATGTATTAATCAAGTGGTTGGAAACATGCAAAATTCCAAATCCAGATCAGTACACCGGCTACTCTTTTAGAAGAACGTCTTCTACATTATAAGCAAATGTTCCAGGTTGATACATTCGATTTGAACAGACATGGGGGCTGGAAATCGTCAACGGTGGCGGAAGGATACAAAGCAGGTTCTATGAGCCATAAAATTGAAGTGACTAATAAATAATATGCCAAATATCCAAAGAGTTTATCAATGAAGATATTGCTAATGAAATAATATTCCAAAAATCGACACAGATTTATCAAGAAATAGATATTAAAGAGTTTACTAATGAAAATAGGCCCTTAAATCTCTCAGGCACATTTAACAATTGTAATATTACATTTAATTTTAAGTCAAAGTAAATATTAATCAAAATGACATTTTACTTTTTTTGTCCCTAGCGCGAAAGTACTTTCGTAGCAATCACCTAGCAACCGATCATCTAGCACTTTTGACTTTCGCTTCTGTTATCAAAATAGGAAGATACACTTTCGTACAGGGGAGAATGAAAACAATTTTTACGTCCTCAACCCACTCATTTTGCTCACATTGTCCTACAAAAATCTCGTATAAAATAAATTTAGCAAAAGGTAAAGTTCAATAACACCACGTACTCATTTAATATGCACATCGAGATGACTACAATATCTCGATCCTAGCAGTACTTCGATTGTTCCTAACACCTACCGCAACAATAAATACGACGATATGCTCCTAGTTTTATACCTTCCTCTATCAGAATAATCCTTATTTATGAAAAAATCACGAGCGTACTCCTGGTAGCAAGAAGTCGTTATGGTCTTTACGACGATAGTAAATACGGATTTATTATTGATTTAGTGACAGTTCGGTTATACGGTTACGTGCAACTGCACTGTCTGTGCATTCAAGGCGAGCAATATTTTACGGGTTTAGATTTAATTGGGAAAAAATGGATGGGATACGTAGATGATATATTTATAAGGAGTTTCAAAGTGTTCTAGTAATTTTTTGTAATGCATTAGAGTGGGATGGTAATTGGATAGGATTCATGTAAATGGAACCATCTTGCAAATAATTTATTGTCAGTTTCCATCATTTTACAGACAATCTGTTAAATATTCTAAACAATTATATACAAGGCAAGAAAATATTTTTGGGTGATTTGATAATTACATTCTTTGAACTGGGATTTTATTATAAAAAAATAATAGAAAAATACTTCAAATATATACGTCTGCTACTATATTATGAGGGTAGAGCTCTATTTAGATCTTCCTACTTAATAACTACATCTTCTCTTCCTATGGGTTGCATTGAAACATTGTGTGATCAGGTATACCTTCTCCAAGCAATATATTAATCTTGCATCTTCAGTTTTCCCATAATATTTAAAACATCTCAATGGGAGTTGACTGAGGAAGTACTTAGGCTGAGCCTCAGCGACCGTATTCACTGGTCCTGAACCAGCATTTGGCATTCTCAAATCCTCAATACGACTCTCGCTGACTAGGTGGATGTTAAAAGAACACCAGTCACGCTGGGAACTCGCGCGTAATCGAATGGTCAAAGCCCCATCAAAAGTACTGACAGATAATATTCTGAATCTAAGCAGAAGTCACGGGAATAATAACCGGACATTGTCATGTTAGGGAACACCTACATAAAATTGGAATCTTTCAAGATGAACCCATATGTAGATTATGCAATGAGGAGGATAAAACAGCTTCTCATATGATACTAGAATGCCAAGCATTCACACACTGGAGGTATAACCTACTACTAAAAAGGCTACTCAGCCTGATAAAGGTAACAAATCTTTTCACTGAAGTAATACAAGTCTTAAAGCTGCAGTATTGAGGCATTTATAAACCTCAGTCAGATACATCGTACAACTTATTGCTTTTACGTTGACAATTTTGCCTGTCTCTAAATTTGGTATCAGACTTCTAGTCCATGTCCATTTCTTTTTCTTCTTTCTTAAAGCTGCAGCAGCGATTTTATCAATATCCATCACGGAAATAGGGTTAAAGCAACTGATGGCCCTAGGTTTGCCATGATACTATGTGGAGCCAAAGTCAAGGCCAGTGTCGCCATTACGCCAATCTTGGTGACCAATGCATTGGCTTACCTTGGACCATAGTATGAAGGGGCCTTTACAGATATCAGTTCGGATGATTATGTACTCTATATTGGCTAACTCCGGCATTTTTCAGTTTTCTTGGTCTAATGCACTATTTAGCTGTCTTGGAAGTATTTCAACATACCTTCTAATTGCTGTATTATGTAATGCCCCATTATGAATATTTGTCAGTTATCTAAGGTGATTCCTTTTTCGACTTCCAGCCGTTCTTATATATCAACCTCCAGTAGGGTGGAAGAAAGTTGCCTATAGGTGGTATAGAGTAACGCTAATTTCGCCAGCCTTCAAATTTCTGGGAACTTTTGATGTCTTACAAGACATATGTCGTGTTACTTCTTACCTTCTAAAACTTTCATCAGCGCTCCTACTGTACATAATTCTAAATAAGAAAAGTAGCATAACAATAGCTCGACACTTTTTTAAGAACACAAAGCTTGAACTAAAACTCAACAAAATTGTTCACATTTATTATCCCTCGAACAACTACTGGAATTAAATCTCCTTCTTGGCGTTAAAATGAATTTCCCAGTAATAAAACTTTTCATCTGGAAGTAATAAAATTCTAAATTAAGAGGAGGCCTTTACGTGCCAATTTATTCAATTACACTTTCTGCCTTTTATGTTAAATTGACTGTGATACTATTTCTTCTAGTGCACTCGTATTATACTTTTGTGTCTCGTTAAAAATTTAATGAGGTACTACAAAAATCTTTTCCGCTAATAACATAATTTCGAAGTCATTACACTTAATTTTAAAATATGTTTATTTACCGAAAGTTGATTTTAATTATTTCCTTTTGCTAATCATGGAGTTTATTTTTTACTTTATTTTATTAGGGTGAGAAAAATCTGCAAATTGAAATTAATAAGAGATATATATTTTGTCATTTAATATACAAAAATAATTTTAAGTTTTTACCTCAAGCAGTCCAAAAACTTTAAAACAAGCGTAGTGTCTAGTTAGTTATAGTTTAAAAACAAAAATTATCTGGACTTAGTAAACAAAATATGCATAAAAATGAAACCGTTAAACGGGAAAAATCATTGCAAACAATCTTGCGCTCGTTTCTCATTGAATATACAAAAATCGTGAAAACGTGACTAAATTGAATCACTAATCAGATTTATTAAAAGCGGATGTTCCAGTTTTTTTATAAATCGTAAAATTAATCTCCGTATTGCCTCGTTGAAATGCAACAATATTATCGTGTAAATTCGTCTTTTTTCTGTAGTTTTTAAATCTTAAAACTTGTTATTAAGGATCATTTAAAAAATATATTTTTTCAATTAGTAGTAACGAAAGTCTAAACATTACCCTAATATAAATAATCTTAAATACTACTAGATAAATATTACGTTTGTTGGCATACAATCAATTACATCAATATTTGATGTTTAAATTTAAAAGAAAATATTGAATATTTGAGTGTAAAGTGTCTTTCTCTGTTTTTAATACAAACTGGACCTTGTTTTATACACTTTATTTTTTACCATTCCCCAAATATAAAAATCGAGGGGTGTAATATCGGGAGACCTCGGTGGCTACAGCTCAAAAAGATTGTTTCTTCCTAAACTCAAAACTGACCGACATTTAAACTTACTAACTAAAACTTAATGCAAAAAACTCAAAACTGACTGAAAATTTTGTGTTAACGCAATAAATTTAAACTGACTGACATTTAACACTTCTGTCAAATTATTACTTCCCATGGCACACTAACTATTAAAAAAATTAAAACAAATAATTTTGTGTATAGACCAAAATAATGAAAAAATTAAAAATGCTGATTTTGTCATGAACATCGGTATGTGGGGTTACAATAATATTTTGAACAACTTTTTCTAATAATTTTTTTCGATATCTCTAACTCTAGGAAAATATCGAGAATCGGCCCTATTTGTCAATTTGTAGCAGGCTGAGTTTAAAGTCCAGATTTTAACTGATTATCTTAAAAAATGTGAACCATGCATGACCATGCAAAAATTCAAATCTCTATTCCTTCAAATAACGAAAATATCTTAAGTGCGACAAACTGTATGTATAAAATTTGGTATGGATATGTAGAATGCGAGAATTCAGAAGCAATGTGATATTATTGACCTGGAGAAACCATGTGAAAAAGTTTGGAGTGTTACGTTAATAAAAGGGTCACTAGGATGGCCTCCAAACAAGCATTCTTGTGAAAAGAATTTATTTTATATCATTTAATTATAAATATGTTTCTTTGCAGACCCACTTTGGATTCATCAGTGCAGACTTATTAATTACTCAACAATTAAAGCCAAAATTAGACAAAATGGTTTTTAATAAGAATTCTCTATTAAGTTGCGAAGAATATATATAGTAGAAGGGTAGTCACTGATCCACATTCTCGTCCACATTCTTGGTTAATAAGAAATGTTTTGATAACAATCCCGATTGCTTTAATATTATCTGTCAAAAGCTTAAATTGATTTCACTTGTTGATCGCAGAATGATAGCAGATGCAAAATTTATATTCAAAATAGCTAATAATTTAATAGATCGTCCTGTTTTATTAAGTGATTTATACTATACGGTGCCATCTCATAATACCAGAATAAAAAATAATTTTTACTTAAACTCATCGCATACTAATTATTACTTAAACTCCCCTTTGAATAGATGCCTGAAAACATGTAATAATTTATGTAATCTCTCAGAGGTTGATATTTTTTCTTGTTCCCTGAACACTTTTAATACTAAGTTGAAATTATATATAGGCTTAAGCGGTTAATGTTGGTGTATTGCAGTATGTTTGTATTTTCATATCTAGTATTATAAGGAGCACACATGTTATTATATAGTCTATATTTTTACGAATACTAATTCTGGGTTTGTCCCGTTTGTATTCCATTTACTATAAATAAATAAATAAATAAATAAATAAATAAATAAATAAATAAATAAATAAATAAATAAATAAATAAATAAATAAATAAATAAATAAATAAATAAATAAATAAATAAATAAATAAATAAATAAATAAATAAATAAATAAATAAATAAATAAATAAATAAATAAATAAATAAATAAATAAATAAATAAATAAATAAATAAATAAATAAATAAATAAATAAATAAATAAATTAAATAAATAAATAAATTACGACTTTGATTTTACAACTACTAAATTTTTCATAGATTTTTTCTAAGGTTTCAAATTAACGCGCTTATGTTTTTACACTTATTTATTGTTGAAAATATGAAAATGACCATAATAAAAAAATCCATTAATATTATTTTTAATAAAATATAATTAGTATGTACATAGAATGTATTTAGAATATTCTATATTAATGTACTAGGGATATAATATATAAATATTCATAGAATATTTTAATATATCCAATACATTCTTTGATCGTTCTCAGAATATTTGCTTAGGAATATTCTGCAAAAAGAACATTGGTATCTTGTGAGGATATTCTGGGGATATCCTGTGCTGTGTGGGAGGGGTAGGAAGCAAACTAAATCTATTTTCGCTAAGAAGATCGCGGCATACAGTACTTATGTGGACATAAACCCATCAGAAAAAAGCAAAAAAATTATAATGGTATTTTTGAGAAATAAAACGCCTGGCTGTTTATGTTTAACGTGATATTCGTCAACGTTTATTTCCATTCATTGGAATACCAAATTTGGCAAACATGACTCCCGAGCGATTAAGAAATGCAAATTTTTATTAACTCTAACAGTTTCCCGCATGCCTGATTGTCAACACATATTTAAGGATGCAGCGTTTGTTGGAACAATAGACCATTCTAAGGCTAATTAACTTTAGTTTCCTGTATAATAACTACTGAGATTTTTTACATATTGGATACAATGAAACGCGCCGTTGCACCGTGGACCAGTAACGTAATTCATGGTGACAAAATTAAAATATATAATATTATTATATTGCCTGTAATAAAAGTGTTTTTCCTAGCCAACCAAGCGCATTGGCAGTCAAAATATTCAGGATACTTTTTTATTTAATGCGTCACAAATTCCAGAACCGACCCTGGAGCCGCCTGGTAATATCTGAAACTAACCCGACATTGATACAAACTATTCTGTCAATACAGTCAAAACAAACCTCCCGAAATCGCTATACTTCCCCAAAAATAGATGTCCCCACAAATTCCGAAAGCAATTTGTCAATTTCAAGACGCTAAATCCTGGAGATAAACCGTCTAAACCTGAGGGATATTTAAAAGGAAAAGGTTCCCTAAAAGCTCAGCACGTGTTGGCCACGTGTCTGCTGACGTTAATCCTTGTTCCTATGCAGCCAATAACTGTTATCTATTGAAACAGGAATGATATTGGCAATACAATCGTAAAGAAAAAATTGGTAGCTTGTGGTGTTATCTTTAGGAAAATAATGACGAATTTTTTGATAACTGGAACATTACTGCTTGGGGAGGGTTCGTTAATCCTAGATTTATTATTGTAGTTTATTGGGGATGGACTGCTTTTTTTTAATTAGAATTTTTATTACACCAAAGAGATTACATTTGTTACAGGCTATTAAATTTAAACGATTTTATTCTTTTTCACTATTCGTTACTTTAAAACTTTTTGTAGAAAATTATCCGTTTTTAATTTTTTTCAGTCCTCAAGTTTCCATTTCCATTTTCCTGCTTTTTTGAGTTCATGACGAAGTTCTATACTCAAAATTAAATCCAGGCCTACTGGAAATTTTACTGTATTTTAAACTGAAAAAAAAAAAAGAATATGATCACAAAAATGATAGAAAACTCGTTTAATCTAAGAATTTTGTATAAGCTTTTAGACGCCATAACTAAAACATATTACACGAAGGTGGAATTTTTTGTAGCTTAAAAATTCCAAAACAGTACCGTGGGAGTGACAAAACTGCACAAATGATGAAATGAAATCACACAAGTTCCCAAGAACAAGGACATTAAAAATGTCCTACACTGCACCAGCGTCTGGACTTCAACAACTACTCCGTGGGCTATATGCCCCACCAGGTATTGAATTACGAAAGTCTAGACGTCCAGATGTCCAGCTTGTCTGCTTCTTACTGAATAATGCCGAAAGGGGTCTAAGAATGGCAAGCTCCTTTAATGACAAAATCGAAGTTTTTGGGTTAAAGCCCCGACTTGGTCGGGGACCAAACTACGTCTGGACTTTCGTAATTCAATACCTAGTGGGGCATATAGCCCAAGGAGTAGTTGTTGAAGTCCAGACGCTGGTGCAGTGTAGGAAATTTTTAATGTCCTTGTTCTTGGGAGCTTGTGTAATTTCATTTCACATCATTTGTGTAGTAAAAAATATTAATTTTTTATAATTGGCTGCCGATTTGACTGTGGAGTGTAGTAAAGAATTAATTGTCACATACCGCACGTAATAGTATAATACGTAACAAGTGTTGTAATTAGCATATTACGTACGAACGGAAAAATTCCATGAGTGCGTGCCTGCTTTACAATACTTTATCTACGCCTTAAGAAAAATAACTATTTTTTTTAAATATAAAATTTACGTTTCTAATTAATTTCAAAATAATTTAAAAGTGCTATATATTGAGAAGAACACTTTAGGGGAACATAATTAAAATTTATAATTAGTAATTTTTATTTTAATAGGTTAGATTAATATAATTGGTTATGACGTGAAAATTATGTAAAGGTCGGTTTAGGGAAGAAAATTGAAGGATGGTTGTTATGACAGGTTTGTTTATGTTGATAGCGGGATTAGATTGTTTTGAGTTTTGAGAAATGTCAGATGTTAAAAATTTAAATAAATATTATTAAAAAGTATAGAAAAATCAAAGAATATCTATTTTATTACAAATGGCGCCCAACGTGGGGCTCAAATGGATTTAACCAAAAAGGAGGAAAAAGGAACAAAAAGAGCAGAAGGAGCAAATTAAAAATATACAAGAAAACATAAAAGGACAAGACAAGAGATATTTAAGAGAAGAAATTCAAGAAAATTGGGTGAGAATCAGACAGGATATAAAGAATGAATTTGAAGAGAAGATATGTCAATTAGGGGATAAAATAGATGAAAATTTGAAAAGTCACATAGAAGTAGAAGTAGATGAGAAATTGGTGGATTTTAAAAAAGAAATGATTGCAAGAATAATAGGGGTAGAAGAATTACAGGAGCAGAATAATAATAAAAATGTTAAAAATTTAGACAAATCCTTAAAAGAAGAAATTTTAAAGAATAAAAACAGGTCAGGTCAAAATTGTCACAGATGGAAGATTAAATTAAAAAAATAAATATTTTTTTGGATATTGGAAGAAAATTTTAATAAAGAAGATGAAAGAAAAAAAGGGAAATCATTGAAATGGGGCGGATAAAA
This sequence comes from Crepidodera aurea, assembly GCA_949320105.2. NCBI lineage: Eukaryota > Metazoa > Arthropoda > Insecta > Coleoptera > Chrysomelidae > Crepidodera > Crepidodera aurea. The sequence continues at coordinate 34,489,163 of OX439475.1, read as the reverse complement.
TGAAGAAATAGTAAAAATTGAATACGACAAGATAGAAATTAGTAATCAATAAGAAATTTCAGGCAACATAGATATTAGTAATATTTAGTGGTAATGATTAGAACTAGATAGAGCAATTTAATTTGTTTTTGAATAGTAGTTTAGGATAATTTTTTCTTTTTTAGAATATTATAAATTTTAATTATCAGGGGGGTTTGAGAAGAACAAACACTTCAAAATGTTTAAAATAAAACCTTTATTAATGAATAGCAATAATTGTCCATTATAATTTATTAACTGACTGACATTTCTGTCAAACTTTTATGTAATGTATATTGCCTAAATTGATTAAATTATCGAAGGTAATACCACGAGTCCTCCAAATTTAATCTATAAAATTTGAGAGGTCGTGTGGTATTTGGAAAGATTGTTTTTTCAATCATGTTGTATTAAAAAAAGAGAATAAAGTCATTTATGCACACAAATGTTCAATTTAAATTGAAACATCAAAAAATATTGAGCTGTTATAGTTTTCAATACAGTGCCACCAAGGCATACGTGATTGCGTTTGGCTTAATTCGGGTATAGAGTTTGACATTTGTCAGTTTTAAAGAGATTTATGGATTTTTAATTATTTGGGTATTCAAAAACTGATGTTGTATGTGTGAATAAACGAATAAACAGGTTAATTTACAAATAAATTTTGAAATTTGGGTATTAACATAGATTTACAATACATTTTAATGGAATAATAATTGATAATGCTAAATAAAATTTGTTAAATGTTTATATTTGACATTTCAAAAAAGGTAAACACAGTTTAATCAAGAAACAAATACGAAGAAGCGGTTTTATCAAAGGTAATACCACGAGTCCTCCAAATTTTATCGATTAAATTTTTGGTTTTCACGAAAACGGCTTTATTTGGAAAAACCACGAAAACAAACTGATTGATAAAATCACGAGTCCGCAGGACGAGTGATTTTATCTTAAATCAGTTTGTTTGAGTGGTTTTGCCTAAAATAAAGGCGTTTGAGTATGAAGATCAAAAATTTAATCTATAAAATTTCAGAGGACGAGTCGTATTTGAAAGGATTATTTTTTGAATCATTTTGTATTAAAAACAGGGAACATAGTCATTTATGCCAAAGACACTTTACACACAAATATTGAAAATTTTCTTTACCAATTTAAATTGAAACCTGAGCTGTTATAGTTTTACATACAGGGCCACCAAGGCGATTTTTTGACTGGCTACCCCGCGAAACGGCGCCTTAAATAAAAGCGAAGAAGAATAATGAAATGAAGTCTTTCTTAATTTAATTAATTTTAAGTTTAGTGTTAAAGTGAGGTATCTAAAAATGTTAAAGGAGTTTTGAAATAAACTAATAAAAACAGGTTAGTTTACAAATACATTTTAAAATTTGGTTATTAACATAGATTTGTAATACATTTTAGTATAATAATAATTGATAAATGTTTACATTTGACATCTCAAATAGGTAAACACAGTTTAATCAAAAAACAAAAACGACGAAGCGGTTTTATCAGTATAAAACACAATGATTGGTTAGGATCCTGAGTTGTTATTGGCTGAAACCACAAAATCTGACTGTTTTGACAGATGAAAAAAATAATCAGTATAAAACACAATGATTGGTTAGGATTCTGAGCTGTTATTGGCTGAAACCACAAAATCTGACTGTTTTGACAGATGAACAAAATAATCAAAGGTAATACCACGAGTCCTCCAAATTTTATCGATTAAATTTTTGGTTTTCACGAAAACGGCTTTATTTGGAAAAACCACGAAAACAAACTGATTGATAAAATCACGAGTCCGCAGGACGAGTGATTTTATCTTAAATCTGTTTGTTTGAGTGGTTTTGCCTAAAATAAAGGCGTTTAAGTATGAAGATCAAAAATTTAATCTATAAAATTTCAGAGGACGAGTCGTATTTGAAAGGATTATTTTTTGAATCATTTTGTATTAAAAACAGAGAACATAGTCATTTATGCAAAAGACACTTTACACACAAATATTGAAAATTTTCTTTACCAATTTAAATTGAAACCTGAGCTGTTATAGTTTTACATACAGGGCCACCAAGGCAATTTTTTGACTGGCTACCCCGCGAAACGGCGCCTTAAATAAAAGCGAAGAAGAAGAATGAAATGAAGTCTTTCTTAATTTAATTAATTTTAAGTTTAGTGTTGAAGTGAGGTATGTAAAAATGTTAAAGGCGTTTTGAAATCAACTAATAAAAACAGGTTAGTTTACAAATACATTTTGAAATTTGGTTATTAACATAGATTTGCAATACATTTTAGTATAATAATAATTGATAAATGGTTTACATTTGACATCTCAAATATGTAAACACAGTTTAATCAAAAAACAAAAACGACGAAGCGGTTTTATCAGTATAAAACACAATGATTGGTTAGGATCCTGAGTTGTTATTGGCTGAAACCACAAAATCTGACTGTTTTGACAGATGAAAAAAATAATCATTATTATTCTTAATGTTTTAAATAAAACTGTTGATAAATTAATGCATCTGATGATCGTAATGTCTTAATAAATATCCTAAGACAATAATTATTCATAAATTAACGGTTTAAAACTTATATATCGACTTTTTGTATAAAAATCACACGGCGCGGCGGTAGATTTGTATCACCATAACGCACGCATATGTTATCCGTCGCCTACTGGTGTTTTTGACAGTATAATATTGAATGAGTTTGGGTGGGTTATTTTATTACACGCGGATGAAGTATGTACAATCATAAGACTAGGAGAACACAGCTATTAATGGCAGGTACTAATGTCTTGTCCGCGCGCAATTGACCTGTCTCTTTTGGAGTCATTTTATAATATGTAATGGTTAAACTGACCGCGGCGCGCTATTGACATATGCCCTTTAAATGACTGTGAGCCAACGCGGTACCCACTTCAAACAGAACTTCCTTCTAATATCTTCCTTCTGAGATGTTTAGGGTGTCAGTTATCTTACGTTTCTTCAATTTGCGATGGGTCAAAACTATTTTATGTTTTCTGTCGAATTTGGGCGACCAGAGCATTCATCATCATCATCGGTGTTTGTACGGTCCAGTTTAAAATCAATTAACCACTTCTCTACCATTTGTCTGGATGGAGGCCAAATAACAGTTGTCAAGCCATTGCTTTGCTTATTCGCTATTTTGTTCCATTTGTCATGAAGCTAGAATTTTGTACAAATTTTTTACGTATTGAATGGAGTATTGCGATTTTCATTTTTTACTTTATTTTTAGTTTAATTTATTTCCAAAAACCGCTGTTGATCTCCGCAACTGACCCGAGTAAACACCGAGTTCCTGTGTAGACACAGGGCCCAGTACCGGCCCAGCCGTACCGTATATTTAGCCGGTAATTGTTGGTGGTAAACAAAGCTCGTTAAGGTAAATTGTCGTTAACAGTTCGTGAATCGAAGGAGACGCGTGAGGTCGCATTATTAAGGGTCTTTACTTATCGAATCGGATCCGATGCCGTAAGGACTTTACGACCGTTTTCGACGATAACTTATTTATAATACACCCTCTTAATATAATAAATTGACGTTGTTTACGTATATACTATAAATGATTGGAAGTTTCCTATCTACGATTTACTGCGGAGACGTCCACTTTCACTTGTGTTCGCTATAGGAGTTCCGCAATGATTCGTTTTGAGCCGTTAATTATTTTATTTATATGTTTTTAAGGACAATATCTTACATCATGAAGAAATAGAATATAAGACCAGAGAAATCCAGGCTACTGCAGTAAGTGTGAGCATTAGACACTCTCACATTACTCCAGTTGCTACCTATTGCCCACCAAGATATTCTTTGAAGAAAAACCAATATATGGATTTCCTATCTAATCAGGGTAACAAATTTATTATTGGCGGTGACTTTAATGCCAAAAATACCCACTGGGGATCTAGATTAACGACCACTAAAGGTAAATAACTTTTAGAAGCAATGAAAGAATATAAGTGTGAAGCTCTATACACTGGCAAGCCTACCTATTAGCCAAACGATCCCAACAAGATTCCAGACCTTATTGATTTCTTAATAATCAAAAACATAGCCAACTTTTTAGAAATAAAAGAAGAAGAATTCTGATCATTCCCCTATCATCTTAACACTTAGTGAAAACATTATTAAAAAATAAAATAACCCTACATTGACTAACAAATTACCAGATTGGAAAAGCTTCAAAATCATCCTTGAAGGAAAAATTAATCTATCTGTTCCTTTAAAAAATAAACAACAACTACACGACGAAGTGAAATTGCTTAATGATAATATCCAACAAGCAGCTTGGGAAACTACACCTGCTATTAATAGAAGGACGGTAGGAAACAACTATCCTAGAGAAATAAGGGAACTAATCTCTGAAAAAGGAAAGCTTAGAAGAAAATGGCAGCAAGATAAAACTATACTCAACAATGCTACCCAAAGACTCAAAAGAGAAATACAACAAATTAAAGAAGAACCGATTAGTATTTACCTAAGAGAATTGAAAGCTACTAAGAGATTGAAAAGACCCATAATGCGAATACCACCTGTCAGATTGGAAGATTGTAAATAGGCTAGAAATAATGAGCAACTTGCCAATCACCTAGAAAAAATCTTTCAACCTCATAAAGATCAAGATGAAGAACCCACTCTGAAAGAACATCCACAGATTGATCAAGAAATACAATTTACCTCTCCCAAAGAAGTAATTACCGAAATGAAAGAAAATATCCATCCGAAAAAAGCTCCAGGTTTTGACTTAATTACTGCAGAAATTTTAAAACAATTACCCAAAAAAGCAATAATTAAACTAACTAACCTATTAATGCTGCCTTCAGTATGTACCTTTGAAAAATTGCGGAAGCCATAATGATACCCAAGCCAGCGAAACCACCACATGAGGCATCGTCATACAGAGCGATCTCATTACTGCCTGTATATCCAAACTATTTGAGAAACTCCTACTCAAAAGACTAAAACCACTTATCGAAGAAAGAGAAATTATCTCTGATCACCAATTTGGATTTAGAAATAAGCACTCGACGATCGACCAAGTTCATATGAATAACCAACATTATAGAGAAATCATTAGAAGAGAAAAACATTTGTGCTACTATCTTTCTTGATGTAGCACAAGCGTTTAATAAGGTTTGGTATGAAGGCTTAATACATAAGCTCAAGCTTTTCCTTCCAAAACAATATACCTATAGATATCCTCCATTCATATATATCAGAAAGATACTTAAGAATTAGGCAAGAAGAAGCCTATTTCGATCTTAAAGAAATTAAGGCTGGAGTACCACAAGGAAGTGTTCTAGGACCTGTCCTATACTTACTGGACACATGTGATATTCCAGAGTTAGAAAACAAGACCAGTAGGAAAGAGCTATAAAGAAGCAACCCACAAGTTGCAAACAGCTGTCCACCTTATTTATGTTTGGATAAAGAGATGGAAAGTGAAACTTAATGAAACTAAATCACTCCACATTAACTTTACAAACAAAAGGATAGATCATATTCCTGTCAGAATAAACAATAACCTGACTCCATATTCAAACACAGCAAAATACTTAGGTATTACCTTAGATGCCAAACTCCGATGGAAAGTGCACGTTGAAAAGAAAAGAGAAGAACTTGGACTGAAATATAGAAAAATGTACTGGCTAATTGGAAGAAACTCCACTCTGTCTCCACATAATAAGCTTATGCTTTATAAGCAGATACTTAAGCCTGTATGGACCTATGGTATCCAACTATGGGGATGCACCAAAGAAAGCAACTTAGCAATCATCCAAAGATTTCAAAACAAAGCACTGAGGAACATAGTAGATGCCCCTTGGTACATTCGCAATAGTGACCTCCATAGAAAGAAGACTTAGTTTTAAGTTTCAAACTCTATTAGATTAAGTTAGAATTAAATTGCTGTTGACCAGATTGTAATATACTACTACTTTATGGGTGTTTAATAATAAAAAAATATATATGTTTTTCAGTCTTTCACCTGCAAAACTATTTTTTTTACTTAACTTCTTACTACTATTTTTTGAAAAATCATTACATTTCGTAAATTTTAAAAAATAAATGTTTTCCAGACAATAAAGATCATTCTTGGTCCACCATGTATATTCATAGCCCCCTATATAAAACATTCTTTTAAAATAAAAAAAAACAATAAATTCTTCAACATTCTTTATTTTAATCTTCCTATTAACTGGTGACTCCCATTTATCAAATCATAATTACTTTTTCAGCGTCACATTCACTACGAAATATTTAAAAAAGTATTAAGGGATATTTACAGGCATCTCATCATCGCCATCCTGTCATAAATTTAACAAAAATCAACACATGTTTCGGCTTAAAAAGTTTTAAATCTACCCCTAATGCGAGCGAACACGTGCGTGCATATTCTCACAGACTCCCACTTTAATCCACTTGCTAAACGAAGCTTTTCGACCAACCCGTAAAAGATCCCGTGATTATGGGGATTATTCTAGTGTATTTTGAGTGGAGTTTATTTTTAAACATTTTTTATATAAAAAATAGATTATTACAGCGTTTTGGCATTGTATAATGATAATATAGTAGTATCACGCTCTAATAAAAAGCGTTTGATGCAATCTCGCGCCGCATCTATTGACGATTTTATAAAGAACTCAATTTTTCAACATTACCATTATCGATAGTATACTACTGGCCTTTTGATTACTCGCAATTTTATTCACAATTGCCCTTTACCCACAAAATTACTTACAGACTAGTAAAATACTCACAAATTGGCAACCCTGATATCTCGGGGGATTATTAGTTATTTTTTTGGCCTTCAATTCCGTACGTCTTCCAATTCCCTTTCTTCGTAACTAAATAACACATTAACAAAAGACAAGCAGAAATGAAAAAGAAGATTTCAAATTATACTTTTATTCAAGCAACGACATGACCTAAAGACATGACTTGTGCTGCCATCTACAATCTGTCTACATTGTTCTAATGATAAAAGTCCGTATACAATAGTTTTGGAGTTAAAGTTTCTTCCTTAAATGGATAATTTACTGACTATATAACAATAATATATTCCCTATTCTATCTTACAGCAGGTATGTAGTAAAATACTCCGCTAATTCTAACCTATCGGAAAATAATTCATACTCTAGAAAATTCCGAGAGAAATAAATTCAGATCGGTAAGTGTATACTTACCCTGGAATCAATTATCATAAATAGCAGTTCCCACAAGTTTTGTTTATAAGAAACAAGCTAGGCATCTTGGTAATTGTAGTATTTCGGAATTAATCATTTCTTTAAAATGTTTTAACGACCACAGGGAGATTATTAACCAGTCATCGGTTAGTCTTTAAGGCCATATGTCGGTAATGGAGGATCAATTGTTCCTGTTTGTTGTATATTTTTTGACGTTTATTTTAGATTGATTTTTTTAAGGTATAGCAGGAAGGAGAGATATAAATAACTGTCACAGGATTCAGGAATGGGTTTTATAAAATTAGATTACCGGAATTTACTTATAGATGGGCTCTAGTTGTCAAACGCGTTATTGGGCTTTCATACAACATAGTTTTTCATAGCGTTAATCAAGTCTAAATTTAAGGACGCATTATTGGATGAGGATATGACAGCAGCAAATCCGAAAAACAACTTGCATGTATTAACTTTGTGTGGTATAACTTTCGCTCTCTTGTGGTATTGTTTAAACTTTGTTGCAGCTTTTTTACCCACCTTATTTTGTGATTTATCACCCTCTCACATCAATCGTTTATATTAATCTTATAACCCCTAAAGCAGATTTAAAACTCAGTGCAGCATTTAATTTTTTACACACTATTTACACCCGTTAGGAGTAAAATATCGAAAAATATTCTTAGTTAGTGCCTCCGTCGCCAAAAGAAAGTACTTCCCAAAATTGAAATAAATAAATACATGTATGGATTGACGTATTATGGAATTGAAATGCTGGATACAGAAGGTTAATAATAAGCAAACATAATTTTTGGAAAAGGGATGGTTAATATCAAAAACTGAATTTTCCTTTTAATTTCTCTCTCATTCTCTGGATATCATTCGCTCTTACTGTACCTAAATTACCGTTTTAAAGGCACATCAGCTTTGATTATATTTGCTATAATTGACAGTTAACCACTCCAATTTGCCAAAATGGTGGTTACCAACGATCTTAATGGTCAGTTGCTGGATTAAGGTCCTTTCGACGGGCAAATTAATATTTCGGAAATGGCGGCAATTGCCTTTACGTTGCTAAAACAAATAGCCCGGGGTCTTTAGCAGTAGCGTAGGAAAGAAAAAAAAATAGAAAGATATATACAATAAAATGTCACTTATACCAACATCCAAATAAAGCAGTTTTATTGACTATATTATTACATATATATCTCTACAGCAAGTCGTAGGTACTATGACACTAAATTTCTTACATACCACACATATACAGGGTGTCCCATAATTATACGACAAAACTCAGGGATCGAGTGGCATGGGTTAAAAGAGATATTCTGACATAAAGGTTAAAGGTATAATAATGTTTTTGGGTAAAATCATTTCAACAGCCTTTCTGATTTAATGGAAAGTTTAAAGAGCTGCAAATTAGACCAACAATACTTGAATAGCAGCAGCGGACTATTATAATATAATAAAAGCGACATAGTCATGTTGGTGCCTCCAGGTATTTTTTTTTATTCGCGTAGCTGAGCAGAAGGTAGGGTGCTGCGAAAACCATATTGTATAAGTTTATCCACTTGTCCCCAAACAAAGCCCGGTAGTAAACAGGTTACATTTTAGCTTGTCGATATCCGCTTAATAGAGTCTTCATCATCATCACGTAGCCTCTCTTGTCCACTGCAGGACATAGGCCTCCCTCAACGATTTCCGTCTGGAACGGTCTTGCGCTTCATTTATCCAGTTGTTTGATACTCACTTAAAATCGTCGGTCCATCGGGTTGGAGGACGTTCTCTGTTTCTATAAGCATCCTGTCTATGTCGCCATTCAATAATTTTCTTCGTTCATCTGTCATCTCCCTGTGTTTCCACGTGTCCCGCCCAACTCCATTTGAGATTTGTAATTCTTTCCTGTGACTTTAGTTCTTTGTCGAATTACATTGTTCGTTTCAAAGTCTCTCAAGGTCAAATCTAGCATAGAGCGCTCCATAGCGCGTTCAGCAATTCGAAGTCTCTCAATTGATTTTTTGGTGAGAGTAAGGGTTTCTGCGCCATAAGTCATGACAGGAAGTACACATTGATTAAACACTTTTCTTTTAAGGCAGGTTGGAATGTCAGATTTAAATACGTAACGCAGTTTTCCACATGCGGCCCACGCTAAGGTAATTCGTCGGGTATTCTCACATAGCTCTTACCGTTTAACTAAATTTATGATTCTCAAGTAATGCTGGTGCCTTGCTATGGCTTGATATATTTTGTCCAGGAATTTTCGCTGGACTGAAAAGGCACTATATTATTTCTGTAGCGTCAGTGGAATACTATTTTGGAGTTGCAGATCCTCAGAGAAGATTCCTGCAACTGTATGAGTTTTTTTTTGACCTCTTAGAGAAGATGGGGAAGACACCGGTTTCAGTATCCTTTGGTGTACACTATCCCTTTTTATCGTTACCTTTAGTATACATATGTTTGGAGCAAATTTAAAATATCTTTCAGGGCTAAAAAGCCGTTATTACACCAATTTTCCTTAGATATATTGTACGAAGAAGATGTTGCCCTAGTTACGCCACTGAAGGCTTGTGCGTGTCGTTTTCTGTTTTTCATCATGGTTCATCGTTAACTTTAAGAAGAGCTAATCGCTCTGCCGCAATTTTTTCGACAATTTTTTTCGGGTAATGGCAAAAGAGGTATTTTAATATGTTAATTTTTTTTAATCAGGTACTGAAAATACTGATTTTGAGCAAATACTGCAATTTGGGCCTTTATATTTCAAAGATAATTAGGAATTGGGGGAAAAGATAAATACTGAAGTACTTATAGGAAATTATTTTCAAATAGGTTGGAAAAGAAAAAGTTATTTGTACTAACAATATTTTTTTGGCATTCAAAAGGTCACTTATTGACAAAAAAATACAAGCCTATAATCAAATACTATTAAACGAGCAATTGTCAAAAGTAGTTAATTGTCAATCATCGATCATCGATGGAAATCACATCATATTTTTGTGCCAGGGGTGTTCCAAAGCAATGTTCAGTAGTTCAGTAATATAGTCGCGATACATAATGTTGGTCTAACAGTGGCCGGCGAAAACATTTGTGGAGTGATAATGGAAAATCGTCATAAGAAAATAACCTATTTTTGTAAATATCAACGTCAAGGTTTGACTTTGTCTAATTTCGCCATAATAACCTACAAATGTTGACAACTACTGACACGCACATCTCTGGGTAAACGTTAAGAATATGGGGCCGGCTGGGATTTTCATGAAATGTTGACAGATGCTATAAAACATGATAAAATCAATCAAAAATATTTTTCACATTAAAAAAATATATATTGGGATACTCACTCCTAAGACAAACAAGTGCGTTGAAACGATTATTTAACATATTTTTCCAATACAAACGCATAGGTACATAACTTTTCTACAAGTGCCCAAGTAGCAATTTATAACCAGAATAAGCCTGAAAAGTATTAAAAAAGGCATAAATAATTTGCTTGTCAAATGACAGCCATCTCATAAATTCAAAGTTGAAAATACAGCATTGCCAACTCAATTTCAGAAATCATAGATTTAGGTAAATATTTAATGGAACTTTGAGTAACACTGTTAAAATGGACACTTGTCAAACTGCTAAAAATATGTGTAATAGTTTTGGTTTTAATCATCTTTTTCCGAGTTAAATATTCGTATGTCTATGCTAGACTTTAATATTGAAACTCGGTTTGTTAAATTTAGTAAATTTTCGGGCAAATATAGTTTTGGCGAAGAACATTGTGACTTTTTTTTAAATGAAAAATGTAAATGTTTCTATCGTTATACAAAATGCATGGTAGAATCAAAAAATTTTGTAGGTCCAGATATTAGCAATTCATATAACGAAAAAATAAAACTTACTGAGAGAAATAAAGTAATGGGAAAATGGGGGAGGCGGGGAGAAGACACTACTTCAGTTTTCTTTGACTTTTGACTTCTAAGTAACTATTCTATCGTTTGAATAAAATATAAAATGTGTAAAATGTTACAGATTTAATTAGTACCAAATAAACATTTATTAGTTAATAAAAAATATTCAATCCCATTGTTACTGATATTTTCATATTTCTTACTTCTTGATGTCAATACCCGACAAAAGTTTAGTCCTGTATTTCCCTATTACCATTCAGCTCATCATGTAAAACAGGTCAGTCCTCTCTTACCGTTATACTTGTTCTTAATACATATATTTTGACCGACAACGATGACGACGATCAACCAGATATATCAAACTGATTATGTAAATCTCGATTTCCCATTTTGTATGTATCTTGTTATCATCATCGGCTTTGGTTTGCCGCAAATACTGGGCGTTTCAGTACAACAGTTATTTAAATTCAATTATATGGAAAGGAAAACAATAGATCTGTTAGAATGTTCAAATAGATTTATTTCATACATAATCCGTCGATCAATAACTTCGTAATGACTAAAAAATAACAAATGTTTGGCAAAATTATACTTTTTTTATCGATATAAACTCCTTAAAGGTTAGTGCTTCCTAAAAATCACATAGATTGGTCAATAGTGATTCTACGAACTTATTTAGTGGACCAATTAATACAAAGTTGATATCGGGCAATCTTAGTAGCCATTGTAAGAGTCTTCCAAACCATCTGCTGTATAGTGAGGAGAGGCTCTATATTGTTACTCCTTGAGGACCCACCATATCACCAAGTATCCCTGTTAATCCGATAATATGGAAAAATTGGATATTCCTTTTACGTGTCTGGATCATCTTCGGTCAAATTGATTCTTTTTAAAACGTTTAATGAGAAATGTAACATTGAACAGCCGAAACGTTGTTTGAAACAATTCATTTCCTCGTTGACACTTAACATAATTATTGAGACGTTTAAGGTTTTTTCTATGGTGACCCATAACAAAAATAAAAAAGTCCATAATTTGAAATTCCGTCGATTATTTAAACTGTCAATTAAAGTATCTGTTTCATCGATGAACCTCTTGTCAATTTTGCTCACCTTGTAAGGTTCGGGCACTCGGTGATCGAGCAGATTTATCAAAATGATTATGTAAATCTGAAATGTGCATTTTGTATGCGTCTTGTTATCGAGTTTTGCATAATTTGTGTGCCCCGCCGAATTCAGTGACACACAAAATTAAGTCTGAGCAAGTTGAACTTGATGAAGGAACGTTGACTTTGGTCTTGTTTCGGTGAAACTTATTATGTCATTTGCATGTATTTCGCGATCAGTAGCGTTCGTTCATAATTTAGGATCAGTAAAAAAGTAGCTGTAATTAGGATTATTAAAGCACGAATGCAAATTTATTTAGAAGTTCAAATAAGTGTATTTGGAAGAAAATAGGAAGAATATTGTACAACTTGTAAATATTGAATACTCAAAATACCCAGTAAGTATACTAAGTTGCTGTTGTAAAATCTCATTTATTATTTTCTCTTTACCTATATCGGCACATCTCTTAAGCTAGCAGAACAAAGTCAGCAGGATTAAAAATCAATACATGGACAATTAAAGGCTCATTAAAGGTTAATTAAATGCCCTAATTTAAAATTTTCTGCTCTGCGAATTTTCGCAATAATAACTGTTCAGCTAGCTTTAACTTAAGTGAGCAGAACATGATCGAAAAAGTGGTTGATACAATAAAAATTGCAATTTTCTTTGCACAGTTATTAATGGCTCATTAAAGGCTGTAGGAATACACTAATCGCGAATTTCAGGCTCGATTTATTTCTTTGCGAAAATGGAAAAAGTCATGACGTGGTGTTAAGGTTTACAGAGCATGGCGGAAAAATGATTTTAACACTGAAAACCAGTGTTCCGGTAGTATAGTTGTTGAAAACTTATTAATGGCTGATAAAAAAGGTAACTACAAATTTTCTGCTCTGCGAATTTTCGCAATAATGACTGTTCTGCTAGCTTTAACTTAAGTGAGCAGAACATGGCTAGCTCAGTAGGTAGAGCATGAGACTCTTAATCTCAGGGTCGTGGGTTCGAGCCCCACGTTGGGCGCCAAAAATAATGCCACGAGTTATTCTTGATTAAAGACATTTCTTCGTAGAGTGGGGTGTGGATTGATAAATGTTGTTAATAAAAAAAAATATGGTCGCCAGGAGATTATTTTACCCTCATCCAAAATATAGTTTAATTTAGTCACTCAACCTCCAGAATGGATCTAAATTGAGCCCACTAATAAAAACAAATAAACTACGTCGCAACAAAATTTGCTTACCTTAATTCGGGTCAAGACTACTTGTGACTATTAGTAAATGAAAAAAAAAGAGAACCAGTTACTCAATAACTGTTTAATATTCCAACTTATTTAAATTTACACAGGTCAAAAAAAAAAGAACCCAAGGGATCCCACTAAAATTGCAAGAAAATTGCGCGAGTTAAAAAAAATTAAATTAACTAAATAATCACGAACAATAGGGGTGTTACACCGCCCGCGAGAGCTCTCAAGGTCGTTGGAATGGGGCGTAAAAAAAATTCACCACTCGCCCCTATAAGTCGCTTACAAAATTCCAAAAATTTGATTAGATAAAAAGAGAAAATATATGAAAATATTAATTTAGAGACCTTTAAAAATTATTAATTAACAAATAAATGTAGGTACATGAACAAACATAAAAAGATATGAAAAACTTGCGGTTGTTCCCAAAACTCCCTCGCTTTTAAACGTGGATTTTCTTCCACTAGACCAAAAATTAAATCGCAGCTACTTGCAACTACTAGCTCGTCAAAAGATCGCTGAACGCTTGAAAGTACGACTTACGCCGTACACTGAATACTGCAACGGGCTCCGCCCAGTACTGAACCCTAAAATGATATACATTAAACTCTCTAATCGAATATCCCTTGGCCCAGAAAGAAATTTACAAACTTCTAACAGTTAATACAATAAGAACATATTTAAAAATCTCAACATACCCTTTTCTACAGTGAAGGGGGATTCTCGACGAATCGGGAACTTTCCTAACAAATGTTCCCATGGAAGGTGAATTCTCGGAGAATTAAATCGTCTCCCGTGGAAGGTACTATCCCTGACAAAAATGGCGTCGTTACGAACGTGGCTTGGTTTGTTACAAAATAACAATTCCTCTTCAAGAGAATCAGACCAGGGTAAACACACCAACTCAAATAGGCACCCTGCAAGTCCAACAATACGGGAATCGCTCGTCTATCCCAATCAATGGTACGAAATAATTTCCATATAACACCGGCGATTCCCCAAAATTTTGTCTAACCCACGTTACACTTTGTCACCCAACAAGAAAAAGAAAGCCGGTAAAAATTCTCTTCGATATGATTCTAGAACGAATTCAACCACGCAGGTCCAGAAAGATATTCACCTATTAACCGCCACGGGCCACTAAAAACACTTGACCAATCACATAACAGTTGACCGGCTATCACATCCGTACAGTACCTCAAATTTAACAGAAGAAGTGACCGGAACGACAAATCGATATTTGACGTCGATAAAAATAAAAGTAAACAACAAACTATCTCGATGTTCAAAATACCTTATACCAAACTAAATAGCTCGTTCAAATGGATATAAAGTGAGTCAAAACTTGAGGCTGAATGTAACACAGCGTATGTGATAGACGGTTCCTAAATAATATAATTCGATCCATACAGTGGTTCACTCCTACCCAAGAAAAACAAGGTATGGAAACTAATTAATGTAGTAAGGTCTTAATACCGAATTTAAACGTTACAATGACCGAAAAACTGGTTGAAACAATAAAAATTGCAATTTTCTTTGCACAGTTATTAAAGGCTCTAGGAATACACTAATCGCGAATTTCAGGCTCGATTTATTTCTTTGAGAAAATGGAAAAAGTCACGACGTGGTACGTGGTATTACTAGCAATATTATATAGACAAAAATTTATATTACTGTGGAAATTTAATGAGCAGTTAATAACTGTGCAAAGAAAAAAAAAATTTTTTCAACCACTTTTTCGGTCATGTTCTGCTCTCACTTAAGTTAAAGCTAGCAGAACAGCCATTATTGCGAAAATTCGGAGAGCAGAAAATTAGGGCATTTAATTAGCCTTTAATGAGTCTTTAATTGACCATGTATTCATTTTTAATTCTGCTGACTTTATTCTGCTAGCTTAAGAGACTTCTGTTTTATATTAAAAACACTTGAATCAATTTTTGTATAATTTGGAAGCCTAGACAGGCATAATTTTGAGATGCCAGGAGGTTTAATATTTTTAAAAAATACAGAAATTTCTACAAAAATACTTTATTGGCATCTCCCAAAGGTCAATAACTATCTATCTAAATTTTTATCAAACAACGAAATAATATTCACACCGTTGTTGTGTACAAATCTCCATAACAGGTATTCTACGAGACCCCTTAGTATTCACATGTACATTTAAATCGCCATAATACACGCTATCAGGTCCGTACAAACAGCACAAAATTTTAAGCAAGTATAACACATGAAAATAATTAAGAAACAGGATGACATAAGAGAATGTATGACAGTGTAAAATACTGAGTGAAGCATTTAGGTCAATAAATTGTACCTTCGTTTGTATTTCTTGGACCTATTTAAACCGAAACATGTGTTATTTCTATTCATATTTTCCACATTTTTTTTTAACTTTGATATATCCAAAAGATTTTTCATAAAATGAGTTTTAGCTGTAGTATAATAACAGTAATTTTTTAAAGCTATTTTAATTTAAGCTCATCTAAATCCGGCACTGTTTAAAACACCATAATACCATATCTCCCAGGATATGGTGAACATATGGTTACCAAGAACCCACACATCTCAATAATCGTACATTTGTCGTTGATGAATGAATATGCAAAATAAATGATATTTTTATTTTCGCGGATTATTAACCTGAGTACCTACGGTTACTATGATTTATCATTATTTTTTTTGCACAATTTTTAATTGTAGAAGGCCTTCACGGAAAACAATTATGAGAACAAATTTTCTAACCTTTTGAAAAATACGAGAAGAAAAATCAAACCAGTCCAAAACTCTACGATCGCGGGAATAACCAGCGGTTTATTCAGTGCTTTCTTATTAAACAAGCTTCTGCTTGCTTCGAAAACCTTAAATATTATAAGTGCCATTCCATCTATTCTTTCCCCATTACATCAAACCAATTTTATTTTAATGTTAATATCACAGATCGAAAAAAAATTAAACCACAGGTCTATCTTGTTCCGAAGGTTTTTGAAGCGCGGAATCCGAATCCTACATCAGAATTACTGCATCACGTCAGATTTTCGAGTTATCCTAATCTAAAAATGAGGAAAACACAGTTTTTCACTGTTTTTGAGGTTATGTGACATCACTAGATAATTATCCTCAACAAAACTCGTTGTCACATCTGAAAGTACTACTCTCTCCTATCAAAATCTAATTTGATTAGTTTCAAAATCGTTTGTCCACTTTTTTTTGCGGAGGTGAAGAAAACCATTTATGGAGAGATTAGGAGCCTAAAATCTCAAGGTCTACTGTGAGAATCTCCTTTCCAGGCATACTCACTAAAAACTTCACCCCCTGGTTGGGCCCGTCTGACCCAAGCCTCCGGTCACACTTAGGCCTGTCGGCCCATTGTATCTTCCCTCTCTTTATATGTTTACAATACCCTATTCAGTACTTTATTGCCTTGTACAAGCTTGTACAGCTCCTGTACTGGGTGGCAGTTGTATAGTTCTGGTCCATCTATTGGCTGCCCAAAAATTTTCTGTCTTTTGCGGTCCAGTGCCTCGCATCTACACAGTATATGTGTCACTGTTTCTGTTTTCTTACCGCACAGTCTGCAAATAAGGTCTCCATTGTACAGTCCCATCTTGTTGAGGTGCCCCTTTACTGGCGCATGGCCAATGAGGAATCCTGTAACTATTTTCAGCTGGCTCCTGTACGCTTTGGTATTTCTAGTGTACGCCTTTGGTTTGGGGGGTTTTTCCGAGCTTCTTCTTGCGAGTTCGTCTTCTTTCTCGTTACCTACAATCCCTGATCCCATATCAGTTTGACGTATATAAATCATTTATTGAATATGATTGGTTTGGTATATTTGTCGTTACTCAGAAATGGAGTAGAAGAGAATCCTATAAAAAATAGGTTTTCAGGATCGTTAGCAGGTGAGCTGATTCTATAACACGATAAACTTAGGGATATACCTTCTACGCGGAACAAACGGAATACAATAGAGTCAGTCTATAACTTCTATAGTCTTGGGATTAAATTAAAAAAAAACATTCAAATGTCTTTTACGTTTTTTTTTCACTACATAAAATTGATCGCTGTTGAAGTGCTTTACCTTCTTGCTTCAATTCGAACGATCTTTCGCTTATAATGAGTTTCTTTCCTTCTTTTTAAAAACCAGCAATACTCCTTCATCCTACCTACACTGATAATGTTCCTTCACCTCATCACTGAATGCTTCAAAATTTTCCGGGAAGTATTCCAAACTCATCCAGCAGACCTTTGAAAATTTAATTTCCGGTTTTATTTATTTATTTGTAATAATTAGTTTTGTAAAGAATAATTACCTCGTGATGTAACATAACCTCAAATATAGCACTGCACACACCTACCAAGTTGGTGCAAAGCACAGAAATTCTGTAGTGGTTGCTGTGATGAAAAAGAGCTGTAAGGTTAGATACAAAAGTGTCTTCAGAAACTGTAGCAGGCCGAGACTACATCCGAGGTGGTTTTTTAGTGGGTATTACTGCGGCATTTGGTCCGTCTCCAGGATAGTCCCACTTTGTGCACTTTAAGTTCTATTTGGTATATTAACGCTATATAAATTGAAAACGCATATGCCTAGCCAAATATACCTTATCCTCAAATCCTACATCAACGATCGATTTTTCCAAGTCAAAGTTAATCCTATCCAATCTGGAGTTACTCAAGGTAGTGTCCTTGGTCCTTTTTTATATCTCCTTTTCACTGCTGATATACCTACTAATTATGATATCCTAATGGTTACATTTGCTGATGATACAACAATTTTAACATCAGATACAGATCTCAATAGCATCTTAAGGCCATCAAACTCCAGAATTATTTACAACTGTTGCAAACCTGGCTCGAACGTGGGAAAATTAAAGTTAATGCCCTTAAGTTCCACAAAAGTCTGAAGTAAAGTACCTATGTATTGGCTACTTGGAAGAAGTCTGAACTCTCACTCGAGAAAAAAAATTGATTTACAAGATTATTTTAAAGACTATTGCGACATACGGGATTGAACTCTGGGGTTGCAGTAAATGTACCAACACTAAAATACTCCAAAATGTCCAGTCCAAAACTCTTATGATGATAACTAACTCTCCATGGTACGTCTCCAACATAACCCTCCATAACGACCTTGGAATTCCATTTATAAGAGATGACATTGACCTTTACGCTAATAAAGCCAAAGAAAGAAATTCCGCAAATGACAGTCAAATCATAAGAGAATTGTACCAAATACCACTAGCTACTAGACGCCTTCACAGGACCTGGATTGTAAATTAACTGTGAATCAATAAAAAAAAGGGCTATTTTATCCAAATCTTTAAAAATCTCTTTTGAACGTTCCTCAACCGATAAAATGAATGAACAGACAAGAATGTAATTTGTTTAATTAAATTTATTACCGAGATTTTTGCGCAAAACACCCCGTATAAAAAGAATTCGTTAAACGATTATATAATTAACTTCCTATGCCATGATCTTAAAGTAGATACTTTCAGTATGTATTCGTAACTCGATATATCTCTGATGCCTTCTCCATAATTCATAATCAATTTCGGTTTGCATGACGAGAGAACAGATTCGGTAAGTAAACACACAAATTACACAGTTAAAGATACTTAAGTTGCCGCTCAAAAGCAAACATACGATGAACATGAACATCGATGTAGGTATAACAGATAATGATGGTTCAGGATCTGAGGATGATTTGCAATGGCAAACATACATGCTGAATATGTAATTTTGTGTAAGCGCTTTCCCCTACTTCGCTTGTTAACCTTATGGGTTTGATGTCCTGTCGGAAAAAGGTAAATATTTCGATTTTAAATTAAGGGAGAATGCTTCGTCGGAATATCGACTGTGTAAATAAAATTAAAATGACAATTATAATAATTAAAAATATTGTTAAGGAGTTTCCATGGATGACTGATAATTTAAACCTAAACTAAATTAAAACAAAATTATTTTTTTAGATTATATCTTTTTTGTTTGGTTAATTTTAACGTCTCTTTTCTGCAAGTAAGGCTACTCTGGATGGGACCTACAGCTTATCGTGGGCTCCGAACCACGGTCCTCAATCACCTTAGACCCAGGACTATGTCTTTGTCATGCAGGTGATCTACCGACTAACAAGTGTATAAATGTGCCACCAACCCCTATCAGTTCCACGAGATATCCGATCTCATCCGGCCTGTATACCGGCGTGAATGAAACTGCGTATGACACAAATACCTTTATGCACTTGCCCAAAGTCTTATCTGACTTTTATTCCACTTGAATGCGGCAGGATTCGAACCTACTCTTTGAACAGTGACCAGAGAATAAAGGCTGGTGCCCTAACCAATTGAGCCACGGTGTCCGATAATTATATCTTTTATAAATTTAGAAATTCTTGATATACTAAATTTGCCTACAAGCTATCTCTTCGTGCTATATATTCCTGGAATTTTCTCTGCATCTCTTGCTTATCAGACTTTTGATTGGTACACTTTTCGTATTTTTTTTTTCGTAGCAAAACACTCTGTGGGAATGTTTTCTATAATTACAATCTGATCATGAAGATCAATAAGCAATTTTGTTCAAACATAACTTAACTAGAATTCTTAAATACTAAGGTCCTACTCACTAGTGTACCTTAGGGTCTGATAATTTTAGTAACACTACCGGTAACGTGTAACACAAATCCGCACAATACTCTGTTTGTAACTAGCACTGTCACTGAACTAGTTCAAAAGGTTTGGTCCTCTTGAGTCTTCTTAATAAATTGGTATTATCGAGGAGCTGGATGACCTGAACGTTCCCATGTTGGAGCAGTCGTTGTTCATGGCTGCTGGCAGATTTAGATATAGTCTTGTCAACAGTTTCTACATCCAGGTCCCTACGAAGATCACTGTTGCGACAGTACCAGGATGCATCGACGATGTTCCTTAATACTTTATTTTGAAAACGTTGGATAACTTGAATGTTACTTTTACTGGCGCAGCCCCAAAGCTGACTACCATACGTCCAATTGGGTTTCAATATCTGCTTGTAGAGGATCAGTTTGTTATGTGTGGACAACTTGGAGTTTCTTCCTAATAACCAATACATCTTTTTATATTTTATACCAAGCACTTCACGTTTCTTTTTAATGTGGACTTTCCAGCGAAGTCTAGCGTCGAGTGTCATTCCAAGATATTTTGCTGTATTAGCATAGGGAATCTGAGCGTTATTTATTCTTATGGGAATGTGTTGGTTTCGTTTATTAGTAAAGTTAATGAACAGAGTTATTTTCATTTAACTTAATACGCCATTTTTTAGTCCAGGTGTTAATCTGGTCTACAGATGTTTGTAATTTTCGGTTGGCTTCTTCATGGTCTTTTCCAACAGCCAGAATGGCAGTATCATCAGCAAATGTTGCAATAGTATCATGCTCAAGGTTAGGAATATCACTAGTATACAGTAAGTAGAGTACTGGACCTAGTACACTACCTTGGGGTACTCCTGCCTTAATTTCTCTTAGATCAGAATATACATCTTCCTGTTTTATTCTGAAATATCTGTTTGATAAATAGTATTTTAAGAGTTCTGAATACTGACGTAGTAGTAACAAATTTAACTTGTGGTTAAGGCCCTCATGCCATACTTTATCAAAAGCCTGGGCCACGTCTAGGAAGACGGTGGAGCAGACTTTCTTTTCCTCTAAATACTTTTCAATTATGTCTGTGATTCTATGCACCTGGTCGATCGTTGAGTGTTTTTCTCTAAAACCAAATTGATGGGAGGGAATCAGGTCCTTTTCTTCTATTGTAGGTTTAAATCTCTTAAGAAGCAATTTTTCGTAGAGTTTCGAAATAACAGGCAACAAAGAGATTGGTCGTTATGACATTACTTCTTGCGGAGGTTTACCTGGCTTAGGTATCATTATAACCTCTGCTACTTTCCATAGCTGAGCTACGTATCTCATCCTAAATGATGCATTGATAAGGTTGGTTAGTTTGACAAAGTCCAAAGAATTAAAAGATTTAAGGCCAATTTTATCAAAAATATTCGAGAAGCACCTTTATCAGCAAGTTGAATCATTTGTCGAAAGAAATAAAATAATACCAGATTGCCAGTCCGGATTTCGAAAGAACTTTAGCACAACAACAACATTGGTTAGCATCTTAAACGATATTAGAGAAAATGAAGAGCGTGGTAATACCACATGTATGACGCTTTTAGATTTTAGTAAAGCATTTGATACCGTTAATCACGAAATGTTGTTAGCAAAGCTACAGTTCTTCGGTTTCTCTCATGCGCCGGTCAATTTGATTCAAAATCTTGTATCATCTCGCTACAATTATGTCATGATAAACAAAGAGAGTGGTTAAACCAGTAAGGAATTTTAATTTATTAGATTCGACATTCTAAGACCGGTTTCTGTCTTTCGACTTCATCAGTTAGGCTTCTCGAATCCAATAAATAAAATTCCAAACTCGTACAAGTCAATAGCTATATCCGCTATAAGATAACATTTTTAGATGTGCTACCATCTATGGTAAGAAGAGAGTATTGACATTAAATTTTGACTGAATCTAGTCAAGATGTAACTCTCTTCTTTTTTATCCCTTTCAGAGATTAATACAAAGTGAGTAAACCAGTAAGGAATTTTAATTTATTAGATTCGACATCCTTTGTATTAATCTCTGAAAGGGATAAAAAAGAAGAGAGCGACATCTTGACTAGATTCAGTCAAAATTTAATGTCAATACTCTCTTCTTACCATAGATGGTAGCAAATCTAAAAATGTTATCTTATAGCGGATATAGCTATTGACTTGTACGAGTTTGAAATTTTATTTATTGGATTCGAAAAGCCTAACTGATGAAGTCGAAAGACAGAAACCGGTCTTAGGATGTCGAATCTAATAAATTAAAATTCCTTACTGGTTAACTCACTTTGTATTAATCTCTGAAAGGGATAAAAAAGAAGAGAGTGACATCTTGACTAGATTCAGTCAAAATTTATTGTCAATACTCTCTTCTTACCATAGATGGTAGCACATCTAAAAGAGAGTGGTGTTGAAAAATCGGATTATAAAATAATAAAAAACGGAGTCCCACAAGGGTCGGTTCTTTCACCTCTTTTCTTTGCCATATGTTTCCGATATGAATCAGTGCGTGAAATTTTGTAAATTCAAACAATTTGCTGACGATTCCCAACTTAAACTACCTATAAATCAATACAATGTTATCGAAGCACAAGAAAATCTAAATTGAGACTTAGAAAGAATCTTTCTTTATGCAAAGAACCACAACTTGGTTTTGAATGCACACAAGTCGCAAATTTTAATCATTAGCAAAAATAAAACTGTCAGAGCAGACTTCTTAGTGAAGTGCGTTTCAGCAATGAACAAAATTATTTTTTTAGATTATGTGTGTAAATGTGCCACCAACCCCTATCAGTGCCACGAGATATCCGATCTCATCCGGCCTGTATACCGGCGTGAATGAAACTGCGTATGACACAAATACCTTTTTGCACTTGCCCAAATGTTATCTGACTTTTATTTCACTTGAATGCGGCAGGATTCGAACCTACTCTTCGAACAGTGACCAGAGAATAAAGGCTGGTGCCCTAACCAACTGAGCCACGGTGTCCGATAATTATATCTTTTATAAATTTAGAAATTCTTGATATACTAGATTTGCCTACAAGTTATCTCTTCGTGCTATATATTCCTGGAATTTTCTATGCATCTCTTGCTTATCAGACTTTTGATTGGTACACTTTTTGTATGAGTTGGTTTTCTTAAATTACTTATTCTACTGAGTTTGTGTTTAGTCTTTGATTTTTCTTATCTTGTGCATGTTTGTTTTACCCTCTACTTTTGAATCAACATTATTTCTGTAGTTTAAATTGTTCTTCTGAGCTATTCCATGGTTGTACATTATTCAGGGCGTCATATATTAAGTTACGTATAACAACTTTCTTGTCATTCGTTCTTTTTTATTAATAGTATCCTTTTTATCTAATTTCCTTTTGTTTTCTTGGTTTCTCTATACTTTTTCTCGTGTTTTTATCATAATATGGCTTTCCTCATCTATTTTTTCCTCATCGTCAGCAGTGTCTCTTCATAGAACATACCAGGTCTTATTAAACTTTCTTACAGTTTCATTTGCTTTATGAGTACTTTATTACTAGGATTTTTTTTATTCAGGTACTTCTGTAATCATAACTTTTTACCTGTGATTAATTAAAGTATAAATATTAAATAAAATGTACCACTGACTGTTTAAATCAACACAAAATGAACGATGAAGTTGATGAAATATTTAAAAGTATTCATTTTTAATCCTTAGACGGGTGTTCCAACAATCTTCCATTTTTTTTCAATCAGATACCATTTCGTTTAACATAGCTTAGCAACATTGTATATATACATATTCAAAATATGTTGATTTTAATCTATACCGAACAAATTTCGTTTTTGACACGTCCTTAAACGAGAAAATAAATAAACACTACAAAAAATAAATGAATTTAACATTCAAGAACTTCATTAATATTGATAAACTTCCATTTTGGGTCAGCGGGCAATTTGGACGGATTTTCGAACTGACGACGTACATCGATCATCTGTAATTTTTGACCTGTTATGCTATTCAGATAAGGCCAGTCCGGTTACAATTTTTTTTAAGCCTAAGGAGTTTAATTTTTTTAATAAAGAATGTACAGTTGTAGATTACTTATTGTTTGGTGTATAAAATACACTTTTAGAGGTGTCACAGAAACGCTGACATCGGTTTCTATCGAGATATTCAGATGTTCAGTTTGAATTGAAATTAATAATGCCCTGTATATTACGAGCTGATTCATTTAATTTCAAAGAAAATCAAATTTTAATAGAACATTCCCGTTATTTATGCAATTTAATCAAAGGTAATACCACGAGTCCTCCAAATTTTATAAAATTTAAGAGGACGGGTGGTATTCGGAAAAGTTATTTTTTTTTTGATTAAAATCAGAGAATATTGTAGTGTAAAAAATAGAATGACATGATATTTTGTAATACCTAGTTTCTGGGAATTAAAATTGTGATCATTTATAATATAATATAACAAAATCCAGGAGAGGGCCACGTGGAGGCGTCGCGCCGGTTCGTACTCATATCCGCAGCAGGTCTCCAAGGTGAAGAGCCTCTAGTCGATAGAATAATGTAGGTAAGGGAAGTCGGCAAATTGGATCCGTAACTTCGGGATAAGGATTGGCTCTGAGGATCGGAGTGTGTCGGGCTTGGTGAGGAAGCGGGTCGCGGCTGACGTGCCGGGCCTGCGCGAGGTGAAGCGTCTGATCTCGCAAGAGTGAGGATGTGGATCCGAGTTCGGTCCCGTGCCTTGGCCTCCCGCGGAACCGTCTTGCTGCGAGGCTTCGGTTTGCCTTCGCGGGCGACTGGATGTCCTCTTCGGCCGCCATTCAACGGTCAGCTCAGAACTGGCACGGACTAGGGGAATCCGACTGTCTAATTAAAACAAAGCATTGCGATGGCCCCAGCGGGTGTTGACGCAATGTGATTTCTGCCCAGTGATCTGAATGTCAAAGTGAAGAAATTCAAGCAAGCGCGGGTAAACGGCGGGAGTAACTATTACTCTCTTAAATCCTTCGCAGTAGTTTCCCTCGACGTTCGGAAAGCATTCGACACGGTATCACATGCATCCATTAGAAGAGCGCTCAAGCGCATGGGGATTGAGGATGGTACCGCAGAATACATATTGGGATCACTTAGAGGTTTGACCACCACAATTAAGATCGGCACCAGCGAACTTACCCGACCTATAACCATAAACAAGGGGGTAAAACAAGGCGATCCCATTAGTCCACAGTTATTTAACACGGTCATGGATGAACTAATGGTCCAGCTAAATAACTCAAACATGGGAGCATCAGTTGGCAACGGTACTAAAGTCGCTGCTATGGCATTTGCCGACGATATTATTATTATGTCCGATGGCCCGGATGAAATCCCAGTCCTGGTATCTAAGGTTGGTACCTTTATGAAGAAAAGGGGTATGTCGATTAACGTTGATAAATCGTATGCTATGTGTATGGAGAAGCGAAGGGGGGTCAAAACAACCTGGACCCGACCCATTTTCAAAATGGATGAATCGACATACCCACAGTGACCGAAATCAACAGCTTCAAATACCTTGGCCACAACTTTAACACGACCGGGGTCTTGAAACCCACTCTCTCCAACCTCCCGACGTGGCTGGGAAATCTAAAAGCGTCACCTTTGAAGCCGGATCAAAAACTGCACATCATCAGAGACATGATTATTCCACGATTATCATATTGCCTGCAAAATACACGAATCACGTCACAGATATTACGCTCGGCCGATCGGATGATCAAAAGGTTTGTCAATTCCGTGCTGCATTTGAATATCCACACCCCAGATACAGCTTTGCACGCCCGAATGAGAGACGGCGGACTAGGCGTCTTAGAACTCCGTCACTACATCCCGACGGTGTTCATGGGACGCCTAAAGAAACTCCCAATGGGTGGACTGGAAGGGACTACATCCGAGCCGTGCAACTGCGGAACAACAACCTTCCGACGGCGGGTATACCATCCAACCCGCCCGACCAGAGGAAATGTAGAGCCGGTTGTGATAAGAGTGAATCATTATCGCACGTGCTACAACAGCGTCCAGCCACTCATTGGGAACAAATAAGAAGGCATAATGAAGTGGCGAAAAAGATCGCTGGTTATTGTCGTCGCCGTTGGCAAGTAGAAGAAGAACCACACATAAGACATGCCAACGGCACTCTATATAAGCCTGACATAGTAGTTCACCTCGATTCACAGGTACTGGTGACTGACATAGGCCAAAAAAGCGGTATACGACCATGCCGGCTTTCGTGATGCCGCCGAGATCCGATGGCCCAATAAAACTATAGTAATTCTACCGATCATCTTGGGTGCGAGGGGTATATGGCCGAAAGTCAACTCCAACGTGGAAGAGGTGCTGGGAATTCCGAAACATCTAAAGGATAGCTGCGTACAATCCGTTCTAAAGTGGGGCTCATCAATCCACGACAGCTTCGGCAAACGAGTCTGGAGAAGACGCCGATAGTGCGTGGCATAACATGCGCGAGTGGTACAAAGGTTGTGCTTGTGCGCGGGTTGTATCAAGTGAATTCACATCGTTGTGTAACGGGCTTTCTTCCACTATGTTAAAAATAACAAAAAAAGACTTGTCACATGAATAAGATTTTAATCTGTTGTAATGTCTTTTTATTAACTTATTTATTTATATACATATATAATTAGTATAACTCCACTTGTTAACAGGAGTACTTGTCTTTGTTGTATTTATACTTTTTTACAGTCAATAAAGATTTTACGTAGCCAAATGCCTCGTCATCTAATAAGTGACGCGCATGAATGGATTAACGAGATTCCCACTGTCCCTATCCACTATCTAGCGAAAGCACTGCCAAGGGAACGGGCTTGGAAAAATTAGCGGGGAAAGAAGACCCTGTTGAGCTTGACTCTAGTCTGGCATTGTAAGGAGACATGAGAGGTGTAGCATAAGTGGGAGATGGCAACATCGCCGGTGTTATTTCCGGAGAATTTTTGATTGAACAATTTTTATTTGTCAATTTTGAAAGAAAAAAGAAAGTTTATTGATAAAAAATAGAATTGGGGAGAAGGAAATTGGAAGAATGATAGTAAACCACTAAGGAATTTTAATTTATTAGATTCAACATCCTAAGACCGGTTTCTGCCTTTCGGCTTCATCAGTTAGGCTTTTCGAATCCAAAAAATAAAATTCCAAACTCGTACAAGTCAATAGCTATATCCGCTATAAGATAACATTTTTAGATGTGCTACCATCTATGGTTAGAAGAGAGCATTGACAATACATTTTGACTGATTCTAGTCAAGATGTCACTATCTTCTTTTTGTCCCTTTAAGAGATTAGTACAAAGTTAGTAAACCAGTAAGGAATTTTCATTTATTAGATCCGACTGATGAAGCCGAAAGGCAGAAACCGGTCTTAGGACAACAGTGCACTGTTAGGATACCCGTTAGTATTCTGAGCTTATTTTTACTTTTACTGACGCAGTCGTCAGATCTCTTCTGGTTATAGTTTCCCAGTAGTGACTTGGCCTACCTCATTCCTTGTAGTCCTATCCAGTATTGGGATCTTTTGTTATTTACTTCTTTTCCAAGTTCATCAAGTATTGTACTGGTGCTTATTCCTCAGAAGGGTTCAGGTCCCAGAAATAGTGTTTCAGCCCGTTTTTTGCGAGTATGTCTGCTATTTCATTACCCTCCACCCCAGTGTGTCCCGAAACCCATAGGAGGGTAACAGTGTTGTTCCTGCCTAGTTCGTTCAAATATTCAAAATAGTAAGTATCAATTTTCAATTTTCCGCTGTTAATTGAGCCATCGCTTTTAAAAAGGAGAGTTTTCTAATTTTCAAGGAAATCAAAAAATTATAAAAAGAATCTGATGTATTAAGGGTGCCGCGGAAACAATCCGATTATTTAAGAAGATTGGGAACCTCTGTGTTAAAAGAAAATCCTTTGGCTATAAACAAAATTGAACAAAGAAGAACAATAGATCACTTTTTATCAGAAGCTGGAGATTCACATAGCTTTACAGGTTGAAAAGGGTCATAACGAAATTAATATATCGAAAACTAGTACCTATGATGCGTCTAATTCTAATTTCAACTACCACTTCTGTTAATATCCCTAATAATATATAATTGTCATAATTGTGTAATTAATATTCATAAGTAATGTATTCATAAGAGTGATTGTTATATGTAATTGTCTATATAAAGTTCATCCGTTATTATCCATCGATATCCTTTTTAACGTACAAAACGGCTACAGAAAAAATATTGTACGTAACACGATCCAAAAGTGATTTCATGGGACTCGCAAGATTCCAGGACTCGCATACGGCTCGTCCTGGAAAGTTCTTCTCATCCCGTAAAATATCACTTTCGGAAGTTGTTACGTAAATTACCATTAATTGCGAGTGTTATCCAATGCGCGCGCTTCCGATATACAGAATTGCAATTTAAAATATAGCACCTAACCTTAAACAAATGGAAAAACATCCCAGATTAATTTAAATGACCGTTCCTGGTTTTAAACACCCGACAGCCATGAAATATGGCTTTATAATTCATTAAATCAAACTATATAATGACAGGGACAGGAATATAGCCGGGGATTAAAGCCAATTACCGTACCTCATTGCTATTTGTCACGACATAAGGTTGTAAAATACAAAGTGACATAATTTCTGACTCTGTACTTACGGCAGGAAATATAACTTTACTAGATGTTAAAATACTAGATTTGTTTCTACTGCTAGTTGCATGCATGCGATATTTACGAGGCTTCGTGCTTAAAAATGAACTGATTTCGTATTTCATTCCTTTTCGAAAAAGTGTTTAAACTTCTTAAATAGATATTAACCAAGAAGTTTGAAATGGGTCACCAAAATCTGGGTCGTGGCAAATACAACACATGTTTTTTTGTTCTTCTATCAATATGTTCTTTCTCTGTTAAAATTTGGGACGAATTTTAATATCATGATTGGTTTTCAATTGGCGAAATATTCAAGACTGTGCCAAAGTCGATTTTTGCACTGGCAGGTATAATAGTTAATAGATATAAGAGAAGTAAGAAATCAAGTAAACAAGGCGGATAGAAAATAACAAGATACATAGGATATCGAGAATCGTACGCGATGGAGTCCCAGAAACCAGAAGACCCAATAAGTAGAGGTAGACCACCTAAAAGATGGAAAGAGTCCTGGATTCCAACATCATCATCAATTCCTGCATAGAAAAAAGTTACGTCCCTAAGGCTTGGAAAACTTCAGTTGGTAAGCCGTTACCTAAAATTTCTAATCCCAAAGAATACTCTGACCTGAGAATTATTAGCATTTTGCCAGTTTTTTCGAAAATATTAGAAAAAATATTATTTAATCAGCTATGCAACTTTTTTATAGAAAACCAATTAATACCTGATACCCAAGCAGGTTTTAGAAAAGGTTATAGTACGGCCACAGCTTTAGCCGTTGTAATGGATGACATTATTAATGCACTTGATAAAAAAGATAATAGTCTTCTTATTTTATTAGATTTTTCAAAAGCATTTGACACCATTAACCATAAACTGCTTTGTGCCAAACTTCGCTATTATGGTGCGTCACAAGCTGCAGTCTCTCTTATTTTTTCATATCTAACTAATAGGTCACAAGTAGTCGAGGTTGATGGTGTCAGATCAGAAGCTATTAGTATTTTAAGTGGTGTTCCTCAAGGATCTATCCTTGGGCCGTTATTGTTTATTTTTTACACGGCTGATATCTTAACTTCGGCGAGACGTGGCAAGGTACAGGCTTATGCAGATGATACGCAATATTACTACCGTTTTTCTACTAAAAACTGTGAAGAAACTTGCCGACTCGTTAACCAAGACCTTCAAGGTATTTCTGATTTAGCCAAACAACATAATTTAAAATTAAATTCATCAAAATCAAAAGTAATGATATTTTCATCCCGAAATAACAAAGTATTTCTTTCCGAAAATATTAATATTAGTATAGATGGGGTACCTTTACCTATAGTGGATGAAACCCGTAATCTTGGTGTTATTTTTGACAATGAATTGAGATTTCATACACATGTACGTAATCTAATTAGTCGAGGCAATGAACTAGTAAAAAGGCCAAAAGATAGAAAACTAGTTGAAGTGGACGGATCGGGATGCGGGTTTCGGCATTATTTTCTAAAAAATAATTGTAAAAAATGTGGCAGGTCAGATTTCGGAGCAAATGAAAAATTGCATTGCTGCAGCCAAAAATGCATTCAAAAAATGCATTATTTGGGAGGCCGTTTGGAACTTGGTAAATAAGTATCAGAACTGGCCCAGATCGGGTACTCGGGGGTTTTGGAGGTCGCTGATCACGAATATGATGTTCAAATTGACCCCCCGAACACCTGGAGCTCAGGAACACGCCGAAGAACGTCGTCTCCGTGGGACTCGCCACAAATCACACGACAAAGAGGAGAAACTCAACGCCCGGAGGTTTTTTGAGTCGCTGAATCCAAATCTGGCATCGGCGAACACCCCACGGGCACCTGGTGCGCCGGACCCTGGGCGCGGACGTCATCTCCGAGAATTTTGCTGAGAGGAGTGCCAAAAACCACGGGAAAATCATAATAGGGGCGTTTTGTGGGCCGTTGAATCCGAATTTCACGTCGGAAACGACCCCCCGAACACCTAGTGCACCAGAACCTGACCCTAAACGTCATCTCCGGGGCGGTTCCTGACATAATCAAAAAAGGCGAACTGAAATTCGTCATGGGGGGTTTTTTAGGGCGCTGAATCGGAATTTCACGTCGATAATGACCCCCGGACCCCTGGTGCACCGGAACCTCACGCTGAACATCTTCTCCGAGGGGTTTCCATGCACGATCGAAAAAGACGAACCGAAAATCGTTATGGGGGGTTTCTTGGGTCGCTGAATCCAAATATGACATTGGCGAAGACCTCGCGGGCACCTGGTGCCCCGACACCTGGACGCGGACGTCATCTCCGGGAATTTTTCTGAGAAGACTGACAAAACCCACCCGAAAATCGTAATAGGGGCCTTTTGCCGGCCGTTGAATCCGAATTTCACGTCGGAAACGACCCCCCGAACACCTAGTGCACCAGAACCTGACCCTAAACGTCATCTCCGGGGCGGTTCCTGACATAATCAAAAAAGGCGAACTGAAATTCGTCATGGGGGGTTTTTTAGGGCGCTGAATCGGAATTTCACGTTGATAACGACCCCCGAGCCCCTGGTGCACCGGATCCTCAGGCTGAACACCTTCTTCAAGGGGTTTCCATACACCACCGAAAATAGACGAACAGAAAATAACTCTGGAGGGTTTTTCGGGTCGCTGAATCCAAATATGACATCGCCGAACACCCCACGGGCACCTGGTGTGCCGGAACCTGGAGGCGGACGTCATTTTCGAGAATTACCCCACCAGTATCGCTAAAAACGTACCAAAAAATCATTACGTTTAGGGTCAGGTTCTGGTGCACTAGGTGTTCGGGGGGTCGTTTCCGACGTGAAATTCGGATTCAACGGCCCACAAAACGCCCCTATTATGATTTTCCCGTGGTTTTTGGCACTCCTCTCAGCAAAATTCTCGGAGATGACGTCCGCGCCCAGGGTCCGGCGCACCAGGTGCCCGTGG
Organism: Crepidodera aurea; assembly: GCA_949320105.2. Taxonomy (NCBI): domain Eukaryota; kingdom Metazoa; phylum Arthropoda; class Insecta; order Coleoptera; family Chrysomelidae; genus Crepidodera; species Crepidodera aurea. The sequence continues at coordinate 34,457,464 of OX439475.1, read as the reverse complement.
GGTGTTCGCCGATGCCAGATTTGGATTCAGCGACTCAAAAAACCCCCGGGCGTTGAGTTTCTCCTCTTTCTCGCGTGATTTGTGGGAGAGTCCCACGGAGACGACGTTCTTCGGCGTGTTCCTGAGCTCCAGGTATTCGGGGGGTCAATTTGAACATCATATTCGTGATCAGCGACCTCCAAAACCCCCGAGTACCCGATCTGGGCCAGTTCTGACACTTATTTACCAAGTTCCAAACGGCCTCCCAAATAATGCATTTTTTGAATGCATTTTTGGCTGCAGCAATGCAATTTTTCATTTGCTCCGAAATCTGACCTGCCACATTTTTTACAATTATTTTTTAGAAAATAATGCCGAAAACCGCATCGCGATCCGTCCACTCCAACTAGTTTTCTATCTTTTTTAGTTCATTGCCTCGACTAAATGCAAAAATGTTACATGTCTCTTAAATTTATTTATGCCAATAAAGCACTTCTTAGTCACAATATGCGAAAGCTTTTGTGTGAGTCATTGGTTCTTTCACACTTCACTTATTGTGACTACATTTACTATTTTTGCTTAGATGAAGCTGATAGGACAAAGGTACAATATATTCAAAACTCATGTTGTCGGATTATCTTTGGTTTAAGAAAATATGATCATATCATGCATAAAATAAAAGAATTGGATTGGCTCATAATGGAAAACCGTGCGAAATATCATTTGACTACGTATCTTCATAAAGTATTATTCACTTCTACACCCGAGATTATGAAAGAAAAGTTTGTTGCTCGTAAACACATTACAAATGTAAATCTTCGAGACCCCAATCGTCTCACTATGCCAATCCATAGTTCAGTGATGTTTAATCGCAGTTTTATATATAACGCAGTGTCATTATATAACGCGATACCAAATGAAATTAAAATTTTTAAACACTCTACATTTAGGTCTAAAGCAAAAAAATTCTTTTTAGATGAGCAATGATTAATATGGCATATGACACTTTTGCAATTCGGAGCTCTGTTCAATGTTCCCTTCCTTAGAAAAATTAATATTTGACTATATAGTAAAATATTTTTTTTTACATTTTTTAAAATTTTTTTTTTTTGATATTGTATTATTACTTTTTTATATATATCTTTTGTTTGTTAATGTGGTTAAGTATGAGTAGCCCTAGGCTAAACTTCGCCACTCCCACTTTTGTTTTTTATTTGTTTATATTATAATTTGTATTCTTTCATCTGGGAATAAAGACGTTTATTATTATTATTATTATTATCAAATGAAATGAATGATTATGTTAAAAAAAACGGGCCGCAATCCTACAACAAGAGGACGAAGAAAATATAAGAGGGGAATAAAAAAAATAAAGTCCTTCATTCTTCTCAGAGGGAGCGGATCACTATAGGCTTTCCTCGCCTGTTTATCCTCTGTGGAAGGATCTAGGGATCAGTTCTGACGGGTTAGGAGGTGTTAGGTATCTAAATACCGAAAAGAGCATTGGGGCGTTGTCAGTTTAGGGGGGCTTGGCGCGTGTAAGCTTAAAGTCATGAGTCTAGTCGCGGAGTCTATCCTACTGTACGGTGCCCCTATATGGAAGGACATTCTACGAGTCAGAAGATTTAGAGAAATGATCAACAGCGCACAACGAAGAGTGCTATTACGGGTTACCTCAGCCTACAGGACGGGATCAGCGGAAGCAGTCCAGGTGGTCGCCGGGACTGCACCATCGGACCTTCTCGCAGATGAGAGGAAGAGGTGTTACGTGGACGACAACGACGGAACCGCACAGGAGAAGAGGGTTAGGGCGAAAGCGCTGACGAGGGTGAAGTGGCAGGAGAGATGTGAGAATGGAAGAGAAGTAGCTGCCTGGACCAAGAAACTTGGCGATCCCATTCCATTTTTGCATGTACCAGATGGAGCGCGGAAAGACTACGGGTGGAAGTGGAGCTGGGAACAAGGCTAAAGGAGGAAAATCTGGTACAGACAATGATACAGACAGAGAGCAAGTGGCACGGATTTATAAGGAGGATTATTTTAGAAAATAGGCGGACGAGAGAAGACTGCAACAGGGTTAAGATAAACGGCCATATCTGGATGAATGTCGATCGGATGATTCCTGGATATATGCTTGGAAAACCGGAGGGGTTTTAGTCGGAGTTGCGCCCGACACTACCAGACGCATTGAACATCGTTTTGGTTCCAAGCGGTTTCCCCTCCAAAAAAAGGTATCTGAGGGGAAGTTACTGCTCCAGAGTTTGCCTGTTGCGTATGAGGAAACTCCAGAAAAAACTAGCAGGTCAGGCGGCAATGGGGATATCGAACCCACGAACTCCCGAATGTACGTAATGTTATTTACTAGCAGAATATTCTACGTAATGCAGTGCTGCTTGAGCAGTTTTTGTGGGAAAGGATTGTACAACTCTGTTTACCGAGTTTTCTTCCAAATAGTTTCGACGACAGTAGGTACAAATTTGACTTTTCAGGTGAGTTTCTTATCGAGATAATTTAACTTCTGCTTCGACATGAATTGATATATTGTTCACTGCTATGGATGGGCAAGATCATTAGCTAATGCAAGTTTTCTTTGGTTGACCTTTATTCTCGATCGGTGCCATTTGGTGAGTAGATTATTTCGTGGGTTTTCAGAAGCAAAAATTTGATTTTCGCTCAAAGGCAGTAGTTTCTGTTTTCAATTTTAGGTATATTGGCTGCATACATTAACAAAAAATTCAGAAGACTGGCTTAAGGGACACCTAATTTAAAGAGTGATAGTACTTGACAAGCATGAAATAATTATTGCTGAATAAAGGGTTTTTAGTTTAGAAAACAAACCTGGTTTCCACAATTTGTTATTGCATAATTTTTTTCCTCCAGACTCTTTCATTTAATTAACTATTCTTTGAACCTGTTGTCTAGAAAAACGGTATTTCCGATAGCCGAATTAGGTAGAAGCTTTAGAAACTAACGATCATCATTAATTATTGTTTGGAATAATCGTTCGTTCGGCATAGTTTCGTATTGTAGGGAAGTAGGATAGACTTAGGATGCGATTATATATAACAGTAAGAACAATAAATCGTCTAGGTAGTTGTTTTAATATTTGTTCTGTTATCACCTGGAGTCTTTCCAGTTTATTATTTCTATCTAAACATATGCAGGCAATATAGCTGTTATAGAAAGAGACATTTGGGATGGAACATTAACATAGTCTTCTAATTCGTAGTAGATATCAGATTATTATGATCGGGAACGAGCTAAAAACCATTTTGCTGGAAGTAATATGTGCTAATATATTGTTTGGAGTTGTTTCTGGGATTACCGATTTCTTGACCTTTGCCAAATTCATCTAGCTCATCGTTTCTCAGCAGTAAGTGTTGGAGATGAAATGGTGTATTCAAAGTGTTATTTATGTCCAGGTTAAACTGAGGCGTGGCCTGCTAGGCCAATCTTTGTGCAAGTGGAATTTAAAATTTTTAATTACTTTCTAAGTGGTAAGGTGTCAAAATCCACTGAAGTTTTCAACTCTGTCTGTAACATAGTGGCGTGAACACTATATGTTACAGACAGATCCTGAAGATATTATTTAGTATAAATCTTTAAATAAATTGCAAAAAAAATAATAATATACTTCCTTCCACCTGTTTGACTGGACTTCATACCCCCACGTTATAATAACCAGCAGATAATTGTTCAATTTAAGAGAAAATAAAATAATGCCTAGCCATGAGCAATTGTCCGAAAACCAAAAAAAAAAATCTGCATAAAAATGTCTGTGTGGTAACTTCATTTCGGCGAACATGATACCACCGCGGAACGTGACTGTTCATCGCATATGCTATCAGAATTTAAGTATTCGGGCTTTATGAATTTTATTATGCAGGACCGGATTTATTAGTATTTGTGTTGAAAGTAAATGTAAAAAAAAGGTAAAAAAACGTAAAAGTGTAAATCTGTCAAAAATAGTAAAACTTTTATCTTTTGTGCAATTCATATACAGGGTGACACAGCAACCATGTAACAGGCTACAGTATCTGTGTTTCTCAAAAGAAAATTATAAAATTTTAGGGCATTAAATGGAACCTTAGTGGCCTCATTTTAGTCAGTTTGTTTCACTTTTACTACTTCCGGTTTTACCGGAAGTGATACCAACTTTTGAATTTTAAACGGGACATCCTGTAGATTATTGCATTTTTGGAATCTACGTGACAACCTGATTTCATCGATATAACATACTTGGTATCTCAAGTGAATAGTTAATTAAGGAGCTACACACAAAAATACGAAATTGGCTCAAATAACATACCAAAGAAATAAACAATAAATAATATTTATTCTTCATTTGACAATTTTAATAAAAAAATACCTACTAATCCTTAAACACACAAAAAAATATTTACAAACTAGGTAAATCAAATTTTCAAAATGTTGTCCATTATTTTCGACACACAGTCTTGCTCTACTAACAGTTGTCTCATTTGATCTGCTGTTATGCTTTTAATAGCATCTCGAACAGAAATTTCCAATTGTTCTCTTGTAGTGTATGTTCTTTTATAAACAATATTTTTTAAATGTCCCCAAATAAAAAAGTCCATTGGCGTAAGATCAGGTGATCTTGCTGGCCATCTGATAGGACCGTTATTTCCGATACATCTATTTCCAAATCGAAAATGTAAATAATTTTGAACCAGACCAAAATTATGAGGGCCAGCCCCATCTTGTTGAAAGGTAACTCTTTCATTTACTTCATCTGGAAAATCGTCGAAAATATTCTCAATTTCATTTTGTAAAAATTCTAAATAGTGTCTTTCTCCTGTTAAAGCTCCATCAAATATAATGGGACCAAAAATTCTTCCCTCTAATATGCCCAACCAGACGTTAAATCCAAATCTTACTTGTTGATGTCCTTATCTTATTAGTCGTGGATTTTCTGTAGCCCAATACCTTGTGTTATTTTTATTAAATATTCCTGAATTCGTAAATCAAGACTCGTCAGTAAATAAAATGGAGTGATGAAAGTTATTGTTTAAATTGTAATGATTTAAAAGCCAATTACAATATGTAATTCTTCTAGCAAAATCATTTTCATACAACTCTTGATGAATTTGATACTTGAAAGATTTTTGTTTATATTTTTTTTAAATTCTTCCAACAGATTCCCTGCTTACATCTTTCTATTTGGTTGGGTCATAATTTACATATGCAAGTACATTTGTCTCAACTTCTTCACTTATTATAGATTCGTCATTTTCAGCAATCGGTTCCTTTCTTAACTGAGTTTCAAGTCTCCAGAAATAATTGTTGCTTGGATGATTCCTGTTGGGAAATCTATTTCTATACAACTCAGCAGCAGCCCTTGAATTTTTTCGACATTCCCCAAATATTAGTAACATGTCTATTTGTTCATTACGAGTATACATTTTTATCAAAAACGATTTTAAATCATTTACTTTATTTTGCAGTTTAAATCACCAGCTCTATGATAGCTAACTGTCAAATTCACCGTCACCTAAATAAGTCAAAATAATGTCATAGTCACCGCCGCCTTGATAATATTAAAAAATTATTTAATGTAATGCTTTAAAGTATGATAGTTTTCTCATTTGAGAACATTAACTAAGAAATGTACAAAAAATGTAATTTAAAATTATGCAGTTAATTAGAATATAATGCGTTTATTGTTTTAGGAAGAAAAAAAACACGGGTTGCAATTTAAATACGGTATGAAAACAAGTGGGAAAATGGGTTAAATTAAAAAAAAATAAAAAATCGTACAATTTAGTTATGTTGTATTAAATTTATGTATATTTTTAATTACATTAAATAATTTAATGTAATGTTCAAGTTAGTGCCGTTTTATCCTGTTGTTTATTTCTTTGGTATGTTATTTGAGCCAATTTTGATTTTTCGTATTTTTGTGTGTAGCTCCTTAACTATTCACTTGAGATACCAAGTATGTTATATCGATGAAATCAGGTGTCATGTAGATTCCAAAAATGCAATAATCTAAAGGGTGTCCCGTTTAAAATTCAAAAGTTGGTATCACTTCCGGTAAAACCGGAAGTAGTCAAAGTGAAACAAACTGACTAAAATGAGGCCACTAAGGTCCCATTTAATGCCCTAAAATTTTATAATTTTATCTTGAGAAACACAGATACTGTAGCTTGTTACATGGTTGCTGTGTCACCCTATATAAATTTAGTATGTGGTTCTATTGTTTTTGTTATTCTGTAACCGTTTTTCGCTACCAATTGTAACCAAAACATCGGCCAAAAAGCATTCAATTCAATCTAATGATCCAAGATAGATATTTGCATTAATTTATTAATTTTTCTTTAATATCAATAATTATTACTTGCAACAAATTTTGCATTTTATAAATTAAAATCATTTCTGTTATAGTTTTTCCATTTTCAATTACAGAAATATAAAAACAAAATTCCCAGATGTGCTGACAAGTTGCTTTGATCGGCTTTGGCTGCTTGCATATAATGAGGAATATTTGTAGAAGCGTTAATAAGAACATCAAAAAATATATCTTTTCTGTTGTTTTTCCTACCTTATCTTGAAGCATTGAGGGGAATAATAACGCTTTCTTTACGACACGAGAAAATGAGGAAGAAGCTTTACCAACAAAAACGAAATTTGTCAATAATAACCTTAGAAAAGTGCAGTAAAAAATCATTAAAAAGAATTCTAGCGAAACGACGAAAATTTGATTAAGAAGTAAGAAAGAATGAGAACGTGCGTTTTTGTTTTATCATATTTATGTTTATAAATAACCATTTTTATAAATATTTACCACCTTATTTTTGGTATATCTCCTTACTCCGTTCCTGATCATGCAAGTCCGTTTTACGGACAGAATTGAAATTCCCCCAAAATATAATTGTTCTTCATCATGACGTAAGGTTGGATTTTTAATTAAAACATCACTCCCTTCAAAGCTGTGACGTTTCGAAGGAGTTTTTTTTTATTTTCGTTCTCCGCCTGCATCTGCATTAATTGCACTTTAATTTGTAATTCATGAGAATCTGATCGGTTTTGTTTTTATTGTGTCGGGCGTAAAATTAATATAAAGAAGGGGGAGGAAAAGTAATTAATAGTTCATTAATTTTGTAGGGTTAAAAGAGAAAAAATATTTTTTTCGCGTAAGGTCTTAATATTAAAATTGTTCGAAGTTTCCCTTCAGTCATTAAATTAAAACAAAAGTATAAATATAAGTTAATAATGATACTTTGAAATTCATTTTAATGTTCAATAGTATTATAATATATCTTTTGGGCAAACCATTTCCTTGACCTCACTTTTATATATTTGTAATCATTAATAGCGAAGTTCTAACTGTAAAAATTAACTAACAGATTTCAAATTAAACTCAAATCAAATTCTTAAAATCAAATCAAAGTCGTGAATCTCTAACAGCCCCCATCAGGATCAGTTTTCTGCCCGGTTATTGCCCCCCTTTTAAATTTGAAATATAAATGATTCGTCGCTAATAAAATAATCCATACAATACCACAAACTACTATAATCTTCAGTTATTTATTGTAAAGATTTTCAAACTTCGTTCGAAAGAACGAATGTAATTTCGGTAAATGGCCGTCCGTCGCATCCCTTTCGTAAATACCCCTCTTCATTATAGCTAAGGGCAAAACTGGCTTACATTAAAGCAACCATCCTGGGATAATGTGCATACAAAGGTAACAGGTCCTTTTACGAAACGATTAAAACACAAATCCGTGCTTAATTTCGTTTTTTGTGTTACATTAAACCCAAGAATTTGTGCATAGATTAAAGAGTGGATTTGAGATAAAAGGTAATTACTTATAAAAGGGATTCTGGCTGCTTGAACTAGGGGAATGCTTGGATTTGGATTTCGATAAAGAGAAAATGTATATTATTATTCGAGAAGGAAATGGAAAATGTTTACGTTTTCAAACAAAGTTAAAAGGGAATAAAATTATACAAAAAAAAATACAAAAGGTTCCCATTTCGTTCTTATTAGGAAGTGTGTACTAAATCACATCTTCAATTCATTCATTATTGTTCATCGATTTATTTGGATTTTTGTCAGTTTTTTCTCCAAAGCAAAGGTTAGGAGCATCGTAATTATTTTTTATTTTAATATTTTTGAATTGCTACTTCTATGGACTTTACGTCAATAATTGGGTTAGCAATTTTGTCTTTTTACAATATTTTGTCCCCTGATCTTCTCCCTTTAACGTTATGGGATTATATTTCTTCCTTCCTTATCTTGGTTTCCTTTTCTTCCATCTTTTTCGTATTCATAATTATTTCTTCTTTATCTTGTTTTCTATTTTCATCCATATTCATGAGCATTCGCATTATCATATCCATCTAAATACTTCATTTGATCTTTCACCTTTCTAGTATCAACTTCCTTCTTTTGTCTTGATTCCATCTTTTTTTGCTTGTTATTATATTCTAATGGTTTGACATAACTCTTTGTCCTGTTTATTCTTCGGTTTCTTGTTCTTCTTTATACCACATGTTCTTTCTTCTTTTTAAATGCAGCAAAGAGATCTAAATAAACAATACAAAAGTAGCAACGATGTAATATCTAAGATAGCTAGCGAAAGAGGTAAGGGAAGAAAGACAAGTATTAAAAAATAAAACAAATAGTAGAAAATAAAAACGTATAAATAACTTAAGGAACTGACATTTAAAGTCTCACTCCATTAAGTGACCTCTTTCAATATATATCTAAATCAAATTTTGGATGACTTAAGACTAAGCTTATCTAATATCCGTAATTCTGACGTTGATTTCATTCTCGTTTAACTGGTTAACCAGCACATTTGAGTGACACCCTCTTGCTGTATTTCACGCTAAATCGATGTATGGTTTCATTGATGGATTCCATAGGGTGTTGAATTATCTCATTGGAAACGTAGTAAGCTTTATTTTGGAACCTCCGAAGGATTGCTATGTTTGCTTTGCTGGCGGTGCCCAATGGTTGGTTGGTTGGTTCAAGTGGCGGGCTCCGGCCAACTGTCCCGAACCCCAATTAGCGCTTTAGCACCGTTTTGCTACCACGATCGCGCGAACCTGAGCTTTATTTGGTTGTTTAGATCCATCCCGTGGTGTTCAGGAAATGTACTGTTTCCGTAGGCCACTTACTAGATAGATCGGTGAGTTCATTAAGGAGGTAATTCCCGAGAGAGCAATTCCTGGCCCTGGCCAGCGCTGGGCACTTGCAAATGTAGTGCGTAATTGTCTCTCCTTCGCTGGGATCTCCACAGCTACGACACGACCGATTAAACGGAATACCAAGCCGAGAAGCATGCTCTCCAATTGGCCAGTGTCCCGTGTAAACAGCCGTAGCCCTAGCTATGTCCTTCCTCGAAAGCTTCAGAAAGTTATCCGTTTTGCTTTTGACGTACGAGGGCCATGTTTGCCTGGCCGTCTTGCACGTTGTTAAGGCTTTCCACCTAGCGTCGGCTAAGGCTAGGAAGTGTAGATAAATATCTCCTTTAACCGTATTAATTGGGGGTTCAACCTGTTCAGACATTGTCACGTCCATGGCTGCGCCTCTCCTTGCTAATTCATCAGCGCATTCATTCCCAGGTATATTCCTATGGCCAGGAACCCAGAGTAACGTCACGATGTATAGGTTGCCCAATAGTTGAATACTGTATGTACACACAGGTTTTAAGATGCAACACTTTGATATGGATTTTCGGCCAATAAGCAAGTACATTTGCCTTAGTGAATATATGTTTTCCACATAAGGCGACAGTCTGCTTGAAGGGATTGACAGTTGTTAATGCTTAGATACTGGCGGGCATATTTCTCTGCGTAGTGTGAATGTCAGATGAGTGGACTTTCTTTCATTGACTATCAGCCTGTGGTGAATTTTAGTTAAATTGTTTTGTAGGTTCTTTAATGCTGATGTTGGGTTTCTCTACGATACTAGCATTAGCATATTTAGCATTAATTACATTGTGGTTTGCAGGTCTGTGATAAACCAGAGTTATAATATCGGGCCTAATACACTTCCCTGGGGAACGCCAGAATGAACGGGATCTAGGTCGCTAGATTCCCTTCCATGCTTCACTAAAAAATGCCAGCCTGTCACCTAACCTATTTACTAAAGCGTCATTTTAAGAACTAACAAAGTTTTAGATTCTTTAAAAAAATTACTGGCTTATATCTCAGGCAGCTTAACGCTATTTATTTTAACTTATTTGGAACAATTGATTAAATAAAATAAGTCAATAACAAATAGTGTGAACCTATCAATAACTATGTTCTGCTTCCAAAATATGAATTAATCCTTTGAAAATACTTTATATCCCGTAAAAAAATAACAAAAAATGATGAATAGGAGAACTTTTCAAACTCGAATAACTTCAGCGACTTCCAACAAAGATATATGGTCGGTATATAGAAAACCTCCTATATTTCCCCATTATATCTATGATAACCGACTAAACATGGGCATGAATACGATTATCATTAATCATTTTCCTTCTTTCATACATAATTCAATACAATTTCCGAGTCCTGCAAACTTGGCTGAACTGTAAAATTGAAGGGTTTTCCTGAAAAAGTTGAAAAGAAAACGCCTGAAATGCTGAAAAGAAAAACACTGCTGATTCGGAAGAGGGTGACCGGACCCGTCTAGGGGTCAAAAACATCGACATGTATGGGCACGTCTCGAGAAGTTTTGACGGGATCTGCAGCCTATTTTTATTACTCAAGAAATTTGAAGGAAAGAATATTGAGTTTATACGAGGTAGAGGCTAAGATTTTACGTTTTGTATAGTTTTCTTCAGGTAAATTTAATCATCAAAGATTTTAGAAAACTTTGGAATTTTCTAAACTTCACAAGAAATTTCATGACAAATTGAATGGAAATAGTTTCAAAGTCAAAGATTTGTTTAAGGAAGTTTTGTGCGATTTTCTAAAGACGTATTTTCAATTAAAACAGTCACAATACCTACCTGATTTACATAAGTGCACATAAATTAATATTTTATATTGTAATGATTTAAGATATTATAATTTTTACTTTTTAATATTTTATTTGTAAACTGCAAACTTCTTGACAATTCTCATAACTTATTAATCATAAACAAAAACAAAACCCTGTCACATTTTAAAGCCCCAAATTACATAATTTTTCCCATTAATAATTTTACTACAAACCAAAAACCCAACTTATAAATTTTGATTATATACCAAAATCCATTTTAAAATTCCCCCCACATAATTAAAATTTATAATTTTCTTAAAATACACTAAACTATTAACCTAATCTATATCTTAAATAACTGGTAATTAATCAAATTTTCTTCTTTTCATATTTTCTTCCTCATTTTCCAATTATAAAACATCTTTTCAAAATTATTTATGTTGTCTTGTGAGTCATCTGGTTTACCCCATACGGCGTTAACATGGTCAAAAGAACTGCTTCTTCTACGTCTGTTATCATGTCTCCTTGGTCTGTCATCACCATCTCTTCTGTATCCATCATTACTCCTGGAATTCCTATTGTCATCTTTTCTATTTCTATCTCTGTTTTCGTTTCTGTTTCGAACATTGTTTCTGTCTCTATCCTTGTTCCTGTTCCTATCGTCACGTCTATCTTTTAACATTTTCTTTATTCCTCACTCCATCCTCTTTTATTTGACAAGTTTCTTCAACACATTCCGTTTCTATTACTTTCTTAATTTTCTGTACATGTAACTCTTCTATCTCTGTTATTCTTTTAATCATTTCTCTTCTAATATCTATCCTTGTTTCTTCCAAATCTTCTTTGTTTTCTTCTTTGTTTTTATTCATTTGTTTTACCATATCTTCTGAATTTTTATTCATTTGCTTTCCCATGTTTGTAATCATCTTTATTAATTGATTTAATTTTTCCTGTTCTTTTTTAGGTTGTTCTTGAATATCTTGTTCTTCTTTATTTTGTTCCTTGTCACTTGCTTCTTCATCATCATCTCCTTGTCTTCTACTTCTTGCTGTTTTGTTAATCCAATTCTTCTACCATCTCTCAAATCCATTTTTTTTAGTTCCTTGCTCCTTATTCTAGAGGAGCCCCACGTTGCTGCGCCATATTTGTAATGATTTAAGAAATTATAGCCTCAATACTGCAGCCTTAAGACTTATTGTACTTTGTCAGTTACATCGTTATGTTCAAGTGAAAAGGTTTGTTACCTTTATCAGGCCGAGTAACATTTTCACCAGATTTTCTTTGGAAAGTCTTCCTGTGGGTTTACTGGCCTCAGTAGATTATACGTCCAGTGTGTGAGTGTCTGCTTAGAAAATTACTTAATAAACTTCTTTGAGATTTTATTTCAGATTAAATTTTTGGTCCAATTTTGATCGCAGATGGAAAAGAAGAAATTGGACTGAACATTGTTACTAATTGGTAATATAAGACTATAAAATCTTTTATTTTTGTTAGAAATGTTTTCAGATTATTTAGAAAATGACAGAAAAACAAAAGATCTGGATTTCCACATACATTTTAATGGTAATCTTCAGTGCAAACGCAATAGATTTTTTTCAACATCAACATAATAAAATTGGCAACACTTTCTTTAAAAAGAGCTAAGGAAAATGCAACAAAGTATTTTTTCTACGATCGTGCAAAAAGTTACTACTTTTTGCACTCTTAACTGTGTTAAAAGTTTTACTTTGTTGCACTAGTGCAAAAAGTAACTTACTTTTGCTTTGGTACTCTGTAATTAGGAGTTCGATCTGAAGAAAACATTTTTTCCTTGTTATTTGAGTAAACTTATAAACGTGGTAACTGTAGGAACTTAGGTACCATTAAATATTATTCAAAACATTATTGTTTGGTATTAAAATGAAACATTTTTTACTGTAGTTTTGATTAATCCAAATATTGTTACTAACGAAAGCATATTCATAGTTGGCTATGGATGGCGTCTGACAGTGGCAGTTTACGTAATTCATCTCAAGTTGTCAATTTAAAATTTTAATATTTTTTTTAATATTTTGTTAGCTGTTAAAAATATCTGATTCGAATAGTGAAGAAGAATATATTTGTACTCCTCCAGATTTAATTCAAACGGCCAATGAAGCCACAGCAGATTTATTATCCGAAAAATCCAAAAAAAAATATGTGTGCTACACGTGCAAAAAGCATATTTGTTGCACTCAGCATGATTGCAGCACTCGACTTCGTCTCGAGCTGCAAACTTCATGCATCGTGCAATAAATATACACTTTTTGCACTAGTTACACAAATAACTATTTGGTCACAGTTTTATGCAACATATAATACAAGGCTTTTATGATTATCTCAGTCGTTGTACAAAATATTTGTATAAGGAAGATATGAGAGGTTTTTATTTTTAAAATATTAATTAGTTAATTTACGGGATTATTATTTCAAAGAATTATTGTCTACACAATTTAAATTTGCGCAAAAATATTATTATTCAATAAACTACCACAAAAGCACAAATTTCCTCTTAAATGACTATTGCACCTCTTTAAAAAAGCTATAAAATCCAGAGATCCCCCGTATACTTCTCATCCCAAAACCAAACTGCTCTTTACGTCCAAGAATATGGTACGTGGGTGACCATATACGATCATAAAACGGCTTAATATCGCAAGGGTGGCATCTAGATATAAAAAAAAGCCGCGAAATGAAAGACATTTTGACCCTCGAAAAGGGGGAGCCGCTACTTGTGTCTCCCCAGAAAAGTTCAATTTGGCGTAGTTAACCTTGCCAAAGCCCTTGATTTTACCTCAATAGACTTTTGTGTGAGAATAGCGAGAGGGGAAGTGGGGAATCAGGATCAGGACAAACAGATGTCGTCGGGATTTTGTTCAGTCGAATGAAAAAACGGATATTAGTTCAAGGAGATGTTATTTTAAGGGGATGGTATAGGGATCTTGATTTGAAAAACTCAGAATTTCACGATTATTACTATTTTAATATAAATTATCTGGTCAATTGTAGATTTTGGCTTCTCCCAATTTTAAAATATATCCAAAATATATCGGAAAGGTTTGCATCTGAACCTAAAACAACTACTCCTTGGACTACTTACTCCCACAGATCCAGATGAGTGTTGTAGAAACACAAACTTTGTCGGGACAGTCTAACCCATTAATTCTGTTATTAAAAGTGCTTGTCATTTCTAGACCGATTTCGGCAACAGTAAAAAGTTGCGTGAGATAGCTGACACCTCAAAGATATCAGAAAACTTTTTAATTTTCTTGCCACAAAGAAAATTATGCCTTACGCGTGACGCCTTGTAACGGAAAATGCTCGGGTGCCAGATTATTTAATGTGGTTTACTCCGCAACTCTTAGAAACGGCGTCTTAGTGGCACAGGTATCTTTAGATGGAGTTAACAAAACTCCAGAGGGGTCTTGTTGGTCAGACTAGTTTATTAGAATTAGAAAGTGGCAGTAACGGTCTTTAATTGCTAGACACAGAAAAGACGTATTTGAGGCAGTTGCTCACTGTCGATTAAAAACAACAACACGTTGACGATTAGAGCGCTGTTTGATCTTTATAGGAAATTATAATTGTAATAAAAAATAGAGATCTCCTTTTTCAAAGAATTTTCCAATTTTCTTGTACAAGAAGAATAAAAATAAAAAATACACTTTCAAAATAGCCCAAAGTCGAACCGACTATAGTTATAAACCGATAGCAGAGTATATATTTTTTACAAAGGGCTAACGTTCTGACTTCGATTTCAAGGGTCGTTGCCTTTGCGATATCAACCAGCAAACGTTTGTATACCGGAGTTATTCCATGGAGCTCTATTTCTTTTTTCTGGCGTAAACAGTATCTATAAAAAAGTAACCTATCCTGTTATCCCCGTAACCGTAAAATATAAAAAAAAGGGTCTTTTCTCGTCCGAAAGATGTTATAACTGCGATAAAACCGCCACGCAATATCGTAGTTGGCGGATATCAGGTGGCGTTGCATAGTATGCCATTCAAAGCATATGTCGGATCTTTGACGGGAACTTTTACAGGGTGGATCGACTGAATCGTTTTTTTTATCCTGGCACTCTGAGAATAATCTTCAATATTTTAACAAGCAAATATAAATCTAAAGGAAAATTAAAACAAAATGGAAAAAAGTAGATAAAAGTTCAATGGAAAAAAGAATGAACATAGAATAGAACTAACTATAAGATGTTTTAAAAGAATGATTGACAAGTTACACAGTTTTTCTTATTTATGATTTTCACTGACACTTGGCTATTTACGAAAATGGGACAATCCCAATTGCACGCAAATATGCCCATTTTCACCGAACAAATTGTTCGGTATCTGAATTCGATCTCTGTGTTTATCAATTTTAAAATTCTGACTTCAGATAGAGCACCAAAAAGTAAGTTAGGGATTGATGTGCCCCGCCGTACCTCTTTGGGAACACCTTCAAAATGGGGTCCAAAATATGAACATTTTGAAGTTTAAAATGACATTTAATATAAAGTAGATAGGTACACAGTGAATGGCGATTTTAGAAGACTGTGGCTGTGTTGATTAGTATAAGAACTGTCAATCTAAAATTTTATTAATACTTTCATTACAATTTGTTCGGTCTATGGCAATAGTAGAAGAGCATTTTCAATTGGTTTAATCTAAATATTCTTTATCAAAATGTATATTCTTGTGCAAGTAGTTTTCTTTCTTAATCCAGGAGTTCTGCTGCAATCTCATCATTTGCTGGACCGTTATTTTGCTTAAATTTTGTATATATCATATGTTTTTTCTTTCTAAGTGCTTTGTAAATTATATATATATATATATATATATATATATATATATATATATATATATGAAACGTAGGATCGGCTAATTGTAAATTGTTTGGTATCGGCAATGAAACTTTTTCGATACAAACTTGCGGTAATTTACAAGTTATTTTCGGTAAAATTGCACAGGAGACCTTAAAAACGGTGTTATTTGAGTGTGAGAATATACGTATATCAGTCAATTGATTTAGGTGTGTGGAAGTTTGAGAAATACCTGAAATTTCCATGTGTTTTGTGTAAGTGGGACTTTTTAATTTTTCAAAAAAATCTCGGGTGATAAATGACGATTGTGATCCATTGTCAAGTAATGCCTTTGCATACAATGTATCGCCATTGGGAGCCTGTAATCTAATAGTAGCAGTAGCTAATAAAATGTGTGTGGTATTGGTAGTCAAAAGTGACACGTCTAAGGGGTGAGTAACTTGTGAGTGAGAGCTTTGTATTGACGGTTGTTGGAAGACATTTGGACCATTTTGGGAGTGTTGTGAATGATTCTGTGAGTTTGTATAAGTACTACGATCATTATTAGATTGAGAGGTATTAGGAGAATTTAGTTGTGAGTTGGAACGATAAGTCGCCTGCGGGGATGAGTTGTTTGTCTGAGAAATATTATCTATGTGAAGTGTAGTGTGGTGCTTCTTACCACAAATTGCGCAGTTTCTTGACTGACAATTTATGACTAAGTGCCTATTTCCTAAACAATTAATACATAATTTATTTGAGTAAATGAATTGTCGTTTCTGTGCATTATTCAGTGAGTTGAATTTGACACATTTGTAAATAGTGTGATTATTTAGTGCACAATAAACACATTTTACTTGAGTTGAGTTTCTGTTATCGTATGCTGGAGTGATTGAAACGTGAGATACCTTTTTTTTCAATTTGTTGTCGTCAGAAGATGTTGAAGAGCCTTCGAAGTATAAACATTTACCTTCAAGGTACAAATAAAAATCAGACAATTTGGGAAGTGACTTTTTCAATTGTATGTCTTTTATTCTTTCCTGTTCAAAACCGGTTTTTGTTCTCTGATCTAATTTTTGGGAAAATATTTGAATTAAGAATAATTCGAGCAGGGTATCTGAATTAATATTTAAATTCTTAAGACTGTGCAAGTTTTGTTTCAAGTGAGCAATTAGCTCACGTAAATTTTTTTCCGAACATTGACCAGTAATTGCCGGGTAATCAATTAATTGTTTAATGTGGTTGGCTACTTGAGAGAATTCATTTCCATACCTGTCATCTAAAATGTTTAGTGCAGCTTCAAAATTGTCATTTTCTACTTTTAAATTATTGATAAGTTTCAGAGCTTCATCATTCAACGATGTTTTTAAGTGACACAATTTTTCAACATTAGTGATATGTTTATTGTCAATTACTAGAGCAGTAAATAAATCAATAAAACTTTTCCAATCTTCCATTTTTCCTGAGAATACAGGAAGGGAAATTTTTGGTAACTCAGCGGTTGAACTGTTTATGGTTTGGTGAGAGGAAATACTAGAATTTGTGGGAGTATTTTCACAAAATTCATTTAATTTTAATTCAATTATAGTTTTTATGCTACAGTAATCATTTTCTACCTCCTCCCTATCAGAGGATTGAGCATCACTACTTAATTCTATTTCATCCTGAATTGCTGTGTATTTACTAAAACTATCATCTAACAATTTCTGCCGTATTTTTAACTCAGGAGCCGTTAATATTGTGTCTTTATTTGCCTCTATAAAGGTAATAATTCGAGTAATGGAATTTTTTTGAATTCCTCGTTTTTTAATTAACTTCTCCATTGTTAAAGAATAAAATGTATTTTAAAACCAATAACAAAAAATAAAAATAAAATAGCGAAAAGTCTTTATAAATGCTTGACAGGATATTTAGGTTCCTATCCTAAATAAACAAATGTTACCTTTTGTCTTTGTGCTGGGCTGGAAGCTGGAAGGAGGATTGGGCACGCCTGGGAGCGACGTTGCCACTTGTTGTTACCTGCTGCTTACTGGTGCAGTAGGTATGTTCCTGAGATGAGTTGACAACACTGTCAAACTTCTGGAGACGGTGGTTGCTCGAAGGGTAGCGGTACCTGCTATGTACCTACTTTAGCTGTGGAACTTGGAAATTTCCTACAAGTCGTAAACCTTTTCGATCCTTTTCTGAGAACGTTGGTCTTGGGACAGACGATCAACGTAGAGGGCTCGCTTTGTTGTGTAAGACGAAATTTCGTCAAATGTTCTGAGACGAACAAAGTATTAATCCGGGACCACACACACGTATAAATCCGGAAACACACACAAGTATAGATCCGGCTCGAAGGACCATTAAATGTTTCGTACAATTAAAACATTTTCACTCGACAAAATGTGAGCTGATTCAATTTTTGGACTTTGGTGAAATAAAACCATGTGTTTGGGTTTTCCACTTCGTTTACTAAAAAACTAACGAACAACAAGTCAACTTCACGAAAATCACAATTTTACCGTGTTATGAATAAAGAGAACTAACTAGTATCAACTTAAAATATAAAAAAAAACATAAGCGATCTTTACAAGTCGGTGGTCGAGCAGTGAGAGACATCCTTTTTTCCCCAAAGTAGGTACCTACCCATCAAGAGGCTGAAGATAAAAATCGATTTCTCACTCTCGACCTAAGGGTAAAATATAACTAAATTGCCTATCTAATGTTAGTAAATGTTTATGAGTAAACTGAACTCGCGCACTGACACTACGATTAAAAATATTAAGAAATAAATATATACAATACAATTACTAATAAATGGTAATGGTAAATGGTATATCATATTTTTCTTCCCTGGTAAATTTCCATTAGCAATTTCTTGAAAGATTCCTTTCGCCTCTTTAAGATTTCGTTATCATCTGTTTCTTTATTTACACAGATAATTTATACATCAGCTTTCAATGCTTAATAGTTCGTCAAATGCTTAGAGCTCAGAGTTTCCCAAACTTTTGAAGCCCACGGCCCAGTATCAAATGATATCCACCAGCCACGGCACACCGCTTACTGTCGGAGAGTCTGGGGGTACTCCGTATACTCAGCATAGAGGGTGTTTGGAAACCATTTATTAGTAATTGTATTGTATATATTTATTTCTTAATATTTTTAATCGTAGTGTCAGTGCGCGAGTTCAGTTTACTCATAAACATTTACTAACATTAGATAGGCAATTTAGTTATATTTTACCCTTAGGTCGAGAGTGAGAAATCGATTTTTATCTTCAGCCTCTTGATGGGTAGGTACCTACTTTGGGGAAAAAAGGATGTCTCTCACTGCTCGACCACCGACTTGTAAAGATCGCTTATGTTTTTTTTTATATTTTAAGTTGATACTAGTTAGTTCTCTTTATTCATAACACGGTAAAATTGTGATTTTCGTGAAGTTGACTTGTTGTTCGTTAGTTTTTTAGTAAACGAAGTGGAAAACCCAAACACATGGTTTTATTTCACCAAAGTCCAAAAATTGAATCAGCTCACATTTTGTCGAGTGAAAATGTTTTAATTGTACGAAACATTTAATGGTCCTTCGAGCCGGATCTATACTTGTGTGTGTTTCCGGATTTATACGTGTGTGTGGTCCCGGATTAATACTTTGTTCGTCTCAGAACATTTGACGAAATTTCGTCTTACACAACAAAGCGAGCCCTCTACGTTGATCGTCTGTCCCAAGACCAACGTTCTCAGAAAAGGATCGAAAAGGTTTACGACTTGTAGGAAATTTCCAAGTTCCACAGCTAAAGTAGGTACATAGCAGGTACCGCTACCCTTCGAGCAACCACCGTCTCCAGAAGTTTGACAGTGTTGTCAACTCATCTCAGGAACATACCTACTGCACCAGTAAGCAGCAGGTAACAACAAGTGGCAACGTCGCTCCCAGGCGTGCCCAATCCTCCTTCCAGCTTCCAGCCCAGCACAAAGACAAAAGGTAACATTTGTTTATTTAGGATAGGAACCTAAATATCCTGTCAAGCATTTATAAAGACTTTTCGCTATTTTATTTTTATTTTTTGTTATTGGTTTTAAAATACATTTTATTCTTTAACAATGGAGAAGTTAATTAAAAAACGAGGAATTCAAAAAAATTCCATTACTCGAATTATTACCTTTATAGAGGCAAATAAAGACACAATATTAACGGCTCCTGAGTTAAAAATACGGCAGAAATTGTTAGATGATAGTTTTAGTAAATACACAGCAATTCAGGATGAAATAGAATTAAGTAGTGATGCTCAATCCTCTGATAGGGAGGAGGTAGAAAATGATTACTGTAGCATAAAAACTATAATTGAATTAAAATTAAATGAATTTTGTGAAAATACTCCCACAAATTCTAGTATTTCCTCTCACCAAACCATAAACAGTTCAACCGCTGAGTTACCAAAAATTTCCCTTCCTGTATTCTCAGGAAAAATGGAAGATTGGAAAAGTTTTATTGATTTATTTACTGCTCTAGTAATTGACAATAAACATATCACTAATGTTGAAAAATTGTGTCACTTAAAAACATCGTTGAATGATGAAGCTCTGAAACTTATCAATAATTTAAAAGTAGAAAATGACAATTTTGAAGCTGCACTAAACATTTTAGATGACAGGTATGGAAATGAATTCTCTCAAGTAGCCAACCACATTAAACAATTAATTGATTACCCGGCAATTACTGGTCAATGTTCGGAAAAAAATTTACGTGAGCTAATTGCTCACTTGAAACAAAACTTGCACAGTCTTAAGAATTTAAATATTAATTCAGATACCCTGCTCGAATTATTCTTAATTCAAATATTTTCCCAAAAATTAGATCAGAGAACAAAAACCGGTTTTGAACAGGAAAGAATAAAAGACATACAATTGAAAAAGTCACTTCCCAAATTGTCTGATTTTTATTTGTACCTTGAAGGTAAATGTTTATACTTCGAAGGCTCTTCAACATCTTCTGACGACAACAAATTGAAAAAAAAGGTATCTCACGTTTCAATCACTCCAGCATACGATAACAGAAACTCAACTCAAGTAAAATGTGTTTATTGTGCACTAAATAATCACACTATTTACAAATGTGTCAAATTCAACTCACTGAATAATGCACAGAAACGACAATTCATTTACTCAAATAAATTATGTATTAATTGTTTAGGAAATAGGCACTTAGTCATAAATTGTCAGTCAAGAAACTGCGCAATTTGTGGTAAGAAGCACCACACTACACTTCACATAGATAATATTTCTCAGACAAACAACTCATCCCCGCAGGCGACTTATCGTTCCAACTCACAACTAAATTCTCCTAATACCTCTCAATCTAATAATGATCGTAGTACTTATACAAACTCACAGAATCATTCACAACACTCCCAAAATGGTCCAAATGTCTTCCAACAACCGTCAATACAAAGCTCTCACTCACAAGTTACTCACCCCTTAGACGTGTCACTTTTGACTACCAATACCACACACATTTTATTAGCTACTGCTACTATTAGATTACAGGCTCCCAATGGCGATACATTGTATGCAAAGGCATTACTTGACAATGGATCACAATCGTCATTTATCACCCGAGATTTTTTTGAAAAATTAAAAAGTCCCACTTACACAAAACACATGGAAATTTCAGGTATTTCTCAAACTTCCACACACCTAAATCAATTGACTGATATACGTATATTCTCACACTCAAATAACACCGTTTTTAAGGTCTCCTGTGCAATTTTACCGAAAATAACTTGTAAATTACCGCAAGTTTGTATCGAAAAAGTTTCATTGCCGATACCAAACAATTTACAATTAGCCGATCCTACGTTTCATACTCCGTCGCAAATCGATTTACTACTTGGATCAGATATTTATTACGATCTAATGATCCCAGGTTTTATAGCATTAGGTGAAAATATGCCTCGCTTACAAAATACGCACCTCGGCTGGGTATTAGGTGGTCCTGTAGAAATGAAAAATTGTTTCTCTGTAAATACACCAATAACTCTTTGTACACAAACCTCGAGTTCAACTGATATGCTCGAAAAATTTTGGAAGTTAGAAGAAGTGCCTTGCAACCCCAAATTAAACCCTGATGATGAAATTGCCGAAACAATATTCACTGACACTCTTACTATTTTACAAAACGGTCGTTTTCAAGTCGATCTTCCGTTAAAATCCCCTACTGAACACATAAAGCTCGGGGATTCCTTCTCACAAGCCTCAAAACGATTTTATTTATTAGAAAAACGATTTGTAAATAACCCCAATTTATTTTTACAATATAAAAGTTTCATAGATGAGTATATTGCTTTAAACCATGCAAAATATATTCCTTTGTCATTAACCAACGCCCTTCATGAAAGCAAATACTTTCTGCCCCATCATTCTGTTCTTAGAGAAGACAGTTGTTCCACAAAGCTCAGAGTTGTGTTTGACGCTTCCATGAAAACAACCTCTGGAGTTTCATTGAATGACATCTTATTCAAGGGTTACACGGTACAGCCCGAACTTTTTGACATCTTATGTCGCTTCAGAATATACAAATTTGTTTTAGTTGCCGACATACAGAAAATGTATAGGCAAATAGAAATTAACCCCTCGCAAAGATTTTTGCTCAATATTTTATGGAAAGACAATCCTTAACAACCTCTTAAATGCATTGAATTATCAACGGTGACATATGGCACAAATTGTGCTCCTTTTCTTGCCACACGAGCTCTTAATGAATTAGCTAACCGTCAGGAAAGTGAATATCCACTAGCTGCAGATGCAATTGTGCATCAGTGTTATGTAGATGACATTTTGGCAGGTGCCAATGAACTGGACAACTTATATGAATTACATCATCAACTTGTAAATTTATTAAAGTTAGCTGGTATCAGTTTACATAAGTGGAAATCCAATTCAAAACCCTTTTTAGAAAAGATTGACGTGTCTCCCCAACCTACAACACATGATTTAAATTTGGATGATTCTCCTAGTAAAGTCTTAGGTCTCTCATGGAACGCTAAAATGGATGAATTTTCACTTCAACTTCCCTCTGTAGAGGTATCACAAGTTCCCACAAAACGGAAAGTCTTATCGACAATATCACAACTATTCGACCCTTTAGGATTTGTAGGCCCAGTTGTTCTCATAGCTAAGCTACTCATGCAGAAAATATGGATCAGCAGAATAAATTGGGACGATCCATTACCCAACGATTTGAGAATCGAATGGATTCATTTCATCTCAAATATATCCCAATTATCAGCAGTTAAAATTCAAAGACATGTATTTTCTTCGCATAAAATTATTAGTATAGATATTTTTGGTTTCTCAGATGCAAGTATAAAGGCTTATGGAGCTTGCATTTACCTTCGAACTATCTATGAAAACGATCAGTTTTCGTCTCATCTAATATGTTCCAAGTCGCGAGTTGCTCCCATAAAAACCATAACTTTGGCCCGTTTGGAGTTATGCGGCGCACTCTTGTTGGCAAATCTCACAGAAAAGGTTGTATCCATTTTTAAATCAAAATTGAAAATAAACAGGGTAAACTTGTTTACCGATTCCCAAATAGTTCTTTGTTGGATTAATTCCCATTCCTCTCGGTGGACAACATTTGTTGCAAATAGGACAACACAAATCCAAGAACTCACTGCACACTATCAATGGCAGCATGTGAGGTCTTCTCAGAACCCTGCTGACTTTATTTCTCGTGGATTAACTCCTGAACATATTATAGAATGCTCCTTATGGTGGCAGGGCCCTGGGTTTCTTCAGCGTCTAAGTTCTGATGACAATACTATCACTGTCACTGATGACTTAGAGAATGTTCCCGAAGAAAGAAAAGTTCTAGTATCCCATGTAATCCCTCAAGTATCATCTAACGAGATTTTCAATCGATTTAGTGATTTTACTCGATTACAAAGAGTTATAGCTTTTTGTCTCCGATTTAGTCATAATTTAAAATGCACAACAGGAAAACTTTTTGGACCACTGTCAGTACAGGAATTAGGGAATTCACTGACTGTAATTATTAAATGTGCACAATCTGAATATTTCAATCAGGAATTGCAGGATATGAAAAAGGGAAAAGTTGTTTCAAATAAAGCTCTATTGCCCTTAAATCCCTTTCTAGATAATATCGGAATATTCCGTGTGGGGGGAAGACTCTCAAAAGGAGATTTGACTTTTGAACAGAAACATCCCATTTTACTCCCGGCAAAACACCTCATTACTCGCCTCTTGATCAAAAGGGAACACCTGCGGCTATATCACGCAGGAGCCCAATCAGTTTTATCTAATTTAAGATTACGCTATTGGCCTTTGAATGGAATTCAGGCAACAAAACAAATAATTAAAAGTTGTCTAACATGTCACAGGTTTAAAGCTCAGGCTGCCCGTCAAATCATGGCTGATTTACCAAAATTTCGTATCACAGTTTCACGCCCTTTCTCCAAGGTTGGTATTGACTTTGGAGGCCCGATCTTAATCAAAACTTCAAAGCTGAGAAAAGCCCTTATTCTAAAAGCGTATTTTGCTGTTTTTGTATGCATGGTTACGAAAGCCATCCATCTTGAACTTGTGTCTGAGTTAACCAAAGACGCATTTTTACTCACCCTGAAAAGGTTTATAGCTCGTAGAGGAAATCCAGCTGAGATTTACAGCGACAATGCTACAAACTTTGTCGGAGCTAGAAATCATTTACATGAATTGTATAAATTTTTTAAATCCCGTCCTAATCTTGATAGCATCAAAGAATTTCTAAGTATCAATGAAATAAAATGGATTTTTATACCCCCAAGTAGTCCTCATTGGGGAGGATTATGGGAAGCGGCTGTGAAAAGCACAAAATTTCATATCAAACGCGTCCTCGGTGATTCTCATTTCACATTTGAGTATTTATCTACAGCATTAGCTCAAATAGAGGCCATTTTGAATTCGCGACCCTTGTGTCCCCTCTCCAATGACCCTTCAGACATCAATTTTTTAACCCCAGGACATTTTTTAGTAGGTGAACATCTAATGTCTCACCCTGAAATTGATGTATCAGAAATTCCTATTAGTAGATTAACTCTCTGGCAACAGGTCACACAAATAAAGCAAAAATTTTGGAAACGATGGAGTGTCGAGTATTTAAATCTATTGCAACACCGTCCAAAATGGCATACTCCTTCAGAGAACCTTAAAGTTGGAGAGTTGGTGCTAGTGATTGAAAGTAATACGACCCCACTACATTGGCCCCGTGGTAGGATACTTGAGGTAATTCAAGGTCCAGATAACAAAGTACGTGCTGTAAAATTAAAAACACAGGACGGTACTTTTGTCAGACCAATTGTGAAGGTCTGCCCTTTTCCAGCGCCCCCATCCTGAAGTTTAGTTGATGTTTAGTAATTCACAATAAATTAGTTAGGTTTAGTTGAAGCATACACTTCAAGGTGGGGAGGATGTTTGGAAACCATTTATTAGTAATTGTATTGTATATATTTATTTCTTAATATTTTTAATCGTAGTGTCAGTGCGCGAGTTCAGTTTACTCATAAACATTTACTAACATTAGATAGGCAATTTAGTTATATTTTACCCTTAGGTCGAGAGTGAGAAATCGATTTTTATCTTCAGCCTCTTGATGGGTAGGTACCTACTTTGGGGAAAAAAGGATGTCTCTCACTGCTCGACCACCGACTTGTAAAGATCGCTTATGTTTTTTTTTATATTTTAAGTTGATACTAGTTAGTTCTCTTTATTCATAACACGGTAAAATTGTGATTTTCGTGAAGTTGACTTGTTGTTCGTTAGTTTTTTAGTAAACGAAGTGGAAAACCCAAACACATGGTTTTATTTCACCAAAGTCCAAAAATTGAATCAGCTCACATTTTGTCGAGTGAAAATGTTTTAATTGTACGAAACAGAGGGTCTTGGAAACTTTAGAAAATATAACCTCTAAAAACGCGTTTTTATGCAATCTGGGAGTGAAATTTACTTAATTGGTTACCATGTCCTGAATAGAATATAGAATCTTTATTTAATATAGGAAGTCCTAATACATAGTAGTTTTAAAAAAATATTACATATTATAGTCAGTACGCACAAATTCAGTTGAATAAATAAAATAAAATCTTGATAAAATTAGTAATAAAAGTAAGAAATTTTAGTACTAAAGTTAAGATAAATACATATTAAAGTAAACATACAAATTTCTCTCTCTCTTTCCACTGGATTAAAACCACTTAGTTGTTTCGGTTTTCTATATCGAAAGCCGTTATCAAAATGACATAAAATGAATAAATTTACTAGAAACAGAACACTTGATAATCTGAGCTTCCGAAATGAATCAACATACAAAGTTACAAAATTAACATACAAAGTTACAAAGTTAATTTACGGACTGGAAATAAATTGTAGCAAATATTTTTTAAACTGAGATAAAGAGGTATTTTCGTAATCCGCATATAAAAATAGATTTTGTTGCTATAGCTAGTCTTGTTTGTTGTATAAATTATTAACAGATCTTGTATTGTAGTTATGTATTTCATTATTATAGATGATAAAATCATTGAAGTACTCAGGAAGTTTTTTTTATTTTTTGCTTTATAAACAAAAGGCATTGCTAAATAATAAAATATTTGTCTGACTGAAATCCAGCTTAAAGTAGTCAGCATACCATTTATTGGTGTGTATCTGTTACATCGAAGGATTGTTCTCATTCCTCTATTTTGCAATTTTTGTAGTCTTTGTAAAAAGTAATGATCCGCAGAGTCAAAATGAGGTTGCATAATAGTTTTATACACTGTCAATCTAGAAAAAAGGGAATTCTTGAGAAGAAAAATAGCTTTTTTGATATTTTCTTGCATACATATTCGCAGTGAGGTTTCAATAATAAATTTTCATCTAAAATAAATCCCAAGTATTTAAATTCATTAACCCATTCTACGTTGTCTTTTCAATTCTAATGTCGTATCTATTATAATTTATTTGATTGAATTTATATTTACTTCCCAAAATTATTGCTTTCGTTTTTTTAGTATTAAGTTTAAGTTTATTTTTATTTAAAAACTGGGTTAAGACTCTCAATATTTTATTCAGTTTATTTAAAATTTCCTCAAGGTTATACCCATAATATGCTATCAGTGTATCATCTGCAAATAGGTAAAGTCACACTCAATATAATTAATGTCATTTAAATATATGATAAATAGAAGCGGCCCTAATATACTTCCTAGCACTTCAGATGTTGATTTACCTAGCTTTAGATATGTAATCTATCAGTCATATACTGTTCAAACCAGGTCAGGACATGTCCTGAAAAACCATTATATTACAATTTATTAATCAAAATTTTACGATCTATTGTCTCAAAAGCTCGTTTAAAATCTAGAAAAACTGCTCTTATATATTTATTTTCATCAAATACTTGCTTCCATTTAGATATAGTTAACTGTAAAGATGTTTCACATAAAAATAAACTCTCACAATAAATAAAACAGTTTCATTATTTATTTATTATTTTATTCTGGGTGCCGCTGCACACACTTTGGGAAACTTTGCTCTAACTTCTCTATTGCGAAAATTTTATTTTATTAATGTGATTGGTTCTTTTGAATATTCTGTATCCACGTCAATACTTCCTGTTTGTCTTACAAGTCTTACAATTATTGCAACTAGAGTTGTTAAATATTTTGTAAATTTATTTAATTTTGTTACGCTTGTCAGCTTATTGATTTAAATACTAGCAAACAAAAATTATTTAAATAAGTATTTAGAAAATTTCAATTAAAAATAAAATTGTGGTTGGTCCTTCCTGTACCGTGATTATCTACCAGTAACGGCTATGCATTTATACATCTACTATATTTTCTGGAAACTCAATTTCCTATGGAATCGATACATAGATGCGGGGATGACGGGCGTCTGCCAAAAAATTGTTGCCATTGAAAAAATATGTGCTAATTCCAAGTGTGAAAATTCCAGTAATGTTAGCATTAAAATAATGACGTATGCTGGTTAGTTACAAGCTGAAAAATATTATTTATGTAGGTATTTTATGCAAATCTTGGAAACCCAAATTAAAATTTTATAGAGATACAAAAGTATATTTCTTTTGTTTCGGTTAATTTTTCTCAGTAGAAGTAAGATTTCGTGTTTATTTGGATAATTGCGAATCAAAATCCTTTTTTTGACATTTGTGATTAGTGCTAAATAAACAAAAAGAAAAAAGGGCAGCGGAGTACATTTTACAAGTAAATATTTATCAAAAGAGACTTAAATTACTTAAATATAATATGACGCCACAATAAAATTAAATAAGTAAATAATAAATATATTTAATATTTTACCTTTAACTGCCCTTCTGTATCAATTTCCGACTCTTTTAAAAGGTTCAGATTATCAGAAGGATAATATTTGATAAATATTTTAGACACCTTTTGCTAGATTCTTTGTATTTAATCCAAATAAAGCGATAAATTTAAAAATATGGCATTGCCACTTAATTCAATTAGCATTTAATTGTCCTAACAAAAAGGTATTTATTTTACATTTTTATTTCAACTTTAATCATATTTGTTTAACAACTTTTTTTTAAAGGTGCTGAAAATACGATTAAAAGAAACAAAAGTAGTATTAAATTCCTAATTAAAGCATTTAATTTAGTACTTAGTGCACGACCAACTTTTTCTGTTAATAGAATATACGATAAATGAAAAATAAAAATAGCATAAAATTAAAAAACTATGGCATTAAATTGGCCTTTAATTAGCATATAAAATATCATTAAATTCCTAATTATAGCAAGTAATTGCCCTAACAAAAAATTATATCTCATATTATTATTTATTTTAATGATATTGATCTGCTAATTTTTTTCTCATAATTACAGAAAATACGATTTATTTATAACAAAAACTGCACTAAATCTATAATTACAGCATTATTGTAATGATTTAATGATATTATAGTTTTACTTTTTAATGTTTTATTTTTAAAATTCAAAACTTTTTTGACAATTCTCAATTAATTTCTCTATCATCAACAAAAAACAAACATAAACAAACATCCCATAACAACCATGTCAAATTTTAAATACCCCTACACATAATTTTTTTTTATTAACCAATCAAAAAACCCAACTTATAAATTTTGATTATGTAACAAAAATCCATCTCAATATCTATGTTACATTTTATCTCAATTTTAATATTATTTTTCCAACATTTTCTTAAGCTAGCAGAACATTTGATTAAAAGAAAACAAAAAAGCAATATTTTTCTAATTAAAGCATTTAATTAGTATCTAATTGCCCTAATAAAATGCTCGGATAACCTTTTTCTGGGAAAAGAAAACAAAAAATTATAAAATGTGGCATTTAATTGACATTTACTTAGCATTTTAATTGCTAATTAGAGCAACTAATTTAATGATATTGCTCTGTTATCTTTTTCTGATGATCGCAGAATATTCCATTTATTTAAAAGAAAGAGTTTTAATTTTATAATTATATCATTTAATTGCTCCACATACTCTTAATTTTAATAATATTATTTTGGTCAACTTTCTTAAGCATTAAAAAGAGCATAATATTTTTTATATGAGCATTTAATTAATATTTAATTGCCCAATGTACTTTATATTTTTATTTTAATTAAATTGCACTGCTAACTTAATTAAGCTCAGAACAGATGATTGAAAGCAAAACATAAATAGCATTAAATTTATAATTATTCATAAATTGCGCTGCCATTTTAAGAAATATGCCTAATACATATACTCAGGTCTGATTTCTACTAGCGAATTTTTATCGGGCATCTCCCAACATTTACTAATGGCTACATCAAAAAAATAGAAATGTTCTGCAATCTTTAAAAACGTATCGTTGTAAAGGAACAAGTTTTATTGCAGTGTTTCCTCTTTTCTGTGCGGAATTTAGTTGGAATATAAAGAAATCGAATTTCGCCAAACAAACGAACCCTCCAGTCTCACAACAGCCCTTAGAAATCGACATCTCGTAATACCTGAATAGTTTAATTAACGAAATTATATAATTTGAAGGTAGTCAGTCAACCTGACATCAGGCCGAGAAGCAAAGCGAGAAAAGGGCGGACGAATACGCCAAAGGGACCGATCCTAATTACAGATGGCGGCTTTGGCTGGATGTTCAACTCTCTTCGGGCTGTGTTTGAAATATTAACACTGAATATAAGGTGACTTGTGTGGTTTGAGGTTTCTACACTATGCATATAAGGGGAAATGCACTTTGAATCGGTTTTCGTCTTTTGTGATGCTTGTATACAAAAATAAGAGACAGATTTTTAAAGAATGATTTACTCACAAGATTTAGTTATAAAAATTAATGTTTATACATGATATCTCATTATTAATAAGACATAACAACGTCGTAATAGCTTCAATAATAAGAGGCAACCCAAACAAAATCCGTTAGGATAAAATTTGTACAATGAATATAATCAATTTAGAGTTTCTTAAACGTCAAACTTGGAAATAAAAACTTCGTACTTTTAGAAAATGTTACCTGTGATCAAATTAAATTGGCAACGAAACATGGCGGTAGATTTTAGATCGCTTAGGGAGATTTAGATTTCAGTCAATTGAGGTTAGTTTATCTGCATGTTTATTTCCTTCTTTTCCCGACTAACCTGGTAAGTCAACTACTATAATATCTAGACTTTAGCAGATAAACACGGTTGTAGATAGCAGGATGTAAATATTCACTTTTATGAGAGAAACAAACGTGTTTGATCATCTTATTAGCGCCCTAAGACCGCCCCTGATGAAGAACAAATTGGAGGATTGCTACGTATTACATCCCCATTATTTATTCAACATCTGTAATACAAAAACGATAGAGCTCAACATAAATTTCTTATCTAAACAACCGCCAAAGATAACATGCGGAAATCAAATAAAAATATTTATATTTGATATTCCGAGAGGCTTCGAATCGCCTACTAAAGGGTTGAAAATCTAAATGGTAACAGTAACTGGGTCGGTTTACCCCCTGGGGTGTATACACAGGCTACACCAGTAATTTGAAAATCATTGATATATGATTTTGTGGAAATGGATGAAAGACAAACATGAGATTCGTTGAAAAAATATTAAGAATTAATTTTTTGTAACATTTCTGGTTTTATATGTAAAGAAGAGTGTTAATTTTGATTTTAATTAATTATAATTTTTGAAATTACGTTTACGTTGTGTTAATGAGAGTCAAATAGGCTTTGTTGTTGTCTCATATAATAGGAGGAATTTGTGGTAAGTAAGACCAAAAACCTAGAGATCAATGACCCGTTTCATCGTATTTTACGTATTTTTGTTCATCTATGGTATTCAATCACACTCTAAATATTGAAATCACCAGAAGAAGATGAAGATGCTAATGAGAAAATATATTATTTCGTTTGCGTTCGGTCGCATGTCTGGGCGCGCCTTATTACAAATGTCATTTTCAATTTTCATGGTATGCTAGATTATTATTAATGTAAAATATCTCCAAATTATAATAAATGTATCAATAACTCAGAAATACGTAACTGTAGGTACAAGGAATCCTAATATAGATCGAAACAGAAGAAAAAATTGATTCAGGCGTGATAATAAAATACAGGGTGTTTCATTTAAAATTATCGACTTATTGAGAATTGAAAATATGAACATTAGACGCTCCATTCTAGACACCTTGTATAAAATATCGCATTTGACTTTTCAGCGTACGCTAGAATGATATTCTCACAATCTCTGTGTAAAATTTGAAATTAATAGTTTAACAACTAAGCCAGTTACGAAAATTAAAGTAAATGCGTGTTTTTCAAAAATTTTTATAAAAATCTCAAATATCTCGGAAACTGTTAGACTTAGACCTGTGGTATGTTAATAATCTTTTGTTTAAAATTTGATGCTGAATCCAAAAATAAAAAGGAAAATGGTACATGTAACCGGAAGTTGAAAATATTTTCATTGAATAGATCGTACTGACAAAGCCCCGTAACCTAATTTTCAAATTTCAAATATCTTTACTTCTCTATATAATGGGCCATCTACGTGACACACCCTGTATAGTATGTTCCTTCCTTTCCAAACCAGCTGTTGAACAAGTGATATTGTGTGAAGTCAATTATTATTTTGTGTTAGTTCTTTTTTCGTCAGACGAAGGAGACCTGGGAAGCCCTTATAAAATGGAGACCTAGGAAGCCTAATAAAGGAGGCTTGAGAGACTAAAGGAGGTGTTCCTTATTGAACAAAAGGAGGAGTGATGGTTTCTTCCAGAATTAACAAGTTGTGAAAGAATCCTTTAAGTACAAAGATTTAAAGTAAGGAAGGGTTCCCTAATTAATCCAGGAGATCCTGTGGTATTTTCAAAGACAAGTAGATCCACCAGGAAAATACAGCTTTGATAAGAAATAGAAAAGGGCTGGCAAAACCTACCGCATTTCAGAGGGGTCAGAGCTGAATTCTCCCCTTAGCAGTCGAAAACGGAAAAAAGCTAAGTGTCATCCGGCATTAACTATTTTTACCATTGTTGAAGTCATAGTTGTCAGTTATATGTCAAATCTATCTTTGCGTTCATAATTCTTTTGAGAAACTGCAAGTTAAATTTTCATGTTCTTATTTTAAATTCAATTAGTGTACTTGTAATTTTTTTATATATTCATTAAATATTACTTTTCATTCTATTTTGAATTTTATTTATTTCTTTCAGCCAGTAAGTTTATGGCACGTATTCGTGAATATTATTCAATCAGCTTACTGGTTAATCGAATCCACGGCCCATGCTTTTAATTGACAGTATCTGAGCTAGGCCGGAAGGTTACGTAAAAATTTGGTTGTTTTATATTTATCTTACGTAATACAGGTAATTTATCGTAACAACACAACTATTAAGAGGAACAACAGCGATTACTATTGAGACAAGAAACCTGCTTCCTAACCAAAAACCAAAAACATCGCTAACCTAAATACACCTTATCTGTATCCGTCCCAACTCCGCACTGACATAGAATAATGAAACACAGATTAAGTTCTGAGGTACAAAGGCACGAAAGATGAATGGTGAAGCATACATTCGGACTGATTCTAGAGGTGGAGATTTCCCACATTTAACGGCCGTATGCCTCCATTGTCTTTTAAGTATGTCCAACCACTGCAGAAGATGTGAATTGTATCTAAAAGCTAAAAGAAAAACGTGAAATAACAAACCGAAGAAACCAACGATTCATTACAGCTCCAGCTCTAAAAGCAAACCATATAGATATATACATTTTTATTATTATTATTATTGACCTGTCACTTTCATAAGCTTATCGGCATCAGCTGTGGCTGACCTACTGAAGAAACACTCCCTTGACAAGTTTAAGGGTAGATGGGACGACGAAACAAGTTGCAAGCTAGCCAAGGAACTATTACAGTATCCGAACAGCGAAACAGCCAAAAAATACATGACTATGAACAGACAGAACCTGCACACAGCCACAGGTATCCTGACTGGCCACTGTCCTCTACGAATACACCTCTACAGGATGGGGTTATCTGACACTCCACTGTGTAGAGGATGTGAACAGGAAGACGAGACTGTCGAACACATTCTTTGCGAATGCCCGACACTCTCACAAATGAGACATTTTCTTTTCGGCGAGCGGTGGCTAACACATGCCAACATGAGGGAGCTACCTTCAGGCGACGTCATCGCCTACTTTAAACAAGTAGGCTGGCTGACGAGCTAGAAGGAAGGCTCAACCTCAGAAGGACGCACAATGGGCCAAATGTGGCCTACGTGCTGTGGGGTGACCCACCCTTCTAGATTTACAGATACAGATACAGATATTATGTAATAATATGAAGAAACTATTTTGGATCTCTCATTTTTAAAGAAACGCTTCTCTTGAAAGTTTGATGTATGTTTAAAGGCATTAAAATATAATCCATAATCGTTTTTAAATCACTCAAAATCTCAATTGACCTTCACTCATATTAGTTTTCCCAGTGTAAATATGCACACGTGATTCGAACCAGCCCAGCTTCTCATTCTACATAATTCACTACGAACACACACAAATATTGAAATACCCTGGATGCTATACGTGTATACCAGAATGAAATTTTACTGCCACGAACCCATTTCGAACAGGCACACAAACAAATGGGGACTTACAAAATAAATATAGGGGGTAATATAATAACACTCTAAACTCAATATACAAGCAATATATAGCAACACTAGGAAATTGCAAACATTGTTGCAGATATTGCAAGTATTTGAAGCCGATATTCGGTATGCTTTTGTAATTCTTTTTTCATGTTGCTTTTGACTGGTATATGGTATGCTAATTAATTATGTAGTTTGTGGATGGATGGAATTCTTGTGGGTATCTAGAGAAGGGTAAATCCGTTAACGACATTAAGTGCCAAACTAGACGGGCGTAGAAATCCGCAGCGTAGAACATTAGATTGGTCGAAATAATTCAGCTGTGTTCCACGAGGCTCTTTGTCATTTTTAAATTCGCTATTGTCGATACTAGACCACTATACTGTATTTGAAAATCAAGAGAGAGTAAATTCCCAGAAATGTTTTGCAGTTATCAGTGTTAAAGGCAGTAAACCATAGACGTGCGTTTTCAAAATTAAATTAATATGGAAATAGAAATATTTAATTTGTTTTAGTTATTTATACCTAGATTACCAATTTTAGATAGATAAACATAATTCGTAAGTAGTAATTTAATTTGGGTAAAATGAAGAAAAAGTCAATATTATTTTAGGCATTTTGTTTTAGGCATATGTTTATTTACAAAATATGTATATAATATGTACAGATAATTACAATTATTTATAAATTAATATGAGGAGCTAAAAAAACAATTAAGTAGGTATATGAGAAAAAAAAAACCAACCGCAAGGATAAAATTTGACGAGCAACATGCAAAAAATACGACAATATTAAATCTTAAAATAAAATTAAAGTACATAAATTAATAATTTTAAAGTTATGGTTCCTCGCACTTTGTGTCAGAAGATTCACCATCTGATTCTAGAGAAATTACAATGGGCTCTATAGTAATATCAATTATGTTATCTAGCTCCCACATTTTTTTTTCTATTTCTGTAACGTGTCTAATACATTTTTGCCAATTTTCACTTGTTACTTCAGATATTGCCTTATTGAAGAGATTTTTAACATCTGATAATTTAAAAGTAGTGTTATTTCTGGCAACATAACCTTTAACTTGAGCCCATATTAATTCTATCGGATTCAGCTCACAATGGTAGGGTGGTAAACGAAGGATTTCAATTTCTCGTTTTTTGGCTTTTCTCCTCAATATTATATTTTTTATAATTTTGCTTATGTTTTTTAGCAATAGTTAACAATTCTGCCCTCAGCATTGTATTGTCAAACGCTAAATTTTTAGAAGATAACCATTTTGCAATTTCACCCTTTTTCCATTTAGTGGTTGGTAAAGGTTCAAGTAATCTGGAGTGGTAACTTGCATTGTCCATTACAATAACCGATCCTTTTGGTATGAATTGAATCATCTGTTCAAAATATTCCTCAGACACGTCTCCATTCATTTCTTCGTGATAATCAACGGTTTTTTTTTATTCAAATAAGAGTAAACCATTCTCAAAAAAACCGTTTGTACTGCCTATATGACAAATAATTAATCTTTTACCTTTTCCTATAGGTTCCTTAAAACCAGTAGTATATCCTTCTAGAAAAGCTTGATGGGATGATTTTATATTTTTGTCTTTCCAAACTCTTCCTACACAATGTCCTTCATTAACCCATGTTTCATCTAAATAATAAATGTTTTTATTTTGAGCTTTAACTTGTTGTATTCTTCTGAGGTACTGTCTTCTCCAACATACAATTTCTTCAGAATCAATTAGCATTGAGTGTCTGCCCATTTTTTCAAATTTAAAGTTTAACTCATGTAACACTTTCCATAGTTTATCCCGGCTTATTGTGGGTAAATCAACATCATTCGTAATGGCTTGCAAAACTTTATCTAAAGTTGGTATTTGCTTGTTTATAAAAAATGAGTGAACAAGCTTACGAATAGCATTTTTAAAAAACTCGTCCACGTTGACTTTTAATAGTTTTGGTCTACCTGGTTTCGGCTTTGGTGAGGTTACTCCACCTGATTTTTCCTCCTTTAGAACTCTATATATTGTAGATTTTCCATATCCCATTGCCTTAGATGTTGTTTCAACTACACTGTCAATAGTGTTTGAGGGATTTTGATGTTTAAAATAGTGGTACACATTCACTACAGCACTCTTTTCATTGAGCGATAAATGGTCTAGTTTTATTTTTTTCACTGGCGTATACTCACAAACTGCTTCCATTTTTAGTCACTACTATTTGTCACGTTTATCGAAAATCAAATAACTGCATTTCTAGAAACTATTTAAGTCAAAATATCTGTCATTAGAAGCTGTTGCCATTCTGAGGTCGTTAAATAACAATTATCCCTTTCTATTCTGGTTACGCCTATGACGCACGTTAATCCTCTTAGGCCTACTGTAGTAACAATGAAAGATCATAAAATAATGTGATAGTCCAAGAAATTTAATAAATTTTGTATTGAAATTAACAAAAACAATTTAGAATGCATTACAAATATTGAAGTTTTACCGCACGTACTGTACTATAGTTTTGCATACCGAATTACTTTTTATTCTGGGAATTTACTCTCTCTTGATTTTCAAATACAGTATAGGGTAGTTTGCTGTAGGTATATATTGTGCCGTTAGATAAGTTCTAATAACTTTAGTGCAAGGATCCTTTTGACACAAGGATACTTTCTGTTATAAAAGGATACAATTTTAATTTAATATGTAACGAGAAAGAAACGACTTCTGGTGCCATGATAGAGGTCTGTAACATTCATGGCAGACGTATAGTAGAGTCGACGGTATCATCTATAAAATCTGGAATCGAAGATTCCTAGTAGATATTTTAGACTACCTCTAATGAGAGGTCAACAAATACCGTGTATAAAATAGATGTTTTCTATATATTATGTTTCTTTTTAAAAGATCTTGACTGTTTCAAAACAATCGCCCAACGAAACAACTGCAAACTGAAAACCCCCATAAATCCAGTCTACTACGTTCCGAGTCGTGCGAAAACGTCACATCCCATTTAACAGTGGCCTTTTTAGTAGTTATTTCGACAAGTTTCGAAAGGCACTATATCTCGAAATCGTGGATCCCATTCGTCGCGACCGTTTGGCAGAAACGAAACATTTGACAAACGATTTCCGTTATCTTTAACGGCTGCCACTCGATACATGATGTTTTCGGTTATCCTCTCCTAATGTACGCACGCAATTTTATGGGTATTTGGGATTTCCGAAACGGCTTAAGTACGAGTTGAATTAGTGAAAAGGGCGGATAGTCCCGAACAGGGCCGCAGTAAAGGGTATCACTTACGAAATATTTTTTTATTTTTTTTTGTAGGGTTTTATAATAATGTGGATCTGGATAATTGATAGTCAAATTACTTCACGTGAAGTGTTGATTCATTCAAGAGTTTCCTTCTGATGTGATCATTTTCTGCATCATTTTTAAGAGAAACCAGTTGAGAATGCTCATTGCCATAGACGGAACAAATTGTAATGGAAGTATTAATAAAATTTTAGATTGGCAGTTCTAATTCTAATCAACACAGCTACAGTCTACTCGCTTTTACCAAAATCGTCATTCAATGTGTGCGTACCTACTTTGAAGGTGTTCCCGAAGTGGTACGGAGTGGCACATCATACTTTTTGATGCTCTACATAATAGTAAACAGTATTTTACGCAAGCGCAGTCAAGAAATACACTTGAGTTTAAGGTGACTGGGCTCAGAATTTAATTAATCCAATAAGGGGATCATACAAAAAATTTTTAGTTAGTCAGGGTAAGGGAGGTTATTAATCAATCGGGGGTGTAAGTGGTCGTGGGAAAAACTTTTCTGGCGCCCAGGGTTTTTTTTATTTGTTAACTAAAACTATTATTACTAAAGATCAATATTTTTGCAAAGTAATTTCTACGGACTGCTAAAATAAATTAATAATAAAACAAAATATTTTCCCCATGCATTTTGACGGTTAATAACAATATACACGTCCCTATCCAGCTATGCATCTGTGGTTCACTCGTAAGGGGGTGGATTCTTGGGAGTATATTCTTAAGGCTGTTAATAAAAGCGGTTTTTAGACTAATATACATGTAGGTTGAGCTGCAAAAGCATTGAATGCAATGATTTGATAGAAAAGTTATAAAAATAAGTCGATCTGATGTGATTTTTTTCAGAAAATCAGTGAAAACTGAATTTCTAAAGAGAACAAGAGTTCAGAAAATTTTCAACTAACTTTGTTTATTTATTAAAATCTTGCCTACATGCGCCTTTAAAGATGAAGTTTCACTTATGGTTTGTTGGGTATTTTGTTGTGACTTTTGAAAATTCCCTTTTCTGTATTTTGTGCTATGCCTATAGGCAAAAATAAAAAGGTGTTTTGTAATTTAAGGAATCTTAATTTATTTGTTAAGTGTGGGGTTGGTATTTTTAATAGATCGTGCAAGGGGTGAAGACATTCGCAGTATTAACACGTCGTTTTTGATATATAGCAACATGTGTTTCTATTTTAGAATGTTAAGGGGGTACGGCGGAAATTTATGACTTCTAGACGGAGGATATCATCATCCATTTGATGAGTTTAATGATGTGTCCTGTTAATATATGTTAGCTATAAGGTCCTGAATTTTTTTTATTTCAAATGTGTAACTTTTTGATTAAAATTACAGGTGTCTTAAAAATGTATAGATTTAAATAGGAGGAATTTTAGAAGTAACTGAAAAGGTTAGGGAGAGAATTTTTTTATAGTCTGGAGAGTCTTAGTTAGTTAAAAAAATTAACTGGTGAATGAAGCAAAAATGTTTATATTTTTAAAGGTATTATTTTGGTCATTGATCAATAACAGAATATAGAATTTTGCTTAATTTAGTTAGTTTAGTTTAGTTTTTATTGTCTATAATCAATACATTTGCAATATATACAGATCCCTGTACCAAATATGAAAGAAATCTACCGGGTATTTCGAAAGTTACCG
Source organism: Crepidodera aurea (assembly GCA_949320105.2). Classification (NCBI taxonomy): domain Eukaryota; kingdom Metazoa; phylum Arthropoda; class Insecta; order Coleoptera; family Chrysomelidae; genus Crepidodera; species Crepidodera aurea. The sequence continues at coordinate 34,418,623 of OX439475.1, read as the reverse complement.
ATTGAGACGTTAAAACTCCAGCAGTAGAATGGGATGTGAAATTAAAAGAACTTTTCATTTTAACTCTTTTTGATCCGTTCTTTTCAAATATCCATCCCAATTTTAAAAAATCTGATGTACAGGGTGTTGTTTTGGGGATTTTCAAATTTTATAAATTCTTCTTAATCCAGATCTGGATTTTAACTGTAGTTCTTACACTATAGGATTTGGATATAAATGCAATGAACCTGTACCAAGTATTAGAGAAATCTACAGGGTAGTTTTAATGTTACGGCTTATGAAAATATTGACCAAAATGGATATGTTGGATATTAAAAACGTTAGACGCAGTAACTAAGGTTATTTAGAATCAATTAAATATACTCTATTTACAATTAACGTATGTCGGTTTACCTATGAAACACCCTGTATATAAAGAATGCTACGCAGCCGATCGTATTATAAACACACAAAAAAACGTTAACAGTAGAATTAATTGATTAAATAAAATTTTGCCAAATAAATAAAATCGACAACCCTATCCCGAAACTAATGAAACAAGTCGAATCTCAAAAGGGATAGCAAATAGGGATTAATTAAAAATATTAACCACGACTAGTTTGATTAATGTGATTTGTTACAGGAACCGCATCATTTTGATAATAACACCCTTTGATGATTATCCAATATCACTAATTGGATAAAGTTTGCCATGTGAAAATATCATACAGAATTTAATTGCATGAATTTATATTGTCAAAAAGATCAACTATCGATGCAATAACGCAAGGTATTCCAAATATGTTCTAAATACGAAAGCTGGATAATAATTTATCGATGATGCTACTAAACAGATCTCATTCATTTATAGATTTCTAGTTGTTAGTACCAAAACTTTCACGGTAAATTCAAATAGTGACTTGCTCATATAGTCTCCCGCAAGGGTCCGATCTGGGACCAATTTTGTTTAACCTTTGCCTGACAGCATAATAATATTTGCAGATTATTTACAAATCTGATGACCGATACAAACACAGTGTCTTGATATATTATCTCATACGCCATTTGAAACGTATTTTACACCTTTACAACTTTCTTGTTGCCCAGTTAGACAATAATTCATTAAGCATTATCAATATATGTGTTATTATATTTTTTAATAACATTAATATATTCATTAACCTTAACGTCATCCCACATGAAAACTGAGGCAGTAACCCTGGAATATCCAAACAAAACCGTAACAGTTGTCCTCTACACCATGGTCACGTGGGTAATTGAGGAAAAATACCAGGCAGCTAATACAGTGTCATAACTGCCAACAATGGGTACACGCGATAGCTGGTAGGCCTCTCAGATGTCTAACATATGTACAAAATAATCAAAACAAAGGTATGAATAAGCACCTCAAAGAGGGATAACCCTTTGGCGGGCAGCAGCAGAGCAAAAAGACCAAGAACTGAACCATTTTCATTCCTAGCGCAACAAAGAATCAATGCTTTCTCACAGTAAGCAGATGAATGGATCCAATTGCAGCTATAGAATAACTGAATAATTTAGTTACCAATTTTTAACAGGCCTCGGATGATAGGGAATAGATAGGGGAAACTGAAACGACAAAATGTATATCACACTGTCTGCCCCATGGACCTCAGGAAGAGAGCGAAAGTAGAAATCAAGGTAGGCCAGAGACTAACGCCCCATAACATCGTTGACCAAATTTGATGGGAAAGAGAAAAATGGGAAGTCATACATAACTTCCTACGCCAGGTAATTATGCAGAACAGGTAATTCCTACGGGTGCTGATGTATGTTCTAGCGAACGATCCCAGCACCCTGGATAGACGCAGTTGAGTACCTGGGTAAGTCATAGCCCAGGTGTCCATAAAGGATTTCTCCAATAAAAAAAAAGGTAGTCTGATAGTAGCTATTACTTCTTTAAATACTCTCCTTTCAATAAACAGTTGCACTGTTTTTAATTCGGACCTAACACGTACATACGATAAGTGACTAAAAATTTCAGAAGGTTAAACGATCGTTACTTAAACTTCTTCTTAAAAATAATGAATAGTTTCGAACAACTACGCGTTCTAATAAACACGTTTTGATATATAAGAATATTATTACGTAGACATCATCAAATGCATCATCCCATCCTCTTTCACACATACGATCACGATATCTTGGAGGCAGAGTTGTAATTGTTCCTTGTGTGGGCCGGTGGGTGGCAGTTCTCGGCTCATAATGACGGGGTGTCAAGAGGAAATGAAGATGTTAAAGCGAGACAATGCCTGTTCCGTTGGTCCCTCCTTCCTCCTTGTGTACCACACTCGGATGGAGGAATTAACACAAAGGAAGTACACTCAGAGAAAGATATTTAATTTATACTTAAATTACGTTTTATCCCTACAGAGGTCGCGCGGTGGCAGACAATGACCTTATAAAATTGTGAAGATGGTTCTAATAAAAGGAAATAGATTGATCCCTTAGAGTTAAAGTGTTTCTTTAACAGAAAAGTTAATTTAAAATGTTTAACATTAGACAAATATATCTGTTGAAGTAACAAAAGTAATTTATCAAAAAATCAGCGAAACGGTTCAGGTCCGTATTTAAAAAATAAGGTCATTGTGCGAAAAACATAGATCTTGATATCTTTGAATATGTCACATTTAACCTTCTTTCATTTGAAGAAAACGCCTACTGAAAATTATTGGTTATTGCTTGAAGCTTATCGTGAACCTTTTCCAAATCAAAAAAACTTGTGACCGATGAGTTTAAATGCTTTAAGAGTGATAATTTCGATATTAAAGAGAAGGAGCATCCTGGACAGTCAAAAAGGTTTGAAGACGCAGATTTGCAAGCATTCTCGAAGGTCTACACGCGTTGGGAAAAACCCAAAAGAAAGGAAAGTGGGTTCCATTTGAATGAAAGGAAAGAGACATCGAAAGATAAAACACAACTTGTGATACAGAAGAGAAAAGGCTTTTTGCATTGAGTTGTTGACAAATCAAAATGCAGAAAACCATGAGTAGACCTTGAATATCAGTACCAGTGCGAAACATACCTGAAAAGAGACCTTTAATGTTTCTTCCTTTAATAATTTCATTTCTACCTTTATACTGTACTATTCTTTTACTGTACTATTCTTTTATTTGTATCGCCTTAAATATTTACAACCTTAAAATGTTGCTGTTAATAACATACAGGGTAAAATTTAGAAATCTAACGCTATCCCCCGGGATTGACAGCATCCTACAAGCAGTCAGAGTAGAAAATGTTTTTTCTGTGTAAGTTTTCTAGGGTGGGATCAACAGAAACGCACCAAACCTAATATTCAATTGATAATTATTATATGGTGTCGTCATGCTATTTTGCTGCATATTAAATAAAAGGCTATCAAAGCGCGTGTAGGAGATATTTTGATTGGAAGTAGAAGAATTTGCATGCCATTAAATCAGAGAAAGAGGTTTTTGCTGTATTACGAGCTATTATATGCGTTTAGAAAAAGATGAATTGAATATTAAAAGCAAAAAAAAATCTGTTATTTACATTTTTTATTTCTAACGATCCAAAGGTAGAGTGTTTTGAAATAAACACATTTGTATTCTGCTGTTAAACTTTAGCACCCAGTTTCCATCTCATTTTTGTTTAACTTGTAGTTTTAAGAATTGAGAAAAATAATTTCTCAAATGAAAAGCATGGCTCTAATTTTCCTATATGTTGTTAAGTCATGAGGGCAAATATTAAAGGTGAGAATTTTAAATTTTAATTAAATTTTCCTCATACTTTTATCTAAATGAAATCTTGAATAACATGAGTGTCTATTTGGACTAACGTTAAGCTGTCATATTACTATGCACATAAAGGCTTTTGTACAGAATAATTGAAAATTCCTAAGATAATGGAGAGAGTTTAACATTTTAGGTACCTACGTAAATAATTACCTGAAAATTTGAAATAGGCGAGTGGCTAAATCTCGCTCCATTATTAAATTTTTTGTACAGGGTGGCCAAATAAGAATGCGAGGTACTGTATCTGGGAAACTATCCATCTTGCGGAAAAAAGTTATTACTAAATGGGCCAAGAGAAAAACCTGGAAAATATTTTCAAGTTTCTAAAATGGCCGCTAGGGGGCGTAACTGCAATCTTGAATCTAAGAAAGTGATGTTTCTGTGAATTCTGCTACATTAACCTAACAAAATATATCTGATCTTTAAAGTAGAGGATAATCTGAACCTTTTTTGTTTGACAATTTTTACTGTATCTCTAAAAATAAAGTGGTGGGGGGTGTATTCAAAGGTTTCAGTAAAAAACACCCTATATATTCGAAACGGCTGAGCCGATTTTAACAAACTTGGGCTAGTTAAAAAGAGATATTCTTGGGCTACAAATGTTATAACATTTGAAGTTTTTTTAGTTTTACATGTTGCCGCTAGATGGCTTTTTTTTCGACATTTCGACAGAAATGGTTAATTTTCTCAAAAAAATGAAATACATTGGTAGGATTTCTTTTTCATGAAAAAGTAGCTAAATGATGACTAAACAAGCTCGCCACAACCGCATCTCGATATCTTGTTCCTAACCTAAAATTTAGGCCAAAGAAAATTTTATTTTTTTTACTAATTTTTAAACTAATTAATTCCTTCTATTATGTAAGTTGTGGCCCTAAAAATTATTATTATTATTTGTGGACTATTTTCATTTAAAAGAGTAAAGAAAACTTCAGTATAAATACCTTACAGAATGATTCGTAAGTAATATCATAAGGGCATAAAACAACAACAAAAATCCGAGTCGAAGACGAGGATTTTTGCATATAGACGAATGCATTTTCTTAAAATACTTTGCATTGTGTTTTTTCGATTTTTTTCACAGGAAAAATTAGATGCCTGAATGGTATTTGACAAGACTATTTAATGAGTAACAGATTATTTTGCATACACATAGCTTACAAAACGTACTACCTATTATATATGCATACATAATAAATGTGTAGGTATTAATTTGAAAATTGAAATACAGGTAATTTATTTAATCACAAAATACTATAAACTTAATTTAGTACACAGTATGAGTATTGTTTGAACTCTTTGTTAACTCAATGATAACTTTGGGTGTAGGTAAATAATTAATGTTGTTGATGGGTCCAGCTGTAGAGTGAGAAGCTCGAGGAGTGGCTGCAGGATCTTCTGTTTTTTTTGCAATGTCTTATTGACTTTGGAGTGCACATTTAAAAGAGTTCGACGAGTAAATTAAAAATCAAACGTTTTATTTCTGAAACGCCCTTTATATAATTTGTCGAAGTTCCTCTAATTCCTACGCTTTAAGAAGACTACGTCAGCTTCACATAACTTTTTTATTTCATAGTCTCTAGCATCTGCCCCCCAATTTTCACGCCGAAAACTTTCTCGTTAATTTCCCTAGTTTCTTTCCTCTTAACAAACTTTTTTTAACACTTCCGTGGAACAAAAAGCAAATTAAGTATTAACCAAGTCTCCGTGCGAATTTTCTCTCCCTCCAACACATGGCGAAAACCGCGAGGGTCCTTTATAGACCTGGAAATAAAAATAATTATCAAACATTTTTACTTATTTAACAAATGTACTCACCAGTAAGCTTAATTACTAAAGAAAAATTAACCGTATTAAAAATTTTAGAACTTAGCTGAGGCAAAAATGTTGAAAAACTTGATATACTTAAAGTGAATTTTGTTAGGAATCATCTATCAACCTGGAAAGTCATCAGAACTGGCACTGGATGATATAAATAAGCTACTGTCAAATGCTTTCGAAGAAAAAACCAACAATACCTGTTCTATCACTGAAAGGATTACGACTTATTTTATATTGGTGCCTTTAAGGAAACTCACGCATATTCTGGGCTATGCAATTGTCGTTAAAGACAAAATTGTAGGTAATCGTTTAAAGCGCATAAACACAAGCTAAACATTTACAAAACCACAGTACAAACTTTACACAGGATTTTTCTACACTAAGATAGTCATGGGCGGATTTACGGTGAGGGGGGGTACAGTGGGTAATTACTTTATTATTAATTTATATTTTATTTATATTTTGGTTAGTTTGAGTTATTCCGTTTAATAAGTAAAGTCCGTTAGTAAATTCCGAATCGAACATTTCATTTAAGTTAATTTAATTTTTGTTCAGGGTTTGAGGGTTGGGCTTTCAAATATTGATTTCCTTTCGAGTTATAAATACTATTAAGCAATACACGTGTCAACGTTATTTTCTGGTTTATATTCACAGACCTTACCTCTTTTAAGGGCTTTTTAAAAAATATATATAAAAAGTTAAAGTATTGAGTCTGAAATCAACAAGACCCCTGGAGAATACCGTATCTCCCCCTGAAGCACTACAAGAAAATACAGTTCATTTTAGTTCCTAGTACTACATCTTCTAGATAAGGACTTGGAACCTACCAAGCGACTATTATCGCATATCCCGACATATACCATGCATTTACTATACTATACATTCAGGTTTTTAATTAATTAAATAGTATAGTACGTAACAAGTGTGGAAAGTGATCAATTACACACGAGTAGCATTTAGCACGTATCGCTGTGCGATATTAAAAAATATCACACGACTGTGTGATATTGTTTCTTCTTTTCAACTTTAACAGGACTCGTATAATATTTGTCACTTTCGAAGTGTCAAAACAATTCGGTAATTGCCATTTTCATAGGTGGTCGTAGGAAAACGATATTTAACGAGGATTTTACGAAACTCGTTAGCAATTCTATGTGTGTCGTCGACTTTACTAATACTCGAAGTTAAGCGCCACCAAACTAATTCTAGGTTTTAATCCAGCAACCTCTGCATCAGTAATATCCCTTATTTACATTTAACTGCATGAAAGAGTGTATCGGAGCGAAATATTTCATTTCCAATATCACTTGGTAGCTTTGTGGGTGCCGAAATAACGGATGAAGGGAGCCATTGTTGTCTTGTCAGCTTCCCTGAGAGAAGCAGGACGAGGCTCGCGCGAGGATCGACACCACACGCTACTGGACCATATTGAAATTTTATCAGATATATGAATATAAATTTTCTGTCGGGAGATGGGAATAGTCCGTGAGGATGAATTTCGTTACTAAAAATGACATCCAACAGAAATGAAAAATTATATAGGGTGTCCCGTTGGCTTCCATAACGAAGTTACAGGGTGTTTTATCAATTATGCATAATTATTCATTTGGCCAGAACTTTTGAATCACTTAGTATATCTTTTCCATTTTTATTATAAACCTTTTGGAATGTATCGCTTTTACTACTAGGTACACAAACTATTCTCGCAGCTCTGGAAAGTTAAAATTAAATAAAATTCAAAAAGGATTGCAGAAATTCCATTTTATTAATTTATCAGAGATTTACATAATTTTAATGTGAAATAAAACTATTATCTAATCATGCAAAGATACTTTATTAATTTGAATGAACAGATATATAATTATTGATTCCAAATGCATAGCAGGATCGTTGCCAAACTTCACGAAGAAATTAGAATTTGTCTATGTTACTTTTTTTCTGAAAACAAAAATAATTGCAATTAAAAAAGTTTCTATTAAAAAAGTACAGCCTATCCAAGATGGCATCAATTAGGGTGAAGATTTAAATGTGACAGGAGTGCTGGTCGCCTATTAAATATGGAAAGTCAATGTTGGGAATGACCCTCAGAGATCACATCACAAACGCTGAGTTACGTAGAAGAACCAGAGTCAGTGGCGCAGTAGAAAGAATAGCAATTCTGAAGTGGGAATTGGGTGGGACACATTGCGAGAATGCGGGACAACAGATGGACCAAGAGGATCACAGACTGGAGGCCTAGACAGAACGCATACAGAAGCATGGGACGACCACCAACTAGATGGTCCGATGATATTAAACTTATCGACACAAATTGGATACAGGAAGCACAAAATAGGAGAATGTGGAAGCAATCAAGGGAGGCTTATGTCCAGCAGTGGACGAATATGGGCTGATTGATGATGATGATGATTTTTTATGGAATCTTCACCCTACTTTGTGTTCGAAAACAAAGCGTCAGATTGCGTATCGCTGAATGTCAGATCTCAATAGGTAGTTTTAAAAACGGTTTTTTCGAATTCGGAAGTTGTCTCTGAATTAAACAATAATAAAACCAGCATTGAAATAATTATTGAAGTATACAGTTTGATCCGTAAATAATGATAAATATTTTAATCGTAGGTTCAGAGACTAAATATTTCGCTAAATAATACTATAAAATAAAGAAACACGGGGCGTGTAAGTTTGCTGACAGCTTCTTCTTTTCCTGCTTCTAGGAAATACAGTATAAAATATCTAAAGTGAAAACAATTAGGTTTTAATTTTTTATTAAAATGACATATATATTCGGAAAAATAATTTAAACGCAGATTTGATTTGACGCCTATAATTTTTTTTAAATACTTACGTTTTGCTTCATCTATAGCTTCACTCGCTCTTGCAACTGGTGCTCTTAATTCTACCACCTCTACTCTCTTCACCGGCGTTACTTCAACTCTTTTAACTGCTTCTTCATCAGCTACAACCGATGTGACAGTGACAAATGCCTAAACAAGAAAAAAGAAAATATGTTAGTTAAGCTTTTTAACATAATCTTAGGCTGGTCAAACTTTTATAGTAAAAGAAATCTTGTTGTAGTGATTTTTTCGTGTTAATTTGTATTTTTATTTCCAAAGTTTTCAATTATCAATAGTGATACCACAAGTGATTGAATTTTCGCGATAAGTATGTCGATTCATTTCATAACGAAACTGAGTTGCTTAAAAACACCACGAGTCCGCAGGACGAGTGGTGTTTTCTTCAAGCAACTCAGTTGAGTTATGAAATAAGACGCAGACTTATGAGATGAATTCAATCACGAGTGGAATTTTATTAGACTATTTCACAAACAAAGTAAAAGGTCTCATTTTGACGTCTGTAGCTATAATTATTTATTTCAAAATGTCAAATTTTGTTTTGCAATTTGTATCCATGGTTACGCCGTGAAAATACCACGCTGATAGACCAATCAGGATTGAAAGACAGCTGGTATTATCGCGATAATACCAGCTGTATTTGGTTAATTAAATCTAATGGAATTACGCTAAGCAACCAAATAAAAAAAAGAGTATCTTGACTTGATTGAGACTTGATTTATCTGAATACTTTGAGGTTTTCAATAGTCTTTTCACAACAAAATTAGTTGCACGTCATCAATGACCTCACAATAATTTAAAAGTACTACCACCTACAGAATATTTAACAATAAGACTAATCATGCACATCAATATTTATTAAATTAAATATTCATTAAGTGTATATCTATATTTCCTTCTTTCTCAAAAGATCTTACTTCACACTAAATATTTGTTAAAATTGATGCGTTTTGAACTTATTCTTTTTTAAGGTTGGTGTAATTGGTTTATGAATTACAGCGTTGCCACTTTTATTTTTTTGTAAGTGTCATTAAGTGAGGTTAGGTTGACATCGAATTCCTATTTAAATATTGTTCTTGCGAATTTTGTACTTATTTAAGCCACATATTTGAGACACTGTTAGTTCTATTTCACAAGCAATAAAATGTAATGAAGTTTTGAAATCTCCTCGAAAAAAAAATGTTTATTCCAAAAGAATTACTAATACAATAATTTTCGACAAAAGTACTATTAGGGACGTTATTTATGATATGTATAAAGTAAGTAAGTACCCATATCTATATTGAAATAATTTGTATTGGACAAAATACAATTAAAAACAAATAGTTCAATACTTATTAGTAAATGCAAGTATTATTGTAAACATTTGGCAACACTGTGCATCTAACACATAATAAAATATATGATGTAATTGGCGACGTGCACCTAATTTTGTTGTGAAAACACTATAAAGTTGAGTAATCATTGTGATAAAAATCATGAATTCGGATAGTAAGGATGAATTATGTCCACCGCATGAATTAACGCTCGTAGCTAATAATACAATACAGAATTTCAATAACAATGATATACCATCGTTTCCCACTAACTGACACAGACCAAAGTATTCACTTATTGCAAAATCTTAGCATTTGTCTTTTAGTGAAACATGTTTTGTCCTACAACCGTATTTAGTAAAATTGTATTTGCTAAGTGATCTACAAAAAACCGAATCAAATTCATTTTGTTATAATTTTTTTATTTCTTGTCCTATTTCCAAGGCTATTTTGATTACTACTGACATTTTTTGGTCGTATTTAGAATCAATACCAGCTACACTTTAGTCCCGAACAGATTTCTAGTGCCGTCATGGCATCTAAACATGAGAAATAGCAAGTCTCTAGAAAAAAGTGCTTTCATACTTTTTAGTTAAATCACATGAAACCGCTGTTTTAAAGTTATTTTTTTTGCAGATATTACAACAAACTGTACGTTCAAGTTTAATAGTATTCCTTATTGTGATTTGTAATCGATTGTAATTTTGTTTTTTTTTATTGGGCACCTACACTAAATACGGCCCTGAGAGCTAAATCAGTGATCTTAGAGGATTGGGCCTATGAGAATATTTGATCAGTAACTCAATAACACAAGTAAATTAAAGGCAAATCCAACTCTGGGCCAATTTCCTATGCTTTTGTGTGGGGTTCTTTCAAAGTCGTGCCTCTGTTTTCATTTTTCCAACAATTACTTCGGCTCACCCAAAGGGGGGCCGAATTCTTAAAATCCTGGGAAGAAAAATAAAAATTAAAGTCCTAGAGTCCATCCGAGACAATTGTCTTTGTCCGAATCTCTGTAAGTCTGGTTGTTAGTGAGCACGATAACTCGATCAAATTACGTCCGATTTAAAAAATTCTTTCGCCAGTAGGTAGATATGGCCTGTAGGAAGAACTGATTAGATTTTGGGTTATGTTCGGCTGTCCGTTCGAGCCGAGGTTTGACAAACCCTTGGGTCTTCCCCATCAGCCTATTTATGAATTGATTATCGAAAATCACTTCATAATTGGTTCCTACGTGAGAAATAGGAACTATTCCCCAAATTTCCGCTTTTTTATCTCTAGTAGTTAATTCTGATCCTAGAATGTTTTAGTTGCTCCATTTAAAATGTAAGACCTTTAATCCAAAAATTACAATTTAAAAAAACTGAAATGCGTGTCTAATATTGTATCGTTTAAAGTATTTACACTTCTCAAAGTCATACCACTAATAAGTATAATAAATACAATACATTATATTAAAAATTGTACCGCATCTCAACTGAAAACAACTACTCCTGGAGCTAATGCCCCCACAGGCATTGAATTGCAACAGTCTAGACGCGTGTCGGAAGCTATACAATAGCAGAATGCAACCCTTTGATTTTGTTATTCAAGGGAGTATTTAGTTTTTTATTTTCTGTTATATATTAACGAATACTTAATGTTAAAATGCCTTTTTCTCATTTGAATATTGAAATATCGCTTGTCAATGCATGCCTACATGACATTTCGAGCTCAATCTACTTGAGCTGAACGTGTGAATGTGTACAGAAATAATTTTCGGTGTTAATGAATGTAGGAAAAACTTTTACAATTTGATATGATATATTTAATATAAAAAACTTTCACTTACCAATAGGGCGAATAGGATCAGGAACTTCATATTTAATAACTTGAGTACGTGATATGAAGAAACTTGTGAGTTGAATGAAAACTGTATTCTAAAAATCTCCTTATATACTTTTTAAACTAATGCGCGTTCAAATACAATTTCTTATCATAATTGATTTAATAACACAATATTGTTAAGGAACAAAAGCCGTAATAAAATTTTAATTAAAGACTATATGAAAAGTGAATGTTTTTAAAACAATTCCAAAATTTTAATTGATTCTATTGTTTCTAAGTATGATTTATCGCCAGTTAATATTATAAATTTTATTGACTATGATTTATTTCCACAAATTTACGTTTTTTTTGGAATTTTGACCCTTATCTTCGTCTTCAAGTGCGAATTCTTAAAATCTTAGGAAGAGAGGTGTTAGCTAGAGTGAAAACATTTAGAAACTCTGATTTCCGCTTTACTAGTATTGTATAATCTCTCATTTTTGCATTCCTCGAAGTAAACATTAATGACTTAATCATCTCATATTTCTTGTTAGCTTAGAGCTCACTAGAGCTTCACTCAATTTGCGCCCATTTCGAATTAAAAAGACAAATATTCTGTCAAATTTTCTTTCATAGATATCAAATACTATTAAACGAGCAAGGTTTGTATGTATGTATGTGTGTGTGTCCAGAGGATCTCGAAATCCACTCGTCAGAATTCAATGAAACTTTCAGGGTAGACTAATTCCTATCTAAATCGGCAAAAAATGTAGGTCTCATGTCTGTGAAAATTCGATCTTCCGAGATATTTACAAGAAAAGCTAAGCTTTTAGTTTTATTTCCTAGCAACGGCACATAATAATAACTTTCTATAGTAATATATACTATAAAGGATAGATGAGTACAGTAAAAATGGGGATATAACGTCACATTCCATAGGCGTACTTTGCAAAATAAGTTTCTATAATATAAATAAGGTCACAGCATATAAAATATATATACGCACTTCGTAGATTAAATTTTGAAGTTATATTATTTACAAAAAATAAAAATAAACTTTATGCATCTGCTACTTTAACATTGAACGAATTAAATTTAGCCAATAAATAACAAGGAGGATTATATGTTGGGATTAAACTTTTTTTAATCTCTTGGCATTAAAAGTAACGCTTCAGTACTTACCTAAACTTAAAGATTAAAAAAAAGTTAGTTCAAGAACTATCTTTAAAAGTCACTGTCTTCACTATAATTGTCTTTTCTGAGGTTTATCATTATCGGTTCTATTAAACTATCCATTGATATATCCACTTTCCTAAATGAATTTTACACATTTTTAACATATCCAATGCATTTTCCCCAATGTTCTCTACTTACATCTGAAACTGCCTTCAAAAACAAATTTCGCACATCAGGAAATTTAAATGTTTTGTTTTGAGAAACATAACCTTTTAATAATTATGACCAGATCAGTTCAACGGGATTTAACTCTGCGTGGTACGGAGGCAATCTGAGAATTTTAATTCCTTTTTCTCTGGCCATCTCATCTATAATATATTTTTTGAATTTGTTTTTATGTTGCCTTGCTATTACTAATAATTCTCCCTTCAAGGATTTAGGAGGACTGATAATATTTATAGAATGAAGCCATTTTGAATTATATATTAATACAAAATTCTGAATCAATTAAAATACATACGATACGGCTATGAATAAATAAAGTCTGACTTATTTGTCAAAAGAACAGGTTTATCTAGACAAAAACTATATTAGGCCGATCAGATGTATTAAAATTTAAATTTTAACTACAAATGAGCATTGAAGGATGAGGTGATACGTGTCAGAATGTAACAACTGTCAAAATGAACAAATCTCAAAATGAACAAATGTCAAAATATGACACCTGTCAGAGTGTAACAAATGTCAAAATGTCACACGTATCGTACTTTTCTTTATTTATTACAAAGATCTAACCTAACCTAAAGCTAATCTTTTTTTTTTGGCGGGTAGAAATGCTTTATGCACATCGGGTAAAGCTTCTTCCCTTCCCCGATAGTGTGAGACTACCCCTTACGGCTACTATTTTATTATGCGGACAGTTTTAATATTTAAGTTTTCATTATCATAGAGAGAGAGACAGAGAGAGAGAAAAAGAATGAATGCTTGTACACGTGTACTATTAACATAGATTTCAATTTTTTATTTTACAAGAAACTTTAAAGGGACATTTAAAATTCTCTATTTTCATAGTACATTTTAAGGTTGATTGTGACTGTGTATTTTCCAAGAGCAAATTGTAATGTAATGTACGAATGAACTATTTTTGTAACTGAAAATTTTTGAAAAAATATGATATCAATATCTGCCACACGTCGAGAGTCTGGTCACAGGTTTTTGTGGAGGTTTTTACCCAAGTATGAATATCAGACCTATAATTTTCCTTCACTGCAGATCAATAAATAATAAAATCAATTGAACATAGAGTTTTTCTTATATAGTGATAAATAGAGTGAGCTCAGCGATCTTCTGTTGACGGGACTTGTGCCCTACACGCTGCTGTTGCCCGTCCCGGAAACAGGGCCTGTCCACCGTGACAATTCGCGAAGATCAAGCGTCAGTAGATGTTGCCTTAAAAGGGTGAAATGCATTTAACTAACCTCTGTGACAAGAAGTTGATAAACGTCAACAACAGCTGCAGCCAATTGAAAATTAACACTGACAGCTTTTTTAATTTTCCCGCCTACTTTCAAGCCAATCGCCAATTAACTTTTTATTTATCTCCCTATCAGTAGTTCACGTAGATGTAGCCCACTCCGTGATTTTCGCGAATGAATTAATAATTAGTTATAATTAATTATCTACTGATTGGGCTGCTTAAAAATGTAGATTTGAATATTAAGAGCGAAGCTCGGTGACCAGATATTAATTATTATGAGGATATGACTGTTAATGTATCATTTTATATTTTTGTCCCAAACAAATTTCTTAATAAAAATGTCTCGTTACTTTTACACGCAAAGGAAGGCTTAAAGTACTTTGGTAATTGTACCTATTTTCAACCTGATTTGGATTATGATAAAACTCATGAATGATAAAACCTTGTACAAAAATATTAAATATGATGATGATAAATATTTGACTTTTTTTTTCTACCTGGGCCCGTCTGATCCAAGATCTAGGTAAGATATCGCTGAAGCCTATTGGCTTATTGCGTTTACTGCCCATTTTGTTATTCCACCCAGTCTAGTATTTTTGTACCCTGTACTACTAGTTTGTACAGTTCTCTTACTGGGTGTTTGTTAAAACTTTTTGGTTAAATTGGGAAATTGGAACCTTTGGTTTATCAACTAACTTGAAAACTATCGTCGACCACTCAACCAAAATACAATTTTAACACACTCTACGCGCGTTTCGCCAACTATGTTGGCATCATCAGGAGTTGATGATAGACTAACCAAATAACTATTTCTAACAGCTATTTATACTAATTGACTACTAACCCCCCTCCCCCGGCGGTGCCTGGCACCGTCATCCCCGGTGACCTAATCAGCCAAGGGTGACTAATCAACCAAGGATGAGTAACCCGCCCGTACCTAATGGATTAAACTAAAAAGCGGACTAAGAGGAATTGGTCCTTTGTCTCTGTTTAACTAGTTTTACATTTGCCTATTTCTGTACTTTCAAATGCGTCCAACAATTTATTATTGGATACATTTTTAAGTAATTTTACATTGTCTGTACTTATTCTATGATTTTGATTAAAAGCATGTTCGGCTATACTAAATTTTTCCGTACGCCCATATTTTAAGTGAGCCATGTGCTCTTTAAATCTGACCTGTACAGAGCGTCTAGTCTGCCCAACATACTTTCTATCGCAATTCCCACAACTAATTTCGTAAATACCACTTTTATCCAAATTACTGTTTTTATCCTTGGGATTACCTAATAACTGTTTTAAAGTGTTGTTAGACTGAAAAACTAAACTTAAACCCGCTTTTTTGAACACGCTGGTAAGTCCTTTGGTGTAAGTGGGATTATACGGTATTGAAACGAATTTTTCAGTCTTTTTTTCGTGTTGGAAAAACGTGGTGTCACGTAGGTTTTTCTTAAATGTATGTTTGTTGATTAGTTTGTCAACGAAATCTTCGTCATAACCGTTTATTGCAGCTATATCCTTAATCAAATTCTTTTCCTCACCAAATCTTTCTTTACTTAGTGGGAAGTTTAATAAACGATGAACTAGGAAATGTAAGCTAGCCATCTTGTGTTGATTACAATGAAAAGAATCTGATGGGATATACCTACTTGTGGGGGTATCTTTCCTAAAAATGTCAAATTCCAACTTATTCTCGTTCCTGATAACCAAAGTGTCTAAAAATGTAAAAATGGTAGTTGTCCATTGTTTTCTATTTCATAGGTAAACTTTATGGATGGAAATTGAGAGTTTAATTTTGTCACGAAGTCAGCTAATTTAGTTTTCTTAGTATCGTATATCCACATATCTGTACCATATCCAACTTTTTGGGTCTAATGTTGGTTGCCCAAAAAGTGTTTGTCTCTTGCGATCCAATACCTCGCGATTTGTGTTTATCAAATTATTTTTTACTAATAGCGCAGTTGCCAGAGAAAGATATTGGACTTTTGTTTAATAAAACTTATGTTTTGAAATGATCATTTTTTTACAGCAATTTTTATTTTCAAAATAGTGTTTATTTATTTATATAAATCAATTTCTAAATTATTTTTAACTTTCATTAAAAAAAAATTAATTTCTGATTTATATAAATACTATTTTGAAAATAAAAATTTTGTCGAATGAATGTTGTAAAACCAAGATCATTTTAAAACATAATTTTTATTAAACAGAGATAATGTTCATTATTTTAATTATATTTATATCAAAAGTAAAAGAATAATTAGAAAACGAGTAAGGAATTTAATTTATCAGATTCGACATCCTAAGACCGGTTTCTGCCTTTCGGCTTCGTCAGTTAGGCTTTTCGAATCCAATAAATAAAATTCCAAACTCGTACAAGTCAGTAGCTATATCCGCTGTAAGATAAAATTTTTAGATGTGCTGCCATCTATGATTAGAAGAGAGTATTGACAATTATTAAAAGCGAAAAATTCCCGGTGTATTGGGGTTGCATACACAATTTGCATTGTGTGTTGCAAAGCTTTTATTTGACTGATTCTAGTCAAAATGTCACTCTCTTCTTTCGTATCCCTTTCAGAGATTAATACAAAGTTAGAAAACGAGTAAGGAATTTAATTTATCAGATTCGACATCCTAAGACCGGTTTCTGCCTTTCGGCTTCGTCAGTTAGGCTTTTCGAATCCAATAAATAAAATTCCAAACTCGTACAAGTCAGTAGCTATATCAGCTATAAGATAAAATTTTTAGATGTGCTGACATTTTGACTAGAATCAGTCAAATAAAAGTTTTGCAACACACAATGCAAATTGTGTATGCAACCCCAATACACCGGGAATTTTTCGCTTTTAATAATTGTCAATACTCTCTTCTAATCATAGATGGCAGCACATCTAAAAGAATAATGATGATAAATGTACAAGGATTTTTGTCTGTTATGCCTCTATTAATAGATACCTTCAGTTTTATAAAAATCAGTGAGAATTTTAGAAATTATAACTTCCGGTCAAATTTTTTATGAGAAAACAAAAAAAAATTTAAAAACTAATGACTTGCTGAAAAAGCTTAGAGTCTCCTCTTTAAAACGCTTTCTTTTTTTTGTTTCGTATATTTTAGGCAAAGATACATTAGTTTTTCCGAACGCCTCGCCTGAATATTTGTATTCAACGGCTCGGTGCGCGTAGAATTTTCGAATTTGCTTTCTTATTTTTAATAATTTTTTATAGTAATATAAATTCTTTTTTTAAATAACATAGGTAATATTATTTTTTAGTAAAATTTTCAGCTCTTTCACGTGGTGCTATTAGTTTTTCCAATTTTTTTTTTTTTCGAGATATAATGGAAAAACCAAATTTTCGATTTTATTTTCGAAATTGTGAAGTTAGCATACACTTTAGAGCAGCAAAGATTTTTTTATTGTTTTCTATACCCTTTCAAGTACTTAAGTGCCAAGTTTCATCCGGATCACATTTTGTGCGAGGGCTATAAATAGAGTAAGGTAGTTTTGTAGAATAGTTGTCTGATATTCAATAATTTCAAATTTTGGAAAAGCAAGTTCGTTGAAAATTGTCGTTTAAGATTGAATATTATTTTGATGATTTTTTTCTGTATTATTTCTAATGGATTTATATTATTAGAATATGCGCCACCCCATGCAATTATGCCATAGTTTAGGAGTGATTGGACCAAACTGAAATACATGATTTTAAGATTTTTTCGTCTAATATGTAGGTCATTAGTTTGAATAAATATAATAACGATCTTACTTTTTTGGTCCAGTTCTGAATTTGAAGAGGTCCCATTTTAGGTTATTATCAATAATAATGCCTGGGTATTTCGTATTGGTTGTAGTTTAAATCTGATATGTGTGATTTCTAAAAGGTAGATGTAATTCTAATTGTACGGTATTTGGTATTCCATTCTTATAATTTGAAAAAGATTTATACTGTTTTATTTATATTGATTGCGAGAAGATTTTCATCGAACCATTTAATCATTATTTCCAACTTTTGTAGATTTCGGTCCGTACCTGAGATATATTTTTTCCGAATCTGTATATTTAAAGCTTAAGTACCTAGTATATTATTTATAAAAGGTAGTAGGTTCTTTCAAATGCACTGAATGAAGTAGAGAAAATGTTTTCACGAAAATATGCTATTTTCAAAGTACGAAACATGTGCTGGACACTCCTATACCTTCCAATGTAAAATAATTTTTGATTTTCTATGACCTCGTCGGACCCACAATAGGAAAGCTGAATTCGCGTCACGTGACTTATGGCCTGAACCCTTCGAATGTTCAGTAAACTTTTGGAAAATAAAAATAAAACATTTGTCATTTTTTCAAGATATTTGACATTCTATCGCATTATTTTACGTCAAATTGTATTTTTATTAACAAAAATTCAACATAATTGACCAATATAAGATATTTAACGACGAACAAATGTCAACAAGAACATCTTAATTTTTAATGTTTTTGTAATAACATTAAAGCAGCTTAACTTTTAGGTAGGTATGTTTGTTGTGAAAATACAGTATTGCCCGAAATAAACAGCACTGAAACTAAGTTGGCGGTGTCACTATGGGCGCAATGTCATACCTCAGACCTCAGAATTGCTCTCAAGTCGATTTTAAAATAGGTAGGTAATAATAATAATAATAATGATAATAATAATAATAATAATCTTTATTCAATAAATACAAATAAAATAAATACAAATACAAATGAATAAAGCTGATAAGCGATAAGTGCTAGTGCACTTGTTTCGCCGAAGAAAATAATACAATTGAGCAATAAGTATTATAATCATAATGATAATAATAATAATAGCGCTTTATTAAAAGGAAACAATTGTAAGCTATATAAATATAAGTATTAAAAAACCTAAAGTACCGATAAGTGCCTAGACACTTTTTTCGGTTATAAAAAAAAAATATAGATAAACATTAGTAATAATAATGATAATAATAATAATAAATAAGTTACATATAGTTATCGAAAGTTCATATTATACACACATACATAATTAACAATATTCAAAACAATCTACCACAGACAGGACTAGATATCATTTTATATTAAAGGAAACTCATAATAATTATCTTTCTTTCACAGGTTCTATAGAGAACTGTTCATTATTCGTTGTAATAATCAGATTGTCGAAATTAGGCAGACCACGAATATTACAGCATAATGGTAAATAATTGTTTTCTCTTTGTTGATCGTGAGCAATTTATATTCCAACCATGCTTTTATGGATTGGAAGTCAGTTTCTGCTTTTTGCTTCAAGTTTTCCCAGTTATCCGCCCTGTAGAAAATTGCTGTGTCATCGGCAAATCCGATAATTTCTCCACTGGTATTAAGTGAGAATAGTCCATTAATATAAATGTTAAATAAAATTGGCCCGAGGACTGTTCCTTGTGGTATGCCATAGTCAACTGTTTCGATACCGCTAACCACACCATCAACACTCACAGCCTGGGTTCTCTCGCTTAAGTAACTCTTGAAGAGTTCTAAACAAATACCTCTAACGCCAATGTCTTCCAATGACTGTAAGAGGAGTTCATGGCTAACGGTATCAAACGCTTTTGACAGATCTATGAATATGCATAAACATGGGCTGCTTTTATTCAGAGATTCTGTTATTTTTGATGTTAAAGCTAAAATTGCATCTTGGGTTGACATATTTTCTCTGAATCCGAATTGATTATTGGAAATAATGGTAAATTTGTTTAAAAAGGAAGCTAATCTGGTTTTTAGAATTTTCTCGAATATTTTTGAAAGGTGGGTGATCAAAGATATTGGTCGGTAATTGCATATTTTCTGGGTATTTCCTTTTTTGTGGAGAGGAATTACCATTGTGTGTTTAAATGACGATGGGTACTTTCCTGCCTCTATACAAAGATTGAAAATTTTGACTAATGGTTCCTGGATATAGCTAGAAATTATCTTTATAGTTTCGGCTTTGATATTGTCACCTACGGCTTTTTTATTTTTTAATTGTCTAATTATGTTTTGTATCTCTGTTGACTCGACTGGGGTCAGGACGAGGTACAATTCCTACAACCTTAAATTGAATTCCCGCCACATTTTTGCTTTGAAATAATTTCAAGGTCATAGCGTATTCAATCGGTTTGACATTTAAGTACGCCTTCTTGGGTACCTTTATTCTTTGACAAAACCTTCAAAATGTTAAATCAATATATTGATTCGTTTAAGAGTTATTGTAAGTATTCGGAAAACAATTGTTAATGTAGTTGTGTCCCTAATAACACGGGATCTTGCTGGTATGTATATATAATAATTGACTATAAAAATAGATCACCCGATAATTTTGCAATATAGCATAACAACATAAAACAATCTGTTGCCAACATATTTTTGTGACTTTTTTTGGACCGATTTGTAAATGCTTATTTAAAAATTTGTACTTTGTCATAACTGAAGGTTTTATAAAAATATCAAAACAAAAAACCCACAAAAGCTCATCACACTATCCAGCTTCAGGTTACAAAATTCGTGAAATATCGATTTAGCAGAATTAGAATTTACTCTAGTTTAAGAATTCCATTGTAATCAATGGTCAAAATTATAAGCATGTTCACATATTTTTGATTTTTTGAATCATTTTTTTTTATTGTACGATTGGAGTTCATTAAATCTTATTTGAAAAGGTCTAGATGTTTCTCCGATAATGAGTTTATTACATCCACATTGAATTTTTGTAAATAGAATAATTTCTATCCAGTGGTTTGAAATAGAAGTTATTTTTGCTTTGAAGGAGGCAGTTTACGTTTTGAATTTTCTTCTTTAATTTTAATACTTTTGTAAATTTAACGTCCTACAAATTTGCGCTGGAAGCTATTCCTAGTTAAGACAGATTTAATAAATATTTCATTATTTAAAGGAGATTGAAGAAGAAGGAATGAAGTTGGGACTAAGAATTAATGTGAAGAAAACGAAAATAATGATAATAAGGAAATAAAAAATTCAAAGAATTACAAAAATTTTAGCAGTATAACTATAAAATATTGCAATCCTTAATGCAAGTTGGGAATTCCTTGCTTCGTAAAAATGTCAAAATTCACTTCTAACCATCAATTATCAGTTTTACTGATAGATAGTAGCACATTTGCAAATCAAAATGAAGTGGCATTGTCCGAATTTTTTAATTCACATTTCTATTATAAACCTTTTAACTAACTTTAAAAATTGTTCGGTATCTGAATTCGATCTGTGTGGGTGTATGTTGATTCTTTGTGTTTATGAATTTTAAAATTTCAACTTCAGATTTTGATAGAGCATCAAACAGTAAGCTTAGGGTTTGATGTTCCACTCCGTACCTCTTCGGGAACACTTTCAAAATAGGTTCCAAAATACGAAAATTTTGAAGTTTAAATTGACATTGAATTTATAGTAGACACATAGTGAATGACGATTTTGGTAAAAGTGAGTAGCTCTGTTGATTAAAATAAGAAATGTCAATCTAAAATTTTATTAATACTGTCATTACAATTTTACAAATTTTACAATTTGTTCGGTCTATGGCAATGCTAGAAGAGCATTCTCAACTGGTTATTGGTATTATCGTTAAATAATTCAAAATAAAATTTAAGTACCTATGTAACATTTCTAGGACACTGAAAATCTAAAGAAACAATCATTCACTGCAAAATCCGGAAATTATTTTTTCTGGCTGCTCTTGAAAGATAAAATTAAATAAAATTCAAAAAGGCTTGCAAAAATTCCATTTTAATAATTTATCAGAGATTTTCATAATTTTAATGTGAAATAAAACTATATTCTAATCATGCAAAGATAATAATATTTATTTACCAAACAAAAAATACACAGAAAATATATATAATTGAAATACAGAAATATATATAGTTTAAATACAATTAACATTCAGTGTGGCAAGTAAATAAATAACGAAAACCCACAAAGGCAAAGTCTGTACGCGGGTGTTGGCTATTAATTAGTATACCTTATAAATGACTACATAAAACAAGAAAATAATTTAATAAAATATAGTATAGTCTATAGATATTAACTTTTTTTTATTATTAAATCCGTGTTGTTGTGCCAGCAAAATAGGAAAAAAAACAAAGACGAAACATTATCAGATACCTGTATAATTATTTGGTCAGTAATTCTTCATATCAATTAGCTGATGTATTTTTGTTCTCGGTGTATTTAATATCCATATTTTTATTTTGGATTTGAAAAGCGATAAAGAGTTCATTTGTTTGAAATGAAAAGGAATAACACTATATAACTTGGGAGCCAGATATTAAAAGCTTCGTTGTCCAATAGTCTTCAACATTCTTGGAATGTCAATGGAATTTAACCTAGACCTCGTGTTATATTTATGATTAACACTTTTAGCTTGTGTTATATTCTTAACTGGTGCAGAAGTAGCGTTAAGGCGAAGAGTTGTCGAATGTCCATTATTTCTGCTTCTATATACAGATCATCGCTTGGGTAGGTATAAGGTTTGTTTAACATGATTTTTATTATCCATTTCTGTACTGTTTCTAAATTCTTAAGGTGATTATTGGTTACTTCTCCCCAAGCGATTATACCATAAGACAAGTGTGTTTGAACCAGGGCATGATAAATTATTTTCAGGTGGTTGAGGCCAAGGATATTTTTCAGAAATTTAAACTTATATATGCGCATTCCATTTGAGGTTACTGTCCAGCGTAATACCCAAGTATTTTACAGTTTTAGGAGATGATATTTGTATTGTATTACCATTTATGGGTATATCAATTTCACGATATATTGGAAGATTAGGTTCATAGCTAGTGAATGGAAGATAGACAGTTTTTTTTAAGTTGATTGTAAGTAATTTACTATTTAAGTATTCTACGATTAAAGGAAATGAATTGACTACCTTTTGTTTCAGATCCATCCAAATGTTGTCTTCAAAAAAAAAGACTGTATCGTCGGCCAAGATTGTTATTTCAGAACAGGATAGATACTTTATTAATTTGAATGAGCAGATATATAATTATTGATTAATACAACTGTTTAATTTTACATATGACCCTTGCTAAAAGTACTTTAAAACAACTACCAAAACAAATATTAGAATGTTTTTTGAAACTTTCTCGGTTTCAATAGCCACAAGTCATCCCTACTTATGGTACAAAAAAAAATTAGAATTTACAAATTACAATGGCCAATTGACGCCATTGACGGCCTGTACAGAATAATTTACGTCTATCTGATTTTCTATATATTTTCGTCTTGAATCCAAATATACTGGTCATTGTTTATAGCTACGGTCATATATATATTTTTCGATACGTAGTGGAAATGTTTGTTTACTTGCCTAAAAAAGAATAAATTTTAACATGTCAGTTTCACGAAATTGACAATTTTACAATTACTTACATTGTTCTTTAGAAACACATGGTCCCCCTGGAGTCAATCTAACATAGTCGTATGGACATAGGCATTTCATGATGCACATTAATACACATGGAACTTGTTCCGGGGGATTTGGATTATCGCAAGTTCGTTCTACTTCACATACTGAAGCACATCCAAAAATTTCATTTTCAGCACATTCGACTAAAAAAAATAAAGATTTATTTCGATACCTATTTAAAGAAAGAGAAAAAATCCTCAGCTGAAATAAATAAATACAAACGAATAATTTCCAATACAGAGTCAAAGAAAGACGTTGCCAAACTTCATGAAGAAATTAGAATTTATTTCTCTAGTTCATAGTGGTTTCCTTGGAAATAAAACCACTTATTTGATTGAAAAAAACTTTAATTTGACGTTTCCACTTTCAGTTCAAAAGTCGTTATCAAAACGACATAACAAAAATCAAAATGACAAATTTATCTATAATGGTTAGTTTTGATGGAGTTAGTTTATTTCCAAATGTTCCTGTCGATAAAACTCTTAATCTTGTGAGAAAGATGTTGACAAGTGACGATACATTAATAAATAGAACTAAATTATGTCATATACAGGGTGTCCCGTTGGTAAACGGAAATATTTTAAAGGTAAGTAGAGGTCACGAAGGCGATTCTAAATAACCAATATATAATGGGTCTCTTGGCTTTCATAACCGAGTTACAGGGTGTTTTATCAATTATGCTTAATTATTCATTTGGCCAGAACTTTTGAATCAGTATATCTTTTTCATTTTTGGCATAAGCTTACACTTCTCACGAATAATGTACAGAAATATTGAGAGATATGAAAATTCAGGTTCGACTTTAGGAAAAATGGAAACATATTAAAAATATCAAAATAACACCCTGTATATCACAATTTTAATATTTCAATTTTAGATTTGAATAGAGGGAAAAAAACTGAATTGAAACAAGTTGTTGATTTTATCCCGCCACCGATTCGAATTGGAAAATTTTGAAACAGAAAGTAAAATTTTCATTTAATTTAGAAAAAACATATTAGGAAACTCATTTTTTCTTTAACAATTTCAAAAATTCACTTCACGTCATTTAGGTACCTATTTCTTGTTTATTCGGCTTAAAATAATTTTACACTATACTGGTGTACCTGCAGGCCCGTACTCAGGGGAAACAATTCAATTAGGTATTTATTTTTTAAACGCCCAGTATAAAGTAAAGCGGGACAATAAACGCTCATAGTAACTATGTAACTAACAAACATTTATTAGTAATTAACGAAATTGCTCAAAATGTCCACTATTTTATGCACTTTCTTGCACGTCTTTTTTTTTTTGAAACTGAAAGTAAAATTTTAGAGAGAGAAAAAAAAAAGAGAAATTATTTTTTTTATCCTTTAATATTCAAAATGGATTAATTTTCGACATTTAGACAGTCCTATATTATTCATATTTTTATTATTTGTCCGTTTTAACACCATTTTAAGTAATATTGCAGATCCGTACTTTAAACAAAATATTAAATTGATTACTTTTCAATCGCCTCGTATAATTTTATTTTAGCAGAGTGGAATATGCTGTATAGGGATACCTGAAATCCAAGGTGTATTCTAAAGAAATAAACAATAGAGAAGAACTGCTTCAAAGAATTGAGGAAGCCTGCGAGGAACTGATAAACAATCCATTTATTATAAAAAAAATCAGTAAGGGACATCATTAAACGTGCAAGAAAGTGCATAAAATAAAATAGTGGACATTTTGAGCAATTTCGTTAATTATTAATAAATTTTTGTTAGTTACTATAAGAGTTTATTGTCCCGCTTTACTTTATTCTGGGCGTTTAAAAAATAAATACCTATTTGAATGTTTTTCCCTCTATTCAAATCTAAAATGGAAATATTAAAATTGTGATATAGTGGGTGTTGTTTTGATATTTTTAATATGTTTCAGTTTTTCCTAAAGGCGAACCTGGAATTTCATATCTCTCAATATTTCAGTACATTATTAGTGAAAAATGTAATCTGTATGCCAAAAATGGAAAAGATATACTAAATGATTCAAAAGTTCTGGCCAAATGAATAATTAAGCATAATTGATAAAACACCCTGTAACTCTGTTATGAAAGTCAAGAGACCCATTATATATGGGTTATTTAGAATCGCCCTTGTGACCTCTACCTACCTTTAAAATATTTCCGTTTACCAACGGGACACCCTGTATACATATATATTCGGAAAAATAATTTAAAGGCGGAGTTGATTTGACGCCTAAAATTTTTTTTTTAATACTTACGTGTTGGATCTACTGGAGCTTCACTCGTTATTACACCTGCTGCTCTTAATCCTACCACCTGTGCTCGCTTCGCCTCCACTACTTCTTGTTTAACTTCATCATCAGCTACAATCGATGTGACAGTGGCAAATGCCTAAACAAGAAAAACGAAAATGTGTTAGTTATCCTTGGTGTAGTGATTTTTTCTTGCTAATTTGTATTTTTATTTCCAACAATGAAAACTAATGGAATCACGACTAAAACACTAACCTTCCGGCGGGCGCGCAAGCGGCAATCTGCCGCAACTTTTTGTTTTTGTGTTATAATTAAAATGTGATGAGCCCTTCGAAACTGGGCATTTAGGTATTCCTTGTTTATGTTATTGACTCCGCTTATCAACATATCTGGTGTAATATAATAAGTAAGTTCCAAACCAGGTCGAATTTGCAACGTGTTTGCGACAGACTGCGCTGGCGCGCCCGATCGTGTAAGTTTTATTTATTACAAATTTTTTCAGTTTACCTAGATTGTTTGTTTTGGAAATGTTATATATTGTTATGATATGAAATTCTTATGGTATAAAAAAAAATGGGACAAAATTATGAAAAATGTGGATGTTAAACGAATTAAAAAAAAAATATGTGAAACGGACCTATGAAAAAAAAAAATTGGTGATAGTAGTTAGGAAAGTTTTTGTTAGTTGTTGAATATAGAATTTTGAAGTATGTAAAAAAAATGTCAGAGAGAAAGTTAAAAATAAAAGGAATTTATAAAGTAAAAATCGTATAATTATAATATTATAAATAAATAATATTATCTCAATTGGCGCCAACAACGTGGGCTCGAAATTGAGTGAACCCAAAAACATGAAGGAAGAACGGGAGTATAGAAGAAAGGAAAAAACAAGTAGAGATCAGTTTAAGGAGTTAATGGAGATGATGATTCAGATGAATAGGACATCGGAAGAATTTAAACAAGAAATTAAAAATATAGATAAGAAATTTGATGAAAATCGAAAAGAAAATCAAGCAAGATATGAAGAGTCGAAACAAGAAAAGAAAGATTTGGATAGGAGATTAGTAGGAATGGATAAAAAAAATCAAGAAAGATATGAAGAGTCTGATAAAAAAATTCAAACAATATTAGTAGAAATGAAACAGGAAAATCAAATAATATTGGTAGAATTCAAACAAGAAATAAACAAGAAATTTGGGGAGCAGGATAAAGAAATTGATAATATCAGAAGTGAGACGACACAAATTAGAAGATATGTAATAGAACAGAAGATAACAGTACAAGAAACAAAGTCAGAACATACAGAAAAGGAAATTAAAATAATAGAAAGAAGTGTAATAATAAATAATAATAATATAATACTATTGGGGAAAAATATGGAAGAAACTCTAAAAGAAAATATGAAAATAGTTGAAGAAGAAAAATTGAGGACAAGAAGAGATTTAAATAAAAATATACAGATAAAAGAAAGTTTTTACAAGAAAATGCAAATCAATTTTAAAATATCTAAACAAGAAGATAGGAGCAAAGAAAAAGAAGTAAATGGTGATATACAGAATATTAAAATTCAAATAGAACAAGGAAGAAGAGAAATAACAGAAAACACGGAATATATACGAATGAAGGCATGTAGGGGGAAAGATCACAAATTAATGGATATTAAAAGATTACAACTAAAAATATTGACAAAAATGATAAATAATAAAATGAAACTAAACTTCCACAAATGGAAAATAAAATTAAAATTAAAATATTTATGGAACAATTTCAAAAATAACTAAATAAAATTAAAGATAAATTAGCATTCATTTATTTTTTTTAAAAAATACCAAATGAATGCAAATTTGGGGGAATTTGTTATATGAAATTCTTATGGTATAAAAAAAAATGGAACAAAATTATGAAAAATGTGGATGTTAAACGAATTAAAAAAAAATATGTGAAACGGACTTAAGAAAAAAAAAATTGCTGATGGTAGTTAGGAAAGTTTTTGTTAGTTGTTGAATATAGAATTTTGAAGTATGTAAAAAAAATGTCAGATAGAAAGTTAAAAATAAAAGGAATTTAAAAAGTAAAAATCGTATAATTACAATATTATAATTAAATAATATTATCCCAATATATTTTTTTTACTTTAATAAAATGATTATGAATGGCATATTTGTCTTATTTTACTAAGTAAAAAAAATTTTCTTCGTTATTTGTAAACTACAAACCTGAAAAACCAAATGCGGCAGATTGTCACGGCGCGCCTTCTCGTGTAATTCTAAAAAGCGCGCCCGCTCGAGGGTTAAGCAACCAAATAAAAAAAAGAGTATCATTATACCTTCCGTCAAATGAATTGAAGGGAGAAAGGAAACTTGATTTATCTGAATACTTTGAGGTTTTCAATAGTCTTTGTCGCCTTACCATAATGAAAATGAATCATATCAACCCTAAAAATCAGACGGAAAGTAATATTTTCTAGCCATGAGCCGCAAAAATCATAAAGAACACGATTTTGTAGTTTTTCACTATATCTATACACCTTTGACTTTGACGTTTCACATAAATTTTCATTAAATGTCAGTGTAGAATCAAGAGAGCTAAACTATAAAATAAAAATACGTTCTGATTTATGAATACTTCATCAGATTTACAAGAAGAAGGTTTATGTAAATTTGTTACTTAACAAGACAACGCGCAATGGTACGAAAAGTCCTATAAATTGTTTAACAACTGGAAATAATATATAATAAATAAATTGGTACATTTTTTATGAACTACAAGTTCATAGTTATTGTTTTGTTTTCAAATAAATTTTAATTATCAATATTTGTATTTATTCTACTACAAAAGTGATTGTAAATAAAACAGCATTATTTATAATATAAACTAAATACAAACAGACATAGAACCTGTCTCAAATAAAACCATCACATTTCACAATATTTGGTAAAATTATAGCGTGGTCGTAGGAAAAATAGTGTACATAACTTGTGCGAAAGTGATTGTTCACACGAGTGGGAAATATCGCTGACGGTCTCTCGACGGATCCCGTAGGCCACAAGGCTGCTTACCTGAACAATCTGATTGAGGTTAGACCTTTCTATATTATATATTTTATTATGATTCGTTTGGAATGTTTTTCTTCTAGAACCATGGCGTTGTTATACATTCTGCATACGGTAGTGCCAAAGATATCAGCGTTTATACTTCCGTGGGGCTAAAACCGAAGCAGATTTACATAATAGGCAAAGCGACTAAAAAGCAACAAGCCCAAGCTACAATTTTGACCGAAGGTTATGCAACTCATTTGGCAATGCTGATATCTCACGGCGGTTCTAGGCCGGCCCAGGGCAATGCCAGGATGGTTATTCCGAGGGGGCATTTTGGTCTTCCTGAGCAAGCGTTTTCTAGACGAAGGAGGTAAGTTTTTTTATAATAAAAAACATTTTGAAATTTAACAGTTTCTAGATTGAGTGTATTGTAAAGTATTTTATTTAAACTTGTTTTTTGGATTTTTAAATAACTAGAATTAACAATTTGCCAATTGAGTCAGTTGAAAATGCATTTAAGTAGATTCTATCAGTTGTCGACTGTCATTTCGTCAATTGTTATTCTATTAATTATTATCCTACAAACATATGTTGTCGTTCTGCCAACTACCGTCTTGTTAACTCTCAGTAATTATTATATGTCATCCTGCCAATTATTCATCTAACTTTCATCCTGTCAAATATAATCAATGATCTATCAGGTGCCTTGTGCCTTGTCAACTATTCCTTCTGTCAACTGTCATTCTATCAATTGTCATTCTGTTAGATAGTGGCATCAGTGCGTATTTTGTGACATTTCTTATTTCTTTTAATGTTAGAGAAACATATGTATTCATCCTATGAACCAAAAAATATTGGTGTCGATTCTATACAAATACGTTTTTTATATGCCGTAAAAAATTTGGGTTAGGAAATGCTTCACAATACACTGGAAATCCCACGAGTGTCACTTTTCGCACTCGATATACTATTACAATTTGATAATTTGATATGATATATTTAATATAAAAAACTTTTACTTACGAAGAGGGCGAATAGGATCAGGAACTTCATATTAAATAAATTGAGTACGAGATATGAAGGAACTTTTGAGTTGAATGAAAACTGTAATCTAAAAATCTCTTTATATTCTTTTTAAACTAATGCTGGTTCAAATACAATTTCTTATCATAATTGCTTTAATAACACAATATTGTTAAGGAACAAAAGCCGTAATAAAATTTCAATTAAAGACAATACGAAAAAGGAATGTTTTTAAAACAATTCCAAAATTTTAATTGATTCGATTGTTGCTAAATTTGATTTATCACCAGTTAATATTAGAAGTTTTATTAACTATGATTTATTCCCACAAATATAATTTTTTTTTTGGAATTTTGACACTTATCTCCTTCTTCAAGTGCCAATTTTTAAATCTTAGGCTAGAGTGAAATTTTTTAGAAATTATTGACTCTGATTTCCTAGTATTGTATAATCTCTCATTTTTGCATTCCCCGAAGTAAAGTTTAATTCCATTAATGACTTACTCATTTCTTAGTTTTTGTTAGCTTCTAGAACTCACTAGAGCATCACTTAATTTATGCCCATTTCGAATTAAAAAGTCAAATATTCTGGAGAATTATAACATTTTCTTTCACATTTGGTGACAGATATAATTATTATGATGACATGACTGTTAATGTATCATTTTATACTTTTATCCCAAACAAATTTCTTAATAAAAAATGTCTCCTTACTTTTACACGCAAAAGGGGGCTTAAAGGACTTTGGTAATTTTTTTTTTTTTACTTCTGTATCGACGGCATCGACTACTATGGCCATTAGCCTTGTGTTCTGTGTAGGCTTTGTTACTGTTTCCCAGCGCCACGTTAGGAACAGCACTGTTAATTAGAACCCAACAGTGAATGGTCGAGTGAGGAATCACACCTGGTATATGAAAATCAATTTCTAAATTTTTAATTAATTAAAAATCAGAAGAAGATTTCTGCCTTTGGTGTGATTCGAACCCACAACCCTTGGATTATGAGTCCAGTGCTCTACCACTGAGCCAATGTCTCGTTACTTTTACCCGCAAAGGAAGGCTTAAAGTACTTTGGTAATTGTACCTATTTTCGTCCCGATTTGGATTATGATAAAACTCATGAATGATAAAACCTTGTACAGAAATATTAAATATGATGATGACTCTTTTTTCTATTTTGGCACGTCTGATCCAAGATCTACGATATCGCTGAAGCCTATTGGCTTACTGCACATTTTGTTATTCCACCTAGTCCAGTATTTTTGTAGCCTGTACTAGTTTGTACAGTTCTTTTACTGGGTGTTTGTTAAAACTTTTTGGGTCTAATATTGGTTGCCCAAAAAGCGTTTATCTCTTGCGATCCAATACTTTGCAATCGCATAGTACAGGGTGGCCAAATAAGAATGCGAGGTACTGTATCTTGGAAACCATCCATCGTAGAGGCTTTCGGAAAAAAAAGTAATTACTAAAACGATCAAGAGGAAAACCTGGAAAATATTTTCAAGTTTCTGAAATGGCCGCTAGGGGGCGTAACTGCGATCTTGAATCTAAAAAAATACCTGATCTTTAAAGTAGAGGGTAATCTGAACCTTTTTTGTTTAACTATTTTTGCTATATCTCTAAAAATAAAGTGGTGGGGGGTATTCAAAGGTTTCAGTAAAAGACACCCTGTATATTCGAAACGGCTGAGCCGATTTTAACAAACTTGGGCTACTTAAAAAGAGCTATTCCTGAGCTACACATACTATAATATTTGAAGTTTTGTTAGTTTCAGATGTCGCCGCTAGAGTACTTTTTTCGACATCTCTTCAGAAATGGTTAATTTTCTCAACAAAATTAAACGTATTGGTATGATTTCTTTTTCATGAAAAAGTAGCTAAATGATGCCTAAACAAGCTCCCGAAAACCGCATCTTGATATCTTGTTCCTAACCTAAAATTTAGCCCAAAGAAAATTTTATACGGAAATCCCTTAAATTTTTATTTTTTAAACTAATTAATTCCTTTTATTATGTAAGTTGTGGCCCTGAAAAGGACCGATTTAAAAAAGAAAAGTTTTTAGTGCCCCCTTAAATGCTCTAAATGCTGATCATCACGCTCTATGCATTGCTGAAGCCTCTCATGGGTAGACAAACCTGCACGTTCAATTTCGGCTCTCGGTATGTTACGTAATGCATTAACGAATCCGGTGTTTCATATGTATCTGGTCATAGGTTGAGTCTGAAAATCAGTCTGGTGATCGCGCAGGCCATGGAAACAGACTTCCTCTTCCAATCTACCACTGTTGGAATACTGCATTAATATGCTCTCGCACAATAATAGCATAATGTGCTGGGCAACCATTCAACTTCAAAAACAAGTTTTGACGTGTTTCCAGTGAAACATCTTCCAACAACAACGGTAATTTATTGGCCAAAAAGTCAAGAAAGATATTGCCACTTAGGGATTGCTAAAAAAAATAATTCTGCCTCCCAGTATGCCACACCACACATTTAAACTCCAACGTCCTTGGTGCTGAACTTCTCGCAACCAATGCGGATTTTCTGCAGACCAATAATGCATATTGTGCAGATTTTAAAGGTGGCTTCATCGGTCCAAAGAATTAGAAATAAAAATTCTTCATTATTGTGTGAGAGCATATTAATGCAGTATTACAACAGCGTTGGATTGGAAGAGGAAGTCTGTTTCCATGGCCTGCGCGATCACCAGACTTAACTTGTCTTGAATTTTCAGACTCAACCTACGACCAGAGAGATACGAAAAACCGGATAGTTTCCCAGATACAGTACCTCTTATTTGGCCACCCTGTTCATGTTTCACTGTCTCTGGTTCCGTAATGGATAGTCTGCACCTAAGGTCTCCATTGTAGAGTCCAATTTAATTTTGTTTAAGAACTCTGTTACAGGTGCATGACCAGTTATCCTGTCCTGTTATCACTCTCAGCTTACTTCTGCTACTGAGCTCTTAATGAAGAGTAGTTCAGCTGTTCTTTCAGAACACGGTCTTCCTATGAGGGATTTTCCGTGCTTTTGTCCTGACATGTTTTGCCAGTGTTGAAAGTGTCTTTCCCGGAATCAGGTTTTTACAGCCCCCGGATTGCATATTTCGGTACTCCGGGAGTCTGTTCTGTTTCGGGTATTTCTCCTGATTTCCTTTTTGCAAGTTGATCAGTTTTTTCATTTCCATTGATACCCTGATGCCCAGGTACCCAAGCCTGCACTACTCTGTTCTGGTCTAAATATTTGACTTACTAACAGCGTCCACTTTTTTTTCAGAGATTTCCTGAAAAAGTCCTTCTTTTGCTTGTAACAGTAAATATACATTTTTATTAAGAAATTTCTTTCGGCCAGTAGTTTTCATTAAATTAAACCGGGAGAAAATCAATTCACATTTTGCGTTCGATACAGGGAGGCAAAGCATTTGTTGTGCAAAATTAGAAATATTTTTATATTTATAATTTTTAGCATGATCATGTAACTTGCTTTTTATTTTTGGATAATTTTGGAATAGAAGTTATTTTTGCGATTTGAATTTTCATCTTTAATTTTAATACTTTTGTAAATTTCACGTTCTACAAATTAAGACAGATTTAATAAATGATAATTCATTATTTAAAAGGAGATTGAAGAAGAAGGGATGAAGTTAAAAATTAATGTGAAGAAAACGAAAATAATCATATTTGGAAAAACAGGACAAAATACGGAAATAAGACTAAGGAAATAAAAAATTCAAAGAATTACAAAAATTTTAGCAGTATAACTATAAAATATTGCAATCCCCAATGCAAAGCTCACTTCTAACCTTCAATTATCAGTTTTACTGACAGATAGAAGAGTAAAAAAAACAAAATAATTCAATTTTCACCGAACAAATTTGTTAGGTGTCTGAATTCGATCTGTGTGTGTGTGTAGCTTTTTTGTGTGACTTCAGATTTTGATAGAGCATCAAAAAGTAAGCTTAGGGATTGATGAGTTCGTCCGTACCTCTTCGGGAACCCCTTCAAAATGGGGCCCAAAATATGAAAATTTTGAAGTTTAAAATGACATTGAATTTAAAGTAGACATACAGTGAATGACGATTTTAGTAAAAGTGAGTAGACTGTGGCTGTGTTGATTAGAATAAGAACTGGCAATCTAAAATTTTATTAATACTTTCATTACAATTTGTTCGGTCTATGGCAATGCTGGAAGAGCATTCTCAAGTGGTTATTGGTACCTATGTAACATTTCTAGCATACTGAAAATCTAAAGAAACAATAATCATTCACTACAAAATCCGGAAATTTATTTTTTCTCGCAGCTCTTGAATGATAAAATTAAATCAAATTCAAAAAGGATTGCAGAAGGATTTTCATAAGTTAATGTGAAATAAAACTAGTTTCTAATCATGCAAACATACTTTATTAATTTGAATGGGCAGATATATAATTGGAATCGAAGAAAAAAATTTTTGTAAATTTTAAGAAATCAAAAATCTCTTTAAAGTGTGTAAAATTTTAATTTAATAATTAGCTAAGCGCTTTCGACCTTAAAGGTCATCCTCAGAGCCGCCACCTAAAATGTGGTTTACGTTTTTATATAAAAAATACAAGAAATTAACAATAAAAACTTACGTCAAAATTTGAGATACCTCAGAAAGGGGTTCCAATATATATTGAAAAACATGACTAAGTGTAAAGTAAAATTGATAAAATTGATAAAACCTCTTCAAGAGGGTGCACTGGACGTTTTACATTCGTTAAAAGGTTTTTTATATTAAAATTTAAAAAATTATTGTTATCGATGCGACATCATATAAAGTAGTGAAATTATTTTAAGTAAATGACAAGAGACAGCTGACTTTAAATGGTAGTGACTACAGTAACTATCAACGTTAAAATAACTCTTTTGACAAAGATTCTCAACAAATCTGAAACCAAAAGAATTGAAATTGAGAAACTTAATCAAAAAAGAAAGGAAATAAATATGACATGTTAAATCTGAAAAGTTCCATCCTGACATTCCCACAACAGTTTAAACAAAGTGTTAAAATTGCAATTTAAATTGACTTGAGTATTGACACAGTTAACCGGATTCCTCTGTAATTCTCTCAATATTTCTAAATCCTCGTATAAATTAAATTTAATAAAGTTAAATGAAGTAATATTGTGTAAAATTTTACTATTGTCAGAAGAAGAAAAATTGTGTCTACTAAACTTTAAATGGTTACCAAAAGCTGATTTATCAGGTCTAGAAAGGTGTTCCTTAATTCGATTCGAACATCCAGAGATCTGATTGTTCTGCCAACGTAAGAAACAGAACAATCACCACATTGTACCTTATAAATACCACTTTTGGACAACAAATTCAAATTATCTTTTGTACGGGATGGAACTTTTCAGATTTAACATGTCATATTTATTTCCTTTTTTTTTTATTGATATTCTCAATTTCAATTCTATTGGTTTCAGAGTTGTTGAGAATCTTTGTCAAAACAGTTATTTTAACGTTGATAGTTACTGTAGTCACTACCATTTAAAGTCAGCTGTCTCTTGTCATTTACTTAAAATAATTTCACTACTTTATATGATGTCGCATCGATAACAATAATTTTTTAAATTTTAATATAAAAAACCTTCTAACAAATGTAAAACGTTCAGTGCACCCTCTTGAGGAGGTTTTATCAATTTTATCAATTTTACTTTACACTTAGTCATGTTTTTCAATATATACTGGAACCCCTTTTTGAGGTATCTCAAATTTTGACGTAAGTTTTTATTGTCAATTGTTTAATTTTCAAGAAACAAATTAAACATAAACTCAATCCGACAACATCGCACCAAATACGTTCAAACATTCCAACAAGTGATATGATAAAGATCACGTAGGCCCATTTCAATAACAATCTGACAACAGCGCTGAGACACAGAAGTCTTAACGGATGTTTTTATTACATGCGAGCTTTGTCACGTCCACCATAAATCTCATAACTTCGCAACCAAATTAATCCTTGTCTTCTCCAGCGTGAAAGAAAGAGACAGACATAAAAAACTCACCCATTTAGCCGAAATCGATTCGCCTACGCGATAACAATCTAGAACCTTCGGACCGAGTCGAAGAGACTAGACTTTTAAATTAGTGCAGCATCATCACTCATAGACAAAACATCTAAAACGCGCATTATAAATATTTTTTGAATGATGTGATTATTTTAATTTTTTACTAATATGGTTTAGTGATTGTTAACACATACTTTTACTAATAATTTGTGCATTGTTCGTTCATTAGTTACTAAAGTAATTTTATTGTTAATTTGTTAATTTGTGAGTTATTTCTTCAACATTTTAATAAACCGTTAAATACAAGGTGTTTGTTTTTGGTTATTGGAGTTGGGAAGACAAAAAAGTTACAGACCATTTTAAGAAGTTACGATATAGTTTAAAAAGGCAATGATTAATACATCGGTTGTCCTGGTAAACTGATACACCATAGGGATAGTTCCAGAACCCTCAACATCAATTTCTTGTATTTTTTATATAAAAACTTGTAAACCACATTTTAGGTGGCGGCTCTGAGGATGACCTTTAAGGTCGAAAGCGCTTAGCTAATTATTAAATTAAAATTTTACACACTTAAAGAGATTTTTGATTTCTTAAAATTTACAAAAATTTTTTTCTTCGATTCTGCATTTAAGTGTGTACAAGTCATACAGTCTTTTCTAAAGATATATAATTATTCATTCCAAAGTCATAGCAGCAAAGGTCCCAACTCCTGATACCAATAAAAAAAGTGAGCTGATTTATTATTTATTATCATTTAATACAACTGTTTAATTTTACATGTGACCCTTGCTAAAAATACTTTAAAACAACTATCAAAATAAAGATTTTCTATATAATTAAAGGGAATTAGTCTTGAATATACTGGTCATTGTTTATAGTGGAAAGATTTGTTTACTTACCTAAAACAGAATACATTTTAACGTATCAGTTTCACTAAATTCACAATTTTACAATTACTTACATTGTTCTTTAGAAACACATGGTCCCCCTGGAGTTATTCTAACATAGTTATGTTTACATAGACATTTCAGTCGGCACATTTTTAAACAGTCAGTTGGTGTGCGAATTTGATCATTGCAAGTTCGTTCTTCTTCACATACTGAAGCACATCCGAAAATTTCATTTTCAGCACATTCGACTAAAAAAATAAAGATTTATTTCGATACCTATTTAAAGAAAGAGAAACAATCCTAGGCTGAAATAAATAAATACAAACGTACAATTTCCAAAGCAGAGTCAAAGAAAGACATTGCCAAACTTCAAGAAGAAATTGAATTTGTCTGTGTTACTTTTTTCTGAAAACAAAAATAATTGCAATTAAAGAAGTTTATATAAAAAAAAGCCTATCCAAGATGGCGTCAATCAGGGTGAAGATTTAAATGTGACATGAATGCTGGTCGCCTTCTAAATATAAAAAATGAGTCTCTAGAATGACCAAAGAAGGAGGCACACTTTTAATGGGATTTCCAGTAATGTACGAATTT
Organism: Crepidodera aurea; assembly: GCA_949320105.2. Classification (NCBI taxonomy): domain Eukaryota; kingdom Metazoa; phylum Arthropoda; class Insecta; order Coleoptera; family Chrysomelidae; genus Crepidodera; species Crepidodera aurea. The sequence continues at coordinate 34,381,143 of OX439475.1, read as the reverse complement.
GATAAAATTTTAGTATATTGTAGATATCGTCCTTCTGATCAAAATGTCTCATGGGCCCAAGGAGATCCTATGACTAGTTTCCGAGATACAGGGGCGGGAAAGGGGTATATTGAAAAACACGAATTAAATAAAAAATACTATAAAGGTTGGTATTTTCTTTAAATCAGTGATACAAACAAGTTAATTTGATCTTGAACGGCTGTGTTAGATGTCACACAGGGTGTAATCATAAGTAATATTAATACCGTTTATTTCCTCCATACTCTCAACCAAAAACTGACGAACTTCAAACTCACCTTGCAAATATTTTTTAATTATTCTAGAATAAAACGTAAATAATTTTATACACCTCCTTACAGGTAAATATCGTAAAGATACTACTTAATTTAAATGTTTTTAAATAATTTCTGGTAAAACATTTTCTTCGATTTAGTGGGGATTACCAACATCTTCAACACTCTCTAAAACTTTGTTGTTTTATATTTGACCACTGCTCGATGTCGGGCATAACTTAAATACCAAACAACACTGCAAATGTGGCAGAACATACCTACTATCCCCGAGGAAGAAAATGTCTTACCAGAAATTATTTAAGATATTTAACATTTAAATTAAGTTTTACATACTCTATTATTGTTATTTTTCAATTTACCCTTGTACCCTATATAAAATTATTTACGTTTTATTTTAGAACAATTAAAATACATTTGCAATTTGAGGTTTGACTTTTGTCACTTTTTTGTTAAGAGTATGGAAATAAATAGTATTAATAATATATTTATGAGTACCCCCTGTACATAAAAAATCGGCAAGTGACATCCTATATCAAGATAATATTGAATTGTTTGTATTATTTTTTTTTAAATAAAAACCATCCTTTATAATATTTTTCGTGTAATTCCTGTTTTTCAAATTAATAATAATTTTTATGAGTACCCCTGTACAAGAAAAATCAGAACATGACAGCCGACACAGCCGCCCAAGATCAAATTAACTTGCTTGTATCACTTTTTTAAAGAAAATACCAACCTTTATAGTATTTTTCATTTAATTCGTGTTTTTCAATATACCCCATACCCGCCACTGTATCTCGGAAACTAGTCATAGGATCTCTTTGGGCCCATGAGACGTTTTGATCAAAAGGTCGATATCTACAATATACTAAAATTTTATCAAATTCGTACATTGTTGGAAATCCCATTAAAAGGGTGCCTCCTCCTTTGTGAATGGACAACAGACCCTAGCAAACTAAGTTTTAAATAAGCTGAACGCATTTTATAAGCTGGACACTCGGTTAAATGCGGAAAAAATTAATGAAAGTGAAAGTGGCTGTGTGGACGTAGTGGCTTTCTGTTCATCAACGTCGAATTTGCGAGGTTATCCCCATCAAATTAATGGGAAAATTGTAGAAGATGGACAATTGATAAATGTTGTTTGTTCCTGCAAGGCAGATACGTCAATACTGGGCTGATCGTCCTTAAATGCTGCTGATTCTGAAGGTACTTCTTCCTTGTTTGGCTCACTGCATTCATCAAGTTTGATTTTAACGTTTCAATATTCTGATTTTTTTCTTTTCTTCTTGCTCTTCGTGTTGATCTTTCACCCTACTTTGTGCTCGAAAACAAAGCGCCAGATGGGGTATCGCTGGATGTCAGATTTTAAAATCGATTTTTTCGAATTCGGACGTACATAATATTATTTCTCCACAGCCACTACTGAATGTAGTTATTCTGAAACCACTTATAATAACAGAAAAGAAACATTCTCGCTCTTGAAATTGAATAGTATATTCTGTAACAAGGTTGGAATGAGAATTCGACAAGAGTGGATGATTCCGAACGCGAGCGAATGCGAGCGTGAGGAACCACAAGTGTCGGATATTCATTCCAACAGAGTAACAGACTGTACTTTCTCCACGGCCACAAAAAGCAGAAATTAAATATAGTAAAATGAAACCTCAATTTCTCAACATTGTGTAGGTAGTATTTTTATATCCAAGCTTGGGTTTTTGCGGTAGCAAATTTTGAGTTATATTATCGGATATTTTTTTATTTCTGGAGGAGTATTTTCAAATTCTACATCTGAATCGTTTGATTTTCTTCTCCTTTTTAATAAATTAAAAGTTTTTACAAACCAATATTAAGACCACGTCAACTAATACTGACAGTTAATTTGACATTCACGGCAAACCTTATTTTTGTAAACAATCACGGAATACACATTCTATCTCTAGTGATAGAATGTAATACATATAAAAATACATAAGAGCCAAATGTTTCAGAATTTTCTTTCAATCTCGAAAGCAAGAATGTTTCTTTTCTGTTATTATAAGTGGTTTCAGAATAACTACATTCAGTAGTGGCCGTGGAGAAAGAAAATTCTGAAACATTTGTCTCTTATGTATTTTATACGTATTACATTCTATCACTAGAGATAGAATCTTTCTTCCGTAATTGTTTAAAAAAATAGTGTTTACCATGAATGTCAAATTAACTGTCAGTATTAGTTGACGTGGTCTTAATATTGGTTTGTAAAAACTTAATTTATTAAAAAGGAAAAGAAAATCAAACGATTCATATGTTAAATATTTTAATCGTAGGTTCAAAGACTAAATATTTCGATAAATAATATTGATTATAATGCAACACGGGGCGTGGCGTCTAAGTTTGCTGACAGGTTCTTATTTTCCTACTTCTAGGAAATAAAGTCTAAAATATCCAAAGAGAAAACAATTAGGTTTTAAATTTTTATAAAAATCTCATTTACATATTCGGAAAAATAATTTAAAGGCGGATTGGAATTGACGCCTATAATTTTTTTTCATATACTTACGATCTATTCCTGATTCATCTTCACTCGTTCTTACATCTGCTACTACCACCTGAGCACGCTTCGCCTCCACTACTTCTTGTTTAACTTCATCATCAGCTACAACTGATGTGACAGTGACAAATGCCTAAACAAGAAAAAAGAAAATATGTCAGTTACGCTTTTTAAAATCATCAAACTTATATAGTAAAAGAAACCTTGTTGTAGTGATTTTTTTCTTGTTAATTTGTTTTATTTCCAATAATGAAAACTAATGGAATCACGACTAAAACACTAAGCAACCAAGTAAAAAAAATAGTATCGTTATGCATTCCGTCAAATAAAGAATTGAAGGGAGAAAGGAGACTTGATTCATCTGAATACTTTGTAGTTTTCAATAGTCTCTTCACAACAAAATTAATTGCACGTCATCAATGCTCTCAGAATAATTTAAAAGTACTAAGTACCACGTACAGAATCAAATTTAAATCTTAGAGGTATATTTCCTTAATATTAATTCTCAAGATATCTTACTTCAGAGAAAATTTCACACCAACATTTTTTAACCAATAAGAAGCTTTCGTTTCAGCTCGTTACTGTAGCAACCAAAAATCTTGGCGACAGTATTTTCCTACCCTAGGCTAGTATTTTTGTCAGATGTCAAATTACAAAAATACACCGGTCTTACGAAAATGTCATGTTATATTACTTTGGTGTGAAATTTTCTTACCGAATCTCCCACTATCTTAAATTACTATCTGGAAATATCTCCTCAAGCATGACTCGGGATACTTTTAAAAAATTCATGCTTTCGGAAATATTTCCGATAGTAATTCAAGCTCTAGGGAGATTACAAGTGAAAATATTTGTTAAAATTGATGAGTTTTGAACTTATAGTTTTTTCAGGGTGGTGTAATTGCTTTATGAATTACAGGGTTGCCACTTTTATTTTTTATAAGTGTCATTAAGTGAGGTTATGTTGACATCGAATTCCTATTTTATTTAAATATTGTTCATGTGAATTTTGTACTTATGTCAGCGTATTGCATCAGCACCCAGGATTTCAATAACAATGAAACCCCATCGTTTCCCAACCAACTGACACAGATCAAAGTATTCTCTTGTATTTTTGATGTTTATTAACCAAACAAATTTCAAAGTCGTGCCTCTATTTTTCCAACAATTAGGTCTTTAACTCCAAATCTAACCTCATTTGTTTTATATTTCTAATAACCCATACTTAATTACTTTCTACATAATTGCAAGTTTTTTTATGTTTTTTGGCTTAAAATAGATAAAAAATAATAAGAAAAGATTTGAGATTTTATGCAATTTTTACTGGCACGGGTACTGATTTCCTTTAGTGTAAACGATTAATAAAGAAGAGAAAACACAAACTATAAATAATGAAACTAAACAAATAAAATACTATATACCGGGTGTATCAACTATGCGTGCGTGGAGGATAGCTGCTTCCCTTTTTAAGATAGGAAAAAATGTTTCAAATAAAAGTTGTATATAGCAATGAAAGCTATGTTCCAAAAATAACTACGAACATACAGGGTGTCCCATAAATGTGTGAGTTATCAAAGTTATGTTTTTTTAAATGAAACACCCTATATATTTTTACTCGATTGAATTTCATCGGAAGAGGGCTTCTCAAAAATATAGGGTTGTATGGGTTTATTCCAGGTGGTTCTGAAATTATGGTGACATTTATGTCCCAAAATGGGTTCATTCAACACCAAATATCTCAAAATCAATAACTAGGAATAACAAAAACTTTTCACCAAATATCCTCGAAAATGGTGTATTTTGATTTCATAATCATAAATTTACCGAATGGCACTTTTCTCATACAGGGGCAACCAAAACTCGGGATAATTTTTTTCTCAGTTTTTTCAAATGGAACACCCTGTATATAGTGCCATGTGCCATACCAGAACAGTAAATACTATACGCTTCCAGAAAATATAGGGTTTGCCTACTTGATTTTCACCGGAAATGCATCTAATTCTTAAGGAAAGTATGAAAAATGTCATAAAAGCAATAATATTTTTTTATTCAATGATGGACAAACATGGAACAAAATAAACCTCAAAAAAATGTAAAAACCGTCATTTCACAGTAGATGTATAAATTAATTCTACCTACGACTTCAGTTAAAGCTGATCTTGTAGTAGAGCGAAGAAATCCTCTAATTCTATTTTTCCTTCAGCGTCGTTGGTTTACCGCTAATTTATTTTTTTGCTCACTTCTTGTATTTCACATTTTCGAGTCGCATACATTCTACTGGCTAAAAGCAGTTTCTGTAACATCTATCCGGAATGTCGATCATTTTATCAATTATATCAAATCACCCTTGGAACATTTGAATGTTACAAGCACTGTCAACAAACATGACATTTTATTATCGAAGTGAAATTATCCACCGAAGAAATGATAAACATGATCTATATCAAATATTAGATTTAAATTATAAATTCACTTCGATAATAAAATGTTATATTTGTTGACAGTTCCTGAAACATTCAAATGATCTACATTCCGGATAGATGTTACAGAAACTGCTTTTAGCCAGTAGAATGTATGCAGTTCGATATACGACTCGAGAGTCTTCGAAGGAGAGGTTTGTGGAAACAGAAAATGTGAAACACAAGAAGTGAGCAAATAAATAAATTAGCAGCAAACCAACGACGCTGAAGGAAAAATAGTATTAGAGGATTTCTTCGCTCTACTACAAGATCAACTTTAACTGAAGTGGTAGATAGACTTAATTTATACATAGCTCAAAACGGGTGATTGTTTGAACATCTACTGTGAAATTACGGTTTTTTACATTTTTTTGAGATTATTTTGTTCCATGTTTGTCCATCATTGAATAAAAAAATATCATTATTGCTTTTATGACATTTTTCATACTTTCCTTAAGAATTAGATGCATTTCCGGTGAAAAGCAAGCAGGCAAACCCTACATTTTCTGGAAGCTCATAGTGTCGACTATTCTGGTATGGCATTATATACAAGGTGTTCCATTCGAAAAAACTGAGAAAAAAATGATCCCGAGTTTTGGTTGCCCCTGTATGGGAAAAGTGCCTTTCGGTTAATTTAGGGATATGAAAACAAAATACACCATTTTCGAGGATATTTGGTGAAAAATTTTTGTTATTCCTAGTTATTGATTTTGAGATATTTGGTGTTGAATGAACCCATTTTGGGACATAAATGTTATCATAACTTCAGAATCACCTGGTATAAACCCTATATTTTTGAGAAGCACTCTTCCGAAGGAATTCAATCGAGTAAAATATATAGGGTGTTTCATTTAAAAAACATAACTTTGATAAGTCACACATTTATGGGACACCCTGTATGTTGGTAGTTATTTTTGGAAAATAGCTTTCATTGCTATCTACAACTTTTATTTGAAACATTTTTTCCTATCTTAAAAAAGGAAGCAGCTATCCTCCACGCACGCATCGTTGATACACCCGGTAAACTAACTAAAAAATATTCAAAGAAATGACATTACTGACAGTGACATTTAACAATTTTAACGTTAAATCATACATGCTTGGCTAGATACGGCATCCTGTAGTGTTTGTTTGGTATTAGAGGGGTAATGATAAGAGGGCTTGAAGGGGCAATAGCGTACTATGACACCATTTAGAATATTTTGGTACAGTGTATATTGTCATATTTATACAACACTTATTTCTATTTCATTTTCTAAGGAATGAGTGACCTCCATGTAAGTTACAGTAAAATGGGAATTAATGTGAATCGAAAATAAATAAAATATCATGGAAGACTACGAAAATTGTTTGGAATGGGAATAATCTCAGAGGTTGAATACCAATATCTTGCGCTTCTGTTTATTTCAAATGCTATATCATATAATATGCGGGCGCGGGGGTGAGTGGCTCAGCGGTAGAGCACTGGACTCATAATCCAAGGGTTGTGGGTTCGAATCACACCAAAGGCAGAAATCATTCTCTGATTTTTAATTAATTAAAAATTTAGAAATTGATTTTCATATACCAGGTGTGATTCCTCACTCGACCATTCACTGTTGGGTTCTAATTAACAGTGCTGTTCCTAAAGTGGCGCTGGGAAACAGTAACAAAGCCTACACAGAATACGAGGCTAATGACCATAGTAGTCGAAAAAAAAAAAAAATATGCGGGCGCGCCAGTGGCAATCTGCCGCAACTTTTTGTTTTTGTGTTATAATTAAAATGTGATACTTCGATACTGGGCATTTAAGTATTTCTTGATTATGTTACAGACTCCGCCTATCGACACATCTGGTGTAATATATTATTTCTGTTCAGTTGTTACAAGCGAAAGATCCAAAATAAAGGTACTTTACTCTTGAGCAAAATTCATATTTTTTGAGAAACCTCGTATACAACTGAAATCTGAGGCATTGCATTTTAGGTTTTAGACCATGCACGACTTTTTATCAAGAATATCTTTTTTTCCTAAAACAAATAATAAAAAAGTTTTACATATGGTACCGACTTAATTGAACACACTGTATATTTTTTTACTATAATAAAATGATTAAGAATGGCATATTTGTCTGTAAAATAAATTTTCTTCGTTATTTGTAAACTACAAACCTGAAAAACCAAATGCGGCGAATTGCCGCGGCGCGCCTTCTCCTGTAATTCTAAAAAGAGCGCCCGCCGGGGGGGTTAAGTATCTAATATTAATTTCGCTTGTCAGTGGGTGCCTATATTTCGAGCTCAATCTACTTAAGCTGAACGTGTGAATGTGTACAGAAATAATTTTCGGGGGTTATGAATGTAGGAAAAATTTTTACAATTTGATATATTTAATATAAAAAATTTTCACTTACCAAGAGGGCGAATACGATCAGGAACTTCATATTTAATAAATTGAGTACGCGATATGAAGAAACTTGTGAGTTGAATGAAAACTGTATTCTAAAAATATCTTTATATACTTTTTAAACTAATGCGCGTTCAAATACAATTTCTTATCATAATTGATTTTATAACACAATATTGTTAACTAACAAAAGCCGTAATAAAATTTTAATTAAAGACAATACGAAAAAGGAATGTTTTTAACAATTCCAAAATTTTAATTGATTCTATTTTTTCTAAATTTGATTTATCACCAGTTAATATTAGAAGTTTTATTGACTATGATTTATTCCTACAAATTTACAAATTTTGACGCTTACCTCCTTCTTCAAGTGCCAATTCTTCAATCTTAGGAAGAGACGTGTTACCTAGAGTGAAAATTTTTGGAAATCATTGACTCTAATTTCCGCTTTACTAGTACTGTATAATCTCTCATTTTTGCAATTCCGGAAGTAAACTTAAATTCCATTAGTGACCTAATCATCTCATATTTCTTGTTAGCTTCTAGAGCTCACTAGAGCTTCACTCAATTTGCAGCCATTTCGATTTAAAAAGTAAAATATTCTGGAGAATCATAACATTTTCTTTCACAGATATAATTTTTATGAGGACATGACGGTTAATGTATCATTTTATATTTTTATCCGAAACAAATTTCTTAATAAAAATGTCTTTATACTTAAATTTGCTTTGGAAGCTAATCTTAATTAAGATAAATTTAATAAATGATAATGCATTATTTAAAACGAGATTAATCTGAAGAAAACGACAATAATGATATTTGGAAGAACAGTACAAAATAGAGAAATTATAATAGGAAATAAAAAATCAAACAAGTTCAAAAATTTAAATACCTGGGTGCAATGACAAACAATAAACGGGAAGAAGAACGTTCAGAATAAATACACCCATAAAAAAATTCGTGTAGTCTCAATAAAGATGAAAAATTCCGAAAAATTTTGTAATACCGTAAATACCGTCAAAATGGACGTAATTACTCGTTGGAAATCAATTTTTGAAATGTTAACCTGATACAAGGTCTGGATATTCTGATAAAACCGATTATACAACTCATCATAAATTTAGCCAATAGCAGTTGTAATTTTTACTTAGTTACCATGTATTGTTAAGCGATTATACCCTTGACGACGTGGTATAATCGTTTTTGTATTTTGCTTCCTTTCATCTTGAAAAGTTTGTCATAGTAACCATACGTTTAACGTTTATAATAACGAAACGTCAACAAAAATAATTATATAATTCGTTATATAATCATATCGAATACCACGCGAGCATACGAAACTAATATTTTGATTGATATTTGAAGAAAGATGCAGTGGATTATTACTAAACCAACTCAGCTGCTTTCTCATTCGCAAACTGTTATTTGTTTCTTTTTATTATAGACCTGATGGTGGTCTATGTAGACCGAAAATAGTTGCTGCCTTTATGTAGGTACTCTCCCTATTATTTTTTTTTTAACTTTCTGCTAGTTATAGAGATATATCATATATATATCAGTCATTAATAACTACATCGGTATATAGAAACTATCACATCCCCAACAAGTCATTCATAAGTTTCAAATATTCCGTGCCCAAAGATGAAGTGAGATAGATATATAAAAGTCAGGAACATGGCGAAGAATTTATGCTGGGCGTACCGTTACATAGTGAAATGGGATGTGACACAATATATTTATTTTAATTTTACCACGTCGGTTACATAGGAAATTTAAAATACTAATGTAAATATATTTGTTTAATCAAATCAGTAATCGTAAAAAAATTGACGATCAGTTATTTCGCTAGTCCGCTCAGAACACCTAATGTTCGTCAATGCAGGATCAAGGGAAAATTGATCATTTCCTTGCCGATGCGTCTATGTTGTTTTTATCAGGCTGTTCTGTGACAAGTACATTCGGGATTGAGGTAGGAATAGGAAACTAACTACAAATTAAACGCTGATTAATTATTAGTTGTATCATTCTGAAATAAAAAAAATAATGTTGGTGTAGTAGGAATCTTCTACGTTTAGATAAATCCTGAAAAATATATAAACCGTTTTAATCTTATCGAACCTACAACAGAAAAAATTGTTAGTAAATATCAACTAACGAAAACGTTGGCAGAAGTAACAAATTTCTACATCTACTATTTTTTTGTGAGGCGAGCCTCGTTTTATTTTATTTTTTCTCCACTACGCTACATTATAATTATATACATCATATACGTACAAATCGAATCAAATAAGTAATTACTTAAAACTACAATTACACAACACAAAAATACAATATAAGAAAGTTATAACAAAATCAATTTGATTCGGTTTTTTGTGGATAACTTGGCAAATATAGTTTTACTAAATACGGTCCTGTAGGACAAAACATGTTTCACGGAGGACTTGTGCTAAAAGATAAATGCTAAGATTTTACAATATTTCTTATTTAATTAAATTCTAATAGGAAATAAAAAAATTATGGGCTTGAGAAAAAAGTGCCATTGTTTATTTGACACCTATACTAAATACGGCCCTGAGAGCTAAAGCATTAGTCTTAGAGGATTGGGCCCCATAAGAACATTTGATCAGAAACTCAATACCAATAACATATGTAAATTTCAGAGAAATCCCACTGTGGGCCACTTTCCTATGCTTTTGTGCTGGGTCCTGAGGTAGAAAATGGTAGCACTATGGTACTACGAAACATTCTATCCCCTGATTTCATTCATAACGATATAACCACAGTAGAGTAGAACCAGTAACCAGTTGCCGCTTCTAACAATTTTTCGTAGAAATAGTCTAAACTTAAATCGTGGTAAAGTATCTTTGTCAATATTTATTTATCAATATGATTTGTTGTGTTAATAGTTACGAAAATTAGTGTTCGTAGATGTACAATTATTTTAGTGAATCAAAATATCTCATTTTTTAAGATAATTTTTACATAGATTTAGGATTTTGGTAATACTTAATGAAGAAAATTATGATAACTTTGACAACATTGAAACTTATAATATAAATTCAATAACACAGCGCTTAGACTGTTACGTGTTCTTTTCCGCAGCCGAAATGTAAACAAACTCGATCTTAGTCTTCTATATCTATGGAAAATATGTATATCCTCACGAACCAGCCTGTATATCATTCGGCGATAAAGTTAACATTAATAAAGTAGAAAAACCATAACACAACCTATTTAAAAATGATGTGGTTTAATTAAATAATTCATGTTCATATTTATTTGTAGTTTGACGACCGTAAATCGAAATCACTTGTTTGTTTAAAAAATTTTCATTTATATACTTTATAAACTAATAAATAAATTTAGTTCAGTAAGTACAATTACGCAATAAAGATTATTTGAAGACAATGGGAAATCTGGAGTAGAAACAATTTCTTAAATTCAATCAATTTTATTGTTTGTTAACTTATTTATGTCTTTTTAACGCGAGAATTTTTAAATTAATTTGTCGTTCATTTCAAATTGATTAATATCTTTTTTAATAAATTCAGAATAATTGATATTTAAGTTTCAACTAGTTCAAGCGAACATATGTCCCAAAAGATATAGTTTACAACACTATGTACTTATGTGTTTTTAGGGTTTTGGAATAGTAAGGAAATGTAGCCGTCAAAATAAGGAAAAAAAAAATATTTTAAAACAAAAAAATTACAGAGTGTTTGGGACATAAAAAGGTAAGTTTACACCAAATTTCGTGAAAAAAAAATTTTTTTGTAAAAGATAAAAATAAAAAACCAAAAACTTGGTTATTTGAATTTTTCACATAAATTTTGAGGTTACGTGAAAAAAGTGTAAATACCCAAGTTGTAGATCTTTTTATTACCTACAACTTTGCTATTTAACTTTTTTCCATAGGACTTGTAGTTTTTCCGGAAAACTCCCCCACTTCCACTTCCCGACCCCAGAGCGCCTGTAAATTATGTTTCCTTTCATGTTTGTTATATTCTCTTCCTTTTCCAATGGGTTTCATCCTACTATTATTTTTAAAACATAAGTTTAATTAAACAGAGATAATCTTCATCAATTTAATTATATTTAAATCAAAAGTAAAAATATAATGATGATAAATGTACAAAGATTTTTTTTGTTACGCCTCTATTACTTAATATATATCTACAGTTTTATAAAAATCAGTGAGCATTATAGAAATTATAACATCCTGTCAAATTTTCTATGAGACAACAAAAAAAAACTTATGGCTTCCTGAGAAAGCTTTGAGTCTCCTCTTAAAAATGAATTTTTTTCTTTGCGTAAATTTTACGCAAAGATACTTTAGTTTTTTCTCGAACGCCTCTCTTGAATATTTATATAATTACGCAAACTTTAAAGAGGCGAAAAAAATTCGATGAAAAAATGTATCGCATAGCATTAATATCAAAAGAATTCGTTAAAGGCCAAATAAAAAACTAAAACACGTTTTTTTCATAATTTTATTTTTTACACATACTGTATTTTGGAATGGAGCAGCCGAGTTTGTTTGAGTGGTTTTGGCTGAAATAAAGGCGTTTGAGTGTGGAAACCTAAAATTTAATCTATAAAATTTGAGAGTACGAGTGGTATTATAATTTTTTGAATCATTTTGTATTAAAAACAAAGAATATAGTCATTTATACAAAAGACACTTTACACACAAATGTTTATTATTTTCTTTATCAATTTCGCCTCCAATTTTTAAATTGAAAAGTCAAATATTGAGCTGTTATGTATTTAAATACAGGGCCACCAAGGCAAGCGCGATTGCGTTTGGCTTCATTCGTTCAGACTGACATTTGTCAGTTTTAATGTAATTTTAAGTATTTAGGACGTATTCTAAAACTGATGTTGTGTTGATTATGTGTGTGTTAAAGGCGTTAAAGCGATTTGAAATAAACAAATAGGTTAGTTTATAAATACATTTTGAAATTTGTGTATTAACATAGATTTGCAATACATTTTAGTAGAATAATAATTGATAATGCTAAATAAAAGTTATTAAATGTTTATATTTGACATTTCAAAAAAGGTAAACAAAGTTTAATCAAAAAAGAATTACGAAGAAGCGGTAAAACACAATGATTGGTTAGGATCGTGAGCTCTTATTGGCTGAAACCACAAAATCTGACTGTTTTGACAGGTAAAAAAAGTAATCGATAAAAAACATATAAGACTATTAATTCGCAATGTAATTCTTACACATAAAATTGTCTTGTCGACATGATCAACAATAAAAGACAGACTAAGTAGTTAAGTTTTTATTTTAATTAAGTATAACGTTTTCTTTTTCATTTCTTACATAATTTCTCAAGAAACAAAAAAATACATAGGTTTTAAGGAGTAAAATATGGTTATATAATATAAGGATAATCTTACTTTGTACAAGGTCGGAAAAAACACTTGCCACGTTTCGCGATTCCTTTATCTACAAAAAAAAACAACAATTATATCAAATTAGTTTTTAAGGTTAATATCAATTAACAAAAAAATTATTAAATTTTATTTTAAGTGTTGAGTTATTTACTCACCATCTTGCCTCTTTTTTGCCACATGTGTTGGATTGCCAGGATTAGGGAAAGCTAATGTAGCGCATATCTGGAAAATTCAAAATTAAAACATAAAATAGGAATTTATTAATCTCAAAATTTTTCGACCAGACTTATTTGTGATTCAACTTGATAAGGCTGAACTAATGAAAAAATCTTTTGTGGTTAGGAACAGTATGATCAAATAAAATATGTGTTTAAGTACTAACAACCAAATAAAAAAGAATCTACAACGACATGGTAGATCCCTTACTTTAAAATATTACGATTTGAACCAACTTGCTCTAATAAAATGTTGCTAATAAGGAATATACAGCGTGTTAAAAGTTAAATTTGAAGATTTATTTTTTGCAATAACTTTAGCGTTTTTCGATATATATACACAAAAATTTGGAACTGGGGGTTTCTGGGAACAAAAAATCATAATCTGGTACCTACTTCGACGTAATTTGTAGAAGGCGCTAGTTAGGCCATATTTGTGGCATAAATGTGCGATAAACTTTTTTACTCTTTAAGTTAGCGCTAGTTTTGTAAAAAAATATTAAATCCACGTTACTTTAGTAGAAAAAAAGTATACTTGTTATTAACCTTAAAGCGGAACCCTCTAAAACGGCCAAAAACTACCCCCTAAAGAGGTTAAACGGGCAGCGCATCATTTCCCTGTAAAAAAACGTCTTTCCCCCCGTTTTCAAGGATGCTGAGCACGGTGGTGGAGTTAAAGATTACTTCCGAACCTCACCAACAACTCCACCTACGACAAAACGCCTGTGCCCCCGTTTTCGAGGATGCTGAATATCAGAATTTCTCATTTCGCCAGCCGAACCCTTAAAACACCCCAAAAATTATGATTCTCTTTAAAAAACCTCTTTCCCCCCGTTTTCCAGGATGTTGAGTACGGTGGTGGCGTTGAAGATTACTTCCGACCCTCACCTACCCCCCCACAGGGGGTTAAAGGGTCTTGTTTGGTAGTATAAAAGAGACCGCGTTTTAAAGCTGATAATTGGGGATACTATATCTCCCGTTTCTGCTATACGTTTTGAGATTTTAAGGGTTTTTTCAGGTATACTATTTTGCGAGTGAACTGAAACCAGTTTACGTGCCTAAACAGGTTAGAACGTTTATTTTGGATTAGAAGATTGGAAAAATGCGTTTTTACAGGGTATTTTTGAGATAATTACTGATATACATCTTAAAGTTTTTAGGAGAATATATTTTGGAAAAATACGCGTCTGCTGCTTTATATGGCACCAATATAATACAGTAAAAGAAAAACAACAAAAGTTGATACAGAAAATACAAGACATTGCCTAAGGATATTTTTTATATTACTTAGATATTTTATTATACTTACCAACATAGAAATAAAAACGAACAAGAATTTCATATTGTCGACTCGATAATAATATGGAAAACTGAGAACTACATTTATATAATTTTTGATAGATACGGTTTTTAATTAAACAAGCAATTGTTTTTTATAAATACAAATATTTCAGAGACAATAAAAAATAATTTACAATTGTTCAAATAAAGTAAAAAATATATAGATTGTAAGTAGATGGTAGCACATCTAAAAATATAGATTGTACTTTTTAAACACTTTTCCAGCACTTCCAGTCGCCATAAGAAAATATCGCGTAAAGCACAAATGAGTGAAACTGAGAAATCCTAACATGTATATAATTTAAAGTGTATTACAATATTAATTTTAGTAACTGATTTTAAAAATTTCATTGCTTGTGCACCACCTAGAAATACTTTGCAATCAAATCATAATATATGTAGGATTTTATATCAGGAACTAATAAATATTTGCATATACGGCAAAATGCCTATGAATTATTTACTTGTATGCTACAACACGCGTATAGTACTGTCACTAGAGAAAAACGGGGTATTTTCGCACATACGCCATTGTTATTAAGTAATTTTCTTGTGAGTCAATCGAGTATTTTTAATTTTATCAATTGAAAATAATAGATTGAAATGTGCTGATTTCGTGTAAAGAAATGAAAAATTAGAAAATGCCGTTTATTTTAGAAATCCTTATTAAGAGCATTCACTACCTTGGTGAAACTGGCTGTGCTTTCTCAAGTCCCAGAATTTTTTTCAGTGAAAACCTTTTATCACAAAAAAAATCTCATTTTTTGTAATTCCGGAAACCCATTGATTTCCTTCTACGTTAAAAAAATGGAATGAACCTACACAATCGTAAAAATAATGAGTTTCCGGTATTCTTATATTCCACCTGATTAGCTAAAAAATAACAATTTCCATGAAATCTTTTCTGTTTTTGAATAAAAACGCAGCCAAGATTTGAAAATCTTCATACGATACATACTGCCATCATTTGTAAGTTTTTATAATTCAAACACAAATGAGACTACCCAGCCTATTTTCGAGAACAATATTGGTAGCTGTCTTTGTTTACGGCATAATATACGCGTAAATTTGACGTGGCCGTGTGTCTTAGAGTATCTCAGATTAATATTTGAATTTTTTTTTTTTTTTTGAGTGTAAATTTACAATCTACTCTAATTACAAGAACAAAGAGTATTTAGCAAATATGTTGAATTGAGGCTTGTTTTGGGCACCATCCAGTGATGGTTCTCCAATACACCTAATCTGTTAGGTCTTCTGGCCACGATCTTTTGAGTCTTCTTCCCACTAGCGGCGGCTGGTAAAGTAGATTTATGGTTTGGCTGTCGTGAGCGAAATTTCTTTCTTTGGCTTTGTTTGGATGTATCCCAAGGTCATTGTGGATTGTTACATTGGTAACGTACCATGGAGCATTTGCTATCATACGCAGCGTCTTCGATTGGAAGGTTTGCAATATTTTGGTATTGGACGGTTTGCTGCAACCCCATAATTGGATACCATAACTCCAAATCGGCTTTAGTATAATTTTGTATAGTAAAACTTTGTTTTCCAATGACAGCTGAGATTTTTTTACCCAGCAACCAATTCATCTGTTTGACTTTTAAATTTAGGTGAGTTTTTTTAGTTTCGATATGATTTTTCCACGTCAGCATTCGGTCCCAAATGGAGTCCCAGGTACTTAACTTCTGATTTGATGGGCATGGCAATGTTATTGATGTGAACTTGTGGACAATCGATTCTTCTTGTTGTGAATGTAATTTGGGTGGACTTTTCACCATTTACCTTAATCTTCCATCGTTTTAACCATGTCTGTAGCGAGTTTAAGAAGTTTTGCAGCTTTTCAGAAGCTCTATCTGGATTTTTGTCCGATGTAAGAATTCCGGTATAGTCAGCAAATGTGGCCATAGTGATGCCATCATCAACAGGAATGTCAGCAGTAAAAAGGAGGTAAAGGAAAGGACCAAGGACACTTCCTTGAGGAACTCCGGATTGTATAGGATGAAAAAGGATTCAAATTCAAATATTGGATCATCATCCAATATTTGAATTTGAATCCTTCTTCAGGAGCGTCTCACAAATTATTTTTCATTCGACTGTGGCGATTAGAGTTGTGTTAAAATATTTGATTTCGTGGAACTTTCTTACTTTTTTGTTTCAACTTTATTTAAGGTTTTAAAGTGAGTACTTTTTTGAAATTTATTAGTTTTTAAACTTTTTTTAATTATATTTTATTAAATATGAGTGTTGGAGAAAGTCTCGAACACATTGATTTTAATTAATTTATAATAAATACAACCTCAAAATTATCCAGAAAATCGCTTTAATTTTTTCTTCGCAAAAATATTTTTTATGAACTTTGTGAAAACGTTCTTTTTTGAGTTTTAAGTAAGCAGCAAAATATTTATTTTTCGATTTTATAGGAAAGTTGGTTTACAAATTTTCATTTTTTTAACATTATCAATGTTCAGTTTCTTCGTTGAAACCTCGAATTTAAGATGAAAAAAATATAATGGAATAAATATGGAAAAATTAGGTTTTTTTTTTTAAATTTAGTTCGTAGGGGGATAAAAATTATAAACGGTTTTTAGCGTTTTTCTCGATAATTTACAAAAGTTTTAGATTTTTTAATTATCTACAAGCGCTTCCATGAACATTTTATTGAAAATTATCATTTATTTATTTATTACCTGTTTCAAACAATCATTGCTACTGAATTATTTTTCTTTAAAAGAGGATTCACTACTTTGGTGGCGTGGTTTCTCATATCCCAGAATTTTTTTCAGTGAAAACCGTTTATCACAAAAAAGTCTTATTTTTAACCTTTATCAGTGCTCATTTTCTTCGTTGAAACCTCTACTTTAAGATGGTGTGAAAAAAATATATGTAATAGATATGGAAAAATTAGGTTTTTTTTAAATTTAAGTTCGTATGGGGATAAGAATACGTATCTAGGTGTAAAGTGAGTTAGTGTGGTGAATGGGATATTAGGGCAATTGTTGATTGGTGTTGTGAGTAATACAGTTGAACAAAATTATGGGCCGAAAAACAGAAAGGAAGAGAACAGTAAACGGAAAAAATGCTGGAGTACCAAAAGATTGTCCCGACGTCGAGTAATGTTACAGTAACAATTTGATTATTTTTAAAATATAGGAATTGCCTATTTTCTTTTTATAATGCAGTTTTGACAGAAAAAAATAATTTCCTGGATTCATTATAACAGGTTAGCTTCTAACTGAAAGTGCTGCTATTGTTTATTTAAAAATAAATAGATGATGATGATGATGATCAAATTTCCTCGGCTGTATCTTCAAAATTTTTATACAATAACTATAGATATTTTTATTTTTTTCATAATTAATTTGAATTACATTTTTTTTAATCCAAAAATTATTCGATATAATATAAGGAAGAAATGGAATTATTAAAGTAATTTGTTACATAATTACTGCTGTTTCTGTAAATTACTTACAGAAAAAAATGTTGGTAAGAATTTGTTTATAATAAATTGTTAACTCATAATACTTATTAGCCCAGTTGTCAGAGAGTTTGACCTCGCGCATAATGTGATGTCGACGAAACTTGGCATTTAAGCACTTGAATGGGTGTAGAAAACGATAAAAAAAATGCTGCTCTAAAGTGTATGCTAACTTCACAATTTCGAAAATAAAATCGAAAATTTGGTTTTCCATTAGATATAGCTCGAAAAAAAAATTTCGAAAAACTAATAGCACCACGTGAAAGAGCGGAAAATTTTACTAAAAATTATATTCGATTATTTCCCGCATCTGTCAAAATTTATTCGCTAATAAACTCAACTTCCTACCTTTTCGAATAAACTACATCGTCCTCCTTAACAGCTCCTAAAATATAGGCAACGCATCATACATGCACCGCTTATTTTACGGTCGGCTTTGCAGAAATCAAGTATACGCTGAATGTCAAATTGAAATTTATTAATCTGATAGGTTATTTTTAGTTATCGTTTACTACTGTAAAAAAATGGATAGATTTGGAAATGAAAATAATGAAAATATCAATAATTTAATAAATAATTCAGTACCAGCAAACACTGTGCGCACTAAAAAATCTGTGTGGACAATTTGAAAAATTTTGCAGTGACAGACGTTACCAGATGTCTGAAAATACTACAAATGTAGAGTTGGCAAGTATACTGCAGGACTGGGCTGTGAATATGCGCAAAGTAAATGGCGAAGAATATAAAGAATTTTCTGTAAAGACCATGTGGAATTTAACCGCAAAAATGGTGCAGGAAAAATACTTTACCGAATTTGTCCGTTCTTTTAATCCCTTTACAGACATTGAGTTTAAAAGTGCAAGAGATGCAAGAAACGCAAAGAGAAAACTTTTGCAAAAGGAACCTGAAAAAAGAAAGCAAAGTTCTTCAGCTCTCGAAGAAAACGAATATATCGACATAATAAACTCTTGTGATGAGAAAACTTCAGAAGGCTTGTTAAAAAAAAATTTTCAATAGCCTCTTACGAACTTGCATGGAGAGGTGGAGAAGGAGAACTAACAACTATGGAAACGAGACAGGTAGAATAGAGTACAACTCAATTTTTACCAAAACGTGCCAAGGAGGAAGTCGAAAATGTGCAGATTCGAAGTGGCTTGCAGAAAACAAAAGTCAACCCGAAAGATGCCCTGGTCGAATTTTTAAAAAAATTTTATTCAAAAGAGGTCGGAATATTACGTCAAACCGTTTCTTTTTGACACCTAATCCATTTTGGAAGAAATCCGGAATGTGGTATAAAAATTCACCTGTTGGCAAGAACGAAATGTCAAAATGGTTAAAAACGTCTGCTGAGCAGTGTGGAATTGACATAAAAAAACGCAAAATATCAAATCATTCAAGCCGTTCCACAATTATCTCGCATTTAGCAAAAGTGGGTGTGCAGGAGCAACAACTGATAAAAATTACAGGGCACGCAAGTGCCTCATCTATACAACCTTATCTGAATATTGACTCAACTCATCACACTAGCATCATGGAGCGTGTTAGAAATTTAGCTTCCACGTCAACCACAATCACGAGAGCTGTACAGAATCAGCAGAAATTGGCGCAGAAAATAATTTATCTGTTGAAATTAAAAAAAAACCTCTAAATGTTGTTTACAATAATTGCGTTTTTAATAACTGTACATTTAACAAATAAAAATACATGAGTTGAAATATTTATTTTTGGCTTCTTAAACTATTTGAAAAATAATCTGATCAAATATAACTCGACCATCGTTTATGAGCGAATAATTTTTTCAACTCGTTAAATTCGGTAAGTTTTCAAACAAAACTATTTTTGGAAAAATCGAAAAAAATTATTCGCTCATAAACGAGGTCTTGTTATATTACTGTCGAAAAAAGAATTTGTATTACTATAAAAAATTATTAAAAATAAGAAAGCAAATTCGAAAATTCTACGCGCGCCGAACCGTTGAATACAAATATTCAGGCTAGGCGTTCGGAAAAACTAAAGTATCTTTGCCTAAAATACAGCATTTTAAAGAGGAGACTTTCTCAGGAAGCCATTAGTTTTTAATTTTTTTTGTTTTCTCATAGAAAATTTGACCAGAAGTTATAATTTCTAAAATTCTCACTGATTTTTATAAAAACGAACATATCTAGTAATAGAAGCATAACAAAAAAAAGCCTTGTATATTTATCACCATTATACTTTTACATTATCTCTGTTTAATAAAACTTATGTTTTAAAATGATCATTCATTCGACGCAATTTTTATTATCAAAATAGTATTTATTTATATAAATCAATTTTTAAATTATTTTTAACTTTATTTTAAAAAAAATTAATTTCTGATTTGTATAAATATTATTAAAACAAACAAGCTTTTATAAGTGCAATAAAAATTAAAAAATTAAAAATATTTTGATAAAACAAAAAGATTTTATAAAATACATTGAAGAAAAAATAATTTCTTTAATTGTTAGACCTAGGTTATTCTGTGTTTTGTGTGTTGAATCAAAGAAAACTTACCTCAATTACCTGATTACCTATTTAAAACATTGGTTGGTTTTGGTCACCGAATTTTTATATTCTGCATGCCACTGGCCACTGGCGACAAAGGATGTATAAATGATTTATTTATTCGGTGGCAAAATCTTTTGGTAAATGTATTATCCTGTGTTGCCAAAGATTTATATTTAGTCACGCCTACTTTTGCTGCGCGGGTCAAGGGGAAATATCTGATGAAGTTAATGAAATCCCTTAAGACAATTTCCGATAACTGTACACATGTTTGTAGGGGTAAATCAGAGTAATAAAATAGTTTTGCTAACCCTATTTCATTTATTTTTATTTAAATTTTAGAGATATGAAAAATTAAAACAGTTTAATAAACATTGTAGCTTCTTTTCAATTTCCTTAAACGTCTCTGCTGTTGGTGGCCTACAAACAAAAACAATTAATTAATTAACAAAAAATAATTAGAATTTAATTTAATTTTAGATTTACTTACGAACATTTCCTGCTCGGTTTCCTGCGTTCAATGCATTTTGCCTATTTTTCATCAAAGGTGGTGGTGTGTCCCTTTTACCAAACTGTCGCAGTTCTATACTTCTTTTATAATCATTAGCATTAGCATTAGCTTTAGCAAGTGCCAATGAAACACATAACTGAAAAATCCAATATTAAAATATATGTTATTGATATTCATAAGGTTCGGCTAATGAGAAAGATTTACAGTACGATCAGTAACCGTATGACAATAGTATATTACTGTCCTAGTCCTTTTTCGTTTCCAATTCAATTTTTTTTCGAAAAATGCCGATTTTGGCTTCTGGACAAATACATTTTTTTTTTATTTTTATCATGTCTTCCCGACATAAAAATACATATTCTCTCCAATTTTTAAGAAAATTCGAGGATTCTTTAGTTATTTATTGCCAATTCAGTAAAAAAAATAATATGTGCGAATTCGTTTTTTGAGGTTAGGATGCATTTTTAAAAAAAAAAACCTAGTATAGGGATCGATACTCTACTTCATCACGGTCATTTTAATTTTTTTTTTATTTTTCCTCGACTCTTAGAGCCGGAGATATTTAAAAAATAGTGAAGCTCTTACATCCATATAAAATTCTAATTTCACTCCACTATATTGACTTACTGTGATATGTGTTTTTTTAAACAAATCAAGTGACATTTGTAGGTCAAAGTAGATATAATTTTTGTTTGAAATTTGACATTTCTTACACTTGTGTTCCGTTGCTTTTTAGTGTAGATACTCTACAGGGTCTTTCACGACGAGCTTACACTATCTGCATATTGGAAACTACCTACACGACGTTTATGAAAATTGGGATATATGGGTCTCAAGTTATGGCGAATTCATTGTAAATATTTTGAAAGACATGACATTTCCGGTTATACCGGAAGCGAGCAGCAACTTTGTTATTTTAAATGGAACACCCTGTATATTATTAACTTTTCCTATACCTAAAATTTATACTTATCGAGATATTAATTTTTTTAATAAAAAATTGATAGGTGCAGACCTTCATATTGAAAATTCTGTGTGAACATCCCCAATACCAAATAAAAAAACATCTTGTCTGGTTGATTAGTAGGACGATCAAGGTAAGTGGTGACATGTCGAAAACTTCTTTTTTGTATACAGGGTTGTTAAAAAAATGATGAAAAGTTCCAAGTTCAAAAATGTCAAATATCTTCATTTTTTAAAATGAAACAACCATATTTTTATTCTTTTACTTAATTCTAAGGCCGAAAATAAGGGCAGTTTATGTTCACTTCCCTATACCCAATGTTAAGCGTTCTGGAGATATTAACATGTATTTAAAAATATTAATTATTTCAGCCTGTCATAATTAAATAGTATTAATTGTCATTATTTGAAATCAATCGCATCGCAGTGATAGAATTGGCTCGTTTGGAATTAAACAATGAATATTATCTAAATTTACTTTTAATACATGGTGAATGTGACAGAATTGTTAGTAGAACATGTGCTTTATTTGCTACAAGATATCCAGATCGACTTCGACCCAACTGTCACACAGTGAAGAGAATATTAAACAATTTAACACAATTTGGTTATTTTCAAGCAAAAGTTAAGAAAGTGAAGCCTGTTGTAGATAATGGTGATAATGAAATCAATGTTATTACGTTGTGGTGCGAGAGATTTAGGTGTATAGTAGAACCCACCGCTTTATGAGAAAGGCTATAAAACAGCAAAGGATACCGCCAATAGAAGAAATACTAATTGATCTGGACATTTTTGAGTATTTTAATGTCCAAAATAAGTACACTGTCCATATACATAAAAATAAAATGATATTTTGTCTATTACGACCACTGTGCAAAGATTCAATAACCAAGTTACTGGAGATCGTTAGGGGTAATTTGCGTAAAATTTCTATATTGATTAACTTTCGTTAATATGAATTTTAATTTCTATAACGCATATTAGATTTGAATAGAGGTTGACCACTCCACCTGCCCTATAGCTTCATTTTCTGATCTCTTGTGAGATTCAGAAACGTTGCTAATTAAAATTTTGTCTCAAATTTTAATTCTAAAATTAAAAACACGGTGAATAAAGTCATAAATATTATAAATTAATTAAGCTTACCTACCCTATCTCAACCCTCACCATCGGAATCACTGTCATCAACATTGATAATAAATTTGGTCGGACTCGTTATATAAGAATTTTCTTCTTTGATGACATGTTTGATTTTTTTCTGCCAATCATCAGCTGAAATTTTGTTAATTTCTTCTTTTACCAAATTTGCTATCAACCCATCAAATTTGGGAAACACGTTATGACGCCTTATTCTTTTTTTAAGTTGTCCCCAAATTAATTCTATGTGGTTAAATACACTAAAATAGGGCGGAAGGCGCAATACCTCGTGGCCACATTGGAATATCATTTAGTGATTGTTCCGAAAGGACGAAACATATACACCGAATAAATAAATAAGAAGTACACTGTAACAATGTTTCAAAATAAAAAAAAGTATGTATATACACGGAAGCCAAGAATAATATTAATTGAAATAAACTAACGCCATGAATCACCTACCACCTACTATTCACTAAATCAAAAATCAAGTGCGAACACAAGCACAGTGTATCACTGTATGAATATTTTCCTAGCCCTCACTACTGAAGACAATATTTGTCTAACTTCCTACTTCCTACTTTAATTGCAGAACAAAATGATCCCGCTTTATACAAGTCGCTAATACCGACAAAGCCACTTGTCGGCACATCTACATGCCGCTAATACCGACAAAGCCACTTGTCGGCACTTCTACATGCCGCTAATACCGACAAAGCCACTTGTCGGCACATCTACAAGCCGCCAAAGTAACCTGTCTGCACATCTGAGAATTTTGTTTCTGCAATTGAAAATGTAAAAACTATGACCACACTTCCATTGTCGCCTCTTATGAGTGTAACCTCCCACCCCACAGTTTAGTTAAATTAATTTAAGACAAAATTTTAATTAGTAATTCAAATCTAATATGCGTTATAGAAATTAAAATGTAAATTCATCTTAAACTCATAATTAATAATTATACGCCATTCTCCCCTATAACGATATCCAGCTAAGTTGGTTGTTGAATCTTTGCACAGTGGTCCTAATAGCCAAAATATTATTTTATTTTTATGTATACGGACAGTGTGTGTGTTTTCGACTTTAAAGTGCTCAAAAATGTCCAGATTCATGAGAATTTGTTCTATTGGCGGTAATCTTTTGCTGTTTTTTCATTCTCATATATACTAACATTTCTTTTGAAGTCCTGACATTTATTTTGCGATGAAGAACATGTCGAAACTGTCAATTCATCAACTTAAAATACCAAAGCAGTTTTTAAATAAATCAAATCATTTTGAAAACTAAAATGAAAGAGAATTTTTAGCAAGATTTTGTTTATCAAATATTGATAAATTGATTATTGGTCACGACATGGGTAGATTTGTTTTTCATATTTTTTATCCAAATTATTAATATTTCCTTTTTTTTCAAGGAAAATTTAGATAACGCTTTATTTCATGTCCATTTGTCACTTATTGCCGGTAATATCGCTTGAAGATTTGGCGCATAATCAGTCAATCAAACCATGAAGTGAAACAATTTCTTGTTGGATACATTTTAAAGCAAGATAACTTTTCTATGTTTTATGATGGTGATCAAAAGCATGGTCAACTCAGTTCTATTATGGGAAAGACCCCAAATTGTTCCATTTAACCTATTACAATTTTGAACGAGAACGTTAAGATCTACATTACATCCAATATTCAGAAACTTTGACGGTGACTTTTTTTATCGATATTTCAGGCTATTTCTACATGTTAAAAATACATACTTTGAACAAAAATGCCTGTGGAGACATGAATCGCCCTGTAAGGAAATATATTTTGATTTTATTTACTAATATCTAATATGCGTTATAGAAATTAAAATGTAAATTCATATTAAACTCATAATTAATAATTATACGCCGTTCTCCCCTATAACGATATCCAGCTAAGTTGGTTATTGAATCTTTGCACAGTGGTCCTAATAGCCAAAATATTATTTTATTTTTATGTATACGGAGAGTGTGGGTGTTTTCGACTTTAAAGTGCTCAAAAATGTCCAGATTCATGAGAATTTGTTCTATTGGCGGTAATCTTTTGCTGTTTTTTCATTCTCATAAAGGATTGAGTTCGACTATACCAATGGTATCCATTCAACGAATTTCAAAAAAACATAAGTTTCATCCCTACTCTTTTAACCCAGTTCAAGATTTGAAGCAAACAGACTATAATAGAAGAATAGAATTTGCAGAATTTGTGTTGGTAAAATGTCAAGAAGATAATGAATATTTGAAGAATATTATATGGTGCGATGAATCAAAATTTATAAAAAACGGAAAATTTCAATTTTATTATCATTATTATTAATAACAACCTTCTTAACTTTTGCAACAAAATTGTGTTAAATTGTTCTGGATATCTTGTAGCAAATAAAGCACATGTTCTAGTAACACACACATTCACCATTTATTAAAAGTAAATTTAGATAATCTTCATTGTTTAATTTCAAACGAGCCATTTCTATCACTGTACGATGCGATTGACTTCAAATAATGATAATTAATACTATTTAATTATGACTGGTAAATACACAGCCTGCTAAAATAAAAGAATAAAATAGAATAGAATAGAATAGAATAGAAAGCTTTATTGACTACTTTATGTTATAACATGTGTAGCAAGTCCAAATATAATTTAGAAATTCTAAATTACTAACATTTATAATAACAAACAAGACATGTAAAATATAAACAATATGGACAATTACAGATATATACAATTAATAGATTTTTTAACACTGCTCAGTCTAGGTAATCCACGGATTTTTCAAATATTCCTCAATATCATAAAAACAGTGCAATTGTAAATAATTTTTCACTCTGCGTTTTAAAGCTAAGTAGTTTTCATTTTTTAACTTGCATGGAATTTTATTATATAGTCGAACATCTAATAAGTTTTTTTTTGATATTTCAAGTCGAAAGCGTGTGGGATAGTTGTGAAAATCTGAATTCGAAAAAAGAGTATCTTTTGATTTGTGGATTTCCAAGATAGTGTACAAAATATATATACATGGCAGTGGCAGGACATTCAGAGTCTTAAATAGAAGTCGACAGGAGTCTCTAAAGTGGCTGCCAGTTATGACTCGTATGGCCCTTTTTTGAAGTCGAAAAATACGTATGGCATGTGACGCACTTCCCCACAGTATTATACCATAAGTAAAGTAACTGTGAAATAACGAATGGTAAGCCATCAAAACAGTGTCAATGTTTACACATTTTTTTAGATTTCTAAGTAAGAATATTTGTGAACTTAGTTTGTTTGCTAACTTATCTATATGGACATCCCACTTTAAACCACTGTCAAGAGTTATTCCCAGAAGATTGGCATAATTTGCGTTACTATGTTTTAAGTTAGAACTAAATAATAAAGATTTTGTTTTATCGTTGTTAAGATTTAATTTACTTGTAGTAAACCATACCTCAGTACTGTCGACTAACCGTTTACTGACATCTTCAAGGGTGTCAATATTTTTGTGAGAATTTAGAAGTGTAGTATCGTCGTCAAAGAGGAAGCAGGCTTTAGGATCAAGAAAATGAAAGATGTCGTTTACGTAAGTAATAAAAAGTAGCGGTCCTAACACTGATCCTTGTGGAACTCCATGCTGGACAGTAAGGTAGTTAGACAAGTTACCGTTATAATAAACAGCCTGTTTTCTGTTTAAGAGATACGACCTAAAAAGATTGAGTGATGTTCCTCTCACACCATAGAAATTAAGCTTGGATATGAGCAGATCGTGGGAAACACAGTCAAATGCCTTCGAGAGGTCGCACATTGTTATCAATGACGATTATTCTCCCTCAAAACCCTCCCTCCAAATAACACGGCCGACGCCGACACAATAATAAGGCTGAAATAATTAATATTTTTAGATACATGTTCATATCTCAAAAACGCTTAAGATTGGGTATAAGGAAATGAACATAAACTGCCCTTATTTTCGGCCTTAGAATTAAGTAAAAGAATAAAAATATGGTTGTTTCATTTAAAAAAATTAAAATATTTGACATTTTTAAACTTGACCTTTTCATAATTTTTTTAACGACCCTGTATACAAAAAAGAAGTTTTCGACATGTCACCAATTACCTTGATCGTCCTACTAATTAACCAGACAAGATGTTTTTTATTTGGTATCGGGGATGTTCACACAGAATTTTCAATATGAAGCTCTGCACCTGTCAATTTTTTATTAAAAAATTAATTTCTCGATAAGTATAAATTTTAGGTATAGGGTATTCTACACAAAGTGACATTAAAATTTAATGTAGAATACGAAAAGTTAATAATATACAGGGTGTTCCATTTAAAATAACAAAGTTGCTGCTCACTTCCGGTATAACCGGAAATGTCATTTCTTTCAAAATATTTTCAATGAATTCGCCATAACTTGAGCCCCATATATCCCAATTTTCATAAAAATCGTGTAGGTAGTTTCCAATGTACAGATAGTGTAAGCTCGTCGTGAAACACCCTGTATATTACACTGACAACCGATCAACTATTCAATTCAATCAAAAAGTTCTAATAACACTGGTTTAGTTTATCAGAACTCAAAACCTTGTGTTTATAAATTCTACGTGCTATTTGGCTTTGAAAGGTATGGAACTAGAATTTTTCTTAATTTTATTAATATTTTTTTTATTCGAATAAAAAATATTGTAAACTCCATAACCGTCCGAAAAAGTAGCAAAAGCTATTTATTAATTTAGTATGAGTTATAATTTTGTATTATGTATTTGTATATGTTGTAATTGTCGAGGGCCTATGCTAAGTATAAATAAAAAAACAACAGTTTTCAGAATTATTGCGTTTTTCTAAATGATTAATAATAATTAATTATAGTAAGTATATTACACTTACAAAGGTCAATTTAATACAGTAAAGAAAATAAAAAACAACTTTCAATACAGGTTATATAAAAAAGTAGAGCATCATTTTTATATTCCTCGTCCATAAACTATGCCAAAAATTGCATGAGGAATTTTTAAAAAAAATTTACTTACCAAAACACCAATGAAAACGATCAAGTATTTCATTATGTCAACTTAATAATATTCATATAAATAAACTCTGAACTAGGATTATATACCTTTTAGTGATACGTTATGCCATAAGCTTTTTAATTAAATAGTCGATTGTTTTTTCGTAATTAACCGAAGAATCGGTAATAAAACTATAAATCTGGAAGACAATAAAAAATTATTCATAATATAATAATAATGAAATAAATATATTGATTGTATTTATTAAATTACAATTTAATCGTTTCCTATAATGTCAATCTTAAAAACCTCAGGCGTTTGGTAGGACCGTGATCTGCATTTAACTAGTTTGAATAAGCATTTCTGTATAGTAGGAACGAAGACTTCTTGAAAACATAAAGCTAAGGTCGCACCCAATATATATCAGCTTGAATAATGTAGAAAGCAAACCCTCCAACATTACGTGCGGAGTGCCACAAGGCTAAGTTTTAGGCCCCACTCTATTTTTAATATACATTAATTCTATTTCGCTATTACCATTAAAAGAAAGCATTCAGTTGTATCCTGTTGTTAGCAAATCCAGCTTTATGGTCATATCTAACGATAAGTCCTGGCATGAGATTGAATTCTATTGTTAATGTTAAAAAAGTAGCCCCTGCAATTGGTCTTCTAGGGAGAACATCTCAGTACCTCTCACCGTATTACAAGAAAATGACCTATCACTCTCTTATCCTGTGCCACTTAACTTATCTGACCATCTTCTGCGGCTCTGGCCTATAACAGCAAGTTGCAACCATTGCTGGTAATCAAAAGAATCTACCACGTCTATACCATACATCGTGACCTATATCTTCCTAATAAAATTATGAACATCAGTTCTATTTATACCTACCAATTATGTTCCCATATCCATAAATGTAATCGGAGCGAATATTTAATTTATTGCCTGTGAAATATATGACTACAATCTGAGGAATAATCAAAGTTTAAGAACGGTGCAGATAAGAGCTACAATTATAAATTTATACAACTTACTACCTGAGGATTTGCGTCAACTAGAAACCTCAACCTTTACTAGAAAGCTGAAAAATCTCGTAATTTTTACTTTTCTTTCATGTTTCTTGATAGTTTTTCATGATATATTTGCTGCTATGATATATTTTGTTATTCATTTTGATTCTATTTTCAAACTTCTTCTTTATATTTTGTAGCAGCTAATATGTCAGACAGCCAAGCAGCCATTAATGCTTTCAACTTCCACGTAATCAACTCCAAGATGGTTGTGGAGTGCCTAGAGAATCTAAACGAACTAGGCAAGAACAACACTGTTACCCTCCTATGGGTTCCGGGACACACTGGAGTCGAGGGTAATGAAATAGCAGACGTACTCGCAAAAAAGGGGCTGAAACACCATTTCTGGGACCTGAACCCTTCTGCGGAATAAGCACCATTACAATACTTGATGAACTTGGAAAAGAAGTAAATAACAAAAGATCCCAATACTGGATGCTCTTGTTACGTTTGTCTTTTTTCTATTTTGGAATAAATAAATAAATAAATGCAACAATAACTTGATTGGGCGTGATCCAACATGAAAATCATTGGGAATGTTGCAAAAGCAAGTAAATTGAGTGCCGTACGAGTTAAAGCAATGAAAGTGGTGGTTAGCGATGTACAATACTTTGAAGAATAATTATGTACTTAACTATTTTCCCATAGTAAAGGCTCAAATTTTGAAAAAAAAACGTCGGTTCTCCATTTGTACTCCTGATGTAATTTTATAGATATTAGGATTAATTATAAATAATAAACTTTATAAAATAATTTTCCATACTTTTTCTACACATAAAACCTCAATAAATCAGCATCCAATTTCAAGCTTATTGAAATTTAATAGTTGATTTATTATTTAATTTAATTTAAGTTTGTTCGGCTACTTATTTCTTCTAGGAAGTTGTAAAATTAAATTAAATATTGATAAGAAAATATACTCATTATAGGAAATTGAAAAAAAACTTGTAATTTTTTTTCTCTAAATTAGTTAGAGTCGGTGTTCAAAATAGGCATCCAAATTTTTAAAATATTTAATTGCAAAATGATATCCTCTATGTCGGGATAGTATCATAAGTTTTTATCTGGGTTTTTTTATGATAATATTATTATGAAAACTTCATTCATGACGAAGTATAAATTCTCTTATCATATGCAAATGTTCATAAGGATCAATACAAATATACATTTGAAAATACTCGGGGACACAGATCAATGATCGACTACATATTGACGAATAGAGAAATACTCCCCTCCCAAATTTTAGAAGTGAGAGCCCTATCTTCAGCAGAGGTAGGAAGCGATCACAAACTGGTACTGGGAATCTTAAGATTTAAGGGAAAAATTATGAACAAAACCGAACAACCAGAATATGTCACGAAGATAAAAGTGGAGGGTTTACAGGATGAATCTATAAAATATCTATATCAAAAAAGATTAGAAGAAAGAATTAGAAATAACAAGATAACAGAAACTGATGGGGTAGAGGAGAGTTGGTCAAAAATTAAATATAACATCGAAAACGCAGCGAAAGAATCCCTCGGAGAAAGAAAAATAGATAAAAACAGAAAATATCATAAAAAAACACCATGGTTCCGAAATGAAGTCAAGGAGAAATGCAAAGAAAAGAAAAAAGCATACCTAGATTATATGGAAAATAAAAATCCTCAAACATACGATAACTACAAAAGAGTGAGAAATGAAACACATGCACTAGTGAGAAAGATTAAAAACGAACATTGGGAACAATTCTCGAAAGAGATGGAACACGATTTCTATGGCTTACAAAAGGAAATGTGGCGCTTTATAAGGGGGCAAAGAGCAGAAACTAAAGAACTGATAGACGTGAAGCACATAGAGAAGGACACCTGGATAGATTACTTAAAAGAATTATATGCAGAGAAAAAGACCATACAGAGAGAACCACAGACCCCAGAGATTACAACAAACACGAAGACAATAATTAGTATGTTAGAAGTAGAGGAAGCACAGAAAAAACTTAAAAACCGTAAAGCCGCAGGAAGAGATGAAATAGCAAATGAACTTCTAAAATATGGAGGAGCCGCGGTAACAGAACAAATAACAACACTAATTAATAAAATTATAGCAAGTAATACAGTACCAAAAGAATGGAAATCAAGTATTCTAATCTTATTATTTAAAAAAGGCGATAAGAAAGAACCGCAGAATTATAGAGGGATAAACCTACTGAATACAACTTTAAAATTAACAACAAAAATTCTATCAACGCGAATAAACCAAACAACAACATTGGCAGATGAACAACAAGGATTCCGCAGCGGAAGATCGTGCACAGATGCAGTTTTTGTGATAAGACAAATAACCGAAAAAGCAATCGAATATAATAAACCAGCCTTTATGTGCTTTCTCGACCTGACAAAAGCATTCGATAGAGTAAGGGCGAGAGATGTCATACACCTTTTATATAATAGAGAAATACCCTTGGACATTATAAAAACTATCGAAAACATCTATGAACAAAACACAATAGAAGCTAGAATTGATGGAAAACTCACAGACTCAATAAACATCGGAACGGGAATTAGACAAGGAGATTCGTTAAGCCCCTTATTATTTAATTTAATAATGGACGTAGTAATAGAGAATGTCAGAGAAGGGAGAGGATACAGGATGGGGAACAAGGACATCAAAATACTCTGTTATGCAGATGACGCAGTACTAATCGCTCAACATGAAGACGATTTACAAAGACTGGTCCACAAATTCAATATGACAGCGAAAAGGTTCAATATGATCATCTCAACAGGAAAAACAAAATCACTGGTAGTTAGTAAAGAACCCATTAGATGCAAGATAGAGATCGACGGTAAATGTATCCAACAAGTTATGGAATTTAACTACCTGGGTATCGCCATATCGAGTTATGGAGATATCGAAAAAGAAGTGAAAGACCGGGTACAAAAAGCAAATAAGGCAGCAGGTTGCTTGAACGACGCAATATGGCGAAATAAATACATTAAAACTGAAACAAAAGCGAGAATATATAAATCAACGATAAGACCACTACTAACATACACAGCAGAAACAAGACCTGACACATCACAGACACAAAGAATGTTGGAAACGGCGGAGATGAGGATATTAAGAAGAATAACAGGAAACACGCTGAGGGATCGGGTACGAAGTGAACAAATAAGGAGAGAATGCAATGTGGAGGAAATAAACGAATGGACACTTAAAAGAAAAATAGAATGGAACAATCATATAAACAGAATGACGGAGAGTAGAGTAGTCAGAACAGCTAGAGACAAATCACCACTGGGAAGAAGAAGTATAGGCCGCCCACGCAAACGATGGAGTGACAATATACCATAGAGGAATAACTCATTTTTGAACAGGCAGAATTGCCTATAATGAAGAGAAGAAGAAGAAGAAGATATGCAAATGCACTATCTTTTTAAAATCAAGAAATATGTTGGATTGCCCTCTTAAATTTCAAAATCTATTTCTCTGTTCTATGTTACTGCTTAAATTTTCAAATTTAAGCAATAACAGTAAGGTACCTAACTGTATTGGTAGATAACTGAGGAGGGTCATTTTGGCCGGTTTTCGGCCCCCTACATTTTTGACCATAAATTCTTTTTTGTTTATTATTGTTATCTGTATTTGATAATTAATCGATTCCACAACAAACGGAACTTCTCCTAGTAAGAATCAAGGTCAATGCAATGTCAAATAGTGGCGTCTGTGAGTCCATGAAAAATGGACCAAAATTTACCAGGATTGAGAGTACCTCCCCCTCCCCCCGTTTTCGAGGATGCTGAACACGATGGCGATATTAGAATTACTGTTTTAGATTGCTGAACCCCCTAAAACGGCCAAAAACTACCCCCTAAAGGGGTTAAACGGACAGCACATCATTTCGCTGTAAAAAAACGTCTTTCCCCCATTTTCGAAGATGCCGAGCACGGTGGTGGTGTTAAAGATTACTTCCGAATCTCACTAACCCCTCCAAAACCTCTGTCGGGGGTGAATTTTGGCCCATTATTTGTATATTATATATATTACAATAAAAAGGTGGTTCCAATAGAGTGGAACGATGACGTATTTAGAGCGAGTGGAGTGTTGGAACGGTTGGATTGATGTAGCAGGCCATTCACGACCACTCTCATTCTAGACATAAAATTCCATGCAATCCATTCGCGGTCACTCTTTGGAGTGTTCCTCTCCATTGGGCGTTGAACGATTGGAACGTGAAGTTTGAATGGAGTTCCTACTCCTTCTATATCGTATAATAATGTACTAATAATGGATTATAGTCGAGGCAATGAACTAAAAAAGATAGAAAACTAGTTGGAGTGGACGGATCGCGATGCGGTTTTCGGCATTATTTTCTAAAAAATAATTGTAAAAAATGTGGCAGGTCAGATTTCGGAGCAAATGAAAAATTGCATTGCTGCAGCCAAAAATGCATTCAAAAAATGCATTATTTGGGAGGCCGTTTGGAACTTGGTAAATAAGTGTCAGAACTG
The DNA here is from genome assembly GCA_949320105.2 of Crepidodera aurea. Lineage (NCBI taxonomy): Eukaryota > Metazoa > Arthropoda > Insecta > Coleoptera > Chrysomelidae > Crepidodera > Crepidodera aurea. The sequence goes on along the minus strand of OX439475.1, from coordinate 34,347,338 downwards.
GCCCAGATCGGGTACTCGGGGGTTTTGGAGGTCGCTGATCACGAATATGATGTTCAAATTGACCCCCCGAACACCTGGAGCTCAGGAACACGCCGAAGAACGTCGTCTCCGTGGGACTCTCCCACAAATCACGCGAGAAAGAGGAGAAACTCAACGCCCGGGGGTTTTTTGAGTCGCTGAATCCAAATCTGGCATCGGCGAACACCCCACGGGCACCTGGTGCGCCGGACCCTGGGCGCGGACGTCATCTCCGAGAATTTTGCTGAGAGGAGTGCCAAAAACCACGGGAAAATCATAATAGGGGCGTTTTGTGGGCCGTTGAATCCGAATTTCACGTCGGAAACGACCCCCCGAACACCTAGTGCACCAGAACCTGACCCTAAACGTCATCTCCGGGGCGGTTCCTGACATAATCAAAAAAGGCGAACTGAAATTCGTCATGGGGGTTTTTTGGGGCGCTGAATCGGAATTTCACGTCGATAATGACCCCCGGACCCCTGGTGCACCGGAACCTCACGCTGAACATCTTCTCCGAGGGGTTTCCATGCACGATCGAAAAAGACGAACCGAAAATCGTTATGGGGGGTTTCTTGGGTCGCTGAATCCAAATATGACATCGCCGAACAATACAAAACTCATTGTAGGGGTGTTTCTGGCCCTTCACGCCCCAAACTACCTTCCAAACTCCTGGTGCACTGGAACTTTTATCTTGCCATCCTGTGGAATTGTTGGTTATACTTAAGCTAGATGAGGAGGAGGGGAATAAAAGAAATAGAAAGTCAATATTTATATAATTGGCGTTTAAAAACTGTTTATTGAACTCAACTCAAATTCGATCCAACTTTAACTTTCCCTTCCCGTTCAGATCCAGGTCCCGCTGTACACCGATGTCTGAATTACACGGCCCAAAAACGCGCCTGTAATGATTTTTTGGTACGTTTTTAGCGATACTGGTGGGGTAATTCTCGGAAATGACGTCCGCCTCCAGGTTCCGGCACACCAGGTGCCCGTGGGGTGTCATATTTGGATTCAGCGACCCGAAAAACCCTCCAGAGTTATTTTCTGTTCGTCTATTTTCGGTGGTGTATGGAAACCCCTTGAAGAAGGTGTTCAGCCTGAGGATCCGGTGCACCAGGGGCTCGGGGGTCGTTATCGACGTGAAATTCCGATTCAGCGCCCTAAAAAACCCCCCATGACGAATTTCAGTTCGCCTTTTTTGATTATGTCAGGAACCGCCCCGGAGATGACGTTTAGGGTCAGGTTCTGGTGCACTAAGTGTTCGGGGGTCGTTTCCGACGTGAAATTCAGATTCAACGGCCGGCAAAAGGCCCCTATTACGATTTTCCCGTGGTTTTTGGCACTCCTCTCAGAAAAATTCTCGGAGATGACGTCCGCGCCCAGGGTCCGGCGCACCAGGTGCCCGTGGGGTGTTCGCCGATGCCAGATTTGGATTCAGCGACTCAAAAAACCCCCGGGCGTTGAGTTTCTCCTCTTTCTCGCGTGATTTGTGGGAGAGTCCCAAGGAGACGACGTTCTTCGGCGTGTTCCTGAGCTCCAGGTGTTCGGGGGGTCAATTTGAACATCATATTCGTGATCAGCGACCTCCAAAACCCCCGAGTACCCGATCTGGGCCAGTTCTGACACTTATTTACCAAGTTCCAAACGGCCTCCCAAATAATGCATTTTTTGAATGCATTTTTGGCTGCAGCAATGCAATTTTTCATTTGCTCCGAAATCTGACCTGCCACATTTTTTACAATTATTTTTTAGAAAATAATGCCGAAAACCGCATCCCGATCCGTCCACTCCAACTAGTTTTCTATCTTTTGGCCTTTTTACTAGTTCATTGCCTCGACTATTATAATAATGGACTAATAAAAATTTTTGGTAATGGTTTTGCTCAGCAGTGAATAGAAAAAAATAATCCGAATTAGTCAAAATATGACAGAACCCATGGGGTGATAACTAAAAAACAATCCAAGCGGGTGAAGTTGCAACTCAATCGTACAATTTGTTTAAAGTTTAAAAATTAGAACATTTGTTTTTCTATTAGTTAGGTTTGAAATTCAGCCCGTAATGCGACGTTTTAAAAATATTTAATACAAGTTTTTAGTCGGGTTTTTTTTGTTAATATCGGAGATTGAATGAATTGATTATTAAATAAAAATGCATCGCGAAATAATACCATTTAATAATATTTGTTCTAATTGCTAAAATATATTTTACTTCATTTTACAAAAATAATGAGTCAGGTTAAACAAAATTGAATAGATTTTATAATAAAAATGAAATATTAGCCGTCAATATTCTTTCAATATATCTTGCAGTTTACTTCCTTTATCTCAGCTGCACCGAAGTACCATTTTGTCCACTAGGTACAGGTCTAAAGTATAAAATATTAATTAATGAGACAACATCGAATTGAAAGAAGCGAAAGTTAGTGTGCTTCAGCACTGAAAAAAAAACAAATCCCGTGAATTTCCGGTTAAATGAATTCCTCTTGTTTAAACGCAACTATTGTTACTATAACAAGAAAAAACTGTTCTGAGAACAATCTGTACTTGCACTCTAACAGGCCGATTCCAGTTAAAATGAGCCCAGTCGTATGAACAGGAAAAACGGTAAGTATATCAGTAATAAGGTACTTTTAATTTAACATGAATATATTCCTGTCATCTCCACGATCGTAGAACGTTGATTTTAACAGAATTCCTGTAAATCCCACAATTGAATCCGGTACTCTGAGCCGTACGCGCCGACGCAGTAACTCGTAACTGACACCTGTCTAATCGGCAACACTCATTACGCTTTCGTACGACCCCTGCCTATTCGGCAACCCGCATGCCCCAAAGACCCAATGATGCATCAATGGCGCTACGCCATGAGACTCCGCGCTGCGTTCTTAGATGGCGACACAGAACAACAGCTTTATGACTACATTAAGGATAGATACATCTGTGGCCAGCCGCAGTTGGCTATATTCTTTAGGTTGAATTGAATAATATGAATTGTTTATAGACTAAATACTTTTATAAATAAACCTCTACAGTACCGTAATGTACGAATGAAAGAACTTTAATTCAACGAACAATTCCTATTAAATCGATACTACACTTCCGATTAATTACTGGAAATTCCTGTAAAAACTGAAGTTCTAAGCTTTAAATACAACTATCAGGTTTGTTTATTAAACAGTAAATTTTCTTACCGAATCTGGAAATATCTCCGATAGTAATTCAAGAATTCAAGCTCTAGGGAGATTACAAGTGATAATATTTTAAGAAACAAGTTTTATTTATGAAATATGGCTTAAAATGAAAAGTTAGTTGATAGGAAAATCCCAATGGGACACAGATTCCTTCAAACATAATACAAAGTGATCCCTTCAACTCGTGTACAATTTCCCATATCTAGTTAAGTGCATTTAACTTCGCAATATAGGCCACCCGACATCGACTGGGGCTAAGCGAGCGCCACTCTAGCGGCAGCGCGCAACAACAATTGTCCTCAGATTTAAACCGATCGCGCTGGTCCCGCATTTCTCTTAATCTGGTTTTGAATCGATTGGTAAACCGCCAGGTCCATTTTGGTGTACAAACCTCGTCCATTAGTACCCATTACTCAGCCATTACTAGCCATTAGTGAGCCATTACTAGCCAGTAGTGAGGAGCCGTTACTAGCCATTAGTGTACAAAAATTTAACTCGCGATTTACCCCTCGTTTTGAATACTACAGTATTTGGTGATGTTTTTACTATTAATGGTAAGTTATTTGTACACTTTCAAGCCTTCGATAAAGAGTATATAGCATTACTGTAGAACCTTTGTTTTAACAAGATAATCTCTTAAATATACGAGAGCTTGCTTATCAAGAATATTATATATTAACACGAAGTTTTGGAGTAATTGCAGCCGATAAATATGTTCTTCTCAACAAGAAATAAATATTGACATACAAGAGTTGAAATGTGGAAATATTGGATTGTAAGTACACACTTTTCCTGCACCATAAGGAAAGATTTCTGCTGAGATGTGGATTCACTAAAAGCAAAAACTCGTCGAAATGTGTCAATGTGTACCAGTTGAAAATTAACGGATCGTCTGAGATAAAAGGGATTATTTTGCGCGAAAGCCCTGGTGCACTTAAGCACTAAAACGAAAACAAACATAATTATTTATAGTTCGAATAACAGTTAAAGAAAAGTAAACTTCACTAATTTGGACTGGCCGCCAGATATCGCGTCGAGAGATGTCGGGTTTGCACATATATCCAAATTATCAGAAAAAGTGGAAGGATTAATAAATAAATGATCTTACATTCCAATTTCAACTTGTCGTGTTTGACCACCCTGAGATAAAACCTCTTGCTGTTTTTGGGAATCTTGTTTTACTTCAGAATTTGAGCGTGTATCTATTTTCGCTATTGGCTCAGTTAAATTGCTTACTTTTGATAAATCATCTTTTATTTGTTGTATTACTTGAGCAAGCATTGCTTCTCTTGTGTTTACTAATGGGGCTGCACCGGCCGTGACTGTCGACAAAATTGACTGCCTTACTACGGGATCTGAGCTTACTGTTAGATTGTTATCTTGCCGTTTTTTTGCTTCATCGTCTAATGACCCGTTTCTCATATTTGCCGCTGCAGGATTTGGATCTGTAGCTGTAATAGTACATTACGTATTAATTAGTATATTACGTAAGAGTGGAAAAGTTACACGAGTACCTAATATACTTACAACTCGTGTTACGTACTATAGTTTTAGTAATTATTACTGGACAAATTGATAAAAGTAATTACGATGTTGTATATATTGTTCTACAGTCGTTGAAACTAATAATAGAGAAGTCTGTCGAGTATAATAAACAGCTTGGTATTCGTAGATTATCATAAAGCTTTTGATACGGTAGAAATATCAGCAATTCTAAGAACCTCAAAAGACTGTAGAATAGATTACAGATATACCAACATCAGCTACAACCTTTATAAACATGCAACAACTAAAGAAATGTTGCAAGAACTGCAGGACGCGATGCAAACCGTTGGATTGCACATAAACCACAAAAAGACAAAGGTAATGACAAATTTGGTCCCTAGCGAGAACATAGAAACCGAACACAACGAAATGGAATTTGTAGATAAATACATATATTTAGGACACGAAATAATAATTGGGGGGGATAATCTTATATATGGGAATCTTAAACATATATTTAAAGACGGCATACCTATGAGCATAAAAAGGAAAGCTTTTAATTCATGTAAAAATGGAAAGATCTATGTTAGAAATTAAACTAAAAGACAAAATAAAAAATGAGGAAATACGTAGAAGGGCAGGATTAGACGATGTAATAGAAAGAATAGCTAAGTAGAAGTGGAGATAGGCCGGCCATGCTGCCAAGAAGAGGTGGTAGATGGACAAAAAAGATAATGGAATGGAGACCGAGAGTTGATAAACCTAGTCGAGAAAGACCACCTACTCGATGGACAGATGATCTAAAGAGAATTTCGAATAATTGGGTTGCAACTGCACAAGATCGACATGGCTTCATGAGGATGATGATGATGATGATGATGATGATGATATGTTGTTCTTACTTTGAACCTGAACATCTACTTTTGCTATATCTGCAAGATCCTGTGCTACTCGTGATACTCCTGAAGCGATGTCACCTATCAGATCTAATTGCCCCGCAGCCAAATTAGTGAAAAACTGAAAAAAATAAATAAATGATGCATATTAGTATATAAATGTGAATGTAAATTGGTTTGACAGAGCCTACATAATTTAATTAGGACATTTTAATTGAGTACCATGTAATTCGTAGCCACCAAGGCGTAGATTTAATTTTTAAATATTTGCAATTTTTCACCGTTTTTCACAAAGATAGCGTTACAGGAAAAAGTAATTATTCAGTGACTGGAACATTGAAACATATTGTGAATTGATCGGTCACATAATAATAGCGTTACGGCATACAGCAACCAAAGTGGTCTCTGATAGTCCATGTCAGGAGTGGGAATTTGAGGTGATTTTCCCTTTTTTTCCGGACAGGGCCATTTTAGTCTTTTCTGAAACCGAGTCTGAGGGTAAAAAAAGTTTTTACCCACGGCGTCCTCTTCAAAACGGCCAAAAACCACCCCCTAGAGAGGTTAAACGCACTTTTCAAGGTTTCCCTGATTTTTTTTTTAAATATCAGCGGCAAATATATAGTATTGGCTGGTGAAGGAGTTGGTGGAGGTCAGAAGCAATATCCAACACCATCACTGTGCTCAGCATCTTCGAAAATGAGGGGAAACTGTGTTTTTCCACAGGGAGACCTTGTAAAGCGCGTTTAACCCCTCCAGGGGGTGGTTTTGGCGCTTTTGAAGGGGGCGCTGAGGGTAAAAACTTTTTTTAACCTCAGATTCGATTTCAGCGACCTCGAAAATAGGGGGGAGAGACTAAATTGGCCCTATCCGGAAAAAAAGGTGTCACTCCGAATCCTGACCACTACTATTATAGACACAAGCTTTATTCAAACATAAGTGGATATAAACTAGTAAGGAATTTTAATTTATTAGATTCGACATCCTAAGACCGGTTTCTGCCTTTCGGCTTCATCAGTTAGGCTTTTCGAATCCAATAAATAAAATTCCAAACTCGCTAAAGTCAATAGCTGTATCTGCTATAAGATAACATTTTTAGAAAAAAATTCTAAAAATGTTATCTTATAGCAGAAAAAAAATTCTAAAAATGTTATCTTATAGCAGATATAGCTATTGACTTTTACGAGTTTGGAATTTTATTTATGGGATTCGAAAAGCCTAACTGATGAATCCCAAAGTCAGAATTCGGTCTTAGGATGTCGAATCTAATAAATTAAAATTCCTTACTGTATTAATCCCTGAAAGGGATAAAAAAGAAGAGAGTGACATCTTGACTAGATTCAGTCAAAATTTAATGTCAATACTCTGTTCTTACCATAGATGGTAGCACATCTAAAAATATTATCTTATAGCAGATATAAGTGGATATATTTACACAAATACAATTAAGATTTTTCCATGGCAAAAAATTCCACAGTTAGACAGTGGTCTTGGAAAAAAATTTCCGTCTATAGAAAAAATATCGTTTTTTTTATTCCAACACGTCCTTTGTTGATTTATTATTATTAAATATGTAAAAACAGGTACGAATTCATGGAGAACGGAAGTTTTACACAACACATAATTGCAACAATAGATAATATAGTATTCGCTCTAAACGAGAAAAACCACACCCTTTTGGGGGCGGTTTTTGGCCGTTTGGGTGGTGGAGTCGACTCGAGGAGAGGATCCAACATCATCATTGCGTTCAGTATATCCTCCACCAGAAAGATTTAGGTAAATTATATTAGATAACGGTAGAATATCATAAATATTTTTCAGTATTAGTTGATTTGTTTTAAGAGAAACTGTAACTAGTAACTATGACAAATTTAATCTATAGCCAAAATGGCAAAACCTTGTTAGTAGTTGAAAATTCAGAAGAGCACATTAGAGTAAATGTGGTAAAGTACGTTGGAGGTGTATCAATAAGAAATGTGATGTTAAGGCGTTTTCAAATACAACAAATGAAAACTTGTAACTGAAATTATCGGGAATCACTCACATGAACCTTCCAAAAGTATTCCGTGGGAAATTATAAGCAGAAGCAAAAGAAAAGCAGTGGACGATATTTCTGAAAATTCACCAAAACTTTTTTTGTCGCGAATTAAAAAGACCTGCAGTTAAAAACCGTAAGAGATGAATATTTTGTTTTAAGTGTGGATGAGGACAATGAAATTTTAATATTTTCAACATTTAAAAATTTTAATTTTTTAACTTCATGTAAGGCACTTTTCAATATACAACCTATATAAAATTGTTTACTCTTTTAATTATAAAGTGTCAAGATTTTGGTTTAGCTTAAGTTTCTAATGATGGTCCCATTCTAAAATTGTAGGTTGTCGTTTTCATCTGACGCAAATCTGGTTCAAAAAAATTCAGTCTTTATCTATACGTTTAACTGGAGAGTATAAGTGTATAGAATCAATAATTGGGCAATATTTAAAATTACACTTTGGACCCATTAGACGCTATACATTTTTTCAATACTGATTTATTTTATTTAATGCCCCCGAATGATACAAGAATACAAGAATGTCGAATATAATTTTAAAAAAATTATTTTTAAATGTATAATTAAATAAACTTTGCTTTATTTTGCAAGAAATGTAGAATGAATTACTTATTTAAGGTTGGCAATTTATAGACATCTTTATGATACTTTTAAATAATCTTTTAATGACCGTAATTCTCAAATCGGAAATCGGTGGCGCGCTTTAGCTATCCTTTTTTGACCACCCTGTGTACGTGGCGGACTTTACATCTTGCCCTCGAAATATGGGGGTTTTGCCACCCTGAACTTTTTTCTACGGTATGCCATATTATATCTACTTACCAAAACAATTAAGGGATTTATCATAGTTTTCATTATTAAATCAATTTATAAACAAAGCAATCAAAAACTAAGAAACGAATGAAAATTATAATCGAAAAAATATTTATATAGCTATTTATCAATTTATTATCTGAAATTAATTTTACTTTACATTTAAGAAAAAGAAAAGGAAATAAATTCGCTTTGTTAACAAAGAAATTGCCCGAAAAATTGACAATTTAATGCAGCAAATACTCTTATTAATAAAAAATTGATAAGGATTGAGGACACGCCTACTTTGCCTATTGTGTATAAAATAAATTTTAAAACATGGCGATAGAATTTAAACTGAAAGTGTAATAGCAAAAAAACAAATCGGGCTACGAAGATGTGAAGATTAAAAGGGTATACAGGGTGTGGCAAACTTCCGACATCGGAGGATTACGTCGTTGTGGTAAGAAATAAAACTTTAGAAATTTGTGTGAGCTAGTACAGTTACTGGGTGCACATTTTGAAAATTGTTTCGATTATACAGGGTGTTCCAAAAAATCGTAGCAACACAAACTTACATTTTTTTAAATGGAACATACTATATTTTATACAAGAATCGAAAAGATCTCACCGAAAGCATTAAAAAAATATAGCATGTTAATATATTATAAGGGTGTTTCAAAAAGATATGGACAATTATTAGCAAAAATGACCCCATCTGTAACACTCTGTAAAACAGTAAATCAAAATAAATCAACAGGTCTTTGTATTCAAATGTCATTCTCATATCGTTGGCTGTGCTCACTATTAATTACTTTTTTATCTCTGGCTTCTTTAATGCAGGGTGAAACAGAACTCAAATCAAGCAATATCTCAAAATTTTTAAATGGATCACCCTAAAAGTCTTTTTACAATCTGTTAGTACAATGAATAAGCTTTCAAAGGATATAGTATAGTTAGGCTATAAGTTAATGGAAAACTGTAAATATTTTATGATAACGGAAAAATCATGTATGTACGTACACAAATAAAATAGTATTAAAGGGTAGATTTTTTGCCATATGGGGGGTGAAGTAGACTCGGAGAGAAGATTCAACATCACCATCGCGTTCAGCATCTCGATTATAGCGAAGAACAAATTTTTCACGCTTTCGGGGGTGTTTTTTGGCCGTTTCAGGGGTGGGGTACTTTAAAGAACGTGTGGGCGAAGAGAAGAATGATATATTAGAGGCAGTAGCGCTGTGGAAGAATAAAGAGAATAATGATACCGAAGGAGAAGCTAATAGTGAAAATAAGTAAAATGAAAATTGGCAAATTGGAAGCAGGCATCAGGATTAGATCACATTGTGTCAAAAATGTTAAGAACTATTGGGAAAAAGAGTGAAAGAAATATGAAATGCAGAAAGAGTGCCAGACGATTGGGAAGCAAGAATAATCATACTTAAAAAAGGAGAATGTAGAATAGAGAGACAGTGTTGAGTTCATAAAAGGATTTAAAAGTAAAATTAAAGACAAACTTAATTAGTAGAGTGGACAAACTTAATTAGTAGAGTGGACAAACTTAATTAGTAGAGTGGCGTTAGATTTATATCTCGAACGAAGTTGGATTGATCAAATTGTCATTTTCTCTTCAGAAATGTGTTTTTGACAATACATACCTAAAAGTCTATATGTTATTTATATGTTATAAGAAAAAAAACTCGCGCAATCGATAGATTATCCTTTTTCAAATCCGTACATTTCTATAAAAGTTTTTTAAATATAACCGAATAGCTGTTAGTTTTACGTAAAAATGGATATGAACTAATTTTATGACCTTGAGCTAACAATCGAAACGATTTTTTTTATTATTCTACGATTAATACGAAGGAAGATATGGCAATTCAAAAATGGGTGTTTAAAGAAACTAGATCGTTCTAGCATAAATATCTGGAAAATATGACTTCCACAAAAAAAATGTATATAACATCTTAAAGAGAGAACAACATTGGGAATATTTTAATACCATCCAGAACCGTTTAACATAAGCAGAAAAAAAGTTATGGACAAAATAAATTTTTTCAAATTTTTTTTAGCGCCATCTAGACTGTGGTATTTGAAAAAAAAATACTTTTGCAGAAAGTCGTAACATAATATGTTTCTACAATTGTCCAGTAATTTTTAGTCCTATTTGATAATTATTCATGTTAAAGTTGAGCTAAATTTTTGTTTTTTATAAGACATTTTCAATTTTTGGTCAATAGCGTGAAAAGTATTGATTTTTGAACAAAATTTAAAGAGACAAGACTTTGAGCAAATGTTCTTCCGAATAATTTCCATTTTTTTTATCTTTTGTCTGTAACGAGATATGGCCGTTTGAAATTGCATACAATTGCATATATAACTATCAATGTCATTTTTTAGGGTCAAGTATTGAAAAAACGGTCATTCCAATGAAAAAGTTTATCATAACATGACATTTCGGCGATATCCTAAGCTTTAAAATGATTTATTGTAATCTCGATATTATTAGCCAAAAAAAGAAAATACATTTTTTTTAATGAAATTAAATTTTAATTGATTTTCTACGCCCTATAACTCAGGAGGAGTTTATTTTTATGAAAAATTGTATTTAACATTAATTCATTAAAAAAGGATAATTTATCGATTGCACAAGTTTTTTTTTCTTTTTTTTTTCCTCACTTTTTTCATCAATATAATTAAAACTATTGCATTTACTTTTGATTAATTATTATTTTAAAACCATTTTCGAAATTTTGCAATAAACAAAGATCGTCATATTCTACTAATATATATACTTTTTAGTATTAGATTTTAGAAATATAATGCAAAAAACCCCATCAAAATCGATTTACTGCCACTCTCGTTAGAGGTTTTTCACTTTTTACTCCACTAAATGTAGATATTAGAAAGCGAACTATTTTATTTAACTGGAAAGATAAATTAGTGGAAATATAAAAACCAAAGACACAACTTCTAGCAAAATTTCCCTTTTATGCTATTATATTTAAAGTTGAATATTTCTGGAATTAATTATTTCGACCCTTCTAAATTTTGCCATGTAATTCAGGGACAAAAATGCAAAGAAAAATTTACAAAACTGCTCATAGCTGAAACGGTTCATTTAAACATCCAGAACTTTCAGAACATTCCAACCGAAATCTCTTCCGCCAAGTCAACACCAACTCGCTCATCAAGAGTTCCTTATCGCCGAGTTTACAGAAACAATCCCGAATTGAATTAGGAAAATTGTGCACCAACAGAAACACTGAATTAGTAGAAATGCACGTAATTACTTGAGTAATAGAGGTAAGTCATTCCAAAGTGCAACTGTTTTCTTCTGGACTAGTTCCGGCTTCTCTCAAAATGCAGTGGCGTGTCATGTGTCTACATTCACTAATATGATATTGTATGTTACCAGATTTATGCTCTGGGTTCTGACTGACTGGTAAAAAGAGTGTCGAGTTTTGCTTTGAAAAACACCTCCAAAATAATCCATAATTTTGTCTATGTCAGTAACTGTCAGTTTGTATCGGATGTATACATCCTGTTCTTCTACCATGATTGGCATCATTTATGCTGAATATTGCATCAGGTGGAAGTCTTTTTTATTACATGTATTAGATATTTTATAGTATAGTACAAACGTTTTATGTATAAGGCCATTTGTCCATACTGTATCAAATTCTTTTTCCATGGCAAGGATTACAAGTACCATCCTATACTTACCTCAATTAAATTTTTTTGTATGATGTAACAGCCTTACTAGTTGGTGCTACAAACCTTGTTAACACCTTAGTGAACTTTAGGAATTAGCTGAATATCGGATTTAGACGTACCAGAATTATTTTGAAAATGATTTTTGCTATCACCGGTGTAATGTCTCGTTTACATCTTTTTGGATGAGGTAAGGAAGCCTGAAGGGCCTCTAACCATATTTCGACGACACGATCCCGATGATAATTATTTTGTGTTAAATTCGTGAAGACGTTGACAAAGTGTTGCTCAAATGCTTCCCCTTCAGCAGAGTTGGATGCAAATGTTCTATCAGCATATTCTAGTATCCCAGTAAACACAGGATATCCGATAGACATCCATCAAAAGTCCATAGTTGGTCCATATGGACATGGACCGGAAAAGGACGTCCAATGGATGTCTAGTGGACGTCGTTCATGAACATACAATGGATAACCATTAATGGACATCCATGTTCTTATGGACCAATTATGGACCTCTGATGGACCAACTATTAACTTCGAAATAAATTTAACCAATTGGTAGCATTGTTACTGTTGGCATTCCTGGGAATAATTTCAACTTCACAACTGACAATTGACAGATTATTTATTTGGTTCCAAGTTCTAATGGATTTAGAATACCTATATTCAATATTCAGTTCCATTTTCCATTGTTAATAAGTTCTTCAAAAAAGAAAAGAGATTTGTGTTTTGATCGCCAGGTAAGATTGGAGAAAAACGTAGTACGAAAGAAGTACTTAAACAAAGTCTATAAGAGAACTCAAAGAGAGATAATCTTCTACCAGTGACGCATAAATCCTTCCATCAAGTTCTGTTTTTGTTTCACCACCTGCTTCGAGCTTTCAGTCTGACCCAATATATGTGATTTCAATAATAGTAATTCTAGAAAAAGTAGTAAAGATTGTGTTCAACAGTCAACTAATATCCTAACAGTGGTAGTGTTCAGTCTCCAGTCTCTCAGTCTCCAAATGAGTTCATACATTGAAAATGGTGCTGATTGATCTATCTGTATGTAGATTGCAGTAATAATGCTAGACGTCTGGGAAAATCTAATGCATTACATTATTTTTTGGATGGAAAGGCATTTCTCAAAAACTAGGAACTGAAGTCTATAAGATGTCCATCACTGGTTCAGGTAATGTCCATTTATAAGTCCAATAAACCTTCATCAGAGGTATAGAGATGAAATGTCCATCGAAGATTCAATTATTATCCATTTTGGTACAATTTACGTCCAAAGTATGTTCAAATTAAATAAAAAATGGACATCCATTGGACGTCCAAGTTGGAGGCCAAAGGATATCCACTGGACATCCCTTGTCCATCAAACGACATTTTGGATATACATTGGACATCCATTGGATATCCTTGTGTTTATTGAGGTATGGAGCTGCTCTCACTGTTTTTGAAGTAGTTAGAAGCAAAAAGCTTTTCTTTAGAATTTTATTATAGATGTTATTTAAAGAGAGCTGCTAGCTTTTCCTTAATTCAAGTTTTTGTTCATATCCCACACAATAAAATCGTGTGCTATTAATACCTGAATGTTTAATATCTACAGCTGCTTCTCTAATTATAAAATAACTTTTTTTTAACAGAAAATAACGAAACTATAGACACCTGACAACATTATGGCCGTTCTGGGAACAATAGTCAAATATTACCCCTCGCTGAGAAACCTTCCAGTAAACATTTGGTAAGCAGAAAAAATGTTTGCGAATAGCGACAGGGGGTTTTCTTTAACACCTTTTTGGGGTTGTTTCTACCTTTGTGTACAATTAGTGATTTCTCGTTTTGGGTTTAATCACTATAATAAACTATTTCGACAAGGGCAGTCTTTTAAAAGAATGGAAATATAATTATTTCAAAATTGTTTTGGCAGCATTTTTTTGTAAAATAGGGCTTGAGAAATTTTGACTTCCTAAGAAAAAAAATTGTATTTGAATTAAATTTTACAAAACGTGCATAAAATGTGAAACATATTTTCTTTGTTTTGCTTAAGAATTTATAATGCAAAAAATAGAGGAAATGATCATACTTTAAGTGACGAATGTACTTTATGAAACTATAATCCTACTTTTATATGTTTTCTATTCTTCCACCCAACCACCTACGTATCTTCCTGTCCACATAAATGTATGATACGATGTCATAAATAGCAATTATATATAAGATGGCCATTTATATCGTAGAAAGAGAAAATATTAAAAAGTTATATGATTTGTACAAAACAAATTTGAAATTGTGCATACCATGATTTATAAATTATTAAATAAATTTGAAATATAATAAAAAAATGTTATAATTATTATTTAGAACCATACATGAGCTACTAATTATTTTTCTATACTACCAAGTATTCGACAGCAGTTTACCATCCTTTCATTCAGTATCAAAACCGGTCTTCCCATGTCCCATCCGATTGCATATATTCATATAATTAGGGGTCCAGTGATTGACTAGTAAACAAAGGTCTGATGATAACTTCGTATCAGATCAAAGCGACACCTTTAACGAAATCTATTTGTTTCTCTCGAGGTGTGGCGACTTTTTTCTTTACAGTGGCGTAACACAGATGCAATTAACACTTTTAGACTCAATATAAAATGTTTATATGGCTAAACATTTGTTCATTACCTAGTACTAGTTAGAAATATACCAAAATCATTTGTAAGAGCAATTGACACAATCATACAGGTAAAGTGGTCAATTATTTTACAGATTTTTTTTAAGTGGTGAAGCAGATTTTAAGGGGCGGATAATTTGAAAATACACACATTGAAAAGGTCTAGACAATATTATAAACAACTTTTGAAAGAAGGAGATGTAAAAAATAAAACAGAAATGTAAGAATGTTTCAAGAATCAAAAAAATAAATTATGAATAATGAGATTAAAGAAGTAATATGGAAAACCATGTCGGGTCAGGACCAAACTAAAAGGGATAGACTAAAAGAAAAATCAGATCTGTTGAATGAGTTAAACAATCATCACATAGTCGGAATTACCTCGGATAGTATAGTCTCGTAATCTAATGCAGAAAAGCCCTTAAATGTCCGCATTACCAACAAAGACGAATGTGAGAGAAAACGTTTTACCTCCTGAAGGCTACCAAAACTGGTTTGAGACTGATAAAAATGGCTGGAAGATCTCCATAGCCAAAACATGGTAACCTTGTTTTGAGTAACAGAATACCAGAAGTAAAGAGCAACAGCCTATATTCTAAGGACCTTCGGCATTATTTAAAGTAAGGCCAAGGAAAATAAAGTGAAATAGACAGATAGTAAGACACCTTTGTACTGAAGAAATTTAAGCAGAATGTCATATTCGAAGGCGTTTACAGGCAGCCCTTCAAAGAGCAAAACTATGAAGGTCCTATAATGGAGTAGACCTCAGCTATGTATTTTAACCGAACCGCTATAGGTTAATGTCCCCTAAAATAACACATGAGCACTTTTCCCGAAGAACGAAGTTTTCAACATACTGTGAATAATTTAGCTGTTTTATTTATTCTTTCGCTATTGATCCTGCAAAATATTTTCTTTAAATGTGGCCTTTGTTTTCGTACGCCGCTGACAAGAGTTACATATCCTTCTTCAGACATCTAGACTACTCAATATGCAGATTGGCGGTGTTTAAATGTAAACAGACCAAATCTTCTTTAAACAGGTAATGAAACTGTGATTCGAGCTATCATTAAAACGAGTTTGTTTTGTATTTTGGAATTTAAATGGTTTGTTTAGGGTGTTTGGTCTTTATTGGGAATTGCTAATTGCCGCATATATATACAAAAAAGGAATTTAGAAATTTTAATTGAAGTCACGGTGAATTGGTTTTTGCTAAATTGCTTACATTCTGGAAGGTTTTTGTTTACGTTATTTCCTGCGGTGGGGATATTAAATGTTGGGCAGATAAATAGATGTGTTAAGGGAAGACTTACAGAACATTTAAATTTAAATCTACAAATCTAGCAACAAGTAATAAATTAATGTTGTATATTATCTTGAAATGGGTTAAATCCAAACTTAATTTCATGTAATTAGATCTTCTGGCCATCGCCTATTTAGTCGTTTATCCACCAGAAGTTGGTTTACTAGTTCTATGATTAATTCACCGTTGTGACCAATAATACAATCTTTATGTTTTAAAGCACATCTGCTGATTTCATATTTTATGAGAGAAATGTCAGATTATAAATAAAATACCTACGAGGGCTGTTTTCGATAACTTAACGCATTATCGTCTTTTTTCTTACTAGAGATGATAGAGAGACAACCTTATCGGCAATATAATTTGCCTTAATGTTAATAGTCTATTTGGCTACCATTTAGTAAACTATAAGTCTCGAAATGCAGTGTACATACCCGAAAACTAAACCTCAAACAGATCCAATTAAAATTTACCCAGCCACCACGTTTTGTGTACATTAATGATGTAACAGAATCGACTCTAGAACATATACTGTAACATATGGTTCCTAGCGAAAGTCAATATTGGAACGAGGAGCATATATATATATATGGGACGAGAGATGCAGCCGGCTAGGCATCACGCTCTCTATATTCTAACAAATGTAAATGAGATGTGACACTGATAGCACTGTGACTTATGTGAGTATCCGAGTGATGGCAGCAATGCTTCGAAAACGTCAGTATCGGACTACGATTTTCTAAAATGTACTTTATAATCGCAAATTTTAATAGTGATTTATGCACCCGATGGGCGTTAGGATCCAGTAACGCTCGCGGTGCATGCAAGATTTTATTTTTCACGAAAAATTTATTTTATTTTAATGAAAAACCAATTTTTTGATATTTTGAAAAACAGTTGTGTGTCACACATGCAGAAAACGCTTTAGCAGCCCTTAACCATTAGCTGCCGTCGCTTCGCTTCGCTCGCGCATGCAGCTAATAGCATTTGTCTCCTAAAGCTCATTTTCTGCCCTTGTGACACAATATACTGTTTGGCTAGCCGGGAACTAAAGTGGTCTATGTTACACGTAAATCACAAAGGAAAATGTCCTCAACGGTTATGTGAACATTAAAAGTGGTCTATGTTATAATTTATTATAAAAAAATTGTAATAAAAAAATTCAAATGAAAACAATCCGTTTCTCGTAGAAAATTTATTTTCACATATTTAAACAATTTAAAAGGGTAAGTATATGGTAAACCGAAACGCGTTTATGGTGTTTTTCGTATAACAGTTCATAGATACTTGGACCCGTTTAGTTCCAGGCTAGCCATTTAATCATCATAGCAAGTAAAAAAATAATTTAAAGTGTTGTATCTCGTAGGCATTCTTATACAGGGTGCGCCAATTATTTCCACTCGATCTCTAGCACCGAAACTAAAAGAGATATCAACAAGATTTATTGTAGGGGTAGACAGTGTCACTCGGACTATAATTTTAAAATATTTTGATGTATACAGGGTGGCTAATTTTTGTGGAATGAAAATTAATTTGGTTTTTTTAAATTGAACACCCTGTATACGATTATGTCTTCTGATTCTACTTAATATTAGATTTACGGTAGTTTTTTGTATTTGTAAATCCGACGCGGCGTTGACAAGTTATTCCTATTTTAAGCAGATTTAATGAAAAAACAACAATTCAGAAATATTAGCACAAAAACCACATTCTTTAAAAATTCCTCAAAAAAGCTACTATGATGTAAATGAAACATGCACCTATCACAATAATCACACAACATCTTCACCTGTTGCACAGGGTGTTTGCCGATGGCGTGCCAATAGTCTAGTTTTCAAATGGCAATAACTTAATTTTTTCAAATAGGACACCCTATATATTTTTCTTCAGTTAGAAGCTCTCCCTAATACGCATTAAAAAAATATAGGGTTTTGCATATCTACCTTTACTATTTACTTTAATAATTGACGTTAAGTGACAAACAACATATTTTACTCAATTTTTAATAAGTACAAAATTTTACAAAGTTTAATCGTAAGAAAACTACAATAGTGAAAGTTAAAATTTATAGTAGGTGTTCAAAATGTCTTCCATTTTCATTTATACATTTTCTTGCCCTTTTTTTCATTGATTTACGCACATCTCTTAGCATTGCAGGGGTCACCTGTCTAAATGCTGCAGTAATTCTTTCTTTCATATTTTCTTTTGTGGTAACCTCTTCTTTGTAAACAATATTTTTACTAAAACCCCACAAGAAAAAATCGCAAGGTGTAAGGCAAGGCGATCTAGTAGGCCAATTTATAGGTCCTCCCTTTCCTATCCAACGATCCTGAAATTCCCTATTTAACCAATTGAGAACATCTAATAGGTAATATGGTGTGGCACCATCTAATTAAAACCACATTCCGTTGCGATAATTTTGAGGCACATTTTGCAATAAGTTGCGAAAATCATATTCTAAAAAATCTAAAAATATAGCTCCATTTACAGTCCCATCAAAGAAATAGGGACCAATTACATAATCACCTATTATTCCCGCCCACACATTCAAAGACCATCGTTACTGTGATGTGGTTCTAAATAAAAGTTCATTGTGGTCCGAATAATAATAGAAGTTATGTCTATTTACACAACCGTTCTTATGAAACGTGGCTTCGTCGGAGAATAAAACTTTGTTTAAAAAGTTACACTCTGTATTTATGTTGTGTATTAACCATCTACAGTATTCCACTCTACGCGCGAAATCACGTGGTAACAATTCTTGGTGAAGCTGGATATGATAGGGGTGATATTTATTCTTTTTTATTATGCGTCTAATTGTGGTATTAGAAATATCTAACTGATTGCTTAATTGCCTTGTGCTTATATTGGGATCTTCAACTATACTGATCATTACCTTATATTCGTTGTCAATAGTAACAGCTGTAGTTTCACGTTAATGTTTTTCATACTTGACGGTTCCTGTTCTATCAAATCTATTCTTTAAATTCTCAAAAGTATCCTTTTGTGGATGACGTCTTTCTAGGTATCTTTGACGATAGACCCTACTAGCAAGAAACGCATTTTTTGACGTTCACCCAGTATCCATATCATATCAATATTTTCTTGAACACTATAATTCTTATTAAAATCCATTTTTTATATACAATACCGATTAAATATAGTAAACGTGATACAATACAAAATTTTATGTTGACAATTAATGCCATAACAAAATATACCTACTGTCATTTTCATAGGTAATTTGATTTCTTATTAAAAATTGTGTAAAATATGTTGTTTGTCACTTAACGTCAATTATTAAAGTAAATAGTAAAGTTAGATGTGCAAAACCCTATATTTTTTTAATGCGTATTAGGGAGAGCTTCTAACTGAAGAAAAATATACAGGGTGTCCCATTTGAAAAAATTAAGTTATTACCATTTGAAAACTAGACTATTGGCACGCCATCGGCAAACACCCTGTGCAACAGGTGAAGATGTTGTGTGATTATTGTGATAGGTGCATGTTTCATTTACATCATAGTAGCTTTTTTGAGGAATTTTTAAAAAAATGTGGTTTTTGTGCTAATATTTCTGAAGTGTTGTTTTTTCATTAAATCTGCTTAAAATAGGAATAACTTGTCAACGCCGCGTCGGATTTACAAATACAAAAAACTACCGTAAATCTAATATTAAGTAGAATCAGAACACATAATCGTATACAGGGTGTTCAATTTAAAAAAACCAAATTAATTTTCATTCCACAAAAATTAGCCACCCTGTATACTTCAAAATATATTAAAATTGTAGTCCGAGTGACACTGTCTACCCCTACAAAAAATCTTGTTGATATCTCTTTTAGTTTCGGTGCTAGAGATCGAGTGGAAGTAATTGGCGCACCCTGTACTATATTTAGTAAAACAACATGGAAGTCCCATACTGTTCTAATGGACTATCAGATGATGTTACAACCTATTAAAACACTCGGTAGGTATATCCGAATAGACCGCGTATCGGATCACGATAGTTAATTAGGGGTAATTGTAATCGACGGGATAGAGAATGAATCTTGGGATTATCTGATGTTTGGCTATCGATGACAATCCCGATAATATTCCTACTAGTTGCTGTCGTTGGCTAGAGGTAAACAATTGCCGGGGTTTATCTGTGATGATAACGATTAGATAAGTATTTATCGTGGATTTTACAATTGTGGGAGATCGTAGATATGCTAATAGAGGCAGAGGTCATCGTAAAAGTGCTGTGCTTAATGCTTAATTTCGCTATCGTTATTTAATTTATTTTATTCAAGTGCAGGGACAGTTTTTGTTATATTCACCCTGTAAGTAATAACAAATCGCAACAATATTTATTAACATAAACAATGAAACATAAAACTAATATTATCGATAACAAAAATTTACAAAACGCTTAAATCTCATATTTCCCAACACATACCCGATCTCATCCACCATCACCTAAATCTCCAGCTTAATACTGATGAGATCGCCCTATACTTCTCCGCCCCCTCTACACAACTTGTCAATATCCGCACCCAACAAGTGCTGGAGCAGATGGAGGGTGACCCTCTCAAAACACTCTACAAAGAGCCTCTCTCTCTAAAAAAGGAGGTAGACTGCTTACGGGTATGATTCAATGTCTCAACAAACGAAGAAATAGAGCAGTCCTAATCAGAGCGCCACTCCTATACCATACTCCACATATATAAAACTTTCATCCAACCCATAGCAGACTGCAGATTATTCCTGTACAGCACCATCTCCAACTGATTATTCCAAGCCCTCTTTGCCACAGAATGCTGAATCATCATAAAATATCACTCCTTCTAATATGGCCATCCAAGCCGTCTAATTTACCCTCTTGTTTTCAGATACTACGACAGAAATACACCCAAGGGACCGTCGAAGGAACCAACACAACCGCCCTATGAAGTACTAAGGACACCATCGAAATCAGGACAACGCCCACTAACCAAAAAACCAAAAAAAAGATGTCACAACCCAATATCAGGATGCTACAAGATGCCACGAAACTCCCCGACGACCTACAAGACCTACTGAAGAACCGTCCTCTCTCCATCAAATGGCCTAGAAGACGACGACCCACAACACATTCACCGCCAAGACACCCTAGTAACAGAGGACCAAGAAAAAAGAAACCTATCTAGGCTAGATAGAGATAGAGGCGTGACCTAGATTTTCTGTGGTTTCCCCATGTCTTGTACGATATTTTCATATTGAATCCTTCATTCCAGATTCGCAAAATCGATACCTGGCACCTTTTTTCAATAATCAAAACCGCCGGTTGTTCTAAATTCGAAATGGTAATCACAGCTTTTTTTAATACCTTTAAGAGCATTCAATACCTTGGTGAAATAGATTCATTTTATACTGTAGCCATTGTACCATCTTGCATTCATTTTCTAAAGGTACTTTTGTAAATACACAAATTTTGTTGAGAAATACTGACTGAAAAATGACATGGGCTTCTCGTTCAAGTATTGTTCCAAAAGAATTAACCTCTTACCTGTAATCTAAGAAAATTCCAATAAAAAATTTCTATTTTCAATTTAAATCTCAAGCCAATTTTATGAATCCAATTGTATACTGATATGGCACTCCATCCACAATCTGAATATTCTTCACGAAAGCATGTATTTCTATTTCGTGTAATGCCTTTACAATAAGGTAAGTTACTTTTGTTATATGTTTTGTATTCTTTTACTGTTTCTATGAACTTTTTGTCAGACGGCGAGATTTTAGGTCTTTGTAACGATTTTTCAGTCTCGCTACTTCTTAATAACCCTTATATTGAGTTACACAAAAATCATAATAGATAAAGAAATATGTTAAAATTGATATTTTGTCCATTTTTCAAATTTTCTAAATTCTTTTCGAGTAATGAAATTTTTGTTTTATCACAATATCACATTAGAAGGACAATAAGATGTACATTAAGTTATGACGAACCTCATTTTTTGATTATTCCAATTTGCTTAATAAAAAAACAAATAGAATTTCTCTTATAGGTACAGATGGATTAGCCCATTTGCTATACAAATATTTCTGGTGATGGGATTATAAAATATTTTAGATAAATATTTGCAAGCAGAAAAAACATGATAATATCTAAGAACGATGATAAGTTGTTATATGTTAATTCTGATAGTCGATAGTAGAGCTTTTAACACCAACACACTTAAACTCAGTTATGAAGATACCTCAACTCTTTTTAACAGATAAAAACACATCCCATTACTCTGTAATCTTGTTTTGTAAACCTATATATTGAAATGGAATTTTGACATCAAAATTATAATATTTAGATAAAATTAAATTAAAAATTAAAGAAACCAAATACCCAGACTATGCACAATCCAATATTTCTTCTTAAAAGTATCTTGTCAGGTTAAATATTAATTGAAACATCACCTAGAAACAAAGAAAGGGTATTATTAAAATAAAGTTTAAAAGAATAAACAAAAATGTTATTTTATTAAGAAAGATAAAAGTTAAAAGTTAACTTACCTGAGGGAATGATTTAATGTGAGATCACTATTACAGTGAAAATTATTCTTGAATAGCTCTGATAATAACCGAAAAATTAAAATCAAAATTAATAATATTCAAAATTTAAAAATTTTACCAACAATTTAATTTCAAGACGATCTATATAACAATATCTAATCTCAGGACAATATGTATAACAAAATGAAATTAAAAGTTGTGACAACTGTTTAAAATGAAATTCAAAGTTACCAACATTGGTAACTAAATTATAAATTAGTGAAATGTATAAAAACAGACACCGCAATATAAAGGAAAAACATGTTAATCGTTATAATTACAATTATAAAAACTAAAACACATCAAACTTAAAATAAAATATCATAGAATCAAAAATTTGAAATAATAAATAATTAAGAAAGAATTTGATAGTTTTTTGTTTTGCCTTATGAGGTAACATAGCAACGGAAAAAAAAGAAGTAGGAGTTTATAAAATGGTAGAAAGACTGGTATGAAAATTTTAAGAAGATATTTTATTTAAAAGTTTAAAAAGAAGGTTGTTGAATTTTTGGTAAAGAAAAAACTAGTATAAAAAATTTTAAGAAAATATTTATTGAAAATTTAAAAGAAGAAATTAATAAAATAAAAAAGTATTTATATTCTGGAGATCTAATTATGACTGCGATAATGTACAATAATTAGTAAGTGAATAATATCAAATATTATTTAAACAAGAACTTGCCTGAAGACGCCATTATTACTTTGTGTTAATCCTGAGGACTGAGTCATATGCAATTTACTCAACTGAGTATATACAAGCCTTGAGAGACAGCCAACTTGGAGATATCACATCACTAGAATTCCAGCTACAATATATCACTGGTTGTGCGAATTAGGAGAAGAACAATCACAGATATTTTGAAGGTATAATCCCATCATTTCACTTATAAAGTGCTCCATAAAATTAACAAAGTTTGAGACACGTGTCTATTGTGTTTAATAAAAGTAAATGAGACCTTGTCTTAAAAAAGGTGTGCCAACTTTAGATTTAAAAGATTTTATTGCGCCAAATTCAAATAATAATTAGATTGAATGAATGAGAGGCATATAAAATAAGGTTGTATTCTCTTATATTTTCTTTTTAAAAGAAAAATAAACTCATTTAACTGTTGAACCAACATTTTATTTTTTTTGGAAATTACAGAGACTATCAGTAGCGTAGATTAAAAGGAGGTTATAAAATTTTGAACTCACAACTAAACAATCCCTGAGATAAAATATTTAAAGACATATAATATAAATTATGAGCATAGTCGTGGCGATACCAACACATTATTAAAAATTATATCACACAAATAAAAGTTGCAAATTACAAAAACATTATTCAAAATTAATAAAAAGTAAATAAAAGCTAAAAAAATTATAATTAAAGTAATAAATATTATTACAATATGTATTCATAATTTTTCCTAACGCATTGGTAAATTCCTATAGTTTAAAATATTTAAATTTATCTCTAGACAAATAACACTAACTTCTTGTTTATTTGTTGTCTTCCTAAAATCGCAGTTTCATGTTTGAACAATTGTTTATTCAAAGCAAGATAGAGCCTTTATATTTAAGTGATGTTGTCAGAGACAAATCAGATTAGACATAACCTTCGTTAAGAATAGTTTTGAGGCATAAAAAGGCACACGAGGCTGAGGTGTAGCTGAGATAGGACAGCATTCATGAAAAAAAATGAAATGGGTCATTTCAACACAGCTACTTAAGTGTCAGAATTTGCAGACTTGTATATAACTACATATCCGAAGAATCTAGATTTCCTCCATATATATCGGCCGAAAACTCTACCCAGCTAGCAATTTAACTTTTATAAGGGTTGTGAGAACTGCTATACAACTGATATTATAGA
The DNA here is from genome assembly GCA_949320105.2 of Crepidodera aurea. Lineage (NCBI taxonomy): Eukaryota > Metazoa > Arthropoda > Insecta > Coleoptera > Chrysomelidae > Crepidodera > Crepidodera aurea. The sequence continues at coordinate 34,322,800 of OX439475.1, read as the reverse complement.
AACATGAAAATCGTATAACGCACTTTAAAACTATTATACAATGTCTATTCAACCAAAAAGGGCCACTTTTATAAAACAAATTGCTATTATAGATGTTCTATTAGCTGGTTATACAACCCTTATAAGATTACTATAACTATATTAAGTGATACTTATAAAACTTTCATATACAATCCTTATACAACAAATTTACATGTGCACTTCGGAATTGTTATACAATCATTGTATAGTGTTTGTATACGGCAGTCTCGCACAATAATAGAACTTCGAATTTTTATAAGTGTATTATTATGCAGCCTGTATTGCAATACGACAAAAATACAATCATTATGTTATACAGTGATGAAATGTAGAACAAAATAATGGCGTTCAAGATTCATTAAAGATTGCAGCGTACAAAGAAATAATAAAAAATCTCCGATACTCGCAGGTACCCCAAAAATTTCATTGCGCAGTGAAGTTTTCTAATGAAATATATATGTATTTCTACCTAAAAAATTGATGTGCCTCAGTTTAAATTACACGGATGGTTTATTATTGACATAATTAGATAATTAAATTAAACAAAAAATTATTGTTTTATATATAAAATTGTATCAAAGGGTTGTCTCTACATTTCTGAAAAACTTACTTTTTAAGTGATATTTTCAAGTTTAAGGAATTTTGCATAATGGCGGCGTTTGTTAAACAGCTATACCTGTAAATAAAGATAGCGCAATATAATACAATAATTTTGTTCCATTCTCCACGTTATATAATTTTTTTGTTTTATTTGCAACTCTATATGATATTAAAGTCCGGTAATGCTGTTTAAATACGCGCTATACAACTTTATTTTAAATGATTCAACAAGTGTACCTTCACATATTTTGGAGGGTTGTCAGATTTAAACTTTTTTTACGTCAGCATTTAATTACTGATAAAGATCCTCTGCTTGTACACAATACGCCATGTTTCCTAAAAACTTGGATGTAACACGATATGGTACTATATAAAGTTCACAGAAAAATATCTATATGAAAATCGAATCATATGATATGCTTCTGAGAATTCGAAGATATAGGGTATAAGTACTATGTAATATTACAAATCTTGTCTAATCCGACTGTCGGCCAGAAACGCCGCTTATTGTGTGTAAAATACGATAGAAATATAACCTAGAAATTTCAATGATATTACGATATTACAGTTACTAGTTGAATGGTTATTACAAAAATATGTTTAAAATTATAGAAACAATAGAAAATGGCAAGAGGGGGTTGACAATCCTGCACAGACGGCGAAAAAAAACACTTTAGATTAATTTTCAGAATTTCCATCCTTCCAACCAGTGAGTAATCTACTCATTACCCCTAGATTAATAATCAAAACTTTAATTTTTTTCCATTGGGATGCTGAATCCATTTTTGCAAATTGACCCAATGAGATTATGTATAATCAGATTTTATAACGCAGAATTTGGGAGACTTTTATCTTTGTAAACTACATTTTTGTTCTATAAAAAATTTATAATAGGGTCAACGGATGTAGTTACAGATTAATTATAAAAGTTTTTATACTTGTATAATGCTGCCGAACAGAAAGATTTTATTATACTTATCATATAAACTTTAATACAACTTGTTATATAATCTTTATAGGAATATTGCATAACGCAGATATTAAAGGTTTACAACTGAAATATGATCTTTATACATTTCTTTTAAAATATTTTTATAAAGATTGTATATAGCTTTATACCTAGATTTGTTATAAAATGTTTAAGTTTAAAAAAGATAATATAAGTTGTAAGAATATTTATACAACAATATTATAGAAACATTTTCTTACAAAACACAATTGACGTAATCAAACACACTAAGAAATAAAACAATTCTTTAAATGACACTAAGCGATAACTATAGGATAATTTATTTCGTCTAAAGTTCTATTTTGCTAGTTGGGTAGCAGCCTCCAACGCACAAATGCGTTTCAATACATCGTTTTATCACGTACATCCAGATATTTTCTTGACGAACAAATAACCAAATTTACTGTTTTAAGCAAACAATAATTTAAAAAAATCTTTCTAATAATCTACTTGTATTAAAAATAAATAAATACTTGTTAATACTTCTAATGTATTAGCATTTATTTGGGTATCAACGAGAAAACCAGATTAGTTTATTAAATTTACCCGGGGTGACCCCCAGGTAAGACCCTACTCGATTATCTCTCGGGCGCTATTCGACCATCTTTTCAGAGGATTAATATATTTTGGAACGCTACTCGATATCTCCGATTTGTATAATTTATTAATTCATAATAAACATTTAAAATAAAATAGTTCTATATCAGACCCGAAAAACGACAGTGTGGAATACGATAAATCGCACTAATTACATCGGAAATTTCGAGTAACTTCTTTGTTTACTATATTTTTTAAATTAGGCAGTTTTCAGTACCGGGAAGGAGGCCGGTAATAATTTAACAGTTCTGTCTTATTAACCTAGTATAAACAATAATTAAAATTAGAATTAACTTCACCTTATCTATTCCCTACACTCTTACACCACCAAATATATGGCAACCTTAAGTAAGGATAAAGTTTCCAATATTAGGCATATCTAAAGTATAAATCTTAATTAGGTAATAGTTACCAGCGACGCCATTATGGCCATTCTATTATCATTACTGTCTGATCAAGTCGACTTGTAACGTGCCATATCAATGGCGAACGCACTGCTTTGCTGACTCCAGATTAACAAGGTCCTAACATTTTATGCTAGGTGGGCCAGGTATTTTTCGATAGGTGCGAGTTGGGTGCCAAAGATGGTACATGCTCAAAGATAGCAAGACATAAATAGGTGAGATGGGTACCACGGTAGGTATCATTGTTGTGGTGGTAAAATGCTCATTTGGAAAACCCAGGGAAAAATAACTGAACTGCTTGGTAACAAAGAAAAATTACAAATAGGTACCTCCATTAAAACCCTTTTTCTATAAAATAAGTAAAGCTTTATTATATTATATTAAACTTTCTGCTGCATACAAATTACAATTATTATATTATTATTATTAAGTAAAAAGAAAATAGAATAATGACCATGACAAACACTTATATTTATAAAACTTCTTTATTAATTCACAAGCATTGAAATGAACTTCTTACCCCAAATGACAGACATCAATATCCCACTCGAAAACAAGATATAATACCTCCAAACTATAAATATAGTCGCTCTCGAAATGACCCTTTATATTCAGGTATTAAAGTATATAACCATTTACCTTCATATCTAAAAAATCTTACAAAAAAAAATTTAAAAGAGAACTTAAACAACTACTACATCAGAATGTTTTTTATAATATCTCTGAATTCCTTCTGACAAATTTTAACTAAACTAAACTAAACTAAAACTTTTTTGTTATTTCCAACGCTTAGGCTAAAATCACTGTATATTTTATTAAATTTCTATTTGCTTTGTACTTTATATTGTGATTTTGTGGAATAAATAAATAAATAAAAAAAAAAAAAATAAAAGAAATATATTTAAAGCTACAAATATAAATACTAATTAAAGGTACAAACACATTTTTTCCCATTCTACAACTAAATACAACATTTATTCAAAGTTGAACTCCTGAAATTTATCACTAGAACTAATATCATGAAATAGTTGTTTATGTGCCAAGGACGAAAAACTGTCAACAACTGTCAGCAAGCAGGCGATACAATATACAGTTTTTTGCCGAGGCGCATATTACATTTGTTCGTCGACTTCTACAAAAACGTACTAATTTCCGAAAGAAAATCGACCATTTTTTAAGGCAAGCATTTTTCGTCCGCAAACACTTTTCGTCCGCTGCGGCCACTAGGATACGGCACGGTGCACGCTGTGGTCACTAGGATACGGCACGGTGCACGCTGTGGTCACTAGGATACGGCACGGTGCGAGTCATTTGAGGACGAAAAGTACTGGTCTTCAAAAATAGTTGACTTTTCATTTGGAAATTAGTACTTAAAATGTCATTTTTTGTAGAGGTCGACGAAAAAAGTGATTTTTTTACTGCTGCTGTTTTTGCTAGTGGTACATAAATATTAGAAGCAGCTGGTGTATTATATGTATGAACTTCATTTACAAATTTCATTTTATCCGCCATATATTTTGGTAGCATATTATGTAATATTTTATAGATAAATATTATATTATTATAAATTAATCTTTGGTTTATACTCATAAACATCAAACATTCTAATATATTCCTAATCCTATTGCACCTATTTACTCTAAGAATAATTCTCGTAGCACGATTTTGCTGTTTTTGTAGATCAGCTTTATCAGTCTCATTGCAATAACATAATATAGTAGGACAATATTCAAATAAAGGAGTTGAGAAAAAAGACAGATTGTCTCTCAATCTATAGAAATAATTTATACGCTTACTAATTTTATCTATTACATATTGTATCATTAAATTTCAAATTTACACTCTGTCACATAATCTAACTCGCTATTTAGCAGTTTTAATTTAGTTATAGTTTCTAAGTTGGCAGTAGTCCCAAATAACATAACTTTAGTTTTTTTTTGTATTCACAAAGAAAGTTTCTCCCCGACCATTTTTCAAAACTATTCAACTCTCTTTGCATTTTATTCAAAACTTCAAATTCTGTATTTCCGTGGACAGAGATAAACTGTATCATCAGCAAATAAATTAATTATTGTATCTTCTTCAAAACATGTTGCTATATCATTAATATATGTTATAAACAATAGTGGGCCTAGGATTGATCCCTGTGGTACTCCGAACTTAACTTTGAAGTATTAATATGTATATATAATCATTACAAGTATTTACAGCTGTTTTTTTTTGTTTCGTTGTTCTATAATGAAACGAAACATAACACTTTTAACGAAATTAAGCAGAGTAATGTCATTTGATTTAAATTTTTTAATTTGCATATCCAAAAATTGTTTCTTTTTTATTGCTTTTCTCGTATACACTTTTTTTGTAAGAAATGAACTTTTTATTTTTATATACTTGAAAGTTCATTAGGGTATCCACAAACTGAAAAATATTTGGATGAGCGTTATAAAAATTAGAATTAAATTTCGCATGGAAGGATTGGCCAGGCTTTATTCTTCTTGTCAATGATGACGAATGCTCAGCCCATAAATGAGGTGGAAACAAGGCGTCTTCCGCAATATAAATTTCCACTAAATGGTCGGCAAGTTTTGTAAATGCCGCATTTTGCGGTTGGAAAGACGAGAATTCCAGAAACATCTTTTGGATACAGCAAAGGTAATCCAAAAAGATAGATTAGATAAGATTTTACTTCATAGTCTACTTGGCTGTTGTATATTGGTGCGAGTCCTAAAGCTTGGATTTTTGAGGAAAAAAATAATTAAATTCGAGAATAGATTTTTTTTTTAATTTGACTTACCAGGCTTGTCCCAAATGAAAACGACAACCTTTAATTGTCGTTTCAGGAAGAACTGTACGGAAACCATTATGAATGGCAAGCTGTTACCTGTTACTGTCTTTGGGCTAAAGTCTTTAGCCCAATTCAGCGCATTTTTCTTTTATATAGGTTACGGCCGATAGGTAAGTATCAGTCAACTTGTTTGGGAGTAAAAAAAAACACTAAGGGTATGTAATACCCATTTTTAATTCATTGAACAGTAAATAGTTGCAGGAAAAATTTGGCGCTTAGTAAACACTTAATGGTTTTTACTTCGGCACCCAACTCGCCTATAGCTCCAAAAACTGAATTTCAACTGCAAGAAAGATGAACAAATGAGTTAGACGAATAGAAATTTACGAAAAGAAAAAGTTGGAAAAAGGGAGCAAAAGTAAAAATTAAATCAAATTCCAAAATTAATGAGAAAATCGTTATATTTGTTAACGAAAATACAAAGACGATTATGAATTTTAATAATCTAGATTTCTACACTTTTTTCAATATGAATCGTACGATCTTAAAAATCCACATAAAGTGTTATCTCCTTTATTTTATCGTGAGCTTTAATTTTTGGACCTGCTGTTTTATTAATCTATCTATCTATCTGTGATGGGGTTGTCGATACACTGCGACCTATAAGATCTATTGTGCCCCCTACTGCTGCCCAGTCGTTAAGGATGTCTCAACGATTAGAGCAGTTCCTACAGTCCTATTGCTTTCAAAAAGTTCAGGATATCGGTAGGCTTCAGGTTAGGTAGATCTTCCTCTCCTATTTGATATTCTCCGAGGTATCGTACCCTTGGATTTTGCAGAGTAATGCATTCTGAGAGAATGTGGATAGAGGTTTCCTCCTCTTTCTCGCAGAATGTTCTTTGTCTACTAATCCGAGTTTCTTTAGGTGGCCTCTCAGACGGCAGTGCCCTGTTAGGATACCCGTTAGTATTCTGAGCTTATTTTTACTTTTACTGATGCAGTCGTCAGATCTCTTCTGGTTATAGTTCCCCAGTAATGTCTTGGCCTGCCTCATTCCTTGTAGTCCTATCCAGTATTGGGATTTTTTCTTATTTACTTCTTTTCCAAGTTCATCAAGTATTGTGCTGGTGCTTATTCCGCAGAAGGGTTCAGGTCCCAGAAATGGTGTTTCAGCCCCTTTTTTTGCGAGTACGTCTGATATTTCATTACCCTCCACTCCAGTATGTCCCGGAACCCATAGTAGGGTAACAGTGTTGTTCTTGCCTAGTTCGTTTAGATTCTCTAGGCACTCCCAAACTATCTTGGAGTTTTATTAATCTAGCTTTTGTTCTTTTAAGATTTACTTTATTTAAATATTCGTGAGCCACCATTACATCTTTTTTTGGACCATACATTCTTAGTAAATTGTAAACACTCTAGAAAAAATCTCACTCTTGTAGACGCAATATGTGCTCCCCGACTAAATTCTTTAGTGTTAGGCGATTCGCCATAGCTAGAGCTTTAAGTACCTTCACTTTGCATAACGCACAGATTAAGTGGAATTTGGTAATGGGATGGACAGGCGAGAACGCTTGTTAGCTAAAATATCTTATTAACACCCGGTCTCCTGTTTACTGCGTTCACCTGTACATCAGTGGTGGCAACTGGTGGTGCGATTGGGGTAGGGATGGTCACAAAAAATACACAATTTGGCCATTGACTCCACGAATCTCGCCATTAATTATTCATATATTCTTTTTCTGTTCAAATTAATACCGCATAAAGTTGTGTTCATGTCAATAATATATAATTATCATAAAGATGAAATAGGAACAAACATATATTACCATATAAATATGCCAAAATGAAAGAGAAACAATAGTTCTGGAAACGTTTCAGCTTCTCAGATTTAGATTGAATGATCAAGTTGCAAGAATCCTCTAAATAAGTTTAGCTAATTTAGTTTTCCATGCAAAAATTCCGGCTTTTTTACGAACGTAAAAATGTATGAAAGTTTTTGTTGTTTAAATAAACAATTATTTGAAATGTTAATTTTTTCGTCGAAATACAACTTGGTTACAAAATACGCCGCAATCAAGTTATCCTGCAAATATGCCTTCCACCAGAATGTTTTACGTAGCGCTACTGCTCTTTCTGGATATTATCAATAAATTAATAGAATTAAAGGCCTCCTAGATACTTTAGTATGCGTTTGTGAGGTTAATCGGGTAGGCTTTACGAAGCTAATGAAAAGCTAAGGCTTCTAGTTTCCAAGCAAACAGTTTACCGGTAAGCAGATATTTATGAGGAAAATTTAAAATTGGACTGTTGTGTCACATCTGCAAGGGTATACGTAGTTTCTCAAATTATATTTTTGTCCAATATTCTAAATAATGTTTTTTTTACAAATATGAATACCCAAAAACAAAAGAAGAAATGTACGAATATTATTATTAATTAATATTAATCTTGAGTAAACCAGTAAGGAATTTTAATTTATTAGATTCGACATCCTAAAACCGGTTTCTGCCTTTCGGCTTCTTCAGTTAGGCTTTTCGAATCCAATAAATAAAATTCCAAACTCGTACAAGTCAATAGCTATATCTGCTATAAGATAACATTTTTAGATGGGCTACCATCTATGGTAAGAAGAGAGTATTGACATTAAATTTTGACTGAATCTAGGATGTCGAATCTAATAAATTAAAATTCCTTACTGGTAGGATGTCGAATCTAATAAATTAAAATTCCTTACTCAGTTTGTATTAATCTCTGAAAGGGATAAAAAAGAAGAGAGTGACATCTTGACTAGATTCAGTCAAAATTTAATGTCAATACTCTCTTCTTACCATAGATGGTAGCACATCTAAAAATGTTATCTTATAGCAGATATAGCTATTGACTTGTACGAGTTTGGAATTTTATTTATTGGATTCGAAAAGCCTAACTGATGAAGCCGAAAGGCAGAAACTGGTCTTAGGATGTCGAATCTAATAAATTAAAATTCCTTACTGGTTTACTCACTTTGTATTAATCTCTGAAAGGGATAAAAAAGAAGAGAGTGAATACTCTCTTCTTACCATAGATGGTAGCACTTCTAAAAATATTAATCTTATCTTAATTTGCAATCTTACACTTTATTCGCTATCAAGAGAACCTCATTTTGAATGTACAAGTGGCTCAAACAAAAAATCGTATAATTCGGAAGCTTTAATGCTCTTACCATGGGGTAATAGTAATATTTATTTTACTTTATTAGCGCCACTCAGTGTACACCGGGTATAAAACAATAGGCAACCCTTTTATAATGCCAGATAAATTGACCTGAATACAGTGCAAAGCCGTGCTTCTGGGATATTAAATAAATACTAAAAGATATAATAATATTAAAAATTTTATTTAATAATAATTTATGTATCAAGCGAATTATAAGGGCCTTAATTCCCAAAGGCAAGGTTTGCAATTGCTATTGCCTGAGATAATTAAGGCTCATTAATTCCCGTGGTACATAGATTATTTTATTTCTGATCGATTTTAATAAAATTTATGACACAAAGCAGCAACATTCACTAAATATAATTAAACACTGACAGCAATATTCAACAAACGTCAAAATATCCTAACAACGGGAATTAAGGCACCTCTAATATCCCAAGGGAGTTATAACCCTTTTTATTGATAGCGTAACTATCAAAAGCTCTGCATGACTTATAATCAGGTATAAAATTTTTAAAACATTGTATGGAATATAGGGAAAACAAAAAGTTATGATTTGGACGGGGAGAAAAATACATACAACCTGTAGTGGAGAGCAAAATGTTCATTGAAATTGTAGCAAAATATGTGAAATGTAAGATAAACTTTTTGTCCATTTGTATAAAACTTTTTGTGACACACAGTACATTGCTCTGATATAACATTACCTATTGACAGTTCCAAGAATAATTCAGGAATTTACTTTAATGCATTAGGAAACTTTCTTCTTTTGCAAATTTTCACAATTATCCAATTAAAAAATAGCACTTATGCAAGGATTAAAATTTCTAAAATACACCAAAACCACTTTATTTCTTTTTAAGAGCAAACCCAACCACTTGAATAATTTTAAAATCATTCTAAGCCTTTAGTTTTAGTCTGACTTTTGTGAAATTTTCAGGAATTACTAATCATTACAAAAGTTAGGGTGGAGATCCCTTGATTTTTTTGTAAACCTTCGAAAAGTATTTATTTCGTTAATTTTAAATGGAGAATCGCAAAAAGAAGGATTCCCGCCATTCTGTATTAAATCTATGAAAATTTTCCCACCCTTTTCTTAAATATCTTTGCATAGTGCTGCCTCATCGTTTCAGAAATTTAAAGCTGTCCAGAAACATTCCATCGCCAAGTGTTCTCAGTGGCGCGCATAAATACAATTTTATATTAGAAAATCCTCATAAAATAGAAGTGAAATTTGCTTTTCACAAGAGCTCTTAAGAAAACAATTCCTTAATAACGGTAAGTCTCATCTCTAACTTTAATTAGTTCCAGTCTTTATTTTATACAAAATTTGCAGGGTAAACAACAAATAGAAATAGTCAAGATTTAAGTTTCAAATGCTGACTGTGTGACTTAATGCACGAACATTTAGTTTACACATAAAATAGTTTAATTTAGAAACGAGTTTAAAAAGTTATCTCTAGTTTGTGATAAAATTTTGTGTGGTAAAATAAAGTAAGTAGCAATATTTATTTATTTCGTGAAGGGTAGAAAAAAGTAAGGTTACGGTCGAGAACGTGATCAACAAACATTTTGGGGGAAGTGTAGATATTTAGATCTGATACGCAACACTAATTATTTCTTTTTAGCACAGAAATTTTAATTTTTCTTATCAAAACACCCAAATATTTTGTTCTTATAATATGGCACATATTATAGTCATTTTACACCAATTACATCACAATAATAAAAAAGTGAAAAGTCTATACAGGATGAGTCACGGTAGACGCGACGGTCCACTGTGGCTAAACGGTTAATATTTTGAAAATTTTGTTTATTCATGGATATGTATTGATAAAGGCTACATTTTAAAATTATTTTGAAATATACAGGTTGTCACAAAAAAGTGTGGCGTATCAAAGTTATATTATTTCCTACGGAAGGCCCTATATTTTATTTGAAATTATATAGGTCGTCCAAAATGGAGCGATTCTCTAATGACATATTCAAACGACAATATTATTTATTATTTTAAATAGGAAACTTTGTATTTTATAATCCTATTATGTAGATAGCAAATTCCATTACCTTTTAAAAATTATAAAGGTCTACTATGCCTAAATCTATTAATTATGGAGTCCACCGTAATGCCACCCTGTATTTGATCAGCTTAAACTATGATCCGAAAAAATTATCTTTGAAACTATGTGTTTGGTTTTGACATTATTAAAAATGTTTCGAGCTGCATCTAAATCTATATGGTTAACCGTCATACTAATCCATTATTACTAAAAGTGGATTCATCTGTAAACAGCACATTATAAAAAAAACATCGTCACTAACCTTCTCCAATGCCCATGAACAAAAATCTATCAGTCTTTGAAAGTCTGTTCCATACAGATTTTGATGCATCTCGAAACATTTTTAATAATGTCAAAACCAAACACATGGTTGAAAATAATTTTTTCGGATCATAGTTTAAGCTGATCAAATACAGAGTGTTATATTTAGGCATTGCGTTGGAAAAATAATGTAATATTTCAATTATTAGTCTAATTTTTTTCAGTTAAAATTGGATTTGGCCGATTCCATAGTTTTCGAAGTTATTGGTTTTCTTGTAAGTGCTTCCATTTTTAGAAGTATCAAAATATCTCGAAAACTAAAAAGCTTTGAACTTATAATCTATAAATACAATAAGGTCAATAAGGTCTTCCATGAGAAATAATATAACTTTGATACGCCACACTTTTTTGGGACGACCTGTATATTTCAAAATAAATTTAAAATGAACCCTTATCTACCCACATATCCATGAATAAACAAAATTTTCAAAATATTAACCGTTTAGCCACAATGGACCGTCGCGTCTACCCTGTACAATGTTTAAATCAGCTTATTTTGTTTTAGGAAATTTTCCTAAATGGACTCAGAAAATCTGGCTGATGAGGTTGAGTTAAACTTCAATTTCAAATTTGCCGAGGAACAAGAAACCATCAATCATCAAATTCTAGAACATAAACGAAGTCTACAAATTCGATTAGTTAATGTGAATAATCCCAAAACACATTTAAAAGAACAAAAACATGAAACCAGACAAGAAGAGTTGGATTACTTTAGTAAACTAAAACTAGAAAATACTAGTATAGACATCAAAGATGAAGATGAAGAAATTGATCCAGATGAAAATTTGGTAGCTGCAAATATTAATGCAACAAACAGCGAAAAAAAATATAAGTGTAAAATTTGTGACAGAGGTTTCAGCGGTGCTGGAGATCGAAACGTACATTTTATGAGACATACTGGGGACAGAAGACATAAATGCGATATATGTGGTAAAGCTTTTTATACCAGATATACTTTAAAATGTCACACTTCAATCCATACTGACGAAAAACTACACACTTGTCCGATTTGCCAACGTGGTTTCCATCATAGTGCTAACCTCAAAATCCATATGTCTATCCATACTGGTGAAAAACGGCATAAGTGTGAATATTGCAATAAAAAATTTGTTGCAACAAATAACCTCAAAAGGCATCTCGTCACTCATACCCGAGAAAAAAAATTTCAATGCAAAATATGCGATAAAACTTTCGCACATCGAAGTTACTTAAAATCTCATCTTTTGGTCCACATAGGCAGAAAAAAATTCCAGTGTTTTACTTGCGACAAAATATTTTCTTCAAAGAAGACTCTGCAGTCTCATTTTTTAATCCATACTGATCCAAAAGAACATCCGTGCCAAGTTTGTGGTAAAATATGCAGTACAAAACTATCTCTGACATTCCATTATAAAAGTCACACCAGAAAAAACAATTACACCTGCACGAAATGTGATCGCAAATTCATTTACTTGCGTACTTTCCAGAAGCACGAATGTGACTTTAAATGTAACTTTTGTGACAAAATATTCAACAACAAGCATTATCTAAGTAGACATCTTCAGACTCATACTGGTGAGAGAAATTTCGAGTGCAATATTTGTAAAAAGAGATTTAATCGAAAATCCCATTTAGAAGGACATCATAAAACTCATTCCACGATAAAAAGTTATACTTGTCTTACTTGCGGTCGGCATTTTGCCTTGAAAGGTTTCTTCGAACGGCATGTAAAAGTTTGTTCGAAATTTCGGTTTCGGTGTAACATTTGCGAGAAAATTCTATCTAACAATAAGACTCTACGGTATCATTTGAAAACTCATTTAAAAGAAGAGTATAAGTGTACGAAATGTAATCGCATTTTTGTTATATTAAAGGCCTATCAAAAACATTTAAAAAGGCATAAGTATGGGAAATTAAAAAAAAAAGTCGGATGAGTCAAAATGTTTATTGAGCTCATAAATTTTACTTTTACTTTTGTTCAAAACTTTGTTAGCCCCAGTTGTTAGAGAGTTTGACCTCGCACAAAATGTAATATCGATGAAACTTGGCATTTAAGCACTTGAATGGGTGTAGAAAACGATAAAAAAATCTTTGCTGCTCTAGTGTATACTAACTTCACAATTTCGAAAATATAATCGAAAATTTGGTTTTTCCATTATATCTCGAAATAAAATAAAAATTTCGAAAAACTAATAGCACCACGTGAAAGAGAGGAAAATTTTACTATAAACTAATATTATGTTATTTTAAAAAAGAATTTGTATTACTATAAAAAAATTTTAAAATTCTACGCGCGTCGAGCAGTTGAATACAAATATTATTCAGGCAAGGCGTTCGAAAAAACTAAAGTATCTTTGTCTAAAATGTACGCAAAAAAAGCGTTTTAAAGGGGAGACTCTAAGCTTTCTCAGGAAGTCATTAGTTTTTATTTTTTTTTTTGTTTTGTCATAGAAAATTTGGCCGGAAGTTATAATTTCTAAAATTCTCACTGATTTTTATAAAACTGAATATATCTATTAATAGAGGCATAACAAAAAAATCCTTGTACATTTATCATCATTATACTTTTACTTTTGATTTAAATATAATTAAAATGATGAACATTATCTCTGTTTAATAAAAATTATGTTTTAAAATGAACATTCATTCGACGTAATTTTTATTTTCAAAATAGTATTTATATAAATCAGAAATTAATATTTTTTTTAAATAAAGGTAAAAATAATTTAGAAATTGCTTCACATAAATAAATAAATATGGAAAATTAGAATAAAATAGAAATTGTACCGATTTTTTAAGTATAATTATATCAAATTAAATAAATAAATAAATTTAAATTAAATATTCTGCTATAATAAAAAAAACAAATATTTTTCTTATGTTATAATTGGGGTTTGAATGCAAAACATAAAATGTGACAGTTATATCGGACCAAATATTTTTAATATTTTTTGTATCATCAGTAGGTTAGGATATATTTTTTGAAATATTGTAAAAGTCATATTTTATCAGATTTTGTTATAGGATTTTTGATTGTATATACATATTTGGATTAATTATCGAGTGTATTGTATTAATATTTAAAATTCTAATTGTTGTATAATTTGCGGGGATATAGTATTTATTTTTATTTTTTTCTTTTTTGCTAGTATCTATGTTTAATGTTAAATTGTAATTTCTATTACTAATTTGTATATGTAACAATTTTTTTAATGTATCAAATAAACAATAAACAATTTTAATTATATTTAAATCAAAAGTAAGAGTATAATGACGATAAATGTACAAAGATTTTTTTTTGTTTTGCCTCTATTAATAGATATCTTCAGTTTTATAAAAATCAGTGAGAATTTTAGAAATTATAACTTCCGGTAAAATTTTCTATGAGCAAACAAAAAAACTTAAAAACTAAAGACTTTCTGAGAAAGCTTAGAGTCTCCTCTTTAAAACGCTTTCTTTTTTTTCTTTGCGTACATTTTAGGCAAAGATACATTAGTTTTCCCGAACGCCTCGTTGAATATTTTTATTCAACGGCGCCGGCGCGCGTAGACTTTTCGAATTTGTTTTCTTAGTTTTAATAAGTTTTATAGTAATACAAATTCTTTTTTAAAATAACTTATATTATTTTTTAGTAAAATTTTCTGCTCTTTCACGTCGAAAAACCAAATTTTCGATTTTATTTTCGAAATTGTGAAGTTAGCAAGTTTCACATTTTGTGCGAGCTTTTGGTCAATATCCTTCTCTGGCAACTGGGCTATGTACCAATTTTAATGTTAAGATATTATTTAAACATATCTTTTTGTTTGTAGACTTAAGTGGTATTCAATAAAGAAAACTTTTTTATTTTTAAAAATTTGTATAGGTACCAACAACATTTAGTTTTTGTATAACTTTTCTGTTCTTAGACAATAAAAAGTATAATTACTAATTATATTAGTTTTTTTAATATTAAAATCTAATTTATTTAAGTAGGTACTTAAAGTGTTTTTAGCAATATTTTATAGTTCAATTTTTTAAATAAAAATAAATTTGTTTGATTTTATTTACAGGTTTATTTTCTTATATTAAGTATAGTATACTATATTTTTTCTACTAACAAAATTGTTATTAAAAAATCAATTAAAAAATCTTCATTTTTGACAAAACGATTAAACTTCACTCTTTATTACTTGTAACAAAATTAAAATATGTTTTGTATTTTTGATTACCGATACATTTAAAAACTAATATACATATACAGATGGAACAATAAGTTCCTAATCCACTCCAGCTGACCATTAACATGATGTTCCCATCTCTACACCAAGGGCATTGCATCTCCAAGCACCGTTGCCAAACGAACAGTAAGTTCTAGTTTTTAAGAAATTCCTGTTTCTGATTGCAATAATTTTTATCCAATATGACTATCACTTGTAATCTCCCTAGAGCATGAATTACTATCGGAAATATTTCCGAAAGCATGAATTTTTTAAAAGTATCCCGAGTCAGGAGATATTTCCTGATAGTAATTCAATATCGTGGAAGATTCGGTAAGAAAATTTCACACCAAAGTAATATAAAAAATTATAACATGACATTTTCGGAAGACCGGTGTATTTTTATAATTTGACACTTGACAGAAATACTATCGCTGTGGTACAGGGTAGGAAAATACTATCGCCAAGTTCTTTGGTTGCTGAAACGAAAGCTTCTTATTGGTTAAAAAATGTTGGTGTGAAATTTTCACTATAAGCTTCTAGACAATATTCAAAGACATTATTTGTAGTCTAAAAGTTCGTCTATCTAATATGCTAAACTGTTTTATTTCAATTATGTAATGCAATTATTTACACTTGATAAGAAAACTTTTCATAAAAATTTAAACATTTTATAATAATTCTAATTAAGTATTTTAACGCCAAAAATGATATTTTGTTGACGGCTTCAATGAAATTAATATTTATTCTGATCACTCCCTGATTTTTGTTAAATTGATTGGGCAACTATGCACTGGAGTGTATTTGTGTATGTGTATTATAACATAACCTTAAAAATTGAGTTTGTCTTTAATAATTTTTACTAACGTTTGTGTTAATTCCCAAGTTTTAGTTTTGTGATTTAGTGTTTAACATACAATTCTGTGATTCCGTACTGCCTTAATGATGATTTAATCTTTATAAATGAGATTTTTATGAAAATCCTACAAGAGTCCCACATTCAGGTCGATACTAATCAAGTCATTTAGAGGAAATTTAAAAGAAAAGTAAGTAGTTAGTTACATTGTTAACGTCAAGAATATCGTCGACTTGTGTAAATCTTTTAATTCAAATACAAGTAATAGGTGTGCCCATGAAAGGAAAGTAATTAACTAAAACTGGGAAATCAGTAAGAAAACTATATTATTATTAAACCAGCTGCTGTAGATCTTTAATATTTGGAAGCCATGTATAAATTGTTGTATAAATAATTTCTTGCGTTTTAAAATATTGCTTGAATTGGAAATAAGAGGCCTCAAAAGCATAGTTTATATTTATGTTGATCAAATATTGTTTTTATTATTTCTAACATCTTGTGTTGTAGAACATGGGTTGGTTTTGAAATGGGAAGGCGACAAATTGAAAGTTTAGATTTTTGCAGGTCTGATATTCTTGACTTTGTCATTTCACTTAGCCGTTCTTAAACTAGGTGCTATATGAAAATTATTTTCCAGAATAAAAATGGATTTGGAAATAGGTCGTTCTGAAACCGAATTAAAAGACAAAACTATAGAAGACACGAAAATACATATTAAACAGGAAATAAAAGACGAAACAGATATATATTCAGATAACTCAATTAATAATGAGAGTGAAGATGACATTGTTATGAAAACAGAATATGAAAGCGACAAGGACGATATTCCGGATCTCGTTAAAATTGAAGTTTGTGAAGAATTTATTAAACATGAAGTGAATTTAGATAAAGATGATTGCACATTAAACTCGGGAAAAGAGACAGAAGACGAAAAATTTCAACATTCTATGAATTATGGACACTCTAGTGGTCAAAAACACATGTGTCATCTTTGTAAAAAAGAATTTGCTAGCGATCAGTATCTGAAAATTCATATCCGCAAGAAGATCTGTTGCATTGCAGATGACAAACAAAATAAATGCATGAAATTGGAGGATTTGTTTATAACAGTCGAAACTGATATTAAAGTATCAATAAAAAGAAAAAAGTTCAAGTGCACCCTTTGCAAAAAAGTACTGACAGGTATAACTAGCATACAAAGACACCTGCTGATCCATACCGGTGAAAAGAAATATACTTGTCACAAATGCAATCGTAGCTTTGGACTTAAAAGCAGCTTAAAAAAACATCAAATTACTCATCGACAGAAGGAGTACAAATGTCACATATGCGATAAAATTTTAACCAGTAAGAACTTTCTAAAAAACCACATGGAACAACATACAAACGAAGGCAAATACGTCTGTAATATCTGTAACTGTAATTTCGGATTGGAGAGCAGTTTAAAGAGGCACCAAGTCATTCACAAAGAAAAACAGGACCAGTGTAGCATTTGTCAAAAATTTTTCAGCAGTGAGAAATTCCTACAGATTCACATGCAACAACACAACGACAAAAATCGGTACTCGTGTGACATTTGCGACAGTAGTTTCGGTATAGAAAGTAGTTTAAAGCGACATCAAATTTCCCACAGACAAAAACAGTACAAGTGCGACTATTGTGATAAGTTTTTCATGACTGAAAAATACCTAGGAAATCATTTACACGAACATAGTACTGAACCGAAGAAGTATCATTGTGATATGTGTAACGCAAGTTTTGGAGTAGAGAGCAATTTAAGGAGGCATAGAGTTAAGCATAAAACAGAATTTAGAAAATTTTCTTGCGAATATTGTCCTAGGGTTTTCAATAACGTGGCTTCTCTAAACGGGCATCAGCAGGTTCATAGGACTGAAATAGATGCTAGGGAAAAGATAGACTTAGCCAGTTTAAAGAAGGAATGTGAAAATCTGGATGAAAATAGACAAGAACAATGTTGATACCAAAAGTCTGGGGTATATTATCGTTAAATACAGGGTCCTAGTTGAAATCCACATTCATACTCATTTTCTACGCTTAGGTTCGTTCGCAATATCTTTCAAAATGTTCTTACCTGTCGATAGTTTCCTATTTTCTTCTCAAAAAAATATAGATATTTGAAATTTTGATTTTACTGATAAACAATTGTAATTTTAGGCTAGTACTATTGTAAATAAATATATATATTATTAATAAAATTAAAATTTTTGTAAATTTATTTATTTAATGGTCTTTGCAGCAAGAAGTAAAAAGATTTACTCCCATTTTACGTATTATATATATATTATTAATAAAATAAAATTAAAATTTTTGTAAATTTATCTATTTAATGGTCTTTGCAGCAAGAAGTAAAAAGATCTACTCCCATTTTAAGCATAACAAAGCCCCTCAGAAAAATAAAGATAACTTGACCAGATTTATTTTTGTGAATACTAAGATATGGAGGACTCTGTCGATGTATGATACCAACCTTTACTTGATGAAAAGCCATAATTATTCTAGGAAATAAGACCCAACTATGGTCGATTTTCACAAACACTTTTATTTAAATAAACAGTAAATTATACATTAAAAAAATATTATTTAATTATTATTATAGTTAAAAATTTTTATCCAATTTCAGAAAATTGATTTGTAACTTCTTCACGTAAATTTTACAACTATTTTTATAATTGATTTTTTCATAAAATTGTACGTTTACATATTGAAATAAAAATATCTGGAAGTGTTTCCACAAGGACGTTGACGTTCCCATCTCTATACAACGAATGTTTATAACCTAAAATTCAGTCATGATTTCTTATAAGTGCGTTTTAGTTTAGGGAAAGTTATGCATTTTATTAAATAATGAAGTAAAAGTATTATTTCAAGATACTTCTGTAAGTAAAAGTGACTGTTTCAAACTTTAAAATAACTTGTGAAACTGAATATTGTGAAGAGGGGAATTAACAGTAAGTACCTAAATGTTTAGATGGAGCAGAAATCGTTCCACCAATTACCTTTTAATCCTTTTTATATATGGTTATGATGTTTTCTGCTAAACTACGTTTCTTTGTACAGCATCATAAATTAGTTTATTACAGTTAATTAATGTAATATTGTATTTATTACGTATAGAAGTTAGAAGTTACACCTACTTATGTGATGTCAATATCTAGTCGATTTAGAGGTGGTCGGTTGTTATGGTGTATAACAGCATTTTATTTATTTTTTTATAGTATATTACGTAACAAGTGTTGTAAGTAGCATATTACGCACGAATGGAAAAATTGTGCGTAATTCCATGAGTGCGTAACTGCTTTACAACACGCATTACGTACTTTACTTTATCTAACAAAAATAAGTATTTTTTTAAATATAAAATTTACGTTTCTAATTAATTTTATAGTAAGGACAGATTTAAAAGTGATTGACTTTTATGTTGACTAAATCGATTTAATTGTACTATATTTATTTATTAAAACAACCTCTTAAAAATGTTTAAAATAACATCTTTAATAGCAATAATTGTCCATTATATTTCTGTCAAACTTTTATGTAATGTGTATTGCCTAAATTGATTAAATTAGTATTATTATTATTAATATTTTGAATAAAACTGTTGTCCTAAGACAATAATCATTCGGAAATTAACGGTTTATAATTTATATATCGACTTTTTGTCATCATAAAACACGCGTATGTTATCCTTAGATTATATATGCTTCGCTAGATACGGCATCCTGTAGTGTTTGTTTGGTAATAGAGGGGTAATGATGAGAGGGGGTGAAGGGGCAATAGCGTACTATGATACCATTTAGAATATTTTGGTACAGTGTATATTGTCATATTTATACAACACTTATTTCTATTTCATTTTCTAAGGAATGAGTGACTTCCATGTAGGTTACAGTAAAATGGGAATTAATGTGAATCGAAAATAAATAAAATACCATGGAAGACTACTAAAATTGTTTGGAATGGGAATAATCTGAGAGGTTGAATACCATCCTCTTGCGCTTCTGTTTATTTTAAATGCTATATCATATAATATGCTTTATGTATCTAGTATTAATTTTGTAGATGTTATGTTTATGCCATACATAATTGTATTATTCATTTGGTAGCCAGCAATGAACCCATATATTTGAAAATAACCATACATACTGAAATGGAATTTGACATCAAAATTATAATATTTAACTAAAATTAAATAAAAAACCAAATACCCAGACTATGCATAATCCATTATTTCTTCTAAAAAAGTATCTTGTCAGTTTAAATATTAATTGAAACATCACCTAGAAACAAAGAAATGATAGTATTAAAATAAAGTTTAAAAGAATAAATAAAAGTGATATTTGATTAAGAAATATAAAAGTTAGAAGTTAACTTACCTGTGGGAATGATTTAATGTGAGATAACTATTACAGTGAAAATTCTTCTTGAATAGCTCTGGTAATAATCTAAAAATTAAAATCAAAATGAAATAATATTCAAAATTTAAAAATTTTACCAACAATTTAATTTCAGGACAATCTATATAACAAAATTTAATTTCAGGACAATCTGTATAACAAAATTATATTAAAAGTTGTGACAACTGTTTAAAATGAAATTCAAAGTTACCAACATTGGTGACTAAATTATAAATTAGTAAAATGTATAAAAACAGACACCAGAATATAAAGGAAAAACATGTTAATCGTTATAATTAAAATTATAAAAACTGAAACACATAAAACTTAAAATAAAATACAATAGAATCAAAAATTTGAAATAATAACAGCTAATTCAGAAATAATTTGAGAGTTTTTTGTTTTGCTTTAAGAGGTAACATAGCAACAGAAAGAAAGGGTTGTTGAATTTTTGGGAAAAAAAAGGGAGATAGGAGAAAAATTTGGAAGAAAATAATTTATTGAAATTTAAAGAAGTAATTAATAAAATCGAGAAAGTTTTATATTCTGGAGATCTATTTATGACTACGATAATGTACAATAATTAGTAATAAATATTACCAAATATTATTTAAACAATAACTTGCCTGATGTACGAAGAATACGCCATTATTACTTTGTATTAATCCTGAGGACCAATTTGTATGTATCTTACTCAGCTGAGTATATACAAACCTTGAGAGACAGCGAACTAGGAGATATCACGACACGAGGATTCCAGCTGCACAATATATCCCTGGGATAAAATATTTAAATACATACAATAAAAATTCTGAGCATAGTCGTGGCGATAACAACACATTATTAAAAATTATATAACAAAATTAAAATTTTCAAATTACAAGAACATTATCAAAAATTAATATAAATTAAATAAAAGTTAAATTATAATAAAAGTAATAAATATTATTATAATACATTCTATTCACGTTGTGACTAAATTTTCTTGGCTAATTTTATCATGATGTCAATGATCGCCTTTTGGTTTCAAATCGTCATTTGCAACAACAATTAAACCTAGCAATTATGTCAATTCAATCAACAACTCAATAGTTAACAAAAGCGTTAAATACGAGTAAATATTTTTTTATAGCAAATTAAAAATCCCATTGATTATAAACTCGTTAATACAGAAAAACAAAATGAAAAGTTGGTAGGTATATTAACCTTCCACTGGTCGCGCCATATTGTTGATCAAAGCTGGTCGCGTCGGGTCTGTTAGACCCACATTTACAAAGTATTGTTAAATTTTAAATATTTTTTTATTTCACTCCTAGTTGTACTACAGTGGTAATTACTCTTTGGTTTTTGTGGAAAAAAGGCAAACAAAAGGAATTTTGCAATATAGCAAAATAGCACATTAAAACAACAATATCAAATAAAAACAAGTTTAAAACAATAAAATTAAAATGGAACATTCAGGAATCACTAAAACACATGAGGCACATATTCTTTGAGTTATTTTCAGCTTTGCTTAATTTTCTTCCACACTAATGAAAAGTTACGTGTCAGCGTACTTATATTTTTATGGTACACCAGTGGTCGCACTGGGTCTGGGTACTAAAAACAGCTGATATTCAACACAAAGTAGGAAGCTACTAAAGGAAAGAGAGTTGGCAGAGTTTCCACTTGTAAACAATTACACTGAATATACTATCTGATAGACCTGGCGCGACCACTGGAAGGTTAATACAAAAGATACGTCAAAATGTACCTTAGACAGATTGGTTTGAGTAATAAATGCAAAATTTGCTGATGAACATGGTTTTAACAAAACATAAATTGTATACAATAGATATTTAAACAATTCATTTACAATTCAAATAAAGTATACATAATTTACGTTTAGTTCTTATTTTCACTTCCTGTCGTATCCAACAGCACCCCTATGGAATACATATGAAAAGATTTGATGTTGTACACTTAACAAGACTTTGGAATTTTGTTGAGAAATTGTTCTCTAAACTAATTATACATAGCAAAAACTTTCAAAAACTGTAAAAATATACAAGATTGGCACAATAATTCTCAAAAAACAATATCTGACATTTGTCAAACTTTACGATATGAGCGGGTATCGTCGAAGTTTGAAATCGAATCAATGGATTAGTACTCTAGAGTTCCATCGGACCATCCAAACAAATAACCTAGGTATAGTCGAACTCAATCCTTTATGAGAATGAAAAAACAGCAAAGGATTACCGCCAATAGATGCTCATGAATCTGGACATTTTTGAGCACTTTAAAGTCGAAAACATGTCTATATACATAAAAATAAAATAATATTTTGGCTATTAGGACCACTGTGCAAAGATTCAATAACCAACTTAGCTGGATATCGTTATAGGGGAGAATGGCGTATAATTATTAATTATGAGTTTAATATGAATTTACATTTTAATTTCTTATAACGCATATTAGATTTGAATTACTAATTAAAATTTTGTCTTAAATTAATTTAACTAAACTGTGGGGTGTGAGGTTACACTCATAAGAGGCGACAATGGAAGTGTGGTTATAGTTTTTACATTTTCAATTGCAGTAACAAAATTCTCAGATGTGCAGACAGGTTACTTTGGCGGCTTGTAGATGTGCCGACAAGTGGCTTTGTCGGTATTAGCGGCATGTAGATGTGCCGACAAGTGGCTTTGTCGGTATTAGCGACTTGTATAAAGCGGGATCACTTTGTTCTGCAATTAAAGTAGGAAGTAGGAAGTTAGACAAATATTGTCTTCAGTAGTGAGGGCTAGGAAAATATTCATACAGGGATACACTGTGCTTGTGTTCGCACTTGATTTTTGATTTAGTGAATAGTAGGTGGTAGGTGATTCGTGGCGTTAGTTTATTTCAATTAATATTATTCTTGGCTTCCGTGTATATACATACTTTTTTTTATTTTGAAACATTGTTACAGTGTACTTCTTATTTATTTATTCGGTGTCAATTTCAATATGTTTCGTCCTTGGGAAAATACAGTTTTTTTAAGTGGATCTAAAGAATCGGAACAATCACTAAATGATATTCCAATGGATTATGTGGTATCAGGTTGTAGTCCCAAAGATTCCTGGCATTAACAAGGGGCCACGAGGTATTGCGCCTTCCGCCCTATTTTTGTGTATTTAACCCCATAGAATTAATTTGGGGACAACTTATAAAAAGAATAAGGCGTCATAACGTGTTTCCCAAATTTGATGGGTTGATAGCAAATTTGGTAAAAGAAGAAATTAACAAAATTTCAGCTGATGATTGGCAGAAAAAAATCAAACATGTCATCAAAGAAGAAAATTCTTATATAACGAGTCCGACCAAATTTATTATCAATGTTGATGACAGTAATTCCGATGGTGAGGGTTGAGATAGGGTAGGTAAGCTTAATTAATTTATAATATTTATGACTTTATTCACCGTGTTTTTAATTTTAGAATTAAAATTTGAGACAAAATTTTAATTAGCAACGTTTCTGAATCTCACAAGAGATCAGAAAATGAAGCTATAGGCCAGGTGGAGTGGTCAACCTCTATTCAAATCTAATATGCGTTATAGAAATTAAAATGTAAATTCATATTAAAGAAAGTTAATCAATATAGAAATTTTACGCAAATTACCCCTAACGATCTCCAGTAACTTGGTTATTGAATCTTTGCACAGTGGTCCTAATAGACAAAATATCATTTTATTTTTATGTATATGGACAGTGTACGGTGTTTTCGACATTAAAATACTCAAAAATGTCCAGATCAATCAGTATTTCTTCTATTGGCGGTATCCTTTGCTGTTTTTATAGCGTTTTTTCTTTCTCATAAAGCGGTGGGTTCTACTATACCATATCTAGCGCAGCATATACAGGGTGGGCCACGCTCAACGGGACGGAGCTTACTGGGAAAACGAAAAATGTTATGAAAAAGTTATTTGGCAGGAGTACGTAGGTTAGTGACGACTACATTTCTAAATTAGTTAGACATATACAGGGTGTTCCAAAAAAGCGTGATATATCAAAGTTATGTTTTTTTTAATGGAACACCCTGTATTTTATTTTATTTTTGAAGTATATTGAACAAAATAATGTCACTTTATTAAGGGCTCCATATACCCATTCTTGATAGTTTTCGACTTAAATGACTATTTTTGCGAAATTAATATGGTTTAAATACATTCTTTACACTTCGTCCCATAAAAATTAACTAACGCATTTTTGTTTATTAATTGCCAATTAGGAAGGCCATCGATACGAATTATTGTAATGTAAAGTTTATTTACAGGGTGTTGTTAATTGAGAGTTTCATGACAATACAATATTTTATACGATTACTGCGTTATTCTAAATGGGACACCCTGTATTTTGTTATTGTAATAAAAGGGTAAAACAATTCCCTTTCAAATTACTACAAGGTTCCCTATACCAATATCTACCAAGTTCAGACTTATTTGCATTATTTTACCTGCATCAATAAAAATCGGTAATTTTATAACACGTTTTTATTAAGTAAGCTATGAAATAGACAAAACACTAGTTTGCTGTCAAACTGTGACAATAGTTTAATTTTTACCGTGTTATTAGCTGTCGTTCAGATACAAAATGAAAGAATATACAGTTGAAGATAGAGTTAATATGATTTTCATACTCGGAGAATGTTTTTAAAACTGTCTATTAGCATCACGAGTTTATGCCGAGAGATATCCCTTAAAAGATCATCCTCGCAAAGAGGTATTTGAAAGGCTGCTAGCAAGGTTTCGTGAAACCGGCAGTGTTTCTTACAAAAAACGAGATATTAGAAAGCTCGTAACTCGCAACGAAAATACAGAGTTGGAAGTTCTCCAATCACTTATTGAAAAACCAAACACTAGCACAAGAGTTATGGCCAGGGAATTGGAAATAAGTCGGACTAGTATCAGAAGAATTATTAAAAATCATTGTTACCATCCATACCACATTCAGATGCACCAACATTTGTATGGAACGGATTTTCACCGTAGATTGGAATTTTGTTTATGGTTTCTCGAAAAAGCGGGAGAAGACGAATTCTTTTTTGATAAAATATTATTCACAGACGAATCTACGTTCCATAATAGTGGACTAGTGAATAGACACAACTTTCACTATTACAGTACCGAAAATAAAAAAGAATTTAGAACGATAGATCGTCAAAACCGATGGTCTTTAAACGTTTATGGAGGATTAATAGGAGAATATGTTGTGGGACCGTATTTTTTTAATGGCATTTTAAATGGACTAAGTTTTCCAGATTCCTTCAGAGAGATTTTTCTGTTCTGTTAGAAAATATCCCTTTGAATGTAAGAAGCAGAATGTGGGTACAGCTCAATGGTGCTCCCGCACATTTTTCTCTCATTGTAAGATCATATTTAAATCGAAAATTTCCGGAAAAGTGGATTGGTAGAGGTAGTCCTAACAATTTGCCCCCTAGATCTCCCTGTTTAACCAACATGGACTTCTTTTTATGGGGGTACATTAAAAATTTAGTGTATCAGACTCCACCCACGACTGCCCAAGATATGAAAATTCGTACCCGTGAAGCGTTTGCAACCAGAAATGTTAAGAAGTGTAAAAAAAAATTTTGAGAAGAGAGTCCGATTATGTATCGAACAAAATGGGCACCATTTTGAACATTTGTTGTAAAGTTATTTGTTTTGCCTATTTCATAGCTTACTTAATAAAAACGTGTTATAAAATTACCGATTTTTATTGATGCAGGTAAAATAATGCAAATAAGTCTGAAATTGGTGGATATTGGTATAGGGAACCTTGTAGTAATTTGAAAGGGAATTGTTTTACCCTTTTATTACAATAACAAAATACAGGGTGTCCCATTTATACTGTATTTGAAAATCAGGAGAGAGTAAATTCCCAGAATAAAAAGTAATTCGGTATGCAAAACTATAGTACAGTACGTGCGGTAAAACTTCAATATTTGTAATGCATTCTAAATTGTTTTTGTTAATTTCAATACAAAATTTATTAAATTTCTTGGACTATCACATTATTTTAAGATCTTTCATTGTTACTACAGTAGGCCTAAGAGGATTAACGTGCGTCATAGGCGTAACCAGAATAGAAAAGGATAATTGTTATTTAACGACCTCCGAATGGCAACAGCTTCTAATGACAGATATTTTGGCTTAAATAGTTTCTAGAAATGCAGTTATTTGATTTTCGATAAACGTGACAAATAGTAGTGACTAAAAATGGAAGCAGTTTGTGAGTATACGCCAGTGAAAAAATTAAAACTAGACCATTTATCGCTCAATGAAAAGAGTGCTGTAGTGAATGTGTACCACTATTTTAAACATCAAAATCCCTCAAACACTATTGACAGTGTAGTTGAAACAACATCTAAGGCAATGGGATATGGAAAATCTACAATATATAGAGTTCTAAAGGAGGAAAAATCAGGTGGAGTAACCTCACCAAAGCCGAAACCAGGTAGACCAAAACTATTAAAAGTCAACGTGGACGAGTTTTTTAAAAATGCTATTCGTAAGCTTGTTCACTCATTTTTTATAAACAAGCAAATACCAACTTTAGATAAAGTTTTGCAAGCCATTACGAATGATGTTGATTTACCCACATTAAACCGGGATAAACTATGGAAAGTGTTACATGAGTTAAACTTTAAATTTGAAAAAATGGGCAGACACTCAATGCTAATTGATTCTGAAGAAATTGTATGTTGGAGAAGACAGTACCTCAGAAGAATACAACAAGTTAAAGCTCAAAATAAAAACATTTATTATTTAGATGAAACATGGGTTAATGAAGGACATTGTGTAGGAAGAGTTTGGAAAGACAAAAATATAAAATCATCCCATCAAGCTTTTCTAGAAGGATATACTACTGGTTTTAAGGAACCTATAGGAAAAGGTAAAAGATTAATTATTTGTCATATAGGCAGTACAAACGGTTTTTTTGAGAATGGTTTACTCTTATTTGAATCAAAAAAAACCGTTGATTATCACGAAGAAATGAATGGAGACGTGTTTGAGGAATATTTTGAACAGATGATTCAATTCATACCAAAAGGATCGGTTATTGTAATGGACAATGCAAGTTACCACTCCAGATTACTTGAACCTTTACCAACCACTAAATGGAAAAAGGGTGAAATTGCAAAATGGTTATCTTCTAAAAATTTAGCCTTTGACAATACAATGCTGAGGGCAGAATTGTTAACTATTGCTAAAAAACATAAGCAAAATTATAAAAAATATAATATTGAGGAGATAGCCAAAAAACGAGAAATTGAAATCCTTCGTTTACCACCCTACCATTGTGAGCTGAATCCGATAGAATTAATATGGGCTCAAGTTAAAGGTTATGTTGCCAGAAATAACACTACTTTTAAATTATCAGATGTTAAAAATCTCTTCAATAAGGCAATATCTGAAGTAACAAGTGAAAATTGGCAAAAATGTATTAGACACGTTACAGAAATAGAAAAAAAAATGTGGGAGCTAGATAACATAATTGATATTACTATAGAGCCCATTGTAATTTCTCTAGAATCAGATGGTGAATCTTCTGACACAGAGTGCGAGGAACCATAACTTTAAAATTATTAATTTATGTACTTTAATTTTATTTTTAGATTTTTATTTTTTAAGATTTAATATTGTCGTATTTTTTGCATGTTGCTCGTCAAATTTTATCCTTGCGGTTGGTTTTTTTTTCTCATATACCTACTTAATTGTTTTTTTAGCTCCTCATATTAATTTATAAATAATTGTAATTATCTGTACATATTATATACATATTTTGTAAATAAACATATGCCTAAAACAAAATGCCTAAAATAATATTGACTTTTTCTTCATTTTACCCAAATTAAATTACTACTTACGAATTATGTTTATCTATCTAAAATTGGTAATCTAGGTATAAATAACTAAAACAAATTAAATATTTCTATTTCCATATTAATTTAATTTTGAAAACGCACGTCTATGGTTTACTGCCTTTAACACTGATAACTGCAAAACATTTCTGGGAATTTACTCTCTCTTGATTTTCAAATACAGTATAGAATAACGCAGTAATCGTATAAAATATTGTATTGCCATGAAACTCTCAATTAACAACACCCTGTAAATAAACTTTACATTACAATAATTCGTATCGATGGCCTTCCTAATTGGCAATTAATAAACAAAAATGCGTTAGTTAATTTTTATGGGACGAAGTGTAATGAATGTATTTAAACCATATTAATTTCGCAAAAAAAATCATTTAAATCGAAAACTATCAAGAATGGGTATAGGGAGCCCTTAATAAAGTGACATTATTTTGTTCAATATACTTCAAAAATAAAATAAAATACAGGGTGTTCCATTAAAAAAAAACATAACTTTGATATATCACGCTTTTTTGGAACACTCTGTATATGTCTAACTAATTTAGAAATGTAGTCGTCACTAACCTACGTACTCCTGCCAAATAACTTTTTCATAACATTTTTCGTTTTCCCAGTAAGCTCCGTCCCGTTGAGCGTGGCCCACCCTGTATGATCTAAGATGTTATCCTTCGCTTACTGGTGTTTTTGACAGTACAATATTTGACATTTACAGTGCAAGGCGTAAAAAAATTTTTAAGGCGTCGCGTCGATATCTAGGTCAATTGGCATAGCATTTTGTTATTATTTTATACTATTTATATTTATATTCTCTTGTCAGACGTAATTTATAAAGATTTTTATTTCAGATAATATTACAAATGGATTCCCGTAACTCAATCAATTTGCATATGTTTGAAATCAGGGAGAACACAGATGTAGAAGTACGATCAAAAGATGTTCTAGAAAATAATTGGATGTTTAAAATCGACTCAGATAAATTTAATTTTAACAATAATAAAGAAATCAAAAGTGAAATTGAAGAAAATTGTATAAAAATCGAATATGATAGCGAAGAAGATGCTGTTTTTACTGATTGTCTCAAAAGTGATAACATAACCAAAATCGAAGATATTGAACTACAAATTAAACAAGAAACAGATGATTTTCTTTATGAAGATAAGATAGAAAATAAAAAAGTGAGAACTCGTAAGTTATTTAAAAGAAAAATTGACTGTTGTGAAACAAATACAACATGCCCAATTTGCAGTCGGAAATTTAGTAGTGCAAGTCGTTTACAGCTTCATCTAGTGGTCCATACAGGAGAAAAAAAATTTCAGTGTCATTTTTGCGATAAAAGCTTTAAACAAAATGGTAGTTTAAAATTACATATGAGCGTGCATACGAGTAATCAACAATATACGTGTGAACCATGCAGTAAAAGTTATGTTAGTCAATACTTGCTAGATAAACATAATAAAAGACGTCATAGAATTTGTTCGTCAAAATGTGATTTGTGTCATCAGTATTTCGTTAATCTAGAACAACATCGATTGATTCATAGCCGTAAAAAAGAATATATTTGTTTTAATTGTAATCGTCACTTCAATGATAAAGTCAAATTAAAGAGACACGTATTGATCCATAGCGGTCAGAAGGACTTTAAATGTAATATTTGCCAAAAAGCTTTTTACCTTAACAAACATCTAAGGCAACATCTCGTGACGCATACAGGAGAAAAAAAATTTAAGTGCAAAGTTTGCGAAAAAGGATTTTCTCAAAGCGGTCATTTAAAAACTCATCTAGTGACACATACCGAGGAACGACAATTTAAATGTGATAGGTGTAATGCTAGTTTTCGATTTAAAACTAATTTAACACGACATCTTAAAAGGCATGATCGATAGAACTGATACATCAATTTTTTTTATTTATATCTTGTAATCCATTTTTATTGGATTTTGGGTAATATTCAATCTAATGCACCTAATAAATTTTATGTTATTCAGTTAACATTTATTGTTATCCACTGAGAAATGTATTTTGTATAAAATGATCAATAAAAATGTTAAATAAAATTATAGGTACTGTTTTTATTAGAAAAAACAAATAAAGTTCCAGATCATGTATCACAATTTCGAGAAAAGCCTCCGTCGCAAGAGGCCAGCGGACAATGGTATAGTGCAGGGTCTATCCGGCCGCAAAGAACTTTTAGTTTTAGGAGCCAGAGTGGAAAGAGTATAAATAAAAAATGTGCAATCACTAAGTTGTAATCGAGTATTAGATCGGCTACGCGACCAAATGCATTTCACGATGCTGTGAACTTACCTTTGCGATCATATTCGTTATTAATAGTTCAGTAAATTAACGCCACAAAAACCCCAAACCTGGGCATCAAGTCTGCCCGTCAAAATTTTTTAATTTGCAGGTATTCATAGGTACATTTACCTCCGAAATTCTCAGCTACGTGGAATTTGCGGAAAGGTGGGAAAATGGCTCTAGAGTCCCGAAAATCCGACGATATTGCCGAAATATGACCCTTAGAGCATTTCTGTTTAGACAAAAAATGAAGAGCAGTTCATTACCTACATAGTTGTCCCTATGATTTTTTGCGCTACACGAATATTTTTTGCAAAAACAACGTTTCAAAAATTCTGAATTTTGAGAATCTGAAAATACGGCGCTTCCTTAACAAAATCTTTTTCTTCTTAGGGCTGAGTCTTTGCTCGAATCGTTGTGTTGAGTCCTTGGTAAAATGTTTGTCAGCGATATTCAAATTGCCATTTTTCATTACGGAGTACCTCGACCTATACAGACGATGAACTTCCACCATAGGCGGATCCAGCCGATTGTCAAGGGGGGGCTGTCTTCCACATCAGTTGGAGTTGAGGGTCGGGAGGCTATGGAATATATTAAAAAAAGTAACCTAAAGGGGGGGGCTGCAGCCCCCACAGCCCTCCCCCTGGATCCGCCTATGACTTCCACAGAGGATTTCTTTTCCAGAAACACATGGTGGTTGTCCTTCCTGAGCTCCTGAATCTTTCTGAATATATTTAAGACCTTGCAAAGCCCCATTATCCAAAAGGATTCGGTGAAATTATTCTTGATAAAAAAGAGCAAAAGAAACTTTGGCCCGGTTTTTCAATAATTCAGAGAAATAGATAAAAGGAAAAAGTAACATGATATTATAGCTACAGGTTCCTTCTTTCATCTGAACTTTGAGACATGAAAAAATATTAATTTTTACGTGATTTATTGAAAAATTTGTAATTCGCTTGGGAGTGCTCACTAAATGCGGGGCAGGAGCTAAAAATGGGGGTGCGTTTTGGAGCCGGTTATGTCGAAAAGTATCATATTTTTGACAAAAATGATGAGGATTAGGTAATTTTTGTCCAAACAAAAATTCTCTAATTGTCATATTTTTGGAAATATCGGCGAAAATAGTCGGCTACATCCGACCCTCACCAACCGCTCCACCAGCCAAAAGTGACCCCCGAAAGGGGTTTTTTTTATTTGTTATTGTTATATCTTTTGGTTTTACCAAGAATATGCTTGGAATATAAATATAACCAAATAATATGAATGAGTAAATTAAACACTTCTTCATCTGCTAATTACTATATTACTACTCAAATAATGACCATGTCATAGTGTCATGCGCAAGCGCACTGGTTCAGTATAAACTGTAGTACATGGTGTCCCAAATATATTACACATTTCCCCCTTTTATAATATCTTACTATTTTACTATTTACATTTCTGTATATTCAACCCCACTATACTGTATTTGAAAATCAAGAGAGAGTAAATTCCCAGAAATGTTTTGCAGTTATCAGTGTTAAAGGCAGTAAACCATAGACGTGCGTTTTCAAAATTAAATTAATATGGAAATAGAAATATTTAATTTGTTTTAGTTATTTATACCTAGATTACCAATTTTAGATAGATAAACATAATTCGTAAGTAGTAATTTAATTTGGGTAAAATGAAGAAAAAGTCAATATTATTTTAGGCATTTTGTTTTAGGCATATGTTTATTTACAAAATATGTATATAATATGTACAGATAATTACAATTATTTATAATTTAATATGAGTAGCTAAAAAAACAATTAAGTAGGTATATGAGAAAAAAAAAACCAACCGCAAGGATAAAATTTGACGAGCAACATGCAAAAAATACGACAATATTAAATCTTAAAAAATAAAAATCTAAAAATAAAATTAAAGTACATAAATTAATAATTTTAAAGTTATGGTTCCTCGCACTCTGTGTCAGAAGATTCACCATCTGATTCTAGAGAAATTACAATGGGCTCTATAGTAATATCAATTATGTTATCTAGCTCCCACATTTTTTTTTCTATTTCTGTAACGTGTCTAATACATTTTTGCCAATTTTCACTTGTTACTTCAGATATTGCCTTATTGAAGAGATTTTTAACATCTGATAATTTAAAAGTAGTGTTATTTCTGGCAACATAACGTTTAACTTGAACCCATATTAATTCTATCGGATTCAGCTCACAATGGTAGGGTGGTAAACGAAGGATTTCAATTTCTCGTTTTTTGGCTATCTCCTCAATATTATATTTTTTATAATTTTGCTTATGTTTTTTAGCAATAGTTAACAATTCTGCCCTCAGCATTGTATTGTCAAAGGCTAAATTTTTAGAAGATAACCATTTTGCAATTTCACCCTTTTTCCATTTAGTGGTTGGTAAAGGTTCAAGTAATCTGGAGTGGTAACTTGCATTGTCCATTACAATAACCGATCCTTTTGGTATGAATTGAATCATCTGATCAAAATATTCCTCAAACACGTCTCCATTCATTTCTTCGTGATAATCAACGGTTTTTTTTGATTCAAATAAGAGTAAACCATTCTCAAAAAAACCGTTTGTACTGCCTATATGACAAATAATTAATCTTTTACCTTTTCCTATAGGTTCCTTAAAACCAGTAGTATATCCTTCTAGAAAAGCTTGATGGGATGATTTTATATTTTTGTCTTTCCAAACTCTTCCTACACAATGTCCTTCATTAACCCATGTTTCATCTAAATAATAAATGTTTTTATTTTGAGCTTTAACTTGTTGTATTCTTCTGAGGTACTGTCTTCTCCAACATACAATTTCTTCAGAATCAATTAGCATTGAGTGTCTGCCCATTTTTTCAAATTTAAAGTTTAACTCATGTAACACTTTCCATAGTTTATCCCGGCTTATTGTGGGTAAATCAACATCATTCGTAATGGCTTGCAAAACTTTATCTAAAGTTGGTATTTGCTTGTTTATAAAAAATAAGTGAACAAGCTTACGAATAGCATTTTTAAAAAACTCGTCCACGTTGACTTTTAATAGTTTTGGTCTACCTGGTTTCGGCTTTGGTGAGGTTACTCCACCTGATTTTTCCTCCTTTAGAACTCTATATATTGTAGATTTTCCATATCCCATTGCCTTAGATGTTGTTTCAACTACACTGTCAATAGTGTTTGAGGGATTTTGATGTTTAAAATAGTGGTACACATTCACTACAGCACTCTTTTCATTGAGCGATAAATGGTCTAGTTTTAATTTTTTCACTGGCGTATACTCACAAACTGCTTCCATTTTTAGTCACTACTATTTGTCACGTTTATCGAAAATCAAATAACTGCATTTCTAGAAACTATTTAAGTCAAAATATCTGTCATTAGAAGCTGTTGCCATTCGGAGGTCGTTAAATAACAATTATCCCTTTCTATTCTGGTTACGCCTATGAAGCACGTTAATCCTCTTAGGCCTACTGTAGTAACAATGAAAGATCATAAAATGATGTGATAGTCCAAGAAATTTAATAAATTTTGTATTGAAATTAACAAAAACAATTTAGAATGCATTACAAATATTGAAGTTTTACCGCACGTACTGTACTATAGTTTTGCATACCGAATTACTTTTTATTCTGGGAATTTACTCTCTCTTGATTTTCAAATACAGTATAGTACTATCACTGTTTTCATCACTGGTCACAATCTTACAATTATTATTAGTATTTTCTTCAACCGACAAATCTATTTCTACAGTAGGATTTTCTAAAATATTTGAAGTTTTAAACTGATATTTATTTATTTGATTGATATGTCTTTTCCAAGTCACATTGTTTAAATCTGGAATTTGTACTATATAAGTAGATTTGCCGATTTTTTTAAATATGATAGCTTTTATCCACGTTGGATGTTGAACATTTCTATAGTCTTTTACAGTTACAATTTCACCAATTTCGAAAATTACAAATCTTTTTCCTCCATAATAATATTTTTGTTTTGCCTGCTTTGTTAGGATGCGACTTTTAATATCTGTCGGCGGTTTTATGTTTTTTGGAGGTTTCAAATTATCGAAACGGGTTCTCAATTTTCTTTGGAACATTAATTCCGCTGGACTAAAACCGGTTGTACAAAGAGCAGTATTCCTATAGTCAAAAAGGAAATTACACAGTGCTTTGTTCAGCGAAATACTTTTATTGACTCCCAAATTATTTTTAAGACCGTTTTTTACCGTTTTTACCGCATTTTATGCTGCGCCGTTTGCTGATGGCTGGTAAGGTGGAGATGTAATATGAACGATATCATTCATTCTCAAAAAATCTTGAAATTCTTTTGAGCAGAATGTTGATGCGTTATCCGATACAATCTGTTTTGGTAAGCCCAATCTTGCAAAAACTGATCTGAGCACTTCAATTGTTGTTTGTGAAGTTATCGAGTTCAACTGGAAAACTTCCAACCACTTTGAATATGCGTCTACGATTATCAAAAATTGTTTGTTGCAAAATGGTCCCATGAAATCAATGTGTAATCGATGCCAAATTTCGGGTGGAAAAGGCCAACAATCCAAAACAGCTTTGTTTGGCGTTTTTTTAAACATCATACAATTTTCACAGGTTCGACATATTTTTTCTATATCTTTGTCTAAACCAGGCCACCAGAAGTATGACCGGGCCAAGCTTTTCATTTTGACTATACCCAAATGAGAAGAGTGCAAGTCTTTCAAAATATCTTTTTGTAACACTTTGGGTATAATCAATCGATTGTTCCACAAAAGACAATCGGAATCTACCGTAAGCTCATTTTATACTCTCAGAAAAAAAACTATTTCATCACAGTCAAGTTTTTGTGGCCAACCGTGATACACATATTTTTTTATTTCACACATTATCCTATCATTCAATGTAGCTGATTTTACAGTTTCAAAATTTATTGGAAAATTATCGTTTTCGGAAAAATATGTTACATAATTTAAATCTACGTTTTCTATGTCTTCTTCCTCACTTTCCATGGGCGAGCGCGATAAAAAGTCAGCACAATTTTTTTCAGATTTAACAAATTCTATTTTGTATTGATAGTTGGACAGAATTACCGCCCATCTCCTTAATCTATTCGCAGAAAACTGCGGAATCCCTTTTTGAGGATGAAAAATAGTTGTAAGCGCCTTATGGTCTGTCACTAGGGTGAATTGTCGACCCCAAATATACTGGTTGAATTTACAAAGTCCAAATATGATTGACAGAGCTTCTTTTTCAATTTGACTCATTTTCTTTTCTCGTTCTAATAATGTTCGCGACGCAAACGCGATAGGTTTTTCGTCTCCGTTTGGCATGATGTGTGTGATTACGGATCCGATTCCGTAATCACAGGCGTCATTATATACTTTGATTGGTAAATCCGGATTAAAATGAGTTAATATCGGTGCTGATATCAATAATTTTTTTACTTTTTTAAATGCAGCTTCGCAATCTGGAGACCACTGCCAAACTGCATTGCCTTTTAATAAATTATGTAATGGGTATAGGACCGCCGCTAAATTTGGTACGAATTGACCGTAATAATTAATCAACCCTAAAAAAGATTTTAGTTGCGTTAAATTCTCAGGTTGAGTTGCATTTTTAATCGCTACAATTTTTTTATCGTCGGTATGTAAACCGTCTTTATTAATGACAAAACCTAAATATGCTATTTCCTTCATAAAAAAACTGCATTTCTCTGGACTAATTTTTAAACCAGACTCATCCAGTATTTTCAAAACTCGCTCCAGTCTTTCTGAACGGTTTCTCCCTGTAATCAAAATGTCATCGAGAAATACAATAACCCCATCTAAACCCGATAAGAGAGCTTCCATTAGTTTCTGGAATTTAGCAGGTATGCTCGCGATTCCGAAAGGTGCCCGGTTAAATCTGTATAGTCCTTTGTGAGTTGTTATTGTAACTAACTTTTTTGAAGATTCATCAAGACAAATCTGTTGGTACGCATTCGAGAGATCCAGTTTGGAAAACTCAATACCACCTTGTAATTTTACAAACAATTCATTGATACGAGGCAGGGGGTATTGATCCACCTCAATAAAAGGATTGACTGTCACTTTGAAATCACCACAGATTCGTACGGTGCCATTTTTTTTTAACACTGGTGTACCCCATGGACTATAGTCAACTGGCTCGATAACCCCTAAATCTTTTAGTCGGTTCAATTCCACCTCCACCATTTCTTTCATTGCAAACGGCAGAGGGCGAGCTCTGAAGAATTTCGGTACAACATTAACATCTTTCAATTTTATCGATATCACACCCTTAGTGAATTTACCTAATCCGGGTGCAAAAACTTTAGAATATTTTTTAATCACGAAATCTACGTCATCAGGCATTTGCATGAAATCCAACTCTGATATGTTCAAATTGAACAGATTAAAAAAATCGCGACCTAACAAAGGCGGGCCCAAGGCATTTTGAATAATATAAAAATCTAATAGCTCACATTTTTTTCTAAATTCGATATTACAAGTAATTTGACCGATCGGTACAATTTTATTACCATTATATAAATTGAAAATCTTATTTGATTTCTGTAATTCTTTTTCTGAAAAGTTTTCCAAGTAATATGATTCTGACATAACGCTAAAACTAGACCCTGTATCTAAATTAAATTCGTAATCTGAATTTTCAATTCTTAATTTGATATAAATAGGGTTCACATCGACATCTAAAGAATAATCATCTGATTCCAAATAATTCTGAACATTACTATGTGAAGTTTTATTTGTTGTAAATCTTTTATCTACTTTTTTAGAACAGACCGAAGCCAAGTTGCCTTTTTTTTCGCAAATATGACAAAAACATTCTCTAAAAGAACACTTATCTGAACTGTGATTTTTCCTTCCACATACGGTGCATCGGTGCTGTGTGTTTGTTTTTGTTGTCATCAGCTGGTTCCTGGTAGCTACGTTCTGGAAATTTCTCCGTGCTGAGGTTGCTGATGACGTCGACGGTCCTACGCCATGCGCACCTCTACCTTTTGGTCGCGCACGTGCATAATAAACCTCTGCTTCCTTCTTGATGGAAACGGCGCCGGCGGATGAATTTTCATATGGCCGCGCGGCTGATTTTGCAGAAGCAATTTCAATAGCCTCCGTGAAGGTGACTGCCTTCTTCTCCTCCATCAATCGTTCCTGCACCGGCCCTTTATCGTAAGCGATGATGAATAAGTCCCTTAGCACTAACTCCAACTGTGCCGAATCGAAATCACAACTTGCCGCAATGTTTCTGAGTCTAGCAGCCCATTCCTTTGCAGACTCATTCGCGGTTTTTCTGGCACTATAAAACTTAAATCGCGCAGCGAACACTGTCCGAACCGGCTTAAAATGTGTACTTAATAATTGTACAAGTTCCTTATAAGTTTTTTTTCCGGTTCTACGGGTAGACACAAATCAAAGACCAATTGGTAGGCATCTTCCGTCAATAAATTTAATAAGATTGCCCTTTTTCGCTCGATTTTATCGATCGTATTTGCAATGAAATGAATTTCAAGACGTCGCCTATAAATTGTCCAATCTGAATTTACCGGGTCGAACTCCCGTAATTGACCAACATTTTCGCTTTGTACGGCCATTTTGTTCACACACGCGTTCACAATTTTGAAAAAAATTTAGGTTCTTGTCCTTGTGTCGGTAATTTAATTTGAAACACACCACGAATCGAATCCTCGTCGCCACTGTTATATCTTTTGGTTTTACCAAGAATATGCTTGGAATATAAATATAACCAAATAATATGAATAAGTAAATTAAACACTTCTTCATCTGCTAATTACTATATTACTACTCAAATAATGACCATGTCATAGTGTCATGCGCAAGCGCACTGGTTCAGTATAAACTGTAGTACATGGTGTCCCAAATATATTACAGTTATATCATAGCAAAACGTCTGTCCTCTCGTTTTCGAGGATGCTGAACACGATGGTGGTGTTCAATATCACTTCCGACCCTCCACCAACCCCTCCACAGGGGATGATTTTGTTTCTATATCAGCGGCAAAACGGGTATCCTTTTCAGGGGTGAGTTTTGACCTGTGGAGGGGTTGGTGGGGGGTCGGAAGTAATCTTCAACATTACCACCGTGCTCAGCATCCTCGAAAATGGGGAGAAAGTCGTTTTTTTACAGGGAAATGATGTGCTGCCCGTTTAACCCAATTGGGGGGTAGTTTTGGGTTGGTTCGGCTGGCGAAAAGAGATATTCTGATACCCCCATCGTGTTCAGAATCTTCGAAAGCGGGGAGGCGAGGTACTCTCGATCCGGGTAAATTTTGGTCCATGTCCTTCTGACTCACAGACACCACTACAGTTAAGTGGTGTGTTTAAAGTGAAATTTTAAAATAGCAAATCTCACAATTTTGCGACCATTTCTTATGAAGCTTTAAAAAAACATTTTCTTATGAATGTTAAAAAATTTCATTGACACAGTTTGCTAAAATGGTGAATTTTTAAAAACTTGTTCCACAGATTTGTATGTAATAAAACAATTATAATTGAAGACCACAGGGTAAAATCAGGGAATGTCGCAAAAACTTAGTTTCGAGAAAAACGGATTTTTAAGTTTAAAACCTTGAAGAACCTTTATTAATACATAAATTTGAAGCAACTAAACACAAATATATTGACAGTATATTACAAGTCAACCTAGTTAAATATAATAAAAATAATTATTGTTATTTTTGTTCATCTACAAGTAAAATAAAGAAAACCAACATGTAATTCACGGTAAAAACAGGGAATGTCCTATATTTAACCACAATATTAATGAGCGCATCTACTCACACAACACACATCAAACCATCTTCCTTGTTTTAATGAAAGATTGCTTGTCTTTCTTGTCCGAATAAGATAACTTGTCATAATAGTTTTGTGTGTCTTCGGAGCAAAACTTTTTTAAATGTTGCAAATCCTGGAACTTTTTAGTGGATATCGGCAAAAGACCTAAAAGATAAGGGATACCTAATATAAGCACTAATAAAGATAAAAGTATAAATTTTATTACCTTCATACTTACGATCAGGATACAAAAATTCGTGCGGATTCAGGACTGGATTTCTCCTTTTCTCTTTGGGGGGTAATATAACAGATTTTTCCCATGCTCCATTCCACGAAGATCTATGTAATATCAAACGTGGATGGTCAATGCAGCTTATCATTTCCCTTATTGGGCGTGTCGGAAATGGACACTTATTCTTATAATCTAATTGATCAAAAAATAATTCCCAATCCCTGACCATATCCTGGTTATTTTCAAGATCTTCAACATGAAATGATGTTGGACTGATCCTAGATCTTTCAATTTCTTGCACTCAATTATGGGGGACCTCAGCTGCAAATTTTTGGTTTATAACTGCCATATCCCGGTCACATTCTAAGTATGAATGTCCCCTAATTGGAAAAGTTAATTTTATGGAGTCAAGCTTCTTTCGGATATGTACAATATAGTGCATGTATTTGATTAAATTATAATTTTTCTTTTGACCCCCACAAGAGTCACAAAATACTTCCAAGTGCTTAATTCCTGAACCAAGATAGTTCTCTAAAGTTGTGTAACATTGAAATGACCTCACAGCTTCCTCCCTTATTAGCAACTGCTTCAGGATATACATAAAATATAATTTCGTTGCTTGCCAAAATGGACATTCCCTGTTATTCCCCTGTGTATGATATGTAAATAAACGAATATTATGCGACAGTACCGTGTTATTGCCTGGGACAGTAAACTATAATAAAATATAGGCATTTTATCACAAGATGGCGGCATTAACTCAATTTTGCATATATTGTGACATTCCCTGTTTTTTCCCTGTGGTCTTCAATTATCAGTTGCTCTTCGCCATCTCAAATAGACCATCCCATCTCTACACTAGTAGATTGATTGTGGTTGCTCTGAGAAAAGAAGCCGTCCTTCTTAGCGCAGGCCTAATAATATATAGATTGAAACATCGTTTTACATTCGATTT
Organism: Crepidodera aurea; assembly: GCA_949320105.2. NCBI lineage: Eukaryota > Metazoa > Arthropoda > Insecta > Coleoptera > Chrysomelidae > Crepidodera > Crepidodera aurea. The sequence goes on along the minus strand of OX439475.1, from coordinate 34,282,176 downwards.
TGGTTTTCTGTACTTAGAAATATGGTTTATTAATTTGTTTGTGTTGTTTGTTTGTATATTTAGATATTTATTTGGGTAGTAGGTAACTGTGCCTAGCAATTTGCAAGTTGGGTGTTTTTTGATTAACAAAGTTTACATTCTCAGTAAGTAAAATTGCAGATATGATAACGTGTTAGTTTTTCGATTATTTAGGTTTTAATAGATTTTGTACACAAGCATTTATGTTTGTTAACTTTAACTTTTCGGTATTATGGCTCTGTGAGTAAGAGCAGTAGATTTAATTCAGAAGGTCGTGAGTTCGAACCTCCTGCCTCTGGTGGTTATTTTTTTTTGGGGGGATTTTGAATATTTTTTAATTTAGGTAATAAAAGTTTACAACAAATTTATTTTTTATTTTCTTATATGAAGTATGACAGTGTTTTTCAGTATTAATAAATATTGTTTCAGGAAAATATTAAAATTTTGATTCAGAACATGAATGAAATTACAAATCGGTTCCCAAATACTTAAATTCATCTGATCATCTGATCTGACTCTTCTTTTACAATTTTGATATTTTTGTTTTCTCCTTTTTGTGAAATAGCGGTGAACTATGAGCGCCAATTTGTTTAAAAATTGCAGAATCCTTCAAGTCCTTCATACAGTGCGGATCATAAGTGTTACCCCCCCTATCTAACTCGTTACTGGATTCTTGTTAGGAAAATAGCCGAGTCAGGTCGACTTTTGATTTCTACAATGTACATTTTTGTATGAATAGTTTACCCCTAATTTCAGCCCTTACTGGAGGGGAGCAACCCTTTCGAAAAATTTAAATAGCATGGGGAAGTGAGTAATAGCTCATCTGAAAGGGGGGTTTATTCTCCATTAAACCGTACAAAAAAATTTAAATTTGCTTCATTACGTGTTAAGTAATGGGGTGAGGATCGTAAGAGTTACCCCCCCTATTTAACTCGTTACTGGACTCTTGTTAGCAAAATCGCCGAGATAGGTCGACTTTTGATTTCTACAATGTACATTTTTGTATGAATAGTTTACCCCTAATTCCATCCCTTACCGGAGGGGAGCAACCCTTTCGAAAAAATTTAATAGCATGGGGTGGTGAGTGATAGCTCATTTGAAAGGGGGTTATTCTCTATTCAACTGTGTTTTTTTTAATTTTTTTATTTTTTTTTATTTTTTTTTTATTTTTACTTTATTTTTTTTTTTATTTTTTACTATTATTTTTATTTATTTTTTTTTATGATTTTTTTTTATTTTATTTTTTTATTTTTCAAAACGTCAAAGCTGAAACTAAAAATAGACTTTATTTTTGCCAGGAGGTCAACGGGGAACATTTTGAACATTTATTGTAACTGTAATTGTAGTTTAGTTGCCTGCCTGTTTGTGGTGTCTTGTTATTTTTAAACATTAATAACTCATCACGTAATAAAGCAAATTTAAAATAAAATTTTTTGCACGGTTGAATGGAGAATAAAACTCCCTTTTAAATGAGCTATCACTCACCACCCCATGCTATTTAAATTTTTCGAAAGGGTTGCTCCCCTCCAGAAAGGGATGAAATTGGGGGTAAACTATTCATACGAAAAGGTACATTGTAGAAATCAAAAGTCGACCTGTCTCGGCGATTTTCCTAACAAGAGTCCAGTAACGAGTTAGATAGGGGGGGTAACAATTATGATCCGCACTGTATTATATCGAATAGTTGCACCGTATTCGAACACAGAACAACTACTTCATGGACTACCCGCCTCGACAGATATTGAATTACACCAGTAGATTTTTTTATTCAAATATAATTTTAACCTATGTAATAGCCCAGTTGTCAGAGAGTTTGACCTCGCACAAAATGCTATCTCGATGAAACTTGGCACTTAAGTACTTGAAAGGGTGTAGAAAACAATAAAAAAATCTGTGCTGTTCTAAAGCGTATACTAACTTCACAATTTCGAAAATTTGGTTTTTCCATTATATCTCTAAAAAAAAAATAAAAATTTCGAAAAACTAATAGCACCACGTGAAAGAGCGGAAATTTTTCCTAAAAAATAATATTATTTTAAATAAGAATTTGTATTGCTAATGTATCTTTGTCTAAAATATACGCATACAACATTCATTCGACGCAATTTTTATTTTCAAAATAGTATTTATATAAATCAGAAATGAATATTTTTTTTAAGTAAAGTTAAAAATAATTTAGAAATTGATTTATATAAATAAATAAACACGCCTCGCCTGAATATTTGTATTCAACGGCTCGGTGCGCGTAGAGTTTTCGAATTTGCTTTCTTATTTCTAATAATTTTTTATAGGAATACGTTTTTTTTAAATGGCTTACAATATAATTTTTAGTAAAATTTTCTGCTATTTGACGTGGTGCTATTAGTTTTTCGAAATTTTTAATTTTTTTTTGAGATATAAAGATAAAACCAAATTTTCGATTTTGTTTTCGAAATTCTGAACTTAGCATACACTTTAGAGCAGAAAATATTTTTTTATCGTTTTCTACACCCTTTCAAGTACTCAAGTGCCAAGTTTCATCGATATCACATTTTCTGTGAGGTCAACTGGGCTAATATCAATATTATGTTATTCTGCAATTAAAAATGGCTTGGGCTCATAACCTGTTGATTATTTAATAGCAGGAATAACTTCTTACTGCTCTTCAGAATATATATTTGACAACTTACAAAAATCTGACTCATAAATACAATGTATTCATAAAATAAACAGAGAATAAACATGAAATATGACGTTATTAAATTATTTCCAACACCAAAGCCGAACATACTTTTTTTGAAGACCAATCTACAGACTGGCGTACAACAATGTAAATTCATTTTCATCCCACCATTCATTGGATACTTCTGAAAAACCGCCATGTAATTTTATCTTTATCCTATAAGTAGAAATTTTACGAAAAATTAACAGACGGACATTGAGTACAAACAAAAATACAAAATGATCTTTAATTAATTTTTATTGGTATTTTGAAACATTAAATTTCCCCCCTGCTAACTTAGGTGTGTGACAAAATATAGGTAGATTTTCTGCATATTTTTACAAAGAGACAAAGCTGCAATAATTAGGAGTATTTACTGATATACTTAGATTTGTGGGAGAAATATTACATTCAAGAGCTGAAATCCTACTTAAAGATCAACCTAATATTCTTGACTTGTAGAATTTCTTCCTGGAAAAATTTTCTCTGGTTTCTAAACTTTTTTTTAAATAAATGATGAACAACGCGTAACCACAAAATTGATATAAAAATAATACTCAATATATTTGTCTACTTTACTCTTATAACCCTACCGAGTCCCATTTTAATTGATTTTTCAAGTAACGAGTCTAGGCTAACTCAATTTCACACAATTCGAAAACACGTTCGCATGTTTTTCCCTCGGCTCATTTGTTTGCATCTCGTGTTCACCGCCTACTTAGAAAATGTTTCTCTTTATTCTTCAATGCTCGAGTAAGGCACACCTTGTAAGAGTGTTTGGTTTTATTGATGGTACTTTCGTATTAAAAACAGTGGAAGAGTCAAAGGGGTTGGAAAGCAAGAACATTTTAAAATAGTAAATATAAGCAAAATGTTTGGCGTGATTTTTGAAAATCATTTCTTTAATGATTTCTAATGAAATAAGTATTTATTGCAAACGTTAGAAAACAAAGTTTGCCAAAATAATTACAGAGAACACCAGTCTATTTTCAACATGTTAAAAATACCATAAAAAAGGCACTATAAAATAAAACGCGAAAAAATTATACAATGATTAATTTAAAATAAAAACAAATAATTATTATAAATATTTTATTCTACTGTACTGTCATTATAATAGTTCATAGACTGTACCACTTCGAATGCTAATTCTGTGGTATATTTTATCAACTAAATAAATAAATTAACAAAACTAATAAGGTAACAACATCCCTTCTATTTCTCCAAACTCTTCATTTTATTAATTCCTCCGAGTACTCCTTTGGTAAAACCCAAGTCAATATTTATTCGCGCTTCAAAACGGGGCACATAATTTGTTGCTACAACGATGCGGATGATGTGTGAAGCCTACGATTTTGTTATTGTCTAGGATTATTCAAGAACTGTTTACTATATCCATACAATGAGTCGAGAAGTTGTTTATCCAAAAAGTTATTTTCATTGAAGACGAATACGTCTTAATAGTAATGCGGTTCTAATGGATGATTCGACAAGTTTTCGGTTGGGTTCTTGGGATTGGTCGAATAATGGTTTTTGAGGATCTTGCTCTCTACTAGGTGGAAACGATTGATAGAGCATGACTTGAAAAACAATAAGAAATTAGTATCATTTCTTCAGATTTGTCTCTAATGATGAATCACTAAATATAATCGTCTAGTCTATGAGCACTTTCCTGACATAAAGGAGTAACCTAATAACGTAAAATTTGGCAAACGAAGAGATCAGTAGTAAGGACATAGAAAAGCAAGATTTTCGATTTTCCTCTTAAGTTACATTCTATCAAAAATAAGCTATGAAAAGCCTGAAACTATAGGGTGCAAGCTCGACAAGCTCCTTTTAATTATTTTTACCATAGTTTATAATTTGTTTTATTTCAGTGAATAGTATTCGGGAAATACTATATAGTATTTTAAGTTAGAACAAGCAAAAACGTGAAAGTGAAGGTGTTTCATCAAGAGGAGCAGCAGGGATGTGTTTGATGACTTCCAGTTTTTCAAAATATCATGATCTATAGATAGTATATTACCTCCTATTTACCGCTGCGGCCTAAATTATTCTGCAATACATTTACATTTCAAAATTATCAGTTACGACACTTCTTACAGGAACCAGCGATGTCACATATATGTCAATTTATTCAATGACCAGATTTTATAATAATTAACATATAGACGATCACATTTTTGTCATCAATATTCCCTAAAATTTCACAGTAGTATCCCAGGTAATAAATACGGTAATTAGCTCTAAGAAGTATAAGGGATGTTGAGTAAAGAACGACGTTACGTTTAGCAAGTTATTAAACTTTGACGATTAAAAACTTAACAAATAAAAACCACTAAATTGGTAACAGTAACCAACACTAATTGGTAACAATAAATAACACTAAAATAATTTACGTTACACTACTAGTCACTCAGAATTGAATTTGTATTTTTCAACATTGTGAAATGAAATATTTTTACGTTACATTATTAACGGAGATGTAGTCAGTTCAACAATCAAAGACACACTGAATTTGAATTTGTCAGAGATATACTGGGCATTTAATATCCCGAAGCAAGCCCTTATGAGAAGGAAACTTGCGGTACGTCGCACTTGACGCAGATGTGACCCAGTTCAGGGTTCAAAACACTAATTTGCCGTACTAGGAGGCATTTGTAGAATTTGAATTTAAAAATTACGTTGTAATTGCTGCATCATAGAGCATATGTCAGAGAATTTGTAAAATTACGTTGTATTTGGACAATGGAGATGTGACCCAGTTCAGGGTTAAAAACACACTGAATAAAATATTTTGCTAATTCGCGCTTCCTAGCGTTTAATCTAGTCTTTGTTCTAGAATTGTTAAGTCACGGAAGTACCGGAAGTACAGTGTTATAATAAGTTTCTCTGTTTCTTTCTAATTCCAAATTGTATGTTAGAAATTATTTATAAATGAATGACTATAAAAACTGCGTCTTAAATATCATACGTGTTGGCATCTCAGTGGCGTTGTTGCCATTTATTTTCTATGAATGCAATGAATAATTGTTTAATTTCAATGGAAATTAAACACTTATGTGCGCGGAGAACTTACCAACATTTATTTTGAATTACTAACACCGCTATCTATTCGCCGATTGCTCAAACTTACAATAAAGTAACTAAAGTAATAATTCACTACTTTAGAAAAGGTCGATGTTTGTTTAAAACAAATCTTTATAAAAAAAATAGTTTTTTCAGTGTAGACTGGAGTTGTAAACAAAATCTTCCCCGCACTAGCTGTTTCGAAAGAACACTCGACGCACCCCAATTCCGGACATTTTTCAAAGAATCCTTCAATTACCAATGGGAATGGTGTGTAGCGACCAAATTGAGTTTTGAATATGGATATCGTCTTGTGCTTATCTACGTTGTGTATACACATCGCGGTGAGTTTTGGCACTTGGAGGATTCTTCGAGTGGTTTTCTATTGGAAGGAAACGGACGAGAAAGTTTCACTAACGAGCTGACTAGCGGGGTGTCCCCGACATATTTCGATTATAGACTGGAAATGCTAGTTCATGAAGCTCTCTCTCTCTGATAAAATAGAGAAGAGGGAGCGGGGGTGGGGTGTCAAAAGTTGGTGATTTTAACCAGGAACCATAATTACAACAACATTTCATCATAATTCGGGTATAACAGAAAAAATAAGGTGAAATTCTGCATTTTTTGGCATTTTTTAGCGAAATTTTAAAACTGACCTATTCTTCGAAATGCCATATCTCGGTAACGAATTAATATACAAACAAGTTTGAATAGTCAGAGTTGTAGGAGATTTAATGCTCTACAAAAAAGTATAGGGATGCTTTTACCGTAGGAAAAAAGCTCTACGCTCTATTGCGGAAAAACCCGAGGAAGATCAAAAAATTTGCAGTCCCCCCCTCCTCTTTTCGCACAGGGTCCTCGAGGTCAAAACTTGGGAAAATGTTAATTAACCATCCCTGAACAACACCCAAAGTTTCATTGGGCGCTTTCACACTTGGCAGCACGACAACGACACGACAACGGCAACGATGCTGGTGGGGTTGAATTTACATTGAAATAAATGGAGTGCTTTCACATTAGACGACATGCCGTGCTGGTATCGTCCCCGGCAGCCGGCTTTCCACTCGTGTCGTCCCGATTTTTGAAACAAGATGTTTAGTAAAACAATAAATAAATAAAACTGATTAGTTCAAATCAGTTCCTTAAAGTGTTTTAACATGGCTTTTAAGTTTGATAGTTACCTTAATTAAATTGCTTGAAAAAAATTGCTGTATTGAAAAATAATATGAAAATAATAATAATAGAACATCAACTAATAGGCCCGCCCCCATTTCCTTAATCCAGTTTTGTTTTAGTTTTTTTTTTGTCTTAAGTTCTTTTATGTAGTTGTCTATTCTTGTGTTTTCCTAAATTTTCTTAAAAATATAAATAAATTCGTTCATTTTTAATGTTCTATTTTCTTTTCTTTAAATTTAAAAAGATCAAACTATATTTTTTTTCTTTCGAAATGAAATTCTGAGAATTCTAAAAAATCACAATAGCGAGGAATCACGAAATAAATATTATACAGGGCGATGTTTTAGTATTATTCAAAACAGTTGTATTATGAAAAATATAGCACGAACTGTGGTGGAACTAGTAATTAAAAATTAAATTTTTGTACAAAAAATTAAGAAATTCTGTACTTTCTAAAATCCTTATTAGAGTTTTCAAAAACCATATACAGGGTGAAATGTTTTATATGAACAAAACGAACTAATTTTTTAATACCGGACCTGATTTTTTTCTAGCTTCGGTTAATTAGATGGTAGTAGTTTTGCCAAAATATGAGACAAATCAAACTAATCGTTCAAAGGTATTGACCAAAAAATATTTCAGTCAAAATTCACAACCCTCATACTTTTTAATGGTCTTTTGATATTCCCCATAGGGGCTTCCATACAGTTCCTCATAACTCACCCTGTATATCAGGAAGAGAGTTCTTAATTTTTAGTGCAGACGTATATATAAGTATTGATAGATTTCTTGCCAACATTTTTCTCTTAATATTTTTTTTTATTATTTTCATATAATTTTTCAATAGAGGGATTTTTTAATCCAGTTCAATTAAGGTAACAAAATCAAACTTAAACGCCATTTTAAAACACATGCAGGAACTGAATTGAACTAATCAGTTTTATTTAGTTATTGTTTTTACTAATTATTTTGTTTCAAAAATCGGGACGACACCAGTGGCCAGAATGCTCCTTGCCGGGCTGCCGTCTGCCGGGACGACAGTTTTTATTGGTAGGTACTTAGTAGGTACTTAACAACGTCGTAAAGCAATTTCGGACCAATAAACCTTATAATAGATTTTTAATAACTTTTATTGGGGTTTATTCTGCTATTTTGAATTACGTGCTAATCGAATATTAATAAAAATGTTTATATTTAGGTAATACATCACACCCTCGTTCTAATCATTACCCAATTCAGTCTGGATGATTAGTACAGGTAGGCGCAAATCTCATACAGCGAAATCTGATTAGTTTAATTCAGTTCCTTCGTGTTCTAAGATGGCTTTTGAGTTCGTTATTGTTACATTAATTGAGCCAGTTGAAAAAAATACATGTATTTGGGATAAAAGTAATAAAAATAAAATATTAGGAGAAAAGTGTTGGCAAGAAATCTATGAATATTTGGATAATGAATTTGATCAACTGTCAGTTGCAGAAAAGAAAAAAAGAGGTTATTATTTGTAATTTGCCCAGTTGCCAGAGCCAAAGGACCTCGGGGTCCTTAAGACCAAAAGTTTAACCAATTACCTGAATCTATAAAAAAATGTAGGTACCATTCTTAATAATTTTAAAATGTTACTTAAAGAACATATCAAAAACTTATAATTTATGTTGTTGCCTGAATTTTAGAATGTTTTTGTTTAATTTTTTTTTTAATTTTAGTTTGTTTAATGTTAGTTTGTTAAATTTAAATTAATCAACATTCGACTTGTAGTATTATTTTTCTTTATACTGCTCAATATATAATCAAATGTATTTTTGGTCATCCGAAAGTAATTAAAAAATTTAATTTCGTCGCTACACAATTTTTCAAATAGAGTATAATTGGGTGTAACCACAAGTTTTTGCCTTCTACGTCGTCGAATATGTAGTAAATATAATTTATTATAATCCGTCATGCTATACTACGATCAACAAAGTGAAATAAAAATCATTATTGGTGTCGTGTCGTCGTCATGTCGGATGTCGTGTCGTCAAGTGTGAAAACGCTCATGTCGTGTCGGTGTCGGGTCGCTGTTGTGTCGTCGTCGTGTCGTTGTCGTGTCGCCAAATGTGAAAGCAGCCATTAACTTCCGACCTTTTTTCAACCTGTTTTCACCAATGACTGCTGTTTTATTACTTTAATGTTTCAATGCAGTTTTAACGATAAGAACATCAGAATTGCTTTCAGTTTATATCACAATAACTTTAGCTGAGTCTAATTTCTGCGATAGATATATGTATTGGCCCAAAAAGAGTATTATAATTGTTTCTATAATTAAGTGCACTACCAGATCTCCCTAAGTATACATGAACATTACAACCATCTCCATTAGGAACCCTCCCTCCATTTTGACACTTATTGAGTTATTAGTAGAGACAATTTTAATCAGATAAAAGCGGTGTTTTGTTACCATATTGTCTCTTCGTGGCAGCCACATCTACTCTGGGCCTGCAAAGTGCCAAACAGACCCGACAAAACGATATCGCGGGGTGCATCGCGTTAGCGACGCGTAACCGATCCGAAAAGGGGAATACGAACATCGCGGAACATTTAAGCAGCTGCCAAGACAGCTAAAAATCAGTGTCGTAACGGCGGGGGAAGAAAAATTTTTGGTTGATTTAAATGTTGTATAAAAATCGGCATGGCTGTACGTAAACTGTTCCAATTTCGTTTTCTTTTGATTGTATAATGGAGAAAGTCTTTGTGACACTTTTAACCATCCTGTACACTACATAATTGAAGCACAGGGCTGAAATTTTTAGGTATTAAGATACAAAAAAAATCAATTTACGTCTGGAATTTCTAATATTTTACCGGGCGCAGATTTCTATATGTCTGACATATACAATCATGTTCCATTTGAAAACTCAATCTGCTTTTAAACATCCTGAGCCCGCAACCCCTAAATACAAATAAACATTTGACCTAGTCACGCCACTGTCCACATTATACTATTCTCTAAGGGGGAATCACTTGCAGAAGGACTAATTGAGTTGTGTGCAGCCACAAAAGCATCTTGATACGAAACAAATGTAAGGATATTTCTCCCTTCTAAGACAAATCATGATTATGAAGGGTGGTTTTGAAACTGTAGATGGTGGAGATGTATATTCTATATTATTTGCTCTAAGGGTTACTGGAGGTTCATATTTCTTTTTGGAAATATGCCGAATATTCGATTATGATTATGAGGAGGGAGTTTTGGAAGTATTAAAAAACAAGCACTACCAATATTGGAATTTGGAGGGTTGAAAGTTTGTTCAAACAATGGCAGGATGCTTGCAGTAAGATTTTTAAACGTTGAACAAAATGCATAAAAATTTTTTTCTGACAAAAATACATAAGAATGTTTTGTAAAAAAAATGAATAAACATCCACACGACAATATAAGAATCCACACACAGCGGTAATTTTTGAGTGAATATCTATTATTACGAAAAAATATTGAGAGAAGGAAAAGTGTGGAAAAATACGATGAAAGTTTCTAAAGTAATCTAAATAGCAACTAAACTACAATTTTTTCTTAAGTTTTAGTCAGACGTGAGACTAGTATTTCTTATATTTAAGAAGTTATTACTCTTGTTTTATACATATACAACACTAATTAGTAGGTGTTCAGATGCATCGCCGGTCGATCCAAGAAATTTTCTTTATTTTGACTTGTAAAAAAGTTCGATGGACAACGACCGAACTGCAGCTTAAATTTCACAAAACTTGTGTTATGTTTAAAAATTTTCATGGCTGCAAAAATTGTTTTAACAGGTACCAATATGAAAACAAGCCTTTGAACACTGGCATCAATACATATCTTCTCACAATTTCTACTGAGAACAGAAGTACAAATAAAGATTTTCAATTTTCCTATCCTAACATTTGAATCACATCATATCAAAAAAAAAATATAAGTAGCTTCCAAATGTTAAGCTACCAAGGAACGGCGTCTGTCTACAAAAATCCATTTTAATTGTGCAAATGCTCTTTCCACGTCCACTGGTGTTAGGGGTACATATCTAAAAACCAGTTGAGAATGCTCTTCTAGCACTGCCATAGACCGAACAAATTGTAATGACACTATTAATAAAATTGTAGATTGACAGTTCTCATTCTAATCAATACAACCACAGTCTACTCACTTTTACCAAAATCGTCATTCACTATGTGTCTACTTTAAATTCAATGTCATTTTAAATTTCAAACTTTTCAAATTTTAGACCCCATTTTGAAGGTGTTCCCGAAGAGGTACGGAGGGGCACATCAAACCCTAAGCTTACTTTTTGATGCTCTATCAAAATCGGAAGTCAGAATTTTATAATTCCTAAACACAAAAAAGCTACACACACACACACACACACACACACACACACACACACAGATCGAATTCAGATACCGAACAATTTGTTCGGTGAACAAGTCATTTCGAAATACGTTTAAACTATTATTTGTACATTTGCTGCATCAATAAATAAAAATGTACCTGCCCTTGGCTTAATTTCTAGTTCACGAATAGAGGAAGACGAGAATACTTTGAGTGAGTTATTGTAATGCTTCACCAGGATCTATCTTGTTTAGAACTCTATTAATCTCATCAAAGTTTATACTATAATAGGAGGCTTCTCCGATCCACGTGTCCCACCGACTTATTAAAGGCTGTGGCGGTAAATGAGGATGAGGAAGTATTTCTGTAAAGATCCGTACGCGCTCATAGGTTTTTAATAGTTATTTATGTGTCAAGGACGAAAAACTGTCTATTATAGCCGAGTCTGCAAATCGATAGCTGAGGCGCAGCCGAGGCTAGCAAACAGGCGAGACAATAGACAGTTTTTCGCCGAGGTGCATATTACTTTTTTTCGTCGACCTCTACAAAAACGTACTATATTCCGAAAGAAAAATGAACCATTTTTGAAGGCAAGCATTTTTCGTCCGCAAACACTTTTCGTCCGCTGTGGGCATTAGGATACGGCACGGTGCTCGCTGTAGTTACTAGGATACGGCACGGTGCGAGTTATTTGAGGACGAAAAGTACTTGCCTTCAAAAATAGTTGACTTTTCATTCGGAAATTAGTACGTAAAATGTCGTTTCTTGTAGAGGTTGACGAAAAAAGTATTTTCTTGACACTCATGACACTTGATATTAGTTTACGCACATTCTATGTGCACGATAAGTTACTTGGCGGAAAATCGAATACGTTCGCTGTAATTGCGTTCATGCATTTTTATATGACACTGAGAAAATAACATTTTTTGAAACGTAATTAATATCAGTTGTTTTCAATAGTAGCCAATAAAAATTTAAAAAATGCCATGTGACTTGAATGTTTATTTGAAACTTTATTTTTATCTTCAATAATAGCGCTAACGTAGAGTGACTCTTTAGTGAATACCCTGCTTTCCGGAGTATGATAATAAATAAAAATTTTGGATATATTTTAATATATAGGGTGATAATTCCTCATTTCTACGTAGTTTGGACAGCATTTAAAAAACAACAGTGATTTCCGGTTTCAATTATATAAATTATTTAATGAGACTGGTAAAGCCAGAAGATAGTAAAAAAATAATTTTCGATAGTTGGTGAATATTTTTATTTTCCTTCCAAAAATGTCTAACAGAAAATAATAAATCTCATAGTATTTATTACACAACTTCAGATGCAGGTTTGAATTAGAAATAATAAGTTGCTTTCACATTTTATTTTATAATAGATTATGGAGTTTACTATTGCATATTTATTCCATTTTTCAAACAAATGTAGACATGAATGAAATCTTGAATTAGTTTGTGGTAAGAACGTACTGGTTAAGAACAAGCTTCAAAATAATGGTCTGAAAAACAAAATTGATGTGTCAGTCGCATAAGGTAAATACAGTAAACAATAGTGAATAACTAAAAGTAATTAAAGATCTCTTGAATTACATTTAATAGCATTAAACCTTTTAACAAATAGTAACGATACTGCTTATAATTTCCGATCACTAAACTCAACAATTCCTACCTCTCGAACAGAACCATTACGATCAAAGTGGGAAGCCACATTTCGAAACCATTTACTCCACTGAGTATCTGATCTATACATACGATTCTTCCATCCACCGTCATCCCCTTTACGACTTTCAGCTCTATAATGATGCCACATCCATGTTCGCTGTGGTCATGATTGAACCAATTAAGAAACCAACTAAGCCACCCAGAACACATTAAAGATGCTCTATAAACCAGGACTACCACTACCCAAGAAGCCCCCACAACTCAAACAAAGGAACATCCAAGGCGCCGAGGACCTCGCGATGGAATTTTTAGACCTAGATAACACACCCCTAACACAAGATAGCCTTACAACAACTCACTTAACCAACTGATGTATACAGTCGAGACCTAGGTTTTTCTGTAGTTTCCAATGCCATTGCACACCATATTTGGCAACTCTTAACTGGACAAGAGAGGCACAAGGCCTTCTGCTAAACCCATTTAGTCAGTAGTCTCTGTAAGTGCCTTTATGTGACTTTGAAAACTTGTTGTAATAACTGTATCACACCTACTTTACCCAACAGAGCTTTGCTTGAAATCTCCATGTATTTGTTGGTTATACCAGAATCTTATTCACTATAAGATGCCCCACCTGGTCTTCAAGATAATTTTTTGTTAGCAAACAGTGAACAAGGTACAAATAGAATTTTGGATCTCTGGAAGACGTAGACCACCAGGTATGGTATATTTTCAATAGTACGGTTATTGAATTTTCTAAAGTAGGATTAAAACATTGAAGAATTCCCATTGGCTGTTAGAATATGTGTGTAAGTATTAATATAAATAAAAAATTCCGGAGAGAGGTAAAAAATATATTATTTATCAGAACTTACCTTTTGTAATTTTTAGATGTGCTACCATCTATCATTAGAAGAGAGTATTGACAATTTTTAAAGCAAATAATTCCCGATGTATTGGGGTTGCATACACAATTTGCATTGTGTGTTGCAAAGCTTTTATTTGACTGATTCTAGTCAAAATGTCACTCTCTTCTTTCGTATCCCTTTCAGAGATTAATGCAACCCCAATACATCGGGAATTATTTGCTTTAAAAATTGTCAATACTCTCTTCTAATCATAGATGGTAGCACATCTAAAAATTTTATCTTATAGCGGATATAGCTATTGACTTGTACGAGTTTGGAATTTTATTTACTGATTTGAAAAGCCTAACTGACGGAGCCGAAAGGCAGAAACCGGTCTTAGGATGTCGAATCTGATAAATTAAGTTCCTTACTCGTTTTCTTACCTTTTGTTATATCTCTTGCTGATCTCTATTTTCAGTAACAGTTTGTGTATTACTTGTTGATGTTACTTCTGGCGATTCTGGATCCTCAGTAATAGATGCTTTAGCAGCTATTGCTATTGCTATACTTTCTGCTTCTGGAACTTCAGTAGTAGATGTTTTAGTAGTAGTTGCTTTTAATAGATCTTCATTTATGTTTTCAGCAGCAGTTTTAGGCCTTTCAGTACTAGTGTTGGTACTTGTACCTGTTGCTTCCTCCTGATCGTCACTTCTAGGTTTTGTATAATTGGTTCCTACTACGGAGGTAAAAAACTTATTATTTATCCTAACTTACCTTTTATTATATCTCTTGCTGATCTCTGTTTTCAATAACAGATTGTGTATTACATACTTGTTTTTACTTCTTGCGATTCTGGAAACTCAGTAATAGATGGTCTAGTGGTTGTTGCTTTTGATGATAGATCTTCATTTATTTTTTCAGCAGCAGTTTTAGGGCGTTCAGTAATAGTTTTGGTACTTGTACCCGTTGCTTCCTCCTGATCGTCACTTTTACGTTTTCTATAATTGGTTGCCACTATGTGCTTAAATTTGTCGAAGTTTGCGCCAGAGAAATCATGAACCCGGTTGCCTTGTATAAGAAAAACAAACGTAGGAGTGGCCCTCAGATCGAACATATCTATAGTATCGGGAACTTCGTCAACGTTAACCGCTAAAATTAATAGCTGGAAAAACAAAACAAAACATACAAAACAGCTACAATATCACACGAAATCAAATGATAATTTATTTATTGAGATTATAAACGATTCTAGCTAAAGGACCCCGCACAAAAAGGTAGGAAATGGCCGCTCGGTCAAATTGTCTGAACAAAAGTCTCAATGGGCACTAAGCTCCAAAGTCCATGGTTTGCCTGCTATGGAGCTCCGAAGCTTCGTGACTCCACCACAGTGTCAAATCCGTAATATTGACAGTTGACAGCTGTCAAATAGCTGTCAAACGCTTTAAAGAAAAAAGAAATCTTATATTAAAGAATGTTATCATATGTTTTTGAGGAAGCCAAATGAGAGTATGTCATTGTTGTTGTGAAAATATATTTTTAACTTGTAAGCTTGCTTAGTAGCTGCTACACACTCTCTTAGCAATGTGATCAGTACATGCCTGAAAAGAGAGTGATGAGACCAGAAAAGTTCAAAGGACTTTTGTTAACTCAGAAGATGTAATATTTAAATTTACAGTGTGTATTTCAAAATGGTTGTTGGAATAAAATTTCTTCAAACACCATCCACTAAATCTTTTGTAGAGCTAATAGTTCTTTACGAGAATTGCCATGAGTTACGAAGTATACATCATCCGCGTATATAACCTCACAGTCCGTGTTCATATATTCTGGTAAATCATTAATGAACATTAAAAATATGTGGCCCAAGTACAGACCTCTGAGGAACATCCAGATTAATAACTATTTTATTTGATTGAGTTTAATTTATTTTAACGACAACCTTGCTATCTCTTAAATATGACATCAGCCAAGACAAAACATTACCACGAAATCCCAAGGCATATACTTTTTCTTCAACAAAGTCTAAATTTAAGCAATCAAAAGCCTTTGTGAGATCAAAAAATAGTGCTCCTACAGTTTTCTTGTTATCAAGATGTTTATATATAAATTCAACAAATTTATAGACAGCCCCTTCTGTAGACCTTTCCGGGTAGAAACCGTTTTGACTTTCTGTTACAATATTGTGCTTATTTACACAACTGATCATTCTATTATACATACACTTTTCAACAACTGCTGAAAATTCCCATTTTTAGGTATGTCCCACTTAAAATCGTGACTCTAACTTTTATCAAAATCTGAACTAGTACTTACATCTGGATTTTCCTGAGAATATTCTTCGATTAAGGGTGCCATCTTTCTGCATGGTTGACATCTGGGCGATGTAAATTCTAAAACGACAAGTTGATCAATTTTTGTGGCAGCAGATAGTTGTTCGAGTAGTTGATCCTCAGTAGTAATGTGCAATAACATGATTAAATTTTTATAAACTGAATTTTATTAAATGCATGATGATAGGGATGAATTTGATTGAAACTAAAATTTTTGACAGTAATATCTAATAACAGTATGATAGGTGTAGTGAATGTCAAAGACCAGTTTTAAAGTGACAAATAGCAGTTTCCAAATAAATTACTTAAAGTTCTTTTACACGGTGCGGAATTTCTACCGCAAGGGTTCTGAGACAACCCCTAGTAGGTAATAGTCTAGTAACAAATGGGATATCTACTAAAAAAAGTCCCTAAAAGCCAGATTCTTGTATGTGGATAAGTATATTGCTGTGTTTCAAAGAAAAGATCAGCAGTAACAAACATAAAACATTCAGGAAGTCCTGGTCTGTATCTGGCGATCCCAGAAGAACCGCTCGACGACAAATCGAAAATGTGTTCTAAATTTGACGAATTGGAATTCAAAAATTGCCTGGGAGATGGGAGAAAGTAGTAGCCAGCGGTGGAATAGTATATTGCGCAAAATTGGGGAAAAGTACTTTCCCCACATGTTGCAAACTATACTTTTTCTACTACTGCACAAAGGACCCCGCAGTTTTTGATAGGAAAATGGCTTTCGGTGGATTTGTCTCAAACTTCGGAAATTTATTCTTCATCCCATTCCGATCAAAAGTGTTCACGGGCCCAACTCAATCCTATGTACAGATTTCAAGCTAGCGCGAGTTTAAAATGATTAGAGGGAACTCGATATATGGGCATTTATCGGCAAGTTAGGCGTTCACCTCTTTACGTTTATGGTTTATATGATGGATATATGTCATACACACCCAGATACACATACACGCACACATTTAGCGTCTTTTAGAAGATTTTATTTTGATTTCTAAACTATTAAGAATTTGTTTTTTATTGACATTATATTTTTCATTTTTCAATTACTTTTTTGTTACCATGAATACAGCTAGACTATATCCGACATGGGCGTTTCATTAACAGGATTAAACACAGTCGAACGGACACCTTGAAACAAATACAAAACTAAATGTTCAATGGAGAAATACTCTTTGTAAGCGAACACTTAACAATTATGTCCAGCATAAAATTAACATTGCTAATGACGGATACCTAGAGTTTTTAGACAAAATTAATTTTAAAAACATTTTTTGGAGTACTTCAAGAGCATACTGGTGAGTTTTGAGTGCTGCACCCCTCGCAATGATTCCATAACGAAGATGACTTTCTACCAATTCGAAGTATAACATTTTTAAATAACAGTTAACATTTTAAAGTCTATCAATTTTTTTATTTCTAAAAAGTTTATCTTCGCTTTCTGTTTTAGGTCTTCCCAATTATCTGCCCTATATGAAATAGCAGTATCATCTGCGAGGCCAATAACGTTTTCATTGGTTTTTAAAGAAAACAAGCAGTTAATATATATGTTGAACAAAATAGGACCAAGTATGGATCCTCGCGGCACTCCATATTCAACAACTCTTGCACTGCTAAGTACATCATCTATTCTCACAGTCTGCTGTCGATTGGTGAGATACCTTTTAAAAAGATTTAAATAATTATTTCGTATACCAATATCTTCCAAGCACTGCAGGAGAAAAAAAAAGTAAAGTTCGTGTGACGGGTGGTTCAGGCCACGACTGCCGCTTTCTGCATGGCTTAATGACTACAGTTACATAGCCATGACCAACGGTTTATACGTACTCACCGAGCCATGGTGGGTTGCCGATATTATGAATCACTTGATTTTCGGGGGAATTGAACCCGGGTCGTCTCGTTGAGAAGTGTATATGCTAACGCTGAGCCATGGCACCCTCTGCAGGATAAGATGATGACTAACCGTGTCAAATGCATTTGAAAGATCCAGAAATATACACAAACAGGGCTTGCTTTCATTAAGTGATTCACTTAGGTACTTGTGAAGTTAGGACACTAACGGCGTTTTGTGTGGATGTTTTCTATCTAAAACCAAACTGTTGTTTTGGGTGTATTTCATATTTGTTTAGGTATGAAACTAATCTATTTTTAATTAATTTTTCAAACTTTTTTGAGAAGTGGGTGATTAACCATATGTGTTGGTAATTGCTGATGATGTTACATCTGCCTTTTTATGTAATAGAGTAACAATTGTTCTATACATTTAGATAGAGTATGTGTAAATGGTTTTAAAAGATAATGACAGTTTAATTTAATTATTTCAGACTTTGTGTTATCTATTCCAACGATTTTCCCATTTTTTAAATCAAAATAGGTGCAATTAGGAATAGATTTTCATCCCTTTTTATTTGGTTTGCTAAAGTTCTTATTAAATTCATTAGCAATGTTGATTTTATGCTGGACATAATTGATAAGTGTTCTCTTACAAAGAGTATTTCTCCATTGAACATTTAGTTTTGTATTTATTTCAAGGTGTCCGTCCGGCTGTATTTAACCCTGTTAATGAAACGCCCATGTCGGACATAGTCTAGCTGTATTCATGGTAACAAAAAAGTGATTGAAAAATGAAAAATGTAATGTCAATAAAAAAAAATTCTTAAAAAATAGTTTAGAAATCAAAATAAAATCTTCTAAAAGACGCTAAATGTGTGTGTGTGTGTGTGTGTGTGTATATCTGGGTGTGTATGACATATATCCATCATATAAACCATAAACGTAAAGAGGTGAACGCCTAACTTGCCGATAAATACGCATATATCGAGTTCCCCCTAATCATTTTAAACTCGCGCTAGCTCGAAATCTGTACATAGGATTGAGTTGGGCCCGTGAACACTTTTGATCGGGATGGGATGAAGAATAAATTTCCGAAGTTTGAGTGAAATCCACCGAAAGCCATTTTCCTATCAAAAACTGCGGGGTCCTTTGAACAATACAAGTAATGTAACTTAATATTTATTTTTATAGTTAGCAAAAACTAAAATAACATTAAAGTATCCTACCTCTTAACAGTTTTTTGGAGCTCTTTCTAATATATCTGGCGAAGTATTATCAAAATCGTCACAACTGTTAGTATGCATATTATTTATTATAAATAGGCAGATGTATTATTAAAATAATATTTCATGGAAATTGCGATTTTTATCAAAGCACAAATGAAAACGACTTTAAGAATTTAAAAAACTTCTAGAATCTGACAGCTTTGAAAACTATTTAAAGCTGAACAGCAGCCAAATAGGTTTTTGTCGATTTTGTATGAGCAATACATGGTTTTGAAATTAAGTAAGCTATGAGAAATTCGCTACTTTTCATAGCAGTTGTAGAAAAAATACTTTTTTATTCGAATATGTCAAAAAACGTCAAACTCCGGCAGTACACAATAACAAAAAGGAGAAGTTTTCAGTCCACGTCTAAAAAAGTACTTTTCCATATCCATTCTTTTCCATCCACGATCAGGTTTTTTATCATATTTTCCTTTAACTTTTAGTTCTACTCTCTCATCTCTGATTCGTTAGATAACATTGTATGCAATGTTTATTAGTTTTATTAGTTTTTGATTAAAATAAAAAACTAGAAGCTGTATAAACAATGGCCTAGCGCGACTTACCTGACAACTTTAGTTACAAATGTCATTTTTATTTTTCAGTTTCCTCTATACCAAATGTTATCCTAACTTTTTAGTTGCTGTTGTCACTTTTTTGTTTTGTTTTAGTGAATTTACGATTTTTACAAATTTATCATAGTTGGCTCCTACTAATCGATCAAGTAAGTTACCATGTCTGGCAAAAAAAAAAGTTGGAGTACCAATAATTTCGAATACTTCTGAAACATCTTGACATTCGTTGATATCAATTACTAAAAGGGGAACCTGTAGGAAGTAAACTAGGAAATGATGATATTTTCTAACCTAGTATTATTCTATAGCACAATTCGAAAAAAGTACCGAAATTGGGTCGACATTTGTCCGTTTTCGCGAAAATCATCATCTCCTTAATACATTTGCCATTTTGCTGTCCCGGATTGGATTAAAAAAGTTACCTGGAGCCAAAGATTAATAAGTGTTTGCCCTTCCCCTCTCCCCCAAATTAAACTAGTGACTTGAAATTTAGACACAATGCTCGGGTCATGACTATCTATCGGAGGAAAAAAACAAGTCTCGAAGTCACTTTCTTCCCTGCGAAAAACGCGAACACGGCCCTAGATGTGTTCTTGCCGCGGCAAAAATCCCTATACTTTCAAATCGCAATATCTCGACAACCGCTGGACCGATTTGGACAGGTTTAAATTCAGTTTATGCGTTTTCGCGAGCCTTTTATTTTATATCCAGAAGTCGTTTCGATCCGAGTTACATGCTTTCGTATAGTGATCACGTGAAAGAGGGACCTGCAATCTATGAAGATCGACTCTATTAAACGGGAGGTATATTCATCAACACTATTATTTTTCGTGGTGTACTTCGGTTTGTAAGAATTTTATAAATACATGTTACTTTTTTCAGTGTATCTCAAATAGTTTATGTGTCAATGCTGTGACGTATTTCCTGTCAATATTGTGTCTCTCCAACATCAAAGGAACCGATCAAAAGTTCGCCTCTTGTTAGATGGTGTACTCTTTGGTTGTGAGTCAGTGGGTATGCGTACGCGTGAAATCGTATTTTTGTAGTAAGGATTATGTGTTTTTTTGGATTTTTTTTTAAATTTTTGATCCATATCTATCTACAAAAACATATAGTTTATAAATAGACATCTAGGTATTAGGAGATAATAATATATGTTTTAACAGCAAGTTTTGTTTGTTATTTTACCGTTTGCGAATTTTGTAGATATTAAGTTCTCCAATTAAAGTTTGACACAAACCACTACAGATCAGGTGTCATTATTATAATATTTAGAATGAGGTAATACAATTTATAAAAATTGTACTTACATCTGGATTTTGTTCACAAAACATCTCAATAGTTGGAAGTATTTTCCTGCAAACGCCACAATGTGAAGACACAAATTCCAAAATTACAAGTTCATCAGTTTTCCTGTAATCGTTCATTATGTGATCCAATTCTAACTTATTTTGAATATTTACCAGCATGATTTAAATTTATCGAGATGATGCATTCCAGCTGTGGTGAGTAATGTGAATTGTACTGGAATTTTTGACAGTAACATGAAAGATACCACAAGTTTGCTATCCTTCAATTCTATCAACTAACTTTGAACTCATTTATTATTTAAATTGGCCAACCAGCTCTGGAGAATTTAAGGTTAGGCAAAAAATATGTTAGTAATTTAATATTTTGACATATAAAGACAGTTTCAGGGTTTAGAAAATCCTAAATTAATAATGAATCATTTTTGTAATTCATTTTTGTAGTTCATAGTGGCTTTTGGTACTTGAATAATAAAACCACTTCTTCAAACAAAAAAAGTTTTAATTTAACATTTCGACTTTCAATTCGAAAGTTGTTTTCAAAAATATATAATAATGGAGAATTTTTATTTCAATTTCTTTGGACCGATGAAGCCACCTTTAAAATCTGCACAAGATGCATTATTGGTCTGCAGGAAAATCCGCATTGGCTGCGTGAAGTTCAGCACCAAGACCGTTGGAGTTTAAATGTGTGGTGTGGTATACTGGGAGGCCGAATTATTGGGGCATATTTTTTCGAGCAATCCCTAAGCGGCAATATCTTTCTTGACTTTATTGCCAATAAATTACCGTTGTCGTTGGAAGATGTGCCACTGGAAACACGTCAGTTGGATGGTTGCTGTAATATATTTGGAACACCATGTACTACAGTTTATACTGAACCAGTGCGGTTGCGCATGACACTATGACATGGTCATTATTTGAGTAGTAATATAGTAATTAGCAGATGAAGAAGTGTTTAATTTACTCATTCATATTATTTGGTTATATTTATATTCCAAGCATATTCTTGGTAAAACCAAAAGATATAACAGTGGCGACGAGGATTTGATTCGTGGTGTGTTTCAAATTAAATTACCGACACCAGGACAAGAACCTAAATTTTTTTCAAAATTGTGAACGCGTGTGTGAACAAAATGGCCGTACATAGCGAAAATGTTGGTCAATTACGGGAGTTCGACCCGGTGAATTCAGATTGGACAATTTATAGGCGACGTCTTGAAAACTATTTCATTGCAAATTCGATCGATAAAATCGAGCGAAAAAGGGCAATCTTATTAAATTTATTGACGGAAGATGCCTACCAATTGGTCTTTGATTTGTGTCTACCCGTAGAACCGGAAAAAAAAACTTATGAGGAACTTGTACAATTATTAAGTACACATTTTAAGCCGGTTCGGACAGTGTTCGCTGCGCGATTTAAGTTTTATAGTGCCAGAAAAACCGCGAATGAGTCTGCAAAGGAATGGGCTGCTAGACTCAGAAACATTGCGGCAAGTTGTGATTTCGATTCGACACAGTTGGAGTTAGTGCTAAGGGACTTATTCATCATCGCTTACGATAAAGGGCCGGTGCAGGAACGATTGATGGAGGAGAAGAAGGCAGTCACCTTCACGGAGGCTATTGAAATTGCAAAATCAGCCGCGCGGCCATATGAAAATTCATCCGCCGGCGCCGTTTCCATCAAGAAAGAAGCAGAGGTTTATTATGCACGTGCGCGACCAAAAGGTAGAGGTGCGCATGGCGTAGGACCGTCGACGTCATCAGCAACCTCAGCACGGAGAAATTTCCAGAACGTAGCTACCAGGAACCAGCTGATGACAACAAAAACAAACACACAGCACCGATGCACCGTATGTGGAAGGAAAAATCACAGTTCAGATAAGTGTTCTTTTAGAGAATGTTTTTGTCATATTTGCGAAAAAAAAGGCCACTTGGCTTCGGTCTGTTCTAAAAAAGTAGATAAAAGATTTACAACAAATAAAACTTCACATAGTAATGTTCAGAATTATTTGGAATCAGATGATTATTCTTTATATTCTTTAGATGTCGATGTGAACCCTATTTATATCAAATTAAGAATTGAAAATTCAGATTACGAATTTAATTTAGATACAGGGTCTAGTTTTAGCGTTATGTCAGAATCATATTACTTGGAAAACTTTTCAGAAAAAGAATTACAGAAATCAAATAAGATTTTCAATTTATATAATGGTAATAAAATTGTACCGATCGGTCAAATTACTTGTAATATCGAATTTAGAAAAAAATGTGAGCTATTAGATTTTTATATTATTCAAAATGTCTTGGGCCCGCCTTTGTTAGGTCGCGATTTTTTTAATCTGTTCAATTTGAACATATCAGAGTTGGATTTCATGCAAATGCCTGATGACGTAGATTTCGTGATTAAAAAATATTCTAAAGTTTTTGCACCCGGATTAGGTAAATTCACTAAGGGTGTGATATCGATAAAATTGAAAGATGTTAATGTTGTACCGAAATTCTTCAGAGCTCGCCCTCTGCCGTTTGCAATGAAAGAAATGGTGGAGGTGGAATTGAACCGACTAAAAGATTTAGGGGTTATCGAGCCAGTTGACTATAGTCCATGGGGTACACCGGTGGTACCAGTGTTAAAAAAAATGGCACCGTACGAATCTGTGGCGATTTCAAAGTGACAGTCAATCCTTTTATTGAGGTGGATCAATACCCCCTGCCTCGTATCAATGAATTGTTTGTAAAATTACAAGGTGGTATTGAGTTTTCCAAACTGGATCTCTCGAATGTGTACCAACAGATTTGTCTTGATGAATCTTCAAAAAAGTTAGTTACAATAACAACTCACAAAGGACTATACAGATTTAACCGGGCACCTTTCGGAATCGCGAGCATACCTGCTAAATTCCAGAAACTAATGGAAGCTCTCTTATCGGGTTTAGACGGGGTTATTGTATTTCTCGATGACATTTTGATTACAGGGAGAAACCGTTCAGAAAGACTGGAGCGAGTTTTGAAAATACTGGATGAGTCTGGTTTAAAAATTAGTCCAGAGAAATGCAGTTTTTTTATGAAGGAAATAGCATATTTAGGTTTTGTCATTAATAAAGACGGTTTACATACCGACGATAAAAAAATTGTAGCGATTAAAAATGCAACTCAACCTGAGAATTTAACGCAACTAAAATCTTTTTTAGGGTTGATTAATTATTACGGTCAATTCGTACCAAATTTAGCGGCGGTCCTATACCCATTACATAATTTATTAAAAGGCAATGCAGTTTGGCAGTGGTCTCCAGATTGCGAAGCTGCATTTAAAAAAGTAAAAAAATTATTGATATCAGCACCGATATTATCTCATTTTAATCCGGATTTACCAATCAAAGTATATAATGACGCCTGTGATTACGGAATCGGATCCGTAATCACACACATCATGCCAAACGGAGACGAAAAACCTATCGCGTTTGCGTCGCGAACATTATTAGAACGAGAAAAGAAAATGAGTCAAATTGAAAAAGAAGCTCTGTCAATCATATTTGGACTTTGTAAATTCAACCAGTATATTTGGGGTCGACAATTCACCCTAGTGACAGACCATAAGGCGCTTACAACTATTTTTCATCCTCAAAAAGGGATTCCGCAGTTTTCTGCGAATAGATTAAGGAGATGGGCGGTAATTCTGTCCAACTATCAATACAAAATAGAATTTGTTAAATCTGAAAAAAATTGTGCTGACTTTTTATCGCGCTCGCCCATGGAAAGTGAGGAAAAAGACATAGAAAACGTAGATTTAAATTATGTAACATATTTTTCCGAAAACGATAATTTTCCAATAAATTTTGAAACTGTAAAATCAGCTACATTGAATGATAGGATAATGTGTGAAATAAAAAAATATGTGTATCACGGTTGGCCACAAAAACTTGACTGTGATGAAATAGTTTCTTTTCTGAGAGTAAAAAATGAGCTTACGGTAGATTCCGATTGTCTTTTGTGGAACAATCGATTGATTATACCCAAAGTGTTACAAAAAGATATTTTGAAAGACTTGCACTCTTCTCATTTGGGTATAGTCAAAATGAAAAGCTTGGCCCGGTCATACTTCTGGTGGCCTGGTTTAGACAAAGATATAGAAAAAATATGTCGAACCTGTGAAAATTGTATGATGTTTAAAAAAACGCCAAACAAAGCTGTTTTGGATTGTTGGCCTTTTCCACCCGAAATTTGGCATCGATTACACATTGATTTCATGGGACCATTTTGCAACAAACAATTTTTGATAATCGTAGACGCATATTCAAAGTGGTTGGAAGTTTTCCAGTTGAACTCGATAACTTCACAAACAACAATTGAAGTGCTCAGATCAGTTTTTGCAAGATTGGGCTTACCAAAACAGATTGTATCGGATAACGCATCAACATTCTGCTCAAAAGAATTTCAAGATTTTTTGAGAATGAATGATATAGTTCATATTACATCTCCACCTTACCAGCCATCAGCAAACGGCGCAGCAGAAAATGCGGTAAAAACGGTAAAAAACGGTCTTAAAAATAATTTGGGAGTCAATAAAAGTATTTCGCTGAACAAAGCACTGTGTAATTTCCTTTTTGACTATAGGAATACTGCTCATTGTACAACCGGTTTTAGTCCAGCGGAATTAATGTTCCAAAGAAAATTGAGAACCCGTTTCGATAATTTGAAACCTCCAAAAAACATAAAACCGCCGACAGATATTAAAAGTCGCATCCTAACAAAGCAGGCAAAACAAAAATATTATTATGGAGGAAAAAGATTTGTAATTTTCGAAATTGGTGAAATTGTAACTGTAAAAGACTATAGAAATGTTCAACATCCAACGTGGATAAAAGCTATCATATTTAAAAAAATCGGCAAATCTACTTATATAGTACAAATTCCAGATTTAAACAATGTGACTTGGAAAAGACATATCAATCAAATAAATAAATATCAGTTTAAAACTTCAAATATTTTAGAAAATCCTACTGTAGAAATAGATTTGTCAGTTGAAGAAAATACTAATAATAATTGTAAGATTGTGACCAGTGATGAACACAGTGATAGTACTAGTGGGGTTGAAAGACCCAAACGTATAACGAAACCTATAGATAGACTTGTATATACAGAAATGTAAATAGTAAAATAGTAAGATATTATAAAAGGGGGAAATGTGTAATATATTTGGGACACCATGTACAGTTTATACTGAACCAGTGCGCTTGCGCATGACACTATGACATGGTCATTATTTGAGTAGTAATATAGTAATTAGCAGATGAAGAAGTGTTTAATTTACTCATTCATATTATTTGGTTATATTTATATTCCAAGCATATTCTTGGTAAAACCAAAAGATATAACAGTTGCCCAGCACATTATGCTATTATTGTGCGAGAACATATTAATGCAGTATTACAACAGCGGTGGATTGGAAGAGGAAGTCTGTTTCCATGGCTTACGCTATCACCAGACTTAACTTGACTCAACCTACGACCAGCGAGATATGAAAAACCGGATTCGTAATGCATTACGTAACATACCGAGAGCCGAAATTGAAGCTGTAGATTTGTCTACCCATGAGAGGCTTCAGCAATGCATAGAACACTTACGGGGGCATTAAAAACATTTCTTTTTGAAATCGGTCCTGTTTAGTGCCACAACTTACATAATAAAAGGAATTAATTAGTTTAAAAAATAAAAATTTAAGGGATTTCCGTATAAAATTTTCTTTGGCCTGAATTTTAGGTCAGGAACAAGATATAGAGATGCGGTTTTCGCGAGCTTGTTTAGGCATCATTCAACTACTTTTTCATGAAAAAGAAATCCTACCAATACATTTAATTTTTTTGAGAAAATTAACCATTTCTGTCGAAATGCATAAAAAAAGACTCTAGCGGCGACATGTGAAACTAACAAAACTTTAACTTCAACTTATAACATTTGTAGCCCAAGAATAGCTCTTTTCAACCAGTAATGGAGTAGATC
Source organism: Crepidodera aurea (assembly GCA_949320105.2). NCBI lineage: Eukaryota > Metazoa > Arthropoda > Insecta > Coleoptera > Chrysomelidae > Crepidodera > Crepidodera aurea. Next base: position 34,255,042 of record OX439475.1, on the reverse strand, counting down.
TGGCTGAAAAAATGGCTCGAAAACAGACTGATGAAATCGAGTAATTTTTTTTTCCAATCGATGATATCAGATCCCCTTATCATTCCTGCATGAATTTTTCAGCCCAGGCGGCGGTGAAGGAGGGGGAACTCCTCTATCTAAAGAACTTGAAAACGGTTTTTCCGAGAAATCTCAGCAGGGTTTGATCCCACAAAAAAAATATTCTTACCAAAATTGAAGAGCCTGGCAAAACACGTAATCTAGTTCTAACCAGAACCCGATAACTGAATTATTTCACGAAATATCGCGGTTTGAAATTGCAAAACTGAAAAAAGTTAATCAATTATTTCTCGAGTGACAGTGGAGATTGGGTCTTAATTTTTTGTAAATAAAAGGGTAATAGAGAGTAATTTTTAGTGCCGGGAGGTGGGGGTGGTGGTACAAGGAGGGGGGAGATATTGGGGGAAAACCAATATTATTAAAACGCTTGTAACTTCTTTACTAATTGAGCTAGTGTAACCAGCCAGGGCTCAAGTCGTGCAATTTTTCATCAGCTAAAAGATAGCAATACAAAAAAAAATTTTACAAATGCGCGCAAAATAAAAAATGGATAATTTTTTTCTCGCGATTTTAGGCATAAAGAAGGGGGTTGATTAAAAAAATATTTTTCACCTCTAGACGGCATTTTTTTTATCTTTCATTTGAGCCTCGCAGCAACACTATTCAATGATTAGGAAGGGAGCTACGGGCCGGCAAAGTTTTTGCTGTATACCGAGAGAACGAAGAGAAGCAGAGGGTGCTAACTGGGCTCAAAAGAAAGACGAGAAAATTTCCTAACCATTTATTCATTTTATTATTTAACCATGTTCGTATCTTATCAGCCCGCGAGATTTAGAAATAGAAAAACGGGCAGAAACAGGACTAGGACGACAACCAACAAGCTGTAGGCGGAGCTTACGCCCGCACGATATACAAACGTCGGTGTAAGGGGGGGGGGGGGGGGAGCAAAAAATCAAAGCACAGGATACGTGCGAGACGGACGTTTTTTTGGAGACTGACAGTAAGTGTCTATTGTCAATATCATTATTACGTACTCATTTAGCTTTATTGACGATTGTTGCTGAACAATAATAAAATAATATCATGGCCGAACACAAGGTTTGTCTCCTGTGTCGTACGGACATCAAAGATGAGCAAGTTTCTATGGTTGTAAAGAGTAGAGGTTTGGCTACACTACGGTCGCTTATTAATACATCGAAAAAGTTTAGTAGCGCTTCCATACCGCGCAAAAAAGAATTTTCAAAATCGCTTTACAAAAAAAAAATTTAAAGGGCGAGCTCACGCACGCCTATGCACGTGTGTGTGAGTGCGTCCGGAGAGAGAGAGAGAGAGAGAGAGAGAGAGAGAGAGAGAGAGAGAGAGAAGTGGAGAGTGACAGCTCCGCCCCCGACTGGTAGGGTGTCGTCCTAGTCCTGTTTCTGTCCGTTTTTCCGTTTCTAACTCGCGCGGGCGGGCAAGATACGAACATGGTTAAATAATAAAATGAATAAATAGTTAGGAAATTTTCTCGTCTTTCTTTTGAGCCCAGTTAGAACTCCCTGCTTCTCTCCGTTCTCCCGCTATACAGCAAATACTTTGCCGGTCCGTAGCTCCCTTCCTAATAATCGAATCGAGTTGCTGCGGGGCTCAAATGAAAGATAAAAAAAATGCCGTTAGGAGTTGACAAATATTTTTTTAATCAACCCCCTTCTTTATGCCTAAAATCGCGAGCAAAAAAGTATCCATTTTTTATTTTGCGCGCCAAGCGCGCATTTGTGAAACTAATTTTTTTTTCGTGTTGCTATCTTTTAGCGACTTGAGCCCCAGCAGGTTACGCTCTAGCTCAATTAGTACAGAAGTTACAAGCGTTTTAATAATATTGGTTTTCTCCCCATATCTCCCCCCCCTTCTTGTACCACCACCCCCACCCTCCGGCACTAAAAATTACTCTCTATTACCCTTTTATTTACAGAAAATTAAGACCAAATCTCCACTATCACTCGAGAAATAATTGATTAATTTTTTTCGTTTTTGCAATTTCAAACCGCGATATTTCGCGAAATAATTGAATTATTGGGTTCTGGTTAGAACTAGATTCGGTTTTGGCTCTTCAATTTTGGTAAGAATATTTTTTTGTGGGATCAAACCCTGCTGAGATTTCCCGGAAAAACCGTTTTCAAGTTCTTTAGATAGAGGATTTCCCCCTTCTCCACCGCCGCCTGGGCTGAAAAATTCATGCAGGAATGATGAGGGGATCTGACTTCATCGATTGGAAAAAAAAATTACTCGATTTCATGAGTCTGTTTTCGAAAGCCAGATCGACTCCACTACAGTTCAAGTTTGTTCAAATCGGCTCAGCCGCTTCGAATATACAGGGTGTTTTTTACTGAAACCTTTGAATACCCCCCCACCGCTTTATTTTTATAGATACAGCAAAAATTGTCAAACAAAAAGCTTCAGATTAATCGTCTACTTTAATGATCAAATATTTTTTTGTTAGGTTAATATAGCGGAATTCACAGAAACATCACTTTCTTAGATTAAAGATTGCAGTTACGCCCCCTAGCGGCCATTTCAGAAACTTGAAAATATTTTCCAAGTTTTTCTCTTGGCCTTTAGTAAGTTCTTTTTCCGCAAGCCTCTACGATGGATAGTTTCCCAGATACAGTACCTCGCATTCGTATTTGGTCACCCTGTAAAATCCATGATTATTAGAAAATTATTAAAAAAAAAATATCACCTACCCCAAGAAATTTTTTTCCCACTTACGTCCATGTACTCATAACATCGTAATGAGGCTTTTCTTACCCGACCGACATTTGCATAATCTTGAATGACAGTTTCGGATGGGATGGTAGCTGAGATCGTGTTTCAAGTGTTTATTAATGTATCGTTTCTTCAAAGCAAGCAATGATAGCTTTATGGGAGCGACCCTTCTGATGAAAATCAGCGGCACACAGACAAGATATGACGCGATATCATAATACGAATTCATTTCACCTTTCAAGTGCATTCAATTATGAGAATGCGAGTTGTTGTATTGTAATGAACAGATCTAAATGAAATGATATCTTGGTATTAGTCACAGTCGGAATTCTATAGTGGGCGATTATCATTTTGTTATAGATTAAAACAAAAATTCTGACGTTTAGTAGATGTTCTGTTTTATTAAAATTTCATTAATCGGTATACCGCAGATCTGAAATATTCTTCTAGAGCTGTGGGAGAATCGGCCATTTTCCCTAGTATTTGGAAATTTTTCATAAATGGTCAATTTGTAAAATTCATATGCTGGGATGCATCCTCTACTACCATCACTATGCCGATTCTTATTTATCTTCATTAATATGATACTGTTCTAATGCCTCGTGATCTCTTGTAATACACTGGTACTTTGTTGGAGGTATTCTGACTGTCCAGAAATATTTTTGAGTTTGTGTTAGACGATGTGTCACCACAAACTCATAGACAATTACGTACGATGGTGCAATGAAATTACCTTCGTAGGCTTAGGAACTCTGTACAAATAGAAGAAGCTCATATTAAACATATAATGCAATAGAATCTGTTTATTTATATCGAAAGTGTTGTTATTGTTGTATTTTGCCTTTTAGTTTGGCTAAAATTGTTTGATTTCTGCTGCTTTAGGCAATTGTCTCCACGAGATGGTCCTGTAATAATCCACCCTGTATTTTAGCTATCGCCAAATATAATAGCCGAATATTCTTAGGTTATTCTCTTTTTACGGCTGCTTGTCTATCAAAATTTTTCGAAGCGGTCTGAAGGCTACTTAGTTTTCTACCAAAGATCAAACTGTCCTAGAGGGCGTTGTCCTCGCGGCTTATACTAGCGCGAATTACTTTAATCTTAGCTAGATGTGTCAAAATTCTCGAAGATAGTCTGATCTTAGTAAATAACTTGTTAATTGGGGCTGGGGATTTATTCAAATAAAATGCAATTAGAAAGAAAGAAAACTAAAATACTTCTCAATAAAAAACTATAACTTGACCTTATGCAACAAGGTTTAGAAGTTAAGGCAAAATTCTAAGAATTACAATGACCGTCTAATAGGAAAATGAAATTAGCTCTAGTTTAGTCTAACAATCAAAAGACAGATTAATTTTTCTCTCTGTAAAACCAAACGCTCTTTCTAGACTATTCAAATCCTGAATAAATATGGCCATCTAACAAGCCGAAATTAAAAATTGTGAATTCAAAAATATTTAATCTACAAATCGACACCATACGCAAAAAATGGTTTGCAAAAAATAAAATTAAAAAAATCTTACTCCCTTATCGGCTATTCCACACTGCTACGAAACGGAGGGGTTGGCTACCCTTGTATATCCCTTAGTAAGGCCGCTGCAGTACTTTTAAAATAAGGAAAAGACTAAAAAACGAAAAATAAATGATTGCCCGAAAAACGCGCCCGTACGCCCGGCTTTAAGTTATCACTCTTTTTGAGTGACCACTTTCCCTACAAATTTAAAAACGCGGTTTGAGAACCCCTGGTAGCTTCTTAAAGCCACAGGTGAGTTTTTCGCGAAAATTTAGTTTTCGAATTGTTTATAATATTGTCGTCCAATCAGAACGCTATTTTCAATTTTAATCATAGCCGAAATGTCTATTTCTCAATGAATCGCAAGTGACAAAAAGTCTCTCCTCAGCAATTTATTTCTGGGAACAATGTAACTTCGTGACCGCTTGTTTTATGAAATTTAATATTTGTTTTCCGGTAGAATAAAAAATAAAATATGTTGCAAGTGAATTTTAGTATTCGTTGCAAAGAATTCCTGACTAAATTCGTTTCGCAAGATTTGCATTGGTAATGAAAAACCGTACCTACTTATTTGACATTTTCCTCGTAAGTTAAATAAATGTTGTTCTCTCAAATTCTCTCAAAAATCTTCTGTTCACTACAGTCCTTATAAAATGGCAAGTGCGTAAAATGATATGCAGTGCTTAAATAATAAAATGCTCATTTTATGTTTATGTATGTAATATCAATCCTACTGACTGCACCATTGTTCTAAAACTAATAACAGAGTAAATTTTTTATACTAGTAGAGAAGAGTTGTTTTTATTTTATTACAAATACATAATAGAATTTCCTAAAGATTGTAAAAAGTTACGTCTTTTATATTTCAACAATTTTTCTCCTCCGATTAAGTTGACTTGCTTTAAAGTCCGAATTCCAGCTGAAATTTTACCACCCCAAGAAAGAACGTGTAGAGTTTTGTCGCCAGTTAAAATTCTCCAATTTATTTTTATGACAATCCCAGAGGCTGTTTCCTTCACAATTTTTGACGATTTCGTAATTCGTTACAGAATTAAAATTCGCCACATGGTGCAAAATTGGAGCGGGACTTCCTGCAGAAAACAAAATTAACTTGTTTTAATATTTTGCCCGCTGACAGATGGTAATTAGAATTTATGCAGAACTTGTTAAAATAATACCATTTTTTCTCCGATCTTGTTGTCCTTTGTCGAGAGTTCGAGTTTTAAAATTAATTTCTTAAAAAGAAAATATTTTACTTCCTACTAATTTTTATACAGATATAACTTAAAATGCATTTTTCTGACAACAAAATGGTGAGTCGAGAAAACTTTTTTATCTTTAGAGATAGTTAACTAGTATAAGCGAGAAAGATGTTGCCAATAGAGCAAGGAAACTTTTTTACTTTAACTTTTTTTTCATACGACGTTTAGTTTGGGTTGTGTACTTTTTTAAACCCGAAGAAAATTGAATCGGTGCGTCACATCTCTTGGCATTGCCACTGTTAGGATGCTGTGGAGCTAATAAAGCGATCAGTGTGTCAGAGAGAGTAAACACCACAGCCTTCTTCAAACGTGCAACAAAGATGACGCGCATTACAATATTATCATGACACTATAGGGATTAAAACACAATATTATTATTATCTAATTAAAATATTATTTTTCAATGAATTTTCCCTCACACTGACAACTTATATTGCATCATACATTTGCTTTCAGGCATTTGCACTTGTTACCACAGTTAAATAATTTACATTTGCAAAATGGAGTAATTTTTAAAAATGTAGGTTTTGCCTCTTTGGACATTAATTTTGGCACTATACAATTATTTTCTTTGCGTTCGTAACCAAACTTTAGAATTTCAGGCAGATCTGGCTTTAACATATATGCCGTTTTGAAAATTGCGCATTGTAAAAATGCCCTTCTCACATGAAAAATAAAAGGATCTTCAGTCGGTGGCAAATCTCTAAAAAAAGGTCATTATTATAACCTTATTTACCAGTATAATAGTCTAAACTTCAATGATATATTTTAAAAAGGAATAGGTACACAGAGTTCTATAGTGAGCAAGATTCGGTAAAAAATATCATACCTTTGGAGGGGCACATCAAACCTTAAACTTACTTTTTGATGCTCTATCAAAATCTGAAGTCAAAATTTTAAAATTCATAAACACAAAAAACTACACACACACGCACACACAGATCGAATTCAGATACCGAACAATTTGTTCGGTGAAAATTCAGTCTTTTCATAATTCTGATCCGAACCGACCCTGTTACAATATTTAAACCTAATACCAAAACTGTAATTCTTCATCTCGTTTCTGTCTAATTAACACATCAAAAAATGGAACTCAAATACGGACATAGAAATTTTAAACGCGTTATAATTGTAGGCGATGTTTAGAGTTATCAGTCATTCTTGAAATGCTGGCATTAGCATAAACGAATATGAAGTTTTCGAACAAAAAATATGATGTATAGTAGTAACGGTTTATGATATATTTGTAACAATTACGGCTCCATAATTAATATGGAAAAAAAGTAAAATTGTACGACCAGTAAGTCAATTGGTTTTTTATATAAATCTTATCCATGTGGTGTCGAAATGTTACCTGATAAATACAGTACTGGACCTAATGCAGATCCTTGTGGTGCTTCTACTCTGATACCTTATACAACGAAAGAGATTTTTAAATTCTTTTGAATTAAAAAATAAAATGTATGAACATTTAAAACTAGATTCCAATGTTTCGTCTATTAGTTTGTAGACATCAGGACAACTGAAAATTATTTAAATATTACATTTTTATAAAACGGTATTAGTAAAGAGGGTGATTCAAAACGAATGGTAAATATTTTAACCCTTGCTTCAGATATTAAAATAATCATATTTCGTGGTATAGCATCTAATATTATTTTCTCTTAAAAAAAACAGAGAGTTTAACCTAAATATTTTTTGTTTTTGTCAATATTTCGGATATTAAATTTTTAATTTAGATTTTTGTGGTACATAATTATAATTTTTTCTCAATTTTGAGGTCTGAGGAAGGGGACGACACACGCTAAGTATGTCGAATGAAAAAAATCACCCAAAACCTTTTGATTTTAAATTTTTTTAAATAATAAAGTCCCACACTAAAAATTGAAGGTTATTTAAAAAAAATTTAAAACGAGTAGTGCATTAACAAAATATATGATGAAGAAAAAAATACGAATTGTAATGTTAGCAGATAAGATAAAGTATAAATAATTGTTTTAACAAGAAAATCAGAACATAACATATCTTAAATTTTAAAAACAATAAGTTGAATATCTCCAATGTAAATGTAAATACATGTACCTAAACATTGCTTATAGAAAAAATCGAAAGGTGGAATACGTAACTAGTCAATATGCTATTGTTAAAGTGTAATAAAGGTCACTATAAAACACCTGTAAATTTTTCACTTAACCAGACCACACGAGCATCACAATGCTCTCATACGGGGCGAGCTTTTGGTTCTTTAGCGCAAATTTTAAAAAATCCGCTAACAATGATACCGTGACTACCATAAATCGGGCGTATATGGTCTCTTGAAACGGTCCCGGCCTTCTGTGCCGTTCGCAAAACCGCACGTGAGTATAATTAAGCCAGAACCGGCCTTTGTCAACCGGCAGTGGCTACAACTCTAATCTGCGGTAGAAAAACCTTGAAAATTTCAAAAATTTGTATTGTATTTGCAGGACTGAAGGCATGTAAGTCCCTGCAATCCGTAACTAAAATTGTGGGTCATAGCAAGCATCAAAGAAACAGGCTGAATCATGAATTGAGAAGTAGAAAATACAGGTATTACAAAATTGTAATCGTGGACCAAGATACAGGATATAAAAGTTTAGGAGAGCAGAAACAACTCAGCCGTCCAAAACCCCCTAAATATGACATGAAAACCAGAATTACGAACACTGCTCAGGAAAACTCCTACAACCAAACTTACGGATCAACCAAGACATCCAGGACCTCCCGATGGAACTCGAAGGTCGTTTACAAAACGGACTTAGTCGAGAATCTGGATCTAGGTTTTCTGTGGTTTCCCCAGGGCATTGCACACCATATTTGGTAATTCTTAGAGGGATCAAAAGAGAGCCTTGTCCCAAAACTTCAAATAGCTAGCAGGAATATTTATTGTTAACTACCTTATCAATAAAGCTTTATTTTAGGCCCTAAAATGGAAGAAAAGTAATTTAAATGAATCCCAAAATAAACAAAAAAAATTTTTCTTCTGTTCTATTGGAAAACCTCGTACCTATTGCATAAATTTTGTTCTTGTGTTTTGCCAACAATGTCCAGGATTCATCACTATAAAGTATTGATGGCATATTTTTGTTTTCCTAAGGATTTTTGTTTTTATAATGTTACAAATTCTTCCTGCCTCGATCATCCCGTCATTTATTTATTTATCAATCTGTTTTATGATCCTAAATACTTTTAACCATCAACCGCCCTATTTGCTACGCACTTAATTGAGTATTATGTCTTATTTTCATTCAATCAAGTTTATTTATATTTATACTGTAATTAAAATTATCTGCTGAAGAATTCAGAATAGTGAGCAAATATTAGTTACTTAATTAATGTTACTTCTTTCATTTTCAGTGTCCTCTTTTGTTAATATCTCATCTACTGTAACCGTGATTAATGGAGGCCTCAGTGCATATCCTAAAGTTTGATATGATACAACAAACTATTTTAAGTTTCACATTTTTTTAAAATCAATTTTCAGCATTTATGCGACATTAGAAATCGTCCAAAAAACTAAAGTACGTAAGTGGTCAACTTTTCGGCGAGTACAGAAAGATAAATACGAAAATCTAGTCCCAACCACTAGAGTTTTAGAACTATCTACCAACATAAATAAAAGATTTTTATTAAAACATTACTTACATTAGGTTGGTCGGTTTAATAGACACTCCCACGTGGATATCACGACTCCGCTAAAACATGATGATTTACTTTGCTTTGATAAACTTCGTCTATGTATACATATATATCTCTTTTAGTCGGTAATTACCACTAGAGAGATTTATTTCAAGAGATTCTGGAAGCAATGGTCCCTTGACGATTATTTGTTAACAAGTATTAATGCGATGTCGATGTTTGGGAAATATATGTTTATATAGGTATATTTGTGAAGATCCACCCACAATCCTCGTTTCTAATCAACGTTTAAATAGGATGGATACGAAATATGGAAATTTATATAAAATGTAAAATAAACAATATGTTGAAACAAAGTTTTATTCTTCTAAAAGATATACTTCCATCGTACATTATATGCTTTCCACCTGTCCACAAAGGCTTTTAGAAGTAGTGACCATTACGCAACTATTGCCAAAAGCGAGCGCGTGATTTGACCTACAAGAGGATTTTATCCCGCTATTTGGTCCTCCTTTAAGAAGCAATCGTTTAGCTGTCAATGCTTTCAATAATTAGAACGCGCATACACAGACTGAATACGTCAAAAAGTTCAAGGCATTTTCCGAAATCTATTTTGAAAACGTTACACCAGACTACACATTAATAGGATATCGGCTCAATGGTCCAGTATTTATAGACGGCACTCTAAATGCTGTTAAATATTTAGATGTATTGGAAAATGCTTGTGATGAAATACCCTTAAATGTTTTAAGACTTTTTATGCAATATGGATGTGTATCGCATAACGCTGCAGTTGTACAAGAATATTTAAACAATAGATTTCCAGGCCAGTAGATATAGACAATCAATTAACATTAAATCCAAAAGTTTTGAAACTTCTATGGTATATTAGTGCATTAATGAAAACAAACTATAAAATTTTGCAGAAGTCTGCGATGTATAAGTTTTTTATTGTAATTTGTTTAAAAAATTACAAAAGTTATGCAAATTGGGTAAGTAAACGGAAAAAAATGTAACCTATACTGGTACATTTGCAAACATTTCTGAAAAACGGATCATTTATTTATCAAACCTTTTTTCTCGGCGCGGCCATTTTCAATACACACAAGCCTCGAACTAATTACAAAAGTCTTTTATCATGGTTGCAAATAAAGAGAATATCGGTCTCAGTGGATATGTAACTTTGCAACCCCATACGAAAATCGGAACCTTAATTTTTTTACTAATATTAGTTCTGCCAATTGCAGTTATAGACCAGTCAATAAATGGGTTGTAGAGTGCGTGAGCGAACATGCAAAAACGGACTTAAGGGCTGTATTTGGAGTAGTTAGGAGGTATAGTTGCCTTCAAAATAAGTTGAACAAATTGTTTTGATCGTTTTAACTTATAATTTTTATTTCTAAAGAAATGCTATTCATTCATTTTTTATACATTACTTTTCTACAGATAAGATAACGACTTATAAAAACACTTTCTTTTTCAAGGAATAGGCCAGTAGGTTAAAACGATTAATATCATAAAATTTACTACAAGATTGTTTTATATTCATTTTTTCCTATCTCTTCTGGTTCTAGAGATATTTGCTAGAAAAAAATGCATATTTTTGATAAAAAAATTTTTAACTTATGTTTTTTTAATTATTTAGCGGCTAAACTTTTAGTTTTGCAGCAAACTTTTTCTAAAAAAAGTTGTAGAGGATTTAACGATCTTTTAATTGATATATTTATTTATTATTTTAGCCTAAACTAATCAAAAGCTAAAGCAAATTTTTACATTCGCAAAAAAAACTGTACATTCTAATTTTTGTTATTTATTTAAGAGCTATAACCTTCTATACCTAAAAAAATATTACTTAAGAAATTAATGTTGAGTTGTCTTGAGTCTCTTGGGGCGAGAGGTAAAAAAACTTTTTTCAAAACTTTGCATTTTTTGCTAGCAAATATCTTTAGAGCCAAAGGAGATAGGAAAAATGAATTTAAACAATCTTGTAGTAAATTTTATGATATTGGGTGACTTTTTTGCTATGGTGCATATTTTTCGAGATATAAGCGAAAAGCCGAAAAAAGTGACCTTCTCAGTGCCCCCTGCAGCCCTCGCACCTCCTACGCTCCGGGACCTTTAGTACATTTATTTCCTAACTACTCCAAATACATCCCTCAAGTCCGTTTTTGCACGTTCGCTCACGTACTCTACACTCCCCTTTTAATCGGTCATTGACTGAACTATTATAACAACGACTAATATTTTGAGAGAGATTTGAAACCGTCTTTTTTTAACGGAACATTTTTTTATTCAATTGTTTTGTTTTTTGTTCGCCATATGACCATAAATTGGAAACTATTTGCAAATAGTTTTAATATTACTCATTGATTTGGGAATATAGCTGAATAAATTAGTGCAACACAAAAAAAGGCCACAGTGGTACAGTTAAATACTTGATTATCCATAGAGTACGCTGTACTGGTTGATTTTATTTTCACACACGCCTGCTAGTCGCTGCCATGTTGCCAAGTTGCTTTTTTAGTAAAGTACAAATACGAAAATATGTTTTTTTAGTTTTACCACCATTTCCGTATTACGGGCGAGGTTGCAAATTAAAGAAAACATTGTACGTTAGGACATCTTCATTTGCAACCATTGTTGAGGGTTCTGGAATAAACCCTATGTTGTGCCAGTTTCCCAGGACGGCCAACAATGTGTTACCGCCTTTTTAAACTGCATCGTTGTATTCTAAGTGGGCTGTAATATTTTGTCTTCTCAACTCCATTCAACAAAAACAATGAACACTTTTACTTAACCATTTATTAAACTGTTAAATAAATAAATGAACAAACAACAACGTAACAACGGATTACATTAAACTAGTAATCAATGAACAAGTATTATAATTAATTAAAAGAAATGATCACATCATTCAGAAAATATTATTTTTACGTTGAGCTGGGCAACGGAGGGTTCTAACTTGGTTCGCAGTTAGAAGCACACTGATTTTAAAATCGGCGAAGTTTATCGGTTTCAGATATATCCCTTCCCCGGCTGGCAATTGTTCTAGAAAGTTCGTTAGCGTGAACCGCGTAAACAAGCATGTAAAATTTTTTCTATTGTCTAGACGAGACGGTTAAATTTATGGCTTGATACCATCATTGTGAAATAGAGTAAAAAATTATCTTTGATGAAACCGCTTCCTGGTTTGAATGCCGCTTGCAAATGTATTTCGGTGCGGCGTTGCCGGTTGAACGAATATGAGTTTACATGTTTAATTATCTGAAAATTAAACAACCATTATTCAAAAATTGCGTAAAAACTTCGATGTTTATTTTAATAGAAAAAACAATTTTATGAAAAAATATGTTTTCCGTTTGTCGCAAGAGGTTAAGAACATTATTTTAGTTATTTTTTCAAATTTGCAGAACTTTTGGAATTTTCTTCGAAAAATTGGGATGAACAATAATTTGATTTCGATAAAAAAATTTTTCCGTATTGTTTGAATGGTTGCAAATTTAACAGAGGATGTAAAATGCTATTTTTGCAGAACTTTTGAAATTTTTTTCGCGCTATTAATTACTATACAAATAGATCACCGAATAGTTTTACCATTGTATAATAGGCCAGTAGAGATAGACATTATTTTTACAAAATTTAACAATAATTACAAAAGTTTTAAAACTTCAGTTGAATGAAGAGTAAGTTCAATGATATTAAGTCTGATTTTGCCACCTTTTTTCTGAACGGAAGATATTGAAAATCATGATTTAATAAATTTTCGCATTAATAGCGCGAAAAAAATATTCAAATATTATATTTTTTCATTAAATTGTTTTTTTCTATTAAAATAAATATCGGAATTTTTACAAAAGTTTTGAATAATGGTTGCAAATGAAGAACCTCGGAATGCGGAAATGGAGGTAGAATAAAAAAATATATTTTCGTATTTGGACTCTATCAAAATCAGCAACATGGCAGTAAGTAAGACAGACGTATGTGAAAATCCAATCAACAAGTTCAGCGTTTAAGAAATTTACTCTATCGATAATGAAGTATTTAACTGGACCACTGCCATCCTTTCTAGTGTTGCGCTAATTTATTTAGCTAGATTCCCATATTAATGAGTAATATTAAAGCTATTTGCAAATATTTTCCAATTTGTCGTCAAATTGCGAAAAAAAAAACAACAAAACAATTGAATAAAAAAATGTTCCGTTGAAAAAGACGGTTGCAAATCTCTTGCGTCACTTCAAATATTAGTCATTGTTATAACCAGCGTTGCCAATTTGTGGGGAATTCCCCAAACTGCGGGGAATCTCAAGATGATTGGGGATTGGCATTATGCGAGGAAAATGCGGGGATTTTGAAATCTCATCATTAAACTATATAATAAATTATCATGTAGGAATTAAAATTTTAAAAAACAGTTCAGATTGGGCATAGAACTCTATACCTTTTGTACAGTAGCAAATCATTTGTCCATTTTACCTACTTTTTTTATATATGATCATATTATGCGAACGCGAACACATAGAGAAAACCTTTCTGTGATTCCCTTAGTTTTAGACGCTTCTAATTTGCTAGCTTTGCGTTAAATAAGTTGATTTTGTATTCTGTCGGTTAAATACAGATACTGTGGTATCGTTAATGGCCACAAGGGAAGGGATCAGAAAACTGGACAGTGTCAAGTTCAAACCTTCGAGCAAAATGCTCCCAACAAATATATGAAAAAAGTTAAAAGATAAATAAATATTATTTAAATAGTTGAAACTTGTTTTATTTCTTAAAGTAATTTTGAGGAGAATTTTTGGGGAATCAGCAGATTTTTGTCCCCAAATTTGGGGAATTTGACTTGGGATATTGGGGAATATGATAAATTGGCATCGGCAACATTGGTTATAACTGCAACTTGCACAACTTTTGCAATTATTTTGACAGTTGTAAAAATGCAAACAAATAATATTAGTAAAAAATTAAGGTTCCGTTTTTCGTATGGGGTTGCAAAGTTACATGTACACTGAGACCGATATTCTCATTATTTGCAACCACGATAAAAAACTTTTGTAATTATTTCAATGCATGTGTGTATGGCAGCGTCGACAAAAAACTTTTGTAATTCTTTTAAACTAATTATAATGGAAAACTTATACAAATAAAAAAAAACATTATTACTAGCGTTATTCCTAGTTTGCAGATCTTTTGCAATTTTCAGTGGAAAAATAAAAAAAATAAAAATTTTATAGTTTGTTTGCACTAACATACCATCGAAGGTTCAAAACTTTTGGAACTAATGTTAATTGACTATCTATATCTACTACCTATGTAGTTCCAAAACTAATTGAACTATTTTCAACTTGAGATTACCATTAATGTGCAACAGATTGTACTACAACACTTTACGTAATAGCAATAATGTAATGTGCAACTAAAATTTTCGCCACCCTGTATACCATTGCCAATTAAAACTAAATTTAAAGCTGTATATCTATTAACAGTGAGCTCTGTAGATCTAATCAAAAAATCTTCTAAATCAAACATTACCGTCCTGCAATGGTACTAGCCCATGAATTAGCGGTTGTCGGCCCATGACTCACATGTTCCAAAATAATTTATGTGTCTGCAACTTAGCCCATCATCACTGTTTAAAACTAAATTATGAAGGGATATCTTCATAAATTGCTCGTATATATCTTACTTGTGGCATGTGAATACCGGGATGAAGGATAATATGTAGGAAGAACGTTTGCAAAATTGTAAATAAGAGTGTTTTGTCACGGAATATAAATGGGTCCTTGGAAACTATTGGCAACTGCACCGGAGCAGCGATCGCGCTCGAGGAAACAACTGTTTTTTTAATATAAGTTTGTTTTGAATTTAATATTGAATGATTTATCAAGTAGTTTACTAAGAATGGCTAGATATTTTGTCAAATCATTGTTTTCATAGTTTCAAATACAAATAAACATTAGTCTCATGGGTTCAGTGATTATAATTAATAAGTCTTCACGTAATCAACCATAAAAGCATGCCTTCGCTGTGTGTTGTACCATATTGCTCTTCAAGAACAACAGGACATCGATTTCCTAGCGATACAAATAGGATCTATACATTGTTTGAGATCTCACTATTTTCCCCGAAAGGAATGGTGTAAAAATACGCCTATGACCTCCGCCCCACCCCCAGATTTCATTGCAGTTGACCGTTTGTCTCTATCCTTTATGTTGTTTGAGATCTCAAGCAGTGTCACTATTTTCCCCATAGGGAATGGTGTAAAAATACGCCTATGACCTCCGCCCCACTCCCAAATTTCATTGTCGTGGACCGTTTGTCTCTATCTTTTGTTGTTTGAGATCTCACGCAGTGTCACTATTTTCCCCGAAGGGAATGGTGTAAAAATACGCCTATGACATCCGCCCCACCCCCAGATTTCATTGCCGTTGACCGTTTATCTCTATCTTTTATGTTGTTTGAGATCTCGCGCAGTGTCACTGTTTTACCCATAGGGAATGGTGTAAAAAAGGGGGTCCATATAACAACCCCTCAAAATTTCATCAAAATCGGTCAACAGTTTAGGAATGCATAAGATACAAACATACATACATACATACATTAATTTTTATATATAAAGAAGATGAGGTTAAATTCTACCACTTACCTCTCAATTAGAGCTTCCTTCTTGCCTACGCATTTCGCATTTCGATTCTTTAATTCAATTTTCAGCTGATTAACGGTCCAGCTTCCGTATTTATCGACCATTTTCAAAATATATTTTAGAAACCAGAATAAATCCACACAAAACAGTTCACGGATGATTTTCGACAGGTCTACATCTACAACAGCGCCACAGTGCGGGAGAAATTTTTAGAATATCCTGCCATTGTGTTTTTATGTTAAATTTTAATTCAGAGAATTAGACAGTTTACTAAAGTAGTAACAACAAAATATTCTTGACTGACAAAGATCTTCGAAATACAGTGACGAGTGCAATTAGGAGAGAGAAATCCGCATATTTAGTATATCGCTTTAATACTCGTAATCCTAAAGTACTGTGGAAATCAGTTAACTCATTAAATATTAAAAATAAATCTTCTCGTCATATTCACCTCAGAAACCGTAACGAAATAAATAAATACTCTCTATCTGTATACTCTCACTTGTAATCTCCCTAGAGCTTGAATTACTATCGGAAATATTTCCGAAAGCATGAATTTTTTAAAAGTCTCCTGAGTCGAAGTGAAACTTCGTTGAGATTTTTCAAGTTTTATTTAAGTAATCGTTATCAAAAGGTGATATTAGACAATGGCTCATCGAAATTCTCATGTGTTTCCTCCGGAGTACCGCAAGGATCTGTTCTTAGCCCTTTAGTTTTTCTAATATACATGTCCGATATTCATAAAGCTGTAAAATATGTCAATTTACAATTGTTTGCAGACGACACCCAACTATATTATTCATTTTAATTGATTTGTTCGTTCATTGTTTATTTAACTATGCTAAAGGAGACCTCGTGATATAAAAGGAGATCTGGAAAGTATTAAATAGTTAAAGGATACGTAGGGATTTCCTAAGTAACAAAAGGAGACCTAGGAAGTTATAGAGATGTTTTGAGGAGACCTCTAGATGTTGTAAAGCAAACCTCTTCAACCTCAGTAGTCTACTAGGAAAAAAGCTAAGTTTCATCTGACGCTCACGCTTTTTGCCATAAAGAAAACCAGTTGAGAATGCCATAAACCGAACAAATTGTAATGACATTATTAATAAAATTTTAGATTGACAGTTCTCAGTTCTCATTCTAATCAACACAGTCTCCGCACTTTTATCAAAATAGTCATTCACTATGCGTCTACTTTAAATTCAATGTCATTTTAAACTTCAAAATTTTCATATTTTGGACCCCATTTCGAATGAGTTCCCGAAGTGGTACGGAGGGGCACATCAAACCCTAAGTTTACTTTTTGATGCTCTATCAAAATCTGAAGTCAGAATTTTAAAATTCACAAAGACAAAGAATCAACACACATACATACATACACACATACATACACACAGATCGAATTCAAATACCGAACAATTTGTTCGGTCAATATAGTGTATAACTTATAAGTGTCAGTTATCTGTCACTACCTGTTGATATACCTAATTCATATATGTACAAAAAAAGAAACAATCTATTGTTCTTCTTCTATTTTCAACAGCTTTCAAAGACACAAAAAAAATTAAACCAACAACACAATATTACCACTAATAATCCAAAACCAAACATCAACAAAAAAAAACCATCGGTCCCTTGATTAAAATTCGAAACACAATTAAAAAAAATAAGTATTCGAACCTGAAAACTTAATTATCCCCATAGGTGGCGCTCGCTACTGAAAGAAAGATTAATTAGTGTTATTGTAGAAAAAATTAAACGTAATGGTCCCATCCTGGACACCGGAAGGTGCTCGCAGTGGGTTGTCGAGGGAAATAAGAGTAATTGTTCGATATCCAATTGATAGTGCTCGGGGTATATGAGAAAGGTCGATTTCGACTTAAAAAACAAATGTTTTTTTTATTTTTTATGTGGTTCTAGATCGGAAATAATTTACGCCTAATTCATCCGTCAGCATGTGATAACTTTTCCCAGATTTCGGGGAATGGTGCAGATTTTTTAAAATCCAACAGATTTGGTTGAAAGGTCATCACAAAAATAACGCTATTTGTATTTTGTTACTAAATTTAGTATTTTTTTAGAGTTGTGTTAATGCAATGTCTCTATTTTTGCAACATTGATTTCTATCAACTGTCTTTGCTGACATTTATTATTCCCCACATTAACCCACTAAGCATTAGAACTTACAAACACTTCCTGCAAGTTTATTTCCGGCTTGCAACTCAAACTTATTTTGTAAGCATGTGGAAAATTTGCAATAAACTTACAACTTTTAGTTTATGATCGAGAGTTTCTAGCAAGCTTTTCTGAGAAAATTTAAATTTTTAAACTTGAAGTAATATTATTTTTGTGATCTTTTAAAATCAAATCAGCAAAAAATTGTTATTCATAATTTAATTTTCGAAAATTTAATATAAGTTAAATACATAAGCCTATATTCAATTTAAAAATAGAAAATTGCTATAAGTATATTTTTATATTTTACAACTATATTTTTCATATGATATACGCATTTGAGAATGAGAACTATAATGTTTTTTGTGTTATATATGGATCTTAATATGAATCAACAAATTACAATTTTGTAAAAATGAAATGATAATATACCCCAGAAAAACGCACGTTTTCCATGTTGGTCCGCGATCTTAAATTATTGAAAATTTCCGAAAAAAATCACTCTTTGACCCTGAAAGCACCTTGATTTATTTTTTTAATAGAATCTGACCATAAATAACAAAATCCTCATCTTGCATTTTGATAAAAAATTAATAATCTCGTACCTTACAGCCTTAGAGATACCAATTTTTAATAGAATTGGAGCATAAATTACAAAACTCGATCGCTATTTTAAATTTTGATAAAATTTAATAATCTCCAAGCAAACAAACTAAAAATATTTATTAATATGAATTTTAATTTGAATCAACAAATTACAAGAATTCACATTTATCATTTGTATCTAATGGCAGATGATCAAATAAATTTAGTAATTTCAATTTGTTTTTAAAGAATTATATATTTTGATAAGCCGATACAGCAATTGTATCTTCGGGCTCTATAAAATAAATAATATAATTTAGTACACAGCTTTAACAACTTAGCTATTAACAAAAATATTTAAAATCAGAACATTTATGTACTCTCCAGACGAAAGGCGACACGACCGCATCAGCGTTCCAGTCCGCGGACGAATATTCAACTGTGGTTCATACTAATATGAATAGGACCAGGCGTCCTAGTATAAAAACAATTAAATCGTAAGAGTTTAAAGTGTATTTATAATGGTAAGTTTAATGGAGGTTTAATTATTTATTATTATTATTAACATTGTCAATCAAGTGTAATTTCGAAAGTTTAGAGTTAACTTGTAATTGAAAGTAATTACCTAACTGTGAAAGTCTCAATAAGTTTTAAATTGTTTGTTAATAGTAAGTTTATTTTTAAGTTGCCATAAAGTTAAGCGTTTTTAAGTTTATTTGTTTAAGTTGTGAGTGAGGCAGATTCAAACTTGCTGAAAGCTGTTAATAAGTATTCTACGAACTTGCAAGGAAACTTGCATTTATATTGGTAAGCTTGCAACCAATTTGCAGTAAGTGTATTTTGTTTAGTTTGTATCTGTCATTTATGTCACTAGAACTCGATGTACCATCTAAGGGTGAATCATTTTCCGGGCAAATGTTGTAAACAATTAGGAAATTTAGCTTTGTTGAAATATGTCATAGTTGATTGGGTACTAAATGGTGAATAAATTAAGAAGAACATATTTTTTCTGAAATCGCTCAAGAATGCCTACTTTCTCGGAGCTCTAGTAATTTAATCCGTTGCTAAGCAACGAACTTTCCCGGATCGAAAACAGTCCGGCAAAATTTTTGCCGTACAAGGCCGTCAAAATCCAAGGATGATAAACTAGAGAGAAGGATGGGCCACTTCCATAAGAAGCAATGTAAATGTATTTTATGACGTCACGAAATACTTATTAGTTATGCCCGGTGCTAAAATTGTGTTGTTTCTGGCTGTAATGTAGAGTACTCTGTTTATAAGATGGCAGGAATTGTATTATGTACAGTATTTCATGACGGCATTTACATTCTAACAGATTGAGTTAAGTGGCCCATCCTTCTCTCTAGTTTATTATCATTAGTCAAAATCTACGTAATTTCCTGAAACGTCAAAGTGACAACTTAAACCAAAGAAGTCAAAAGTTTTGTCTGATGTACAAATTGAAACCAGATTATATATATTAAATGAATAAGGTACGTTTAGAATGTAAGAATTTTAAAATTATCTAGATATTTATGTAGTGTTTACTATTTAGGTTGCTTTAATATTTAGTGTTGCCGGTGAATTTATCAAAATTTACGATAATGTTGATTGCGATTTCAGAAAAAATTGTATGTGTACCTCGTAGTAAAAAAACATTCCCAGACTCCAATGCTTGCAATTTGCATTGTCGTCCCGCGTTGTATCGCTTTTATTATTGGTAAACAATGTACTATTTTGGTTTATTTTACATTTTTAATTAGTTTTGGTTAATGAGTTCCATTAAACTTTTCTTCAGAAAACAAAAAGGTGGTAAATCACTTCCAGTATATCCTGCTAAATTGAGAGGAACCTACGAAATACTCAGGTGGTCAACACGGAAGCATTTTTATGAAGGCATCTTACTGACTCACCAGGAATTATTTAAGAAGTTTTTTATAGAAGGTATATTCACACATATGCACTCCAAGTACATTGAATTGTCTTTAATCGATTAATATAATAGTGTATGTCTGATTTTCTGCATACCACCGGCACTATGCCCTAAGTTTTGGTTCGGTTCCCAGGTCGAAGTGTCAGTACTCTGGCACAGATGGCGCTAGAGGTATTAAAATAGTAGACAAAACGCCGTTCGTTTTCTTAAAAAAATGTTGTTTTGTGATTTGAAATTAAAAAACTTACAAATACACAAAGAAAACTTAGGATTTAACTTCAGAAAATCGTCCATAATTTTCTTATCAAAAATCATTTGAACTCATGACCACTTTTGCTTTTGATCCAAAAAAATTTTCAATGAACGTTACAAAATAAATTATCAGGATATTGATACTTGAGACGTATCTGAATATTTCTTTAAAAAGTCCGGATACATTTCAAGAATATAATTTTCTAATAAAAATATAGAAAGTGAAAAGTTTGTTCGGTTTTAATGATCATTATCGACCTTTTAAAACGGAGTGCTGATTTAATGAGAAATACAATTTAAAATATCAAATTTTTATAAAAAATATTTAAATAAATTGGAAATTACAGTGCATTAAAAAAATATAAACCACATGAGAACATTTTTTATTGTCGATTTTAACAGAATCAAATCAATAAAAGTTTTACGGATGGTTTTATCAAACAATCGAACTTCATTAGAAAAATGTAGAGGTCTAACAAATAAATGTACTGTTCTCTAAAGTAATCAATAATTTCTTAACGGACCGTCAATTTTTTCCTGATGAAACCGGCCGTTAGTTAAATAAAACTAAATTAATAATTGATCAAAGGTCGTCCCCAATATGATATACATTTAGAAAAGCTGAAAATTTGAAAAAGTAACAATTACGAGTACAAAGTTTTTCAGTGTAATATATTTAGGAAGTTAAAGAAAGAGAAGGTTTGTATCAAGTGTAATTTTATTAAAGTTGCACTTTAATTTAATATATCTATGACGAAAAATTAATTTAAAAATTGTTAACTTTTAGGTTATACTTTTTCTGTATCTATAAGAGATATCGAAAACCTCGAGCAAAAAGTGTCCATTGGCCCAAACCAATCCTATGGCTAGTTTTCGAAGTACAGGGTGTTACACATCGGAAATACCACTTTTTTTGTAACCAGAGTGCTCATAATAGACCTGTTTTATTGGCGTTTATTGTAGAAAACATGAATTATAAATTATTTAGCATTCATAATTTATAAATAATCACCATAGAATTTGGTTTGTTACAGAGTGGTAATGAAAGAATAAAACGTAAAACTAATTAATTTATATTATGAAGTGTAATTGAGTTTGAGTTTTCTTTTAGGAGCTTTCATCGTTGAATAGGAAAATGTCTCTGTACACTTTCAGTAGGCGATGGTACACAATCATGAAAGTTTCCTGAGTATGGGAATAGTCATTCAAAGTTTGAATATTCATTCTTTTATCTTCCGGCTATCTTAAAAATTCATTTTTGTCCCCATCTTCACCTGGTTCTCAGAAACATTACATTTCTTGTTTTTTTTGCGGCATTTTTTCCTTCGTTATACCAATTTTGCATAAACTTTATAAATTTATAATGGTAGCATAATGTTATAAATATATTTGCAAGATACCAAACGAAGTAATAAATAAAATAAAACATTAATTGCTCCATGTAGCAAGTTCAAATGACTACAGTATTTCTGAAGATACAATAGCTCATTTTTTTAATGCTACAACTTTTAAAGTAAATATTAGACTTGAGATTTGTGGGAAAAAAGTTGAAAATATCCAAATGTTAAAAAAATATCGTATATTTTTAAGATTTATTCGTATAAGTATACAGAAAACAAATTTTTTAAAGTATTCGATACAGGTTACACTGTATTTTATTACAAATTTATTCGAACCCCCCCCCCCCCCCCCCCCTCCCGCAGAAATAGAAATAAATGGCAAGAATATCCCGTAAGAAAACAATATAGAGAGAAATATCTAGGCTTGACTCTAGACACCAAATTAAGATGGAAAAAAAGCATGTCAAGAAGAAAAAAAGGCGAATTAAAGTTGGAATATAGACAATACAGATGAAGAAACTCTAATGTCAATACACAACAAAATCTTACTCTACCTTCAGACCAAAATATTACGTGCCATGGTGAACGCTCCATGGTATGCAAGAAATGTAGATAGCTGGTGGATAATCAACAACATATCCGAAGACTGAAGAGAACCAAACCCTATGAGCTTGTGTAGTGTTTTTTGTTATAAGCAGAGCACAGTGCCTGAAAATTTGTCAAGTGATTAGTCTAGATATTAGTAAGATAAGTGCTTGGTTTTAAGATTTATTAGAACTTGTTTAGGACGTTGGAAATCTCTGAAAGGAGAACAAAACTATTTATTTCCTTTCACGCCCCTGTTAAAGTATCAATTAAATTTACTCTAGATATCTCATATCAACCATAAAACTTTTAAAATCCATAAAACATGTAATATCAGTAACTTCATTAAATTCTTGCAGATAATGCATTTAAAGGCCACTGTGTTCCAGCAGATTAAATTTTTATCGTAGAAAAATGTTCGTTTTTAAAAGCAATTAAAAGATTTATTAAATATCATCACGGTAGATTTTTATACGATATTTTTAGTTGATAACATCTAAGAAATCTTGCACAAATCGGCTTTTTAAACAGAAACTAAATTAAAAAATAAACGTAAAAAACTTTATTAAAAACAAGCTTTTATTGATTTGATAGATTGGATTAATTATTGATACGGAACTTTTTTGAGATACACAAATAACATATTTAAATACTTGATTTCTTTAATTTAAAATTAAACTTCACTTCAACTTAGTCCTAGGCTTTAAAAACTGATCACCGTTGACTTTTAAAGTCCATACAGAAAGATAAGACCGGAAAAATCGTGTTATCAAACTTTCATTCCCAACTCTAAAAGAAATTTGTTATCAGTTATCACCCTCACTCACCGAAACGCGAAAACCCTTCTACACGTAAATGACCCATAGGTTGATACACTACCAGATCTCCGACAAGGATAGTTCCTATCTTGACCCAGTAAATATCTTAGCCCTTATGCGGTACGTGACTCGGTTTTGAAAGTTATCCTAATTTACGGTGTATGAAGTCCCGATGGACGTACAGGGAGTTACAGTGTTTCTTGCAGGATTCATCCGAGGTCCCTGGGGAGAACAAATTGCTTTCTGAAGTTGCTTATGGTCCCCATTGTGGTCGGATAATGTACCGGCCTGGTGATAGGAATGAGATGTTTCTGGAAAATTGTGAGTAACTGGAAGAGGAGGAAGAATCTAGCACGTATCTATCGTAAATGATCCTTAAATTATAGTGCGGCAAAATATTGTTTGACTTGTATCATATATCATGTTTTATTGACAAAAATACTAGAAACCATATCATTTTAACGGATAGTAAAAGTTCAGTAGATAGATTAAAAAGTTTAGGATATACATCAAGACCGAATCACATTGAAGTAGATATATTAAAATAGAACTTTGAAATCTACAAACAAAACAAGACTGTAGCAGTAGCTTGGGTAAAAGGACATTCGGGAATACTATAGCCGATTCTTTAGCTAAATCGGCTATAGCTCCAGGAAAAAACCTAAACATAAATTGTATTCCCTACTGACTTATATTCTGTATTTAAGGAAGACTTAAAACAAAAATGGCAAGAAGCCTATAACAATACAACAGTCGGCATAAACTACGTTTCAACTCAAAGAAAAATTGGTAAAGGGAGTTGGTTTCATACAGTCAGTAGAAGAAGCTTCATTGTCACCGTTAACAGAATCAGATCAGAGCATGCCTTAACACCTCAATACCTACACAAAATAGGTATCACAGACAGCCCAAACTGTGTGTGTGGGGCAATAGGAGACATGTCACATATCATTTTGGATTGTCCAAGAAACTTAGAAAGCGTTAACTCTCTGTATAATGATTTAATTTTAAACAAATGCGAATTTCCTGTCACTTAAACTGTATTATTTTTAGAAACAATACATATATATATATATATATATATATTGTAGTTTATTCAAACATCTGACTAGATGTAAAATGAAATTGTAGAATACTAACCCAGACTTACAAGCAATATTGCAACAATTAAATTGTGAGTGCGTCAACAAAAAAATAATTTAAAAAGAAAGTGTTAAAAAAATAAAAAAAAACATTAAATATTAAAAAATATATATTAAAAAAAAACATATTAACAACTAAGAAATACTGATATAATAATAAGTATAAATATACCTGAATATATTAAAGTAGTCTGGCTAATTGGTTCTGCCAAAGCCATAAAACTAGGAAAAAAAATCATGTTTTATTGATGCTGGGATAGTCAAAATTGACAAAAAACATCTCTACTATAACAGAATGTTTTTATGGGGTGAGCTAATGTTTACCAGAGATGACTACACTTCTGTAAGATTTTAATAAATACGCTTCTGAAACATTTTTCTCTCATTTATTGAGATCTAGTTTCTATCAAAACATGTTGTAAACGATGTATTGAAACTATGAGTAAGATCTAGAATGAGGTATCACAAAAGATATCCAAAATTATCATTTTTTAAAAAATACTTGATATTTATCTAATTTATTTAAGTCTGTCTAAAACTTTTGAATGACCATGCAAAGAATTATCTGTTTTGAATTTTCAAAGAAAATGCAGGCAGTCATAAATAAGCTTCGATAAAGATGAACCTCTCTATATGCCATTGTAATTCCGAAAAGTATGGTTTGTAGCTCATTTTGTGACAAGTGAGTTTGAAGTTTGATGACACCGCTCAACGATACCATTAGTCTACGGTCACCTGTTTTACATCTTTGTCTCATGCCAACAAGTTTCATATACTCACGAAGCAAACCGTAAAGTCAAGTATCTACCTTGCCCATCATATGGATATAATATCTCAGACGAAAATGTCCCGCCGGAGCTCGTTTTTTAATTCTAACTTTGTAAGTAGCTAACAAGCCCTGAAACATACAAAGTTTGAAGACTTGCTTAGACCTCTTCGCTAATTTTTAGCCCTAGCTATCTTCATCAGCAGCTTTGTTACCAGCTATACCTAAACACCCTAATGTTATTGATTAGCCAGTTGCTGTTCGAAATCACAAATTCTTGAGAGCTGACTGTCCTCGCTACTAGTCTTGCTCATAGTATGCCTTTCTGTTTGACTATCAGAGTGTAAATTTTAATACCTGATATATTTTTGCTTGAAAGTTTATGATATTATTCCAGGAGATTTAGATCAGCAACGCTCGCCCAAATTTCTCTCTTTCATCTTCTAGCTAAATGTATACCATATCAGGGCTCTTTTTCTCGATCTATTGCGATCCTCAATGACTTTACAGGAGCGGTCTAAATCCAGCTCCACAATAATGCCATGACTTAAGATATCTTCATTTAATGAAGATTTGTTACATAAGCTCAACACTAATTTTTAATTTCAGCTGATACAGTTTATTGGTTTTTATGCCAAATATTTTAAGATCAATTGTTTCATCTCCAAATACTGTTAATAGGTAATAGACATGGGATGAATGGTATTTCCTTATAAAACAAGATTAATTACTATATTATACCCTCCCATTTCTTTTATCTTATTATACCCTCCACAAAGACATGAATATTCACAAAAACACACCCTTTAGAGCCCAGCGACTTCCACACCAACTTCATGAAGACTAATGATGTTTTTATTGAATGATAACTGTTAGAGAAATAATGCTCGGCTTCCTATATTACATTCGGTCCTTACGTAATTTGATTCAATTTAGGAATAATAAAAGTAAAACAAACGATGGTCGCACGACGATGACGCGACGCTTTTGAATTAATAAGAAAGAGACCCGACGAATGTGATTAGGTCATTAATTAGTGCAATCGTTTTATTGATATTGATGGAAAAATAACGATGTTTGTGTCGGAAATAGAAATGAAAAATAAAGAACGAATATTATATTTTAGTTTTACTTATATCACATTCAACAGAGACTACATAGTATAAGGTTTTTTTTTGCTAATTTATTTCTATTGCTTAACTATCAAGTGAATATGAAAAGCGTTTTCCTGATCGAAGGATTCCAAATTACCCAACCTAGTATCCAATATTGATATTAATATTATTGCAGAAGATAATCCAGATGCCAGCACAAGAAAAATACAAAATGATACTTGCATTTTAAATAAATAATATTCATACCACTTTTATTATTGGTAATGAGATGATCTCGATGTATTGGAGAAGTTTGAATAACTCTTAATAGAGCCCGTGTCACAGGTAGCTCGAGACGGAGTAATTAATTTGAAAAAATTACATGTGCGAAAAGAAGTTTAATATTTGGTATGTAATAGTCTTATGTTTCAAACTATCTTATGCAACGAAAATAT
The DNA here is from genome assembly GCA_949320105.2 of Crepidodera aurea. Taxonomy (NCBI): domain Eukaryota; kingdom Metazoa; phylum Arthropoda; class Insecta; order Coleoptera; family Chrysomelidae; genus Crepidodera; species Crepidodera aurea. The sequence continues at coordinate 34,228,044 of OX439475.1, read as the reverse complement.
CCTAAAAAAGTAGAATTCTGTAAGTAAATGCAGAGCCTGGACCATCATTGTCCATTGAACACCCTACGCCTGGATCTTACACAGTGCCAGCCAAACGAAGGAGAGTAAAATAAAATATTACATGCATCGCATCTTCACGCTATACTACAACTTACTTCCTCTGCTTTTTTTTCAGCTGATTATGGCATACCTATGACTTTTCCTCCATTATATATTGAAAAATTACTTCGTTTACCTTTGTTTAATTTTCAATTACAAATTAAACATAAAAATTCATTTCATTAATTTTTAAACAAAGCGACAATTACGCTATCCTGAATGGCAACGCTGTACCGGTGAATCGCATAACATATTCAAATTAAATAAAATATAAGAAGTTAAAACTTTTCCTTCTCCACGAGTGGGAGAAAGACTTCGGTCAATCTTGAGACACAAGATTCGAAACGGATTTCCGGATCGCGCCATTGTATCATCAAAAATTCTCACGTAGACCATATTTCCATGTGTCTGCAAATTAGCCAAATATATTGTAAAATAACGTTAAGTGTTTCATCCGACATAAATGCGAGCGGGTCCACATTATCCATGCAAGATCGAGCGTCCCTCGCTTGCTTAGACACTTCCGCATTCCATTACATAAAATATGTGGGCGTGACTTAACAAGCCTCACGCTTAGCGACAACGAAATCAAATTTAGCAGAATTCTATTTAGTGTGTGATAAACTCTCAATTAGAGCACAACTCCTTTGTTCATCAACATGTGTGTTTCAATTGAAGATAACTTGGAGAAACATATATACAGTCTGCTTTTTACAACATATTACATACAGCATTTAAAGAGGCAGCATTGTAACAAAATTTCAAAGGCTGACCTTGTAAATGGCTGCAAAAACGTAATCTTCACTGATTTACGACAATCTCATGAATCCAAATGTAATAAATGAGTAAATGGAAATAGGTACTAATTACTTCTTATTACATCTACATAATACTTATATAAATCCTCAAGTCAGGCTTACAAAAAAAGGAGGTGGACGTATCTTAAGGTTGGAAAGGGGTGTTTGAGAGAGAGGGGGAGCTGGGGTTGGTACTTCAATTAAGTGTTGGAAAGAGGGGTTTGAGAGGTTGGGTTATTGACAAGCGCAGATTTCTTACTATTGGACCCCTTCATATTGATCAAATAAGCGTTCAGAGGGAAAATGGAGAAATGATCAGTATGTGCGTATATGCTGATCCAAATTTAAAATTTCGGTGCTCACTGAACTCAAAATTTGATGCTTTACAACTTCTATTGCACCAGTTTTTCACGTAGAGTGGCTGTATTTAAATCACATTCGTCTAACAGTGAGTATATTGCAGTTTTCACAAAAGTTGGTAAAAATTGGCTTTTCGAATGACGATGGCGACCTTATAAATTTGGAACTTAGGAAGTTAGGGAAGTTGTTCAACTCAGAATTTTATGCTCTTTAACTTTGAATACCGTGACAAACCGGAAAAACTCCGAAAATATCAAGGTTTTTGTGTTTTTCGACTTGAGGCGGTGCTGCCACGAGCCAGATTCGTGTTGTGCTCCCCAAAAAATATATAATTCTGCTGAGAAACCTTCTACCGCAGTCATGTTACCGAAAAAGTACCATTTGAAAAGACTTTTACGAAATTCATAATGTATCATAAAATATGATAAAATTCTTTGTTTAGTTTTTTACGATGAGAGTCTTGTCAGTCGTTTTAAACTAGTTACATTTTATCCTTTTCTCTAAATTTGAAAAAACAAAAGAAACCATTTAAATAGACCACCTCGTTAAACCCTCATATACCAAATGGAATAATTTGCATTACTTTTAAAGATGTAGCTAGTGTCCCATCCTACTGGCACACCCTGTATGTTTCAATTAAAAAAAATAAACCCTAGGAACTTTCAGATAGTTTGCTAGTTTATCTTTCCGACTTTTTAAATTCCAGTTTTGTGTATATCAAATATATTTATAACTACGGATTTATAAAGTTTAAATTGATCAGTAAATTTGTCAATATCTCTCAGATGCACGTATTAAATATGTTCCATTTGAGCATGTCCTGCGGTGTTAAAACGTATGAGTTCACAACTCGTGACTATTTCCTTCAGTATTAAATCCCCTCGTAGGTAATATCTCACGTTATTCCAAATTTTGCTTCTATCGAATAAAGAATAATTCAAAACTTTTCTCCATATATCCTGAACCACCGTCGCGGCCATTAAAACCTCGCGACCAAAACGCAAACAAGTCGGAACTCTCGGATATCCCGGGCATCGTTAGTCGTAATTCTAAAAGGTCAGGATTCTCCTCCGAGTTTAAATTTCCCCATGGCACGAAGCAGACAATATATTTGACCAATTATCGAGGCCTCTGTACAGCGCGACGTCGTGATAAATACGAAGATACGGCTATTATTTTATTGAGTCGGTAACAATTCGAACGAAACTTCTGCACGTTCATTGATGAATCGAGTTTGAGAGGAAGAACGATGTAAAAGCCACACCGATTCTGGGGGATATGGGAAATTGCTCTGGAATAATTATTTTGGCAAAGTTTCTAGAATAATAATTATCATGCTTTCCTTGTACTTCGAAATGTATTAAATCGTCAAACAGGATTGTAGAATACAATACAACTTATGATCTGATACATTTTTACCACCTCATCCAATAGACGTTTAGTCGACACGGACTTCGGTCAGAACGCGCAAAATGAGTGAGTCATAGAAACTCATGAATAAATGTACTGATTAGAAGAAAGCAGGGGTGAAAGTTGATGCGGGTGTCTCTTGTAAGCCATTATTTATTAGGCACAAAATACTAACAGTCACATGTATATTTATTTTCGAAACGTTACTGCTAGTCTTTAAAAATATAAAAGTAACATTATTACCCACAGCAATACTGCCATTTTACATAGGTATGCTCTAATGTTTTGAAGTAAATTTTCTAATTTGGTTTTGTTTTCTGTATGACCTGACCTTGTAAACATGCAGTTGGAAATTCTGCATTTCTCTAGACTCTTTATGAATAATCTCCCGTACTATAAAATAGAACTTCAGGTGTTTGAGTTATTCGTCATCAACACCAAAATATTTTCAAAGAAATAATAACAATAAACAGGAGGAAATGCCAACGCATTAATTTCAATTTTATAAATTTGTATTTAACATTTTTTTTAGATCCTACACAAGAACCTCTCAATTCAAGGTTTCCATCATCAAGCAAGTTTATTTAGATGACATGTATTAAGCGCTTGATGAGTTATTCAAAGAAATAATTAAGCTTTCTTGATTTTAACAAATAGGCTCATTTGTGTGTGGTTTTATCAAATCACAACTAATTCTTAGGAAATAACAGAATAGTTTTTTCAACGTATAATAATGCTGAGGAACGAAATGATTCTCCAAATTAAATCTGTTTAATCTTCCATTAAATTAAAAATTCTGAACTCTATAAAATAGAAATATAGAAATAGATAGAAATCCCACAAGAATTTACGCCAACCACCGACCAAAAATAATCAAATCTTTATGTTTTTCATGTACATGAAAGGAACATCTTAATTATTTTTAATACCATCTAGTGAACAAATAATTGCCATGAAATGAATATAAAATCATCTGGAAACAATTATTTTGATTCACAACTTTATTATTTGTCGCTTCAATGGTTACATAATCGATCACATTTTTTTATATCTATGAGTCGAATATCTTTATTTTACTCAACAAAATGATGTTTTTATTATCTCGTCAAATAACAGTACCCTGTATAATAAAAATAGGTTTTTCATAAAAACAGTATTGGGATCTCGCATCCAGCGATACGCCATCTGGCGCTTTGTTTTCGAACACAAAGTTGGGTGAAGATTTCATAAGAAATACATTACAGCAAAACCATTTCAGAGTGCGAGAAAAAATTGATCAACACGAAGGGCAAGAAGAGAAGAAAGAAATTAGAATATTGAATCAAAGAAAATCAAACTTGATGAATTCATTGAGCAAAGCAAGGAAGAAGTATTATCGACATAGACGCCGTAGGAATAAACAACACTTGTACATCTCCTGCAATTTTCCCATTAATTTGATGGGGATGACCTCGAAAATTCGACGTTGATAAACAGAAATCCACTAACTCCACACATCCACTGTCATTTTCTTCACCCCATTGACGCCATCTCGTATAGGCCACGCCTCATGTCAGATCCCAATAACCGAAAGACGGTTAGAGATAGGTAAATGTTAGTATGAACAAAAGATGTGTATAATTACTTTTAAAGTTGCAAAACATACAGCGTATCTATTCTATCAAAAAAGACGAAGTTCTAACCATTTTCCGATATAACTGGAAGTAGCAAAATGATGCCAATATTTTCACTGAATAGTTACACTTCAAAATCTCTATATTTCAAATTTAAGTTATCAGATATCTTTAGTTTTTGAGATATTTCTTGCTGACGGTTTATTTGGCGCACTCTCTGTAGACCGAATTCTTGTGGACGTTTTAGGATACTCTATATTAAAAAAATTATGTAAATAAAATTAGTGGGAAGCAGTCAATAGTAAATAAATTAGTACGATTTCTTCGTTTTAAGTCGAGCTTTCGAAAATGTTTATTTTCTTTATCAAGACAAATAACATGAAATTCAGAAAAAAATACATACAAAAAGAAACATCAGTGTTAAAATTTAAAATGACAAAATGACAATTTCTAAAAAAATCAGTATACAATTGAAACATACAGAGTGAGATTATAAAATGTATATATAAATATATAAAAAATCAATTCAAGGAGGACGAGTTGAGAAATTTTCTTTATGTTTTTTAAATAGATATGTGTATATTGTACTGAGGTCATTGATATCTGTTCTTTTATTCATTGATTTTTCATTGTTATTTATATGAACCATTTCAAGAAATAGACGCTTATTGATATTTTGTTTATTATCGAGAATTTTGGCATTATTATAGTCAATTACATGATCTTTATCTATTACATTACAGCAAGGCGACAAAATCTCACATTCATTCTGCAATCACTTTTATGAGAGGTTATTCTATCTTTAAACATTCTTCTTGTTTGACCAATGTATACTTCATCACAGCTGCTGCATGGGATTTCATAGATTATATTTAATTTATTTTTGACTGGTATAGGTGTTTTATCTACATAAATTACTATTGAACAGTCACGAAAATATCCACTTATTAAAAAAATTATGTATTTATTTATCATTACCTCATTAATTGCTGGATTAAATAAAAAATGTATAAGAACGGTCATTAAACATTTCTATTTATTTTGAAAATCCCAAAGTCAAAATTTTTCAGAACCAGCAAAATTTTTCTGTTTTGCTTACCAATTAATAATAAAATATTTCTTAGGTATCATAGAACGTATCAGTCTATGCAATCACGATCACGTGTCTTAATTTATTTTCATCCAAACTCAATGAAATTATTTTCTACCACACTCACGTTCTTTCTCGATATCCTCCTAGAAGCTAAAATGTAATTCTGGTGTTTCTACCAAAGGAATCTATGTGAAATAGAACAGGAAATATATGAGAAAAATAAAGCAAAAAGCCAATTTTCAATAACCGGAATTGGAAATTCATAACTGCAGTAGTTTATGTTGAGTATAACCTAGATTCCGAAACGTTTAGTTTTGAACGAGCACTTTTGCACATGATATACATTTGCGAAAAATGTATCAATTTTCTTATGGTCTGACACGAGCTAGTATAAATATTTTATTTCTGAAAAATTTAAAAGCGTTTTCGAATGTTATGGAATACGAAATGGAATTTTTACCTGGTTTCGAATTTAATAAAATATAAAATGAATGTGGAAGAAAATGACTAAAATATTAAAATTTTACTTGTACTTGTCACTACATTGTACAATATGAAATATAGTCTGAAAATTGAGTCTTATCTAATACTTTATTCAGATTTAGGGTATAGTAAATTTCATCAACCATTGCTCAATAGTTCAACAGGCGTACTAAGGGATGCAGACATAGGTTATTCGGCTTGTTGCGGTTTTCTATGAACATTTTCGTTAATTTTCGAACGGAAAGCGGAACCCCTGTGACACTTTCTCGGAACCCCAGATTTCTGAGGACCACCATTGGGAACCGCTGCTCTAAAGAAATAATTTTAAACCTCCCCTGTTCAAACAATTTAAATGCATGTACACGAAATGATTTATAGATACAAAACTGTTACATTAACACATATTTTTCCCTACTTTTCCCAATACCCACTCGCTCCCACTCCCTCACACTTCTTTACATTAAAAAAACAATTAAAAAAATCAAAGCTATAGTCAAAAAGATTATTAAAAGAACCTAAGAATGATTAACGTAGTTAAAAAAGCGACATTAATATACTTTGCCGTTTTCAAAATATCGAAAATTATGCTTTTTTATTTTCTGTAAAAAAAATAATTTTGTTGATTATTTTAGTTAAACGAAATATAATTTTGTTTTAAATATATTTTTACTAAAATTATCTAAACATATTATAGTAAAGGATTTTATTAAATATGCGTTGGAGTTTTCAATGCGTTCTGTTGTTTCAAGATCATAGTTTTTAGAAAGAATATATAACTCTAAAATTTATTATACAAATCAGATCCGTTTTCCCCCATTTTTTCACAATTATTACAATTAAATTTTTATAAACATTTTCTAACCAAATATACAGCAAAATAAGTACTAGAATAGTTTTCTAAATTGAATTTAAAATCTAATAAATAAAATATATATAAAAGTTAATACAAAATTAACAACGCAAATCTCAACTATTTATTAACTCTATAAACAGGAAAATTCCGCTGAACTTCGGCTTGCATTGGTGCGTCTAGAGTTCTCGACGACAGGGTTGCCAACTAGCCTTTACCTATTTATTTTCAAAACTTTTGTAGATTAGCAAACGAGTGGATTACTAACAATTTTAAAATATCAATAGCAAGACAGTTTTTTTTAAATCGTAAATTAACTGGATAAAAAAAATATATACGAAGTAATAGATACAAATCTGTAGGTATCTTTCTAACCACAAAAAAAAAAGATAAAAAAGATTAAAGTTGTTTAGTATCAAACAACAACATAATAATTTATTAATCTACCAGATAATAAAATACTAATAAATAAAAAATAAATTATTTTATACTTTTAAAATGAACTAAAACAATCATATAATAATTACTCACACATTCGGTTTTTTTACAGTAGATAATAAAATAAATTTTAATTGAATTCCATACGTCTTCCAATTCCCTTTCTTTGTAACTACATAACACATTAACAAAAGACAAGCAGAAATGACAAAGAAGATTTCAAATTATAATTTCACTCAAGCAACGACATGACCTAAAGACATGACTTGTTTCCACAGGGAATACTGCCATATACAATCTGTCTACATTGTCCTACTGATAAAAGTCCGTAAGGCGATACTACTATAATATCCTTATAGGCCAGTAGATATAGACAATCAATTAACATTAATTCCAAAAGTTTTGAAACTTCGATGGTATATTAGTGCATTAATGAAAACAAACTATAAAATTTTGCAGAAGTCTGCGAAGAACGGAACATTGTTTAAATTACAAAAAACGCTTTATTTTTTTATTTTTACACTCAAAATTGCAAAAGTTCTGCAAACTAGGAATATTGCTAGTAATAATGTTTTACAACATGCATTAAGTTTGCAACCTTTCAACAGCTACGGAACCTTGTTTTTTTTTCTCATTTGTATAAGTTTTTTATTGTAATTTGTTTAAAAAAATTACAAAAGTTATGCAAATTGGGTAAGTAAACGGAAAAAAACTGTAACATATACTGGTACATTTGCAACCATTTCTGAAAAACGGATCATTTATTTATCAAACCTTTTTTCTCGGCGCGGCCATTTTCAATACACACAAGCTTTGAACTAATTACAAAAGTTTTTTATCATGATTGCAAATAAAGAGCATATCGGTCTCAGTGGATATGTAACTTTGCAATCCCATACGAAAAACAGAACCTTCATTTTTTTACTAATATTAGTTCTTGAAATTGCAGTTATAGTCCAGTCAATGAATGGGTTGTAGAGTGCGTGAGCGAACATGCAAAAACGGACTTCAGGGCTGTATTTGGAGTAGTTAGGAGGTATAGTTGCCTTCAAAATAAGTTGAACAAATTGTTTTGATCGTTTTAACTTATAATTTTTATTTCTAAAGAAATGCTATTCATTCATTTTTTATACATTATTTTCTACAGAAAAGATAACGACTTATAAAACCACTTTCTTTTTCAAGGAATAGGCCAGTAAGTTAAAACGATCAAACCAATTTGTCCAACTTATTTTGAAGGCAACTATAAATATACTAAAAGTCACCGAGCGTAGGAGTTGCGCGGAGAAGGTCACTTTTTTAGATTTTCGCTTATATCTCGAAAAATATGCATCGTAGCAAAAAAGTTATCTTAAATTAAATATCATAAAATTTACTACAAGATTGTTTTATATTCATTTTTTCCTATCTTTTCTGGTTCTAGAGATATTTGCTAGAAAAAATGCATATTTTTGATAAAAGTTTTTTTAACTTATGTTTTTTTTAATTATTTAGTTGCTAAACTTTTAGTTTTACAGCAAACTTTTTCTAAAAGAAGTTGTAAAGGATTTAACGATCTTTTAATTGATATATTTATTTATTATTTTAACCTAAACTAATCAAAAGCTACAGCAAATTTCTACATTCGCAAAAAAAACTGTACATTCTAATTTTTGTTATTTATTTAAGAGCTATAACCTTCTATACCTAAAAAATATTACTTAAGAAATTAATGATGAGTTATCTTGAATCTCTTGGGGCGAGAGGTAAAAAAAACTTTTTACAAAACTTTGCATTTTTTGCTAGCAAATATCTTTAGAACCAAAAGAGATAGGAAAAATGAATTTAAACAATCTTGTAGTAAATTTTATGATATTGGGTGACTTTTTTGCTATGGTGCATATTTTTCGAGATATAAGCGAAAAGCCGAAAAAAGTGACCTTCTCAGTGCCCCCTGCAGCCCTCGCACCTCCTACGCTCCGGGACCTTTAGTACATTTATTTCCTAACTACTCCAAATACATCCCTCAAGTCCGTTTTTGCACGTTCGCTCACGTACTCTAGACTCCCCTTTTAATCGGTCATTGACTGAACTATTATAACAACGACTAATATTTTGAGAGAGATTTGAAACCGTCTTTTTTTAACGGAACATTTTTTTATTCAATTGTTTTGTTTTTTGTTCGCCATATGACCATAAATTGGAAACTATTTGCAAATAGTTTTAATATTACTCATTGATTTGGGAATATAGCTGAATAAATTAGTGCAACCCAAAAAAAGGCGACAGTGGTCCAGTTAAATACTTGATTATCCATAGAGTACATTTCTTATATGCTGTACTGGTTAATTGTATCTTCACACACGTCTGCCTTAGTCGCTGCCATGTTGCCAAGTTGCTTTTTTGGTAGAGTACAAATAGGAAAATATGTTTTTTTTAGTTTTACCTCCATTTCCGTATTACGGGCGAGGTTGCAAATTAATGAAAACATTGTACGTTAGGACATCTTCATTTGCAACCATTATTCAAAACTTTTGTAAAAACTTCGATGTTTATTTTAATAGAAAAAACCATTTTATGAAAAAATATGTTTTCCGTTTGTCGCAAGAGGTTGCAAATTATAGCACTTCTCAAGAACATTATTTTAGTTATTTTTTCAAATTTGCAGAACTTTTGAAATTTTTTTCGCGCTATTAATGCGAAAATTCATTAAATCCTGATTTTCAATATCTTCCTTTCGGAAAAAAAGGTTGCAAAATCATTTGAACTTACTCTTCATTCAACTGAAGTTTTAAAACTTTTGTAGTTATTGTTAATTTGTGTAAAAATCATGTCTATCTCTACCGGTCTATTATACAATGGTAAAACTATTCGGTGATCTATTTGTATATTAATTTTTTGAAAACGACTTTCGGGAGAAAGTGGGAACGGCAGATAGTTCAACATATTTTTTTTAAGATATTATTATTTAATTTAAAGAATATTAAAAATTTTAGAAATGGATTAGCTTCAAATATTAACAAAAAAGTCATTTAAAACTATCCTCTTTCTAAGGAGTCAACATTTACCCTTAAAAATGAAAGTTCTGACGAAATCTCGTCGAGTGTCGACTAAATGATTGCTGATACTTTTACTCAAAAAGTAAAATAAATTGCGACGAAGAAGGAAAATGAAACGAATAAAAAAAATAATATTTGCAAGATAATGTACTTTATACTACTAAAATAACGAAATACTAAAACTGAAATGCTTTTACCCTCTGACGAAAAAAACCTTTTAAGCCATTGCGCTGAAAACTAATCTCACTAAATCCATCCATGTTGAGTTTATTCAATTTAACAAATTGTGTCTTCATATCAAATGCAAACCAAAAACAACTCGTTTCATACTTGGATACACAAAGATCCTTCCGTCTAGACAGACTTGGGCTAGGTAATTTACAATTACATATAAATGAGGAAAAATGGAAACAAGGATCTAAAAGGATTGTGTCGATAGTTGGATTTCCGTACAAGGATGACTAGATATACCGAGTGGCACGCAAAGTTTCTCAAAAACCGATTAAAAACGATGAATTTGAAAGTTGCTGGACTTCTACATAGTTTCTGCGTTTGCAGAACTTCTATTAAATGTTTCCTAATACGGTTCTGTTCGTCCGTCGGTCGCACAATCTGTACGGATTAGCGAATAGGTCAGTATATGCGGTCGCAATGGCGTCCGTTTCATGTGCAAATTTCTAAGATTTGAAATTGTAAGTGAACGGATTTTTGCGGAGACAGTTTATGACGTTCCGTATTAACTCCGCAAATGTTTTATTCATGGCATGTCTGATAATGTTGCTTTATGTTTCGCGATGCTCCGTTGTTTCCTTTATGTGGGAGGACGCTCGGTACGTATATGGAAAAGGGCGGGGAGCAGGGACACAGGTGGATCGGATGTGAGGAGAAATTTATGATTGATCGTTTTAATTTGTTCGTAACGCTATTGTCGTATTGTCAGGAGAAATGTCTTTTAAATATGCTTCAACGAAATTTAAGGGTTATAGAAAGCGAAAACAATATAATGAAGTTGAGTTGAAATTATAAAACAGTTGGCCAAATATTTTCCTCTAGAAAAAACTAACCTGATATCGAGTGGCGACAGTTGACGTAATTGATTGAATTAGACGTCGTCATATAAAAAGAAGTGGAACACATAACCATCTCGCTGATGCTGCGCATGTAGAAAAAATGCAAGTAATGATCACGATACGCGATGACGCCAGAAGAACTCGAGATGCACCACATTACATCATATCAAATGTATCAAATGGAGTCAGCCACGCAGCAGCAAGCAGGCTTGGGAAGGTAAGCAGCATGACAAGAACAATACTCAAAATACTAACCAGTGATCAGGTTACCCCAGCATTGCCTATTCGGCACAGCTTTTTCCACAAGAATATAAATTAACAAAAAACGGGGAAAACTTTTTGATGTTCGATTCAGGACTTAATGAAGACCAGATATTGATGTTTTGTATGAGGCAAAATCTCCAACTTCTAGCTCAGGCTGACCACTGGTACGCAGATGGTACGTTTAAAACTGTACCGCACCTGTTCTGTCAGCTTTATACAATACATGGGTTAAAAAGTAATGTAGCTATTCTACGGACAAAACCAGAGTTACCTACGTTCGATTACTCCAGAAAATAAAAGAGCTTCTCCCAGGAGTTACACCAGCATCAATTATGACTGATTTTGAAACTGGAATGATAAGCGCTATTGCTGAAGAATTCCCTCAGTCCAGACATCGGGGGTGTTTTTTCCATTTTTCACAATGCATAAACCGTAAGATTCAATCCGAAGGTCTTAAAAATAGGTATGAAACAGATGCAGATTTTGCTCTGAAAATTCGGTTATTAGCCGCAATAGCATTTGTTCCTATAACAGACGTGGTCGTGCATTTGAAATGCTTTGTAACGAAAACATTTTACCCCCAGAAGCACAACCGGTAATGAACTATTTCGAAGACACCTGGGTTGGGAGTCTACAAAGACGTCGCTGCAGACCACCACTGTTTTCGCACGACATGGGGAACTGTGTATAACGAGTACGTGTAGGCTTGCTCAAAACGAACAATGATATAGAAGGCTGGCATAGAGGCTTTGAGCAGCAAATTTCCTCTGAACACCCCAATATTTGGAAGTTTATTGAAGCCATCCAGAGGTAGCAAAGTTTACACGAACTCCAAGTTGAGCAATATGTTGCAGGAATCGAACCCCCGCCTGCCCGCAAGAAGTATAGGGACTGTGCCGAAAGGATATTAAGAATTGTACAAGAGTACAATATTGCAAATTTGAATGAATTCTTACGCGGTATAGCCCACAATTTGGGATTTTAATATTGATTAAAGAAACTACATAAAAACCAAAAACAACTTCTAGTAATATTTCAATATATATACTTATGAGACATCCTGTATATTACAAAGAATAATATTAATTTCATTTTATCTGTCTCTAAAAAATATACTTAAAATATTGCATCAAAATGATGAAATAATTTACCAACTAACTACTCGATTATTTATAAAAAGTAATAAATATTTTTTTACATCCAGTAGGTGTGAAATTTATTCGAAGAGACCGACATTTATTCTTAAGGTGTTACTTTTATAATGAAAATATGGATATGCGTGTCCAGTTTTATAGTTACTATTTACCATATTGAGATATAAATCTATAGTGTAGTAACCAAATACGAATATTGAATGGGATTGAGATTTTAGAATTTTTTTAACTAAAAGTTGACGTAGATTGTGGCATGCAGAGTCCCGTATATTAAAATATGTAGTTATTAATATTAGTGTAAGGTCAGGTAATTGTATCTATTTATATTACGTGAGATAGGAAGGTCGACAACCAACACGTAGAGAATTTATTTTAATAAATATTGTGTATATAAAACGGTCAATGTCAATCTTCCTATTCATTCAAATTAAGATTCATGTTGCTGTACTGTTGTTGTTAATATATATCATACCACTAGTATGGTTGCAGTTAATTACCATTAAACGTCCTTATCAAGGACATCACATCACAAGATATTATTTTCAATATGGACAAATTTTATCATATAAATAAATATTTTAATTGAAAAGTTGATGGGTTTTAGTACATCATCAAAAAAAATTTGTTTAGATCTACTACTAGGACATTTTAGTTTTTTTATTATTGAGAAAATTAGTATAGAGAGTCATTTATATACCAACTGAAACGGTCAATTTTTATTACATTTCCTCGGCGACGTTTCGTAACTTTAAGTCACCGGGATCAAGGGTTCTCGACACGAAATGCATTATTACAGGTTTTATAACCTTAATAAAATGGAAGATGTCTTCCTGTTGGTTAGCGAAACTGGATATGCGCATCAGTGGCGTAGGTAAGTTTTAAGTTGGTGAAAATGAAAACAAATTTTTAATTATTATTTTTGGACATCGGGAAATATATGGAAAAAGTCAGTTTTACGTTTGAAACCAAAATTGTTTTTTATGTAAATAAAATGTCTCTGTATCCTGAAACCCGTTCCTGCATCAAAGAAACAATTTCCTATTCGATTGAATATTGTTAGTAAGCAAAACATCTCCACCGAAAATGACCTTCCAAGTACCTATCAACTGATCTTCATTGCGTAAAATCTCAAAATTCATATGGGAAAAGGTACCGTTTTGTTTTTTGTTTAAAATAAATGTGAGTTGGTCCACCTTTACACAAGAAAAACTTTATTGCTTCATTACAAAAAAATTTAAATCAAATAGGTGCTGTCTGGAATTACGAGACAGAGTAATAATAATATTTATTTACCCCAAAAATACATATAACAATAAAAAATTCACAATGGTAAATAAATACATACTATCCAACAAGGCAACCAAGGCAACCAAGTGGGAGTGAAACTAAACAATAAATAAATATACAGGGTGGCCCACCTATCATCATTCGGACCATAGCTGCTAGGCTGGTGAAGATTATTTTCGAGTATACAGGGTGAAACATGAATCAAGGACCAAACATTCGGTCTTTTTTTTAAATGGATCACCCTATATATTTTTTAATTTTTAGAATATCTGTCAAGTGGACTTTACATACACCTATTGTTTTTGAGGATCACATGCAACGTTGTCAAGTTATTTACATTTTAATTAAATTTTATGAAAAAACATGAACGAAGAAAAATCTTCATAAAAACTATATTTTCAAAAATTGATGGAAAAAACTGGGTATGCAAGTAACAAAAGTATATGCAGAAACATACACATCATTTGGGTTCATTCAAAAATACAGGGCGTTTCGAAACAAAGACCAAATTTCGCCAACTTCAAACTCATTTTTTTAAAGTGGATCGAGAAGTATAATTGGATATGGTCCATATAGTACCATTTGAAAGGTCATTGGATGGACCTTCAAATTTTTAGGCAATTTGAATTTGGCGAAATTGGGTCCTTGTTTCGAAACGCCCTGTATTTTTTGAATGAATCCAAATGATGTGTATGTTACAGTTTTTTCCATAAATTTTTGAAAATATAATTTTTATAAAGATTTTTTTTCGTTCAGTTAATATATTAATAAATTTGAGATATTCAATTGAGTTAAAATGTTGAGATACTAATATTCATTAATAAAATTAAAAAAATTTACTTTAATTAAAAAAACTTTATAGAAAATATTGCTACGCATTTCCTAACAAATTCTTGTTAAAATATTCTTCCGTTTTGGATAATAAAACCATTTTTATATTGAAATGTTTTATTATCCAGAAAAAAGAGTAGAAGGTGGTACTTTTGATCAAAAGTACTTGCATCTAATTTTATTGAATTTCAAATAAATAAAATTTGTAGTTAGGTAACTGGCTTTTAGATTATCTTTTGTTGGTATCTCTACAGATAAATAAATTTAGAATTTAAAATTTAGCGATTTTAGTTCTATACTTAAATTGTGTATTTAGATACGGGGTCAAAAGTGTTCCAAACTGATTCGTGCAAATAGTAGATAACATTCGCGAGAAATTGCTCCACGTCATATACTCTAAGCCCTAATGTGTCATCTGAAAATATTACAAAATTTTCTTTTACTCTCATTCTATTTAGGAAAGATGAGGTATTGCATTTTAATGTACCATTTCCTACCACTGATATTCAACTAAAAATCATATGTCAAAAATGGGGTTCTAAATTCCTTCACACACGCCACTGAGACCTGGATATCTGGACCGTTATTCACGGTTGGACACCCGAGATTAGTCCGACGGCCTTTGTCTAGTTTACGGCCACATCAAAACGTTAACAAAGTATGTGTTTCGCGATGAGATCCAATTTGGAAAAATAGGGTTGCTTAAGAAATTCTAGGTTACTTCTGCGATGATTCTCTTCCAATTTACAAAATAAAATGCATTTAAACTTAATCTACTCTAAGCGCAAGATCGTAAAACAGTTTTAGTACAATTGCTATTTTGTTTTTATATGCTTGAAATAAGAATAGATGCTTTTGTGTGTTTGTCTCCATACAAGTCTGTATTTATTTGTGATTCTTTTAACTTAATTTTTTAGCAGATAATTTTAATTAAATCGATATATTTTAGTGGTAATGGGGGAATATAACAGATTGTCAGTTTGACCAAACTGCAAAATTCCTTCTGGTTAATTTACAATCAACCTATTTTTTACGTTTCTCACAAATTTTCCTGAGATCTCTTTATTTTTCTACGCATCTTTGAAAATCAGCCACCATATGAATGGATATCTCACAGTATGTTTGGAAACTATGCTGTGACAACAAACAGTTGAATATTTGTAAAAACATAATTACTGAAAAAATGGTAGAAAAAGTAAGCAAAAGGAATAATTTTAGATGAAAAATCGATTGAAAAACTTTCAGTAAAATAAATCAAATCGTAAAATTGCAGCCAAATGAACTTTTTGAGACCATTCTCATTCGATTTCCCTTCAGGATTGATTAAAGATCTCTATTAACATTTGATAAAACGTTCTGTGTCATTTTCGCAACCGACTTCATTTACATCAACTAGTGGGCGACATCTTCCACCTGAAACAAAAGCAACAAAAAAGTTTATATCAATAATTCCCACTGAGCATAATAGCGTCAGTAATCATTTTGATATACCATCTCGGCTAACGTATTATTTAGGAGTGCATTTTGAGTGAGTTTTTTGCAACTTCAGCCATGGTAGGTGTATGAAATATGTACTTCCAGGTACCACACCTCGGCTTTGCAAAAACCCGCTGCAAAGATGAGTTTATTATTCTGAAATAAATATCCAAACCATCAGCGTAACTATATAAACGATTCTTTTCCTGGCCGACATTATTTTAAACTTTTATTCGTGAGTGTTCAAGACAAAAGTGAAGTCAATCTTTTTTTAGTTAATCCCCTACCACAGAATTATTTTAAATTAAAACAGTTTTATTTTGACTATATTGGTGTGTATAAAGTAAAATTAATAAATATTTTAAATTGACACAGTAAAAAACAATAACAAATAAGAATGATATAAAATCTGATAAGATAATACAAGCAGACGAATATAACATTGTTAACACTGTAAAAATTATAATTAACACAATGTAGTACATTTCAAAATTAATCCCTTTTGAGATCAAAAACACAAAGGTTGAATTGACGTTTGGAACAGATATTTAAAAATTCAAAACGCTTCGAAATTTGTACGTGACAGTTATCGATAAAAAACAATAAAATTATTGTTATTGTTACATAATTTTCTGAATATTCAAACAAAACATCATTATATTTAAAATAACATCAGTCCCTTTGATTTCATCATTTCAAACCATTGTCATCAATTTTTGTCGGTGTTACTGCTATTTTTGTATTAATTTAAATTGTATGCAGGCACAAATAAACATGGGCGTACAAAAAAGTCCATTGAGAGGAAAATACAAGTACAATTATGACTCAGTAGGCATTAAATTGCGTAAGTAATTACATACGGTTCCAAAACACTTACTCTGACTAAAAAGTTCTTAAATAAATAAACATTATCCCGCAGAGTAATGAAAATACAATCAAATCCAATACAACCAAAGAACATAGTTACATATTGTAGTGACGTTTTCACGTCTCTACATTTTATGACACATAATGACAGTTGGTTAGTTTTTATTTATAACCTCACTTACAAATTTCTGGCATAGAACAATCAGCACCAAGGCATCGTTCCAAAGTTCATCTCTCCGTTTCCCTCGTCCCAAGATCGAAGTTCATCACCCAGCGACGAGGGAACAAATAAATTGTTTACGATCATTCATTATTATATTTTTATTTTGATATACATGTACATTTTTAGCCTTCAATATATATTTATACATCTTAAAATTTATTCATCTGCAACGGATCGTTAAGAGATCTTCTAGGATCAATTTACTCGTAGTATTCGGTCATGGACGCCCAAATACAAATACCAACCGAATATTATATTGGTGACCCCGACGTGATCCTTCTTTCGAATATTATACATATATCATATGCAGGATTGTACAAGCAAAGGGGGAATGGACAGCTCACATATTCAGTTTAACAACAATAGATAGACCAAGACGCTGATAAAATGAAGACATAGAAAATAAGATAAATCGGGGTATACCACCAACAAGATAGAGTGACGGCATAAAAAGAACTACATTTGAAGATGGAGGAGACCTGTATCTAACAGTTGATACAAGAGCTTGAGAGATGACTTATGGGGATCATACGAAATATTTTGTTTTTCAGTTGCTTCGGATTTTATTTATTTGCATTTAATTTAGTTATGTTTGACTTTTTGTGTGAAACAATAATAAGCTTACTTTACAATGAATGAAATCAATAAACAAAGGGTTCCCCAGGGTTACATGCTAGGACCAGTGATATATATGTTGTATATTTGTGATATACCACAGACTGAAAATGTAAAAGTTTTCATTAACGCTGATGACACAGCAATTCGATCAGGGAACAATAGTGAAAAAGATGCAGCTAAATTTCAAGAGGCGTGTAGAAAAGTAACTTGATCAACCAACTACTGTTGAAAAAATATTAAAACAAGTCTATAGCTTTATATAATATAGAATAATGTGCAGCAAACAGTTATTTAAATAAGAGTCAAGTCTTCAAAATTAAAGTTTTTCTGTTTTCAGTAGGTGTTGTTTCGTCTTCTTGTAGGATATAGAGGAATTTGAAATTTGCTACCGAAAACTAAACAAAGAAGGATCAAGTGCTGTGGCAAAACCTTTCAACGACAATATCCATACTATCAGAGCTTTTTTATTGTTTTATTCAGAGACTACAAGAGTGTTAACACCAACTACATTTGTTTTCCTTGCTTAAAAAGGATTTGCTAATATTACAATAACCTTGTTTTTTGGTACATATGAGACTAGAGTTGTTTCTTACCACAATCAAAAATAGAGGAGTTTTCGTCTCCATATTTGCTGCCTATAAAGCGCCTTGAACGTGCCTACTTGTTTTTTTCTAACAGTGTTGACACTTGTAAGATTATGTCCATCTAATAACGAAAGTGATGTGTTGGTAAACAAATTACTTTACGTAACACTCCGCTCTCTTGCACTTCTGGTTGTTAGCCTGAATAAACTTTCATGTTTAGGATGTAAAATACATAATGACATTCTGCTACAACATACTAAAGCAAAAGAAAAAAGAAACAAATTTGTCTTGTGCAATTATTTCATGGCTATCTTGTATATTTTAAAAGCGAATAAAAAAAGTAAAATCTATCACTACTCTAAATACTCTATAATTCGTCAGCATGTCGACACGAGTGGAGAATTCCGAACGCGAGCGAATGCGAGCGTGAGGAACCACGAGTGTCGAATTTTCATTCCAACAGAGTAACAGACTGTACTTTCTCCACGGCCACAGAAAGTAGAAATTAAATATAGTAAAATGAAACCTCAATCTCTCAACATTGTGTAGGTAGTATTTGAATATTCCAGCTTGGATTTTTGCGGTAGAAAATTTTGAGTTTTATTATCGGCATATTTTTTTATTTCTAGAGGAGTATTTTCAAATTCTACATCTGAATCGTTTGATTTTCTTCTCCTTTTTAATAAATTAAAAGTTTTTACAAACCAATATTAAGACGACGTCAACTAATACTGACAGTTAATTTGACATTCATGGCAAACCTTATTTTTGTAAATAATCACGGAATACAGATTCTATCTCTAGTGATAGAATGTAATACATATAAAATACATAAGAGACAAATGTTTCAGAATTTTCTTTCAATCTCAAGAGCGAGAATGTTTCTTTTCTGTTATTAAAAGTAGTTTCAGAATAACTACATTCAGTAGTGGCCGTGGAGAAAAGATTTTAATATTCCAGCACAGTGCAGAAGCCCCAACAAAGCGGTTATTTATTCCAGTTTTGTTATGTAACATTCTAAGATTTTTAACCATTGATATGTTGGTAAGAAGAGTGGAAACAAAAATTAAATTAGGTATTTAAAATTTTCTCAAAAATCTACCACCATCCGTTGGTTCACGACATTACGAAACTAATGACTAGCGACAGGTGGTGCATTACTTTCAGACTGCGGGAACGTCATTATTGTGATATTTTACTTAATTCTCAAGTCATACGACTGCGTTACGGTTGCGTAAAAGCCGTCAGGCAATTGTTGTGCGTAATTAAAGCGACGGGAGACGAATTTCATCAAATTGTGATGGTTCTTTTTCAAATTATTATTATTATTATTATCATTAACATCAAGGGAGTGAAGGTTTTGGTTGATATAATTTTTTGTATTGTTGACTTTTTAAATTTATTATCCTCGAATGAAAAACGGTGGGAAGCACTTTTTTAATTAATGAAATAAAAACTAGTTTATTTTTATAGGAGGTTTTCAAAATGTACTTTTTAACAATTACAGGTAAAATTGGTGTGGATTTTTTTGTGATAGGAGAAAGAATTTTGGATGTACACGATATAAAATAAAAGGTTGAAAATATTCTTTCCAACGCTCTGTTATTATTGTCAAACTTTTTATCTTTTTGCACTGTTTTCAGGGTCTGATATAATTATTTTTTTATTTGTTCCCATTTTTTATTAGGTATCTTAAGTATAATATTATGTATTATAAACTAAAAGGACTATAGGCAGTGAATAATTATTATTCACTACTTTTTGTCACACTTCTGTCATATTTCCATTGGTAACAAGTGACTTTTTATTTATTTTAATGCGCTGTCACTTAAAAGTCAAATTACTTATTTATTTAAACCGTCAAGTTTTAATTGTTACGAATTGATTAATTTAAAAAAAAAATGAAATGTTATTAACTCCGCCGGAGGTGAAAGAAGCTGCGGAAGTTGTATCGTTAAATTTCACTGCCTCTAGTGAAAACAGGAATAAGTTTAGTTATGCCCTCATGTTTTTATTTGTTTTTTAGCACCGGCAGGTCCAACTCTATACCCTAGCAAAAGGGTATAACTCTATCTTACTCCTAAATAGTATTTTCAAAAAGCACGTCGTGTATAACGATCTAAATATTGGTTATCCAGACATGAGTAGGTCCACAAAGGCATAAATCGCGCTACGTCAGATTTTTTAGATACATTAGAGACATAACTATAATTATAAAATAGTTTGATACTGTTACTAGAGAACAACTAATGATGTGGAAAGCGATAATTCGTTCATAAGGGCATAACTATAGTTATAAAGTAGTTTGATGCTCTTACTAGGGAACAACTAATGATGTGGAAAGCAATAATTCGTTCATAAGGGCATATTTCAAATAAATTGCAAAAAAAAATTATTGAATTGCAGTATTTCCAGATATAAATATTGTGCTAAGAAATAGTAACCCATAACCTTTTTATGACAGCAATTACTTTACCTAATAATGTTATGACTGGTTTAGACTATTTTATTGTAAGCAGTCTCCTGAAAAGTACCGTTTTCCAGTTATGCCGTTTTTCACTAGAGCCAGTGATTTATTGCCAGAAAAATAAAAAAAGTTATATACAGGGTGATTCATTCGGAAATGCTCATAGAGTAAGGGTAGATGGAGGACACCGAGGTGCTTCTAAATAATCTATATTTTATGGGTCTATCGTTCTTTATAACCAAGATACAGGGTAATTTATTAATTTTCCCCATTTTTTTAATTAATCATAACTTATGAACCACCCTATACATTTTATAATATTTGGTTCGTATGTTCTTTGTCCACAGTGGCGTCGATTAACATAATAAAAAAAGTCATATTACAGGTACTTTTCCAGCTTTAATCCATAAAATCATCAACTATTTCCTTTTCTCCTAATTTCTAGATCCCAACCTTGTGGCGTGTTTTTTTTTGCACATAGCGAACGGCAGCTCTTCCGTCAGATGCGGGGCTATCCCAAAAAAGGACGGGAAACCTGTCTTCAAAAAAAATCGAAGGAGTCGAAAGATTCGAAGGACACACAGGACTCGAAGGACTCAAAGAATTTGAAGTACTCAAAGGTCTCAAAGAATTTGAAGTACTCAAAAGACCCTGTTGAATAAAAATTAATTTTTATACACGTGGTTCGTTCAACAAAAAAAAAGGAAAGCACAAAATGGCAGGTGTTCGGTTGAAAATTATATATATAAAAAGAAAAGGTACAAATACATACCTCTTAAAATCAGAGGGTATATTAAAATACCAAAAGAAGGAACTCGCTCACCAACAATTGAGGACTTTTCGTCAATTTTAGCGATATCTCTTGACGGTCCAAAAAGAAAATTGCACTTATCCAAAAACTTTTCTTCAACCGTCCAAAACGCAAGAAATGATAAAAAAATGACAGCTTCTACGACGTGGATTTGTAATCGATATAATCAATATAATCGATACTGAACAAAACAAACTATCGAAGTAGAAAATATGAGAGGTGAGATCAACAAGAAAATGACGTATCTTTAATATTAAACAGCATCGCAAATGCTTAACCGACAACGAAACTATCGAAGTCATGCCAATCAGCAGAACTGAAAAATATAACCTCTCCATGCATATGAGGAAAAATCATAGGTTCTGAAAGCAAATGTAAATATTGACAATATCGTAATTAAAGTAATAATATATACATATATAGTAATAATATATACAAAAGAAAACTACAGAAAAAATGGGTAAGTACAACATTATTTATGTTACTGAATATACATATGGTGATTATACAGTGAATCAAATAAACAAACATTTTATTTTTATTTTCAGGACTGACCTAAATGAAATTATTGTTCAGTTCAGGATTAAGAGACACTGGCAAGCAGTAATCGCCGAACCAACAGGTGATAATAAACCAGAATTATACAGTGAGCAAAACTAACAGTGATTTTCATTTCAGGTAATGGTTGAGCTTGTCAATGTCGTCACGAAATATTGATAATTTGTAAATTATAACTGAATATAAATAAAATAGTAAAATATTTGTTAAATATTATTTCCGGATAAAAATAATGCTTTAACCTTATTGAAAAACGAAAGGACAGGTCCGTATTTGGGACAAATTATTATTATCAATGACTAACTTTCAAACACCCTGTATGCGTAAAAAAAAATTATCAAAAAAATATAAAAATGAGGAAAATGCCCATTTCGAAAAAACATAACTTTATTTTAAACAAAAATAATGTTGCAATTGTTTTAAGTTAAACGAAAAGAATTAGACACAAAAAAATGTAAACAACGTAACTTATAACAGTTGTTCAAAGTGGTCTTCATTTTGCTCAATACATTTCCGTGCTCTTGAAGTAAGATTTGTAATTGACTTTCTAATCATAGCTTGGTCATTTCTCAGTTCCTCGCATGCGTCCTCAATTCTCCGTAGAAGGTCCTCTCTAGTGTTTACTTCAGTTGAGTAAACTTTTGATTTTAAATGACCCCAAACATGGTAATCGATTGGATTAAAATCGGGCCCCCATGCAGGCCAGTTATGAGGTTCTCCTCTGCCTATCCAATGATTTGGGAAGTTGTCATTCAAAAACTCCTGCATCCCCTACCAATATGGGTAAAATATTTTGCAGGAACTCCAAATACGCTTCACCCGTTAGTAGATGAGGTAGAATGGGGTCCAATTAATCGGTTGTTAATAACGCCACATCAAACATTAAAGGAGAACCTGATTTGAGAATGTGTTTATTTTATGGCGAATGGATTTTGTTCGGCCCAAACATGAGAATTCCTTAAATTATTAACACCGTCTCTGGTAAATTGAGCTTAATCGCTAAATCCTATTATTTTGTAATACCCATCTACTAAAAGCCAATCGAGCAATTTCGTCTTCTGGTTGTAGCCTCTGAACTTGCTGTAGATTGGGGAACATTAGTGGCGTGACTGATTCTTCTCGTACTAATTTTTGGATCATTTTGTACATGGTTGAGAATATCTTGCTCCAACTCGACATGTCGTCTTTCGTTACATTCGTTTTGTGCTATAGTTGGAATTTACCGTGTTCTCTATGGTAACTAAAGACATTAGAAAAAGTCTTGTCACTAGATAACCTCCGGCCAGGAAATCGCCGTGCATATTCTCTTTGGGCAGCTTTTCCATTACCATCACAAAATCCATAGACATACAACATGTCTGCGTATTTATTATTATCAAATTTGTGTGGCATTTTAAGTAAGCAATCAACAAATAACGTAACAACACAAGTACAAACTGTAAAGTCATCAACTAACGTCAGCCAACTTGACATTTACAACAATTTGGGATATCAAACGTAATAGCTATTTATATTACAAGTACATAAACAAGGGCTTTATTGAACGAATAAGTTTATGGCCGAGCGAGCTTGCGAGAGAGGCTATAAAATGATAAGTCCATAAAGCCTGTTTATGTACGCGTTATATACATGATTATATGTTCGATTGCAATTAAAAAATAATAATAAATGGAAAAAAAAAATGGATACGGTTTTTGGCTGACAGCAGTTGCGATGTTTATTTTTTAAACATGTCAAATTAGTTGTCTTGCAACTTGTCAGTGACGTTGACAATTACTTTATTTTACTAGTAAAATAACGCAAAACTGTTCTATAAAGAGCGTTTTATTGGTAAATCGTACATAAAGTGTATTATTTACTCAATTAAACAATACGTACAGACTGCTTTATTTTTTTTTTTTTTTTTGTGCAGGTGGAAACCCTTTATGGGCACCATGCGCTTCGCGACGGTTCGATCTGCGACATGGTAGTGTGGTAGACTCCCGACGGGTCGGGTACTCCACTAAAACCACCTGTGTCCACCGTGCACGCTGGAACCATCCATTCCTGGATATATCTTCGGCAGTGCACGGGATTCCTTTTTTTTTTTTTTTTTTTTTTTTTCCTCTCAATCTTTTTTATTGTCTTTCCCTTTGTCTATCGTCTGTTTGTTTCTCTTTCATGATGTTTTTAATGAATTGGTATATCTTCTCGTATTGTTCCTGATTTGCTAACATTTTCTCTACTATATTTTCCGGCGTCATTTCCCCAAAGTCTCTCTGTATGTTTTCTCTTTCTGTGTGCCACTTTCTGCAAATAAAGATCGTGTGTTCGGGAGTATCCCCCTCTCCACAGTATCCGCACGCTTCGTCTTCTCTTTTTTTCATCCTTTTAAGGTAGCTGTTGTAGCACCCGTGACCGGTTAAGAATTGACTCAAGTAAAAATCCGTTTTTCTGAATTTACACATTACCCACTCCTTAATGTCTGGGATCAGTCTCTTTGTCCACTGTGCTACTTCTTTTGTGTCGTCCCACCTCCTCTGCCATCTACCCATTATTTCCTCTCGTACTCTGTTTCTTGTCGCAATAAGGTGCCCTTCCCCACTTTCATATAATAGGTGCCTCTCCACTGCGAGGAGATCTATTGGGATTACACCTGATATTATATTAGCCGCTTCCTTGGATATAGTGCGATAGCTCGATGACACTCTAATTAACATTTGTCTCTGGAGACTAAACATCATATTTTTATATTTGCTCTTTTCTAATACTTTGTACCATATGGGTGCTCCATATAGTGCAATTGATTCTACTACCCCAGACAGCATCCTTCGTTTCAGACTTCCTGGCCCTCCTATGTTTGGTGTGATCTTCTTTATTGCGCTCACTGCTTTCTGTGCTTTTTCTACAGTTTGTTTTATATGTTGGTTAAATAACATTTTATCGTCCAACCAAATTCCAAGGTATTTTATACTTTTTTGAGGAGTTATTTTGTTTCCCTCTAGCTCAAAGCTTACTCCTTCCTTTTTTCTTGCTCCTTTCATCAGTAGTGCTTCCGTTTTCTCGGGTGCTAGTTTTAATCTGTTTTCCTCCATCCATCTCGAAATCCTCATTAAGGATAAGTTTGCTATATAAATTAGTTCCTCCTTTCTCATAGCTTGAACCATTAGCGCCAAATCATCGGCATATGCAACCATTTGTGCCCCATCTGGAAGCCGGATTTTTAATACCCCGTCATAGAGTATGTTCCACAAAGTTGGTCCCAATACTGACCCCTGTGGGACTCCCGCTGTGGCTGATTCGCTCTCTCTATTATTTATTTTGATTTTTCGTTGGTCTAGGTAGCTTTCCACTGTTCCAATTAGGTAAGGACTTATGCCGATCTCTCTCATTTTCCTTATGATAAGGCTCCAAGACGCTGTATTGAAGGCGTTTTGCACATCCAGTGTAATGAGGGCGAAGAAAGCTCCCTTACGTGTCCTTCCTGCCGCTTTCACCACTCTGTCAACCGCTTGTATAGTTGAATGCCCCTTTCGAAAACCGAACTGATTTTCTGAAAGCCCGTTCTTGTCTTCGAGCTCCTTTTCAAGTCTCGTTCTAATAAGCATCTCGTACAGCTTACCAAAAGTGTCTAGCAAGCATATAGGCCTGTACGTCTCCTCCCCTTCAGAATTTTTTTTGCCCTTAGGAATCAGAACAATTCTGGCTTCTTTCCATATATTTGGGAAATACTGCTTGGTTATCAGTGCGTTTACCATCTCCAGAACTTTGTCTGGAGCAGCCCCTATGAGTTCCTTTATAGTTTCCACCATTATACCATCTGGTCCTGGAGCCTTATTGTTTTTTAGTTTATCTCCTGCCTCTATCAGTTCCTGCATGTCGAACGCCTTTACATTTTTTACTACTGGGCCTTTAACCCATATATCTTCTCTTTTCGGGAATAGTTCTGAGACTATCCTGCGCTTTTTCTCGGTTGTCAAGGCATAAGGTAGTCTTTGCCGTTTAAGCTGTTTAATAACAATCCTATAACCCTCTCCCCATATATCCCCATATATCCTCTTCCCGGAGTTGCAGATATCTTTGATATACATTTTCCATATTAATTACACCTTCTGAATGTATTTCCAGGTTTATAATATACATGTACTTAGACTCCTGTATACTTCTTCCAGTACTCGTATGTAGTTTAGTGGCTCTTTCAATAAACCTCACCTCCATTTCTTCCTGGTTTCTCTCCCATATTTCTTTCATTTCGGGGTATCTATCTAGGACTACTTTACTCAGTCCCTTTTCTCCTGTATCTTTTGGATCCACTACAATTACCAGATCCATTTTGTTTCCTTCTCTTCCCGCGTTTCCTATTTCCTCTATAGTTTTCTTAAAAAATTCCGGCGGCCACTCCCTGTCCAGGATTTTCTCTATACTTTCAAAAGCCTCATCTTTTTCAAAGCATTCTGTCAGTATAATCATCTCCTCCTCCTCATCGCTGTTTGTTTGTGTTCCTGCCTCTTTTGTTTCTTTCTTTGTAGCTTCTAAACTTTCCTCTTCAGTCTCCGTTCCTACGCTTCTCCGCTTTGGTTTCCTACTCTCAGTTACTTCATAGGTATTCTTCTTCATTTCATTTTCCAGCTTTTCAATTAGAAAATTTAGGTTCCTTGAGACTTCTTTGATATCCATTTTTGTGTTAATATTTGTCTTAACTACATCTGCGAGTTTTCCTATATTTGTCTTTAGTTTATCGACTACTACCTTGAGTTCTGAGGGTCTTTTTGAGTCCTGTATGCTTTGTGCTCTTAACTCCCTTTTTCGCTTCTTTGCACTCTTTTCCACTGGACTGAGAACTTTTGGTTCACCTTCGTCGCTGGAAGAGTTCTCTCTCTTCTCATCGCTAAAGGGGTTATCATATTTTTCCCCTTCTTCGAAAAACGATAGCTTCGTCTGTCTTAGCCCCGGAGGTGTCCGCGGAAGACTGTCTCTCCTTCCAAATATTGATTCTCTATCCTTGTGAACATCATGACTTCCATCTTTAGTGCTTTTTTTTCCTCCTGCAATCTGGGCCAATTTTATTGCGATCTCCATAGCCTCATTTTGTGCCTTCACATCTGTAATTACCTTTAACACTTCACTTTCGCTCTCTGCTATCGGTATACTAACTTTAGTATCTTCTTTTCCGGACTCGTATTTTTCTGAGCTAAGCTTCTTTTCATCTGTGCCTGAGCCACTTTCACCTTCTTTTATTATTTTTTTTTATATTTTTGTCTTTTTCTAAATTTTGTTCTTGTGTATTCATAATTTTTCCCACGAGTAGGGCAGGAATTTTGTCGTCGGACGCGGCAGTGCTCCCTTGCCTCGTTAAGGCCTTGCTTGCGCCTACCCCCCAGGCCCTCGCCATGACCGGGGGGGACCGTTTGCGACCTTGTCCGTAAGGCCATGCATCCTTCGGCACGGTCAACACCTTAGATTTCGGATTTTTTGTAGCTGGTTTTCTCCGTCTGGACTCTTCTGTCTGGGTTACCATACCATAGCCGACTGGTCCCCGTTATTTGATGGCGCCGGGATCTCGCCATTCGCCCCCCCTTTTCTAGGTTGGACTTGTTGGTGTGTTCGTATGTAACATGGGCTTGTTGTTTCTTCTACTGGCATTTGCTGGTATAGCTTAGTCGACATCCACGATCCCGCTCAGTACCCCACCAAC
This sequence comes from Crepidodera aurea, assembly GCA_949320105.2. Classification (NCBI taxonomy): domain Eukaryota; kingdom Metazoa; phylum Arthropoda; class Insecta; order Coleoptera; family Chrysomelidae; genus Crepidodera; species Crepidodera aurea. The sequence continues at coordinate 34,199,979 of OX439475.1, read as the reverse complement.
CGTTTTGAGCTGTTCCTTAGCTTCACTCCCCCTCCCCGTCCCGTCAGGCTCGAAGAGAGGGAGGTACTGAGCTCCCTGACCACGGCAAGGTCTCACAGCTCCTACAGGGAGAGACTGCTTTATTTTATTATTATTATTATTATTATTATTATTATTATTAATATTATTATTATTATTATTATTATTATTATTATTATTATTATTATTGTTATTATTATTATTATTATTATTATTATTATTATTATTATTAATTATTATTATTATTATCAGGCGTTAAGGATGTCTCAACGAATAGAACAGTTCCTCTAGTCCTCCTGCATAAATTTTTTTCAGTTCTTCTTTAAATACATCACGTTAATTGACAGATATACTGTTTTACTAACGATAGAGAAAGAATGGCGAAAATTAGTAGTTATGACATTTTATTTTAGTACTTGCAATTAGTGATAAAAACCCTTTTTTGCACACCCATGAATATTGGCGATTTAACTATGCAGTTATTATAAATTAATTAATTCTATATTATTTGTATTTTATTTCAACCGGAATTTATTTTTGCTGAATTTTCCTTTGTATTTTTCCTGCTGGTCTGAATAAATGTTAAATTAAACAGATTTATTTTCAATCAGTAAACTGTTTCAAGTATCGACTAAAAGCGTACGAAATAAATTAAATGAAAATGGTGAAAAAAACGTTTCAGATAAAAGTAAAAAATAAATAAAATATATTTCCAGATATATTTCATTGATTAATTGTTACAAATAGACCAATTAAAAAAATTAAAAACTTATAAAGTTTTAAATAATACCAAATTTTTTCGTTCTATTTAACTTTTAATGAACTAATCACAATTTTATACATATTTACATTTATTTATTCTTCACTCGAACGGCATTTTTTCATATTAAAAAGCAAAGCCTTATCAACACAAGAAATTCAGATTTTTCCATTGTTTTGAAAACTACAAAAGTAGCGCCACTAAAATCACTGTAACTTGTGAACTAAACATCAGATTGTCATGAAATTTTGACACGTATCAGTTGAAGGTTTGTACTAAAAACAGAGGGAAATTGTTACGTATACTGTTTGCTAGAATTTATAAAAAAAATCCTGTTTCACTAAGTTCTTGATGATGTCCTGACCTGAGATATGACCGAAAGCCGTTCTTATTAGGCCACACGGTACAGTTGTCTATGTTTTGTTCTATAAAATGTTATCATTACATCTAGACAGCTAATAGTTTGTTTGTAACACCTGTTTCATACTAAACTTTACATTGATATTCTGAAATGTCTCCTCGTAAACATAAAAATGTTGTTCCAAAATAATCCACACAACCAAATACTCAGACACAACAATTCTAAAAAGTTCTAAAATTAATTGGCTCTCCTACTTAACCGAATAATTAAACTCGAAACAAAAATCACCGTAATCCTTCTTAAATCTACAAAATCCTACAAGAGAATCGACCAGAAAGTCCTTAAATAGCATATGAGAAAAGAATCGAACACAAATCTACAAGAGATCAGAATGCAGAAAAACACACACAAAAAGATAATCTCGGCTATTACAATTACAAGCGGACAATCGATAATAATAAGAAGAAATAAAAAGAAGGAGAAGAAGAAGAAATAAATTGTTATTTCCTTAGCGAGCCGTTTAATTGAAGATCCGCTATTCAGGCTGATAAAATTATAGCAGCGCATGGTGCATTCGTTTAGCCCTAATCTGGTATTGAATAAGTACGTAAACAAATCAAGGAAATCCAGTGTCGTACGAACGTTATTTTGGAATTCAAAGTGTTTGAGACATAAAATGTCTCCTTGAAAAACAGAAACCTTATTAGAATTTACAGGTACTTTATTATACATAAAGCTAACATTATGCAGACATCGCAATACATTTTAAAATGGAAAAACCGTTCCAGTACATCTTCAACGTGCAATATGAGGAGGAGTACTATGTTATATAAAGGAAGGGCATTCTCTCAATGAGATACTCAAAGAGGCCAATACCACTTCTAAACAGTATCAATGCCCTCGAACTTTTGGGTAAAAACCTACAAAGTTATAGTTGCAGGTATCTTCTATGGGGAACTGCAATTCCAAAAAGTATTCTGGCAATATTGTAGTAGACTTAAGTGATAGGAATAATGCTGAACGTTATCTAAGTTCTTAATCAAAAGCTTAAGGATAAAACTATAAGAATATTAAACGATAGGTTCTACTGGCCATTGTTAACTATAAGATTAGCTCAATAATAAACAAGTATCAGAACGGTATACAGCAGAACTCTCAAGGGTAAAAGATAAGTTTGGGTAATGAGTAAGTATATGAACTGGCTAGGCAATGCTCAGGATTGATTGATTGATTGATTAAGACGATGTACCTGACTGAGGTTTATAAATGCCTCAATACTGCAGCCTTAAGACTTATTGTACTATGTCAGTTACATCATTATGTTCAGGTGAAGAGATTTGCTACCTTAATCAGGCTGAGTAGCCTTTGCACCAGATTTTCTTTTGGAAAGTCCTCCTGTGGGTTTACCGGCCCTAGTAGTTTATACCTCCAGTGCGTGAGTGCCTGGCACTCTAGTATGATATGAGAGGCTGTTTCATTCTCCTCATTGCATAGTCTACATGGGTTCATCTTGAAAGATGCCCATTTTATGTAGGTGTTCCCTAAGGTGACAATGTCCGATTATTAGTCCCGTGACATGCCTTATTTGATTTCTGCTTAGATTCAGAATATCACCTGTCAGTAATTTTGATGGCGCTTTAACCATTCGATTACTATTTTGTTGGCCCGGCACGAGATCCCAGCGTGACCTGTGTTCTTTTAACATCCACCTAGCCAGCGAGAGTCGTACCGAGGATTTGGGAATGCCAGACGCCGGTTCAGGACCAGTAAAAACGGTCGGTGAGGCTTTCCTTGCCAGGGTGTCTGCTTCCTCGTTGTCTTTTATCCTTTTATGCCCTGGGACTGTTACAATTTATATATTTCATATTTTAATATTGAGCTGTTTTGTTTTTGAAGTTGTCATAGTTGTATAAAAATAAATAGTCTTGTCAAAAACGTTTATCCTCAGCAAACTCCACGTTCCTTCAATAGGGACCCATCTAAGTGTTACCTTATTTTGGTTGGCCAGAACGAGAAGGGTTTGTAGGCAGTTCCAGACCAATTTTGACCTGATTTTGTTACATGATAAAGCCTGTAGGGTAGCTTGACTATCTATGCCCCCTGTCAATATTCTCCCTCAAACAAAGCTCTATAGCATGTACTTCTGCTTGAAATAGTGATGCGTAATTCCCCAATGGTGCACTTAGGTTGCATCTGGGTGTTTCACCATATATTCCAGCTCCAGTTCCACTTGCGGTTTTTGACCCATCAGTATACCAAACCAATGTTCCTTCCCGAAAGTTGTTTGTTTCCTCACCTCCCCGACTCAGCTGAACGCTGAATGGCTTTGTGAAGTTGTTTTTTGGTACCACTTCATCACTTCTCACCTCCATCAACGAGTTTGTGATGATTTTTGTGCTTCTACTGTGTCCTTGTTCATAAGGGTCCATGCCAAGGATAATTACGCATATGATTACATTAGCAGTGGCGCTCTCCAATAACCTTTACAGGAATGACGGAGCTAAAATGAAACTGAACGAATGCCTTCAATATAATGGGGATTGTAGACGTTGTCTACAAGTTGTCAAACATGTGGGCTAGAGGACGAAACAATGAAATATATATTGTGCGATTCTCTAAATCTAACTGATACAGAGGCTTTCTGTGTTTGCGTTGAAAGGTTGTCAAACTTGCACAATATTTCTGTCCATGTGTGGAAAAATTAGTTAAATCCTAAATTCTTTTTTATAACAATTGGGATTGGGTTCTAAAGTACATTTTTTACAAGAAAATTAAAAAACCCGAAATACGAATGGTAGGAAAATAAAAACAAAAAAAGGTTGTAATTTTGGATAAAAATTCGAATGACATTATAGAAATTAACAAGAGAAAAATGATGATTGTCTAAAGGGGTAAAAAAGTAAATTAGTTTAATTTATTAAATCAGGAAAAATAATGATTTCAAAAAATTGATAATATAGAGAGAATCCTATTTAAAAAGAAATATTTTTTTTGTATCCCGTAAAATACACACGCTACTATATTTTTAATGGTGTTTTAATAAAAAAGCCACACAACTTGTAATTAGCATATTTTTTATATATGCAATAATAACGATTATAAATGGGGGTAAATTATAATAATACACTCAAAAATATCAAAGTTTATAAATATTTGACAGATGTGCTGAATATTATTCATTAATATTTAAATCATATAATGACAGTAACTCAGTAAACAGAAGTACCATTTCTATTGATATACAAACTTCGCCCAATTGTTTCTGTTTCTAAATTTACTTTTCATTTGTCACTTCTTCCTATAATTGCTTTAGCAAAACTCTTTCGTGGAATGTCTCTCTTCTTGTTTTTAACAACTTTTGCTTCCTAGACTTGTTTAACTTGTGGGTCGTTTATCGTTTATGCAAATATCTTGCCATTATTTAATTCATTCTATCCACTATTATATAACAAGAACTTTCTATTTCTATGTGTTTCAGATTATTTTTTCTACTACTTGAAGTTTACTTTTCTATTGTGTGAATGCTCGTGATTCAAATCCATCCAAATGTTAGTATTGTTATGGTTTTGTGATCCTTTAATTTCGTACTGTTATATGTTGATCACATATTTTTAGTGAATTCTCTATTTCTCATTCAGTTTTACTTCTTAAGGTACTTTTAGACGGTCAGATCAATTCTCCGATCAGACTCAGTTTTAGTGGAAGTATCAGTTATTTGTATGTGTAAATAGGAAAATTGTAAGGAAAACTGTATTTACACATACAAATAACTGATAGTTCCACTAAAACTGAGACTGAACGGAGAACTGATCTGATCGTCTTTCTTACTTCTCTTCATAATCATTATTTTTAAATTTACAAGTATATTAACCTCCTCAAACTGCGTTTCTTATTTGTTTATTTCTTCTGTCCTAAATTCAGTTTTTTTCCTTATTGATCTTCATCCCAAAATCTTGAAATATCCTTTATCATTTATTTCTGTTTTCTCTAAGCCATTACTACCACATCACCCACAAACAGACAACCCAAAATGTTGACCTTATGTAGTTTTCCATAGCACCATTATTTTCTATCCTTCGTTGAGGTTTTTGCTAATTATATCATCTATCAGAATATTGAACAGTAGCGGCCTCAATCCTCTTCCCTATCTTAGTCCTCCATTTCCATGGAATACCTTCGATCTTATGTTTGGGTTGTCTTCTGCGTCTTCAATTTCTACGGTTTATCTTGTAGCTTGGAGCTATCTTTTAATTATATCAGATTTATCTCTCTTTAAGCATTTTTGATTAATTGAATATGTCTTTATTTGCTGATGATTGAGAATTTCAAGATTTATAAATCTCCGAGGAAAATGAAAAACTTTATCTTCTGCGAACAAGATTTCATTATCATTCTCCGTAACTTTGAGGTGATTTTTATTCGATTTCTTATGAAATTTTACACTTAGTGGGATGTAAAAAAATGACCAAATCTTTTTCCTTTATACGCCACTGACCATGGACTAAGAAGACGCGGTCTGAACTGCACAGAAGACCGCACAATGCAAATTGTCGCAGAATTTGTCTAGATTATCGAAGACTGGCTATTTATGCATTCACTCTTCCCGTTGATGTATATCTGCTTTTAGCTTGTGCACTGATAAAAAAGTGTGTCCCATCTTCTGCAGTATTGAGTAGGATTGGAGTCTTAACAAAGAGATTTATTTAAAAACATTGTATCAGTTTTATAATACTCACACTCATTTTTATTGTGAATACCCTTTAATAGTTTTGTTATATGGTGTTTCCAAGGACATTTATTTTTTCTATTCCTATACTTTAAACTGCTCATTAAATGTGTTTTATATTAAACCTCATTAAAGTACACTTTTCATTATACAACTGATTTTGACCAAGAGAAACCCCTGCTTTATATTATAAAACTGACTTTGCACCAATAGAAATTTCTACGTTGTAATCAAGTAGGTTGTTGATAGATATTAGATATTATTTCTGTATTCTGTGAAAGCTAATGTCAAAATTATTCTTGTTGTATCAAATGTATCAAATAAATTAATAGTTTTCAGTTAAAGTACTTATTTATATTTTGTCGTAGAAAAAATAGCGTATGCAACTTTTATATAATGGCTATTAATACACTCTCTTAAGCTCGTGTATTAATAGCTATCATTACATGATCGTTGCATAATATAGTATTACGAACCTGCGTTTTTTTTGATTTTGCAAAAGTTGACTGTAATTCATAGTGATTTGTTGTTTTAAATGTTCTTCTTTCTGACTATGCTTTATTAATTTATTTGTTTTAGTTACGAACATGTATTTGTTTTGTATTTTGTTTTATTTATTGAACAATATTTTTTTATCTAACATTTATAGTTCACATAAATCATAAATTAATTTTTATTTATTCAAAGTAGAACAGATAAAGTTTTCTTAAAGTTTATTGTTAACAATTTATGGCAAAACTATTGTTATTCCCTAATTTTTTTTTTAAGGAACTCATTGGGATTTTTTCAAAAATATTTACTGTTACGATAGACAATCGCGAGGTCAGCAGGAAGATGTGAGAAATTTTAACGAATAATTTCTGGATCGTCTAATTAATACTAATTAATAGTCATTAAGACTACTTGTGGAACAAGTTTTTGGAAATGAGACGAAGTCGCCCTGGAAGATATCCTAGAAAAAAATTAAGTCAATTTGTGATTAACAAGGTACCGTACCATTTATCTCCAAACGTATTATTAAAGTATCAAGCGGTGAGATACAGGGCTTTTCTTAATTTCAGCATTATACTTTTATCGTAAAGTATTGTGATTGACTATATTCTAGAATGCAAGAGGCCCTTAATATCATAGAACAATGGTGCAAAGACCACTCACTATCAATAAACCCAAAAAAGACAGAGATGGTTCTTTTCACGAATAAAACATCGAGACCCCAAAGCTCCTAAATACTAAATTGAACTTTTCTGCAGAGGTGAAATATTTGGGGGTCACCTTTGACAGCAAGTTAACATGGAACTCTCACCTAGAAAACAGAGTCAAAAGAGCATACATATCTTATGAAAAGTGCCGTAGAACCATTGGCCGCACCTGGGGAATGTCACCTAAGGTTACGGCCTGGATCTACACTGCAATAATAAGACCTATGCTAACGTACGGTGCGATTGCCTGGGGAGTCAAAACTAGCCAGCGGACAGTCGTACGCAAATTGGATCAAATCCAAAGAATAGCATGCCTCAACATAACGCGGGGCACGAGAACCACACCAACTAGAGCAATGGAGGTGATCCTTGGTCTCACCCCCCTTGATATATTTATTAAGGAGGCTGTGGTGATGACCATGACACGGCTACGCTCTACAGGTATACAACCTGACGTAGGATCTGGTCAGTCGAGGTGTAACTTGTGGCAAGAGGTCCTTGGAGAGGTCCCACTGCTACAAGCCAACACAGATTCGATTGCACCAAGATATGCCTTTCACAGGCCCTACAGGGTAATAACAAAAAACGTACAAGAGGCTATATTGGCAGCAGGTGCCTTGTGCATCTACACCGATGGGTCTAAAACAAATGAGGGGTCAGGCTGTGGAAATTATTCCAGATCCCTGAATCTCATTATAAAATGGGCAATGGGTTCTAATGCCAGTGTAGCTCAAACAGAGCTCACTGCTATCTCCATCGCCGCAAAAGAGACTACCAGAAGAAACATTAATGGTAATAATATTTACATCCTCACAGGCACTACTAGCTCTGGATAGACTACGCATTACATCAGGTCTAGTACTAGAATGTCACCAGGCCCTGATCGAAGCTTGCAATAACAACGTGGTCACTTTAGCTTGGATCAAAGGTCATGGAAAATCAAAAGGCAACCGTGCAGCTGACTCTTTAGCTAAGAAAGCAGCCTCCCATAAAATTTTGGGACCTGGCACTTTCTTAAGCTTATCGGCATCAGCTGTGGCTACTACTGAAGAAACACTCCCTTGACAAGTTTAAGGGTAGATGGGATGACGAAACAGGTTGCGAGCTAGCCAAGGAACTATTACAGTATCCGAACAGCGAAACAGCAAAAAAATACATGACTATGAACAGACAGAACCTGCGCACAGTCACAGGTATCCTGACTGGCCACTGTCATCTACGAAAACACCTCTACAGGATGGGGTTATCTGACACTCCACTGTGTAGAGGATGTGAACAGGAAGGCGATACTGTCGAACACATTCTTTGCGAATGCCCGACACTCTTACAAATGAGACATTTTCTTTTCGGCGAGCGATGGTTAACACATGCCAACATAAGGGAGATACCATCAGGCGACGTCATCGCCTACTTTAAACAAGTAGGCTGGCTGACGAGCTAGAAGGAAGGCTCAACCTCAAAAGGACACACAATGGGCCAAATGTGGCCTACGTGCTGTGGGGTGACCTACCCTTCTAGATTTACAGATACAGATACAGATTGACTATATTTGAGTGATTGTGATTGTGTGAAAGCTTTTGTACAGGTTAATATTTAGTAGAAACTAAGTAACATTAGTGATAAAGTTTTTTCATTATACCTATCTTAAAACACTATATTTACATGCTTATTTAGCGCACCGAAACTGGTTTATAGTACTTTGGTGTGAAATTTTCTTACCGAATCTGCCACATTATTGAATTATTATCTGGAAATATCTCCTCGAGCATGAATTTTTTTAAGTAATAGTAATTCAAGCACTATGGACATTGATAATGGTTTAAGGCCCTGTTTTATATTTTTTAACTAATAACCAACTCGCTTCTCCTAATTCTTTCAACGAATCTTACCAACTAATGATTTTTACTTACATTGTAATACAGTTTCACATTTTATTGTATCATTAAAAGTATTTTCATGTCGTGCAGTTTCAAATACTTCCTTTGTACTAATTAATAAAAATGATAGAAATTTTACTAAATTATGTTACCATTTCGATCCAGCTACCTTCAAATTATACTGCATAACAAACCTCGACTGATTTAATTTTCTGTATTTGATACTACACTTGTTTACTTTATCTATATCAATATTAAAGTTAGTACTAACTAGTTGTTAATTTACACAGGTCAGCGTGGTAAATATTTATTTAGAAAATTTCAGATATGCTGGTTATTTCATTTTAGGTTATTTCCTTTGGTTAATTTTCTCTACTTGAACTGCAGGGCAATGACGGATAAGGAACTCCGTCAGGCACTGCATGTGCTTGTTTTTGTTGTTAAAACTTAAACTTGTTGTGAGGCAAAAATAACAGATCGTCGCCTAAAAGGTTGTTTTCACATCATTGGGACTCCAAGCTGCAAGTATTTTTTTTCTGTCTCATAGTTCGTTAATACAGTCCTACAATGTTCATATACTATTGGATATCATATTGTTTTAGAATATAATGCAACAGAATCAATCCAATTTAGTATAAATCGAGTTAAATAGGTGTTTCTACAAAAACTTTTATTGTGATACTTTTTAGAACATTGCAGATAAGATGCAGAAGGCACCGTTAATCTCCTCTAAAAAAAAATTAAGGCTTCAACAATGATAAATCTTCACCTCAAAAACCGAAAGACAAAAGAATTATTGGTTCATTATTCACAGGAAACCAACTTCAGCGATTCTGAAATTTCCGGATCGTAAAAACGTTGGAAAACGTGTCACTACTGATAAATTCCTAAATCTCCTGAAAAATGATCTCTCCTATGTAAATTTCCGCATATCAATGTAGTGTCGTCCACCATACCGGAATTATATTAGAAGAAAATATTTATTTTCATAATAACAAATTGTTTTATTATGCACGATGCACGAATTAAAAAATTTTATTCAAAATATCAACAATCCAAAATTCTAGTATTTTCATCATTAATCTTAACTCGAAAAAGACCCTCTTATTTAAATTACGCGGGCTTGATGTCGTCATAGCAGAAGCTCTTCCTAGGTCACATACTTAATCAAGCAGTGTGTACTTGATCACTTATTATGATCTGTAGCAATCAATCTTTCGGTTATTAGCGACCCTGCAAATGAATAGTATACATTGTTGTTCTTAAGAAAATAGTGTCTTTATTGTATTTCTTTCATACGCAATCTTGCATAGTAGGAGCGAAGTTACATTTTACACGTTTCTCATCATAGGTGGAGCAGTTGATCAGGATATGTTTGATGGTAAGGATTATAAAACAACCCCATCTGCTTCTAGCATTTGCTTTCTTTAGTTAGTCGTGACTGTTGTACGCGAGTATCTTTTTAATACCACTTGATCTTTTCTGTAGAAACATCATTACAATATTTGACGGATTTTTTATATAGGCTAATTTAATCTGACGCCTTCCATTATAATTTCTGGGATTCTTGGATCTTATTATAGCCTAAATGTTTTATTCAGTGTAATTCTAATGAAACGATTAGTGTTCCATTAAATCTACAATTTGAAAAGAGCAAAATCCATTTGCTATTATAAGTCATCCATATTTTATTTCCCAGGATAACTGGTGAAGCATACTTGAACTTCTTAGAAAATATATTTAACAGTGCTACTGGATGATGAAACTGTAGGAATGGCTGTTATGTATGTTAAATGTAAAGTTACCGGGCTACATTGTAATGGAATTTTTTTAAATTGGATATGTATCTAAAGCTGAATCTCATGACTGGTCTCTAGGATCACCTGATTTTAACCTAGTTAATTATTTGGTCCCAAATTAAGAGTATGCTACAATGAAATAAATAGAGGGGAACAATTCATGATACGGAATAGCGTAGTTTGGTTGATCTATCTATCTGTTCATGGGGGTGTCGATATACTGCGACCTATAAGATCTATTGTGCCCCCTACTGCTGCCCAATCGTTGAGGATGTCTCAACGATTAGAGCAGTTTCTCCAGTCCTATTGCTTTCAAAAAGTTCAGGGTGTCGATAGGCTTCAGGTTAGGTATATCTTCCTCTTCTATTTGATATTCTCCGAGGTATCGTACTCTTGGATTTTGCAGGGTAATGCATTCTGAGAGAATGTGGATAGAGGTTTCCTCCTCTTCCTTGCAGAATCTGAATTCTTCTTTGTCTACTAATCCGAGTTTCTTTAGGTGGCCTCCTAGCCGACAGTGCCCTGTTAGGATACCGTTTAGTATTCTGAGCTTGTTTTTACTTTTGTTGATGCAGTCGTCTGATCTCTTCTGGTTCTAGTTTCACAGTAGTGTCTTGGTGTGCTTCATTCCTTGTAGTCCTATTCAGTATTGGGATCTTTTGTTATTTACTTTTTTTCCGAGTCTCGGAACCCACAGGAGGGTAACAGTGTTGTTCTTGCATAGTTCGTTTATATTCTCTAGGAACTCCCAAACCATCTTGGAGTTGATTACGTGGGAATTAAACTGGGAGTGTTATTTTACGATGATAAATATGTTAAATTTTTTTTACCACCTATAATATAAATTCATAAATATATTTGAGATAGTTGATTCGCTGTGTAAAAACACATTTAATCAAATATTTGCCTAATGAAATGCCCTTTCATTTGCCGAATTATTAGTATTAGGTAATTGGTGCAACGCCATTGTTTAATCTCCCGTTCGTTATATTAGACCGTTAATGCCCCGTGCACAACTTTTGACTGCATTGCCATTTATTCGGTACATGTTCCAAATTACAAACAGTGCAATTAGATATTGGTCATTGGGCGCCTGGTCGACCTACATTTCCAAAATATTCGATGCAGATCTCCCGATGGAATCCGGCTTATTGGACTGGACTCTGTTTGATATTTACATAAAATGGGATTTAGGGACTATCCCGATCCGAACTGGAAGATTTTCCAATAATAATTTTAGCTAACAATAATGGAATTTACAAATATATATCTATACGGGGTATTCGAAAACTGAGGCCACATAAAGTTTACTGTTCATTTTATTTATGACTACGGTTGATTTATTTAACTATTAAGTGAGTAGATATAATGAATAAAATGAAATTTATGTAGGTTATATATGGTAAATACCTGGTGTTGATAAATCATTGCTTCTTAATTAGAAAAAATACAGTTCTAGCTAAGCAATGGGCGACAACTCTTACTCAGACTCTACTCCATGAGACAAATGTGAAGGCGATGAAGAGGGACGTCGCCCAAATGCGGCAGTTTCTCCAGAAAACCTAAAAAAGTGCAAACTATTTATTGTATATATTTTATATATCTATGAGAAAGCTGTGTGCGAAGTGGATATCGCCTTTGCTTACAGTCGATCAGATTGAAAGGATATATACTGTGACATTTGACACCAGCAACCTTTCTTCTGCTTTATCTGATTCTACATCAGTTACAAACGCTCCTTTCGATCTGCTGTCTACCTACATGATAGCCATGATTATACGGGCATATTTTTCTTGTAGTCCTGTCAGCAAAAGAGATCATTTAGCTTTGATTCTATAGCATCTCCTGTGTAACTTGGTTCACATAAAATTTCATTGAAACACAGTTTTCAAGACGATGTGAGATCTTTCACATGCACAAACAAGTAAGCTTCTAGCGCTAGCTTTGTTTTGCTTTGTTTTTTTGACATTTTATCTACTTGCCATCTATAGACGTGGTTAAAAACTAACAAGTAAAGACTGTTTGTGTGAAGGCACACAGTAGACAGTCAGTATTGTGTGTCTTCACATTGTTATTGTTGCCAGATGAATATTACAACCATAAAATGAATCATGCATATCTTGCGCGAGCCCCGTTGTTGGTACGTGGGGATTGGCTTAATATTTTAGGGTTAAGTCATAATTTTATGAAACTCTCTAATAATCTAATAATCTCTAAGAAAGCCCAACTGACGAAGTCGAAAGGCAGAAACCGGTCTTAGGATGCCGAATCAAACAAATTTAACTCCGAACTCGTTTGCCTAGCTAGATTTACTTTCTACTAGATTTTTTTTAAACTTTCCCATTTTAATTATCCTAGATCCAAACTTGTACTACCTTAATAGCTTGCTATAGTTGTCAGCCATTGTAACATCTAATTTATTGATTTATTTCTTCCTTATATTCTGAACAATAACCTAGTTGCCAATACACAAAATATTTTAATTAAATATCGAAGAGAGAAAAATCCCCAACGGTAAACCTCTCATAATAATTGTTTCGTATGTTATTTATGTGATCCATAAATAAACATTCAAATTAAGTTTTCATTTTTAAAACACATTTAATCCAAACAACAGTATCAGTGTGGTGCGTAACTTTAAAAGTTATTTGGTCCATGATAAAAAATTTTTTTGAGACGTCAAATAAAAACGCAATTACCTCAAAAAAATTAAACATTATTGTTTTTTAAAAGAATTAAATATAATTAGCAAATTCTCTAAACGATGTCAACAAAATACATAAAAAAAGGCCAATATTTTTTTCTGAAGAAGCCATTATCTGATCCTTTCAGCAATCTAATAATGTTACTTAAATTCCTGTTAGGAGTAGAAATCCTTTAAATCATGGGAATCACAGCTTGTTCAATTTATCAAAATATATTTCTTCTCAATCCCCGTCGAGACCACATTTCTATGATCTAAAGTTGGAGGTTTAAAGAAGGTGACTGCTGTATGCTAGTTTTTTATTTACTACTCAAAGCGCCATTAAAACATAAGAAATATCCATTAAATTCATTAACTAAAATACCAGTGATACTAAAAACTTTTGCCTTCTAGCGTCATCTTTGTACATGTAGATGAAAAGTTCCAAATTACTAAAACTTTAACTTTCCTTGATAGCTACTAAATATTTGTTACCGAAATTAATTTTCCTTATTTACGAACCTAATCGCCTGTGGAGTTTTATATAAATCACTTTGTATTTACCTGTTACCTAGTTCTAGAAAATTCTAAAATTTATGTGTAAATTATTCAAGATAGAAGACAAAATGTAGTGTAAAAAGTATAGAAGAAATTCCCGAAATACTTCATAAACTTCATTTTCTATATCAGAAAATTTATTATGAAACCAACTTCTATGATGTTTTGTGTTGACGCAGGGGAGCATTTATCATTTTCCTTTTCCAAAAAGCAAATAACGCAGACAAAAAATGTTGAATTGTTATATTGACACTTTGTACTTTGTATTTTAGATCGCGTTTATATGTACAAATATAAAGGATTGAAATAAAAGTTTTGAACCAAATGATCCTACCAGATCGCGATCGGCAAAAGATTGTATGCAAAAATAAACTCATAACTCATTCATTGTCGACTTCGTAATTATCGTGTTTTTATTGATGCAATTTGTCTTTAAACTTTCTATGGCAGACCCAAATTTTACTTGTATGAGTTTCTAGAAGAAATTGGATAAAAAATGTATAAAAAAACGAAAACAAAAGGTCCTAGTCCAATTTTGCATGATTTATAAAAGGTCTCTGTACCCACGTTTAGTAATTACCTGGTTCAGTACTGTTGACAAGCATATTTAGGGTAATTAACTAGTGCCAGTATTTGCTACACCTTTTGTGATTAAAAAACAAATTGTTAAACAGTATTTAATGGCGTTAATGGAAATATGTGTACATTATTATTTTTTTCTTAATTTTTAAACATTATAATTCTATCGAATTGTTAAATGATTATATTTGTAATAACCGTACAACATTTTTTATCTTCCACTTGATCCCCATCCATTTTTCTATGTGAATTTTCGCTTGCAAGAAAGTTTAAAGTCGTAAGCGGCGACACCTCAATTCCATTGCCCTACTTTAACACGGTAATTACAATCTAGAGAAAATTGTTTAAGCTCAGAGTGGTGCTAAAAGAGTGTAATTAACATCGGGCTGGTTTGTCCTTCCCCCTTTCGCTGCTCTCTGCCACTTCGCTCTTTTAAGGACGAAAATTTGTCGCAATTTGGAACCCGCTTCTGTTAATTCCTTTGCTCGAGTTTTTCTTAATATTATATTATTATTAGAATGCGTATCTAGAAAATTAAATTTGTTTACTATTCGAAAGAAGTGAAGCCCGAAATAGAGATTTTTAATTACGATGCCAATATAAACTGCAACCAGCATTGCCATAAACCGAACAAATTGTAATGAATAATTAATAATTACTACTACTTAACACAGCCACAGTCTACCCACTTTTAACAAAATAGTCATTCTCTATGCGTCTACTTTAAATTCAATGTCATTTTAAACTTCAAAATGTTCATATTTTGGACCCCATTTTGAAGGAGTTCCCGAAGTGGTACGGAGGGGCGCATCAAACCCTAAGCTTACTTTTTGATGCTCTACCAAAATCTGAAGTCAGAATTTTAAAATTCACAAGGACAAAGAATCAGCACACACACATACACCATACACACATAGAATTCAGATACCGAACAATTTGGTCGGTGAAAATATTTGTTTTAAAAATAATTTATAGTGATTTTAAAACTTAGATCAATTCCCGAAATTTTAGAGAAACTGTACTCGAAATTTTGTCACTTTGTATGTCATGAATTTCATTTCATTAAATTGAATGTATATTCAAAGTTGTTTGTTGTTGTTTGTTTGTTAATTTTCTGACCTAATGGCCTAAACTGGACGGGACCTACAGCTTATCGTGGGCCCCGAACCACGGTCTTCAATCACCTTAAACCCAGGACTATGCCTTTGTCATGCAGGTGATCTACCGACTAACAAGTGTGTAATTGTGTCACCAACCCCTATCAGTTCCACGAGACATCCGATCTCATCCGGCCTGTTTACCGGCGTGAATGAAACTGCGTGTGACACAAATACCTTTTTGCACTTGCCCAACGTCTTATCTGACTTTAATTCCACCTGAATACGGCAGGATTCGAACTTGCTCCCCGAACACTGACCAAGCTGAATCGGCAGACGCCTTACCAACTATGCCACCGTTTCTGGTTATATTCAAAGTTAAGGTTCCTTATATTTGTACATTTTTTATAAGCTGCTTATTTATTTATGTTAATAAATTTGGTAAACAAATTACTAATTTTTTTTTGAATTTTATATTTCTTCTCCCGCACTTTAAATATAAATTAAAAATTTATCTCTTAAGAGAAGAAAGAAATCAGAATATTGAA
Source organism: Crepidodera aurea (assembly GCA_949320105.2). NCBI lineage: Eukaryota > Metazoa > Arthropoda > Insecta > Coleoptera > Chrysomelidae > Crepidodera > Crepidodera aurea. Next base: position 34,183,774 of record OX439475.1, on the reverse strand, counting down.
ATAAAGAAAATCAAACTTGATGAAGTGAGCAAAGCAAGGAAGAATTACCTGCAGAATCAGCAGAATATAAGGAAGATCAGCCCGTTATTAACATAGAAGCCTTGCAGGAACAAACAACACTCATCGTTTGTCAATTTTTTTGTAATTTTCCCAATTAATTTGATGAGCAAATTCGACGTTGACAAAAAGAAAGCCACTACGGCCATACAGCCACTGTCACTTTCTTTAATTTTTCCCGCATTTAATTAAGTGTCCAGCATTAAAAATGTAGTTTTCCAGGGTCTCTTTTAGCCAATTCGCAAATTTTGTCAATCGTGAGACTCGATTTTTATATTTAATACGTGACCAGCTCTCATGTCACATTCAAATCTTTACCCTAATTGGCGCCATCTTGGATAGGCCACGCCTCCATATCAGATTCCAATAGTAAGTAGAGGCATTACTATAACTTTTGACTGAGAAAAAACTATTATTTTCATATTTTTTCATATTCTAAAAATGTGTAAAAAAAAGAAAAAACTATTATTTTCATATTTTTACATATTTTCAGAATATACTTGCATAAATAGTTCAAAGTCAACAGCGGCGTACGTTGGACATTACACAGAAACTTTTGTTTAGTTTCTGAAAAGTTGTATTCTCTACTTGACCATTCATATATTGTTATGCAAATGTAAATGTCTTCTAAATACTTTTAATAAACTTTATTTTACTATTTTCACATTTGACATTTTATAAAAATTAACATTCACATAAACTTCAAACTCTAAAATCTGTCAACATACTATCTTTTTTTTTTATTAAGTCTTTTTCACATAATTTTTTTTTTATAATTTATTTTAAAATACTTACAAATATTGCCCCATTTTAACATCATAACAACATTGCCTAAAATTTCGTTGAACTTTCCTTGCAAAGTAATGAATAAGAAAAGCTCAACGAATTTTATAAATTTTGCCCCTTTATATTCATCATAATCATATATTTCATTTCATTTATTTATAATTCTTCCCCCCATTTCTATAATTTTCCCTTTATTTCATTATTAATAATTCTTATATTTTCATTTAGTCATAATCATATTCATATATTTTATTTTATCCCCCCATTTCTATAATTTACCTTTTTTATTTTTAATACCTTTTTATATCTTCTATATTACAATCTTATCCATATCCAAAAAAAATATTTAATTTTTTTTTAATTTGATCTTCCATTTGTGATAGTTTTGACCTGACCTGTTTTTATTCTTTAAAATTTCTACTTTCAAGGATTTATCTAAATTTTTACCATTTTTCTTATTATTCTGCTCCTGTAATTCTTCTATTATTCTTGCCATCATTTTCCCTTCTTATTTCTTCCAATTCTTTATCTGTATCATTTCTTACATCTTGTCTGATTTCTTCCAAGCTATCTCCTACACTTTTTTTTTATAGTTGCTTCTGCATGTGTTATATTTGCTTTCAGATTTTTCTTCAATTCCAATTCCTTCTCAATATTCCTTTTAATATTTCTTATTTGTTTTCCATTCTCATCTATTTCTTGTTTCAGTTTTCTCAATTTTTCTTGATTGTCTTCACTCATTTTCTCAACATCAACTTTAAGTTCTTTTTCGTATTCTTTGAGTTCCCCCTGTATTGCAACAGTCATAATTCCCACATCTTGTTTCACCTCTTCTATTCTTTGGACAACTTCATCATATTCCTGGTGAACTCTCAATCCGATTGTATCCACTTCTTTTCTGATGCTTACTACTTCTTCTTATATCTGTCTATTTTCTTTCATGCAATTTTCTTCAAATTTATTTACTCTTTCCATAAATTCTTCTCTGTTCTTCTTAAAATTTATTTCGATTTCTTGTTTTATATTTTCCATTATGTCCTGTCCCATAAGACCCATATCTTCTTTGATGTCTTGCCTCATATTTCCCATTTTTTTATTTATGTTCTGTTCCATACTTTCCATTTTATTTTCTATTTTCCCCATGTCTTGTTTTATAATATGACCCATATTTTCCATCTTCTCCATAAAACATCTCCTAATTTCCTGGAAGTTGCATTGTTCATCTTCCCTCTTCTGTGTCTCCTCTTTCTCCCATTTGGGATGATGTCTTCCCTAGTTCAGCAATCCTCAATGTCTCTTCCAAACCAACTATGAACCTCCCGAGATTCAGGCAATGTACGGCCTCTCAAATCCATTTCAATTTATAAATTGTTTTAGACCCTGTTTTTTTTTCTTTTTTTTCTTTTTTTTTTCTTTTTTGAGCCCCACGTTGGGATGCCAATTGTTATTTTCACATTTGACATTTTATAAAAATTAACATTCACATAAACTTCAAACTCTAAAATCTGTCAACACACTATCACCTTTTCTTTTAGTAAATCTTTTTCACATAATTTTTTTTTATAATTTATTTTAAAATACTTACAAATTTTGCCCCATTTTAACATCATAACAATATGTACATTTTTCTATAAATATTTCATGTGTAAATGGCTATAAAACCAATCATAAAAAATTGTATATAATTATTATGAATTATTATTCACCATATGCGACCAAGGAATGGCCAAGTAACATTAAATAGTAATAAAACATTGTTACTTTGAAATAGTAACCACAACATCCTTTTAATGCAAATAGCTTTTTATATGTAGACGTACAAGAAACGATAATGAATATATGCAAAATTCAATACCATAATATCGTTATTTTCATATATTTCGTCGCCTCGTCTGTAAACGTTTAAACTCACACCTAATAAGGAAAATTTTGTTTTTACTAACCAACTTCAACTGTAAAACGAACGGTGTATGTTATAAAAAAATTCTAATTTCAATCTTTTCAAACAGCTCAAATATTTTTAAAATCAGCACGTAGTTCGAGGAATAAAAAAAAGTTGAATTAACATATATATTGAAAGACATTTTTATTAATATCCAAAAAGTTACCGACTCTGACAACGTACATTTTTTAATATCATTTCCCAAAACTCATTAGCACATCCTATATATTCGAATGCAAAAATATTTTCGTCAGATTAAACGTATATTAATGAGTTTGGTATCTTAAGTAATGGCTAAACATTTGTATTTCCACAGACTGTCTAATATTTTGTCTGGCTTCTTTACAGAATCGCTAAATTCAGTTGAGTCATAGACCACATCAAGACAAGGTTACAGTCGGTTTCGCCTTTTTCGAGATTTGGATAAATTGCTGTCATTAATTGGGCTGAAAGGTTTTAAAACATTCTGATAGTACGGATGATAAGATCACAGTTTTGGAGAGGATACAAATATAGTGAAAAAAACTCATCTAAATTGAGTAGGTATTTTGAATAAAAACTTAGTTAACTGATTTATTTTTTTTTCTTTTTTTTTTCTTTTTCTTTTTCTTTTTTCCTTTCTTTTGTCTTTTGTCTTTTGTCTTTTGTCTTTTGTCTTTTGTCTTTTGTCTTTTGTCTTTTGTCTTTTGTCTTTTGTCTTTTGTCTTTTGTCTTTTGTCTTTTGTCTTTTGTCTTTTGTCTTTTGTCTTTTGTCTTTTGTCTTTTGTCTTTTGTCTTTTGTCTTTTGTCTTTTGTCTTTTGTCTTTTGTCTTTTGTCTTTTGTCTTTTGTCTTTTGTCTTTTGTCTTTTGTCTTTTGTCTTTTGTCTTTTGTCTTTTGTCTTTTGTCTGTTGTCTGTTGTCTGTTGTCTGTTGTCTTTTGTCTTTTGTCTTGTCTTTTGTCTTTTGTCTTTTGTCTTTTGTCTTTTGTCTTTTGTCTTTTGTCTTTTGTCTTTTGTCTTTTGTCTTTTGTCTTTTGTCTTTTGTCTTTTGTCTTTTGTCTTTTGTCTTTTGTCTTTTGTCTTTTGTCTTTTGTCTTTTGTCTTTTGTCTTTTGTCTTTTGTCTTTTGTCTTTTGTCTTTTGTCTTTTGTCTTTTGTCTTTTGTCTTTTGTCTTTTGTCTTTTGTCTTTTGTCTTTTGTCTTTTGTCTTTTGTCTTTTGTCTTTTGTCTTTTGTCTTTTGTCTTTTGTCTTTTGTCTTTTGTCTTTTGTCTTTTGTCTTTTGTCTTTTGTCTTTTGTCTTTTGTCTTTTGTCTTTTGTCTTTTGTCTTTTGTCTTTTGTCTTTTGTCTTTTGTCTTTTGTCTTTTGTCTTTTGTCTTTTGTCTTTTGTCTTTTGTCTTTTGTCTTTTGTCTTTTGTCTTTTGTCTTTTGTCTTTTGTCTTTTGTCTTTTGTCTTTTGTCTTTTGTCTTTTGTCTTTTGTCTTTTGTCTTTTGTCTTTTGTCTTTTGTCTTTTGTCTTTTGTCTTTTGTCTTTTGTCTTTTGTCTTTTGTCTTTTGTCTTTTGTCTTTTGTCTTTTGTCTTTTGTCTTTTGTCTTTTGTCTTTTGTCTTTTGTCTTTTGTCTTTTGTCTTTTGTCTTTTGTCTTTTGTCTTTTGTCTTTTGTCTTTTGTCTTTTGTCTTTTGTCTTTTGTCTTTTGTCTTTTGTCTTTTGTCTTTTGTCTTTTGTCTTTTGTCTTTTGTCTTTTGTCTTTTGTCTTTTGTCTTTTGTCTTTTGTCTTTTGTCTTTTGTCTTTTGTCTTTTGTCTTTTGTCTTTTGTCTTTTGTCTTTTGTCTTTTGTCTTTTGTCTTTTGTCTTTTGTCTTTTGTCTTTTGTCTTTTGTCTTTTGTCTTTTGTCTTTTGTCTTTTGTCTTTTGTCTTTTGTCTTTTGTCTTTTGTCTTTTGTCTTTTGTCTTTTGTCTTTTGTCTTTTGTCTTTTGTCTTTTGTCTTTTGTCTTTTGTCTTTTGTCTTTTGTCTTTTGTCTTTTGTCTTTTGTCTTTTGTCTTTTGTCTGTTGTCTGTTGTCTGTTGTCTGTTGTCTGTTGTCTGTTGTCTGTTGTCTGTTGTCTGTTGTCTGTTGTCTGTTGTCTGTTGTCTGTTGTCTGTTGTCTGTTGTCTGTTGTCTGTTGTCTGTTGTCTGTTGTCTGTTGTCTGTTGTCTGTTGTCTGTTGTCTGTTGTCTGTTGTCTGTTGTCTGTTGTCTGTTGTCTGTTGTCTGTTGTCTGTTGTTGTCTTTTGTCTTTTGTCTTTTGTCTTTTGTCTTTTGTCTTTTGTCTTTTGTCTTTTGTCTTTTGTCTTTTGTCTTTTGTCTTTTGTCTTTTGTCTTTTGTCTTTTGTCTTTTGTCTTTTGTCTTTTGTCTTTTGTCTTTTGTCTTTTGTCTTTTGTCTTTTGTCTTTTGTCTTTTGTCTTTTGTCTTTTGTCTTTTGTCTTTTGTCTTTTGTCTTTTGTCTTTTGTCTTTTGTCTTTTGTCTTTTGTCTTTTGTCTTTTGTCTTTTGTCTTTTGTCTTTTGTCTTTTGTCTTTTGTCTTTTGTCTTTTGTCTTTTGTCTTTTGTCTTTTGTCTTTTGTCTTTTGTCTTTTGTCTTTTGTCTTTTGTCTTTTGTCTTTTGTCTTTTGTCTTTTGTCTTTTGTCTTTTGTCTTTTGTCTTTTGTCTTTTGTCTTTTGTCTTTTGTCTTTTGTCTTTTGTCTTTTGTCTTTTGTCTTTTGTCTTTTGTCTTTTGTCTTTTGTCTTTTGTCTTTTGTCTTTTGTCTTTTGTCTTTTGTCTTTTGTCTTTTGTCTTTTGTCTTTTGTCTTTTGTCTTTTGTCTTTTGTCTTTTGTCTTTTGTCTTTTGTCTTTTGTCTTTTGTCTTTTGTCTTTTGTCTTTTGTCTTTTGTCTTTTGTCTTTTGTCTTTTGTCTTTTGTCTTTTGTCTTTTGTCTTTTGTCTTTTGTCTTTTGTCTTTTGTCTTTTGTCTTTTGTCTTTTGTCTTTTGTCTTTTGTCTTTTGTCTTTTGTCTTTTGTCTTTTGTCTTTTGTCTTTTGTCTTTTGTCTTTTGTCTTTTGTCTTTTGTCTTTTGTCTTTTGTCTTTTGTCTTTTGTCTTTTGTCTTTTGTCTTTTGTCTTTTGTCTTTTGTCTTTTGTCTTTTGTCTTTTGTCTTTTGTCTTTTGTCTTTTGTCTTTTGTCTTTTGTCTTTTGTCTTTTGTCTTTTGTCTTTTGTCTTTTGTCTTTTGTCTTTTGTCTTTTGTCTTTTGTCTTTTGTCTTTTGTCTTTTGTCTTTTGTCTTTTGTCTTTTGTCTTTTGTCTTTTGTCTTTTGTCTTTTGTCTTTTGTCTTTTGTCTTTTGTCTTTTGTCTTTTGTCTTTTGTCTTTTGTCTTTTGTCTTTTGTCTTTTGTCTTTTGTCTTTTGTCTTTTGTCTTTTGTCTTTTGTCTTTTGTCTTTTGTCTTTTGTCTTTTGTCTTTTGTCTTTTGTCTTTTGTCTTTTGTCTTTTGTCTTTTGTCTTTTGTCTTTTGTCTTTTGTCTTTTGTCTTTTGTCTTTTGTCTTTTGTCTTTTGTCTTTTGTCTTTTGTCTTTTGTCTTTTGTCTTTTGTCTTTTGTCTTTTGTCTTTTGTCTTTTGTCTTTTGTCTTTTGTCTTTTGTCTTTTGTCTTTTGTCTTTTGTCTTTTGTCTTTTGTCTTTTGTCTTTTGTCTTTTGTCTTTTGTCTTTTGTCTTTTGTCTTTTGTCTTTTGTCTTTTGTCTTTTGTCTTTTGTCTTTTGTCTTTTGTCTTTTGTCTTTTGTCTTTTGTCTTTTGTCTTTTGTCTTTTGTCTTTTGTCTTTTGTCTTTTGTCTTTTGTCTTTTGTCTTTTGTCTTTTGTCTTTTGTCTTTTGTCTTTTGTCTTTTGTCTTTTGTCTTTTGTCTTTTGTCTTTTGTCTTTTGTCTTTTGTCTTTTGTCTTTTGTCTTTTGTCTTTTGTCTTTTGTCTTTTGTCTTTTGTCTTTTGTCTTTTGTCTTTTGTCTTTTGTCTTTTGTCTTTTGTCTTTTGTCTTTTGTCTTTTGTCTTTTGTCTTTTGTCTTTTGTCTTTTGTCTTTTGTCTTTTGTCTTTTGTCTTTTGTCTTTTGTCTTTTGTCTTTTGTCTTTTGTCTTTTGTCTTTTGTCTTTTGTCTTTTGTCTTTTGTCTTTTGTCTTTTGTCTTTTGTCTTTTGTCTTTTGTCTTTTGTCTTTTGTCTTTTGTCTTTTGTCTTTTGTCTTTTGTCTTTTGTCTTTTGTCTTTTGTCTTTTGTCTTTTGTCTTTTGTCTTTTGTCTTTTGTCTTTTGTCTTTTGTCTTTTGTCTTTTGTCTTTTGTCTTTTGTCTTTTGTCTTTTGTCTTTTGTCTTTTGTCTTTTGTCTTTTGTCTTTTGTCTTTTGTCTTTTGTCTTTTGTCTTTTGTCTTTTGTCTTTTGTCTTTTGTCTTTTGTCTTTTGTCTTTTGTCTTTTGTCTTTTGTCTTTTGTCTTTTGTCTTTTGTCTTTTGTCTTTTGTCTTTTGTCTTTTGTCTTTTGTCTTTTGTCTTTTGTCTTTTGTCTTTTGTCTTTTGTCTTTTGTCTTTTGTCTTTTGTCTTTTGTCTTTTGTCTTTTGTCTTTTGTCTTTTGTCTTTTGTCTTTTGTCTTTTGTCTTTTGTCTTTTGTCTTTTGTCTTTTGTCTTTTGTCTTTTGTCTTTTGTCTTTTGTCTTTTGTCTTTTGTCTTTTGTCTTTTGTCTTTTGTCTTTTGTCTTTTGTCTTTTGTCTTTTGTCTTTTGTCTTTTGTCTTTTGTCTTTTGTCTTTTGTCTTTTGTCTTTTGTCTTTTGTCTTTTGTCTTTTGTCTTTTGTCTTTTGTCTTTTGTCTTTTGTCTTTTGTCTTTTGTCTTTTGTCTTTTGTCTTTTGTCTTTTGTCTTTTGTCTTTTGTCTTTTGTCTTTTGTCTTTTGTCTTTTGTCTTTTGTCTTTTGTCTTTTGTCTTTTGTCTTTTGTCTTTTGTCTTTTGTCTTTTGTCTTTTGTCTTTTGTCTTTTGTCTTTTGTCTTTTGTCTTTTGTCTTTTGTCTTTTGTCTTTTGTCTTTTGTCTTTTGTCTTTTGTCTTTTGTCTTTTGTCTTTTGTCTTTTGTCTTTTGTCTTTTGTCTTTTGTCTTTTGTCTTTTGTCTTTTGTCTTTTGTCTTTTGTCTTTTGTCTTTTGTCTTTTGTCTTTTGTCTTTTGTCTTTTGTCTTTTGTCTTTTGTCTTTTGTCTTTTGTCTTTTGTCTTTTGTCTTTTGTCTTTTGTCTTTTGTCTTTTGTCTTTTGTCTTTTGTCTTTTGTCTTTTGTCTTTTGTCTTTTGTCTTTTGTCTTTTGTCTTTTGTCTTTTGTCTTTTGTCTTTTGTCTTTTGTCTTTTGTCTTTTGTCTTTTGTCTTTTGTCTTTTGTCTTTTGTCTTTTGTCTTTTGTCTTTTGTCTTTTGTCTTTTGTCTTTTGTCTTTTGTCTTTTGTCTTTTGTCTTTTGTCTTTTGTCTTTTGTCTTTTGTCTTTTGTCTTTTGTCTTTTGTCTTTTGTCTTTTGTCTTTTGTCTTTTGTCTTTTGTCTTTTGTCTTTTGTCTTTTGTCTTTTGTCTTTTGTCTTTTGTCTTTTGTCTTTTGTCTTTTGTCTTTTGTCTTTTGTCTTTTGTCTTTTGTCTTTTGTCTTTTGTCTTTTGTCTTTTGTCTTTTGTCTTTTGTCTTTTGTCTTTTGTCTTTTGTCTTTTGTCTTTTGTCTTTTGTCTTTTGTCTTTTGTCTTTTGTCTTTTGTCTTTTGTCTTTTGTCTTTTGTCTTTTGTCTTTTGTCTTTTGTCTTTTGTCTTTTGTCTTTTGTCTTTTGTCTTTTGTCTTTTGTCTTTTGTCTTTTGTCTTTTGTCTTTTGTCTTTTGTCTTTTGTCTTTTGTCTTTTGTCTTTTGTCTTTTGTCTTTTGTCTTTTGTCTTTTGTCTTTTGTCTTTTGTCTTTTGTCTTTTGTCTTTTGTCTTTTGTCTTTTGTCTTTTGTCTTTTGTCTTTTGTCTTTTGTCTTTTGTCTTTTGTCTTTTGTCTTTTGTCTTTTGTCTTTTGTCTTTTGTCTTTTGTCTTTTGTCTTTTGTCTTTTGTCTTTTGTCTTTTGTCTTTTGTCTTTTGTCTTTTGTCTTTTGTCTTTTGTCTTTTGTCTTTTGTCTTTTGTCTTTTGTCTTTTGTCTTTTGTCTTTTGTCTTTTGTCTTTTGTCTTTTGTCTTTTGTCTTTTGTCTTTTGTCTTTTGTCTTTTGTCTTTTGTCTTTTGTCTTTTGTCTTTTGTCTTTTGTCTTTTGTCTTTTGTCTTTTGTCTTTTGTCTTTTGTCTTTTGTCTTTTGTCTTTTGTCTTTTGTCTTTTGTCTTTTGTCTTTTGTCTTTTGTCTTTTGTCTTTTGTCTTTTGTCTTTTGTCTTTTGTCTTTTGTCTTTTGTCTTTTGTCTTTTGTCTTTTGTCTTTTGTCTTTTGTCTTTTGTCTTTTGTCTTTTGTCTTTTGTCTTTTGTCTTTTGTCTTTTGTCTTTTGTCTTTTGTCTTTTGTCTTTTGTCTTTTGTCTTTTGTCTTTTGTCTTTTGTCTTTTGTCTTTTGTCTTTTGTCTTTTGTCTTTTGTCTTTTGTCTTTTGTCTTTTGTCTTTTGTCTTTTGTCTTTTGTCTTTTGTCTTTTGTCTTTTTCTTTTTTCTTTTTTCTTTTTTCTTTTTTCTTTTTTCTTTATTCTTTTTTATTTTTTTTGCTTTCAAATTTTCCTTTTGGTTTCTTTTTCGATAAAAAATTCCCTGAGATCTCTCAATTTTATTCTTTTTATCGTTAAAAATATATATTATTAACTAAATGTCAAGGTATCTTTTGACTTTTTAGGAAGTGGTCATTATTTTAGTTTTATTTTTATTTGCACTGTACTACAAAAAAAAGATTTTCAAATACGGAACAGGAATTTGTACAGGGTGTCCCAAATTGGTGTGTTTTGCAGGGTATCTCGTATACTAGAAGAGATAGAAGAAAAGCAGTTAAGATGGTATGACTTCTTTTTTTGTTAAAGTAACGATAGCCTAATTACATCTTTAGTAACTCCCTGCAGTTGGAAGATACAGGGCGATTATTGAAAACTGTCGAAAATTACAAGGTACTATAACTTCTTAATTAAGAAAAATATAAAAAAACGTTATAAAAACTTTTGATAGATATAATATTAGAGTTCAGTGGCGCACAGATTTTTTTTGTAGGGGGCTCACTAAGGAAATATAATGCAAACTTATGTTTTTTTAAATGGGACACCCTGTATATTCTGACGTTTTTCGTTTCCTTTTTTAATTCTCATTAACCTGACATGACATATTATATATCTATTTTCAATGGTTGGAGCTACAGTGCAAATAAACCATTTATGGATGTTACCAGGTGAAACACCTTTACAAAATTGAACACTCAGTAACGAAATTTAACATTTTATTATAAGGATACCGATGTGTGACTATTGTATTTATCAAAATTATAATTAATAAAAAATAGAATCAGATTAAAAAAATAAAAACAATAAACTTATGAAACAACAAGAAACATTGTAACAACTAATCTACCTATAACTAATTTTATTAGAATGTGAAAATTACATTAAATGTTCAAAATGTCCTCCGTTATGTTGTAGTAATAATTGACACCTTTTTCTTACTGATCTTACACAATTGAGTATGTGCACTGGCTTTATTTTTCTAAATGCGGCATGTTAGTTATAGGTAGATTAGTTGTTACAATGTTTCTTGTTGTTTCATAAGTTTATTGTTTTTATTTTTTTAATCTGGTTTATTTTTTATTAATTATAATTTTGATAAATAAAATTGTCACACATCAGTATCCTTATAATAAAATGTTAAATTTCGTTACTGAGTGTTCAATTTTTTAAGGGCGTTTCACCTGATAACATCCATAAATGGTTTTTTTTTTATTTAAAAACTTTAAAACGGATTAATATATTAATTTCAAATTTAGCAGGTCGTTTTTAAATGTAAAAAGACATATTTTAGTAAAAAATCATGTTTCGTAACTAGATCCAGTGGCGTGCAGGTAGAAGAGTATGTCACCTTTTCCCACCCATTTTCTACGCCCATGGTATTTGAAGTTATTTTTATTTTTTTTGTAGTGCTTAACAGTTTTCACGTAAAAAACGAATAACCTTTACATACCGAAAATCTTGTATTTTTTAAGATATTTAATGTTTTTTTTAAGTCTGTAAGATCTTTTATTAATGAAATAACCAACAATCCAACAATATTTTTCTTGGATTTCTTAAATAATTTTTTTCTTATTTTTTTATAACCACTATACACTAGACGCAAGTCTAGTGGTTATAAAAAATTAAGAAAAAATTATTAAAGAAATCCAAGAAAAATATTGTTGGTTATTTCATTAATAAAAGATCTTACAGACTTGATAAAAACATTAAATATCTTAAAAAATACAAGATTTTCGGTATGTAAAGGTTATTCGTTTTTCACGTGAAAACTGTTAAGCAATACAAAACAAAAATAAAAGAAGCTTCAAATACCATGGGCGTAGAAAATGGGTGGGAAAAGGGGACATACTCCTCTAACTGCACGCCACTGGATTTAGTGATGAAACATAATTTTTTACGAAAATATGTCTTTTTACCTTTAAAAACGACCTGCTAAATTTCAAATTATTATATTAATCCGTTTTAAAGTTTTTAAATAAAAACATTTATTTTTTTTAACTTTAACGCCCTGTATTTCGAAAAGTAATCGAGTTGGACCCCTCATTCCTTATATCAATTTGTCCAATTTTATGAGAGGTATCTACAGCCAGACGTTGTAAGTGTCATTTGGAAACACCCTGTAGAAACAGCTTAAGACTAATACACATTACACAAGTTGGTCACTTATTATATTGTAGTTGCTACACATACCATGAATGGGGGAGTTTTTAAGTATATTTGTTCGTACTAGTGTAGAATTGGTCGGTGTATCGACATGCCTGACGAGGAATTTTTAAGTTTTTTACTTGGACATCTAATTTAATTGTTAATTATTTTGTATAGCATAATTACGTCCATGCTGAAAAAGCTATGTCTTGTCAATAAATTCTCGTGTGACGTGCCAATCGGTGGATAAGTTCGATCTACTTTAAAACTTAAGTTTTTGAGAAATCGTCGAGATAACCGATGCATATTCAACCTTAGATCTCACAAAAGCATAGTAAAGAGCTTTAAGTGTGTCTCTAATAAGAAATCCATACATACGGTTCGCTGAGGTAGTTATAAAAGAGCCTGATCTAGAAGCTTAAAATTTTGATTAGTATATAGAAAAGTTTCCCCAAAAACTGAGTTTCGTACAAGATTCTAATAAAATTAAATCACCCTTGTCTTATTAAGCACTCAGAAATTCTCTTTATTTTCAGAAAACCACAATTTCTGTTTTCATTTCTAAGAATATTCTATTTGTTTGTTTATATTTTTTAGTATTTCTAACCAAATCCCACATAACGACTAAAGTGCTCGTAAATCGAATACTTTCACAACATATTCCGATATAAATTCATGAAAAAAGCCACCAGTGATCGTAAAATATCGAAAAATGTATCTAACTATTACTGTTTCCGATTTAAATATTTATCTAAGTTGCTGACTAATCGCTATTGGCCACAGGCGTACCTCATTTTTTTTATCCTGCAATAGGTGCAATTTGATTCGATTTTTTTTTATATTTTACTGTAAAATATTTCTGCATGTCAAATATAAAATACTGTCTTCTAACATTTCCTACTTTTGCTGTCTACCTTTATATACGGGGTGAAGTATTAATAATTTGCAAAAGAGCCAAGAGAGGACGAAAATTATTTTATTTAAATATCCAAGGTAAATGCAATCTGTCTTTTTGAAGACAATAAGAATTTGATGTGGCCATAGGAGAGATAACGTTGAGAACTGGCATTCACTGATACTGATATAATATTGTTAGTAAATATAATTGAATTTAAGTCAATAGGTAGTTAATTGTATTATCAGATGCCTATTTGAATACTCCTGAAACCATCTTTTAGTAGAAATTTCTTTAATATTTTGTTTAAAATTAGAGCCTGTAATGGTATTTTTGTGCCGCCACTGCGTTTTTCCGATCATTTTTTAACTCGGAAAGTGCGTCGTTGCCAGTCTAGATCGGAAAATTGACATAACTGCTCGGTAAAGTACCTACTTTCCCGAGCTCTTATGTCAAAATTTGTTAAATATCACAGTTGCCATGACAATAACGTAGTCACCTGTCACTTTGTGTATTATTATTCTGTTCCTATATTATTGTCAAATTATTGGTGGCTGCACAAAAAATATTGTACGCGCCACACTCAGAAAGTGTATTGACAGATTTTATAGTAAAATTCTACCGGACACCATGGCCTAGTTGGTTAAGGCCTCATTCTTTATACTAGGCCAGTATCCGGTTCGTAAGTTCGATCCCTGCGAAACTCAAGTGGAATTAAAAGTCAGATAAGACAAAAAGGTATTTGTGTCATACGCAGTTTCAATCACGCCGGTAAACAGGCCGGTCGAGATCAGATATCTCGTGGAACTGATAGGGGTTGGTGGAACATTTACACACTTTATTACCTCAAACATGACAAGGTACTGGGTTCCAGTAAAACACTAATTGGCATTTAATACTTTTCTATATTTTCGTTACAAATGATGAGTGTTGTTTATATGGCAAACTTTATGTAAGTATTTGGTTAATACATTTAGACAATTTTTTTATATTAGAATAACAAAAAGCAAGGAAAAGTAACGTTTAGATACTGCAGTTTTTAGCGGCACTTCTAGAAGATATGCTTTACAAAGTAGTTTTTAATTACCACGAAATTTTGTAAGGGTAAGTGTTGCAAATATGATTTTAAATTTTAAGAAAATTTAGGAACTGATTGAGTATCTTAAATAATCTATGACTTTGAATTTTAATATATTTTTCTTATTTTTAGAGCTTATCTGTTTCTCCCGATGATCCTGCGTAGGGTTCCAATTCCATTCACTAATTATCGCACACCCTGGTTGTAAGAATGATTCTGCGACTGGACACTAAAAACATAGAAACGAGGGTTGTACTTGATATCTAGCGGCACTTCGCCTCTCAAAAAGGACAGTTATATCACTAGTACCCAAATTATGTCTAGTTTTATAATTGTTTATAATTTGATGATAATTTATTGTAATTTTTCTAATTAGGCCTAAAAATAGTTTATTTTATGTAGAATTTTATAAGGAAAATATATTAATTTATTTTTATTTATTTTCAAATTATATGAGGTGGTGTGGGGCCAAATGTAGCTTCAAAAGAAGTATAAAGTAAAACCGGAAAAATTATTATTTGTTAATTTTTCAATCCTCAAAAGTAGAGACTTGTTTAAAACTTTCACAAACAAATTAATACTTGAAATAATAATCTTTTCCTTTTATAAATCCGCAAAAATGCGTTAGAATTATTAGTCTGAAAACGTGCTCTTTTTCAAAAAAAAAGCCTTAAAAGAACCTGTAATTTTTTTGTATTCCTCAATGCCGATTTTATGAGATAGTTCTGGTATAATTCGATATTTACGGATGGTCATATGATAAATGAACCATTAGATATCTAGTCAATCAAGTTCTGTGTTTCTGATAGTACCAGTGGATAATAAGGATAGAATGAGAAAGAAGATTTTACAATTTGACCTTTAACTGTTTATATTTTAACCAGATTTTGTGATGTGAAATAAAATTAGAAAATAAATCTTTTAACCCATAACAACTTATTAGTCGGTAGATCACCTGCATGACAATAACTATATCGTAGCTCTGCTGCCAGTTTTCTTTAAGCATTTTTTTTGTAAGCTGCTGTGAGGGCAATATGTGGACAATTTGAATTTGACTGTTCACTAGTTATTTCAGCTGATTTTGCTGCTAGGCTGTCTGCTAAATCGTTTCATTTTATTCCTGAATGGTCCTTAATCCTTACTACTAAAGCAAATTCTAAGGCTTTTATTTTCCTGGTAAATGCGTATTGGCTGCTGAACCATATAGGTGACTGCCATAGTCTAATATCAGTTTGATTATATATTTCTTGCATAACATTGCTATATTAGGATCTGCTTCCTACTTTGTACGACAGAAAGCTTTTAAGGTATTTATATATTTTAAGATATTTTGATAAAACTTTTAACCGTTATTGAGAAAACTGTCCTTTTTATTCATACCGCATGGGAAAATATTTTTCCAAATCCTTCCGGCTTTTACACTAAAAAGGTAAGTATTCATTTTTATATTTTTTAACCAAACAGGAAATCGAAATTGTATTTTTGTCTCACTATATTCAAAATTACTTGTATATAACTAACCCAAACTTAAAATAAAAACATTTTTTCGATATAAACCTAGTAGGACTTGAAAATAGTAATTTACGTAACAAGTTCAGAAAGTGATATTTTACGGGAAGAGTAGGAAATTTCCAGGACGAGCCGTAGGCGAGTCCTGGAATCCTGCGAGTCCCGTGAAATCGCTTTTGGATCGTGTTACGTACAATATTTTTTCTGCAGCCGTTTTGTATGTTAAAAAGGATATCGATGGATAATATCGTATGAACTTTATATATCTAGACAATAATTCATAAGTATCCGCTTTAGCAGATTCACTAATCTCGTGTGGAATCATTTCACTGTACTTATTTCCATTTTTTTGATTTGAAAAGCGAAAAACACACACCAATGTTACATGACAGGCGCTGTCACAATAAAATACAAGTTCATGTTATTGTCAAAACCGTCTACTAGATAACCAAAATCGTCCCGAAAATAACACGAATCGTACCGAAAGTAAAGAAATCGTTCCGAAAGTGAAAAAAATCGTCCCGAAAATGATACTTTCGGTACGATTTGTGTAAATTGATACTTTCGATTTAATAAATCATACCGAAAATTTTGTTTTCGAGATGGCTGCAGATTAAAAATAATACAGAAACTGACATATCTGAAACTTTTGGCGTTTCTAGAACTTTTTAAAACCAAAAATTCCATCAATAATTTTTTATAAAATCCCTTTCACGGCCTATAGTAACGCCCATGTTCTCGCGACCAATCTAGATATCAAAACCCCCAATATGCTAAAGAAGAATTTAGAGAAATAGATATGTAAATGGATTTCGTCAATATCAATAACTTACTTCATAATGAATATCGCTTTCGGGATTCAAGTTTACTTTGAAATCGGTTTTTCTTGGAAATATTTGGACGTTCATTGATTTTGGGGATCAATAACTTTAACGTTGACTATTATTGTTTTCTGGAAGAGATTTTGTTGGAATCGACGACCTACCTGGTGGAATTGAAAGTGACAATTAAAAATTAGGTACTAATTTTATAAAATACTTTTATCAAATACCTACAGATCACAATATGAATTTTGGTGTTTCAGATACAACAATTAATTTCTCGAATTGCAGCAACATAACTTTAAATTTTAATAACAAGTAAGAATTAATTTAATATAAATAAGTATTTATATTCGTATAATAGTTTCTTTAGCATTTAAAACTGTTTTTTTCTTGATTTGATTTAATAGATATTTTTAAGGTATAAATAATCTATTATTTGTCAACATTAGTAGATAAAGTATTATATTCAACTCGTTGTGTGGTTATTTTATTACACGCGGATGAAGTTTGCAGCACGAGCTTGAATAATATACTATAGGCTCCTACTTTTGAAGTGGGTTCTTTTACGGATAGCGAATTTTATAACAATATTCTACTTTTTTACTTATTTTTCTAATACTAATTGATGACATATCGTATTTCATAAACAGATATTTTTTTTATTGTCTCCAAATTACTGAACAAAGAAAGAACGACAGACAATACATAATGCAGAGGGAGAAGAGAAAGAATTGATTAGGAAAACCAAAGGGAGAGAACAGTCCTAGAATGGCAGAAAATGTGGAACAATAATATCAGAATGGACCAAGACTCTGATAAGAAATATAGAAGATTGGGTAAGTTGCACCATCAGAACCTTCAGGACCTACACTCTCAGAATAGGGAAAACGTCTATTGACATGAAGACAACTTTATGCGACACTACCGGTAGTAATTTGAACTGCCCGAAACGCGTAACGTTTGTTTGTTTATCTGCAGTCGAACGTTTGTTTTGAGTTTGTGTATTTTGCTGTTATTTGTTGGCCAATACCTCTAGGAAATCTATAAATCCGGAATTACACTTTAATTATTTTCCACCCAAGAAGCAACAAACAGTTTATAAACCAACAAAAGATGTGTCGTAGAAGAAGTTATCGTCGTAAATTCTGGGAAACTGTGTTATTAATGAGTCACCAAGCATACGCGAGTACGCTCGAAACATTTTAAATCTGATGATTATATTACAAAATCAGGTAAGATAAAAATTAGCATTTCTGGGATTATTTCTTGAATATAAATGAAATTTTTGCAGGAATTCTTTCAAACAAAATAGCACCCAGGTTGTGCAAAACAGCGGTGCAATCACAACATTTGTTCAGCAAGCCACTTGATGTTGAAATAATTAAATGTCCAAGGAATGATTGGTTGGTTAGAAAATAGCAATTAAGACAGAAAAGTGTTGCATATAAATTAAGTAAACTTGTCCTTACAAACTGTCGAAATTGTACAGTTGTACTTTTATATATGTACTCATTATAACTTAATTCACTATTATCAAACGTTACGCGTTTCGGGAACAGCTGATCGGCGAATGTGGCGCCGCCATCGGTAATTATTTGTCCCAATACAGTGGCTGACGCTGAGGCAACAGATGGAGACAGACCTTAATACCAGACTGACACCAGCAAATATCATAGGCATGATACTCAGAAATACGAGAACCTTCACAAAAACAAAAGGGTACATTGAATAAATAATGGAGAGAAAATAACAAGAAAAAAGATTACAGAGACAACAGCAAGAGATACAGTAGTAGCAGACAGTCTCATCCTGCGAAGTACCATTAACACCATGATGTTCCGCTGGGGTGGGTATCAACACCATGATGTTCCGCTGGGGTGGGTTTAGTGAGGTATACCGGACCTGAACATTCGAAAGCGGTGAGTCCCGCACTCCCAGGGAAAGAAGATACAAGTATCTGGAGGGATAAAGCTTCCCATCCGCCAAAAAAAAGGAACTGAGTTATGTCGTCTTTTATTAGCGAATCAGTATTATGTGGTCTAATAAAGAAAGCTATTGCTTTTTCTCTAATATTTTTGCCCAATTTCCAGGGAGATTTTTAATACGAGCTGCCATGTTTTCCTAAAGTTTGGTTTTTCCGCGGTGATTTAACTTTTGTTTTTATAAATCAGAAGACATAATTCTGATTATTTCCCGCATCTGTCAAAATTTATTCGCTGATAAACTCACCTTCCTACCTTTTCGAATAAACTACATCGTCCTCCTTAACAGCTCCTAAAATATAGGCAACACATCATACATGCACCGCTTATTTTACGGTCGGCATTGCGGAAATCAAGTATAGTAAATATTTATTTTTGGCTTAATAAACTATTTGAGAAATAATCTGATCAAATATAACTCGACCATCGTTTATGAGCGAATAATTTTGTTTTTCGATTTTTCCTTAAATATTTTTATTTTAGAAAATTCAACTCGTTAAACTCGAAGATTGATGTTCAAAGAATAAAACCCTCGAGCTAAAGCTCTCGTTAAGTTTTCAAACAAAACTATTTTTGGAAAAATCGAAAAAAATTATTCGCTCATAAACGAGGTCTTGTTATATTACTGTCGAATGACACTGTATAGAAATTTAATTTATTCATCATTCACGCAGCTTCGATATTAATTCTTTTTTTCTTTATTTTTGCAATAAATTTCTTTAAAAAAACCATCGTCGCCTTCTACACATTCGCCACACACTAAAGGTAGGTAAGATGAATATTTTCACAAAAGGCCAAAAATTATGAATAATTCATAAATATTTTATTTTCGTGGGGCTCTGGTATAACAATGAAACGTTTTTGTACACGTTATATTTTTCTCTGGGTGCCATGAAAAGGGCATTGTTTTGAAATGGTCCACTATAAAATATTTATAATTATGCCTTTCTATGCAGATGCCATTGTTCTAAAAAGCACTCACTATATTGTGGATTGTTTTTTCTCCGTTCAACTCAGGAACAAAACAGTTTTAGTGAGTTACTGTTGAGGATTTAGGTCACACGGTTATTTAAAATTCAATTAAATATATTGTTGAACTGAACTCTAATATGCATTTAAAATATTCAATGCATTAAAATATTTCATAGAAAGAGATTTATAAAAATCGTTCAATTTTCTTTGACTTTTCATTGAATATTGCAGCTGTGATCCATAAATGTGAGTAAAAAAGTACAAAAAATATTCAATATTTAATATTTTTTAAATAGAAACAAATGATTGAAAGATAGATGCAGAAATAACAAACAATAAATAAAATTAAAAATAATTTGTTTTAGTAATAACAAAATTATAACTTGCTTGTTTTATGTCAAACCACCTAATTTGTCCTATTTTTCTTTTTTTTCACGGTCATATTTCATTTCATTTTAAACTGTGTATTAAAATCTCTTACTGCACTATTCAATCTGGTTATATTTATATTTATTTATTTATTTATTTAGCTGTATTTATTTACTTAGTTTATATTAGTATGAATTCACGCACAGTCCTTGCCTGATGTGAATTAACTTTATGTTTATTCTGTTAATGTAAACTCATCAAAATTGTTAGTATATACTAGTTTTATTATTTTAGTAATGTATTCTTATAATAATGATTATGTCTGCAATATTGTACAGTTTGTGGTAAATAAACGTATTAACATTATTATTATATAAAAACATTTGTGCTACTATCTTTCTTGTTGTAGCACAAGCGTTTGCTAAGGTTTGGCAAGAAGGCTTAATACATACGCTCAAGCTTTTCCTTCCAAAACAATATACAGATATCCTCCGTTCATATATATCGGAACGATACTTTAGAATTAGGCAAGAAGAAGCCTACTCCGATCTTAAAGAAATTAAGGCTGGAGTACCACAAGGAAGTGTCCTAGGACCTATCCTATACTTACTGTACACATGTGATATTCCAGAGTTAGAAAACAATACCATAGCTACCTTCGCCGACGACACTGCCATTCTAGCAGTAGGAAAGAGCAATGAAGAAGCAACCCACAAGCTGCAAACAGCTGTCCACCTTATCTATGGCTGGACGAAGAGATGGAAAATTAAACGTAATGAAACTAAATCACTCCACATTAACTTTACAAACTAAAGGATAGATCATATTCCAGTCAGAATAAACAATAAGCTGATTCCACATTCAAACACAGCAAAATACTTAGGTATTACCTTAGATGCCAAACTCCGATGGAAAGTGCATGTTAAAATGAAAAGAGAAGAACTTGGACTGAAATATAGAAAAATGTACTGGCTAATTGGAAGAAATAATATACGTAATAAGCTTATGCCTTATAAGCAGATACTTAAGCCTATATGGACCTACGGTATCCAACTATGGGGATGCACCAAAGCAAGCAACTTAGAAATCATCCAAAGATTTCAAAACAAAGCACTGAGGAACATAGTAGATGCCCCTTGGTACATTCTCAATAGTAACCTCCATAGGGATCTGGAATTGGACACTCTTGATCAGACCATCAAGAAATTAGCCAAGAGTCATGAAGAAAGACTTCATTATGTCAATGTCGAGGCTATCCAGCTCGTTGACAACACTGGGTTAGAAAAACTTAAGAGGATCAAGCCCTTTGAGTTAGTTTAGTGTTTTTAGTGCAAAAGCATAGCTTGTCTGTGCACGTTAAAGTTTAGTGCAATCCATTCTACCGAACCTAAGTAACGCTGATGAGTATACTTTAGTTTTAAGTTTCAAACTCTATTAGATTAAGTTAGAATTAAATTGCTCATTGGTCACTATTGACCAGACTGTAATTATACTAAATACCTTTATGGATGTTTAATAATAATAAAAAATATATATAATCAGTATTACCAATCATAATGTGCCCCAGAAGGACGAGAAGTGTTACTTTTTCCGACGACTATGGAGTTTGCCGGCTGAGACGTTAGTGCACATGCGGTATAATATCCTCATCTCTAGTTACAATCCGTTGCTAAAAAACTTTAGCTCGTTGTCTCTTTCTGTCGTGAAAAGCATGGAAGAAAACTAAAAATCGTTAAAGAGCAAACCAAGTCTATTACAGAAGTAAAAAATTATATACCATTAATACTACAAAGTATTTAGGAATAAACCTAGATTTTAAGCTAAAATGCGAATAAGATTTAAAAAAACACGAATAAACACGACGCTATTATAGATATTATAGACCACCTAGGTTAATGAGCATGTGTTCTAGTAGGCGAAACATCTTATATCTTACGCTTTCTTTGGTAGGTACAGGCAATAAAACTATAAAGAGCAATTCAATCTATGTGAATGTAACGCCCTATACGCCTATAAAACAATATAGGGCTACATATAAAGGTGGGTTGTCGATCTCAACCTTATGCCTATCGGCGTAGCTCTGTAGTGGAGACGGTCGTGGTTCCAATTTTTAATATTGATCGAAAACTTACTTTTTTTATGTGCTCGGGAGGCGCCAGTTGATTTAAATTAGCTTATCTGACCTAATTTACCTCTGAAAACCAACAAAAGGGGTAAATGCAAGACAAAACTCCAATATATCACCGATTTATTAAAACAAATAACCCCAATCCCAAACAAATAATTAAATTTATATAAAAGTGCGAAAATTAAATATAAAAATGTTCAAATGGCAATTTCAAAAACAAAAAATATGGTTCAAAAACAACTAAATAAACAGAAACGTTCTCATTTAGCTGTGGTACCAATGCTGAATGGAATGATAAAACACTTAAAATTAAGGGCGATAACAAGAAAACTACAAAAATGCAACTCAACAAAACATTGACGAAAGAATACAAAAAATAAATTTATCAAACCGTTTGACTTCTAAAATCTTCTATGTACCAAATCTAAATCAAATTAATTTCCAGTAGACCAAATCCAAAATAAAGTTTCCAAATAATAAAATCCAAATCAAATTTTCCAATAGTCAACAGAAATCAGCTAGGCAGTAGAGTTGTCTTACAAGTACGGCAAATTCTTCCAATAATCCGACGACAGTCGAGCGAACAAAGGCGAGTATCCCAATACTTAACAGTATATAACAAACCAAAATGTCACCTACAAGTTGTTCGCAGATGGAATGGCACTTTTAATCCCCCAAACAACTTAGGGATGGCAATTTGCCACTATATAAGTGCTTCTTCCAAATGAAAAAATAAACCGACGCTTGTCTAAATTTTCAAGCTGTTCGTCAACAACCAAACTTTTTAAAACAAAAACCGCGCATCCTCTCCAAATCTCTGAATTTCCGTAACCAATTGGAAAATTTGGCGTCAGTCATGTGACCTTTAGGACCAATCCTAATAGCAATTCGAAAATAAAATCTACATTACCGACTTTCCAAAAGATCCAAATCAAAATACAAACGAACTTATCGTCAACGTTCGTTTTACAATTTTTACTATAAAATCTAAATATTAACGCATACCAAAAATTAAACACCCTTTTAAAACTAAAACGGTGGATATATTGGAGTAAAACGCAAAATTACAATAAACTAGAACAGTTAGGAATTGTCATCCATTCCTAACGTCAGTCACTACTGTCAAAATAAAAAAAGATTGATACCAGGGGCATCCAAAAAATAATTTAGAATCTGGGGAAAAATGAAACCGTTACAACACCCCCTTACTTTCAGAAAATTTACAGAGGTAAATTTTCTCCAGCGCTAGCTGTTTTCAAATCCTTAACACTCCAAACACCTTGATCAACACCATCTTTATCTACTAAACTATATGTACAATAAGAGACTTTCTTTTTCACAAAATAAGGACCAACCCACCGAGGGGCTAACTTTTTAGCAAAGTACGAAGAAGCATCGGAGTGCACGAAATTCTTCCTCCAGACCGCCTGTCCGGGGAGAAATTCAACAGGTCGCCTACGCAAATTATAAACCTTTTGACTCCTCTCTGAGACTTTATCTAATCTTTTCCGAATATCAGCAAAAATAGTTTTAAGAGAATTCGCCTTCTCCTCAACAGATCTAACTCGGTTAGGATCGACAACATCACTAGCTCTAAGCCTATCTTTTAAAGGAAACTCTTGGCCATTGAGAATCATATTCCTTCCGAAGTTTACGAAATACGGATTTTGACCAATTGATTCATGATAAGCTGTCCTAGTTGCACAAGCAACTTTGGCCAAGTTCACATCCCATTTTCTGTGATTATCTGAGACATACGTGGCGATCATGGTCTTTAAAGTACGATTATATCGTTCTGAGGGATTCGCTTGCGGGTGGTAACGAGCATTATATCTAACTTCAACTCCATAGGTCTGTAACAAATCTTTAAATCCACGAGAAATATACTGAGGGCCATTATCACAGATAAGTAGACGCGGGACTCCAAATAGAAGGAAAACTTCTTCTTCGATTCTCTTAATGACATGGGGTGCCTTAGAAGAGCGTAATGGAAAGACTAAAGCAAACTTACTGAAAACATCCATAACAACCAAAATGAATCTATGACCTTGTGATGATCTAGGAAATGGGCCCATCAAATCGGTAGCTATAATCTCAAAAGGTTGAGTAGCACGTGGTTGCGGAGTCATAAAACCTTTAGGTCCGCTTTGATCCACTTTATGTGCAGCACACTTCTGACATACCCTCACATATCGCGACACTTCGCTTTTAAGTTTCGGCCAATAATACCTCTCACAGATTCTCTTATAAGTTTTCAAAACACCAGCGTGTCCAGCCAAAGGATCATCATGATACCTTACTAAGATTTCCCTACGACCACTTTTTGGAACAACTTCCTTCCAATTGTCAATATCCTCAGAAATAAAACCGGTAGTGGGTCGAACATATTTCATCAACTTACCCTCTACAACACGCCACTGTGGGTACTTGAGAGGAGTACTCACAACTGATCTACAAAGTTTATCATACCAGCGATCTCCTATACAGCTTTCAACGGAATCTACCACTGGAACAGATCTCGATAATAAATCAGGCACAACATGGTCTTTACCTTTACGATGAATGATCTTAAAATCGTATTGTTGCATTCTTACAGCCCATCGAGCTAATCTTCCTGTTGGATCCTTCAAATTCTGTAACCAAACCAACGATGCATGATCCGTCACCACAGTAAAAGGAACTCCTTCCAAATAACCTCTAAGACGTTCTATAGACCATAGAACCGCTAAACATTCTCTTTCTGTTGTGGAGTAGTTACGTTCTTGTCGTGTCAAAGATCTACTCATATAGCTAATTACTCGATCACCATCAGGATGTGGTTGGATCAACACTGCACCTATACCATACCCAGAAGCATCACATTGTACAACAAAAGGCAAACTAAAATCTGGACAGTTCAACACAGGAGCAGAAACTAAACATTCTTTGATTTTCTTAAATGACTCATCACATTCCTTGGTCCAAACGAATTTTCTATTCTTTTTCAACAACGACGTTATGGGAGAAATCAAAGTTGCACAATCTGGCAAAAACCGACGATACCATGAAAAAGTACCAATTATGCCTCTCACTTCTTTGACGGAGGTAGGCACGGGTATAGACAACATAGCTTTCACTTTGTCCGGATCCACGTGCAAACCATTACGATCTACTACATGTCCAAGATACTTGAGTTCAGGGCGACAAAAATGACACTTGTCCCAACTAACAGTCAACTTGGCTTCTCGTAACCGTCGAAAAACTTCATCCAATACCTTCAAATGTTCCTCGAAACTATCAGTCACAATAACAATGTCATCCAAATAACACATTACATTAGGCTCTAACTCAGGTCCAAGAACACGATCAATAAGCCTTTGCCAACTAGCTGGAGCATTATGCAGACCGAAAGGAAGCCTTCTAAACTGAAATAATCCTCGGCCAGGAATAGTAAAAGCTGTGAAAGGACGGGAAGATTCACTGACCGGTATTTGATGATAAGCACTACGAATATCTAAAGTCGACATGTAATGAGCATTACGAAGCTTGTCCAAGATGCTAGATATGTAGGGGAGGGGATAACTGTCCCTCTCTGTCACTGCATTCAACTTGCGATAATCCACACAAAATCTGTATGAACCATCCTTTTTCTTCACTAACAGTATTGGCGACGACCACGGACTATTAGACCTTTCCACGATACCTTGAGCCAATAATTCGTCCAATTCCTTGTCAATGTGGGTTTGCATAACCGGTGACACAGGATAGTATCTTTGTTTAATTGGAGCAGCTTTACAAACAATGACATGTTCAGCTACATCCGTACAACCAAGACTTGACCCCATTAGACCACGATTCCTGTCAACAACTGCATTCAACCTAGCCTTCTGGAGTTCCGACAACACGGTTTGACTTCGAAGATGATCAACCGTAAAAATGCCCATCGACGAGTCCGAAAACTGCCATTCGTTATGTCTTAAGTCTGGAACGATTCCCATAACTCTCCAAAAATCAGCTCCCAAAATCAACGTATGAGGGACGTCCGTAACAACCAAAACAGATAAAACTCTTAACCTATCCCTAACTACAAAAGGTACATCGCATTCTCCTTGAGATTCCACAAATTGTCCATTGGCTACTCGACAGGTAGTCTTCCTAGATGTGTCCAATCTTAAACCTAAACTATCAAATAATTTCCAACCAGTACTACCTACAATGGTTCTAGTAGCACCAGAATCTAAAAGTCCTAAAATTTCTAAACCAAGTACTCTACATTTCAAATAAGGTCTCTCATCACCAACTACATGATCCAAAATAAAATCTAGAAGAGGTTGAACAGAAGAGGTCGAGCGTTTCTCAGCGTCTCTTTTTCGACCTTTTAAGAGCGCCGACTGCCGTTTCCCTGACTGCAATTCGGACAATTCCTAACAGTCACACCATCTTTCTTACACTTAAAACAATAAATCTTTTTCGGCAACAAACAACCAATCGCCTTGTGTCCAGGTTGATGACACCGAAAACACGTAATATTCTTAACATTGGAAGTCCTACCAGAAATAGAGGAGGAAGTGGAAGCAACTTCCAAGCTCTTTTCACTTTCAATCTCGACAAAAGCTAAATCTTTTTCCAAAACATTCGATTTTCGACTAGTGGGTTCTACATAGCTTCTAATTGCATCTCTGCGTTCTTCCATTTTGCGACATATCGCACGGAGTTCATCCAAAGAAGTAGGTAAAGGGTCACGCAATCGATCCTGATAATATGGATGTAAATTCTTAACGATGATAGCTAATTTTGTTTCTTCGGAGACTGAACACCTCAGCCTATTAAAATAACTCGACATTACAGCAAGATATACCCCGATTGTCTCTGAAGAATGTTGAGTACGTTTCCTCAACTCCTCGAATAAAGCTTCACCATGATTAGACGGCAAATATTCCCTACGAAATTCTTCGACCAATCCGTCCCAATTAGAAACTCTATAACGAACATCTTTATAAAATTGATAAGCTTTATCGGAAAATAAATCCACTCCTGATTCTAATAAAACACTCTTGGGGACATGACGAGCTAGTCTTAGTTCCTCAACTAGTTCAAAGAAAGCTGAAACTGAAAGAGACTTCATAGCGCCTGAAAATTTCTCTATTCCCCACTTATGGGGTGGTACCATCTGAGAACTTGAAACACTAGGTACATTACCCAAATTCTGATGAATTGCACGGTTAGGAGACGAACTAGGACAAAAATCTGACAACACACACTGACTCAAACTTGTTACAACATCTAAGGTTGGTGGTACAGGATCTGTAGAATCTGGATGTAACTTATTATAGAAAACATCACCTAAAGAGAGAATATTGCCTAACATAGTTCCTTTGGCCTTCAACTCTTCATCATCTCCAGGTACCATCTTATCAATCCTACCAAGGACATGTTGGACCTTAGTCTCGCACTTAAGTGCTTCTGAACTACCAGGAAGTCCATCAAAAACACCTAAAAGTATCTCTATATCTTGCAATTTCTTTTCTACTGCTGCACGATCATCCTGAAAAGAAAATGGATGGGGCGGATAGCTAAAAGAAGAACCAGTTTTCTCGAGTCGCAGAGTAGTAGCCAATCTTCGTCTCATCTCATCAACACTCCCTAATTCAACACCTCGAATACTCAACTCATACTCTAACTCATCCTTGTCCAATCTATTAATGGTCATCTTAAAGGCCATTTTGCTAAATAAAAATAAAATTATTTACAATACCCCAATACCAACAATATTACCAATATTTCATAAAATGAAACTCGGGAAGGTCTCTTTATTTTAGGGTCAAATAAAACTCAATTTTACTGTAGTAAATTTCAATTAACTATACATCAAAACTACAATCTAAAAATTCAACTAATACCACATAAAATATTTTCAATACGGTTCTGCTGCTGTCTGGGGACTTGGTCGTTCAAATCTTGTTTTCTTGTACTGTATTTTCCATTAAAGAAATAATCACTACACCAATAAAAAATAAATAAACACACTTTTATATTAAAAAAACACTTGGGTTATCACTAAATTACTCTTAAGTTTCAATAAATCGAGCCCCACATTGGGCCAGCCAAAATATGTAACGCCCTATACGCCTATAAAACAATATAGGGCTACATATAAAGGTGGGTTGTCGATCTCAACCTTATGCCTATCGGCGTAGCTCTGTAGTGGAGACGGTCGTGGTTCCAATTTTTAATATTGATCGAAAACTTACTTTTTTTATGTGCTCGGGAGGCGCCAGTTGATTTAAATTAGCTTATCTGACCTAATTTACCTCTGAAAACCAACAAAAGGGGTAAATGCAAGACAAAACTCCAATATATCACCGATTTATTAAAACAAATAACCCCAATCCCAAACAAATAATTAAATATATATAAAAGTGCGAAAATTAAATATAAAAATGTTCAAATGGCAATTTCAAAAACAAAAAATATGGTTCAAAAACAACTAAATAAACAGAAACGTTCTCATTTAGCTGTGGTACCAATGCTGAATGGAATGATAAAACACTTAAAATTAAGGGCGATAACAAGAAAACTACAAAAATGCAACTCAACAAAACATTGACGAAAGAATACAAAAAATAAATTTATCAAACCGTTTGACTTCTAAAATCTTCTATGTACCAAATCTAAATCAAATTAATTTCCAGTAGACCAAATCCAAAATAAAGTTTCCAAATAATAAAATCCAAATCAAATTTTCCAATAGTCAACAGAAATCAGCTAGGCAGTAGAGTTGTCTTACAAGTACGGCAAATTCTTCCAATAATCCGACGACAGTCGAGCGAACAAAGGCGAGTATCCCAATACTTAACAGTATATAACAAACCAAAATGTCACCTACAAGTTGTTCGCAGATGGAATGGCACTTTTAATCCCCCAAACAACTTAGGGATGGCAATTTGCCACTATATAAGTGCTTCTTCCAAATGAAAAAATAAACCGACGCTTGTCTAAATTTTCAAGCTGTTCGTCAACAACCAAACTTTTTAAAACAAAAACCGCGCATCCTCTCCAAATCTCTGAATTTCCGTAACCAATTGGAAAATTTGGCGTCAGTCATGTGACCTTTAGGACCAATCCTAATAGCAATTCGAAAATAAAATCTACATTACCGACTTTCCAAAAGATCCAAATCAAAATACAAACGAACTTATCGTCAACGTTCGTTTTACAATTTTTACTATAAAATCTAAATATTAACGCATACCAAAAATTAAACACCCTTTTAAAACTAAAACGGTGGATATATTGGAGTAAAACGCAAAATTACAATAAACTAGAACAGTTAGGAATTGTCATCCATTCCTAACGTCAGTCACTACTGTCAAAATAAAAAAAGATTGATACCAGGGGCATCCAAAAAATAATTTAGAATCTGGGGAAAAATGAAACCGTTACATGAATTATTAAGAAATATATTGAAAGAACATACCCAGAAATCAAATGAAAAATTATCAAATCACGACATGAGAATAACTAACAAAAATTTTCAATTGCTTGACGGCCACATAATACAAGTATTTTTAATATTGCATTTGCTGTCTACGTCATATAACAAATTATTTTTATTAAAGAAAAAATAAAAAGTTAAAATACGAATGGCGTTGTGATGCTTTAAAATCGTTTCTCAACAACGGAAAGAAGCCAAAACATTCGTAATAACATGTGATTAAAAGAAATTGATGGTTCAATAGCTCCTATCTTTCGACAATGTACGATAATTAGATATACAGCGGATACGTTTAATTGAAACGTAATATTGGGATGACCCACAACTGACCATTTTTTTTAATTGATGCAGATGACGAAAAAATCGTCGATAAAGAAGTCTAATTACCAGTTTAGTGGCTTATTTCCTGTAAATTTATCTACTTTTATCAGCAGTAATTCGAATAACCGTAAATATTTTGGGATTTAATTGTAAGAGACTTTTACCTGCTTTCCGGAATTGGTCAAATATTTTTTAATTATTAAATTTAACTTTGACCTTACAACTTTTAATATATAAGTTTGGAAATAATATACTGGGTATTTCGAAAAGAATTCCAGTGTTTCTTCGAAAGGACGGGACTTATTTCATGGCCGTGATATAGCCCAGACATGACCCTACTATATTTTTTCTTTTGGAATATTAAAAGAAACATTAGGTTTTCAGGAGTAAATTTACCAAATTTTTAGTTCCAGCTATTTGGCCTTAGTCTTAGTCTTAGCCTTAGTCCTGGACTTTAATGATCTGAGCTAATTGCCTTTTACTCAATACTTGTTTCTCTCGTAATAGTTGTACTGTATTATGTATTTATGTATTGAGTAATAAACGTATTTTTTTTTTTTTTTTTTTTTTTTTTTTACTTTAGTGTCAACGGCATCGACTACTCTGGTCATTAGCCTCGTGTTCTGTGTAGGCTTTGTTACTGTTTCCCAGCGCCACTTTAGGAACAGCACTGTTAATTAGAACCCAACAGTGAATGGTCGAGTGGCGAATCAAACCTGGTATATGAAAATCAATTTCTAAATTTTTAATTAATTAAAAATCAGAAAATGATTTCTGCCGTCGGTGGGATTCGAACCCACAACCCTTGGATTATGAGTCCAGTGCTCTACCACTGAGCCACCCACTCCCATAATAAACGTATTTATTATTATTATTATTATTATTAGCTGTTTGATCTATGCGTAAACTATTTCATGTGCTCGTTATATACTTGAACGTAGTCCAGGGTTAAAATTTAAGAAAACGGTGAAACACGCGTTTATTTTTTTCTCTTTTGGAATATATTAACCATCAACCATCAAAAATTTTTTCCATTTTTATATATAAATTTGAACAACCTATTTCACCCTTTCAGGGGTTGAATATCAAAACGTTTTTTCTTTTCGCAAAAATAAAGTACTATCTGAATTTCATGTTTCTTGCGATTTGGGCTGGTCTTTGATGAGTGGGTATCAGGCAAATTATTCATCAAAAAGATATCAATAGGCGTCGAGAACAGAAACCCATCAAAACTTCCTAAGAGTTGTGAACATGAATCCAAATGTCTCTGCTGTATAGAGTGATTCAAAAATAGTTTACTGAATTTAGTTGTAGTTGTACCAGTAAGAGAGTCGCCAACGTTCAAGTCGTCCAAATGCGGTGACATGCTGTAGATAAAATCAATATTACAGTACGAGATCATCGAAAAATAAAATTGCGTTGACATTTTAAATTAGTTTGGAATGAACATTAATCGACAAGCTGAGTTCCGCGTTTGATACCTCCTGATTAGAAACGCGAGAGAGTGGGTAATATATGGATGAGGCCAGTTGTACGCCGGGCCAGTATTATATGTACGTATCAGACCAGTCATAAAGGTTGACAGAACCTGTATTCATAAAAATATTCTTAAAAAAGGACCCAATAGCTTAAAAATAAAAATTAATTGTAGCCAAAATATTTATATCAAAATGTCTGAGACCAAATATGAAAAGACTATTAACCGCATCCAAAACAATAACCCTCAAAATCTGTCTAACAGCTTCCAAAAAATGATCACCAACCGTTGCCACTGACCTGACCAAATATTTAAATTAAATAGTTGAGAAATTAGCATCCTTGCATTAACAAATAACTGGGTGGACCTTTGTGAGGTTTAGTACGAAAAATTAAACTCCTTAATTAAAATTTGCCGAAGTTTCGGCTTTATATTAGGCCTTCCTCAGGGCTACAACGATATGAAACACTCGTTAGACAATTGAAAATATAATTGAAAAATATAAAATTAGAATCCTTTTCCTAAACACACTGTGCAAAATATCTAAATCTACAGAGTAAAAATGAATCTATATAAATTTGTGTTACTGAAAGTAAGAAGTTTCCGTCTTTTTAGTTCTTGTTTAAATATAATATTTTTATTAAAATCACGATTTTCTCAAAATTGGTAAGTTGGCTTAGTTTTTAACGTATAAACTAAAAATGCCATAAAATACAGGGTGTTGCATTTAAAAAAACCTAAAATTAAGCTGATATCTTGTACTGTTTAGGCACAAAAGTACCAGGGAATAGTCGTGGGTCACCATGTATTGGTTTTTAAAAATTTGAACCTCAATATACGTATCCTTTTATTTTCTCTAAACAAATATAAAACGATATTTTACATTCGCCTTTTTTATAATTGAATTTAAAAAAAGAACGTAAATTTAATAGATGGATAAACGATTCTTATATACTATAATCAATATAGTAGTTCTAAGAAAATATCGACTATTTAAGGAATACATTGTCCCTTTCTTCGTATAAAACTGAGTGTATTGTTCTTAGAACATAGCCGACCAAACTTTCTATTAACAAATTTCAGGAAGAGCGATGTAATAAGCCGAACTAAATAAATTTTCCCGAAACACATAATCGTTCGTTGTTCGTTTCTACGTATTGCCGTTCGGAAAAGTATTTGTCATATATTTTCTAAGAGTCCAACACTCTTTATTACCCTGGCTCTTAAAAATGTATTTTTTCAAAGAGGTTTCAGCGTACGTGCCTCTCGAATCAAAAAACGAAAATTCGTGTAACTATACGGTAAAATGACGACGATAAGCAAAATATTAATAAACCATAAATATACAGAGGGAGGGGATTATTACTTCCCTGCGGAGTTTTGCGCTAAAACTAATTGAGATAACGAAATAAAAAACCTTTATGCGGCGATTTAATTCAAATATTAAAAATACATTCAATTTCAATCAGTACCACAGTTATCTTTTCAGACTAGTGTTTCGGCATTATTGTGCCTCGTCAGTAGAAAGTTCACCGCCCGTTTGGTGTCTCTAATACAATCTACAAATTCTTATTTTCACCGTTCTGCGTGTAGCTTTTTTGTGTTTATTAATTTTAAAATTCTGACTTCAGATTTTGATAGAGCATCACAAAATAAGTTTAGGGTTTGATGTCGTCCGTCGTGCCTCTGCAGGAACACCTTCAAAATGGCGTCCAAAATATGAATATTTTGAATTTAAAATGATTTTATATTCCCATAGAGGATCAAAATGTAGTATACAAACGTCTCTAAGCTTATATTTAGTGTGCAACAAATTAACAGTTTTTTATCATAACAATTTTAATGTTTGTTCTTTCATTACATGGCAATGCTAGAAGAGCATTTTTAACTGGTTAATCTTTGAATTAGATGGCCATATTTTAGGGTAATAGATATAGAAGCTTTTTTGTATATTGGATGCCAATCTGGTTACACTTTTCCTGCAACTTTAATTCTATTATTAGAGTCTAGATGGCGGTGTTAGACTTCTTTCTAACGTTTAAATTCTTTATGGTTTTACGAAAACTTTGAGTCATTTTATGATATATAGGCAACGATGTTTTAAAATTCCCATGTAAAATAAGGTGTATTTCTTATAAGAGTATTAAAATAGCGTATCCTATGTTTCTGATTATGTGTGCACGCCAATGCATTACAGTAAAAGTTGAACTTATTTTTTTTATTAGACTCTTTGCACAAATTTAGTAGAATTTTAATTTTTGTAAAATGATTTTTCCAAAATTGACAGCGCTTTTAACAAAAAATTTTACCACTGCTGAAAAATCTGGTATACACTACAAAACGGCTACACTAATGGATATTTAAAGAACCACCTCAATCTGTCATTTCGCTGGAACGGAACGCGTGCAAAAGAAAATAAAGTATTGTTTAAGCGATGACGTCAATGATTTAAGGGCAACTGCCGGTTAATTTAGCGCCTTACCGTCCACTTTTGCTTCCGGGGCAATGAGTTGTCAAGATGGAGTAATGTCCAGTGTCAACTAGATGAATTGATGTGTTTATGCCCCAATTAGGTATCGCACGCACACCGCACGTTATGTTGTTGTTAATAAGTCAGGTGTCGCTGAACTGCACACCGTATACACCTCATTCATTTGAATATCTAAACATAGAAAAAAGTCGGCTGTGTTTAAGTTCAGTGGGGCTTAGAATAGTGAACAGGAAAATTCGTACTAATAAAATAGTCCAGGTACTTATCTTTCCAGTCAGCAAACATGGACAGAATTGTAGGGTTAGTAATTTATGTATATTTGAAGCGGAAAATGTGTCAGAACATACAAAAACACGGACTTTTTTTTCAGTAAAAATAGTTCTTGTAGTACGAGTAGTCTATTGGCCAGGGGGGTAAAACCGGCCAATTGGTGTCCGAGGATAAAACCAAGAGAATTTTATGTTTTCGGGGTCGCTGAATCCGAATATGAAACTCATTTTGCCCTAATGGTGGGCCATCAATTGTTATTAACAACAATTTGTTTTTTTGTTGTTTTGAAAAAATTCAATATTTTTTTCCCCCGAATCCAATTTCGAAAACCGTTTCTGAATTGGACACTCTCCTCAAAAGTTATTAACAATTTTAGATTAACAATTTAGGTTAACAGTTCCCAGATCATTTTTTAACTAACATTTGTTAATAACAAATGATAGGACGGTCGCCGAGCGAATCTGACAACGGGATCGTGTTCAGGGGGCCAAAATACCCCCAAAAATATGAAGTTGCAAAAAATGACCTGGATTGAGCGGCCTACAGCTCATTTGTTAATCTAAAATTGTTAATAACTTTTGAGGAGAGCGTCCCATTCAGAAACGGTCTGTGAGTATGGATAATATATATGGCAGGTGAAAAAATTTTCCAGTCATGAAAATTTAGGAAGATGTCTCGGGGAGGCACATTGCGGACCTCTATGATGAACAATAAAGGTACGCAAATTTCGGATCTTCATGTATACAAAATAGGGATCCGCAAATTGTGTTATTTATTTGTACAGTTGAACAAAGTTGCTGAATTTCAACTTCGATCTCTTGAAATGTGAAGAACGCTGAAATATATAAAACATCATATATTCACATAGGTTATGTTTCGCTCTTCTCCAGCCGCCAGCTAACCAGAGGTGCGGATCCCGATCGTTATCAAATAAGGGTCCGCAAAGGCACCTCTATTACTGATTAATTCAGGTTCGCAAATTGCCCCTTCAATTTGTATTTGCAGACCCCGAGACTATTCCGAAAATTTATCAGATCATGGCTTATATTATTAAATACAATCTGGCTAATGTGGATCACCCCGAAAGCCTTGACAAACTTGTCTGATGATTCTCAGGCGGGCTAAATTCGGCTATTCCTCTCCACGTTTGACTACATTTCTGAGTCAGAGTCTGGCAATGCCTTCGTGATTGTAAATGTCAGCCAGACCTGTATTTTCCATGAAATTATAGTATAATCTATCATGTGCCAAATTTTCAAATTCGGGAAAATAAGAGCAAACATTTTCTATTTTATTTATACCCAGTTATACTAAACAATAAAACGATCCCTTATAAGAAAACAAGTTAAATACTTAGGACTGCATCTGGATAGCAAACTAAAGTGGCAGGAACATATCAAAAAGAAAACAGAGGAACTGAAACTGAAATATAAAAAGGTATATTGGTTACTAGGAACAAGCTCACAACTTACACTCAAAAATAAGGTGCTAGTATACAAACAGATCTTCAAACCAGTATGGTCTACAACTATGGGGCTATACCAGTGAGAGGAACTATGCTTGCCTTCAAAGAGTACAAAACCGAGTACTAAAGGATATAGTTAATGCCACGTGGTATGTCCGCAATAAAGATCTACATCGGGAACTCCACATTGAAACAGTTAAAGAAGAAATAAAGAAGATTGCTAAGGGTCATGAAGAACGGCTCCATAATCATGTAAACAGCGAAGTGTTAGAACTCCTAGACAATCAAGACTTAGGACGCAGACACAAACGCATCAAACCGTTTGAACTTGTGTGAAAAGTGACAGTTAAAGCTCAGTTCAGTGAATCCTAGCCACAACAGTGAAGTGTGAAAAAACATTAATTTCTAAGGTGGATCATTGGAAATACCTAGGACAGTAAAGTAGTAGATTAGGTCAAATACAAAATGTCGGTAAATCGCAAGATTAGGTGCATTGTTTCTTTAAAAAAAAATCGTTGTAGGTGTCTGCAGCGTTACTGTAGTCATTCAGCCACGTAGAAAGGGGTAGTAGCGTCCTGGAAATTTCTACACCAGACCTGGACCACACGTTACGTTACACATAAATAAATGTATTAAATAAGTTTTAAATAAGTTGTGTAGCTATGACTGGCGTTTCTCTTATTTTTTTGCATAACTATACATCATATAGTGAAAAATCCTCGTCTAAAAATTTTCAATTCAACAAATCCTGAAAATCTAATATTTAGATTTAATTCATATTAAAACTCGCAATTAACCCTTTAAACCTGGATTTAGTGAAAGACAATCGTTCAGAAATAATTTTAGGGGCATTAAACCCAAAGAGAAAATCTAAAATTCAAATACACATTCAACAATCGTTCGTTCCGTATTTAGTTTAGCTTCTGAATTATTCGAAATATACTCCTCCTCAACGACTTGACCTTTATTTGGAAATTCGTTGGAAATATTTAATATCAGCGTGATGTTTAGAAAATTTTCCGGAAAATATGATGAATTGAAAGCCGTAATATAAATTCCTTTTGTGTGAAACGGTCCGATTTGCATATCGGGTAACTTTTTTGTGTTGGAAAAAGGGTCAACGCTTTTTAGGGCAGTTCAAAGATCCGACAGTCATGATGACAGCTTGATATCTTTATTGTTAAGGGTTTAAAGAGACTAAATGATATATAATGAATATGCAGAATGCAATAATCGGTAGAAATAGGTGTATAGGTCAACGACTGCAGAAATCATTCACCTCACGGATTTGTTGAATTTTTGGGATACTTATTTCTCTTTTGTCTGTTTCTAAATTTGTAAAAATGTTCTAAAAGTCACTCGCTGCGGAAACAATCCTTTTAACTGTTTACTTCGTGGCTCTTGTCGTTTATTTGTTTGTTAGTATAATTTGTGTATTATCATCCTAGTGTATCTTCTTTTACTTACAGCAAATAAACAATATATTATTACATTAAAGAAACTTTGTTCACAAGTAAGCAAAGCTGAGGGAATCAGGCGACACCCTCTTGTAGCTATATAGCAAGCCTCCTACCCCCGTAGGAGTGGACCACATAAATCCTTATATATTATGGACAATGAGCAGAACAAAAAAGAAATAGAAAAGCAAAAGCGGAGGAGGGGGTTCACTACGGACACAGACTCTTCCGAATCCACATCGAAAGTCAGGGAAATGGATTCCATAGACTCTGACTGCTCGATAGAAGGAGCTGCAGACAGCCGGACTGCTGCAACTTTGTCTGAGGGGAAACGTATTAACGGGCTCAAGACACCTAAACCAAGGCTTTCGGGGGCTCAGAGAAAGAACCTGACCAAAGCAAGGAAGACGGCCGAGAAACACACCAAGGAGGAGATTAAAAGCGAGGGGAAGAGACCTCGCTCAGAATCCCAAACCCCCAAAAGACCGCCTCAAAGAAACCCAGGACCACACCTGTGGTGACTGGCTACAGCAAGGCGGTGCAAGGGATACGGATGGCGGTAATCTATAGACACCATCCGGATATAACATTGAGCCACGAACAAGCAGACTTGGTTCAAAATAGATTGGTGGATACCATCTATGCTGCCCCCTCGGGAAGCAATGATGCACCCCAATTTATTAGAAGTTCATATAGCGGAGGTGTGCTAGCCATGACCTGCGCTAATGAATTTACGAGAGACGAACGGTCGGATCACTGGGGTCCCATCTTGGCCCTCAATGCTGCTACCATATCATCAAAATTAGCTAGCAAACACTCAGAGGAGCTTGCGTTAAATAGTAACCTATACAGCGTGACATTACTCTGGGTTCCTGGCCATAGGAACATACCGGGGAACGAATGCGCTGATGAATTAGCAAGAAGAGCCTAAGCCATGGACGCGGCAATGTCTGAACTGGTTGAACCCTGAATTAATACGATTAAACAAGAAATTTACCTACACTTCCTAGCCTTAGCCGACGTTAGGTGGAAAGCCTTAACAA
The DNA here is from genome assembly GCA_949320105.2 of Crepidodera aurea. Lineage (NCBI taxonomy): Eukaryota > Metazoa > Arthropoda > Insecta > Coleoptera > Chrysomelidae > Crepidodera > Crepidodera aurea. The sequence goes on along the minus strand of OX439475.1, from coordinate 34,146,393 downwards.
CGTGCAAGACGGCCAGGCAAACGTGGCCCTCGTACGTCAAAAGCAAAACGAATAACCTTCTGAAGCTTTTGAGGAAGGACATAGCTAGAGCTATGGCTGTTTACATGGGACACTGGCCAATTGGCGAGCACGCTTTCCGGCTTGGTAGTCCGTTTAATCGGTCGTGTTGTAGTTGTGGAGATCCTAGCGAAAAAGAGACAATTACGCATCTGCAATCTTGGGATTGAAGAGTAGTATTCAAAAAATCCTCACGTACGTATACCACTAAATATTTTACAAATTTTATTCTTCATTATTGCTTTATATGTAATGCAAAACATTTTACGGAGCATAATTTTTTTGTAAAATTAATAATAAAAAAGTCCCATTTGTTTTCAACTTTTTCAGATAAGAAACAAAAACTTACCAAATCCATGAGGTTCATTTGATATTTAACTAACCCGTACTTCTCTAAATCAAAAAGGAATTTCTATTTCAATTCACAATAACGAATTCATTCAACCATTTTAAATCTAAACATAATTTCCTCTAAATTTCATATAATAAACCTCTAGAAGCTGTCGTAAATTGAAGTTTCGCAGTTTCACCCTTTCATCCCTATACAACGTCATCATTCGCCGAGTTTAATGAAGAGTTCCTATATCCAGGGAGTCATATATCACTACCATCGGTGACCACTGCTCCCGACAGACCGGGACTACACGACGTTATTGAGACAGATATACAAGGTCTATAGGATGGGCGTATACAGAGTTTCCAACAAAATGCATAATTTAAATTCCCATGGAAGTTTTTAATTTGATAAGACTCGTATAATTATATCAAAGTCTCAACAACTCCGGAAAATATAGCCAAAATATTGAGAGGAATGAGAAAAAAAAAATAATTTCTAGAATATTCTTGACAAAAAATCCGTTACAAAGTAATCAAAGATATTTTAATAATCGCATCATGTAGTCGCACCTTTATTTAACCCGCCTGGTATTTTACTGATACTTGTGTTGCTAAGTATATACAAGATGCAATAGGGCAATTTCGATAGGGGTGGTAGAGGACATAGAAATAGTGTAATGATATAAAAAATTTGACAGCTTTTGATTTTATATTGAAAATGTTACAAAGTTACAAATTGAAAATAAAATACTAAAAAAATTTAAATATTATAATTAGATAAATCATAACAATAGATTAAATTTACTTAATAAACAAAATTCTGTATATTAGAGATACATACATTTTCTCTCTACCAATACTTTTTTTAAATATCAGAGACAATTCTACACGTATGTAAAAAATGCCTTATATAAATTCAAAAAATCAAGCATTTGGACGCTGCGGGTTGCGATTTTTTAGTTAAAAAAATATTTTTTTTAGGTTAGGTTCAAAATCAAGGAATGAAAATTTCAGGATGTATTGACGAGCCAGTGAGGCACCTAAATATCAAATAAATACTTTAGGTCTTACATTTTTTTGCGATGTAGATAGGGCTCCTGCGCCCCCTGGTGGGGAGATTTCAACTAATGGGTTCAATACCCGATCACCCGAAACCCGTATACCAAATTTCGGCACAATCGGATTAAGCGTGCGGACGCTATCGTGGAATAATACAGACACACAGACAGACAGACCTGGAAATCGTTTTAATAGTCTTAGGGGACCTTAAAATGGATATATATCCGTCGTTATCTTAATTTTTTTTAGTGCGTTCACATACTTTCCCTTTGCAAGGGCCGGGAAAGTAAAATAGTAGTTTGCTATTGGATATTTAGCCTAAGAGAAAGGAAGAGATAAAAAATCGATAATATCACGTTACCCGGTTAATGATGTGTGTTTGTCATTTATTTATGTGTCAAGACAGTAGTGTAAATTCATGGAATCGTCTTACCAACTACCAGCTCGAGCTCAGATTTTGGGCAGGATATTTTTTGTAAGTTTGAGTTCTCGAGCTGCGGTCTCGTTATTTTTTCACAGATCTCGTTAAATTTCCAATGAAAGTAAATACTCTAAATCAAAAATATACGGCCAAATCTGAGCTCTATTGATATTACCCCCGATAATTTCTATTTATATTCAGTGGCGTACGTCTATAGCCACCCCCGAACTTTTTTTATTTTTTCCTGATTAGTTTTGACGAAAAAAAAAGCATAACTTTTAAGTTAGATAATATCTTATACTTCCCTGGAAAGTATGTTGCCTAATCTAAATTAAGTGACACATTACTTGTCATCAATGTATTTTAAAATTTCTATAGGAATACCATTTCGTCCTATATTTTTCGTGTTTTCAAGCTTCCTGCACTCCTCTTGTATGTGTCCTTCTGTTGATTCCAGGACTTCCTCCTCTCTGTTTTATTTTTGTATTATTATACGCTACTTCTAACGTTTCTGACAAAGTTTTACTTGTAGTGAATTATAATTTACACCAAAATAAAAGATACAGTTAAATCAATCTATATATGAATTTTTTTGTTGGGAAACCCTGTATGAAATATTGGGAAACTCGAGAAGCCGGATCCGTCAATCGGGTGGAACGGGTTACGGGTATCATTTGAAATGGAAATCGAGTAGGTCGAAAGTCACGGCATGTCCCTTTCAGATATGTTACACATCTGGTTGGATATATTGATGACTTTGACAAGTAGAGGGTTAGATGCGACCTGATATTTTGTTATTCCAAACTTATACTACAAATAATAAAGATATCTCAAAATTCAAAAAATAATTTATATTTTAAAAAATTCTGAAACTTCGAACATAAAACTGCTTTTATACTGTATAAAAAAATCGAACAAAATTAATAGTACGTAACCAAAATTGCCTGTTATCGCCACAAGCTTTATTGAAGCATAAGTCGATAGATTTACACAAATACAATAAGATTTTTCCAGGGCAAAAACTTCTACGATTTTCCGTTTGTAAAAACCACAAGTCCGTTCTTTATTTATTATTATTAAATAAATAAAAACATGCATGAATTCACGAATAACGGACATTTTACACCGCCCGCGCCTGTAATTGCAACAATAGATATTAAAGTTGCAGAAAAAAAGGTCCTAAAAAAGTTACAGCCACAATTTTTTTTAAAGTATAAAGAATATCATAAATATTAATAAAAAATATCGAACGGACATTTTCTACCACCCGCAGATACACGAAATTAAATATAGTCTCATCTTTGCAGTCAATTCATCTGCATTCTGTGACTCGGACGACCATATAAATAATTTTTGATGCCCCCAAAGCACGTTCCCCCCGTTTTTGAGGATGCTGAACACGATGGCGTGGGTTAAAATTCTTTTCGAGTAGGCCCCACCTCCCAAGCGGCCAAAAACATCCTCAAAAATGGGAGATGTCGCGGGTTTTCTCGTTTATAGCGAAAAACAAATTTTTCACCTTTTCGGGGGTGATTTTTGGCCGTTTGAGGGATGGGGTCAACTCTAAGAAATATAACAACCGCCAACTTGTTCAGAATCCTCGAAAACGGAGGTGAAAGACGCGATTCACCCTTTTGGGGGTGATTTTTGGCCGTTTGGGGGGTAGGGCAAACTCAAACCCCCGCCAGCGTGCTCAGCATCCTCAAAAACGTACTTTGGGTGTATTAAAAATTATTTGTGTTTCTCGTTTTTTTTTTCCAACTCACAGATTGCACTAAAATCATCAATACGCACGACGGAAAACCTGTTTGCTCGCATGGGGGTGGTTATAAATGTCCGTTTCGATTTTTTTCAACTTTTTCACAATAAAAACTAATACCTCAAGTAGAGAACGGACGTGTGGTGATAATAAAAAATCCGTCACTCCGAACTTTTTTGTCTAGAATCACATAAACTAACCGATAAATCAACAGAACGGACATGTGGCGATGACAGCATTTTCAACCTGTTACTAATTTTCCAATTTTCACCTTCCGGGTGACTAAAAAACCGTCACCCTGAACTTTTCTTCTCAATTCTCCGAGAACTGATGAAAAGTACTTGAAAATTCTGTGTGGCAATAAGTCTAAAATTTTGGTTACGGTATGCCGTACTATAATGTCTGGGTATATCGCACATTATCTAAAACTGGAAGCATCCGAGCCATAATTTTTGATTTCTTTTAATCATATATTATTAATTTTTTTTATTCAGTCGTTGAGATTGTCGATAAAAACGCAGGTGAATCTATTAACTCTCTATAGATGACAGAAAATTAGTGACTACTCGGTATGTTGATCGTATCTGCTTAGGTTTTTGATGAACTGTATAATAAAACAATAAATAATCCCATCAACTTTTTAGGAAGCTCTGTTTTGATGTTGTGTCATCTCAAGAATTTGACATAATTGTTTGGGAGGATTGTTCTCTTGTTGATAGGAATGTTTGATGAACTTTTTTATGTTAACTAGTATAAAGAAATTTTATAATGAACTTATTGTTGTGAGTGGCTTTTTATTTAACCTTAAGTCCTTTCTAATTGCTGTTTTGAAATTATTGTAACATTTTTGTTACATAAAATAGTTATTTATGCAAAGTAAGTAATTTTCGGTAAGATAAATATGGAAGGCATTTTTTTACTAACGCCACGAAAGGCCAGTCTGTACTCCGTAAACTTTATGCTATACTTATGTATTTGATATAAAGGTGCAAGATGAAGTACCGTCAGGTCAGGTTTTGAAACGAATGTTTTAATATGAACATATAATAATTGAATGATCAGTATAGGTACCAAAAAAGCCATTAATAGTGGAGTGAGATTAGACGAAAATATTCTGAAAATGGATGTATCAAATCGTGGTGCAACCAATATCTAATTTTATATTAGATTTATGTGGTACTGACTTTGAGGTTTTTGAATTAATTTTCTTTGAAAAATAAAAATTCGGCCTCATTTGAGATTTGGATAATTTATTTTGTTTAAAAACTGCCCGTCTGGCCGTTGTTATTCGAGCCTGTTGGGCTGCCTATATTCTGGCAATTTTGATTTTGTTATTTAAGTGAGGATGACGTTGGTATCTCCTCTATTACTTCGTCTCAACCAGTTTTATTAAATACCTGGCGCGTCCAATGCTATCTTCAGATAGCGTTTAAAGATACGATATCGAGCTGTCTATTTCTTACTGATGAGGCAAAATAATGCCGAAATCGGTCTAAGAATGACGGCTCCTTAAATAACAAAATCAAAGGGTTGGTGTTGCTAATATAGCTATCCGACACACGTCTTGACTGATGTAATTCAATGCCTGTGGGGGTATTTGTCCCAGGAGTAGTAGTTTTCAGTCAAATCGTGGTGCAACCAATATCTAATTTTATATTAGATTTATGTGGTACTGACTTTGAGGTTTTTGAATTAATTTTCTTTGAAAAATAAAAATTCGGCCTCATTTGAGATTTGGATAATTTATTTTGTTTAAAAACTGCCCGTCTGGCCGTTGTTATTCCAGCCTGTTGGGCTGCCTATATTCTGGCAATTTTGATTTTGTTATTTAAGTGAGGATGGCGTTGGTATCTCCTCTATTACTTCGTCTCAACCAGTTTTATTAAATACCTGGCGCGTCCAATGCTATTTTCAGATATCGTTTAAAGATACGATATCGAGCTGTCTATTTCTTACTGATGAGGCAAAATAATGCCGAAACCGGTCTAAGAATAACGGCTCCTTAAATAACAAAATCAAAGGGTTGGTGTTGCTAATATAGCTATCCGACACACGGCTTGACTGATGTAATTCAATGCCTGTGGGGGTATTTGCCCCAGGAGTAGTAGTTTTCAGTCAAATCGTGGTGCAACCAATATCTAATTTTATATTAGATTTATGTGGTACTGACTTTGAGGTTTTTGATTAATTTTCTTTGAAAAAATATTGACAAATGTTTTACAAGCTTCTCTTTATGTATAAATTCGAAAAAATTAAAAAAAATTGACTTAGCTCTTACATCCATATAAAATTCTAATTTCACTCCACTATGATAGGTGACAGAATACCAGATGATCATGCAGTTCATCAGAAGGTAAACGCATATTCTGGCGTTTTAATAGGCTTATGGATAATGCTGAACTTTCGGTGCAATAAGATGGAGGTTTACTGGATAGCCCGGGAGTTACATTAATAAGACTAGCATCGTTTGAGTTCATTCCCACGTTGTTAAAAAAGCTCTGAATGTACCATCACTTATGTAATTTTGCACAATACGTATCAATTGAAAATATCTATAAGACAGCCCATCATACTCTTTAAAAAATGAAAATTCAGTAAAATATTTTCCTATTTTTATAAACCCCGTATAGAAAATAATACCAAAGCTTTGTTCCAAACACGAAATGAAAAATTTAACATCGATGCAATATTCTGTTCGAGTTGTGTTTTCTGCATCGAAAACACGTTTCTCTGCCGAAATATACACTTCTCGCGCATCCAAAATTCATAAGAAAAATTACCATTAACACGGACCGTATCGCAGAAACAGCCTCTTTTGATGTTTTTAAGAGATGTTCCTCGGCTTGTTAGGGTGGTATTTAAAATTGATTTGGTGTCCGAACGTTTTTGCTGGACTCGATCTAAAGATCTCGATCCGAGATTAGATATAGAAACAATGCCGGGATTTATTAGGTCTACTTTATCGGCCATGTTGCGTGCTTTAATTGGACCATTTGGAATGTATCGAGAGAGAAGAGACTATCGGGTTGGGTTCTGTTCACTTTTCAATGGGAAACGAAAGTGAAATTGATTGTGTCCTTCTTGGGAGATTGGTCTTGGAATGATTACTTCATTGCGATGTGGTAGGAGGCGAAATTATAAGTTCTAGGAGCTTTATAATGGAATTCAGAATACGCAATTTTTGAGTACTGTAAACATAAACATAAACATAAACATAAATATAAATTCTACAAATTTAAAAATATTTCAGATCGTTAGATTGATTTGTCGCTTAAAATATATTTACTTTTAAATTCAAAACTATTTTTAAACATTAATTATACACAATGAGGTACATTCTAAAAATATTTCTATTTTTATACAGGATGTCCCAAAGATACACGACCAAGTTCCGTTTTTTTAAATTCGCCATTAAATTGTCGATATAATGCACCCGGGTTTCTTAGACTTATCTGCAATAGTTTTTGACTTATGTCAATTTATGTGTCAAAATAGTGTCATACAGAGATCCACAAAAAATTCAGAACTTCGGAACTATTCAAGATAACTTAATCAACTTTTTTCCAGTCGAGTTTTTAAGCTTTAGCGCATCTTTCGAGATTTAGGCGAACTGAAAATGACAAATTACAAATAGCAATAACTCGACTTTTTCAAATGCATCACCCTATATTTTATTACATCATTGCATGGAATTTTTAAGAGCTTTTTGCTGATATAGGGTTTGTGGGGTTTATTTTGTAAAACTTTACTTTAGATTTATTGCAAAATAAGAAATGTTAACGGTTTATTCGAGAAAAAAGGAATCGAGTAGGCCACTGTCGTCAAATTTGACAGAATAGACTTGAAAGAAGTTGATTATGTTATCTTGAATAGTTCTGAAGTTCTGAATTTTCTTGTGGATCTCTGCACGACGTTATTTTGACACATAAATTGACATAAGTCAAAAACTATTGCAGATAAGTCTAAGAAAGCCGGGTGCAAAGAAAGCCGGGTGCATTATATCGACAATTTAATGGCGAATCTAAAAATAAACAAAAATGGGGGGTTGTCATTTAAAAAAACAGGTACTTAGTTGTGTATCTTATTTGGGACATCCTGTATATAAATAGAACTATTTTTAGAATGTGCCTCATTGTTGGATCTATCGTAAAAAGAATCAAACCGATAGCTTGGGTAGAAAAAAGTTATGGAGCATGCACACACCCCTGGGTCACTCTGTATTTATACTTATAGGGAAGAAAACATGTTCCAGAATTTAAAACAGTTCGTGATAACTAACACCCACTCATGCGCTAAAACCCATTAAGCGACCTGGAATTAATAAGTACAATTTGATATGTCTGTCCGCTAATTATAATTTAGTGTGTTATATCTATAAACATATATGTTTAATCGGACCCGATCGAAATTGTGTATTTTGTATATACATCGTTCCAGAAACGGATTTATGCAATAACAGGTAACCGTGTTTGAGACTCGTTGACTTGGATTTTTTCTGATTGTTTAAAACCAGCTCTTTTGGTAGTATTCCATTCATTCTGCTACAAAATATTACTTTTTATTTTATTGGGTGTACAAATTAGTTCGGTCCATTTTTAGAAGATGGCTCCAGCTTATATGAATGGTTGAAAGCTTTGAAAATGTTGAATTTTGTTTTAGCCAAGCAGCATTTACGGGAGGTTTTAATTGGAAGAAAAGTGAAGCTAAAACCCATCGAACGCTTGTTTACGGTGACGATGGTCCAAATGATCAATCATGAAGGGAATACTTTTGACATAGCAAGGATGGAGATTTCGGCTTCGACGACAAGCGTTGCTCCGGATAGTCCAAAAAATTCGAGGCCAAAAAATAGAGGCATTACTCGAACAAGATCAGAATCGAATCGAACTCCCCTTCAGAAACTGTAGTGGTCGTAGAAAAAGTCTAGTGATTGTGATTCGCTCGTAACACAACTTTTAAGTATCGTATGGAATTGGTTACTTTCTGCATTTGTTGTACAATTGGTGCAATTATATTACTCTTCGGGCCCAAAAGTCAGTTTTAAATTATTGACTTTTAATTGGACTTCAGTACAGTTTTATTCTGCAATGAAAATGACAATAATATTTTTAACTCTAAATTAGCAATGTTTACTTCCAATTAACGGTAAACAAAAAAGATATAATGAAGCAACAGTAGCGCGACAAAAAGTAACAAAATTGAAGTTAAACATGGCCGTTTAAATCATGACATGAACGTAAAATGAAACGACCCTAACGTTTCCTTAAACAAACATCGGCGCATGTTCCCAATTACCCATTTACCTATACGAGGTGTTTAGAGGTCTGTCGGGTGTTAATGGAGGCTACTCACGCTCCACATATCGTAAATAATCATTATTTCTTGGGGGAGCTATTGATACGCTTTGTGACATTTTATTTTAAAATCGGGTTTGTTACTGTTAAAGGAAAAATCAAAACAGTTTAGTATTTGGCATTATTCGTTTTATTATACGCATTTATGGCTTGTTCTTATTGGGAAATATACATATACTTCTATATTTGATAAGGTAAATGTTTGGCACGAGCTTTAATATACGATTGAAGCTAATATCTCTCATTAAAATGATTTTAAACTTTTTTAGGTACGGTGGTACATAAACTGCGCCACTTTTTTTGAGCCATATTAACTAAAAAACTTGTAGCGTGCTTAGTAGGTATAATTCATTCAACACGATAAGAACTTGTCAAAAACTAGCTATTGTTTGTAGTTTTTGTTAGGATATCTAATTAAGGTAATTTCATTCTTTATTTCATCATTCATACCAGTATGGAAAAAAGAGATGGTCTTCCCTTCAGGTTAATTGCTATGCCAGTAGATGAAGAACTTGAGACCCCGACAATAACTCTGGAGCAACAGGTAAATCAGATTTCAAAAGTATGTCCTATATTGGTATAATTGAAAATATAGAATCGCATAATAACCATAATTTTGACGAGAATCGTTGTGATGGAGCAAATAATCAATTCGAAGAAGGCAATGGAGATGATATGGATCAAGTTTCTTTGTCTAATAGTTTGGAAGTGTTAGCCGAAAGAGAAAAGGACAAACAAAAATGGAAGAAAAATAGTGTGCCCCTAAAAGCTCATAAATCATTCATCCAGCGATCCGAAGAAGCTCAGTTCTTCTTGGACGATCCGAATATAATCACTATGAAACTATAGGATGGCATAATAACGATAATTTTGACGAGAATCATTGTGAAGGAGCAAATAATGAGTTTAACGAAGGCAGTGGAGATGATATGGATCCAGTTTCTTTGTCTAATCGTTTGGAGCTCTTAGCCGAAAACTAAAGGGACAACCAAAAATGGAACAAACATACTGTACTCCTAAAAGCTCATAAACCATATTCATCAAGCTCAGATCAACTTGGATGATTCCAAAATAATCACTATGAAACTATTTACTGTTTTGTTTACTGAAGTGCTTGATCAAATAGTATTTTAAACTATGGTAATTGGTAACAGAAAAAAAAATACAAACAAACAATAAATAAAAATAAAAGTGTTTATATCAATCAAACAAGTAAATATTTTCCAAGATGTAGATGTAGGGACCATTGTAGTACTCAACGAAAATCCAGTTTCAGGTCAAAGTAAGTATACTAGCAATTCTCTTTCACTTATTTTTCTATATATAATATAATATATAATATATATACTTAATAATAATAATAATAATAATAATATAGGGGGGTAGGGGCTGGGTGGCTCAGCGGTAGAGCACTGGACTCATAATCCAAGGGTTGTGGGTTCGAATCACACCAAAGGCAGAAATCTTTTTCTGATTTTTAATTAATTAAAAATTTAGAAATTGATTTTCATATACCAGGTGTGATTCCTCACTCGACCATTCACTGTTGGGTTCTAATTAACAGTGCTGTTCCTAAAGTGGCGCTGGGAAACAGTAACAAAGCCTACACAGAACACGAGGCTAATGGCCATAGTAGTCGATGCCGTTGACACAGAAGTAAAAAAAAAATAAAAAAAAAAATAAAAAAAAAAATAAAAAAAAAAATAATAATAATAATAATAATAATACCAGAAGGTGGACTAATAGAATCCATGAACGAAGGAGACGTCTACAAATACCTGGAATATCAGCAAGCAAAAACAATAGAGCAAACCAAGATCAAACAAGACCTCATCAAAGAATACATAAACAGAGTCGACAAAGTATGCCGAACGGAGCTCAACAGTAAACACCTCTTTAAAGCGCTTAACACCATGGCTATACCGGTACTCACTTACTCATTCGGTGTAATTACATGGACGGAAACAGACCTCGAGACCATCATGAGAAAAACGAGAACAACCCTTACCAAACACAGGAAACACCATCCCAAGGCAAGCACGATACGAATGACGTTACCAAGAGGGGAGGGAGGCCGAGGACTACTAAGAGATTACTTCTATAAAAGACAAAGGACGTCACCCCTCCACCAAAGCGCCTGCTTAGCTGACCGAGGGTATACACCACTGAACCTGTCCGACGAAACTCCACAACCGAACGAGGCTATCGTTAGCAGGGAGGAGAAGAATGGCTAAGTAAAGCCCTCCATGGGAGACATCCGCATGACATTGACCAAAGACATGTCGACAAACAAGCGTCGAACGCGTGGTTGAGGTGCGGGGAACTTTACCCAGAAACGGAGGGGTTTATGGTAGCTATACAAGATCAAGTAGTGAACACAAGAAACTACCTGAAACATATTGTCAAAGATCCAACGATGTTAGATGACAGGTGTAGAAAATGTAATGAGAAACCTGAGACTATCCAACACATTACATCAGCGTGCAGCTCCTTGTCTCAAAGCGAATACCTATACCGACATAACCAAGTCAGTGCTGTGATACACCAAGACATATGCTACAGGCTAGAATTGATAAAAGACACGCCCAAAATACCTTACTACAAATATGAACCACCATCAGTAATCGAAACGAGGCAAGTTACCATCTATCACGATAGGTCCATTATAACTGACCGCTGCATCGCCCATAATAAACCTGATATCGTAGTAAGGGATAAAGCAGCAAAGGAGGCATTCATCATAGATGTGGCAATACCAAACACACACAATCTGATTCCCACCATCACAGAAAAAAGAAGAAAATATACAGAACTAGCTGATGAAATTAAGAAGTTGTGGAGCCTCGACAAAGTAACCATCGTACCCATCGTCATATCTGCAACAGGAGTCATACCAAAGGACCTACACAGAAGCCTCGAGATACTAGGCCTGCAAAGCAACGTGTATAAACTCCTCCAGAAAGCTGTTGTCATGAACACCACTCGAATAGTAAGAAGATTCTTAAGTCAAGAGTAGGCGAGAGTGCTTGGTAAAAACCCGTACCTCGACCAAAATACCAGGAGAACCTGAGATACCCAGAAATAATAATAATAATACTACAAATACACCCCACAACATGTGATAGAAAATGAGAAGTACTTACTATACTGGGACAGAGACATTCAAACAGATAGGCCCATTCAACACAATAGACCAGATATCGTCATATTTAACAAGGAAAAGAAAGAAATCACCCTTATCGACGTAGCAGTTCCATCTCCCGTGAACATCGGGAAAAAAGAAAAAGAAAAAATAGGAAAATATCTACCGCTAAGCGAAGATCTAAAGCAAACTTGGCAAGCCCGAAAAGTTAACACCATTCCAATTGTCATAGGAGCAACAGGAGAAATCTTCAGAACTACCTAGAAAGCCTTGGACTCCAAAAAAACCCTCTTCTTCGAACTGCAAAAAGCGGTCATCTTAAGCACCTGCAGCATAATAAGGAAAGTGTTAAATAAACCATAGTATTAGCTGTGAACCTTGCAACTTACCTTGCCGGTTCCGAGAGCTACGTTGAAGAGCCACTGTCAGGGATCCTAACCGTACTTAAAAGGACGAAGCTCGCGCAAGTCATCTAATTATCAGGGGAAACACAATAGATCTGCAAAGGTCGCAGTGGAATAGGCCGTAGGGCCACCCCTTTTTACATCTATCTATCTACCTTGCCGGTTCCAGTGTTAAATAACCGTTTAACGTGAAAAAAAAAAATGATAATAATAATACGTACGTACGAGTGAACGCCCTTGTGCGGGGGTGAGACTGCTATTATTATTTGCCGTGGGGCTCTGGGGTGATTACTGATGACAAAAATTAACAAAACCTGAATTTCATTGAGCCGCTCGACTTTGCGATATATTTTACTTAGACGCTAGGGATCTCGAATCATCTTTTGCCGGATATCAGAAATTGGACGGCAAATTGTCAAAAACGTCGAGTCTTTTTATAAAAAAACTGTCACGCAAACTGCACAAAGGTAATAATTCTCCGACTTAAATCCCTTTCTATTCTTTGCGACGGGCGGTTTTTTCTTCTTATTTCGGAAAATAAAACGCGGGAGGTGGTGTTCCAGCTCCGGGCGACATATTTACGATCGTTCGAGAGCGAACGTCCGACGAACCTAACCTAATTTATATCGGACACTTCGTCTTCTTTGTCCGGTGTCATTCTTTGGTCCTTATTTGGCTGGACAAGACCTCGTCAAATCGCCGCGTTGCCGTTTATGTGTATCAACATTGAATGAACAGGATTGGATTCAGTTCATTTTTGCAATGACCTGGTTTTGGAAGAAAAAATCTTGCACTTGAATAGAATTCAAATTCATTTATTCGCATCAGTGTACAAAACTTGTTTAAAACAAAGTTCAGATACGTATATAAAATTGGATGCAATACAAACTAAACATAAACATATGAGCCACTAAATGTATTGTTTATAAAAATAAAATTAAAATTATATTAAAATCGTGCTAAAGGACTGCTAAAATACAAATGTAAGAAATTCCTCATTACTATAAAAAACAGTTTCTATTAAAATATCCTTAATTCTGCTTTTAAATTGTTGTAATGGGAGACATTTTAAGTTATCTAAAAGCTTATTGTAAAATTTAACAGCCCAATATCCCGGCCCAGTTTGACCACAGCCTCCAGTAGGCTGGCACAAGATTACGCTTTGTCAAGTGTCATGTTGATGTATGTCCTCATGGGTTCCGAAGTGCCCCCCACCCCCCATAATAAACATAAGGTTCTCCAATATATATGGAGAGGGAACAGCGAGAATTCTCAAGGTCTTGTATGCTTGTCTGCAATCATCCATATACTTAAGGCCAGCAAGAACTCTGATGGCCTTACGTTGTCAGCCAAAGACTCTCAACATTTCTGCCGAGTATCCCCAGACCAAAATGGTGAGATTGAAATATGGTCTGGTATGCTGTTTGCAGAACTTTTTGTGATACATTAGATGCCAGGTTCCTAAGTACATACATACTTCTTGCTAGCTTCTATATGTTCTATATGTTCACCCCTTTGGAGCTTGGGGTCCAGATGTACGCACAGAAATCTAACACTGGTCACACCATCATTCACAACCTGAGTGTCCCTAAGAGAAAATACTACTCTGTCGGTTTTCGCTTCATTGAGCAGTAATCTGTTTACACAGAACCATTCCTTGGTCACCGACTCTGCAGACACGGAACACTCAAGCGATTCCCCAAGTGCATCAGCCCTAAGCTTACTTTTTGATGCTCTATTAAAATCTGAAGTCAGAATTTTAAAATTAAAATATAGACATTTATAAGAAGATATGACTTTACATCCTTACATCCTCAATTCTTTGGGTACGGTTCTGATCGATTCGATAAAAATGCAACTCTCAATATTGTCGGACAGTTAGTCAAAGAATCGGTTTGCTCGTTTTGTCCAGGATTTGATTAACCAAATTAGCCGCGTACAATCACTGCCTACACAGCTATTTTTTATATAATTTTAATTGCAAGACTGTTTAATAGGGTGACATTCTTGCTTTAGATAACGCAGAAAGCTAATAATTTAATTAGGAAACCACATGTGATAACAGATCGATAAATTTATTTATAAAATGTGGAATTTTTGGAAGGGTGTACTTTTATAATTCTAATTTTTGCTTAAGCAAATTTGCTGAAGTTCTATAGATAGCAAATAATAATAGCCATCCCTCCCCCACACAAGCTCTGCTTCTGGGGTTCACTAGTAAGGGGGTGAATTAAAGGATGTACATCATTGTTATTATTATTATAAAACTATCAATCAATGTCGCTGGATTGTCTGGAGTTACACATGATCTTTTACCCTTAAGATTCTCCAAATATATCAATTTTTCATCGCCAGTCAAATTAAGATAAAGAAATGATTTATTTTTTTTATCTGCTGAGCAAACGTATTGAGATGGTTTCTCGTGTACACCTTATACACCAATGCTTGCAATTCAACGTCTTCGGTAGTTTTCCACGTACTCCACTTTTAAATTTTTTAAAGCACTCAAAGCACTGTGTTTAATTTCCATTGAAATTAAACAAATATTCATTGCATTCATAAAAAATAAATGGCAACAACGCCACTGACAAGCAAACATGTGCGATATTGGATGTTGGCAACAACGCCACTGATGAGCAAACACATGCGGTATTTAAGAGGCAGTTTTAATGTCATTCATTTACAAATAATTTCTAACATCCAGGTTGAAATAAGAGAAATACAGAGAAATTTATTATAAAACTGTACTTTACTTCCGGTTCCTCGGTTGATCTGCAGGCTTTGTGGCACGTAGACACACATTCCTGAACGTAAGCAAGGGCATACTATTGGCAAAGAGAACCAAACTGCCGAAATAAAACGTAGAATAGACTTGTATGGCCAGCTTTTGGCAAGTTGAGCTATATATTAAAAAATAGCGGAAAGTCTTCGATACATGTATACTGCCGGTAGCAACATAAGGTTTAGAAACAATGACAATAACAAAAAGAAGTGCTAAACAGTTGAGAGTGATGCAAAGAGCAATGGAGCGTATCATGCTTGGAATCAGTCTAAGAGATAGGATCAGGAATGAGCAAATCCGAAGAAGAACTAAAGTCGTGGCAGTGGGTGGGGCATGTGGTCAGACAGAACCATGACAGGCAGACCCCAGAAAAGATGGCTGAACGATATCAAACGGATAGCGGGGAAAATATGGTTCCAAACAGCACAGGACAGAAAGGCATGGAAACGGATGAAAGAGGCCTATGTTCAGGAGTGGACAAACGAGGCTGAAGAAGAAGAAGAAGCAAGGGAGCGCGAATTAGCAAAATATTTTAACCAGTGTGTTGTAAACTTTTAGCGTGAACGCATCATTCCGGTGGTACCGAAACCACCAAATAAGGCTTTTGTTCCGGGATATTGTATGCCCATATTTTCTCTGACAAATTCAAAGTGCTCCAATAGTGCAGCAAAATTAGTGTGGCTTTGATTGTTCAACTGACTACATCTCCGTTAATAATGTAACGTAAAAATATTTCATTTCACAATGTTTGAAAAATACAAATTCATTGTGAGTGTCTAGTAGTGTAACATAAATCATTTTAGACGTATTTATTGTTACCAATTAGTGTTGGTTAGTGTTACCAATGTAGTGATTTTTATTTGTTATGTTTTTAATCGTTAAAGTTTAATAAACTTCACAAATCTTGTGAAATAAAATCAAAAGCTCCCAAGAAAAACGACATAAAAATGTCATACACTGCACCAACGTCTGGACTTCAACAACTACTCCTTGGGCTATATGCCCCCACAGCTATTGAATTACCAGTCCAAACGCGGTTTGGAACCCGACCATGTGACTTAAACCCAACAACTTTGATTTTGTCATTTAATAAACTTGTGAAGATACGACACACTGTGATTTACCAAGAGGCTCCGCAAGCTTTGACAACTTTCGACGCAATTCTGCATTTACAAAAAGAAAAAAAAACGTTACAGGAGCGGGTAGAAAGGGACAAATTGGATTCATTATTTTAGAATTTTAAGCACGAGCATTCGTATTTTAAAAATTAATGTTGTATAAAATAGATACCAATACGAAATCTATAAAATCGGGGAAAAATCATCAAAATTGGTTATTAAATAAAAAAATTTTGTCTGGATTTTTATAGTTAAAGATAAAGGCAAAAATTTGTTCCACTGTATATATAATTTATGGAATATTTTGAAATATATTTACACTCGATTTTAGTTTTCAATGTGTACATCAGATATATCATGTTAGATAAAACAAAGCTAGAATAAAATGAACATTTTTAATTACTAAAATGCAAACGGACATCATATTTATCCATTTTATATTTTATTTATTTATTTGTTTATTTTTTGGACCTATATCTACTCCAAATAACATAAAATATAATATTTTTATTGTGGCAATGTAACAAGGTATGAAATTAAATGCTCACATACTCGAATTATTTAAATATGGCAGTATTTTCATTAAATTTTATGCTAAATGTACATAAATCATTGTAAATATTTTCCCCTATATGCATAATCGAATAAAAATAAATAAACCGATTTTAATGCTACATTTAAATTATTTCACTATAATTTAAATGTATTTAAATATATATAAAATATTGTCCACCTTATCTATGACTGGACGAAGAGATGGAAAATGAAACTTAATGAAACTAACTCACTGCATACTAACTTTACAAACAAAAGTCAGTCAGTCAGACTGTCTCTACGTAATAAGCTTATGGTTTATAAGTAGATACTTAAGCCTCTATGGACCTATGGTATCCAACTATGGGGATGCACCAAAGCAAGCAACTTAGCAATAGTGACCTCCATAGGGATCTGGAAATGGACATTGTTGACCAAACCATCAAGAAATTAGCCAAGAGTCATGAAGAAAGATAAGTTAGAATTAAATTGCTCATTGGTCACTGTTGCCCATATTGTATTATACTAAATGCCTTTATGGGTGTTTAATAATAAAAAAAAATATAAAATATGATGACCTAAAAGTTCTCAGGTATTTTATCAATACTATTCTTATAATTAAAAAATTATATTCTCAGAGAATTTGTTTTATATTTATAAATTGATAATTTTTGAATTTCTACATGTTTATTATTGAAAAATTCATAATTTCCTGTATATATAAGCGGTGAGTACATCTTGCTCCTTACAGATACTTACAGTTTAAAATGATCTTTCTCAAAAGACAAACGGGTAAAAAAATATAAACAATTTAGGTAAATGTAAACAATTTAGAAAGTTAAAAACTATACTACTGGAGCTCCCAATATCATTTTGCATAGAAACAGGCTCTAATTGTTTTTAAGTATACCCAGCTAACTAATTTTATTGATTTATGACCAATCAGCATCTTACCCTTATCATCAAGATAATTTGAAGCAATAGCCAAATAGCAAACTAATGGTTCATCAAGGGGACATCCGTCCGGGATTAAGGGCCATCACAGGGCTACCATTACAGCTGTTCCATCAACCACGATCTTTTTGAAACAGTTGATCAAAGCAATATAACATGTTTGGTGCAACCCCAAATGAAGAAAAAAGAAATAATGCTCTTTCAACAAGACAACGCGATCGTAAAAATGATACAATTACTTGAATTTCTCCTTCAGTTGCTTCTCTATCCACCATATTCTTCGGTTCTGACTCTCAGTAATTACTTCCTGTATTCAGAAATAAAAATAATGCTCCAGGGATTTAGATCCAATAAAGACATGACTGACGAAACTGAAACCTATTTTGAAGGACGAGGGGTGGAACAAGGACTGACGAGGGGTGGATAAGAAAAACAAACCAGGAATTGTATAATAATCATCATAGCAATTGTCAATGCCGGCTCAATGAATAAGGTGGCTGGGACAGTTAGAAAGGTTAAATAGAGGAAGACTGCCAAAATTAGTGCTAAAAAGAAAATCAATAGGCAGAAAAAGAAAGGGTAGAACAAGAAAGAGATGAATCAACAATTCAAAAGAAGATCTAAAGACAATAAAAGCTAGAAACTGGAAAGAAAAAACAGGAGACAGGAAGGAATTGTGTGAAATAGTGCAAGAGATACTCTAAAATAGATGGGCAAGTAATTTAAGAAATGAACTTATAGAGAAATTATAGACGTATTAAATTAAATTTTAGGCCTGTAGAGCAAATAAATAAATCCTACAAACTTATTAAGTCACCGAGTACAATAGTGAAAATCCAGGTCGAAAGGAAACGTAAAATCTAACTATTCTATAATGCTCTGTTAATTTTTCCATTTCTATTCTCTTTGCTACAAAGTAAATGCGTTTTTAAAATCCTACCATCGTATCGTATACACAACACTGCCTGAGCTATTATTTCATTGTGATAAGGGCCTTTCTCTTACGTTGGCGCACAATGAATATTATACCTTATCAGCTTAAAGTTATTGGTGTATATTTTGCAGGCTTGTGTGTTTTTGAGTCACGTAACTTGTTTATTCTTAATTAAATTTTTCTTTTATTGCCGCCTTTACACGCGAATAGTTTGCATTTATAGTAGAACTAGTTAGATAGTATGTGATAGATAATGACGATACGATTCTAAATAGTGTTAGTAGACAGTACTATAGATACAATGCTGTTTCACGATATTTGTTTGGGATTACGAACTGTATTGAGAGAATTATAAGTACTGAAAGATTTTAAATCT
Source organism: Crepidodera aurea (assembly GCA_949320105.2). Classification (NCBI taxonomy): domain Eukaryota; kingdom Metazoa; phylum Arthropoda; class Insecta; order Coleoptera; family Chrysomelidae; genus Crepidodera; species Crepidodera aurea. The sequence goes on along the minus strand of OX439475.1, from coordinate 34,127,163 downwards.
GTTTTTGTAAAGCAACAGGATCGAATTTACTACTGTTTTGTGGTAAATTCATAGAAACAGTCTCGAATGCAGAAGGTTGATCTAAAATTGAGTTATTTTTTTTGTTTCTTCTTTTTATTTGTTAAAATACCCTTTGCGGGGCATTTATTAATGTTACAATCTGATCATATAACGATCAGTGAGTAATTTTTGTTCGACTTAAATTAATGTGTTTGAAGATTGGATAACTAAAGTCTACTCACTAGTGTACCTAAGGTTCTGATAATTTTTTTACACCTTACTTAACGTGTATTCACTATGCTCTACTTTTTTCTGTAACTTTCACTTACACTAACTTAAAGGGCTTCATCCTCTTGAGTCTTCTAACTAGATCACTATTATCCAGGAGCTGGATGGCCTCGACATTCACGTTTTGTTGGAGTCGTTGTTCGTGACTTGCAAATTTGTTAATTGTTTGTTTAATAGTGTCCATCTCCAAGTACCGGTGGAGGTGACTGTTTCTGCAATACCAGGGAGCGTTGACTATGCTCCTTAATGCTTTGTTCTGGAATCTCTGGATTATGAGTAAATTACTCTACCTGGCACAACCCCAAAGCTGGATACCGTATGTCCATACCGGTTTCAGAATTTGTTTGTATTCCAATACCAATACATTTTTCTGAATTTTATGTTGAGTTCTTCACGTTTCTTTTTGACATGGACTTTCCAGAGTAGTCTCGCATCTAAATTAAGACCTACATACTTTGCTGAATTAGCATAAGGGATCTTGGTATTATTTATTCTGATTAGTGTATACTCATTGTTTTCGTTAGTATAATTAACATGTAACGATTTATTTTCATCTAATTTGATTCTCCAACGATTGGCCCAATTATTATTTATATCTAATCATGTTTGTAGTCTTCTTGCAGCCTTTTCGTGGGTTTTCCCTACTGTAATGATAGCCGGGTTATCTACAAAGGTGTATTTTGCTCTAATTCAGGAATATCGCTAGTATATAATAGGTGAATGACTGGCCCTAATACACTTCCTTGTGTATGCTTCTTCCTGTTTAATCCTTTCTGATATATTTGATGCTAATAATTCTGAATACTGTTATGGCAATAATCGATTCATTTTGTATCATTCATGCCAAACTCTATCGAAAGCTTGCGCTACATCAAGGAAGACAGTAGAGCTAACTTTTGTTCTAAGGTTTTTTCGATAATATTAGTTATTCTAAGAACTTTGTTTATAGTTGAATGGCTATCTCTAAATCCAAACTGATGTGATGGAATTAGTTTCTTTTCTTCTATAATAGGTTTTAGTCTTGTTAGTAATATTGTTTCATACAGTTTCGAGATTACTAGAAGTAGGGATAAAAGTCTGTAAGAATATTTTTAAAAATAATTTATGAATTCCAACTTCTAGTTTTTGTGAAGAAAAAATGTGAAAAATGTGAAAAAAAATTAGAATATTTATTCATACTCAAATGTGATAGTGACAGTTTGTAAAAAGAGAAAAAAATGTTTAAATATTATAATGGCGACTTGTTTCGACCACCTGGATCATCTTCAAGTTTTATCGAGTTAATTAGTAAAAAATAAATAAATCTAAAAGTACTACTTATGTAACAATTAAATAAATACGTTCCTGTAGCACTTACGATCGACCGCATGACACCCGAACCGGACAGTTAGTTTTTAATTTGATATTTCACAACCCGAGCCTCACATTTACACTTCCAGTCCCATAATTCATCTTTTCTTTAAGAATTTTTTATTTAACGCATCCAATCTGATGAGTAACTCATTAGATGTAACTGTTTTCTTTTATGATTTAGAATTAACGGCGGGAGTGCAGTTGATTAAGAAATTTGGTAATGTGATTCGTGAATTATTGCTTCTGTCTCGGTTGGTTCCTTCACCGAAGGACGAAACCTGTTTCTGTGTGTACCTTGGTCGTTTATTTTTGAGGTATTGGATTTCTTATTAATATTTGTATATAGCACCTTTCAGACTTTTTTTGATGTACTTACCTAATGAGACATCCCAGGTTAAAAGTTAAATCCCTGTATTCCCTAACTCGTACAAACCCTTTATCACAATAAAGGGTTTGTACGAGTCTCTTTCAAGACGTTTCTAATAAGTTCTCTAGGATCGATGTGCTTGCTTTTATAGCCCCGATAATTGAACTCTACTTATTGTAGATGTTTTTATTTTGAAGCAGATATGTAGAAAGTATGCATTCAATTGGTAAGGTCTCAAAGTCAAGCCGTAAAGGAAGCCACATAGATCTTCATGGATATGGCTACGTATTAGTTGAACAAAAGATATAGGAGCTGTAAAAAACAGAAATTTTCTGAAATATTCGACATATTTATCCGTCTGTAAGTTCTACGTACTCTTTTCCCTATTATAATATACTGTTATGGTATTAAAATTTTGAAATGTTGGGGGGAATTATGTAAAATGGACTTTAAAATTGAAAGATGGTTGTTATGGGTTGTTAGTTTATGTTGATTATGAGAATGTGAAGTTTGTAAAAATGTCAGAGATAAAATTAAAAATAAAAGACATTCGGTCTCGAAATTGAGTGAACCCAAAAAATGAAGGAAGACAACAAGATAAAGAAGATTTGGGGAAACTGATGAAGAGTATGGAAAAAAATAAAGAAGATTTGGAGAAAATGGTGAAAAGTATGGAAAAAAATAAAGAAGATTTGGGAAAAGTGTGGAAAAAAATAAAGAAGATTTGGGAAAAATGATGAAAAGTGTGGAAGAAACTATGGCTAAGAAAATGGAAGATAGTCTACAAAAAATGGCTAAGAAAATAGAAAACAAGCAACAAGAAATAAATAGAAGACAAGGGATAATAGAACAGAAGATAATAGTACAAGAAACAAAGTCCGAACGTCATTTCAATTGGTGCCACAATGTGTGGCTCGAAATTGAGTAAACCCAAAAGATGAAGGAAGATAATTATGGAATAATGATGGTCTTAATGGAACTAAGAAGACTAGGCGAAGGAAGACCACAAGATAAAGAAGATTTGGGGAAACTGATGAAAAGTATGGAAAAAAATAAAGAAGATTTGGGGAAAATGGTGAAAAGTATGGAAAAAAATAAAGAAGATTTGGGAAAAATGATGAAAAGTGTGGAAGAAAATATGGCTAAGAAAATGGAAGATAGTCTACAAAAAATGGCTAAGAAAATAGAAAACAAACAACAAGAAATAAATAGAAGACAAGGAATAATAGAACAGAAGATAATAGTACAAGAAACAAAGTTAGAACGTCATTTCAATTGGTGCCACAATGAGGGGATCGAAATTGAGTGAACCCAAAAGATGAAGGAAGATAATTATGGAATAATGATGGTCTTAATGGAACTAAGAAGACTAGGGGAAGGAAGACCACAAGATAAAGAAGATTTGGGGAAAATGATGAAAAGTATGGAAAAAAATAAAGAAGATTTGGGAAAAATGACGAAAAGTGTGGAAGAAAATATTCAAGAAAATATGGCTAAGAAAATGGAAGATAGTCTACAAAAAATGGCTAAGAAAATAGAAAACAAACAACAAGAAATAAATAGAAGACAAGGGATAATAGAACAGAAGATAATAGTACAAGAAACAAAGTTAGAACGTCATTTCAATTGGTGCCACAATGAGGGGATCGAAATTGAGTGAACCCAAAAGATGAAGGAAGATAATTATGGAATAATGATGGTCTTAATGGAACTAAGAAGACTAGGGGAAGGAAGACCACAAGATAAAGAAGATTTGGGGAAAATGATGAAAAGTATGGAAAAAAATAAAGAAGATTTGGGAAAAATGACGAAAAGTGTGGAAGAAAATATTCAAGAAAATATGGCTAAGAAAATGGAAGATAGTCTACAAAAAATGGCTAAGAAAATAGAAACAGAAGATAATAGTACATGAAACAAAGTCAGAACACACAGAAAAGGAAATTAAAAGAATAGAAAGAAATAAGAATAAGAAATAATAATAATATAATATATTGGAGAAAAACATGGAAGACAAACTAAAAGAAAATATGGAAATAGCTGAAGAAGAAAACTTGAGTACAAGAAAAGAATTAAACAAAAATATTCAAATAAAAGAAAAATTTAACAAGAAAATGAAAATCAATTTTAAAATATCTAATCAAGAAGATAGGAGCAAAGAAAAAGAAGTAAATGATGATATACCGAATATTAAAAGTCAAATAGAACATGGTAAATTTAGCATTCATTTGTTATTCTCTCAAAAATACCAAATGAATACAAATTTGGGGGAAACTGTTATGGTATTAAAATTTTGAAATGTTGGGGGGAGTTATGTAAAAGGGACTTTAAAATTGAAAGATGGTTGTTATGGGATGTTTGTTTATGTTATTAGAATGTGAAGTTTGTAAAAATGTCAGAGATAAAATTAAAAATAAAAGGAATTTAAAAAGAAAAAGTCGTAGATTTTGTTGCTTACTATATTTATTATTTTGACCAACTAAGATGACATTTATAAATAACACCAAGTATGTCTTCGAACAATAATCTGCTACAAGTATGTAGATGATTGTTCCAAGGCATCAACAACTACGAAGGTTTACGTAATTTAAAAAAAAATAATTGAAACGTCCAAACAAATGACCCTTAAGAAAACCATTTCAGGCCCATAAGTTTTTTATTAGCTGGCAAATTGCGCAATAAACCTAATTTTGAAATAATGGCCAAGACCTGTGACCATTAAAAACTTTCAGGACTAATTCCGTTTTATTTTTGCGTGTCTGATGCCGCCGGCGATACCGCGGCCGATATGGCGAAATAATGACTTTATTCGAACAACATCAGTCACCGACATGTCATTCGGTGGCAGTGTAGATTAGCAAAAGCCAGAATAACATTTTTTTATGGATAAAGAACGGCGCGGTGGGAGTTCGCGTGGAATAAAAATAAAAACAGATTAAATTAGGTTAATGTAAAACCGAAACCGTTAAACTAGAATGATAATTTACTACGTATAGTCGGAATCGATAAAAACGCTGCGTTTTCAAGCTATAGAAAAAAAAATAGTAGAATCACCTATAAAGATCTTGACTGCTCAATCATATAGTTTGATGTCGAAGTTTATAAATTTGCAAGAGATGTGTATAGAGGATTTAGAAATGTTTTTTTTACCGTCAAGTTTTTCAATTTTCAATACAGTAGTTGTTAACATCTTAATTTGCTATTTTAAGGATTGACATGCTTGCTTTTATAGCCCCGATAATTGAACTCTACTTACTGTAGAAGTTTATAATTTGGAGCAGATATGTAAAAAAGATGGTTTTATGCTACTCGAATTTTAATATCTTGAATAGTTTTTAATTGGCGAGGTCTCAAAGTCAAACTGCAAAGACCACATAGTTCTCCATGGATAGGACCACATATTAGTTGAACAATAGTATATTGTCTCACAAGGGCAGAAAATGAGCTTTAGCAGCCCGAAATACAGACAGAATTTAATCAGCAACTTAAGTAATAAAAATGTACCAATTTATTTATTATATATTATTTCCAGTTGTTAAACAATTCATAGGATTTTTCGTACCATTGCGCGTTGTCTTGTTAAGTAACAAATTTTATAGAAGCATTACTACCTTCTTCTTGCAAGTCTGGTGGAGTATTCGTAAATTCTTCATCACTGCCATTTTCACTAATTCACATAATCACAATTATTCAGAATCAGAATGTATTTTTATTTTAAAATTTAAAAAGGTGCGTTGATAATGAAAATCGTGTTCTTTATGATTTTTGCGGCCCAAGTCCCGGAAATATTACTTTTGGACTGATTTTTATGGTTGATATGATTCATTTTCAGACATGGTAGGCGAAAAAAGATAAAGGGGCTGTAAAAACCATCACAAATTATAGGAATGCTAATGTAGGTTCTGACCACTTCTTAGTTATAATGGAAAAACACGAGGAATTGTTGAAATTAAGAAGAAGAATATATAAGCCCAAACTTATAGTTATAGGAACCAACCGAGACAGAAGCAATTATGATCACATAAACACAATAAAATAGTAGTATATGATACAAGGACGAGAAGTGTTACTTTTTCGGAGAATTATGGAGTTTTTCCACTGTCAGAAATTTGAATTGTTTGTCTTTGTAGTCAAATAACTTTGAAGTTTAAAATTTAAAAGTTTTATGTATAAAAGATTTATAAATATTTTCATACAGACAGAATTTTAGTGTTTTGATATATGATTATTTGGACAGGTTAAAAAGTTGAAAAAATATGGTACACCCAGTATATAAATTTTCAGAAATACTCCCTGTAAGCTGCTGATCTCACCTATGCTGAAAACTGATACAAAATCTGCAATTGTAAATAAACCCACACCATTTTTGCGACACGATTTAGAAATAACAAAAAAGTGTCGAGAGGGTATAGATAAGAATCGACTGGGATGGCCATTGTATGCAAAAGCTACCAGAATACATATTTCTGTCAAACGTCTGGACACCATAACTTAAATCGAGCCGCATTTTCACGTTTTTACTCTTGTTTTATGCCATAGATGCACCATGTGTCCGACAACTTTTCTACACGCATTCCGTATGGGAATAACAACAGAGAAATATGTGTATTCTACTCCACTCTTTCTTTCTAGGAATTTAAGTTTTATTTATTTAAGAAGCCCAGGAAGCATTGAAGTCTCAAAAAATCCGACGAACGTAGGGTAATGTAGGAAATAAAATTATGGAAATTTTTATATTCATTTTTTTTCCTGCAGATTCTGTAGGGTGTTTTCTAAATAAACTCACAACACAGATTTTTTTTTTGCAGCAAAAGGGTAAATTAAACAAATAATGAAGAGAAAACAACAAGAACAAAGATTACACAGACATCAGCAATAGATACAGTAGTAGCAGACAGTCTTTTTTTCAGGTTATGTTTCTAAAAATCTATTTTTCAAGTTATTATTTAAACAACTTTGCTCTTTAATTATTTAACTTTAATCAACCTGTTATTATTTAATAACAATTGTGTGACTAAAATACGAAATTAAAATACATCATTAATTGCATCCTGCATATTCTTATGAATATTTAACATGTACGTATCTCCTCAAAATTCCTATTAAGGAAGTGGTCGTACGGCCCTTTGGAACCAATACTTTGTGTTTAAATACCGCTAAATGAAGCCCAAAGGCACGCTTCATTGTTTATCAAATACCACACTTCCTCATTGTTAATATCTGTTAATGATCTAAGGCCTTATACAGAAAAAGATGGAAGGTGTACTACGGAATATAAATCATATTCAGTGTCTTTTTTAATTGCGCATTTTTTAAAATAGAAGAATTTACGGAGTTTTTAAATAAAAGTTTATTGGTAGAATTAAAATGAACATACATATGCACAAGTTACTTTAGTTTTTTCTCTTTTGAGTTCTAAACACATCGTTTGTTGGAGTAACTTATAGTTGGACCACCCTTAACCCTTAAAATCTCTGGTTTGATAGATCTTTGCAGTGGCATAGCACAGGTACTTCCATTTTCTCTACAGAGAGAGTCTTTCACCAAAATATTCGTATGTTTGTTGAATCTACAAATTATTTTTGTACCCGATAGACTTGTTGTTGTTTGTTAATTTTAACGTCTCTTTTCTGACCTAATCGCCTAAACTGGACGGGACCTACAGCTTATCGTGGGCTCCGAACCACGGTCCTCAATCACCTTAAACCCAGGACTATGCCTTTGTCATGCAGGTGATCTACCGACTAACAAGTGTGTAATTGCGTCACCAACCCCTATCAGTTCCACGAGATATCCGATCTCATCCGGCCTGTCCGGCGTGAATGAAACTGCGTATGACACAAATACCTTTTTGCACTTGCCAAAGTCTTATCTGACTTTAATTCCACTTGAATGCAACAGGATTCGAACCTACTCTCCGAACACTGACCAAGCTGAATTGGCAGACGCCTTACCAACTAGGCCACCGTGTCCGATACCCGATAGACTTATATTATACTTATTTCTTTATAAACGTCTTGTTTTTCTGCCCATTATTCTCTTCAATAGTGTATTGTCCCATGTTTCATGTGGTCTGCCTCTTCCTTTTCTGTATCTTAATTTTGTATCCCATAATTTTCTTGCTTGTTGTGTTTCGCTCATTCTGTTTATATTTCCAACCATCCAGTTGTTTTCCCCCTATGTTCTCTATGTTCTATGGTTGAATTCACTTTTAATTGTTGTCTTATATAATTTCCTAACCTGCCCATCTTCGTAACCCCTTCAACAGATCTGAGGTCCTTCATTTAGATTGCTTGTACGAGGTATCAGAAAAAATCAGTCCCAGCCTACCACACGCTATTGGATGTAATTACCTTTTTTATGATAAGATCAACTCTACAACTCACGACAAAGAAACGTTGAATTTTTCTTTTTTTTTTCTAAATTTTAATTTTGTTTCTCAAAAATCAAGGTTCTTGTTTAACGAACTCAACTTATTTTGTAGTGTTCTAGGATTACAATATCTTTTTGAAACATCTTATATAAGAATAATTTTGTTTCCTGATATTTGTACATGTAAAATAATAAATATTGATTAATTGAACCTAAACCCATTGTGTTTCTTTTAGCCAGAACAACAGTGTTTCAAAAATTATTTTTCGCTGTGTAAACGTAGTATCGAGCTAGTCTTTTCGCGAAAATTTATCTAGTTGCTAGGGCATTTATCCTTCTTGCGGCTGGGCTTGTCAATTTTTCTTTATTTACAAGAAATACGTGCGATGCCGCAAATGAATTTATACAGAGAAACAACGCATTTCTCACAAGAAGTTTTACGAACTTGGGTGGGAGTTCGGAATGGGTATTTTCAATATTTCAAGATGAAGAGAATTTGTGAAAAATTTATAACACACTGTCATATTAAAAGAGAGAACGAGGTGTGTTATTTTTCATAAGTCTGGATTGTTCTACTGTAAATCATATTCTGGATTATTTTTTAAAATACCCTTCTTAAAAATGATAAATTTGGAAAAATGCAGTCAGAAAATGAAGTAACACTATTTTTTAGTTAATTTTTTGAAGTCGTTTAAAAAATATTAAACTGGCATCTACAAAAATTTACGTTATAGGAGGAAGAGAGTTATTTCCAATTCATTTTTAATATTTCGATTTTCCAAAATTTCCTAGTATCTTTTATTGCCTCTTTATTTTTATTTTGTTTTATCAAATTCTATTCTACATTCACAATTATTGCATACCAATTGTAGCTCACCTTCTATGGTCTATCTTTCTATTTTTCTTTTCAAATTCATTGCTTTCGTTATGTATTTCTACTAATATAATTTCAAAATTTGTATAAATATGTTTACCGACTTTAAAATTCTTTATTGAAGTCTGACATCCAGCGATACGCCACCTGGAGCTTTGTTTTCGAACACAAAGTAGGATGAAGTTTCCATAAGAAATGCATTACATCAATTTACAAATACATTACAGAAATTTCTAAAAAGTACGCCTTGAAATCACGTAACTTCCCAAATGTGGATCCAGTTGAACATGAGAAGAATATCGAGAAAAACGAGAAGAGACTGATAAGAAGAACAAGCAGAGAAGAAAGAAATCAGAATATTGAAAAGAAGAAAATCAAACTTGATGAATCCAGTGAGAGAAAAAAGGAAGAAGTACCTGGAGAATCATCAGAATTTAAGGACGATCACCCCGTTATTGACACAGACAGTGAAATCCAAAATAAAAATTCTGCGAGCGGTGTCTAGGAGACATCGACAAGGAACGTCGAAATCCAAGATAACAGTGGCGATTTTAGAACGAAATTCATAGACCAATTAAGAAACGATGCTGATTTGAGTACAGCAACCGGAATCGAGTCTTTTGCATTACTTGAAACAATTTTGGACATTGTGAAAATTGCGGACTTAGAAAAAGATGATTCTTCAATTAAAATGAATCTAAGAGATAAAGTTATTTTAGCGTTTGTTAAATTCAAACAAAATTTATCTTACGCTTTTATATCGATTTTATTTAATTGTACCGATAAGCACTGTCAAAGAATTTTTTGCGATTCTATTGCTCTACTGAGCACCAGTTTGCTTGGCTAACGAAAGAGCAAATTCTAAAAAATATACCATCATGAGTAAACCAGTAAGGAATTTTTAATTTATTAGATTCGACATCCTAAGACCGGTTTCTGCCTTTTGGCTTCATCAGTTAGGCTTTTCGAATCCATTAAATAAAATTTCAAACTCGTACAAGTCAATAGTTATATCTGCTATAAGATAACATTATTAGATGTGCTACCATCTATGGTAAGAAGAGAGTTTTGACATTAAATTTTGACTGAATCTAGTCAAGATGTCACTCTCTTCTTTTTTTATCCCTTTCAGAGATTAATAGAAAGTGAGTAAACCAGTATGGAATTTTAATTTATTAGATTCGACATCCTAAGACCGGTTTCTGCCTTTCGGCTTCATCAGTTAGGCTTTTCGAATCCAATAAATAAAATTCCAAACTCTTACAAGTCAATAGCTATATCTGCTATAAGATAACATTTGTAGATGGGCTGCCATCTATGGTAAGAAACCGGTCTTAGGATGTCGAATCTAATAAATTAAAATTCCTTACTGGTTTACTTACTTTGTATTAATCTCTGAAAGGGATAAAAAAAGAAGAGAGTGACATCTTGACTAGATTCAGTCAAAATTTAATGTCAAAACTCTCTTCTTACCATAGATGGTAGCACATCTAAAAATGTTATCTTATAGCAGATATAACTATTGACTTGTACGAATTTGGAATTTTATTTAATGGATTCGAACTGATGAAGCCGAAAGGCAGAAACCGGTCTTAGGATGTCGAATCTAATAAATTAAAAATTCCTTACTGGTTTACTCACTTTGTATGAATCTATGAAAGGGATAAAAAAAGAAGAGAGTGACATCTTGACTAGATTCAGTCAAAATTTAATGTCAATACTCTCTTCTTACCATAGATGGTAGCACATCTAAAAATATGCCATCATGTTTTGCACAATATCAAAATGTACGAGTAGTGGTCGATTGTACTGTTTAAAAGTGCACAAACCTGTAAAGTTATGTAACACATTTTTTATTAGTACATGATAAATATTCCAAATTTTCTAATCCAGTTCTAAAAAATAAGAAAATGTAATTAAAAATAACTTTTTAAAATGAACTTTTTATCACCTGAAGACGATTGTAGATACACACAATCGAAACGTCGTGACAAAAGATTGAAAAATCTTTATACCTTTAGACAATGAAAGTCCTAAACTCCACTTTACAGAAAGCCACTAAGTCCACACAGCCACTGTCACTTTCAGTAATTTTTTTCCCGCATTTAACCAAATGTCCAGCGTATACAATGCGTTCAGCTTGTTTGAAATTTAGTTTTCTAGGGTCTGTTCCAGCCAATTCGCATATTTTGTCAATCGTAAGAATCATTTTTTTATATTTAATAAGAGAGCAATACTGGGATAGAAAACCCATGTCCCCCATGTCAGATCCCAATAAGAAGTAATTGCATTTTAATTTATTTTTTATTACTACTTTATTTTCTAATTATTCTTCAAATAATTCATGTTTTACTATTTGTTTTTTAAATCTGAAACTATCCTTTTTCTCATTTTTCTTTCGTTTCCTTTTTATTCTTATTCTTCTTCTTTTAATATTAAATTTTTTGTTTATATTTTTTATTTTTGTTTTTAATAGACCCATCATATTCTTCAATTATTTTAACGTAATTTACTATTATATTTTCAAAGGTTACCTTATTATTTATTTCTTGTAAAATTGTATTTTCTTCTCGTTTATCTTCTTCTTTTACTTATTTCATATTTCTTTTCTTGTATTTCTTTATTGGTATTTTCCTTTCTTTATTTCTTTTACATTATTATTTAATTTCATTCTTGTTTGTTTAATATCCTTTATTATCCTTCTTTTGATACTGACATTCTTATTTTATTTTTTTTTCTATTTCTATTCAATCAATCAGTTATATTTTGAAATATTTATTTGTTTCTTCTAACTTATCATTTATATTTGTTTTATTTCTTGCTTCCGTTTTTTAATTTACTTGTGTATTATTTTTGGTTTTTCCGTTATTTCTTGTCTTTTATTTTTTTCATCGGGGCATTTCTTAAGTTATCCTTCTTCATATTATTCATCTTTAATATTTTTTCTCTAGTTTATTTTCATCGAAACAAGTGAAACATCACTTATCGATTATTACTTTGTTCACCCCGCTTTTCATTGTAAATCCTTTTAAATCCATTTATTTATTTATATTTTCTTTATATATTTATATTTATAGTGAATAAAGTTCTATTATTATTATTATTATTAACATCTACAATATAATTTAAAATACATTTACTGGTATTGTCTTTTTTAAACAATGATCCAAGAATAACTGGAGAAACTAGAAGTAAAAATTGATGCGAAACTGATCCAACTTTAGATTATCTCCATAATTCACACCAACATTATTCCCACCAAACAATTTACGAAGTTCGCCACGTAAAGATATAAATTCTGATAAACCAATGACTTTTTTGCATCTACCCGTTTAATGGGACCCGGATCTAAAAAGCCGGTGTGACAGAGTAGACATCCAAACTTTAGGAAGTTGTCGAAGTGTTCCGGAGTTCATAATATAAGAAACTAAGCTGATAGGATACATCTTCTGATCTGAGTTCGGAGTTCTGAAACGCAGCAAATCCAGGAAACTATCACTACGTTTACACAGCGAGGATATAATAAAGTTTTGCGAATTGAAAGGATTCCGGGTTCGAAAAAAATTCTATATGTTTAAAAACTAAAACAAAATCAAAAAAATATCAGTACAATTCATAGAGAGTGGATAAATCGATTTAAAACTGATAGAAGAAATTCAATTGCTAGCATTTTGAGAATATTTCGGAAGATTATTAATATTAAAATGTAGGATTTTTTATTTATTTATAATTAACTTGTCTCGACAGCATAGGTCATTGATACGGGAACAAAATACAAAACAATAATGGATTAGATTAAATCAAGTTGTATAGTTGACAGTATTTTACAAAGAACATTCAACTGTTGAAGCCATTAGATATTCATGGGTCAAACGAGAGTGTCCAATTCGAAGCCTCCGTATCTTTTCGCACCAAAGGGGGAATTTGTAGCTGTTCTATTCCAGCAGTTTTGCCAGGTATCATACATTTTTTTTGATGGTCCGCCTGAGATCTGTGTATAATTGGATACGTTGAAGGGGTAATTCAGAGTAATATGTTTTTTTTGCTGATTTGTCTGCTTTCTCATTTCCCGGGACTCCTACATGGGATGCACGTAAAAAATAGGGTGAAAATTACGTTCAAGTTGTCTAAAACAAACATCACCTTTAACTCATTTTTATGTTGTAAAATAAAATACGTTGTATTTAACGATATTAAATATCCTACTATAATTGTGGAATATTACACGTCAATTATCGTAATTTTTCGGTAAATCTGTTAATTTTACCATTTCCATATTTCGTTTTCCGTCAGCGAGTACTATCTTGGTCATGGGAATTTAAGTGACGTCAGTTCATCCTGAACTACTAGCTTGCGGTCATTCTTTTCATTGTTTTCGGCAACGCAAATGTAAACTCAGGTTACGCTTCTCCATTTTTTAATCAATGTAATTGATTTTTTATAATTTTTGTGCTTCTAGGAGCGCTTAAAGTGGGCGACAGTTATTTAAACAGCAGGAATGGTGTTAGTTGTGATTTATAATAAAAAAAAAGTACTAAAAGTAAGATTGATTTGAGTACCACATGATTTTTTTCTATAAAGTATGGTAATTAATAGAAGTGACCAAAAATCTTAAATTGTGTGTAAATAAATCCTGTCTAAAAACCCTTAAGGTTCATTGGTGTTATTGTTGTTGATCTCAGAACTTCTAAAAGATTTGTTTAATAGGCATATTTTTAGAGAGTTATAATGTAGCTGAGGCCAAATTGGAAAATCTTGTTACTATTTACAAGTTACTAATATAATTTTATTAATTATTTTCCAATTTGTTGATAGCTCAAAAGATTATAGTGGCAATATTTCGGAGAGTGGCGTGGGTCATACATTCACTTATTTGTTTAGTTTTATGCTGGTGAGTGACCACAATCACAAGGTAAGTTTAAGTTATTTAATACAGTTAGTAGCAGCCAATAACAATAATTATAAACCCTGAGATTTGTAGAGAAAACCTGATTTAAATTTCCCCCTTTGTAGCTACTAAGGTTCACAGGCGTATATATAGTAATTATTTAAGTAGATTTATGTAGATAATTATAGTAGTAATTACTTAATCGAACAGAATCTAAATATCCTGTAAATGCTATATATAATATGTATAATGTTAACTATTTCAATGACTAACGTCTTGTAGGATATCAGGCAGTGATTGTCTAAATGCACGAAGAAACTAGGTATTAGAAATTGGAAAGTTCTTACTTGGAAGACAACAACAACAGTTATATTGGCGGTATGCAAGCTGGTGATGAATCGAGTAGCAGCTAGTCGAAGTAGGTATAACACGTCCTAAATACTGGATTCCCAATAACTGATACGTAATGATTGATGGTAATAATTGATGGCAATGAGTGATTGATACGTAACGAGTGATCCCCTAAAAGCAATAATATTGGAATTGTAGATTTATATCACCAATAAGGTCAAGCATGCTTACCGGAGATTTATAGCAGTCTTTTTAGATAAGTATAATCTATCCGCAAATATCGGTAAATCCATTTAGATTACTTATTCTTATACTATATCTGTTAGATGATATTTTTAACCAATTTGTTTTAGGTTGAAACAATTCGAAAAAGTTCGGAAATCAGAACCTCATGGCCCAAATCTCAACCAAGAACAAAAGAAGATCAAAAAGAAGGAAGTGAGTGAGAAAGACACATTTCCTGACCTAGGGGTTTATTGGTGAACATAAATATCTGACCATAGTAGGCATTTTAGCCAGGTGTAGGCATACCTAATAACCTTAATTGTAATATCTACCAAAATATAAGAGAAGACGAGCAGAGTTCAAAGGTCACTAAAATAGTTCTGAACATTGTAAACAAATGAATAAGGTTAACTTAAATTAATAAACAGTTAAAATATCTGAACTCTTTTGAAATTCCTAAAGTAAGTAAATATTAGGTTCTTAAGATTACTAATACTTGATTTAAACCTGAAAGTATTGCAAGTGTCTGTCAAAAGTGTGTAGGAAATGAAAATAAAATAAAATATATTTATTCAATTTGTCATATATTATTTATTTCAGCTTTTGAAACAATAGTATCAAAATTATGGTAGAGCAGAACTCGTTAATCTTAAGTCAGGTAAAGCTCAAATTAAACTTGGCAAATGCTGAAAAACTGATTCCCCCTGAAAATGTTCCGTTTTGCATTTTTCAGCAAGGTGGTGACATACCTCTTGTATTTCTTGAACTATTAGGTTTTGTGAGTACATTTTTTTGAATGAGTGGATAGATGACAATGAATCTGTGCATACGCTGCTTTTTGGCTATTGCACATAGAGAATTCAGTATTCCAATTTAGTTCAGCAGTATGTATGCTGCAGTTGGTAGATAGACGGCTTGTTGTTATAATAGTGTTTTCAGAAACAACGACACATCCAACTATCTCCGCACCCTTCCATGCATCTGTCATTTGTCATAACTATTAGTAAGTATGAGTTCAGAGAAAGCTACCCTTAGAAAAGAACTGGGCGTATCGTTTTTATTGCCATTAAAGAGATTAGTGTTGAAGTTGGGCAGTTTTTTGGTCCAAGTTGGGAGATTGACTGAATCCAATCCAACAATCCCTTGTATCGTTGCCGGAAATATGGTATCTACGAAACTACGTCGACTACCCTGTATATCTAAATCAAATACGCTCAAAATATATACAATTTTGTTAATTCTATACTTAGAAGCATTAATATTTAATGAAAAATGGAAAACTTTAGGTAAGTAAGACGTTTATTTATTAATCGTAAACCGATGCGCGCCATAAATCGATAAACGCTCCAAAATAAGACATTAAAGACGCTAAGAACATATTATCTATACCGTTTTGGTTACTTTTTATTTTTTATTATTACTCGTCGGCTATGAAATAGATCCCAGCGCGTTGATCCGTAGACTTTAAACAAGATAATGGCGAGAATAGAGGATTATCGGCAGCAAATATCTGCATGTCGGTAAAATAGCTCGCTGTCATAAATTCTCTCGAGATATATGAAGATATATTAGAATTTTCTAGCTACATTTTATTGTGGGATATATTTATTGGGTAATAGTTCTAGATACTGGATGATTTATCATGGTCCTAGTGTGTGTTTAAAGTGTGTACTGAAATTGTTGCTTCATTTCTATATAAGGAGGGTCGAGATAGTGGCGATTCGATAATTTGTACTACTATAACCTTAATACCCAATTTTAATTTGCTTTGTCTGTAATGTACAATACTTTTTCTTTCCTTCAGGAAAGAAAACAATTCTCGAGCACGCAATGTACAACTGCCCATCCGAAAAACACGGCAATTCAAGATTTATTACACACACCTCTAATGATTGACCTTGTGATTATTAGCATTCTGTTTACCTCCAAACGCTGCTAACGATTTTCTGCAGTCAATCTCTTTTGTATTACACAATTCTTAGCTGAGCCACCTGATGGAGAAGTCAGGTAGATGTAATCTATACTGATTTCTCCAAAGCATTCGACACATTGGATCATTCCCTCCTATTAATCGATATCAATATGTTCAGTGCCTCGGATTTAAATCACGAACTTTTATACAAATCTCAGGAGTTCCACAAGGGTCAATCCTGGGTCCGTTGTTATTTAATCCTTTTGTTAATGACATTGCCAGTAAAATAAACGTTTTGATAAAGATTTATGCAGACGATATGAAATTCTTTTAAATTAATAATATATAAACCTCCAAAAAAATCGATCAGAGTTTAACGAATGGTGGATTAGGAATAAACTATGCCTCAATATAGGTAACTGCAATGTAATGACATTCTGCAAAAAATACTCGTTTCATTTATTCCCATACTCTGTTGAAACTGTATCATAACACGACCTAACCTAATTAAGGACCTAGGAGTTTACTTTGATCCTGCGTTGACATTCTCGAGCCACATGGAGAATACAGTATCCTCTGCGTTTCGAATGCTTGGGTTTCTTACCCGCTATATGAAAGACTTTACTGTATTCTCTACTATGACCATACTATTTTCCACACTTGTACGATCAAAGCTGGAATACGCGTGCATCATCTGGAATCCTATGTTTAACTACCGAATAGTTCAACTCGAAAGGATTCACCGAAAATTCTTCAAGATATGTTCATTTATTTTAGATAAAGAATTTTCAGCAAGAGGTACTCCTCAGCAATACTTTTACGAAGAATCATGCTATCTCTGATTTTTTTACATAAATTAGTAAATGGTAATGTCGACTGCATTAATCTGACAAACATGCTAAATTTTCACGTTCCTAGAATTAATGCTAGAAGCAATAATTTATTATATCTTCCTTCTCAGAGAAATCAATAAATCTTCCCCTTTATATCAGGCAATTACAATTTATTAGGCTGTAAGGTTAATAAAATTAAATGTTTTTACTTATCAAATTAAGTGTACATACCTAATTAAATAAAATTCTAATTTTTCGCTGAGCTATTAACGCATGTTGTAATTTTATGTTTATTTCTGTCTTCACTTTATATCTAAATATTCTATTCACCTGTAAGTCTCTCATTCGTCGATTGGGAGTCAGCAGAGCTGGGTAGTATCCGGATACTTCTGTATCCGAATACAGTATCCGGATACTTCTGTATCCGAATACAGTATCCGGATACTTTTGATGTATCCAAAAGCTGTATCCAGTCTGTCTGTCTGTCTGTACGCATATGAACTCAGGATACCTTGAGTGTGTGCACGCCTAAATTTCAGCTTTCTACGACTTCCGCTTTCAAAACTGGTTTTAAAATCTTTTATCGGAAGTGATATTTCCGGTTTTGTAAAAATGGATTCCTATGTAAAAAGTCTATTGTTCCCGCTCTCTAGCGGGTGCCGTTACTATTTGTTTTACTACTTTTTTCACACAAAAAACAAAACAACAAATTAATTTGTTTTCGGATGTAACAGATAAAACAATGTAATAAAATTAATAACTAAACGTCAATCTGTCAGTTCTATCAATATTTTTGATGTCTTCTGTCCCAATATTTCAAATTTCTATTTTTTTGCAAATTTTATATTTCCAATTTTCATTTTATTTAAAAAATGTTTAGCTTGATTTGTGCTTTAGTTAAAAAAATATTAAACCATCGAGTATTATAATTGTAATTTTAGTGACGTACTTATGAAACAACCTATATATCAAATTAACTTTAAACCCTAAAAAAACAAATAATAGACGTTCCAAACTCATATACCACTTATTCGTTAGTTTTTAAATTATTTTCTCTATCAAAATAATTACAATTTAATTCAACCCAGACGCTTTCCCTGACAAGTGTAAAAAGTAATGAATATCAAAGGAAGCCATGAATATGCGCGCGTGTCAAAGGAACGAAGTTAATGTTAAAAACTTTGCTTACAGCCATAGAGTCGGCTGTGAAAGGAAATTTAAAGGAGTTCATTGTTCGGGGCGACCTTTCCCCTTGCACTGGCTTTATTGCAAAAATTACAAAATTAATTTTTAATATTTCACTTTGCAGAGCAAAGAAAACACCACAAAAGCCGAATTAAAATGCTGTGTGTCCGCATCAAGTAAATGAATTTACGTCTGCTTGGAAAGAGACAGATACAAAGCTGTGAATATTAAAAATTTTAAAAAAATGTATACAGTACATAAGGGCGACAGGCGAAGGGCTTTTGGCATGATGTAATTGCAGAGAGTACTTACGTTTACAATGTGGAATAAAATATCATTTTTGTACAAAACTATTTGCTAAAATTTGATAAAAATCTCTTACAAAAGTGAAACTAGAATTATGACGAGTTAAAATATCTCATAACGTAAGTGACCACTAATTAAAACTGGTAGAAAATTAAAAAATAAATAAATAAAACACGAAAGAAGAAAGAAAATACACTGCACCCACGTTTTTTTTATATATATGAACGCTTACATGATGAAGAAAAAAGTGCTCTTTCATCAAGACAATGTACCTTGTCCAGCTTTAGTTCTCCGTAACCCCCACCTATTTGCAGACCCAAAAAGGATGCTCCAAGAAAAAAATTGAATCCAGTGAAGAAGTGATTGCTGAAACTAAGATCAAAGATATAAAAACATCGAAATGTTGAAATGAATTTAGCACTCTTGATGGAGACTATGCGAATTTTGCCTAGAAGTTTTTGTTTTATTATCATTATAATATTTCGAAATTTCTTTCTTTTTTCTCGCGAAAAGGGATTAAAATTAGCGGACTTCAGATAAAACATTTCTAAAAATAGAGCAGAATTCGAAATGGAGATCCGTAGAAAATGAGCAACGGATTTAAAGCAATAACCACTAGGATGCGGTTTGGACAAACGCGTACGGTTCAGTACGAGCTGTTGGTTTTGCTGCAATTTGTTTCGGCTGTCAGATTATACTTTAATATCATAATTTTCCTATTTGTTTTCGGACAATTAAGGCAACCGCATTGCCCCAGATTTGTGTGCACCTGTGTAATTGCATATTTGCTCTTTTAATCAATATGGGTTGGTATTGTAGGTTTGTGACGTGGAAATAAATCGAAAAGTAATTGCCGTTCATTTTCAATTTTATTGCCGGCTATTATACGCTGTTGTTGCCAGTTTCTCTTATTTTTATTTTTACTATTCTAGGTGTAATTGTTCAGATACTAGTATACAATAAAAATATAAAATCCTTTAACACTTTCAGTGCTAGCACGAATCAGCTCGATATCGGTTACTTAATATTGGTGCCAGCTGTACATTGAGTGATGATAGGGGGGGACCACTTATGTTCTGCTAGTTATATATAAGGAACTCATACCTACGTGCCTTTTGGCAACACTGGCACTGAAAGTGTTAAGAATAGTTGATTTGTTTCTTAACTTTTATGCGAATTGAATTCCTTTTTTTTGATCATCAATCCAATGGAAAATATCGCAATTAAAAAAATAAGTTAATCCCACTAATCTTGGCCTAATTCTGGCATTGTACAGGGTGGCCAAATAAGAATTCGAGGTACTGTATCTGGGAAACCATCTATGGTAGAGGCTTGCGGAAAAAAAAGTTGTTACTAAAACGGCCAAGACAAAAACCTGGAAAATATTTTTAAGTTTCTGAAATGGCCGCTGGGAACGTAACTGCGATCTTGAATCTAAGAAAGTGATGTTTCTGTGAATTCCGCTATATTAACCTACCACAAAAACACCTGATCTTTAAAGTAGAGGATAATCTGAACCTTTTTTATTTAATAATTTTTGCTATATCTCTAAAAATAAAGTGGTGGAGGGTATTCAAAGGTTTCAGTAAAAAACACCCTGTATATTCGAAACGGCTGAGCCGATTTTAACAAACTTGGGCTGGTTGAAAAGAGTTATTCTTGGGCTACAAATGCTATAATATTTGAAGTTTTGTTAGTTTCAGATGTCGCCGCTAGAGGACTTTTTTCGACATCTCGTCAGAAATGGTTAATTTTCTCAAAAAAATTAAATGCATTGGTATGATTTCTTTTTCATGAAAAAGTAGCTAAATGATGCCTAAACAAGCTTCCGAAAACCGCATCTCGATATCGTGTTCCTAACCTAAAATTTAGCCCAAAGAAAATTTTATACGAAAATCCCTTAAATTTTTATTTATTAAACTAATTAATTCCTTTTATTATATAAGTTGTGGCCCTAAAAAGGACCGATTTAAAAAATAAAGGTTTTTAATGTCCTCGTAAATGCTCGAAATGCTGACCATCACGCGCTACCAATGAGAGGCTTCAGCAATCCTCTCATGGGTAGACAAAACTGCAGCTTCAATTTCGGTTCTCGGTATGTTACGTAATGCATTACGAATCCGGTTTTTCATATCTCTCTGGTCGTAGGTTGAGTCTGAAAATCAAGACAAGTTAAGTCTGGTGATCGCGCAGGCCATGGAAACAGACTTCCTCTTCCAATCCACCACTGTTGTAATACTGCATTAATATGTTCCCGCTTAATAATAGTATAATGTGCTGGACAATCATTCAACTGCAAAAACAAGTTTTGACGTGTTTCCAGAGGAACATCTTCCAACAATAACGGTAATTTATTGGCCAAAAAGTCAAGTTAGATATTCCCGCTTAGGGATTGCTAAAAAAAATAATTCTGCCTCCCAGTATGCCACACCACACATTTAAACTCCAACGTCCTTGGTGCTGAACTTCACGCAACCAATGCGGATTTTCTGCAGACCAATAATGCATATTGTGAAGATTTTAAAGGTGGCTTCATCGGTCCAAAGAATTTGAAATAGAAATTCTCTATTATTGTGTGAGAGCATATTAATGCAGTATTACAATAGCGTTGGATTGGAAGAGACCTGCGCGATCACCAGACATAACTTGTCTTGATTTTCAGACTCAACCTACGACCAGAGAGATATGAAAAACCGGATTGGTAATGCATTACGTAACATACCGAGAACCGAAATTGAAGCTGCAGTTTTGTCTACCCATGAGAGGCTTCAGCAATGCATAGCGCGTGATGGTCAGCATTTCGAGCATTTACGGGGACATTAAAAACCTTTCTTTTTTAAATCTGTCCTTTTTAGGGCTACAACTTACATAATAAAAGGAATTAATTAGTTTAAAAAATAAAAATTTAAGAGATTTCCGTATAAAGTTTTCTTTGGCCTAAATTTTAGGTTATAAACAAGATATCGAGATGCGGTTTTCGGGAGCTTGTTTAGGCATCATTTAGCTACTTTTTCATGAAAAAGAAATCATACTAATGCATTTAATTTTTTTGAGAAAATTAACCATTTTTGTCGAAATGTCGAAAAAGGCCCTCTAACGGCGACATCTGAAACTAACAGAACTTCAAATATTATAGCATTTGCATCCCAAGTTTGTTAACATCGGCTCAGCCGTTTCGAATATACAGGGTGTTTTTTTACTGAAACCTTTGAATACCCCTCACCACTTTATTTTTAGAGATGCAGCAAAAATTGTCAAACAAAAAAGGTTCAGATTATCCTCTACTTTAAAGATCAGTTATTTTTTTGGTAGGTTAATAAAGCGGAATTCACGGAGAAACATCACTTTCTTAGATTCAAGATTGCAGTTACGCCCCCTAGCGGCCATTTTAGAAGCTTGAAAATATCTTCCTGGTTTTTCTCTTGGCCGTTTTGGTCCTAACTTTTTTTTCCGAAAGCTTCTACGATGGATAGTTTCCCAGATACAGTACCTCGCATTCTTATTTGGCCACCCTGTACAATCTGATATCTAAAGTCACTTGAACTCCAGTGGTAGAACGTAACTTTTGTGGAAGGTAATACAATGATTGCTCTGCATACAAATCTGTTTCGTTATGTATAGTTAATTAGGATTCTAGATAGCACAAAGAAAAGTGATTGCCCAATTGACCATTGATCTGGGCTATTGGGAAATAAATAATTTTTATCATCTATGATCGTACATAGTTCTGATCTGAAACAAGTAGAGTGATACGTCTTGAATATGGGTTAAGTTTTTTTAAAACAAGTCAACACTTAGTGATACTTGGAAAAATTTACAAAACTGTAAGAGATTTGGCGGTTGTAGTAAAAACCTTGAAACAACCTTTGCTGATCAAATGTCCTCGGTGAAAAAGGATAACACATCAGATACCAGTAATCCCAATGACATATCTTTTAAAATTGCAAACTTAGAAATTTTTGTAAAGGATGAACTTTTACAGAAATTACAAAAATATTATTTTTGCGGGAGAAATAAAACTAAAAAAGAAAAAGGGGGTTTTTATCGATTTTCTCGATAATTTTGAGGTAAAGTACACAAGTTTTAGATTTTTTAATTATCTAAGCTTATCCATTAGATTTTTTTCGATAGGATGCTCATTTAAAAAACCAATATCCCGCCCTCAAAACATACAGGGTGGGCCAAACTTCTGACATCGGAGGATTACGTCGTTGTGGTAAGAGGTAAAACTTTCAAATTTTGTTTGAGGTAGTTCTGGGTGCAAATTTTGAAAGTTTAGTTTAGATTATACAGGGTGTACCAAAAACTCGTGGCAGCACAAACTTACATTTTTTTAAATGGAACATACTATATTTTATTCAAGAACCGAAAAGATCTCACCGGGCATTTCAAAAAGATATGGCCAATTATTAGCAAATATAACCCCAAAATGTGCACCTAGTAACTGTACTAAGTTACATAAAATTTTAATCGTAATCCTCCGATGTCAGAAGTTTGGCCCACCCTGTATATTTATCTACCCCCAACCCCCTTCGTGATCTTTTACTCTGTCCACAAGTTCATCTCAAAATTCGACTTTTTCTGCTTCTGTAACTCTAGAGTGTTTTCTAAAAATGTGTAATAAAGATAGAAATATTTTTAAATAGGGAGTACTGTAATAGTAGAGAAAATAAAATTATCAAAGTATAATTGAAGCATTTACTTGTCGAATATGTAAAAATCGCGAAAACCCTCTCACAACAAAACATCTCGAACCCTCTATACCCACTCGGTCGCATGTAAGCCCAACAACAAACGAACGGAACGAACGAGTGCGGAAAAATAGGAGAAAAGAAGGAAAAACGAACCGCCATTACATCATAAATCGACAATTTTCCATTCAATTCGCGGATTTTCGCCCACAAAAGCAATCCTCAAGCGTGGAAAACCCGCAATACGTCCCGAATTTAGTTTACCTTTGAAAAATGTCCTTTAGAAGTTTGAGTGTTTTTTTATTATTATCTTCTCTATCTATATGGAAATTATTTTCCCACTGAGAGTTCTTTTTTGAAATGTGCGGATGTGTGATGGCGGGAAAATTAAAAGAAAGTTACAAAGACATGTTTTATTATGAACGTTTTTGTTGTTGTTATTTTATGAGCTGTAAAACTAGAAATATACTTCGTGTCAAAGGAATTGGTTGTTTGCGTTTTCAAATTATTGTATTCAAAGACTTTGACGATGTTTGAGTAACTTTTGTGTTATATTCCACCAAGCTGTTTAATTTTTAAGAAAACACCCTATATCTTTTTATTGTCTTAACTCATTTTTTTAATTGAACGCCATGTATATTGTTTTGATACCGACATCTCTCGACGCGACATCGGGATGCCATTGTCGACAACAACAACTAAACCGATCGCGCTCTTAAGCTGATTCCACAGCACGATAATTTATTGTTATTAATTTTCCACAATGTCGATTATACTGAGATGTGGGTTCAAACCGGTCAATTTAACAATTTTCCGATAAGAAAGCCTCACGACGTATAGAATGAAGACTGACGGATCGTCTAAGATCAAAGTGACTGGTACACAGAGTCGCATTAAGGGTTTTATAAAAATAAGTAATGGATTTCATAAAAAATATATTTTCCAGAAGGTTATTTAAATATGCATTGAGTGCAAAACTAAAACAATAGAACAAGAAAGGGTTAAATTAGTAGTTTTTAAAAATAAATCGATAAAATTTAAGATCAAACTTCTCCATAAAAACCCTCTGTACCACTAACCAAGTATTGTTCATAAAGACGTTTATCCTATGAGCACCTTCTCACCAACTCGTTAATGAGATCACCGGGCACAAAGTACATAAATATCTGCGTTCTCCGATAAGTATCAGAAGTTTTCTCTAATGAAAAAGGATGGCTCAAGTTTTGCCTTTCCTCCATGGTTATTAACTCCGGAAGTTCCGAACTTGTCAAAGACTTGGATACTTTATCAAAATAATACTTCGTAACTTATTAATTGACCGTAATTTAGTATTTCGCGAAACATCTTTGAATTGGTGGTTTGCAGATTTATAATCAGTGGTGGTCGGCAATAAATTATTCGGTAGGGGGTTTCGAAAGATTTTCATACTTTTTTATTACATCAAACTCAAAAATCCCGAATTTAGAAGAGACGATCCAGTGTTCTATGGAATAACAAATGGATTCAAATGTTTAATGCGAATTTTATAAAATATAAAAAGATGGTTTTTAATGTTTTAATGTTGATGGATTCAATACAATATGATACTTTTATAAATATATTATAAATAAAACTGCTTTTTCTTCTATTCGCATGATCAGCCTTTGAAGTTCCTTCTTTCTGCTGGTAATTAAATTAAACAATATTGACGACACCCTTGCATTAAACACTGAACAGATGGTTTATATCTCTTCAACAAAATTGTGTTTTTTATCTTTTAGTCATTTTCAATACATTTTATTAGTTTTACAGTAAATTTTGGTTTGTTTATCCTATTGTTTAAAGAAATAAGGCATACAAAACGATTTTAGTAAAGAGATTAGTCGACTACCAATTTATTTTTTACAAATCCTGCTTGGTATTCCCTAAACTCTTTCTTTGGGGACGTTCGATTAAATTTTGTAGGATGTATCAACAAAAGCTATCCCTCAATAACTATTGTAGATACAGAAAGTGCTTCCAATCAGTTTTTTGGTTATTTGTTCTCCCAGAAACTTTTAATCAACTGGTAAAGGTTTTCTTTTGGATGACGACGATCAATCCTAAATTCCTCTCTAATTTTATCCACAGATCTTTTTTAAAGCCTAAATACAATCTTTTATTTAAAAATTCACATTGAATAAACAATATTGCTAGTTTATATTTGCAGAGGACAAATAATATCTGATAGAAAAGCTCTTTTTGCCGCAGGTATACTGTTAATCGAGAGAGATCAGATATCAGAAATGCCCAATGGATCAAGACCCTGGTAATAAATGTTGAAGGCTGGGTAAGTTGCACCTTCAGGAGTTCTGACTATTTTCTTACACAGTTCCTTACTGGCCATGGCTCCTTCAGATCTACACTCTCAGAATAGGAAAACAAACAACGATAGATGCATATATTGCCAAAGAGTAGACGATGCAGAACACACCATTTTCGAATGTATAAGGTAGCTGACGCTGATACAACAGATGGGGGCAGATCTTCATACCAGACTGACTCCAGCAATTATCATATACATAATGCTGAGAAATACGAGAACATTCACAAAAATAAAAGGGTGCATTACACAAATAATGAAGAGAAAAGAACAAGAATAAATATTACACAGACAACTACAAGAGATACAGTAGTAACAGACAGTCTCACCCAGGGAAGCACCATCAACACCATGATATTCCGCTGAGCAAAGCAAGCACTTGGAGTGGGTTTATTGAGATATACCAAACCTGCACATTTGGAGCCACACTCCCAGGGAAATGAGGAACAAGTACCTGGCGGCATAAAGCTTCCCACCCACCAAAAACACAAAAACGACTATTAATCGCTGACCACGGCCAAGCTTCCCTAAGACTTATTGATGTTACGAATTCGTCGCAGTCTACTTATTTAGGCAGCGCATATGGCACGGATCCATGACTATAGTTTGCATTCAAAGCTACATTACACAGCACACTATAACTTTGTCGTGGAAAAGAAGAGGCTGTTTTTCTTTGGTTCCAGCGAAAAGAAGTTACTGAATGTAGTGACCTAAGTAAATCTGTACAATTTCCCTATTGTGTCGCCTCTGTTTAAAAAGAAAGACGCCGAAGAAAAGTCTTAAAGATTCCCGTTTATTAAGTATTTTCGTAATTAGTTCGAAACGGATGATGATTTATGTTTTGTAGACCTTTGGGGAAAATTAATACCATTTTAATTGCATCAATTTTAATTTTAATGGACTTGGATTCGGTTTTTAGTATTTATTTGCGTTTCGGAAACACAGTTGCTTTGAATTCGTAATTAAAATATACTTTCAAAGTTAGGTTGTGAAACTTTCCAATGGCTTTTACATCTTTTGGATATATATTTCTTTGGAGAAACAAATTGATGATAGCGCTGATGTAAATAGAAGTTTTAAGTAAAATAGGATAAATTAATATTAGGTTTACAGACTTATTTAGTAGTTAATTAAAACTGTATAACTTCTTCGAGAAACTAATTGGAATTTTATTTTTTTGTGCAAAGTACATAATGATTTTTTTGAATTTTTAATATTAAATGAATCTTCTAGTTTTTATTCATAATCTATTTCCGCTTAAAATATTAGTAAATGATTATGAGTGTACATAGTTAATGACAAGTTTTAAACGATTGATCGGTTTATTATTCTATCAACTGGAATAAAAAGTCAAATCACCGTGGCCAACCAATTTAGCTTAAAGCTGGGCAGAACGTTTCGTCATTTATTTTCATTTCCGAATTCAATCCTAACCCTATTTTATTTCTATTTAAATTTTATTGCATGCACGCCAAATTGGCTCATATGAGTCAGCAAAATTACTTGCTCAATAATGTAACTTCCCACCCCCCGGGGGATCTATAATCTCAATCAATTTCTTTCAGAGTCACCCCTTGACTAGTTTGACGTAAAGTTATTTATTTACTTTAGAGAACTGCGATAGGGTTTTTTCTATTTGGTTTAACGGACAGGGGCGGGGTATTTTTAATTTGAAAGTGTTTGGGGATAAATTAATAGATTAATTGTAAAGTATTAGGATGTCCCCCAGTGTCTGCACAAAATCTTCTACTACCAGGCCTAAAAACACTATAAAGAATTGGAATATATGGTAAAACCGGTCATGGAGAAAATAGATACTATTCTAAACATAGTAGAATAAAAATAATGATTGTATCCTTTAATATGTCTTTCAATTTATTCATATGTTCAAAATTTTATCAACATATCTTCAGGAACAGGGGAGATAACGAGAAATAAAGTAAAAATTTGCGATTTGTGCCGAATGGTAGGAATTTAAAGTAAGGATCCCCTTAATGGCCTTCGAGTAAGAATTTGATTTGATTTGATATTTGTTTGAGGAAAAGATAGGAGGGTATGCTTAATGAATTTAAGAAAAAATTGATAATAACATACCCATTATAATGATTAACCTTTCGTCAATAATCTTTTTATGTAGTTATTGGTATAATTTGTATTTACTGAAGATTTTATTTTGACATTTTTTTTAACTATCCTAATTTGTTTGTCAAAATATATATTAAAAAATTTACTATAGAAACAGGTTATATTATCTCTGTGTTGTCTGCCGTTGCTAAGAAATAAAATAAAAGCTTAACTTTTCTTGTAAATATCTCGGAAGATCGAATTTTCACAGACATGAGACCTGCATGTTTTGCCGATTAAGATAGGAATTAGTCTACCCTGAAAGTTTCATTGAATTCTGACGAATGGATTTTGAGATCCTCCGGACACACATACATACACACATACATACACACATACATACAACATACAACATACAACCTTGCTCGTTTAATAGTATTTGATGTATGGAAATTATCCTGACAATTTCCTTTTATATAAATATTAATATAGTTTTAGTTCAGGATAACGATACACTACACAGCATAATATACACAATAGCACTAAAATCTATCGGGCAGGTTATACGGAAGATGCCTTCTCAGCCTTCGCTGGATGGGAGGTCTCATTAGCGGTTGTGCTAACGCGTTGGGATGATTTTCATTTGAAGGTCACAGGCAATAATAACATTATTGAATACATATCATGGAACATTTACAAGGATACGAGTATTTTGGACTAAAATCTTTCCAGTATGTCTATATTTGAGTTGGATGCTGTGCTCCACAGCTGGATTTCATAACTCTATATGGGCTTTAGTATGACTTTATACAGTAGAAGCTTGTTAATATTTAGTTGGGATCTACTACCTATCACAGTTGGACAGGTTCCTCTTCGTTGGGTATAGGTAACATGGATTGATTTTGTTTCATTCATCTTGATTCGCCAAGTTTTTAGCCACGCGTTCAGGTTGGTCTGCAAGATTTGGGAAGAAATAACATGATCTTGATGAGATGCCAGGACAGCAGTGTCAGCTGCATAAGTTGCCGTACTTATATTGGTGTTTGTGGGAATATCCGCTGTGTATATTAGAGCATCGGGCCAAGTACCTACACTTCCCTGTGGAACCCCTGAATTGTGACATAACTCAATACATTTCTGCCTCAGGCGGGAATCGAACCCACGTCTCCAGCATTCCGTGCTGATGCCCTAACCGCTAGACGACCGAGGCATGTAATCCGGCAATGATTTAGCTGTTAAGAGGAGATATATTAGGGATGTCCTTCCTAATTCAGATCTTTCAGCTCTTAACCAGTTAGATCATTGCCGGATTACATGCCTCGGTGGTCTAGCGGTTAGGGCATCAGCACGGAATGCTGGAGACATGGGTTCGATTCCCGCCTGAGGCAGAAATTTTTCGGTTTCTTTCTTCAGTAGTTTTCACCCCTGGTGTACAGGAATTTATTTCTGTATGCTCCCTTGGAATTTAATTCCATTTTTTAGGAAGATTTTCCGCTAGCTTTTCACTTATAACTCAATACATTTATTATAAACGTCATTATTTGATTTAGTTTCTGTTCTTAATTTTCACTTTGTAACACTGACTTCGTAATAGGAGTTTTCTTATGCACGTATTAACAGCAAATCTAAATTTTCTGTGAAAAATTCCTATAACCGGCGGTTTTTATAAAACACATATTATTACTAACATAATTTTTCAATTTAAGTTAGGGGTATCCGTATGTGAGTAGTAGTAATTATATGCACCCTTCTATTAACAATTTTTCTAGGTAATAATTTTTACTTGGATATATAAATGAAATTAAAATGTTTGAAGGGCGAACTATCCCGATCTTAATTACGAAACGATGTAGATCCGTCACGAAAGTTTTCGTGTAACTTCTCAGGGCTGTTCAGAACAAAAAAAAAACTGCGACTACACCCTTGATGAATCCCGTAATTTGAAGTTTAACAACTTGGAGACGGCTATCCTAAAGAATTTGTGTAAATATTTTATCCTTTAGTGAACTTATTCGTACTTCCAGTTTCGACATAGTTCAAAATAGTTCATTAAAAACTTAAAGCTCTTCGTGATTCAAAACTTTGCTATCTGTAATTTAGCATGTTTCAAGTTTTCAGTTTCTGTAACAATTTGAATGGATTTTCTTGCGAAATTAGCAGGTTTTGTGTTTGCAATAATCCGGATGAAAAATTTTAAGCAAACTTGCCAAAAATGTCTGTTATATTCAAAAGTATTCAAATTTTTTTGGCCAAATGTTTTTTTAAATAGAATTTTAAATTTATTTACTGCTTATTTACAATCTTCTTGAATTAGTAATAATTAAATGGTCTAAAGTAAAAAGTAAGCTTACTTTGTATTTTTGTAAGAAAAGTGTGACCAGAATCGGTCAAATAAAAACTTTTCAACACACAATGCAAATTGTGTGGTATGCAACACCCAATCTAGGGAATTCGTTACTTCTAAGCTCCATTTCTAGATGATAGCACATTTAAGAAGTCTAAAGTATATTGGCGTGAGTCCATTGACAGCTCTTTGAATTCATCTATTGAGATCTTCGGGCTATTTTCTTCTGTTTTCAAGTGGTGGATTGAAGAGTTCATTTATGAGTTGATTTCTGTGGTTTTTGTATTTGTTTGAGTAAGTACTGATGCCATCGTTTATGATGGGTATGCAGTTGTGATCATCTTAAGCGTCTTACGCTGGAAGGTCTGGAGGATTTTAGTACAGCCCCACAGTTCGATACCATATGTCCAAATTGGTTGTAGTATCCTCCTCCTCTTTCCATTATCCTCCAAAGGATGTAGTGACATCATTTATTTTTGATTCAGCAGTTGATTCCATGCTCGCCTAGCTTGTGCAATCCCTTCAGCATCATGCAGTCTCATATTTATTAAGGGTTTTGTTTGGTCTACCCATCTAGTTGGAGATCTGCCTGCCTCTTGGGCGTTTGCCTTCTACTTTCCCTTCTATGATTACTCGTTCCATTGTTCCTGATCTTCTAGCTATATGCTGGAGATACATGCGGTTTATTCTAGTTAGCAGCCTTATACGTGGACCAATTTCTTGTAATACGGACACGTTGGTTCGTGTTCCGTCCAAGATACTCGTAAGAGTTGTCTATAAACCCACATTTCGAAAGTCTCTATTCGGTTTTTATCTGCTTTGTTTAAAGTCCATTTTTCGCTGCGTACGTGGCAATGGGGAAGATAAGAGCATCAACTAGACGTAGTTTCGTTGTAGTATACATTTATATATGTTTTAAAGAGAGTTTTGACTTACGGTTTATTAACCATGACATATTTCTTATCTTCAAATCTAAATGTTGTCTTTTTGCTTTAGTACGTACTTTCTAGATTAGCTTTGCCCAGGTGGAGTCCGAGGTATTTGACTTTATCTTTTACAGGTATATGGCTGATTGTCATGAAATGGGGGTTTTTGAGATTTGCTGGTGAACAAACAAAAAAGTGCTGAAAAAAAATTTTCTCATGTGTTTTCAACATTATTTTGAAGACAGTGAGAAGTTTATATAGAAGTTATATGGCTTCGGAGGCGACACAAAATCAATGGAATTCTATTTCATAATGTAAGCGGAGTCCCGCGTTGTTTATTAATCCAATAACATTTATACTTGTTTTTTATGATGAACATAATATTCTAAATCTTAATAGGCGAGAATTTTTATATTTTGATGGGAGGAAAATAAAAAAAAAAGGTAATTATTTTAATCTACAAAATGAAGACCCTGGAGGTTTATCTGAGCCATTGGGGTGACGCAGGGTGGGTTATCATCTGATTCCCTGATGATCAGATTCGGAACACTGCTGCTATCGTTTGAGACCCTAGGCGCGCGGCAATAATGCACTGTTTTTCCGTAAACGTAGTGCCGTGACGTAAAAGCGGAAAATGGACAGGTTACGGAGGCGACAAAAACCCTCATTTCATGACAATCACCCATATGAGCATCATTTAGGAAAAGCATTTTTGAACGCAAAAATAATTCTGAAACTTAAATTAACTTTAATTCATGATAAAGAACTAGTAAAGGCAACTCAAGAAGAGATAATAAATATAAAAGTAATCAGTGATGGAAACAGAAAGATTACTATGTACTTACAAAAATTTGACTGAATTGATGTTTAAATTATTGGTAGGTCATTTACCTTAGATTATTCCTAAAACTTATCATGCTGTCAATCATAAAATATCAACATTGAAGGAAAATGATACTTGGGAAATGGTTTTACCATCTTTAAGTGTGAACGAAGAAATCACATCTCGTAGATGAAGTTTATCAGCAACCATTGATTGACGATGGTATGAGTAATAAATGAGGGAGTTGTTCAAAAATTCTGCATACCTACTACTGATTTCTATGGGGTATATAACTTGAAATCTTTCATTCGCTCGTTGTTGACACTTCAGATAAAGAACAACTTCCTATAAGTGTCAAAGTGTTTAACTCTTCTAGAAAAAAACTTACCAAGCAATTTTTTCAATTGCATTTGTCACCAAATACCAAAATATCGCTAATTATATATTCATATTGTTCTAATACAAATGAATTATTTTTGTGACTTAAGAGTCACTTTCGCTTTCATTATTTACCATTATAGATCCGAACTAATCTTCTCATTCCTAATTTAAATAAAAAAAAATATTCTTGCACCTGTTGAATAGAAAAACTCTGTCAGTCAGCTTGTAATTTAATCACGGATAAAGATAAAATGTTAACCTGTCAAAAATTAATATGATACCGCTGAATTATGTCTACCTTCTGAAACTTTTCAAGCGTGGAATATCAAACTAGTTTTTTGTAACTCTTTTATTCTTTTGAGGTAGCCTTATTTAATAACCGGGATGAATGACGTTTAGTAGTTTAGGAATGTCCCTGGGTTCTCTGTCAAGGAGAATTAAAGAATTTTTTTAATAATGCGGAGATAAAAAGTGGAGAGAAATATTATTTTAAAATTTCTTTTTGGCTTTTCTGGTATAGTAACTAAAGTAAATTAACATATTTCCATCTGGTAATCCCCTCAATTCGAAACCAAAATATTGAAACATTATCTTCAATAAAATATTTAACATATTTTTTTTTTGCTTCTACATAACCTAATGTGAAACGGTGAGTTAAATAAAGAAAATGAAACCAGACACTTAGAAATGCAAATTTCAACTTTGTCATCTTGTTAATTCGAACCCAAGAAAATATTTTTAATATAATTTTTCCAGTTTCAAGCAAAATAATCTTATGGTATGTCTATGCAATGTGTAATGTTCTTCACCTTAGGTCTAGCCAAACCTTTTTCTATTATTTATCATTATAGTGGAGGCAAGGAGTCGGAATTTGAGGTCCCTGAAAACGAATCTGAGGGTAAAAAAAGTTTTTACCCTCGGCGTCCCCCTCAAAGCGGCCAAAAACCACCCCCTGGAGGGGTAAATCGCGTTTTACAAGGTTTCCCCCTTTTTCGAGGATACTGAGCACGGTGGTGATGTTGGATATTGCTTCCGACCACCACCAACCCCTCCATCGGCCAATAGTCTTCCCCGAAAGGGGTCAATTTTCATAACACCCTTTATTTCCGGACTGGAACAATTTAGTCTCTCTCCCCCATTTTCGAGGTCGCTGAAACCGAATCTGAGGTTAAAAAAAGTTTTTACCCTCGGCGTCCCCTTCAAAACGGCCAAACGGTCTATAAAATTTTTGTAATTTTTCTTTGACAATAAAGCATATTTTCTCTGTCTCTCTCTCCTTATTTACTGGTACTAAATCCACTTTTAAAATGGAATAATGAACTAAATGATGTCAAACCCTTAAATCCGGCTAGAAATTTGTTAGTTCAAACTCAAGAAAAAATTGAACAGGGCTTTAAATTTAAGTTTTATTTATAACCTTGTTCTAAAACTTTTTTTCTTCAAAACTAAGACCTCTATAACATAACTTGTCTTTAAAATGGCGCTGTGCAAAAAAACAGATAATCAATCTCGTTTCTTTTCAAGAAATTTGAAGCAATATCAAAAAATAATTTTTTGGTCCTTTGACGAGAACCTACCAAGATGAACGTTTAATATTAATTATTACAAAATTATCTTAGTCTTAAATAGTAACTAACGCATTAAAACTAAAAATACAAATATTCTACATCTAGTTTTTTTTATATAAATTAGGCGGCGTTGTCTGGTCTTAGAGAGGCTTTATCTTTATAGGTCCAGAGATATTCCTATTACTAGATAAAAAAGTCAATCTGTACTGAAATAAATTTCGACTTGACTAGATAGAATACTAATCTGTTCTAAATTGGAACTACAGGGTGAAGTTATTATTAAATGTTTTAATAGATTTAAACAAAAGAGTCACAAATAAAAAAGTGCATAAACAGTGTGTAAATTGAATGACATACTAAAGTATTTATCTAACTTTCTAGCCATAATTTCTTTAATGTTTTTTCTTTAAACGGTTGAAGGTTTAATTTCGACTATTTCCCTCGTCTTAATTTCCACCGATCACAAACGCCCAATTTTGAATTACAAATGGTTTCTAGATGAAAAAACTGTATAACAGCTCCTGTCAGCAGTTTTTTCGAGTTTACCCGCGGCAAAACTTGACAGCTGTTGTCACCAAAAATTACAATACCTTTGATAACAAGTAATTATGGCCTCCTAGGACAACAGAAAATGACGCTAAACAATTTTTCTGATTTTATTGTCAATAAATGTTGTAATATTGTTTTTAAACAGTGCCAGTCAGCTTATGTAGTGAAAATGAGTGGCTATGGAAGTAATTCTATGACTAATATTGATCTGGCGATTGAGAAAAGTTAAAACCCACGTCAATATGGAAACAGTTTACGGAATTCTGTAAGGCAAAGAAATACGAGCTTTTGAAAACTACAAGTTTAGAGCGACTAAACCTAATCCTGAAAGACTGGGCATGGAATATGAAGAAAATTACAAAGATCTAGTTGTGAAGACAATGTGGAACACCGTTGCAAAAAAAGTGCAAGAGATGTATTTTATCAAGTGGAAAATAATTTTTGATCCATTTCAAGATATTATCTTCAAGTCTAGTAGGGAAGCTCGTAATGCGAAACGAAGGAATTTGCAGATGTGCGCCAATAAAAGGAAATCGAGCTCTGCTTCATTAAAATTGGTAGAATGCTACGCAATGGTTTTATTATGGGACGAAGACACTCCGGCGGGACTCCAGCGAAAATTCTACCATATCGCTTCAGTAGAACTGGCCTGGAAAGGTGGAGAAGCAGTCACTTGCAGAGTTCATTATTTTAAAGAGGAAGTGGATAATTCTGGGATTGAAACAGGTAGATAACATAGTTATATATTTTTTTAAATAGGAAGAAGAAAATAATAGTAAGTGGCTGGTCCCCAACACGAAAAACCCTACCTTTTGTCCAGTCCGCGTTTTTAAAATTCTAATGGTTAAATGTTCATCTAAATAGATTATTCTTAACAGTACTCCCATCATGGAACAAAGAACAATCAAGTGGATGGTACAGAAACAATCCAATGGGAAAAAACGAACTTTCTAAATGGACTAAAGAAGCAGCAGAGAAGGCAGAATTAAATACAAAAGAAATAAAAATAACAAACCACTATATGCGGTCGACAGCAGTCAGTAACCTAG
Source organism: Crepidodera aurea (assembly GCA_949320105.2). NCBI lineage: Eukaryota > Metazoa > Arthropoda > Insecta > Coleoptera > Chrysomelidae > Crepidodera > Crepidodera aurea. The sequence continues at coordinate 34,091,476 of OX439475.1, read as the reverse complement.
CTAAAGGAGGGGTTGGTGAACAACAATTACTTACAATTACTGGCCAAAGTTCAGCCAACTCAATTAAGCCTGATCTGCAAATGGGTAATGACCATTATTCCAACATCATAAACCCCTTAGAAGTGACGCCTCAGAACCTCCAGCTAAAAAACAGAAAACGGAAGATCCTGCAGCCACTCCTCGAGCTTCTAACTCTACAGCTGGGTCCATCAACAACATTAATCACTTACCTACACCCCAAAGTTATCAATGAGTTAACAAAGATTTCTACTGTGTACCAAAATTGCAATTTATATTTTAATTGTACCATAAATTTTGTGATTAAATAAATTACCTGTTTTTCAGTTTTCAAATTAATACCTACATATTTATTATGTACCTATGCATATATAATAGGTAGTATGTAGAATAATCTGTTACTCATGAAATAGTCTTGTCAAATACAATTCGGGCATCTAATTTTTCCTGAGAAAAAAATCGAAAAAACACAATGCAAAGTAATATTTTTTTAACAAAATGCATTCGTGCAGGTGCAAAACGGTTTTGTCGCCACCAGCACTCATGCTTCTTGTTAAAATATTACTAAGCAACGTGTTTTTTCGATTTTTTTCGGAAAAATTAGATGCCCGTATGATATTACTTACGAATGTTATCCATAAATCATTGTTTAAAGTATTGTTCGAAATACACCATGACGCGTTAGACATAAGCCACCCATCACCCCATTTCTTTCTTGTTTTTATTTTTACATGTATCCTGCATCTCTATCGCGCCGTCCAACGTCACTGTATACAAAGTTTTTCATCTTCCCGATATGGTTTATGCAAATACCGCCGTTTTAAACCGCTATAAATATTCATTACCGATAAACTTTATAAGGGGTTGATAAAGGCTCTTAATTAGTCTTCAATAAAATTAATTTAGATTACCAAATCGGCTTCGAAGAGAGGAACCAGTCGTCGTACAAATTCTATGGCTATCTCGGAACAACGGATTCGTTTCAGCAACGGGAAAGATTGGAAAGGACGAGATTGTTAAGTGCTGCTGATGATGTCGATACAATGGACGGTGTAGTAAAGGAAAAATTCGATTTATCGCTGATACGTGGAATATGTAGTAGGGTATAATTTACTAGGAGATAATTTCGAGGGAACATTTTTGTTTTTGAGTATTTTATAATAATAAAATTTCTTTATTTAAGTATGAAATTAAAAATTAACAAGTTGTAAGTTATAATTAAAAAAAATGGATTTAAGAGATGAAAAAAAGAATTAAGAGGACAACAAGAAGAAGACCAAAGGAGTATAGATGGACAGGATGTAATGGAAAAACAAGCAACAACTATTACACAACAAGATTTAAATGAAGAGCAAGCGGTAGAACATGTTGCAGAGGTAGCAGAAATGAATGTTAAAGGGAATGGGAGACACAATGTCCTACGATGGTGGATGCTCTGACAATGTTCTTTAACAGAAATAAAAGAGGAAATGAAACAAGATAATAAAAATTTAAATAATGAAACAAAACAAGAAATAAAACAGAATTTTAATAATAAACTGGATGAGGTGAAACAAGAACTAAAAGAGCAAATGAAACAAGAATTGAGACAAAATAATGAAACAATGATAGAGAAAATGGAAGAAAAACTAGGAAATGTGGGAAAGAGATTGGAAGAGTCAAAATTATACATGGAAAATAAAATAGAAGTCACTAAACAGGAGATGAGGGAAGAAGTGATTGGAAGAGTCATGGAAATAGAAAATTTACAAATAAACAGAATAAAAGAAATACAAGAAAAAGAAGAGATTTTCAAAGAAAAAATTGAAAAAGAAGTAAAAGAAGTCGAGCAAGACATTATAGAAGAAATGAAAAAAAGTGTGGGAAAAATTGAACATAAACAGCTGAAAGTTGAAAAAGATGTTCAAAGTATCATGAGGGATGCAGAAGGAAAAATCAAAAAGACAGAAAACAATATGAGTGATAAAAAATATGGAAGAATCATGGAGAATTTACAGATAAATAGAATAAAAGAAATAAAAGAAAAAGAAGAGATTTTCAAAGAAAATATAAGAGAAACGGTTACGGGAAATGCTCTAATTTGGTTCTCAATTAAAGAAGACAACATAAATCATTTTGAAGATGATGTTTTTAAAATATAATTGGAACATGAGGAAGAAAATAAAGAGCTGTATGAAAAGAAGAAAATTGGATAGTATGTAGTCGGTAGTAGGAAATATTAAAGGGAATTATAATTAAATATTGAGACATAGGTTAATTAATAGTTTAGTATATCTTTGAGACAATTATAAATTTTAATTATGTGGGGGGAATTTGAAATGGAATTTGTTATTAATGCGGTTTGTTTGGAGAATTTGGGTACATAATCAAAATTTATAATGAAGTGGGGTTTAGAGTAAAATTATTAATGGGAAAAATTATATGTATGTGACAGGGTTTTTAGGATGGTTGTTATGAGATGTTTTGTTTTGTTTATGTTGATTTTTTTTAGATAGTAATAAATAGATGTCAAAGTCAGAAGTTAAAAATAAAATCCTTGAAAATTAATACTTATAATTTCATATAGTTATTTCAATATATAAAAACGGTAAAGTTTAATCTTTACCATTAACTTTTTTAATACTTACCTACATTATGAAATGTACCCCTTAAAGCACCTTTAAAAAAAGTATCTCTAAAGTACGCCTTACTCAACCCCATTTCTTTTACGCCCCATCGCCTCAGATTTAAAAAGACGTATATGAAAACAAATGAAACCTAATATAACATCATTAATCCCGACACACCCGGTATAATCTTCGATTATTAAATTTCAGCCATCCCTCAGTTAACATAAACAAAAACTTTAATGCGGGACTTCCCTATAGCAAGCTGTTAAAGTAAATTAAATTTCAACTTTAAATCTAGGCGTAATATAACTTGCATATTTAAACATCAGGGACGGGCCAGGAAGGGGAGAGGGGATGAGGTATGAAGCGATGTTGCAAATTAATATTGACTACGAGAGATTTTTTATTTTTATATTTTGATTTTAATGGTTTTTTTGTTCTACACTTAGGTACTAGATAATATGTTTAGCTATATGAGAGAAAGTATGAAACGGATGAATAAATTCGAAAAATTGACTCGTGATTTGACAGATTTAAGAGTAGAAAACCAAGAGTTGAAAGAACAAGCTGCATAACAAAATAAAATGATAGAAATCTTAGGAGGTAATAAAAAGAAGTTATTTATAAAAGGTATTCAATAGAAGGAGAAAGAAAATGATATAAATGTAAAAAGAAAAATCTTCCACAAGATTGCTATGGAAACTGAAGTAGGACTACGTAAAAAATGTATAAGAAGAAACATAGGCATAAATATCACAAATAAAAGATACCATACAAAAAGAATGTACAGTACATATGAGGCATAATAAAGTGATAGGTAATGCAGAAGTATTTAGAATCTAGAAATAGACATTAACGAAGAACAAGGACCTATTGGCTGATTCCCACTAATTTTTTTACATAAATCCTTATAATCAGAATGAATTTTTTTAAAACAAATATTTTACGCATTATAAGTATAAAAAACGAATATTTTTTTACGAGTTTATTAATTAAGGGTTTAAACTTGTAAATGCTTTTAGCTCTAACAAGTTTTTTTTATATGAATCACCATAAATGTTTAAAATATTTACAAATTAAAAAATATCGGTCTACAAGCGTACACACTAAACCCACAAAAAACTCATAACGTTACCATTATCTTCTATTATCTCCACTCTCTAATTTCATATCTGCATTCCCATAAGCCATTTTTTCTCTTATCAAATAATTCAAATCTGGACAGATCCCCTTTTAGCGCCCCCACTCCCGACACTGTTTTAAACTGCCTAATATGAAAAACCTCACGTTATTTAAAATAGGGTAAATAATCCTCCCTATACAGTAACTAAAACATACAATAGGCTTATCTCATTAAAAAAGGGCCCGTATCGCACTTTGAGGAATTATTAAAGTCTGATTTGGACAGGACCGGAACGGGAATGTATCTTCTGCTATTGAGAAAGTTTTCCTGAAAAAATCGTGTGTACCTACGTCATATCTTATATTTATCTGGATTAAGTCGAGAAGTTCTAGTTAAAAAAATGTATGTATTAAAAAAAACAAGTAGAATAAGTCGCAAAAATAAAAAATACCACGGTTAGGGAAATAATGCAAATGGCCCTGAACCTGGTTAGAACATGGGTAGATAAAGAGGGTTTGATCATTTGCCCCTCCAAATCAACCATTGTAGCTTTTACCCGAAGAAGGAAGTTACAGAGCTTAGGACCTCTGACCTTCCAAGGGACCCACATCCAGCTGTCGGGGGAAGTTAAATATCTCGGGGTGATTTTAGACTCGAAACTTACCTGGAGCCAACAACTGACAAAAGTAAAGAAGATAGCCGTGGCTACATTAATGATAGACGAGCGCACGGAAAAACATGGGGGCTAGTCTCAAAATGGTGTATTGGACATACAACATAGTGGTGAAACGCATGATCACATACGCATCTTTAGTATAACCCAAAAAATAGCCGCCGCTGAGTTGAGCAAGGTACAAAGACTTGCCTGCCTTAGCATAACGGGGGCTATGAAAATATCACCAACCTCAGCCATGGAGGCAATTATGAACCTCCCTCCGATTGACAAAAGAATCATGGGGGAGATAAGGATGGGACTTCTAAGGCAAGAAAATACGAGCAATAGATCGGATTACAATAAAATAAAGGAAATAGTGGGAGGTAACATTCATGAAATGAAACCAACAGACCACATGAATCCTATGTACTTCTTTAACACTAGCTTCGAGGTGATTATGCAAGATTGAAGGGAGTGGATAGAGGACAGCATCAAGGGCAAACTTGGAGAAAAGATCTGGTATACAGATGGATCCAAGACCAAGGAAGGAACTGGTGCTGGAATATACAGTGAAGGGAGAAACTCTTAAATAAGTGTCTCACTGGGAACAAACGCTCCCATATTACAGCCGGAAATGTATGCTATCTTGCATTGCGCGAAAGTAAACAACATGAGGGAAGTGCGCAATACACGGATCAAAATATGCACAGACCGTCAAGCGTCACTGAAGGATCTCATGAACCCAAAAGTGACATCAAGACGGGTATGGGAATGCCGTGAAGAACTCAGTATCTCTCAGAATACAACAAAATAACTTTCAACTTGTTCAAGTTTTTTATTCCGATTCTTCTCTTTGATTTTCTCGTCTACCCTTTAACATTTCAACCTTCTTTTTAAAACATATATAATGAAAAACTTAACGCTTTGTTGAACTTCCTAAAATTAAGCATATATATTCAAAAATGAATTCCTTCCCTATTACAAAACGGTGTTATTAGAGGCATACACTGTTGGACAAATGAGCTCCTCGTCCTTGTCAAGTCATGCAAGTTTCCATACACTTAGATGTAGGTCCTCTCCTAAGACAAACGGGATTAGTCTCTTGACAACTTATACGATGTTTGTGGTGAGCGTGAACCTTGTAGAAAAGTGACAGAAACGCTATAATTATACCAACTCTTGCGACGTGTATGACTGCTACCATTCGTCTACTTGTACCATTTGTAACAGGAAGGAATTCATTTTTTTGAATATTCTAGGAAGTTAAATATATTGCTTAAGGGCTAAAAAAACCTGGAAGTCGCCATTTTGAAAAAAAAATAGAAAATTGTTATTACCTGACTGATTTTATGCAATTTTTTAAACTAGTGAAAATATTGCAACTAAATAAATTGTAATATAACTTCAGGTCAAGCAAGGGATTTATTTTATTGTCTCTATGGGCCGATGCGTGTCTGGATGTGGACCTCCCTAGCTGAAGAACTAACAAATTGAGTTGGTTACGCCAATAATACTTCAGTGGATGGAGAAACGGTGGCAGGGGTGAGTACTAATCCGCCTTTAGTATGTTGAAACACATAAGTGAGTTAATGTTTTGTTGGCTGCCTTTAATTTTCGTTTTCATTACTGCAGGCTACATTTAGAGTTGTTATCATGTAGTGTAATTACTCTATTTATCCTGTGGGGGCTTCATTTATTATTATTAATATTAGGGCTAGCATAGGAAATGGCCATAAATCTTTTATTCACTATCTCCCCGTTTTATCGTATTTTTATTTCAAGAATTTTCATTTTTTGCGATCTGATCGATGTTAAGGTATAACATAATTTTGGACAATTTTACATTATTTTAAGACAACTTTAAAGACAATAAACATTTAAAAAATATTTTTTACCAGTTCCAACACCAATTTGTATAAACTATTGGATTCGAAGGCTCAACTAAAGAAGCCAAAAGATAGGAACTGCTCTTAGGATGTCGAATATATTCAGTTCCAAATTCTTTTTTTTATCGAACTCTACCTTGGAACATTTTAAAATTACGGATCTGCTTTTTTAAATCATCAGTCATTTTAAACGGGTTAATCGGATATTTAAAATTTGGCAATATCAATGTTAATTAATGTATTTGAAATTGCACAAATAAAATACAATTAACTATGGCACTTTATCAATTAATTGCACACCCGGATGGGCATTGCAAATGTTACCACCATATTTTCTGTTTATTAACGCATTTTGTTTATTTTCCAATGCGCTAATTCTGTAAATAGTGAATAGTAAATAAGGGATATTAATGAAATTTTGATATGGTTGGAGTCTAAAAGATATACGGACTGTCATTTCTCCACAGGATTTATTAAACTAAGTAGTAATTTGAGTATAGTTTAAAAAAAATAAAACCCTGGTCAACATTTACCATTGGGTGAAAATGGGACCGTCGATAGATGGATCACTAGAATATATTTTGTATAGAAAATATTGTATATAATTTATTTCCTATATCATTTTGTTCAGAATGTTTAACATAATCTCTTAAAAAGTTTTACTCATTCTTAACAAGAGACATTGGGGTAGTTTCCGCTATTGTTCTGAATCCCCACCATAATAGAGCCTAGCACTCAAAGATCATCACTTTCCTCGTCACATAATCTTCATGTGAATTCATTATAGATGTGCTGGTGTTTTCTTAGGAGACATTAGAAAGTTAGAAGGAGCTTCGTTAATGTAGCCTATGTTTTTTGTAGATTTCCACTTTTCTCAACAAATTTATTGTAATTATATCAAAGGAATCTATCTAAGCTGAACGTCAAACAACTACTCGTCGGACTACCCGCCCCGACAGACCTTAAATGACACCATAGACTCGTGTACTTCCTACAATTTTATCACGTTGGAGCTACTAGTTCACATGTTTTTGAATGAGGCTTACCACTAGGTCGGAAATTCTAAATGTATTTATGCAGAAACGATAAAGAAGCGGATTTAGTGTTTCTATGTAAAAATATCTCAAGATATAATTACCAGTTTTCAGAGAAACTCCAATTTAAAGAATAATTAGTGTTAAATCTCCCGGGTAAAGCTACCTAATGGCGTGGCGATCTCATGCGATTAATTTCGTCGATGTTGTCATTTCTGGGTTAAATTCTCTTAGCAAGTGTTTACACCAGTCACCAGTTCGACGTATGCCTGTCATATGAAGTGTTGATTACTTATTTGTTATTGTCGAATGTGAAATTCTGGATTGCTGTTTGCTGTGTAATTTTTTTATTTCTTGACTATTTGTGTGATTTTAGTATAATTATTTGTTTAAATTTAAAGATAAACCAGATTTCGTTATAACATCAAAAATAAATGAGGTTATATTTATATTCAAATGTCACGGGCGTCAGCTGATTCAGGGCAGTGTCTGGTTGGTTCTTAATCCATGTTGTACTTTCTACAAAAAGGTTCCGAGAAAAAAATTAGTAAATAATTTTGTAATTTTACTTTGAAGGTTTAGCTTTTTTTGTTTCAAAAGTCTCGACTTAAAACGTACTTAACAGTTTTTAATTTTTTTAATCCTTTAATTATAATATTTATAATTGCACACATTAATAGGGTACAATGAACATTATTGTGCGATTTCACAATGAATTTGGGAATTTTTCAATTTTCTTGTGAAATTTCACAACTACAAAGGTAATAATTACAATCAATATCTAGGGCAACAAATAACCCATGATATTGACTGCAATTTCACAAAACGCTTTTTTCAGTATAGTACTGCTCTTTTCCTACTGTTTGGTCCTCCGATCCTAGGCATCAAGCGTATCAGTTTGCCAATTTTTTTCTCTGTTTTCTGGGTTGCTTTCAAAATATGTTCTCAAAAAACACTCCGAGTTATTTAATATTTTCCTTTGGCACAATTTCTACATTCTGAATTTGGAATTTGATTTGTTTTCCCTTTCTTTTTTGAGTAATTATCACCACCTCTGCTTTCTCTGGCGCCAGCGTGAGTTCATTTTCACTCATCCAACCTCTAATTCTTTGTACGTTTTCATTTGTGATCCTTATTAAATCACTTTTTTCATCCGGTGTTACCACAAATACTAGGTCGTCCGCAAAACCAACTGTTTTTTCTCTTCCCGTTAACTTGATTTCTAATACATCGTTATAGAGAATATTCCACAGCGTAGGTCCTAATAAGGACCCTTGTGGGATTCCGGCTTTCACTATTATCCGTTTTTGTTTTGTTATTTGGATATGTCTTTCTCTAAAGTAATCTGAAATGATGTTGATGAGATAATTTGATACTTTCTTATTTGTAGTTTTTTTTAATATATGCGCTCTTATTGGTTGGATAATAATGACTGAATAATAGATAAACATTTTGGAACAGTAGAGGCTAAAAATCGAACAAACCAATTTTATTTTAAACGACAATAACGATGATAGTTTGAAGAAGATTTTGTAATAGATTTCGACAGTTTTTTAAATTCTCATAAATTTTTACGATTTTTCACATCGATAGCAGCAATTATTTTCTGGTCACGGCACACCATCTTCCAAACAAACCGAACATACGAACGCCTAGAGAGAGAGAGAGTAACTTCCTCAACTAAAATTAATTGAATGTAAACGTGTTATTGGAAACGTTTAAGCAATAAATTGTAAGCTACAAAGTAAATCAGAATGGTTTATGGCTTTATTCTCTCGGCAAAGAGTTAAACTTTACAGGACAATAGGAATTTTATATTAGGACGAGGATTTCTTGATGCTAGAGAATTATTTTTAAACGAAGGTGTGGTGTCGAGATTATTTAATGTTCGAATTAAAATTTTATTCGATAATTCGACACTATACTGGGTGACAAAAATTTTAAATAGGATGAAATGTATGTATACAGTGCGCTGGATTAAGCGTTCCCCGTATTAACTAGTCTATTTTGGAAAAATTAACTCTTGTCTTATGACTCTTCATGGATATTGAGGGAGCGTTTGATAAGACAACCTTTCCAACAATTACCCAGCAACTCAACTCCAGGAATGTACCCCTGGTAGTGAGCGAATGGATACTCAAGATGCTCTCTAGTAGAGCAATAAGTCTCAGTGTAGAAGACATCACAGTGATAGGGCTGGTCATGAGAGGAGGTCCACAAGGAGTGGTCTTATCACCCCTCCTTTGGAACATAGTCCTGGATACCCTGACTAATCACCTCAACAATAATGGATTCTACACGCATACGCAGATGAGATCATGAGAACATACTATGCGATAGAGCGCAGGATGGGCTCAAATTAATAGAAACATGGTGTCAGGAACACTCACTGAAGAGGTGAAATACCTTGGTATTACCCCCGACAGGAAGCTAACATGGAACTCTCACCTACAAAGCAGAGCAAAAATAGTACATGGGGTCTTTCACCACGAGTGGTCACCTGGACCTACACTGCAATCATAAGACCCATGTTAACATACTGAGCCATTGCATGGAGACCGAAGGATCTACAAGCAAAGGCCATCCACAAATATATTGAATGGCTTGTTTAAACATAACAGGAGGCATGAGAACAACACCAACCGCGGCAATGGAATTAATGACTGGTCTGACCCCTCTGGACCTGCAAGTCAAAGAGGTTGCGTTGATCCCAAGTTTATGTTTAACAAACCCTACAAAATACAAGCTGCAAATGCGATACGCATATACACAGATGGCTCCAAAACCACAGAAGGCTTTGCTGGTGTCTACTCCAGATCACTAAGCCTAAGAATTAAGTGGGGAATGGAAAAAAATACCAGCGTGGTTCAAACAGAACTGGCTGGTCTCTCTATTGCCACAAAAGAACTAACCAGAAAAGGAATTGCTGGTAAAAACATAATAATCTGCACTGACAGCATACAAGCTCTACTAGCCTTGAATAGATAGCGTGTTACATCAGGGCTAGTAGTAGAGTGCCATCAAGCTTTAGCTAACGCCTCGGTAGATAACAATATTATCCTGAGGTGAGTTAAAGGGCACGACAGGAGTAAAGGTAACCGCATTGCCGATTCCTTAGCCAGGGAAGCAGCTGGACTAAGACTTTTAGGACCCAGCGACACCTACGGCTTGACGACTTCGGCAATTGCGGAACTAGCCATGCTCAATCTCTAAAGAGATGGGGTGAAATCAAGGGATGCAGTTTTTCCAGGGTCAGCCTAGGCGACCCTGGGAAGCTGGCGTCGAAGAAATACTTGGCGATGACCAGGAAAAACCAACGTCTAGCAATATGATTTCTGACTGGCCACTGTCAACTAAGGAAACACCTCCATAGAATGGGGCTCTATGTGAACACGAAGACGAAACGGTCAATCGTATCATATGCGATTACCCGGAGTCACCGTCAATGAGAGGTTGCGTGTTCGGTGAATCTTGGCCTATATCTGCCGATATAAAGGAGATGACTCCTAGTGACTTGTGCTGTGGGACTAACTCATCCTCCCTACTCTACAGATACAGATGACTCTTCAGTTGACAGTGATACCATCAAGTTTTTAAATAGGAAAAAATGTTTTTTTACATGAGAGAATACGTACTATTTTCATTTTTATACACACTTGAACACCCTATTTCATCCCTTTGGTAATTAAATATATAAAAAAATCGCGACGAATTGAAAGTACTCTGATGCTCATATCTCAAGCAGCGTTAATGATTGAGTTTATGGATGAATATGTCAGTCAGGCAAGTCTGTATGTATATATAGACTTTTTTCTAGTTGATGTTTTCCTAGCAGTTAGAGTATTAGTAATTTTTTTAGGAATGTCGTTTTAATTATCTCGGACGTGCTTAACATTTATGTTACTCAAGTTATTTAAACCTTTTCGGTTTGTGTAAAATAACAAAAAGTTTCTAAACGAACCACCTCAATTATGATGAATGAAAAACTCATTTTTTTTTTCAAAATTGGGACCTAACTTAAAACTTTAGTTCTGGTTCAGCACCTGTGGCCAATAAATCCAGGAGTAAATAATTTTCTTGCATCTAGCGAGAAAGAGTAAGAGAGAAAGAAGTCGGTTCATGTGTATAAGCGGAGTGGAACTGTCGAAGAGAGTTTATTTCTCGGGAGAATCTCCTGCATGCGGTGAACCGGTGGGTCGCGGTCGGTCGCATGCCCCTTGCACATTATTTTCTACTTTATCCCTGATTTACGAGCTTTAGACGCTCATGAGACGGCGTTATAATTTTGACGATCTGTTTCGTTTTTCTTTTCAGAAGTCAGACAAAAAACCAAAACGGCAAGAAAGAGTAATAGATACATACCATGAGAACGTTGATAACTATATTCATACTTGAATATTTGAATGTATAAACTTTAATCTGCTGGCCAATATCAAAGTTTATTTTAAATCTATTTTTTCTTTTTAACTATTGATCAAAATTAATTGGGTTTCTTATTTATTTTAATGTTCTAATTTTTAACAAATTATAACCATAATGATCCAGATCCAGTTGTATCCTGTATTAATTTATCCTATTCCTGATTTTGATTACTGGAAGATATTTTATCCGTCCATCTTGAATTGATTAGGAAAATAACCAGAATTAAAAAAGTCTAAGTCGTATGAAAGGTACCTATTCACTATAATAAATATCGATATTTAAAAACGTTTCAAAATAAAAAAAGGCCACAAGTATTCTACTTAATTAGGTTAGATTTTTTCTTATAACTAAATCATTTAAATTGGACTAAGGTAAGAGAATAATCATCAGATTGGTATTAAATTTGATTTTGTAAATAAGAAAATGATTTCACTTACCTTGTTCTGGCAAACAACTTTTCCACATAAACTAAAAGGATAACCGTTATTTATTTTGATTATTAATAAATGTTTACATATTTACTGAGTCGTTATTATTTTTTACAATCACACAGCCAAAACTGAAACACTACCTGGGATTAAGACTCTCAATTTTTCTACTTGACAATAGATGGCGCCCAAAATTATCAACAACAAATAATTACAATCTGAGATTACGGCAGAAGGCAATAAAAATCAATATTAATTTAATAGGTTATGTACTAAAACTAAAATTTAAATAAATCAAATAATAAAATTAAATATTGAACAAAAGTAATTTTTCTCACAAATACTCACGATAGTATGTAACAATATATAATAAATCAAACTCCTAACATATGTAAAGTCAGGCAAAATATAAACTAAGCATCTGCGGTACCATCTATCTGCAAAACTTATAAATGAAAACTACAAAAGACTTTTGGCAACTTAGTAAAGCCACGTCTTAATCGATTCTGGTGGAAGTGTCACTTTGTTCTTCAAGGGGAAAAACGAATATAGGATCTGTGCAACCCTCGATGCAAATTGGAAGGTTTTTGCTTTGTTAAGGTGGCTTTATTTATTATTTTTTCCGATAGATGGTAGCACAGTAGCGTACAGTAAAATATTGCAAACACATAGTTATTATCTTAACTAATACCAGAAAAATCTTTAACTCAATCTTGAATTGAGGACATTAAAAAGCAACTTGATGCTAGTAGACTTCTGTCCAAAAATGAGTTTTCTTGAGCCATACCTGTATAAAAAATTGTGTACGTCCTGTATAATTGAACTCATCGTGTCATTCTCATTAACTTATTATTCCCCGATGTAAGACTTAACTGCAAATGCACTAGTGCCACTATAATTTAGCAGTTCGCTATCAGAATGTTGCAGATTTGGGTAATCTCACTCTTGTCGCAGACGCTCGAGGGTAATAATTATGTCAGTTTAGGTAAATGAAACATCATGTAGTAATATGAGGGGGTTTTAATCACTTTCCACGTAGTTTCGAATTAATAAATTTAAACTCTTGCACTAACAAAGTGTAACGTACGATGATGAAGGAAAGTTTTAGCAAGTTATGGCAAGCTAAGGTAATTTTCTGATGCTACAAGTATTTCTTGCAATTAAGAATTATTAATTAGGGGAAATAAAGTTTTGTCAGATCCTACTTGTCAAAGTTACTTTTGTTTATTATGATAAGAGCGAATTGTATGCAACTTCTTATGTCGTCTGGGTACAGTAAAAGACTGAATACTCACAATATGTTTTCTAAATTAATTTCAACTTTTGATGATGAATTGTATCAAAGTGTGTTAAAGATGTTAGAGTCGCCTTATCCAGAATCAGACATATTTTGATTTTCTCTGAAATCCCTCATTGGTCACTCTACGAAATGAATTTGACGCTCCCCTACCATTAACTAAACTCCAGTCGATAAGTTTAAATGATTGAGAAAATAGAGTTGGAGTACATTTTCCTGCCCTATTTACAACAAATAAATCCACTTTCCTTTTCAATTTGCTAAAAACCTCTTATCCCTCGGAAAAATCTTTGCCGACTTGAAAAGAATTTCCATTTTACTTTTTCCGACACTTTTACAAGTTGAATTGGAAATTTTTCCAAAGCACGAAACATATATATTTGCCATGGTGATCGTTCAAGTTCTGTATTTTGTTTATGTTCCGAATTTGGAGGAAAAACGGTTCAATAAAAGGTGATCGTACTCCCGACTCACGAATATTATTTAATTATTTTTGAAGTTTATGTAATTAATTTGATTAATTGGGTGGTAAAGAGTATAAAAGTGTCCAACCAAGTAGCATTATAGTGACAGAAACTGATATCGCAACTTCGATTGAGTGGCTATTACTTAATAATCACTAAATTTACCCATACACAGTAAGAATAACTTAATTTTATTTTTGCCTAGTTGTAGTCACGTAAAGTTCACAGCTGGGAATCGCTTAATAGTTTTATAATATTTTGGTATAACTGAAGGTGTTTGAAACGTTATAACTACAAAGTACATTAGTGTCTTTTTGGGAACCATTAACATACCTTTAAAGTGGCGGCTCTTGATTATATGATTTCAGTAATTCTTGCCACGTTGTTGCCACATTCATAAGTGATTTCCATATACCGCATGGAACCAAAGCCAGTTTGAAATCACTTATTTTCAAAACGAAGTCACATTTTCAGACATTTTTGAGATCGCCATTATGAGAAAAATAAACGCGCTATTTTTTTCTTATTCCCTATCAATTTACAATCTATTCATACAGAAGAACAATGAGTAAATGTTGTGATGTCTTGTGGGGTAAGAAACCAGTGGTTGTTCCCCTTAGTTAATTAGTTAACTAGAACTACTTATGACAAGGGACAATAAAATGATAATCATATACATACATACATACATAGGAACATTATGATATGCATAAAATGAACAACTAGTTTAAATTTTAAATCGTAAAATATAAATTATTAAAATGTTGCAAAATATAAATTATTAAAATATCGTAAAATATTAAAATCGTAAAATATAACTTAAAATCTATTAGTCAGGTCATACCTTTTTAGACTTCTTCTGATAATTGGCTATGACACAATGTTTTTGACAAGTTTGTTTGGGTGACACTCAAGTCTTTTCGTGTAGCTTCCACTAAAATTTTTAATTTCATCTTTGACCGTAGGTACTTGTAGATCACGAGCATTTGATTGGAATCTTTCCTTGATTTCTATATTTGAATTAGAAGCTGATCGCCACCATCCCCACCGTTAAATTCTATAGGTTTGTTCCAACATAACACAAAACCAGTTGCGTACTGTCGGGATTCTGCGCAGTCTTGATTTAGTGACACCAAATCTAGTCTGCGCAGAATCCCGACAGTACACAAACTGGTTTTGAATTATGTGGGAACAGACCTCATATGTCCATATAGGTTTGAGGATGACCTTGTACAGCGACACCTTGTTCTCTAGGGACAGTTGGGATGTGCGTCCAATAATACAGTATAACTTGTGAAGTTTAAACCCAAGCTACTTTCTTTTTGTGAAAAGGTGCTTCTTCTGTATTCTGTAGAGCAGTTTCCTCGTCTGTTTGTGAAGGTTACGTGAGTTGATTTTACTTCATTAACTTTTATTCTCCACTTAGTTTACCAAACGTATAGATTGTCAAGTTTATTTTGTAATATTTGGGATGAAATTTGGGGGTTATCATGTCATGTTAATATAGCTGTATCATCAGCAAATGTGACGGTTAGCGGATTGGCTGTTGTTGGTAAGTCAGATGGTATAGAAGCGGTCCCAAAACACTTCCTTGTGGAACCCCGGTATTCATTGGATGAAGCGGTGAGTGTTCATCTTGATGTTTTACCATAAAATGTCGATCTTCAAGGTAGGATTTTAAGATGAGGAAATAATTGAGAGGAAGGAATTTTCTGATTTTATTTTTGTATAAAATCAGTATGCCAAACTTTCTCGAAAGCTTGGCTAATATCAAGAAATACCGCAGAGCAGTATTTTTTATCATCCAAGTCTTTGTTAATAGTTGAGTGTTCTTTTCTAATGCAGAATTGGTGATTGGGAATAACTTGGTTTTCTTCAAGGACTGGTGCTAATCTGATTTTTAACATATTTTCTAACAGTTTACACAGTATTGGAAGCAGGGTTATTGGTCTGTATGAAGTAACGTTATCAGTATATTTTCCAGGTTTGGGCATTAAAATTATTTGCGCTAATTTCCACTGGATTGGAAAACTTTTTTTCATCAGTACGGCTTCACATTTACATCATTTCCATACATAATTAATGATTAAAGATTGATAAAAAAAACACAGTTTGAAGCATTTAAGTATTTAATTTCCATGATGAAAAATTTAGTGATTTTAACTTTTTTCTTAAATTATTAAGTATTCCAATGGCGCCTGCCCATATTTCGAGTTACAACACCTACATTTGACAGTAAACTTTCAATCGTTCCAACTTTTTGCCTTTCAGCATTATTAAACCAATATTCTTGTATTTCCATAATAATATAATAATTATACCTAGTTATTTATTATTCAGTACGTACCTACTTAGGTTACCAGTTATGTCTGGTTAGAGAAAAAGCAAGGACAATGGAAGAAATAATATGCAGGACAGAGAACGAGCTACTAATCAAAAAGACAAGTGCAGTGAACTAAGTTTCGTATTTAGTGTCACCACACCACCACGTTTTCGCCAGGTAACTACAACATGGCTTAAACGTAATTATATTGGCCGCTAAGTTCTGTCCACGAAAAATGCTACTTGGGCAGGTAAGAACAATCAAAGAATTCAGAAAGAGGAAAAAGTACGATTTAATTTTTGGCTTTTTCGTAAGACCGGAAGTGCTGGTCTGTCAGGATTTAGAAGAGATCGTAACCTTTTACATTTTCCTACCAATTTACATACTTTTTTCTTCAGTACCTGCGTACCTATAATTTTAGGTAATTATTTTTGGCCCTTAAGTCTATTTTGTATATCAAATGGTAATAAAATTAAAATTATTTTTTATACATTTTAAATTGACGTGGATTTCAATATAATTTGAAAGCAATCTAATAATATTAACAGCCAGTGATAAGATGTACATTAAAAAAAATATATCAATCAGCTTAGTTCCAGATATAAAATTATTCCTGGATTAACATTCCGTTTACGTAGCATTTAATTCCAATAAAATGTTATTTTAAAATTAAAACCTGGTTCAGAATTCTTCTCTATCATATCGGGACACGCCAGCCGGTGCAAGATGACATCTCGAATAATGGGATGAGAATTAATTAAGGAACCCACTACGAATCACGAGTGAATATTTTTCGACACGCACGCAACCCATACCATTATCGATACCAAGTCGTAAAGATAATTTTATGTAGATTTTCAGGATACAGGGTTGCGTTATTTTGCAAACTTATTTGAAGCAAACAATTTTTTTATAAATTTTACTGTAAATATCCAACCTAACCAGAAAAGCAAAAACCCTATATTGTAAAATAATATCGAATTGAAGCAGAATCGTGAAACATCCTACAAACAGAATTAACAAAGGTATCCAACATTTTATTTTGAGCTCAATAAATAAATAAATCAATCAATAAATAATTCGATAAATAATTCTAGAGCCAAAGAAAGGAAAATCAGGCCTTATAAAAAACAGAATGGTCGTAGGAAATCTTGCTGGTGCCCAGGGCATTTTTTTAATTTGTGAAATACAGAAAATCATTAATAATCAATAATTTTTCTTTTGTAAGAGAATTTCTACATGCTGCTATAAAATTAAAATAAAATCAAATAAACTAAATAAGCGACGTTCCCCCAGGTAATCACGTACACGGTTAATAACAATATAGAGAAAAACGGAGGTCCCAAAAGGGAACCTTGTGGAACTCCAGAATTTAGTTCTAAAAATTGAGAAGAATGTCCATCAAGTGATACGTTTTGTTTACGTCCATTAAGAAAAGATCTGTCGATAAGAGATCTGTCGCATTTTTTGAAAAACCTATATATGCAAAATAGCTAACATTAACTTAAATAATTGCTAAAATCTAGAAGTAATCAGACGACTGGGCAGACAACTGTTCTTTCTTTTAATTCACAAAACAATACATAGTGCAGTTCACCCTGTAAAGAAACCTTTCTTATTTATTCCACGATTTTCTGCATGAGGAGTGCTTTTAAATCGTTAATATTAATAAATATACCAATAAAATGATCTTATTATACCGTTATTTATCTGAGAGAGATATCTGCGTGATCGAGCCGGGTTATTAGTCTTAAGTTATAGGTTCGGAATTTAAATAGAGATTTTACTCGATATTTTAGTTGTTATTGCTTCCTCGCTTCCTCGGTTAAGAGGTCGTTACTTAAACATTGTAATTGTAAGACAAGAATGAGAAAAGCACCGCATTTATAAACATTATTTCTAAGGATCCAAGAGAATCTTATAGAGTAGCATAAAATTGATTATTTTTTTCGTTTTTTTTTCAGTAGTTCATCTATTTCGGTGACTGCACACAGGATGTGAAATAAAATCACACAAGCTCCCAAGAACAAGGACATTAAAAATATCCTACACTGCATCAGCGTCTGGACTTCAACAACTATTCATTTATTTTCAGACATCCTTTAGTGACAGGATGTCGAGCTAGCCTGCTTCTTACGGATGAGGCACAATAATGCCGAAGCCGGTCTAAGAATGGCAAGCTCCTTTAACGACAAAATCGAAGTTTTTGGGTTCAAGCCCCGACTTGGTCGGGCACCAAACCACGTCTGGACTTTCGTAATTCAATAACTGGTGGGGCATATTGCCCAAGCAGTAGTTGTTGAAGTTCAGACGCTGGTGCAGTGTAGGATTTTTTTAATGTCCTTGTTCTTGGGAGCTTGTGTGATTTTATTTCGGTGAGATAAATCAGAAGCCATGACGATAACTTCGGCATACAAAATAGAACACACAACAGCTGCAATAACGATAGCAGGACTTCCGCCAATAAACCAGCAATAGGGGGACGATAAGCGTATTCAAAAAAGTGCTCAAAGTAGACACAGATATAGCACAACATAGCTTCTTTGACTCATTCCAGTATCCAAGAGGAAAGAGAAGGTCAAATACTGCTGTCAGAGCATCCACACCTCGGGCACACACTTTTTATTTGTCCAAGTTGAACATAAGAATGATTGATAGTAAGCCTAGACTACGACTAAATTGGGAAAATAGTGTTGAAAATGGCAGTGGAGGCCAAATAATAGCTCTGGAGCAACCTGTGAAGTGATAATTCATCACTAAGTACTTTAATTTTTCGAGTGACCCTCTCTTGGTAGACATTTTGGTAGAACTAGTTCGATTGGTTGTGTTATAGAAATAACTCGCGTTCGACTAATCGAACGCATGGTATCTAATGACGTGGACTGTAACATCTTGAAGGAGAGTTGTATATTGTACCATGTGCTGAAACTGATATCGATTCGGTAAAGCTAATTCTGGACTTAAAGCAACATGAAGCGACAAGAAACAAGTCTCCTTGGCGCATGTTACATTAATTGTTGTTGCCAGAGATTATCCTCCCAAACTTTTCTGGTGTCTTTGATGTGGGAATAAGTAGTTTTGCATTTTGGGATTTTATTTTGTTTTAGGCTTCCAGTATCCGGTTTCCTCATTCAATTTTAGGATCAGGCTTTCAGTGTACGGCTTAAAGCATATAGATCTTAGTACATGGTATTCTGGGTAACTCTTTTTGGAAAATGGTTTTGTATTCCCGTTCTTGCAACTATCCCTTCCACAATGTATTGGATATTGGGACGCAGGGATTACAGTTTAGTTTCTTGAATATCTTTTTGAATCCCCCCTTTACCGCGGATTGTTAAATAGCATCTCACTTTTGATTATGACATTAATTATTTTACTTAGTTTTGATATTTCTATAATGAAATTTTTAACATTTTTTAATGGAAAGCTTAAGTACGTTGTCAGTAAGTTCTAAACAATATTCATTTTATAAAAAAATTTCAATTCCTGTTATTGAATTCCTCTAACAGAACAAATATTTTGTTATGTCGTTGAAGAGGTAACCGAGTCATATCCAACCTCAATATAAATTTTAAATTGATTGCTCGCATCGTTTTCCTAACCAGAAAAATATGCATTCACCTCCTCGCTTGTATGGAGAATTGAGAGTACGTACTGAAAAGAAAATTCTCGTCCCTTCATACGCAAATTCTTTAGAAACTTTTATCGCATATTTTATAAAAAGTTTTTGAATAACTGCGTCAATGGAGATTGTCCGAGCTTGCCAGAAAATTTTCGAATACTTGGGCTTTTTGCTTCTTTATCGATATTCTTGTATTAAATTTAAGGGATGCAAGGAAATTACTTTCTAAAAATATCGAACAACGGGTTATTCTCAGATAGGAACTTGTTGAGTTTTGTTGAAAATATTTTTAATTCTAATAATATAAGAGCATATCGCTAAGGTCTTAGATCTACAAAGACGCCTTATAATATTTTTAGTGGTAAATGAATGTACATTTAAATTTGAATATTACACTCACAGAAATTTACCGCAATATTCTATACTATCTACAGAATCGTTACATTGATTTAACTGGAATATTCCAGTTATTTTAACGAACTATCTTACTTTTACCGGAACTTCCTGTTTAATAATCAAACTAGATAGTTATATTAGAAGCTTAGAACTTCAGTTTTTACAGGATTTTCCAGTAATTAATCGGAACTGTAGTATCGATTTAACAGAATTTTCCGTTGGATTAAAGATCTTTCATTCATACATTTACAATACTAGTTATTTGTATTCGAAGCTCATAACCTGAGCTTTTATAGGAATTTCCTGTAATTATCTAGTATTTAACTGGAACTTCTTGCATTTCCTATAGTTGAAAGTATATTTATTTCAATACACAAATCCAAAATATCTAATTCATAACAAATAACAATTAAAATTTATTAGAATTCAGAATCAGAATTAGATAATATCGAATGCTTCTTAAAACAATTTAATTTTAAATATGTTTATTAATATGATAAATTTTTACATTTTTTTACAATTATTTGGGTTTTTTGTCCTAGTGCCCTACTATAGGAAATTTTCCTTTTCAGGGGCTGAAAGAAAAAAAGGTTAAGTTTACAATAAATGTCCCTACTAGCTGAGTGAGTTGTGGTTTTGGGAGAAGGCTGTGGCCCCCTGTTGTCCCGTTTAAGAGTTACCAATTTTGGTGTGCAATGGCCTAGGGAAACCACAGAAAACCTAGTGCCGAGACTCTTTACAGTGATGCTTAGTTATTTGATTTTACAATGGTTTATCATAGGTCTAGGGGGGCGTTTTCCAGTAGGTCTTCGTAGTCTTCTGGGAGGTCCTGGGCTTCTCTCATGATCCGGAGGTTGGGTTGGGGTAGCTTCTTCTTGGGTATCCTGTGTCCTTGTTTGTATGTCGTCTTGAGGGTGGTCTGGACGGCAGTGTTCTCTCATTGGATGGTCCTGTTGGCGTAGTTAGCTTGTAGTTTTTGAAAACGAGAAAGAACGAATGCTCCTTGTCCGTCGGCGTCGTCCCTATGCATTTGCGAGACGTCGTAGTAGAATGCAATAACGTGGCGACACCTAGCCCTCGCTTGTGGAACTGCAGACTACAGAGGCCTTGGCCGGTTGCATACTCTACAGGGACATCGTAATGCTACACTATTTAACGAACCAACACAAATAACGAGTTACCGCGTCGGCGCGTACTGCTCAAAGTAGCGGATTGGTTTGTGGGATTTATAGGATATTCCTGTAACATTCACCACCGGTTAATACGTGTGTTTTACAGTAATATCTTGTAAATATAGCACAATATTATTCCATATACACAGGAAATATTCCTGAGAAATTAACAGTACCTTATTACTGCTCTAGTTACCGGTTTTTCCTGCTCCTACAACTCATGACACTTTAACTGGAATCGGCCTGTTAGATTGTAAGTACAGATTGTTCTCAGAATGGTTTTTTCTTGTTATAATAACAATAGTTGCGTTTAAACAACAGGAATTCCTTAAACCGGATTCGTTTTTTTAGTGTAGAAGCTATAAAACGTGGTTTACAATTATTATCACTTTAAAAGTATCGTAGTTATTTTTAAATGAGTTAAAATTTTTAGTAATATTTCATAGGAAAAGAAGTTTTATTAATTAAAGTGTTATAAACTTGTGCACCAAATTTATTAATTAACCCATTCAATACTAAGCGGGCACATTTTTCGAGTGTATACTTTCAATTTCTAGTATTTTACAATGAGACAAATATGTCCTGACTGTAATCAAAGTAGACTGAGTTAGGTTCTTGTTTGTTACTTTTTTAGAAGGGTCACAGATTGAATTGGCTCCGATGAAGCAAAGAAGAATCAACTAAAAAATAATAATAGTGCATGGGATGGTGCTGCCATCCGTACCTAAGTTTGATTTAAAACTTTCTCGTAGAGCTGAGGTCATTAAGTAATGCTGGAGCATTAGATCCTGACGTTTTTTTGCTATACTTGATATGACACTTGTTATTTTAGATAACTTTAGGATGCCACCGCTTGAACTGTCCAACTTTATTACAAATTATGAATTAATATAATCTGGGAGTTATTCGTGTCTGTTGATATCCCAAAATCCAGACACAAGTTTCTAACCGCGATATATTCAAATAGATTTGCCATCTCAAAATTAGTAGCAGGACTTGCAAATGCAATCTGTTTTCGTACACTCTGAACTGTAACAAACTTTCCACATAAGTTTCTGAGTAATACATGCAGAAGGGTATGCTCTGTTCTGAGAAACGCCACAAACTTGCGCCGCAAATTTTTTAATGGCTAATTTGCATGAAGTTATGCTAATATCCGTTTCTGCCTCGACGATTCTTGGCGAATATGTTTGTGGAATATACAGAGCAGATATTAAATTCGAGTTAAAATAATTAGGATTTGGATAAATTGTAGGAAATTAAGTTTGCAAAAGTTACTTGTTTAGAGCAAAACACCTCCGAACTATTTATTATTTATTTGATTATTTTTGAGCAAGGTATAGTAATTTCAACAAGTTAAAGCTATGTTCGTGTCAGGATGTTATACAGATTATTTCATTGCGAAGTGTCCATACATTAAACGCAGATAAAACACAAAAAAACCTATATTTGTTGAGTGTAACGCTCTTCCTAACTGAGATAAGTTCGCAGTGTTTTATTAATTTTGGTCATTTCTTTCTCGACTCGTAATTTACGAACCAGGCGGTCTAGTTTATTCATATGTCACATGTGAACTTCCTTTAAGGTATCCAAGCGATTAGAATATTTGTAAGAAAAAAAATTCAGGTTCGGATTAGAAAAAAATTGATAAATGTTTCCAGGTTCAAAACAGCACCCTGTATAAAGGATTTTTAAAAAGTGCTTTACATATTTGGAAAGAGCACAAGAAACTGAATCCGACGACGTATTTTTGTTTTCCCGCAGATAATGTTATTACTAAAATTTAAAGTTCAAAGTTTAATTAGCGAGATGTTTATGAATTTTCTGACGTTTTAATTAATATTTATACGATCAATTTTTTTATTGTTAAACACTCATAAAGGCATTTAGTATATTACAATCTGGTCAACAGTGACCAATGAGCAATTTAATTCTAACTTAATCTAATAGGTTCTGTAGAACGGATTGCATTACACTTAAACGTGCACACACAAGCTCTGCTTTTGCACTAAAAATACTAAACTAACTCAAAGTGCTTGATCCTCTTAAGTCTTTTTTCTAACTCAGTATTGTCAATGAACTGGATAGCCTCGACATTGACATGATCATTAAATCTTTCTTCATTACTCTTGGCTAATTTCTTGATGGTCTGGTCAACAGTGTCCATTTCCAGATCCCTATGGAGGTCACTATTGCGAATGTACCAAGAGGCATCTATTATGTTCCTCAGTGCTTTCTTTTGAAATCTTTGGATGATTGCTAAGTTGCTTGCTTTGGTGATTCCCCATAGTTGGATAGCATAGGTCCCTACATGCTTAAGTATCTGCTTATAAAGCATACGCTTATTATGTAGAGACATAGTGGAGTTTCTTCCAATTAGCCAGTACCATTTTTCTATATTTCGGTCCAAGCTCTTCTCTTTTCTTTTTAACATGCAGTTTCCATGTGAGTTTGGCATCTAAGGTAATATCTAAGTGTTTTGCTGTGTTTGAATATTATGGAATCAGGTTATTGTTTATTCAGACTGGAATATGATATAACCTTTTGTTTGTAAAGTTAATGTGGAGTGATTCAGTTTCAAGATCATTATTGCATGAATAGGAAGTCGCTACTGTCATTCATGTCTGTCGGGTATGGTTATTTTTTTAGGGTTACTTAAAGCTGTATATCGAAAGCATCTTATCTAATTACCTTCATCATATAGCTGCATTCTTCATATAGCTACTTGATTTATATAGCTGCATCATTCATATGTCTGCAACTGTTTCATGTAGGCTCGTGTCTTTGAATGTCACTAACCATTGGATCACTCATTGGCTACCACATTATTCAAATGGAATCTCCACCTCATGTAGTACTGCAGACTTTACTCCTATCAGTACCTTTATTCTGTAAATTAACTGTTGTGGTTTTGCAATGGTTTATCGTGAGTTCCTTCGCTATTTAAACATCTCAACAACGTTTAGAGCAATTTGGATTTGGATGTGGTGTGATTTAGTTTCATTATGTTTAATTTTCCATCTCTTCGTCCAGTCATAGATAAGATGGACAGCTGTTTGCAGCTTGTGGGTTGCTTCTTAATTGCTCCTTCCTACTGCTAGAATGGCAGTGTCGTCGGCTAAGGTGGCTATGGTATTGTTTTCTAACTCTCGAATATCACTTGTCTACAGTAAGTATAGAACAGGTTCTAGGACACTTCCTTGTGGTACTCCAGCCTTAATTTCCTTAAGATTGGAATATGCTTCTTCTTGTCTAATTCTAAAGTATCTTTCCGATATATATATGAATGGAGGATATCTGTATATTGTTACCTTATCAAACGCTTGTGCTAGATCAAGAAAGATAGTAGCACACATGTTTGTTTCTCTTCTAATGATTTCAAATTGGTGATCAGGGATAATTTCTTTTTCTTCGATAAGTGGTTTTAGTCTTTTGAGTAGGAGTTTTTCAAATAGTTTCGACATAACAGGAAGGAGATCGGTCTATATGACGATGCCTCTTGTGTTGGTTTCCCTGGCTTGGGTATCAATATGACTTCCGCAATTTTCCAAAGGCTGGGTACATACTTCAGTCTGAAGGCAGCATTTATTAGGTTAATTAGTTTAATTATTGCTTTTTTGGGTAATTGTTTTAAAATTTATCCAGTAATTAAGTCAAAATCTGGAGCTTTTTTCGGATTGATATTTTCTTTTATTTCGGTAATTACTTCTTTAGGAGACGTAAATTCTATTTCTTGATCAATTTGTGGATGTTCTATACGATCTAATGATCTAAATTTGTAATTTTTATAATTTTTGACGAAATAACTTTTCTCTAATCTATCAAAAATAGCTAATTATAGGTCCGTATTTAGGATAACAGGTAATATGTATTTAATATTTTATAAACTAATATAATAAAATAATGCAAAAATTAAGTAAATGTCCTAAATAGCCTACTTGGGTTTCAAAGAAAATATTTTGCCATTGCCACTGGCTGATGATATTTCATTTGCGTACTCTTATTCCATTATAATCAAACCACTTTGTATATTTTTTTTTTTATTTTTAACGTCAAAAATATACAATTATTTGGACAAAAAGTTTTGCCTTTTTCATTAAAATAATTCACTAAACCCCTCTGATTAAAACCAGATTCCTTTTTAACTATAATTAATGTCCCCAAGTTTATCGTCCCCGCACTATGAATCTCGCATTCAAACATCACCCTCCAATACGAAAGCCAGGCTATTCCCATTCATTATCTACCCTGCAGAAGGTAAATAGTAACAAATATCAAAGTGGCGATGACGTCTGCCCTATGGGATAATTAATATTATGAAATATAATGTCATTAACACCGTGGCCATGTGTTCCGCACCCCCTAAATTTGAGGGGACGATGTCGGGGGTGGAATAGCTAATTACACTAAAAAAACAGGGAGGATAATTGCTTAATGAAAAAGTTCGGTAAAAGGTGGACCAATGATTGCAGGCAAGTGCAAATACAGAGAGGGAGTCTGGAGGGTAACCAGGTCCTATAACTAAATTCAAATTGTTATTTTATGACACCTAAAAATCACTAATAACTCAAGTAGTCAACTAGATTGTGGTCATAATAATTAGAGGACCATAAATTCAACCCTAGGTAACGTTTTCAATATTCTCTGTTTAGCAGTTTTGACCTGAGTAATAAAAACTTTAAAGAATTATAGTAAAGGTATATTAAAAATTAAATTAAATAGAAAGCGTGAGATAAATGAATAAGAATAGACAAGCATTTTAAAACCAGATGAAAATAGATATCTAGGAAGAAATAGAATATTGAAAAATATGGAAAAGATTTAGAAATTTAGAAACTGCTTTACTTCAAACTTATGAGGGTTTGAAAATAAGATGGAACTAACAAATATAAAAAAAGTCAATCCCAACCTGGAAGCCAAAAAGCAAAAAATTGCAGTAGAATTATAAATAAGTATTGTAATTTTTTGCATTTAGGAATATTTTATTTTGTTAGACACCTCAATTTTTCTGCATCATATTAACCTATATGTGAATAATGAAAAATAAAGAAGAAGAGTAACTTTAATTATGTGGTAACCTAAAGAGAACAAAAAATTAACAAATCAAAGAAAGATAATTCAAGGATCAGGAGTAATTTGTTTTTATTATTATTAAACTCCCATAAATGCATTTAGTATATTACAATCTGGTTAACAGGGCTTGATCCTCTTAATTCTTCTTTCTAACCCAGTATTGTCAAGGAGCTGGATAGCCTCGACATTAACATGATAATGAAGTCTTTCTTCATGACTCTTGGCTAATTTCTTGATAGTCTGTCCATTTCCAGATCCCTATGGAGGTCACTATTGCGAATGTACCAAGGGGCATCTACTTCGTTCCTCAGTGATTTGTTTTGAAATCTTCGGATGATTGCTAAGTTGTTTGCTTTGGTGCATCCCCATAGTTGGATAGCATAGGTCCATACATGCTTAAGTATCTGCTTATAAAGCATACGCTTATTATGTAGAGACATAGTGGAGTTTCTTTCAATTAGCCAGTACATTTTTCTTTTTTTTTCTATAGTTCTTCTCTTTTCTTTTTAACATGCACTTTCCATCGGAGTTTGGAATCTAAGGTAATACCTAAGTATTTTGCTGTGTTTGAATATGGAATCAGGTTATTGTTTATTCTGACTGAAATATGATATATCCTTTTGTTTGTAAAGTTAATGTGGACTGATTTAGTTTCATTAAGTTTAATTTTCTTCGTCCAGTCATAGATAAAGTGGACAGCTGTTTGCAGCTTCTTCATTGCTCTTTCCTACTGCTAGAATAGCAATGTCGTCGGCGAAGGTGGCTATGGTATTGTTTTCTAACTCTGGAATATCACATGTGTACAGTAAGTATAGGACAGGTCCTAGGACACTTCCTTGTGGAACTCCAGCGGAGAAATAACACAAATATGGTACAATGTGGTATGCATAGAATTTAAGTGTAACTCCGGGACAGGTAACTATCAGAGAAAATGGAGATTGATGTTGAAAGTGCGGAATCCAGTGGAGAGTGGCACAATACGTTATCTTATTTCATTTTTAATTTTGTGTAGGTTTTGATTTATGATCGTGCAAAACGCTTTTAATGCAGCAAATTTAAATAAAACTTGCTCGAAATGGGATTCCATTGCGAATTTTGAGTGCGAAGGGCTGCTTTCATAAATTATTCTGAATGTGCTTGCTTGTTTTAATGGACATTTATAGGTCATTTGCAGACGGTACTTACTAGCGAGCTGGTGGGTCTTAGGAAAATTGAAAAATTGTTATTATGAAGTTAATAGTGAATAATATAAACTGAAAAGATATGAATTAAAGTTTTCTTTATTATAAAAAATTGCAATATGTAAACAACTTGTTTTAGATGCTTAAAAATTTTTGACGTCAGTTTAGACATTTATAAGAAAAAATTGTGGGTTATTCGATTAAAATAGAGAACTCGGAGTCAATATCTTCAAATTTTTATTTAATGATAAAATGACCGCCAGTTTCGGCTTTATATAGCCACCTTCAGATCACGAATATACTTGAAAGTGTGATTTGAAATACTTTGTAGGACAAAATTTAAAGAAATTATAGACATTCCAAATTAGTTATTTAATATCGAGTGAAGACGAGAGTCGTTTATAGACTGCATCACATAAATAAATAATACGCTTGTGTTTATAAAAGCTAGGAAAGCCAGAAGCAAAAACAAAATTTTATGGTCCAATACTATAGTTGAAGTTATGTTTATTTTTAATAGCATATGCAGTATATTATTGTTTCCTATACTATTTTTATTCTGCCTAATTCTTTTATTGAAGTACTGGCTCGATAGTCCTATATACGTAGCCTCACAATCTGCACAGTGAAGCCTGTTAAATGAATTTATTTGATTTTCATTTGGGATATTTGGTTTAATTTTAGTAAAAAAACTTGTTACCTACAATATTGTCTAGACAAAATAGACTTTTGTACCTGTGAAGTGATTTCTAGTATATATGGCCATGCAATAAAAGTTGGTACTATTTTATTTTGGCTTGGAATTATAGATGTTGATGGGTTCATATAACCATTGATATGCGGATTGGGTTGTTCTTTGACCGCGCTGGGAAATCGCAGGTTAAAAGATAAGGCTCCATCATGTAGTTTAATCAGATTATGTTAACTGAAGAGATTTCGAAAAAAAATGACGTCGACAGTTACGAACAAAAACCATTACAAAAAACAATTACTCAAACAGCAGTAGAAGAATTATTTTTGCTACACATACTTCTCTACGAAAAAATGACAGTATAGTCCTTCAGTACTTCTCCAAAGAGGGTAAAAAAATATAAAAAGTCTTATAGGCTACCTGTATGTGTTGAAAATCTTTTAATAAAATACCAAACTCATATATATCCTTGGAAAAAAATATTTCAAACGAAACGGACTTGTCTTGTATATAAAAATGTTCTTTAAAGTTTCCCCAACGTTAGAAATTTCACAATTCGTTGTAAACAAAGTTATAATGGAAATTCCGACTAAAGTAGATATAAAGAAGGTCCAGATAATCAATCAGGTTTTGTCATTTCGTTTGTTGCTTTCTAAATTGTATAGATGGATTGAATGACAAAATCCTACACCCTCGTCAAAAAGGTTATGTAGGGTTATTAAATTAATTTATAAAAAATAAACTACGCGTCCTAAGCATTGAAAGCTTTCACAGTTAAACGAAATGTCCTTTTGAGGCTAAATCTCCCTGTGGGTTCATCAAAAGTTTCATGAAGATACTCAGTTACTATTCATGCATTGTGCCGTGAAGCTCCAACCTGTTCAAAACAAGCATTACGAGATATTTCTCCTGGAATACTGTACTATTTAAAAAACCTAGTACTTCTTTAGTTAAAAATTTGAGATAACTTGCTCCTGTTAGTAGGTCATTGAAAATAATCGGTCTCACTATTACGGCATTACTTCTCAGAATTTCAAACGACATTGAAAATAATCGGTCTCACTATTAGGGCATTACTTCTCAGAATTTCAAAAGATATTGAACTAAATGCCATAATCCCTGACTATCAATTCGGGTTCATACAACATCACTCCACAGTTCAACAAACACACAGAATTATCTCGACCCTTGAAGAGAAGACGTATTGTATAGCAGCATTTCTTGACGTCGCCCAGGCCTTATTATCTGCTAATAAAATCGTATTTATCTGAAAGATATTTCCAAACGAAGTACAATACGACGGTTTCAAGATGTCATCCTATATACTCAGGCGTACTACAGGCTCGGGCCACTGCTCGATCTGGTTTATACTGCAGACTTACCTGTATTAGACAATTCAACTATTGCTACATTCGCAGATGACACTGCTGTAATAGCAGTAAACGAAGATCCAGCTGCAGCATCCAACCACCTTCAACTATACCTCAGCGCCCTTCAAAACTAGTTCGGCACATGGAGAATTAAAATTAACCAGAACAAATCAGCACAAATAACGTTCACAACTAGACATACCTTATTTTCACCAGTATCAATTCAAAACTCGCCGATACCAATTCAAACTGATGTGAAGTACTTAGGATTGCATCAGTTAGATCAAAAACACGTTAAAACCAAACGACAGCAACTATACCTAAAAACAAGAGAAATGTCCTGGCTGATAGGACGTAACTCAAAATTATCAATAGAGAATAAGCTGCTATTATACAAGTGCATATTAAAGTCTATATGGACTTATGGGATACAGCTAGGGGGCTGTACCAAAGCATCAAACGTAAACGTCATTCAAAGGTTACAATCAAAAGCATATTAACAAACGCCCCATGGTATGTATCCAACTTTACTTTACTCAACGACTTACAAATTGCATACGTAGCCGATGAAATAAAAAGAATGTCGCTAACTTACAAAAACAAACTACAGGAAAAAGAAAACCAATATATAGCTGATATGAGTAGTCCACCTAATATCAGAAGGGGACTTAAAAGACAGTGGCCTACAGACCCAAACCACAATGAGGATTGAATCCATCGAACCACTGAACCACAGTAAATACAGGAGGATCGTCAGTGGACGATTTCTTCTCACCCGCCTTATTCCTTCCACATTTACTTATAACTCTATACAGTTTAGTTGAGTTGATTGTAAATTTACAGAATTAAATAAAAAAAACTATTAGGGCAATTGAATTGAATTAACAATTTATTATGAAAAATTCGCAAGTTTTGAATACAGAAAGGTACTGGAATGCGATAGAAAACAGATTTTTAAATTTCAAACATTTTTTTGTAACCAGACAAGAATTTGACCCGTTTCTTTTTGGTGAGATTAAATTCTTCCTCCTAGGAAAATTTGAAACAAAGAATTTGAGTCGGATATGCGAGATGTCATAAATTCACTGCCTAATAAAACTCAACGCAAAAATTCCTTATATTGTGTGCCAAGACAGTTTCATTTTTTTAAATAAAATATTCCTATTCCTGCAACGGCGGTAATAAGGTTGAAAAGCGCGTTCGAAAAAGGAATAGCGTGACCGAGTGCAATAACACTCACAAATACGAGCAGATTTATGCTGAAGCCGACGTATAACTCACCTATTATCACTGTCCGAGGGAAATACTACAAAAACCAGCACCCTGCATTTATAACTAGGAGTCTCAGACATATTTTCAGTTGACAGCGTTCTTGACGCTAGTCGCCTGATAAGTCATTGCTTATAAATTAGTTATTTCGCGGTATATATGGTGACAACACTGAGTTAACTGGTGAGATTTTTTTTTAATTATGTTTCAACAGCACCGACTGCTATGGTCATAATAATAAAGATTTTAAAATTTAGAGATACATTTAGGATTTAAATCTAACAATACATTTAAATACAACTACTCAAGTTGACAGCATTGAAGATAAATAAGGAAGAAACATATTAATAGAAGAGTATCAAATAATGGAAAGATAGCGGGAATAATTAATGGCCAAATAAAGGTAAAACATCCATTGCACTCAAACGTGACCAATAATGTATTAAACTAACTGAATCGACAGAAGGTACATCAGAGGAAATAGAAGATGAAGAAATCCAGCAATATAAAGTTAAAAAATAGAGGAGTAAGAAACACGAGAAGTCATACGAAAGTTACAAATAGGAAAAGCACCAGGAGGAGATATAGCGGAACAACTCTATCAAGTTTACCAGATAAAATATTGGCCAGACTATTAGAAACCATACTTATAAAGATAACAGCAACAATAGTAGGACCTCAGTGTTGTTTCAGAAAGGGAAAACGAACACACACGAAGACTAAAACCACTTATCGAAGAAAAAGAAATTATCCCTGATCACCAATTTGAAATCATTAGAAGAGAAA
The DNA here is from genome assembly GCA_949320105.2 of Crepidodera aurea. Classification (NCBI taxonomy): domain Eukaryota; kingdom Metazoa; phylum Arthropoda; class Insecta; order Coleoptera; family Chrysomelidae; genus Crepidodera; species Crepidodera aurea. Next base: position 34,059,657 of record OX439475.1, on the reverse strand, counting down.
CAAACATGTGTGCTACTATCTTTCTTGATCTAGCACAAGCGTTTGATAAGGTAACAATATACAGATATCCTCCATTCATATATATCGGAAAGATACTTTAGAATTAGGCAAGAAGAAGCATATTCCAATCTTAAGGAAATTAAGGCTGGAGTACCACAAGGAAGTGTCCTAGAACCTGTTCTATACTTACTGTAGACAAGTGATATTCGAGAGTTAGAAAACAATACCATAGCCACCTTAGCCGACGACACTGCCATTCTAGCAGTAGGAAGGAGCAATTAAGAAGCAACCCACAAGCTGCAAACAGCTGTCCATCTTATCTATGACTGGACGAAGAGATGGAAAATTAAACATAATGAAACTAAATCACACCACATCCAAATCCAAATTGCTCTAAACGTTGTTGAGATGTTTAAATAGCGAAGGAACTCACAATAAACCATTGCAAAACCACAACAGTTAATTTACAGAATAAAGGTACTGATAGGAGTAAAGTCTGCAGTACTACATGAGGTGGAGATTCCATTTGAATAATGTGGTAGCCAATGAGTGATCCAATGGTTAGTGACATTCAAAGACACGAGCCTACATGAAACAGTTGCAGATATATGAATGATGCAGCTATATGAATCAAGTAGCTATATGAAGAATGCAGCTATATGATGAATGCAGCTATATAATTGGAATGTAATTAGATAAGATGCTTTCGATATACAGCTTTAAGTAACCCTTAAAAAATAACCATACCCGACAGACACGACTTCCTATTCATGCAATAATAATCTTGAAACTAAATCACTCCACATTAACTTTACAAACAAAAGGATATATCATATTCCAGTCAGAATAAACAATAACCTGATTCCATATTCAAACATAGCAAAATACTTACAAGGTATTACCTTAGATGCCAAACTCCGATGGAAAGTGCATGTTAAAAAGAAAAGAGAAGAACTTGGACTGAAATATAGAAAAATGTATTGGCTAATTGGAAGAAACTCCACTCTGTCTCTACATAATAAGCTTATGCTTTATAAGCAGATACTTAAGCCTATGGTATCCAACTATGGGGATGCACCAAAGCAAGCAACTTAGCAATAATCTAAAGATTTCAAAACAAAGCACTGAGGAACATAGTAGATGCCGCTTGGTACATTCGCAATAGTGATCTCCATAGGATCCGGAAATGGACACTGTTGACCAGACCATCAAGAAATTGGCCAAGAGTCATGAAGAAAGACTTCATCCTCATGTCAATGACGAGGCTATCCAGCTCCTAGACAATACTGGGTTAGAAAGAAGAGTTAAGAGGCCCTTTAAGTTAGTTTAGTGTTTTTAGTGCAAACGCAGAGCTTGTTTGTGCACGTTAAAGTTTAGTGCAATCCTTTCTACAGAACCTAAGGAACGCTGATGGTATACCTTAGTTTTAAGTTTCAAACTCTATTAGATTAAGTTAGAATTAAATTGCTCATTGGTCACTATTGACCAGATTGTAATATAGTAAATGCCTTTATATATGGGCGTTTAATAAAAAAAAATAATAATCTAGAGCGGTTGAGAGCAGTTTCAAGCCAAACACACGAGTCTCACTGAGTTTCATTAAATATACTTACACTATTACAAGCAGAAAAAATTCGTTACAAAAAAAGAATAAAGTACTTATACAGCGATATTTAAAGCAATCAGTTTAATGCAGGTAAATTCAAAGCATGTAAGACAGTATGCAAGCGCCATATAGCTTGGTTACTAGATCAGAGGAGCAATGAGGAGTCTGGTCAATTAGCTCTAGAAGGACCCTTCAAGACTGAGCGGTCTAGAACCCATTTGTAAAATTTCAAAGGCAATATTAAGAGCAGAACAAATGTAAACTAACGAGATCGTTAAAGCACTATCGCCAAAGTTTACTAAGTGACAATAGAAGAACTACCAGTGTAGACCTTTTAGCAGGAAGTTGGAGACTTCATAACCACATGAATATGACTGGCTCTTCAGCAATCCCTCAAAACTAAGATTCCAACTGCTTGGTAATAAAAAATTAGAAGAAATATGATACATGATAAACGATATACGATTCTTGAAATACCTGAAAGTTTTTGTTATTTTAAATAGCAACACAAATTACTGGTGTGATATCGGCTTTAGATCCAATGAGGCTGCTGAATATTGTTTCTTTGGGGAACCTGGACAAATGTCTCTTTCCCATGTAACTCCCAGTGGGGATAAAATAATATCATTGTAGGTTTTATATTTAATTTATGCAGATAGTAAAGAGATTGGTAAATTTCATTATTACTTTTCTCTAGTATTTTGGAATTTTTTTAATTCTAAAAAGAAGGTACAATATTTCAACTAGAATGGTTTTTGATATATTCCGTCATTCTTTTATGAATTCTGCATAATTTCCCTAAGTTTTCTGGTTTATTATATTATGCCTTCTGTAATTTTTTTTGCTTTACTATTTTCTGTCCTCCTTGGAATGCAACCAATGTAGCCAATGTGGTTGGAGCAATATACTGATTAGTTTCTCCGGCTTTCAAACAACGAAATCACTACTGCGCGTCTAACGTTCTGTGCGGGATTTCTCACAATGGAATAATTATACAAATTTAAATCAAGCACTTTAAATCATATAAAAGCGATAAAGCAACAATCCAAATTCCGTTGACACGCAATTAAACACGGGGCTTAACGAATAGTTTAACGTCGAAAAATAAAAACTCTGAATCTCTGCTTTAGCAAAAGTTAAAATCGCGCTGAATTTTTAATATCCATAAATCGCAATAAAAGCTAATGGAGTGTGATACACTTCGCTCAGACAGCGTTTTAATTTACGGAAATTAGAGAATTCCAATAAAGAAGAAACTTTCATTTTAAGCGGGTGCAGCGATTCCGATCTTATTCGCGATTTTTCGTTAAAATAGTGCTCACATTGCAAATTGATGGTTCATAAATAAAATATGAATCGTTAGCGACAAAACTAGGTTAATTTTTATTAAAGTTTTAGTGCTTCATTAAAGCTTCTAAGATACTTCATGTAGAATAATTGCAGAGAGAAGTACAAAAATAAATAAATTGATAAAACAAAATTTAAATCAAGATTTCATAAATATAGTGAATGAATGAAAGGAAAAATATAATCAACAGTCATCCTGGTTGGCCATTATTAACAAAGTCCTTGCGTTAGGACTTCAACAGTTCCGATGAAGTGATCATTAAAGGATAGAGGGAAACTCTATTATGGATTAAATTATGTATCTATTTCTGTAATGGTAAGGAATGTATTACAAATAAACATCGCTTGCCACATAGTATGTATCAAACTACAACAGACATACAGATCTAAACATAAATAAAAATATATGCTAATGATACAGACTACCTAACATTGGACATCAAAAGGATTTCATAAGCAACCTCAATCAACAACCAATAATGGAAAGAAGATTGCAGAGAACATGGCCAGATGATTTTACTAGATCGATCGCAGAGGACTGTTAATGGAAAGTGTCTGCCTCAAGCTTTAACATTCATCAAATTTTCTTAAAACTCTTGTTTTATTATTGAGTAGATTGTAAATGAGCAACAAATAAATAATAAAAAAAAATAAACATCACAAGCTATCTAAAATCAATGTTTTAACACCATTTGAAGAATCAATTTCTGTAGGGTTTGTATCTTAGGTAGAGGAGGGTCGAATAGATTAATACAATTAGTACATGGTATGGCCACACATCGCCATCCGTTTGGACTCTGAGACAAACTGTGTATTAAACGAATTTTGATTGTCTTCCTACCTTTAAGGATGACGAATAATATATTCAGTAGTAATATCACAAGAGCTTCGAAAATAATCGACAGTAATATCCCAAGACCTTGACAAATAGCCGACTATTTTTATTGCATCTAAATTTCGAGTTTATTTTAGGATCAATTAGTTGAGACTTAATTTTGGCAAATAATCTGAATAACTCCCGAAAGCTTTAGCTCGAGGGAGTTATTCTTTGATTATTAATGCCAAAATTGTCGAGACAAATTGTAAAATATACGAGAAAGGACCCCGCAGTTTTTAAAGGGGGATTGGGTTTCACTCAATTTCGCTGAAACCTGCTTAAAAGTATCAATCATATCGTTCTCATTAAATGTCTCCATGGCCGCGAAAAAAAATAATGAACGGATTTTGAGATATCGGCCGCCAAAGGTGGAGATGTTTTAAAGGTCGAAAATCTTATTTGGCCTATATACTTTAAGTAATAATGAACTGAATGTCCATATATATTAATACGTGTATATACAGTGTGTCGCACTTAAGATGAAGGAATACTGATTTGAATGTTTGCACACTCGTACAGGGTGATGGGTCATATTTTTTAAGATAATCAGCGAAAATCTGAACTTTAAACTCGATATTCTGCTTCGCGTTAGAGATATCGAAAAAACGTATTAGAAAAAGCTGTTTAACCCCACATACCGATTTTCATGACAAAATTCGAATTTTTAATTTTTTAATTATTTTTGTATACAGGGTGATTCATAGTATTGGGACATAGGCTAAGGGTTATTGGGACCAAAATATGGCGATAGGACCAAATATCCCTCAATAAAATATTGTTGTGGAATAAGATAAGATTAAAGTTGATTTTTTTTTTCGTTTCTTTCTGATATTGTCATTGTATATTTATCAATTATTATCAAAATCGACACATAGTTATAATTTTTTCACATTTTATTACAGGGGGCGCCATGATTCCTGAAGATGAAATTAACTGGTAGCTTTTTTGACGAAACTTTTTAGTGATGTTGATCAGAAAATACGACGTAATCATCATTTCTACATAATATTGGTACTCTTGTTTAAACACGATAATTTCACCCGTTTTCGAGAAGGGGATTTCAAATAACAGACAATAAAAAAAACTTGTAACGTAAGGGTACTTCGATGGTAACTCAGAATTAAAAACAATTTAACATAAAAAGAGCAAACTTAAATTAAATGTTCTATGTAATAAAGGATGTCAAAGAAAACATTAGTCTGACGCCATATAAAATTACCTGTTTCTTGTACAAAATTATGACTCTGTGCCGATTTTGATAACAATTGATAAATATACAGTCACATCAGAAAAAAACGAAAAAAAAATTCAACTTTAACGCCCTGTATCTTATTCCACAGCAATATTTTATTAAGGTATATTTGGTACTATCGCCATATTTTGGTCCCAATAACCTGCCCTTAGCCTCTGTCCCAATAGTATGAATCACCCTGTATACCAAAATAATTAAAAAATTACAAATGCGAATTTTGTCATGAAAATCGGTATGTGGGGTTAAAATAACATTCTGAACAGCTTTTTCTAATACATTTTTTCGATATCTCTAATGCGAAGCAGAATATCGAGTTTAAAGTTCAGATTTGTATGTATGTACGTATAAATACCGTCCTTCGGGTGAATATTGAGGACGATGATCAAATAGCCGACTATTTACCACCAAGGTTAATAGTCGTTTTATTTTGTTTTGATTGGCTGCGTCAAATCAGTTTCCAAGCACGTGATTGGTTAAAAATTGATATTTGACAGGCCGGGGAAATAATCTATTATATTTCCGAGTCACGAGAAATACAAAAACGATTATACCAAGGGTATAATCGCTTATAAATACATGGTAACTAAGTAAAATTTGCAACTGCTATTGGCTAAATTTATGAGTTGTATAATCAAATAAATAACTCACGTTTGTAGAAACAATAAAACTAATAAAAGAAAATCCATAAAATACCAAAATACCATATACACAATCGAACTTAAGCTCTAAAGCGATTTGCAAAACTTTTTACGAGATAGATAGCACTTTGCAAAATTATCGTATTGGGCTTAGTTCCTTTCGATTTAGATAACATTTTATGTACAGTTCAAAGTTGAATGCAGAAATGTTCGAATACAAAGACATTTCAATATAAAAAAGCAACGCGAGAAGTTAAATAAACGTTTTATAGTGTTCGCCGAATCTTTATGAGCGGAACCGTAATTTCATGATTTATATGGTGTTGATAATGGGTCAATAATGCGAAGGAAAATTTATATATACCAAAGGAGTTGATTATTGATATAAGGATTAAATATATTTTTTCCAAAATGGCTGTTATTTGCTTCGTGATAATTTAAATTGAGTGGTAGATTTTGATAATCAATCGAACTGATATATTTAGTTAAAACGAGTTGGAAACAAAGAAGAAAGGGAAAAGAGAAAAAAGTAAAGAGAAAAGAAAAATAGAAAAAGTACTTTTTAAAATATCTAAATAGAAAAAAGTTTATTTTCTCCGAATTTCTTTTTCTTGTATTTTTACACATTATTTTTGATTTTTTGTAATTCCTGTTTATTGTTCCCACTTTGATATTTTATATTTTACCTCTTATCAAGAGTTCTGACTTCCAAAATTACCTTAATTTGTGGATTTCTAAGTCTCTTTCTAACCTAATTTTCCACACAATTCTTTTTTTTTTATTTTGAAATTAAAAAAAAACCTTAAACAATCATAGACATGTGGCTTTTCGCATGTCTAAAAATGGGGCTAATTACCTATAGATGTGTTAATAATATTAATATCGCATTTCACAACATGACTAATGGATAAGTTAGTGGATAATACGCGGGCCGTTTATATCAGATTCTACGTGGAAAATAAAGAGCTCATTGCACGCGATATTATCAGTTAAATGTGAAAAATGCACCCGGTGATCGTGATCTGAATCACTTAAAAACTATTGGGGGACGAGGATAAAGTCAGAAGGAGGGGTGACATCGATTTGTTTCTCTCCAAAGGGGGTCCTTTGCTGGCATATTTATTTAATTCATTCTACAGGGTGTTTCAAGCTTAAACTTCACTATATTTAATTGCATTTAGGCACTCTACTGAAGTAACGGTGTAATGGTATTAATTGAAAAATACAGACATCCCATAGCATAAATAGCGTATTTTTGGGGGATTTTTTAATATTTTTTACCCCTAAATAGTTTCTGTCCTAATAAAATTTATTGTCATTTTTTGCTGTAACTAAATTTCCCCTAAATACTTTTTATTTACGGACTTGAATGCAAGAAAAGGCATTGACGGCAAATTTGACAATTTGGATCTAATAAAAGGCTCCCGGCAATTGTGATGTTCTTAACCCTTCACCCCTAACTCTCCAATTAATTTGAAATTCGAGTCCATTAAGGAACCGAGTAATTTGCAGCTTACCCCGGAGCTCCTCCAATATTATTAACACAAGTTCAAAACATACATTAATCTCGGTTTGTTCCATAAATGCCTTTCAATTCACCCATTAATCGGAAAATTAAACCCCCAGTTCGAGTGCTCTTCATGGGTGGCAACAGGAATAATCTTAAAGGAGGGACAATATTAAAAATGAAAAAAGACAACGGAAATTACTGGAAGAATTAAATTCTTTATTGATCCGTAAATACATTTAGAGCCAAATGGCCATTGGACAAGTCAAAATATACAAACATTTGATACAACAATAAGGAAGAATCGCAGAATAATATTTAAACGTGAAATTAACGTACATATTTTATAATAAATTAAAAAAATTAAAAATTAGGGTAGTACCTTACAGGGGGTTTTAGTAATTAAGTAATTTAATGCGGTTTTTGCGATGTATTTTAAAAAGAAAGAAAAGACACAATACAAGACAATGGGTACACATTTTAGGCAAACTGGTCATAGGTTACAACAAAATTTTGCTAAGTTAAATACTAAACTTTTGTTAATGTGAAAATGTAACCGCATTTTGTGAGTCACCCTGAATAAAATGTCATTCATCACCAAGAAATAGTTGCTTAATCTATATATTCATAATGCAATGACATTTGCTCGTATTTTTAAAGTTGTTTCGTCAAAAAAACATGTTACTTATTTTCGAACCACCCTGTAACTAACCAAATTCTACGGTAATTGTTTGTAAAGTATTACTGCCTGAGGTTGTGAAATAAAGCACACTTGCTCCCAAGAACAAAGACATCAAAAATGTCCTACACTGCACCAGCGTCTGGACTTCAACAACTAATCCTTGGACTATATGCCCCCCCAGGTATTGAATTACGAAAGTCCAGACGTGGTTTGGCGCCCGACCAAGTCGGGGCTTTAAACCAAAAACTTCGATTTTATTATTAAAGGAGCTTGCCATTCTTAGACCGGTTTCGGAATTATTGTTCCTCATCAGTAAGAAGCAGGCTAGCTCGACATTCTATCGCTAAAGGATGTCTGAAAATGAATCAAGAACGAGGCCCTTTAATATTTCAAATATAAAATTTACTTTGATATTTTTAGATTTTGCAATATCTTGACTTCGACCGTCATCAGCGCTAGACCAAATCTTTCAGTTGTTGTCAGTTGTTGTAGTGGAATTGCTTAATGAAAATAGATGCTCCATGTTGTAAAAATTGGCCTCATAATTACAGAGCTATGAAGCAACTGTACATTTAAAAATTATGCAAGCTGTAGATATTTCTAAAAGTATAACATCTTATAGATTTTTTGTAATGTATGTGTCGTGTCTTTCAAATTTGTTCATAAACTATTTAAGTAAGGTAACAGCTCCGTTATCCTCTCTGAAGAAACTTCTATGGATCTAATCCCTTCTCCAAACTACTGTCGAACTCGCTCCAGTCTTGGTGTAGAATGTTACTTTTAGCAGAAGGTAAATTACAGCCGTTTCGTCAGGAATTAATATGAAACAACCGCCGAATGGAGGCCGCAACTCGAACGAGTGACAGTTGCCTATAAATTTCAATTATCAACCTCTGGAAGTGTTATTTCTAGTAATGGATCGATGGTATACATGGCGCGGTCCGTAGAATCAACTCCAAATGCGACTGATATATATTGGAATATTGGAGAGGTGGATGAAGTGTTGTTATTTGAATTAGAGATATATGGATAGTTACGTAATTTAATGAATTAATGAGTCTTCTGTGTAACTTGTACAATTCGCTTGTTTTAAGCAAATCTGAATTTCTGGTAATGCAGCATGTTTCATATTAAAAGATACATACATATATTATGTATATTATCTCCTAATGAAATACAAATTATTCTGTTTATATAAATAAAAACTCCAAATTAGTCCCACATAATATAATTTTTTATAGACGTCGTGGAATGTTGTATCGGAAATGACAACTAAGCAAAGGTCAGAAAAAATATTGTTATTAAAAAGATGGTAAACTGATAGATAACCCATTTAACGTAGCGACAGACTTTAATATTTTTTTTACTAATACATCATTAAAATTAGTTGATCAAATAGACCAATCAAATAAAATAAAGGAACCGTTTGAAAAATATTCGAATAAAAAATCAATGTTTTTAATACCATTTGCAGAACTTAAATTATTAAATTTATTAAATAAAAACATAGAAAATAAAAAATCCTCAGGTGCAGACGATGTGCAAAATTTTATTATAAAAAAATCACTCGAGGATATCCTAACTCCGCTGACATATTTAGTAAACACGTCATTCGAATGCGGCACATTTCCTTCCAAACTGCTTATAGGTAAAGTGTTGCCAGTGGAAAATTACAGGTCTGTGACGGTCCCCTGTGGATTGTCAGTAGTAATACCCCTAGGGCCTTGATAATACCGAGATAATTTTGTCATAGAGAATGCTGTAAGCGTGTTGCTTGATAATAGCCCGAGGCCGAAGGCCGAGGGCTATTATCCTTAAGCAACACGCTTGAAGGATTCTCTATGACAAAATTTTGAGGATTTATCAAGGCCCGAGGGGTATTCGATAAGATAATTTTTTACTTTGTAGATTTAAACATTTTTAAACTAGTTGTCAGTTTGACGTTTAATTAATTTTTAATCAAAAACTTGACTTGTTGAAAACACCAAACTGAAAACACCACATGTAGAGTGTTATCGCTGTAATCCATAGCTGATTGGATGAAATTTGACACATGACTCTAAATTAAGTAATTTGATTGGTTACTATAGTTAGTAAAAAATTATCTAAGATATTCGAATATGTATTTTTAGATCGCCTTTTATCATTTTTAAATAGTCACAAAAAATCGACATGGATTTTGAGCAGAAAAGTCAACAGCAACAGCCATGATGGCGTTTTATAATCAAATTATTGAACATATTGAAGCAGCTGTGGCAATATTCTGTGATTTAAGCAGGTCATTCGACTGCGTCAATCATGAATTGATATTGTCTGTACTAGAGACATATGGAATTAGAGGCAATTATTTAAAATGGATTTCAAACTTTCTTAAACACCGACAACAATATGTATCCCTAAACTTTAAAATAACTAAAGAAGATAACTCTAATCTGTTAGATACACATATGGGAGTTCCACAAGGGTCAATTTTGGGACCAATAGTGTTTGTTTTATATATCAACAGTGTAATAGTCATTATGTTGCATACGCTGATGAATTTTCTGTGATCATTTCGTCAAATAACAGTGATGCGTTAAGAGTTAAAAGCTCTTCTCTTCTGGAAAAAACTTCTAAGTATCTTAATAGTCGAGATTTGTTTTTTAACACTAACAAAACAGACCTCATTAGGTTTCATAATAGGGCCCACAATCTATGACCAGGGCCATGCTTTTGAGCGTCACACATTCAATTCTGTTATATGGAGCTCCAGTATGGGCTAACACTATACAAATCAAACATTACAGGAAGATGCAGAAAAAAACGCAAAGGAACATGGCCTTGCGAGTAGGTTCCGCATACCGTACTGTCTCACTGGAGGCGATACAAGCGAGCACGGGAACTATCCCTATACATCTTCTGGTCGAAGAGAGAAACAGGCTATTTGGAACAGAGGAACATCTGCTAGAACAGAGGCGAAAAGATATAAGAGATGAAATCCTGGATAAGTGGCAAGAGGAGTGGACCAGACATGAAACGTCGGCCCAGTGGACCAAAAGTATTCTCGTCGATGTTAAAAAGTGGATTCTGTGCAAACACAAACGTCTTAATTATTACTTGACTCAGGCGTTATCTGGTCACGGTGCCTTCAGAACATATACGTTGAGAATAGGCAAGATAGACGATAACGAGTGTATATATTGTGGCGAGACTGATTCTCCAGAGCACACATTACACCTATGCCCGAGGTGGAACCAACTAAGGACAGACCTGTACCTAGGGATAGGACAGTCATGCACCCCACAGACTTTAATCCGTAAAATGATAGAAAGTAGAACGGCCTGGAAAGCAGGAGAACATTTTTTGACTGAGGTCATGAAGATAAAAAACGAAGAAAGAAGAAAGGAATTATTAGACAAGAAGAGGCAGCTTAATGTATCTGAAAGTATGTCAGAGATGACGATTCCGGATACATTAGAGCACAAGAGGTGGATGTTTAGTGGGTAGTACTGGCAGCTCAGGGAGTCCCACACTACCTGTTTTGATCGACTGCCTCAGGACAGTCGAACAAAACAGGTGTCTATAAAAGATTCAACCACCTCAAAAAAAAAAAAAAAGGTTTCATAACAGGCAGAATATTTTGGATGGTTTTACCGTTGATGTGGGTAATTCCAGTCTTGTTAGTATGCATGAAAGTGTTCGTTTTCTTGGGATTCATATTGATGAATTTGTTCATGGGAATTATCATTGCAGTTTTTATTCAATAGCTGAATATTTATAGTTTTAATCTTTTAATCCGTTTAGAAAATTATAGCGTGTTTGTATTTAGTGTTTTTTGTCTATTCTCTTTTTTTTTGTATATACATCCTATACAATTGTTGTCTTATGGAAAATAAAAAATTATTATTATTATTATTAACTAGTTTCGACTATATAGGGATCATCAGGTCGAAAAAGAACAATATAATAAATATTTAGAGCAAATATGGTACATAATACAAACTTTAAAGAAAAATGGAGTTAACAACTAAAGTAGATAGGTGGGAGATTGGGAACAAAAGTTAAACATAAACATAAAGGTAGTAAAGCAAAAATTAAATATAATTACGTCATAAAACAAGAGCCAAAATAGTGACGATGTTAAATACCTTGAATTAAATAAAACACATTTCAAATATTATTGTGGAGAAAGGGAATTCTTGAAATAATTCAAACTTATAAGATTTAGTGTGAAGATAAAGTTTATTTAAGACAAACAACTCCGTGTAATCTGGGAGATAAGAAAAGTCCAAAGCATAATATAATATAGGCCCCACTCCATTTTTCTTTTATACAGTGTGTCCCAAAAAGTTTTATACAAATGGAGAAAAACAAAAAGTAATGATTTGGACGGAGAGAAAAATACGTACAAACTGTAGTGGAGGGCAAAATGTTAATTGAAATTGTGATTTTACAGTCTACAATTTACAATTGATAAAGGACGGTTATTAATAAATCTAACAATTTCTGAAGCGTTCATTGTCTTTTTTATCTGGAAATATCAATAAAATCTGCAATTGTTCATAATTTTTTGCTACTTATTCACAATTTCAATGAACATTTTGCCCTCCACTACAGTTTGTACGTATTTTTCTCTCCGTCCAAATCATTTTCCTTGTTTTCCCTATATTCCATACAATGTTTTAAAAATCTCGTACTTGATTAGGTCATGCAGAGCATAATTTTTTTTGTGAAATGTAAGATAAACTTTTTCTCCATTTGTATAAAACTTTTTGGGACACACCGTATTACTGGAGTTATTAAACTTTGTCACACTATTTAAACGCCCTGTAAGTATTTGTTTTAAAAGCTAACTTCACTCTTGTCAAAAACCTAATTCCTCATTTTTCTGGCCACAAACGGCTGAGTGAATTTCGATGTAGACGAAAATAATTTTGTCTTGCCTAACCAATTTATCAGCCAAAATTTAAGCCGCAATGGTTGTAATGGGTGGCTAGAGAACAATACTGTCGCTTCGCGTGCCTTATAAAGGCGGACCTTCGCAGTATTTTGTAAATTATGATGGATGGACGCATTGCTTCTTGTAGACCCGTTGGATATGTGATATTAGTTAATCAACTGTAACATGTAGGTCAGTGGGGAAAATCGATGAAGATATGCGTTATTTTATTAGGATAATTAAAACAAGGAAAGTGTTCAGGAAGTTAATTTTCCGATAAATTGTTTTTGACAGTGGCTCATCTGTTTAAGAAAACTTTGGACCATGCTTTTGTGACGTGTAACTTACTTAAGTTGTTTAATTTTAATTTCTGGCTCGTTACAATTAATGATGGAAATAATGCCAGTTTCAAGTTTCTTAGGCTAGCTAATAAAGAGATTTCAGGGCGAGAACCGGCTATACTTTGAGTTATTTTCACCAGGGCGCCATCACATTTGAAATGTTCTTTTATTTAAAAATAGACATGTGAAAACAAAGAAAAAAAATTATCTATATTCTTCTAAAAATGATTAATTTTAAATTGAATATAATAATACTTGATAACTGTCTATTTTTCTGAGAACTTTGAGGAAATCAATTACAAAAACTTAATGGGTTTTATTAATAATAAAAAAAAAATTAACAATACCGGAAGGCTTTTTAAGAAAACAAACAATAATGTTGCTGAAGGCTGGAATTTATGATGCATGAATTAAAAAAATTAAACAATATGAGTAAATATCTTTCAAGAGTATCTTTACAAGTATCTTGGCGATAATAACTGAGCTTGCTTTCTGTGAGTTGGATGGATCTAACCGTTTTGTCCTGTTGGACGGTTGGATTGTCAGTCCGTTGACGACACTGGTAGCAGTTCTAGATCTAAACTTTGTCCGTGACCAATTCTTTAGCTCCACGAAGGCTGGGGTCAGCTGGAAAGACGGTAACACTAAATTTTAAGTGTTCTAAACTAAACTTGCAATAATTTGTTATAAAATCTACCAAACGTAAGCTGATTGATTAAATATTTTAAGATTAAGGTAAACGTTAAGAATATGGGGCCAGCTAGGATTTTCATGAAACAAATTTTTGCGCGGAAAAATATTTTTTATTTTTTTTTTGAAAAAAATACATTTTGGGATACTCACTTCCAAAACAAACCATTGAAATCCGTTGAGCGGAGTATTATTTTTCAATTCATATGCACTGTGTTACCGAATACATTTCTACATACACACAGGTAGCAATACACAAGTAGAATATACTTAAAAAGTATGAACAAAGTAAAAAAACTAATCATTTTTAAAAAATTTTTAACAATCAATTTGTTTTGACAAATGTCATTCCTCTAATAACTTCGAAGTCAATTTTGCCACGTTGTCGCTTCAATTTTCAGAAAGATTAAAAAAATTATGTACAAAGTAATATTCTTTAGTCGAAATATATATAGTATAGCCCTCTAGAGGCAGACCTTTAAGACACATTTTTACCCATCCTTCAAAATTTTATACTTTTTTTTACTTTTTAACTTTCTCAACGTTCCATTAAATATTTGCCTAAATCCATGATTGCAACGTTGTAATTTTAACTTTGAATTTATGAGATGGTTGTCATTTGCCAAGCAAATTATTTTTTTTTCTTTTTTATACTTTTCAGGTATATTGAGTTTATTTTGGTTATGAATTGCTACTCATGCATTTTATTAAAGTGATGTGTGCGTTTAAATTGGAAAAATATGTTAAATAATTATTTCAACGCACTGAATTTGTTTGTCTTGGAAGTGAGTATCCCAACATATATTTAAAAAAAAAAAGTAGTGAAAAATGTCTTTCCGCGGCAATTTTTTTTATTTTTATTAATTTTATCATGTTTGAAAATTTCATGAAAATCCCAGCTGGCCCTATATTCTTAACGTATTCCAAGATTAATTATAACAAACTATCAAACCATGAAATTTTAGAACGTATTCAAAATGATAACACACTTACCCGTTGAAATTTACACCAAGACTGATGTCTCGAAAGACAATTTAAAAATCTATCAATTTGTATAGGAAAGAGGGCGCTAACGTCAATTTGAAATTTCATACGAAGTTCCTTAATCGAATCGAATTGCCAAAAACGTTATCGAAGTAACGCTGATATTAAATAATTTGGTTTTCGTCGACCTCTACAAAAAATGACATTTTACGTACTAATTTCCGAATGAAATAGTTATTTATGTGCCAAGAACGAAAAACGGTCTATTATAGTCGAGTCTGCAAATTGATAGCCGAGGCTAGCAAGGAGGCGAGACAAGAGACAGTTTTTCGCCGAGGCGCATATTACTTGTTTTCGTCGACCTCTACAAAAACGTACTAATTTCCGAAAGAAAAATCGACTATTTTTTCGTCCGCAAACACTTTTGGTCCGCAATCACTTTTCGTCCGCAAACACTTTTCGTCTGCTGTGGTCACTAGGATACGGCACGGTGCTCGCTGTGTCCACTAGGATACGGCATTGTGCGAGTCATTTGAGGACGAAAAGTACTTGCCTTCAAGAATAGTTGACTTTTCATTCGGAAATTAGTACGTTTTTTTTTGTAGAGGCCGACGAAAAAGTCAACTATTTTTGAAGGCAAGTACTTTTAGTCCTTAAATGATTTGCACCGTGCCGTATCCTAGTGACCACAGCGGACGAAAAGTGTTTGCGGATGAAAAATGCTTATACGATTTACGAGCACAAAAAAAACGGCCTATACTGTCAATAAAATATAAACTTTTTTATTTCCTAAAAAAAAATTCCTAAAGTAAATTAATTTTATGCCTCTTTCCATCACAAGGTTCAGGTTGACATCGGGTCATGTACCTTATCTGTGAAAATTTACCATGCATGGATGAAACTATTAGTTAATCAAGTGTAACATGTAGGTCAGTGGTGAAAATCGATGGATTATATATTCCTGGGATATTTTAATCAGTAAAGTAGGTGACTTAGATAATTAATCTTTAATTTAAATATGTTGTCTCGATACTTGTACAAGGTGGCGAAAATTTGAGATCTCTTCTAAAAAAATTAGGATCAATTAAATATACTTATTTTTTTAATGAGTCTATAATACACCCAATGTGTTCTGCCTGTCCTAACTTACGGTGTTGAGACTTTAACATTAACAAAAAAGGCTGTATAGAAAATCAGAGTGACAGCGTGCAATGGAAAGGTTAATGTTGGGACTGACCCTCAGAGATCACATCACAAACGCTAAGTTACGTAGAAAAACCAGAGTGAGTGACGCAGTAGAAAGAATAGCAATTCTGAAGTGGGAATTGGGCGGGACACATTGCGAGAATGCGGGACAACAGATGGACCAAGAGGATCATAGAGTGGAGGCCTAGACAGGGCACATACAGAAGCAGGGGACGACTACCAACTAGATGGTCCGATGATATTAAACGTATCTACACAAATTGGATATAGGAAGCACAAAATAGGAGAATGTGGAAGCAATTAAGGGAGGCTTATGTCCAGCAGCAGACGAATATGGGCTGATTGATCATGAATACACTTCTTTTGGACAAACAATAAATATTGCCGCAGATTTTAAGAACCGTCTAAATAGAGTGTAGGTCTATCCCCCTTTTTTTTATCAGATTTCCTCCCATAAGATTGGTTTTTTTAATAGGCTATTATTACTGTCCATGTTTCTTTCTCAATTATTTTCATTTTACCCCCATAAGTCGTTCATTTGTATATGAAAATTGTCATGCAGTTCCCCAATTACATTTTTGTCCCATTATGTGAAACTTACCAAAGTAGCTGAAAATCTACCGTAGCTAAATCGTACAATATTTATTCGTATTTCAACTTTTTTAAATTCACATATTTCGTTATCTTATTTCTTCTACAAAATAAAATTTAACAACTTCTTTCTTTAATGAGTCGGAAACACGTATTTCTACTTACTTGGGCTACAACTAGGACTTTTTGTCTTTAAAAAATACATTCTATTTACATATATTCTAATACTCTATAACGTTTTACGATAAGTACCACACCCTTCACGTTATCCAACCCGACAACAAAAGCAATGGTGTTCTTTTTCGTCCTTAATACTCGGGGAACAAAAACGTTTCGAAAAATTTTTATGCCACCGTTAAATTTAATAACCCCATGCTAATACGTTTCTGGTAATAAGACGGAAAGAAAGTAGCAATACTAAATTCAAGACCATTGACAGCTAGTCACGCTAACTCGGTGTACTTTTTTCTTTTTCTGCTTGCGATTTGCATATCACATATTTTAAAAATTATGGATAACAGAGGGTTGTAGGCCAGTTCAAAAAGAGTTTATTTTTAACGGTATTCTTTTGCTTCTGCCTTTCAGCTTCCGCAGGTCAAACTCCTTTTAGATATCTCAAAATAAATGTAGTGCGATGCTTATAAATAAACTCTCACTTAAATTATTATTCATATATTGAGAGCAACAGCTTTTTTCCGCAACTTTGAAAATGTAACTGAAATAAAATATTTGGGTTTTGTAATCGATAAAAATTTAAAACTAAGTAGTCATGCTACTTATATTTGTAAAAAAATATCAAAAGAACTATTCTTTTTCTCTCGTATATGTAAGACAGTGTCTATTTATGCTAGATCGACTCTTTTTAAAAGCTAAATTCAACCTCATTTTGATTATTGTTCAACATTACTATTTCTACTTGGTAAAAATAAAATAGCATAATTGCAGAAGCTTCAAAATCGGGGTATGAGGTTAATATTGGGATGTATCCGTTACACAGCAATTAAATTGATGTTAGAGTGTCTAAACTGGCTTTCAGTTGAAGAACGTATATTATTTATGATTATCATGTTTATGTTTAAGCTGCAAAAGGATTGTTATACCCAATTACATTTAAAAGTTCTTATTGATAATTAATGGAGTTCATTATTACAAAACGAGAAGTTATAACAATTTTTACATTAAAAAAACTAACAATAATTTTGGAATGAATAGCATGTTTCATAAAGGCTTAAATGAATTTAACAAACTACCACAATTTGTAAAAGAATCTAATTCAGTAAAACAATATAAGTCATCATTAAAGAAGTATATTAGTAACAGCTCATTATGATACTTAGTACCTATTCTTTCTTTCTTTTTTTTTTTGTTAGAATAATGTGATCCAACCTATCAATCTAGTGATATGCATGCATACTTTGCTTTACTTTTAATGTTGTAAGATATTTATACATTTATAATACAGAGGAAGGCAATACTGGAGCTTGCTAAATTCCAGCGTTTATCCTGCATTTGCATTACAGGTGCCATGAGGAGCACCCCAACAGCAGTAATGGAAACCATACTAAACCTACTGGGATCCTTATGAACAAGGACACAGTGGAATCACAAAAATCATCACTAAGTCGTTGATGGAGATGAGAAGTGATGAAATTACACCAAAAAACAACTTCACAAAGCACTACAGCGTTCAGTTGAGTTTGGAAGGTGACAGAACATCGGTTTGGTATACTGATGGATCAAAAACCGCAAGTGTAACTGGAGCTGGAATATATGGTGAAACATCCAGATGCAACACAAACGCACCATTGGGGAATTACGCATAGTATTTCAAGCAAAAATACTTGCTAAAGAGCTTTGCCTGAGGGAGAATATTGACAGGGAGTATAGAGGGAAAACAATCCTCATTTACTCTGACAGCCAAGCTGCGCTACAGGCCTTAGCATATAACAAAATCAGATCAAAATTGGTCTGTAACTGTCTACAAACCCTACTTGTTCTGACTGACCAAAATCAGGTAAGGGTATAAATGGATAAAAGACAACGAAGAAGCAGACGCCCTGGGAAGAAAGGCCTCAGCAACCGTATTCACTGATCTTGAACCGAAGTTTGGCATTCCCAAATCTGTCATACTGAAGATTTCGGAATGCCAAACTTCTCGCTGACTAGGTGGATGTTAAAAGAACACCAGTCACGTTAGGCCAGCAAAACAGTAAACGAATGGTCAAAGCGTTATCAAAAGTACTGACAGCTGATATTCTGAATCTAAGCGGAGAGCAAAGAAGCCATGTCACGGGACTAATAAACGGACATTGTCACCTAAGGGAACACCAACATAAAATGGGCATCTCCTTATGTAGATTATGCAATGAGGATGATGAAACAGTCTTTCATAACATACTAGAATGCCAAGCGCTAACACTCTGGTATAACCTACTGGGGCCAGTGAACCCACAGGAGGACATTCCAAAAGAAAATATGGTGAAAAGGCTACTCAGCCTGATAAAGGTAAAAAACCTTTTCTCCTGAACATAACGATGTAACTGACACTACAATAAGTTTTATGGCTGCAATATTGACGCATTTATAAACCTCAGTAAGATACTTAATCATAATCAATCTATCTTAACTCAGCAGTGACCGTGTTAATACAAACATTAAATGTCAGATGTCAATTTATAATACAGTAAGAGTACTGGCCTATTTGACATATTTCAAAACACTTCGAGTAAAACAGTTTTCATGGACGTATTACAATAAAAGTTCATTTTCATAAAATGTGCATATAATTATTTCATTTGAACATGCAACATCCTTTGCTTTCATGAAAGATAATTATAATGATTATATCACGAAATTGTTTTTTGTTATTTACTTTATGAGCTTACTTTGTTTCATACAATTGTACTTTAATTCCATTAAGTAGTTTGTGGGTAAACATTTAAATTTTTTTCATTTAAAAGAATTGCGTAAAAATGTTAATGTGACGTGACGAAAGGATGTTTCAAAAAAATTATTTATTGTTGCGGAGTGTGCGAGCCAGTATTATTTTAATTACTTCTTTATATTTATTTATTTTTTTAAGGAGATTATAGATAGTTCTTTAGTATTCCTCCTAGATTTATCGGAAATGTAACATAATATCTTAAATTTGAGGTTAAGTATAATAGTAATATTTATAACGTGACTAAAAATGTAAAATTCAATTATTTTTATGCAATTTGTGACTGATATCTCACTTCTACTTGTGTTTATATATATTCGTTTATTGCCAAAAAAATCAAAAGACTTCGCTGATTGTTTCTCCTAATTTTTCGTCTTATTTTCGAACCCATCCATTAAAATGTCCCAATATTATTGATCATCCGTTTTTGGTTCTATTTGCATTCTTCTTTTCTTACATTCTATTTTTTACGGTACTTCCTTGTCTTCATTTGGTCGATATACAAATATTATTTGTCAGTGTCATATTCTTTTGGATTCGATTTTTGTTTCATTTCTACACCACTGTATATTAATTATTTAAATGTCCTGACCTGACCTGATCCCTCCGATATACCGGGTGACACAGCAACCATGTAACAGGCTACAGTATCTGTGTCCCTCAAGATAATATTATAAAATTTTAGGGCATAAATGGGACCTTAGTGGCTTCATTTTAGTCAGTTTGTTTCACTTTTTTATTTTTTTTTTTAATTTAACCCATTTTCCCCCCTGTTTTCATATCTTATTTAAATTGCAACCCTTGTTTTCTTTCTTCCTAAAACAATAAACGCATTCTATTCTAATTAACTGCATAATTTTAAATTACTTTTCTTGTACATTTCTTAGTTAATGTTCTCAAATGAGAAAACTATCATACTTTAAAGCAATACATTAAATAATTTTTTAATATTATCAAGGCGGCGGTGACTGTGACATTATTTTGACTTATTTAGGTGACGGTGAATTTGACAGTTAGCTATCATAGAGCTGGTGATTTAAACTGCAAAATAAAGTAAATGATCTAAAATCGTTTTTGATAAAAATGTATACTCGTAATGAACAAATAGACATGTTAGTAATATTTGGTGAATGTCGAAAAAATTCAAGGGCTGCTGCTGAGTTGTATAGAAATAGATTTCCCAACAGGAATCATCCAAGCAACAATTATTTATGGAGACTTGAAACGCAGTTATGAAGGGAACCGATTGCTGAAAATGAATCTATAATAAGTGAAGAAGTTGAGACAAATGTACTTACATATGTAAATTATGACCCAACATCTTCCTTGACAGAAATAGAAAGACAGTTTGATGTAAGCAAGGAATCTGTTAGAAGAATTAAAAAAAAAATATAAATATAAATCTTTTAAGTATAAAATTCATCAAGAGTTGTATGAAAATGATTTTGCTAGAAGTATTACATATTGTAATTGGCTTTTAAATAATTACAATTTAAACAATAACTTTTCATCGCCCCATTTTATTTACTAGATTTACGAATTTAGGAATATTTAATAAAAATGATACAAGGTATTGGGCTACAGAAAATCCATGACTAATAAGACAAGGACATCAACAAGTAAGATTTGGATTTATTGTCTGGTTGGGCATATTAGAGGGAAGAATTTTTGGTTTTGGTTTGGTTATATTTGATGGAGCTTTAACAGGAGAAAGATATTTAGAATTTTTACAAAATGAAATTGAGAATATTTTCGACGATTTTCCAGATGAAGTAAATGAAAGAGTTACCGTTCAACAAGATGGGGCTGGCCCACATAATTTTGGTCTGGTTCAAAATTATTTACATTTTCGATTTGGAAATAGATGGATCGGAAATAACGGTCCTATCAGATGGGCAGCAAGATCACCTGATCTTACGCCAATGGACTTTTTTATTTGGGGACATTTAAAAAATATTGTTTATAAAAGAATATACACTACAAATTTCTGTTCGAGATGCTATTAACAGCATAACAGCAGATCAAATAAATCGAGCCTATGAGACAACTGTTAGTAGAGCAAGACTGTGTGTCGAAAATAATGGACAACATTTTGAAAATTTGATTTGTAAATATTTTTTTGTGTGTTTAAGGATTAGTATTTTTTTATTAAAATTATCAAATGAAGAATAAATATTATTTATTGTTTATTTCTTTGGTATGTTATTTGAGTCAATTTTGATTTTTCGTATTTTTGTGTGTAGCTCCTTAAACTATTCACTTGAGATACCAAGTATGTTATATCGATGAAATTAGGTTGTCATGTAGAGTCCAAAAATGTAATAATCTACAGGATGTCCCGTTTAAAATTCAAAAGTTGGTATCACTTCCGGTAAAACCGGAAGTAGTAAAAGTGAAGCAAACTGACTAAAATGAGGCCACTAAGGTCCTATTTAATGTCCTAAAATTTTATAATTTTATCCTGAGAGACACAGATACTGTTACATGGTTGCTGTGTCACCCTGTATGTCAGTCTTTTTAAGCTGTTCCATTAGTTCATTGTTATCTCATGTCCTGGCTATCTATTTCGTCCTTTGCCTGATCTTAGACGTAGCAACCACCCTTGATTATTTTGTTTTATTTTTGCTCCATTTTCATTTCACCTCTTTTATTTTAAGTTTACTGGAAAGTTTTTTATACTTCCCTTTTTTCTTCTTCATCTTCCAGTTTTATCGGTCTTTTCCTTTCTCGCTGCTTTCTTGTTTTCAAAACATATACTCTCATCTTTTAAATTTTTCTTAACTAGTTTAAATTATCATCATTTGGTTTATTTAAAGTTCAGGAAGTTTTCTTAATTTTACTAAAAGTTTAATTTCCATCATCATCGTTGTATTTTCTTTTTGCTCTATTATCGGTTGAGATATTGTCCTATTTAATTTTTTAATTACTTCATACTTCGTAAATAGCTGGTTTACCTCAATGGTTTGAAGACTCCTGCCACACTTTGGCAACATTGTGCCATATTCAAACCTGACCTACTAATCGCTTTTTTATAGTATTTATCAGATAACCTCTACTTCATTCAATTAATTAGCCACTGACCTTTTACGTAGGTTTCTTTTTTTTTCAGCACACCCTCCGAGTATATCATATCACTTTAATATGTTAATAGTATATTATTTAGCACTAAATACTTCGAGATCGTGTCGCATACTTCAATGTTCACATATTAATTTAATTAACATTCATTTTCTTATTATTCGTCAAGGAAAAAACGGTGTCTTAAATAAATCACCCTTTGTATAATAAATTTCATTTAGAAGACGTATCTTTTAGAATAAATACAGGGTGAGTCACGAGGAACTTTACATACTTCTACCATAAGCAGAGGAACCTTAGGGGATAACCAAATGACCATTAAAAAATGTCTTCTTTCTTTAATAATGTATGGATTTGGACCAAAATAATGTTTGGTCATATCTTTTCAATGATTAAGTCGATTTGTCTCATTTTTTGGTAAAAGTGTGTATTGGTGTCTAGCAACTAACTGACATATTCAGAACTAAAAAATTCCAGGGCCGGCTTCGCGAAAATTTGTTGAATAGCTGTAATTGCAATAATTCACCCTGTACATGATTTCTCTAAAATGTGATATGATTTCTCCAGAGGACATAAATAGACAGTTAAACATGGATATCTGAAATTTTTGTTACAGTTGCCTTACATTTTTAACTAACGATTCATTTTAAAGTCAAATTGAAAATTGGCGATAATGAAATATCTTACTATATAATAATGTTTAGTAATTGTAAAGAAATCTTTAAAATAAACAATAACGACACACACTGTATTCCAGTATAGTAAATACCAGAATTTGAATCAATTTACAGGGTCGGATTTAAAAATCTGGCATATCTGGTTCATGTCAAAAATTCACCCTGTATGTAACTTTTTCCACCCGCAATGGACTGAAATTAGATTGAAAATGTTTGCATTTGTTTCAGCGAAAATCATGTGTAATTATTTTAATGGAAATGAAATTAACAACCCCAAGAAATGTTTATTCATAAATTAAGAAATAAAATAAATAAAAATAACCAAAAGCAAAACAGTTTTAACAATGCGGAACAAAGTAAAAAACAATTTAATAAACATTACGATTTTAAAAGATGTTCAAAATGAAATCCATTTGCCTCAATACAATTTTCTTCGAATGTTTAAATGTGTAATGGGCTTTCTTATTGTCAGTGGGTTATTTCTGATAATATTGCAACAGTGAATAATTCTATCAATGAGCTGTTGCCGCGTATTTGTATTTTCTGCGTAGACCAGCTGTTTTAAATGCCCCCTAAATGTAACTGGGTTATAGTCTGGGAGTCTTGGTGCCCATGAAATAGGACCTCCTCGTCCTATCCATCGGTTTCCATAAATGTTATCTAAATGTTGGAGTACAGCAACGAAAAATGAGGTGATGCACCATCATGCTGAAAGTAGATCCCTCGTAGGCCCACATTAGCAAGTAGATTGGGTAAGATATTCAACAAAAAATTTAAATAAACATGTCCTGTTAGTATACCATCAAAAAAATGGGGTTAAATGAGTGTAGATTTTCTTCAGCCCATACGTGCGAAGAAAGTCCATTACCCATTTAAACATTCGCTAAGAAAAGTGTATTGAGGCAAATCGATTTCATTTTGAACATCTTTTAAAATCGTAATGTTTATTAAATTGTTTTTTACTTTGTTCCGCATTGTTAAAACTGTTTTGCTTTTGGTTATTGTTATTTATTTTATTTCTTAATTTATGAATAAACATTTCTTGGGGTTGTTAATTTCATTCCCATTAAAATACTTACACATGATTTTCGCTGAAACAAATGACAAAACTAGGTTAATGCAAACATTTTCAATCTAATTTCAGTCCATTGCGGGTGGAAAAAGTTACATACAGGGTGAATTTTTAAATCGGGCCCTGTTAATTATACTATACTGGAATACAGTGTGTGTCGTTATTGTTTATTTTAAAGATTTCTTTATGATTACTAAACATTATTATACAGTAAGATATTTAATTATCGCCAATTTTCAATTTGACTTTAAAATGAATCTTTAGTTAAAATGTAAGGCAAGTGTAACAAAAATTTCAGATATCTCTGGAGAAATCATATCACATATTAGAGAAATCATGTAAATGGTGAATTATTGCAATTATAGCAATTCAACAAATTTTCGCGGAGCCGGCCCTGGAATTTTTTAGTTCTGAATATGTCAGTTAGTTGCTAGACACCACTACACACTTTTACCAAAAAATGAGACAAATCGACTTAATCATAGAAAAGATATGACCAAACATTATTTTGGTCCAAATCTATAAATCGCTCTGTACATTATTAAAGAAAAACAGAAGACATTTTTTAATGGTCATTTGGTAATCCCCTAAGGTGCCTCTGCTTATGGTAGAAGTATGTAAAGTTCCTCGTGACTTACCCTGTATTATTTTTAGTAGCGTTTTTAACGGCTATAAAATATACTTTTTAAATCTGAAGTTCCTAAATTTTAGTGACTATTTAAAAAAACTAAACAATTAAATATGTGTTCTCCATGCGATCCTTAACCAACAAGAGATCCTGTCCACCTTGCTATATGTCTGGCACTCGTAATTCTTGTAAAAAAAGACAAGAAGTTCTGCCCTAGCTTGCAATGTTTCGTAGGTAAATGTTATTCTAGAATCCGCACAAGGAATGGAAGAATTCTTCTGGATCATCACTTTTATTGTTCAATTGCATATAGTAATTTCGATTATTGTAACTCTACTTTTGGAGAAATAAAATACTAATACTAATAATAAAATAAATTGTATGCATAAAAAATTGTTAATAGCTATCTTTTATTTTCGCCGCCAGATCCACTTAAGTTCCGTCCAAGTAATTTCGAAACGTCATCTCCAAAGCATCTCGTTAACCAATTACACTAACTCTAACCAAGTTACGTAAACCGTCGGTTCAAAGAAAAGCAACAGCGTTTTCATCATAATTCTAGTGTATCCCATTTAGCGGCCATTGTTACCTTAATCGTTGGGCTTTCATGCCACAAATTGCAATCTTGAATAACTCAAGCGAATGTCAAATTGTATGTAGTTCGCAAAATTTACACTACAATTTCGGCATTGTTGGGATATAATGCGATTTATAACCGAGTTAACGCATGGCTCGACGACGTTGAATTAAATGTTAAGACATTGACTGAGTTACGAGGCTCGATCGATAAGTACCCATATTTGAAGATAGGTGGCGTTGCTAAAATAATCTGTCTTATACTAACTATACTAAGTATACTAAGTGTCAAATGTCACCGTAGTGAATTTCAAAGGTTACTTTATATTTAATGTCATAAAATAATAAAAAAAATCTACAATCTGCCTTACAGAAATGGGTTATACTTAATCATAGAACCACACGGTGATGATTGGGGCATATCTAGTACGGTGACGTCGGATACGACATATGTTGATTTTCCCACTATTTGTTATCGAAAAGTTAGTTTAAGGTACAAAACAGACAACACTGTAAGTACACTAAACAAACTCATAGTAGATATTGCTGAATATTTCTTCAGTAAGACCTCTGGCCTTACCCTTTGCTCCTGGAAGGTAGGTAATAATACTTCTCGAAGGAGTTCGACTGAATATACTACTCAATGGAGTGTCAGTCCAAAT
Organism: Crepidodera aurea; assembly: GCA_949320105.2. Taxonomy (NCBI): domain Eukaryota; kingdom Metazoa; phylum Arthropoda; class Insecta; order Coleoptera; family Chrysomelidae; genus Crepidodera; species Crepidodera aurea. The sequence continues at coordinate 34,033,384 of OX439475.1, read as the reverse complement.
TGTTTTATTGTCTTTACCCAAAAGAAAGTTTCTCTCATCTAGTGGTTTGTTTCCTAAAGGCACATCCATACCATCATCGCTTTCGTCAGAGTCAGAGGGCACATATTCGATATCCTCATAGTCATCATCCGATAAAATAGCGTCCTCAATTTCACTTACACTACCATCTATGGATTCGCTATCGCTTTCTCCATTTTCTATTTTAGAAATTTCTTCAAAAATCTCCAAGAGAACGACTACCTAGAAGGGTACTAGACGGCAGTAGACGCTAATCCCACCCCACTACCTTCTACGCACAAAATGGCAGACCCTATGTCGGATCCGACGTCATCGTGTGGTTCTAGGGTTAAAATTAACGAAAACATCCAATAAGCTGAAGAATATTTCTCACCACTTCAATTTAATACTTCTAAAAATATATGACTTTTAATAATAATAATTAATGTACTTTATTGGATCCCAATAAAAATTACCCTCATTGGTTTTCCATCTCAACCATAAAAGTAATTAAAGAAAAACTAAAGTTTCACTCCTGATGGAAAAAATATAATAATGGTTTAGACTACTTAACATTTAAAGTTTTACGTGGCAGATCAAAATTTCTAATAGATGAAGAGTACAAAAAATATTTGTTAAATGTAAAAGACAATATTGTTCAGAATCCTAAATACTTTTGGCAATTTGTAAGAAACAGAAAAAATAGTCAGAGTATTCCTAATACTCCTCAGGGTCCTGTTACTGATTTACATTCAATTTGTAACGCTTTCTCTGACTATTTCTCTTCTGTTTTCGTGCCAAGCGGTATTATCAATTTTTCTCAGCCCCAAATTAATGCCCCACTAAGTATTGCTCAATATAATATCACCCGAGATATCATTGCTAAAAAAATTGACAATCTACCTAATAAGGGTCCCGGTCCGGATAAATTACCTACATGTTTTATTAAAAAACGTAAAGACTCCTTGACAGAACCCCTGTTTCTGATATTTAATAAATCACTGAATGAAGGTATATTTCCTGATAAATGGAAGATGGCTGTTGTTGTTGCAATTCATAAATCTGGAAGTAAAAATAAAGTTGATAATTTTAGACATATTTCTAAATTGGATATTTTCAGTAAGCTATTTGAAAATATTATCTTTGATTTTCTTTCCTATGACGTAAAAAATATTATTAACATCGAGCAGCATGGCTTTATTAAAAAACGCTTTGTTGATACAAACTTATTCCTTTACATTGAATACCTTTTGAAAAGCCTAAATGACCGAATGGTCGTGGACTCGGTTTATACCGACTTCAGAAAGGCATTCGATAAAATTGATCATTCAATTCTTACTTCGAAACTTGTTGGCGTCGATGTCCACGGTAGTCTACTAAGATGACTCGACTCTTATGTTAGAAATAGATTACAACAAGTAACTTTAGGCAATTACAAATCCAATCCCTTTTTTACCACTTTTGGAGTACCCCAGGGGTCTCACTTGGGACCCCTACTCTTTAATTTATACATCAACGATATTTCTACGTGTTTTAATTTTGCTAACTTTATCATGTATGCTGACGATTTAAAAATATTTCACTCAATATCATGTCCCAACGACAGAGTTTTACTTCAACACGATTTGGATAGATTGTCTAATTATTGTCGGCAAAATAACTTATTTTTAAATACATCTAAATGTAGTTATATACAGTTTTCTCGCAGTAATGATATATTGAACAATGTCTATACCATCTCTAATTGTATCCTTCACCGTGTAGATAATGTTAAAGATCTAGGTATTTTTCTGGACTCAAAATTAATTTTTGACAAGCATGTATATAATGTGGCTAACAAGGCACACAGACAATTAGGTTTCATCTTCAGATCTTGTTTTGAACTAGAAAACCCTCATACTGTCAGAACCTTGTACATGGCCTATGTCAACAGTATTCTCATGTATGGGTCTGTCATTTGGAACCCCCCTACTTGATTTATATTGACAAATAGAATCCATACAAAATAAGTTTATTTCTTATTGCCAAAGAAAATTTTATCCTCATATATCAGGAAGACAAAATATCCGTTTTAATTTGAAAATCATTAGTCTTGAGCAAAGTAGGCAAATAGCAGATGTTTATCCATAAGATCTTAAATAACAGAATTGATTGTGTTGAAATAATGAATCTTATTCGAATTGTTATTCCTAATTAGAATACGAGAAATTATTATACTTTCTTCGTAAATCAGGCATCAACCAATTACTATTTAAATTCGCCCCTTCATAGGGCTACTAACACTTACAATAAATTGTCGAATACTGTTGATATTGACATTTTTCCGCGCAATTTTATTAAGGTTAAAGATGCACTTAAGACTCACTTTTTACAACTGTGACTAATACTTTAAAACTTATAATTGTTCACTTTTATTGCTTATTATAGATACCTAAGTACTTTGCATTTAATTTGTAGCATAGTTTTTAATTCTTAAACTTTTTGTTAATTAATCATTTTTTGTATATTTTAGTGGACACTGTTCTGGGTTTGTCCTGTTTGTGTCCCAAACAAATAAATAAATAAGTAAATAAATAGGCCATCTACCGAGGTCCTTCAGTCTGGGCTTTTAAATATTTTCTCCAAATAAAATTATTTAAGTCTGGAGCAAATTTTAAATACTCTTTGAACTTCCATAAAAAAATGTCAACCAAAATATGATTGACTGGGAAAGCTGCAGCGATTTTCAAAATAATCTCTCTGAAAGTGGCTCCTTTTTAGAAATTTACCTATTCGCAATTTCATTTGGCTAATGGGTCTTTGGAAGTAGGCTATGACCACGTGTTTAAGAAACTCTAATTCTTCAAGAATCTAGGGAAATCATAGAAGATCCAGGGCAAGACTTTCTAGACTTTATTTTTGTAGTTCATAGTACTTTTTAGACTTGTTTACTTCATTATTACAGAGCTTCTTCTTTTGGTGGTTTCATCTGATTATGACTGCGGGACGAACGCTGATGTCCTGAAGTTGGGAATTGACATATTTTTCTTCAAGTTTGTTGAGATTTATTTACATTTTTCTATTTTTAAACTTCAAATACATTTTACTGTATTCAGTTGTATATCATACCTGCATTAACTAATTTTATAATGTAGTAGAAAACAAATCAAATTTTTAGATGTGCTACCATCTATGGTTAGAAGAGAGCATTGATACTAAAATTTGACTGATTCTCTCCTCTCTCTTCTTTTTATCTCTTTAAGAGATTAATCCAAATGTTATCTTATAGCGGATATAGCTATTGACTTGTACGAATTTTTTATTTATTGGTTTCGAAAAACCTAACTGACGAAGCCGAAAGGCAAAAATCGGTCTTAGGATGTCGAATCTGAAAAATTAAAATTCCTTACTGGATTGCTAACAAATCAAATGTTTAATTGCAGAGTTATTGTTTACATTTACACTTTCTTTCATTCTCATAGTTATGTATAGATTTTAAAAAAACAAGTTTTTTATAAGATTAAACATATTTTGTATTCGAAGACCATCTGAAGTTCCCACATTAAACAACCCGTAAAATTCTATCCTCGTGTTGGATCGAAAGGGATAAATATGAAAAACAATAGCAATATAGCCCTGAAATCGCGAGAAATCTTTCACGCACACGATCCCACTACCATATTTCTCTTAATCGATGAAATTTATGGTCCATATTGCTGACTTCTTGTAAAGTTGCCCTCCCAACTACCCGACCATCAATTTTAAGGGTCAGCCGACCGACAGGGACGTGCAGCCGGTCTTGGACGCGCGCTCGAAAGTCACGTTCGCGGATATCTATTCCGTTCGTTTCGTTGCCAACCGTAGGGCATCAGGATCCGTGGGCGGATTATTTGAATCAATAACTTTCTTGTGAGAAATTGGTCGCGACGAATAACGAATTCAGAATTAGCTTCGAGAGATAACCCATTTTGATAAGCACATTATATAGAGTTTGGAGAAAACGTGATGTTAGTTTTTAGGGATTACCAGCGACGTCTTTTTAAAACTCAAAATATTAATGTTGATAGGCTTACCTGTGTCTGAAAATTTTAATTAAAATCGCGTTACGTTAATAAAAATAGATGTAAAAACGACAAACAGATTGACAATAGAACATAATATTATGGGTCATTCCGCGAAAACTTGCCAAATATTTTTAGTTTCTGAGATATGATATGGATGCAAAGGTAATTTATCGACTACGGTTGAACTTCTGCACAAATCCCATATAAATTATTTACCCCCCAAACAAGTTGTGAAAAAATATCATTAGAAAAACTGGTGAAATGTAAACTCCGTGGTTTATTCTGTCTACAATAAAGAAGAGGGAAAGCGGTAGTTTAAAGAATGCCAATGAAAACAGTTTCATAGAAGAAAGGAAGATATACAAGAACCTATTAAGGAATACCTAGACAAAAATAATAAAACCATTTAAAAACTGGTAACCATTGGCACAAACATTTTTATGACTGTCTATTTTCAAGCAAGTAATGTAAAAAAAACTATTTTGTTTGCAACAATTTAATATTTCTTTATCAATTGGATTTGGGGAGCAAGTAATGTTTAGACCTGCTTTGATATTAGTGTGCCATATTGTTAGTATAAAGTAAATGTAAAAGTCCTAATTGCATTATGTTTAAATTTTCATCAATAGCAAAAATTAATATTAATATAACTGAGTTGTTTGGAACCTTCGCCGGAGTAACATAACGGATCTGTGAAACAAAAATATTCCGTGCAGTAATTTCTGCAGTAACCGCCCATTGTTTATCAATTCCAACCCCGGCATATTTTAATTTCCACGAAATGCCCAACTAAACAAACAATAAAAATAAAAGTAAATAAAAAATACACAGCTTATTTTGATAGTACACTATATGCCAGAATGTGCTTAAACAATTAACAATTAATTTCTCCAATATAAGATAGAAAAGGGATTTTAGGAGAAAGCGATGCTGCCGGTGGCACATGCCACATAGTTGAGCTCGTTATGCTCCAGATATTTATTTTGCTTAGTTCAGCAAATGTAGTCATCTAACGCAGTTGAGTACATATTTGGGAGATGCGTGAGAAATATCAAAGTTTGGCAACGTGTCTCCAAGCCTAAAATTATCTAGTGGTCACATGCAAATGGATCATCAAAAATACGTATTTTATGGAGATACCGATACCTACCGAGGCAGCTGCATATGTAAAATAGTTCTTCTCCCAAGCTGTTATATGTTTTTGAAAAGATATGTATTTTTAAAGTTATTTTAAAGCGGCGTTCAGACTTTACAAGTTCCTTGAATTCAAGTAACTTGAAAGGAGTAACCTAAATTCAAGTGAACGTTTATACTATTTCAATATTTGATTCAAGTCATATTTTTACTTCAATGATTCCTGTTACAAGTTACAAAAATGGTGTCGAATGATGTGATTTCTGCTGGAATAAAAGTTGTAAATAAGCTAATTGTGGATGGATTACTAAAAATCAGAGAAAAAATTCTACACTTCATTTTACAAAAAAATACAAACAGAAAATAAAACCAACATAACCTCACAATTTGTTTTTTAATTTCTCTCTCTTTCCACTGGATTAAAACCACTAAGTGGTTTTAATCCAGTGGAAAGAGAGAGAAATTAAAATACAAACCACTATGAGCCTCCGAAATGAATTTGTTTTTTAATTTGATATATTATGTAGGTGTTAAAAAGGCTCGTTCAGACTTTACAAGTTACCTACTTGAATTCAAGTGCAATAATTGGTGCAACTTGAAACAAATTGAAAGGTGTGAAAATCATTTCACTTGAATTTAAGTAACTTGAAAGGTGCTTTCAAGTTTCAAGTAGAAGTAGAGACCAAGTTAACTTTTGCTTTCAAGTTGGGGACTTGAATCACAGTTGAATAATGTGAACTGATATTCAAGTGCGCTTGAAGTCACTGGAAGTAGTGAAAGTGGCTCTGCACTGCGGCAAATTAGTCAACCACCCACGGAGGGTTCTAATTGTGAGGTGTTGTAAACTTGAAACAAATCATTCAAGTAAAAATTTCAACTTGAAATGACTTGAATGAAATATTGAAATAGTATGAACGTTCACTTGAATTCAGGTTACTCCTTTCAAGTTACTTGAATTCAAGTAACTTGTAAAGTCTTAACGAGCCTTACAACTGTGATTCAACTCGACCTTTAAGTCCCCAACTTGAAAGCAAAAGTTAACTTGGTCTCTACTTCTACTTGAAACTTGAAAGCACCTTTCATGTTACTTGAATTCAAGTGAAATGATGTTCAATGAATTTGTTTCAAGTTGCACCAATTATTGCACTTGAATTCAAGTAATTTGTAAAGTCAGAACGAGCCTTAAGGAACTTCAGTGTTAACGTAGGTTCCGAAAAGATTTTCCTGAGCCTTGTCTAGCAAATTAATTTGATTGCTCGCTATCAAAATTAACTTCCTTTTACCCATGTGAGTTCTACTATATTAGCTTTAGACATGTGATCTAGTATTTGATAGGAGTGATCCATTACCTTTATGACAACCTTATGATAGTCAAGGGCAAGTAGAAGGGCTGAAAGAGCAATATTCTTTATTCATGCCACTTCAATCTGAAAGACGAGTAACAGAGTGCCTAGTTGTAATATAACGAATTAAAATAATATACAATAAAGAGGAGGATATAAGGTAGTCTTTAAAATATTAAACGCTACTGGAGATTTCTATACTGGCACATAGCATTTTTTTCTGTCATCGGCTTTTTTTTGCGTTCGAATCCGAATTCGAAATTGGTGGCCGGGCCGGCCGGTCTGATACCATCAGAAGTAAGTGAAAAATTAATTTAATTGTTTGTAATGAACTTTTTTTTCGTTCTGGCGTTGGTGATGCGTGTCCCTGGATGGCGCGACTGACCGCACTAACTCACAACGTGACACGCCAGGACCGCCCTTTTTTACTGACACGAACATTTTTAATTTTAGTTGGGGCGCTTAAGGACTGCAGCCCTTCGTCCTTGTTACAGAAACTTTGCAGAATCTAACATTAACACCGAAGAGGTTTTCCTAAAAGTCATTTTTATATGTTTTCTCTGCAGGTGATTTAACTTGCCAATATGATAAATATAGAGACACGGGTATATTTTTTGATAGGGTACAAAGGGAAATAGACAAAGGAGTAAATATACTAGGTGAATGGTGAATGTAACATCGAAGATAAAGAACGTAGCGGAAGGTCCAAAGATTCATGCCAAACGCAAGAAAATCTTGCACTTACATTAGGAGTGATTCAACAAGCAATTTTTCATTGAAAGCATTGGAAATGATTCAAAAACAAGGAAATTGAGTACTACTTACCAGGCGTAAACAAAACCGTATGATTGCAGGTGATGAAAAATGAATCTATTATGATCTATCTATCTGCTGCCCATTCGTTAATTATGTCTCAACGATTACAGCAGTTCCTCCAGTCTTATTGCTTTCAGGATGTTGGTAGGCTTCAGGTTAGGTAGATCTTCCTCTTCTATTTGATATTCTCCAAGGTATCGTACCCTTGGATTTTGCAGGGTTATGCAGTCTGAGAGAATGTGGATAAGGTTTCCTGCTCTTCCTCGCAAGATCTGCATGCTTCTTCCTCTACTAATCCGAGTTTCTTTAGGTGGTCTCTCAATCGGCAGTGCCCTGTTAGGATACCCGTTAGTATTCTAAGCTTGTTTTTACTTTTGATGATGCAGTCGTATGATCTCTTCTGGTTATAGTTTCCCAGTAGTATCTTGGCCTGCCTCATTCCTTATAATCGCATCCAGTATTCGGATTTTTTGTTATTTAATTCTTTTCCAAGTTGTATTAGTGTTTATTCCGTCTACTATTTCATTACCCTCATCTACTATGATAATTCAAAAAGGAAGAAATCATGAGGTCCGTCTGGCCATGCTTCAACATCAGCTTACCCAAATATTCATCGAAAAAATGTATGTTGTGTATTTGGTGGGATCAGCTTCGTGTCGTGTATTATGAGTTGCTCAAACTGAACCAAATCATTACTGGGGCTGTCTACCGAACACAATTGATGAGATTGAGTCGAGCATTTATTCTCTTGCATGATAATGCTAGTCCACATGTTGCGGAGTATTCACCAGTTCCATTTGTTTCGAGCGACGATGTATGGCCTGTTTGACCAATGCCGAATTGTTTGTTTACTAAATGTGGTAAATATGTTCTACGATATTTTTTGTCTTTGCTTTTAAAAATATTTATTGTTTTTGTTAAACCAGGTAGGTTATAGACTATTATTAATATATTTAGAATTAACGTTTCTTCTAAGAACATAATTTAAAATGGTACAAAACAAATCATAGTTATAAATTGTCAACTAGTCACTATTTCCTAGATCTTGATCAGAAGTAGAGGTTGCATTTTTTTTAATTATAGCCATCTGAGATTTTTGCAAACATTGTTGGGGCAGAATTATTTAGTAAACAGCAGGTTGAGGCTCATCATTGGGTAGCAAAATATTTTAAAAATTTTAAATTATTGGTGTGTTGTTTCAAGTAAAAAAAAATTTTAGAACGAGTTAATATTTCTACTATATCATTAGATGTAACCCAGCATGCCCGTCACCACCATTCATACCACCCCAATGTCCGCTAGTTTGCGGTCCACCGAACTGCCTACCAAATTGTACGTAACTCAATGAGTGAAGGTCATTCCAAAACAGCCAATTTCAAAAAGCGTAAATATCATTTAGTCTAATGAAGAATGAGTTCAGGTGGAATATTTTTTATCGCCTTTGAAATAAAGATTTCATATTTTTTCAAGCATTAATAAAACACCATGAATCATCAAAGTCGCGTTTATAGAAATTCTATTGGATATCGTAAAATTAATCAAAAACGATAAAAAACTCTTCTACATCATGAATAAATAAATATTTACTTTAATATCATTTTTTTTGCCAATTTTTTTTTTGATATTCATACAAAAGGCAGACATGAATTGTAATGAAAATATAAAATTAGGTTTTCTTATCAACTTGTCAGATAATGATTTAGCTCACGAAAGGATAAATTAAATTCTTCCATTATATTATTCACCAAAAAAATAATTTTATTTTTATACACACGATACGTTGACACGTGATATATTGGTATCGGCAAAAGTTGATAAAATTTCCAAATGATAAGTCACCCCAATTTTTTTCGTTTATTGATGAAGCAGATATAATAGAGACGTAGGTCAGACTATCTAAAAAATAAAGAGGTTAAAGAAATAAATTATTTTTTTAAAGCATAAAACTGATTTAAAAAAATTAAACAATTTTTAGGATATTTTTTTTGTTCAATCATATCAGATAATGGGCGTTTTCACACTTAACGGCAACGATGCAGGTCAGGTGAATTTATATTGAAATAAATGAAGTGGCCGTTGTCGTGTCGATGTGGTGTCGTCAAGTGTCAAAACGCCTATTGCTGGAGTGTGTTTGGAATTAAACAAGCAACTTTAAAAAGTCTCAAAGACGGATATCCGCAGCTAATTTTTTTTTGCATGATATTCTACACTTTTCAGCACTTCTTTTTATGTATAATAAAAAGCGGATCTCAGCGGATCTTGGTGTGAAAACTGTGTTTGAAGTGTTAAAAGGCGGTTTTGCGAAACATTTACCTTGAAAACTTTCATAAAATAAAGCGTGCACACTCACAAACATTCACACACGGTCGACAATACTCACACACACTCATTCACACTCACACATACCCACACACGTACATACATGTATGAACTCATACACATATATGACGTGCAAATAAACAGTCACACGTATACTCACACATTCTCACACACTAATGTACATGTCTACACCCACACAAACATACCGATTTCGTCCCGCTTCCTTTATCACACTGTGACATACGGTCACACAGACACACAATCACTCACACATACATTGTAGAACTATAATGGACCACATTCATATGACTTACATGTCTGCAAAGTCAGTTAGAAGCCCTATGCGCGCTCACGGAGGCATTCTGTACCACCGTGTGGCGTTTGTTTACTTGTGAACAGTCGCTTGAAAGGTAAAGACGAAAACTGACTAGAAGTATACTAAGGGATCTGATGGTATAATCTGCTAGATAAAAATTGAAGGAAGTGAAGATAATAATACGATTAAAAAAACGACCAGATAATTAGGTTTATCGACATTACCCGCAGTCTGAAGCCACCCTACTAATATATCGTTTTCAATTTACACCATCAACCCAGTTGGGCATACACACACACACACATACACATTCACATACCTAGAAAGCGCTGACGCTTCAATGAGATTTATACGAGCCATGTTTGCCGTTCGTGTTATTACGATTATAAAAACACTTTATGTTTCTTTCTCTCCCTCATTATTTCGATATTGTTTTTATTTGATGCTGTGCCCGATAAAATTTTTTCGCTCGACAGCGAACGTTCGTTTGTTTATGGGACGAGTGGAATATCCAGAAATGACATTTGATCTGAATTTAAATTATCCAGGAAATTTATAGTAGGAGAGCTATGGTGGTGTTCTAACAACGAAGGAGATTTCTTTAATTGTTAGTTAAGTTGGAAGAAGCTAAAAATATTTTCAAAATAGGAGCTGTAAAGCTCGATTGCCATTTTAATTCCTATGTACCATATTCTTCTCCTGCAAGTATTCTAAGGATTTTGCTATATATTCTTGTCAAGTTACTAATCACTCTAATGCAATAATAGTTATTGCAGTCATGTCTTCTTCCATTTTTTATAGATTGGCGTCATCCAGCCTTTCTTCCACTCTTCAGACATGTGGTCTCAATATTCTTTTTTAACTCAGCCAGAATTCCGTCAACCACACTATCATTCCTATTTATTATCGATCTGATTACTTTGGTGATCATTTCATAAGTTGCTTCTACTTTTGCTTCTTTTATATGGTAATATCTGGTCACCGAGCTTCGCTCTTAATATTCAAATCTACATTTTTAAGCAGCCCAATGAGTATATAATTTAAGTATATTTATAACATGACAAATTATTAATTAATTCGCGAAAATCACGGAGTGGGCGACATCTACTTGAACTACTGATAGGGAGATAAATAAAAAGTTGATTGGCGATTGGCTTGAAAATTAAAAAAGCTGTCAGTGTTAATTTTCAATTGGCTGCAGCTGTTGTTGACGTTTATCAACTGCTTGTCACAGAGGTTCGTTAAATGCATTAAAAGTTGCCTAGTTTCTGGGGATTTCACCCTTTTAGGGCAACATCTACTGACGCTTGATCTTCGCGAATTGTCACGGTGGATAGGCCCCGTTTCCGGGACGGGCAACAGCAGCGTGTAGGGTACACGTCCCGTCAACAGAAGATCGCTCAGCTCACTCTATTTATCACTATATAAGAAAAACTATATGTTCAATTGATTTTATTATTTATTGATCTGCAGTGAAGGAAAATTATAGGACTGATATTCATACTTGGGTAAAAACCTCCACAAAAACCTGTGACCAGTCTCTCGACGTGTGGCAGATATTGATATCATATTTTTTCAAAAATTTTCAGTTTCAGTGTCCGCATAATAAAATAGTAGCCGTAAGGGGTAGTCTCACACTATCGGGGAAGGAAAGAACCTTTACCCGATGTGCATAAAGCATTTCCACCCGCCAAAAAAAAAGGATTAGCTTTAGGTTAGGTTAGATCTTTGTAATAAATAAAGAAAAGTACGATACGTGTGACATTTTGACATTTGTTACATTCTGACAGGTGTCATATTATGACATTTGTTACATTCTGACAGGTGTCATATTATGACATTTGTTCATTTTGAGATTTGTTCATTTTGACAGTTGTTACATTCTGACACATATTACATTTTAACAGTTGTCACGTTTTTACAGGTTTCACATTTTGACAAGTGTCCATTTTAACAGTGTTACTCAACGTTCCTATAAATATTTACCTAAACCCATGATTTCTGAAATTGAATTGGCAACGTTGTATTTTCAACTTTGAATTTATGAGATGGCTGTCATTTGACAAGCAAATTATTTATGTCCGTCAAATAAATCTTTTCTTTTTTATATAAAGCGGCAAATTTAAAATTGAATTCTTTCAGATTAAAACGCCAGAAATTAAATAAAGTCAAACCTTTTTACTACTATACTATACAGAAGAAAGGAGTGCAGTATTTAATTTGCAGAACGTAGTACAGGTTCAAGAGGTAGACATTTTATTTTTACCTCATGCTTCAATGCTTATTTGTAGTTAAAATTTAAATTTTAATACATCTGATCGGCCTAATATAGTTTTTGTCTAGATTTAATCTTGTTTCCATGGTTTTTACTATAATAAACCTGTTCTTTTGACAGATAAGTCAGACTTTATTTATTCATAGCCGTATCGTATGTATTTTAATTGATTCAGAATTTTGTATTAATATATATTTCAAAATGGCTTCATTCTAAAAATATTATCAGTCCTCCTAAATCCTTGAAGGCAGAATTATTAGTAATAGCAAGGCAACATAAAAACAAATTCAACAAATATATTATAGATGAGATGACCAGAGAAAAAGGAATTAAAATTCTCAGATTGCCTCAGAACCACTCAGAGTTAAATTCCATTGAACTGATCTGGTCACAATTATTATCTCAAAACAATAAAACATTTAAATTTCCTGATGTGCGAAATTTGTTTTTGAAGGCAGTTTCAGATGTAAATAGAGAACATTGGGGAAAATGCATTGGTCATGTTAAAAATGTAGAAAATTCATTTAGGAAAGTGGATATATCAATGGATAATGTAATAGAACCTATAATAATAAACCTCAGAAAAGACAATTATAGTGATATCACTAGTTTTAGTGAAGACAGTGACTTTTAAAGATAGTTCTTGAACTAACTTTTTTTTTAATCTTTGAGTTTAGGTAAGTACTGAAGCGTTACTTTTAATGCCAAGAGATTAAAAAAAGTTTATTCCCAATATATAATCCTCCTTGTTAATTATTGGTTAAATTTAATTCGTTCAATGCATAAAGTTTATTTTTATTTTTTGTAAATAATATAACTTCCAAATTTAATCTACGAAGTGCGTATATATATTTTATATGCTGTGACCTTATTTATATTATAGAAACTTATTTTGCAAAGTACGCCTATGGAATATGACGTTATATCCCCACTTTTACTGTACTCATCTATCCTTTATAGTATATATTACTATAGAAACAAGTTATTATTATGTGCCGTTGCTAGGAAATAAAACTAAAAGCTTAACTTTTCTTGTAAATACCTCGGAAGATCGAATTTTCACAGACATGAGACCTACTTTTTTTGCCGATTTAGATAGGAATTAGTCTACCCTGAAAGTTTCATTGAATTCTGACGAGTGGATTTCGAGATCCTCTGGACACACAAACACACACACATAAATACAAACCTTGCTCGTTTAATAGTATTTGATATGTATTATGGTTTTGCTCTTTTAATTAATTTGTATAATATTGTCCAGGTCTTTAATTTAATTAGTGAGATATTAATTTTCCAAATTTGACTCCATTGATTTAATACATCATTTTCGAAATTTTTTTGCCTCTTAGCACTTTTTCGAAAAGCCAGTTTTATCGAGATGCGGTCTCTTTTTATTATTCTTAAATTCTTTAGTTGGTTGTTTAACAACCGTTCAAGAATTACTAGAGGAAGATTATCCTAAAAGAATGATGTTTTGCGATGTTTTGCGAAATCGTGCAAATTAATTGCAGTTCTTACAAAATGATTTACCAGAATACTTGGAAGAGGTAAATTTGGATGTAGCTCCGGCGCATTTCGATAAGAAAGTTAGGGAATATCTTTTCGGTCTGTACCCTGGACGTTGGATTGGAAGGGGCCCTAATGCACGTATTTCTTGGCCAGCCAGAAGTCCAGATCTTAACCATATTGACTTTTGCTTCTGGGGTTTTATAAAAGAGGACGTGTATTCTGTTGAAATAATCGACGAACAACAACTGAGAAATTGAATCATTGAAAGTGCAAATCGATTTTGTCAGAAGCCAAAAAATTAGGTTTACGTTTTTCAAACGGTAGTCTATATGTATTCATAAAAATGGAGGAGTAAATACTACTATTTTTGCATATTTTTTATACCTGTGAATAACATGATAAAATTTTTGAAGGATTATGAAAAAGAGGCCGCATCTCGATAAAAACTGGCTTTTCGAAAAAGTGCTAAGAGGCAAAAAAAAATTAAAAATGATGTATTAAACTAATAGTGTCACAATACTAATTTAATTGTAACGCATAGATTGGGGGGTTTTAGGGGTTCAAGACCCCATACAATTTTTATGAGCTGTACAGATTTCGTGGTTTTATACGAAAAAGATGCTCTTACGACGGGAAAGCCATGTATCCATTTTCATTACAAAATGTTATACAATTCATGAAATATTGGAAAAAATCGATTTTCATTTTGTACTTTCCAAGGGCTGTAACATTTTTTGTGTGCACATTTCCATTAAGATAAGTTATGTACAATCGAGTTATTTTTGACCCCAGAATATGTGGTTCAATTTATGACCTACCTTTTTGTTACACCCTGTATATTAGAACGGGTAACATCCCTGAAGATGTTAAGAATCAATTTAATATGGTGTAAATAAGTCAAATTAATAAATGTTTCTATTAGTTTTATCAATAAGTAATTAAATTTCAAAAATACAGTCAAAAATAACAAGGATAAGTGAAATGGGAAATGTCAAGTTGCAAATTTTAACTTCATGTATTTTTTTATGAATAAAAATGTTATTTTTCAAAAACTTTTACGATAATTCATTATGATTGATTTTGAATGGCAGTACCAATTATACCTCTAACCATAAAATTTTATCTATTTGTAAAACTTGTGGATGAAATTAATCATCTACAGAATGTTAATTATGGTTAGAGGAATAGTTATACAAAGATTCAAAATTAAAAATGCCCTAATTCTATAAAGAAACGGTAAAAATAACATTAATAAAGAATTCAATAATTATGAGAAATGTCAAAATTAAAATTGTAAATAAAGTTGTGTTTAGAAAATTAGGTTAGGTAAAAGAGTAATTATAGTGTTTTTAGAAAGGTTAATATTGAAAGTAATATTAAAAAAGAGTGAAATTAATAGTGAAAAACATTTCCAAAATATAAAAATTTAACCATTTACTTACATGTGAGATGACGGTGAGATGACGGTTTATAAAAACCACATTTTGACAAAATCAAGGACAGTCCATTATTACCTGTTGTCAGAGTAACATCTACTCCTTGTGTTGTGAAGCTGATAAAGCAGATCCCAGTTTTTCCTGACTTTTCCTGACTTTTGGCAAAGAACCTTCTTCAAAAGGATGAAACCATCCCAACGAGGAGTAAAACTACCACAAAGTGAAGTCAAACGAACACTTCAATAAAAATTCAATTAATACTTGCAAAAATTGTCAAAAACTGCAATATATATAGAATATGGTTTCACCACAATTTGGGGGAGATGTCACTATATGTTTTTGGGATTGTTTTTGTCTCTAGCACCAAATTTTTAGGGGATGCCAGACGTTTTGAAGTCTGATTCGATTTCAACGTCTCAAAATACATCGAAAACCATAGTGGACCTGCATCTAACAATTTTCCTAAATACAATTCTCCTAAAAGGCTAATTTTAGGTATAGGTTTAGAATATATAGAATATTATTAAAAAGAAGTGGAACTGAGTATTTAATTCAAATCCACTCTTTCATATTGTGTTGAATAAATGGATCCGTAAAAAGATATTAATTAAAAAAATTACACATTAAAGCAAAATGCTTGTTAATAAATAATTTCACTTGAGAAAATTTCCACATATTTTCTAATACACAAGGCCGTAATTCAATCAGGTTAAAAACATAAATCCCGCTGCGTTGAAGTTAGAAAAAAAAATAACTATAATATGTGCGGAACTAGTGCGTGTTCCACGGCCATTTATAAAAATGTGAAAATAGATTTTAATTTTAGGAAACAGGGTAAAAAGCGTGCGAAAAGCCGGCTCATTTCGAATAACGACGTTTTAACTGGTTTGGGGATACAGATACGTATCTATAATCCCATAAAAACACATAATTGTTATATTTTTGTGACGGGATTAAATATCTTAAAATATGGCGTTGGTGACTGATAAAACGGGGGTGTATTAGAAAAACCAACACACCGTTTTATGTGGAGAATATTTAACTGCAAGTTAGATTGTAGATTGCAAAAATTGTATCAGCCTGTCCATGAAAAAATGTATGCGCAAGACGAGTGTATCGTACCAAAACAAGTTTTTCGATTGTTTCAATAACCAACTTGCAGAAGAAGTGAAAAGAAACTTTATTAGTTAGTGTTTGTATTATTAAGGACTACTATATTGACTATTGCCTGTATTGACTAAATTAGAGACAAAATAATTGATGTTTCGAATTTTTCAATAAAAGAAGAAATACTTTGTTTTTTTTCCAATATACCGGGTGTCCCAAGTTATCCTATACAGGTGTAGTGTCATCGGCGAAACTAAGCACTTTTCCTTTTACATCTAAGGATAGAAGACTGTTTATATATAAAGCGAACAATAACGGCCCGAGTACCGTCCTTCGAGGAACGCCAAAAGTAACTGTTCTCAATTCCCTTAAAGTTCCATTTATTGAAACCTGTTGCTGTCGATATGATAAGTAACTTTTTAATAATTTAAAAGTATTCCCTCTTGAGTAAACCAGTAAGGAATTTTAATTTATTAGATTCGACATCCTAAGACCGGTTTCTGCCTTTCGGCTTCATCAGTTAGCCTTTTCGAATCCAATAAATAAAATTCCAAACTCGTACAAGTCAACAGCTATATCTGCTATAAGATAACATTTTTAGATGTGCTACCATCTATGGTAAGAAGAGAGTATTGACATTAAATTTTGACTGAATCTAGTCAAGATGTCACTCTCTTCTTTTTTATCCCTTTCAGAGATTAATACAAAGTGAGTAAACCAGTAAGGAATTTTAATTTATTAGATTCGACATCCTAAGACCGGTTTCTGCCTTTCAGCTTCATAAGTTAGGCTTTTCGAATCCAATAAATAAAATAAGCGATAAAAAAGAAGAGAGTGACATCTTGACTAGATTCAGTCAAAATTTAATGTCAATACTCTCTTCTTACGATAGATGGTAGCATATCTAAAAAAGTATTTCCTCTTCCATACAATTGAAGTTTGTGAAGCAATATTTCATGAGAGACAGTATCAAATGCGTTAGAGAGGTCTACAAAAATACATAAAGCCTGGCATTTTTTTATCTACTGCTTCGTAAATAAGGGATGCTGTTGTATTTGTCTAAGAATTTAGTAAGAAGCAATTTTATAATTTTTCCATTATTTTAGACAATGTTGAAATAAGGGAAATATGCCTCTAATTAGTTACTTCTGAATTACTCTCTGACTTATGAAGTGTTTTAATAAGACCAGGTTTAAAGGATTGCGGATAATAACCAATGTGAAAACATTTATTTATTATAAATTTTAACGGTTTTGCAAATAAATCTGATATTTCTTTTAATGTATCTGTTCGTATCTGATCAACACCTCGCGATTTTTTAATTGATTTATTACTTTTATTATTTAAATAGATAGAAACGTAGTGTTTGCCAAGCGAGAGATTTCATCTACAAAATCGATTTTTGCAATAATTTTTTCTGCATATGTTTTCCTACATTGCTGAAGAAGATATTAAATTGATTTGCAATTTCAAATTCGTTTGTTGTTGTTGTGTTGTTATCAAGTCTAATAGTTGTTATTTTTGTTTCAATTAGCTTTGCTTTTTAGTATAATCTTTCTTGTTTTTGTAAATTATCGTGTTTATATAAATTACTTTTTATTTCAATTTGAATTAGCAAATCTTTTATGATCCAGGGTTTTTTAATTTTTATGGTTGTTTTTATTTTGACTAAATTTGTACATTTTTTAGTACTTTAAGATTATCAATAAAAGAATCTACACTAAAATCTATATTTTCCGATAAGAATACTGTCTCCCAAGTTATTCTACTCGAAGAAACTCTCAGTTTATTGCAGTTTATGTATTTTTTATAGGTGTTTTGGGTGGAACCATACACGGTGTATCACTAGCGATACACCTGGCTTTCAATGTGTCAAAATTAGTTGTTATGAAATCAAAACTGACATTGATAATCAAGCGTGCTATATCGGTTCTAATTTTTTTCTGATAGTTTCTGTATTAAAAAAATATGAAATATGAAAATATGAAAAATATGAAATGATTGATACACAAAGAATATTAAAAAAATATATATTTCCGGTGTTTCAAGAAAATCCTCAAGAATTTGATGATTCACATTCATGAAATATTCTGGGTCTCTCTTTATCAGATCAAACGCGTTAAAAACTGACATTTCACTGGAATGCTTACCTATTCTCAATTCGGTTCTGTCACTCAACTAAACCTCTTAAAAATTCATATCTACGTCCTAAACTGTCAGTTAAAAAGAGGATTTTTTTCGTCTTCTCCTTATTTCGATTAGAAGTCGTTCTTAGAACGTTTGCTATAGGCATGGTCGTACTTAAATTGGATCATTGCAAACTGTTTTTATTTTTAAGTGCTTTGTGTAATTAACATCGCTTATATCATAAAAAAAAGTAAAAATTTATAAGTTATATGGCATGGTGGGAATTTTAGCCAAAAAGTACAATGAAGTTGTATAATGCTAAAGAAAGCTAGCAATTAAAAATATCAAATTAGCGGAGTTAAAGTGCCTTGATAGAAATGAATGTATGTATATCTTTTTATAAATTTAAAATAACATTTTGCATTTGGTAATAAATCTAAATCTACCCGCAAAATAAACAAATCAGAACAAAAATTTCTAAATTCAAGGTTTAACACTTGATGTGAGATTTATATGTAATTCCCTTTTGGATGCCGGCTAACTACAGTGAAGAAGAGTGAGGGTGTAGTAAAAGTAATAACAGAAAAATAAGCTGAGACATAATGTACCCTAACCATAAAATTAACCTAACCAGTGGAGGCTCTAAAGCCAAATTCAAACATTACAACTCGTCATGGTGCCACAAAAGAAAGAACTAACTCTTAATATAAAACCTACAGAAATAACAAACAAAATCAGAGTAACAAAAGTCGAACTAAAGCAAGCCTTTTTCCAACACGCTTTAACAAAATGATTCCAACAATATCTAATCTCTTTGATCCTATTATTTTGGTCATACCGCTTGCATCTAGTTATGCCATGTCATGAGTGTATGGAGAATATCTGATGATACGGAGCATGTCTTTAAAAGGATTTGTTCTCTAAAATTATGAAAAACCTAGTAGAATGAATAGTAAATGTAGAACAAAAGGAAAATTTTGCTTTTAACCATATTTATTCACATTATAGATATTAACGAACCTACATAACAAACGGGATCAAGCAACAACATAAACTCAATGATTATATTGAAGAAGTAAAACAAGAAAAAGATATTGACTATAACCAGTTTCCAAAAACTGATAAAAGGTGTAACAAAAGATAAAATGTTTTCCCACAAAATAAGCTTTGTTACAACTATCACAAATCAGTTTTTATTTGGTGTCCTCAGCATCAAGTACTGGTTCTGGGTTATTATTTTCTCAGTGCTACCTTAAGAACCCAAGAGTGAATGATCGAGTGGGAAACCTTAGCTCGTATATTTTTTAACTTCTTTTTTGCTTGCCATTTGTCTTTTTTTGAATACAAAGACAACAAGTTGTTGTTGGATGCAGCCAGTGTTCCCAAATTTTTTAAAGCTTTTAACTGGTAGAATTGGTATGGATTACATTTTTGATAAAAAAAATTTAATGTCAACATGGAAGGCTTTGTTTAGTACATACCATATGACATGTGCAGTCATAATGATATTTCAAACTGAATGGGGTTGTTGCATCCCAGAGCTCCACTCCATATCTCCAGATCGGCTTCAATTGTGTTTTGTTTGTACATTGTTACTGAATCTTTTCTGCTAAACGACATGATATACATTCACTTGCATTCAACGGTAATTAATGCCTGAAGTATAATTATTATCTTGCAATTTTTGATAATGAGACAAATAAAAATAAGAGCAAACATAATAATGGTCTCAAAACGGAGCCTTGAGGAAGACCGGAAGTTTAGAAATATAGAAATCTTGGTTTCAAAGATAATTTAAGTGATAAAAAACAAAGTTAACGCAGAAAAATTATTTAGATCTTAAATACAGGAAATTTTGTGGCGAGCTTTCAGCTATTTGGAAAGTCAAAGGCATTTTAAACGCACATACTTATTTTAAATGTACAACACCTATTTTAAAATCCATTGTACGCTTCTGGAATCCTCAACTTATTAAACCTAATTCTTGTCTATCAAAATCCGTCTACAAAAATTATAACCAAACACCAGGTAGTACATCCTATTTCAGTTTTGAAACATTTTTAATAATAGGGTTTTACAACTTGTCATCTTTGTGTCAGAAACTAATTTTGGTTTGATGAGCGTTAAAAGTTTTTAAACGAAATGTAGCTGAAATCTTTTTTTTTCATGGTATTGTGTCAGGGTGTAGTTTTCGTATTCAGTATTCTAAAATTAATACCTCCAAAAAGTAGTAATGTTCACTAAAACAATCATTATACAGGGTGCTGCATTTGTGAGAAAAATATAAGATAAAAGTTAAAGCTTATACCTGGCTCCATTTTGGAAATGTATGTCAATGTTTCTTTCGTAATAGCAGCCATCAAAGCGTTGTGGTCTAATGTAATCAGCTTAAAGATACTACAAATGCCTAGAATTACTTAACGAGCTAGTTGAGAAAGATACAGTTACCCTTCTATTGGTGCCAGGACACACCAAGGTGAAGGGTAGCTAACTTGCAGAGTCTAGCAAAAAAAGAAGCCCAAACACACTTTATTGGACCTGATCACTTCTACGCTTCTCTAGAACGACATTAGGAAAGTCAGGATCTGAGAATTAGAAGGATCTCGATGGACTACGACAGGCTAAGATAGTCCCAGGTAACCATAACTAAAAAAATGTGTACCTGGGAGCACGATATATGGAGGAGGAAGATCTGCCCAACTTGGAGCCACTTCAATGCCAGAATTCCTTCAGGGACATAGGATTAGAGGAATTGTGGGCATCTGTATCAAATTGTCAATAATAGACTACATCCTTATATCCTTTGCGGACAAACAATCATTCCTAATGTTTACGTAAGACAAAAAAGGAAAGTATTGTTAAACTAAAAATATGGATGTGGAAGAGTACCTGGGGATTTAAAGCATCGTTTTTTAGGTTTGGACTTCTTACAAATTAAATACTCTGGTGGCGAAAATTTTCTTGTTCTTGGTTCATAGTCAAAATTTTGAAGTCTAGAACTTCCACATATAAAAAAACATATATCGCAAATCATAATTAACTACAGATAATTTCCAAAACCATAACATTTATTTACATTTAGCAAATTTTTAACAACCCTAAAATAAATTCCGAAAATAAATTTGAGTCGAATCGTTCTGTCGTCTATAATTATTACACAAAATGCGGTTATCTGCAGATCGCTATCTTTTAATATCTTCACTAATGCGCTTTTTCTTATTTCACGTCACCGGTCGTATTGATTTTCCAATGAGTTCTCGCTTTTAATCTCGAGAGATTCAAATATAAGTTAAGAAACATTAAAAACGTATCAAGTAACCTTGCCGCTCGGAATACTTTATTTTCAGATTGTAGAAAACTTAGTTCAGGCGGAATTTAATCATCTCAAAACTTTTACAGTTTTATTTGCTTCAACTGATGTCGTCGCAAAAATATAGTTAGTTTGTTGAAGTAAATTTATGGAGTTGTTATAGATACAAATGCACATTTCAATAGAATTTTCCGGATATTTACTTATTTTATCACAATACATGTGGGACATAATCGATGTATTTTCATCTGAGGGTTCAAGTATAAATAAAATAAATTTTATTAACGAACAATTGTGATATTTATTAATTATTATTATGATTTTTACGATGTACTAATAATAAAGCATTGCTTTTTAATAGGAAAAATTACTGTTTAAGCGAAGCAGTAGCTTGACAAGTCTTATTTGGACTCTACTACATCTAGAGAAATGGTAAGGCAGTGATTTGCTCATTTTAAACGCAGCCGTACAAACATCAATGATGCTGATCGTTCCCCTCGACCAAATTTGACAAAAAATATACAAAATAGTTTTTGGCAATCGTAAATTGGAGTTGCGTGAGATAGCGGATACCTTGAAATTATCAGGCACAAGGGTGTTCACCATTTTGCATCAATATTTGTCCATGAGAAAGCTGAATTCGAGGTGGGTATCGCGTTTGCTCACAACCCATCAAAAACAACAACGCGTGGAAAATTCATAGAGCTCTTTGAAGCCCAATAAGAATAAAAATTATGTGACAATCGACTACCCTTCAGACTCAATCCGGTAATCAGTTGAGTAGACAGCAATCGATGAAAACCGCCCAAAGCCACCAAAAACGCAAATGTCAGCTTGGTACGGTTTTTGGCCTCCGTATTTTGGGATACGCACTGTATTTTATTCATAGGTTACTTTGCGAAATAAAGAACTGTCAATAGGAATATTATTTGGCGAAAATGAAGAATGTAACGGTGGTGGAATTTTTTGAACCATAAAAGTACCAAAAAAGGACCATGGGCGTACCAAAACTACCTAAGGTTGTGAAATAAATCACACTTGTTCCCAAGAACAAAGACATTAAATGTCCTACAGTGCACCAGCGTCTGGACTTCAACAACTACTCCTTGGGCTATATGCCCCCCCAGGTATTGAATTACGAAAGTCCAGACGTGGTTTGGCGTCCGACCAACTCGGGGCTTTAAACCAAAAACTTTGATTTTATTATTAAAGGAGCTTGCCATTCTTAGACCGGTTTCGGAATTATTGTTTTTCTTCAGTAAGAAGCAGGCTAGCTCGAATTTCTATCTCTAAAGAAATTCTGAAGATCGCTTTGAACCCACCAACTCTTAGTACAAACGGTTAAGTCGAAAAAGAGGAGGTGAGCTAGCCTGCTTCTTACCGAAGAAGAACAATAATTCCGAAACCGGTCTAAGAATGGCAAGCTCCTTTAATAATAAAATCAAAGTTTTTGGTTTAAAGCCCCGACTTAGTCGGGCGCCAAACCACGTCTGGACTTCAATACCTGGGGGGCATATAGCCCTAGGAGTAGTTGTTGAAGTCCAGACGCTGGTGCAGTGTAGGACATTTAATGTCTTTGTTCTTGGGAACAAGTGTGATTTATTTCACAACCTTAGGTTGAAAATGAAGAAGACAAAAATATTCTTTCACCAAGAGAAGCATTGGAATGAATGTATCACTTCTTGTAGTACTAACTTATTGAGTAAGCGAGTACCATTCTTGTTTGATTTTAGAATGAGGTCTACAAGAATATTGTTTATATTTGTAAGAAGTCTATAAATACATTCTGGACCGGAATAATCAGTTTTTAGAGTAGTTAAT
Organism: Crepidodera aurea; assembly: GCA_949320105.2. Lineage (NCBI taxonomy): Eukaryota > Metazoa > Arthropoda > Insecta > Coleoptera > Chrysomelidae > Crepidodera > Crepidodera aurea. The sequence continues at coordinate 34,009,831 of OX439475.1, read as the reverse complement.
GAGTTAAATAGTTAATGAGTTGAGAAACACATTTTTCAACTTGACAACATTAAATACATTACAACTCATAATCTAGAGATGCAGGTGCGTAAGCCGCGTGATATTTAATTAATAAAAAGCACAAATTTTGTTAAAGAGTAAAAAATGGGTGGGACTTTCTGTGTGGTCTTCTTTATATTCTCTTATGTAGCGTGTGTGGGTTTGATAATCTCATTTTTAAGCTGTAACAATGTGGATCCAGATGAAAATCTACCCGGTCATAAAATTATGAAATATTAACATTATTTATTAGTTTAAAGTTCAACTAAAGAATTAGAAATTAAATGGACATCTGGTTTGATTTTATACAAGCAAATAATATTAAAAATTAAACGGACAAACAGTTATTCTAGAAAACAAAAATTACTGTGAGAAAATTCAACATGTAATGCTTCCTGAACAAGATAAGAAAATTAGGGTTTAAAACAAATAAATTAGCTCTACTCAAAAGCATATTTAATTAATGAATTCATGAAGGAAAATAATATGACTGATAAAACTTGAGGATACTCTTTCAGATGTACCACGCCGGATCCACGATATTTCACAGTACTTTATTCTGAAGCCTTTGGATGACATGTAAATTACTCTGACTGACACAGCCCAATAGCTGAAGACCATAATATAATAAAGGTCTTATTATCTGGTCATAAAACATATGCTTCTTATGGATCTAATTCCAAGATTATCATTTATTTTTACTATGAGCTTTCCAGTTATATTTAAGTGTACCTACAGATTTGGACTTGTTGTGTTTGATTCCAACTTTGTGTCCATTTATTTTGTTCAATGTTGCTTGTCATTTTATTACCACTTCTTTAAGGCGCCTACTGCTAAGTAATATTCTGCCAATATTACTAGTATATCATTTTATAATTAAGGAATTTCGCTCATGGACAGAAGGTATATTATAAGTCCCTGTACACTTCCTTGTGGCTTACCTGTATTCGTAAATTCAAAGGAGGTTGCTTCTAGTTTAATTCTAAAATGTCTGCCTAAGATGTAATATTTCAAAAAATTTGAAAACTGTCTACGGTGGGTATATCCTCATCTTATATCTCAATTATTCATGCCAGACTCTATCGAATGATTGTATTACAACAAGGAAGATTTTTGGGAACAAACTTTTTTCCTCTAATGTCTATTGCATTGGATTTGGATTCTATGAATCTGAGTTTTGTTGGAATGACATTCTCTAAACATAAATTGATGAGAAGGAATCAGATGAAATTTCTCTAATATGACATGTAGCTTAAATTGGGAACCAAAACACAATTTTAACACAATCTACGCGCGTTTCGCCAACTATGTTGACATCATCAGGAGTTGATGATAGACTGATGATGCCAACATAGTTGGCGAAACGCTTGTAGAGTGTTAAATTGTGTTTTGGTTGAGTGGTCGACGATAGTTTTCAACTTATGACATGCAGCTGTTTAAACAGCAGTTTTGATAATACGGGGAGAAGAGAGATATGTCTATAAAAAATAAATCAAGGTGAGAAAACCTCGTAGTTGCTAATCTAACTTTTTAGAGTGCAAAAATTACTTTGAACTGCACGATTGTGGCTAATATGTTGGTCGAGTACTCTCGCATCTATAATTTATATATAATTTTAAAAATATAGTGATTTTGAGATTTTGAGAAAAATGGATAATATTGTACATTTAATTAATACTAAATTCGATAAAATTTCATTTACAAACAAAAACATTTACCAAAAATTACAATAACATCCGTGTTTTCATGGAAAATCATGGGAAATGGTAAATATTTCAGTGGTATTTGTAAATAATTACGGGTCGCTATGTTAGTACGCCATGTTTGCCACTCTCCATTTGAAATCAGAATAACCCCAGATAACATTAACATGATCCGGTACGGGGGCTTTATTTGTCTAAAATCCGGATACATACACAAGCAAGGGCGGGACCATATATTTTTATAAACAGGGGAGCAAAAAAAAATACTTGGTTAAATATATGGTTAGAAAAAAACTATTTTATTTTGTATTTTTTGTGTTGATATGCCATTCATTATTTAATATTGAAAAGTTGTGAAAAAGTCACTTTCTTCTTCGCAATCGTTTATCCAAATACGTTTTTTATATAACCACTTTGTTGTCCAGGAAGTAAAATTTACAATTTTCAAGGTCGGCCCAAATTACCCCCTGATGTTCTTTATAATTTTTTTAGCGCTAATAATATTGTTTCATATTTCATTTTTATTTTGGTACAATGACCAACTGGTATAGAACCACATTGGTTGCAGAGAAGGACGCACTTCAAAGTCCGTTTTCAGCTATCAATAAAAGATGCCTGACCTCGTTTGTTCTCTATAGTCATCCTGAGAGAAGAATGGCGACAGATCCTTTTCTCTCTTAATGCGATCTTAGTGCCTAGACGAATCAGATTCTTCCATAGACTCCTTTGAGAGATTTAGGTTTCTACAAGTGGCAACCAGATTTTCTTGATTAACACACTGGAAAATGCTGAATTTACCTCAAACTTAAGTCGCAGGATATTAATTTAGTTATAATTTTAATAATTTCTAAGAATAAATATTGTGTGTTCATCAAGGCAAATTAGTTTCCTATAGAGCGACACCTAATAAAAGTCAACAGGCATCGGTTACTTTATTTGTATAATTTTCCGTTAAAATGTATTATTTACTATCATAGTAATTTATTTCGATGTCTCACTATCCAAAACCAAAATTACTATGTTGGGCTGTGTAATAGAAAACTATAAACATCAAAATATTTAGGGACTACCCTACATATTAACTATAATGAAATACGAAGGGTTCGCTATTAAATAAAAAAATGTTCTAATTGACGAATATAAAATCAAAACAAATAACAAATAATTGATCTATAAACAAACACCAAAAACACTATGACATATATGCCAGTCTAAACCAAAGTACTATGGATAATCGACAGTAATATCCCAAGACCTTGACAAATAGCCGACTATTTTTATTGTGTCTAAATTTCGAGTTTATTTTAGGATCAATTGTCGAGACAAATTGAAAAATATACGAGAAATTTAGTAGCAATAAAAATAGTAGCTAATTTGTCAAGGTCGCGTTATATTTAATAAGATTATTTCCCGAGTCACAAAAAATTCTGTACGTACGTACTAGTTATACTAGTTTTGCTCTTTAGGTACTGTCTTGGCAGGTACGTTTAATTTAATTATATTATCAATTTCTTGGAGATTTTTACTCCCGAATCTACTCATTGTTAATACTTTTTAACAAAATGTGTCAAATTTAATTCTGTAATAAACTTTAATGGCAAACTGTCAAAATTCAGATGACTATGTTTGTCGTAAAATGGACGGTATTACATAGAAAGGAATGAATGAATATATTTATAGTTTCAGAAAAAGTGCGAAATCAGTTGGATTTGTGTATTTGCTACTAAAGATCGATAATTTATTAACTATAAGCAATTTTATAATACCAAATTTGAAATTTACGGGCGGCTTAATATTCACCTGAAGGACGGTGATCAAATAGTCGAATATTTACCACCAAGGTGAATAGTCGCTTTATTTTGTTTTGATTGGCTGCGTCAAATCAGTTTCCAAGCACGTGATTGGTTAAAAATTGATATTTGACAAGCAAGGGAAATAATCGTAGATACACCCTAGTATGTGAGAAAAGTTAGAGGACTTTGAGACCTAAGGATAGCACCAATTGACTAAGAGTTTACAGAATTATGTCAGCCCAAACCAAAGTACGATGGACAATCGTAGATACACCCTGGTATGTAAGGGAAGATAAGGAACTTAGAGACCTAAGGATAGCACCAGTTGACTAAGGGTTTAGGAATTATGCACACCGAAACCTTGCAGCTTCTAGCCAACCAAATCTAACAAGAAGACTCAAAATGAATGAACCATTTGAGTGTACTATAATAGTGAAAATCGAGTATTGTTTTAAATATGGAGCGCCTAAAAAAAAGTACTATTGAGTGAACACTTAATTTAAATTTAAAGCCAAAGTAAATTGGTGATTGCTGTAATATAAATGCAATAAAATGCATTTTTTTACAATTAGAAATAGACGATTAGATTTTTTTCCTTCAGTCACGATATCAAATAATTGATACTTCTACATGCGCTGCCACTGTCCGTTTATCTGAAATCCGCATATATTCAAAGTGGTACCCAACCAAACGCAAATTTGCCCCTAAAATGTGCTTGCAAAGCCAGAAAACAAACAATTCTCTCTTCCCATTTAAACAGCGGGCTAAAATATGCGCGAGCGCGTTTATGATTTCCAAATAACTTGATAAAACTAAGTTGATTCGTGTATGTTTTTCAAGTTTTAATTGACGTTTATTAGAATAATTGAATTTTAAAATATTCAGATTAATTGCATTGGATTAGCAGTAATGCGGTTAATAATTAACACGTATGTATGTGTGTGTGTGTATGTGGTTTTAATGAAAGAAAGCGATGGGGTTTTCGAATTTTTTCTACTGCATGTGGATGAATTTAATTTGAGTAGGTGAATGTATGGATTTGCTTTATTTTGAATTTTTAGTCTTGTTTTATTATGAGATTACTACTTAATTACTGCAAAACATAATTTCACTACTTTTTACTTTGTGCCTGACTGGATTTTTTGAGTAAAAAGGCCGTCGTGTCATTTGAAATTATTGAATTCTAACTTGCATTTTTTACAGCACAAGTAAAACTTTTAAAATTTCTGTTTCTATTTTGACAATCAGTAAACTTTGTAATATGATGTATAAATATATGCATGCATTTTTATATTGAAATAAGTTAATAATATCAAAAAATGAATGGCACTATTATTACTTTTAAATGAAAAAATTCCAATTTTTCGAGGATTCTTTGCTGCATTAAACGTTGACAAACCATCTTGGAAAATAACTCCGTGAAGTTATGCAACTGTCAACCAAGCACTATGGTTGAATAAGTAATGTAAATATGGGACTTACCCAAGATAAAGAAAAACGTGCTAAAAAATCCATTCTCAATTCGAATTAATAAAAAAAGAAAATGAACTTGTAAAAGTCGAAATTAAAAATAACTACAATCATAATAAAATAAAGTAATGCAATTCTTGCACCAGAGTAATTGTTCAAAATGCCGTCCGGTAATGTTAACAAAGCTAATAATCTTCGTTTTAAAGTATATACAGGGTGGTGCAAATGGTAGTTGTCCTACATGCGCAGAAATCAAGCCACGTCATGCGTTTTTATCGATCACAATTATCTACTACTTTTCATTATAACTGAAATGGTCAGATATTGGAGTCTATTAATCAAATCAAAGACGTTGGAGTTATTCTAGATCCCACTTTAAGCTTTAACCAACACATACGGCTATCCGTAAATCAATGAAAATGTTAGGTTTTATCAAAAGGCTAACCCACGATTTCACTGACACTACTGCAATTATAGTCCTATATTGTTTACTAGTGAGACCCCAATTAGATTATTGTTCCTCTGTCTGGTCTCCACATTACATCTCATATAGCAGGAACATCGAAAAAGTGCAACATAATTTTCTGAGATACATAGCTTATAAACTGGGTGCCTCTGGTGATTATGAATCGATAGAGCTTTTCCTTAACATACCCTCCTTAGAAACTCGGAGGAAATAGAGAGACCTCACATTGCTTTTTAATATTATCAATGGCAGATGCAGCTGCAGTGAACTTCTAAAAATAAATCTTCTTGTTCCAACCCGCACAACTCGACAGCAACAAACTTTTCATGTACCTTTGTATCGTTTAAACCAAGCGTTTAATAGCTGTATCCCAAGAATGTTAAGATTAGCCAATACTCACATTAATCTTGTGATGTTTAATACCTCCCTTCATCATTTTAAAACTCAATTACTGAATACAGAGCTCTAATGTTTAATGTTTTAATGAACTTTTTTTGTCGTGTCCTTTATATTACTTGCTTATTTTTATTTTTACTATGTATAACAAGTGATTATGCCACTTTTATATGTTCTCTGTTCTTGTACTTTAATTATATTTTAAATTGTAATACTTATCTTAAATGGGCTTGCCCGTAAATAAATAAAAAAATTAAATAACTATTTAAAAAAAATGCAAATGCCCATTTAATAAAAGCTACAAATGCGTTTGAACGCTTGAATATAGACTTTAAGGGACCAGTGCCTAGTAACACACCCAATATTTTAACAATTATAGACGATTATTTCCCTTGCCTGTCAAATATCAATTTTTAACCAATCACGTGCTTGGAAACTGATTTGACGCAGCCAATCAAAACAAAATAAAGCGACTATTCACCTTGGTGGTAAATATTCAAAGAATAACTCCCTCTCGGGAGTTATTCAGATTATTAATGCCAAAATTAAGTCTCGACGAATTGATCCTAAAATAAACTCGAAATTTCGATGCATTAAAAATAGTCGGCTATTTGTCAAGATCTTGGGATATTACTGTCGATTATTTCCCTTGCCTGCCAAATATCAATTTTTAACCAATCACGTGCTTGGAAACTGATTTGACGCAGCCAATCAGAACAAAATAAAGCGACTATTTACCTTGGTGGTAAATATTCGGCTATTTGATCATCGTCCTCAATATTGACCTGAAGGACGGTATCCAACAATAACGAAGCCGAAATTTCAAATTTTTCAAATAAATCCTATACTAATGGTATTATAAAATTGCTTATAGTTAATAAATTATCGATCTTTAGTAGCAAATACACAAATCCAACTGATTTCGCACTTTTCCTGAAACTATAAATATATTCATTCATTCCTTTCTATGTAATACCGTCCATTTTAGGACAAACATAGTAGGCGCGCGTCATCTGAATTTTGACAGTTTGCCATTAAAGTTTATTACAGAATTAAATTTGACACGTTTTGTTAAAAAGTATTAACAATGAGTAGATTCGGGAGTAAAAATCTTCAAGAAATTGATAATATAATTAAATTAAACGTACCGGCCAAGACAGTAAAGAGCAAAACTAGTATAATTTATACGTACGTACATAATTTTTTGTTACTCGGGAAATAATCTTATTAAATATAACGTATATTTTACAATTTGTCTCGACAATGTTGGCATTAATAATCAAAGAAGCTAAAGCTCTCGGGAGTTATTCAGATTATTAATGCCAAAATTAAGTCTCGACGAATTGATCCTAAAATAAACTCGAAATTTAGATGCAATAAAAATAATCGGCTATTTGTCAAGGTCTTGGGATATTACTGTCGAATATTCTCGGTTTCCTTCGCCTTTCCTTGTTCTAACTTGCATTCTTCTACAGTTATTTATGTCTTACCCAGATATTTTCTATATTTGTATTACCTGCTTACATTCATTCTGATCAAAGCCCTTCTTTTATGTCAAAGAACTTTCTTCACTCCCATAAGATTGCAACAAGTAGAACAACTCCTTATAACCCCGCAGGTAACTGACAATTTGAAAGTTACAATGGTATAATATGGAGGTCTATGAATCTGGCATTAACAGCGAGAAAATTACGGACTTCTGATTGGGAATTACTGTTAGCTGATGTTGTTCATTCTATTAGGTCACTTTTATGTACTTCAACTAACTCTACTCCTCACGAAAGCATGTTTAGACATGATCGAAGAGCCACACATGGAACTTTATTGCCTACATGGCTAACTCTTTCTGAGATTGTTCTATTGAAGAAAAACGTTTGTCAAACTAAGTACGATCCTTTAGTAGAAGAAGTAGAGGTAATTGAAGTAAATCCAAATTATGTCCTAGTGCGTAATACCAGTGGAAAGGAATCTACTGTATCTGTAAAACAACTAGCACCTCGAGGTGATATACGGCTTCTTGAAGAAGATGGTGAAAGTAACGACAAAACCCCTCGGGAAAACAAGAAAACGTTTTGGTTGATGACTTCAATGTTACTGACAATGCTCGTGCAGTTCCTGTAAATGATCATCTTGATAAACCGCAACGAATTCAACCAGGAGTATCTGGAAATAATGAAAATCATGCAGTAAGAAGATCTTCTAGAACCCGCCACGCTCCTCAATATCTTAGATATTAAGATGATGTTAAAAAAAACAGGGGCAGAATGTTATATAATTTCTACATTTATCATCACCCCTCGTATTGTTATTGATATCTGAACTTTTGTTTATCTGTCTTTAGTTGTCAATGTAATTTTGTACGTCTGAATTTAGTGAATAAAAGCCAAGAGTTTGAAAGGTTTTCATTACCGATACAAAGATGGTTGAATAGGAAAAAAGATGCGTATTTTCAATACGAATTTATTAGGTTTTTCAAAATTAAAATATCAGGTCCGGTTTCAGACATATTTGGGGATAACCGACATTGACGATTTTGAAAGATAGAAAAAATGTATAAAGCTTTTTTATTTGTTCATAGCGTATCCAGTTTTTTAAAAGAACGTTTATTGGAAAACAGAAACAGAAAATAAATTTGTAATTTAAACACAGTTTTTTTATTAATCCCCAACCAGAGTTATCAACTGATATACACACATTTTTTTGAAATGATGTTTCTGAGAATTTTGTTAATCACACTAATTATTACAAATTTTTATGCATTATTAAAATGCACTGAATAGTAATTACTAATTCGTCTCAGTAACTAAGGAACGTGTGAAAAAAAATCAACCTTAATAAATATCGCAGTAAAGATAGACATGTAACTAAAGAACACGAAACAAAAGAGGGTGCATAAGTATGTGGGACACCTGTACGAATTGAAATTTGATACCTTTGTACATGGATAGAGTGTGTTGAAGTTGAAACAATATAATATATCCCGGTCTGTGGAATTTGAGATACCCCAGAGCGGAATTCCCACGAGCAATTAACCAAGTGCTTCATTCGCACTTATCCGATACAGGATAAGCAGATAGTTTACTGTTATCGATTTTCAAAGTCTTCGACTATTATCTTTCTACCACCCCTTGTTTTTAGACTACATAGTCACTTAATCTTACCGGTTTATCATTGGATGAGAATGGGAGACACCGATATGTGGCGCTATTCCGGGTGCCACCAAACTAACAGGGATATGCAATAATGTTATTGCATATTACCGTTCAAATAACAGGCATCCGAGGGTAAAGTGTAATCGAAATTAAATCTAACAAATTTTGGCTTGTGTTCTTATTGGATTTAAAATTATTTTTTTAACATGTTTTGAAAATTAACCAAATAGAAAGACTAACATTGCATGTTCATCATCCTTATTATGAAAGTGGCCCATGATGTATTAAAAAAATGGAAAAAGCGCAAAGTTGGACACGCATAAAACTTTATTTTACAAATAATTTTAGCCTTTGGCCATCGTCAGGTTCTGGAGTAAAAATTAAAGTTAATCTTTGGTGGAATATTAAATAAACATCAAAAATATTTAGTTAAGGGTTCTCAAATAAAAATGCCAAAAATAATTTACATTTTTTTATGTAAAAACAAATAAATCTTTATAATTCATTTTAAAAACTCTTTTGAAAAGGTCGATATAGTCTAGAATTGTTCCAACTTTTATAAAACATATATGAAGGGTAAAATAAATATTTATCAACATGGTCTAGTAATTTTGCTATATTTATTTTCATTATTTTTAAATGTGCCTATACTCTCAATAAACGAGGAGTGCAGTAAAAGTGGGGAAACAACGTCACATTCCACAGGCGTACTTTGCAAAATAAAAATAAAAAAATAAATCAATAAATAACACAGAGGATTATATGTTGTTAATGAGGTTAAAATTTTTTAATCTCTTGGCATTAAATACTTCAGTACCTAAAATCAAAGATTAAAAAAAATAAAAAGTTCAAGAACTATCTTTAAAAGTCACTGTCTTCACTATGACTACTGGTATCATTGTCATTGTCTTTTCTGAGGTTTATTATAATATGGTCTATTAAGTTTTCCATTGCTATATCCACTTTCCAAAATGAATTTTCCACTTTTCTCAAATGTTCTCCATCTACATCTGAAACTGCATTCAAAAACAAATTTCGCACATCATGTAACTTAAATGTTGCATTGTTTTGAGAAACATAACCTTTTTATTGTGACCAGATCAGTTCAATGGGTTCTAACTCTGAGAATTTCAATTCCTTTTTCTCAGGTCATCTCGTCTATAATATATTTTAATTTGTTTTTATGTTGCTTTGCTATTACGAGTAATTCTGGATTCAAGGATTTAGGAGGACTGATAATATTTTTAGAATTAAGCTATTTTGAAAAATATATTAATACAAAATTCCGAATCAATTAAAATAAAGTCTGACTGTCAAAAGAACATGTTTATTACAGTAAAAACTAAGGAAACATGATTAAATCAAACAAAATCTTTTATTAGTCCGATCACATGTTTTAAATCTTTCATTTTAACTACAAATAAGCATTAAAGGATAAGGTAAAAATAAAATTTCTACCTCTTAAACCTGTACTACTTCTACAAATTAAATTACAGCACTCCTTTCTTCTCTAAACTATAGTTGTATGATCGAAACTTGCACTTCGAACCCCCACCCTTTGATTCAAATTTAATGTTCTACCGCTACGTTAGTATTGGCACATATACTGTATTTCTTCTCCATGATGCGTTTTCTATTCTTTTGTTAATTTCAGTGTCTCTTATTTATTTTAATGTTCATTCTCTTATTTTTTTTGCGCGTAGCATCACTCTTGTTTCTTCCTCATTAATTTTAAGATTTGTTGTTCGCAGCTTTTCTTTTCACATGTTTTTCAACTTTTCCTCATTGAAAATGCAAACTGTCTTACTAATCCAGTAACTTTGTCGCCTGAAAGTATATAGGGTAGTATGCGTCAAATCCGGTAGTTCTGATTTTTTGCAGGCTTGTTTATGATGTTGGCCTAATGAATAATCTAAGTTTTTGACCTCGAGCGCCGAACGCAACTTTGTCAAAAATCGAAAAAACCGCGAAAAAATCGTTATTTTTTCAAATTTTGGCGATTATCATCCTAAAGGATTAGTTTTTGAAAAAATTTCTTAGGGCGTTTTTAAAGAAGACTAAATTTGCTACAATATGATACTAGAATGGTCTCTGCAGACTTAATAGTTTCCTAGATTAAGCCTTTCAAAGTTTATCATTTTATTCGAAGTTCGCAATTTTTGCATTATTTTAGACTTCACTCGAATAATGAAGTTCCAATTACCTCCGACGGAGTGTGCTAGTATTGCTCGTGTGAAGTCACGAATGCGACCCACCTGTAGTACGTAGTAGTGGAGCATCTACTTCACAAAGTTGTGTGGCCTCGAAGCTCATCATTTGGTGCTATAGCTGACAGATACATACAGTACATTACTGCTCACTATGGCCACAAGTATAGTAGATACAGTAGTTTCACTTCGGGCAATTTTTGGTTGTAATTTTCAATACGCAGAGGCAGGGGTTGCGACTCCAGGCTCTGCGCAAACGACAAGTTTAAGAACGGCAGGCACTTCTTCCATATGTTGCGAGTCTCGGATCTGCGCAAACGACGAGTTTAAGAACGGCAGGCACTCCTTCCATAGTTATCGCATTTAAAAAGTAGGGATGTGATAGGGATCGTGGAGGGGAAAAATGACATTAATCGTTGATGAGAAAACCATGGCACAGGTTCTTCAACAATTCTTGTCAAATGACAAAAACAAGATTCGTTTCATAAAGCTGCTAACGAAATTCGAAAAAATGATAAACTTTGAAAGGCTTAATCTCGGAAACTATTAGGTCTACAGAGACAGTTCTAGTATCATATTGTAGCAAATTTAGTATACTTTAAAAACGTCTTAAAAAAGTTTTTTCAAAAACTAGTCCTTTAGGTTTATAATCGCCAAAATTTGAAAAAAAACAGATTTTTTCGCAGTTTTTTCGATTTTTGACAAAGTTGCGTTCGGCGCTCGAGGTCAAAAACTTGGATTATTCATTAGGCCAACATCAGAACTACCGGATTTGACGCATAATGTGATGCATAAAGTTACTGGACTATACTGTACACCGCAGTCGGTGGAATTAAGGACAAGGGCGGAATGATTTTCCGCATGCAGTAACATTACACACATAGGAAGCTTTCTCACTTTTCCTTGCCCTGCTGGTCAATTCCCTAGTTGCCCCAGATGATAGTATATTTCCACCATCTCTATCTAAAGAAACTTGGAAAAACCCAGTCCAACAAACATCCACCGAGTGATTGACATTATCTTTACCACACCTGCGTTAGTCCCAGAAATAGGTAAAGGTAGTTGACGTCCATAAGTAATGTCTTAAACTATACGGTGAGCGATGTCTATACCCTTAGTTGGTAGCTACCATTTCAGGGTCAAGATCTAGCGTGAGCTGTCAGCCGTTACCGAAGAGCAGTACAATACCCTTCCCTGATCAAAAAGTTCAAATTTGTTGGTTAGTGTTAATGGTAACTTCCAAGAAGTATATTCTACATCACGTTTTTGATTTTTCGTTAAATTATTTGAGACATTTTGATATGAATGTACTGCCTAATTCAAAGCATCGTTGGAAAATATCCGACAGACTCTACAGCAGTAATAACAAGATGTACCTAAATTCCATAGAGAGTGTTTCACCCCCAAATTAAAACATTTAAATTTTTAATACCCCATCAAAATGAATTCACATTTCCGCCGATCATCCACCGCCGAGTCCACCGCTTACATTAACCCCCAAAACGTCCATCATTTAGGTACCTGATCCAATCATAACGATGTTCCTAAATATGGTAACGTTGTTGTTGTATGTCTCGCGGCGAATTATGCATGAATAGTTAACGACATGTGTGAATAGTTTCTATGAATGTTTGATCCCCGACAGAGAATTAGAACAAGGGTTATTCTCGGCTTTGTATCCTCGCGAGGATCTTAATCAGTTTCGGCTGATTGCGAACAGACAATAACGAATCCATGCTTTCGAACCGAACCTGGATACAGGTTTGGATATTAGTTTGTATTGTTGGAGATTTCTATAGTTTCTGACGGATCGGATGAGTATGAGATATAACATAATCATTTGACGTTGTTTGCCTTCATGCCAATCCTTGTTGGCTTCCAGATTAATGTATGGACATAGAGCGTCCAGCATAAATGTCCATTATCATAATAGTAATATAAGCAGTTTATATAAACACGATCACAAGAAGTTTTTTCTAAAAACTTTAATGAATAAATTAATAAATTTATTAATTCTTTGAGTCAGATTTACATTTCACAAAATAAGTTTATACTATTTACAAATGGTCTAGTTCAAAGTGAAGAAAATAGTTATTTATGATACTAGTGTGTTATGTTGAAAATAAGTCACGCGAGAAAATTTATATTGATCAAATCAAAGCTACTTGCGTCTCAGTACTCTATAAATGTCAGAATGACTTGACAGTTACTTTTTTACATTTTGGTCAAAGTAGGTTGTTTGTTGGTTGCCACGAGTATGATACATTGATAGCAAATGTTTAAATAAATTTTGACACTTGTCAGTTTTCCTTTCGGAAAAGGGAAGCTTTTTTGAAGAACAAAAAAGGTATAGACAATGGAGTAAACCGAAGAAAATTACGTTCCTAAGGATATCCTTACGGAAGCGTAAGAAGCAGCGATGCAGATTTTGCCAGAAAAGTCCCGAGATGCTTACGACAAGGAGTTCAAAATGTTTTGGTCTTGGATGAATTCACAGAAGATAAAAGGTACCGATGAAAATGTTCTAATGGCTTATTTTTTATATTTGAAAAAAAAAATTAACCCCATCGTCGCTATGGACCAAATACTCGATGCTTCGCTCGACTATTCACCTTTATACAGAAATCGACATTTTAAAATATGGCGAGCTTTTTGAAAAGCAAATCACAGGGATACAAACCAAAGAAGTTCAAGACATTAGAACGACCTGAAATAGAGAAGTTTTTGAACGAAGCTCCCGACAACGAGTACCTGTTGATGAAAGTTGCTGTGATAATGAGGATTAGCTGTGCTTGTAGATGCGATGAATTGGTCAATTTGAAAATAGAAAACATTCAAGACAAAGAGAAATATTTTCACGTAGTTTTTCCAGGCACTAAAACCAAGAAATCGAATGTTTCACCATATTCCAGTCAACCCGATCAATTTGAGTCTTTGAGACCAAAAAATACTAGTTTTAGCCGCTTTTTTGTTTTTTACAAAAATGGGAGGTCTACCAGCCGGTGTGTGGGAATAAATACGTTGTCGAAGATACCTTCAAGAATTGCAATGTTTTTGAAATTGGAGGATCCAGCACTCTACACCGGTTACTGCCTGAGAAGGTCTTCGGCGACTCTTTTGGCCAATGCAGGGGCTAACATGACTTTGAAGCGTCCCGGAGGATGGAAGTCCTCGACCGTAGCAGAAGGATACCTAGAAGAATCGGTACACAACAAAATACAAATTGCAGAAAAATTACAAGGTTCTAATGCGTCGGCGTCTTGCAGCACTATCAGCAGCTGCACCGATATGGGAGCGTCTGGTTCCAATGAACCAACGAATTTTACAATGACTTCAAATTCGAATAAACCGTTAGCGTGTTCCTTTAATTTCAATATCAATGTGAATTCTGCTTGTAATAGTAATAAATAAATAGAATACTACTTTAAATATTAACGTGAGTTATAATCCATAATTCACTAGTGAGTTATGAATTATAACACACTAGTGTGTTATTTGACAGTGTACTTGTCTAAAATGACATTAATAATGACAGTCATAACTGTCATGTGTTGGATAAAAATATTAAAAAGCTAGAGTTTAAAGTATTGATTAGTTTATTTATTAACATTTACCAAAGAAAGTTTACTATCTTAATGATTACGTCAAAGAACACGATCTAGAATATTATCGAAATGGTTTGGTCAGAAGAAAAATATCATAACGATAAGGAAATTGTAAAAACAAAAGATATACCTTCTGATCTAAACAACACATCGTCTATTTACTTCACTTTAAGAATAACTTTTCGAATAGTTTTGATATTATTCACAGCAAGGAGATCGTCCTCTATGTCTTAGTTTTGTTGATGCTTTTCCTGGTTATAGAACCATTGCAGATTAGCTATTTTCCACTAAGAGAAACTTTATTATAAAGGCTGCGATGAACAAATTACTGGCCACAGTTCAGCCAACTCAATTAAGCCTTATCTGCAAATGAGCATTATTCCAACATCATAAAACAGAAAACAGAAGATCCAGCAGCCACTCCTCGAGTTTCTCAATCTACAGCTGCACCTATCAACAACATTAACGATTTACCTTCACCCAACGTTATCAATGAGTTAACAATACTCCTACTGTGTACCAAAATTGCAATTTATATTTTAATTGTACCATAAATAATTAAGTTTGTAGTATTTTGTGATTATAAATTACCTGTTTTTCAGTTTTCTTAATAGTTGTTTTAGTGCTCTTTCTGTGATATCCAGGCGCTTTCTGGGTTCAGATTTTTGTTAACTCTTGGGCTGCTTCTTTGCAAGTTACTAGTTTGCTTCTTCTTCTTTAGATCTCTATGTTTTTCTACGATGAATTTCTATAGTTGGTTCATTAGGTTCACAGTTTTCTTCGGGATGTTTTGCTTGTTATTTTCGCCCATCCTTCATTTTATCTTTCAATTGATGGAATTTATTTATTGTCTTTCAAAGCAAGTAATTTTAATAATCTGTGAGTTTTCATAGATATGAGCCAACAGATTATTTTTAATTTCTTGTAATTTTCAAAGTTTTGGGAGATCTGCCAAGTCTTTCTAGCTTTTCTTTTCTCTTGTTGACAACAGCTAATTTCTTTGTAATATTAAAGATAATTTATTTAGATGTTAAAATCTTTTGCACTGCAACGGCAAATCCTTTGTCTTGCAGTTCTTTTACTATCCATTCCCATTTACATGTTGGTTGCAACCTTCTCGCCACTACTTTCAATGGCCTATTTCTCTAAGAGTGTTGACACAATGTTCTCTTCCTTGTTCCTTTTCCTGAAATTTGTGAAATAAACACGTAGGTTACCCTCTACGCAATATTAAATAATTATCAAAGCTTAAGAAGTTCTCCCTCCCACCGAACAGACAAGAGAGTGATAATCGACTAAAACAACACCGTTATCAGAAGAGGGTACGTCATTCAGATTGATAATATATGTATCCATAGCTGTACAACTAATGCGAATCAGGCCGATCTAAATATTTAATGCACGATTAAAATTGCTAGAATCGCTCACAAATGTACGTCAATCGGATTGAAAGTGTTCTGTCAAAATATAACGAAACCGTTATTAACCGTTAAGCTTATTTCAGGGGCGTAGAATCAGTAGACGATTTTATAAATTTTAATTTATCAGCAAGTGTCTCTTAAGGTAGGTAATGATAAATCAGTGCCGAAAAATGGTACTCGTGGTATTCAAGATCAAAATTGGTCTGGAACTGCCTACAAACCCTGCTCATTCTGGCCAACCAAAATAAGGTAACACTTGGATGGCTCCCAGGGCATAAAGGGATAAAAGGCAACGAGGAAGCAGGAAGCCCTGGCAAGGAAAGCCACAGCGGTCCTGAACCGGCGTTTGGCATTCCTAAATCCTCGGTACGACGACGAAAGAACACCGGTCACGCTGGGATCTCGTGCCGGGCCAACAGTAAACGAATGGTTAAAGCGCCATCAAAAGTACTGACAGGTGATATTCTGAATCTAAGCAGAAATCAAATAAGGCATGTCACGGGACTAATAACCGGACATTGTCACCTTAGACTATGCAATGAGGAGGATAAAACAGCCTCTCATATACTACTAGAGTGCCAGGCACTCACGCACTGGAGTCTTAAGGCTGCAGTAATGAGGCATTTGTAAACCTCAGTCAGGTACATCGTCTTAATCAATCAAACAGTTTGATGTAATATCACAGGAAATATAATTTTTTTTTATTTACATTGCAAATTTACAATCTACTCAAACAAATGTTTATAGAATTTTTAGATGTGCTACCATCTATGGTTAGAAGGCTCTTCTAACCAAAGATGGTAGCACATCTAAAAATTTTATCTAAGTAAATGGGTTGATCCTTTTGGTAAGTGGCTTGAGTTGGGCTACATCCATTGATGGATCTCCAAGTTTTATTCTTCTGGCCGGCGTCTTTTTAATCTTCTGTTCTCAATTGCATTGTGGTATAGATTAGCGACTAATGTCTTTATCATTGCAGTCTCTGTTTTTTTGCTAAAGTACTTCTTTTGTGTTTTTAATTTCAGTTGTTCTCTTTTTGTTTTAATATGTTTTTTCCATGTCAGTTTTTGGTCCAAATGGAGTCTTAGATATTTGACTTCGTTTTTAGTTGGTATTGGAATATTATTTATTGAGACTTGTGGACAAGTAGTACGTTTTGTAGTGAACGTGATTTGTGTGGATTTATCACTATTTACTTTTATTATCCATTTTGCAGCCAGTTCTGTATTATATTTAGATGCTCTTGTAAGTTTTCTGACGCTCTCAGTGGGTCTGCATCAGATGATATGGTTGCCGAGGCGATTAACGTATTGTCAGACGTAGGAACATCGACAGTATATAGAAGGTACCAAAATGGTCCAAGGACGCTACCTTGAGGAACACCTGAGATTATGGATTGGTAGTTGGATAGGGAGGATTGGGTTTTGACTTGAAAGGATCTGTTACTTAGGTAGGATTTTATCAAAAGGAAGATTTGGTCTGGTAATGCTTGTTTCACCTTGAATAGTTAACCCCCTTGTGTCATACCTTGTCGAAGGCTTGTTGTATATCCAGAAATACTGAGGCACACATTTTTTTCTATTCTAATGATTCTTTGATATAGTTAACTAGTCTGTGGCACAGCTCAATGGTTAGAATGTTTCTCTCTGAATCCAAATTGATTCTGCTGAGGATAATTCTTTCAAAGATTTTAGACAATCGAGGCAAGAGGCTTATTGGTCTATATGAACAGGAAATATATGAAATACTAAATTTTTGTGACAAAGATTTTTTTAAATCATTAAAATTAAATCCCAAAGTAGAATTATGAAATTAAAGGGCTTATATGAGTAAAATTATTTGCTTGCAGGAAAGGGTTTATACCCTCAATAAATTTAAGACAAACTAAAGGTAAACATAAAAGTAAATATACCCAAAAGCACAGTGAAATTTCAATAGCTCTGCCACTGTGTCGTTCGGTGTGAATCATCCTGCCGCCCGCTGTCATGCCCGTCTATTTGATAGACAAAGATTGACGGGAAATTTTGGATTCATCAAAGCAGCAAATTAATGTTGCAAGAGATAGTTTAACATTTTTCGATCCTGTTGGATCACGAGCTTTAATTTTTGCGATTGATGTGTCGTTTTGTATAATTGAAAATACACAAAAACCGTTCGAATTGAAACTGAATGATGCATAGCTATAGTCAAAAGAACGTAAATATTTATTAAAAAAATAGTCGGACGTTTAATCGTTAGAAAATTAAAAATTGTTTTGGTTTGGATGGTTTTTTTGTCATGGTGCAATACTACCAATTAAGAAAGATAACAAATTACGCAAACGTACGTATTGGATATTTTTGTTTACTGCCTGGGATTTGAGGACAATTATTTAGAATATTTTAAATAATTAACGAGTAATTTTGTTCTAACAAAATTTTAAAATTATAAAGAGTAGCAAAAAATCGGACGATCGTTCCACTATTTCTATAAAATAGAATGTGAACGTTGGCAAATGAAGTTCAGCTCTCAAAGGATATTCTACAGTATTTTAAATTTGACTAACAGTTGGCTCGAGAATTCTTGTGAACGATGTTAAGCTGTCTCAATTATCTTGCAACGCTTTATATGTAGTTTGAGTTTTACTACACCTTTTACTAACAGCTACATTGTCCCATTAACACTTTTACACTGGCAAAATAATGTGTTGCTTTTAATAACCTTACTATTCCAGGCTAGTCCTGGGGTTAAACGGCTTCAACGTTGACATGGATGTGAAGCTTATGTTCATGCTTCATGACATATTCATTGACTACGCAGCTCTGTATGTATGTAACTAGGGGCATTAAAAACGCTGCTTAGTACTTACTTTCTGAAATCTTTAAATATATAGGATACTATTACTTTCTCTAGTATCACCAAGGTTTCTAAAAGTTGTTAATTTAAAAATAATCCACGCTCAATGTCAGGTTCACTACCTCTCTACCAATATATTTTCAAAAATTGATTGGGATAGCAAGTGATTCTTTAAATGGTCTGGTAAATACGTTAGTAACCACATACATTTGTCTTAATTTTTTAAATAATAATGTGACAAAACTTAAGTATACCTACCTGAAACATTTTAGTATTATTACTGTTACTGATTAGCTAAAAGAACTGAAGTTATTTTTCTTTACAAAAAATGTGATATGCTAAATGAACAACTAATCTATTTAATGAAGAACACCCAGACAAACATGTCCAACATACGTATGAGTCAAGGATAATAAAAATCCACATTTTTAGTCATATACCTTTCTATCCTTAAATGTAAGTATGTTTCTTTTTTTCTCTCTAGTTTTTCTTGTTTATTTAAATCTATGTTCAGCAATACCAAAAGACTGGAACGAAAATTCAAGTAGGTGTATATGCGGGAACGAATTGCCTGAATGGATATTTTTGGAAAATCAAAGGTAAAGAAAAAACCTGCTTAATTAACACATGGCTACCCTTTTGAGACCTCGAAATTCTGAAGTAAATGCTCTGGAAACTTAATTGGAAAGAAGATCGGTCAAGGTTCATACAGATGTCTGGTCTTTGGGTATAATTCTATTTATAATATTGATGATGATGTTTTATGATGCCTTTCATGCGAAACAAGTACACAGTAGCACTTATCGCTTAGCATTCATTGTATTTATATATATTGAATAAACTATAAACTATTGAATCTCATATATTCCCACAACATGCCCTTTTTCTCCTCTTTTTCTTTAATTATGCATGTTAAGATCTTCCTCGGTCTGCCTCTTTTAATCTTTTCTATCATTTGTCTCTCAAATGCTCTTTCAGGTAAAGTTTTTTCGTTATTCGACATACATGCCCACCACCGATTTTCCACGACTTTTCGTTAATCTTTATAATATACTGTTCCTTTGTTTTCTTCCTATTTCTGACTCTTCACTATATATGTTCTATGTATTCATGTTATGCTGTTTTTTCTCACTACACACTGTACTCACTTGGAGTGTGGGAAGAAAAGACATGCTACCTTGAACTTTTCTTTCTTTTTGCCGTATTATCGGTAGTATTAAGTTTTTTCTTTCATGTTTATCTCTAATCTGTTGTAATTATTTTCTTCTTAATATTGTAATAATAATCTTTAAATTATTCTCTTCAAGGAATCTCATTTATTTTTAATTTTCAGTGTTAATGTTTTACTGGTGTACATTATTGACGGTATTACAATTTTTTAACAACTACGGTTTTTGGGTTTCTTGGAATTTCTTTTCTTCCTAGAAGTGTCATGCTATTAAACTTCTTTCCTGCTTTAGATTATTTTTCAGTAATCGAAACCCTTAGTTTGTAGGTGTGGATCTCAGTTTGATTATATATATAATATTAATGAAATTTTATTAATTATTTTAAACTCAGTGAATAAAAATAGGCATTTTATAAAAACGAAGAATACATTGTCTTCTTTATTTCAGATCGTTCTTAATTTTCAGACATGGCGTGATATTTTTGTACCCATCTCTTCGAAGCTTTTCTTGCAAGTGTTCTTACGTAATCATTTATCGATATTTTCTAATTTTCTATTTCCTCCAATCATTTGCTTCTAATTCACATTTTTGGTTCAATAAATTCTTGCATAAAGTTTACAGTTAAATCCATTGAATTTGAAAATAACGTTTTAATTAACTTATTTGTGAACCACTTATACTTTTTTATTTTTTACGTCCTTTAACCATTTTTTGTCGACATAACAAATCCTAAAGCATAACTAACAATAAAACCAGTATCAAACGAAAAATTCAAAGCCATTGTTAACTCCCGCATAAAAAAAAGCAACAAATTTCGACAGTAATGCTTTTAGTGTAATCAAAAATAATGACGTTAATCCAACATAGCAATGGAATCGAACTGATTGGATAAGTTCAAAGGTGCACTGGAAAATATGGCCGTTTTGCCATAATTTCGTTTGTTTATTCAATAGGGACTTCAAAGGGCTGGCTGGCTCGATTCGAATTTTGCCATGTGAAATTAGACGGTTTTGTGTTGATCGGAATGAGAAGATGATGAGATTTTCCGAACGATTGAAGAAATACTGGATGTGGAAATCCTGAAGTTTATTGGATTAATATTTGTTTTGGATTATTTAACTAGATTTTATGTCAAAGAGATGGTTTATCAACGAATTAAGTAGATTTGTTTGGAAATTATTTCAGGATTTCAGGAAATCTAATCAAAACTCAGAACTCAGGACTCAGAACTACTTCCTATAATTTATTTAGCTCATATACAGGGTGTCCTCTATCAGGAAGGACCAGTTTTATATCTTAAGAATTGATTATTAGCCCAGTTGTCAGAGACTTTGACCTCACACAAAATGTGATATCGATGAAACTTGGCTCTTAAGTACTTGAAAGGGTGTAGAAAACGATAAAAAAATCTTTGCTGATCTAAAGTGTATGCTACGTTCACAATTCCGAAAACAAATCAAAATTTGATTTTTTCATTATATCTCGAAAAAAATTTCGAAAAACTAATAGGACCACGTCAAAGAGCAGAAAATTTTACTAACAATTGTATTATAAGTTATTTAAAAAAATATTAAAAATAAGAAAGCGAGTTCGAAAACGCGCGCGGCGTTCGGAAAAACTAAACCAGAAATTATTTTTTTTTAAATAAAGTTAAAAATAATTTAGAAATAAAATAAATAAGTAAACACTAATAAATAATAAAAAATTAAAAACTAATGACGTCCTGAGAAAGCTTAGAGTCTTCTCTTTAAATTGCTTCCTTTTTTTTTCTTTGCGTACATTTCAGGCACAGATACTTTAGTTTTTTCCGAACGCCTCGCCTGAATATTTGTATTCAACGGCTCGGCGCGCGAGTTTTCGAATTCGCTTTCTTATTTTTAATACGATTTTTTTTAAAATAACTTTTTTAGTAACATTTTCCGCTCTTTCACGTAGTGCTATTAGTTTTTCGATTTTGTTTTCGAAATTGTCAACTTAGCAACCACTTTAGATCAGCAAATATTTTTTTATCGTTTTCTACACCCTTTCAAATACTTAAGTGCCAAGTTTCATCGATATCACATTTTGTGCGAGCTTTTGGGCAATACCTTCTCTGACAACTGGGATATATTGAATTCTTTTTAAATTTTGCTTCAGCTAAAAATGTGAGAATATGGCTTACAAATTTTAAAACCTCTACTGTTAGTACCCATTCTATTTGTTTATTTGTTTATTTGATACATTAAAAAAATTGTTACATATACAAATTAGTAATAGAAATTACAATTTAACATTAAACATAGATACTAGCAAAAAAGAAAAAAATAAAAATAAATACTATATTCCCGCAAATTAGAATTTTAAATAATAATACAATACACACGATAATTAATCCAAATATGTATGAACAATCAAAAATCCTATATAAAATATTTAACAAAATCTGATAAAATTTGTATATTAGTTTTCTAACTCGGTTTGTTAAGTATGCTGCATGTTGATTCCATTTTATATTTTTATTTATAATAATTCCTAGATATTTAGTGTTTTCAACTTCTTTTATGTCTCCAATTCCATTAATATTAATGTTGTGAAAATTTATTATTTTTCCAACAACTTTTAGCAACATTCAGACTCTAAACTTCTGATATATGGAAGAGAATATTTTCAGAAGAATTATAACAGCTTCTTTTCCTAAATTTCCAACCTAGAAAGCGTATATATCCAATGGCGTGGAAACACCGGGGATAAAGGTTTAGGAAAACAAAATAAAATAACACCACATGGTGGTGGTTTACGAAGCTGTGGTAGTTTCACTATGATACTAGTGTTTGTTTCAAGACAGTTTTAAAACATTAATATACTTTATTAAAAGACTTGGAAAAGTAGGTACTTAAATTTAGTATTATCTTTTTTTAGTTTTAATTATCAACTTTTTAATGTCTTAAAATAATTACCATCACACTTTGTCTAAGTGTCCCAATAAAAAAAAGATCAATCAATGTCTTTCCTTTAAATCTACTACATGATTTATTAGGGTAGCGGGAAGGTATATTGGTGGCTAAAATTCGCACTAACACATGGATCTTTTCCATTATGGGAAGCAAACTGGAATTTATAAGTCATAAGGTCTTTGGAGTACGAAATGCCCAAATCAACCATAATTGGAAAATTGGTGGACTCATTGCAAGAAGATTTTCAATCGATGCAGTCGAGTTTTTGCTAGAGCCTCCAAACAAGAAATTTCTTGATGAAGTTAGAACAATAATCGTTTAAATAATTTCAATATTAAATTTTGCAAATAACTCTTTACTAATGGAGGCTGTCGGTCACAATTACGAGATATTATGAATATAAATCTGCAAGTGTAGCTAAAGGATAAATTGAGGACTTTGCAAAGAAATGCTAATAAGATATAAATTGAAAATGATTATTTATACATAAATCTATAACAATAATAATAATTAAGCAGAATAAAACTCTTAAAGAAAGTGACCATACAGAAAGATATTGTGTGTGTAATATTTTAGAAAATTATTTACGGCATAACAGCAAGAGGATGTAGTTACAAGAGAAGAAGATATAAATGAAGAGTTAATCAAGAAAGCAACATCAGAAGAAGTACATGAAATAATGGCAATCGGAAGTTCATGCGTAATTAATTTCACATTGAAATGTTTTTAATTTTTGACTTTCTAAAGACATTTTAACGTGAAAAGTGGTTGTATTATCAAGAGAGAAGAGTATTTAAAAGAACAAACTACTATGAATTACAGAAAAGAAAGAATGTTAAATTAAAAATCTGATTAAGAAACTATTGAACAAAAGTGAATGAATCTCCCAAGTTACAAAAATTCCTGTTTGCGCCCCTGCCTTTCGCTAACTGTTGCGCGGCATTCAAACTTTGATTTTACTTCTACGGATAAAGATATTAAAACTCTGGGGGATTCAATCGTTTAATGCTTTCTACTTTAATCTTGTTAGGAGTTTCTTTTGTCCGTAATGGAAAATAAGTTTGATCTTGTTACACGATGCATTCGGGAGTTTATTACAGTTATTTTCGGTTAGCGATTGTTAGAGATTTTCTTATTTATTAGTTTTTGCAGCCAAAAATTTAATAGATTTCTGTGTTTGTACATACAGAGATAAAATATATTTTTTCTACATTAAGCAAATGTGACAACGTTAAAAATAGTTTTACCGAATCAGCCAAGTTCAAAACCATCATAGACTACAAGCAAATCGACCACCAGACCATCAATCACCAACTCAGCATGAACTAATCAACTATTGTAAATAGTTACATTATCACAAACGCTAGTTACCTTACATACTTCAGCTGAACGTTCGTTTTTGCAAAACATGATACCTTCCATCGTCCTATTAAAGCTCACATCCGAATAATAACAATGGCATATCATCGATCTTAATGACTACATGATTATTTCGAAAAGATAGTTGTACATCATCAATCATTTTGAGAAAAAAATATGAAGGTCAAGTTTAACATTGACGTTGAAGAGACAAGCGTTTAAGGGGTCGTTCAACTAGCATACCAGGTGGTCAAGAAAGAGGTTATGTTTGTTTTTGAGAAAGTTCATCAATGTGAAAAAGATAGAATAAACATTTTCTCTAGGTCACGAAATTTTGTTGTAAAAAATGATAAAAGATTGAGGCATGTTTGACAAAACAATAAATCGTAATCAAAGGAATTTTCTTGAGCCGTGATCAAACGTGTATTGTTCAATATTTTACTTTAGTGGCTAAATGCCAGTTTTAATCCAATTAATTCATTTAGGTAATGTAAAATTCAAAAACGAATTCATTGTTTTCACCCGTATATTCAACAAAGTGATCGTACTGGAATTTGTGCCTGCTGCTATGGAATCGTTTATCTATTATTATAATTAAATTATTTGACATTTTTCACTATTTCTCTGGTGTCATTATTAAAAGCTGCTTAAGGCACAAGAAATCAAAAAATTACAGGCGAAGGGCATTCGTAGTATTCTTTTTGAAAATTGCAGATGTGCAAAAATATCCAGAGCATTGTTTCCAAAGATCTTCTGCGTCGTTGTAGACTGAAGCTTGAGCTGATTTGTTGATGGCTCCAATGTGGTAGCTGAAGATTATATAGAATAGTCCATCGAAAAGAAGCGAATCATTTTGGTGCAATATGAATACTTCAATTAGCAGCTCAATTCAAGCTATCAACAAAAAATAGTATATAAGTTATTACTTTAGAAAATGTTGTAGTGTTTGAATAAATAAATATTTTTGTTATTTATCATTTCTGATTTGTTGTCCCACACAAATAACTTTTGTAAATTAATTAATTTTTAAATTAAAACATCTAGCAAATTTCAACATCAAAATTTTGCAAATTATTCAGTTACATCAAGAATTTCTGCACTACAGAAAGTTAATTATAGGGTATTTTTGTTTTCATCTACCTTCTTGTCATCCTGTCATCTAAACGCGAATGGAGATATGAGTGGGTAACTTGGATCTAAAATTATTCTAGGAACTAATTCGGATTTATCAAATTTTTAATTAATTTCTAGACGTCCGCCTTGGTATCTTCAGGGGTGTGTTAAAAAATAGATAAAAATAAAGATATTGAATCAATAAATTAAAGAGCTAAATTGGGAAATTGGAACCTTTGGTCATCAACTCCTGATGATGCCAACGTAGTTGGCGAAACGCGCATTGAGTGTGTTAAAGTTGTATTTTGGTTGAGTGGTCGACGATAGTGTTTCAACTAAATTAAAGAGCAGCAAATTTAAATTTTGTATAAATATCTAAATAATTCTAAAGGTCTATTGGGCGATATTTGTCAAGATTAATAAGACTATTTTTGCGTTTTTTGTGTTCGTTGCCAAAAAGTGTTGTTACGTGGATATTTTTTATTAAATATTATTTGGTTCAGTGAAAATAATAAACATTTTTAATAGTATTATTTGCTTCATTGTGAGAAAGATCAATTGCTACCTACAAACCTCGTTAAAATTATTGCACGAAATTACGTGTAAACTATATTATTAGTTTTAGACATAATTATTTAAAAAAACGTTCATCATAATGGTACACGTACAAGACGACATCCTGTAGAATCGCTGTTACAATCCCATGTGGTTTACCAAGAAAACTCGACATACAAAAGCTCATTGAATACCAAGGCATAAAGCTCACTTTGCTTTATCTAATCTTAAGATCAAATCGCGCAGGCGCATTGACAGCCGGCCCCGTTTCTTATCTGCCATCGCTGAACCGATGATAACGACATGAGCGTCACACGAAGCGGGGGTGGAGGTTGCAGCTCTCAATACTTCAATATAAATGGATAACTAGATCAAGTAAAAAAAGAATTCTTTAAAAAGCGACAAGGTAAAGTGGAAATCTACTGGTAAAGTTACCTAAACGATAAAATTTACGAAGTACTGGCGATAGACAAAGGAGAGAGTAATAGAAGAATCGATTAAAGAACTTTTTAAATACGTTATAGAATATATAAAAAGATTGATAATATTTTGGGACCGAGTTTTGGATGACCCTGTACATAATTCACCATCTAGTGTGGAAATAATTAAAGCATAAATTGGGTGATCAGTATTTCCCAATAAAATTATTAAAAAAAAAGTAAAAATATATTTGTTTGCAAATATGTATTATCAAATATAATTTTAAAAAAAGGAGCAAATACAATGAGCCATCATTGAACAGATGCCCTGGGCTTGTTCTTTCTATTTGTTTTCACTACCACTTTCACAAGAGTTTTTCATTGTATCTTTATATCAGAGGCACAATAATGCCGAAACCGGTCTAAAAATATCTCTAATAACAGAATCAGAATGTTGAAGACTGTTTCATTTGAATTTTCAAAGCTTTTTGTGGTACTGATTTTGAGACATTATTTAATGTTATAATTTTTTACGGTAAAGTTTAAACAGAAAATTAAAAGTGAGTCATCCCTCCTCGAACTACCCTGTAGGGTCCAGGAAACACATGCATGTAATGACTTCTTTATTTATTACAAAATAAAACTATGACGAATACGTTGGTCAAAACCGCATTTCAATAAACTTATAGTTTTTTCGCTTTTCACACATAGCCTGAAGATGTTCAAAATAAAATTTCTGTTTTGAAATTCACCCCTAGATAATTTTTAGTGACACGTCTATGGTACGCTGGACCGATGATAACGCATCTTAGACCACGTAAGTGGCCACATCTGCCCCTACTTGTCTTTGCCCCACAGAACAAGTACTATAAAGGGCTTTGAGACAGTTTTTGTCGTGTGGAAATAATGGGCATTCACTGATGAAGATAAAAATAACATTAAAACGTTTGAAGACGTAATAATGCATAACATGAAGAAAATAATTAATTGAGAAAAATACGTTAAAGTTTTTGCATGGTCCAAAAAACAAACGTTTTATAATCAAAGTAACATTAATGTTAATAATACAACAAAGAAAACGAAAGAGTATCAATAACAATAACAAGGTGCAAACATTCGAAACTACTGTACAAAGTAATTCCTCTCGTTTTTAATTCGTTAATATTGTCCATTTTTTAAATTTTACAGGAAGACTGTTGAGAGAGAGAGAGAGAGAATATGCTTTATAGTCATAGAAAAATTACTAAGATTTTATAGACAAAGCGAAAATTAAAACTAATCATAATAAAAATAAATTACTAGACAAAACAAAACACAAACAAAATATGAATAACAATTGCATTGGATATGCAATATCCGTCACTATAACTTAAAGGTTAAAATTTCCAATTTAACTTAATTTAATTATTGCTTCTATATGCTGCAACCCAAAAGTCTAAGGCACGTTGTAGAATTCTGCCACTGTGTAAAATGGTCTTTCTTGAAGAAAAGCCCTAGTCGATCTTCTGAAGTTATCATATGAATTTATCGATTTTAACTGTATCAGGAGGTTATTATACAATTTTTTGGCATTGTAGGTAATAGAATTTTTTATTAGGTCAGAGATGGGAATTGTTAAATAATAACTAAATTTCTTGCAGGATACCTATGAGTTGGTCTTTCCGATAACTTTTGAATGTTTTTGCGAACTAAGCAAACGGATTCTCAGATAAATTTTCACCGTGTGCCCTGCCACTTAAACCAAATACATAACGAATTGCTCTTTTTTGTAATTTGAAAATAGATTCGAAGTGGTATAATATACGAGAACCCCAGAACGGAAAACCATAGCGAAGGTGAGATTCGAATAAGGAAAAGTAGGTCATTAATGCAGTAGTAGGGGTTAGCTCTTTAGAAACAGTGTTAATGGCAAAACATGCAGATGATAATTTTTTTGCCAAGGTATTAATATGAGTGGACCATTTTAGGAATTTGTCTATATAAAGGCCTAAAAACTTAATTGAGTTCACCGTTAGAATCGGATTATTGCTTAGAGTTATAGGCTGGAAAGTACCTCTCTAAGGCATTGCTACGTTTTTACTGGTGTTGAACCAAAGCCCATTCGAGTCAGTCCAGGACTTAATAGTTACTAGATCTTTGTTTATACTAGATTGTAATGTCTGTATATCAGAACTACTCCAGGTTACACTCGTGTCATCGGCAAATAATGTTATTCTTCCACTTATTTTGAAGTCTTTGATATCGTTGATGAATAATAAAAATAAAATTGGACCTAATACTGAACATTGAGGTACTCCACTGCTAATTGGCAGATTTGAAGAATCTTCGCCATTCTGAACATTCTGATAAACCCTAACTTCCATGTTTTCAGTGAAAGTCTATGAGATGGATATGTATAGTTAGTTGACCATGTGCTTATTTAATTTGAAGTCGATTTAGGGCAAAAAGTGACCGATTTTTGAAAAAAATAATGATTCTCGGATGAAGATTGCAAGAGTCGTCAATATACTCTTAATGATATAATTCTAGACTATTTGTACAACTGAAAATTCATCATACTTTTTTAGCTCAATTATTGTGTAGGTTGACTCAGATATTTTTGACGGGCATAATCAATGTTTTGTGACCAATAATATTGGTTCCAGCACACTCCTCTGGGGGATTCCTAAGTCAGAAGTTACTTCATGGTTCCGTAAGCCTAATTTTTTTGTTGTCTATTTGATCGATCCACTTTAAAATTTATTATTTTATTCGATTTCATTTTGTTTCACTTTCTCAATTATTAAATTTGATTTAATTAGAATCCATTACATTCTTATTTAAAAAAAAACAATAATTTTAAAATTCGGTTGTATTATTCTCTTAAAAAATAGTCATCAACTTTTTTCTTTGACCATTCACAAATTACGATTTTATTGAAATCAAAGCATATAATACCGCCTTCAACTGTTTTACTGCAACAAATCGGATTAAAATTCCTTGAGACAAAATCTAATCAATTCTTATACTATCCTAGCAGGTCAGGGCTCAGCTGATCAACAGTGTCGTAGAGAGAACATGTGGTAGGTAAAAAAACGTAACTTTTGTTAAAGTAAACCCCTGGAATAAATATAAGATTAACATTTAAAATTTAAATATATATTATATTACTGAGTAAATTTTCCATTTTTTTTATTTTTATCTTAAACGAGTAAGTAAAATTGATCAAAATCATTTATAAACTAGGATACAATTATACAGATTGTTCAGAGCAGATCTAGCCTATTTGCGACAGTAAGATTTTTTACGAATCTTGAATTATAATTTTTTTTAGGTTCTTTTTTCATTTCCTTCAAAATTTTATCTAAAATAAAGAAATAATTCATCTTGAATAACTTTTTTAATCATTTCAAACTTGTGATTGTTTCCTTTTTTGAAAAAAAAAATTCGAATCAAACTGCGCATGCAGAAAAAAAAACTGTTTTCAATTATTTATTAGATTTATATTTCAAAACTTCTAGCAAATGTTAGCATGTTATTATAATATTCTTTTTTAAATATTAAAATTACAATTATAAAAAAAAATTATATCGTCGATTTCTACTTACCCCAATTACCGAATGCGGTCCTGCCCTGTATCGTCGCACGGTCGCACTCCGCGTTTGGGCTATAACAAAAGAATGCCGCCTAAAAGCCTACTAATTACAGGGTTTCCTCTTTTGCTGACCTTCCTGTCATACAAATGGGATATGCGTAGGTAACTCGGATGGATCTTTAAATGGTTCTCAGAAACTTTTTTAAAATATTAATGGCGTTATTCAATTGAAAAAGAGTCGAGTAGGAATGACAACTTTATGGAAAACAAAAGAGGAATGACTAAGAGTAAAATAGGTAATTAGTGCTGTAAAAGGTGGCAGTGGTGTACATAAATCAAGAAGGTGTTATATGTATGTTTAAACAGTTAAACAATTAATTTTTTATTCGAATATGTCAAAAAAATCCTTGGGAGTATTTTCGTACACTACTTGATACGAGAAATAATAATACGATATATTGAGAACTGGCAATACTGGCGTTGCCAGGTGGAATCTGTCATAGCCACCTTAAAGTTTGACATTTTTGACAGTATTCAGAACGTTTTGATGTGCGAGCAATATTTGTGTTGATTACAGTAAGTTGTAAATTTCATCTCCGTCAAGAAATGGAATTAACTCGCGAAAATTGTCGAGCTATGATTTACTATGACATTCGACGTGGTGTACCTCAAGAACAGTGCATTAATCAACTTAATTCAACTTATGGCAATGAAGCACCATCCAAAGCCACTGTATATCCTGGTATACCGTATTTAAATTTGGCCGTAGTTCCCTCACGGACGAAGTTAGAAGGTCGTCCAAAATTGGTCATTGTGCCGGAAAATATCGATGCTGTACGAAAACTAATTGAAGAAGATCGACATGTGACATCGTGAAATCAAAAGATGTGAAACAGGTGTTTAGGATGCTTCCTTAACCTAGTACAAATAGTTCATTAAAACAGATTCAAAATAATAAAAACATATATATCTAATTTTTGTAAAGAAGCCTATCCTGTTTTATATATGAGACTCCATGGATTCTATACAGTAAGGAAGGTGAGTTTCCATTGTATGCCTAAACCCAGTAAAACGATAAATCAATTGTAGTTATTTATTACATATCAAGTATATCAAGTAGCAATCTCTATACAAAAATACAAAAGTCCTGTATACAAATTTAAATATCTCTTAAATTTTATCTATTCAAAATTAATCTTATTATATGAAAATTAATGGAAAATATATTAAGATCCAAATGTTTTACAAGTTTATTTTAAAAGGAAAATCATTTAAACAATCTATAGATAAAGGAGTTAGATGAGATACTATAAAAACAAGTTATCCCCAATTAGAATAAGCAAAATTATTTATGATTATAACCAAAATAAAATTGAAGACAATTTTTTTTAAATATTTCAACTATTCAATCATCGATTGAAAATAAGCATACTCTTGAATAATGTTAAATTAATCATAAACTGAAGTTACAATAATCAAATATTTCAAGTTAAATTCTTAATATCTAAATATAATATAGAACCATTTAAATAAAAAATATGAGCAAAATCAAGGAAAAAGGAAAATCCAAAATAATCTTTGCAATTAAATTATTCCAAAAATATCAAGTTTTAATAACTACAATTAAAAAATATACCTACAATAAGCTAACCTACTATATACAAATTCAGAGCTTATACACAGGCTATAATGATTATTATTAAATATTATTTACCAGGAAATTCAATATATATAAAATGGACTATCAATCAGTACTCCAGCAAAAAAAATAAGTTTAATGAGTGACAAAAAAATACTTATCTTAATATCACCAGAAAATGTAAACTTGTAAGTTCCTGGTGACAAGGTACTTCAAGGACTCTCAAGGTGTAGCTGTAGCTGATATAATGAAATTCTCGGCAAGGGTAGTGTTAAATTCCAATTACCTCTTCAATAAATAGAACTTTAGTATATGCGGTAAAATCGTCCAAAGTTTTCCTGAGTAAATCTGGTAGAACTGGTTGCAGTGGAAACAAAACTAACCAAAGAGCAAGCAAAATCATCAACGATAGCTCAACACGTGGAAAAATAACGATGGTGAAAATGCTCCAAAGCCATGCAAGCAAAAGAAGGCAAATATCCAGTATTCAAAAACTGTTAAACTTAACAAAGTGATATCTATCCCAAGGCATCAAAAACTTCAAATTGCCTTTTGTGGAAAACTACTACGAAATCAATATGTGCCTATAAGAACTTTTACCAGTCAAAGGCAGTTAAAAACAAAAGAAGAGAACTAAATTACTTCTGCACCGTTATTAATACTTTTAGAAAATTCGGCAAAAAAACTTATACGTCAAAACTCAAAACCGTGTTTTATGATGGCAAGCAAGATTAATTCTGAATAGATGATGACAAGCAAGAAGAAACTAATAATCGATAATTTCAAAATAGAAAAAGCAGAAGAATCTAAATAATCGATTCTAATATTTCGAACTAAGTACTAGACAACCAACAATATATGAATTTTAAATTACACCGTGAGCAAAATAATTAAACATTGACTGAGAATTATTATACTTAAAAGTTAAATATGTTATAAAACATTATCAAAATAAATTTATAACCAAAACTCAAAATTGAGTTGTAACACATGTTTAAGCATTAGTATGACCAGCATCCATAAGATTTTGCAAGAACATTTGGGTGTTCGGAAGTTATGTGCGCGTTGGATTCCACATTTGTTGACAGTTGCTCAGAAAAATTCCCGTGTTATTTGGTGCCGTAAAATGGTTAAAAAATACAACTGTGGTGCATCCAAAGCTGTATACAGCATCGTCGTCCATTTATGCATATGAGCCAGATCGCCAATCGGCAGTTTGGGGGTTTCAATGTGAAGAAAAGCCAACAAAAGTTACTCGTTCTCGAAACGTTTAGAAGCAAATTGTGGCGTGTTTCTTCAGAAAAACCGGTCATGTGGCAACTGTGTCTATTGCAAATCGAAAGACCGTTAATTCATCGTAGTATACGACCATTTATTTGCCAGAAGTTTTCAGTAAATTGAAAGAAACCAATCCAAGAAGACGAATCATTTTGCATCACGACAATGCGATCATACACATCACATGAGAAACAAGTGAGTATCAGCCCCTGTTTGGCACAAAACGACTTCTTATTGTTCCCACTAGTTAAAGATAAACTGCGTGGACAACGATTTTCATCCCCCGAAGAAGCGGTTGAGGCATTTAAAAAGCATGTTTTAGAGCTATCATCTTCTGACTGGACAAAGTGCTTTGAAGGGTAGTTCAATTGCATGCAAAAGAGTATAGATCTTAAAGCAGTGGCGGCTCGTGAACTTTCTCATAGAGGAGGCAAATGGAAAATAACAAAAATTTGCCGTAGTTCAGTCTTATGAACTTGATAGCCAATGCTCGACAAATGCTAAATAATGCATACATAATTATAAAATTATTATTTAAAAAATATTCCACTAAATCATGGCAATCGATTATGTTAGGAACACTCATTTTAAATGTGTATTTAATTATTTAAAGAAATTCCAACTTAACCTCAAACCCACTCACCCACAATGTAAATACAAACACACACAGAGAACTGATTTAAGTCATTTATTTTATGCGCATGATTTAGATATGACAGTTAATGTCCAATCCACTCGTTTGCAATGGGCAATGACATCATAAAATCCTCGTGCCGCCATTGGTTGAGGCTAGCCTCAACCCATAGAGATTGGACTGCAATTTATTGTATTAAAGCAGTGAAATCTCTGGAAATATTTCTATTGACGTTTTAGGATGAAGAGTCGCGTTGTTGCCATATTAAAAATATGCCGTAAAATCTGGGATAATAGAGAAAATACTTTAACTGTGTTTTGGACTAAAATAAAAAATAATTAAAGTAAATGGAGGGTCTACTGTCTAAATATTTCAGAGGAGGCTCAGCCTCCGTTGCCTCCTTGGGCCAGCCGCCACTGTCTTAAAGGCGACTATTTTGCATAGCAATAAAAATATTTCTTTAAAAATTAATTTCTTTGTTCTTTCTATTCTCAATACATAAAAAGCAACCCTCCTATCGATGGGAATCTCGTTACAAAAATTGTAAAATTTTCTTTCCAATTAAAGTGGAATATTCTCCTTCATTTACCAATAAATTATTACGTAAACGACATCACTTGAAAATCAATTCTAGTCTTTTCAATAGCTCGGGGCACAGTGTATCTCAGATTTTATCAACAGAATCCGATAGTTCCTGCGAAATCCTGAAAGAATTCACAAAACTTCTGACAGGGAGCAAGAGAAAAGGTCGACAGAGTTGAATAGGTCTCTTTGTTTGGAAGAGTTGTAACTCGGGAAAAAGAAAGTTTCTTACATTGTTGGATGAAATTAGTGACAATGTTGCTGAAGTTTTTCATAAATAAGGATTTCTAAAGAAGAAAGTTGTTTTGAAACTTAAAAAATGGGAGCTTCTAGATATTAAAAGTCAGTCCTATTTTAAATTCGAAAAGAGAGAAATATTATAGTTATTTTTTTTGTTTAATTTTAAAGTTTATTTCTCAGCTTTATTTACATATTATTTTAATTATTAAGAAGGCCTTTTTATATTTTTTTTATCTTTTATTCACAACAAATATTTATAAATCTCAAGGTATTTGGTGAGTTCATAATAATCTGACATTTCTAAAATTCAAAACATTGACAACCCTCTATCCCTAACTACTTTCAAACAAAAAACTCCTTATTACGTTATAAAAAACTATAACTTATACACTACATAACCCCCCCAACATTTCAAAAAATTTTTAAACAGTAAAAATATTCTTAAATGTTATTGTCATTTTTTTTTTCATTTTTACTTTCTTCCAGTTTCTTTTCTTTTTCTTTACTGTTTTTGTTTTCTTCCTTCTTCTAATTCTTTTTGTTTGGTATCCTATTATTTTATATTTACAACTTTTTTTAATTTTAGGTTTATACGCCCCCCAGCGACGATTACCTAAATTTTGTACATTTCTTTTTTCAATTACTTTATTTGTTAATGCAGGTATCTTTGCTTTATCATATTTCTCTTCTTCTTTTTCTCCTTTCTCTTCTCCTTCTTCTTCTTCTTCATAAATTGTAAATAATTTTGTTTTCTTTACCATTAAGTTTCTTTTATGACTCACATTTTCTTCTAATTGCTTTAAAGCTACTTTACACTCTTCTTTGTTTTCTTGTATGTCCTTCTTATTTTCCTGAATATCTTTTTTTAATTCTTCCTGATTTTTATCTACTCTATTAGCCACTGCATTAATAGCAAATTCTACTTCTTCTCTAATTTCTTCTATTTTTTTATCTGTTTCCTTTTCTTGTTTCTCTGATCTCACTTCAACTCTTTCAATTTCTCTTCTTATTAAAATTATCATCTCCTCATTATTTCTTTTGAATTGATTTTCTATCTCCATTCTATTCTTTTCTAGATTTCTTTCTATGTAATTCTCTATCTTTTTTTGATTTCTTTCTATGTAATTCTCCATCTTTTTTTGATTTCTTTCTATGTTATTCTCCATCTTTTTTTGATTTCTTATTATGTTATTCTCTTGATTTCTGTTTAGATTTTCATTCATAGTAATTAACATTTGCATAATTGGATCATCTGATCTTCTTCCATCCATCTTTTTGTTTCCACTTCTTAAGTACATTTTTTTTACACGTTTTTATTATTTTCTTTTATATAAAGGCCCCACGTTGGTTGGCGACATATATTTTGATTATTAAGAAGGCCTTTTTATATTTTTTTTTTATCTTTTATTCACAACAAATATTTATAAATCTCAAGGTATTTGGTGAGTTCATAATAATCTGACATTTCTAAAATTTCATTCATCTAAAATTTCATTTTTTTCTACTGTCAAACAAAAAACTCCCTATTACATTATATATTTATATATTTATATATTTTTTACAACAAATATTTATAAATCTCAAGGTATTTGGTGAGTTCATAATAATCTGACATTTCTAAAATTCAAAACATTGACAACCCTCTATCCCTAACTACTGTCAAACAAAAAACTCCCTATTACATTATAAAAAACTATAACCTAACTTACACACTACAATATTTATATGATAAACTTCTGTAACCAAACATGTAATATCAAAATCAGAAAACGGGTCAATAAGCAATGAAGCATCCTATTTATAGCAAGAGTCCATGTCTCTAGTGATCGCGTTTCCATACACACCTTTGAAAATCCTCATAGGTAATAACAAGGCCCTTTATGAAATAAACTCTGTCAAACGTATTATACATTCCCATATCCTTTGGCAAATTAATAGGAATTTGTTATACATGATGGCTCAAGCCATGGAATGGGAAGCAGACACAATGGTCGATCACCAGACAATGTATCTGGTTTGTTTTGAATGAAATACGAGTAGTAGTTTATAGAAATTATTTAATTTATAATTTTACTTTTCTTTCTAGATCAGCAGGCCGTGGTCTAAGGAGAATTGTTATCTTCAGGTCAAGTTATCCCATAGCTCATTTTACTTGGATCATTTTCTCTCCAGTTTTCAGTACGCGTAACTTCTAGGTCCTTCAGTATATTACTGAACCATATCTTTCTCGATAGAATTGTTTGTTGTTTTTCAGGGTCCGTTAATGTAAAGAAGACAACGGTTTACCCTTTTGTGATTTTTATTATCCTTTTAGAAAACTTTTCTTAATACTTTAACTTCGTTTTATACCAACTGGCTTTTTTAAACTTAATTTTAATACATGTCCAGATTTTACGGACTCTGGCTGACTGAGTGAGAAGACATTTACTGGCAACTGAGATTCCCTATATAATTTTTTTAGAAACTAATAAATAAATTCGAAAAAAACTACCGCCATTCAAACATTTTTCGTTTCACAAATCTCCCCCGTTATTTAGTACATTCAATTAATTCCAATTTTTCATCACAAATTTTTCACTTTCATCTTCACTTCCCTGCTCCGGAATTATCCCGTAAGTTGTATAATCAAATTTAGGAATCTTTTAATCAGCTCCTCTTTCAGCGAGATTCTGAAGGTTAATTAATTATTTGGCGGGAGTGACTCGGAGACCGCTGTTACGTCTAAATTATTTAGTAGATGCAATGCTATCACGTAACAAAAGTGATTTACATTGTATTGTATCGAATAAAGTTTAGTTCGCGCGTCAATTATGATCGACAAGTGCCACGCACATTTAGAAAAATGTTTAACATTAATAATAGACATTATGCACTTTTCCCTATCAGCTTTATCGAGATCCGTGCAAAAAGCACTCGTGTATATTATTCGTTTAATAAAGACTTTAGCAAACCAAATAAAAAGCGATGAAAATCTATTCTTACTTGCAACTATTTTGATTTAAAAATGGGAAAGTCGTTGGGGAGGGCGGATGTAATTTCGGCCGGAAAAAGGGCAGGTACTAAAAGCCGGTAGGTAAATTCGGCCGGAGGTTTTAAGTTGCTTCCTTATCTCATAGGTATTTTCGGCCGCAAATCAAAATCAAAGTGACGTAGAAAGTGAAAACGAAGATAATACGGAGGCTCCGCCTCAGACATCACAACAACAACAGCCTGCGGCTATTGATAAAAAAATTATACCTCAGCGGGCTACGCAGTCCTTTGCTCCGGCTACGCAGTCCGGCGTTGAAGCTGACGGCATTGAGGGCCCAAGTCCTAGTTACTCCCCAATGATTGACGAAGGAATTGATACAGTAGACGCCTCGGCCGAAATTACCCCTGTCATAAATGGTACCCCTTGATTTATGCAGGTAGGCCAAGGGATTACCGGCCGAAATTACGCCCGCCGGTTGGGGAGGATAAGATAAAGTCTGAAACAATTAAATTAAACTGTAATTATATTTTAAAACCATTTACACATACTCTATCTAAATGTATAGAACACTTAATATGCCCATCAGCTTTTAAACAATCAATTGTTACTCTATTACATAAAAAGGGAGATGTAACAACATCTGCCACCTATATCATTAATCACCCACTTCTCAAAAATGTTTGAAAAATGAAAAAAATGAAAAATTAGTTTCGTACCTAAACAAATATGAAATACTCTCAAAATAACAGTTTGGTTTTAGAGAGAAAACATCCACACAAAACGCCGTTATTGCCTTAACTTCACAAGTAAGTGAATCACTTAATGAGAGCAAGCCCTGTTTGTGTATATGTCTGGATCTTTCAAAACCATTTGACACGGTTAGTCATTATCTTCTCCTGCAGTGCTTGGAAACACAATTGGTATATGAAATAATTATTTAAATCTTTTTAAAAGTTACCTGACCGATAGACAACGGACTGTGAGAATAGATGATGTACTTTTGCTAGACATAATTCTCGTTCTCTTACAAAAAGTATTTTGTATTTATTTCAAGGTGGCCGCCGGCTATGTTTAACCTTGTTAATAAAACGGAAATAGTCTAGCTGTATTCATGGTAACAAAAAAGTGATTGAAA
This sequence comes from Crepidodera aurea, assembly GCA_949320105.2. Lineage (NCBI taxonomy): Eukaryota > Metazoa > Arthropoda > Insecta > Coleoptera > Chrysomelidae > Crepidodera > Crepidodera aurea. The sequence goes on along the minus strand of OX439475.1, from coordinate 33,971,143 downwards.
TAAAAAATGTAATGCCAGTAAAAAGTAAAAAATAAATTCTTAAAAAAAGTTGAGAAATCAAACTACAATCTTCTAAAAGACATATATCCATCATATAAACCATAAATATAAAACGATGAATAACTAATTTGCCGATAAATGCGCATAAATCGAGTTCGCTGTTATTAGGTTAAATTCGCTCTATCTAGAAATCTGTACATAGGATGGACTTGGGCCCGTGGACACTTTTGATCGAGATGGGACGAATAAATTCCCGAAGTTTGGGAGAAATCGACCAAAAATCATTTCCGTATCAAAAACTGGGGGGTACTTTCATTATTGAACATGAAGTATAAAATTTTAACACGTTATACAGTGTGGTCCTTAAGTAATTGTACATAAAAGTATGGTAGATTCCTCACTTTAAAATATTACGTTTTGAACCAACAATATCCAGGATTATAAAAGTTAAATTTTAAGATATTTTTATTGCAATAACTTAAGCGTTTTTGAATATATATACAAAAAAATTTGGATATGGGGGTTTTTGGGCCCGAGAATCTGGTACCTACTTCGACGTAATTTGTAGAGGTCGCTAGTTAGGCCACATTTGTGCCATAAATGTGCGATAAACTTTTTTGCTCTCTAAGTTAGTGCTATTCTCGTAAAAGAATATTGAAATCACGTTATTTTAGTAGAAAAAATCATACTTGTTATTAACCTTAAAACTTAATGGTTTACGAGATAATCGCATTTTAGGGATCATCAGCATGATTACATTTTTTTTCCTGGCCTTGACACCATTCTTGCTTATTCTTATGTAAAATGACCCCCTAAATCCGAATATGACCTCAGTTTTCCCCATCATCCACCTATTTTTATCACCTTTCCATGATCTGGAGGCATGAAAAAAAAAACGGTGGGTGATGACGAAAAACTGAGGTCATATTCGGATTCAGGAAGTCATTTTACATAAGAATCAGCAAGAATAGTGCCAGGGCCAAAGAAAAAAAAATTTGTCGACCAGTTTAATCATGCAGCTGATCCGTAAAATGCGATTATCTCGTAAACCGTTAAGTTTTAAAGTTAATGATGAGTATGCTTTTTTCCACTAAAATAACGTGGATTTAATATTATTTTATAAAAATAGCAAAAAAGTTTATCGCACATTTATGCCACAAATGTGGCCTAACTAGCGCCCCCTACAAATTACAGCGGAGTAGGTCCAGATTCTCGTGCCCAAAAACCCCCAGTTCCAAATGCTTGTGTATACATATCCGAAAACGCTAAAGTTATTGCATATATTCCTTATTAGCAACAGTTTATTAGAGCAAGTTGGTTCAACTCGTAATATTTTAAAGTTAGGAATTTACCATACTTCTATGTACAATTACTTAACACGTTAAAGACCGCATGCCCACCGGTGGGTCACTCCGCAACAACATTACCGACCCGCGTGCTCACGGGTGGGTACACGACATACGTAATTATATAACAATAAAAAAAAATGCCGGTCCCTATGTGAGAAATAAGATTTTTCAATGCGGTCTTCAACGTGTTAAGGACCACCCTGTATAATAGATTCCTTCTCAATAAATGTATATGATATAATTATATCTTACCCCTGATTAACATACCTAGCAACTCAATGCATGACAATCAACACATTATGCTGCGCAGAAACGAATTCTTGTACATTTTCGTTAGAGGATTCATTTCTATCTAAATACCTATGACATTCAGCCATGTCTTTGAACGCCTAAACTTAAATATATTATTGTTAATTGTTAATTTACCCACAGAATATTCCGAACACAAGCAGAAGATTTAGATTTTTTGAAACAGTTCGAAAGTAGAATCTTTTTAGTTATTTCGTCGTACACCAATTCCTAAAATTTGTATATCTTAAAGTGCCAAAGTGAGTCTTAATTTTAAATTTGTTACTGTACACACATAAAAGACGGTTGAGTAGCCACCACCGATTTTTTTCTGTCCTTCATCTTTAATCTCTTTGAAAGTCAAAAGTTTGTTACGAAACTTCTTAATTATTTACAAATACAAACAAATGATAAATTACTTTCGTGAAATTGCTTCGAAACATGTCATACAATGCAGTATAATAATATTAATGAAAACACAATATTTTCTTACGTTTTGTACATTCTGAATTTTATTGTCTTGGATACATCGAAAAAAAATAAAGGACAATAAAAATATTATGATATATTAATTGGTAATGTATTTAATTCCACAGGGTGTTTCACCATGTAAAGAATACAGTAGAAGGGACAACTCGTAACCGAAGAATTCTGGGTATTTTTATTAATATATGCATATTTAGGTTAGATAACTCTAAATATTATAGTATCAATACGGCGGAAAGATACCACAACCGTATGAATCTAGTCTGTAATAATTCATAAAATAAGTAACGTCTTATTATTCCAAAATGAATCCGTTAATAATCCAGCACTTGCTAAAAAGGCACGATACGTTTCTGCTTATCCAAATCTAAAATCCACAACAGATCACGCATAAAATAAACAAACCAGACTCACAATGGTCTAAGCCCTTATTCCTAGATATTTGCATAACCCTGTATGCTCACGTTCGGATGTAACCAACATCCACAATGAGAACGAAAACAATAAACCAGAGTACAATGTTAACAACAGTTTCCAAACCCAATATCTGCCTCATTTTGTGTACACAAATATTACAAATTACGCCTAAATGAATGTCGGAGTGCCTATATGGATGTCTGTGTGGTTTTGCTTTATTCTTTATGTAGTGGTACTTGCAGATACATAAAATGGAAGAAATTAATTTCGGGGTTTTGTGAAATTTGTTTTTAATCCGTCATTCTATTTGAGGGAGGTTTTACTGACTGAAATTATGTTTAATTAACAATTTGCTGTTTACTTGATTACAATACTGTCAGATATATTTTTGCAATACGAACAGAGGTTGATATATTTTTATATATTCAACATTATTTTTATGTCAATACGTCTCAAAATGATTTCATATTTGTTGAAATTTTATTTTACCTAAAAAAATGCAAGCTGAGGCCGATAATCCTTGTCATTTATACTTAAGACACAAGAAAAACTGCTGGATACGCACATCAGGGATACAGTATTGGTAAACCAACCTTCACACAAGGACCAACTCGTAGAGAAGGTGGAAAATGCACTGGAAAACAAAGAGGTCTTGCTGGGTGGTTTCCTAGACATACAGCGAGCATTCAATACATCTTTAGACACAATCTCAAGGGCATCGAGACGAAAAGGCATCAATGAGACCTGCTGCAGGTGGATAGACTGCATGCTAAGAGAAAGAATAATTTACTCCTCTTTAGTGGGAGAAACACTGGCAGCCAAGGTCACCAGGGGCTGTCCGCAAGGGGGGTGTCCTGTTCCCATTGCTCTGGAACCTGGTAGTGGAGGACCTGCTAATCACACTCGAAAGGAGTGGACACAGATGAGAAAATTGAATACCACGGTTAGGAAAAGAATACAAATAGCCCTGAACCTGGTTACTACATGGGTAGATAAAGAGGGTTTGAACATTACTCCCTCCAAATCAACCATTGTAGATTTTACCCGAAGAAGGAAGTTAGAGAGCTTAGGACCTCTGATCCTCCAAGGGTCACACATCCAGCTATCGGGGGAAGTTAAATAATATATCGGGGTGATTTTAGACTTGAAACTTACCTGGAACCAACAGCTGGCAAAAGTAAAGAAGAAAGCCGTGGCTACATTAATGATAGTTAGATGAGTACACGGAAAAACATGGGGGCTAAGTCCCAAAATGGTATATTGGACATACAACATAGTGGTGAATGAACTAATAACGGCGATCGTAAGAGTACAAAGAATTAGATGGCTCGGACATGTATATAGAATGTACGAGGAAAGAATACCGAAAATATAGTTACAAAAGAAAATTAGCGGGAAGAAACGAAAGGAAAAACTAAAAGACAGATGGAGCAGCCAAGTTGGACGAGATTTGGAAAGTACGGGAATAAACAACTGAAAAAAGAGAGCCAAGGATAGGAGGAAACGGAAAGAGGTCAGATACCAAACCATGGGTCAACTAGACCTAACTCTTAGCCAATAGAAAATTTTCGCGTCAAACGACAATTTGGGGATAAACTAAGTATTCGCATTAAAGGAAATCCAACTAGATTCTGATAGATGTGTTAAGCGATTGATTTGAAGCAAACAGGTCAAACTTGTAACTTATTGACGTATTAACTGACTATTTTTTGAGTATAAAAGTTTGTTAGTTGGCAATTAATTTAAAGTTCTATCATAGATATTGGAAAACTTGCACTTTTTAAGATATTTAATGTACTAATTTAAAAAGTCTCCAAATTATCCTTTCCCAAATAATTACAAAAAAAAATGTCGTTATATTAAGAATTGTTCCAGGTTGCTTTCGGTAATTTCTGTTATTAAGGATTTAAATTGCCTTGACAAATTTCCCTCAATACGTGACCTCCAAGCCTCCCTTATGTTTGTTTACTACATTAAAAATTATATATCCGATCTAATTCTTATAAAAACAAAACTAAACTCAAACTTTTACAAAACCCAAAAATCCACATTGACAAATCTCGAACCGAACAATAAAACAACACAAAACCGAATCCGCGATTGTTTTGTCAGTTGTCTAATCACCCTTATCGTACCCGCTGTCGTACTACCAGCCAAAGAAAAACAAAAATACGGTAACGCAGAAGATCGGTATTTCTGGAGCATTGTCACATCAACGAAAACAGCCCCGAGGGCAGCTGTATTTTGAAAAACCCCTTTCAATCGAGGGAATTACTACGGTCTTGTATAAATATTTTTTCAAAGGAACGACAGTCTGTAAAGGATTCTGCGGTTTTTGGTTTGCGAATTGGATATTCTTTTGTTGGGTTTTAAGATTTAGATCTCATGGGCGTGTTTGGGTTAGGAAGAGGGATGTTGATAATTCCAGTAGTTTGAAATTCTTATAAAAAATTGTACAACTGATAGTCTAAGGATTTTCGCTAGAATCAAATTAAAATGATACAATTTATTAAATGTATGAAAGGGATATAAAAACCAGTTTGTATCTGAGCCATTTAATAAATTAATGAACAAAAAGATACAGAAATATATAAAAAATGGTAAATATATAATAATAATAATTACAATTGAGCTTTTCAAATCATCTAAGAAAGTTAAGAATGTAAGTGGCTTCTTAAAATCGTTTGTTTAAAAACTCTGGTACATCAAAAAAACATTCTACAATTAAAATTTTTTTAGGTTTTTGTTTGAAAACATTGAAATTGCTCTCATACCTTATATAGGTAGGTAAATGATTTAGGAATTCAATTATTTTATAGACAGGACTTTTCTCAAATACTGAGGAAACATGTTTTGGAGACCGGATAAGCTTGCCAGACCTGGTCGGGTAATCGCGGAAATCATAATTAAGGTTAAAATCATTAAAATTACTTTTTGTGTATAAAATGTAAATTTAGATGTAAATACAATAAAATGTGAGGATACCGAAATCTTTAAAATGATTTCTGCATGTTTGTCTAATCTCGATTAAAAATTAGACAGATAATCTTTTCCAGAGAAATAAAAACCCTTGAGGCATTGGCCGCAGCTCCCCAGAGTATGACATTGCATAATAGACATTAATCAATTGCCTAGTTGTAAACATATTTTTTAGTATTGCAAAGTAACTGCTATTTAATTTTTTACAAATCTGATTGATATTCCAACTCATATTCTTATCAAGGTAGGTACCTAAAAATTTGGTAGAGCTCGGAAAAGCAACATCAGTATCCTTAACTGAGATACTACTATCTTCAGGAATATCTGCCCTTGTAAAAAAATGAATAAGGATGGCTTTTGTCGAATTTACTATCAGAGAATTCCTTTCACACCAACTGATAAATTCTTTTGGTAAAATATTCATCTTTAAGATTAGCTCATCTGGAGATTCAGCATTAATCGCTAATGTGGTGTCATCTGCATATAGTATCAAATGATTAGTGCTAGCATATTTAGAGAGATCATTTATGTATAATAAAAATATCAGTGGACCTAAGATTGATCCTTGAGGTACGCCAATTTCTACAGGTTGGGGAAGGGACTGCTGATCTTCAATTCTAACAATAATTTTTCTAGCTTCCAAGTATGATTTGAGCCACGATAGAAATTATCCCCGAAATCCTAAATCTCGTAGTTTATTTATTGTTATATCAGTACTAACCGAGTCAAAAGCACTTGAAAGATCAAAGAAGAGTGCACATACCTTTTCCTATCCAATGAGGTGTGGATAAAAATCTCCGTTGATCTGCCAGGTATGAAACCATGTTGATGTTCAGATATAACATTATACTTTTCAAGGAAAGAAAACATTTGTTTACAAATACATTTTTCTATTATTTTACATACCTACAACAGTTTGGACGGTTATTGGGCGATAATTATCAAGACTAATGCTACCTTTTTTATGTATTGGTGTAACAATTCCTATCTTTAGATTAGATGGAAACGTTTCTGTTTCTACTGAGTAATTTATAATGTCTGCTAGAGTGTAAGCAATTTGTGGACCTATAATTTTAATAATCTTTGTTGAAAGACAGTCAACATCCTCGGCATTGACATTTTTCAGGCAATTAATTACATCCAACACATCTTCAGAAATAAAAATTATTAGCGACATACATTGTTGTATAATTTTTAAAACTATTGTGAGTATATAAAGTGAGTATTTATTGCTTTATTAGTTGAACACTCGATAGAGACCTTTTAGATGGCTGGACTAAAGCATTGCCATAACTGTGGTGCCACCTGAAAAGGTGGCCATTAGCTTACTATCCATATTTTCTGTAACATTCATTTTTTGGCAATTAACTGTTTTGAAAATCATGTTGGGCGTTCCAGATGATTGTTGAATTGTAGTTATTAGATTAAAACTCGATAGTCAGTAAATTTTAAGTTGTATCCATTATTTCTATCTCATTGCGAATTCTAGAAACGTAAGTTTTGGTTGAATCCCTGTATATGATCGTTTTGTACATTTTCTAAACAGTTTAAAAAAAATAAAAATAACCACATCCATAACCCTGTCCTATACCAAAGTCCTTTCACTGAGAAATTCTATTATTTCCAGTATCCGGCAACGACCAGCGTTCGACTAAAACTTTTTAAAAATATTATTTCAAGTTACAAAGAAAACGAACAAAAAACAGTCTTTAATCTGTGGAAAAGATTAAAAAGCAACAACTTCCTCAAGAGACACTCTCCGATGTACACCAAGGGCTTAATCTTAAAATGCAACAAAAGAAAATCCAATTCGCACACCAAAACCGCACTAAATCCATAAACGTTTCATCAGAATTTCTGCTTTTCAAATAAGGGGTTTTGCGATGTATAAAAATTTGATTTTAAAATGGTTTCAAAACTCAAATTATTGTATTTCGATATTAAAATAAAGTTAAGAATTTATGTTGAGAGGGTCAATGTTAAATATCTTTAACGTAAAAAAAGAATCGTATTGCAGTTAGCAGGAAAGTTAGTTAGTTAGTTTAAAAGACCCAGAACACTGATATATGCAGATCGGAAACTTATTAGTGGATCAGATGCTCTTCCCGAAACTCATTCATGATACAGATCCACTGTTCACTCAAAACATTACTACATCGAGGATTAATCAAGCATTGTCTTGAGGTAGCAATTGGCGCAGTAGGTAGGATTGCCCCAAAAGAATGTGGTATTAGAAAAAAGGGACCACAACCAATGCAATACGTGCTGTAGTGAAAACGAATATGTTAACCCTCATAACCATAGAGCGTATTATCTTAATATGGCAGCATGGGATGTAAAAATCGATGAACTGGTTGAAATAGGAATCACAAGAAAAACCATGTTGAAAAATAAGAGGTATAATTGACTACTCTAATGGACCTAGGAGCAGGTTGTAAAAACTTCATCAAAGATATATCGTACAAAACCAACTGTACTTTCACAAAAAAAGATAAATGGTTAAAGGAAAACAAACAAGAAGAAGCAGTAATTCTAAAAATAATGTTACGGAATCAGAAGATATCTAAGAATACTAGAAGAAGAGAAGGTTTCAAACGAATTGGCAAAATAAGATAAGAAAATTTTATATAAAAAAACAATTTAAAAAACTGCTTAAATATGCGACATTCTGACTTTCATCTAAAGGACTGACAATGACAAAAATTTTAGAATTATTTTTTTTTAATGTACGATTGATGTTCATTAAGTCTTTTTGAAGAGGTCTGGATGCTTCTCCAATATATAATATATGTGCCATCGTTACTTTTATTTTCCTAATCTTTTAATTTCGTATTTAGCTGTCAGCTTCATATGGTAACTTTCTCATTTTGGCACTTTCTTTCTAAAATATCTCTAATAAAAAACGTTTTACAACGAGTCTCTCTTAGTTTCCGTTTTAGCGAGAAAAACTGAGTTTATCGGAATGTTCTTATTTATAATATACAAACATTCCAATTATAACAAAAAACTGTAACCCGACCTTCCTTTGTCCATTATAAAAAACAGAAACGGCTCTGTGGTCCACAGACAGGATTATGCGTCATATCATATGACTGAAAATGATACGATAGGGATCTAGAGTGCCTCTGCTGCGTTTAATTTTTGTTTTTGATTAAACGCGGCACCGTTTTAATTACTTTTGACGTTATGTCAAGTCTTCATGTTCACGAATGTCCTGGAACAACGTGGATCTGTATTAACAATGTAATTGAATTATACCAGACGGGATGTTTTGAGTTATGAAAAAAACGTGTGTGTAGTAAGTCAAAAGATTATGATGAAATACGGACGTAATTTAATACAAATCTTAACTATAGAGAAGATTTTTTGAAAATTTTGAAAAGATTAATCCAAAATTTGCTAATAATAATTTTATTATAGCCATTCTAGCAATATATATCAACAATTTCTTACATTTCTTCGTAAATTAGAATAAACGACCCACTTGAGTACTGATAATCAGACCCCAAATATTCTTTTAACTGGCGATTCCAGCTAGTGGGTGACATAAACAAAATACCAGATTAACTAGCTTTTGGTACAAACTGCGAAATAGAATCCATATTTTATCTAAGCTTAAATCACAGTTCTAGCCATCTGAAAAGGAGCACCACCAGAAAAGACACAGAGATATTTCCAAGAAATTATACCTTTATTCATTAAATAGCTGTTTATGAATATGGCAAAGAAGCTGACACTTTCAGTTTTATAAGGTATACAAGAACCTGAAAATAAGTTCTTTGATATTACATAACTTGACACCTGATGGTGACTCCAATAAGACAGGCAGACATTAATTGGACTTGATCTAAAAAAGAAAAAGCTGGCAGTCGTTTCTGAGTATTTACATCATTGAACTATTTAGAAGGTGAAGAAATATCTGTTTTATTGGACATTTATTAGGAATTCGACAAAATGTGGTATCAAGAACTATTTTAAAGTTTAGAAAAGACTCTACCAGTATAATTTTATACAATTTAACATATCTGTTCTCTTTAGAATAACCGAAAATAAACAGTTATCCTCATAAAATCGGGAGTACCGCAAGGCAGTATGCTGGGACCTACATGTGCCTGGTATATAAGGAGGATAATCAACTACAGAAAACACAATTACTGATGACATGACAATTCTCACTATCACTGAAAAAATTCACAAAACCACCTTAATTGGTTAACTCAAAAGAAAATAAAAGTAAGTAGTCTTGAAATCTACACGTTTGCATCAAGATGGAGTATATCCATAGGTAACTATAAACAAACCAAATAACTGCGCAAGAGTCACAAAACAAGTATAATTCCTTAACATCAGGTCAAAGAATATTAAATACAAGGGTCCACCTACAATCATCTCCAGCCTCGTGAGTGGACGTTCTTAAATCTTCCATAACTTGAAAGCTTCTATCCATTTTGTTACGCTTCTTAGAGGGTTGTTGTATTTTACCGTCCGTTTCACTAGAAATTGCCGTCACTTTCCATGTTTACAACAATAATTGTAAAGAACCAATAATAAAACAACACTGTTTAATATAAACAAAGTTATGGATGTAACTATACTGATATAGCTGATAAGAAATAAACCAATAGAAGATGCGCCTACCACAGTTCTACTTCTCCACTAAATTAGTGACTCTGATCGTTCTTCCAATGGGCTCACTCTATGATCGTTCTTCCAATGGGCTCTCGCTGACTATTATCATTCTTTTCACAGCATATCATTTATTCAAACCTTTATATACATGTGACCATAACTATTTTGGATCTTCATTGATTGCCGGCTGAAAGGTACCCCAATATCCCACAAGATGGCAATAATATCTCAATTTGTGACAAAAGTGACTATGATCGTTCTTCCTCTTCATATGACTTTGTGCTGGGTACCGTGCACACGCCTATTTTTTGCCACTCACTCTACGATTCAACAAAAAAAGAGTTGAAACTATTTAAAACGTCAAAAATTTCAAATGCATTCATTACCTTCCTCACAAATAGTAACTAAATATGCATAGCCGCGTAGTTTTATAGAAACACATCTTCTACCAACACTTTAACAGCTGTCTATTATTCCGAAGACGGTCCGCTTATCTTCTTAACAAAACTTTCGGACATAATTTCGGACACTCGTCACTGCTTAGAACACGGGTATCTTGATAAAAACGAAGTACAGAGGTGGATCCGATCAAATCGAGTTGGCGGGTGGTCCATGCCTTCTTAGATCGTGTCGTAAGAACGCATTTTATTGGTATGGATTTGATGTGATGGGCAGATCGAATTGTGGGTATTTTATTTCTTTTAAATCGGTGTTAAAAATTGTACGCCTACATGTATACAAATCGGAGAGGTGTCAAAAGTTTGGTTCATTTTTGAAATTCCTTTCTATATGAATATGATTCTAAATTAGGAATGATCACGTGGACAAACATGGTTATAAGAGTAAAATATGCGGAAATGGAACCAAGTATGCAATCAATTCAACGAGAAAAAATGTTGCAAAAGTGAGAGGAAAAGAAAAATGGAAAATATTTGTATTTCGTGACGTAATTCTTGGGACATCGAAATATAATCCTCTCGTTGTTTTTAATATGTTCTTGGCGATTTTCTCAAAAATTGAACACAAGTTTCTGCTGTTGTTTACCAACTATCGTTCTTTCTTTTAGGCTGTCTTCATTTCTGTAAGTATACATAAAATCAGGCGAAAAAATTATCAAAGGTGTATGCACCAGAAATTATTAAAATAACCATTACTAATACACGATGAAAGTATGGAAAGGTTTCACAAAGAGCTACGATAAATTATTCACATTCGCATGATCGCTTTAGTTTCGCGTCAATTTTTTTTATACTCTTTGGTTTAGTTTTCACAATAACATGCACCCGTATTCTAGGAATCGTTGAAATGTTTTTACATTAAAAAATCAATGATTGGCAATGACTGGTGTCTGCTCACACGTAATAGTTCCAATGGCGTGGCGTTCCGTAGGATGATTTTACTTCATTTTTAGTTTTGGGTAAAAAATTAATATTTAATTTTTATTTCTAATCCATACAGGACTTACTAATGTTCAATTATTGATGCGATCGATAATCATATATACTTAATAGAGCAGGGTTATATAAAAAAAACTTTTGGTACTGTCTCTCATGACATCTTAGAGAAATATGGAGAAACATGGAATACGAGGACCAGTACCTACTGAATGTAGTTCTAAAGAATTTAAAACCTGTACCAGGAAAATGCAGAAAAGTCAGACCAACTGCTAACTGATCACGAGAAGTAAAACAAGAGACAAACCGGGCACGCGTACACAATGAAGAAGTAATATTGAATGGGAAAAAATGAAGACAAATATGGCAAAAAATAAAGTAAAATGTAGATTTAAAATGAATGTAAAAAATTCTCAGGAACAATATCCCCAATATACAGCAAAATAAACAAGAAGTTCCTTAAGGGGGCCAAAAACACATCAAAGAGGAGCCATTACATGACTAAGCAAGGTGCAAAGGCTTGCATATCTTGGAATCACGGTGGCAATAAAGTCAACGTCTACGTTAGACATGGAGACACTATTGGAATTGCCTCCTCTCCACTTTGTGGTACAAGGGGAGGCAAGGTTTGGTGCTCTCAGACTACAGATCACACAAACCAATATAAATGTTGGGACTGGACACATGAGTATCATCGAAATAGTGACCGGGGACGTACTAGGAACGAGAACAGATCATATTCCCAAACAACCCAATCAGAGTGGTGGTGCCAGATAGAACTGAATGGAACGACTTATAGCTCAGGAACATTCTACAGGGAAAATCTGGCACACAGATGGATCCAAGACTAAGAATGGAGCGCGCTCGGGTGTGTTCTCCAGGAACCCGCAGACTGGCATCAGCTACTCATTGGGCCCTCACACTTCCGTCTTTCAGGCAGAAGTATATGCTATTCTGCAATGCGCTAGGGAGAATAACAGGAGAAACATAGCTAACGCGCGAATTAATATTCTATCAGACAGTCAATCGGCACTCAAGGACTTGTGCAGCAAGGAAATGACGTCCAGACTGGTATAGGACTGCAAAGAGGAACTGAGATCGCTGGCAGACAGTAATCAGGTCAAGCTGATATGGGTGCCGGGATATCAGGGAATTGTAGGTAACGAGAAAGCAGACGAACTCGCAAGAAGAGGCTCGGAAAACCCCCCAAACCAAAGGCGAACACTAGAAGTACAGCAAGAGTGTCTGTAATAAACTGGATTTGGGACAAACACAAAAATTACTGGGAAAACGTCACAGGAAACAAAGACGGGAAAGAGTACATCAAAGGACCGTGCCACAAAAGAGCGGCATACCTGTTAAAGATGAACAGGAGCCAGCTAAAAATAGTTACAGGACTCCTTACTGGCCATGCGCCAGTAAAGGGGCATCTCAACAAGATGGGACTGTACAATGGTGACCTTACTTGCAGACTGTGCGGTAAGGAAATAGAAACAGTGACACATATAATGTGTAAATGCGAGGCACTGGACCGCAGAAGACCAGAACTATACAAGTCCCATCCAGTACAGGACCTGTACAAGCTTGTACAAGGCACTAAAGTATTGGATTGGCTATTGTAAACATACAAAGAGAGGGAAGATACAATGGGCCGACAGGCCTAAGTGTCACCGGAGACTTCGGTCAGACGGGCCCAACCAACCAGGGGGTGAAATTTTTAGGGAGTATGCCTGGAAAGAAGATTCTCACAGTAGACCTTGAGATTTTAGGCTCATAACCTCCCTATAAAGGTTTTTCTTCACCTCCGCAAAAAAGGGGGATGTTCTAGGACTTCTATTGTTTGTTATTTACAGAAACGATCTCATATTGATATAGCCGTTAATCTCTTTATCCGAATGAAATAAAATTCTAACCTGAGATAAATAAACCCGTAATCGGGCAAGCATAGCATATGTGCATTGGCATAAATGTGGTAGATCTTTCTTTTTTCTTTAAATAATATTTATTGTTTAATATTATACCCAGACAATATGAAGATGAATTGAGTCATACGATTGTATTTGATAAAAACAATGATGATTAAAAATATATCAAAATTTTCAAAAATGTATTTAGAAATATAATAAAATTTTACACGCCAATGAATGGAGGCATCGTCATTTATTTATAACGTTCGTTAGTTTCGTTTTTCAACAATTTTGTTCATTTCGAAAATGAAAATTTAACATCAGAGAGTAATAGTCTAGAATCATCGAAATAATCGATAGCATTCCGTTAAATTAAAAAGTATATATTATTGTACAATTTAGGTTGATAGAGCGAAATAAACATGAACATCTGTAACCAATCGGAATTTTATGCATGAAAAGAGACAATTTTGTATTAAATGCTCTATATTTAATGAACAGTAATTTTTTTTATTGTGGTTTTTGAAAAACAGTTTTATCATGGAAAATGGCATAGCCACTTACTAGGGTAATTAGAGCCTTTTTTACGCGAAATTCCAAAGGACCCCGCACAATCGTCCCAATGAAAAAACGACGAGCGTTAATTTTTCTCATTTTGTAATATGATGTTCTACAGATCACATGTCGATTAATGGCAGATAATCCTAATGAGTTACAGAGTTACTCGCGAGTATCAGAACACGCGCAGTAGTCTCCAGCTGCATCTTAGCAGACACTGTTAATTTTTTAGAGATCAACAAATACTTAGTGGTACTCTGATAGTTTAGGATATGTACAATGTTCTCCGACGAGGTTACAGGCTATGCGGAACCAACTGCGAATCCCAGCGAAACACACTGCGTATAGACTAAGCTATGTGTGATCTACTGCTCATATAATAATTAACCTACTGTGCTGGGATTGCCTATATAAAATATACTGCGTATTCTGGGACGTCACTGAATGATATTATGTGCGAAACCTATTATAGAAGAGAATATTAAAATATTTGTGCGATATACGGATGAACTAACGCATTGATATTAACGAAAATACCTGAGTAGGCATACTATTTTATATGTACTCAAAATCACTAGGACTTTCTCTGCCAAATGAGCATTTTGATCTCTTCTTGTAATTTTCTAAAACTGCTTACAAAAATTTGTGATACAATTGTGAGACTAGTTTTTAAAGGAGGAAACGGTTTGGTAAAATCATATTTCAGCATTTTTTTCAGCCAGGGAATATTTGATTCTTGACTGGGCCACGGGGGAGAATTAAATGGCTTGCGCGTTCTCCAGTATCATCAAATTACTTTTTCTTATGATAGTACCTATTGTTTAATGAATACAACCCGATTCATTAGAGGATTTGGAGCCAAGAATTACTGAGACTTGTAGAAATATCATTGCTGACATATAAAAATATAAGTGAATCATTTAATATTAGTCTTGCAATGTGTCAAAAACTTCTCGTTGCTCAATTATAACACTTGCTTTAATCAAGTCTCCTTGAAGCTTTATTTGATCCAAATTAAAAAAAAACAATACAGGGTGTCCCGTTGGTAAACGGAAATATTATAAAGGTAGGTAGAGGTCACAAAGGCGATTCTAAATAACCCATATATAATGGATCTCTTGGCTTCAATAACCGAGTTACAGGGTTTTTTATCAATTATGCATAATTATTCATTTGGCCAGAACTTTTGAATCACTTAGTATATCTTTTCCATTTTTGGCATACAGATTACACTTCTCACGAGTAATGTACTGAAATATTGACAGATATGAAAATCCAGGTTCGGCTTTAGGAAAAATTGAAATATATTAAAAATATCAAAACAACACCCTGTATATCACAATTTTAATATTTCCATTTTAGATTTGAATAGAGGGGAAAAAACTGAATTGAAACAAGTTGTTGTTTTTATCCCGCCACCGATTCGAATTGGAAAATTTTGAAAGTGAAAGTAAAATTTTCATTTAATTTAGAAAAAACATTATGAAACTCATTTTTTCTTTAACAATTTCAAAAATTTACTTCGCGTCATATACCTATTTCTTGTTTATTCGGCTTAAAATAATTTTACACTGTACTGGTGTACCTGCAGGCCCGTACTTAGGGGAAACAATTAGGTATTTATTTTTTAAACGCCCAGTATAAAGTAAAGCGGAACAATAAACTCTTATAGTAACTAACAAACATTTATTAATAATTAACGAAATTGCTCAAAATGTCCACTATTTTGTTTTATGCACTTTCTTGCACGTCTCTTTTTTTTTGAAACAAAGTAAAATTTTAGAGAAAAAAAAAGAGAAATTATTTTTTTATCGTTTAATATTCAAAACTGATTTATTTTCGACATTTAGACAGTCCTATATTATTCATATTTTTATTATTTGTCCGTTTTAACACCATCTTAAGTAATATTGCAGAATCGTACTTTAAACAAAATATTAAATTGATTACTTTTCGATAGCCTCGTATAATTTTATTTTAGCATAGTGGATTATGCTGTATAGGGATACCTGAAATCCAAGGTGTGTTCTAAAGAAATAAACAATAGAGAAGAACTGCTTCAAAGAATTGAGGAAGCCTGCGAGGAACTGAGAAAGAATCCATTTATTATAAAAAAATCAGTAAGGGACATCATTAAACGTGCAAGAAAGTGCATAAAACAAAATAGTGGACATTTTGAGCAATTTCGTTAATTATTAATAAATGTTTGTTAGTTACTATAAGAGTTTATTGTCCCGCTTTACTTTATACTGGGCGTTTAAAAAATAAATACCTATTTTAATGTTACGGTTTTAATGTTTAATGTTACGGGCCTGCAGGTACACCAGTATAGTGTAAAACTATTTTAAGCCAAATAAACAAGAAATAGGTAAATGACGCGAAGTAAATTTTTAAAATTGTTAAAGAAAAAATGAGTTTCATAATGTTTTTCCTAATTAAATGACAATTTTACTTTCACTTTCAAAATTTTCCAATTCGAATCGGTGGCGGGATAAAAACAACAACTTGTTTCAATTCAGTTTTTCCCCTCTATTCAAATATAAAATGGAAATATTAAAATTTTGATATACTGGGTGTTGTTTTGATATTTTTAATATGTTTCAATTTTTCCTAAAGCCGAACCTGGATTCTCATATCTCTCAATATTTCAGTACATTATTAGTGAAAAGTGTAATCTATATGCCAAAAATGGAAAAGATATACTAAGTGATTCAAAAGTTCTGGCTAAATGAATAATTATGCATAATTGATAAAACACCCTGTAACTCGGTTATGAAAGCCAAGAGACCCATCATATATGGGTTATTTAGAATCGCCTTTGTGACCTCTACCTACCTTTATAATATTTCCGTTTACCAACGGGACACCCTGTATATGAGTACAAACAAATTTTTCATTTAATCAGAATCATTTTGCAATTTTTGTCTATTTGGGACATGTGTATTTGGATCTCTCATTGTTTCGTCGTGATATAAAATACCATTTAACATTTTAAGGTTACTTCACAGTTTTAAACTTGCCCAACTCATCCCCAGCCTCTTTCTGGTCCTCCTAATATATTTGCCTTCGATACACGAATTAGTTCAAAAGTATTCCAAATAATAAGATACTATTCTACTTGAAGTAAAACGAAATTAGTTTTTAATTTTTTATTTTTGCACGGTTTGTCAGACAACAAACTTTTGATAGTTATTGTATTTTTCATGCTTATGTAATAGTATATTACATAACAAGTGTAGAAAGCGACTTATTTCACACAAGTGAACGTTTAGCAAGAGCCGCGTAGCGGAGAGTGCGGAAACGGAACGAGTGTGAAAATCACTTTCTAACGCGTTATGTACAATATTTTTCCTACGACTAATAATTAGAACAAATGCCAAAGATAAAAATTATTTAATAAGAACTTAATATGTTAGTAGTTACTTTTAAACTTTGTGTCATTGATTTGACAGTTGCTGCCTTCTAGATAGAAATGCAACATTCAAAACTGATATGAAATATTCATATCGTATCAGTTTTAAGTTCATATCATCACTGTTTTAAATGTGACAGATATTGTCAACTTTCTGACGTTTTTATTTATGCGATATAAGCTACTTTCACATATAGTCGTAGGAAAAATAATTTAAATGTATTGAAATTTAGGGGGAACTTGCAACTGAAAAAAATTTATTTTATTTTACAATGTTAATTTGTAGAATTTTATTTTTTGGCGCCGCATTTAGACATCTTTATTAAATTGAAATTATTTTAGAAGAAATAAGAAACATTCAGTAGAAAAAATCTAAAAGATTCTTGTCTACTACTAATTAACTAACTAATATATGTACCACGTTTAAACCAATTATGAGCATAGAACGATTTATTACGAATAAAATGGCCATAAAAACTGTGGACCAGCTGATTTTTTTTTTCTTCAGTCGTTAACAATGCCCTAATGGTAACACCTAATTATGAAACCGTGAAACTACCTTCTTCCTTTTCTCACCTAGAAGTAATAACTATGCTAATGACGTTTTAAGCACCTTAAACAAAATTTATATGGCTTTTAGAGAGACGCTTCTAGTACAGAGTGTCACAGATAACGTACATTTGTTTTTTCTAGGTCACATTACTATCACATCAGAAAACGAAGCAAATATAAACCAAAAAAGATGGATCATAAAACATAATTAAAGCCTGCCAATAGTAACTATGGAACTAGGGTAATATCTAAATAATGGTGATGAGAAAAAACAGCCAATTAAACTGGAAGGTCTTAATGAGGGTGAAGCTAAAGGGATTATTTAGATACAGAACAAGACAAAAATCAGACCAAAAAAAAGGGAATTAAAAGGAGGAAATCAATAGAAGGTATTAACTGACTGCCAAGGGTAGAAGGAAGTGAAAGGGAATATCAAAACCAAAAACATGGCAGCTCAAGTCATAAAAGAAAAAAGATGAACGTCATAATACATTTTTTGTATTCACAAATATTGTGTCATGCTAATAAAGTTAATGAACTTTGTAGTTTTTTCTTACTGAATGTTTCTTCAGCAGAGTTGCTTTCTTTAATAATACTTTTTTTCCGTTCATCTCTAGAAAATACCGTGTGTTATTTATTTAAAATTAATATTAACCAGCACTAATTACTCATTGCAAAATTTCAAATATTTATTTCCCCAACAAAGTAGCCAGTTATAGGTTTTTAAGTTTTATATTAGTCAAACTCATATTTCTTTAGGACACCCTGTACCACTTTCCCCAAACTCAAGCACCGTAACAAACGGAGATCGTACCGACATTCCGGCCATAATGAAATTGACACAAGGTGTGCGTAAAAATACTTATTTCTCATTGGTTTTCATATCAACTAGTTCCATCTTCCACCAATAGAGGAAAGTGGTACCCATGGCATCTCTAATTAGTAACACTAGAACGATTCTTTAACCTAACGAGCTGTAATGGCTTTTAAAGTAATTTAGTAATTTTATTCATTCGAAAAAAAAATGTTGAATTAAAGAAATTGGATAGTGTCTCTGAGGGTGCACCTGGAATTTTTTTAGTAACAGGACGGTTTCCTTAGAATGTATTATTTACAGTCCAAATAGTAACATATTTTATAATTTGTAATTTAGAAAGAGTTTTCGTATGGTATTTAAATAACTTATAAAAAATGGTGGTGCCAAGTGGGATCCTTGTGGTACCCTAGATTACGAAATAAAATCATTAAAGAAGTTAAGGCAGGATTACCACAGGGAACTATATTAGGGCCAGTCCAGAGCAAAATACAATTTCCACCTTTGCAAATGACACTGCTGTGGGAAAACCCACGAAGAGGCTGAAGAAAATTAATAATTAGAGAATCAAATTAAATGAAAATAAATCCATGTAGCGATTTACTTATACTAACAAAAACAATGAGTAGGACCCTTACGCTAATTCAGCAAAGTATCTAGGTATTACTTTAGATGCGAGACTACACTGGAAAGTCCATGTCAAAAAGAAACGTGAAGAACTCAACATAAAATTCAGAAAAATGTATTGGCTGCTTGGAAGAAATTTTACCCTGTCATTCATTATATAACAAAATATTGTTATACAAACAAATTCTGAAACCGTATGGATATATGGTATCCAGCTTTGGGGGATGTGCCAGTCAGAGTAATTTACTCATAATACAGAGATTCCAGAACAAGCATTAAGGAGCATATAGTCAAAGCTCCCTGGTACTGCAGAAACAGTGACCTCCACCGGAACTTGGAGATAGACACTGTTAACCAGACAATTAACAAATCTGCAAGAAGTCACGAACAACGACTCCACCAACACGTGAATGTCGAGGCCATCCAGCTCCTGGACAACAGTGATCTAGTAAGAAGACTCAAGAGAAAGAAGCCATTTGAGTTAGTGTAAGTAAAAGTGACAGAAACAAATCAGAGAATAGCGGGCAGTAGTGAATACACGTTAAGTGTAAAAAAATCATCAGAACCTAAGGGTAAAAACATAGTGAAGCATCGCATCAAGCATCGCACATACTGGTATTTGCACGATCTACGCGGCCAAAAGTCATATTATTAAAGTTACAATGTAATTCTTGGAAACCACTACTACCGATGAAAAACAGTTCTAAGAACTAAACACAGCCTTTCTCGCCATATCTACGCGCACCCCAAGTTGGTATTGCCAGTCATCTTACCTAGTGTACGTATCTGTTCTCGGCGCATTCTGGAAAAGCTACATTTTGAAATTGCATGTTTATGTTTAAAAATACATCTAACTATTTAATAGTCATGGATTCTGACAAAACAGGTAATAAACTTAAATACTACTATTAAAAAATTTTAGTCAATTAATTCAAAACAATTTTTTTTTATATAATCTTTTTTATGGTGTAATTCTCTTCAGTACTTTTTCTTTATAAGAAGATTTGTTATGGTATCGGGATAGATCGGGCTATGATTTTCATTAGATTATAATATTTGAACTTTCCTCTAACTGACGATATAAAAAAAAAATCCGGAATAGTCCGGATAAGTTAAATTTTGGTACTTTAAATACTTCAGAAGAAGGAATGAATAGATAAATCGAATAATTTTCATCACACTCTATATTATTTTTAGGTTCAGAAGGTGCCTCGGGAGTAAGGGTTGTGACTAGAAAACATTTGTTTGACCGCATGAAGAGCGAAGATTTGCCAAATATAGCTTCAAAATTAAAATTTCTACAAGATCAACTTTGTTCGTGCGAAGATTACAATGAAGACCAAATTGTAATTTTGAAACGTAGTTTTGCCCATTTTAAATCAGAATTTAAACAAAGGTGGACTAAAGCTCATTATAAAGACGACGTTTTTCTAAAATACAATTATTCATGGCTGGAAGGAACATTTGAAATTCCTGTAGTTGATATTAAACAAAAACGCCCAGGTAGACCTTGCAAATCTTACGGAGAGTCAAGTGAAAGGAGCAAACTGAGAAAGACTGAAGAACTTCGTTCTTCTTTTGAGAAAGATATTATATTACATACTGCTCAACTGGAGTTGGGGAAATCTGGTAAAAGAGATGCTTCCAACGTCCTTAAAGATATCACAAGTACTCCAACACGTGGAACAAAATATAAAAAGGCATTCTTTGACACCGATGCAATCGTGCCAAATGTTCATAGATGCCGATTTAACAAAAGGGCAGTACGAAGTCATAAGAGAAACAAATAAGAAGTTTTTCCCGTGTTACAGTGTCTTACAAAAGGCGAAAAAGAAATGTTATCCACTTCCAGAAGCATGCAAAGTAACGAATAGCGGTGCCGAAGCTCAGTTACAGCCTCTAATGGATGTTACTGTTATGCGCTTAGCCGAATACTTGGAAGAGGTATTGTTAACAATAAAGGAACAAGAGCGAGAATCCCTCAAAATAATATGTAAATGGGGTTGTGATGGGTCCCAGCAATCCCAGTTTAAACAAAAACAAGTAAGTGATGCCGATTCAGATGCTTACTTATTTCACAGCTGCTTCGTGCTTCTTAAATTGGTGTGTGGAAAGAAAAATGAAAAAGTTTTATGGGAAAATCCAACACCTTCTTCGCCGCGATTTTGTCGACCGATAAGGTTTCGATTTATTAAAGAGAGTGCTGATGTTACTAAAGAAGAAATAGACTACGTTAAAACCGCTATAAGCTCTTTAGTCGCAACAAAAGTTAATTTAGCGGAGAAAAACTTTCTTATCAAACACGTTTTTATAATGACCATGGTAGATGGTAAGGTGTGCAATGCAGCCACGGGCACGACATCGACAAGTGAATGCTACATTTGTGGAGCAACATCCAAAGATTTTAATAAATTGGACTATATCAAAGAAGTGAATTTTGAAGCAACTGAATTCGGCCTTTCAGTATTACACGCAAGGATACAAATATTTGAAAGTATTCTTCATTTGGCATATAAATTACCTGTAAAGAAATACAGGAAAAGAAAAACAGAAGAGGAAAAAAAATCTGAAAAAAAAAGGAAAAAAGAAATCCAGGACAGGTTTCGCACTGAAACTGGTTTAATAGTTGACGTTCCAAAAACAAATTTTGGAAACACCAATGATGGGAACACCAGCAGAAGATTTTTTGAAAACCCTAGATTAGCATCTGAAATAACGGGTATCAGTTATGACCTGATATATAGTCATATTAGAAGCAATTTCAAGCGGACACAAAATAGATCCAGAAAAATATGATAAGTTCGCTTTAGAAATTGCTCGTTTGTATGTTGATCTATATCCTTGGCATCCTATGACTCCAACTATGCACAAAATTTTAGTTCAAGGCTCAATTATTATTAAAAAGGCATTATTACCAATCAGCTTTCTGAGGAGGCAGCAGAGGCTCGCAATAAGCACTTTAGAAGTTACCGTCAAGACTTTGCAAGGAAATATTTACGAGAAAGCTGTAACCAAGACATATTTAATCGTCTTCTGCTAAGTTCGGATCCTTTGCTGAGTAGCTTGAGAGCAGTAAAAAAAAGAAAACTGCATAAATTCCTGCCAGAAACAATGACATTGCTCATGTCTGCGGAGCCATGCACTGGTGAAAATTCGTCAGAGAGCGACGAAGAAAATATAACTGTAACTTAGTACATTTCTTATATTTTTTTCCTACAATGCTAATAAAATATATTTTTCTTTACAAAATGTTATGTTTTTTATTTAATTACATTGATAAGAGACTGTTTACGCAGAAACATAATTTTAGCCGCGTAGATCGTGCAAATACCATTATGTGCATCGCATCAAGCCTCGCCTCAAGCATCAAAAACAAATACATGTACCGTTCATAGTAAAGAATCGAGCATCGACTAAAGCATCGCATCGAGCATCGCCGTTTCCGAGAAATCAAATCAATCTTCTCAGGACTGATGCCCGAAATGTGATGTATTATTGGTGCTCTCAAGGTCATGTGAACACTAGTCACTAGGTAAACTGCTTTTATAGATGCCCCACTAAGCACCCTCTGATGTTTGGCTTGAGTCGATGCTTGAGGCGAGGCTTGATGCGATGCTTGATGCGATGCTTTACTATGTTTTTACCCTAAGGTACACTAGTGAGTAAACTTTACTTACTCATCACAAATGGGGTATTTTAATAAAAAAAACATAAATCTTTACAATGTACGTTTTGATCGAACTGAAGAATTTACAGTTTAGGAAAAATACATTTTTGGTAAACATCTTTCTTTCGAATATCCCGCCACTGGAATTTTTATAATTATATTATAAAAGAGACGCGTGTAGCTAGAAATCCTTTTATTTAACTTCTAACGAACGTAATTTATGCAAAATTTTGACACGAAAACCGTTTATTTCCCACTGATTACACATAATACTCGTATATCATTCTTCTGTCATTAAACTGGTTTTGAGAATCTCACACATGGAGTAAAGTGACATGTTAATTTACCTTAAATAATATATGTTTTCTTGGTTGTTGGTACAATAAGAAAAATTTACATTTCTTAGATAATTTTAATTTTAGGCGATTCGGAACGGTTTCTACGAGAAAAATGAAAATCAGTATTACACTCATATTCTACAAAAAGCGCTGTCTACTTCTACTCATTTACAGAACCCATTTGATTAAAGATAACATTTTAACCATTGTAAGGAATGCTTCACTCCTAAATTTCGGTTGTTTTCATCTTTATCAAACTGCAAAAGGACATGACATTTGATGTCCAGGTGCACGCGTACTTGATTTAGGAAGGCATTTGTATCTGCCGCTAGATGTCACTATTGTCAGTACTAATAGGATCTCTTACAGAATTTTGATTACCTGAGACACGGTCGAGACTTATCTAGATGTGATTAAAAAAAAATTAACTTCGGGCCTTCTACCTGAATCAACAAGTAAACCTTATACACCACGTTAAAAAGAATAGTTTCAGTAAAATATTATAAAATTATTTTATTTCGACTTACGAAGGGTTTTTATATTAAAAGAATGGAACGTTATCTTTATAAACTTAATATTAGGCGTTGAATGTACAATGATAACCACAAAAAATTGATCACAACTTCTGAAAGGCCACCCTGTATTTACCTATAATAATATAGTGCCTGGAATTTTTTTGGAACGAGTTTTTTCATATCTCTAAATATTGAGCTTGATAATTGGACTTTCTAGCACTAATGGATCACCCGGTACAGTTGCAGAATATGATTAATGTTTTAACGAAATCACTATGTGATACGTATGCCTAAATTTGTGTCCTAGTAAACCTCCAATAACGGCCCTGTTCCTTTTCGACCAACAAATAAGGAAATATTCAAGAGGCATTGTCAATTTGGGGAATAATTTTGATTGTGATTTATTCAGAATATTCGAGTATCTGATGAAATTTTAAACGTCATTTTCCTCGATGTCGCTGAATTCTTTTCATATGATAATCGGGACTTGAGATAGATTGTTCCGTCATTGAAATATGTATCTCGTGAACATGCCGTATACGGATCGTTTTAATATACAGGATGTCGGACAAGATGTGACGAATATATAAATTTGAAGTAGGTATATACTGTTGTTTTTATTTATTTTTTTGGAATCGTTTGAGTGCATAATTTTTAGTAAATATTCTGAGATAGAAAGTGAACCAATTTTTGTTATCAAATCAAATCCAAAATAATAGAAAACCGTGACAGGGATGAATGGTATGATGATAATGGCTTTACTTTTTCAATTTCCCCAACTCTAATGTTGGGATGATAAAAAAATAAAAATAGACCAACAATAGTCTAAAAGTTGACGCTTTTAAAAACCCTTTAAGATTGTGCGTGCCACTGACGACCTCGTTTACAGTTGGCAATACTGAATATGCATAAACATTTGATGATTTTTTGAACAACCTCTCTCGAGAACGGAATTTTTGTTTGTGGAAATATTTTTGCAATTTTTTGTGTCGATAACTAATGTATTCTGCAATTGTTTAAACAAATAGATATTGATAAAACATTTTGCGTTTTGGGGCCGCCAATTCTTTATTAATTCATTTTTTAAAAAAATTCTTGCGTCACCTTAAAGATTATACATTTATATAATTCTCAATTTTCGTAGGAATCCATTGATGTTTAAATTTTTTTTATGTTAGAAATATTATTTTCCGAGCTCCCTTCCTATCTGATGTATTTATTGAGATTAGTCGCGTGGCAGCGCTATTCATATTAAAATAAATGGATTTATACGAAAATAATTGAAAATTAATTAAACTAATAAAATAAACTCTATTTTGATGCTTATGACACATGGATTATTAGCGCTCTCTGCGACCCGACTAATCGTGAAAATAAAGAAAATTTATTCTCTCAGATTCCTTAGATATTCCAAATAATATAATATTATATTTTAATACTAGCAGCGCCACTTAGCACACAGGAGATTCACTGAAGTCTTAAGATATTGTGTTATATCTATCTCTTTTAATTATTGCAGAAAAACAGTGATATACTGACAAAGTGACTGTCGATTGATGAACACGAAGGATGGGGATTTCGCAGGAGTTTTTGGTGTTTGTAGTTTGGCATACCGGTGGCACGGGCCCTCTTAATATATCAAAAGGTGGTCTTCAAAAACAACATGTCTTCTAAAAATTAAAGTTTACAGTTACTTGCTAAATGATCTCCAAAAATCTAAATCTTGGATTGGTCTCTTCATCTCTTCAAAACCAATTCATCATTTAACACATCTCTGTGAAATCAAACCCACAATCTAAACTTCGACTTAATTGCCTTCTCAATTTGAAACTTTTCAAAACATTTAAACACAAAACTATTTCTTTGTCTTTCAACACGTATCTTTCATTAATTCGTCGCTTTAAAATAAAATGCCGTCTTTAAAAAAGTAGTTCTACATATCCATTTACACTTTATTAGAGTTCTACGACAGTTACTTCTAAACTAAATAAGAACAAGAATGTTAATTCCACATTTTAAAACAATTAAAGATATTAAAATACGATCATGGCGTTATTGTAATAAAGCCTGGCGTCTTTGTCTTTCAAGCAACTGTTCACAAGCAAACAAACGCCATTCAACATCTCTCAGCACCCAATTTTCTTGCATCTGAATCATTCCCATGCCTTTGAAGCGTTTTGAAATTACCAAATCTTCTTGACTTTGATATGAGTCTTCATTAAGTAATGCCTCCAATTCTGAATCTTCGAAAACATTCTCTCTTCCACCCCAATGCCGTAAATGACGAAAATTTAGACAGTACACCGACTTTTTCAGTCCACTATAAATTTATGATGCCGATACAAATCGAGTAATGTTTCTATTGGGTTATGTTGACAGATGCTCAAATTTATTGCATCGTCTATGACCTATTTATTTCGACCACTAAAGCCATCTATAGGAAAACGGCGGAAGCAAAGGTGTACAACTAATACTTTACTTTTAAAATGGTATCACCTATAACTGAATAATAGTTTCTAAAACATAGGTTATTTGTGCAACCGAATCACATTTTAATGCTTGCTTATATAGTAATTTAGTGTATGTTTGAACCGGTGTACTTCGATTTAAAAAAAAAATCCCGCATAGGCGGCCACTCATATTTTCATATTTGTTGCCCACATCCACTTGATTTAGCATTTCTTTTCATTTCAGCTGTTCTCACAAAGATATTATCGACAATTTTACTCGAAACGTCCTCTTATAATGGCAGTTCAACATCTTTTATGAAAATATGCTAAGTTGTAACGGTAAAAAAACTTTGCATTACAAATTTTCGACGGCTTCACTGTTTATATCAAGCGAGCAAACAAGGAATTGTGCAGGGTTGGTTCAAGGAAGTAAATCATGTAAAGTAAATTTGCATCAATCGCATAGTAATTAGAGGTCAGGGAACATAGAGTATATTCACAGTTTTTTGGCATCTCAGAATTAAAAATTAGAGAAAGTGCATTACCTATTGCTTTAAATGCATTTTGTATAAATCAATACGATAGATTATTTATAACAAATGAAGTTCTGTGAATTCATTAAATGCATTTTTACTTTTGATCAGAC
Source organism: Crepidodera aurea (assembly GCA_949320105.2). NCBI lineage: Eukaryota > Metazoa > Arthropoda > Insecta > Coleoptera > Chrysomelidae > Crepidodera > Crepidodera aurea. Next base: position 33,944,115 of record OX439475.1, on the reverse strand, counting down.
TAAATATACATTTGTTTGGTATTTGATAAAAAGACTTACATTTAATTGGTTTTCTAATTACTCAATTACTCAACTCATGGTTAATTAATAGTGCCAAAATTTTACAGCAAAAGCTCAAAATGTCTACCTTGACTATCTAATTCGTTTCTATTCCAATTTGATGACCGCGACAACGTCCCTCACACTTTCGAATAACACTACCGGTGTCAAGTAGTCTTTGGGAGGCTGCTACAAACGTTTCACGAGCTGGTAATCGCCTTTCCAGAAAACGTAGTGAATAAATGCGTCTTGCTTCTTGAGAATTGCACCTAGCTTCCCCGTACAATAGAAGCATATCATGATATTCACGCACTGAATACATTTTAAATCACTTATTAATTAATCACACAAATCTAATAAAACCAATAAATCACTACGGTGTTCTAACGACGATACCGATTTCTGAACTGAGTAATTCCTCATTTCAGCGTGAAAGAAAAAACATCACTTTTTTTTGTTCGAATTATTGTAGTAAATAGCGGAGCAGAGTTGCCAAGTTACGCACATTTCAATATCTTGCTTTTAAAAAAATATTTTTTTTGGTTTAAATTAATGTTGAAGTGCAATTAGACGATTAAGTAATGAACTGATAATGAAATGGTTGTTATTCGTGCATGGATTTTGTATTTTGAAGTAGTATCTACTACTCACACATCCAAACTTTAATGTTAAATTTTTCGAAAACTAAGTTGTAATAAACTTTTTTGCAAGTCATAAGACATGGAATCATAGGTTGAAGTTACGAGACTTATTTACCTAACACCCTGTATATAGAAAAAATTGACTCACATATTTGCGGTATTTTGAATGATCCAGTGCTGCTTCTCTACTATTCTTGTGGATTTCCAGTTGTTACTTGATAGACATACCTAAAAAATAAGAAAACAATATTTCGTAATAAGCAACTCGAGAGGTTTAAAGTTATTAATCTTCGAGATGTGGATCTACCTTCAACTACTGCGCATTCTTGGGTAGAACACATTGCAAACCTTAAAGCGTGCCGGTAAAAAGCTAATGAGCATTTTAAAGCACCGGAAGCTTGAATCCCTTGGTGACGTTATGACCTTAGAGATTGGTATGTATTGACGTATGCTGAACTTTTCTGGAGAACAGCCAACTAGGCAATGATCGTCATGATAGCCAATATATGTAATGGATAAGGGCATCCGAAGATACTATGTAAATTTTTGAGATAGTTCTCCGACGAATTATTAACCTGTCTCTGTCTTTGTAAATTTTCCCAATATTTACTACACACCGTTGTATTTGGAATTTCATAAAAGGGATACTAGGCCATTTATCCCATTTATGAAAGAAAATTGTTTTAAAATATTTTATTTAAAATAATAAAAGACAACGTTATTTCCCAGCAACTTATGCTTCATTTTTTTCCTATCAAGTATACACGCTGTATTAACAATAAAATTTTAAAATCGTCCCTGTACCCAGTAAGGTTTGTTTACATGAACTTTTTAAGATACGATTACAATATTTTTAATCAAGACATTAGAATGGCTATTGGTATTTGTAAAATTTTGCATTTTTATATTTATAATCTTACGAAAAATTAGGGACATGCAGTTACTATGGTGTGATAGGATAACTAGCATATAATCAAATAATTATCATTTTAACAGAGTAGGTTATCTAGTGTTCAGTTGTGTTGATAGTTTTGTAAAATGTGGTTAACAATCGAAGTACCTTTTTTGCTATTTTATAGTTCATGTCTTATGGTTGGTAAGTTTTTGTTCTTTGTTTAATATTGTTACTTTCATGGAATAGATACTATCATCAATTTGCCAGATTTGTCGTGCTTTAATTCTAGTAATTTTTTAAAGAAATTGCAATATTAAAATGAACCACATAGAATTTATAAATTTTTTTATTGGAAAATTAAATCATAATAATTATTTACGTAACGTGTGTGTAGCGACACTTTTGACGAATGTGAACTTTGTCACAATATTTTTTTATAGAAATAGCTAATTATTACCAAAAATGCATGAACACATCAGGTTTAAAAAATTCCTTACCTAAAATTATTAGTAGAAAAATACATTAATAACAATATTAATATAAATATAAAAAAATAAACATTGATAACTGGATTTTACAAAAATATTTTACAAAATACAGAAACAAGAATTTGAAATTGATTTTCTACAAATCTTGTTATTTTCCGCCTCGATCAAAAACATTTAAAAAAATAAATGATTATTAGGTGACGCAAGATGCAAAGGTTAATAAAAAATATTCGTCCAGTTGTATATTTTATTGATACCCTATATATTTGATTATTTTTTCATTAGTCAAAACAGTCAGATTTTGTGGTTTCAGCCAATAAGAGCTCAGGATCCTAACCAATCATTGTGTTTTATACTGATAAAACCGCTTCTTCGTATTTGTTTTTTGATTAAACTGTGTTTACCTGTTTTGAAATGTCAAATATAAACATTTAACAACTTTTATTTAGCATTATCAATTATTATTATACTAAACAAATTTAGTTGTAAACTAACCTGTTTATTCGTTTATTCACACACACAACATCAGTTTTTGAATACCCAAATACTTAAAAATCCATAAATCTCTTAAAAACTGACAAATGTCAAACTCTATATCCGAATTAAGCCAAACGCAATCCCGTATGCCTTGGTGGCCCTGTATTTAATACTATAACAGCTCATGATGTTTCAATTTAAATTGATAAAGAAAATTTTCAACATTTGTGTGTAAAGTGTCTTTTGCATAAATGACTATATTCTATGTTTTTAATACACAATGATTCAAAAAAATAACCTTCTAAATACCACACGTCCTCTCAAATTTTACCTGCGGACTCGTGATTTTATCAATCAGTTTGTTTTCGTGGTTTTTTCTAAATAAAGCCATTTTCGTGAAAACCAAAAATTTTATCGATACAATTTGGTGGTATTACCTTTGATTAAAAAATCAATAATTGAGGGGTCTAAGAATTCTATAAAAATAATAAAAATCATTTTAGGAATTTTTCCAAAGAAATATTAATATATATGAAATCTTTTATACCTCGTTAAGTGCTCAATGACGTGGGTGTTTGACGCGAGTGTTGTCTAATAGTAGGGTCATCTAAAATGAATTTTTTATTGAAATTCTTAAAATATAAATAATTTTACATGGCGCGAACCAGGATCTTTTTAAAAAAAAAAAAGAAATCCTTTTTTTGCCTATAAAAACCTTGTAGAATAAAAGCGGCTAAGGTAAACAAAAAATATCCGGGTTTGCGCTATGTAAAATCGGATTACGAAGACAATGAGTCACTTTGCATGTAAATCGGCTGAACGTTATTTGAGTTATCATCCGCACCAACTCAGAAACACGTTTTAAGAAACGCGTTTAAAGTTTTTGATAATAATTTATCGTTATGTTTTAAAATCAACCGCAGATATACGAAATAAACTAATACTATAAAGTATGGATGTGAACATAAACTATCTAAGTTGAAACACTATCGTCGACCACTCAACCAAACACAATTTTAACACACTCTACGCGCGTTTCGCCAACTATGTTGGTTTGCCAGCTTCGACTAACGTCTCAGCCGGCAAACTCCATAATCGTTCGAAAAAGAATCACTTCTCTACTTGCATCATAAACTACTATTTCATAAGAAAATAAGTAACTTTATTGAAAATTCAAATTTGCAACACTAAATAAATCCTCTTATATTATCGCCGGCATTGTTGATATTTTATAATCTACAATTTTGAGTCATAATAATATTTGTTTTTGGTACCGATATGTTGATAACGTGCTGGTCAGGACTTCAAGTGGAATTGATTACATTTTTGAGTTACGCCATGATAACAAAAATAAATATTTTTATTATTTTCGACACTAACATACAATCTTCTAGAAAATAATTAATCAAATTAATAGAATTAGGAGACAGGCCAATTGAGTATTGACAGTATTAATTTACAATTAACGATGTCAAAGGCTCTGCTAAAATCTACACCACCATTGGGATTCTTTCAAGATATTAAGTCTTAATAATATCGTCCACTTAAAGAAAAACAGTTGCACAATTTTATTCTTGAATAAAACCTGACTCGTTTTAATTATCTTTCTTTGATATACATTTTTTTTTAATTCAACAACCTGTACATTTTTTCTTTTTTAATTCTGCCCTTTAATTTAGTAATAGTTCGCCATAGTTTCACACTTGAGATTTCAAGTAGTACCAGAGGTAGAGGTAGAAATCTCAGAAACTAAAACTAAAATACAATAAAAGCTTTAAAATAAGGCTCTTTGGTTTAGAACCCTCATAGATCATCAGCACTGAAGCCTAAAAACTGTATTCTTCTTGTCAAAGTTAAATTTGCGATAGTGTAAACAAAATTACAAATATAACCAAAAATTTTTGTTTTTAAGAAATTTAATTATTAAAGTTATGACCTACAAAGTATGTTACAACGTCTTGCATTTCCCGGAAAATTAGTCTAGAACTGTCTACAAACACTACTTGTTCTGGCTTACCAAAACAAGGTAACGCTTAGATAGGTCCAAGGGCATAAAGGGATAAAAGGTAACGAGGAAGCAGACGCCCTGGCTAGAAAAGCCTCAGCGACCGTATTCACTGGTCCTAAACCGTCATTTGGTATTCCTAAATCCTCAGTACGACTCTTGCTGACTAGGTGGGCCAACAAAACAGTAAACGAATGGTCAAAGCGCCATCAAAAGTACTGACAGATGATATTCTGAATATAAGCAGAAATCAAACAAAACATGTCATGGGACTAATAACCGGACATTATCACCTTAGGGAACACCTACATGAAATGGGTATACCCATATGTAAATTATGCAATGAGGAGGATGAAACAGCCTCTCATATTATACTAGAATGCTAAGTACTCGCACACTGGAGGTAGGAAGACTTTCCAAAAGAAAATGTGAAAAGGCTACTCCGCCTGATAAAGGTAACAAACCTTTCCAGCTGAACATAACGATGTAACTCACGTGGTACAATAAGTCTTAAGGCTGCAGTATTGAGGCATTCATAGACCTCAGTCAGATCGTCAAAATCAATCAATCAATCAATAAATCAGTTTCAAATATAAACAAAAATTTTTGTTTTTAGGCAATTTAATTGTTAACCTTATGACCTACAAAGTATGTTACAACATCTTGCATTACCCTGAAGCTAACTGTTCTAGACTAGGTAGATATACTGACAAGGAGACTTTAGAACTAGAAAAAATAGTACAACCTCACGCTGGTACGATAAACGCTGTTGTAGAGATGGTTCCATGTGCGGTTCCAGTTCTTTTGACGTTAATAATAGGATCGTGGTCGGATAAATTTGGAAGGAAGCCTGTTTTGCTGTACGTACTATGTTGTAAGTACTTCATTTGTAACTTGAAAATCAGATTATTCCATACACAACAAACTAAAGAGAAATCAACATATTAAAAAAGCAATTTGATAAAAAACAACAGCAATATATCACTTAATTGTAAATATTAAAACTCATTAGACCACAACATACTTATTTGTAAGGCTACGAGTCTTTTCTCGGCTTCATTTATCAGTTAGTAGCATACCTATAAGGGTAAAAACACAGTGGAGCAGAGCAGGTCGGGCGTGTACACGGTGGAGCATAGCAGTTAGCTGGGATAGTAGCAGTGAACTTAGCTGTAAGCTGATATAATTGCCAAGTCGATTGTTTACATCGCTTAGAGCGAGGATGCCCCGACTCGCGCACGCGCATTGACACGTTTTATGTGGCGTGTTCAGTGTTGCCGTTAAGGGAATTTTATTTTATATGTTTTACGTGTGTATTTATTTACTTTTGATTACTTTTTATTCTTTGTGTATCTATAATAAAGTTTATTTTGCTTCATTCCATAAATTCATACTGATCGATGGCGACTTTTTACTTTGTTAACGCTGGCAGCACTGCGTGTTCTACATGGAATCATTCACTTCATTTTCTCTGTGAAGTACAGACAGTTGTGTTGTAAATACGTAAGTTTTTGTAAGTCGTTTAGTAGCTGAATTATCAGAAAGTAACTCTTCATCACTAGAACTTGCCATCTTTAACGCGCCGACCTGCGACTGACTGAAGCTCCAGTGTGTGTGTGTGTGTTTACAGCTTCCTGTCAGGTGACCAGCGAGTATGCGAGTAAGCGCTGAGCTAGGCTACAAGCGACCTGCCCTGCTCCACTGTGTTTTTACCCTAAGGAATCACGCTTTAATTCTACATCGCTGTAAGTGAGTAAGCGACCAGCTAGACTACCAGCGACCTGCACCGCTCTACTGTGTTTTACCCTAAGGAGTATTAGGATTAAAGATAAAACTTTATTTTAGTGTACGTTTTTAGGCATGACAATTGGGTTTGCAACGAATGCTATTATATTATTATTTAAAGAAATAAATCCATGGTACATAATTATAGCAGCTATCCCATCTATGGTTTGTGGAGGAACGACAACATTTTTTACCGTAACATTAGCTTACTTAAACGATATATCTACACCAAAAACTAGAGCCTTAAGGTACGTAATGGCAAGATATAGAATGGGTGTTTATGCTTTCAACATTCTCCAATGCTTCTGTCATATATTATTGATATCTTAATTTTAAAAGTCTTTTGGGTTTTTTAGTAGAATTTTCGTTTTTCTTAAAATCATTGAAATGTTCACTCCTTTAGGATTGAATTTTATTATAATAAATATTCACAGAGAAAAACGAGTATGTCCTCGCAATAGTCAAAATCTAAAATCTTTTTTTTATAATTTTAGTAATAAATATTACTTATTTATACTTTCTACTGTTGCCATCATTTCATTGAATTCTTTTAATCTGTACAACTTATCGAATCGTTGCATTTCAATCTGGGACGTCCTATTTCATCCTTGCTTCATATATTCTTCTTGGTGTTCTTCCTTCTATTCTGAGAAGGTACCTCCTTTCTTCAATAACTTACTTGTTCTGTTGGTTTTGACTCAAGTTATTTCTTACTTTGTTCGAATCATAATCGTAGTACCAGCCTTCAATAATGTTATACTTAAAATTAAATTTTAATAATTTTTGTTGTAGAATGGTGACTTTCGACGTCATTCAGATCTTATCTTCTCTTTTTGGAGGACTTAGTAGCTCCTATGTCCTTTACGCTACGAGTTATGCAGCTGTATACGGCATAGGTAGCGCATTTGTAGCGTTTTCAGCCATCTACACCTACTTCTTCATTCCTGAATCTCTTCAAAATAAAAGTAGTGACAAACCAAGCTTATCCAACGTTTTTACCTGTAATAACATTACGCAACTTTTTAAATTAGCTGGAAAGAAGCGACCACATTATAAAAGAAGTATTATTTTATTGATAATTTTGTCAGTATTTAAGAAATAAATTAGGTTGGACTTTAACAAAAAGAAATGTTTTTGGAGCTTGGTCAAGTGCTGTTATTATAATAACTACTTTGATGATTACATTTTTAATGCATAATCTAAAAGCTAAAGAGATTGCACTGATTTTGTTGGGGCTAGTTTCAGGAATTGGAAGTAGTTTACTATATGCTACTGCTGATAGTGATGAGTACATTTATGCTTGTAAGTATTAATTTTAACACTTTCTTTGTTTCTTTCTTTATCATATGTCATCTGCATTTCAGTTCTAACAATCAGTTCCTATGATACTCCCCCTCCTATGTGAAAATTCTTTTAATACAATTAAAAATGCTTAGATTTAGAAATTCTACTTGCTCATCCAGATGAGAACTTTTTTTTTTCTGTTGATAGTTCCAGAACAGCGCTGGGAGCCGTACTTCAACAATATTCTAAAGACTAATGCACACCCATTGCTTTAGTTTCAAAAAAATTTTCTCAGGCTGAAACTAATTACTCTACTTTTGATAGAGAACTGTTAGCAGCCTACCATGCTGTCAAACATGTTCAATTTTTCCTTGTAGGTAGAGAGTTCACTATATTTACTGATCATAAACCTTTCATAAAAGCGTTATTTAGTAAAACTGAAAAATCTCCAAAACAAATAAGACATTTGCAGTATACTTCTGACATTAGACATGTTTCAGGGAAATTAAATGTTGTTGTAATTGAACCTGAAACAGTTTTATTACACACTGTACTTTGCTATGAAACTATTTTTATCAGATTTGATGGTCCCTCTTTATATAATATTTTTTTAGCTATACCTGTGGGTCTGTTTGGGGGCGTAGCAAATCCATTGTTAAGAACAATATTAGCGAAGATGATGGTAGCCAGTGAAATGGGCAAAATATTTTCCTTGCTGATGGTTTTAAACAGTTTTTGCTTGCTTGGTTCTGCTTTGGGATATCAGCAAATTTATAATAATACACTCGAAACTCATCCAGAAATGTTTAATTATGTTAGTATTGGATTGAATATAGTTGTGATATTAGCTGTTGTGTAAGTATAAATAATTTTTATATCAAAAAGCCGTTAAAACTATAAAAAATAAAGATGACCTTCAAAGTTTATGCTGGCGAAAAGCAATTATATATAAAAAACACAAATAATAGCAAATATAGTGTAATTTAAGGTAGAAAATGCTTAGATAAGCAAGACATTTAAAACAAAAATTAAACGCTGACAGTATTTAATTATTCAATATTACAAATAGTTTAAACTTTTTAATCTAAAAAAAAATGGTAGAATATAGAAATAATAGTTACATAATAAATTCTTTAAAAAAGCAAATATATTAGCAAAAATTAAACGTTATCATACACACATGGAATTAGAAATATGTATAATCATTCAGGTAGCTTAAAAAAAGTATTTTAAAGGTTATGTTGATTCAGATATGGGTAATTTACTAATTCCAGACCAAATAATATTTTTATTAATTTACCAAAAGTTTTACAGATGTTTAACTATAATATAAATTACAATTTACTTCCTTTATATTACAGTAGTTGACATTTCAGAATTAGATGCAAATTTTAGGCCAAAGTTATGTTTTTTTAATATAACAAGCTGTATTTGATTCTAAATTTGAATTTATAGATGATAGCACATTTAAGAACGGGTTCAACATTTTGCCTTAGAGTCCAATAATTCAAAGGTAAAGGTCAATAGCAGAAAAACTGATAAATGAAGAATAAGAGAGATTTGACAACTTAAAAAAGAAAAAAATCATCATGCGTAAGGTCAGCGGCTAGACCAACTAAAAGGTCAATTATGCTGAATCTTAAGAATCTCAAAAACACTCATACAGAGGTTTTCGTTCAGATATTTTTTACTCTTGTCGTTAATATTGAATTTGCTGTCTTGATTGTTTAAAAATTCATAATGAGCAACCCGAAAAACCCATACAAGTTTTTGGGAGCTTACTGAACAGTTTAATAATTAAGATTTAATTTTTTTTCTGTAAATGTGTATTTCATTTTGTTATGTATCATTTTTGTAAGATGCCGCTTTCTAAAATGCCTACTTGTTTATTTTCGGATTGTTATTGCACTCCAAATAAAAAAAGACTTCACTACAATTGGATTCCAAACAAAGCTTTTTGATCTTCAATATTTTTATAAGTAATATCATAAGGACATCTAATTTTTTTCACAGGAAAAATTAGATGCCCGAATGGTATTTGACAAGACTATTTTATGAGTAACAGATTATTCTGCATACACATATCTTACAAAATATACTACCTATTATATATGCATACATAATAAATAAGTAGGTATTAATTTGAAAACTGAAAAACAGATAATTTATTTAATCACAAAATACTACAAACTTATTTATTTATGGTACAATTAAAATATAAATTGCAATTTTGGTACACAGTAGGAGTATTGTTTGAAATCTTTGTTAAATCATTGATAACGTTGGGTATAGGTAAATCATTAATGTTGTTGATGGGTCCAGCTGTAGAGTGAGAAGCTCGAGGAGTGGCTGCAGGATATTCTGGTTTCTGTTTTTAGCTGGAGGTTCTGAGGCGTCACTTCTAAGGGTGTTTACGATGTTGGAATAATGCTCATTATCCATTTGCAGATAAGGCTTAATTGAGTTGGCTGAACTGTGGCTAGTAATTTTAATTAATTGTTGTTCACCCATCCGTCCTTTAGCCAGGTTACTGACTGCTGTCAACCGCATAAAGTGGTTTGTTATTTTTATTTCTTTTGTATTGAATCCTTCCTTCTCTGCTGCTTCCTTAGTCCATTTCAAAAGTTTGTTTTTTCCCACTGGAGTGTTTTTGTATCATCCACTCGATTGTTCTTTGTTCCATGATGGGTTTACTGTTAAGAATAATCTATCAGGTGTTATTTTAGATGAACGTTTAACCATTCGAATTTTAAAAAGACAGACTGGACAAAAGGTAGGGTTCATTTTTTTTCCACCCTGGGCCATTTTATTGAAGAGAGGATTATATTCTACTCTTCCTAAAAAGTAGGATTTTTGAAAATCAGTAATTTTAAAAAATATGTAACTATGTTATCTACCTGTTGTAATCCCAGAATTATCCACTTCCTCTTTAAAATAATGAACTCTGCAATTGACTGCTTCTCCACCTCCCCAGGCGAGTTATACTGAAGCTATATGGTAAAATTTTCGCTGGAGTCCCGCCGGAGTGTCTTCGTCCCATAATAAAACCATTGCGTAGTATTCTTCCAATTTTAATGAAGCAGAGCTCGATTTCCTTTTATTGGCGCGCATCTCCAAATTCCTTCGTTTCGCATTACGAGCTTCCCTACTAGACTTGAAAATAATATCTTTAAATGGATCAAAAATTATTTTCCACTTCATAAAATACATCTCTTGCATTTTTGTTGTAACGGTGTTCCACATTGTCTTCACAACTATTTCTTTGTAATTTTCACCGTTTTCTTTCTTCATGTTGCACGCCCAATCTTTCAAGATTAAGTTTAGTTGATCTAAACTTGTAGTTTCCAAAAGCTCGTATTTCGTTGCCTTGCAGAATTCCGTAAACTGTTTCAATATTGACGTAGGGGTTAGAACGGTATTGTACGGTACACTTTTCTCAATCGCCAGATCAATATTAGTGATAGAATCACTTCCAAAGCGACTCGTTTTCACTACATAAGCTGACTAGCACTGTTTTAAAAACAATATTACAAAATTGTTTAGCGTCATTTTTTGATGTCCTAGGAGACTATAATTACTTGTTATCAAAGGTATTGTAATTTTTGGCGACAACAGCTGTCAGGTTTTGCCGCGGATAAACTCGAAAAAACTGCTGACAGGAGCTGTCATAAAGTTTTTTCATCTATAAATTATTTGTAAATCAAAATTGCGCCTTTGTGATTGGTGGAAATTAAGACGGGAAATAAAAGTATAACAATATATGATAATGATATAAAGTTCAAGTTGATTTAAAAAAATTGGAAAAATTGTTTCAACTGCCCATGTAAGCAATTTAATTAATAATAATAAAGTAAAGTATACTTATTGATTTTAACCATAGTCGAAAACCTATAAGGTTAAACAATTTTCATCGAAATTTAGATGTAACGTTTAAAATACTCTTTATAATCCATTAGAACTTAGTATTATTGTAATGAGGGCATAAAAAGGAAGTTAAATGTAAAATCAATTACAAAAATACAATTTTGGTCTAGACAATTTATAACTTATTGTTCTTAGAGTGGCTACAATTTCCTTAATTATTTTTTGATGTATCAAAGGATACAGAAGATACTGGACATTATAATCAATTATCTTTTATAAAAAAGCACGTTACCATCATTTTTGTTTCAGATTTGTTATGATCATTGAATTTAGTTTACCAACTGAAAAGAAAGAAATCGGAAATATAACTGCAACTAGTAGGTACTGAAAAACTGACTGACCGTTGACAGTGTATAATTGGAATAATTTATTTTATTTAAAATATAGTTTAATATTTTTTCCGGTTATTGGTTTTATTGTTTTATTAAATAAAATAATAATTGTAAAATACACCGAAGTAATATAGGAAATGAGAGTATTGGATATTTTATGTTTACACAGCTTTAGTTTTAAAAATAAAGAGTATTTCTTTAAATACATAATTTTGTTTATTTTATTTTTATTACATTATTACAAGTGGATATAAAAACAAAATATGCCAAAAGTTTGCCATTGGAGTGACTCTGTAAATCTACCCATTTGCTTTAAAATAAAAATCTCTTGAAGACTCATTTATACAAAGTATTTGAAAGAAATTTCCTAAAAATGTATTAATGTTTGGTATATTCAGAATTATTCATGTTCCTATTGTTGACAAAGAAAATTAATATGAAGTGCCTCGAGGTTCAGTACGTGGACCAGTCTTATTCAAAATATATATTGATTGGTCTCCCCTTCAGGCACTGTAGAAGTGATAGTTAAATTCATTCATTCATTTTTGTAAACAAATGGACCAACTACTATAAACAACAAAACAAGATTTGAAATTTACAAAGTCCTTTTCCTGCAATAAACTCACAATCCATTGTTAAATAAGAAAAGAGTGAAATGAGTTTGAAACAGGAAATTAGCGTTAAAAATCTGTTTTGTTGTTTACAGAATATTCCGATGAAAAAGTGATTCATTTTTTACAATAAAATTATTTTTTTAATATTTTGAAAATTATTGGATTTAATTTGGAATTCAGAATTCAAGAGATCTTATTACAAATTTCTGCGCTGTTTCTAAGTTCTATAATTATATACATGGTGTTAAAAGTGACTCGAATCGTTTCGTGTAAATAGTACAAGGCATATGTGAGATCAGTTTTGCGAAAACTTTGAATTATCTAAAAAAAAAATTGGGAACCTTAAAAGATTCTTTTATTAAAACCACTAAAAACACGTGACCCTCTTATATTGATTTTGGAATTGGTGACTATTGACATGCGACCTCCAAACTATGTTTTTCTGAAAAATGTCAACTGATAAAAGATAATAATTCTTGTATTTACCAAATTCCAAGATTACAAACAATTACAATAGTTGATTTCTAACTAACTATAACTGATATCAGATATGAATTGATTCAATAACTAACTATTTAAAATCCTAAAATGTCGTTGTTTTCTTTACTGCATTTATTTTTATTCAGTTTTATTTATTAAGCTCGTAATTTAAATATCTTTGTAAAATAAAATACTTATATACTTGATTTCATATACAATGTGTCCAATTAAGTCGGCACCATATGGAAAACTTTTTTATTATTTGTTTTATGAAAAAAAGTAATTCTTGATAAGACGCTGTGCATGGTCTAAAACCTAAAATCATCATATATCATATTTTTTTAGTCGTATACGAGGTTTGTCACAAAATATGAATTTTGCTCAAGAGTAAAGTACGTTTATTTTTGAAGTATGAAAAAATAGTTTTTAAAAAAACTTGTTTTTACGCCAACATATCAATTTTTAAGATATTCCGACCTTAACAAAATTTTTATTTTTAATATTTTTTGATACACCCCCGTAACTGACAATTTTGAATTCATTGAAAAATTTAAGAATGTTTACAAACCCATAATAGACTTCCGTTTATAAGCAAAAAGTTAGCCCGGATTAAAATTTTTTGATATTCCTTGTAGCCAACTAAATATTTTGCAAATTTAATTCCTGCTTATTGATTATAATATGATGCAGAACTTTTTATCAAGAATATTTTTTTTGAAAATTCAATAAAGGCAATTTTTATTTGTTGTCAACTTTTTCAGACATACTAACCACACCATCCAACAATATTAACAAAAATTGGTATGTAATTCTGGTCTTTTCATTCCTTTTAAGCTTTTTCAATGAATTCAAAATTGTCAGTTACGGGGGTGAATCAAAAAATGTTAAAAATGAAAATTTTCTTAAAGTTGGAATATCTTGTTCAAAATCGGTATATTGACGTAAAATATCATTAGAAACAAGTTTTTTTAATAACTTTTTTTTCATATTTTAAAAATAAAGGTACTTTATTGAGCAAAATTCATATTTTTTGACGACTGTAAAAATTTGATATCTGATAGTTGCATTTTAGGTTTTAGACCATGCACGACTTTTTATCGAAAATAACTTTTTTCCTAAAACAAATAATAAAAAAGTTTTCCATATGGTGTCGACTTAATTGGACACACTGTATATAAAAATTCAAGTAAACTTGGGAATATCAAACTGATTAATTACAGATATCTGCTTCCTCCCAAAAAAATTTCGAATTTCTTATTTAAGTTTTCTCCGCAATTCCTTTCTGCCTCTGTTCAAGATTCTCGTTGTATTCCAGTCCATATTAAAATGCAGGGTGAGCCATAATTACTACTAAGCGTAGGTTACGGGGTTCCCTTTACTAAAAATGTCCTGATTGGACCATGGACGAGAAGCGAGTGTTAACGTACATCCCTTCTGGTTATAGATTTATAGGTTCTTCCCTTATAGACAAATCGTGGTTGGCTGAATGAAAAAAAAAGGTTTGGACAAAATGTACATTAATAAAATGTGGAAAATATAGGGGGTGTAAAATATATGCCCCGGCCCAATTTAAATATCAATTTATATATAGGAAATTAATAAAAATCCCTATTCAATAAAAATAAATATTCTTTGTCTACACCTAAAAAACGCAATTTTAAACGATAGATATAACCCCTGATTTTTTTTAATAAAAGTGTGGGCTACAAAAAGTTACAATCCAGTTCTGTTGCTTTTCGAATAACCCCACATTTTTAATGACAATTTAGCAGCGATTATTTCAAGATTTTTAATCACTTCATTAATGTTTTTTTTTTGTTTTGAAATTTTTCGAACAGTTACAACCACATTATCGGTCAGAGACTACCAGTCGGTAAATGGTGCTGTTAAGTTTATTATAGATATAATATTTATATACATATTTACAATTTTGTAAAAATAAAGTCACAACAATCAGTTAATGTAAATATAAACGTCGGATATGATACTGGTGGTGTATAAAAGATGGTTGAGAGCGTCTTATATCTATAACGGTATTTGTCAAATATAAAAAAAACTTTACCAGTATTATTATCTCGTAATTAGGTGTGTGAATTTCGTGTTAAAAATGAGGAATTTCAGGTTAACAGTGGAAGTACCTTTCCTCCTATTTTATGGTACCTGTTTAATGGATGGTAAGTTTTTTTTTTTTAACCAATATTACTACTAATTAAGAAATATGTATTGAATTGGTTTTCTAAAACGGTGTTTTCTTTATCAAAAACGATTAAAACCAAATTACTGTGATTTAATTCAAGGTCATCTCTTACGTAGAAAATATTCTATTTAAATAAGAATATGAAATGCCTATTTCAGAGTTCATTGTTCATTTAAATGTTTTTTAATTTTTACATACAATCTGTAAGGTAATAGTGCCCCACTCCCAGGTCAACTTGCTTATATGAAAAGGTTTTTTGGCAATTAATGTAATTATGTGATTTTAATGGGCACATAGGGGTACTAGTGTAGCTGAGCTTGTGCGTTCATCTAAGCTAGGACTGCATACACACACAAAACATATTGGACTCTTTCTCTAGCCCACGTTCTCGGCGACTTGGATAGTCAACAATATTTATCATATAGAGGTGTAGATTTGCAGCACTCTGTTCACATAGCTGATGTGTGGCGATTTAATTGTTTTTTATAGGCCTACTTCTACATGCCTCGACAACCTTTTGCTAGCGGCAAAGCTGTCACAGATTTTTGTGCAATTATATTTTTATTTCAGAGAGCGTTAATGCTAGTGAAGATTCTTGTCATATGATATATTGTACTGAAAGTTTGTGTATTTGCTTGCTCATTCCCAAGATTACTCCGAATTCTATTGTTACTATAAAATATTTAGATAAGCGGCTTTAGCATTTCATAGCACGCATGGATTATCTTTAATTTATTATTTTAATGATTGTCGAGGGCAAGTAGAGCCTTCCTGAAATTGCAGTATGCATTATGCCTGTCATTTCAGCCAGGAATACTCTTGAAATATTGTTGCAGGTCCTTAGAAAGTATATCTGCACCTATACCCTAGTTTGTTTTAAAACCATTAAAGAATGTGTCTGTGACAAATCATGCCGATTTAATATACCTAACTTTATAATTTTTTTAAGAATATAAATTTTGGGGGTACTCATAAGGACCAGAAGTGGTTCCGTGAAAGACGCCTCTTCTATTTGGTACGCATCTCCTTCCTTCATATCTCAAAGTCATACAAGCTGCACTTTAAAGGCTCTGGTTTTATTACTGCTTCCTCTATAAGGTTGCTTATCTTTTATTTTTGGATAGTATAATTTCTGTTTTCTTAGGGTCATTAGTCAATTCCTACTCCCTACACTAATACTTTTAAAGCAGTCTCCATCATGTTACCGATTATTTTTTAAATGTTGTCATCTTCATAAGAGGGTGTAAAAAAACCAGTTTCATAAAGCAGTCTTATAAGGGTATGGATCCCTACCTACCAGAAAATAGGAGCGAGAAATCGATCTAGGGGATCATATGAGAATGGTTTCTCCCACGGTGTTATTGAACATAAAGTCTATCCATGTGATCAATTGATCCTTACATACATACACCTAGAGAGTGAACAGCTACAACAGTGTAAAATACAAACACTAATCATTTTGCTAATATACGTGGTCTTTAAAAAAAGACTATATGAAGCTAAGTTCTTCATCCTTTCACAATAATCCATTCGATTCTCTGCATCATCTTCTGTCAACTTTTGTACCATTTTTCGGAATTATTTTGTGAAACTTTGGGTCTTATCATTAACACAGACAAAACTAAATATATGGTTGCGGAAGGAAACACTAAAAAATCTGATTTAGACCTTAATGATTTTGCATACGCCAACTAAATTGACTGTTAAGGAGTAAAAATTTATTTCTAAAAATAAAAATAATTATTTATAAAACCATCATTCAGCACATGCGCTTCCTAAATGAAACGAGGAAATAAAAGGAATGATAAAAGTAGATAAATACATACTTGAGACAACGAATGAAAACAAAGTAGTACGGAAATACTTCCCATCAGATCGTAGAACAACAGTGAGACCTTCTGTGAGTTCCCTGTAGCAGATAGGGATCTGGAAAAGGGAGATTATGAACTTAATATAGGTACATAATAAACAAAAAGCTTTTAATCTATATTTTTATTTGCAGGCAACTTAATTATCAACCTTATGACATACAAAGTATGTTACAACATCCTTCATTACCCAGAAGCTAACTGTTCTAGGTTAGGAAGGTATACCGACAATGAAACGCAGGCACTAGAGAAAATTGTACAACCTCATTCTGGTCTTATGACTGCAGTTACAGAGATGGTTCCTGGGACACTTCCAGTTGTACTGGCATTAATTATAGGATCATGGTCTGATAAATATGGAAGGAAACCGGTTTTATTACTTGTACTTAGTTGTAAGTGCATAATTTTTAATTAAACAATAATTTTGATTGGACTTTACTAAATCAATTTTACATACTTTTAGGTATGACTCTTGGATTAGGAATAAACGCCGTCATGCTCTTATTTAAAGAATTAAATCCGTGGTACCTAATGATATCCACTATTCCAACTATGAGTTGTGGAGGAGTAACGACCTTTCTTATTGTCACACTGGCTTACTTAAACGATCTTTCTACCCCAGAAACCAGAGCGCTAAGGTAGGTTATAAGGATTTCTCCTTCTACGGGTTCCATTTAACTCCTTTCAACGACCTGCAAAGCAAGCTTTGATTTTGCATCTATAATTTTAATTTATATTTTTAGAATGGTCACATACGACATTGTCCAAATCCTAGCTTCTCTTATTGGAGGTTTAAGCAGCTCATACATCCTCTACGCTACCAGCTATGCTGCTGTATATGGTATAAGTTGTGGAATACTAGCATTTTGTACCATCTATACCTACTTCTTCATACCAGAATCTCTTCAGAACAAGTGCAACGAAAAACTAAGTCTTTCAAGCGTTTTCACTTGCAACAATCTCACAGATCTCTTTAAAATAGCTTTCAAGAAAAGAAGATACCACAGAAGAGTTGTTATTCTGCTGACCGTTTTCGCTGTTATGTTATTAGGCTTCATGGCGAATGGGGAGACAAACGTTAAAACGCAGTTTTTGAGAAATAAATTAGGGTGGACGTTAACGATGAAAAATGTTTTCGGAGCTTGGTCAAGTGTACTTATTATAATTACTACTTTGATCATGACTTATTTGTTGCACAATAAGTTGAAAATTAAAGAAGTTCTACTAATATTCTTGGCATTGGTTTCGGGAATTGGAAGCAGTA
Organism: Crepidodera aurea; assembly: GCA_949320105.2. NCBI lineage: Eukaryota > Metazoa > Arthropoda > Insecta > Coleoptera > Chrysomelidae > Crepidodera > Crepidodera aurea. The sequence continues at coordinate 33,925,822 of OX439475.1, read as the reverse complement.
TATTGTATGCTTATGCTGATAGTGATGGGTACATCTATGCATGTAAGTACTGAGTATTCTTTGATACTATTTTTGTTTTATTATATACGGACAGGTTTTTCTTCCTAAAAACAACTTTTTTGTAAATTAATGGCAGATGTATTCCTTTGTCTTTTACGTGGGATTTCCAGCGGGTTAGCAAGGTTATGATATCCAAATATTTATACTTATACTGGTTTTTTTTCTTTGGGGCATTACGCGCGTAGTGTGGGGCTCCAAGTTGGTGTAGTGCAAGCCTTGTGTACCCACTACCCCCTGTCAAGTAGCCTATGTGTATTGTCGTCCTAGTTTACCAGGTTCGATTAGTCAACCGGAAGGCAGGCTATTTCGTCTTTAGACTTTCATACTTCCTGGCATTACGCTTGTCTCACTCGTTTTCATTATTTGCCTTATCCTTTCATGCAGGGAGTCCGATTTGTAACATTATTGGTATAATAGTTTCTGGCTGTACACTATCTATACGTGCCGATCTTATCACCATAACTCTATTTTCTTTCCATCTGCTGCATTGACAGATAGTTTGTTCCCTCATGTCAATTATTAAAATGCAAAAAATTCATCAAGGAGTAGCCGACAATCTTGAATATCTTGTGTATCTAATCCATCATTCACTATTTTTCTTTATATCCTAATTGATGGGATTAAATTTTTTTCTTCAATGTTCATTGGTTTTATCCCTTTTAGTTGCAGCTTTTTAAACAATTTCGATATTACAGATAGTAGACAGATTGGTCTTTATAATGATGCTTCGTAGGTTCGTGGATCATTAAGACTCATTTATTAGATTGGTCAGTTTTATTATAGCTTTCTTTGGTAATTGTTTATGTATTTCTCCAGCCATAAGATTACTCTGCTATAAAAGGCTTCGTTAAAGAGATAGGCCAAAAAAATTGGCTGGCCAAAAATAGGTGAAACAATGTGGAAACGAGTAGTAGAAACGGGCCGCTTCTATCTATCTGTTTGGTGGAGGTGTCGATACACTGCGACCTGTAACATCTATTGTGCCCCAAATGGGCTACGTAGCGAGAGAAAAATAATTGAAAAAATTTAATAAAAGAGGTCAATATTATGTATTTTTTTATCAGGCATATTTAAAATAGGATCAAACTAGGATTTATTACGCATTTTTATAATCAATATAAACTTTTCCATGGCGCCAATAGTTTCAATTTGGTTTAAAAATATATCAGATACTTAATCTAATCAAAAAGTAAAGTTATAACTACCCTGTCATATATCTAGTCTACAAAGAATATTTTAGGAAATTGTGTAAGATAAATTTCCCTATTTTCAGCTGTACCAGTAGGTATTTTCAGTGGATTGGCAAATCCAATGTTAAGAACCATTTTGGCGAATATGATAGTTCCCGGTGAAATGGGCAAAATGTTCTCCTTACTGATGGTCCTGAACAGTTTTTGCCTGTTAGGTTCTGCTTTGGCATATCAAGAAATTTACAATGCTACAATGCAGACTCATCCAGAAACTTTTAATTATGTCTCAATTGGACTGAATCTGGCCGTGACGATAGTTATGATGTAAGTTAAATATTTATTTTGTTATACAGGGTGCTATTAAACTAGACGTAGATTTTAAAATAGGCAGTTGTTTATAATATCCAAAAACGAATGGGCAATATTAAGCGTTGGTCAATTTAACTTTTTTCTGACCATTATTGTACGTCCAAATGAATAATTATGATAACCCCTTCAATGAAAGGCTGCACCAGTATACAACAAGCGCGTTGTTGCCGGTTTAAATATTCCCACACAAAAGTTTCTTTAAACAGACAAATTTGCTTAATATTTTATTGAACTGGCAAATGGATTCTACTTTGCAAAATAGAAATTTCGTACTTTTTACACTTGCAGTAGTCACTCGGAGCCAGATCCGGAGATTACAGAGGATGGGGAAGCAATTGAAAGTACCACTCATGCCATTTTGCTATTGTTACGATCGAATTGTGGCATCGTTTTGGTAAAAGAGCACTTTTTTCTTCATTTGTTGTCGGGTCTTCGCAATTTATTCCTTCAAACGCACCAATAACTCCATTTTTACGCATTTTTGGTATAACAGGCCAACAAAAAAAAAGAATGAACTTTACATGTTAGTATACTACCCCTACGGATTTTGAGCCGCTGAATCCGAATCTAGTCTCAGAATTTCCCCTGGACCCCCCAGTTTTCCTCTAGCGTAGGGGAAAGGTGTGAAATCTTAGAAATTTCATTATCTGTGAAAGCAATTTCGAGCTACGAAAAACGATGATGTTTTCACGTATCTCGAGTGGCTTAGTTCTAATCTCACTGTAGAATTTCCCTAGAGTACCTCAGAATTCCACTAGCCTAGGGGAAAAAGTGTTAAGCTGAGCAAAACTTGTGATTTCTGGAAGGTTCTATTTTTGCACAAGGTAGCTTATATATTTTCGTATTTTGAGTTCCTGAATTCGTATCTGACGTACAAAATGTTCCACAGTACTTCAGAATTTCCCTAACCCAGGAAAAAACGTAGAAAATTGTGGAAAAATTGAAGTTTCATGAAAAAGCTGATATCTTTCCGTCTTCTGAGTTGCCGTGTTCATTTCTGTCATCAGAATTTTCATCCAACTCCTCACAATTGTCATGGCCTACGGAAAATTCCATTATTTATATATTATTAGTTTGTTCGACTTTTCCTTGTTCTTTTATCGTCAAACGTCCGACGGAGCGGATTCCTCTTTCTTTTTTTTGCTTTCACCTGCAACACCCCTCTTCAACAACCAGCAAAAATCTGCCATCATGTGTTCATCCCATCGTCCCTGATAATGTCGCTCTATTTCTTTGATATCTTGGTGGAAACATTCTCCTTGTTCCTCACTGTAATCACCAAGATTTTCAGGGAAGTGTTCGAGATGGGAATGAAGGAAGTATAATTTTATGCCCATGAGGCAACCTTGTTCTTGAAATTTTCGCAACATGTTTTTCACTATTTTCTTATAGTCGTCGCTTTTAAGGTTACCTAAGAAATTTTTGACAACTTCCTTGCACAATTTTCTACATTTTTCCCTATAGGGAAATTCTGAAGTACTGTGGAACATTTTGTACGTCAGATATGAATTCAGAAACTCAAAATACGAAAATATATAAGCTTTCTTGCGCAAAAATAGAACCGTCCAGAAATCACAAGTTTTTCTCTAGTTTTCTCCTAGACTAGTGGAATTCTGAGGTACTCTAGGGAAATTCTACAGTGAGATTAGAACTAAGCGGCTCGAGATACGTTTTGCGTAGATCGAAATTGCTTTCACAGATCCTGAAATTTCTAAGATTTCACGCATTTCCCCTAGGCTAGGGGAAAACTGGGGGGTTCAGGGGATATTCTGAGACCAGATTCGGATTCAGCGGCTCAAAATCCATAGGGGTAGTATACTCATATGTAAAGTTCATTCCACTTTTTTTTGTGGGCCTGTGACACCAAAAATGCGTAAAAATGTGGAATTTTCAATATTTTGGCCAACTTTGGGGCTTATGCGCGATTGGAAGATATCAACTGATTTAAACCAAATAAAAACACAATGTTTCTAGGCTCTATTTGAAGACGTTACAAACTATTACATTACGAAAACATCTAATTGAAACGTTTAAAAAAATAATCGCAAAAATGAAGTTTTTTCATATTTTGTCAAACTTTAAGGCCTATGCGCGAATGGAAGATGTCAACCGATTTTAATAATGATTCGCAAGTTTCCCGCGCTATTACAACTTCGAAATAAAAAAAAAGGTTTTTTCGGCCCACCCTATTGAATAGCGTTCTTATGGACAAATAATGATCATACAAAGTACACTAAATTCTGATATCTTTAAGGAGTCAGCTATCTGACGCAACTTCAATTTACGATCGGCCAAAATTATTTTGTGGCGTTTAAAATCAGCAAACCACTTTTATACCTAAAAATCACACGGATTTTTTAATCAAAATCTTTCTACGAACTTATTACGTGACCAGGTACTAGCGGCTCCTGATTATCTATTGTAAAATGCAGCGTTTTCAATATTTACCATTTAATTAACATTCCAATATACTACGACTATTTTTTATCATAAAGCAGTAATAGCAATTTATTTTAATCTTAACGAGCCAGGTCGATACATCATCGTTATTTATATTTCAATTTAATAAATAATAGATAAAGTAGTAAAACAAACTACAAAACTAACGTCAAAAAAAAGTTTATATATTTAAAAAACATGATGACAATCAATACCTTCTAATTTCGTAATTTTGCTTTTGATTCTGAACTCGCTGATTAGGTTTCTAAATTAATATATATTGGTACTAATCTATTTTTTTTTATTTTTAGAATTGTTATGGTTTTTGAATTTCGAATTCCGACAGAGAAACAAAAAATAGAAGAAAATTTAGGTACAACTAGTACCGAACAACTGACTGAACATAAATAAAGTAGTTTTTATAAAACTATTGGCTGTAAATAAATTCTTATGTACATTTTAATCCACATATACAAGTTTTGTTTTTTTTTATAAATAAAAACCTAGCCACTTTTAGATGACTTACAAATTTGAGAGTAATAGAAAGTATATTTAATATTTGAAAACCTTGTACATCAAGTGTACAAGAAAAAAGTATTAAGTATTTTATATTCTAATCCACATTGGGATGTCAACGTTGCGAGATAGGTGGTGCCTAAATTCACTTTCCGGTAGAACTGCTTACATAATAGTGCCCCATCCGATACATTTGTGTACATAAAGCAAAAAAAAATTAAAATCTCATTTTGATTATACCACGGTCTAAACTAACAGCTATGAAAATATTGAAAAGTTTTAGAATTATTGTTTAATTTACAGGGTCTCATAACGTGATGGTAGAATAAAGTCGTATTTTTTAAATGGGACACCCTGTATTTTTTTGTTTATTTAAATTTAGCTCCCTTTCCTATTTTAGCAATATATAGCTTGGGTAGTCTCTCCAGGATATTTTAGAAAATAGTCAGTTTTATGCGAAAATCTAAAGTAAACAAAACATTTTTGTTTTTTTAAATGGATATCTCTATTTTTATCTATAATCTAGGTATTTCTTATTTTAAAATATGTCGCGCTTATTTGTCTCAACTCGCTTATTTTGAACTTCGGCCCACTAATGCGCTTATTGCACCTAAAACCAGTGAATCGACCTTGAATTAATAAGTACGATTTGAGATGCCTGTCTATGTATATGTGCCAAATATGCCGCTGATTATAATTTACTGTGTTATATAAACATATAGCTATGTCTAATCGTGCCCGATTGTAACTGTGCCTTTTGTATATACCGCTGCTACTAGAATCAACATCGTTCCAGAGACGGATTTATGCAATAACAGGTAAGCGTGTTTGAGACTCGTTGACTTGAATTTTTTTCTGATTGTTTAAACCCAGCCCTTTTGGTAGTATTCCATTCATTCTACTACATTATATCAGAAACCAACACCTGTTTCTGGTGTAAAGGCCGCTATTAAAACACAACATGCATTTTGGATCCAGTTACACCAAAATAAATAAAAGAAAATGATTTCCAACGCAGAATAGTATCATACATTATTGTCACAATCAAAAGTTAGTTAGGAGAGGAACTGTGATTGTTATTTTATTGGGAACAAGGCGACTTATTTGCACTACAAAACGAGATAGTCGTGAAATGTTTGGGGTGGTATAAAATAGATATAATAACCAGTCCATTAGAAATGTTGCCAGGTCTTTTGAACAACGATCTCAATTGCATAGATATTGGAAGAGGTCACTTTGAGCAGCATTTGTAAACAATTATCTACTGCAAGATTTAAAAACAAAAACAGTCAAAACTCCGCGTAAATTGTATAAAATAATTGTTTGTAGAACTTTGCTACTTCAAGAACTTGAAATAAAAAAATCTTAATGTCTGTTATTGGAATAATTGCCGTTCAGAAATTATTTTCTGCATCTACCATCCATCTAATGTTTAATATCTCTAAAAGATACAAAAGCAACTATAATAATTGTTTAGCCGGGTCTGTATGCGGCGATTGATATGTAGGTAACATTGGCTCAATATCGATTTGAATATAGAAAATGAGCTATATTAATGGGTAAACTTTTAGATAAGGTGATTAGTAATTTAAAATTCGAATAAAATAGTTTTTAAGTTTGTCAAAACTTGTTTGCAGTGGTATGAAGTATAATAGTTAGTGCTTTATTTACCAAACAAAAACTTTATAACAAGTTTAGTAAATTATTATCTCGCCCCTGCATAAAATTTTTGTTTGTAGAGAGATTGTTGATTCATTCAAAGTAAAATGACGTATTATCGAAGAAGCGTTTCCTTATTGAACCCTTATTATTAATGCATTTCGTTTTAAGGGCGGTAACTACAAAAACAAATATTTTTATTAAATTTACCTTGGAAACTAGTTATCTAATCAAACAATCTGTTTTAACTCGTATTGTAAAACATTTGAATCAATATAAATTTAATGTTACTTCCAGCTTTACCTTATTTTATAATGTTAATCGTGAAATAACCATGGGTTATAAGTTGACAGTTGAAGTACCATTAGGATTGTGTTGTTTTGCTTTTTATCTGTTGGGTAAGTATTTATATGCTTTATTTATATTTTCAGTATTGTTTCATATAGTAATATCTTTCCTATAATCGTATATATTAATTATGTCTCCGAATAAAACATTGTTCAATGTTTAAGTACCTACTACTGATAAACTGTATCTCGAAGATAGGTAAATGAAGTGGACTATTAAGAATTAAAAACAGTAATGTTTAAGTTTAAAAAACTAAAACCCGATTACGAGAAAAAAGAAGAAAAAGTTTGTCTTTCACAAATATATCATAAGCATTAAATCTATATAAATAAAAATCAATTGCCGAATGTTTGTAAGTGAATCACTTCAAAACGGTTGCACCTATTGGGCTAATTCTTTTTTGTTTTGTTTCTAATTGTCAGGACAAGGTTTGTAGGAAGAAAAAAAAATTGAAAAATTGTACGGAAAAGTGAAAAAGTTGGGTTAAAAAATCTCCATATAAAAAAGTGATTGATTGAGTGAGACAGAAGACAGTAGAGGAGGGAGATCTTCAAAAATATTGACATATTGACGTTTATTTGTTCAGTTTCTTACATTTTCATATCTCTTACATCCGAAAAAAAAAAATTTGTTTCCTTTTTTGTGAAAAAAGTAATAAAAAAGTTGTAGAACCTTATAATATAGCTGCTATTTTTTAAAATACCAGCAATAGTAGTTTAAATAATAAAATAATAAATAAATACTTTATTCGTCCATTTACAATGGTATGGGATAGGTCATAGGATGGTACATATATAAAAACAGAAAATATCACATTAGTTAAAGTAGTCGCGTACACTATATAGGCTTCTCTCTGTTAGATAATTTTTTAAGTTTAAAGTGGTTAAACTGATAGACATTTTTTATATCAGATCGGAGATGATTATAAAGTTTTATCCCTGCATAGTCCGGGCTATGTTCATACATAGATGAGAAGTACCTAGCAACAATTAATAGATGATTTCCTCTGGTAGGATAACTGTGAAAATGACTGTTTTTAATTAGATTAGACATATTACTTTTAACATACAAAATACATAAAAATTGATGGTACAGTTAAAATTTTGTATTTTTTGAAGAGTTTTCTACATGTATGGAGTGGCTTAAAAATGAGCCTAATTGTTCTCTTTTGGGCAATAAGAACCCGTGAAGCATTAGAAAAACTTCCCCATAAAACCATGCTATATGAAATATGAGAATAGACAATGGCATAGTATTTGCTCTACATTAAACATGCCTCTTAGCTGCAATATGGCATAATATGAACTATTTAGCTTCTTACAAATGTAATCAATATTTGCTGTTGCTATCAATTACCACATCTAAGAATTTAGTCTTATCACATAGCTGTATCTCAATTTGACCTAGCCTGATAGTTACATCATCTAATGTTTGTTTTCCTTAGAAAAAACTGCATTGCTACTGTTTTACTGGTATTTACCATTAGAGAGTTTCTCTCTCACATCAAGAAAGAAACTGACTGGCTAAATTATTAAGTTTTTCCACTAATTCTAGCATAAAGAACAATATAATTAGCAACAATGTATTTAGGAAGGTCATAACAAAAATAATAATGGACCTAAAATTGACCCTTGAGGGACACCACGATCAACATCTCTCAGTTCAGATCTGAAATCTTCAATTTTTACACAAATTTTACGCAGACTAATATACGACGACAACCAACTCAAAAACTGACCCCTGAAGCCTAACGCATATAATTTATTTATAATGATCGATATATCTATCAGATCAAAAAAGAGAGCTCAGTGTGTTATCGTTGTATTATCTATTATCTATCACTCATTTGCCTTCCTAAAAAAATATTTTTAGAAAACAAGTAAATACAGAAAATAATGTAAAAATTTAGTAATTTAAAGTTTGGAAAAATTGAGTAGGAATAGTTGTTTATTAATTGATCCCATGAGACGATATACAAGGTCTTACAACAGTGGCGCGGTGTTCCCTATCTCTATTTAGGAAACAGATAGGAATACAATTTTCTATAAGGTCCCAACTTTGTTTTTTTAAATGGCAACCTGTATTTTTTATCACTTTTTCGCTTTCAGAATCGTTACTCAGAATATTTGAAATTATAAAGTTCTGTCAAGTCCCATTTAAATGTATTTTTGGTCAAATATTGTACATGTGACTTTCTCAAATGATGTATCTGACATTGACTTGTGATATACAGGGTATAAAAAAACAGCTGGCCACACATTGTCAATAAAAATTTGCAGAATCTTCCTTATTTCAAATGGAACACCCTATATATTATCGATACAAACTTCATAAAGTATTTCCTACTGTTAACTTCACTAGTTTTTCTTAAAACAGCTCTTTTTTTCGAAAAATGGCAAGTATTCATATTTCTACGCTATAATTTCAATGAATGATTTTTTTGACAACTGATAAGAATATACAAACGACTGATAAGAATATACAATATATTATACTTTTATATATAAATTTCACCCCAAAATAGGTGCTACATTTGTAGAAAATACTTGAAAAAAAAACAAAAAATTAGGATAATATTAACAACTGACCAAAATGTTATGATTTTCTACTTTTTGTAGAAGGGTTTCATTTTTTTAAGCTTATATCTGCAATAACGATTAACAGAAATTACTGTGCTTTTTAATCCTGCTTTTAACCCTTATTCCAAATGTATTTTATTTCAAAGAGCAGCAAAAATAAAGGTTTTTTTTTAAATTTACCTTGAAATCCTGTAATCTAATCAAAAAATCTAATTCACTTCCCTTTATATACCAATTTGTCAGAATTACAGAAATCAATATTTTAGTTTTAGTTCAAGCTTTAAGTTATTATATGATTTTTTAAACGAAAGAAGAAAATAATCATGAGTTACGAGTTAACAATTGAAATAACTGTGGGACTTTGTTGCTTTGCTTTGAATCTGTTGGGTAAGTATTTAAATTTTGTTTAGTGTTATTGTTATTATGTGTTATTGTATTTTGTTGGTGTTGCCTAATCCTAATCCTGTATAGTTATAGTTGAATCCTTTTACCACTAATATGATCAATTACTTGATCGATTATATGCCTTGTCTTTATAGTGAAGTAATTAATTAATAACTAAACAAATATTAAAAATTAGAATCGACAAATCAGCTTTGGCTTAATTTAAAAATCAATATTACTTTAAACGTTTGATAGTAGATCATAAGGTATATTTAGAAATTTAACAGGTGATTCAGATAATTTAAAGAAAAAATTAAAAATTTTTTTGAAGAGTGGCTGCTTTCTTTAACGTTGCATGATTGCCATCATCACAAGTATGCAAAATAGAGTTTTTTTCATCGATTCATAACTATGGATGAAATATTTGTCCATTACTTCAGATCAGAGATGAAGAAAGAGTCAAAATAATGGAATAAAAGTGGATAATCGGCCCCAAAGGAGGCAACTTCATGGCGTCCGTTTTTTTGGGATTCGCGTGCGATAATTTTCACTGATTGTCTTTAGTAAGGAAAAACTCTCAATGGCGATTATTATGCGAATTTATTGCAGCGTTTGAGTGAAGAATTAAAAAAAAAACGGCCTCATTTGGCGAAAAAGAAAGTTTTCTTACACATTCGTTATAGTGATATATAAAATCAATGAGATAAAGATCAAATTGCATCCTATTCTACAGATTTGGATCCATTGGATTATTTTATTTTTCCACAATTAAAAAATGGCTGAGCGGTAAAAGATTTGCCAACAATGAAGAGGTGGAGTCTGCAGTTAGTGGCTCTTTTGAGGAGCTTGACGATTATTACTATAAACCAGTGGGATTGAAGAAATGATCATTTTTTATAATTTCATAGTGCCATAAAATAATGGGGCGGCAGGGTATTTAACCAATTCTATCTATTTACTGCATCAAACATTTTAGCAAAATCGATTCGGAAGTAAATCTCAGCTCAAAAAGTAACAGAATAACCATTACGCAGCGTAATAGTAGTACCTTATTTCCCATCTTAATAAATCACATCTCACCAAGTTTTGCATATTTTAAAAACTGATCAAATTCTGGATAAATATAAATAATAAATTGATGACTTTTACACCCTGTACCTCCGGTTAATATCGTTAATTGGACTGAGGTAAGTTCTGCTTAATCGTATTTTTTTAATTTAAGGTATTCTGCGCCCCATTCATTATAAGAATATTCGCATTTATTGAAAAAATTTACTAATTTCAATTGAATTTTAAATGCTTCTAAGTCGGTAAAAAACAAAAAGTCTGCAAAATACGATTATTAAAAAATTTTGAGTGGAAATTCGTTAATTTCAGATTAAAATACATCGTTTTAATTGAGAAAATTAAATGGTTTTGATATCATTATTAACTTATAGACCAGTGCAGATAATTTTTGAAACCAAATAAAATAATAGTAGGATGAAACCCATTGGAAAAGAAAGAGAATATAACAAACATGAAAGGAAAAATAATTTACAGGCGCTCTGGGGTCGGGAAGTGGAAGGGGGGGAGGTTCCGGAAAAACTACAAGTCCTATGGAAAAAAGTTAAATAGCAAAGTTCCAGGTAATAAAAAGATCTACAACTTTTGTATTTACACTTTTTTCACATAACCTCAAAATTTATGTGAAAAATTCAAATAACCAAGTTTTTGGTTTTTTATTTTTATCTTTTACAAAAAAAAAATTTTTTCACGAAATTTGGTGTAAACTTACCTTTTTATGTCTCAAATACTCTGTAATTTTTTTGTTTTAAAATATTTATTTTTTTAACCTTACTTTGACTTAATATCGAAAAAGCAGTCTAATTTTCAATCGAAAATTCTCACGTCAAAATATCTGCCTTTTTAAAAAACTCGGTGGGCTTTTTGTTCGTTGAAATCTCTACTTTTTGATGGTGTAAAAAAAATATGCATTACTATGGTAAATGTTCTCAAAAAATGCAAATAAGAAACGAAGAAAACTCCGAATTTCTTTTTTTTTAAATCATCATGTACAATTTTGAGCTATTTATTTAAATTTATACTTTAATTACTCTTTTGTTTATCAATGTAACACGGAATCTTACGTTTTTCGAGTACCTAATGGGTTTCATCCTACTATTATTTTATTTCACTTTTTACCATTTTCAAAGCTATCTGCACTGGTCTATTACATGTAAATAACGTTTAAACAAGTGCATTATAATTTATCAGTTTATTATTTGTTGCATTTTACAATTAAATGATTACACTAAAATTAAAATTCTAGTTTTAAACTATCTAATCTTCTAATAATAAAATTAGTCTCAAAGATTTAAAATACTCTTATCTATGACCTACTTGACTTTGAATTTATTCGTAGTTAATTTAATAATTAAATCTGATAGACTCGACGGCACTTTTATTTAAAGTTTCGTTGTTTCCTGATATAATGTTAATTTCGGTAAATAGTTTAAAATATCGATTATTTTTTTCTATAAATATTAACCCGAATTTTTTAAATTAACGAAACTTTTATGGAATAAATAATCAAATACAGTTAAATCAAATATATTTTCTCAAAATAAATCAATTGAATTTTTGGAGAATTTTTGAAAAATGAGTTTTATAAACTTTAGTCAAGTGTGTATTTTCTGTTAAATGCAAATTCTTTCTAACGTTTATGTGGGATCGACATTTCGTGATCAGCCTTTTCCATAGCGCTCGGAATTGACATTCCACACCGATTAGCTTCTTTTCTTTCATATCAATGTTTGTTTTGGTCGTCTTCTGTCGCTCTTTCGTACCTCAATTGTCAAAATTTTCTAGCCTATATAGTTTGTCTTACATAGTTCCATCACTTTAATTCCTTTTTTCATTTTATTAATGATTTTATCTTTCCTTATCACTTGACACATCCATCTTCTAACCTATATCATGCACAACTTATTTGTATATCCTTTCTTTGTTTCTTTTTTCTATCTCAGAGTACCCAAGAATCTTTCTATTAACCTTTAAGCCTCTGACGAACTTCTCCACGCTTTCAGTTTTCCCTTCAGCACGTAACAATTGTTACAACTAATTTTTTGATAAAATTTGTGTACTCATCTCTAAGTCCGTATAGGCTGCCACATGAGTCAAAACTGTCAAAAATTTAAGTACAGCCTCCTACATACCCTCACGTCCTATTTTATTAAAATGTTCCTGATAGCGTAATGATGAAAAATATCATCTGTCTCTATTAATTCTGCCCTGGTTAAAATATATTTGATTAAAGAGTTTATTTGATTGGAAGAATCCTCAACTGAACATCCTGTATATAATTAGTACCTACAATCATTACAATCAGAATTTAAACTGGCTGAAGTGGCGCTAATCAAGAAATTAGAAAATAATAGAGGTGGAAGTACTGCTTTCTTCAAAAATAATTAACTGCTAAAATGAGGAATTTATTGATAATTTTGAACATTTTTTTATATTTTATTCAATTAATTGAGCCAGTAAAAACGTATAAATAAGAAGAAGTACTATGTTGGTATTAGATGAAAAGATTTGTTTCTTCAGTTGTGTAAAATTTAAACCAGAAATTACGATTCAGTTCCTTCAGTTTCTATATGGTTAATTGCTGTCAATTTAAAGCTTAGTTTTTCTTTTGAATGGGTAATAATTATTATCTTTCTTTATTTTTGGCTATAAATGAACAATTCGTTATCCTCTAATACTTTCGAATAGTTTGTATTGCAAAATATTTAATGTCTAGTCCAAATTTAAATTATTACTATTTTATATTATATCCCATTGTTGTTGAATATTTTAATCTTTTTATGAGATAATTTTTAAGCTGTGTAAAGTATGTGTTGGCGTTTATTTTATATTATTTGTAATTTTAATATTTTCCTCAATCACTACTTAATTTAAAAAAAAATAAAAATATCCCTCACGAACAAAAAAACTTTAAAAGTTGAATGTGGCGAATTAAGAGTAGAGGTAAATTAAAATAAAAGTTTATTTCAAGGAGCCAAAATTTAAAAATTATTTAAAATTAGAGATCTCTTTTTTTAAACTCATAATTCAAGTTTACGATTTGACATTTTCCCGGTTACCCTCCCCTCAGCTGACTGATTGATTTGACTCTGGATGGATCCATGTTTAGGGTCTCAAATATTCAGTGATCCTCTGTCAATACAATGACCGGTTGAAACTGCTGCGACATCTCTTAGGGCTACGAGTTCCACTTCTAATATTTGACACCAACATTGTTATGGCAGCTAGTTTGCCTCCTGATTTATTTAACGCGTTTCAAAGCCTATTCCGCCACCTATCGTGGCTCTTAAGTATTTTAAATGTCTTTTGTAGATGATGTATAGTCCGTATATCATTATTTTGTTGTCCTTTCAAAATTTCCGTTGTCCCTAAGATTAACTAATATCGAGATTCGCTGGTTCTATAATTTAGTTTATTTACCTCTTTAACATATATTTTGACCACCAAGTCATCGGCAATCGCCACTCTAACAATAGTTAAAGGTTCAGCACGTCAGTATAAAAGATATTCTATAACGTGAGACTTCATCGAGGGGTAAACCGCGAGGTCCATTTTGGTGTACAGACCTTGTCCATTAGTAGCCATTACTCAGCCATTACTAGCCATTAGTAGCCATTACTCGTCCACTTGTAGCCATTAGTAGCCATTACTAGCATTATTAGCCATTACTAGACTTTAGTGAGGAGCCATTACTAGCCATTAGTGTACAAAAATTTAACTCGCAGTTTACCCCTCGGCTTGAAATACACTTGAATCTGATGTTTTCTTTCCCTGTCCATATGCACCATCTATTAGATTGAAGCTTGATCGTACTTTAATTTTTCTAATTAATATATTTTCTTTTATTTGAAGGATACCTAATAGTCAACCTAAATATCTACAAAGTATGTTACAATATATATGAGTACCCGGAAGAGGACTGTCTAAGATTGGGACGATATACAGATAATGCGACACTCGAACTTGAAAAAATAGTACAACCGTATGCAGGTATGATGTCAACTGTTACAGAGTTAGTACCAGTAACCGTTCCGGTATTATTATCGCTCATGGTAGGAGCTTGGTCCGATAAATATGGACGGAAGCCTGTTCTTCTTACAGTTATAATTTGTAAGTAACGTTTTTTTTTCTATCTTGAAGAGACCAGAGTTCTCATTTCCAGTTGTTGATAATAGAAATCTATAAAGAGTGAAAATAAATTCCTGCTTGGCCCCCCCTACTCACCCCATTATTAATTTATAAAATTTTGCTTTGGTGTGAATGCGGAATAAAATATTACTCGTAATGGCAGAATTTTAAACTTTCTTAGATGATGTTACATGAGGAATATTGGATGTAGCAGTTGAATTTAATGAAACATTTGAAATGGACTCTAAAAGGTGCATAAGGTTCAACCATAAAAATGACGACATGAGCAGATTAAATGGAAATTAAACAGATACCACTTCTTGATAGGACGATCGACTAATCCCCATAGCCAACTTTTCTTTAGAAAACAATAAAAATAGAGAAAACTTTACCTGTATAAAACAAACGCATGATTCAAGTTAGTTTTATCACATAGTGGCGTCTGTGAGTCAGAATGACATGGACCAACATTTATCCGGACCGAGAGTATCTCCCTCCCTCGTTTTCGAGGATGCTGAACACGATGGCGGTATCAGAATTTCTCTTTTCGCCAGCCCAACCCTCTAAAACGGCCAAAAACAGGCAGCACATCCCCCTGTTTTAGAGGATACTGAGCACGGTGGTAATGTTGAAGATTACTTCCGACATTCATCAATCCCTCCACAGGCCAAAACTCACCCCCAACAGGGTAGTTTTTGTATCAGAGGCAACACGTCTGTTTTCGTGGATGATGAACACGATGGAGGTGTTCAATATCACTTCCGACCTCTACCAACCCCTTCACAGGTCAAAACTCACCCCTGAAAGGGACACCCGTTTTGCCGTTGATATAAAAAAAATCGTCCCCTTCGGGGCTGAATTTTGACCTGTGGAGGGGCTGGTGGGGGTCGGAAGTGATATTGAACACCACCATCGTGTTCAGCATCCTCGAAAACAGACGTTTTGCCTCTGATATAAAGAAAAGAAAAAAACACCCCTTCGGGGGTGACTTTTGGCTGGTGGGGCGGTTGATGAGACTCGGAAGTAATCTTCAACACTACCACCGTGCTCAACATCCGCAAGAACGAGGGGAAAGCCGTTTTTTTACAGGGAAATGATGTGCTGCACGTTTTTGGGGCCATTTTAGGGGTTCGGCTGGTGAAAAGAGACATTCTGATACCGCCATCTTGTTCAGCATCTTCGAAAACGGGTAAATTTTGGTTCATTTTTCATGGTTTTTTCCGACTCACAGACGCCATTAACAGGCTTTGGTTTTAATAAATGGTGGGGAAAGAAGTTAAGGTTAAATTTTTAAGTTTGTTTTTTTCAATGGATCATTTATTTAATTTAGATATTTTCAGGTCAGACTGTCGGATTCGCACTAAATACCATACTTTTATCCTTTAAAAACGTAAATCCATGGTGGTTGATGATCGGCTCCGCTCCAAATGCCTTAACTGGAGGATTGATGACGTTTTATTCTGTCATGATATCATATATGAACGATATGTCTACGGAAGATAACAGAGCTATGAGGTAAATTTGCCTTTTGATAATATAATGAATCTTTTCATATTAAAAAAATTTAAAATACCGTTTCTATCAAAGTTTATAAAAAAAATAAAATACTGTGACAGAGTTTGGGTTGCAACACGCATCTGGACCGATATAATTCAATACCTGTGGGGGCAAGTAGTCTAAGGAGTAATTGTTTTAGGTTCAGATGCAAACCCTACAATTAATATATCTACATAGGCGCAAAATTATTTAGGAAAAAACTTATTTTTAAATTTTAGAATGGTACTGCTTGATATCATCCAAACGACAACATCCCTAGCAGGAGGTCTAGCAAGTTCGTTTCTTCTATATGCAACCAGCTACGTCGCAGTATGGACTATGTGTACCCTAATACTTGCAACAGCAGCCGCTTATACGTATTTCTTTTGTCCCGAATCGCTAAAGAACAGAGAGAAACCACCGAACTACAAAAAAGTTTTCAAACTGAACAACCTAACGGATCTATTAAAGGTAGCAAAAAGAAAAAGAGAGGCGAATAAAAAACCGATTATTTTTCTTATTATGGCTGCTATAATAGTTTTAAATTTTATAAGTTCGGGAGAGTCAAACGTCAAAACTTTATACTTCAGAAATTCTTTCAGTTGGACTTTGACTCAGAAGAACGTTTTTGGAGCTTGGTCTACTGTTCTTTGTTCAGCTTGTACTTTTGTGAGTACTTATTTGTTGCATACCAAATTGAAAATTAAGGAAAGTTATCTAGTTATTTTGGCTATAGTATCTTTGATTGGAGGTACTGCATTATATACGTTTGGTACTGACGATTCCTACATTTTTGCTTGTGAGTATTATTTATTTATTCTTTCAATTAATTTAATTATAAATAATAAGAAGGGTAGCTGTTAATTTTTTGGGCTTGTCTAGATAAAGGCTGAAAGTTTATTGTCAAATAATTGTATAAATTAAATTTAATATATTAAGCATAGCTCAGTTGTCATTGACTTTGACCTCTCACAAAATATGATATCGTTGAAACTTGGTACTTAAGTATTTAAGACTCTTGAGAGGGTGTAGAAAACGATAAAAAAAACTTTGCTGCTGTAAACTTTATGCTAAGTTCACAGTTTCGAAAACAAAGTCGAACATTTTTTTTCATTATATTTCGAAAAAAAAAAAATCGAAAAACTAATAGCCACAAGTGAAAGAGCGGAAAATTTTACCAAGTTATTAAAAAAAATTATATTACAATAAAAATTGTTAAAAATAAGAAAGCATAGTCGTTATTTTCACGAATGTGATGCATCTTTCTATCGCTGTAACATTTGTGTTGCTTTTGGTTGGCTTAAAAAAGTTGTAAAAGTTATAGTGACAATTTCAAGAAATTTTGTTTAGTTTCATAAAGGATAAAAATACAGTGCAAAATCACACACATAAGGATTTTTTTGTGATGCCTCTATTACTTAATATATCTTCAGTTTTATAAAAATCAGTGAGAACTTTAGAAATTATAACTTCCGATCAAATTTTCTATGAGAAAACAAAAAAAAAAAATAAAAACCAATTGCTTTCTGAGGAAGCTTAGAGTCTCATCTTTAAAATGCTTTCTTTTTTTTCTTTGCGTACATTTTAGGCAAAGATACTATAGTTTTTTATAGAGTTTTCGAATTCGCTTTTTCATTTTTAACAATTTTTTATAGTAATACAATATTTTTTTAAATAACTTATAAAACAATTTTTAGTAAACTGTTCCGCTCTTTTGTGTGGTGCCATTAGTTTTTCGAAATTTTTATTTTTGTTTCGAGATATAATGAAAAAACCAAATTTTTCGAAAGTGTGACCTTAGCATACACTTTAGAGCAGCAAATTTTTTTTTATCATTTTCTACACCATTTCAAGTACTTAAGCGCCAAGTTTCATTTTGTGCAAGCTTTTGGTGAATATCTGGCTCTGGCAACTGGGCTAACATGAATACGAGATTTTCTGGTCCAATTTCGAGTAATTTGGACAACACAACCATCCTGCTAAAATGACATGCCCGGTTCACAGAGTTTATTTATTATGTTATACTGAATTACTTCTTCTTTTCCTCTAATGGACTGTTCCCATACGTATAGCATTCAAAATTAGTTCAAGTGAATCTTAAAATGTAATGGTGTCAAGCGTTCCCCTGACATTTTAAAGACAGACTTCTAAAATTTGCGGATAGAGAATTAAAAAAGTAATGTTGCCTTCAAAATATAATGGACAAATTGTTTTGATCGTTTTAACTTATAATTTTTATTTCCAAAAAAATGTTACTGCTTTATACGAAAAAATTAATTCTTAAAAGTTTAGAAATCAAAATAAAATCTTCTAAAAGAAGCTGTATGTGTGCGTGTGGGTTTATATGGATGTGTATGACATAATAATATTAAGAATAATAATAATTTACGCCCTGCAATTCACTCCCTTACGAGTGAACCCCAGAAGCTCTGCAGCTTGTGCTGGGGAGGGACGGCTATTATTATTATTTGCCGTGGCGCTATCATCATATAAACCATAAACGTAAAGCGGTGAACATCTAACTTGCCGATAAATGCGCATATATCGAGTTCGCCCTAATAAGGTTAAACTCGCGCTATCTCGAAATCTGTACATAGGATTGACTTCGGGCCCATGGACACTTTTGATCGGGATGGGATGATGAATAAAATCCCGTAGTTTGAGAGAAATCGACCGAAAGCCATTTCCGTATCAAAAACTGCGGGGTACTTTATAGAGCTTAAAAAATAAATTTTTAAAAAACTATAAATTTCAAAGTTGGACTGTTTTTTGTGCTTAAATTATTAATAGAAACACAATCGTTTAATTGTCAATTGTGAATAAAATTTTTTTTATTATAATTATCTTATTTAAATACTTTATATTATTATCACTTTTCAGCTGCTGGTGTTGGTGCATTTGGTAGTTTAAGTACCCCAATGTTAAGAACAATGTTGGCGAAACACATCTTCCCCGAAGAAATGGGAAAAATATTTTCCTTAGTGATGGTTATAAACACTATTGGGATGTTGATAGCGGCATTGATATTTCAACAGATATACAATTCTACTATACGTACTCAACCGGAGGCGTTTAATTATGTTTGTTTTGCACTGTATGGTGTATCAATTGTGATAATATTGTAAGTAGTTTTCACTTTATAGCACTAACTGTAAATCGATCGCTTAGTAGTTGGAATCTTCCTAATACATGCGCTGCCGTTTCCTATTCTCATTTGCAAAACCTGTAACGAAAATCCCTTACCAGGTCAATAATATTTATGTTTAATTTTCACAAATAGGCAACGCCGCGATATTAATCTGCTAGATACATGTAAATTATATTACATTATAAAGTCAAAACTTGTCCTTCACCATGCGTGAGGGAAGGACAACGTTAAAACGCAAGGTCACTTCGTTCCCGCGTCTGTACCAGCCGGTACCGGTCCGTGTTCCGCATTCCAGCCGGCCTAGTCGAAACTAAGAAACAAAGCGGACTTCCGACTCACGCCATTATATCATCAAAAATCCTCACGTAGGCCACAGTCCATACAACTGCAAATTAGCCAAATATATTATAAAATAACGGTAGAATATTTCATCCGACTTAAAGTGCGAAGCAGAGTTTTTAAGTGACCTAAACATCCTTTCTGAGTGGTTGATCAGTAGTTTAAACCATTTCACTGTTCATCGTTACGTTTTAATTGTTGAAAATTTAATAGAAAGTGTTAAACTCACAGTGTATGTTTTATTTGGGAGTAACTGGATATACGAAACAACTGCAGCATAGTAATAAAACTGAAATCGGCTGTCCTTGTAAACGGCTGCTTTCGTAAACCACTGAAATTACGTCATGGCCCTACAGGGCCGGTTTCAGTGTCAAAATACGACAATTTATTTTTTTTGAGCCTGAAATGTCCTGCTAGTAGGCCTACAATATTCTCATAGTCGTTTTTGTATATCTTTATTTATTTGTTTTAGAATTGTGATGGTATATGAATCTCGTTTTCCAAAAGAGGAACAAAATAAAAAAGTAGAAGTAAATGTTATAGAAGTTAAAGAAAAATAAAATACTATTTATTTAAAACAAAGTTTGTTTAAGTATCCTAATTACCAACGTTCTCCTGTTACAAAATAAACAAAAACAAATGTGAAATATGATGGGTTTTAAGTTAAAATGTAGTTAAATTCCAAACAAAAAAATTCACCTTTTTAGTAAAGTATTTTTATATAAAGTATAAAGTTCCATATTATTTTTTCTACTCTTAAAAAAGGGAAAATAGGTGAACATTTGTCAAAAAAAAGTCGCTAAAAAGGGCTAAAAGGAGTTAAAAAAATATTTTCCTGGCTACTTCTTCGTACTATCTATAGATCTATCGCAAGATTTTTCTTCACCATTCTTCCATTTTTGTCCCCATCCTTCCATCTATTTTCTTTCAAAGGCCTTATTTGCTTTGTCACAAATCTCGAAATGGCAAAAATTTTTAACTCGTTGACCGGCCTATAACTTTCTTGAATTTTTCTGTTAAGCTTTCTACAAAAGTTCCTGGTAACGGCAACAAATGCCATCTGACGGCGGACAAATATCACGTCAGTATCGGTATTAAACCAAGGAGTGGCCAATAGTTACCAATAAGCTGAATTTATCCGGATTTAAAGATATAATCGGATCTATTCGGAAAATATATGAATCATTTGGACAAACAAGCTGGCTTAATTTGTTGTTTTTTTTGTATACCTACTCAAAATTATTTTTAGAAGCCAGTAATTTATTTCAGGTAGGTAAAAAATTTTAAACACATGAAAAAGAATTATTTATTTATTTTACTTATTGATAAACAAACTTTTATAAATATCTACAAATATTTTACAAATAAAGAACTACTACAATTATAGGATAGGAGAAAAAAAATCAAATTTTGAAAATTGCCACAAAAAACTAAGCACCTCAATCTGTTGTGGGAGCTTCTTTTACATTTCCTGAATTTTATATCTTGTGGCTTTTGCATTGTATCATTCATAGATTATAATCAGGGAATATGTCCAATTTTGTGAGCTCTTGGTCCGTAGAGAAGGTACACGTTTTACCTTTTCCCGATGGGATTTAACTCCACACCATCCAAAGCTGAACTTATGGTTAGCTCACTTTAACCTTTGCAGAAATTCCTCTACTTCAGATATTTGTCCTCTTTGATCTGAAATATGTAGTGCTAGCGCCTTCACGGTTCCACCTTTCCATGATTAAATGGATGAGATGGTACTCCTAACCCATTCTGCACTGGTGTGATTTGTGCACGTTATAATCGAGTACCCTGATTTGTCATGCACCTCGGAAACAGAGTCGTGGAGTCTTTAGACTTATTTCTAAAAATTCTTTATTTACCACAGCAATATTTACTGAGGTAAAGTCTTCGAACAAAATTCGTTATTTCTTTACACTCTCCCTCAACTTTTTTTGCTTCGGAGTGGGCGCGGTTTGTAGCTTTCGTGTTTTGTTTGTGTTTTTATCTTGCGTTTTGGGTATTTCCAGACTTCGAGTTTTCAAAGTTGTCATTGATTATTAACTCTCTCATCCATCACTAAATCTACTTCCCCTACTGCCACTTCTTTCATAGTGGACGTTTTTTAGAAATCTTGTAGATCCCACTAGTATCCAAAAAAGTTAATCTACTTACGACAAAACCTTTCATATCGTGGTATGGTCTTCATATTCTGAGAGTCTAGATGCTGTCCTAGAAGTTCCTTATGTAGCACCTTCATCTAGCTGCATTCATTCATTAGCATGGGTTGCTTAAGATTTTGAGTTGTTGGTGGTCTAATCACTCCATCAGCTTAAATTCGCCATGTTTTGTTGGAAGGAGGATAAATTAGAGGTGAAGGGAAAAAAAAAAATTACAAACAGTTTCCCACTCATGGACTCCCCAGATTGCTGTTTAAGAGATTACTCGTAATTTTTATGGCTTATTTGATTGTAATCGGGTGTAGAAATTTTAGATTTGACACGATAAAGTCGGTGCCATCCATTAGTGGATATCATCATTTGTGCCAAGCTATTTGTGGAATTTTTATTATTTTTTTAATTATTTTAATCGATACATTTTTCACCTCATTGTAATATGAGTAATATTTGACAATCGACTAATTGACAATAAAATCGGCTTAATATAATTAATCAAAAGGTGATTCTGTCACGTCTACTACCACACGATTCTGTTTAGACAATGCTCAACTTCACTAAGCTCATTACTGTAAAGGATTAAGTTTTATTTTTACATCGGTTTGTATATTAAATCCTTTCAAATGGCGACTGTCGATATATTTTTAGACCAGGGCATAAGGCATATTGTAATCCAAACGACCAAACGAATCTGAGGAAAGGATAGTACTGCAAGATAATGTTAATGTTACGAATCTCATCACGAGGTTCAGACAATCCAGTTTGTGGCAGTAGGATAATCCCTAGTGGACATCCGGATTGTCCACAAACCCAGGAAGTGTGGGACTCCCTCTTCAGGGTTACCCACTAAAACTCGACCCGTCTTGCACCAGAAGTAATACTTGGTATCCGCCTTTAACGGCAATTTTTAAGTCTCTTTATCTTTGTTTTGCATCGGTCACCTTTTTTTATTGTTTTATGGGGTGGAGAATCCTTAATTACTTTATTTATATTCAGATATAATTTACATATCAGTATCTCATGACGACATTGAAAAGGTCAACCACTACCTGAAATGAAAATCACTGTTAGTTTTGCACACTGTATAATTCTGGTTTATTATCACCTGTTGGTTCAGCGATTACTGTTTGCCAGTGTCTCTTAATCCTGAAATGAAATGAAAAGTAAAATAAAAATAAAATGTTTATTTATTTGATTCACTGTATAATCACCATAACTATGTATATTCAGTAACATAAATAATGTTGTACTTACCTACCTGTGTTTCTGTATTTTTCTTTTGTATTGTATATATTAATTTTATTACGATATCCTCAACATTTACATTTTTTTCAGAACCTATGATTTTTTCTCGTAAGTATAGGGGTTATATCTTTAAGTTCTGTCAAAAATCAGCTGATTGACATGGCTTCGATACTATCAATATTTGAAATATTTTCGTTGTCGGTAAAGTATCCTATTTGCAATGCTGTTTAATATTAGATAGACGTCATCTTTTGTTGATCTCACCTCTCATATTTTCTACCTCGATAGTTCGTTTTGTTTTCACTATTTCACTATTTTTTATATATAATTTTCAATCGAGTACCTGCCATTTTGTGCTTTTTTTTTGAACCCAACACGTGCGTGAAAATTAATTTTATTCAAGAGGATCCTTCGAATCATTTTTGAAGTTAAGTTTTTCATCCTTTTTGAAAATAACCCCACATCTGACATCATAACCCCACGTCCCTTTTAGTAGAAATTACATTAAAAATCCGAAAATCAGCCCTCCTACAATGGAAAGAAAAAATCAGTGGTACTTATAGATTTTTTTTACAAACATTTTTTTTTTACAATTTTATCATACTCATTTGTATCATTCTGCCGTCCTAAGGAAAAACATCCTATCTGCAAAATACTGCTTTTAAGTTATTTGAACTTTTATATATTTGTTATCGCCGTCGCCTGTTTCTATTACATCCTGTTGAAATTTAAGACAGAATTGTATAATATCCTTGTCTACTTTTGGGCATATGCCAAATTTCTAATCTTTGTTATATTTTGATTTTGAAGCATATCGGACTTTTATCCTTAGTAAAATCAGTTACTTTGAATAAGTAACTTTACTAAAGATAAAAGTCCGTTCTGCTTCAAAAATCAAAATACAGCAAAGATTAGTGGATGACTTCCTAGCGGACAAAATAAAAAAGTTTTAAATAGTAAATATTATATTTATCAGATAAAATATATTCTTTTTACAGACTTTTAGGTTGTGTATATAATTCTAGATAGGACATTTTTGTTTAGTATGCTTGCGTAAAGAAAGTCGGTAGTGACTATAATTAGGTAGATAGGACATTTTTGCTTAGTATACGGTAGATAGAACACTTTTATCTAGTACTTCACAGTGTTTGTGTAGAACGGATAAATTAGCTAGTCAGATCCCAGGCTTATCGGCTTCAGATAGCATATTCTTGCATAGTAGATAGATAAAACACGTTGCATAAACATACATAGCATTATAATCTCAAAATTGGAAAATTTGCAGATAGGATGTTTTTCCTTAGGGCGGCAGCATTCTTAAAAAGCTTTATTGTACATGGCAAGCACATATATTTATAGGTTTTGTAAGTGTATTTTAAAATAAATTATAAAAAAATTATGTGAAAAAGACTTAAAAAAAAGTGATAGGAGTGTTGACGACAGGTTTTTGAGTTGGAAGTTTATGTTAATGATATTTAATATGAAAAATGTGAATTTATTAAAATAAAGATTAAAAGTATTTAGAAGAGTAATTTCATTAGCATAACAATTGGCGCCCAACGTGGGGCTCTTTGAAAACAGGGCGTAAAACATAATTTATAAATTAAAATGGATTTACGAAACCGTACATTGCCTGAATCTCAGGAGGTTCATAGTTCAGATGAATCACATGAATCACTAGGGGAGACATCATTCCAAATGGGAGAAAGAGGAGACACTGGCACACAGAAGAGTGAAGAACAAAAATGCAACTTCCAGGAAATGATGAGATGTTTTATCGAGAAGATGGAAAATATGGGTCAGAATATAAAACAAGATAAGGGGAAAATAGAAAATAAAATGGAAAGTATGAGGCAAGACATCAAAGAAGATATGAGTCTTATGAGACAGGACATAATGGAAAGTATAAAACAAGAAATAGAAATAAATATTAAGAAGAACAGAGAAGAATTTATGGAAAGGGTAAATAAAATTGAAGAAAATTGCATGAAAGAAAGTAGACAGATACAAGAAGAAGTAGTAAGCATCAGAAAAGAAGTGGACACAATCGGATTGAGAGTTTACCAGGAATATGATGAAGTTGTCCAAAGAATAGAAGAGGCGAAACAAGATGTGGGAACTATGGCTGTTGCAATACAGGGGGGAAGTCAGAGAATACGAAAAAGAGATTAAAGTTGATGTTGAGAAAATGAGTAAAAACAAACAAGAAAAATTGAGAAAACTGAAACAAGAAATAGATGAGAATGGAAAACAAATAAGAAATATAAAAAGGAATATTCAAGAAGGAAATATGACACGAGAATGCAAGAAATAACAGAAAACAGAATCAAACAGATGGAAGAAAATTTAAGAAGGGAAATGGACAGCCCAGTCAGGGAGAGAGTTATTATCACTACAGGAACAACTCAAGGACCAACTAAATTTGACGGATATATTAAAAGATTGCATCCTAAAATATTTTTAAACATAATAAGAAATAAAATTGATAAAATTTAAATATACAGCATTTGAGGGAATCAATAAGGGAAAATTTGAGTGGTAATGCACTACTATGGTTTGCCAGCAGGGAATTGAGCATGAGGAATTTTTTAAAAATAAAAAAAAATAAGCAAAATACAAGGACATAAGTTGAAGATTAAAATGGGGCAAAATTTGTAAAATTCGTTGAATTTTTCTTATTCATTACTTTGCAAGAAAAGTTCAACGAAATTTTAGGGAATGGGGCAAAATTTGTAAGTGTATTTTAAAATAAATTATAAAAAAATTATGTGAAAAAAGTGATAGGAGTGTTGACGACAGGTTTTTGAGTTGGAAGTTTATGTTAATGATATTTAATATGAAAAATGTGAATTTATTAAAATAAACATTAAAAGTATTTAGAAGAGTAATTTCATTAGCATAACAATATGTGCTTGCCACTGGGACAATATTTTTGTTTTCATCAGGTTCGTCACAAATATTTGTGCCAATTTCAAAATTTTATAATACCAAATTTATTGCCACCAGAAGGAAGAGCTGCCGTTCGCAGTGCGTGAAAAAATACGCTACAAGGCCGAAAAACTTTTTGCTTGAGATATTTCACCGTATATTCTCTAATTACCAGTATTTGAACCATTCTTACTCATGCCTAAATTAAATTATTCTACCCCTACACCCGATAAGTGTCAATGGTACTACTAAAGAAACTGTAAATCCATCTATAAGTCTACTTAAAGAAATTTTAAACGCTCCAACAACATCAAGAAGTCTTAAGTACAGAAACAAATCATAAACATAGATTACCCTGACAATAATCCCTGAACAACAATGTGGCAAAATTACGTACTAGTCAGACACCTCTGCATCTACACCGCTACTTGTGCAACTCATTAATTTTTAAGTCGTTTAAAGCCTCGGGGTGCAATCCCTGGCTTCTTAAACTTTTGACTCGGCGATCGTCGTTCGTAGATAATCGTCACTTTTCAGGATAAGGATCTGAATGGCGTCTTAAACTTCAGTTTACCTCACATACCTCACCGACTTAGGATAGCCGTAAAAAGGTTTTAGAGTCGGGGATTAATGTTCACCTCCTGTGTGTGACATTTTTAGTTGATTTTGTTATGGGAATTGGGGATGAACTTTGTCCTGCGGTTTTTTTAATAAAGCAGCTTGGATGTGTCTGTAAAAAATTAATTTGGATTTTTAGAGGTAAAGTCGTTAAAAAATTTGAAATTTTACTTACTCACAAAACTTTGTGTCGAGAGTTACAGGGGTCTAGTGAATTAACTAGGAATATTTTAACCTTAGATGCCAGTTATGAATTTGAAACTTTAGTCGCTATAGTTCATACAAAATTAAAACAAAAAAATATTAAAATGTTTTTAAAAATTCAAGCAGTTTTATTAAAACTAAAAAAATAGAACAGAAATCGCATTCATTTTCTTTGGAGTTGTGAGAAATTGAAATATTTCAAATTTGAAGGCAAGACATTATACAAGTTAAAGTTCAGTGAATTTTTGTACGATCAGATCAGTTCTCCGTTCAGTCTCAGTTTCAGTCGAACTGTCAGTTATTTGTATGTGTAAATACGAAAAACTGTAAGGAAAACTGAAACTGATACGGAGACCTGGCTCGATGGGTATAACAACAGTTATCGTACCAGTTGTCAGTTAAACGGATGTATAAACAAACCTATCCGTTCAGATATCAGTCGCATAAAATTATCGCTAGGAGTACATGTATCTCGCGCCATGTCAAACAACGACTTTATTACGGAATTCATAGAGCTCTACCCATGGCTGTGGATCAAAAAGGATCAGCAATACCACAACGTTAACAAAAGACAAGCCGCGTATAATGTTTTGGTAGAAAAATACAAAGAGTTAGATAACAATGTAACTATAAATGTAGTAAAAGCAAAAATAAACAATTTACGTTCAGCATATAACAAAGAAGTAAAAAAGGTTAAGGAGGCTACCAAAAGCGGAGCCAGAAGTGGTGACATATATAAACCAATCTTTATGGTACTACGAATTATTTATGTTCCTTTAATACATTTAAATTAGATACTTTATTTCTTTTCAGGGTCCAATTTCTTCGTGTTTCTTTTAGTGCTAAGCACAACGCGACCCCATTTAGGTTATCTTCATCCATCACTGAACAAATGGCAACTAAACTGATCGTCGAACAATAAAAAATATACCATTTATAAACATTCAAAATTGGTAACTGAGGCCAAACACCGAAGCAAAAACAACACACTAGATAATCTTTTAGCAATCATATCGATATGACAGGCCTATTATAGATTACTATCAATTACTATCAAGTCAAATTCCGATGAGAAACTAGCGGATCCAAAATTAAGGTTTTGATTTTTTTCATCATTTAACGTAAGCTTATTAGTACAGAATAAAGCATTACTATCCTTAGTAGAATTTGACAAACAAGATCGTTCTTTTCCAGTTGAAATAAAGGTCGTATCGTCAGCAAAAAGAATATTTTAACAAGAGCACATATATTTAGTTAGATCGTTGATGTATATAAAAAATAGTAGAGACCCAAGAACAGTTCCTTGTGGTACTACTTGGGTGATGATTTTAAACTTAGATGATATATTATTAATGGTTTTCTTATTAGAATTGACGTAGATATTTTCTAAAAGTGGCCAGAGAAAGTGAATCTAAATTATAGATAAAAAGGGGTATTTGAAAAAAAGCTATAAGTTATGAAGTTGTTTTAAAACGATGACACCTATTTTTTATTTATTTCAATAACTTTCAACGAATTTAAAAAGCAGTTACGGAATTATCCAAAACCTGCAATAAATAACGAAAAATTTATAATCCCAGCAAAAAACGGGCGACATAGTACCTACCTCTCTTAAAAACATAAATCAACCAATTTATATAAGCCGTTTGATTACAAAATATTTTAAAATCTCCTTATTACCGAGGATTACGAAAAGCAAATCCATATTTATGAGCCATGCTACCAGAAGCACATGTTATTATTATTTTTGACAGTAAATTTTGTCTTCATTTTTACTTGTCGCAAGGTTTCGTTAAGCCTGCGTCAAGGAAGTTCGCGAACCATAGGCGTAGATCCACTAAATTTATTTAAAACAGTAATAAAGTGGTATATGTGGTTGAAAAAATTCCAGAGGTAAAATCAGTTCTGAATAATGTGTCAAAATTTCGAATAAAATGGTTTATATCGCTGGAATACTTATATACTAATGGTGCGTTGTGAATAATTTTTTAGTTTGCATAGACATCTAAGTCATTCGGCCAACCACGATTCATCTATAAGGGAATAACCTATAAATCTAACAACCAGAAAATGAAATCGAAGAATAGGGATGTACGCAACCATTCGCTTCTCGTCTCAGGGCCCATTAGGACATTTTTAGTAAACACAAGCAACACTAAGCCTTGGTAAAAAGGAAAAATAAACAATTAGGTAATACAGAGAGCTTACTAAACCCATCACAATATCATCATTGAAGTTTGGCAATTGGCAAATCAGAGCAAATACTTCTAAGCGACGAAGTACCTAAGAATGCATCTCAACAGACGTCTAACATGGAGAAAACACATCTTCACAAAAAGGAAGCAGCTTGGTCTTAAGCTCAGACAACTATATTGGATAATCGGTAGACAATCACAGTTATCAATAAATAATAAGCTACTACTCTATAAGGCCAACCTGAAACCTATCTGGACCTATGGTATTCGGCTCTGTGGTACAGCGTCCACATCTAATATAGAAATACTGGAAAGGTTCCAATCTAAAGTGCTCCGATCTATTGTGAATGCTCCGTGGTTCGGTCCAAACTACATCATCGCACGAGATCTTCAAATAAAAACAGTCAAATCAGAAATCACAGTTTATTGTAAAAAGAAAATACAAAGAAAGACTAAGTTTCCATCCTAATACACTTGTTCAACATCTTATGACACAACCAACTGCGCAAAGAAGACTCAAACGCTACACCCCCTATGATCTTACTTCTACTTCTTTAGGATAACATGCATGTCCAAGCGAAATCCTGATTAGACTGGTTATGTAACGCCTAGGTATTTTATAATTCTTAAACGATGGTGAGCTGGGAACAGTAAGATGGATTCTACAAAAGCGCCTAGAAAATGTTGAGCAAAAGTGCCTCCAATCAGATTTCAATTTATTTATTCCTTTTCTTTATAGCGTTGGAATCAGAAAATTTATTATTTTTTAATGATTGTAATGTTGTCCTTATGTAACCAAGAGCTTTGTATATTTTTCCAGTTTGACACAAGTTCGAAAGTGTATTGGATGCGTCAGTAAAAATTTGGTAACTAGTAGTTGAAAGAATATTGGAAAATTATAAAGTATGACTCACATTTAAGCGGTTTAATTTATTATAAAATGTTTTAAAAATGTTATGGGTATCATCTTTAAATTTTCGACGTACAATTATCCCTTATTACTAGAAATATCAGATCTCTCATAAGAAAATTAAATTAACGTAATTGAGATCCTTTCTATCGACCACTTAAAGTTTTCTCCAAATTGCCCATTTATCCACCGAAACATCCTCTCACCCCCCCCCCCCTCCAAGGTCCTGTAACTTAAACATCCTGTATCTCTAAAACTATTTTTTTTTTCATCATATCTTCTTGATATATATTATTTTTAAACCCATCAAAAAATATGAAAGTCGCCGCCTGTGCATATCCTCATCTTTTATAACAGTTTATGATAATGAAGATCATTTGTGAGATCTTTTATCGGTCTTTTAAGCAGATTTTCGATTGCATTTTTTGGGATTTGCTATTGATTAATGACGCGCAAGGTGACCGTTTGGTAAAACAAAATTACAGATCGACTTAAGCTGCAATAATAAATTATGTTTCGAACCAAACAATGAAGACTTGTTAAGCACCTATTATAATCGCCAAAAATTCATATTTGAGTAATAATGTTATTCTTTAAGTTTTCACTTTTGTCCTTTGGTCCTTAATATTAATTTACATGCGACTTTACATTGTCGTTTACTGATGGTTAAAAATTTTATTTTGTTTGGTTTCTCATACTACTTTGTTTATTACAATAAAATATTTTAATCTGTATTAAAAAGTTCCTATACATAATTTTTTTGGAAAATTAAAAAGAAATACATACAAACTGTTTTTTCAATTAATTTTAATTCTTTAAAAACCTTCATTTTTTAAAGAAGTTGAGGCACTGCAATATTTTGTTTTGTCACGTCATTTTAAACATATCCTAAACAGGATTTAGCTTCTTCTAGCTTAAAGTGGTTTGGTGAAATAGTTGCTTTTATAATTTTAATTTTTTTCTCATTTAACAATCCAAAAATAAATTTAAATTCCTGTTTATATTATTACGCTTTTGCCTCAATAGTTAAAATAAAAAATAAGACGCGTTAAATATTTGTCTGTGATTATGCCATAAAAAGCCCCACCATCTCTTAAGAAATGGGTATGCATTTTTCAGACAGTTTCTTTTCATCAACTTATATTTACTAGTACTCTTTAAATACAGCAACAGATGCAGGATAAATCGGTATGCATATGTTTTGTTCAACAATACTTAAAGTCTCACTATTGCTATATTGTAATTAGATGACTCTGTGTTATCTCTTCAAGATTTGCTTCTTGAAGTAGCCTATAGAAGCCACTTTAATAACGCATGATGGATGCTTATATGCTGCAATAATATTACCTATGTTATTACTGTCACAGGCGTTCTTAAGGATGGGAAAAAGGTGCCAAAGAAGATCCAAAAGTATAGAAATGTCTCGATGAAAATCATGTTGAATTTTTAAACCATTTCGTGATATTAGTTAAATTTTATATATTAAAATAGAACCAAATAGTGAAAGGATAAAAAGACTTAAAAAAAAGTTTAAATATTTCCGGGAAAAACAAGCGAAATTGCCCACATTTAATCTCTTACTACCAGGTAACGCAAAATTATGTAGAAATCCTGATTGTTCACCTACCTACTCCTGAAATACTCGAGGAATTTATATTGCCGCAAAAAGTGTTTTATGAAGACATTACTAACATTTAAAATTGCTAATACCAGCTTCACCTTGTCCACCATCCTAAGGTTCAACATCCTCATCAGCATCAATAAATAGGAACGTGATATTTTGACTTTAAATCTGATATCACGATCAATCTTTATCGTCATTATACCGATTTTAACGTGTCTACCAATGATCATGTAAATTGAATTCAAATCTCTATAGTCACGGTCGAGATATCACATGTGCCCTTAAAAATAAATTAAAACGAAAAATTGACCTTAAAAATTAGGCCAGGCCTTGAAGGTGTAATATTTTGCTGGTATTTTACGGGTGTAAATAAAAAATATTTATAGTTTTTATACACTGACGCACTGACTCCAAAAAATTTATTTATACAGAAACCAAATCGTAGAGGGGTCTTTAACACGTCGTTATCAATCTGTCTCTCGCTGTAATTTAAATGAGAATAAATACATTTTATAATTCTATCTAAAAATCCATTACATTTTAAATTAAATCTATGGGGAACATCAGGGATCTGTCCTGGGGCCCCTAATTTTTATTACTTTTATTATTTGAACACAGGGTTTCAGGTTTACTATTTTCGCTTATTGTTTTTTAATAATAACTAAAGTTGACTGTATTTTGTAATAAAATTTTTTGTTTGATAATTTTTCTACTTACCAGCAAGACCTTCCGTGTAAACGTATAACTAGAACGAAAATTCCGTTGGTTCAATTTCGACTCGATTATTACATCGGTTACAGCGAACAGTTATCATAATTTATTTATTTATTGATTTACTGAAAGTTCTAGAAAAAAATCAAACTTTTTTTGATGTGCTACCATCTAGGGTAAGAAGAGAGTATTGACATTAAATTTTGACTGAATCTAGTCAAGATGTCACTCTCTTCTTTTTTATCCCTTTCAGAGATTAATACAAAGTGAGTAAACCAGTAAGGAATTTTAATTTATTAGATTCGACATCCTAAGACCGGTTTCTGCCTTTTGGTTTCAGTTAGGCTTTTCGAATCCAATAAATAAAATTCCAAACTCGTACAAGTCAATAGCTATATCTGCTATAAGATAACATTTTTAGATGTGCTACCATCTAATGTCGAATCTAATGAATTTCTTACTGGTTTACTCACTTTGTATTAATCTCTGAAAGGGATAAAAAAGAAGAGAGTGACATCTTGACTAGATTCAGTCAAAATGTAATGTCAATACTCTCTTCTTACCATAGATGGTAGCACATCTAAAAATGGTATCCTATAGCAGATATAGCTATTGACTTGTACGAGTTCGGGATTTTATTTATTGGATTCGAAAAGCCTAACTGATGAAGCCGAAAGGCAGAAACCGGTCTTAGGATGTCGAATCTAATAAATTAAAATTCCTTACTGGTTTACTCAAAAATCAAACTATTTTCATTTGCGTATTGATAATAAAATAGATTGAGTAAATCGGAGGGTCATTATTATATTGTACTTGACGTACTTTTTCCGCATCGTAAATTCTGATGTATTCAATACTGGCCTATTCTTAATAAAAATATAAAAAAAAAATATAAGATCGACCTCAACAATGCCGAGCGATATTAAATTAGTCTTACTATATGACGATCAAGATGAAGTCAATTATGATCTAAGCCAGGAGGAATCAGATAAGTATTTAAGGCATACCTTGACAATGGTTCCCATCATTTATAATAGTTGTCAATAGTAATAAAGTCTACATTGTCATTCGTGATTGATGTCAGATACTCTATGTGAGATTTCAAGTACGCACTTTACCGGCTTACCAGACGGAAAAGAGGCTGGCAAATAGTTGGAATTTTCTATATCGTACATGGTGATTCGATAAACTGCGTGCAATAAGGTTAGACAAATTTTAATTTTTAGCGTAATTTTTTTATTTTAGAATGAACCTATATTATTCTTCTTTAAAATGAGGCTGTAAGCTCTAAACCACCATCACCTCGAACTTGTTGGTTGTAACTTCTACACTAATTGCACTTTTATCGCCAAATAGTTGTACTTTTGATTGATTGATTGATTATGACGATGTATCTGACTGAGGTTTATAAATGCCTCAATACTGCAGCCTTAGGAATTGTTGTAATATGTCAGTTACATCGATATGTTCAGGTAATTTTCTTTTGGAAAGTCCTCCTGTGGGTTTACTGGCCCCAGTGTGTGAGTGCTTGGCACTCTAGTATGATTTGAGAGGCTGCTTCATCCTCCTCCTTGCATAATCTACATATGGGTTCATCTTGAAAGATGCCCATTTTGTGTAGGTGTTCCCTAAGGTGACAATGTCCGGGTATTAGTCCCATGACATGTCTTTTACCTTTTACCAAGCCAATGATATTTATGCTTTTGTTGTTTATAACGTCCGATTAAAAGGCATACAATTCTGTAATGACTTCCTCAGATTTGTTTTACGTCCACGTCACTTTTATTGTTCTTGGAATTTCACAAAAAAGGCCTCTTGATCGCTCATTGACTTCTCGGGCTAACCAGTCATGTTCTTAGGTCTTCACTAGAGCCAATGTTTGTAATAGCTTGTACACTTTCTCATACAAGTTTTGAAGTCACCTCAGTTGCTTCTAACGCCTTTTGGCTGTCTAAGTATATATCTTTACCTAAGATAAGTTAGGTTCGTGTGTTTGAACGATATATATATATATATATATATATATATATATATATATATATATATGTATATATATATATATATATATATATATATATATATATATATATATATATATATATATATATATATGTAACCCTACGTTCCGGCACCAAAAACGACCTTATATAGACGTTGTGGCACCATATAAAACGTTGTGGCACCAATTTTTGGTGCCACAACGTTTTAAGTCATTTTTGGTATCTTGAGCACCCCAGGATGCCCCACAGCAATTTTCAGGAAGGTGCCACTTGGACCATTTATATGTAAAAACCCGATTTTAGTTAATCCGTATACTCCCCAGGGGTCACCCCGACTCGTCTATAGCATACGCTACGTACAAGCACCAGGACGCGACCGAAGCGTTGTGGCACCATGATCGAAAGTACGTTCAAGCACCTTTTAGTCGTGTTTTGTGAATGCGATGTAAAAATAAACAACTTGATATTTGCGGTGTAAGCTTAAAAGGTAAATCTTGCTTTTGGATTGCGATTCATGCTTTAATAGGTAGAATTATAATTTTTCATAAATTATTTTATTAAAAATAATATAAATAATAACATTTGGGAATTATCAAGAATCACTAAAAAATTTTCTCCACGGCCACTACTGAATGTAGTTATTCTGAAACCGCTTATAATAACAGAAAAGAAACATTCTCCCTCTTGAGATTGAAAGAAAATTCTGAAACATTTGTCTCTTATGTATTTTATACGTACTTCATTCTATCACTAGAGGTACTCTTTATTCCATACTTGTTTAAAAAAATAAGGTTTGCCATGAATGTCCAATTAGTTGACGTGGTCTTAATATTGGTTTGTAAAAACTTTTAATTTATTAAAAAGGAGAAGAAAATCAAACGATTCAGATGTAGAATTTGCTACCGCAAAAGTCCAAGCTTGAATATAAAAATACTAGCTCTACAATGTTGAGAGATTGAGGTTTCATTTTAATATATTAAATTTCTACTTTCTGCGGTCGTGGAGAAAGTACAGTCTGTTACTCTGTTGGAATGAAGATCCGACACTCGTGGTTCCTCCACTTGTGCCGAATTCTCATTCCAACCTTGTTACAGAATATACTATTATTTATACTTTATGACATAAAGTCAGTCTACAAAATATCGTGCTTCTAAAAAAAATAAGATTTGCATATGAAAGTCTTAAATGATGTATGAATGTTTTTAAATTAAGAAAATGTGTAAAAGAATTAAAAAGGATTATGTATTATTTTACACAAAAATTTTTAATAATCAAAAACCTTTTTTTTATTTAAATGAACCAATTACTTATAATAATATCGATGCTACATCTTTAAAATTTTATTTTTTTTTACAAAAAAAAGCTTTAATTTTTTTTTTATTAACTTCCTAGAAATATACAATCTGTCTTTTACAAAACAATAAGTACTTAAGCTTTAACTAAATAAAATATCAATTGCTGGAGGACCTCGGTCGATGGCCATTTGACTTTGTCAATAAAGTACTATTATTATTATTAATTATAAAATATCTTTAAAAAATTTCTGAAAGTTTATAAAGAATTATGTATTTTAAGAGCAGAAAAATGTATGGAGATGAGAGGTTACGTAAAATAAATCAAATAGTGCAATTTTGTTTCACAAAGGCTCATTTTAAATTATAAACAATTATGCATTTTGTGTAAAATAATAAATAATGTTGATAATTTTAATCATTTTATTAATTTCTTAGTCAATTAAACTGTGTTTTTACAAAATTTCGATAGAACGCCAATTCATTTCTCAAGAGTAATTTTTACATTTACACTTACATTTTACACTTTACATTTTGACATTTACACTTACATTTTACACTTCACATTTTTACATTTAAATAATTAAAATTTAAATAATCAATTATTTTAATAACAACCAAACCGATTATTTTTTTATATTTATTAAAAAATATAATATCTAAGACCTTTTGTCATTTTTAATAAGAGTTTTAAATCCTTATTATTAATATTTAATGGGCTATGATGAAAAATATTATTCAAGGTAAGTTTTTACATATTCAAAACTTCACAAATCAAAAATATTATAATATTAAAAAAACAAATAATAATTCTAAATGTCAACTAGTTGGTTAATTAATAACAGTTTTAGTTTTTTGTTCGCCACTCCATTGATTACAATTATTTACTTATTTAGATCCATTGATTCTTTTGAATTTTGTGTCCTATCTTAGTAATAAAAAAATTAAATTTATGTAAATAAAAAATTAGAAGCACTTTAAAGTAAAATTAAGTTTTTAAAAAATTGGAAAATTAATAAAAAACAATTTTTGTCTAACGACTCAACCTCCGAGGCGAATACTTCTTTTCAAAATAAAATTGAAATAATATATGGTGCCAAAAGGATATATATTTCAAGTTATTATATTATATAAACTTTGCGGCACCACGCAGGAAGGAACGTTCAGGCAACATTTAGAAGCGTTTTGTGAATTCCGTGTAAAAACTAAAAAATTGTTGAAAAATCTTTACAAAAACTTGGTAGGTATTTTAACGGATTGCGGTTTAATTAAAAATTATATAGATAATAACATTTGGGCATTAAAAACCCCTCTTTTATCAAGAACCACTAAAAAAAATCTTAATTTTACGAGAAAGTTATTCGTTATAAAAAAATCATGTTTGTCAAAAAAAATAAGATTCGTATATCACAATTTTAAGTTACATGTAGAAAATTAAGAAAATGTGTAAGAATATTAAAAAGTAACTAAGATTATTTAGTATTTTACTCAAAATGTTTATATAAGTAAGTTGTTGTCCAAACTACAAATTTTTACATCAAAAACCCTCAAATGGAACCTTTACTTATATCAATATCTACGGAATCTCTAAAATTTTATTTTTTTGCAAAGAAAGCAATAACAAAATGAAATAATATAAAAATTGTTCACTTATACTTAGAATATATTAAATAGTGCAATTTTGTTTAAACAATGTGGCTCATTTTAAAATATTAACAATTGTGCAATTTGTGTCAATTAATAAATAATTTCGATAATTTTTCTTATTTAATTAATTTCTTAGTACATTTGTGTTTTTACAAATTAACTAAAATTTGGATTTGCCAATCTTGTTTGTCAATAAGACTAATTTTTATGTTTTAAAAATTGAAATTTAATTTTTAATTTGAAAATTTATATTTATATTTTATTTTAAATGATGCATACAATTTTTTCAATTCCTAAACATTTTGTGAATAATAATAAGTAATGGTAGTTTTCTATTGATACATTTTTACTTTTTAATACACCGTACAGGTATTCTAAGATTTGCATATTCTGATCTAATTTTATGGACTTTAGTAAGATTTTTCTAAAGAATAAACTAAACTAATATTTTTTTCCACTTTTCGATCCATTTGTGGATATACTGTATATTCTAACCTAGAGCATTTTTTAGAATACGCGATTTTGGCAAAAATTACAAGACTTCAAATTAAAATGACTTAATAGAAATTATTAATTGAAAAGACAGATTCAACAGTTTACGAACGTTTAATAGTATTTTTTATTAATTAAAAGTCTCATTAAAAAATTGGAATAAATATTAAAATATGCATTGCCAGAGAAGGATATTGACCAACAGCTCGCACAAAATGTGATCTCGATGAAACTTTGCTGCTCTAAAGTATATGCTAACTTCACAATTTCGAAAATAAAATCGAAAACTTGGTTTTTCTTATATCTGGAAAAAAAAAATAAAAATTTCGAAAAACTAATAGCACCAAAAGAGCGGAATATTGTACTAAAAATTATATTTAAAGTTAAAAAGTTAAAGTTAGTTAAAAAAAAATTGTATTACTGTAAAAAATTATTAAAAATAAGAAAGCAAATTCGAAAACTCGACGCGCGCCGAGCCGTTGAATTCAAATATTCAGGCGAGACGTTCGGAAAAACTAAAGTATCTTTGTGTAAATTGTAAGCAAAAAAACAAAAAAGGAAGCATTTTAAAGAGGAGACTCTAAGCTTTCTCAGGAATCCATTAATTTTTAAATTTTTTTTTGTTTTCTCATAGAAAATTTGATCGGCAGTTATAATTTCTAAAATTCTCACTGCTTTTTATAAAAGTGAAGATATCTATTAATAGAGGCATAACAAAAAAAATCCTTGTAGATTTATCATTATTATACTTTTACTTTTGATTTAAATATAATTAAAATGATGAACATTATCTGGGTTTAGTAAAACTCGTTTTAAAATTTTTATTTTTTTTTACAATATTCATTCGATGCAATTTTTATTTTCAAAATAGTGTTTATATAAATCAGAAATTATTTTTTTTAATAAAGTTAAAAATAATTTAGAAATTGATTCGTGGTGCTATTAGTTTTTCGAATTTTTTTTTCGAGATATAATGGAAAAACCAAATTTACGATTTTATTTTCGAAATTGTAAAGTTAGCATACACTTTAGATTAGCAAAGATTTTTGCCAAGTTTCATCGATATCACATTTTGACAAGGTCAAACTCTCTGACAACTGGGCTATTGGTTATTTGCTCGAATAAAAATGTACTGTTTGTATGCTATATGTAGGATTAAAAGTTTTTTAACTTTTTGACTTTAGGTTTTTTTATAGAAAATTTTGTCATACGCATTAATTTGTTAAAAAATATTTTTTCAGATTTTTCATTATTCTTGTCCAACGCCCCAACCTCCTTAAGCGTTCGAGGCGAATATGTATGTCCAAGATAAAATTGAAAAGTGTATTCTGAAATAATATATATGGTGCCAGACAGCATATACACTCAAAACATATATACGGTGCCGGTAGAACCTCTTATATCTCTACAATTCCGGGTTTGTATACGTCGATTTAGTTTTTGGTGCCAGTACGTAAGATTACCGGTATATATATATATATATATATATATATATATATATATATATATATATATATATATATATATATATATATCTGTTCTTACAACTCTATTGGTTTTAGTTTTACTTCTTCGTGGACATGAAGTTTCTGCTGTCATGATGTGGTTATTTTCAATATTTTTTATTGATATATTTATCAACGCATCTGTGGCATTCCCAATATAAGGTCATTTCCTGACTCTTCATAAAGCTTTACTCAGGGTATGTTTAGCTGACCTAGCTTTTCCTTGGATAAATTTATCTGTAAAGGAAGTAGGTTCAATAATGCTTCTAGTGCTGTTGTAGGCGTTCTCTTTATCGCAGTTTTTCTCATGCATGCTTGTCTTTAAATGCCACTAAATAATAGACCTTGATGAGTCTTTGGCCACCACTGTAAATGTACTTAGGATTGCCTTGATGTTTCTAAAGATTCATGATATGGATTATATCTCATCAGCTAAATCTGGACTGAGGACCAAGTGTTTCTTTAAGCCATATGTGAAATTTGATTTGATTTAGCATATATTTATATTACCGTCAAAAAAGAATGTATTACTTATATTTGTCGGGCACTGTATATCTATAAAATCTCTGACTATCAATTCTGGTAGTAGATTCTAAGTTCCATATAAGGGAATGTAAATCACAAAAGACCAAAGGAAGGAAACAATGTTCCTGACCATTGGCACTACTCAAGTATTCATAACCGTTTACTATTATTACCATCGTTTACAATATTTACCGTTGTCAGGGTAATCTCTTGCATCAGATTACAATCTAGCAAATTGTTTAATACTTGCAATATGAAACGTGAGACATTTCAAAGAGCAGTTTCGCCATTATAATATTCACGTTTCGTTTATATGTTTATTTTATTGTGGCCTAATGTAAAAGCTATTTTATGGGAAACATGATCTTGTTTTGAATTTACGATGTTTAGAGGGAAGATTTCCTGCAAATGATTCTGTATTACAAAGTTTCCTATCACGGATTTACTATAAATAAACCGAATTAACCAGAGGAGGGTTTACGGGGTTATGATGACGCTCTAAAATTTTAGTAATTAAGGTTTTTCGATACCGTTTCCCTTTACATAGTATAATTCTAACTTCATAATTTTTTAATTTTTTGTTTATTTTTTATATGTACAGAGATTTCATGGATTGTTAAAATTTATTTTAGATACTTGACCCCCTGAAGAGTCTAATTTTTGAGATAGAATTTGTTGAAATTTTTAAATTATATTTTTTTGCCATAATCAACGTTTTGGCAAGAATTAAATTTTGCAAAAATTATCACCCTATTTAATACCTTATTTTTATGACACTGGAGGATTTTATCTGTCCATTTTTAGTTTAAAAATATATACTTCTAAACAAAAGTTTGCAAGTAATTCTTTACTTATTTTCACATTTCGATTTTACCTAATTCATGTTCCCCATTTACTCTGACAACCAAGCTGCCCTAGAGGCCTTATCATGTAACAAAATCAGATTAAAATTGGTCTGGGACTGTCTACAAACCCTGCTTGTTCTGGCTAACCAAAATAAGGGAACATTTAGATGGGTCCCATGGCATAAAGGGATAAAAGGCAACGAGGAAGCAGACGCCCTGGCAAAGGAAGCCTCAGCGACCGAATTTACTGGTCCTGATCCGGTGTTTGGCATTCCCAAATCCTCAGTACGACTCTCGCTGACTAGGGAACACCTACATAAAATAGGCATCTTTCAAGATGAACCCATATGTAGATTATGCAATGAGGAGGATGAAACTGCCTCTTATATTGTACTAGAGTGCCAGGCACTCATACACTGGAGGTATAATCAATCAATCCTATATCAAATTTTATCAATTCAGAAGAGCTCTCAGGTATAAAGCATTGTCGATTGAATAACGCATCACCCTGTATTATAATTTAGAGCGTTTCTTTCTAAAACATTCTTATTTGTAATAAGTAAAACTAGTGATAAAACTACTTTGTTGTTTGAGATTTTATTCCTTTTTATTTCTTAATGTTGCTATCATAAATTCTGAGTTACCCCTCTAAACTTATGAAGCTCGATACGTCAGTATTTTGAGATCTTGGTAAAGAAGACAAGTTGAAATGTATTTTGACAAGAGTACTCCTAAGGGTATTAATTATAAGAATGTTATTTCTTCTTGGTATTTGACCATGAAAGAACTGTGAGTGAATAGGAGTGAAACATTTCGAAGTGTGGATGCTAAAGTACCTTTTTTTTAGTTTTTACGCTTTTTCAGGATGCCAATGCGCTTGCTCTGTAAATCATATCGTATTGCCTTTACCATTTGGTGTGCTTGTTCCGTGATAGAATGTTGTGCTCTAAATCCGAGAAATTACATTTTGTTTCTCTAAAAATATCTGAAACTTTTCATAGAATCTTTAGCTTGTTGGTAATAGGCGATATAAAACCACATTAGTTAGACTTTCCCCTGTTTTGGTTCCATCTTGCTCTGAGATGAATACTGACCTAACTTAAACACAGTAATGCATATTATGGTGATCAGTCTTAAAGGCAATTCAAACAGTTTTTTGGTATTTTTAGGTTGGCAGGGCATGGAATAAAAACTATCTTTGGACAGTATACAAACGAGTTGACTTTTCAGTAGGTGGTGCTGCTATGTAATAGGGTTTCTTTGCTACCTTACATATCGAGTAATGTGTGTCAATAAAGGCTTGCAACTCATTACTTGTGAGACTCTTGAATAGTTTGTTTAAATCTTTATTAACCCTGCTGATTTTGGGTTTGTCCTCTGGGCCGCGTTATTCTTACCTTTTGCTTAAATTGGGTGAAGATAACTGGAATTATCCATGTCGCTTTCCAAGAGCATTTTTCTTGGTAAACTTTTTTGGATTAATACAAATGGGGCTACTCAAACATTTTTTAAAAAACAACTATCTGATGTTGCAAATTTTGACAGGAAAAAGAATCAAAATGAAAAATTTACAAAAAGAATCAAGCATTTTTATTAAATCTAATTTCAATGGAGGAGTTTCCTACTAACCTCAAAATCTAAAAAACAAAGTCTACCAACGAGGAAGCGTTTTATTGGGATAAAATCTACTGCATTACTTCCACAATGATAAAATATGATAACAAAATTCTACTGAGCTTTCCAAAAAGTATCGTTAGCAAGAATAATTTTTATAAACTGGGAGTCGATATTTGAGTATCGTCTGAACAAGTTTAATCAGAGCAATTTTAAATTTAGTATAATTAGTATTGAAACTTTACACAATATTATTCATAAAATAAAATCCAATGCAGCAGGTCTTGATGGGATTAATTTAGAAATGTTAGAGCTTTGCTTGCCAGCTATAGACATATATATTCTCCACATAATCAATTTGTGTCTTGAGAAAGGTTACTTTCCTTCTAAATGGAAAATGGCTTTGGGCAAACCCTTAGCCAAAAAAGACAATCCTGAGTCTTACAATGACTTAAGAAGCATTCTTCCGTTACTTTCTAAAATCTTAGAAAGAGCAGCTTACTTGCAGATTTATGAATATGTTGTTGAAAACAAAATTATTTCCTCTAATCAATCTGGTTTTCAAAAAGGTTTTAGCACGACTACTGCACTGGCTAACTTAACTGATAATATCTTGAGTAGTTTGGATCATAAAAAAGCAAGTGCCTTAGTACTATTGGACTTTAGCAAGGCCTTTGATATGTTGAATCACCTTCTTTTAATAGCCAAGTGCTCTTATTTCGGTTTTGATTCAATTTCACTAAACTTTATTACAACTTACCTAACTGGTCGATCACAGATGGTAGTAAAAGTTAACCAATTTTCAACATCTTCTATCATTAATTCAGGTGTACCACAAGGATCTGTTCTCGGCCCCTTACTCTTTTTAATTTACACCTCTGATATTTCTAATAGGATAATGGAAAGTGCAGTACAATTGTTTGCTGATGATACCCAAGTATTACATGAATTCAATGTTGAAAATTGTGATCAAGCCTGTGACCAAATTAACCTGAACCTAAGCCGAATTAATGAATATTGTATTAAACATAATCTCCACTTGAACCCATCTAAGTCAAAATGTATCATATTTACTAACAATATCTACAGAGAATTTGTCAAGTCCAATATGAATTTGACAGCTCAAAATGAAATCATTCCCATTGTTGATCATTCACGGAATTTGGGTCTAATTTTTGATGAAAATCTTAGATTTGAGAAGCATGTCAACCATTTGCTCAAGATAAGTTATGGTGCACTTCGCCTACTATACCTTAATAAGCATATACTAACTAGTAAATCTACCAGAGCTAAAGTATGTCAATATCTGGTCATATCTAAAATACTGTATGGCATACAAATCTACTTTCCTTGTTTAACCTATGCGACTCGTAGGCGTTTACAAATAATGCAGAATACGTGTTGTCGGTTTGTTAATAATCTGCGGA
Organism: Crepidodera aurea; assembly: GCA_949320105.2. Lineage (NCBI taxonomy): Eukaryota > Metazoa > Arthropoda > Insecta > Coleoptera > Chrysomelidae > Crepidodera > Crepidodera aurea. Next base: position 33,882,112 of record OX439475.1, on the reverse strand, counting down.
AATATCATCACATAAGTTTACATTTTACTAGATTAATAAAGTGGTTGGATATTTTCAATTTATTTAAATATCTTCTACTAACTATGGTATTTAAAACTATTGAAACTTCAACCCCTCCCTATCTCAGACATAGATTGATTTATAGAAATACAACACATAATGTTGTTATAAGAGACTCTAAAACGTTATCTTTACCACGTTATTATAGTGCCGGTTGTACCAGAAGTTTTACCTATAATGCGGTCAGTCTGTATAATACTCTATCTGGTGATATGAAAAATGCTTCATCTTTAAATACTTTTAAATTCAAATTAAAAAAACATCTACTGAACAATCAATAATTTTAGACTATTGTAATTTTGAACTGTTTTATTTTCTATTTTTTATATATATTAATTTTTAAATTTCCTTGTTATTTCCATCTGTTTCTTGCCCTTGATTTCTAATTGTACCTATAACACTGTGATTTCTAATATTTTATTATTTCTGTATATATTTATATTAAGCTTTTTATACATGTATATTTTATATTTAATGGGTTAGATATAAGAATAGCCCCAGGCTAAATCTCGCCCTAATCAGGTACAAGTGCAAATAAAGACCTTTATTATTATTATTATTATAAACTCCATTTCTGATTGGTTGAAATTAAAGTTGGTATCGAGACTGGATGTGACAGTTGACATGTTTCGTTGTCAAATGTCATTTTACCATATTCATACTGTCGCTAGAAGCACGATATATCCTTGTTTTTCACCCCGAGTCTCGATACCAACTTTAATTTTAACCAATCAGAAATGGAGTTTATTAAAATCATTATTTTTCTAAAACGATATATTCTGGAGAGCTCAGTAGTTTTTTGTGAACATATTAAATCATTACGGAAATAATGAAGTAGATTTTGACAAAAAATAACGCTTCCCCGATGGTAGACCTTTTTCTAGGTTGGCAACTTGGAAAGAACTCCCCCATTGACTACATATATAAAGGAATTATATTAATAATAAAAAATGTATTACTAATCCAACAAAATCGACCATTGACCCTATAAACGACGAATAGTACCACCCACTAGAAGAAATTAAATACAATTCAAAGGAGTTTTCCTTTTCCACCAATGGTTTATTTATTTATTCTAGATATTGTCTTAGGTAGTTTTTTACTTATAAATTATAAACGATATAAAAATTTAACTTTGAGCTCAGATTCTTCCTAAAAGTCCATCTTTTTTTTACTTTTCCATGAATATTGACATTTAAAAATAATACTTTTATTTGTTTTCAAAACATTGTTATATTTACCGAAATAAAAACAATGTTTGTAATAGTTTAGAATTTATTTACTAGTAGAGTTGATTCTTAATCCGATAAAGGATAAAAAATAGGTAAAATGTGTATATTTATTATTCAAATTTTTATCGTCTTTCGAACTTTCATTATTGGTGGAATAGTCGTCCAACCGTTTCGATTAAAATAAATCGTATTTGGGCACACCTTACCAAAGGTCAAATAAAGTGGTATTCTGGAGATTTTGATTAGTTGTGGCGCGCATCCTTCCAATACCGAAAATCTTTTAAGTTAATTACGGGTCTTCTCATCAAATTGTATTAGCGTTCTTCAGCCCGCCATTGTGTTTTCTTAGATACAGTTATGATAGATGAATTTCGATGATTGCATTGAAACTTAATCGGAGTGGTTTAAATTTTTTTTTGTTATTGTGTACCGAGACAGAAGAAACGTGTTTCGGTCCACCTTCAGCTAAGTGGCACAGACCGCTTTTATTTCTGTTTGGGAAAATATAACAAATTAAATACGTTCAATTAGAATACTTCGTGAAACAATTAAAGACGGTCTTATTTTTGTATATAAAATAACCAATAGTAAAGTAGGATAGGACTAACCTGCGCAGTGGCTGTAGCAGATTAAGGAGTATAAATTTCAAACGACGGTGCCCAATTCCGCAAACTAGAACTTCCCCTTAAATATTTTATTAAAATAATATATTGCTTCTATTACACTATGACAAATATCTACGAGCTGCGCATTTAACAAGGGCCTTGCGACTAATTTCCTTGTTATTTAGTTTGCCACGAGTTATTCTCGGTTAAAGATATTCCTTCGTGGGATTATGTAATCCGCTTTGGATGCCGGCTAACCACAGTGAAGTGGGGTGTGGATTGATATATGTTGTTAATTAAAAAGAAAAAAGGGCGCCAGGAGATTGTTTTACCCTCATCCAAAATATAGTCAATTTAGTCACTCAACCTCCAGAATGGATCTAAATTGAGCCCACTAGAAAAAATAAACTACGTCGCAACAAAAATTTGCTTACCTTAGTTCGGGTCAAGACTATTTGTGACTATTAGTAAATGAAAGAAAAGTAACTAATTACTAAATAACTATTTAATGTTTCCACTTACACAGGTCAAAAAAAGAAAAAAGGAACCCAAGGGGTCCCACTAAAATTGTAAGAAAATTGCGCTAGTTTAAAAAAAAAATGATTAAATTAATTAAATGATTACGAACAATAGGGGTGTTACACCGTCCGCGAGAGCTCTCAAGGTCGTTGGAATTGGGCGTAAAAAAAAATACCACTCGCCCCTATAAGTCGCTTACAAAATTCCAAAAAAATTAGAGAAAATATTAATTTAGAGACCTTTAAAAATCACTAATTAACAAATAATGTACATGAACTAATATAAAAAAAAATATGAAAAACTTGCGGTTGTTCCAAAACTAAATTGCGGCAACTTGCAGCTACTAACTCGTCAGGTCAGGTCAGCTCAATACGAAAATCTGGTTAACACTCTGCCCAACACGAGAATGTGGTCAACACTCCGCCCAACACGAGAAGGTGGTTAACAATCTGCCCAACACGAGAAGGTGGTTAACATCCGCCCAATACGAGAACCCTAAAATAATATACATTAAACCCCTAATCGAATACCCCTCGGCTCAGAAAGAAACTTACAAACTCTAACAGTTTATACAATAAAAACATTTAAATATCTCAACATACCCTTTTATACAGTGAAGGGGAATTCTTGGCGAATCAGGAACTTTCCTGACAGATGCTTCCGTGGAAGGTGAATCCTCGGAGAATCAAATCGTCTCCCGGGGAAGATACTATCCCTATAATATTAATAGGCCTTACAAACTTGCCAAATAACATAAAACTCGACTGTTATGAAAAACGCCTTACCTGACAAAAATGGCGTCGTTACGAACGTGGCTTGGTTTGGTACAAAATATCAATTCCTGTTCAAGAGATTCAGACCAGGGTAAACACACCAAATCAAATAGGCACCCTGCAAGTCTAACAATACGGGAATCGCTCGTCTATCCCAATCAATGGTACGAAATAATCTTCATAAACACCGGGCGATTCCTCAAAATTTTTTCTAAACCACGTTACACTATGTCACCCAACAAGCAAAGAAAGAGAACCCGTCCGAAATTTCCTTCGAAATCATTCTAGAACGAATTCCACCACGCAAGTCCAGATAGAGATTCACCTATTAACCGCCACGGGTCACTAAAAACGACTTGACCAATCATATAACATAACTGGTGAAACTCTGCGACTTGACCAATCATATAACAGTTGACTGGCTAACACAGCCGTACAGTACCTCAATTTTAACAGAAGAAATGACCGGAACGACAGATCGAAACATGACATCGATAAAATAGCGTAAACAACAATCTATTTTAATGTTCGAAATACTTTATACGAAACTAACTAGCTCGTACAAATGGATATAAAGTGAGTCAAAAACTTGAGGCTAAATGTAAAATATCTTATGTGATATATGGTTCCTAAATAATATAATTCGGTCCCTACAGTGGCTCACATCTACCCAAGAAAAACAAGGTATGGAAACTAATTAATGTAGTCTTAATACCGAATTTAAACGTTACAAGTTTTAATATGTTTTCGTTTAAATGTACTTGGCGTTTTCTACATTCATTGCGTAGAATTTTCAGATCGTTATTCGCACTCCTGATTTTACAATATACTTCCACTTGAATACATAACGATGTATTACAACATGTGATGATGTTAGGATGAGGACTATAAAAGTTTTGATTAAATTTAGAATGGAAAGACTCGCAACAGTTTGTTGCAGCCCAAAGCAGAGGAAACAATGAGATAGCCCAGATGGTACCTACCTCCGTTCCTAGAATCGGCTTAACCATAAAGTCGTAAGACGGATAAGAAAGTCTGAAGATTAAAAATAATCTTTTGGCGGAATTGAGCGACAGTCATTTCAAAGATGGTAAAAGCCATCTACAACATTAAGAATCTCAAAAAACAATGTTGAAAAACGCCTTGTGATAAGATAAACAGTTATGTATGAGGTGGATATAAAATAGTGATGAAACAAATGATTGGGTTATAAATGTGGGCAACCACCTTTTGCCAGTTAATTAACCCAGATCTGATCATTGACTGTGATACTAGAAATAGGCTTTTAGTATCTAAAATAGAAGAATTTAAAGCCGCTGAGGTGAAGGTGAAAAACAACAAATCTCCAGGATCACAATATATTCCTCCCCACATTCAGGAATAACTCTGATTGATTTTGTAAGTGTCAATCGAGATACAAGGTACATGATAAATACTGGACCACTTAGAGTTATAGATTGGATGCAATGCAGATATTTTAAACTGGCACCACACAAAATCGATGCATTTTGATATCAATAAAACAGTACTTGTGGAATAACTCTTATGGCTATTACAAGTTTAATGTCACATATGAAAGGTCTTCGGCAGTCAAAAATAAAGATGTTAATAAATATGATACATTCGTAGTTACTTCATCGCACACCAGCTTGACACATGATTATCGACAACCTACAGAGACTCAAACTCCTGAAGAGGATGATGAATATAAGAATATGCAGTGCTCGTCGAACAAAACAGGGGAGTGATACCAATAAACCTCCAAATATAATAGGTAGGAAACATGTATTGGTAGACAAAAAGGTAGCCTTATTCCAACTAACAAAACCTGGCTAGAGAGAAAACATTGAGAAGTAGATTACTTTCTAATAAAATATTTATACGAGCGGAACCAAGCAAGAACTGCTGAGTGTGAATACTATAAACAGATGGAGGATGTGAATCCCATTCTTTTTTAATGCGTTAGGTGAGAAGACAGACAGATGGAAAAACTAAAACTCTGGCAGAAAATTAAATGCAGTCAACATATTGACAAATTTGTTAGAAACAGAGAAAATGGAAGTATGCCTTTAACATTATTCCAAACCTAGAAAGTCTGTGATGAATTTGAAGAAAGTAAGCAAGGAAATCAGTGTTAAGTCGTTAGAACCTGACTTCACAGGGTGTCTCATGAAATACCTTTTTTTATTCCTCCCCTCTTACAAAAATAGTGTGTTCGCTGAAATGATGGCAATAAACAGCTCTTAAAAGCATACAACTATTTTTGATGAAATGAAATACATTTTTCTAGATTGTGTTTTTTTTCATAATCTGAACAGAAACAAACCAACAGTTCACCATATTTAACATATTTTGTGTGACATTTAATTCAAATTATAGCAATAACAAATAAAATTTTATACATCGAACCAACCTGTAGCCCACATCCACATCCAAAGCACCGTCATGCTCCAATCAATAATTAATCACCGAGCTTTAAGCTCTTATTTGAGAATCACGATTCGACGGCATGACTATGCGATTTTTTTTCAATAAATGCCCATCAAAAGTCAATAATTAATTAAGGCAATTAATTAATGAGTCGGTGGATTTTTCAATTGAAACTTACCTGCGGATGGTCCTTAATTGAAAGTTATTTAAATTACTGAGGCCAATTAAAGCACGCGGATTGTTCAATGGGGGTGAAAGGTCACAGAAGATAAGTCATTTAGCTGACAAGATGCTGAGATTGCATCTGTTAGTCGGACGATATTGCTAAAAAGTGAAATCAGTGGGAATGGGAAACTTTTTTTTGGAATAAGAACAAGAGTTCCGATAACGGTAGAATATTGTCTTGCAAAAAATAAAATAACGGATAACTAATTAGTTAATAAATGTAGTAATGCCCTTTTTAGTATATCGAAGTTAAAGCCAACCTCGAGAAACTCTAAAATAAAGATCTGTGCGACAATATCTAGATAAGAGATAATATACAGAATGTTTCATTGGAAAATGCACCTACATTAACGCTGGATAAATACCACAAAACGGCACAGGTTTTTTATAATATTTGATATACTTTTTTGTGACCATTATAGTAATAAATATTGTATAAATAAAATCTTTTATATACTCGTCCGACTTAAATTTGTATTGCCCTAAAACCAGTACATCGAATATAAAAAAAATACAATTTAAAAAAGCAGAAAACGTTTTTTTACCAACAATTCTACTGTGCAATTTCTACAATTCAATATGTTATTTGACTACTGTAGTATTTATATGTGGCAACGCCGCGTAAAATCAAAAGTATGCTTTCAGTAACTATTTCACGCAAAAAGCTATCGCGCACTACTATGAGTATGGGTTTGACATTAGCTTATAAATAACTCAAGCACTCTGGAAATTAGAAATTTGGGCGACACCACATTTAAAATAAGTATTCAGATTACATCCTAAAATTCCTTAGAAGAGGCGAGAATCAACCAATATTTATATATAATATTTTAAGAAGAGGTAAGGCCAAAATTTTTGTTAACAATATAAATCTACCTAGTAATGGTCTAAGACTTTTTGTAACACTAGTAATATAAGTTGAAAACTATCGTCGACCACTCAACCAAAACACAATTTTCACACTCTACGCGCGTTTCGTTAACTATGTTGGCATCATCAGGAGTTGATGATAGACTAAACAACTAACTATTTCTAACCGCTATTTATACTAAATGACTAACCCTCCTCCCCCGGCGGTGCCTGGCACTGTCATCACCGGTGACCTAATCAGCCAAGGGTGACTAATCAACCAAGGATGAGTAACCCGCCCGTACCTAATAGATTAAACTAAAAAGCGGACTAAGAGGAATTGGTCCTTTGTCTATGTTTAAACTAGTTTTACATTTGCCTATTTCTATACTTTCAAATGCGTCCAACAATTTATTATTGGATACATTTTTAAGTAATTTTACATTGTCTATACTTATTCTATGATTTTGATTAAAAGCTACGTGACACCACGTTTTTCCAACACGAAAAGCAGACTGAAAAATTAGTTTCAATACCGTATAATCCCACTTACACCAAAGGGCTTACCAGCGTGTTCAAAAAAGCGGGTTTAAGTTTAGTTTTTCAGTCTAACAACACTTTAAAACAGTTATTAGGTAATCCCAAGGATAAAAATAGTAATTTGGAAAAAAGTGGTAGTTACGAAATTAGTTGTGGGGATTGCGATAGAAAGTATGTTGGGCAGAATAGACGCTCTGTACAGGTTAGATTTAAAGAGCACATGGCTCACTTAAAATATGGGCGTACGAAAAAATCTAGTATAGCCGAACATGCTTTTAATCAAAATCATAGAATAAGTATAGACAATGTAAAATTACTTAAAAATGTATCCAATAATAAATTGTTGGACGCATTTGAAAGTATAGAAATAGGCAAATGTAAAACTAGTTTAAACAGAGACAAAGGAAAGTGCCAGGCACCGCCGGGGGAGGGGGTTAGTCATTTAGTATAAATAGCGGTTAGAAATAGTTAGTCTATCATCAACTCCTGATGATGCCAATTGTGATGTGAAAATTGTGTTTTGGTTGAGTGGTCGACGATAGTTTTCAACTTAGTTGATAAACCAAAGGTTCCAATTTCCCAATTTAATTACTAGTAATATAGTCCCAACAGAGATGGTTATCAATAGTTATTCCTAAATGCTTTAGTTTATCAGTTTGTTTAATGTTTTTTAAGTTACCATCGCTATTGATTTCTGGCTTGTTATAATTAGAAAGATTTTTATAACTTGTTATGGGTAAAAATATAGATTTATCGAAGTTTATTGTAAGCAATTTGTAACGAAACCAATCTACTACTATTACTAAAAATCTTTTTCAATTTTTTGTTTCCCATCATTCCATGTGTTTGCAGTATAAAAGATAACAGTATCATCAGCAAAGCTTGTTATATCTCCAGAAGTTGTAAGTGTAAGTAGGTTATTAATATATATTACAAATAGAATGGGACCAAGAACTGTTCGTTGTGGAACTCCACAGTGAACAATCATATTATAAATTTTAACACATTTTTAACACATTGTTTTATTCGTTTAACGATAAATATCCTCTCTTCCCGATATATACATTTTGCATGCTCATTACTGCAAACTAAATTTAAATATTCGAAGAGTTTCTACAGTTTTCCACTTATTGATGTATTTTACGCGTCGATATACTCGAGTTAACTAAGAAAAATCTTGAGTAAATAAAACTCTCGAACGAATCAAGTAGTTTTTATTAAGAGACAGAGCGTTCAATACCAGTCAGGATTCATTTCACTCGTTCCTTGTATACACGTCTAACTGTGTAAATATATGTTTTCTTCACAGTTTGTTTGCTTCTAGATGAGTTCCTGTATTGTATTGAATCTTTTTATTTATCCGCAAACAAAAAGATGTTAGCTTTACTTTAAGATCTGCTCATTAAAGGCAATATTGCTAAAATGAGATTTTCCCCTTTCTTTGTCTTGATTTTTTTTCTTAGGCCCGGCTAAAGCGATAATTAACGAGCAAAGCACTATGAATCTAGATCTAAACCAAGTAAACCTGTTTAAAAATTATGCATATATACGTAGTGTTTCCAATGAAAACTTTATTTTACAAAATTTAGAGTACATCAATCTTATCCCCTTTAAAATACCCCCTAGTTGCCATTGTTGAAAACATTCCTGTAAGTCTTCAGAAGTTAGGCTTTTCAGTAGCCTTATCGTTTCATGTTTTATCGTTTCCACGTCCTCCGAGTGCCGCCTCCGCATGACCATTTTACATTTCGGGAACAAAAAGAAGTCGCAGGCACCTAAGTGTAGGGAAGAATATTTAGCAGGCGCATTGTCGGTGATGTACCAGCCATCCATCTCCACCACATAAATTTGAACGCACTCAATTCACACGATCCATCAAGCGCTTGATAACCTTCATACAGAAAGCAGCATTTACTATTTGTCTTTTAGGAAGAAAGTCATAGTTGACAACACCATGACACAATTTTTTATTAACTCATTCTCATCACTTAGTCCAATCATTAGGTATAAAAAAGTAGTGTTTTCATGCAAAAGGTCGCGAACTTTTCAAAATCGGCAGGAATGTAGTCTAGGATGTCCTTAATTTAAAATGGAAGTGGAAGAGGCAGTAACGTCAATACCGTTTGCACCCATTGTTCAAACACAACCTCTCTCTGTGAGTCGCGCTCGAATAATCGCGTGTGGATCGCGCGCGACGGAAACGTCGCGGGTTGTCGCGGTAAGTAATTTTTTCCGCGCGCGACTACACTACTTTGTCGCATCAATGGGTTTCGCGCCATACATTCATACATCAATTGTTGTCGCATGCGACTTCTCGCGGCATGCCGCGCGCGACCTGTCGCGCTAGTGGGTTATCTGCCTAAGTAAGTTCCCCTCTGAATACATTGAATAATTTTTTTAAACATCTCTCAACGTCAACCAACAATTAATATATAGTGGGGCACATGGCACAAAATCACATATTTCTGAAAGACATATATTACAAATCGGCCATGAATACCTCCAAGATCTTACATCTTATTTAAGATCCAGATTTAGATAACTCCCTACTCACTTATTGATTCACAGAATCCGTAGCATCCGCAGTTTTATCTCGAAAAAAATAACATTACGATCTCGAGATTCGAAAAACTGATATTTTTTTCCGAGTCATTGAAACTCAAACAAACTTTTGTGGTTTAAATACGTACACACTGTTTGGCCTACCATTAAGAACTGAAGTTTTTGTCCCAGGGCCATTGTCATAATCTTTTATCTTATATAAAAATCGATGTCTTTTCTCTAAAGAAAGAAACCCTTGAGGATAGGTAACCAAAGAATATAATAGCTACCAATATCGGTTAACCGAGGGCATATAAAGTGTCACCTGAGGATTCTCTAGTCTTTTTTCTCATGGTCAGTATCGGACTGGCAATAATAAATATTTTTGTATCTTTTGCTCGACGAATATTTTACTGAGAAAATAAAAATTTTAGTATTTAGCTTCCAAATATTTTCACTAGTGAAAAGATTGGTATAAGCTCGGGGACAAAATTCATTTTTTTAATGTTGTAAACGGTCTTTCTAGTTTTATTTTTAAAAAGTTTTTGGGACTTTGTCTGGGCTAAAAATAATGAAAGAGCTGCAACAGCAGATTTAAAGACTCTTTTAACAAAAAAAAGTGACGTATAAATGCTTTATTAAATTTATCACAGAGACTTGAAACATGTTTCTTAGATTCTATAATGTATAAGACGTAAGTTAAATCCTTTCAAACTAAATATATACCTCAAGCTCTGCCAACAGTAATCGTTTGGTCTGTAAGAAGTCACTTGTATTCGCAAATAATATTAGTAAGTCCGATGTCCAGCTATAAGTGATTTTTTAAGATGCAAAAATTATGGCTAGATCAACCAAAAATGTATAATCGAGATTCTCTTGTTGTAATGAACAACTTTTTGGACTCTTGCATTTTTAAACCGTCTCCCTTTCCCAAATTTTCTCCCACTATGTTCCATTTTCTCTTTATTTCCTCTTTTTCCTTCTAATTCGTTTTGTATGCCACTTTATTATCTCCACTCTTTCAGTTCTTCTCTTTATTGTCATTCTCGCTGTTATCTATTTTTTTGTGTTGTCTGTCTTTCTCTCTTACCATATCTCCCCCTCTCTTAATCTTTCTGCTGTCTCTGGTTCGTAGATTTAATAATTGCATCCCTAGTAAGCTCTCTTTTCAGCAATGTTTAGGTATTCTCTCCTTGACTACTTTTATATATAAAATATAAAAAATGGGCTATAGTTACAAAATCTATTTCCCTCGCTTTCTCTGTTGTTGTTCTTTCTAATTCTTTGTTGTGTCCTGCTCTCTTTCTCTTTCTCTCTCTCTCTCTCTCTCTCTCTCTCTCTCTCTTATTCTCTCTCGCTCGGTTGCTTCTATGTCTCCTTCTTTGTCGTTTATTTATGGCTGTTAACTCTCTCAAAGTTGTCTTTCTCTTTTTGGTAAACGATTCGTTTACTATCTATTTATTACTTCTATCTGTATTCACCCCTTCTCAGGTTTTTTCCTTTCTTCTTGTCCCACTCTCTCTCTTGGTGAAATCGCTAACTTAAATGTGATTTTTATCTTCTACTTTCCCCTTAGTTAACTCTAAATTTTCCAATTTTCAGGAATCTCATTCTCTCTATTTGTTTTTATCTCTCTTGGTGAAATCGTTAAAAAACGATCTACTATTAGGACAGGATGGCTGTTTGGAGATTCAGACGGGCTAGTACGACACTGTGTATGAAGCGGAGTTTTGGTTTTGTGGGTACCAACAATGTCACATGATATACGAGGTAGGATAAAATATTGTTTTTATGGGGTGCGGTGCGTTGTAATTTGAATTTTTTGAGAATGTTAAGTCATCAAGTCGTATATATTTTTGTGAAATATTACACTTGGAGGTGTTGTTAAAAAGAAATACCTACTAATTAAATAACTGTGAAAATTGTATTGAAAAATTTAAAAAGTTTTTTGAAATATTATTTGAAATAAAACGGTTTAAAAGTTGTATAATTATTTTGAAGAAAGTAATGGGAGGTTTTCTGAAATACAAGTCGATATAAGTAAATCTTATGAAATTAGGAAAGAGGCTTTTTTGAGGATACTCGTGGTCAAGGGGGTCGTCATATCCTGGCTAAAGGTAAAGAATTCCAAAGTATTTTCAATGCAATGCAAGCTCTTTAAAATCCTTTAAAACTGCTTTATAAAAAACACAATCGAATTATCCCGTCTCGGAGGTCTTCATCGAGAAAATATCCGTAATCAAAATCGTTTTAAACGTAATTTTCCCAATAATATTCTTATTTAACCGCGCAATAAAATGTATTAAAATTGCTATAAATTCAACGATGGAAATCATAAGTTAGGTCAAAACACGCTATCGAATATACTGGTTTGGAGGAATTCGAATAAATTAAAGATTTTAATTGAGCGAGACGTTTGTGAGAGGCGCCTATAAAAATATGGAATGAAATTTTATACTTTTTATGGATTTTTTGATATTATTCAATGTGGGTAAACTTTTGTAATTAATTTGATAATAACATTTTTCATCAAAAATACAACAGTACATACCATATATAAAATATTGCAAGCAAAAACTAATTTGTATTTTTACGAAAAAGAGACAGACATCTTGAGCAGAATGAGTCAAAAACTTTGCGACGACGCCGACGTCGTATTTTAAACTAGACATAGAGAAAGAGAAAGTATTGTGCTGGTGTTTATTCCTCAGAGGGGTTCAGGTCCCAGAAATAGTGTTTCAGCCCCTTTTTTGCAAGTACATCCGCTATTTCATTACCCTCTACTCTAGTGTGTCCCGGAACCCTTAGGATGGTAACAGTGTTATTTTTGCCTAGTTCATTCTCTCCCAAACCATCTTGGAGTTGATTACGTGGGAGTTCATAGCATTAATGGATGCTTGGTTGTCTGATATGATTTCGATCGCTTGTCTGCGAAAATTTCTTTCTATATTGAACTGGAGACATTTTCCGTAAATTTCAGCTTGGAAAATGCTTAGGAGATTTGCGTATATTTTTCGGAATATTTGGTTCCAGGTCCATATACTCCTCCTATTCCTGTTCCTTCTGTTGTTTTGGATCCATCTGTGTACCATATTTACTGGCAGTTCGCTTGAGTTTTGGGATGGTCTCTTTGTTCCATTCGCTTTTGTTACTTAGCTTTATGTTGGTTTGGTGATTTCCAGGAAGGAGTCGAGACTTGCATTTGGTGGATCCTTCTCCATCGTAAGTGACTATCCAGTGTAATGCCTATATATTTCATGCTGTCAGTAATATGTATCGATACTGTTTGGTTATTAGAGTTTATATTTAGGACATTGTAGAAAGGAAGATTATTTTCATAACTAGTGCAGGGCATAAAACAAGTTTTTGAATAATTAACAGTCAGATAGCTGTGGCTAAACCAATCGACTATTTTGGGAAGGTCATTTTCCGTTTTTTGTTTTAGATCATCCCAATTTTCAGCTTCGTATAATATGGCCGTATCATCCGCAAAACTAATTATGTGACCATTAGTTTGTATATTAAATAAATTATTTAGATAGAGCGAAAAGAGGGTTGGTCCTAGTACGGTTCCTTGGGGTATCCCGTAGCTCAAAGTTTTTGAATTGCTGTATGCTGTTCCAATTTTAACAATCTGCTCTCTGCCTGATAAAAAGTTTTAGATAAGTAACACGAATCCCTGAGTTTTCCAAGACCGTTAACAACTGTGTATGATCCACAGTGTCAAAGGCCTTGGCAAGATCTAAGAAGACGCAAAGTGTTGGTTTTTTAGAATCAACAGATTTATAAATGTCGCTTGTTAATTTGGCAATAGCGTCGTTGGTAGATAGGCCTTCACGGAAGCCATACTGGTTTTTAGAAATCATCTTCCATTTAGAGCTTAGAGCTATTAATTCTGGTATTGTTTCAATTTTATTGTCTTGAGTTTGTATTTCCGTAATTACTTTTTTTTCATTATTATACTTTCCTTGTAGCTGGTTTATTGTGCTCCATAATCCCTTTGAACTATGTTTATTCTCTTCGATTTTTTTTATATAGTAGTCTTCTTTTGTTTTTTTAATTAATTGATCAGTCAAGGTTCTATATTCTATGTATCTTTCTTTTTTCGCTAAGTTTCCAAAATCATCTTTGTATTCCTTATGTAATCCATTTCTTTCACCGATTGAATTTACTATACCTTGAGTTATCCATCCTTTCCGTTTTTTCGAATACTGTTTTTGGTTAATTATGTAAGTTTTTCTGAATAAGTACATCAATAGATTCTGAGAAGTAATTACATTTTTCATTTATATCAGTTAAGTTGTAGTATAACGACCAATCGAAGCTTCTACAGTCTGAATTTAATTGTTTATAATTAATACGCTTTAATATTTTGTGTCTTTCATTTTTTTCCATGTACAAAGGAGAATATGCAAATGTAGCTCGGTGATCAGTAATTCTAGTGTCATAAATAACTGCTTTACAATCTTTAATGTCGTTGAAATTATTTGTTTTAAAAATATATGATCTATACAACTTTTTGAATTACCTTGTACTCGAGTAAATTTATTAATTAATGATATGAAGTTGAATTCCCCCAAAGTATTGAAGTAGTTTGATACCAAATCAGATTTTTTTTTTATTTTTATATTAATATCGCCTACAAAAATATGTTTGTTTATATTTACGTTTATTTTTGTTTGATCCAGATATGTACAGAGATGATCCACGAATTCTTCTTCTCTCACAGGTGGAGGTTTATACAATGCTGTTATTAAAAGTTTATTGGAATTGTTTATTTTTAAAGTGGTTTGTATGGCTTTACAAGGTCCTATTTGTATTATTTCAGATGTTTGTATTAACGTTTTCTTAATATAAACTATTGTTCCATCGTGACTATTTATATCACCCTTGTTATAAATTATATCATAATCAGTTAATTGAAATATATCAATATCAGAAATATTAAATGCCTCGGTAAGAACAATACCATCAAAACTAAAAGTCAGTTACGATAGAAATATTTTTAGATTATCCAAATTTTTATTGATACTACAAATGTTTTGGTGGAAAAGTTTAAACATGTTTGGACTGAGGTTTTGATATAAATTGTTAATTTCCTGTACACTATTTATCTCCTGTGTTTCAAATGGCTCATAGTTAATGTCTCTTAAGTAAGGATCCATATCAAAGATATGTTATATATTTTAAATTCAAATCCAATGTGACAAAAAAAAACAATGATAAACTAACTAAAACAATAATATTAATCTATTAAAGATGTCTTGTATTTTAATTAACTTACGTTTTTTAATAATAAAAATCATGTAACGAATGTGGAACTTCGTCATCTACTTTTCCTTGTTTTTTCCTCAAAAGCTCTAATTAAAGAAAAAATGTGTTTTTGATTCGTTACCAACTTTGTTTATTATACAAATTGTCAAATAAAAAAAATCATATTCTTTATAAAACTGATTTAAATTCTATACTTTTCTTTATAGAACCGCCCTGTCAACATATCCTTTTGAATTTTAATATAATTATCCTTTCCTATGTCCCCTATATAATTTACTAATAAAAAAGTTCTTCCTTGGTGGCATCCCATTTTTATTCCACAAAAATAGAACCAGAGAAAAAACACATTTTAGCATTGTCCCAGACGTTCCAAATCATCGCATGCCTCCCATATCCCGTTAACGCCCACTTTACTTTCTATTCTTTAGTTCTTTTTTTTTTCGTCGAGGTTCCTATTATCGACCTGGAACTCCTATTCACTGCAAAAGTCTGAATTTATAGTTACCGAAAATAGCCGGGACGACATTTATGAGGACGGAAGAATGGTCGTGTTTGAAAATATCTATGAAAGAATGGAGGTTGACCGATAATGGCGAGTATTATGTTGAGGTACAAGACTGTGCTTGACGATTTGTCTTTTTGATTAATTTTACTAGGAAAAGTAGGGCAATTTTTCAAAGAATAAATCGCTGAAAATATCGTTTTTTTGTTGTATGAATCACAACGTGCTTTGTTATAAAATATAACGAGTGGCCCAAAGCTTAGAATCTATTCTGGATGACCCAGTTTTTAGGGCCGCCTTTATTTTTATCAACAATTTTTTTTGTGATTGAAGATTCGCTTGAAAACCGTAAACGATAAAACGTCAGGTAAATGAGAAAAGTTAAATAAAAATTAAATATAACATTTACAATATCTTGGTGTAGGACGAATATTTTTTCAAATGCTAATAGTACTTTTTTGTAAAAATAAATTGTTTTATCTCTAAAAGCATTACACCAATGTAAACAAACGTTTTTTTTAAATTCTGATCTAGAGGTTTTTTATTTAGTCCTTCATTATACAGGGCGTCCCGTTGGTAAACGGAGATATTTTAAAGGTGGGTAGAGGGTAGAGGTTACATACATGTGACCTCTACCTACCTTTAAAATATCTCCGTTTACCAACGGGACACCTTGTATATTGATTTATCTTTGACTGGGTTACACTATCCTGACTGAAGACATTTTCCCGGGCTCTCAAAATAGATTAAATTCGATTAAAAAAAATCTTGCTTACGGTCCTGCTCGCTGATGAAATAGGGTAAAGTCGTAGCATTTACAAAAATATACAAAAAAGGTGCGCGATCGAATATTGCGATAATATCGATGGTTTTTGGGAAAAGCAGATGTATAGGGCGGGTACGATAGTGATCTTGTCATTTGGGTTTTGGGAAAACATTTGTAATTTTGGCGATTGTGTTGTGGGTTTTATAGGGGTGTAGAGTTATTGGTCATTCTATTATTCGTGACGTTTTATTTTGGGTGTAACGCCAGCAGGAAATGTCTGGCTATAAAGAAATATTGGCTGTAAAATTAAAAATACTATTCTCATCTGCTGTTTCTATAATTTAAATTGTTTTTAAAAAAGAAGAAGAACCTGATTTACCCATTTACACATGAGTATTAGACCGTTTTCTGGACACAAATTTTCCTTACCGTAAGATACAGGTTGACAAAATTAAAAAATAATGTACTTGCGTTTTAACTAGCTCTGTGTATACAGTTTTTGCATTTGGGCAAAGGGTTTTGATGTCATTTTATTTCCTTCTTTTCAAGCTGGTTAAAGTTATATCATTCCGTTTGTAATTTGTCAAAAAATACGTCAATAGGTCTGTTACATAACGCAAGCTAAAATATCAAACGTATTGTTGTTATTTCTTTTTTAAATCAACTTTTTGTGCTGTTTTGACCGAACCTATATTTGTGAAAATCGGGTTCTTCCAACTTTAACTTCAACAGAGGTGATACAAAAAATTATATAAACAAAAGTTAGCCTAAAAATATCAAGAAACTTAATTCGAAAATATTTTTTAAAAAATGCTCTTATATTTTGATAGATTCAGCCACCTAGCGGCAACCTACTCCGTTAAAAACAGTTTATAATTATTATATTTATAAATATTATTTTACGTACTTAAAAAAATACGCCATAGTCCGTCTCTGCAAAATTATCGCAAAATTCGATCTCACACCTTTCTGTAAAATTCAGTAAACGGCACGCCTATGCAGTATATCACCCGTGACGTGCATCTGCTAGCCCTGGGACCTTCTTACTTTCTGTAAACTTCGTCTAACCCCCTTGGTGAATGTCATAATATTCCTTTCTACCCCCTAGGAAGTATATTATGCCATGTCCACAGCGGTTAAGTGAATAGGAGAAGAAAACATGATTTTCATATATTCTTAGGAATATGTTGTGGGCTCAGGACATTATCTCTCGCCGGTAGGTAAATTATGGGTCTTTTTCATAATTGAGTTATACACAAAAACGGTATGGTACATGTGAAAACCTTTTATGACGTCTGGATGGACCGTTCCAAATTATTTTTTATTACCTAGAATTTTGATAGTTTGGACGAGAATGCGTGTGGTTTAGTGTGATTCGGGTTGAATTGCTAATTTGTACCAAAAAAATTAAAATTTCATCAACTACTCTTCAAGTAACTTGAAAACGGTTCTACAACTAATTTAAACATTATACACTTGACGTACGTTTCTCTCTCCCAATCAGTATTATCGGAAATCCAAATACATAAATAAATTTTATCTACTAATGTCAAATAATAAAACAAAAATCAAACCGGAATTTGACCTTCATTATTCAATAGTGTGTTTCTAAAATTGATTTGATTGGTTGAATAATGAAAATTCAACACTTTTAATAACCAATAAGGCAACTAAACTTAACCAATCAAGATAAAGAACGCATTTACATTTACTATGTAGCACGACCTTTAATTTATACGTCAATGTCAAATTAAATTAATTAAAAAACATGAAAATGTTGAAATGGCCATTTTATGAATAGAATTTTACATCAAATCCATAAGAATATTACTAATAATCCAACAACTTATGCTAGTTCTACTAATTTCATATCAAATACAGATCATAATATGAATTTTGGTGTTGCAGATTCAACAATTAATTTTTCGAATTGCAGCAACATAACTTTAAATTTTAATAACAAGTAAGAATTAATTTAATATAAATAAATATTTATATTCGTATAATAGTTTCTTTAGCATTTAAAAATGTTTTTTCTTTATTTGATTTAATGTATATTTTTAAGGTATAAATAATCTATTATTTGTCGACATTAGTAGATAAAGTATTATATTCAAATCGTTGTGCGGTTATTTTATGACACTCGGATGATTACAGCACTCGCTCGCAAGCTTGCTCGTGCTGCAAACTTTATCCGCGTGTAATAAAATAACCCACCCAAACTCATTGAATAATATACTATTATTAAAATGGGACAAAAATGTTTTAAAAATATTTAAGAATATAAAGGATCACCCATACTTACAGGATGTACTAAATTAGTTAGTTTTTCCCTGGATTTTTCTTATGAAAATATTATTATGAAAACTTCAATTATGACGAAGTATAATACGTAAATTTTCTAGTAATATGCAAACTTCAAAATCGTTGTTATCGAAAGTGTCCAGTGATCTGTTTCTATAGAAAATAATTATTATATTTTTGAAAAGGACTTTATAGCTCTGGAATTAATTTTTTATTCTGTCCTTCTTGGGTGTTGGTTGTATTTGGTAGGGTAAACAGTCCAATTATTGGCACTTTAAGGTTGGCGTACGGATTAAAAGAAGATTAATGTATTATTACTTCAGAATCAGAGCCAATGTGCTTTTAGATGGATATAATAACCTTCACAGAGTGTGAAATAAATTAAAAAAACGAAAATCGTTGCTTAATTATTGTGATATTAACGAATTAAGTGAAATAGGTCTAATTCCCAATCATTGGCACCTTCGACCCAATTATTGGCATACCACTCATACCAGTCATTGGCACCCTTTTTCTCATACAAAAGCTAGATAAAAAGTTGTTTTTTAAGATATTGTACTGTAACTGTAAATAAGTATACATATTTCATATATTATGATGAACACTTTTTACTTACCAAAGACAAATAAAAATTAAATTTTTAGATGTGCTACCATCTTTGGTAAGAAGAGAGTATTGACATTAAATTTTGACTGAATCTAGTCAAGATGTCACTCTCTTCTTTTTTATCCCTTTCAGAGATTAATACAAAGTGAGTAAACCAGTAAGGAATTTTAATTTATTAGATTCGACATCCTAAGACCGGTTTCTGTCTTTCGACTTCATCAGTTAGGCTTTTCGAATCCAATAAATAAAATTCCAAACTCGTACAAGTCAATAGCTATATCCGCTATAAGATAACATTTTTAGATGTGCTACCATCTATGGTAAGAAGAGAGTATTGACATTAAATTTTGACTGAATCTAGTCAAGATGTCACTCTCTTCTTTTTTATCCCTTTCAGAGATATAGCGGATATAGCTATTGACTTGTACGAGTTTGGAATTTTATTTATTGGATCCGAAAAGCCTAACTGATGAAGTCGAAAGACAGAAACCGGTCTTAGGATGTCGAATCTAATAAATTAAAATTCCTTACTGGTTTACTCAAAAATTAAATTGTTTAAAATATTGCACACCCTTTAGAAACTCTTTCATATTAGAAGTACATGATTTACAAGGTATTTTGTACTACATTTCTGACATTGAATTTCTGCTAATTTATTTATTAGTGTTAGCATTACAATGGACGTCGTATATATGTTATTTGTGCATATAAAACAAATACATTTTTTAACCAGAATATTATTTCTGCGAACAGGATTTTTGATGATTAACCCTGTATTGACTGGAATTCATTGAGAGTTGACTAATTCTAAATTTGGACCAGTCAATTTTCAAAAATTGACTGGAAATCATTGAGAATTGACTGATTCGAATTTAGAAAGACTATATAGTGCTAGTTGATTTTAGACTATCTGTGTTTGTGCGCAGAAATTATAGGGTGGATGAGCTGATTATGAGGTTGTGTGGGATAAAAGTGTAATCCAAATTTTTTGTTAATTGAAATGTTTTGGATAATTTCTTCAAAATATTGTCTTACACATTTATTTTTTGCTTTCATTTTTGGCATCTAAAATTGAGATGTACCTACCTAAATAATTCATTTATGTTTTTTTTCTTTGTACATAAATGCTATAGTTACTAAATAGGTAATAATAACTTTAATTTAGATTTAAACAAACATGAATGTATTTATAAAATCAGGGTGCCAACAAATTTCTCCCTATATTCTGTTATATAAACTAATAATTGGCACCCATGTTAACAATTGAAATATATCACAATTATCGTGCCAATAGTTGGCACCCCCCTAATTTAATTAAAATGTTACATTTTCCAATCAATAATTACTCCTTACTTAATAGTAACTACATGGACACAACAAAATAGATTTAAAATATTAATTATGTAATTAACAGCCATATATTTCAATGTATTTTACTAAATAAGCTGCTCTAATGTACGGTAAACTTATTTAACGATAAATTACCATTTTTATCATGTTTCAGCAATAAATTTCCTCTATAAAATTAGTGCCAATAATTGGTACCTATACAGATACCTTGTAACTAACCATTGGCACCCATGTCAATAAATTGGAATCTATTATAATTTGCTTGCCAATAGTTGGTACCCCATTAATTTATTACAATTGTAATGTTTTCCCGCAAATAACTTCTCTTTACTTCGTAATAAACTTAGTAAATCAAATACATACTAATAAAATAACATATAGTTTGGAAATATGTTGATAGGACCATCATCATAATAAGCTGTTTCTTATGGTTTATATAAAAACTTACCGTTTTCAGTTGGACCGGTGTTAACATCGGTCACTACTTGTAAACTTCACCATGCAACTTAAGTTCAACAAATGCACTTATTGAACAGAGTTGCTAGTTTTACTCTAACGTTCAGATTGCGAAGAAATGTGTGCCTAGAATCTATTAATTTCAATTATTTGTGTCTAGGTGCCAATATTAGGACGGGTGACAACCATTGGTCACTTTACCCTAATTAAGGTTCTTCACACAACCCTAGAGTCTGATACTGATATATTTTAAAGAATTTTACATGCTTTTGCCACGATCTTAAATTATCTGTATATCTAGAAATATTCTTTTGGGCTTTGATTGAATCGGAAACACTTCTTTGGTCCACAAGGTTTTTTAAATTCATTTTAAATTAAGTTAATCTAAAATTAAAAAAATATATTCTTCTATATTCTCAACCGAATATATTTTATAATATAGGCTAAACGTAAACTGCTTATCGAAATTTTTTGAACATGAATAGATACCTTTTTTTAAACACCAGTTTAGTCACCCGATATTATCCAATTTTGTATTTTTACAACCTCACATTATCAAAATTATAACTAATAGTTTCTTTTACCTAAATATGATAAACTCCACTATGCTGAGAACGAGATCAATGTAAAAATTGGATGTAATTTTAAATTAAGTATATATTGATCATGAGTAAATTTGTGCCGCGCTACAATTTATTGCAATTTCTAAAATGATACGTTTTGTGTTGGTCTAGCCATATTTTTTTTACCAAATGATATAATATCGGAATGATATTCAAATTACAAACCTATTATTTAAGCATTTTTTTAGTCTATAATTTTGTTTAAAAACATCTTTACGTGCGTAGTTGCAGAAAGCTGCTAAACAAAATAAAACAAATAAAAAAATTAATGAGGGAACTTCGCATTGGCTACAAACACGCCACACTTTGAACGGAGTGTAAATTAAAATTTAAGTCCTTAAAGGTAATAATTGTATAAATAGAAAAAATTGCATTACATTTTTTTTCTGTTTATCCTAAACAATATTAATGCATGTAGATTTTCTCGATGTATTAACATTAATACGCAAGTTAGCCAACCACAAACTAGTTTCGGCCTATGACCATCATCAGGTTCTAAAATTACACTTAAAGGAGAGAGGTGAATAATAAAATATACTAAGCGTTAAGAACTTACATTAAATTGAGAGCTGTAGAACAAAATTAAATAAGTCTTCAGGAAAAAAAAACGGAAGATATTAAATCATAATCTAGTTGCGTAAAAAAACTTATAAAAGAAATTACATTGAGTTTGATCGCAAAACAAATAAATCGAGATACCGAACACACGATAAACTTCTTAATCGCCGATATTGGATGATCAAATTTGACCAGTCATTGTGAAGGCTGTGAGAAGAATCTCTCATTTTTAGAACGATAGATATGGTTTATACGAACGAAAATATACTTATTTATTTGTTGCTAAAATAAATAGTCTTGGCTTTTATAATTTATAATATATTACAAATTTTTTTGCTTGCGTTTTATTTCTATTTATGGCTAGAATTTTACTGCAATATAATATATTTAATGTTTGTGTAAGGATAAAATGGTTCTACTTTAATTTCACAATAAAATTTCTAATTACAACTTATCAATTGAACCTCCTCACCTGAGGATGCGCCAAAACATATCGAGGAAGTAGAAAAATCAGAGAGGAGACACTAGAAGATGATCAAATATACTTACCATTGTAACGAGGAATCTTCTCAGCTACTGTTTAAGAGCGGAACACCGGTGTAAGAGAAGCGGGGAGGGGAACAATCCTCACCTTCCAGAACTAATCCAATGAAAACACCACCCAAGACGGACGTTAAAAAATTTGAAAAGGATGACAGATTACACAAACTTTCGTTCAAGTAAGCGGCAGGGAGTATCAAAGTTGATCACGCCAACATTAAGCTGATTAACGAACAATTACAGCTTCTGAAGCGATCACTGATGGCCCTTCTACAAAAACAACTGGATGATGGTCAACAAATCCTGTTCCTGTATCAATTAGACAACAAAATAATAGATCGAGAAAAAAATAAACTATTTGAATACATGGAAAGGCGCACAACTTAAAGAACCTTATATTTCAGATGTTGTAGGTATCAGGGAATAGGTACTAAGAGGCCCTGGAGCCGTGGATCATAGCAAGGCCCCTCTTGATCAAACATGGCCACATATCCAAAGGGGAGCTAAAGAGCCTGACGTTCTGATCCTTTTTTGCTTATGGAATTTAACAACACAGAAGATATTTGCCAAGCTCGTAAGACAATATGTATTCTTAGTACAAAGTTTGAGATATTTTTTTTGTAACGATGAATAAAATTTAATAAGCCTTACCCAATTTAATGGAATTGTGCAATTGCCGTTATTCACTTATTCTATCACAAAATTGATTATTTATTTTACCATTACCATACCAAGCGACCGAGATATGGTGCTAAATATTTTATACATAGCAAAATGTTATGTAAATATTAAAATTATTTTATGATTTTTTTTTATCTCCAAAAACTTTGTTTCCGTTAGTGAACATTGCTTTAAAAAATAGTTTAAAATAAAAGAATCTAACAAACTGTGTTGCTTTGCAAAAAAGATATCTTTTGTAAGATATTTTTGAAGATTATTCTAAGAACAGTTCTTGATAACAACACCATCCAGTCGATGAAAATCAATAAAACCATCAAAATGTTCACAACAAACGGTTATAACCTAAAATATTGTCTAATAAATATTGTACAATCTCATCGGGGAACAAAATATTTTGAGGTAAGGTACTTATATTTTATACCCATGGTTCTACCGCATATCCAATAAGACGTTAATAGCTCGGTCTGGTCCTTTTATAATTATTATTATGAATATTAACTAATTAATAGGTTAATTAGGAAGATAATTTTTTACTAACTATAGTAACCAATCAAATTACTTAATTTAGAGTCATGTGTCAAATTTCATCCAATCAGCTATGGATTACAGCGATAACACCCTACATGTGGTGTTTTCAGTTTGGTGTTTTCAACAAGTCAAGTTTTTGATTAAAAATTAATTAAACGTCAAACTGACAACTAGTTTAAAAATGTTTAAATCTACAAAGTAAAAAATTATCTTATCGAATACCCCTCGGGCCTTGATAAATCCTCAAAATTTTGTCATAGAGAATCCTTCAAGCGTGTTGCTTAAGGATAATAGCCCTCGGCCTTCGGCCTCGGGCTATTATCAAGCAACACGCTTACAGCATTCTCTATGACAAAATTATCTCGGTATTATCAAGGCCCTAGGGGTATTACTACTGATAATATATTGCAATATCCTCGTTCGTGAAAATCATTTAAAAAGCCAATATGTCTTGAATTAAAGGTTAAATAGAGCCTGGCAAAACTGACAGCTGGGAAAAAAACCTCACTTCTTGAATAATTTTGATGCTTTTATTTAATGTATTTACTTTTAGGTAGAAACAATTTAAATCTTATATTTATTTATTTATTCAATAAATATAATGAATGATAATCGATAAGTGCTACTGCACTTGTTTCATCATAAAACATCATCATCAACATTATAAATAGAATTATACCCAAACACCAGACATCTGTATGAACCTTGACAGATCTTTTTTCCAATTAAGTATTCCCTTTTTTCCAGAGCATTTACTTCAGAATTTCGAGTCAAAAGGGTCGCCGTGTGTTAATTAAGCAGGTTTTTTCTTTACTTTTGATTTTCCAAAAATATCCATTCAGGCAAGTCGTTCCCGCATATACACCTACTTGAATTTTCGTTCCAGTCTTTTGGTATTGCTCAACATAGATTTAAATTACAAAAAATTTGAGAAAATGACATGTCATAGGGGAGACCGGGGCTAGTTGGCGCACTAGTATTTTCTCATATTTACAATAGCCGTTATCAGTTCCGATGATCCGTAAGATCGACTCCGTAGCTCTCACGAAGTGACGGTTAATTCTCAGTCTGCATCTGAAAGTTTTGTAGGAAGGAGTGGTTTTCGTAATAAAAAGTAAAATAATTCCAGCGCATGTTTTGGTAATTGTTCATAGGTAAGTTAATATTTCAGTAATTTTTTGTGCACCCAGCCTTAATTTGAGGTTCTTATTCAAATACAGATTCACAAAATTGTTGTTACTGTTATATTTTTAACGATACATACATTTTTGTACCTAGTGTGCAGATGGGGTAAGTTGGCTAACTAAAAATGGGGCACGTTGGCACGCTGCGCCAACATACCCCGCTACAATGAATCTTACACTGCATTTAGTTCTTTTTTTGTTTTAGATATAAAATGAGAAACTTCAAAAGAAAAACCAACAGAGCCTCTATCTCAGCAGAAGTTATGGTATTGGCAGCAAAAGAGGTTCTCTTAAATCAGAGATCTAGGCGAAGTGTAGCTCGAGAATATAATATTCCCGACAGAACATTAACAAGATATGTTTCAAAAATTAGGTTGGAAGATCTTAGAAATGATACTGTCCATATTCGCATTGGATATGTCCAAACCTGAAAAGTATTCT
Organism: Crepidodera aurea; assembly: GCA_949320105.2. Lineage (NCBI taxonomy): Eukaryota > Metazoa > Arthropoda > Insecta > Coleoptera > Chrysomelidae > Crepidodera > Crepidodera aurea. Next base: position 33,856,525 of record OX439475.1, on the reverse strand, counting down.
CGACTGCAGATGAGAAAATGCTTGCAGACTACATTAAAAAAGCATCGGATATCTACCATGGTCTATCCGTCAAAAAAGTTCGTCAGCTAGCTTTTCAGTTTGCGTGTTATAAAAAAATTCAATATCCGCAAAATTGGAATAAGAATTCGTTAGCAGGACCAGACTGGTTCACTGGATTTTTGAAAAGAAACCCATCACTTTCAATTAGAACTCCGGAAGCAACTAGTATAGCACGTTGTGTGAATTTTAATAAAAATACAGTGGAAGAATTTTTTGACAAATTAAAATCAGTCATAGACCGACTAAAACTTGGGCCAAATGATATACGGAATATGGACGAGACCGGAGTCACAACGACGCAGAAACCAGATAGAATAGTTGCACGCAAGGGATATAAACAAATTGGAAGAATGACGTCCCAAGAAAGAGGAGTTCTTGTAACTGTGGCTGCTGCTGTTTCAGCAACAGGCAACAGTATTCCCCCATATTTCATATTTCCAAGGGTTCATTTTAAAGAATATTTTTTAAATAATGCTCCAAAAGGTAGTGCAGGTGGTGCTAACCCTAGTGGATGGATGATTGAAAACAATTTTGTAGATTTTATAAAACATTTCATTAAAAATACAAAATGTTCGAAGGAGCAACCAGTCCTTCTGTTGTTGGACAATCACAACTCACATCTATCTATAGAAGGGATAAATATTTCCCGAGATAGTGGCATAACTATTTTGACATTTCCTCCACACACCTCTCACAAACTTCAACCCTTAGATAGGGGAGTGTTTGGCCCTTTAAAGAAGTATGTGAATCAAGCTTCTGATGCTTGGGTTACCAATAACCCTGGCAAAAGTATGTCAATTTATGACATACCAAGTATCATCGACACAGCTTGGCCTTTAGCTAGGACGCCAAATAATATAGTGGCAGGATGTAAAGTAAGTGGAATTAGTCCTTTTAATAAGAATGTATTCCAAGACCATGAATTTTTATCTGGTTTTTCTGTCGATTATCCACAAACTTCTTCACAAGCAGATAACCAAACAATAGAAACTGATAATGTAACCTTCATAAATAGTGAGATAGCTGGTCCATCTGGAATTACGACAACTATAAACTCAGGTATCCTTACTGAAAGGCAAATTAACGAGCAAGTAACTAGTGCTAATATAGAAACTTCTAATTTCTTAGAAAGTATAATGCCGTCACCAAAAGTTACTGCAAGAGAAAATAAAACACAACGAAAAAAGAGGAAGTCTGCGGTAATTACTGATACCCCGGAAAAAGAGAAGTTAGAAGAAGAAGAGAGGGTAAGACAGGAAAAAAAGTACAAAGCCAGCATTGCAAAACGACATTTAACAAAACCGAAGAATAAGGCTAAAGGGAAATCGATAAAAGGGCCGGCAGGCAGCGTACAACAAAAAAAAAGTTTGAAATATAACGCATATATTGATTGTGATTCTAGCGATGATGAGTGTTTTTGTTTGGTATGTGGAGATGAATTTGCTAATAGCAAACCAAATAAACAGTGGATACAGTGCACATCTTGTAAAATGTGGGCGCACAATAAATGTACTGACCCAGAAAACCGGCACTATTTTGTATGCCAGAACTGTAACGATGATGATGACAGGCGATAAATATTTAAGACCTCAATCTACTTAGTTGAACTTTTAGAATATTTTTTAAGTTGAATATTATTAATTTTTAATATATTTTAAGTTTATTTTTTGTAATAATATCTTGTAAATCTATTATATAGTATATATAATACATTTATAAACTAATATACCAAATATTCATATTAATTTAGTTCGAGCCAACTTACCCCACTACCTTCGCCAAAATACCCCGCTAATGGGGTACTTTGGCGTTACTGTCGGATAGGTACTCAAACGTATGCTATATTTTTGCCAATAATGATATTTCAAATTTGAAATTAATTATTGTTAGGGAAAGTATGTTGTTCTTTTGCCGTTTACTTTGAAATCAGTACCTTTGCAACATAACAATTTATGGACATATTTGTAAAAAATGAGCCAACCAGACCCGGTCTCCCCTACTCTTATTAGTTTGACATTTTAATATTGATTTCATATCCACCTTTTTTATAGATTTGCACAGTCGCAAACAGTCTGAGAGCTTGAAGTTGCTAGTTGCTAATAATCAACTATTTTGACAAACCTTGTACAGTTTTTAATCTATTTTACCTGTAACAATACCGATAATCCCCGGTCTTAAAACTGATCGCATTATTTCACTTATACCAGAATTGAGATGTTCAGTGTGTGCAAATTTGCTTTTTTATATTAGTATATGAAATATCTTTATTAATGTGTACTTATAGGATCAAATTTAGTGTAATAACTCGACCTCATTGGATCACAATGTAACAGTGTCGTAAGTTCTCATGAAAATATTAAATTTTATGACGGAACAGGTGAATAACGACAAGTGTACAATTTGATTAAATTGTGTAAGATTTACTCTATCCTAATCATCGTAGGTACGTCAAACTTTGTGTTAGGAGTGTACATTATTTCACGAGCTCTGCAACTAAATTTCGTGTCCTACCCAAAGTAAAGTCGATACTTTATCCTTCTTAACTTCCCTATACATGTGTGACCATGTTTGACGAATGTCAGTGATCTCCCTGTGAAGAACTGGCAATGCACGGTGTGGCCGACCTGAATTCTAGGGAAAACAGATGTTAGGTTTGGTATCTCCTCCATCATGATGCACGTTGGTTGTTCGTCTTTCCAAGTGTTTTTTCACCAAACTATTACTCTCTTGTCTTTGCAGAATGCCAGACATTGATCGCTTCAGCAGCTGTAACTGACTGTTCATCAGCTTGATGTTTAGGTGGATAAATCCAACTTTGAGACTCTCTGCCGCTCCCTTGAATGTTAGTCTTTACGTTCTATCATCCTATCCGGGTTTTTTGAACGTCCGTCCTGGGTGGTGCTTTCGTTGGAACGCGCTCTCTTCGGTTTACTTCTGGAAGGTGAGGATTACAATTCAGCCTGGTTTGCTTGTTCCAGTGATTACTTCAACTTCTCGAATAATTTTAGTTTATTTTGCTGCTCATCGATCTCACAGCCGCATACGATACAATAAATCATGAAACCCTTCTTGTCAAAGTCTACAAAACCACAAAAGACTACAAACTAACGAAAGCAGTTCAATCAATACTCCAAGACAGAAGGTTTTATGTGGAACTTCAAAATAAAAAAAGTCGCTGGAGAATCCAAAGAAACGGTCTCCTACATAGTGTTTGGCAATGACCAGCCTATAACAGATAACGCCAAACACTATGTGTACGCTGACGACCTAGTTATCACAGTTCAAGGTCAAACATTCGGAGAGATAGAGGTAAGGCTGGAGGACGCAATGGAAACTATGGCCAAGTACTATCGAAAACACTCGCTAAAACTAAAAGTGCTTTCTATTTAAATACTCATGAGGACCACAACAAGCTAAACGTGTCCTGGAAGGGCAAAGAACTAGAATACGCCGAAACACCAAAGTATCTGGATGTAATCTTGAATAGAACACTAACTTACGAACAGTACTGCCATAAAGCCAGACAAAAAGTAGTTAACAGTACTGCCATAAAGCCAGACAAAAAGTAGTTGCTAGAAATAGCCTTGTACAAAAACTAGCCGGAAGCAAATGGGGTCCAAAAGCTCAAGTGTTGAGAACATCCGCGCAAGCCCTCTGTTTTTCAACTGCAGAATATGCCTGCCCAGTCGGATGTAGATTCAGCCATGCAAAACAGGTCTATATCGCCTTAAACCAAACTTGCGGGATTATTATTGGCTGCATGAAACCAACACCAATCAATCAATTGTACAAAGCAGCGGGCTTCGGAGAACCAAGTGAAAGAAGAATGGGTATAGAACACGTAGAAAAATTTAAGCAAACCTTCGACGATCGCCAAGAACAGCAACGGAAAAGGCTCAAATCAAGGAAAACGTTTCTTCAATGTGCCACCGTGGAACCGCCCGACAACTTCCCTATCAACGAAAGCCCCTGTGCATGGTCAAATTTGGACTGAAAGACTTGGAGAACGCTAAACAGAATACGAACCGGCGCGGCGTGGCACCCGCAAAAACAAAAAAACTAAAGTGGAAAATTGAGGAAGACCAACAATGCCTCTGTGTATGTGGGGAGATACAAAACATGGGCCATGTGCTGGGATGCAACGTGCTCCATCGATGAGATGTGGATTGCAAATGAAAATGCCATAGACGGTACTGGGTGGATACATTTTGAATGGAATTTCAGACACGATAAAGTAAAAAACTAAGTTTGCTCTGCTGATTTTGTTCTTGGAAGATTTTGAGAGTCGATTAATTTATTTTTCCTTGTTACACACATTTCTTCTCATTTTGGGGCATCTCCAGGTGAGAAGATTAATTTGATGAGCTGTAATTAGAAATATATTGTTGGATTTGAAAGTTAAAATAAAATTAGAGGGATATAATTTTCAACAAATAAAAGTTTCAAATGTATTTTTTTTTTGCATCCACTAGTAAAAACAATAAACCGAATACGTGATTTATTTTATTTTCACTGCCTGTTTATATATTTATTCAACAAACTTTGTTTAAAACAAACGAAAACCGAATTAAATGTTTGCCTCAATTTAGTTTAATTTGTTATAACAACTGCGGTGGCGAGGTATTAATTTTATTACAAAAAAATAAACGAAGTTGTTTATTTCGATTTCGTTATAAAATGTCTAGTATTTGATGCTTGAAGACGTGAACGTATTACAGATAATTGTTCGACTTCGTTACATGAACCGTTCAAAATAACAGTTAGTTATGAATAAAAAAATAATGTGTATTTAAAACTCAGAGTATACAGTTCAGTGAGTCAGGAAAATGTATATCTTTTGCACCAATTGAAGTAGATATTTCAAAATTAACTCGAAATGATTTGCTACTTAATTATAATTCAATTAACTGTTAAAGGTAAATAAGTGATACATGCCATTAAGTATGAAAATTTTAATAGTTCAATCGCCAAATAGCAGATATTTGGCGCTAGGAATAGATAATCAACGATAACTAAAAATTACCTCTAGATTAAAATTTTTATATATGTTTGTCATTAGGGAATTATTGCAAAGCCAAACTTTATTAAAGGATCCTGTAATAAAGTATCCTGTATTACGAAATGTCACGATTGGTTTATGAGAGTTATTGCAACGTTCCTCATCGGCATACTTTATTTTGACAGTCCTTTATTCTGACAATGACATCAATCGCATTTCTAAGCTACAATATTTTGTAACTTAATAATAAACAACCTGGAGGAACAATTGGAAATAGCTATTCTAGCGGATGTTAATAACGAAGAAATTGAAAACTTACTTCTACACAACATAATTGGTTTTGCCGTTGAAGCTAGTGAGGAAAATAATGTAATAGAACCCGTGGAATTTTCGTTTTCATAGTGACGATATACCGCGATTGAGAAATGCTTTGCTGATTCCACAGCACATTATCACTAACACCAGGAACAATGTGAATGGTAGGTAACTTGCAAAATGAATTTTTTTTTAAATATTTCAAATGTGACTTTACAGTGATGACGGCACTATGTATATTAAAAAGACGAAGCTGTCCTTATGCCACATTATTACAACAACTGCAATTTTATTGGGGAAAATCATGGACATTGTCGATAACCAACAGCTGTCCCAAACTGGAATTTATTGATGGTACAGTTCGACCTAATATATGCAGACCATCTAATGACCAGGAAGACTACTACTAATAATTTATTATTATATCTTTTGTTATATCAATTTTTTGATTTATACTTATACATATATATTGTCTTTGTATTTTAATTATAATTTAAAATTGTAATTTATATCTTAAATGGGCCCGTAAATATCTAAATATCTTAACAAAAAGTATGTATTACTTATTTATGTACATATATTTATTGTGAATGACAAATATATACAATATGTACTACATCAAATATGCTTTTGAACTATTTCTAGTAATTTATTAATGACTGTCTGATTATCGAACACTTTTTCTTGCTGTTCGGACTCCAAACGAAACTTTTTCTCTGCTAGGGCAACATTCTGTTCTGCCACACCTACTTTTCTTCCTTCAATGTTTAACCTTTTCTGTTCCAATGCCATCTCTTTCTCATTTTTTCTTTGAGATAGTCTACTACTTTTTGCGATAGGATATGTATATTTCTAATTTCTCTCTCTCTTTCCACTGGATTAAAACCACTTAGTTGTTAAAAAACTTTTATGGTTTGATATAGGATTTATACGATTTGTGGCAGAAATATACATTCATTTCGGAAGCTCATAGTGGTTTGTATTTTAATTTAATATTAATTGAATAATAAAGTTTTTTTATTGACGTTTCGGCTTTCTTAACAACTAAGTGCTTTTAATCCAGTGGAAAGAGAGAGAAATTAAAATACAAACCACTATGAGCTTCCGAAATGAATGTATATTTCTGCCACAAATCGTATAAATCCTATATCAAACCCTAAAAGCATATATTTACGTACCCCCACACCCCTTCTGGAACTTTTACTCTGTCACTTGATTTTTTTAATTTACCCTAAATTTTCCGACCTTCCACATAGTGCTAAGATTTTTTTTTATTATACAAATTATTGATGGCCCTGCTCTATACTTACAAGTTTTTTTTATTTTATTTGGTGCCTGTTGATTTTTAACAGTTTGAATTACATTAAGTTGGCAGAACCGCCCTTCATAAGTCAAAATAAAGTTTCTTTAATTAAAGGTAACCTGTCCTGTATTTAAATTAAATACAGGACGCCTTTATTTTAATAAAAGCGAAACTTAAGGAACTGTTCACTGCGCATGCGTACATGTCAAAATAAGGGATCTTTTATTAAAAGATCGGCCAAAAAAAAGTTGCAATAACTCTCTATTAACCACTAAAAGCCCTGCATCTTGTGAATGTCAAATTATCATTAAATTTTGACACATATCGTATAAAAATTAGTTAATAATGGCACCATCTATATTTCATCTTAGGAACTTAATTAGAAAGAAAAATGCTTCAAAAGGCAATTTCTATTATACAGGGTGTTTGGTGGGTGGATGCAATCCTTTGAGTAGCTGATAGATCATTTTGAACCTATTTAGGTAAACTTACCTTCGTACGATTATGAAATATTCGCCATTTTGTAATTTTCTGCAAATCTACTACACAATATATTATTCAGTATTCGCATAAAAATTGAATGTTGAGGTTGTATGTATTTGACTTTTTATGATGCTGTAAGTATGTACTGATGTTGCAAAAATGTTTACACTTATCGATAGATAATGATAGTAGCCGAATGTTGAATTTACAAATAACATGTTTTGATTCATAGACTTTGAATTTTCATGAAAATTCATGAATCTATGGCGATAACTTTATGACTTAATACTTGTGAAAACTACTAATAGTGGCGTCTGTGAGTCGGAAGGACGTGGACCAAAATTTACCCCGTTTTCGAGGATGCTGAACACGATGGCAGTATCATAATTTCTCTTTTCGCCAGCCGAACCCCCTAAAATGGCCAAAAATTACCACCTAAAGGGGATAAACGGGGAGCACATCATTTCCCCGTAAAAAACATCTTTCCCCCCGTTTTAGAAGATGCTGAGCACGGTGGTAATGTTCAAGATTACTTCCGACCCTCACCAACCCCTCCACAGGCCAAAACTCACCCCGACATATCATACAAGCAAGTAGGTAAGTTGCCTGTTCGTAAAGTTACAGTCCAATAAAGCAGTGCAAGTCTGAAGACTGAAAGTGATCAATAAAAATATCATCAAATTTGGTACTTGATTATCAAATTTTAAACAGCAAATAGGTAAAACATAAAAATTAATTACAACACGTATTCAAAACGTATTGTTACTTTCAAGAACATTTCAATTCTCATTTGGTCTTGTATATTTTGAATTAGATATTCCCTTGATTGGATTTCTTCGTTGTAAACCAATTCTTTCGTACTTCCCCAAACATGAAAGTCCATAGAAGTGATCTAACTTTACTAACTGGCAACTTTCTTGCTTGTATGATAGGTCTGTTTCTTTGCCCTAAAAGTGCTGCACCAAGGCTAAAGTGCTACACCAGTCTGTTTCTTTGCCCGATTAGTGCAGCACTAACGTATTTCTTTGAATATTTGGTACTGCACCGATGCTGCACAGGTGCTCGTTTTCTCCACCCTCTTCGGACTGTGTGCTTCCTACACCAGATATGCGCACTGCGAAGTTGTCTAGTTTAGACACTTCTAGACATTTTTTTCACAAAAGTTTTAGACGAAACCTCTTTTTTAACAAATTTTTATCCACAAAATTTCTCTAGCTAGATAATATGTTTAACGATTTTCCATAAATTCTATATAAAAATAATCTGTAACAAAACTGTTAGATTGTTGAAAGTTATCACAGAGGGTTAATCGAGCTAGAAAAAACGATACGCGGTGTCAAAATTAAAGAAAAATAATTTTTTGGTGGGAAAAATCGAGCATTTTGGGTAATAGTAAACCTTTCTAAACCACCATGTTTCTTTCATTTTGCAACACTCAACTATACCACTGGTGTTGGTGCTGCACCTGTGGGGTGTATGGTGTTACACCAAATATTGAAAGAAACAGACCTGATATGTCATTTGAAAATTTGCATCGTAAGCAACCCCAATACATCGGGAATTTTTTGTTTTAAAAATTGTCAATACTCTCTTCTAATCATAGATGGTAGCTCATCTAAACATTTTATCTTATAGCGGATATAGCTATTGATTTGTACGAGTTTGGAATTTTATTTATTGGATTTGAAAAGCCTAACTGATGAAGCCGAAAGGCAGAAACCGGTCTTGGGGTGTCGAATCTGATAAATTAAATTCCTTACTAGTTTACTAATAAAGATTGTATAGTGGATTTGCAGAAAATTACAAAATGGCGAATATTTCATAATTCATCAAACTTCATACTAAGGTATATATAAATAGGTTCAAAATGATTTCTTCTATCAGCTATTCAGAGGTTCGCATCCACCCATCAAACACCCTGTACCTGTTATTCTGTAAACTTGATCTGTCTGAACTCTATTGTTATATTTTTTGAAATATATGTCTCGCTCTAATAGTAAGAGAGATGACAACCAAGATTTTTGTCTGAAAATCACTGTTATAGATAAAGTCGGGTAAGTTGACGCGGAAAAATCAATTTTTATAGCATTTCAAAAATGTCAACAAATCTGACATCACTGACCCCATAGCAATATGTCAGAAATTGGTTGTAAATGATTGAATACATTGCCTAGATGTCGAAAAAAATGATATCAGACAAATTGAATGTAGCATGTAACTAATCAACTTTTCGATGCTCATTTTTAACGTGTATTTCTAGCGTCAAAATAAAATCTCGAAAAAATACGTTTTATATGTAAAAAAGTCTCAGCTTTTCGATTCCATTTTTATTTTTTAATAACTTTGCTAAAACTCATTCAAAAACACGTTTTTTTTTTACAAAAAAAAAGCGATTTCACAGCAGAAATTCCCACCCGCGAAGATGCTACACTTCTGGAAGTTACTACTCACCAGTCGGCTCTAGGGTCATCTAATCCATCGATGTTACACGGTTTTAGTTTTTCAAATATTTCTAATAGTACAATACACTAATTCACCACACATTTTCAATTACCGATCAATATAAAATTTATATATTCATCACCGAACCGAATCGCATTCCCCTATAGTTTCCTATATATACATAATCAAACAAGATTAAATCGTTAAAAGGGCATTTAAGAACATTCAACCACCCTTTGCCCTTAACTATGGTTATTATAAGAACCGTTCCAACCGATTAAGATCTTTCTCAAGGGTCGTATCATATTTCATAATCAAAAATCGATCAAAATGTAATTTTTTCAGAGGCATATCCCTAGGGAGAGCTACTTAATGTTGGACTAAAGGAATAGGGGAAAATCGTGAAATATATTTTATATATAATATTAGAGATGGAATTATATCTACCAATTGACTTGTGTTTTGTCCCTTTACGTCCAGTATTAAGAAACTTAATGAAGATTTACCAGGGATGAATTCAAAGTTTCTTATGTGCTTAGCCTGAGACGCCACAATTTTTATAAATTAAGTACAAAATTTATTCGAAGACTATACGATGGTAACCAGCGATATTTTCAATAAATGCTACTGTATTCTTAATTAACTTCGTTTTCCAACAGGTGGTTCCCTTGAAGTTCGATGACTTGCACGAGATTCGTCCTTTTAAGTATGTATGGGATCCCTGACAATGGCTCTTCCACGTAGCTTTGTGCTTCTGGGCAATTCGTTCCCTTCTGTGAGATAGGATATGGATGGAGGTTTCTTCTTGTCTGGCAAAACCTGTAAGCATGTCTTCTATTGCTTTGACGGATCTTCTGACCTTGCTCAGTAGGTGAACGCAGGTGGTGATTTCTTAAGACACCTTTTTCCTGTCTTTGTCCTGGGGATTGTTCCCACCATCACCGGGCCTGTTTTACCACCCATTTGCTGATTGCTTTCTTGGCTGCAGTGTTACGACAATATAATTACATTAAAGGCTGAAGAAAGTACTATAATTTTATTAGTAACGTTACAAAATTTACGTGAAACATTCTAAAATAGATATAAATATCTGTCTCAAGGAGAGCTTTAAACTTTTAGCACCTCCCTCGTAACCACAACTAGCGTGAACGCTTCTTATAACCCTCTAATTGACCGAAATTGTGTCCCATCAGGGCATTTCCCGTTTTATTAATAGGATTCGAGTAATTCTGGAAGGCCAACGGCTAAGTGGAGATCTCGTTTTCTCCGCATATAACACGAAAATATGTGTAAAGGAACAAAAACAAGCCCGCATATAGGGTTACGACAAACTTTCTCTATTACCTAATCTATTTAACAAATGTCTCAATTCCCAAAATGTGATTTTGATTCGAGAAGAATTGAAATTGACGAGGTGGTTTATGGTGACAGAATTGTTATTGTTATTTTCATTGTAACGAGTGGTCGTTAGATGTGAAGGAAATTCCAGTGTAGTACTTGATTTTTTTATAATATGACGGAAAAATAGATAAGTTTTATATCAAACAAACCATAAAAATATAACCAATACACGTATTAATACAAAGCTAGTTGTGTACTTCATAATCATAGTCGTTGTTCCATGGATATCCAAGAGGTCTTGAATAAGTCTCAAACATCTTACAGAAGCCAAAGATGATCCAAGGGATCGTAGATGTTCCAAAGCATCTCTAACAACAAATCAAATTGCCAGTCTGAAAGGCGAAAACATATTTTCGAGTAGGAAAAAGACTGGAACTAGTGCGATCAATTAGATTTGAAAATTATTCATTTTGATCGTTAGGAAGTTAAGTCTTTCCATACAGTAGTAGTCAGAGGTTGTCTTTACTATGTAGTATTTTTGACAAAATATTTGTTTACGTCATCCACAGCAATTTTAATTTGATCTTTTCCTGATTCTTAGCTATCTAAGAATGCTTTTCTTTTATTACTTGCTAGCTGAATATAAGATTTATTGGATTTTTTGTCCACATTGACCAAATCTCATAAGCAAGCGCGCGTCAATCACAGCATTTCCTAGAAAATAAATTGCTGCTCATAAGACAAGGTACTCTATATCCATGGAAGAACACTAGTTCATGATACATCCCAAATATTTTAATACAGTGTAAGATCGATATTGAAACTGTCAAAGAAGTTAATTCACCAAAGAACTAAATACTTTCAAAATAATCATTTCACGTTGAAGAAGTCACAACACTTCACAGTGAAAACTTCCAGAAGATGTTGAAGGTGCGGTCCAACAAACTTTCGAGAAATCAGTTAAACAATTCTCAGTAAGTACGACGCCTGGAGAGAATCAAGCACGTGGACCTGCATCCATCTAGGAAAAATAAAGTTAATTCACCAAAAAAACTAGAAAGATCCTGAATTAGTGGCAAATCGGTTCTTAGAATATTTTAGCAACATTCCTTTAGAACTTAAAAACTCGGTAACATGTTCTGAACTGTCAGATAAACCTGAGAATCATGTAAGTCTACAGACTCTATGTCATACAGCGTGTTAAACTGATTGCAAACGCTTTAAAAATTAGAAAACCTGTGTCTTGTGCACCACCCTGTATTTTAAAAGTTTCTCCGTCAACTTTATAGATTAATACATTTTCACATTAACAGAAGTTCAGAATTTAACTTAGCAAAATTTTGTTGTAATACAGTTTTCCTAAAATGTGTGCCCATCCTTCTGTTTTCATAACCTTTTTTTTATATTATTTTAGAACAGAACAGAACAGAAAGAAAGGTGCCTGGTCCTTTGGCCTATTCAAGTCCGGAGATGAATCTTTAGTAACTAATTTTAGACCAATTGCCTTACTCAGTCCATTCTCTAAAATGTAGGAAAAATTTGTTTCAAATCAAATAATGAATTTTATGGTTAAATAAAATCTGATAAACAAAAAACAATATTGTTTTCAAAAAGGTAAATCAACTATTACGGCCATAACACACCTAATTAATACTCTATATGAAGAACTAGATAAAGGGAATAAGGTGGTAGGTACTTTTCTAGACTTGAGTAAGGCTTTCGACCTGGTGGACCACAAAATACTTTTAAACAAATTAGATAGGTATGATTTCAGAGGTACTGTTAATAATTGGCTCAAGAGCTATCTAGATAACAGATTTCAATACATACAAAATCTAAAAACAATGTATGTTCCATAGGTGTCCCTCAGGGATCTGTGCTAGGCCCACTTTTATATATAAAATACGTGAATGACTTCAATAAAAAAAAAATCTTTTTTGTTTGTCCATGATACATCCTCTATTATAATTGAAAAGAGTTTAGGTCAAACAATTAATGCGGCTAATGATGAAATTGAACACTCTGCAAATTGGCTAGGAAGTAATAAACTTGTATTGAATGAAAAAAAAAACAGTAGTTATGAGTTTTAGCCATGTAATATCTTCCTTAGATCATTGTATCCTTGTGAGAAATAGTAATTCTAAATCTCTTAAACAAGTTCAAACAACTAAATTTCTCGGAATTAATATATCGGAAAATTGTACATGGTCTAATCATATCGAAGATCTTTCTAAAAGATTAGCTCCACAATGCTATTTAATTTATCAACTAAGCAAAACATTAGAAAAAATCTGTAACATTATATCATGCATATTTTCATTCATTACTGTGTTACGGTACGTGGGGCACATCAGGAAAAACCCAAAGACTCTTTGTTTTACAAAAAAGGGCACTGAGAAATATTGTGAATGAAGAACAAATTGTAGGAATATTTTTAAAAAATTGAATATATTAACTTTATATTCAACCTACATATTTCAAATCTTGCTATACGCAAGGAGTGGAATTAACACTTTTAAAGCACTTGGGAATAGTTGCTATACAACGAGAAATGGGCTAACTCTCGGAATTATGACTCATCGTCTGAGCAAAACAGAACAATATCCTAAATATATGGCAATTAAATTGTTTAACAAACTGCCAAATGAATATAAGGAATCATCGATACGGCAATTTAAGAGCAGAGTAAAAGTCTTGTTACTGAACAAAGTCAAGAGTATCTGAACGATAGCAACCTCTAAAATATCCTTCACATCATAAATTAATAATAATAATTGTGTCCAACAATACCTAAGTAGATATTTATTTTATTTGTTTGTATATCTTTATTAATTATGTAGTGACAACTATAATCTTACTATATTATATTTTACTTTTATTTAGTTAACGACGCGACGGTGGAATTTTTTGTAACCATAAAAATAAGGTTGTGAAATAAATCACACTTGTTCCCAAGAACAAAGACATTAAATGTCCTACACTGCACCAGCGTCTGGACTTCAACAACTACTCCTTGGGCTATATGCCCCCCCCCCCCCAGGTATTGAATTACGAAAGTCCAGACGTGGTTTGGCGCCCGACCAAGTCGGGGCTTTAAACCAAAAACTTTGATTTTATTATTAAAGGAGCTTGCCATTCTTAGACCGGTTTCGGAATTATTGTTCCTCTTCACTAAGAAGCAGGCTTCTATCTCTAAAGAAATTCTGAAGATCGCATTGAACCCACCAACTCTTAGTACTCTTTCTCGACTTAACCGTTTGTACTAAGAGTTGGTGGGTTCAAAGCGATCTTCAGAATTTCTTTAGAGATAGAAATTCGAGCTAGCCTGCTTCTTACTGAAGAGGAACAAGTGTGATTTATTTCACAACCTTAGGTAAGTAGTTTTATTTATTTATTTATTTTATTTTTTTATACTATATTTGAACTTTTATAAGTATATATGTACTTTGTTAAGAATTAAATTCTTATATCTATTTATTGAACTGAGTTGTCGTGTTCTATATCATTTTGTATGATCTAAAGAACTAATAAAGATGATTATGATTATGAAAGCAGAAGGTACCCATTTAAGACAATATTTATTATTGTCAATAATTTTGTTTATTGTTGTTGTACTTAACGGATAACAAAAACCAATGGTAGTACGACTTTTCAAGTCATTTTTTTTAATTTTTCAAAAAATCCTGTATCTCCATCTTGACTTAACCTAGAATCAGAACACATAAACATCGCTCTCTATAAATCCTAAGTAGGTAATCCCATATCAATGGCATATCATTTCATTTTGATACGTACGGTTTAGTCGTGTTATTCCGATTAATTCTTCTATTTTCCTAAAACTATTTATTACTGGTAACCCACAATTTCATCGATAACTGTTCGTGGAACGTGTTTATAGAAATATGATACGCCTTGGGTTGTCACAACGGACTGTAATTGACAGACACGTTGCCTTGAACCAATGGCGTTCGATAGAAATTTGTATCGAGTTAGTTTCTTGACAACCTATGCAATTAATTTATCTATCTCAGTACGAGAGTCGGATAATAATGTTAATCGAGTAAAATTAAAACAAATTTAATTTAAACTCCAGTTTATTTAGCAATCTGCGCTTACAGAGTAATGGGCTGTTGATGATACCAAAAGAGATATGTAGAAGAATTACGTATCTGATATACCATGCATCATTAAGTCGTTCATATATATATTATTATTACTGATTAAGAAACAAAAATTCTGTAACTACTACATTTGAGTACGAATAACAGTATTAATAACAGTCCTCAATCACTATGGATAAAATTTTAGTGTCTCAAGTAAATATACTAGTCCAAATGCAGATATCTTTAGCGACTTCTTGTTTTACAAGCATGAGAGTGCTTACTTTTTTACTTTTTAGAGTTCGAATCTTCCAAAATCTTTCAGCCCAGTAGCGGGCTAAGTTAATAGCGTTGTCATTGGCAATCCTTATATCATCTATGGAACACGTCTCAGGGTACAGTATGCATCTCAGGATATGGTCCTCATCCTGCATTTCGCCACAGTCGCAAAGGTTTGACTGGTCTTCTTGTATCCCCCATCTGATCATTTTCTTTTTCACCGGTGCCACTCCTGTTCTTATTCGGTTTAATGTTTTCTAGGTTTTCCAGTCCTGGATAGAGCCTGATGAGGGGAGTTACGACTGGGGAAAATTATCTGGTTGGTCCAGTGGAGCAGACTGAAGGAAACTATTTCTGAAATTTAATCTCCTCGTTGGTTCTTGATGTCCATGTAGGATATGGCGCTCATCAAACACTTGCTTAAACTTCTCAACATGTTCAATGCCTTTTCTGCGTTCGGTTGGTGTTGAGAAACCTGCTGCTCTATAGAGTTTTTCCAGGGAGGTAGCTTTCATGCACCCAGTGATAATTCTAGAACATACTCTCCTGTAGAGAAGCAAAGTGCTTGAGCAGATATTCTCAGGACTTGGAGTTTAGCGTCCCATTTACTTCCAGCAACTTTTTTTATTAGGTTGTTCCTGGCCGTCACTTTTGCCGAGTATTATGGCAGTGCTGTTTGAAGGATATCGTTCTGTCCATAGTAACACGCAGGTACTTCGGTGTGTCAACGTGGGCAAGTTCTTCACCTTCCCATAAGATTTTAAGTTTTTTGTTTGCCTTGTGTGTGTTAAGGTAGAACTCGCAAACTTGTGTTTCTGCTGGATTGGGTTTAAGAGCGTTTTCGCGGTAGTAGGTGGACATAGTTTTCAGAGCTGCTTCCAATTGAGAGAGTGCTAACAGTTTCTATTGTTATTTATCACAGACTACAAAAATCACTTCCTTCACGCATTAAAGATGACGCGCGTAACCTTATTTTATACCAGAATTGGATTTTGTACCCCCATATTAACTTCAGAATGTATTTATATAATAGAATATTATATTCAAATGATAGTTGAGACCTGCGTCCAATGATCCAATACATTCGAATGAACCTACTGCTTTATTAAATTTAAATTTGTTAAAGATATGCATTTTTCAACATAAGCCGTGATCGTTGATAATAACTAATTTCAACTAATTTCAAGTATTAATAAAAGTTTAGATTGACGGTTCTTCTAATCAACACAACCACAGTCTACTTACTTTTACCAAAATCGTGCATTCAATATATACTTTAAATTCAATGTCGTTATATACTTCAAAATTTTCATATTTTGAGGGTGTTCTCGAAGAGGTACGGAGGGGCACATCAAACCCTAAGCTTACTTTTGCTGCTCCATCAAAATCTGAAGTCAGCATTTTAAAATTCATAGACAAAAATGAACACACACAGAACGAATTCAGATGCCGAACAAATTTGTTCGGTGAAAATAGGTGGCAGTTCAAGGCTATAGGGCGGATCGTCTTGTAATGTTACTTTCGAGGCATTTCTGGTTGGTTTGCATTATGAGACAATGTTGTTCTTCTTAGTTAGTAAACCAGTAAGGAATTTTAATTTATTAGATTCGACATCCTACGACCGGTTTCTGCCTTTCGGCTTCATCAGTTAGGCTTTTCGAATCCAATAAATAAAATTCCAAACTCGTACAAGTCAATAGCTATATCTGCTATAAGATAACATTTTTAGATGTGCTACCATCTAGGGTAAGAAGAGAGTATTGACATTACATTTTGACTGAATCTATTCAAGATATCACTCTCTTCCTTTTTAATCCCTTTCAGAGATTAACACAAAGTGAGTAAACCAGTAAGGAATTTTAATTTATTAAATTCAACATCCTAAGACCGGTTTCTGACTTTCGGCTTCATCAGTTAGGCTTTTCGAATCCAATAAATAAAATTCCAAACTCGTACAAGTCAATAGCTATATCTGCTATAAGATACCATTTTTAGATGTGCTACCATCTTTGGTCTTAGGATGTCGAATCTAATAAATTAAAATTCCTTACTGGTTTACTCACTTTGTATTAATCTGTGAAAGGGATAAAAAAGAAGAGAGTGGCATCTTGACTAGATTCAGTTAAAATTTAATGTCAATACTCTCTTCTTACCATAGATGGTAGTACATCTAAAAATGTTCTTCTTAGTTGATCTTACTCCTGTGTGTATTTTTTGTTTTTCTCTCACTCTCAAATTTTCCGCTTCATTTAATAGAACTGATAAGCAAATTAATTTTTACATGGTTATTTTGATTTTTCTATTAGATTTGGAGCCTTAACTATGCTATTTATATTGTCATTTATTTTTCGGTTACTATTAATAGCCGTTACTTTTTTGATAATGTTTCATGTTCTTATATGGTTATCTCGGTATAAATTTAATTTCTCAACTATTTTACTTAATTTATTTTTTAAGATCCTACACTTTTAGTTCACTACATTGTTTTTTCTCTCTATTTTACGATTTTTTTTCTCCTTTTTACATATCTGGCCTTAGAACAAGTTTGTTTTCCATTGGTTTTGAGTAATTTTTTTAAAAATAGTAGTAAATATCCTTTACTCATCAACTTCTACGCCAATGTATCGAATTTGCACGACATTACGGAAATAGATCGCGCCACGGCATGTCGTTATTATGGGAATAGAGTGAGTACCTAACGGTACTCATGCAGGTACTACTTAGGATGGGTCTCCTATGATGAGATGACTAGTTCAAGAAATCGGCTTGATGGTGCTTGAGATATAGGAAAAAAATAAATATGTTTAAGTAAAGAGGCGCCGACTGTATGATTTAGAAGGTAGTTTAATATCGATTTTTTCTTTTGATTTAATGGATCTACCCACGGTTTTAATGATTTCTGAGAAACGAACAGGTTTTTAACAAGTGAAAATGGTAGGTGTAACTGTAACTGGGTTTGCAATTATTATTTTGGTAATAAATGTACAGTGTAATACTAATATAAGACAAGTTTTATTTTTATAATTACCTTCAACTAGAATGAAATAAAATTACCGGTATAGAGTGAGAGTGGTGTCTTTACGTTTAATTCGAATATTGTGGTTGTTTAGGAACTATATCTTACAACAGGTAACTTATTATAAAACTAAAATATCCCAAAACGATAATGATCTTTTAAATTAAACAAAAATAAATCAATAACGTCAATAGGATGGTTAAGGAAGTATACGTCTTAAATGATCTTAAAGCAAAATTAGAGAAAAACGCTGCTCTGCCATTCTCTATCTCTTGGGAGAGAAAATACAAATATAACCCCGCACATATCTTGTCCCTGTCAAATTGCTGAAATTTGGATATGTTGTCCGTTTCGGCATCCTCAGCAAAAGTCTTAATGGACACAAAGCTCAATTTTGCGTATTTCGGCTCCTACCTTATTTACTACTTGTCACTTGTCAAACAGCATGTAATAAGGGAATATGATAAAATTGACATGTAAACATATGTCTTTAGGGTTGCTTAATTCAAATCTGATGCCAAAAAGACGATAATGACAGTAGATTACTATCGTTAATTAAATATTTGACTGTGCATGATAACGTGTCATAATTAGGTGGCAGCAAGCATGCTTCAGTTGTTTTTAAAATATCATTTTTTTTTACCTTCAGTTTTGAATTTAGCGATCTCAGAAACATATATTTACATGTGGATTTTATCAATTTTGATTATTGCTGGTTGTTTGACAGCTAGTTGACAGCTGTCAACTGTCAATATCGTCTTTTTGACAACAGAGTTGAATTGAGCAACCTTAAAAACATATGTTTACATATTAATTTTATCAATTTTGATTGTTACATGCTGTTTGACAGTTAGTTTGACATCTGTAAACTGTCAATATTATTATATTGACATTAGATTTGAATGCAGCCACCTCGAAAACATAAGATGGTACTTTTTTTAACGCAGCAAATAATAAACTTTTGAGAAGATACCTTTTTAAGTAGTAAATAATGTTAAATCTTTGTAGCCGAAATATGCAAAATTGAGTTGACTGGGAGCCAATTCCCATAAGATTTGTGCGGGGTTTTTTATAGAATCAAAAATATCTCAAAAGCTTAAAACATCAATGTTATCAGCAAAGACAAAAAGGAAACCATGTTTCGTAGAAGGTGGCAATAACTAATTGTCACTAACAGAGTATGGAAACTAGACTCAGTAGAGTCAAAACTAAATCAACCAGCCAATGGAAACAATTTATAGTCAGAGGGAACAACGTCTGGATAAAATGAATGGTAAGGAAATAACAGATCCAACTTTAGTTACTTTCTTTAATTCATATTTCGTCGAAGCCCCTAAACATATAATTATTAATTCAGCAAAATTGGATAATAATAAAAGATTAGATATAGAGTCATTTTTTATCACCCCTTTTTCTGAGATGGAATTAGGTGGTTTCTTAAAAAATAAAATAAAAAATCATCAGACCCAGATAATGTACTGATGTTTTTAGTTAAAAAAAGTACTCCTTGTAGATATAATTAAATCACTCACATATTTGATAAATTTATCTTTTGTCGTAGGCTCATTCCCTTATATTTTAAAATCGGAAAAAAAACTATAGACCTGTTACAGTTCCTTTTTCTATTTCAAACATTTTTAGAAAATTTTTATATTTTAACAGATAAGCATCGTGGGTTTCGGGCGGGCAAGTCCATTGCTACAGCGACTCATTCTTTTTATAATAAAATAAAATTTATTGAGGCAGGCGAATATCTTGCTGGGATCTTTTGCGATCTCAGCAAGGCCTTCGACCGCGTTGATGATGATATTCTTATCTCAAAATTGTATGATATTGGAATAAGGAGTAAGCCTTTAGACTGGATATCGTCATATGTAAGGTATAGGAATCAATTTGTTCAAATACATTTCATAGACTACTATAAATAGATATAACAGGTGTTCCACATGTCTCAGTACTGGGTCCCTGTCTCTTTTTACTTTATGTGAACAGTTTAGATTTGCTTCTAAGTGAACTGTTTTTTACTATGTATGCGGATGATTTATCCTTCGAAAGATATTAGAGGTCTTTTTTAATGTAATGCTAACTCAGTTAGCAACTTTTCACACTTCTCAAAAGTCTTGTGATCCACTTTCTATATCTGTGAATAATTTCTCAGTAAATCATGATGTGGAAGCTGTTAGTTTTCTTGGAATTACGGTGGACCCTACTTTAACCTGGAAACCTCATTGTGAAAATCTTATATCAACCCTAAATTCCAGTTATTTCTTGTTTAAAAACGTAAGGAAAATTTGTACTATGTACAGGTAAATTCTCGTATGAGTTCTGGAATATGTTTTTGGGGTAATTCTAACTTGGCAGGAGATGTATTTATTGCTCAAAAAACGAATTGTGCAGTGCATTGTCTACTATAGGCATGTAAACAGTTATTTATTGAATATAAAATACTCTCCTTACCGTCACACTATATTTATGAAACGTGTCTATATATTTTTCAGAATAAACATAGGTAAGTTTAAATTAAATAAAGAAGTTCGCTCAGTAAACACAAGATATAAAAATGATTTTAATATTCCATTTTACAAACGGTGTATCAGCTATAAATCTCCTGGCTCTATGGGGTTACGAATATTTAATTGCCTGCCAAATGATATTCAAACATTAATATATTAAATATTTTTAAAAAAGAACTAAAAACCTATCTGATAAAAAACTGTTTCTACTGTTTATGTGCTTATTTATTTCTTTTATTACCATTTACCTTTTATTGTTTTATTGTTTTTCGGCAAAATAAAAGAAAGATACTTACTTACTGCGGGTGGGATAGGAGATCTAAGTAGTATCTAAGTTGTACAATAAGTGGTACACCTAATAATGTTTCTGGTTAAAACATTAAACATAAAAGCTTGCGGTTTTTTAAAGAAAAAAACACTAACTAGATATCAATTCTACTACATATTTCATAGTTACTGCGTCTAAAAAAATACACACATATTTATTTCAAAGTATTATTTGCTACGATATTATTCCATCGGCTTATAAGTTTTAAACATTCTTTTGTATACATTGTACGAGTTAGATATACATGTTATGCCACCCACCATGATAAAATGGATATTACCTTAAGATCACATTTCCTGATAGCCATTAAATATTAGTAGGGGAGTATAAATGTCGAAATTCCAGCTATTTCGATAGTTTGATAGTGCTATTAAAATAAGGAATCGATTGATATGTGTAATATACAATGTATACTTGTAATAGTGATAGTTCTGAAATATTGAGTTGGGAATTAATGCTGATTTAGGAAGGAAACTATTTTTTTTTAAATTTATATCTACGAGATAAATAGGATTATTATCAGTATCATTATGTAGTCGTACCAAAAACAGTGTATACAAATGGGGAAGTGCTTTTATGTGCAACATTTTTCTTCTATTTTTTGCTTACTGTTGTTTTTAGCAAACTAAAGACGTATATATACTATCACTTGGCCAAAACTTTCATCCATTCTCCATAGTGAGAGAGAAACTTGTGATGACGTTTATACTCTGAATAATAGAGGAGAGCAGTAAAAGTGGGGATATAACGTCACCTTCCAAAGGCAAAAAAAAATAAACCAATAAATAACAGGGAGGATTATATGTTGTTAACGGGATTATCTTTTTTAATCTCTTGGCATTAAAACACTTCAGTACCTAAAATCAAAGATTAAAAAAAATAAAAAGTTCAAGAACTATCTTTAAATATCACTGTCTTCACTATAACTACTGGTACCATTATCATTGTCTTTTCTGAGGTTTATTATTATAAGGTCTATTAAGTTCTCCACTTTCCTAAATGAATTTTCCACTTTTCTCAAATGTTCTCCATTTACATCTGAAACTGCATTCAAAAACAAATTTCTCACATCAGATAATTTAAATGTTGTATTGTTTTGAGAAACATAACCTTTTAATTGTGACCTAATCAGTTCAATAGGATTTAACTCTGCATGGTAAGGAGGCAATCTGAGAATTTCAATTCCTCTTTCTCGGGCCATCTCATCTATAATTTATTTTTGAATTTGTTTTTATGTTGCTTTGCTATTACGAGTAATTCTGTCTTCAACGATTTAGGAGGACTGATAATATTTTTAGAATGAAGCCATTTTGAAATATATATTAATACAAAATTCCGAATCAATTAAAATACTTACGATACGGCTATAAATAAATAAAGTCTGACTTATCTGTCAAAAGAACAGGTTTATTACAGTAAAAACCATGGAGACATGATTAAATCAAACGAAATCTTTTATTAAGCCGATCAAATGTGTTAAAATTTTTATTTTGAATACAAATAAGCATTTCTACCTCTTAAACCTGTACTACTTCTACAAATTAAATTACTGCACTTCTTTCTTCTCTAAACTATAGGTTAGAAAAAATAACATACAGAGGTTTATTAAAATATATTTAGCAGTGTTATTTCTGGTTTTTCTGAAAAAACTGTATTAAATTATAATCTAAATATGTATATTGAAATGATATGAAAATATGCCATGAAAATAATTTGGGGAAAATTATAATAGAAAGAAAGTAGACTAAAATGTAAAAAATGAGCATGTTGGAATAGATTTTATACAATGGAATAAAAATAAGATTATCATTCTTAAAATTATACTTACATAAAGTTGTAGAGGCAGATTTGAAATATCATTGGGAATTTAAAGAACATTTGTTGTGTATTATTATTGGCAGTACTTAGAATTATATTTAAATCAAAAAATAAAATTGAAATCAAGTAAAATTGTACCAAGTGAAATAAATAGAACAAATTGAGAATAGAACACATAGTATAAGATAAATTATTACAATTCTATTGGTGGAAGAAAGAATTTGTCAGATACACATAAGTTATAATAAAGAACTAATAATGATTTTAAAAGATCAGTGAAATAATAACAAATCAGTGAATTAAATCAGAGTGGCAAGTATCCAGAATAAAAGTTGTCAGCAAAATAAAATTTAAAATAGGGTTAGCCATATGTGAGTAGCACCTGAAGGTTTGGAAAAGTACCTTTATTCAAGGAAAGAAATAACTATATTTAAAAAAAAGAGGTGAGAGGAGATAAAAAGAAAATCAACAAGAGAGGTGGCAGGAGAGAGAGAGAGAGAGAGAGAGAGAGAGAGAGTTTAAAGAACTGTAAATATTTTTCAGAGGCACTTAGTAAATTAGAGATAACATAGTTTTAGGTGTTCATTATTGTAATTTTGCAATTTATGGTAAATTTATCTTTTACTAGAGACATTTTTTTTTGTCAAATCATAAATGACAATAAAATGGGAGTGTCTATTGACATTCTATGCGGTTAAACTTGTCATTTCATAGAAATGCAATCATAATTACAGATAGTAATAATTTTCGTTAACTTTAACAGTTTTCCTTTTTTAACAATAATTATTTGTTATTTTGGTTTCACTATTGCAAGGTTTGTTTACTTCTAATTTTGAAGTATCATATTAATAAAACATTTATTTGACCAGATACAAGAAGTTATTTTTATTTGGGTACAAATTAAAGTAATAATAATAATAATTAATACCACTAGAACCGACACCTCTCTCAAGTTAAAAAAATAAATTAATAAATTTTGTTGACAAGATTCCAATATGACTATTTAACTACTTAATTTAAATTTTTATACAGGGTGTTTCATAGTTAAACCGACATACGTTAACTGTAAATAGAGGGTACTTAGGTGATTCTAAATTACCTTGGTTACTGGGTCTAATGCCTTTAATAACCGAGATACGGGGTGTTTCACCTTGTGGATTTCTCTCACACTTGGTACAGGTATAGTGTGTTAATAGCCCAATCCTATAATGTAAGAACTACAATTAAAATCCAAACAGTAGTGTACTAAAAAATGATACCTGTACCAAATATGATACCTGTACCAAATATGAAAGAAATCTACCGGGTATTTCGAAAGTTACTGCTTGTGAAAATGAAAATAATGGATTTGATGTAATTTGACGTTAAAACTTCAGTAGAATGGGATGTGCACTTAAAAAAAATTTCACTTTAACTCATTGTTTTTTCGTTCTTTTCAAATATCCATCCGAATTTTACAGGGTGTTGTTTTGGGGATTTCAAATTTTACAAATTCTTCTTAATCCGGATCTGAATTTTAATTGTAGTTCTTACACTACAGGATTGGGCTATTAACACACTATGTCTGTACCAAGTATGAGAGAAATCTACAGGGTGCTTCTAAAGTTACGTATCTCTGTTATTAAAGGCGTTAGACCCAGTAACCAAGGTTATTTGGAATCACCTAATACCCTATATTTACAGTTAACGTATGTCGGTTTATTTATGAAACACCCTGTATAAAAAAATAACAGTATATAAATAATGTGTGATAACAAATGGCGGCCAACGTAAATTTCAAAATTTAAATTATTACAATTTATAAAAAATTGTCATCATAACAATATATAATTAAAAATTAGTAAAATAATATTGTACGTTATGGTTTCGTTAGTTATTTTCCCAGTTTATTGTATTCGTCTTTTAATAAATAGATTTTTAATTTTTATATAAAGACTGCCCTGTATCAATAAAGTACCATCAACCATCTCAATTTACAATTGGCCTTTGCAAGTCATGGTAACGGCCGTTTTTGTCAGTCAATCATACATTATTCTTACTTGAGTAAACTCATATCTACCATCTTGGTTGTAAGGTATTTACTGAAGTATTAAGTATCTCAATGACTTGCCTTTACGGAATTCGACGGCGGATTTTTTTTATGAACTGTAAATTAAATAGGCTAAAGTGACTAAAAAGTCAAAAATGATTTTACATGCATCAGTACATCATCCGATCACGTTAGAGGAAATTGCCAGTTACTGACTACAAGACTATACAAAAAGTATAAAAATTGAGCTTTACAAGTGGAGGAAATTCGTCCGAAGCAACTTCATGTAGTTTTTCACGCCTAGATTAAAAAAAAAACTATGAATTTAGGAGTCTCTCTCGATCGGAAATGCCTTAAAAGTGCCTCCAAAATTTTGAAACCACACATTGGATTTTCTATATCCAGAAAGCTTCCAAGTATAATAAAGGACCCCGCATTTTTTGATAGGAAAATGGCTTTCGGTGGATTTATCTCAAACTTCGGAAATTTATTCTTCATCCCATCCCGATCAAAAGTGTTCACGGGCCCAACTCAATCCTATGTACAGATTTCGAGCTAGCGCGAGTTTAAAATTATTAGGGGGAACTCGATATATGCGCATTTATCGGCAAGTTAGGCGTTCACCTATGGTTTATATGATGGATATATGTCATACACACCCAGATACACACACACGCACACATTTAGCGTCTTTTAGAAGATTTTATTTTGATTTCTAAACTATTTTTTAAGATTTTTTTTTATTCACATTACATTTTTCATTTTTCAATCACTTTTTTGTTACCATGAATACAGCTAGACTATGTCCGACATGAGCATTTCATTAACAGGGTTAAACACAGCCGGACGGACACCTTGAAATAAATACAAAACTAAATGTTCAATGGAGAAATACTCTTTGTAAGAGAACACTTAACAATTATGTCCAGCATAAAATTAACATTGCTAATGAATTTAATAAGAGCTTTAGCAAACCAAATAAAAAGCGATGAAAATCTATTCCTAATTGCACCTATTTTGATTTAAAAAATGGAAAAATCGTTGGAATAGATAACACAAAGTCTGAAATAATTAAATTAAACTGTGATTATCTTTTAAAACCATTTACACATACTCTATCTAAATGTATAGAACAATTGTTACTCTATTACATAAAAAGGGAGATGTAACAACATCAGCAATTACCAACATATATGGTTAATCACCCACTTCTCAAAAAAGTTTGAAAAATTAATTAAAAATAGATTAGTTTCATACCTAAACAAATATGAAATACTCTCAAAACAACAGTTTGGTTTTAGATAGAAAACATCCACACAAAACGCCGTTAGTGTCCTAACTTCACAAGTACCTAAGTGAATCACTTAATGAAAGCAAGCTCTGTTTGTGTATATTTCTGGATCTTTCAAATGCATTTGACACGGTTAGTCATCATCTTATCCTGCAGAGGGTGCCATGGCTCAGCGTTAGCATATACACTTCTCAACGAGACGACCCGGGTTCGATTCCCAAGAAAATCAAGTGGTTCATAATATCGGCAACCCACCATGGCTCGGTGAGTACGTATAAACCGTTGGTCATGGCTATGTAACTGTAGTCATGAAGCCATGCAGAAAGCGGTAGTCGCGGCCTGAACCACCCGTCACACGAACCTTACTTTTTTTTTCTCCTGCAGTGCTTGGAAGATATTGGTATACGAAATAATTATTTAAATCTTTTTAAAAGGTATCTCACCAATCTACAGCAGACTGTGAGAATAGATTATGTACTTAGCAATGCAAGAGTTGTTGAATATCGAGTGCCGCGAGGATCCATACTTGGTCCTATTTTGTTCAACATATGTATTAACTGCTTGTTTTCTTTAAAAACCAGTGAAAACGTTATTGGCCATATATATTATATGATTATGCTGCATGTTTGCTCTATGCGAGTCGTGGAACCCTTGTAGGAGTATAAAAGAGTATGGTTTAGATGAGATAACGACAAGTGGCGCTTGTGCTGGACATATTAATTGTTAAGCGTTCTCTTACAAAAAATATTTCTCCATTCAAGGTGACTGGCTGTGTTTAACCCTGTTAATGAAACGCCCATGTCGGATGTAGTCATGGTAACAAAAAAGTGATTGAAAAATGTAATGTCAATAAAAAATAAATTCTTAAGTAATAGTTTAGAAATGAAAATAAAATCTTCTAAAAGACGCTAAATGTGTGCGAGTGTGTTTCTAGGTGTGTATGACATATATCCATTATATAAACCATAAACGTAAAGAGGTGAACGCCTAACTTGCCGATAAATGCCCATATATCGAGTTCCCCCTAATCATTTTAAACTCGCGCTAGCTCAAAATCTGTACATAGGATTGAGTTGGGCCCGTGAACACTTTTGATCGGGATGGGATGAAGAATACATTTCCGAAGTTTGAGAGAAATCCACCGAAAGCCATTTTCCTATCAAAAACTGCGGGGTCCTTTGTGTATAGGGATATTACGCTTTTAACCTAAAACATATCTCACTCCATACTATACTTTTATTAGTTACCGCCCTCTTGTTAAATCTGACTTAATTTCAACCAATTAACGATGTAGTAAAAGTCCCTTCTCAGTCCCTAAACTTTTGATTCCAGAATTAACTTTGATGATCTAACAATGAAAGAATATTTTATTATTATTACATTCATTATCTTCCTTGTTTACAATGTTTACCAGTATGGTGGTAGAGAACGTTTCCTATTAATTAATTAACTAAAAAACGTTTAAAATATGGTCTTAATTGATTATGTAATAAGCCGATAGATAAATCTAATAAAACTTAAAATGAAGCCGCCTTTATTATTTAGTCATCCTACTTGCTCTATTTTCGTTGAATATGAAACAATTGTTTTTAATTGATGCAAGAGCGTTTCTCATTAACATCCCTAATTAGGCGTCATAACAAAAAAATTCATTTTTTATGATCTGTAACGATCTTATGACATAACGAAAAACATTAAATTTTTACCGCGCCAAAACGGGCTACTAGAACACATATATAGGTAGAAATAGAACAATGAGAACAATAAACCTGAACAATCAGATAGGAGAGCTCGAGAATGTGAACAAATAAATCAGAAATGGAAGAAACGGCAAAAATAAGGCTAGAATAAAGAGTTCGATAAAAAGTAAAATAGTAGACCAGTTGCCAGATTCCTGACCAAAAGTTCGCACAAAATGTTATCTCGATGAAACTTGGCATTTAAGTACTTGAAAGGGTGTAGAAAACAATAAAAAAATTTTTGCTGCTCTAAAGTGTATGCTAACTTCACAATTTCGAAAATAAAACCGAAAATTTGGTTTTTCTATTGTATCTCGAAAAACTAATAGCACCACGTGAAAGAGCGGAAAATTTTACTAAAAAATAATATTATCAGTTATTTAAAAAAAGAATTTGTATTACTATAAAAAATTATTAAAAATTAGAAAGCAAATTCGAAAACTCTACGCGCGCCGAGCCGTTGAATACAAATATTCAGGCTAGGCGTTCGGAAAAACTAAAGTATCTTTGACTAAAATGTACGCAAAGAAAAAAAAAGGAAGTCTTTTAAAGAGAAGACTCCAAGCTTTCTCAGGAATTCATTAATTAGTTAATAATTTTTTTTGTTTTCTCATAGAAAATTTGACCGGAAGTTATAATTTCTAAAATTCTCACTGATTTTTATAAAACTGAAGATATCTATTAATAGAGGCATAACAAAAAAAAATCCTTGTACATTTATCATCATTATACTTTTACTTTTGATTTAAATATAATTAAAATGATGAACATTATCTCTGTTTAATAAAAATTATGTTTTAAAATGATCATTTTTTACAACATTCATTCGAAGCAATTTTTTTTCAAAAAAGCGTTTTAAAGAGGAAACTCTAACTCTTTAAAACGCTTTTTTTTTCTTTGCGTACATTTTAGACAAAGATACTTTAATTTTTCCGAACGCCTCGCCTGAATATTTGTATTCAACGGCTCGGCTCATGTAGAGTTTTCGAATTTGCTTTCTTATTTTTAATAATTTTTTATAGTAATACAAATTCTTTTTTTAAAGAACTTTGGGGTTGCATACACAATTTGCATTGTGTATTGCAAAGCTTTTATTTGTATAGTAATTGTCAATACTCTCTTCTAATCATAGATGGCAGCACATCTAAAAATTTTATCTTATAGCGGATATAGCTATTGACTTGTACGAGTTTGGAATTTTATTTATTGGATTCGAAAAGCCTAACTGACAAAGCCGAAAGGCAGAAACCGGTCTTAGGATGTCGAATCTGATAAATTAAATTCCTTACTCATTTTCTAACTTTGTATTAATCTCTGAAAGGGATACGAAAGAAGAGAGTGACATTTTGACTAGAATCAGTCAAATAAAAGCTTTGCAACACACAATGAAAATTGTGTATGCAACCCCAATACACCGGGAATTTTTTGCTTTTAGTAATTGTCAATACTCTCTTCTAATCATAGATGGCAGCACATCTAAAAATAGTTTAGTAGTAGTTTCAGTATTGTAGTGTTACTTATTGGCTTATAAGCCATGTCATGTCAGATATAAGTGACATACAGAACGCATGTAATTTTGCAATTATAATTATATGTTCATTCAGTTATATGTTTATTAAAGTATTATAAAGTATACAACCTAGCTATTATTGCATGGCGCAGTCTAGTGGAAACTGATAAATACGTTCCAAATCTGGTAAATGTCTTTGTGAACATCAAACAGAAGGGATAAGAAATAATGGAAGTAAGACTACCCCAGCCCATGTCCTTTGAGGGAAATTTAAGTGAAAACTTTAAAAAATTCAGACAGAATCTGGAAATATACATGGTAGCTAGTGGAAAAGAGGAGAAATCGGCTAAAGTTAAAGTAGCAACAATTTTAAACCTAATAGGCGAAGATGGTGTCGAGGTATTTGATACTTTAAAATTGACAGAGGCACAAAAAGGGGAATATAAAACTGTTCTTGATGAATTTGAAAAATACTTCACGCCACAGAAGAATGTCGTTTATGAGAGATATCTTTTCTTTAATCGGAAACAAGAAGAGGGTGAAACATTTGATCATTTTGTGACTGATCTTAAAATACTGGTCAAAGGGTGTGAATTTGAAGGACAGCAAAATAGTATGGTACGAGACAGAATGGTATTAGGAGTAAGAGATAAAGAAGTCCAGGAAAGTATGTTAGGAAGAGCAGACTTAGGTTTGTCTAAAGCTATTGAATTGTGCCGTAATAAGGAGGTAACAAAAGCAAGAGCAAAAGAGGTGCAAAGCCAAGAGGTAAAAGTTGAAATGGTTAAGAAGAAGCCTATGAAAAATAAGAATGGCCGCAGTGAAACAAAAAGAAGTGGGTACCAGGAGACATTTCATTGCAGACGGTGTGATACGGAACATGGCCCTCGTCAATGCCCCGCATATGGAAGAGCGAAGGAGATGTTCAAGATATGGACATTTTGAACAGGTCTGTCACAAAGAAAGTCGTAGTAAGTACGTAAAAGAAGTCAAAAAACATCAAGACCAAGGTGAGTATAGCTCGGAAAACGAATTTCTGGTGAATACCATTTGTGTAAATGAAATAAAACACCTAAATCAGTGGATAGAAAAGATAGACATTGAAAATCAAAAAATATGCTTCAAAGTGGACACAGGGGCTCAGGTTAATATTTTACCTAAAAGCATTTACAATAAGTGAAGTCCAAACTGTACATTAGAACATACTAAGCTAGTATTAGAAACATTTGGAGGGTTTAAAATTACACCCTTAGGAGTGGTCCATTTAAATTGCACATATAAAAATATTAAACGAAAACTAAAATTTGTTGTTGTAGATAATAATGACTTGCCTATTTTGGGTCTAATTTCTTGTATTGATCTCCAAATTGTTAATAGAGTTGAGAGTATAGATATATTCCCCACAGCAGTTGAACAATTTGTAAAGGCCAATAATGATATTTTTACAGGATTAGGGAAAATTCAACAAAAATGTAAGTTACAGTTAAAAAAGGACGCAAAACCTATTGCTAGGCCACCTCGCAGAGTTCATTTGGCTATTAAAAATCAATTAAAAAATCAGTTAGAGGACATGAAAAAACGAGGTATAATTTCAAAATTTGAGGAGCCTACGGAGTTGTTAAGCAATTTGGTAATTATTGAAAAGGTACCTTTGGATGAGTCTGTTAGTAAAAGTGACCTGAGAAGAAGCAACAGGGCTATCAGACTTTCCGAACCGGTTCACTGACTATATCATGAATTAATTTGGATTTTCCTGAGAAGAAGCAACAGGGCTATCAGACTTTCCGAACCGGTTCACTGACTATATCATGAATTAATTTGGATTTTCCTGAGAAGAAGCAACAGGGCTATCAGACTTTCCGAACCGGTTCACTGACTATATCATGAATTAATTTGGATTTTCGCTCTAATGAAAAAGGGAAGATGTAATATAATGTATTATGTATTAGTAGTAGTTAGTTTAGTAGTAGTTTTAGTATTGTAGTGTTACTTATTGGCTTATTACTACCTGTCTTGGATGTCATGTCAGATATAAGTGACATACAGAACGCATGTAATTTTGCAATTATAATTATATGTTCATTCAGTTATATGTTTATTAAAGTATTATAAAGTATACAACCTAGCTATTATTACAGTTACTTATCTATAATAATTTGAATTATATGACTAAACTTTCAAGTCATTACAACTAAACGAGCAGACATGCAGACACACTCAGTGTTCTTATGAATAGGACTTCCAAATATTAACAGTCGCCAACATATGAAGGTATTAAATTGTATAATATTCTAGTTCATAAACTCAAATGTCTGAGTAAATTCCACGTTAAGAAAGCGATAAAAAACATATTACTTAGCAAGGTGTAAATGATGCAAACAATGGCTTTAGCTTAGGATTAAAAGATTTAGAAGCAGAAGATGGTAAAATTAAAGAAGAAATATATGAAGGAATTAATGCACTATATAAACAAATGAGGAAAATGTGATGATAGATGAAGAGATATCGGAGGAAAGGGACATTATAAAGGCTCCAACAAGAAAAGAGCTAGAAGGTTATTGAGAAAAATCGAAATGGAAAAGCACCAGAAACA
The DNA here is from genome assembly GCA_949320105.2 of Crepidodera aurea. Taxonomy (NCBI): domain Eukaryota; kingdom Metazoa; phylum Arthropoda; class Insecta; order Coleoptera; family Chrysomelidae; genus Crepidodera; species Crepidodera aurea. The sequence goes on along the minus strand of OX439475.1, from coordinate 33,824,366 downwards.
GATGGAATTAACATCGAACTCGTTAAATATAGAGGCCAGAAATTGAAAAAAAGATTAGTATCCATAATTCAGAAAAGAAAGAACAAAAAATGCCGAACGAGGTGATAATGATGCATAAAAAAAGTTACCAACAAATAATATGCCAAGATTATAGAGGAATAACGCTTCTTAATATTGCTTCCAAATACTATTATCTAGCAATAATGCAAAGGCAGTTGGCGGAGACCGCAAAAGAGGTGGTAGGAAAGTATCAATGTAAATTCACCAACAGTAAATCAACTATAAACAAAGGGTGGTAGAGGTAAAAAGATATTAAATGGATTTATGAACCCATTCACGACTTCACAAGACAAATATTTTTTATACGTGTTAAATTAAAGGTGGATTATATTAAAAATTTGTTTTGATATATTTTTCCTCCCCACATATACACAAAACTCAACTTATCACACACCCAGAATCCCATAAATCTTATCATACTAAAGATCACATTCGGTACAAAAAATATTTATTATATTCCACAAACCCGAACCTACTCTTATTTTATTAACACCTAAAAAAGTTTTATCCTATCACGAACAACAATCAGACATATAAAAACTATAAACCCTCTAATTGGCCCTTTATCTCTAGGAATTCTTAGTCTCTCATAGAAATAAAAAATACGGTATACCTACCTATTTCAGCTGCGTTGTCTGAAACCTATCGCTCATATTAAATCTGTGTATGTACGAAATAGGAATCTGGTCCAGGGAAATAAAATATAAAGCAGTGGTGTAGTGGCATAATTTAGCAGTTTGGGTGCTGGTTTTTGACCAATATTTTAAATGTCTCTTTGACAAGTGGGTAATATAAATTTAGACCAGAGCCATATTTTCAAAATTACTCGAAAAATTAAGTATACGAATAGTCGTGTACGAAATATTTTCGAGTGGAACAGAAAGTCTTTATTTTGAAACCACACTCGAATCGGTTCGAATAGGTTCCGTGACGTAAAATAAATCGATCTTGCATCGCTGGATTGAAACTAGTAATAAGAAAATAAGCGTAAATATCCCTAGATATCCTAGCGATATTTGAGTTTTGAGGGTGGTAGTAGTTTGTTTATGTTGACTAATTTGTTGTGTTGTTATATGGGAGATAAATATTTAGTTTATTGGAAAATGAATAATTTAAACATAATTATAAAAAAAAAGGGGATCCAACATGACTCCGGAACAGAAAAAGGGGCTAATAAAGTTCATGAAGTTGAATCCCCAGCTTGATAAGGGTGTTTTTTCAAATAAGCAATCAGTTAAATGCTCGTCTCAATTAACTCTCTAGTTAAATCTTTGGTTAGACGATACATCTTTATAAATTGATTTTCTGGTAAACTGAACTGATCTCTTTGAACATTAACATGCCTTTCTCCTATTTCCGTCAATATTTCTGCTTCTTCTAAAGCATTTATTGCCACCAAATTTATGATTTCGTTTAAAGCTGCCATATTAAAACAAAATATTTAAATAATTAACAGTTATTCCGTCAAAAACCCGTTTCGAGTGTGACTACGAGTGGTTAATACCCAATAGTTGTAACGTACTAGAATATATTCGTATACGTTATGTCATCGTTTGTTTGAAAATCTAGACGATTACATTTCATTCGTAAAATCAAAGATTCGTGTACGTAATGAATTTGAAAATATGGCCCCAGGGCCAATCATTTTTTTCACGAGAAACACTAGATGCCTATTTCATGAGTAACAGATTATCCTGCATACAAAATATACTACCTTTTATATATGCATACATAATAAATATGTAGGTATTAATTTGAAAACTGAAAAACATTAATTTATTTAAATACAAAATACTACAAACTTAATTATTTATGGTACAATTAAAATATAAATTGCAATTTTGGTACACAGTAGGAGTATTGTTTGAAATCTTTGTTAACTCATTGATAACGTTGGGTGTAGGTAAATCATTAATGTTGTTGATGGGTCCAGCTGTAGAGAGAGAAGATCGAGGAGTGGCTGCAGGATCTTCTGTTTTCTGTTTTTTAGCTGGAGGTTCTGAGGCGTCACTTCTAAGGGTGTTTATGATGTTGGAATAATGCTCATTATCCATTTGCAGATAAGCCTTAATTGAGTTGGCGGAACTGTGGCCAGTAATTTTAATTAATTGTTGTTCACCCACCCCTCCTTTAGCCAGGTTACTGACTGCGGTCGACCGCATAGAGTGGTTTGTTATTTTTATTTCTTTTGAATTTAATTCTGCTTTCTTTGCTGCTTTTTTAGTCCATTTCGTAAGTTCGTTTTTCCAATTGGAGTGTTTTTGTACCATCCACTTGATAGGTTTACTGTTAAGAATAATCTATCAATTGTTATTCTAGATGAACGTTTAACCATTAGAATTTTAAAAAGACGGACTGAACTAAAGGTAGGGTTCTTCGTGTTGGGGACAAGCCATTACTATCGGCCATTTTTGTCTCCACCTTTGGCCGTTTTATTGAAGAGATGATTATATTCTACTCTTCCTAAAAAGTAGGATTTTTGAAAATCAGTTATTTTAAAAAATATGTAACTATCTTATCTACCTGTGTTAATCCCAGAATTATCCACTTCCCCTTTAAAATAATGAACTCTGCAATTGACTGATTCTCTACCTCTCCAGGCAAGTTCTACTGAAGCGATATGGTAAACTTTTCGCTGGAGTCCCGCCGAAGTGTCTTCGTCCCATAATAAAACCATTGCGTAGTATTCTTCCAATTTTAATGAAGCAGAGCTCGATTTCCTTTTCGCATTACGAGCTTCCCTACTAGACTTGAGTATAATATCTTTAAATGGATCAAAAATTATTTTCCACTTCATAAAATATGGCGTTTCACATTGTCTTTACAACTAGTTCTTTGTAATTTTCACCGTTTTCTTTCCTCATATTCTACGCCAAATCTTTCAGGATTAGGTTTAGTTGCTCTAAACTTGTAGTTTCCAAGAGCTTGTATTTCTTTGCCTTGCAGAATTCCGTAAACTGTTTCCATACTGGAGCACGTTCAGGAAACACGCTCCGACTAAAAAAAAAATTTACTCTTGGACAGTCTTGGAGCGTTCAATTTTGACATTTAGCCCCTCTCGTTCAGAAACTTGAGTCAAATTAAACAGAGTGCGCTCTTTTTTAAAAAAGAGTAAACTTGACAGAACGCAAAGTTTTCACAACTCACAAGTCGTTTACATATTGTTTTATGGTTTGTTGTTTTTTTTTATTGGAGAAAGGCGTACAATTTATAAAACATGGTAATTCTGTTAAAAAATACTATACAATATAAGTACTCGCAGTGCTTGAGTAGGCATCCTACCCCACTAGAATAAAAATCTGATGTGTCCACATGAATTTTCTATAAAGTTATCAAATATATCGTTTGTGTTTACAATATGAATTAAAGACAGGGCCGTCGAGAGAAAATCTAGGCCCTGGCGGAATCACAGAAATTTTTTTTATAGATAAAGACAAGTAAATGAATAGCTAAACATAATATAAAAATAACTAAACAAAATATAGGATTAACACTTGCACTGGAGCAATATCTGCTGTTATAATTCAAATTTACAATTTAATTGGTGTTTCTGTGGAACCCATAAAAAATTTAAATGTTCCATTTAAACAAAATTGAGACCACATTTTACTGAGGAGATCGTTTTAAGACTACATAATACTGCTGGAAAATATTTAAACTTAAAAATTATTGTATTTTGACGTTTACCTTCGTTGACATTTACTTTTGTCTTTTGTACCTGTTCAGAAATTTTGGGTAAATAATAATTACTCTAGACGAACCTGGACAAACGGTTTAAGAAAATTACCCTACTCTCGTGTAAATTCATCTAAACGCGCTCCTGACGTATGGGTTTTAACTTTTCTCAATCGCCTGATCAATATTAGTCATAGAATCACTTCCAAAGCGACTCATTTTCACTACATAAGCTGACTAGCACTGTTTAAAAACAATATTACAAAATTTGTTGATAATAAAATCAGAAAAATTGTTTAGCATCCTTTTCTGGTGTCCTAGGAGACCATAATTACTTGTTATCAAAGGTATTGTAATTTTTGGTGACAACAGCTGTCAAGTTTTGCCGCGGGTAAACTCGAAAAAACTGCTGACAGGAGGATACAGTTTTTTCATCTAGAAACCAACATACTGCTAAGAATTTTTTATTAATTCGGGTTTTTAAAATCGGTTTGGTCATGGTCTGTATATGTTTTTTTTATAAATTTTGCAGTTAGCAATATTCAGTGAAACTTTTTGTTTTTTCTTTCCATTTATATTAATGCCAAAATAAGAAAAATATTAATTGAAGAGTTTATGAATGCTTTTCAGCGGCTTTTAATATCCTGCAATTATTCGTAAGTCAAAGCGATTTCACGGCTTCAAAAAATTCCTAAATAAAACACTAATAAATGCTCAAAATATGATAAAAAATTTCCGCGTCGAAGCATATCTAGCATTATTTGATTGCAGTCGAATACGTGTTCAGTAATTGTTGTTTAATGACATATGGAAATTGGGATGTATCAATGTGAAATAACTGACACAGTGCCAGACAAAATAATTTATTTTACCATATCAAATTCAAAGCTTGACAGATTGTATATGCTTCTGTAGTGCAGTTTTTTAAAATACTGTTCAAATCGAACTGGCAATATACAGGGTGGGCCAATATCTTCCTGCGGTGTGAAGCGCCGAAACTAATTGAGTTGCCAAAATAGAACAAAACACTACAAATATACAATAGTTGCATTTTTAATTTTCATTTTAAATAAAATACCATGTATATTTTTACATTATCTGATTACCAAATCTGTGGTCAATACGGAATACCTTGTATTTGGTTCATCTTCCTTCATATGCACAAATAAAGCTATAAAATATTCCCTATTGACAGTTCTTTTGAGGTAACCGATGAATAGAACACCGCATACCATTATTTGTAAAATAAATGTCAGATTGTCATGAAATTTCGACACTATTCATTTTAAGGTTAGTACTTCCCAAAAATCATATAGTGGCACCATCTATATTTTATCCTACGGAGTTATTGAGTCACCAGGTATAATTCAGAAGTGGAGTTCTAAAAAAAAATCTGAATCATTTAGTTCCCATAAAAAACAATACCAAAAGAACCTAATATTTTTTTAGAACGACAAAAAACAACCCGAATGTATCTATTAACCCGTATTTTTTACAAACACAGGTGATAAAAGGCGCCTAATAAATTAAGCTTTTCAATCAGGATCTTTTATCAGAAAAAAACAAAGACGGCCTGCTGATAATCGTGGCATATGCCCTCTTCCATCTTTAATTACCACTTTATAAGTATTACAATGTGAAACAGTGTCGTAGCAAAAGGATTAGGAGCTACCAAATTGTTTTCAGCAATAAATTTTTTTTTGAGATTCCTTACATTTTTAAAAGACACTAGGGCATTTCCATATGTGAAATATTCTTTAATATAATGTTAAAAATAACTGGTTCGTTGAATTCCCTTGTATAATAAAAAAGGAAACCTGTTATATTGTCTAACCATACAGACTGCAATATATCCAGATCCAGCCTCTTAAACTTTCTACGACTGGATATACCACAAAAAACTGATGATATCATATTTCTATCTATATGTTGATGGGGGTGTCGATACACTGCAGCCTATAAGATCTACCCTTCCGCTACCCATTCGTTAAGGATGTCTCAACGATTAGAGCAGTTCCTCCAGTTATATTGCTTTCAAAAAGTTCAGGCTTCAGCTTAGGTAGATCTCCATCTTCTATTTGACATTCTCCGTGGTATCGTACCAATGCATTTTACTGAGAGAAAGTGGAAGGAGGTTTCCTCCTCTTTCTCACAAAATCTGCATTCTTCTTACTTTACTAATCCGAGTTTCTTTAGGTGCCCTCTCAACCGGCAGTGCCCTGTTAGGATTTTGAGCTTGTTTTTACTTTTGGTGATGCAGTCGCCTGATCTCTTCTGGTTTTAGTTTCCCAGTAGTATCTTGGTCTGTCTCATTCCTTGTAGTCCTATCCAGTATTGGGATCTTTTGTTATTTACTTCTTTTCCCAAGTTCATCAAGTATTGCACTGGTGCTTATTCCGCAGAAGGGTTCAGGTCCCAGAAACAATGACATTGATGAAAAGGAAAACAAAAGAACAACGAAAACTGGGGAAAAAGTAGCAAGTAACTTCGATCCCTAATCGTGCCACAAATCAACTTAAGGAAATGCTCCTAGAGTACAAGAAACAAAGAGTACATAAATATCTACAGACCCTATAAGGAACTCACATTAGTTCCTACAGAAAATCAAAAAACAAAGAAAATAAAAGTAACAATAACTTTCAACTCGTCAGAACAGACGAGTATCAGTAAAACTAAATACAGACATTCTTGAAAGCATATTATCAACTGGATATGACTATTACAAAATTTAAAAGTAATAGATAGTGCTGTATGAGATTTAAATCCAAGGAAAGCTCCTGTTCTTGACCTATTTGAATCATATTTAATAAGACGCAACCCCTTATAATTGAAAATAGTAAAGAGAAACATGCGAAGGACCCTACTCAAATTAAATTGTATCGCCCTAATTTCACAAATATATTAAAAACTTACTGGTATGAATGAAAACTGTCAGAAACGCAACACCACAGAGGAAATAGGAGTGGCCGTAAAATCAAAAAAAAATTATGATCAACTGACTTTTTTAGACACTTAATAGGGTCTGCAACTATGGCTTAAAACAAGGTGAAAACAAATCAACTCTACTTAAAATACAAAAGTGTACCCCAAAGCAGTGTCCTATGGCCGATCCTAGTGGCAAGACTTAATAGCCACCTCATGTCTACTTTAAGAACACCTCGACCAAATAGCAAAGTGACTAATCGAAAATGTGCAATGCTCCGAAGTATGTTCCCAGTAAAGGTATCCACCAAGTACAAAACAGTTAAAGCCGAAATTGCTCACGAAGGTGGAATTTTTTGAACCAGGTATTGAATTACGAAAGTCCAGACGTGGTTTGTTGCTCGACCAAGTCGGGACTCTCCTCGTTCTTGATACACTTGCTATAACGCAACCACTTTTATCAAGAACGAGGCGAGTCGAATTCATTTTCAGACATCCTTTAGTGACAGGATGTCGAGCTAGCCTGCTTCTTACTGATGAGGCACAATAATGCCGAAACCGGTTTAAGAATGGCAAGCTCCTTTAATGACAAAATCGAAGTTTTTGGGTTAAAGCCCCGACTTGGTCGGGCACCAAACCACGTCTGGACTTTCCTAATTCAATATCTGGTGGTGCATATAGCCCAAGGAGTAGTTGTTGAAGTCCAGACGCTGGTGCAGTGTAGGACATTTTTAATGTCCTTGTTCTTTGGAGCTTGTGTGATTTTATTTCACATCCTTTGTGCAGCGAAATTGCTCAGTTGAGTGAAACAAACTCGAACACTATGTTGTGATTTGATTTGATTTGATTAAGACGATGTGCCTGACTGAGGTTTTTAAATGCCTCAATACTGGTGAAGAGGTTTGTTACCTTTATTAGGCTGAGTAGCCTTTTTACCAGATTTTCTTTTGGGAAGTCCTCCTGTGGGTTTACCGGCACCAGTAGGTTATACCTCCAGTGCGTGAGTGCCTGGCACTCTAGTATGATATGAGAGGCTGTTTCATCCTCCTCATTTCATAGTCTACATATGGGTTCATCTTGAAAGATGCCCATTTTATGTAGGTGTTCCCTAAGGTTATTAGTCCCGTGACATGCCTTATTTGATTTCTGCTTAGATTCAGAATATCACCTGTCAGTACTTTTGATGGCGCTTTAACCATTCGTTTACTGTTTTGTTGGCCCGGCACGAGATTCCAGCGTGACCGGTGTTCTTTTAACATCCACCTAGTCAGCGAGAGTCGTACCGAGGATTTAGGAATGCCAAACGCCGGTTCAGTACCAGTAAAGGCGGTCGCTGAGGCTTTCCTTGCCAGGGCGTCTGCTTCCTCGTTGCCTTTTATCCCTTTATGCCCTGGGACCATCTAAGTGTTACCTTATTTTGGTTGGCCAGAACGAGCAGGGTTTGTAGGCAGTTCCAGACCAATTTTGATCTGATTTTGTTACATGATAAGGCCTGTAGGGCAGCTTGACTGTCAGAGTAAATGAGGATTCTTTTCCCTCTATACCCCCTGTCAATATTCTCAACACTATGTTGTACATTGTACTAAATATATAAGTTTTATTTATTGCAATAAATCAGAGGGTTAAAACAATTTAAAAAAATATTAAGGTATTTCTTTTTACCATTATACTCACCCCTTTATACCCACCAATGCATCATCCTACCTACCGCTCATACGAAATTAATCTAACACAATAATCTGGACCATGGATGTAAAAAAACTAATTAATAGAGAAATTTGAAATTCCGAAAGAACAGAAGCGTGATTCAAATGTTTTTTCACCCCCCACCTGCAGCAGATGCGTAACATGGTATGCGATAAGGTTATTGAATCGTCCATGGGAAAAAAGTAAGTGCTCTGGAAGGTTTTACCCAGTTGAAACAGGGGTGGAGAATAATTTAATTTTTTTTATTTAAGTAAAAGCATAAAATCTATCGAATTGGTGTTATTTATTGTTTATCTATTTGTTCAGTATAATAATATCAATTATATTATAACAGGTTTTTCCATAATTTTGCGTATTTATTACACATTATAAAGTGTATTTTTAACTTTTTTTAAAAAAAATTAATTTCTGATTTATGCAAACATTATTTTGAAAATGATAATTTTAAAACGCAAGTTTTATTAAACAGAGACAATGGTCATCATTTTAATTATTTTTACATCAGAAGTAAAAGTAGAATGATGATAAAAAAAGGATTTTTTTGTTATGCCTCTATTAATATATATCTTCGGTTTTATAAAAATCAGTGAGAATTTTAGAAATTTAGAAAAACAAAAAAAAATAAAAACTGATGGATTCCTGAGAAAGCTTAGAGTCTCATCGTTAAAAATTTTTCCGAACGCTTCCCGTGAATATTTGTATTTTTTTAAAGTGACTTATAAAATAATTTTTAGTAAAATTTTCCGCTCCTTCATTTTCTGCACCCTTTAAAGTACATAAAAGCCTAGTTTCAGCGATATCACATTTTATGAGAGGTCAAAGTCTCTGACAACTTGGCTAGTTGGCATATCAACAATTTTCGTGTGACCACAGCGAATTATAAAACAAAAAGTGTCATTTGTCGTATACATATTTCACAAAAAAAAACCGACAAAACGAAATTCGAATATATCAACTACCTTTCATAAACAAACGTAAACTTTTGAGTTATGCAAAAAACACATGGTGCAGAGTTAACAAATCAACGTTATCTCTACTAACCAATCGAAAATGAAGCAAGCAAAAAGAAGACGAGCATCCTTTCTACCACTACTCGGATGATGAATAAGATTAATGACTTATTAATTGCTTTCTTTCATAAATTTTCATCCCGAGAATTAAAAAAACATGGATATTTTACGGATGCTAGGGGAAACAGGAGCAACGTGAATTCTTTTTTTATTTTGAATTCTTGAATACAATATAAACTTCCTCGTTTGTATTACTATCTCTACGTTGTGTGTTTTCTAACCCCGAATTTACCATCACTGGTATGTTCTTCTGTTTCGATTACGGATTAGAGTCATTTGAAAATTAACTTTCCAACTTGCTAGTAAAGGTTAGCTTGATTTTGACAGCATTATTAGCATTTACTGAGGGTGTTTTTCGAATTAAATTTTTTTGACATTAGAGGCTATCTAATAAAGTTTAAAATATTTTAATATTTACTATTGGCTAATCTCTGTATAGAACAAGATAAAATTCAATATTACAATAACGGTTAATTACGTATCGCTGTTTATTGCAAACCTTTCCATGAGTAAAATCTAAACCAAAATGAGTCCAGATTTCGAGCATTTTTGACAGATTTGGTAGGAAGCAGCCAATATACTTGACATACTAGATAAACTAAATCTAATCAAGACAGATAATAACCGTTCTAAATTGGCCAAAACGAATTAATGCTGCTCAAACAATGTTTTTTAGTGGAATATTTTTCAGAGAAAAAAAAGCAATTTATCTAAGTACATTTTGTGACCAAAAACTGGTTATAGCTAATAACCTAGTACTATTAACAAAAAGAAACTACTACGTTCTTAAACATAAAAATAGTATTCAAAGATGACTGACTGTGTTTGTATTAGTTGATCGCTGGTTTCCTTTATCTTGACAAGTACCGGTCTCCCCTACCCTCAAAAATAAACAACACAAAACATGATACATGCCAGTGAGTATCGAGTACAACTTGTATTTTCATCGCTATCGATGAAGATGATCTTGTACGCGTAGTTGTAATAAAATACAGCCATTTATCGACTGTATGTCAAATACCAATCAAATGTGTATATGTGTATGTGAAAATATATTTACAGATCTTAGATAGCGGTGCTTCTCTAGCAGGCGTTCACAAGGTGGTCGCTACACTCAAAAAAATCTTTCCAATGGTTTAGCGGGTAATAATACCAATGGAATAGTTTTTATTTTTTACTTGTACATAGTCTCAATATTTTTTTTTTACTTTTATTTTATTATTCTTTTTTTATTTAAACCCGCTTACCCCTAATTTAACTACGACATATTATTTTATTAGGGACCGTGCAAATGCAAAAAGTCTAAAATGACAACACAAATACTTTATTAAATAAACCTATAAAATCTATTAAACCATCAAAAATAAACAAACCACAATTTAATCAACAGCAAAAAAAACTATATTATTTAGTGAAATAGGGTTGTTGAGATTTACTTACTTATTTATAACTTTTCTAAACCACCTTTCAATTTACATACAATTAAAAAAAACAATTTCTGCCCGTGTCTCTAACCTCTTCTCCCAATATCCACTCTTATACTCTTATACTCCTCCCCGAAGGGTAAACCATGAGTTAAATTTTTGTACACTAATGGCTAGTAATGGCCGGTAATGGCCCACTAATGGCTAGTAATGGCTACTAATGGCCGAGTAATGGCTACTAATGGCCGAGGTATGTACACCAAAATGGACCTCGCGGTTTACCCCTCGCTCCTCCCGATTTAAACTCTTCTACTTGCTCTTACTCAACCTCCTCTGCTAGTGTCTAATCAACCCCTTATGCTTAACTTGTTCCACACCTTCCACTTGCTATCATTCAACCTCCTGCTGGCTCTTCTGCTCATATTTATTCTATATTCAAATCTTTTAATTCTCCACTTGGCCTCTATGCAATTATTTTAACTATCCGAATCCATCAACCCTATATTTCCTCTCCAAAATTCATTTTTCTTTTTTAACTCAAATAACTCTATTTTTATTGACAACATTCCAAAAATTTTCTAATCTTTCAAACTTCATTGTTCCCCTAGCGATCCCTCTTTCCTTTTTTTTTCTATACCCCTCTTTTTTTATATCACCACAACATTATTTGTTTATTTTACCTTGGATACGGTTGCTATAAATACACTCATAATGCATTAGGGCATAATTCTATGAGGAGGGTCTGGATTACTCCGGCAATACATTTTTGGTTGCTTTGGGTGCATATTTTCTTTGAAATTTTTTGGAAAATCGATATTTATTTCCGTTAGTTTTATAAGACGTATATAACACAAAGCAGCAATGACGTTCACGAAATATAATGAAACAGCAAACGTCTAAATATCAAAAATCAATTTTTCGCCGATTTGAATCCATAAAGTTGCACGAAGTATAGTGAAGACCTTTGAGAATCTACCAATTATGTAAGCAACTTTTTTCAATTACTGGAAATCTACTTTTTTTTTTGAACATAAACAATTTTGTGAAAGGATATGTGTTATCTGTACATTTTTAAAAAGTAGATGCATCTTTCAAACCACCAAAATACACTAAGGTGCTTTAGTTATTTGGCAATTATTTAAAAATATCTTATTAAGTGATACACCACTTTGAGTCGATATTATTTTTACATGATTTTATGATTATTTTAAATCGGTATAGACAACGCATTGTGAGATTTCCATTAAATTTCTTCAGCATCAAACCAGAGATCATTATGACGATATTAATATGGAAGTCATTAACTCCGTATAAAACAAAACGTTTTATTTTATCTCAGCCATAATAAAACAGTTGATTTAGTAGTACAAATTGCACACACGATCATTTATCAAAGATTTAATGACATGCAGTGTCAGCTGTTCTCATTCTGGTGAACGCTAATTACTTTTGCTCTCTGACATTTTTTTTTAGGTTTGGAGTGAAAATATGCGGCTCCTTGCGCGGCTCGGTACTGATTTATGGTGTATGGAGATTGCTATTATCGTGTCTCTAAGACAAATAGACGGGTAACGAATATGTGCAATTTGCATGGTGTTTGAGTGCACAAGTAATTATTAATCTCTTCTAGCCAGACAAAGAATCGAGCAAAATCATTGTTGTGCTTTTAAGGGTATTTGGCGTTAGTTTTGTAGTTCCATATTATAAGATAATATTCTTAATATGTCTGTGTACCAGTAAAACGATTCAAAAACTTCCTGTTATCCTAAATGGTTTAATCCTGAATTGATATATTATGTCCAACAAAAGAAAATTGCTCATAAAAAATATTTAACTGCTCTACTGCACTACTAAGAGTTCAGAATAGGTTTATGAGATACTGTCCTTTCAGATTAAATATAAATATAACTGATCATGATTATAGTGATGTGTTAAGAACACTTAACATGGATAAGTTAAGTACATTTAGAAAAAGATAAACTAACAACCAATAAACAAAAATGTAAAAATTTCTACAAATTTATATAAAATATCAATTACAAAATGTTCAAGCACTTCTCAATTGTTTTTTAAATTTAGAGAGAGATATGCCAAATATTTCAATTTAATTGTTACTGATATTTCTTAAAGTATGATCTATAGGAGAGTGTGCGCCATAGTTTGTATAATGAAAATTTATATAAAAAACTTCTGAATGTCTTAAATTCCTGGCTTGCATATTTAAATGTATTAATTCAAGATGCTCAGCACAAATTATTAAGCCATTTAAAAGCTTAAAAACAAATACCAAGTCAGAGTCTTCTCGTGTTAAATTAGGTAGTCAATAAGAAATATTTAAATTAATGTATAATGTAAATTTTGTAATGGGGGTAATCCCGTAAATAAATAAAATAAAATAAAATAAAAGATTTAAACCAACAATTTAGAAATAGCAATAGTAGCAAAAGCATCATTTCAAATTAGTTCCCTATGTTTTTACAAACTGGGTAAAAATAGGAAGAGGAAATTTAAATACATATGGACATAGTTATTTCAACACACTAACGCACTGTCATGATTTCTTGAAAATAACGATTGGAATTGGTAATGGGAATAACAAATAAAATTTTATCGTGATGTTTCGTCTTATTTTATACGTAAACTGGTAAGGTAATTGATTAAAAAGAAAACTATGATTGATAATATGAAGAAACTACCAAATTAGGCACTCTGAAAGCTTGAACAATGACCCAAACACAGTCCAGGAGGAAATTCAGGCCATTGGAAAATGTGTCCAGCTTAGTATTGACAAAAACTATCGCAGACAAGAGACTATTATAATATCAGATAGCCAAGCAGCCATCAAAGAGTTAAGGTCTTACGTAATCAGCTCAAAGATGGTTTGGAATCTCCTAGAATCACTGAACATGGCGAGAAAAATACAGTTACTCTTACGTATACGGAGTGAATGGTGAATTTGTCCTGATGGAGCATCAACACCCGATTTTTCCGTTGTTTTGAACATTAGAAAAGTAGCATCACTAAAATTATTGCACACTATCATGAAATCAAGTCTACAATCTGCTTTATTTTTTTTTCAAAGTCATCTATTTCCTTGTACTCCTACCAGTTTTTCCCATATATTTTTTTAATAAAAATTCCACCTTAGCAATACTAAATAATTAGTCACAGATTCTATATCTCTGCAATACACATGGCACTACCCATATCCTTTTTGTAATGATGTGCAAGTGATTAGGCACATTTTGGCCTACCTACGAATAAAAATCCGTTTTAGATTGAAGCAGAAAGTGTTATATAATGGGATGTTTTGAAAACCTCTAACCGGCTATAATCGGTACATTTTTGTTAAATGTTTTCTAAAGAATTTTGAACAATGGTATTAATTTTGGAACAAAATGAATCTTTCTTGTTATTAGCACGTTTTAAACATTTTTTAGACAACAAAAATACAAGGGTTGGTTGTAAATCCCGCCTAAAACTTTATCTTTGTATTATTTAAAAAAAAGGTTTGAAAACTAAAAATGGCAAGTCATATTTACGAACTCTCAATCCAATGTTTAAAGGAAACCGAATTAAATTATTTAAAACAGAGATTTAGATTTGAAGTTTGGCAAGTACTCCTATATACTCACTAATAAGTAATCTAATCAGGAGCTGGTATTCTGTTTTTGTTTCGTAGAATTTGTTTTACACAATGATCTGTCAAGTTTTTCTAATGTGGCAAATGCAGCCGTGAACTCTGTTTTTGCACGTTCGCTCACGCACTCTACAACCCATTCATTGACTGGACTATTATCGGAGACATTTCTACATTAAAGCCATAAACTTTGATTACTTAAAATAATTATTTTGTTAAGATGAAATTCAGCAAAAGTCTTTGTCAAATATTACAAATGAAATAACGTAACAGCAATGTTGATATATTTCTAAACAGTCCAGTAAGTAGTTAATACTTGTTTGAGCTGCTACCGAGATTGTTAGCGGTGGCACGTAAACGTATGACAGTGTTTCTGACTCTATCAAAATTTAGTACTTAATAAAATAGAGAACTGTTATAAAAAGGTTACGTGGTGACATTTTTCTTTCCCAACAAATCAACGTTTGGATCTTGATTAAACATTTACCTAATGTAAAAATAATAAAGAAACAAAATTGAAATATAATCTATTTGATTCGCCATTTTGTCTGGTTTCTTCCTTTGAGATTCAAAATATAGTCTAAGATCCAGTATTAGGAATATATACCCTTATCTGTTATTTGATGGTGACAAAGTTTATATGTTAGATAATATATAGATTGATAAACTGCATATGGCGCTACCCAAATTTATTTTCGACTCGACTCGGGTGGTTTTTGGCCATTTGAGGGGTGGGGACAAGTCGAAAAAATTTTTGGATAAACCCACCGTGTTCAGAATCCTCGAAAAGGGGGAGGAGATATACTTTGCCGGAGGAAGACGCAGAATCTGCGATTCGCGATTCCCCCATTTTGGGGTGGTTTTTGGCCGTTTGAGGAGCGGAGTCAAGTCAAAAATAATTTTGGATAATGCCGTCGTCTTCAGCATCCACAATTCCCCCGTTTTGGGGGTGATTTTGGGGCCGTTTGAGGGCATATTGCCAAGATTTAGCTAGGCAACCCATATGCAATTTATCAATCTATATATCATCTAGCATATAAACTTTGTCACCATCAAATAACAGATGAGGGTATATATTCCTAATAAAGGACCTTAGACTATCAGCAATAGAATAAAAATACAATCCAATGATATAAATAATTATGACTTACCTGATATTAGATCTACAGTTATTCTCCGAAGCAGTCCAGATAACATCGCTGTAGGATCCTTAATGCTGCCTAAAATAAAAAAAAAAATAATGCTATGCATAGTACCACTTTTTCGAGTAAAGATATACGGTTATACGGAATATGGTAGTCGAGCTTTAAAATGTAGGTTACGCCTCTATTAGTATAAAAAATATAACAATAACACATTTGTCATTTTCGTCATGAAAATCCTCAATAGGTACTTTTTATTAAAACCCATTCACTCCCTATCATTACTGTAGAATTGTAGCCCATCACCAAATTATCCCTTTGTGTATAAAACAACACATACTTGATGTAAACATGCGATATATACCGGGCAAGTGTGAACAAGGACAATCAAATAAATTACCACTTCTGGAGGAATAAATTATTAAACGGGTTGCGACCACTTTCACCGGTCATAAATATCTCTCGGATAGCTATCCATTATTCGATGAGTTATTCCCTTACTATTTTGATGCGACGGTTTATATTTCATGTGAGTTAGTTGGATTTTTATTTTTTGAGGCGAGCCAACTTCACATTTTTTCTATTTAACGTTGTTCCAGGAATAATTTATTTTCAAGAAACATGTTTATTTAGCAAACTCAACTTATTTTTTACTGTTCCTCCATCTAAAGAGAGATTGCTGTCTTTCATGGCACCAATTTTGAAGAAAACGAGCTTTAACATTTTTGAAAAAAGTACTTTTTATTAGAATAGAAAAATATAAGTACCAAATTCGCAAGAACAATATTTAAATACAATATTAATACGTAACCACACTTATAAAAAAAGTAAATGTGGCAACCACTAAATCATTTATAGATCCAATGTTTTCTCATTTCGTTGCCTGTTGATATCGTTAAAAATAAATTAAATCCCAAACTTTACTAAAAGAAAGAATAACTAATCTATTTAGCATTACCAAATTTTACGCTCACAATTCAAAATCCCATTTCATCAAATTTACTTTTTTTTTAACAAGTCACACTTTTCGCTCAAAATAAATATATATGTATATATCTTATTTTTCCATTCCCATCAATCTCAGTAGGTAATTGAAATTTTCCAATTTCCACTCATCAGAGATCAGTGATTTTCTAAATTTCAGCAAACATCAGACAAAATATAAACTGCGTTAATTTAATATTTTCCCCCAAGGCAATTGGGAAATCTAATAAAACGTATATCCGCAAATGGCAGGGAAATAAAATTTGTTGCATATTTCGCATCGATTAGTTTTAGATATAAGATTTAATACATTTTTTGATAAATAATGTAGGTCAATATTGTTGTTCTTTTTTAAATAAGGAATATTTACTAATGAACTTAACTCAGACCTTGACTTTATTTTTATTATTTTTATTATAACATAATTATTATTATTACTATTATTTCATGTTGCACGGGAGTTGCTTTCCGGAGTTGCATCATTCACGGACGCAGCA
This sequence comes from Crepidodera aurea, assembly GCA_949320105.2. Lineage (NCBI taxonomy): Eukaryota > Metazoa > Arthropoda > Insecta > Coleoptera > Chrysomelidae > Crepidodera > Crepidodera aurea. Next base: position 33,807,245 of record OX439475.1, on the reverse strand, counting down.
AGTGAAATGATGGATTGAAATTAGGTGAGATATTGGAGAATTTCTTTCTGAAGCACCATTCGGACAATTCTTGCAGTGTCGATGAGAACTGACTTTTGGATAGGTACGTATAGCTTGTGATTGATGTTGAGCTGATCAAACTTTTGTTTCAGGTTCTTTGGGATTTCACCAGTGACTCCTATGTTGACTGGGACGACGTCTATTTTGTCTTGCTAGCAGAGCCTCTTCATCTCTTCCGCCAGTGCTAGGTATTTGGTAATTTTTTCGTCGTGTTTTCTTTGCAGGTTTACTGGTTGAAGACACAGCAATATCAATGAGGCTGGTGTGCTTATTTTCTTTCCTTACAATGATTATGCCCGGTATGTTGTGTTGGACGGTTTTGTCAGTGGGTACTTCCCAGTTCCAGAGCTGTTTATGTGAATCGTTTTCTAGTAGATTAGCTGGCGAATACATGTAGTAGGGATTGCAAGTTGATGGTGCACAATTTTTGCAACGTTATTGTGTCTCGTGGTGTACTCCGTAGGGGTTAAGATAATACAACCACTTATTATTATTTCTGGGTGACTCAGATTCTCCTGGTATTTTGGTGGAGGTACGGGTTTCTACCAAGCACTCTCGCCTACTCTTGACTCAAGAATCTTCTTACTATTCGAGTGGTGTTCATGACAACAGCTTTCTGGATGAGTTTATACACGTTGCTCTGCAGGCCTAGTATCTCGAGGCTTCTGTGTAGGTCCTTTGGTATGACTCCTATTGCAGATATGACGATGGGTACGATGGTTACTTTGTCGAGGCTCCACAACTTCTTGATTTCATCAGCTAGTTCTGTATATTTTCTTCTTATTTCTGTGATGGTAGGAATCAGATTGTGTGTATTTGGTATTGCCACATCTATGATGAATGCCTCCTTTGCTGCTTTTTTTATTATTATTATTATTACTATTATTATCACTCAGTATCTCAGCCAATTGGCTGGATAAAATTCACCCACCCCGGATGCAAGCATCAAAAGGGTTGTGCTCTATCGTCACACCTGTAAAAATTTTCTTACCGTGCGGCGTGTTCAGAATGACCGCTTTCTGAAGGTCGATGTAAGTGTTCTTATGAAGTCCCAGTTTAGCTAAGCTTGTTTCAAGTGATTTAGGAACAAGCCCTGTTGATGATAATATAACTGGGACTACTTCGACCTTGTCTGCATGCCACATCTGTCGGATCTCAAAAGCTAGATCTGCATATTTACTTACCTTCTCCTGATACTTATCTAAGATGTTGTTGTTATTTGGTATCGCGATGTCTACCAGAAGGACCGAGTTGACTCCTTTATCCACTACAACTATATCAGGTCTGTTATTCGTCACCTGTCTGTCGGTGATAATGGGCCTGTCGTAGTAGAGTCTAAATTGGTCATTCTCAAGCACCTTCTGAGGTTGATACTTATAGTATGGAGTATAAGTATTAATAAGTCCAAACTTATTGGCTAGCTTTTGATGGATAATATTGCAGACCTGATTATGTCGATGGAGGTAATCGGTATTCGCCAATAAGCTGCACCCAGATGTTATGTGCTGAATAGTTTCCGACACTTGATGACATTTTCTGCATTTGTCCGGCTTTGTGTTTGGGTCTCTAATAATATACTTTTTATAGTTATTGGTACTAACCACTTGATCTTGGATTGCACTCATGAAACCCTCGGTCTCAGGGAAGAGTTCGCCTCTAATGAGCCACCTATTAGATGACTCCTTGTCAATATGCGGCTGGTTTAAGTCGCGGTAGTGTCGACCATGCAGCTCTTTCTGGGACCATTCTTTCTGCTTGACAGCGTCTGTTTTCACTTCGATCTGTACTTCGGGCGAAGCGAGTTTAAGAGGCGAATAGTTCTTGTCCGCCATAACAATGGTGTCATGGAGCATTGATGTTCGAGCTTTCTTGAGGAAAAATTCTCGTAAATTACTTACCTGACGAGCGTGCAAGTTGATAACATCAACTAGGCCTCGTCCTCCATCTTTTCTCGCCAAACTCGTCCGTATCGTTGACGATTTTGGATGATGACAGTTATGTTTAGTCATAATAGTACGCGTAAGTCTTTGAATATCTTCCAGATCTGTTTTCATCCATTTGAGAATTCCGAATTAGTACGTTAGTACAGGTGTTGCGTAGGTGTTAATTGCATGAAACATATTGCCAGCATTTAATTCAGTTTTAAGTAAGGACCTTACACGCTGTGTAAACTGGTCCTTAATCCTGGTTTTAGCTTGGTTCTCCTCAAGCAGTCTGGCTTGTTGAAATCCTAAATATTTGTAAGACTCGCCATTCTCCATGGCCTGTATAATGTCACTGTTGGGAAGCTGAACATCGCCACCCATAATGACACCCTTCTCGATGTTCAAGGTTTTGCACTTATTGAGGCCAAATTCCATATGGATGTCATTGGAGAATTTTTGCGTAATCTCCAATAACTGTCGCATTTGTTGTTGGTTTGCGGCGTAAAGTTTTATATCATCCATATACAGAATGTGAGAGACAATGAAGCGGGTATTTCTGTCGGCTATAATTTTAAAACCATATTTGGCGTCATTTAGCATGGTAGAGAGCGGGTTCATAGCGAGACAAAACCACAATGGGCTTAGAGAGTCCCCCTGATAGATTCCCCTACGGACAGATATTTCATCAGTACTTAAATACTTATGCGCAGATGAAGGCTTATGCGCCAGGTTTTCATTATTATTATTATTTTTTTTTTACTTTTTTTTTTTTTTTTTTTACTTCTGTGTCAACGGCATCGACTACTATGGCCATTAGCCTCGTGTTCTGTGTAGGCTTTGTTACTGTTTCCCAGCGCCACTTTAGGAACAGCACTGTTAATTAGAACCCAACAGTGAATGGTCGAGTGAGGAATCACACCTGGTATATGAAAATCAATTTCTAAATTTTTAATTAATTAAAAGTCAGAAAAAGATTTCTGCCTTTGGTGTGATTCGAACCCACAACCCTTGGATTATGAGTCCAGTGCTCTACCGCTGAGCCACCCACCCCCCTATTATTATTATTATTTTTATTATTATTATTATTATTATTATTATTATTATTATTATTATTATTATTATTATTATTATTATTATTATTATTATTATTATTATTATTATTATTATTATTATTATTATTATTATTATTATTATTATTATTATTATTATTAATTATTATTAAGCTGGTGGATTGAAACAATTTAGCAAGAATCATTTTTTATAAATTTAATACTTATTTACTAATTTAATACTAAGTAATAGAGGTTTTTAAAATCTAACCCCCCCTATATCTTTCTGTTCCCCTACTGTTCTAGCTCACTTATTGAATTTTCAACGTTTCTGTCTCAGTATGTTAATGCCCTTTTTAAGATAAAAAACACCCCGAAGTAACTTTCATCTACGCCATTGCATTTCGCGATAGCGCGATACCAGTGACGGGGCAATGACAGCTAACATGTGTGAAGATAAGTAAAAATGACAGAAACCATCAAGCGCAAAGGGCTGTGATGCGTACGGAATACACTTTGCGGACGTCAAAATATTATTAATGTGGAAAATGAAGACATCCATGCATGTATTAAGAAGCGTCGGGGTAAATAAAAAGGTTAATGTCCTACGAGGGGAAAGCTGGGAAAAAAATCTATACTTACCTATATACAGCTGTAAAAGTTTCATATGAACATAATAGTTTATGGTAGTTATAAAATTATAACAAATGAATAAGTTTGCAATAAATTTAAAGCAATTTTAATATATATTTTTGTAACAAAAAAAATCATTTCAAATTGTTTTAGTTTACTGCTGGAATATTCGTTTAAGATCAGTATCAGTATCATTCATTGTTTACCCTTTCACCCTTTCCAGTTCTATATTTTATATCAGTCTTTCCTTTCTTTCGCGTCTCTAAAACCCTCATAATTGTTCTTTCCGGCCCCATCCTTAGATGTGTCCTTATCGATTTAATTGTGCATATATCAGGCTACTCATTCTTACCGGTTCTCATTTTCTATAACCATTTATTAGGTCTAATCCTACCTTTGTTGTATATTTTTACTATACTGTCCATTACCAGCATAAACAGCCTTTGATACCTCACTGTAAAAATTAGGCTTGGTTTGTCACTTTGTTGTGAACGCCACCTGTTCCATATTTTTTCTTCTTCACTTTTTACTCTCTGCCTTCTGCAATTTAGCCTACTTTAAAGCATACAGAAAACGGGCTCTGTAGTTATCACAAGTTTCCTTTAGTTCATTATAGAATTTCTTCCTTTTTCTCTACAGATCTGATATGTGTATAATGGCTGTTTATTTATATACTTATATTCTAGATCTTCATATTTATAAACGCTTTAATTAATGTTTTCATTATCTACTGTATCCCGCTCCGGGTTCCGTTCTTTTCTAGTTTATTTATTTCCAAAAAATTATATTCCTAATTTTCAATTTGTTGTTTTATAATTTGTGTTAATATTTTCCGTTTTTGTTCCTACAAATGTTTTCAAACACTATTAACTATGGATCAGTCAATAAAACCAAAAAAAATTAACAGCCACAAGTAGATCTTAAACCACCAGAACAAGAGAGATTGAGATTAAGATAAAAAATTAAATTTGAGAAATCTTAATAACTCTGCAAAAATCTAAAGACACTGTATGAGGTAAAGTTATTAGTGATGAAAAAGTATAAATTGTAGAAGAAGTAGTTTGTTTTAGTTTATTATTTATTTTCTTTTGGTATATATTACATTTTTCTAGGACATTTCATTTTCCTAATTCCCTGCTATAGGAGTTTTCCTCCTTTTCAGGGTGACAGGAGAAGTAGAAAAGCCACATCCTCTTTAGACTGATGCCCCACATCTGTGGAAGATTTGAACTTTAATCTTTTCAACCTTTTAGAAAAGGCTGCTTTATTTAAAAAAATTATTTGTAGATATGAAATTGTCGTGCAGTGCTTGATTATATTTGACCCAGGGTTTCTGCATTTCTAGAAAGTCTTAATGTCAATGGCTTTGGGTAAATAAAACGCTTCGGATGATTCAGAAGTGACGCTACTGCTTTGCTCTAAAATAACACGACACTTAATTACTCAGTTTTTATGAGCCGTTGTCATAGACACTTTAAGTTGAGATGTTTACTTTTGACGAAATGAGCTGTTAGTTGTTGTGAGCACCGACCAGATGAGATGTTTCGGATATTTTGCTAGTAATGTATGCGGAGCCACGAATCACGGTCTGAAAAAACAATGAGTGCATTCTTGAAACAGAGGATAAGTAAATCTGAAATAATAGTGGGTACTATTAACAGAAGCATCCACTGTGTAATTATACGTAAAACATAATTTATGTTTAAAAATTGTCCTAAAATATTAAGAATAACTTTAAAACGTGAACAAAGTTTTGTATTAGAATTTTCTAACGTTTGCATTAAAATAAATATGTATAATTTTATGAAAAACGATCAAAAAAGGTTCCAAAGCTAAAAAAGACTATTTTCCGGATCCATCTATAAACCAAAGGCAAAATATATCAAAATATTTTTAGTTTTCCACATAATCACTATTTTTATTTTGAAAGAAGTTCAGATAGTTCGTAATACTTTTAGGACATTTATTTTGATAGAATTAAAAAAACTTTTTTGCAATTAAATTTTTAATAATGTTTACAACAAAGGGCACTGAAAATGTACACCGCCCAATTCAGGATTCAGTGTTACATTTCAAAAATATCTTTATTAAATTCTGTCGTAGAGTCTTTAACACATGTTTGCAGATTACTATAGTTTATAGTACTCTATAATCCTGTCAAAGTTCCATACTGGCTAGTGACTTGCTGTTTTTTTGGCTGTTTCCCCACATTTTGCCCAAAATTCTAAACGTCATAATGTTTTCTGGAATTGTCCCCATAATAAATGTCAGTCTTTAACACCCCACATGTCCTCTCGACCATTCAAGCAGGTGGCTATCTTCGTTGATTATATTTATTTTTTGGTCTTCTTAAAGTTAGATGTCATATTTTTCTTTGTCTTGTAGTTACTGTTTTACATCCACTGCACGAATACTTTTTGTAGGTGGTTTATGTTCATCTATATCAATGTTTTTGGGTGGTTGTAGGTCTTGCTTCGATTGAACTGCTGGCTAGGGGTGGGCAATTGTCTCTTTGTAGTGGGGATTTTCTGCCTTGTTGGTCAATGAGTTCGTCTGAGAGATGGGAGAAACATTATATTTGATAGTTTGATCATTATTCAGTGTCATTCTTGTTTCGAAGATGTCCTTTACTGCATAGTATGCACACTTGGCTTGAATGTTTCTGGTTTTTGAATATGCTATGAAAATCAAAAGTAATGCTGAATCAATTTGTGAAATATCATTGTTTACACTTAATAAATGAGTAGTATTTTTCCAGGGTAGCGCAAGTATGTTTTGACCTGGGAAAAGAGAAAAGATTAATAAGCTAATAGTCTCGTATTCGGTTTCTCAGTGCCACTTTAGAAATAACATTATTAATTATAACCTAACAGTAAATGGTCAAGTGATAGGTCACATCTGGAATATGAAAACTAATTTATAAATTTCTAATTTTATTAAATATTGGTTATGTTGTTTTAACAAAAAAGTAATAAATTCCTTTATATTTCCACATTTCTGCAGAAAACTTTCGCCTCACCTAACTCCCGAGTAGGCAAGATTAAAACGATTATTTCCTGAATCCACATAACAAATGGACCTACCGCTACTTATTATCCTGCCAATGCCCGGATTTCACATATCCGCCTCGAAAGGACGAAAAAGGATTAAACAACTTTTCACATAAATGTGTACGCGGATGTAGGGTAGTGTATCAGCGGGTTAATGTAGCCATATTAAAATGAGAAAGTATTCATAAAGTACTAGCACATTGTTATGCTTGTGAAATTCTTCTCTGAATACTTTTTATTAATAAACTTTATTTTAATCAATTCACATTTGACATATTATAAAATTAAAATTAACAGAAACTTCAAACTATCAAATCTGTCAACACTCCTATCTATTAAGTCTTTTTCACATAATTTATTTTAAAATACACTTACAAATTTTGCCCCATTTTAACATCATAACAACATTCCCTGTTCTAATTTCCTATCTACATCCTTTCTTAAATCTTCTTCCATCTGTTTTATTCTGTTCTCTGTTATTTCTTGCATTTCTTCTGTCATATTTCCTTCTTGAATATTCCTTTTTATATTTCTTATTTGTTTTCCCTTCTCATCTATTTCTTGTTTCAGTTTTCTCAATTTTTCTTGATTGTCTTCACTCATTTTCTCAACATCAACTTTAAGTTCTTTTTCGTATTCTTTTTCAATTTCGTCCTTTGTTCTACTTATGTTTATTTCAGTGTTTCTTTGCACTTCTTTTTGTATATTTGTTTGCAAATTTATAATTTTCTCTTCTTGCATGATTAAAGAAATTTCTATTTCTTCTTGTTTATTTCTACTTTCTTGTAAATTGGTAATTTTCTCCCTCTGTATCATCATTTCCGCTTCTATCATTTCATATTTTCTAGTCGATTCTATTTCAGCTTCTTTTAACTTCTTCTCCATTGATTTCTTTAAATCACTAATTTTATCTTCCATTAGATTTTTAATTTCTTCTTTCATTTGTTTCTGTTCTTCCCCCATTTTCTTCTGTTCTTCCCCCATTTTCTTTTGTTCTTCCCCCATTTTCTTCTGTTCTTCAGATATTTTTTAAAAATTTTCACTCAAAAATCGCATTAACATCTGTTCTTTGTCTTCCACATTTACCTCTTGTATTTTATTCTCTCCTCCTTCCGAAGTGTCTGGATTTTCCATGTTATCCAAATTTTCTTCTGATATTTCTCCCATAGTTCTTTCTTCTAATATATTTCTTACTGCTACTTCTTCCCCTGGCTTAATCGTTTCTTCTTCCAACTCGAAACCATATGTTTCTATATCTCTTCCTTCATTAATTAATGCTTCCCTTAATCTCGCCATTTTAGTTAATTTTGTTCCTGTTTTATCCATACCTCTTTTTTCAAGAAACTCACTGATTTCCGAAGATTTCAACTCATTTAAAACTTGAATTTTACCCATTTTAATTTTAATTATGTTTTAGGCCCTGTTTTCAAAGAGCCCCACGTTGGGCGCCAATTGTTATGCTTGTGAAATTCTTCTCTGAATACTTTTTTTAATAAACTTTATTTTAATCAATTCACAATTGACATATTATAAAATTAAAATTAACATAAACTTCAAACTCTCAAATCTGTCAACACTTACAAATTTTGCCCCATTTTAACATCATAACAATATATAAACCCATCTATGGAATACAGGAGATTCCAATGTTTTTTATTGATTAATGATAGTTTGATCCAATTTTTTAAATAATTGTGGAGGTATGAAATGAAGAAAAACGATATAGAGGCGAATTTTTTATTTTTCAGGCATTTTTACAATTTTCCGTGTAATTTTTTATTTGTGAGATTGTCAGTTTTTTGAAAATTAATTTAACTAAAATTCCAAACGTCATTAAAAATATTTTAATTATATAATTTATATAAATTTTACCTCAAACATGATTGAACATTGTAAGGAATTCAAATTCCAAAGTCACCCACGATATTCCTACGCTCGTACTGATGCTGCATCTAAAAATGGACTGCGCATTGATTATAGATTGGGATTTCGTTTTTTTAATTTTTCGAGTCAGGACATAAAAACCACCCCAGATACGAAAATAGCAACAAAATCTTCAAAAAAACATCAATCAATATCAAATAGGTTCAGTAAAGTGAAAACTGACCTAGTATATTGACGCTCCGATACAAAATGACGGAATATAACGTGAAAAGAATGGCTTCTAGCATAAAAATCCGTTTTTATCCCGACATGTGAATATTGATTTTAAACACCTGTAAGTGAAATTAATGAGAACAATAAGGCTGGAAAAGGATCTTTGATAAAGAAATTAAAGTGAAAAATTGATTTTTAAAATTCGATCAAAAGATCGGTCGTTTCAGAGCGTCTAGAAAGGTACCATTGAATGTGGGAAAAACAGACAGATGTATGTATGTGTGTATTGCCTGTGGTGGGGAGTTGTAAAGTTATTAAATTTTAAATTTAAAGAAATTAAAGTGAAAAATTGATTTTTAAAATTCGATCAAATGGATCGGTCGTTCCGTAGCGTCTAGAGGCTACTGAATGTGGGAAAAACAGACAGATGTATGTATGTATTTATTACCTGTGGTGCGGCGTTGTCAAGTTATTAAATTTTAAATTTAAAAAAATATGTAGAACACAAAAAGTATCAATATATCTAAAAAATAGTAATTCCTGTAATTCATAGTAGTGTATTCTATAAATGTTCTTCTTTCTGGATAATAATTGTTATAGTTAATTATTATTATATTTTTTATTATCAATTTTTGAAAACGACTATAGACCAATAGTCGAAACGTCAAATTAAAAACAGTTCAATATAAAAACCTTTGTTATGTTGTCCAGAAAGAAGGACATTTATCTAAGAAATAGTCATGAAAAAACTCTGTTTAAAATTTGAAATATTATTATTAGGTATAGAAACTTTATCCGCGTGTAATAAAATAACCTACCCAAACTCATTGAATAATATATTATTTTTATTATAAAAACGTCAATAACGACGTATGTTTCGACTAAACTTAATATTCTGATTTAGTTTAAAAACAAATATATTGTTATGGTTTAAAAAATGGCACAAAACTATGAAACTTGTAAGTTGTTCAGAAAATTATGGAAAGCTTATATAAGAAAATAACATAACCGTTTAATAAATAAATATCCAAATTATGAAAGTTTCAATTTTAATACCAACATAAATTAAAAATTTTGAAAGTAACCAAAATTTGGTAATTTGATTTTTTGAAAAAAAAAATGGAGTGTTTGATTTTTGAAGGAAGAATAAAAAATAATATAGTTGGAAAAGAAATGCGTTTCTTATTAAAATAGACAAATCAAAAATAGATGTACTCCTAAATTTTAGTAATAAAATGTTTCCAGAGAAGGCATTATAGAAGTTAGTACCTATTCTGACAGAAATAGTGATAGAGAAGGAAGTATAGAAGATAGTATTAATTCTGTTTCCAAACGACATAAAATTAGTGACATTGTTGTGAGTATAGACTAAAAAAAATTAAAGACATTTAATTTCGCCATGTGTAACACAGACAAGTATCACATGGATGTTATTTAATTTTAGGGTATGAATGTTAAGGATGAATGATTAATTTTAAGGTTACAGGAAGATTTTGTTAATTATTTAATAATTAAATAAGTTATGTATTTTGATTTATTTGATAAATTTTATTTCATTTATTTATTTACAATTTTGATCATTTGAACGCTTCTTGAGAGAGAGAGAGAGTGAGATAATATCTGCTCTAGTTTTGAAGTTAATTTATATTCAAAGTAAAATATATAAATTACATTTTTAACATCATAATAACGTAAATTTCGAAATTTTATAAAATATTATTTTTCTTTATATCATTATAATAACATTCATAACAATATGTTTATAATAATTATCGTTTTTGGTTTTATAATTTATTGACTTTCTCATTCATATTTAGTTTTTGATATTTTAAAAACAGAGAAACTGATAATTTTTATATTATTATTATTACTAGCTTTCGTCCGTGTTCTGTTATATTTTGTCTACCCCTTTTATCCCCAAGTCACTAAAACTATTAACTTTCTAATGGGTGCCTATTTTTAGCTCAAGCATTTTCGTCTGAGGGTTCAATATTTTAGAAGCCTCATACAGGGTGTTTTATAGTTAAATGAACATACGCTAACTGTGGATAAAGGGCACTTAGGCGAATAATAAACATCTATATTTGATATATCTAACTTGCTTCATTGCTGAGTTACAGGGTGGATTATCAATTTTGCTCATTTTTTTATCCACCGTATTTTTGGAACCGCCCTGTATATTTATTTCATATTTGGCAAACTTGATCTACTCTATTATGACAATCAAGAGACATAGTGTCCGGATTCCAAAAAAAATATCGAAATTATTTTGCTCCTAAACAACAACCTGCTCATCAAAAGTTTAAACATTCGGTTGCATATTCGAAAAGAACGGAAAAAGTTGAATGGGAATATAAATTTCTTGACTGCACATTTCATTCTACTAGTAAAATTTTAAAAGCAAACTTAAGAATTAGGGATTGTTGTTATTTGGTTAATTTTAACGTCTCCTTTCGGCAACTAAGGCTAATCTGGACGGGACCTACAGCTTATCGTGGGCTCCGAACCAAGGTCCTCAATCACCTTAAACCCAGGACTATGCCTTTGTCATGCAGGTGATCTACCGACTAACAAGTGTGTAATTGTGCCATCAACCCCTATCAGTTCCACGAGATATCCGGTCTCATCCGGCCTGTATACCGGCGTGAATGAAACTGCGTATAACACAAATACCTTTTTGCCGAAAGTCTTATCTGACGTTTATTCCACTTGAATGCGGCAGGATTCGAACCTACTCTTCGAACAGTGACCAGAGAATAAAGGCTGGTGCCCTAACCAACTGAGCCACGGTGTCCGATCCAATCATTAGGGATTGTATTTAGTAACTGTCACTAGGGACTTCTTAGTTTTCAATATAATATTTTTTCGTCGACATCTACAAAAAATGACATTTTACATACTAATTTACGAATGAAAAGTCAACTATTTTTGAAGGCAAGTACTATTCGTCCCCAAATGACTCGCACCGTGCCGTATCCTAGTAACCACAGCGGACGAGAAGTGTTTGCGGACGAAAAATGCTTGCATTCAAAAATGGTCGATTTTTCTTTCGGAAATTAGTACGTTTTTATAGAGGTCAACGAAAAAAAGGAACATGCGCTTCGGCAAACAACTGTCCATTTTCTCGCCTGCTTGTCTCGACTATAATAGACAGTTTTTCGTCCTTGGTACATAAATAACTATTTAAAGTACCAAAGTTAACTCGTTTTTAAGTTTTTACTAAAATATAAATAAAATATTGATGAAATATTAAAAAAATAATATTTATTTTCCAATTACAAATAACACTAATTCACAATTCACGAAAAGAATCCGCAAGATTGCAAGCTAAATTTACAAAAAAAAACAACGTAAAATCAAGTTGTTAGTTAAATTTTGTCCTTTTAATATTGGTTTATGATCCAAGCGAATCTTTTTTTTAACAGAGAGTTAAAATCTCAAGTTTGCTTAATTAAGTAGTAGAACAAGCTTGCCAAATATCAAATAAATATACAAGGTGGTTCCAAAAATATGGGGGATAAAAGAAATGAGCAAAATTGATAAAACACCCTGTAACTTAGCAATGAAGCGAGTTAGATATATCAAAAATAGGTTTTCTTATTCGTCTAAGTGTCCTTTATCCACAGTTAGCGTATATTCATTTACCTATGAAACACCCTGTATAAATTTAGGTAGAATCAGTGAAATTTTTACTAAATCTGATAATTATCGTTCAATTTTATTGTGGGATTCAAAAAATCGTATGGATCCGTTATTTAGTCCACTGCAGTTTTTCAAATGCGCAATGTAAAAATAATAATATACGGAATTTCCCCCCAAATGTATTCTTAACTACGTCTATGATATACCATTATTAGGATAAATAAAAAAAATACTAATACGTACATATCACCATTTGGACTCTATTTAGAATATATTTTTAGAAATAAAGTAAACTTTTACAGCCTATAAATATTTTAAAACTCTAAAATTTACTTTTCCAATTTATAAGCTTCGCTGACAGCCATCAAAATACATATAAAAGTTTTATTTTATGAACTGAGAATGTAGTGGCATCTGGCAATAATAATTAACATATTTTCTTCATCAATTTCTGGATAGGACATGCCATCTATTTGTGTCCGATTGTTAACAAGGTATTTTCTCAAATAATGAATGTATTCCATGTTTTTGCGTCTCGCAGTATCTATGAAAGATTCGTCATGGATACATAATGCAAACATTTCATTTTTAATAATTTCAAAATACATTAAACCCTATTTAAGAAACCTTTTCAAATACTTTCTTCTCTACTAATCCCGAATGTCATTATTGCAGCCCCCAACTCTTGTTTATTACCACTTTTAACTCGCAATTGAAGTTCAACGTAGCATCAAAAAGGGATTAAATTTTTTTCAAAGGATTATCGACGGCGTTTGTTATCTTTAGAGATCAGATTCCCCATCAGTACACAGCCATTGAGAATTTTTTTAAGAGTTATGATGCGAACCCCTTGCGATTTGCCACAAAACCTAATACTAAGCAATCATTGCACCATTTTTTTATCCCTTAGTTACGCTATCTTGATTGTGAAGAGGTTTTATTCTTCAGGGACGTACTTACAAATAACTATTTGGTTAAATAAAGTAATGTGATGCGATTATTTTGATTGTTTATCAGGTTATTTGACCAACAAGTTTATTTAAGAGATTTTATATAAATATGCGAGTAATAACATGAAATAAAAGTAAAAAAAGTTAAATATAAATAAAAAATACGTAGGAATTTTAAGATATGGAGAAAGCCCATTTTAAAATTTGTAGTTTTCCTTTATTTTTTTTTTCATTTGCCAATGAAGAAGTGAACGGATTTTGCCCAAATTTTTACAAAAATCCTTAAAACCATAGATTTTTTTAAAGTAAATTAAAATATAATCTGCAATCAATAGCTATTTATATTACAAGTACATAAACAAGGGCTTTATTGAACGAATAATTTTATGGCCGAGCGAGCTTGCGAGAGAGGCTGTAAAATGATGAGTCCATAAAGCCTGTTTATATATAAATATATAAATATATTTCTATAGTTTGTATTATACCAAATAACGCTTCATCTTTAATTTCAATGTCACAATATGCTCCATTGGCCTTTTCGTAGTTGGACATAAAACCTCATTTTATATTATCGAACATAGAATCTTCTCAAGCAAAAATAATTAATTTAATTTTTAAAATTAAAATTATATTTTAAAATTAAAATTATATTTTATTTTAAAATAACCTACCACACGAATCCATCTAATTACAAAATCAAATTGTTACAACAAAAGTATACAACTATATCGATTTCTCTTTTCATGGAATAAAACCACTTATTTTTTTTTGAAAAAGTTTTAATTTTTGACGTTTTGACTTCTAAGTCTGAAGTCGTTTTCAAAATGACATAACAAAATATATAATAAAAAATTTACTATAGAAACAGAGCTCTTGATAATCTTACAAAAATATGACAGCAACATAGGACACTGAGAAAGATTTTGAAATTGAAGATGTCAAAATCTGTTTCCATCATATTTTGTGACGTTTCTGGGAACGGATTTTGAAAGAAGGATAGCGCATTTGTATATTATAATAGAATTTATACTTCGTCATAAATGAAGTTTTCTTATTAATATTATCAGAAGAAAAAACCAGATAAAAACTTATGATACTATCCTGATATAGAGAGTATCCTTTTTGCAACTCTTTTTGTAAAATAGTCATCCACATTTTTGAAATATCGACCGAACAATTAGAAACACATTGATTATTATTTAAGCATATCAATGCTGCTTCTTTAATTTTATGACCAAAATCCCATGCATGTTCACATATTTATACAACTATACTCTCAATAAAAGAGGAGTGCAGTAAAAGTGGGGGTAGAATGTCACATTCCATAGGCGTACTTTGCAAAATCAAAATAAAAATAAACCAATAAATAACACCGAGGATTATATGTTATTAATGTTAATTAAAATAAAAAGTTCAAGAACTATCTTTAAAAGTCACTGTCTTCACTATAACTACTGATATTATTATCATGGTATTTTCTGATGTTTATTATTATAGGGTCTATTAAGTTTTCCATTGCTATATCCACTTCCCAAAATGAATTTTCCACTTGTTTCAAATGTTCTCCATTTACATCTGAAACTGCCTTCAAAAAGAAATTTCGCACATCAGGTAATTTAAATGTTGTATTGTTTTTAGAAACATATCCTTTTAATTGTGACCAAATCAGTTCAATGGGATTTAACTCTGCATGGTAAGGAGGCAATGTGACAATTTCAATTTCGTTTTCTCGGGCCATCACATCTATAATGTATTTTTTTAATTTTTTTTTATGTTGCTTTTCCATTACGAGTACTTCTGCCTTCAAGGATTTAGGAGGACTGATAATATTTTTAGAATGAAGCCATTTTGAAATATATCTTAATACAAAATTCCGAATCAATTAAAGTACATACGATACGGCTACAGGTTTATTACAGTAAAAAGCATGGAAACATGATTAAATCAAACGAAATCTTTTATTAGGCCGATCAAATGTATTAAAATTTTCATTTTAACTACAAATAAGCATTGAAAGATGAGGTAAAACTAAAATTTCTACCTCTTAAACCTGTACTTCTTCTACAAATTCAATTACTGCACTCCTTTCTTCTCTAAACTATAACCCAGTTCATATAAAAGAAAATCCTGCTTAAAAGTGAAACCTTAATACATACCTGTTACAAATAGAGTTCGCTGGAAGCTTTTGACCGTAATTACGCGCTGTGCAGATGTTTTCGCTGTATAGTCAAAAATCGACAAAGTAAAAAAATGCTGTAATTATTGGTCAATAATTAAATATGAAACATTCTTTTTTTTAATAAGGATATTTTGAAAAAAATCATTATGTACTGAAAATATATATTTATTATGGTTTAACGTTTGTTTGTTGTCGAAAAAGAAAAGAAACGTTAAACCGATGAACGCTCGGATTTCTCTTTTGTGCCTGTTTTTAAATTATTTACTTACAAAGGAAAATCCACATCGAGACGCTTACTTTTTATCAATTTTCAAAATTGAATTACTTCTTTTATTGCAAGTATTGTATTTTGCCAAAATTGGAATTCTGAATTTTAAAACAGCCAAATTTCAGCTGTTTCAATATGTGTATCAAATTTAATTACACCTTATAGATTATAAAAATTATATGACACCGTTTATTACATTTATAATATCCCTTCTATGTTTGCCCCATTCGTTAATTTTTACAAAATTTCTACTTACACCTCTACCTCAACCTATGAATAATATTTTCCAATACATCCCTGTATCGGTGAAATAATAGTTATTTTGACCTGAACTTTCATGAATGGAACGGCCTATTATATTTACTTACCTCCTGTTTTTGTGTTCTGAAATCCACACACACACACACAAAGGATTGAAAGATAACAAAAGATACATCAAAACCCTTTCGGGTATTTGGAAAATCTCATTAAATTATTCAAATTGGATGTTCTTTTGCTAGTTATACTTGCTTTGGGATCGGCTGGATTTAGTAGGTTCCGTAAAATTGCATTGTCGAATATTATTTGTGCTTTATAAATCTCTATCGGTCGGTTTAATAGCAGACGCCGTCTTTTGTGAGATCCAGGGACTTGCAACGTCAATGTCTTCTATGAGGATGAGGCTACCGAGAAATCCTAAGGAGACAACCACATACTGAAGACGGCTCATGAAGATGATTTACTGATTGTAGTGATGCCAACTTGAATAACAATGAATTAGATGCACCAAGTGTTATGTAAGAAGAATAATTAGGCGTGTCAAAACTAAGAGAGGACATAAGAAGACTTTTATTAGACCTTCCTAAACGCCAAACAACGACTGCGTTCTACCAAAAGAAAAATACCAGAAGGCTCCTTATACCGACCCTTCAAGAACTAGGCCTAGACGACAAGGCCTCAAATCTAGCGTTCTTGACAAATATCACCTCCTAAAAGAGAAGAACTCTCTTAGAGATTTCAGCTGGCACCCTAGAGAGGATCATTAGAGAATGCACTGTAATCGTAATCCAGGAATTAAGATGGGCTATAAGGGCGGCAACCTCAACGTTAGCAGCATAGGCTTCGAGGACGATGCCACTCTTCTATTAAAAGGGATAGATGAACCCAGATACTATTTGCAGAGTTTATCCCTCATTGCAGCATAAAATCTGGAAAATCAACATTAAGTTCGTTACCAACAAAACGGATCAATTGGAACAGCAACGAAAACTAAGCCCTAAACAGTGGCTGAGCCAAGTCCGTATCTCTGAAATACAGACAAATTATTGTGGAGAATACTAGGTACAATCCTTGATAAAGATGAAATCTACAGATCACGTGTAACGACGGTTTATACCTGCAATAAAAAGACACTACAAATGCTATGAGAAAAAAATAAGGATACATATCAAGGATGGGTAAACAGAAGATCACGCGCAGGATCATTCCACATATTAATAATTCTTACGCTAAACAAATTAACGAAAAATTATCCTAAAATTAATTTGTTTTATTAAAACGATAACCAAATGAAATGCAAAAAACGATTTTAAAATTTGGCAATTTGTTTATTCCAGAATCTCTTTGAATTTCCCTTCGTTTTATCTGATAGATCCTTTGACGTTATCTCTATCGATGTCATTAGCATTTATGTCAGTCGTCGCTTATCTGCTTCCTTACACAGTGTATCGTTCCTCGCAGATCTCTCACGTTCATATGTTCTCATCTGATAACGAAGAAAGGACGAATGCTCGGAATTATAATTAATTGGCGAATCCTTGAGATTTCGATTAACGTCCTTTGCATAATTCTAACTCTAGTGGGGGTGTATGGGAAAATTTTAAATGAAGGTCAAATTGATTTTTAATTTTATATATAAATATAAAATTCTAGTGTGACTGTAAATAAAAATACTACTTTATGTAGATAGAATTAGTGTGAAGCAGTCAATAGTAGATAAATTAGTACGATTTCTTCGTTTTTATGTCGATCTTTCGAAAATGTTTATGTTCTTTATCAAGACAAATAATATTAAATTCAGATAAAATTATATACAAAAAGAAACATCAGAATTTTATATTATTTGTCTTGATAAGGAAACTAAACATTTTCGAAAGCTCGACATAAAAACGAAGAAATCGTACTAATTTATCTACTGTTGACTTACTATTGAACAGTCAAAACTTTTAAATTTAACCAAATTTATTTTACATTATTTTTTTGATGCCATTTCTATTTTCTGAAAAAACCCTTTAATTATATTATTTTCTAGTTTTTAGTCTCATGTCATTTTTTTACCTAAATAAAGCTTAAAAATGATTAGAAGTTCGAGATTCTGAATTTGAGATTTGGCCATGTTTATGGTAGAGCCCAATGTATCCATCAAAGTCTTTCAATCAGTACTATAAACAGCTTTTAAAACTCTGTCAAATCCTACGAAAAGAAATCGATTGGGGTCAAGTCTAGAGATCTAGCTGGCCATGATAAAACCATATGTACCTATCCAGTATTGTTGTTGAAAAACTAAAATTATTAAATTCCCAACAACTTTAAATAAAACATTTTACAAGTAGTTAGAACCCAATAGTACTAGGATGTCAACAGCCCTGGGAAACACTCAAACAATATTCCAAGCGAAACTATTAGCAATAGATTTCTGTGCTCAAGAGTGCCTCAAAAAAAGGCAACTCAGCCAGAATATTTATTGCATACAATAGTCAGGCTGATTTAAAGGCTCTCAAGTCCACAACTTATGAGTCTAAAAAAGTCTGGAACTTCAAACAAGCCTTTAAGCAAATGGCTAGTCACAACAAAGTAACATTGTTATGGGTGCCAGGGCATAAAGGAATTGTCGGAAATGAGATTGCTGACAGCCTCGCAAAAGAAGGAGCTTGTACTCCTTTTACAGGATCAGAACCATTCTGTGGTATCCCAAGAAGCCGAATTGCGGAAGAAGTCCGCAAATGGGAAAAGGAACTTAGTGCAGTCTACTGGAAAAACATTCCAGGCCAAAGACAAGCAAAAAGGTTAATACGACCAAATTGCTCTTGAAGCTTCTGAAATCTGATCTGAGTAATCACAGGAATTCTCACTGGACACTGTGCACTCAGATATCATATCTGTAAAATGGGCAAAGGGGACAGTGGAACATGCAGATTCTGCGATGATGCAGATGAGACGGCGGATATTATCTGCAACTGCAGGGTAATTATCCGCCAACGCCTTAAATACCTGGAACAGGTCTTCCTAGAGCCTGGTCAGGTTACAGACCTAGCTCCAAAACGGATAATAGGCTTTCTAAAAAGCGTAGGTCTTTTGGACTAAAACATAGATGTATGGTATAGCAAAAGATCTCAAAGGCGCATTGTGGTCAATTCGCAGAACCCTATTATTAAAATTTGAACTAAAAAAGGCAAATTGACATTTAATAGTTAGAACTAATTTAATTAATTAATAGAAACATTGCAGGCTAATAAAAAACTTAAAAAACATATAAGGAAACATGTTTATGAAAACGTACTGTTGATTTTGGACACCTTGACTTGATGAAAGTGAAAAAATGTATTGAAAAATCGAGTCAGAATAAATTATATCTCAAAGAAATTTAGTTCCTCCTCGGAAATTCAGTTATGAATTTTTTTGTAAAAGATATTGGTTAGTTTATGTTAATTTTGATATAATTGTACTTACCACCATCAGTGGATAAAGTGGATAAAGGTGTTATTTCGCATTTTTGAAAAAAAAAATGTTTTATTAACTTTTTATAAATCCAAGGGATAGATCTATCTTTCAGCAAACCACAAATATCTAATTTATTATATTTGAGCTAATTACCAGATGATAAAGGTGTTATGTCTCACCAACAACCTCTAGTTGTTAGTTGATAAAGGTGTCATGGCAACATAACACCTTTATCCACCTTTGCACATGTGCATAACTTTAAGTCCAGCAATCTAAAAAGTCACTATCGAGTGTTCTACTTTAACATATAGCTCCGGAGCCAGAGAGTGGAAAGTATAAATTAAATTAATAAAAACATGTGCAATCGCTAAGTTGTAAACGACTAAAGGCTCGACTACACGACCAAATCGTGGTTTTATTGTTCGGCATCCTTTGAAGCAGTCAATTCAAAGGATGCCGTGTTGGCTTAAAGAGTGAGGTTTTTTTGGTAGCATAAAAAGGCTGTTCAATTGGTGCTACTACATGCATTACACGAACTGTAGAAAAGCTGTAGTTGTGTTTGAAGTGATGAGGTTATAGATAATGTTAAATGGATCAGAGTTGAAAAATTTCTGTACTATTTGCATAATACACCTTTAGATGATTTTACCCCATTTCTACAAGTTGAATTAGCAAAAAAAGGCACACGAAAACTGAAAAACAGCGAAGTTACACCTACTAGATTTACAGAGAACATTGGTGGTTTGACTGCTGAAAAATTGGCAAATTTACAGGAACAAATCAAGTTTGTTGAAGAAGATGGTTCTACGAAAATATTATACAGCAAAATCTTAAAAAACCAAAAACCAAACAAGCAAAAAAGAGAAAGACGATTTAATTTTTTGTTTTTTTGGGTTTGTATTGTAATTACAAAAAAAAATGTTTGTAAGCTACATGACTCTTTTATTTATGATAATGTAACCTCGTTTTAATTTCAAGTTCAGTGGATAAAGGTGTCATGTACATAAAACCTAATTTTTTTCAGTAATAAGTTGTATTAACTAATAAAATGTAGGGATTGAGAATATTAATTATATGTCTTCTAATAGGAGATACTTGTTAAAAACAAAAACAAAAAAAAAAGTTCCAAGTCAAAACGCGTTTTGCTAATTATCTCAAAAATATGACATCACACCTTTACTCACCTATGTCTTCAATCAATACGTCTGATTTAATTCATGCAAAAACGAGAAAATAAATAATTCCGCTCTCCCCTACAAAGACTGCTCTTAAAGTGTTTGTTTCGGAATTTTCTGGTGTATTTCATAACTCTAAAAAAGTTGAGAGCGTGCAGCGAATGCCGGGTATTTGTTAGGTTATGTGGATTTTGCGCTGACTTAGTAGATTTGCATGTTGGTATTTATTGTTAGATGAAAGGATTAGAATTGCTAGGATGCAGAACTGGTAAATGAAAGTGAAGCGAATTTATACGCCAAATCAGCGGTTTAATTTATTTTCACCGGAACCAGATGATAAATTGGTTGCAAGTCTAAAATTCTGATGGAAAATCACAAACTGGACAAGATGGATGGTTTTGATATAACGGAAAGTTAAACAAATATTATTCCCTATATAAACTAAACGTAAAGTTAGCCGCGTGGAAACCAATCACCGTACATTATTTTTATTGCTATTCAGTCGTCTGGAGTTATTTATGACATGCAGAACAGTAGCGTGCCGTACCTGTTGAAGTTATATTTCAAGTAAAAGAAAATATCTCCTCCTATGGTCAGAAATGCCATCGACGTCAACGGTTCAACCTGCACAACTGTAAATTTGTTTCCTATAAAAATAAAGAAATCCCTATGTCGATAGAATAATGAAGTTCATAAACGCGAATTTCCAGCCGCACGATGTATCCAAAGCTTTGTAACAAAAATTCCAAACTATCCGAATGAAGCGGGTAGTGCCAAAGGGCCTCTGCCCTTTATATAGCGTTCAGAGTAAACAGGCGCATAAGATTTACACTTTGATGTGGGCGAGGGAAATTTTATTGTTGTTTTTTGTTAATGTTATGATGGCGGTGCCTTTCCTGAGCATGTATATGGTCTTAGAATTTTTATTATGCAGTTAGAGAAAAGTACGGGATGCAAACAAAGAGTTTTTAATTTTGGAGTGTCACATTAGGGTGGAGATTATGATTTGTTTCTTTCCACATTATATAATTGATGTCACATAAAAATGTTGGTATTGTTTTCATCTTAAAATATATTGTAATGTGTTATTTTGTATTTGTTATTGATTTTATTATATTGTTATATTATTTTATGATTATGAAGTTTTTTTAAGTAAACTTACTATAAAATAGTGCTGAGTAGGTAATTGAAAGAGAATAAAAATGCAATTGCTTTTTTTTATATACAGATAAATTATCTGTAGCGCCAATGGTGTCCTCGTGAAATCGAATTTGTTACTGCACAACCCTTTTCTACCAGGCAATCTATTCAATTCATGTTTTTTAAAATGCGACTTTCTCAAGGTGAGTTCCAATACTTTAATATTAATATGAAGATTTCCTTTAAACAAAATGAATATAAACTTGGAAAATAATTTACTCTGCGAAACAAATGTAATTTCTACTCATGTTACAAATTCCATAATTGCAATTAAACAATGAAAGAAAGCAAAAACGTTAAAACTAAAAAAAATAGAAATTTAAAGTTATAAAACGAAACAATTAAATAAATATAAAAAATTCAAATTACATAGTTTGGATATCCAATTGGCCATAAATTTGTAAGTATGATTAGTTTCAAACTATCGATAGTATGATTTTTTTTAAATACCTGTACAAACGTTCTCTCAACACTTAAGACTTCTAATAATTTGCTCTCTTCTAGGATCCTACCTTCTACATGGAATGTCCAATACAAACTCCAAAATTCAAACATTTTTTAATGTTTTTAATGTCTCAATTCACTTTTTTTTTATCTGATAGATAAATTTTTAATTTTTCAGCAAGCAGCAAATATAAGAAAACAATTGGGAATCCTTCCCTTAGCAGATGAAATTACAGACTCTTGGCTCCCGAATTTGAAGTTTCTTATATACCAAATCCAAATCCAGCCTATTTTATCATCTAAATTTGACACATTTTGTGATCCAAAAACACATACAGGGTTCATCCAAGCTGTTACTTGTAATTTAAAGTTTCTTTATGTAGAAACTGAGGTCATATTCGGATTCAGGAGATCATTTTACATAAGACTCATCAAGAATGGTGTCAGGACCAAAAAAAAAAAAATTTTTTGCCTACCAGTGCAATCATGCGGCTGATCCCTAAAATGCGATTATCTCGTAAACCGTTAAGTTTTAAGGTTAATAACAAGTATGCTTTTTTTCTTTTACAAAAATAGCGCTAACTTAAAGAACAAAAAAGTTTATCGCACATTTATGCCACAAATGTGGCATAACTACCGCCCTCTACAAATTACATCGAATTAGGTACCAGATTCTGATTTCTGGTGCCCAAACACCACCAGTTCCAAATTTCTATGTATACATATCCAAAAACGCTAAAGTTATTGCAAAAAATAAATTTTAAAATTTAACCTTTAACACTCTGTATATTCCTTATTAGCAACATTTTATTAGAGCAAGTTGGGTCAAATCGTAATATTTTAAAGTGAGGAATCTACATACTTCTATCTACTTAAGGACCACCCTGTATGTTTATATTTTGAGACAGTATTCTATAAATCCATTTTATTTGAATTATAGTAAATGTCTATATTAAACATTTATTTCGTTTGCGTTTTCAAGGATACTGTTGACTACAACTAATAATATGAACTGAAAAATTTTATAAAATAAAAATCGAACCATACGCTATTTACTTTAACCTCTTCCATCGAAATTTCACTAAAGCTGACATAATATTTTATTAAAAAGTCCTTCTCGCCTTTTGATTTATGGCAACTTGCATCTCTGAACAAAATTTATGGCAGCAAAATGTATAAATGTTGGATTAATTCAAGAGTAAAAGATTTATTATACCTAAAAAATTCTCGGTTCTAACTTTAACGTTTTAATTATGGAAGGAAAAGCGTACTTGAGTGTCGAGTTAAGAAAATTTAAAAAAATATGTGCTATGCGTTAATATATATTTCAAACAACAAAATAAATAACTGATTTGTTTGTAATTAAAAACAAAATCCAATATCATACAAATAAATTTGACAGTTTCGGTTCTCGACCATCTTGAGGCCTCTAACTGTAACAAGTTTGGCTGAGTTATTTTATTTGTTGGTCCAGAGATCTCACAAAATAAAAAATTTCAGAATTTGCTGTAGCAGGAGAGTGAGGTTTCTATTACTTATATTGCTTAAATCTGAAAATCTATTAAAAGTTAACAGAACTCTAATTTTACTTTTTTTATTGTAAATTTGATTTAATCTCACAACTTTCAATATTCTTTTTTATTTTAATAGATTTCAATAATTATTTCCTTATCAAGGTTCTCCAAGATCACCACTTGGTAATTTATGAGCTGGGTTATAAATAATCTGAAAATCCATACGGTGCAATTGTGAAAGCATAGACGTACGCGCAGGATTTCTTTTATTGAGTGATAGTAAATTTCCTCTAATTAACTAAGTATACTTTCCAAACTTTCATCTAAAATCGCAAATAATAATATCTAGAATACACGTTTTATAAAATGGAAATAATAAAATTGTAGTCACTTTTTCAGTTACTGAATAGCCACTAAACTTTTACGAATGACATAATATTTTTCTTTTTAGTGAATACACTTTTGCATTCTATCTACCTACTTCAAAAGCAGTCAGTGTATTTTTAGCGTATCTTCTATACCCCTTTTGCCAGTTCTTGACTAAGCTTGTGCTCCCGAAGAGTAAAAGACTAACATATTCATTTTGTAGTAGGCGTTAAAGTGCACGTGTGTAACTAATAGCCTTTCCCGTAGTGAATTTTTGTTTTTGTTTGTGTTGATGAATTTTTTTATTAATTTAATACGGTAACACCCCTGTACTGGCACCAAACCGAGTCTTATACCTACAAGAATTCAAATGAATTCATTTCACTCAGATATTGCAAGGTACTACTGGGTCTGAAAAGTTCAAGGGGATTTTTACTTTCGTATTATAATAAAATAATTATTGTTAAAAAAATATTTTGGAGACTTTGAACTGGTACTGAACATAACATATTTTTATTTGACTGGAATTTTCCTTATTATATTATATTAATAGGGGATGAGGATTACAAAAGTAAAATACTAAAGTAAATATAAGTCATAATAGAGACATCCTTGTAATGGAAGATGGTGAGACAATACTCAGGCTTTCAGCAAGCCAGGCCACTCGACCACAAACAAGGTAAAGCCTCAGCTATAGACCAATATAGGCAAAGAGGAAAATTACTTCTGCAATCGGAACTTAATACTGGAAACCTCACTATGATCACAATTAGTCAGAAAAGGGGACGTCCAACACTATCAAGTATTAAAAGTAGGTGATTAAAGATAGGATTGACGAGTAGGACAACTACAGCCAATACGGATTACCTGCAAAGACGATCAGTTCTGCAACTTTATTCATCAAAATCTAGCCAATGAATATAGACTATTTAAGACCTACACGCCCTATTACCAGGAACATCCCAAGGCGGTACTATTATCAACGACATGATGTTGCTGTACCTCAATTTCAGGAATAAATACCAGCAGTGGAAAGCTAAGTATATAGATTTAGTTATACGATTGAAAATCTCTAAATGAACGCTGAGATTCTGTCTTCAACAGGCTCTATCCACACACGAAGGCTGCTCAAGAAAATGCAGGGAAACTCTTATATTGAATCACAAAAGGCGGTCATACTAACTACCTGTCGGAGTATCGGAAAGTTCCTAGAGGTTTAGTAGACCCGAATCTCCCTTCTGGAATTGATATCGCCCTGTTCAAGGGAGGTATGAATCTGGATAGGACTTTTGATCTTATGTATCTGAGTCAGGACGGATAAATCTTTTCGAGCCTAACGCATAAGTCTATTTAAAATAAACACTCTTAAAATAAAATCGCTATCAAAATATTATCCAATCTGTTCTGATATAAATAATAAAAACGTCTAAGATTTCGTTTATATATATTTGAATCAATCTTATGGATTTTTGATAGTCAAATAAATTTAAAAATTATTATAAATGTTCATAATAATAATGTCTATCACCAATTTGACTTCCTTAACAAGATTTTACAACGATATTAAATATACCGAAGTAAAAATAATAATTGGTCATCAGAGTCCAATTTTACTGCTTACTATAAACTTTGACTTTGGCTAAAACTTTGTTGCGAATGTAAATTTAATACAATTTAATCGCCGCATGCACCTTTTTATCGAAGTCGTATTTATTTTAATGAACCCTTAAATTCCTTTTTATGTTGGTTATGTTATAAAACGTTTACATTCTTGCGTCACACTGCGATTTTAATGGAGCCTGATTTTAATGAAGGTGATATTATTTTCTTTATAATTCATATTTTCTACATTTTGTTCGTACCTACGTATAAGAATATTCCTTAACGTTGTATCTGAGAGTTGACCATCATGTATCGGTGACACTGTTAAGTCTGTTGTCAAAATTATAAAATAAAAAAAAACACACTGGGTATTGTTTAGGAAGAACTTCGTCAAGGGTTGACCTTTGATGCACCGTTTGAGACCCAAAAACCACATAGAAATTAGAAAAATATACCTGTTGCAGAATAATACATAGAGGAATACTTAGTATAATTCCAAAACTATTCGAAAATATTACTAAATATCTAACAACAGTATACCAATGGTCAATTATTGACCAAGAGTTCGGCATTCAGCGAGGTAGATCTATAGAATTAAATCTTTTCACATATGTGGAATTACTATCAAGGGTCTTGGATGAGTGTGGAGAAGTGCATGCTGTCTACACTGACTTCTCCAAGGCGTTTGATAGTTAGAAGCTTTAGGGCGGGTCTACACTATGCGTAATCAGCAGATGTGTATTTCGGCTGCGTATTTTCGGCAAGAGAGTTGTTGCGTACACATATTGTGCAGATTTTCGGCGTCTATGTGCGGAAGCGTAAGTTGCGATTTGATGTCGTTTCCCAGTTTGTGTCAAACAACGAAGCAGGTATGTTCAAAGTAAAATTTGTTTGCGCTTTGGAAGCCGCGGGATTACTTCGACGTCCAACCCGCAGGAAGTATTGGATTCATCCTTATCATGTTGAAGGTAACCCTAGTGAACGGTTCAAATACAATACCAATCCGCACACTGTGAACGCCAGCCCCTGACTGCACGTGTTTTGTATCTACGAACCGGTTAATTATGCTAGGGACCAGCATGCGGAGTACGTATTTACGGCGGTATACTGCGTGGTTGTGTATTCTACGCATATATGTGAACGTTTCAATTTCAAACAATGTGTTATCATCTTGCCGAAAATACGCAGCCGAAATCCGCATCTGCTGAATACGCATAGTGTAGACCCGCCCTTAGGAATTGGTGGGGCTGTTTTAAACTGAACGGTTTTCGGTCCTACGAAATTAATGTAACCGGACACGGTGGCCTAGTTGGTAAGGCGTCTGCCGATTCAGCTTGGTCAGTGTTCGGGAAGTAGGTTCGAATCCTACCGTATTCAAGTGGAATTAAAGTCAGATAAGACTTTGGGTAAGTGAGTGCAAAAAGGTATTTGTGTCATATGCAGTTTCATTCACGCCGGTAAACAGGCCGGATGAGTTCGGATATCTCGTGGAACTGATAGGGGTTGCTGACACAATTACACACTGGTTAGTCGGTAGACCTGCATGATAAGGGCATAGTCCTGGGTTTAAGGTGACTGGGGACTGTGGTTCGGAGCCCACGATAAGCTGTATGTCCCGTCCAGTTTAGGCCAGTAAGTCAGAAAAGAGACGTTAAAATTAACAAACCACAACAACGAAATTAATGTATCATTCGGGGTACCTGAAGGGTCACATCTGGGACCCATTTTATTCAGCTTATTTATTAATGACGTACACGATTGTTTCCAGCATTCCGAATTTCTTTGTTTTGCGGATGACCTAAAATTTTACATGAAGGTTGCGTCTGTGGAAGACTGCAGACATTTGCAATCCGATTTAGATTATTTAATGGAGTGGTGTGCCAGAAATGGAATGGACTTAAATGCCGCCAAATGCTTTACTATATGTTTCTTCCGAAAATCGTCATCCATTGAACTTCTCGTACCAGATAAATAATATCAGGTTCCCGTGATGTGATATAAGATTTGGGTATCACATTTGATACCTCGTTATCTTTTTTACCACATATGAATGACTTCATCTCTAGAGCTTTGAAACTTCTTGGATATGTAAAGAGGTGTACAACTAGAAATACAAGGACATCAAATACCTTTTGACAACCTTTCAGTCGTAGAAACATAC
Source organism: Crepidodera aurea (assembly GCA_949320105.2). Taxonomy (NCBI): domain Eukaryota; kingdom Metazoa; phylum Arthropoda; class Insecta; order Coleoptera; family Chrysomelidae; genus Crepidodera; species Crepidodera aurea. The sequence goes on along the minus strand of OX439475.1, from coordinate 33,779,231 downwards.
GTAGTGTCTCCTTTATTCCTAGATTAATGCGATTGGCAAATGGTTCCCTGTATGATCTTGATTTTTTTATGAATCGTCGGGATCTCATGGGTCTTTTAAGGCAGTTCTAAAACATTTCAATGGTGCAACTTTGAGAGTGGAGAAGGTACCTGTTCTATGCTATGTTATTCAATATTTAACTTGTTTTATTGTTTTTTTCTTATCTATATTTCGTGCTTATGTTTATTATCTTGGAAAACGTTTATCTATTTTAGTGCATTAGTATGTATTATTGACTTTGTATTATGTCCTATTTAATGGGTAAAGCACGTAAATAAATAAAATAAAATAATATCAACAACTGCAGTGGAGAAAACAGAAGAAGATGTGGAAAGGCACATGGTTGCGAAAAAAGAGCATACAAAGCTATTGACTCATCCAAAAAAAACCAATTTGACTTTCTGATTTAGAGGAAGAGCGGTTATGAATAATGGAGAAACAAATTGTTCAAAATATATTGAGTTCTATAACATTCATTTTTCTTTTTCTCATTCAACAATAAATAATAAGGACCGACTTACTCCCAAAAATGAGTAGAGTTGTATAGAATCTACTAAATTATACTTTTTTTTTAATATGATTTATTGAAAGTGAAAAATAACCATTCACCTTGCTTGGTTTTAATGCTTTCAAAATATAAATTTAAGTTTTACTAAAAGAAATAAAATTTAAACTATAAATGACCCCTCTGTCTGAGGTAAATTCTCAATTGTGAACTATTTCTATTTCCTACGAAAAAACCCCAAGACATGCGTCTCAGTGGAGCCGCACGAGCCAGTATCGTTAGGACACGCATGGGTAGAGCACGCACGCACACACACATGCTTGTTCCGGAGCAGATACCAAACACAGCCTTTATTTTTACCTTTTTTTTCTATTTTTTTTTCGAATTCAAAACGCAATTGTCACACGCAACGAGACGTCAACGGTAACCTATTCACTTTTTTTGAGGAAGCACTTAGTCTAATTGCGGGTTTCAGCTTTATAGTGCGAGAGAAGTAGAATAAAGTGGTTACTACTTCAAAATCTACATTTCTCAATGCCAGAACATTTTTAAAATCGGGATTCTGAGCAAATATCCATCAGTGCCACCTTGGAACCTCTAATAGCATTGTTTCTCGACAAGGATCTAGCGACAGAGCGTCTTAAATCGATTCCACTGGTTCGCGCAATCGCACATCGCACTGTCAGACGTGTGTTGTTCAAACTGTCAGTATTGTTGATTTTTATTTTATTATTATTATTATTATTATTATTATTATGGAATTGGAATAAGGATGGTATTAATGGAATTAAGAAGACTAGGGGAAGGAAGGCAACAAGACAAAGAAGATTTGGGAAAAATGATGGAAAACAAAATTGGAAATATGGGAAAAATGATGAAAGAAGAAATAAAACAAGAAGTAGCGAATGTTTAAAAAAAATAGAAGAGTCAAAATTATACACTGAAAATAAAATAGAAGAGACGAAAACGGAAATAAGTGTGGAGATGATAGCTAGAATAGAAGAAGTAGAGGTGCTACAAGAGATAAAATTAAAAGAAACTGAGAACAAGTTAAAGAAAGATATACAAGAAAACAAAATAACATCAATTCAAGAATAGAATTGAAGAATTGAAGAACAAATCCGAAAAGAAGCTTGTAAACTACAGGATGAAATAATAACATCAGAAACAAATGTGACAAAATGATAAATACAAGAAATGGAAAAGAAAATGTACCAAGAAAAGGCAGAATACACAAAACCAAATAGAAGTTATTCAAGGAATTTAAATAGAAATAAAATTAAAAAAAATTATCATAGATGGAAGATTAAATTAAAAAAATATTTTTGGATATTGGAAGAAAATTTAAAAAAAAATAGTTTTTAATAATTTTCACGTTATAATTAAGTAATTATAACGTGAAAATAATTTGGGGGAATTTGTTATGATGTTAAAATTTTGAAATGTTCGGGGGAATTATGTAAAAGGGGCTTTAAAATTGACAGGGTTGTGATGGGATGTTTGTTTATAGAGATTAGATTGTTATTAGTTTAAAAAAAAAGGTCAGATAAGAATTTTGTAATGTCAGATGAATTGAAAAATAAAGCAATTTAAAAAGTAAGAAAAGTCGTAGATTTCTCAATAGCATCTCAATATATTTATTTTTTTGCCACAATCAGAAGTTTTAAATGATTGTTTTTCGACTTTTCCCTTTTTAGTCTATTTCTTTGGTGCAACACTTTTTATGAGCATAGTAGGGAGATTTACTAAAGAATTGTTTGCCAAAAACACAACTTTAAAAATTTTTTTTATCTTTAATAGTTAGTACTTTTATCAACGCTGCTGTTGCTCTATGTAATTTTTTTTCAAAGATCACTAAACGACCAAAGAGTTCATACACGCATGCGCAAGGCAGCAGGACTGTGCAAATCCGGACCTTTGCGATTTATCGCTTCGTGTAGAGTCGATGTATGCCATTCGTGAGACATTTTCGTAAGACCGGTGTATTTTTATAATTTGACACTTGACAGAAATACTATCGCTGTGGTACAGCCCAGGGTAGGAAAATACTATCGCCAACTTTTTTGGTTGATACAGTAACGAGCTGAAACGAAAGCTTCTTATTGGTTAAAAAATGTTGGTGTGAAATTTTCACTAGTAATCTAGCGACCTAGAAAACCCCGGTATACGGAGTTTAGAACAATTTGCACCTTTTTTCGACTCTTCGTCCGCCATATTGAAGCCGCCATTTTGAATTTTGAAATTCTGACATCAGATTCGTGATTGGCGAACCCTAAAATCCCCGAGTTAAGATTTTAAAGTCTATTCGTTAAATTCTTCACTCTTGTCAGAAATTTTTGGATTCGGCCCCAGTGTGTGTAGCAACCAAAAAACTTGACGATAGTATTTTCCTATCCTGAGCTGTACCACAGCCATAGTATTTCTGTCAAGTGTCAAATTATAAAAATACACCTTTCCGTTCACTGTAAAATAATACAGATTGGTTGATAGCTAATAGATAGATTATTTTAGACCAACAAATGTTTATTTCATACTACTAAAATCCTAGGAACATATTCTTTTGGTATATATGAAGGTATCTTACGAAAATGTCGTGTTATAATTTTTTATATTACTTTGGTGTGGTCTTAGACTCGGGATAACTTTTAAAAAATTCATGCTTTCGGAAATATTTCCGATAGTAATTCAAGCTCTAGGGAGATTACTACTGAGAGTAGTCAATCGCCTCATGTTAAGTTAACAATATTGGCGATATCAAAGTATTTTTTGATGTTAGAAAATCTTGAGTAGATGAAGCAGCATTTGTTGTTTCCAATAATTTTAAATGTAATTTTCTCAGACTATAGCGTGAGTTCCTTTGCACTTGTCGAGACCAGGCGTAATTATTGTCTATTTCGAGTAAAATGCGATAGAGGCTCATGATTACACCTATTACACTATTTTACGCATAATGGATTCCCGGAATAATCGGCGTGTTTTTCCTGAATATGCCGTTGACACTATCAGTACATACGGTAATATATCGCGTTCTGGACCCTATTGACAAGGGGTGTGTTTTTGGTCGATTGCGGTTTCGATTTAGGGTTCATTTTATTGTTTATTTAGTATAATTTACGTCCATTAGGATCAGAATTTGTTTGGCTACACTTAATATTTTAATTTTATTATTATTGTTTTGTATTTTCAGTCAACAGATGTTTTTATTTTTCGAAATTTACTTACACTCAATTCTGCAGGCGTTAATACTCTTAACTTAATTTAAAATTTTCAAAAACATTGCTACTTATACTTTGCAGCAGCCGAAACAAATGTACTGGTTAATAGTTATTCATCAGTAAAAGCAAAAATTGCATCATATATGAATTGTTTTTGTTTCTTTTTTGAGTTTTTATATTAGTTGGAACTAACAGTGAGTGGTCTCTCAAATTAGATGCGTTCTCTTATACAGATGTGGCAAAATTTTAACAGAACATAGGATTTTCAATGTATATTAGACACATACACACCTCCTATCCTCCCTTGGAACACTATCTCTTCTTCCTCCTTGATCCTCATTATTCCTGTAATATATTCGTAACCCTTTGTCCATGCCTTCCTGTCCCTTAACATCCTATCCAGGAACTCATTTGAGTGAGCCGCGTCCAAACGCCATCCCAGAATTGTTCTTTCTTGAACCCAACGCATGTATGTGTGACCGTATCCGAATGTCGGCAGTATCTGCATGTGCCTTCTTCATCCATCCCGATCCTCTCAGTGTATGCTCTGTAGCTGCCGTGCCCACTAAGGAATTGTGTGAACCAGTAATTTGTATCCTGTGTTTCGTTAAAATTTTGCCACAGATAATAGGCTTATTGAGAAATCAGTTAAAGTTTTTTGCTGACGATGTTGTTTTTGATAATGCTACAGAAGATAAAATTTCATAGGATTTCAGAGAGGTTCCCTTAACTTCTGAAAGTCACAAATATAATTTTTCAGAAATAATTAACCTTATTTATATTTGTAAAATATTGTTTGTAATTAAACTTATATTTAAAATAAATTGTAAATAACCTTGATTAGAAATAATATCACTACTTACAGTGATAATATTTACGACATCGTGTACCAACACTTTTTATCGAGATGTACTATGAATTTACGAGCACCACCTAACGCATTTAATGACGCTAATGGTATAGTAGACGTTTTACAATTTCATTATCTTTATTGTTTTTCTAGGGTTATTTTTAGGGCTTGGATTTATATTGCTTTTTTTATGAATTGTAATAGCTAATGGATTATAAAAAACATTCTCTTAACTTATATTTAGAATCAGTACTACAGGTCATTGACAGATATAATTTCGTTAAGTTGGATTGGTTTTAAAAATTTATAAAAGTTTTTCCTATCACCATGAGTTCAATTAACACATCTTGAAAATGTTGATGGTTGAAAATAATAATAATAAAACTATTTAAGTGTTTGAAATGAAACGAATTGAGAATTGAATTCAATAACAATATAAAATATGTTTTATGACATCAACTTGGATACATTTTTGTTTAGGAAATGGTAAATTAAAATCTCGTAAAATTAAATCCTCTTCAGTCAAACAGTGTAATCAACATGTAAACAAAATAAACTAAAAGGTTCTAAAAAAGGTTGTAACAAGGTATTTCATAAAACCAGATTGAATATTGAAGAAAATTAAATGACGAAAAATCGTGTTCATTCTCACTTATCCACCTTTTTCTAAGACACTATCCAACCGTTTTTTGTTTTGTTTCTAAATAAATTTACTATTATTAGAGAAATATAAAATAGACTACTAACCGGTAACCCTTAACATAAAGGACCCAAGAGCTTCAAACCTAATTACAGATGAGAGTTTTCAGAAGTTTTACAATATCTTACATGTTCCTAAGGACCATAAAAATAAATCTAAATACCCTCAGTGGTTCAACATCGCTACCATAAATGTTATCAAAGAAAAGAGGAAATTTGACACAAAGTGGAAAAAATACAAATATTACTTAGACTATCTAACTTTTAAATTACTCCGTGAGAGATCGAAATAACTCATTGACATCAATTATAAAAACTACATTCAACAAATAGAAACGCGTATTTGTGATGATCCGAAGCATCTTTGGAGCTTCGTCAAATCTAAAAAGTGTAGTTCTTCTACTATTAATGCTCTGAATGTTGGTAATCATATGGTAACGGATATCAAACATATTCTCCATTTATTTTTTAACCCGCCTTGTAATGAATTAAAGTTAGACACTAACCCAAATCCACACCATGGAAACAGTTATTCCATTCCACATGCCACCATCATAAATAAAATTTTAGAGCTTCCAGAGAAGGCAGCTGGTGCAGATGAAATACCTACCTCTTTCTTAAAGTCATGTGCAAACGAGCTATCAGTAATAATACACATTTTATTTAACAAATCACTTCACGAAGGCTGCTTCCCAACAGTTTGGAAAACAGCTCTGGTTGTTCCTTTTTTTTAAATTTGGCAAGAAATGTCTGGTTAAAAATTATAGACCAATCTCCAAATTATGTTTTATGTCAAAAATAATGGAATCAATTATTACCGACTTTCTACATGCAGATGTGAAATCAATTATAAATTTGGAACAGCATGGCTTTATGACGAGACGTTCCATCGAATCCAACTTATTTATTTAAATAGATTATATATCTGAAATTATGAACACGGGTTATCAGGTAGACGCCATTTACACCGATTTTAGTAAGGCTTTCGATAAAATCGATCATAGAAAGCTTTCCGAAGTCGGTATACATGGCAATCTGCTTAGGTGGTTTGGTTCCTACATCAGCAACATATCCCAATCTATATCCATCGGAAAGTTTCGTTCTCCTATTTCTAGAATAACCTCAGGGGTTCCTCAAGAGTCCCACTTGGGCCCACTTCTGTTCAAAATATACGCGAGGGAAAAATCTTTTCAAAATTAATCAAAGCTCTAAATCATACAATACAATCTCGTCACTCACCGATGTGAATATCTTCTCTTCCTCTTTGATAACTATTACAAACACTATCAAAAAATTATATCTATCTCATCTTGACTAGTTTCTTTTTATATAATATGTATAATATATATTTTTTCTTATTTTTATTGTTAAGTAACAATTTTGTATTAGTTTAGTAAACAATGAACACTGTACTGGGCTCGTCCCGTTTGTATTCTTATATGAATAAATAAATAAAAACAAACCGCGGTCCCCAAAAGGACCTAAGAGCTTCCAAACCGCAGTCCCCAAAAGGACCAAACAGCTTTCAAACCGCGGCAAAAAACCAGTCGCTGGTTCCAAATTGAAGGTTTTGGCCGCGGTTTGGGTCCTTTTGGGGGAGCTTGGTTTGGAAGCTCTTAGGTCCTTTTGGTGGACCGCGGTTTCTTTTTGGAAACTCTTGGGGCCTTTATTTTAATGAGTAAAGGTTAGTAGTCTATTTTATATTTAATCTCCGATTAGTGGCTTCTTTTTTAAAGCTTTTAGGTCCCAGAGTTTTGTGGTTTTGGGATTGTCATTGTCTTACTACTATCCGATAGTGTAAATAACGAATATTCTTAATATTTTTCGCATCTTTTCAACAAAAAAATAAAATTCCAGTGCACCAGAACTAAAACCATGACTATTCCGTAAGATAAAACTATGTGGGATAAAAATCCGTCCCCAAAATATGTTTCTAGCTACGACTCTGCCTATACTATTAATTAAAACAAATTCTTTTTATATACTATATTGAATCCACCAATAAATTTCACTGAATAACCGGACCTAACCTCATTTCCGGTAAATTACATTTATAGCCCATTTTCGGTTAATACGGAAAAGTATATTATTATAATTTCCCTGGTTTCCTACTTAACCAGAATCCATTTAAATTGAACATTATAATGCAAGCCTATTATGATTATTATTTCTGCCAATAATGAACCAATAAACGGACCATCAGGTATCCGGTAATTGAATTCATATGGGTCATTATTACAGACCAAAATATACATATTAGTGTAGTTATCAATTATATGGGTCGTTAGTTGCAATTTTAGATCCAAGTGGTAGGAAGTTTTTGCACATTTAATAATAATTTTCTACACAAATATGTCAAATAATTATTACTGGCGAAATAATACAGTTATTGGGATTATAACGATAATTTATTGAAATGTTTTTCATTTAATGAGGTTAATTAATGAGGCATTAGTATTTTAAATACAAATTCAATTGTTTTTTGCATTTTTAAAATAGTTGCTTTGAGAATTTTTTCTAGTAAGTTTTTTTATGTTTCAGGTGAAAATACTACTGTCATTTTTTGCACTAGATCTGTAAACAATAAAATTGATGGTGGCTCCGAAGAGATGAAACGTTGTTTCCAATATTTTTGATTTCATTAGAAAACTTTATGTAAGTAACATTTTTTAATATTTTTAAAAATAGACTTAATTAAGTATATGCTTCTAAAACAAAAACCGATTTTTTTATTTTTTCTGTGCAAATCGACAACTGTAAAATTTATTGTAAATAGTTCCAATTTTGTTAACCATTTTTTCCATTTAATATTTGCAACCATATCCTAACCTTTAAATCTTATTTCGCCGTTATTATACTTAAACTGTTAAAACAATGTATTTGAATAAAAAGTATTAAGAAAAAATCTTGTGTTAAGATAAAATAAAATAAATAAAAAAAAAATTTCAGGTCCCACCGAGATTTGAACTCGGATCGCTGGATTCAGAGTCCAGAGTGCTAACCATTACACCATGGGACCTTATTAGTAATTCTTCTCTAAGCACTATATTTAAACTGTAGACACTTAACCGGTTTTTACAGAAATTTTGTTAAATTCTCTAGGAAAAAAATTAGATATTTTCAAAATTTAAAAATAGCAGTAAAGTTAATTTCAAAGAAAAATATTTTACATGACTTTAGAAAATCATACGCAAGGTTGAAATTTATACTGAAGTTTGATATCATAAAGACCTATTATGTGTGCATTTTTCAGATTTTTATCTGGCCCCCCAACAAAAATATTGCAGGTTAAACTTTGAAAAAAATTCAAAAAGTTGTTTTTTAAAAATGCATATCTTTTTATGGGTACGATTCTCACCATTAATGCTTTATAAAAAGTAACTATAATAATGTGTAGTGTGACAGCAAAAAAAATAGAAGTTATTCCTTCTTTGAAAAATTACCCTTCAAAAATTGAATTTTGCCAATTTCCGGCCAATAATTTTGAGCTGTAGAAAAAGATTTTCTAACGGGAGGCCAAACACTTCAAAATTTTTTGTCATATTTTCAGAAGTAATTCAATTCTTTTAACCCATGCTGGGGGTAACACTTCCTCTCAAAAATGTACCAAATGCTACATGGAAAACTTGACACATTATATTTTTCTGGCCTTAGACCACTATGACTTAATAAAGATGTTATTTGATCTACAGGGTGAGACAATTATCAATCCACAATAATATTAATGTCCTTTAGAATAGAGTAAATCTTTTAACTAAATGGCGATATAGGAAAACATCATGAACTAACAGCAATAACAATCGACGATGGGCACTTTCCCTACTTTATCGAATCTTAAAGTACAGGAATAGCTGCGGATAAAAGAAAAGCAACAAGAAATAAAAGCAAATGGGTTGTGCCTTTTCAGATAATGGCTCAGATTAAAGTTGAGCTGAGAAAAAATTTATGCTGGGCCATCTGGTTTTATTTCACTTTGGTACTTAGGATACTTAAGAGAGTGTAAGTATACAAGGTGTGTTAGAAAGTGAATTAAAATTATAATTTTTATGTTAAAAATCCACAAAAAAAGGATATAAACATGTATTGCAAAAATCAAAATTTCAGCGTTTTTAACGTTTGACTGATTGAAGTTTTCATATTCATCATTGTGGTTCGACAATTGACGTTAATTTTTCGACGTTTCACGTTTGTTTTGGTCCCACTACAAAGACCTACGCCAACTTCCTGTCTCTTTTATGTAATTTTTTTAAATATAGTCCGTTTCACAGCAATACCGGAAAACCTTTTGCATCAAATCATCTTTTTTACATTTGAAACAGTTCTTTAAGCAAGATGCCTAATAGGCATGCATGTTTTTTATAAACAAACCAATAGAAATAATAAGTCTCAATAACAGACTGACAGTTTATAAAATAATACAAATGATACAATTAAAAACATAACGATTTGATGAAATGCTAGAAAGTATATTTTTTATACGTTACATTTTCGGCTATTCTTCAGTCACCGATCACGTGCGAAGCTTTTAGTTATGTATGAACTATGCAAATGATTTTTTTTATAGACTGCAACAAAGTTCTTGTTATCTATAGACACAATTATTGACTGAAGTTGCATGCAGTATTCGTATCAACCATAAAAAAAGGACATTATAAATTACTCTTGTCAATACTTATCACAATTTCTTGCTATAAAAAGTCTGGATCCGAGAATAAAAATAAAGCAATAAAATACATCAAGGACCCCTGCCCTGAGAAGTGAGATATGCTGGTAACATTTTAAAGTTTCATTAAATAAAAAACTCTGGTAGCTGCCCAGAAAATTAATTAATAGTTATTCGAGTTCGTCACGCCATATAAACTGGGTGTATTTATAACTGATAAGTGCTCTGAAAGTATAAGTATTGCCAACTGCTGATATTAATGCTGATATCAGAATTTATTTCATCATAAAATGGGAGTTCGGAAGTGCAAAACGCTTTCGGTGCCATAAATAATTTTTAGTGGCATTTCGCTGCCGATTTTGGTAATTACGCGACAATAAAATTTTGGCTATTATTTAGTTCGTTATTGAATATTCAAATACAGAAAAATAAATGATTTTCCTGAAAAACCTTCAGCTTTAAGGCAGTTAAATACGACTGAAATTAGTTTTTTAATAACACAACTTGTTACTGCATTATTTCGTTATGTATAAAATATTGTGAATGCGCCTTATTTATAAAATATAGCCAGCATTGAACCGTTAACGCAGACCAACTATGGTACATTTTTCTATCAGTCGAGTAATTTAACACTTACCTTATATGCTAGCTCCGAGATTGTTAGCTACGGCACATAAACGTAGAACAGTAAGTAAAGTGCCCAGTTTCCTCATTTACGGCAGGATAATTTATTACGTTATTCTAATTTTTGTCTCTGTCTTGAGTTTTATTTAATAACCAATTTTTGTTGTTTAAAAATATTAATAATAGCAAACTTTAGTTGAAAGTCGTTTAATTATTCTTTTATATCTCAGAGATATATTATTATAATGATATTAAATCTTATAAATTAGTTTTACAAAGAAATTTTTATAAAAGTTTTACATGTTAAGTAATACGAAATTGCGCCATGTATATATATGATCTGCACATTAATAAAGATGGTTTTTAAAGTATTAAGAGATTTTCTCGGCTCGCCCCGCTGAAATTTTGTCACTACGGCCTCATCTAGGATCTGAAAATAGATATAATTCATTCTTTGATATTTCATAAAACTAATTAAAATTTTAAAGTTTTCGCATTTTTGATGAACCGACCACCTTGTATATCGTTTTTACTTAATTTATTCATAAATGTTTAACCTTGACCATTTCGTTGTAATTTGTATTGACTAAAGACCTTTCATGAACACAAATATGCTTTAATTTATATTATTAATGAACTCTAGAAGGACGAAATCGATTGTAGCAAGAAAAAACAAATGATATTTGCCCATATTTTGGGTCATTTATAAAACCATAAACAATTAAATGTAATTTCAGTGTATGTGTTACGAAAATCAAATGAAAATATCATCATTTATTTTTTTTATTTAAACGATACCACTTGAAGTATCTTCCTGTGTTTGACATAATTAAAATTATTGGTTTAATAACTAATAATGATTTACATAAAGGAAATAATTTAAAAATAAAATATTAAATTATTTAAAACTAGCGCATTTGCCTTTCTACGACAGGTAAGAGATACTTTTTACTTATACAAATAATAATAACGTTAAACAAAAGAATATTCATTTCTATTTACTTGATTAAAATAAGAAATCTATAATATCTATCCACATTTTGGGACATCTGTTCGACATTATATTATTCAATCCATCGAAAAAGGTTTCGTTCTCCTATTTATAGAATAACCTCAGGGGTTCCTCAAGGGTCACACCTGGGCCCCCTTCTGTTCAACATATACATTAACGATATCTCATCTTGTTTGATTAATACAAAATTCATGGCGTTTGCTGACGACATGAATTTTTTTCGAAAAATATCTAATTCTTCCAATAAACTCCTGATCCAAAAAGATTTGAATCGTATGACTCTGTATTGCCAGCAAAACCATCTTTATCTGAACACAAAAAATGTCAATCTATAACATTCTCAAGAAATAAAGACACTATCGAAAACGAATATTTTCTCAATAATTAACTTTTAACAAACGTTTCGGTGGTCAAAGATCTCGGTATTTATATCGATTCCAAACTCTTTTTTGACGAACATATCGAATATGTTTCAAAAAAAGCTAATAAACCACTAGGATTCCTAATGCGCGTTTGTCACGACTTCAAAGAGGTAGAGTCTGTTAGAAATATATTGTTACTTACCGCTAATTAGACAAATCGTTCCATGCGAAACCAAATGTGAAACACCTAATTTTTTTGTCTTTTTTTTTTGTTTTTGCATAAGTTTTAATTTGTTTTGTAAGTAGGTAACTTTCTTAAAAGATTAATTTCACTTTCTGACGTCATCTTAGCCAGAACGTGTTTATTTTTGTGGGGCGACCTCTTTCAATTCAGCCGGAAGCTTAAAAACCTTGAACCTCAGTTGTGTTTCCATTAATTGACTTTAAAGTTATAACGTTCAATAATAACGACTCAGTTAGAAGAAAAATATGTGTGCATTTATTTACAATAAAAACAGAAATCAAAATTTGCGATTGCGGTGTGAAATATTTAAACAGAAGAAAGTAAGTGTAATGTTTATTATTATTATTATCTTTCAAATTTTATAATTGTTATTTATTATGTAAAATTTTTTCTTACGTTATTCTGTTTTTATTATTATAAATTAAAAATATAGGTTAAATTACTTGAGTACTCTGGACTTATCGTTTATTTTAAAGTTTTTAAATATCGATATTTAAGAAAATGAAAAGGTACCTTTAATACTTTCTGAATTCTTTTAGCAAATAAATACAGAATCGTTTTCAAGTTTAAACCTCGTTCTGTACCTTTAGATCAACGAAGGTCATACTGTTTCAAAAATTTGGCATGATATAACAAGGCCAAAGAAGCTTTCCTGTCATCAGGATTAAAAAATTCATCTGGGAAAGACAGTTGTTTGATAATTGCTCACATTCTAAGTTGCTCTTAGATTGTAAGTTGCTCTCAGAAGGTGCGAAACAGTGCCAGGTGTATTCAGCACATGATTAAAATGGAAAAAGAAAAATATATTGCTTTTCCCAAAGAATAAAATCATTAATTGCTGTCCCAACTAAACCTCTTTTTATATCATAATAATAAAAATTACTATATTATAAAAAGATAAATACATGTTTCTTTCGATATTGTTGAAAGCCATGAAAACCGCAATAAACCAATTTGATAATTCATAATACAATGTACCCGCTTCATCGTAAAACGAAACCAAACATAAAGTTCCATGCATGATAAACACATGCTTTATCTGCATCAAACATTCAGACGTTGCATCGCAAAATAAGAGAGTCTGGTAGAGAATTTTCCGGAAAGTTGGAAGGAAAAGTCGATTCGCACGTCCATCAAGAACAGGTAACTCCGGCAAACTGTATCGGAAAACTTGACAGACGTTCGAAGAAGAGCGAACATCGAAAAGTGCTCAGGATGTACCGCCATACTTGCATATTCACTTTTATGGGGCTTTGTTGTCTTGTTATAGATAGAAGCATTGCCTTGTTGTGAAATTTAAGCCTGAACCAATAACTTTTTTAACATTTTATAGGCAGTGGAGGAGTTTTAACATTCAACATTTAGATGAGGCCTGATATCAACAAGTTCTTGAAATGCGTAGAAATTTCCAAAAATCGTCTGTCATCTTTAGATTTATTATAGTTAACACTCCATTTAAAATCCAAATTGATCACTTTGTTGCTTAAACATGGCTATTTTTGCGAATTTGATATTGTTGGTGTTGGTTTTAAGTGACAAAACCTGTATTAACTTCTAAACGTTCTTAGACTAAACAAATAATGAATTATGGGCGAAAACAAACACCGATTTAAGTTTCCATTTGTTCCCAGAGGCTGGAAAATGTCGCGTGAAAGTAGAATCTGAGTTAGGATGCCCCACATGGATGTGTAGGCGTTAAGCTTGGATTTTAAGACTTAAAATTGGAAAAGTTGTGACTAAGTTTATGGTCGTTTATTCAAAACATTTTATTGATGACGATATTTTCCGAAGAGGTAAATAAAATAATTATATGCCATAGGAAGAAGAAGTTTAAAGCTGACAGCTGTTCCCAGGCAGAATTTGTCGATTTCATTAGTTCAAACTGCAGAACCAGAACGGGAAGCCGCTGAAAGGTTAAACAAGAGAAATACTGTTAAAATTTCGTGACTTTGAGGTGCAAGTAAATATTTAAAAAATATCAACATTGAGTGATCTCTTAAAACAGATAATGCTCCTAACAGTTTTACTGGAATATTCAGTTTTCAGCTTTTGGATACAATTGTGGAAGCAGTTCAAATGAATTATACTGATTATTTCCCTTGCCTGTCAAATATCAATTTTTAACCAATCACGTGCTTGGAAACTGATTTGACGCAGCCAATCAGAACAAAATAAAGCGACTATTCACCTTGGTGGTAAATATTCGGCTGTTTGATCATCGTCCTCAATATTCACCTTAAGGACGGTATCCAACAAAAACGAAGCCGCCCGTAAATTTCAAATTTTTCAAATAAAACCTATACTAATGGTATTATAAAACTGCTTATAGTTAATAAATTATCGATCTTTAGTAGCAAATACACAAATCCAACTGATTTCGCACTTTTTCTGAAACTATAAATATATTCATTCATTCCTTTCTATGTAATACCGTCCATTTTACGACAAACATAGTAGGCGCGCGTCATCTGAATTTTGACAGTTTGCCATTAAAGTTTATTACAGAATTAAATTTGACACATTTTGTTAAAAAGTATTAACAATGAGTAGATTCGGGAGTAAAAATCTTCAAGAAATTGATAATATAATTAAATTAAACGTACCTGCCAAGACAGTAAAGAGCAAAACTAGTATAATTTATACGTACGTACAGAATTTTTTGTGACTCGAGCTAAAGCTCTCGGGAGTTATTCAGATTATTAATGCCAAAATTAAGTCTCGACGAATTGATCCTAAAATAAACTCGAAATTTAGATACAATAAAAATAGTCGGCCATTTGTCAAGGTCTTGGGATATTACTGTCGACTATTTCACGCACTTTTCAAATGAACCAATCAGGAGCTCCATTCAAGTTCGGATTATCGATAACACCAAACTTGACTCTTGACTCTGATTGGCCTGTCAAGTTCGGTGTTTTCAGATTTGTGTATGTGACAGTTATACGTCAAATATAAATAATTACGCTGTGCACGCATTTAAAAATGCGTTCGATGTCAATGTTTCCTGTTTATTAAACTTTATTAATTTCTCTGATCAACTTCTTACCTTTTTTGTTAATTTCCTCTAATTCTGCCGAATTTTAGATATTTTACCTTTTACTTTGTTTGTCAAATAGTCTAATAAAATTCCACTCGTGATTGAATTTATCTCATAAGTCTGTCTTTTATTTCATAACTCAACTGAGTTGCTTGAAGAAAAGACCACTCGTCCTGCGACTCGTGGTGTTTTTAAGCAACTCAGTTTCATTATGAAATGAATCGACAGACTTATCGCGAAAATTCAATCACTTGTGGTATTACTACTATAACCTTTGTCAATATTTTTTAGAAAATGTTATATTAAAAGCAATATTTGCAATGCTATTAAAATAAAATTGTAGAAAATGGGAATGTTTTATTGAATGCGTTAGGAAAATGAAATTATTTATAAGTAATATATTTATTTGTTACATACATAAATTATGAATCATTTTTATTAAGAAGTTATATTTTACTGTCCAGAACGTATTTTAAGTAAACTCCTAATCATAATCAATTTCCAGTATTTTGAATTGCTTTAACGTCTTACACCTTGTACACGTAATTAGAAGTGCAGAAATATGTTTGCACTTCCCACCTTTTCCTGCCTTATATGAGCTCCTCATATTATTAACCTGGCCTCTTATTTTATGTGGATCAGATTTCAAATCACTTGTTTGCAAACACAAACCGCATATAAAGATGTTTTTACTTTGGCTTTGCCTATTAGAATCCAATTGACCACACAATTATATCCTCTTCATATAGGTACACATCTAGAAGTATTTGTAACTCCATAAATCCTTAAATACAAGAAAACATTGATTAGATTGTGAATTAGAAAGGCAACTTTAACTTCAAAATAAGTGCTTATTTTTACATGAAATGAAAAATATTACTTACCTATATGATAAATAATAACTAATAATAAATTTTTCACACAAATTAGTCTTTAATAAATGGTAAAAAATGCTAAAATAAAAATATCGGACATACACAAACAAATCACAACAAAGATCCAATGTCTGTGAAAAGGGTTCCAATATAAGCCACCGTGGCGCTGCAATCTTATTTTCAGATGCCTATAGCCAGAATATATATTTGATGACATACAAAAATCTGACACACTCATAAATTCACTGTCTCCATCAAATGCACACAATAAACATGAAAGATCACGTTGACCGTCTTTCATTTTCGTGAAAAGTAATTGTTTCAATAAAGTTGCTTTTCTGAATAGGCCCTGAGATTTGTATGTTTGTTTCAATTTCTTCACCCTTCACAAACGACGAATGATCCTTTTTTATTAGGATTGCTTCCAGCTGCATACGCCATGTATCAAAATTTGCTTTAATCAATTTCTCGATATGTGCGAATGTTGAGATTAATATACCAATATCAGTTATTTAAAATTAGAAATGGCATGGGCCCATAACCTGTTGGTTATTTAATAGCTGGAATAACTTCTGACTTACAATGAATGAACATGAAATATCACGTTACTAAATTATGCCCAACAGATATTTAGGTCCATTAATATTTACTAGAAGTCGAATATGCTACTTGGGTAATAATTTGGTGACATATACCTAAAGCAGAGAACCAGTAAATCCTGATTAAGTATGTCAAAGTCGGGGTTTACTCAAAAGTTAGTAAATGTTGTTGTACTTTCATCAAAATTGACCTCTGTATAAATCCTTGATTTGTAATTTTCATTATTATGTTACAAAATTTAGTATGAAATGAAAAATTAAAAAGTAATTTTAAAATTCTAAATTGCGTTCCTTTATCCTATATAAAAAACAAGTCTTGCAAAAATTATATTCTGGTTTAAATCATCATTTGAATTAAAAATCTTCAACCATTGGAAAATCCTCATTTAAATATTGTGGAACTACGCTGATGATGCTTTATCTTGATAAAACCATTATGACCTATTTAAAATTTAAGTTGATTTTAGGACATTTTAATAAATTAGGAATCAGTATTCAAGTCGGAAAAAATCAGTTTTCTAAGACACAACTAAATTCATGAATTAATTTTAATTTTTCAAAATTCACCGTCTTATAACGTTTGCAATATTTAAGTAGCAATAGCGAGATTAATATATAATTGACAGTAAAAAAACTATACATTAATTTAACTATAAATAAAAAATTTCTAATCCTAATTGAAAAAGTCTGGCCAATAGATAATATCGTAATAAAAAACGACTTCTTTAATATCTTAATTTTTATTAATCAAAATATAATTATTTACTGAAATGTATTATTGAGATATTAAGTTGCCCCAAAATTCTCTTTTGACCCCGCTCAGAAATAATTTTATACTAAATATTTTACATAGGAGATGGACAGAACTTTTTAGGTCAGGTTAAATTTTATTTACATACTTGACAGCAGCAGATATTTATTTCTATTTAGTTTTATTTCGATTTAATACTATTTTTAAATCATATGAAGCCAAGTTAGAAGCAAAACGAGTTTTACAGAAAGTGGGTGAAATATATTTTTCTAAAGTAGAAAAGTTTTATTAAAAAATTCTAACTCTGTAAGCTAGAAATGTAGTTTTTAAAAATCTTCCTTATTCATCATTATAATTAATCTGCTATTAAACACAATATAAACAGAACAAGATTTATAAAAATATGCGCGAAAGTAAAGCTTCCACGAAATCTACAAGAAAAATACAGTTCCAATAATCGAAAAAACTAAAGTGTACGAGTGGTTTTCTTGTTTCAGAAATGGCGATATGTCGATTGATAACAAACTTTGTTCTGGACGACTGTCAACTACTCGAAGGGCCGAAAATAACGAGAAAATTTGTGAAATTCTACTTAAAAACCGACGACGGACCATTAAACATATGGCAGTGATAACTGGATCGTCTTGGAGCTGGGATTTTGTGCCAATTTGATTGACGCTTCATTGTCAATCATTATAATTGGTAGACGCTCCAGCTTCACAAACTGCTCATAAAGTCGCTTCAACCATATATTCACTAGCAGCTACAATTTCAGCTTCAATGGTTGAGATTGCAACATAACTTTGTCGTTGACTAATCCAGGAAACAGCACCTCCTGCATATATACAAACAATACCCGTAGTCGAACGCACTGTGGTATTATCTCCTCCACGATCTTCGTCGCTATAACTATCTATACAACCTTTCTTAAAATTTGTTAGATATGCCAAAATCAGAAGTGTCCGTCAGGTATCTAAAAACTCTCTTAACTAATTTAAAATCTTCTGTTTTAGGATCTTGTAGGTTTCTAGATGCTACACCTACAGCAAAAGTAACATCTGGTCGTGTTCCAGTCATTAAATAAATTAATGCTACTACGGCTTTTCTATAACAGAAAGGTTTAATTTGTTAATTATCCCTTTCTTCTAAGTTCTCTTCCTTCCCTTCTTGAGAGCTCTTTACAATCGGTGTAGATACTGGCTTACAGACCTGGATACCAAACCGTTGTAACAATTTCTTTATATACGTGTGATTGTTCCACCTTCTCCTCTATTAATTTCGAGATCAAGGAAGTAAGGAAGCTGGTTTATGGTAACTTTAAATTCATTCTTCAATTCATTCAAAAATTTGTTTTTCATATCTTCATTATTTGATGCTAACAAGCCATCTTCTACATATAAGGTCCCTATTTCGTTCTTTATGAAAAGACATGGGTCAGCCTCATTTTCTATAAAGCGTTGTACCACAATGAAGTCAACAAATCTTTTATTCCAGCATCGAGGAGCTTGCTTGAGACCATAAAGGCTTCTATTCAGGCGACATACTCGATTTGTATCATCCTGGTAACCTACTGGTAGCCTCATAAAAACCTCCTCTTTCAATTTCCCATATAAAAACGCTGTACAAACATCAAATTGAGTTAAAATCATCTTTTCACTAGCAGCTATACTTAGCAAAGCCCTTATAGTACCTGACTTTGCAATTGGACTAAAGGTTTGTGAATAATCTTTTATTACTAGCCTACCCTTATACTTGTCTATTGAACCATTTGGATGTCTTAATTTTATAGACCCATTTACAATAAATTGCTTTCTTTCCAGGAGGTGACTCGTCAAGAGTCCAAGTGTTGTTTTCTTGAAGAGATTGCTTTTCTTTTCTCATTGCCTCATTCCACAAAAGGTTTTTTGAATATTTTAATTAAAAGTCCTCTTCAAATATTATCCACTTTAACACAGTTGGCTTCTTCCCGTTATTTTTATATCATTATTTAAGGATGTAAGATTCTAACTACAATGTTAGCAAAATTTAAAGAGACGCTTCTAACCGAGCACAATTATTAGGTACTAATTCAACTTGCTCTATCCCAAAACAATTTTAAAATGAAACACTAATAACAAATGTTCGTCTTAATGAGAGGCGTATAATCCTCTTAATGTGGGTGTTTTGTCAGTAAGACGTATGTATCCTATTCCGCATAAAACAAGATGATTCGTCTGAAAGGTTAAGATAAGTGGCCCAAAACCGAATTTTTATATTAAAAAAAAATATCGGCGTAAATGTCATCCAAAATAGATGGATGGTGACGTATATGTTTAAGAAAACCACAAAGAAAATATTAATGAGTCTAAATTTCTAGACATTTTATAACCATTCTTTAAAGCGCATAATCCGTTCTTTAGAGATGTCACAACTTCTATAATTAATCCTGCTATTTACCCTAACTAAACTACTGAAGAAAGTTTAGTGAAAATTAAAAATTTCTAAAATAAAAAAAGGATATAACTCCACCACTGAAGTGCTCTCTCTACGCTGAAAGATATCAAGACTAACTATCTAACAGATGAAGTAGCTTTATGTATGGCAAACTAAATTTCAGTCGGTAGAAAGTTCTTGTAAAGCTCTTAAAGTTTCTCTGGAAAAATAATTCGGTCTTTAGTAGGACGCAAATTTCTGCAACAGCGACTGTTTTTGAAGTGGATGTGCAAAGAGAATGTTGTTTATGAGCCTGTATTTATATTAAGTAGAAAATGATGTTTTAATGTTTTCTACGTAAGTTTTCTAAAGAAGAAAGTTTAGTTCAATTTTTAGTTTTTTATTTTGGATCTATTAACGGCCGTAGAAGCTTAAAGCAAATGTAAAATAATATTAAGGAACATAAACATTGGAGTGTTATTAATTATTAAAATTTTTAAGTGCTGGAACTTACAGTTTTATTTGGATTTAAATTTCTCTTTTTCATGACTCGTAAGAGGAGATATTGCGTTTTTAGAGTGGATTTAAGTCTAAAATGTATTTATTTGTTATACAGGGTGTCCCAGACTTAATTGAGCACGCTCTTATCCAATCCTTGAGTACCATCATTCATAATACCTCTTTGATTTTAATTGAGGTATTTCAAAATGCCGCATTTGTATAGTTCAGATCGGTATGTGGATATGTTACTAATTTATGGCGAATGTTTAAAAAATAGACCAACTCCTAGTGCGAATCAAATACTATTAAACGAGCAAGGTTTGTATGTATGTATGTATGTGTGTCCAGAGGATCTCGAAATCCACTCGTCAGAATTCAATGAAACTATCAGGGTGGACTAATTCCTATCTATATCGGCAAAAAATGTAGGTCTCATGTCTGTGAAAATTCGATCTTCCGAGATATTTACAAGAAAAGTTAAGCTTTTAGTTTTATTTCCTAGCAACGGCACATAATAATAACTTGTTTCTATAGTAATATATACCATAAAGGATAGATGAGTACAGTAAAAGTGGGGATATAACGTCACATTCCATAGGCATACTTTGCAAAATAAGTTTCTATAATATAAATAAGGTCACAGCATATAAAATATATATACGCACTTCGTAGATTAAATTTTGAAGTTATATTATTTACAAAAAATAAAAATAAACTTTATGCATCTGACACTTTAACATTGAACGAATTAAATTTAACCAATAAATAACAAGGAGGATTATATGTTGGGATTAAACTTTTTTTAATCTCTTGGCTTTACAAGTAACGCTTCAGTACTTACCTAAACTCAAAGATTAAAAAAAAAGTTAGTTCAAGAATTATCTTTAAAAGTCACTGTCTTCACTAAAACTACTGGTATCACTAGAATTGTCTTTTCTGAGGTTTATTATTATCGGTTCTATTAAATTATCCATTGATATATCCACTTTCCTAAATGAATTTTACACATTTTTAACATGGCCAATGCATTTTCCCCAATGTTCTCTATTTACATCTGAAACTGCCTTCAAAAACAAATTTCGTACATCAGGAAATTTAAATGTTTTATTGTTTTGAGAAACATAACCTTTTAATAATTGTGACCAGATCAGTTCAATGGAATTTAACTCTGCGTGGTACGGAGGCAATCTGAGAATTTTAATTCCTTTTTCTCTGGCCATCTCATCTATAATATATTTTTTGAATTTGTTTTTATGTTGCCTTGCTATTACTAATAATTCTGCCTTCAAGGATTTAGGAGGACTGATCAT